>JAUCED010000012.1:2772709-5545418 GCA_033557995.1 Phytophthora crassamura | reverse complement strand
CTAAACCCTAAACCCTAAACCCTAACCCTAAACCCTAAACCCTAAACCTAAACCCTAAACCCTAAACTAACCCTAAACCCTAAACCTAAACCCTAAACCCTAAACCCTAAACCCTAAACCTAAACCTAAACCCTAAACCCTAAACCCTAAACCCTAAACCTAAACCCTAAACCCTAAACCCTAAAACCCTAAACCCTAAACCTAAACCCTAAACCCTAAACCCTAAACCCAAAACCCTAAACCTAAACCCTAAACCCTAAACCCTAAACCCTAAACCTAAACCTAACCCTAAACCCTAAACCTAACCCTAAACCTAAACCCTAAACCCTAAACCCTAAACCCTAAACCCTAAACCCTAAACCTAAACCCTAAACCCTAAACCCTAAACCCTAAACCCTAAACCCTAAACCCTAAACCCTAAACCCTAAACCCTAAACCCTAAACCCTAAACCCTAAACCCTAAACCCTAAACCCTAAACCCTAAACCCTAAACCCTAAACCCTAAACCCTAAACCCTAAACCCTAAACCCTAAACCCTAAACCCTAAACCCTAAACCCTAAACCCTAAACCCTAAACCCTAAACCCTAAACCCTAAACCCTAAACCCTAAACCCTAAACCCTAAACCCTAAACCCTAAACCCTAAACCCTAAACCCTAAACCCTAAACCCTAAACCCTAAACCCTAAACCCTAAACCCTAAACCCTAAACCCTAAACCCTAAACCCTAAACCCTAAACCCTAAACCCTAAACCCTAAACCCTAAACCCTAAACCCTAAACCCTAAACCCTAAACCCTAAACCCTAAACCCTAAACCCTAAACCCTAAACCCTAAACCCTAAACCCTAAACCCTAAACCCTAAACCCTAAACCCTAAACCCTAAACCCTAAACGCTAAACCCTAAACCCTAAACCCTAAACGCTAAACCCTAAACGCTAAACAACATATACTTACTTTAACATATACTTACTTCAACACCAACCTCTACCATTACTATCCACATTATATATCTTTCTACATCAACCACCACCAACATTTACTTCATCCCACTACTACACTTCATCTCCAACTACTCTTCAACTCACAACAACCACCTTATTCCACCTTCCACCTCATATTCCCTCCACACACTTCAACGCATACCACCAAACAATCTACACGTCACTCCTAAACATTCGTAACACCGCAGATTTCGGGTCCTCGACTCTATCTAGGCCACTACGAGCCTCACCAACTCATTTTTCAATACCCCGCCGCTCCAAAGACACAATCGGCGTTGTCAGCATGGTAACCCATGTTCGGGCGTGCCATTGTAGGCGGCATAACACCTGCTCCCGCTCTAAAAAGGCTTAACCCCAGCGACCGAAGATTTCGGGTCCTCGACTCTGTCTAGGCCACTACGAGCCTCACCAACTCATTTTTCAATACCCCGCCGCTCCAAAGACACGATCGGCGTTGTCAGCATGGTAATACACGTTCGGGCGTGCCATTGTAGGCGGCACAACACCTGCTCCCGCTCTAAAAAGGCTTAACCCCAGCGACCGAAGATTTCGGGTCCTCGACTCTGTCTAGGCCACTACGAGCCTCACCAACTCATTTTTCAATACCCCGCCGCTCCAAAGACACGTTCGGCCTTGTCAGCATGGTAACCCATGTTCGGGCGTGCCATTGTAGGCGGCATAACACCTGCACCCGCTTTAAAAAGGCTTAACCCCAGCGACCGAAGATTTCGGGTCCTCGACTCTGTCTAGGCCACTACGAGCCTCACCAACTCATTTTTCAATACCCCGCCGCTCCAAAGACACGTTCGGCCTTGTCAGCATGGTAACCCATGTTCGGGCGTGCCATTGTAGGCGGCATAACACCTGGTCCCGCTCTAAAAAGGCTTAACCCCAGCGACCGAAGATTTCGGGTCCTCGACTCTGTCTAGGCCACTACGAGCCTCACCAACTCATTTTTCAATACCCCGCCGCTCCAAAGACACAATCGGCGTTGTCAGCATGGTAACACATGTTCCGGCGTGCCATGGTAGGCGGCATAACACCTGCACCCGCTCTAAAAAGGCTTAACCCCAGCGACCGAAGATTTCGAGTCCTCGACTCTGTCTAGGCCACTACGAGCCTCACCAACTCATTTTTCAATACCCCGCCGCTCCAACGACACGTTCGGCCTTGTCAGCATGGTAACCCATGTTCGGGCGTGCCATTGTAGGCGGCATAACACCTGCTCCCGCTCTAAAAAGGCTTAACCCCAGCGACCGAAGATTTCGGGTCCTCGACTCTGTCTAGGCCACTACGAGCCTCACCAACTCATTTTTCAATACCCCGCCGCTCCAAAGACACGTTCGGCCTTGTCAGCATGGTTGCAGCGGGGCTGCTGTAGCTTTAGCGTCAGAGGAAGACACAGACTCAGAGAGTCTCTAGTAATATTGATAGCTTGCAAACTCTATACGAGAGTTTGCACGAGTACCTTAATATAGCTAATTAAGGACTCCAAGAGACAGAAATACCTTAAACAAGGCTAGTGAACTCTTAGGCTTCAAATGTGAACTGAATGTATTGTTGTTTATCGCGGCAGAGCCGCCTGTTGTTTGTATGTATAGGACTCACTACCTATCATAGTAGAGCCTAGTCAAATGCATATCCAGTGGCTGTGAGCCACCCACTCCTATCTGGGGTGACCCACGTAACATATGTGTGGAAGCCACTTATGTGTGGCACCTAGCTTGTGTGCATCACACTATTCGGTGTAACCCCGTTACACCCTCCCCCACCAGACTGTGGACACCACGTGTACGCACTCGTCATCATCTCGATTGAGAAGTCTCGACGGCAACGGCCAAGTCGCTTGCCCTCACGAGAGCCCGCTCCAGAACTTTCCAAGTTCAACGAGCACATGGCTCGGAGTCCGCAGGCGTCTTGGTCACTCGACAACAAGAGCGCGCTCGCGTCCCCGGCACCTAGTGCCCCAACGTCCGACCGTAAGGTCTCACCGCGCCCCGCGTCAACGCTCTCGGTGAGAGAGTATCACGCCCTGCAGCAGAGCCGTCTTGCGCTTAGCTCCGAGAGCCCCAGCAGCGCGAACATGGCCCGCCGTGCGGCAGATGACCTCTTTGAGGGCCTCGAGGAGGGGGAGGAGGACGAGGAGCTGGACTACAGCTCCGACACGCCGATGCCTCAGCGAGAGGACTCCCCGCCACCTGCGCGTCCACGCTCGCCGGAGCAGCAACGCCGGGTTCCCAACCCTTTCGTGGATCGCGAGACCACAGCACTTCGTGCTTCGTCTGGTCTGGAGACAAACGAGATCTCCAACGACCTCGACGAGGCTCAAGAGCGTCAGCTCGAGGGGCAAACTGCCGTTCGTTCGCAACGACCTGAGGCGCGACCGCTAGTAAGCTCTCGACGAGAGTATGGCTTCGTGCCGCTCAACCCGGTGGAGCGCTTGAAGCAGTTTGGCTCGGGGCCATTGCAGAATTGGCGAATCGGGCCGGCGGCCAGTACCAGCGACCAGGTCGCTACTCGTACTGCTCTCCGAGAGAGGCTTTTGACGCCGCAGCAGACCACTCCGGAGGAGTATGGGACTCGCCTGTCCGATCAAGCCCGTGGGGCTTCAGTCCCCGCGATGCGGACTATTCCGGTGGTGCTCGGTCCGGGAGAGCTCCTCCACGAGGACGACGCTCAATTCACGAGCTGGGTTCATCGAACCCGCCGTCTCTCTTCGCTGGAGGCTCTCCAGTCTAGCTTCGACGAAGCTGATGTGCGCTTAGAGCGCCGGCTTCGCTTCGATTTCGCGAAGATGAAGACGAAGCGTCAGGCGGCCGCCTCCAGGTCGCTACAGTCCCTCGGACTCGGCTCCTCTGCTCTTAAGAGCGCTGCAGGAACTCACCAAGGTGAGTCGACGGCTGCAGCAGCCCGGGATCAACGCTTGAGCTCAGCGTATGATCCCTCAGCTCCCCTGCCTAGCGGCGGGAAGCGTGAGGCGACCGACTTCGCGGTCGCGGGCTCGCAGAGCGCCTTCGATCGCGGCGATCAAAAGCGTCCACGACGTCAGGGCAGTCTTGCCGGAGGGGTACCTCAAACTCCCACGAGTTTTCTGAGTGCGGGTACCCACGCCACTTTACCAAATATTGGTTATGAGCGTCGCGTCGACGACGCTTTAGGATACGCTCCACATGAAAGTGGCGGTTCCCCTGCTCGTCGAGCAGCGCCGGCGGCGCCCGTGTCCTCGCACGGTGAGGAGCCTGTCCGGCCTGAGGAGCTGGAGAGCTTGGAGAGATCGCTGAGCGACGTGCGTCAGATCCTGGAGCGCCATGGGCGGAGGCTTGATCAAGCCGAGAGGGAGTCTGACACCACCGTGAATGAGATCCGCGATCTCCGGGAACGTCCCCAGTGGTGTGAGGCTGCTGAGTCGGTGACTCAACGCCTGGCGCGCCTTGAACAAGGTTTCGCGCGGCTGGAAGGTCAGGTCGACCTGTTGCTGCGACTTCAGCAGGGCGCCGTGGCTCCGCCACGTTGGGCGCCAGCTCCTGAGAACCCACATGGGCCGGGTCCCGGTACGGCTTGAGCAAGCCAACGTAGAACACGGGGTGCGTACGCATCTTCTTCGGAAGATTGAGCGTGTACGCCAGGCCCTTCTTGGCCACGACCGTGAACGGTCCCACGAAGCGCGGGCGCAACTTGGTCTTGAAGACCGCAGACACTGCATGTGTAGGTAGGTTTTTAGCGTTAAGCAACACTAGGTCCCCGACCTCATAACTCTCAACATTGCCTCTGCCTTTAGCATCCGCATGTTCTTTCTGTTTGTCTTGGCTATCAGCCATTGCGTCACGTACGTGTCGAAGGACACTTAGACGCGTTGACAGGAACTCGTCAACCTGTTTACGAACAGTGAGTGGGCTGACATCAGCAAGCCGATCGGCTATCTCTCCCCCACCAAGCCCAGGACCACGGGGTGGCAGCGTCAGCGGGACGCGCGGGTGGGTGAGGCCGTTCACGTAGAACGGAGTGTAGCCCGTGGAGGCATGCACAGCGTTGTTCAACGCAAACTCGACGAGTGGAAGCATAGCGCTCCAACGCTTCGGCGTTTCAGCGCAAATGCTACGAAGAATGTCTTCGACAACGCGATTCACGCGCTCAGTCTGACCGTCGGTCTGCGGATGGTCCGCTGTGGACATGTCCAACTTGGTGCCAAGCACCTTAAAGACAGCGTCCCAAAACTTCCCAGTGAAGCGGGGGTCTCGATCAGAGACAATCGATGCGGGCAGCCCGTGTTGGCGGAAGACCCGATCGAGAAACAGCTTCGCTGTCCCTTCACCGTCCACGGTGTCCGGCACAGCCGCTAGATGAGCCATCTTGCTCAGACGGTCAACGAAGACCACGATGCCCGTGTTGCCTTCCGAGTCCTTTGGGAGGCCAAACACGAAGTCCAAACTCATGGACTCCCAACACCCAGAGGGTACAGGCAAGCTTGCCAGCGGCGCGGCCGCATGCGGTGAGGGCTTCACCCGCTGACACGTCTCACACGTGCGCACGTACGTGCTCGTCCACTTGTACAGCTTGGGCCACCAATAGGTCCGGCTCACAGAGCTGTAGGTCTTCTCGCGACCGAGGTGGCCGCCAAGCGGTGTATCATGCGCCTCGTAGAGGATACGATACTTCAAATCCTCGTCATGAGGGACCACGACTCGAGGAGTGTCCTCCGCACTCGTGCTGTAGTACAGCAGACCGTCAGCGACGGAGTAACGGTGCAGGCTCGCGCGCAAGCGCGCCGACAATGTCTTGTCCGAGTTTTCAAACTCCTTGCTCCCAAGAGCACGCAGCAGGGCGACACACATGTCGTCTCGCGCATACGCAGCGCGTATCAAGTCCGTCACCGACGAGGTCACCATCGTGACATGAGCAAGCTCATAGTCCGGTCGCCGTGACAACGCGTCTGCAAGACCATTCTGCCTGCCAGGCTTGTACTTCACCTCGAAGTTGTACTCCGCGAAGAAGGACAGCCAACGGGCCATCCTTTGCGAGAGGTGAGGCGACTGGGTCGCAGTGCGTAGTGACGCATGATCAGTGAAGATCACAAACGGCTTAGAGCCCAGCAGGTGAACCCTGAACTTGACGAGAGCATACTTCATCGCAAGTAGCTCTTTGTCATGAACTGGATAGTTCTTCTCTGCAGCCTTAAGCTGGCGAGACTCAAACGCTATCACGCGTTCACGCCCTTCGGCGTCTGCTTGAAGCAGAGCACTGCCTATGGCAAAGTCCGATGCGTCACAGACGACACTGAAAGGACGTTCAGGGTCTGGCAACGCCAGGATTGGGGCATGAAGGAGACTCTCCTTGACTGCTTCGAAAGCATCTTGATGCTCGGTGTTCCAACACCAGTCCTCATCCTTCTTAAGGAGATTGGACAATGGCCGAGCCATCTCAGCGTAGTTCGCGCTGTACTTGTGCAAGTAGTTGGCGAGGCCAAGCCACTTGCGTAAGTCCTTCTGGTTCTTGGGAACCGGCCAGTCAACGATGGCCTTAACCTTAGCAGGATCTGCTCGAAGGCCGCGCTTCCCAACGAAGCATCCTAAGAAAGGAATTTCTTCAGCGCCGAAGATGCATTTTGATGCGTTAGCATACAGCTTGTTGGTGCGCATGCACTCGAGCACTGCTCGCAAGTGGTCAATGTGGTTCTCCACGTCAGACCGACCGTGCTCCGCACGACTGTGGACGAAGATGTCGTCGAAGTACGTTTGAGCAAACGCCCGCAGGGGCCTGAAGAGCTGCGTCACCAGACGATTAAACGTCGCAGGCGCGTTCGACAGCCCTTGGGGCATGACTAGCCACTCCCAGAGCATACCGCTCGGAGTGCTAACCGCTGTCAGCGGAATGTCACTCGCTCGCATGAGCAACTGGTAGTAACCATCGACCAAGTCGAGCGCACTGTACATCGTGCAGCCAACCATATTGTTCTGCAGAACATCCTTCCTAGGAATCGGCGTCTGTGCCGGAATGGTGGCAGCGTTGAGCTTATTGAAAGCATGAACGATACGCCACTTGCCATTAGGCTTTCTGACACAGAACGTAGGCGTCGAGTGCGGAGACTTGCTCTCACGCACCATGCCCGCCGCGTGCTTGGCACTGAAGAACGCGTCAATGACGTCGCACTGCTCCTTCGGTAAGGGCCACTGCCTCGTTACGCAGTATTTGGTTCCAGGAACCAAGTCAATCTCATGACGGACACCTCGATCCGGAGGTAAGCCAGTGGGCGGGTCATTCGAGACCACATCCTGGAACTCCTTAACCAAAGGATAGAACGGATCCGATGGGTCCTTCAGGATCGAAGATCCACTTCGCGCACTGAGTGCCTCCTTCGTGTCCTCAAGGACAGCTTCATCCATAAGCGACGAGGAGTTCAATTCCTCCTCCGGTCGTATCATGACCACTTCGGCGAGCGCGCCAGCCTTTAAGGCATCCCCAAAGTCGGGAATGGACATCTCGTCCAGCTCTAGCAGAGCAGCCACCGTCGGAATAGCCTCGAGGCTGACGTTGCCCTCGGCTTCACCAGTCACTCCATCAACGAGTGTGTATAGCTGCTCGCTATCATCGTCCACGACGGACACGTCCTGTACCAGGACCGACGCCTTGCGTCTCGCAGTCGCCATCTGGCGTCGCTGCCGCCTCCTCGCGGAAGCTGTACGCCTCGGAGAGCCAGCGTGTTCAGACTGAAAGTCTCGTCAGGTGTTGCCACCTCTTGCTGCTCTGATTGAGCCGGCGTGGAGCCGCAACGCTCACAGCCCTCGCCCAGTGGATTAGGTGCCACTCCACCCGCATCGTCAGGGTCCTCCCCTTGATGCCTCGGCTCACAGCCGACCACGCCATCAGTGGCATGCAGCGATGCTGCGCTCTCGTGACGAGCACCGCTCAGCGGGTTACGTGCCGCTCCACGCGCATCACTAGGGCCATGCCCAAGATGCCTCGACGAACTGTCGACCATGCCATTACCGGCATGCAGCGATGCTGCGCTCAAGCCACGAGCATCGCTCAGCGGGTTACGTGCCGCTCCACGCGCATCACTAGGGCCACGCCCAAGATGCCTCGACTCAGTGTCGACCCCGCCATTACCGGCAGGCAGTGATGACTCACAGTAACTCGGAGTCTCACTCAGTGGGTTACGTGCCACTCCACGTCCAGCCCACGAGCAGTGCTCGGGACTCGCGTCTTCAACGCCAGTGTCCATTAACTCGGACACTCCAATGTCCAGCACATTGACCGACTCGGTCCAGTGCCCGCGCCAATAGCGCTTTTGCTTCCTAGCAGAGGTGGGTTCATGACTCGCCAATGCTCCCCTAGGAGGCAAGCGCGTAGCGCCTAAGGTCTTCGACCGCCAGTCGATCCATGGTTCATGGCACTCCAGCCATGCCATGCCGAGGATGAGGTCGTACCTCGAATCCAGGTCGATGACCAAACAGCGTTCAACGCTATCGAAGTCCAGAAACTTCACGCCCAGGTTCACACGAACCTTGGGCACCGTGACACGGGTCCCCGTCGCAAGACGGACGGTGACGATGTCGCTCGAACGCGCCTTCAGCGCCTCAGCGTACTGCTGACTTCCTTCCATCGTGGAGCGCCGAGCATAGTTGCCCGACGCTCCGGAGTCGATAAGGATCTTCCATGGCTTCTCAAAGCCCTTCACGGTCGCTTCCACGACCAGCAAGCCCGGCTTGCATACACGTCCCGTGTTGTTAGAGAGCACGGTGCTCTTTGGGGCTAAGCCCTGCCGACCTCCTCCCTGAGGCTCAACAGAACTCAGTTCTTCTTCCCCAGCAGGGCGCCCCGCGCCTACTGGGACTTGGCGTTTCCCCGCCCCGAGCCAGGCTTCTGCTCAGAAGCGGAGATTCGGCTCGACGGAGCCTGGCGCAGCTTGCGCAGCGGGCAACCCGGACGCAGGTGTTGCGTGCTGCCGCACACATAGCATCGACGGATGCCGATACGCTGCTCAGCAGCCTGAAGCTCGGCTTCCTCATCTTCAGCGTAGCTGAGGTCCATAGGCATTGCGCCATTGGACACATCAGAAGCTCCGGAAGAGCTGGCTTGGGAAGCCGTCCAACCAAGTCGCGACGACTTGAAGTTGAACTCGGCGTTCAACGCCACGTTCACGGCTTCCTCAAAAGAGGCCGGGTGAACACGGAAGACTTCCGTCCTGGCCACGCCAGTGCGAAGGCCTTCCATGAAGACGGTCACCGCGACCACTTCAGGAAGAGGATCCGCCGCCATGCCGGCGAGAAGAGTTCTCAACTCCTGGACGAAGTCCAACAATTCCTTCTTACCCTGACGGGTAGACAGGAAGCGTGACCTCACGCGATACGCCTGGTTAGGCGGCGAGAACACTCGCGAAAGCTGGGCCTTCAGCTGATCTCAAGAAGGGAACGCAGTGTCCACAGACGTGCCACACGTCAGGGCCCACTCTCGCGCTCGGCCACCGAGCTTGGAGATCGCAAGCGCCACGCGCTGCTGCTCGGTCTTGAGCATGGCGGACACCATGGCCATTTCGACCTCTCTGATCCAGAGCAAAAGGCTTTCGCCTTCCTTGCCCTCAAAGGTCTTGACGCTCACCATGAGCGGTTTAGCTCGTGGAGCATCGTCCGATGCAGGCCTAGGCGTCACAGACGCCGCGGCCGCAGTCATCTTCTGCTGGACGTGCTCCAACAGAGCATTCTCATACTGAGAAAACGCCTCCAGACGCGCGTTCACCGCGTCGGGGCCTTGCGAAGCAAGATGGGCCACACCTTCCGGGCCGATCAAGGACATCAGCTTATTAAGCCCGTCCTGTTGGTTCGGGGGTAAGTGGGCAAATTGCTCCATCCTCACAGAGGGACAGTCGTAAGACTCAGGTGTCGGATTGACTACAAGTGCTACCAAGTGCAGCGGGGCTGCTGTAGCTTTAGCGTCAGAGGAAGACACAGACTCAGAGAGTCTCTAGTAATATTGATAGCTTGCAAACTCTATACGAGAGTTTGCACGAGTACCTTAATATAGCTAATTAAGGACTCCAAGAGACAGAAATACCTTAAACAAGGCTAGTGAACTCTTAGGCTTCAAATGTGAACTGAATGTATTGTTGTTTATCGCGGCAGAGCCGCCTGTTGTTTGTATGTATAGGACTCACTATCTATCATAGTAGAGCCTAGTCAAATGCATATCCAGTGGCTGTGAGCCACCCACTCCTATCTGGGGTGACCCACGTAACATATGTGTGGAAGCCACTTATGTGTGGCACCTAGCTTGTGTGCATCACACTATTCGGTGTAACCCCGTTACAATGGTAACCCATGTTCGGGCGTGCCATTGTAGGCGGCATAACACCTGGTCCCGCTCTAAAAAGGCTTAACCCCAGCGACCGAAGATTTCGGGTCCTCGACTCTGTCTAGGCCACTACGAGCCTCACCAACTCATTTTTCAATACCCCGCCGCTCCAAAGACACGTTCGGCCTTGTCAGCATGGTAATACATGTTCGGGCGTGCCATTGTAGGCGGCATAACACCTGCTCCCGCTCTAAAAAGGCTTAACCCCAGCGACCGAAGATTTCGGGTCCTCGACTCTGTCTAGGCCACTACGAGCCTCACCAACTCATTTTTCAATACCCCGCCGCTCCAAAGACACGTTCGGCCTTGTCAGCATGGTAACACATGTTCTGGCGTGCCATGGTAGGCGGCATAACACCTGCACCTGCTCTAAAAAGGCTTAACCCCAGCGACCGAAGATTTCGGGTCCTCGACTCTGTCTAGGCCACTACGAGCCTCACCAACTCATTTTTCAATACCCCGCCGCTCCAAAGACACGTTCGGCGTTGTCAGCATGGTAATACACGTTCGGGCGTGCCATGGTAGGCGGCATAACACCTGGTCCCGCTCTAAAAAGGCTTAACCCCAGCGACCGAAGATTTCGGGTCCTCGACTCTGTCTAGGCCACTACGAGCCTCACCAACTCATTTTTCAATACCCCGCCGCTCCAAAGACACGTTCGGCCTTGTCAGCATGGTAACCCATGTTCGGGCGTGCCATTGTAGACGGCATAACACCTGGTCCCGCTCTAAAAAGGCTTAACCCCAGCGACCGAAGATTTCGGGTCCTCGACTCTGTCTAGGCCACTACGAGCCTCACCAACTCATTTTTCAATACCCCGCCGCTCCAAAGACACGATCGGCGTTGTCAGCATGGTAATACATGTTCGGGCGTGCCATGGTAGGCGGCATAACACCTGCACCCGCTCTAAAAAGGCTTAACCCCAGCGACCGAAGATTTCGAGTCCTCGACTCTGTCTAGGCCACTACGAGCCTCACCAACTCATTTTTCAATACCCCGCCGCTCCAACGACACGTTCGGCCTTGTCAGCATGGTAACCCATGTTCGGGCGTGCCATTGTAGGCGGCATAACACCTGGTCCCGCTCTAAAAAGGCTTAACCCCAGCGACCGAAGATTTCGGGTCCTCGACTCTGTCTAGGCCACTACGAGCCTCACCAACTCATTTTTCAATACCCCGCCGCTCCAAAGACACGTTCGGCCTTGTCAGCATGGTAATACATGTTCGGGCGTGCCATTGTAGGCGGCATAACACCTGCTCCCGCTCTAAAAAGGCTTAACCCCAGCGACCGAAGATTTCGGGTCCTCGACTCTGTCTAGGCCACTACGAGCCTCACCAACTCATTTTTCAATACCCCGCCGCTCCAAAGACACGTTCGGCCTTGTCAGCATGGTAATACATGTTCGGGCGTGCCATGGTAGGCGGCATAACACCTGCACCCGCTCTAAAAAGGCTTAACCCCAGCGACCGAAGATTTCGGGTCCTCGACTCTGTCTAGGCCACTACGAGCCTCACCAACTCATTTTTTCAGTAGCCCCGCTCGCTGCGGCTGGGGAAGGGTGTTGTGCATGCTGAACGCGACGGATGCCGATGTATCATCTTCGAAGAGGCGGATTGACCAGGCACCGGCTTGTGGTTCGTTCTGGTCGGAGATTGTATCGGTCCCATGGGTTGGTGGGAAGCTCGCAGGCGGCGGCAATGGTTTGCACGGGGTGTGGCACGTCCCGCAAGAGACTCACGACGCATAGGCACCGACATCGGAGGTGTGTGGGAGTCGACGGATCGATTGTATCGGTCCCATGGGTTGGTGGGAAGCTCGCAGGCGGCGGCAATGGTTTGCACGGGGTGTGGCACGTCCCGCAAGAGACTCACGACGCATAGGCACCGACATCGGAGGTGTGGGGGATCGATGGATCGATTGTATCGGTCCCATGGGTTGGTGGGAAGCTCGCAGGCGGCGGCAATGGTTTGCACGGGGTGTGGCACGTCCCGCAAGAGACTCACGACGCATAGGCACCGACATCGGAGGTGTGGGGGATCGATGGATCGATGGAATTCGGCGGAAGGGCCGACTCGGCTTCGGCAACCTGCTTCACCGTCCGCCAAAGTGGCGTTCCTCGCTGCAACCTCGTTTGCGGCTGCGCTGGTGTTCGCTGGGGCTGGGGAAGGGTGTTGTACGTGCTGAACGCGACGGATGCCGATGTATCATCTTCGAAGAGGCGAATTGACCAGGTACCGGATTCTGGTTTGTTCTGGTCGGAGATTGTATCGGTCCCATGGGTTGGTGGGAAGCTCACAGGCGGCGGCAATGGTTTGCACGTGGTGTAGCACGTCCCGCAAGAGACTCACGACGCATAGGCACCGACATCGGAGGTGTGTGGGAGTCGACGGATCGATTGTATCGGTCCCATGGGTTGGTGGGAAGCTCGCAGGCGGCGGCAATGGTTTGCACGGGGTGTGGCACGTCCGACGAGAGACGCACGACGCATAGGCACCGACATCGGAGGTGTGGGGGAATTGATGGATCGAAGGAATTCGGCAGAAGGGCCGACTTGGCTTCGGCAACCTGCTTCACCGTCCGCCAACGTGGCGTACCTCGCTGCAACCTCGTTTGCGGCTGCGCTGGTGTTCGCTGGGGCTGGGGAAGGGTGTTGTACGTGCTGAACGCGACGGATGCCGATGTATCATCTTCGAAGAGGCGAATTGACCAGGTACCGGATTCTGGTTTGTTCTGGTCGGAGATTGTATCGGTCCCATGGGTTGGTGGGAAGCTCACAGGCGGCGGCAATGGTTTGCACGTGGTGTAGCACGTCCCGCAAGAGACTCACGACGCATAGGCACCGACATCGGAGGTGTGTGGGAGTCGACGGATCGATTGTATCGGTCCCATGGGTTGGTGGGAAGCTCGCAGGCGGCGGCAATGGTTTGCACGGGGTGTGGCACGTCCGACGAGAGACGCACGACGCATAGGCACCGACATCGGAGGTGTGGGGGAATCGATGGATCGATGGAATTCGGCGGAAGGGCCGACTCGGCTTCGGCAACCTGCTTCACCGTCCGCCAAAGTGGCGTTCCTCGCTGCAACCTCGCTTGCGGCTGCGCTGGTGTTCGCTGCGGCTGGGGAAGGGTGCTGTACATGCTGAACGCGACGGGTGCCGATGTATCATCTTCGAAGAGGCGGATTGACCAGGCACCGGATTCTGACTCGTTCTGGTCGGAGATTGTATCGGTCCCATGGGTTGGTGGGAAGCTCGCAGGAGGCGGCAATGGTTTGCACGGGGTGTGGCACGTCCGACGAGAGACTCACGACGCATAGGCACTGACATCGAAAGGTGTGGGGGAGTCGATGTATCGATGGAATTCGGCGGAAGAGCCGACTCGGCTTCGGCAACCTGCTTCACCGTCCGCCAAAGTGGCGTACATCGCTGCAACCTCGTTTGCGGCTGCGCTGGTGTTCGCTGTGTCTGGGGAAGGGTGCTGTACATGCTGAACGCGACGGGTGCCGATGTATCATCTTCGAAGAGGCGGATTGACCAGGCACCGGATTCTGGTTCGTTCTGGTCGGAGACGGTATTGGTCCCATGGGTTTGTGGGAAGCTCGCAGGCGGCGGCAATGGTTTGCACGTGGTGTGGCACGTCCGGCGAGAGACCCACGACGCATAGGCACCGACATCGGAGGTGTGGGGGTGTCGATGGATCGATGGAATTCGGCGGAAGGGCCGACTCGGCTTCGGCAACCTGCTTCACCGTCCGCCAACGTGGCGTACATCGCTGCAACCTCGTTTGCGGCTGCGCTGGTGTTCACTGTGGCTGGGGAAGGGTGCTGTACATGCTGAACGCGACGGGTGCCGCTGTATCATCTTTGAAGAGGCGGATTGACCAGGCACCGGCTTCTGGTTCGTTCTGGTCGGAGATTGTATCGGTCCCATGGGTTGGTGGGAAGCTCGCAGAAGGCGGCAACGGCTTGCACGTGGTCCGGCACGTCCGGCGAGAGACGCACGACGCATAGGCACTGACATCGAAGGTGTGGGGGAATAGATGGATCGATGGAATTCGGCGGAAGGGCCGACTCGGCTTCGGCAACCTGCTTCACCGTCCGCCAACGTGGCGTACATCGCTGCAACCTCGCAACCTCGCTTGCGGCTGCGCTGGTGTTCGCTGCGGCTGGGGAAGGGTGTTGTACATGCTGAACGCGACGGATGCCGATGTATCATCTTTGAAGAGGCGGATTGACCAGGCACCGGATTCTGGTTCGTTCTGGTCGGAGACGGTATTGGTCCCATGCGTTCGTGGGAAGCTCGCAGACGGCGGCAATGGTTTGCATGTGGTGTGGCACGTCCGACGAGAGACCCATGACGCATAGGCACCGACATCGGAGGTGTGGGGGTGTCGATGGATCGATGGAATTCGGCGGAAGGGCCGACTCGGCTTCGGCAACCTGCTTCACCGTCCGCCAACGTGGCGTACCTCGCTGCAACCTCGCTTGCGGCTGCGCTGGTGTTCGCTGTGGCTGCGGAAGGGTGTTGTACATGCTGAACGCGACGGATGCCGATGTATCATCTTCGAAGAGGCGGATTGACCAGGCACCGGATTCTGGTCCGTTCTGGTCGGAGACTGTATTAGTTCTATGGGTTGGTGGGAAGCTCGCAGGCGGCGGCAATGGTTTGCACGTGGTCCGGCACGTCCCGCGAGACACTCACGACGCATAGGCACCGACATCGGAGGTGTGGGGGTGTCGATGGATCGATGGAATTCGGCGGAAGGGCCGACTCGGCTTCGGCAACCTGCTTCACCGTCCGCCAAAGTGGCGTACCTCTCTGCAACCTCGCTTGCGGCTGCGTTGGGGTCGCCGCGGTTGGCGGAGCGAGCCGTATATGCTCAACGTGACGGATGCCGATGTATCATCGTCGAAGAGTCGGATTGACCAGGCTCCAAGTTTTGGTCCGTTCTGATCGTAGATTGTATCGGTCCTATGGGTTGGTGAGAAGGCCTCCGATGGCTGCAATGGCTTGCATGTGGTCCTCCACGTCCGACGCGAGGCCCAAGATGCGTTGGCGCCGGCTTCGGACTTGTGGGGGAGCTGATGGAGAGATGGAATTCGTCGCTGTCTCACCACCTGGCGATCGCCGGAAATCGCCGTAAGCCGTGCATGGTACCATCAGCGTCGTGGCGCTTGGCGGCTTGGCCTTCAATCCGCCCGATCCGCCGTACTACAAGGCGGGCGAGATCCAACGTGATGTGTCACTGGTAGTTGAGCAGGAAAATTCAAAAGTGAGTGGATTTGTTCGTTTAGCTTTGTGGCACTTCGTTCATCAAGCTGGGCTGGTATTCTTCCTCGGAACTTTCCTTCTTCGCTATTTTCCTGGATTTGCCGGCAAGTCGTAAGCCATCTTCTCACTGAGCTTTTCTCTTGTTTGTCACAACAAACGCACGCGCCGAATCGACCTGCGCGTAGTGGAGAATGCAGAGGCCGCAGATTCAGGTGGACGCTACCTCCTCCGTCTGCTGTCGTGTGTGCCGGGTACGTCATGACGGGCGTAGAGTGTGACGTCATCGTGGTCAAGATGGCACAGCTCGAGCCCATCGAGATTCTACGGGCTGGCGGAAGCGGCGATCTACATGGTGCGCTACAGTGCCAGCTTGGCGGCAGCCTTCGTCGCGGCAATGTGCTTCAACCATGAGGTCTACGGCGGGATGTTTTCATGGTGCGTAGTGCTGAACAGCGTCTTCTGAGGCTGCGCTGCTGTGGCTCTGCTGCGTTCTGCGGCACGGCGCTTTTCCATCGATGAGACCGGGCTTAAGCAACACACGCAACCCATACCAGTCCCAGCCACCCTCTAAAAGCCACGCAGATAATTTTGCACCAGCGCGCGACCTGGCAGCTTGCGGCCTTTCAGTTCTGGCATTCGTTCCTCTCATCCGTCAGCTTATCGGATAGCTCGAGCTGACGTGGAGGATCCCAACAAGACGGAAAGTAGTCGAATCTATTGATAAATGCTCACTACCGGTTGCATGACAGGCAGCTACATATGAAGTGAGACCGAGCATGCAGCCATCTCTCACTCAATCCAGAAGGCATCCCTCCCTGGCGAAGCTCTGCTGAGAAGCAGTCAGCCTGGCGCATTCCCAGATTGAGAGACGGAATGCGAATCGGACTGAAGTGGCCAGCTTCTACTGCCTAACAACAGTGCCAGCCTAAACGTGTAGCTCGACATCTACAATCCTAATGCAAACTGAATCCAGGCACTGGCAGTCTGACCAGCAATCTCACAGACAACTTCAACGTCCACCAACTGCGGTCGTCGATCACACAGTGGCTATCCGTGATCCCTTCTCAGGCTGTCCGCACGCAATGCTGCGGTGGGAACAAGGTAAAATCTTGAATCCACTACTGAGAGCAATCACCATTATCTTGGATGCGTAGCTCCAGGGGACGAGGACAATTGTATTTTACTAACGGTCCCGATTATGAGCAGTGCCAACTGGAGTCTCTCTCGATTGAAATGTTTTTCTGAGCGCGTCCGAGTACATACGAACTTGGAGAGCGACTTCTTGTTAACGAGGCCGAGAGTAATTGGAATGATCTGTTATTTGTGAGCGGGGCTGTATTTAGGTTAGACTCACCTGACATTTAAGTCATTCTCGAAGGCATTGTGGACATGGAGGGTGATGGTACGCCGACAGCATTTAGCGCATGAAGCTGGCGATCGAAGAACGGGAGAGGCACGTTCTGATCGTTCCTTCGTAGTGGTCAAAGTGCTCCAGCTCTTTTGTCATCGTCAAAGCCATCGAAGCTATACGATTCGGCCGCAAAACGCATCGAGCCCATTGACACACGCCCGCACATTACACGTTGTACCGTCGAGAGTGTCATAAAACCCCGACATAACACTCGACGGTGTCATGAAAACCGTACATCTACCGTCAAGGTGTCCTAAAACCCGAACATAACACTCGAGGGTGTCATGAAACCCGTACATGTATCGTCGAAGGTGTCAAATAACCCGGACATAACACTCGAGGGTTTCGAAATAATGCTTCGCATGGGTGTCGAGTATCCGTGTACCTTACCATAAGCGTGCTGGGTGAGTTGAATCTTGTAACTAAAACACAATACACAAGGACAAAGGCAACAAAGCCCGTCGTGTTTGTTCATTATATGCTCTAATAAAGAGCTCCCAAATTCTCCCTCTCCCTACGCTTGCGCTTTTTCTGAGTTTTTGACAGACGTTTTCCACGGTATTCGTAGGTCGAGTCGATCTCCACGAGACTGAGCCACTTCACTTGATCAATCCACAAGTAATTCGAGAGAAAGTCGACGTTGTACGGGGGTGTCTCCTCTTCGTCATACCCGTCCAGGACATATGGCACCAGGTTTGGACCGCATGCAACAATTACGAAGCAGTGTCCGACCATCTTCTCCCCAACGCTCGCCAAGTAAGTTCCTTCTGGCAAGGTCTTGACGTAGTCGACCAAACGCGCGACGTTCGCTTGGGAGCCCTCCACTGCATTGCGGAGCAGCTTGTCGTAGTTGAGCTTGGCACCTTTCCGCTGCAGGAAACGGAAGAACTCAGTGACATCGGCGCGCATGACACCACTTTCCACTGAAGGATGCAGACGCTCATACTCGCACCACATCGCCAGCGTGACTAGCTGCGGATGTCCCAGCGTGTAGCAGACCGAGCGAACCGCATCCATGAAGCAAAGCCCTGCGTCAGAAGCGTTGTCGGTCTTGAGGTACTTTCTGTAGTAGACCTTCCATGAGAGGCGCTTTCGTCCTGCCTCATCGTACGGGCAATCTTCCCACTCGTCGATTTGCTGGGTCAACTTGGGATGAGCAGTTAGCTCTTCCTCCCAGACCCAGCTAAGCTGCAGAGGGTTCCCTCTCCACTCCACAAGGTAGCATCGGTGGGGATGCTGACCAAGTACACCCTCCAAGGATACAACCAAGGCTTCCTTGGTGTAATCCCAAGGTGCCTTCGGGTCGTAGTGGTTGCGCCTATGGTTCGACGGGTGCACAATAGGCGCCATAGGTAGAGCGAAGGGATGCTTCACCGGCTCTGGCTCAGCTTCTGGCTCAGCAACAACAGTAGAACAAACCGAATCGGAGTCCGAATCGAAGTCTATTTCGTTATTGTTGTTGCTACCAATGGGTGATGCAGCCGCCTCCTCAAGCGCACAGCCGACAGTAGAAGCTTGAGGGGCGTGGCCAGCAGCAGCAGCAGCGTCACGCATGTAGCCAGCACTAGATGCGCAGGTCTCGGATGCGGCAGAAGCCACACAAGGCTCAGAGTCGGCATCGCACGTGTGAGGCCCGGAGCGGGCAGGAGGTACGCAAGGCTCGAAGGCGACAGCAGCGACGAGTTGCCCGGAGCTGGCAGCGCGCGTGCGGGGCCCGGGGCCAGCAGAAGCCGCGCGAGGCCCGGAGCCAGCAGAAGACGTGCGAGGCCCGGGGCCAGCAGAAGTCTCGCCAGGCCCGGGGCCAGCAGAAGACGCGCGAGGCCCGGAGGCAGCAGCCGGCGCGAGAGGCTCAGAGCCGCGAGCAGACGTACGACGCGCCAATCCAGAGGTGGGGGGCCGAGACGCCAAGCTAGTGTGGGGGCTGTTCGACCACTGCAGCACGCTAGACACAAAGTCGTTGAAAAAGTTCATTTCAATAATGAGAGGAAGCTTGTCGCCGGAATGGATTGCTACGGCGGCAAGTGGCCAGAGCCAATGATTTGAACAGTACACTATGAGACACAATAGTTTGTGTGAGTGCGTGTGGGTTGGACGCGTGGCGGTCTCTGCCATTTGTGGAGATCGTCGGCGCTGCGCAAGTGAGGTGTGATTGGTCGTTTTTTCATATGTTTGTGTGCTATTGGACGAAAGGGGGGGACATACTGTGTTGCTGCTGCAGTGGACTGGACTTCCAGCACTCCACGGCCGAGCCACCGAAGAAAGGCAAGGGCGGACGAAGTGAAGCCCGAGGCAGGTGCCAAAGAGGAACCGATGGCGGCAGAGCGCATCAAGGCAGAAAACGAAAAGATGCTCGTCTCCATCGCGAACGAGGTCGGCGGCGACGAGTACTTCGCGTCGAAGCGCATGCAGCTGCTCGCACAAGGGATGACGAAGACGGTGGCCTTGCCAACCAAGCTCCAAGGTCCGCTGGAGTTCGACGACGCGCTTATGATCCCTGTGTACTGCTACTTGAAGACGAAGACGCAACGCTGCCGACGCTCGCGAAAGAGCTCTGCCGAGAAGGAAAGCGCTGGAAAAGTGAAGCTCGATCGGCGCTACACTTCGCCACAGAATGTGGACGAGGAAGTGCCGCCAGACTAGCCAGCAGGCGAAAGCGTACCGATACGGCGCCGGAAACGTTCTCCTCGCGTCGGCAGACATTGAGTGCTTTAAGTTTCGGACGGACAAGTCGCTCAAGGTGCTGGGCTTCCTGGGCAAGAGTCTTGTTAGAAGACGCAGCTCAGCCCCGCCAAGTTTGTGGCTGGCACCGACATCTTCATCGCGGAGCCTGGAAAACTGCTCGCCGCGTCGTATCTGGCTGTCTTAATCGACGCGATGGTGGAGCTTGGTCAGGTGATGATCGCTCGCTTCGTTCCGAGCAAGAACACGCTCCAAAGATACGTGACTCTGATCCCTCACGCGCCTTCCTCCGCCCAAGGCGAAAACTTCTACGCGCTGTGGTCTCAGCAGCTGCCGTACGAGGAAGACGTGTGCAACTACGAGTTCGCGCCGCTCAAGACCCGCAAGTAGACGCCAAAGGAAGTCCGCGGGGCTTCCTGTGTTGTCAGCGTACCTGGAGTCGAGCTTGAAGATGGATCCTGCGCGACAGGAGAGGATCTCGAGACTTTCGGCGACGTCTTCCAGCTCAAGGAGGCCACTTTGAATAAGCTGCAATAAGGGAAACAGAGTTGCAAGACAAAAAGAGTTGGATCTAACTTATGGCACAGTTGCACTTTCACCAATTCATGCTGCACCGGGGAACTCGGCGGCCGGGTCGTAGAATTTGGTGGGCATCTTTCGCCGGCCGGATCGACGCACCATAGTGAAGCCGTCCTCGTCGACCAGCGGCACGTAGGGCTCGCGCTCGCCAGCCTCCTCGCTGATGGCTCCGAGCGCCTGGTCGGCCAGGCCGACGCCATCGTCCTGCGTCTTGATCTTGGCCTTCTTGAGGTCGATGTGGAACAGCGAGTGCACCTGGTCGTGCATGGCCTTGACGTGGTCGTACCTGGCGGTCTTGCAGTCTTCCACCAGCACCGTGAGCAGCTCCGCGAGCTCCTCGACGCTGCCGTCCTCGCAGAGCCGACGACTCGACGTAGCCGCCGATGTTGTCGGCCATGGCGTCGGCGTACACGGCCTTGTTGTACTTCAACACGTGCAGGATCTCGTACTTGCGGCGCGTGTCCCCGCCGCCCCACTACGGCCATGCGCAGCGCCGTCCAACGCGCCAGCGCCAGCTTGACGCTGAACCCAAGTAGTCCCACTGCGACTTGATGGTCCGGCCGCGAACTGCTCCGAGTGCTCGCGCGCCATGGCCAGCAGGATGCTCTCCGTCACGATGATCTGATTGAATAATGAAGTGATTGGAGCCATTCCTTGGAGACCAGCGAATTTCAGCCAATCAGAGGCGATAACTGAAGTTGAAAACACACTCAGAAAACGCAGCGGATGAACATGGGAATCTCGGAACTTTGAATAAGGGTTATATTACACTGGCGTAGCTGCCTGTGCAGCTCTCAGCGAGCCTCCCGACGCGTTACGACCGACGCATGAACAACAACTCGCACTGTCTCACTCGAGCAGCGACGAGGACGCCGGCGTGCCGAACTGCCAGTCGGCCGAACCCGCGCTGATGCCGCGGATCGCGACTCGCGCGCGTATCAGACTCGTCGGCGGCCGAGAGCTTGCGCGCCTGCCGTAACAACTTGTGCTCGTCGCGGACTAACCTGGCGTCCAGCATGAGCGTCAGCTCCACGCGCCGTGGCCTCGGCGTCCTCGCACGCTTCGATCGCAGCGGAAACGAGGCTCTTGCCTCCTCTATTTGCTTGTCCTGCTCGCGTCCGTTCTGGCGCAGCACGCAGATGAGCTCGATGAGCTCCGACGGCGGCGACTGCAGCAGCGACGCCGGCAGCAGCGGGTCCGCCAGCTCTCCAGCTTGTCCTTGGCCTGATCCAGCTGGTCTGGGGACAGCACGCCGTCCACGCCCTGCGTATGCGTCACGCGCATCTCCGTGTGGCGAATGAGCTCGCGGAACTGTTCCATCTCGCGCTTCTGCCTCCACTCGCTCCTTCATCTGCACCAGCCGCTTGCGCGATCGTCTCGGGTGCAGCAGCTTCTCGTACGGCGTGCCTTCCTCCTTGATGCTGCCCGAGATGTGCAGCTATCCCGGAAGCTGCCGACGCTGTTGCTCTGGTGCAGGCCGTACACGGGGAGCTGCGCGACTGAGCCGGGGGTTGTCCAGGTGCTCCGACACGCGTCGCTGCACCTCGCGCTCGCACTCAAGCTCCTTGGCCTGTTTGTACAATGCTGATCTGCCTCTCCATGGCCGCGACACCCTCTGGCTCCTGTTCTGCTCGATCGTCTGCTCCATGTCGGCCTGTTTCCTCGACTACTCCGCTGTGGGCTCCTCGAGCTGCGAGCTTGTGTACACCAACGGATCCAGCCAGCCATGTCTTGAAGGACAAAGGCCCGTGCGCGCCGCTTTGAGAACGGAAACCAAGGGGTAACCGCATGCCGATTAGGCGGCGAGTATCTCACCGACAACAGGAGCTTGTCCAGCAGCAGCTTCAACGCCGCGAAGCGCAGCGCCAGCGTGGACGGCGGCCTCGGGTTTCTTCTCCCTTTTGTTCAAGCAGAAGAGATCGTAGTGTTGAAGGCGACGCCCTCCGCCAGCAGTTTGTTACTGGCAGCGATTAAGACGCAGTTCCTCTCGATGCCGGCCATCCTGTACAGCTCGATGATGCGGTGCACGCGCGCGATCGTGCCCTCCTTCAACCTCGGCGGACACGATGCCGGCCTCGGGGATGTCTTTGCCCTTGAAGACCTTGAGCGCATCCAGGATCGCGTCCGCCTTGTTCATCATCATCTTGGCGCGGTTGATTTGTGGTTCTTGCACTCGTTCTCCACCAGAACAATCACGCCTTGGTCACGTTGCCCACGCTGGTCGGCGGCTTGGGAAAGCTCTTGAGCTCCGTGATGGCGGGCTTTGACAGGCAATCGACGGCTGCAGCGGCGGTGACCATGGCCGACTTGGCCTGACTCAGCTTCTTCTCCGCCTCGCCTGCCAGCTCTGCGGCTGCTGCACTGGCCGCTTCAGCCTTGAGCTTCTGCTTGTCGACGTTGTCCTGCTGCACCTCCGCGCCTGCCTTGTCACGCCCCATTGGCTCCAGCAGCTGGTCCGTGGACGCCTATTTCTCGGCCACTTTGATCAGCGTGTGCTTGAGATCCACCTGCAGCTCGACCATCGACCGACGTCTTGTGCAGCGTTGAGAGGCCATCGTCCAGACGGGAGATCTGGCGCTGGATGTCCTCTTTGCGCTGCCTGAGCAGGATCTCGTAGAAGCTGATGAGCTCCAGGAAGCTCTTGGGCGTCACGTAGTTGTATAGCCGCTGCGTCTCGAAGTAGTTCTTGCTCATGCCCGTCACGGAGATGTGGACGTTGGCCGTGTGGTTCGCGAGGCTGCGCTGAACCTGAGCGTCGCCGACTTCCTCGGCTTTTCCAGGAAATGGTTGCAACCTCTGGGATGGAGACCGGGTCTTGTAGCGAGGAGTTCACACACATGGGGAACCTCGAGGTATATTGCGCTGCAAGTCCTCACGGCTACGCGAAGAGCGAGGCGACGTAGACGACTAGCTGTTGCTGCGAACACGCTCCTTGCGGCCAGACTCCTTGCCGCTCAGAGAGGCAAAAGCGTTGCCGCTGAGACGCGTCCCGCTCGGGTGACGAGGCCCGCCGGACCAAGGAGCAGGGACGGTGCTTCAGGCCCTTCGGCCACGCGCCGCCCGTCACGGTTTCCCACTCGTAGGCGTCCCCAGTCGGCGCGTTGCTGCAGCTTGCTGGACGGGGAAGCCGTCGCACGGGCCTTTCAGGCCGCCGAGGCGCCGCCGCTCGTTCGAGCCGACGGATCCTGTGGACTTCATGGCGTGGCTGTGCTGCAGACGCGCGTGGCCGCCAGACTTGGCGGAGCTTCCTTCTCCTTGGCTTCGCGCGACACCTCGGCGTGGACCTCGGCGATCGTCATGGCCTTGGTCTCCTTACTGCGTGCAGCCAGGGGTTGGAGCGCAGCTCCAGCAGATCCTACCGCATGAAGCGCATACGCGTGCACAGCAGCTTGGACTCGCCGCTCAGCTTCTTGATGGTCACGTAGTAGCCGTTGATGTGGTCCCGCTCGGCCTTCTCGCGCACGTTGGCCTCTAGCGCCTGGCCGAGAGGTTGCACAGACACTCGAGCGACTCCTCGTCGGGCGCCGCGATCTTGCCGAACAGGATGCTAACGCACTCGTGTATGATGCGCGAGCTCAGCACGCACTGCTTGAGCAGCTCGCCGACGAAGCGGATGTGGCCGAGCGACGCGCGCTTCATGATCAGCTCCTTCTCGCGCTGCTCGTCCTCCGGGAGCTCCTCGAGGCCCTCGACGTCGGGCTTGGCCTCGAACTCCTTCTGGCACCGCTGCAGCAGCAGCTTGCGGAACAGCTTGTGTGCTTCCGTGACCACCTCCTTGTCCTCCAGCGTGATGGCGGGCATGGCTCTGCGCGATCTTGGCGCACAGCTCGGCGTACATCGTGCAAAAGTGCCACTCCATCTGGGCCTTGGCGATCACCATCTCAATGACGCCCGTGATAACGGTCAGGTTCCGCACGGCCACCTCGATGAGTTGGTCCGACAGCTTGTCTAACTTTTCGATCGACAGCTGGTTCAGGATGGACTTGGCTCCATCAAAGACACCTCCGTCGTCTCCAGGGGCTCGTCCAGGCGGGACTTGGAGTGCGTCGGCTTCCAGCGAGTCTCCTCGCTGATGTCCAGCGACGCGCAGTCCTCCAGAGCAGGCGCCGTGTCGTGGTGGTGGCCACGACCGCCGCGGCCTCCGCGGCCGCCCTCGTTAAAGTTGCCGCTGTTGCCGTGGCGACCCAGGGACCGGGATGAGTCGTTACGACGCATGCCCTTCGCAAGCACCTCTGGAGGCGGGGCAGACAGAGCCTTGGTCGTCTTGTCTGCGGCCACCACCATGCCCTGGACGCCCTCCGGGATGGGGCACTGCTCAACCTCCGCCTCCATCTCCAGCAGCTGCTTGATCGTGTAGATAATGCGCTCACCGCCTGCTGGGCCACAACCTCGGGCTTTTCGGCCACCTCCTCCTGCTTCTCGGCAGTCGGCTCTTCCTTGGCAACGGGTTCAACCTCAACTTAACGTCGACGTCCTGCTACTTCTCCTCGCGCTCAATGGCCTCCGTCTGTGCCTCCTTCTCCCCCCCTAACCAGAGTGCGCTTCGGCCTCCATCTCCGACGTACTCGACGGCGCCGCAGACGTAGCCTCAGTGGACGTGGTCTCTGATGTGCTAGTGGTCTTCACCTCACCCCTTCTCAACTGTAGTCGTGGTCGTGGTCGATTCCGCACAGACCGACGTGTCCACCTTTACGCTCTTCTCCTCAGCAGGCCCCTTCACGGACCCAGGCACGAAAGCGGGGGCCATGACGGACGGCACAACAGGCTTGGCCGTCTGCTTGAGCTGGCTCTTCTTGGTGGCAGCAGCCGGAGACGCGACCGATGCGGGAGACGCGGCACTGCGCACGAGCGAAGCAGCCGCGAAAGCGGCCGGCGGCGTCCACACGGGAGCTGCCGTGCTGAAGACGAACTCCTTGGGCATGGGATGCAGCTTCGACGACCGGGCGGCGTACTTCTGCAGCAGGTCCACGCCGCACATGTCGAACTTCGCCCTCCTGGTATGGCGACTGCGCGACGTACGGGGCCTCAGTGCACCCCGAGCGCGGGTGATGAAGTGAGCCACCCAGTTGCTCTGATCTGGTGTAGCGCGAAGCACTTGCCCGTGCCGCGCTCGCCGTCGATCAGGTAGGCGCCAACGGAGTCCTCCCAGTCTGCACCACAGCAACACGTAACGCCTCAGTTAGTTCAATAATGGCTACAGCCGCAAGTTGTCAGCTGCAACGCGCACCTTCACGGCCGGGATGATCTCCAGCGCTGTGTTACGCAGCGATGGCCCACCAGGTTGAACGTCGTTCGAGACGGACTGTACGGAAATCCCCACTTGGACTCTTGGCCCCCATGAACCGGTAAAAAGTGAGGCATCCCCACAGCCCAAAAAGCCAGGTTCTCGACGCTCCGACAGGGAGACGCTGCGACGAACTACGCTTGGAGCCGTTCCTGGCCTCACCGCCGACTTGTTGCGGAATCCGTGGACCTTGTCGATGATCCCGTTGATCTTCTGGAGAGGCTTGTCCGAAGGCTTGAGCCAGCATGGCGTCGGTCCATTCGACCAAGCCGCCCACCACTTGTAATGCAGCGCGGACGGATACCACCTATCGAAATCCAGGGCTACCAGGCCGCCTTGCGACGGCGAAGGAGCCCTGGTTTCGACGAATGCATGCTGCACGCGCGTCATCCGCGGTGGGGCGGCTTGGCCGAATGAGCCGAGGTTGCCGCCGTGGGGTTCGCCGTCGCGCCGCTCCAGTAGTCGATGATGGCCAGCGCGTTGGGGTTGGATCTCTCTGGCACTTGGTTGGCCGCACGCAGCGGCAGGCCGGACAGCGAGGCCCACGTCCAGCCAGTGATGTTTCCGACGGCAGAGATGGCGGCCTCGACTTTGCTGCTTCGTCGATGGACCGACACTGACTGGAATGAACGGTGCACACGTGTCGTGGGCGACCTTGTAAATCTGTAAAACATTATTTTTACGAGTATCAGCTTTAACGTTTAATGCAATCATGCAGTATACTTATATTGGCCCTGCAGACAATGAACAGGTCGGTCAAAGAGACTGTTAACAATACTGCCAACTTGTGTGTGTGTTTGGCGATCGTCATGCACCGGATCGGCGCATTCCTCTCGAGTGTCAGTATTCCCATTGGGAATTCCCACGGCTTGTTGGCCTTGACAATGTAGATCGGCGATAGTCCTCCACTACATTGACCAACTCTGTCACTGTGATTGTAGGCACCGATGTGCTTGGAGAGCAATATCTTCGCAAACAGGGCAAAGAAGAATCAGCAGGCTCACTTTCCGACTTCCTTCCGACGGCTAAGTGCAAAACCCTGCTGCGTTAATGAGGCGAGCTTGGACAGGCGAGCTCAGCTCGCTGCATTCGCCGTCGCTGTTGAAGTGTCACTCGGTAAGGCCGGCATTCATCCAGGTGCCATTCATGTGCGAACTGAACAAGCGCCATGCACTGCCGCATTGCGCGACGGCGTGAAGATCATGTACTCGTAATCTCCAGCACTTCGTCGAAAACCGGGATATGCTGAAGAAAGCCCATCTCCACCAAGACGTTGTAAAGGTGACCAAAGGCACCGAATCTCGACGTCGCCATGATAACTTCACTTCCCAAGTTCAGGTTCTGCAGGTGGTGGTGCAGCATCATCAAACCTGCTAGCAGCCGATTCGCGCGTGCCAGTTTGCGGGCATTGACCGACGCCTTGATCTCGTCTGAGCAGTACTTCAGCAGGTCGTGAATTTCTTGGTCGTTCTTTCGAACTGGGCCCTTCGCATCGGTAGCTTCCAGGTTGCTTTGCAGTTCTGTCGAATGCTTGAACGTGATACTCGTGTGCGACTGAGGCCGGCATTGCCTTGCAACGCTGCAACGGTCTTCACGCATCAAATGCACGTGAACACCAGCGGGACTGCGACTTTGCGCGACGTCAAGAACTTGTCCATCCGCGCCATAAAGGACCCTGTGAAGCCAGACGAATCATACCCCGTTCCAATGGCAGCTTTCTTGGCAATGACAGTGTTGTAAATGTGCGGCAGCTGCTGCAGCAAGACATGTTGCTCGGATCCGGCAGCACGTGCGCTCTTCGCCATACATCAGTCCAAAGAACCTCCCGCAGGATACCGACCAGCATGCCCTGCACAAATTCGTACTTCCCGTTCCTCTCGAAACTCCCCCAGAACTTGGCGACGGCATCCGCCATCCGCATCCTGAAGCTCACGGGCATCTTGCTCGCGACAATAGCAAACTCATCTTCCGCCGTCTTGAGCATCGGATACCTCAGCTTCAGCCTGCCTGTCAGCGCGCTGGCCGCCTCCATGGCCAGCTTGACCACCACGGTTGTCTTCACCATCTGTGCTGCTGCTTCTGCACCTGGTAATAGATATTAAAAACTCCTTCCACGAGTTCCTCCAGCTCCAGGAAGAAGTACACAACTTCCAGCCTCAGATCTTCCGCGAAAGCCTCATCGAACATCCTTTTCCTGTCCGTCTGGGTCTTCTTGGACGCCCCATAGCCCCCACCAAAGATATATCTGTATCGGGGAAGAAGTCCTCATCCACCTCCAGAAATGCGTAATAGTTCTCGGACCTCTGGTTCTGCGTCTCTGGAGCACAGAAGCCCGAAGGTGTCGGTGAAGTGCAGGTGATTGCGCCAAAGTCCTCGCTCGAGTTCCTCTGCGTCGGGGCTTCCGTGGGAGTGCAGGAGAACTGGTACGAAGCTCGGATCGAGGCGATGGATCCTGCACAGCCGAGATGTTGTACACGGAAGATGGCAAGCGCGAGACCATCGAACTCCTCGAAGCTGTTGATTCCGAGGACAAACAGCTTGCACCGCAGCAAGTTGACTGTCGCTGAGATCACCGCAGCCAAGCAGAAAGAAGCACCGAAGCGATTCCCTCGTCGAGAGCAGAAAGGCGGTCGACTTACTCTGGGATACTCTGGTTGACAACGGCGCTCCGATCACGCAGTACGTCATCCGGTGGAAATACGAAAGCGGCAACGAGGCGCTCACTGGCAAAGCCATCGTGTCGGATGCGAGCTCAATACCTTGTCAGCGGACGTTCGGTACCTCAGTACTACACACGAGAGCCAGCATTATGGTGGAGACCAAGGCTGCTTGCTGCAGAACATGCAGCGCAGCACGGCGCGCTTTTTAGGCTAAAGATGAGCCGCCTGAGCATTGGCACGAGGTTCTTCTGCAGCAACCGGTCTTCCTCGCGGTCTCGCCACGCCGTCTCGCCACGCGATCTTCCCGTTCGAAGGAACGCAAAAAGCGGCTGGAGCGTCAAGGCGCCAGGAACGCTGAGCGTTCTCGCGAAGGCCCACGGAGGTAAGCAAAGCGGCGTCCAGAGCTCCGTGTACTTGAAGAGAAGATCATTGTGTTCCTGGCTCGGTTAGCGCACCGTACACCTTATCGAGTGGACGGGCAAGAAGACTGCAAAGTGCAACGAGTTTCTCCACGATCCATTGCCCGTTCACGACGCTTTCACGCTGCAAGCGGACAGTAATGTCAAGTCTCGCGTGCACTTGTTGACTCCTTCTGCACCGGGAAGGAACCGGGCGAAAGCTGTACCAGGGAAAGGATTCAGCTACCTCAGATACGACGCGGCATCTCCGTCCAACCGGCCAGCAAACCTACAGGCGGGGTTGAAATCGTTCTGGATGGACTGCCCTCTGCGAGCACTGCACCTCGTCGAGACACAATTCCACTTGGTGACGTCGTGAGCGATGGTCGCAACGAAAGCATCGCCTACTAGGCCTACTGCCTTTCCTGGATGCACCTGGCCCGTCAAGAAGTGCGCAACGCCCCAACCGTGAGGTACTAGAGCCGCGCGGAACTTCTGAGGCTTGTCCTCCTGCTCTTCCGTCTTCCAGATCGCCAATCGACGCTCTTCAAACACGCCTTGCACCAGCACCCAGCCTTCGGAGCCACAGAATGAGCAGCTGGCCACTTGAGGGAAGAAGAACTTGCGAGTTTTAGCATGTTCCTCTTCAAAGCTCTTGGTGAACTCCGCGCGCCGACGACCGACGCTACCGGTAGATCGGCTTGTCCGCGCTTGGTCCTAAGAGCAGCAGACAATCAATCAAGCGGGTGTACCGCCGTACGGCGCTGGCAGGATCACCATTCCCTGTCGGACATTGACGAGGACGCCTTCGTACTCCAAAGGAGCTAGTCTCACCAGCACCTGCTCCAGTTCTCCCGTCGAGCGATGAACCGCGGCTGATCACCTTCTGGATGCCTAGCGGACCAACTAGCTAGGTCCGGCAGCCCAGGCGAGACGTCCATCAGCCGCACGAGCTGCAGCATCACGAGCAGTCTTGCCTCTCGAGTGTTGCCACAGCGCAGCGTCTTGAGCACCCTCAGCAGCACTTGTTGTCGTCGAGCAGCGTTCGCGCCTTGGAGCTCCAGCTCGCGTCGGTTCTGCGTGCGAGCGAACACTCGAGCGGCACAATAGCGCTTGGACTCACCGGCGATCGGCGCCGCGTGGGTCTCGAGGGGGTTCCAGTCGCCATTTGGCGCTGATCTTGCCGTCAGCACCAGCCACACGTACGCAGCAGAGAAGACCAACTCCGGCACGCGGTGCGACACACGCTTGGCCGGCTTGAGTTTTGCCGGGATCATCACCGGAAAGAACTCGAGCTCGCCATCTTGACCCAAACTACGTCTTCAGCCACGCTCAATGCAAATACAGCGTAGGTGACCAGTGGCGCAGTCACGACCCACGCGCTCTTCCTCGCGGCGCCTTTCGTAGCCGCAGTTGTCACCAGCTGCTCAAAGTCGCCCACGTAGCTCTGGGCTGCCTGCGACTTGCTCTGCAGACGCAAGAAGCCGAACGTCCGACGCCGGCACTGGCGTAGCTGCTTGCGCTTCAAGTTGATTGGCTGCGTTGGCGTCGACCTTCGTGTTGGCGACTTGGAAGAAGACTCGGAGCTCATAAAAGAAGTCCTCTCGAACCTCCCGAAACACGGAGCGGACGTCGGCGCGGAATGTTGCCGCGGCAAGACCGAAAACCGGCAGGGAAGCTACGCAGTCCGCGTTACGTCAACCGCGTCGGCACGCCAAGGGTGCGCAGCATCTTGCCTTCAACAGCCCGTCGAGTAAGCACTTCCATCCGCGTGATGTAGCTTCGACGAAGAGCTGCGGTGCGTCGGCGGGCAATGCGGCCGCGGTAAATGGCCTGGAGGCGGGAAGCGCAGCGGATCTCCGCATATCCTCTATCTCTCTCTTAGTGAGTCTTGTTCCGGGTGAAGCCTTAACTGTGGCCGAACAATCTAAGCAGAGTAACGAGTGAGAATGTAGCTCCACAGAATGCAAAGATTGGTAAAACATCTTCCGGTGCGTATCTGAACAAGCCACTCTGAAAATCCCAATCGAGTCAAGCGACAAATCTCGTTTTCAAGACCAGCACTTGGGCATTGGCGTGCTTTGCAGTCGTTATAAAACTTCCACACACCTGGTATCATCTTTCCCCGAAGCCGAGAACGACACGAGGCACCCACCTTACTTCCGAAATGAAGACTGTTTCTCACAAGCACGTTTTCATATGGAATCCCGCAAAAGTAGCACGACCGAGTTGTACCAAACTTCAGCGAATTCAAACACGACTGAGCATCATGATCTTCACCCAGACAGTTGAAACATCGCATTGCTTGGTGGGGACACATGGCAGGCAAATGGTACTCGTACGCAGATGGGTTTGCGACCTAACAAACCGCGCAATACTCCGAGCTATCGTCAAAAAGTGACTGCTGCAAAACCAAATATACTTTCTGGTCACTTACGATCTTGGCGGTTGCTGCGATGCCGTCAATTTCAATTCCGCGCGATGCAGGCACAATTAAACTTCGGGTATCCGTCGTTGTTGCAGCACCAGAGCATACATCGCACATATGGTTGCTGACATCCAGTGTGCATGGGTAGCTTACCCCATCCATCGCTTCTTGTAGCCGCTGACGCCGACAACGCTTTTTATCGACAACGAAATCTCGAAATTCACGTAATGCTTGAATATCTCCGTGGTGGTTAGGCGAACTTTTCATCAGAAACTTTAGTGATCGTTGATAGTAACTATCGCTATAGATAGTGATACAGGTTGCTTTTTCTCCATCACGTCCGGATCTTCCAGTTTCCTGCGCATAGTCGATCAAGTTGTGAGCCAAGCCGTAGTGAATGACTGTTCGAACGTTCGGATAGTCCACGCCCTGACCAAACCCACACGTTGCCACAATAAAGGAACAGCTTGCAGACTTCCAGTTCTCCAGGTTTTCACGTCGCTCTTCAATAGTCATTCCACTGTGATAACGGGCTATATGCCAGCCTGTGCGACCAGATAGAAACGCAGCTACTTCTTCGACTTTGGGCTTTGTCATCGCAAAAACTATGCCTTTGTTCGGGTGATCCAGTGAGATACGAACAATCTCCAAGCAGAATTTATCCATAGCGGATTCCGACAACACCTCCTTAACCTCGTAGCGAATAGAGGAGCGAGTAGTTTTTGTTCGCACAGTAGCAAAATGAAAACCAAAGGTTGTTGCCAGCTCAGTTTCCCAAGTAGGAGGTAGCGTAGCGCTAAGCAATGTCTTTTGGACTGGAATAGTCGACAAAAAGTACACGGAGGACATGCAGCTCCGGTAGCTCTGCGATGTTAAAGCCAGATGCGCTTCGTCAAAAAAAATCCGGCTGATTTTGTTTTGCTCACGCAGCGACGATATATACACTCGAAATCTTTGTTGCTCCAAGTAATTAACACCAACAAAAAGCACGGACGGCAGCGCAGTGTGGGGGCTCATCTCCTGGTCGTATTCGGAACATTGAATTCCAAGCGCTTTGGTTTTGCGAAGTGAGTCCATGAGAAGTGCTACCAATGGAACAACGACTACTACCACTCGTGAAGAGTCACAAAACGAGGATAGCTGGTAAAGTAGCGACTTTCCTCCGTTTGTAGCCAGGACAACGAGCAAGTTCGCCACACTCTGCAATATTAATGTACTTGCAATACATTGTTCAGGCGATCGAAATTGTGCAGAAGGCTCACGAAGAAATCGTTGAAGCTGCTTGTGAGCCGAAGCAAATTGATCAGGTAGCAAGCAGTTTGTAGCCTCATGAATCGTCAAGTACCTCTGTGTGGGCGTCACAATTGTAACAACTCTTTCTCGAGGCTCACACGCGACGGGATTGCAAACTGCATGAGACCCAGCCGAGGAATCAAGTTGGGTTGTTGGTTCTTGTTGAGTGACCGTGGGCAAACTTCGCTTCTCAATGGCGGTGACATCTCCAACATCTAGAAGCTGATGCCACTGGTCTGAACAGGAACGAAACTCGGCCATGTCATCTCGCGACATAAAGTATGGATCTTTGGTCGACCGGCTGTAAAGATTGGATGCTGTGATAGGTGCATGGGCGGGCTTGGAAATCAAACATATCTTGGCCGCTTTTCGTCGATCTAACTTTTTTCTCCATGAATGCTATCGCTACGTGGCGATACGATCGAACTGAAAGTTGAGTTCCACAGTTCAAAAATTCCATGTTTATCGCAGCTCGACAACCCTTTCCAGTTAAACGACCATTTTCAACTGTTGAGAACAAATAGTACAACGACGAGTTTCCATCTTTAAGTTCCCTTGTACATCGTTCTCCATGCTTCAAAACACTCAGAAAAAACTCATATGCCGGTCTCACAAGTGCCATGTAGACGATAAAATCTAATGTGAGTTCTCGGGGAAGAAATCGAGCAATTAGGCGATGCTGACCGGACATTGCCAGACCTTTGTGGTAGCGCTGAACGATCATGACGTCGGTGTCAACCATGTATACCGATCTTTCACCAGACACTGTGTTCCGCACAGTTGTAGCACTGAGCTCAGCAGCTCTGGACGGTTGTCCAGACGTGATAAAATCAGTGGTGCTAGCAACTTTGTAAGCCTATCGACTTCTTTGCACCATGCTGACAACGTTGCAAGGCCGAATACGGGCTTGCCATCACTGATTTGGGTAATAAACTTTGAGAAGTGGGCATGAAGAAGATACTTGACCAAATCCATACTCATAGCTTTCCAAGGATTTCGTCCATCCTCGAGAAAGCTGTAACCACACGAATAGTCGCTGTAGTCATCGAAAAAGCATTGCTCATCTGACTTGATAAGCCCCTCAACTGAGGAAAGGTCAAACCCCACGAGAACTCTCTCACGTAGTGACTGACAAAATTTTGTGATGAGCTTCTTCTTCACACCTATCACTGTCGGTAGCGACACGCGATGGCCTTCGACTAATAGCGTATCATATGAGTTGCCCAACCAGACAATTTGTGGGACCCTTCGCTGCTCAGGTGCCATAGCAATACTTGAGCCAAAACTCATGATCTCTTGAAGTAAATTGAAAGGCGTCCGGTAGCCAGTCTTCAAGTAATAGCTGAGTGCGTTAGCTCTGTTCCAGGTAGCATCGTTGCTAGCGTCGGCTTCAACACCCCATGATTGCTGGTGTAAGTTCATCAGCGCTGCCAGGCGTGCCCAGCATTTCAATATGGCAACCAACCGAGTTATTTGGCCCGGTTGCTTGAACTGAACAAACCCAGATGCATCCCGAGTGGTTCCATTAACCGAAGCACACACTAAGAAGCGATGAGTAGGGAAACTGTGGAAGTCACTTGGCGAATGCTCTGCGTTCAGGTTGATCCGAAAAATATCTGCTAACAGTTGGTCAAGCAATTTGAGTTGGCAAACACTAACTTCCTCCACGGAGTCGGCATCGTTAATTCCCACAGTTCGCGAATTGCGAAGAGCTTCCGACCGGTCAGCCAACCTGCTGGTATCGATATCCCCAGCTATAATTACGCCAGGCTTGGCGTGAACATGAATCATGAGTAACAGCGATGTCATTGTTTTGCAGTAAGCTTCGCCACTTGATTGTATCCGACCAAGCTTTGACAACGGGTCGATATCCTTTCCGGTTGATGAAAACATTCTCTCAAACAAGTAGTCGTGGGTACCAATAATGCTTTGAGCTATTTCCCAATAGCGGCGTACCACCGGGTGGACACGTTTCACTACGTCATGGTCGGGGTCAAATGTGATCGATGCAATAACAGTAGTAATGTTGGGCGTGCAGTGCTTCTTAACAACCTCATGCCATTTCATTCGGCGGAGAAACGGAGAAACAAGGCGATCATCCGAAGGAGCAACGTCTGACCTCACGTGGGCGTAATCACTAAGCGCACGACGGACGGCGGCTTCCGACTCAGCTGATCCACTTGGACACCCTTCAATGCGAGAATCAACGCCGAAGTACTTTATTCTTGCCCCTCCGTAAATAGATTGCACCATGCAAGGAGAAGTCATTGGATTCGTGATGGCACCATGCGACGTGCGTAGATGCTTCGCCATCGTAGCCTTCAGTGGAGAATAGTACTCACAATGCAAACATCTCATACCTTTATGGATTGCGACACCATCAACCGGATCCAATAATGTTTTTGTTGGCTGGAGATATTTGTCAAGGGATGCGTCCAACGAAAGTTCCAGAGGTTCAAACTTCTTCACGAGAACGGCTGTAGCGATCACAGCTTTGTGCACGCGCTTGAAATGAATAGCGACTTCTTTTGGTCCCGGTGAAAGCGCATACCGACAGATAGCACAAATGATGATCCCCACTTGAGCATTGTATTCGATGCCGATGTCAAGAAGCGTCGCTGCTGGGCGGTGCACTTTGCCTAAAAATCTGTCCTTAACCGTTTGAGGAGATTCGCAAGACAACGCATGCCGACGGAGATATCTCGGTGTTGACGTGGTGTACGGGCACTGAGGGCACTTGAACATTCCACAGTCGATGCGCTCGACCGATACCGAGTGATGAAGTTTGTCATTTCGGTTAAAGTGGCATTCAACAGTTTGCTGACGTTTCTCACGGACGTGATCCTTACGTTTGTCAATTGTTGCAAAGGTCTCTGAACACTGATCGCACGCTAAACGTTCTGCATGGCCCCTTCGAGACCGAGGCATTGTGCACTTGTAGCACCGGCGATAATGAAGAGCACCAATCCACCAATAGTATAGATCTCTGACAAAATGCTTACTTGATTACAGGTGATATGGCTGCGACAGCAATTTTAGATCTCAACGTCAATTCCGTCCTATCCTCCCACCTGTACAACAGACGCTGGATGATTTCACACAGAGCACGAGAACGTTCCACAGCCAATACGTAGATATCCACACCGTCAAACGATAACCACGATAGTTCCGAGTCGTTCCAGTCAGCACCACAACGTCCACACGCCAACGGAGCCACGAAATTGCCGCTTGGGCCTGTGGTCGATTCGCTAGCTGATTTAAAACAGAGCACGAGGCTGTTCCTCAGCCAACACGCCGAAAACCACACGCCGACGAAAGCCCTGACAGTTCACAGTCGTTCAGTCGGCACGCCGAAATCCAAACGCCAACGGAAGCCACAAAATATCGACACGGGGACGTTTCGCAGCCACACGCAAAAACCACGCGTCAAACAAAAGCACCTGCACACAAAAGTGGACGCAAACACAATAGTTCAGAGTGGTTACGCAACTGCATCGATGGCGCCAATAAAGGGCATGCTACTTACGTAGCAGAAGAAGGAGCAAGCGAACAACAGACCACTTCAGTCAGGTAAGTCGATGGAGCACCAAAAGCAAATTGACGAGCTCCAGTCATTCTGCAAAGTCTTGTGTACAGCACTCGATTTTGCACGTTCAGATTTTCTGTGCTAAAATCCAGTAGGCAGACAAGACGCCATTACAACGGTGCCAGTGTCCGTTGTATTGTCACTGACACAGTGACAGGCTGGGAGTACGCTGCTACCACAGCAAGTAGCGTCCATATTTGGTATATCTTCGGTGACTTTTGGTATATTTTCTGTATGTATCTCTACGTACATGAACTAGGCAACAGTTCGAGGAGGGGTGGTCTGAAACCGAAAAAGTCAACAAAATGGCCATTTCGATTCCTCAGCGCCTGCCATTCCCCCGTTCTTTCAGCGCCTCTAGGAGGCTCTCCGTGCATAGAGGTCTGTGATGAGGCCCTTCACGCCTCAATTGAACTTGTTTCGACGGAGTTAGAGTTTTTTTGCCCCGAGCACACCCGACATTCAGGATTTGAGGGCCATGCCATCCATCCTGAACAGCCACTCCATGAAGTCCACAGGATCCGTCGGCTCGAACGACCGGCGGCGCCTCGGCGGCTTGAAAGGCCCGTGCGGCGGCTTCCCCGTCCAGCAGGCGCCGACTGGGGACGCCGACGAGTGGGAGACCGTGACGGGCGGCGCGCAGCCGAAGGCCCTGAAGCACCGTCCCTGCTCCTTGGTCCGGCGGGCCTCGTCACCCGAGCGGGACGCGTCTCAGCGGCAACGCCTTTGTCTCTCTGAGCGGCAAGGAAAAAGGAGCTGCAGACGCGCGTGGCCGCCAGACTTGGCGGAGCTTCCTTCTCCTTGGCTTCGCGCGACACCTCGGCGTGGACCTCGGCGATCGTCATGGCCTTGGTCTCCTTACTGCGTGCAACCAGGGGTTGGAGCGCAGCTCCAGCAGATCCTACCGCATGAAGCGCATACGCGTGCACAGCAGCTTGGACTCGCCGCTCAGCTTCTTGATGGTCACGTAGTAGCCGTTGATGTGGTCCCGCTCGGCCTTCTCGCGCACGTTGGCCTCTAGCGCCTGGCCGAGAGGTTGCACAGACACTCGAGCGACTCCTCGTCGGGCGCCGCGATCTTGCCGAACAGGATGCTAACGCACTCATGTATGATGCGCGAGCTCAGCACGCACTGCTTGAGCAGCTCGCCGACGAAGCGGATGTGGCCGAGCGACGCGCGCTTCATGATCAGCTCCTTCTCGCGCTGCTCGTCCTCCGGGAGCTCCTCGAGGCCCTCGACGTCGGGCTTGGCCTCGAACTCCTTCTGGCACCGCTGCAGCAGCAGCTTGCGGAACAGCTTGTGTGCTTCCGTGACCACCTCCTTGTCCTCCAGCGTGATGGCGGGCATGGCTCTGCGCGATCTTGGCGCACAGCTCGGCGTACATCGTGCAAAAGTGCCACTCCATCTGGGCCTTGGCGATCACCATCTCAATGACGCCCGTGATAACGGTCAGGTTCCGCACGGCCACCTCGATGAGTTGGTCCGACAGCTTGTCTAACTTTTCGATCGACAGCTGGTTCAGGATGGACTTGGCTCCATCAAAGACACCTCCGTCGTCTCCAGGGGCTCGTCCAGGCGGGACTTGGAGTGCGTCGGCTTCCAGCGAGTCTCCTCGCTGATGTCCAGCGACGCGCAGTCCTCCAGAGCAGGCGCCGTGTCGTGGTGGTGGCCACGACCGCCGCGGCCTCCGCGGCCGCCCTCGTTAAAGTTGCCGCTGTTGCCGTGGCGACCCAGGGACCGGGATGAGTCGTTACGACGCATGCCCTTCGCAAGCACCTCTGGAGGCGGGGCAGACAGAGCCTTGGTCGTCTTGTCTGCGGCCACCACCATGCCCTGGACGCCCTCCGGGATGGGGCACTGCTCAACCTCCGCCTCCATCTCCAGCAGCTGCTTGATCGTGTAGATAATGCGCTCACCGCCTGCTGGGCCACAACCTCGGGCTTTTCGGCCACCTCCTCCTGCTTCTCGGCAGTCGGCTCTTCCTTGGCAACGGGTTCAACCTCAACTTAACGTCGACGTCCTGCTACTTCTCCTCGCGCTCAATGGCCTCCGTCTGTGCCTCCTTCTCCCCCCCTAACCAGAGTGCGCTTCGGCCTCCATCTCCGACGTACTCGACGGCGCCGCAGACGTAGCCTCAGTGGACGTGGTCTCTGATGTGCTAGTGGTCTTCACCTCACCCCTTCTCAACTGTAGACGTGGTCGTGGTCGATTCCGCAGACACCGACGTGTCCACCTTTACGCTCTTCTCCTCAGTAGGCCCCTTCACGGACCCAGGCACGAAAGCGGGGGCCATGACGGACGGCACAACAGGCTTGGCCGTCTGCTTGAGCTGGCTCTTCTTGGTGGCAGCAGCCGGAGACGCGACCGATGCGGGAGACGCGGCACTGCGCACGAGCGAAGCAGCCGCGAAAGCGGCCGGCGGCGTCCACACGGGAGCTGCCGTGCTGAAGACGAACTCCTTGGGCATGGGATGCAGCTTCGACGACCGGGCGGCGTACTTCTGCAGCAGGTCCACGCCGCACATGTCGAACTTCGCCCTCCTGGTATGGCGACTGCGCGACGTACGGGGCCTCAGTGCACCCCGAGCGCGGGTGATGAAGTGAGCCACCCAGTTGCTCTGATCTGGTGTAGCGCGGAGCACTTGCCCGTGCCGCGCTCGCCGTCGATCAGGTAGGCGCCAACGGAGTCCTCCCAGTCTGCACCACAGCAACACGTAACGCCTCAGTTAGTTCAATAATGGCTACAGCCGCAAGTTGTCAGCTGCAACGCGCACCTTCACGGCCGGGATGATCTCCAGCGCTGTGTTACGCAGCGATGGCCCACCAGGTTGAACGTCGTTCGAGACGGACTGTACGGAAATCCCCACTTGGACTCTTGGCCCCCATGAACCGGTAAAAAGTGAGGCATCCCCACAGCCCAAAAAGCCAGGTTCTCGACGCTCCGACAGGGAGACGCTGCGACGAACTACGCTTGGAGCCGTTCCTGGCCTCACCGCCGACTTGTTGCGGAATCCGTGGACCTTGTCGATGATCCCGTTGATCTTCTGGAGAGGCTTGTCCGAAGGCTTGAGCCAGCATGGCGTCGGTCCATTCGACCAAGCCGCCCACCACTTGTAACGCAGCGCGGACGGATACCACCTATCGAAATCCAGGGCTACCAGGCCGCCTTGCGACGGCGAAGGAGCCCTGGTTTCGACGAATGCATGCTGCACGCGCGTCATCCGCGGTGGGGCGGCTTGGCCGAATGAGCCGAGGTTGCCGCCGTGGGGTTCGCCGTCGCGCCGCTCCAATAGTCGATGATGGCCAGCGCGTTGGGGTTGGATCTCTCTGGCACTTGGTTGGCCGCACGCAGCGGCAGGCCGGACAGCGAGGCCCACGTCCAGCCAGTGATGTTTCCGACGGCAGAGATGGCGGCCTCGACTTTGCTGCTTCGTCGATGGACCGACACTGACTGGAATGAACGGTGCACACGTGTCGTGGGCGACCTTGTAAATCTGTAAAACATTATTTTTACGAGTATCAGCTTTAACGTTTAATGCAATCATGCAGTATACTTATATTGGCCCTGCAGACAATGAGCAGGTCAGACGTGGCTTCTTTATAAGGTGCCTCGAGTTGCGTCCGTGTTGCGTCGATCTGCTGGCATTCGATGCGCAGGTCAAAGGCCGTCGAGAGAGGAATTACCGAGTCGTGACGGGCGTGCAGACACAAAGCGAGGCCTCCAGGTGGCCGCCGACAGCATCTCGCCCGTGGCACACGTACCTCTCTACCAGCGCTGGTGGCTTCGTCGCACTTGAACACGAAGCTTGAAGTGCTCGTCGATCTGCTGGAGTACGTGTCCTTGTCCAGCACCCAACCGGAACTGGGACCGCAAGCCAATGTGCAGTCCGTTCTCGCCGGCAGAGGCGGATTTCAGCGCACGGCCTGCCAGTTGGTGGACTGAGTGTTCTTGAAGTGGTCCGTCTTGCGCTCGTTGTCCAGGTGCAGGTACTCGTTGCCCAGGTGCAGGCATCGAGTCCACGTTTGAGCAGTTGACGTTGCCGACCGATCCCAGAATGTAATATACTGCATGACGCCATGAAAGCTGTAAGTTGATACTTGGCAAAATATAGTGTTTTACAATTCTGCGGCTAAATCCCCACGGACGACACGCGTGCACCGTACATTCCATCGAAGCAGCAAAGTCGAGGCCGCCATCTCTGCCGTCGGAAACATCACTGGCTGGACGTGGGCCTCGCTGTCCGGCCTGCCGCTGCGTGCGGCCAACCAAGTGCCAGAGAGATCCAACCCCAACGCGCTGGCCATCATCGACTATTGAAGCGGCGCGACGGCGAACCCCACGGCGGCAACCTCGGCTCATTCGGCCAAGCCGCCCCACCGCGGATGACGCGCGTGCAGCATGCATTCGTCGAAACCAGGGCTCCTTCGCCGTCGCAAGGCGGCCTGGTAGCCCTGGATTTCGATAGGTGGTATCCGTCCGCGCTGCGTTACAAGTGGTGGGCGGCTTGGTCGAATGGACCGACGCCATGCTGGCTCAAGCCTTCGGACAAGCCTCTCCAGAAGATCAACGGGATCATCGACAAGGTCCACGGATTCCGCAACAAGTCGGCGGTGAGGCCAGGAACGGCTCCAAGCGTAGTTCGTCGCAGCGTCTCCCTGTCGGAGCGTCGAGAACCTGGCTTTTTGGGCTGTGGGGATGCCTCACTTTTTACCGGTTCATGGGGGCCAAGAGTCCAAGTGGGGATTTCCGTACAGTCCGTCTCGAACGACGTTCAACCTGGTGGGCCATCGCTGCGTAACACAGCGCTGGAGATCATCCCGGCCGTGAAGGTGCGCGTTGCAGCTGACAACTTGCGGCTGTAGCCATTATTGAACTAACTGAGGCGTTACGTGTTGCTGTGGTGCAGACTGGGAGGACTCCGTTGGCGCCTACCTGATCGACGGCGAGCGCGGCACGGGCAAGTGCTCCGCGCTACACCAGATCAGAGCAACTGGGTGGCTCACTTCATCACCCGCGCTCGGGGTGCACTGAGGCCCCGTACGTCGCGCAGTCGCCATACCAGGAGGGCGAAGTTCGACATGTGCGGCGTGGACCTGCTGCAGAAGTACGCCGCCCGGTCGTCGAAGCTGCATCCCATGCCCAAGGAGTTCGTCTTCAGCACGGCAGCTCCCGTGTGGACGCCGCCGGCCGCTTTCGCGGCTGCTTCGCTCGTGCGCAGTGCCGCGTCTCCCGCATCGGTCGCGTCTCCGGCTGCTGCCACCAAGAAGAGCCAGCTCAAGCAGACGGCCAAGCCTGTTGTGCCGTCCGTCATGGCCCCCGCTTTCGTGCCTGGGTCCGTGAAGGGGCCTACTGAGGAGAAGAGCGTAAAGGTGGACACGTCGGTGTCTGCGGAATCGACCACGACCACGTCTACAGTTGAGAAGGGGTGAGGTGAAGACCACTAGCACATCAGAGACCACGTCCACTGAGGCTACGTCTGCGGCGCCGTCGAGTACGTCGGAGATGGAGGCCGAAGCGCACTCTGGTTAGGGGGGGAGAAGGAGGCACAGACGGAGGCCATTGAGCGCGAGGAGAAGTAGCAGGACGTCGACGTTAAGTTGAGGTTGAACCCGTTGCCAAGGAAGAGCCGACTGCCGAGAAGCAGGAGGAGGTGGCCGAAAAGCCCGAGGTTGTGGCCCAGCAGGCGGTGAGCGCATTATCTACACGATCAAGCAGCTGCTGGAGATGGAGGCGGAGGTTGAGCAGTGCCCCATCCCGGAGGGCGTCCAGGGCATGGTGGTGGCCGCAGACAAGACGACCAAGGCTCTGTCTGCCCCGCCTCCAGAGGTGCTTGCGAAGGGCATGCGTCGTAACGACTCATCCCGGTCCCTGGGTCGCCACGGCAACAGCGGCAACTTTAACGAGGGCGGCCGCGGAGGCCGCGGCGGTCGTGGCCACCACCACGACACGGCGCCTGCTCTGGAGGACTGCGCGTCGCTGGACATCAGCGAGGAGACTCGCTGGAAGCCGACGCACTCCAAGTCCCGCCTGGACGAGCCCCTGGAGACGACGGAGGTGTCTTTGATGGAGCCAAGTCCATCCTGAACCAGCTGTCGATCGAAAAGTTAGACAAGCTGTCGGACCAACTCATCGAGGTGGCCGTGCGGAACCTGACCGTTATCACGGGCGTCATTGAGATGGTGATCGCCAAGGCCCAGATGGAGTGGCACTTTTGCACGATGTACGCCGAGCTGTGCGCCAAGATCGCGCAGAGCCATGCCCGCCATCACGCTGGAGGACAAGGAGGTGGTCACGGAAGCACACAAGCTGTTCCGCAAGCTGCTGCTGCAGCGGTGCCAGAAGGAGTTCGAGGCCAAGCCCGACGTCGAGGGCCTCGAGGAGCTCCCGGAGGACGAGCAGCGCGAGAAGGAGCTGATCATGAAGCGCGCGTCGCTCGGCCACATCCGCTTCGTCGGCGAGCTGCTCAAGCAGTGCGTGCTGAGCTCGCGCATCATACACGAGTGCGTTAGCATCCTGTTCGGCAAGATCGCGGCGCCCGACGAGGAGTCGCTCGAGTGTCTGTGCAACCTCTCGGCCAGGCGCTAGAGGCCAACGTGCGCGAGAAGGCCGAGCGGGACCACATCAACGGCTACTACGTGACCATCAAGAAGCTGAGCGGCGAGTCCAAGCTGATGTGCACGCGTATGCGCTTCATGCGGTAGGATCTGCTGGAGCTGCGCTCCAACCCCTGGCTGCACGCAGTAAGGAGACCAAGGCCATGACGATCGCCGAGGTCCACGCCGAGGTGTCGCGCGAAGCCAAGGAGAAGGAAGCTCCGCCAAGTCTGGCGGCCACGCGCGTCTGCAGCACAGCCACGCCATGAAGTCCACAGGATCCGTCGGCTCGAACGAGCGGCGGCGCCTCGGCGGCCTGAAAGGCCCGTGCGACGGCTTCCCCGTCCAGCAAGCTGCAGCAACGCGCCGACTGGGGACGCCTACGAGTGGGAAACCGTGACGGGCGGCGCGTGGCCGAAGGGCCTGAAGCACCGTCCCTGCTCCTTGGTCCGGCGGGCCTCGTCACCCGAGCGGGACGCGTCTCAGCGGCAACGCTTTTGCCTCTCTGAGCGGCAAGGAGTCTGGCCGCAAGGAGCGTGTTCGCAGCAACAGCTAGTCGTCTACGTCGCCTCGCTCTTCGCGTAGCCGTGAGGACTTGCAGCGCAATATACCTCGAGGTTCCCCATGTGTGTGAACTCCTCGCTACAAGACCCGGTCTCCATCCCAGAGGTTGCAACCATTTCCTGGAAAAGCCGAGGAAGTCGGCGACGCTCAGGTTCAGCGCAGCCTCGCGAACCACACGGCCAACGTCCACATCTCCGTGACGGGCATGAGCAAGAACTACTTCGAGACGCAGCGGCTATACAACTACGTGACGCCCAAGAGCTTCCTGGAGCTCATCAGCTTCTACGAGATCCTGCTCAGGCAGCGCAAAGAGGACATCCAGCGCCAGATCTCCCGTCTGGACGATGGCCTCTCAACGCTGCACAAGACGTCGGTCGATGGTCGAGCTGCAGGTGGATCTCAAGCACACGCTGATCAAAGTGGCCGAGAAATAGGCGTCCACGGACCAGCTGCTGGAGCCAATGGGGCGTGACAAGGCAGGCGCGGAGGTGCAGCAGGACAACGTCGACAAGGAGAAGCTCAAGGCTGAAGCGGCCAGTGCAGCAGCCGCAGAGCTGGCAGGCGAGGCGGAGAAGAAGCTGAGTCAGGCCAAGTCGGCCATGGTCACCGCCGCTGCAGCCGTCGATTGCCTGTCCAAGCCCGCCATCACGGAGCTCAAGAGCTTTCCCAAGCCGCCGACCAGCGTGGGCAACGTGACCAAGGCGTGATTGTTCTGGTGGAGAACGAGTGCAAGAACCACAAATCAACCGCGCCAAGATGATGATGAACAAGGCGGACGCGTTCTTGGACGCGCTCAAGGTCTTCAAGGGCGCAGACATCCCCAAGGCCGACATCGCGCGTATCGAGCCCTTGATTGCCGAAGCGGAGTTCACTCACAGCCGAGAAGATGGCGTCCAAGAGCTCGGCCGCTGCCAACAATTGCTCGTGGGTCGTCAGCATCTACACGTTTAACCGCATCGACGTGGGTGTAAAGCGTCTGATGAACTCGCTCGAGGCGTGGAGGAAGAAGAAAGAGGAGGCGGAAGAGCAGCTCGCGCGTTCGATCGACCAAGTGGCTGAGGTGCAGAAGCGACTCGAAGCACTGGAGAACACGCTGCGTCAAGCGACAGAGGAGGAGCCCTCGAAGCACAAGAACGCGGATGTGGTGCTCTTCTAGTCGAATTCGCTTCAATCTGTGGTGAAGCCCAAGGCTCCGCTGATGGTGCTGTTCGAGCCAGAGCAAACGCCGGCACCGAAACCAAGACGCCCAAGAGGCCGAATGTGAACAACGCGACGCCTGTGAAGTTGCCGTCGGCCACGGTGCTGAACGTGGGAGTCGAGGAGCCCTCGATCGAGTCGATCTCGGGCCGCCACGAGGAGAGGTTGCACTGCGGCGTCCACCTGCCGCAACGTGCTGTCTTCAACGGCAGAAAGCGCCGTCGTTCCAACGCGGCGGCGCTAACGTTGATGTAGGAAATCTCGCCTGCCGTTATCCCGGTACCAGATACCGTGGTCAAGCCTGCTGCAGTGGTTCAGCCTGTGGCGAAGGCTGTCACGGCAATCAAGCCCGCTGCGCCCATGTCGACCCTGCCGGCACCGCGCTCCTTGGAGACCAAGAAGTCGAGCAACAAGGTGCCGTCCGGTGTCTGCCGCATCCTGAACGACGTCCGCAGCAGTTGTTGACATCGCCGCGTGCTGAATGAAAGCTCGCGGCTGTGGACAACTTCTACAGTAATATATAGATATGCATACGCAAATGCGAGAGCCAAGGAGAGGAAGGAGAGGCCATACGATGGCCTCGTTCTCGATCGAGGAGGACGAAAAACCAAAACTCGGCCGCAGGTGACGACTATAAGGTCACAACAACAAACACCGATGACTGTGCACTGCATGCTTAATCCAACGTGTCCCCAAAGAGCACGATGGACTATTCTCCACCTTCCACTGTACGTCGCACGTGTAGGACTTCTGATTGAATCGAGCGACATGATGCGGTTGCCGAGGTCCGAGTATTTCTGCGGTCGATGCCATGTCTGCAGGTGCAATCCCAGCGGCGATCAGCGAATCGTGTCGACGCCTAGGTTGGCCACCTCCGTCACCACGGAAGCGTTGTCCGCTTCGCGCACCTGAAACCCGAGGCCGTCTGCACCAGCATCAGCAATGTCCCATCGGTTCTCCGGGCTGTACGGCTTCAGTTCGCTCGGGTCCATCAGAGACGATGCTTGTCGCTGCCATCGGCGGAGTTCAGCAGCAGCTTCTCGTCCGCCTTGAGCTGCCGCTTGGCACGCGTGTCGTTCTTGTACTTTGCCAATGAACGAGAACGCCGACGCGTTGGGGTCTTCGTGCTCGCGGTCCTCCGCTTCGCTCTCGCTCGTCGCGTGTTCATGCTCCATCGTTTGTCTTCGTTATCCTCTTCCTCGTTGGTCCCGCTACGCTCGTGCTTGTGGCCGCTGACGCTCTTCTCCGTCGAGCCCGTGCCGGCCGTCGTGGTCGTGTCCAGCACCTCGCCGAAGGACATACTCTCGCCCTTTAGCTGCTCGTCCAGCGCTGTCGGGCTCGCCTTGAGCGCCTGGTTGCTGGTCAGGTGTCGCCCAGCAACACGCGCACGCAAATGTTAACAAACAGAGCGACGTGCAGTAAATCTCCTCGTCCACAATGAGCATTCCTTCATTCACGTGTTCGCGTTCGTCGTCCCTGAACCCGGCAATATCAACCTCTGACAGTCCGGAGAGCTTCTGACCCGTCATGACTCTGCGTTGTGAGTTCTCGTCCAGGACCTGGCAGCGCACGGCGTTGCTCTGGTAGTCCTGCCTGACCACGAGCAGCTGCGGCAGCGTGGTCTCCCCAGCCGAGAGCTTGTACATCTCAGCAAGGCGGAAGACGCACGGTAGACTATTGTCCGCCTGCTTGGTGGCCTCAAGACGGCACATGGCCATCTCGTCCACATGTCTCCGAAGTCTAGCCAGGAAGTTGACGCGCTCCTCCATGTCCTGGCGATGGGACAGCGTCGGTTTCTCCTGCTGCTGCTCCATCGTGAGTCCGGCTTGGTGAAGCTCATGGAGAACTCCATGAAGGCGATTTTGTACGGGAAAAACGCCATAAACTGCAGCTCGGCGAACCAGAACGATTGAGAATCGCCCTCCACAGGTAGCTGTGTATCGTCCCGCGGGTCTCACAGCAGTTCGGTCGAGAACTCGCTCAGCAGCGCACGGACGAAGCTGAAGCGGCCATGCAGCAGCTCAATGAGTGGTCATGCTCCTCATGCAGTCGCTGGAGCTTTTGCTGAAGTGTTGCAAATCTGAGTTAGGGACGTCCTTGACGCCGTTCTGTGCTGAGGCCTGGAGGTCTTTCTGCGCGCCGTTGTTCTTGACAGATGAAGCTGCCAGATAGCGTACTTGAGTCCTTCCTTCACCACCAACTCCAGCGTATCAGTCAGCATCATCTCTACGCTTGTGACGCAGCCAAGTCGAGGTCAGCGCAACACGCGCAAGACCCGCATTCATGCGCTGGGGTCGCCGTGGAGACCCAGCTTGCCGTTAACGCTGTCGGGACCGAATCCGTCCAGCGTCAGCAAAAGCTCGAGCGGCGTGTCGGTGACGAAAGCGCACTTCTCCAGCATCTGCATCATGAGCGGCTCTGCGCCGTCGTAAAGGCCGGCACGTCGGGCTTCACGTCGGGCTTGAAGGTATCGGTCTTGGCGTAGCCGATCAGGTCCAGCGTCTCGCCCAGTACGCGTGTGTGGTCTAGTGCCGAGATGCCGCATACAACGTGCTTGCGGGACACATTTGTGGCGTCAAGCCGACCGTCGAGTCCAACCTCCAGCATAACCACTTGTACCTGCTCGCCCGAGCAGAGGCGCAGCGCCATGTGCGTGAGGAAGCGGAAGAACCAGGCCTTGGGCGGGTACGGTCCGTTCTGGCCCTGCGTACGCTCGAGCCCGTCACGCACGGCGTTGAGGTGGCGCAGAAGACGCCATGCGCCTGCCCTTCATCGTGAACGCCTTAACTTCGTGCGGAAGTGCTCGCAGGGTGACACGAGGTGGGACGACGTGAAGAGGCCCGTCTTGCAGCCGGATCTGACGCAGGATGCGCTCCACATGCCGCCGGTGAGGCCCTAGTCCTTGGTGCAACGAGCACCGACAGCAGCGCGCGTGGCGCGCTGCTGTCCCCCACGTCCGCCATCTGCAGGCTAAACTGTGTCCTCGCGTGAGGACACCTGCGTATCCTTTCCCGTCTGCAGTCGCTGCAGACGCTCGACGGCCGATCTCACGCCTAGCATATGGGAGCTGAAGGTGCTGGTCGGGGCCACATGCCACTTGTCCGCTGAACTGCGTAAAAATTGACAACACAAAATGCGTGAAAAATAGGAAGTTCAAGGCGTTCACGATATGCAGTCACCACAACGCCGTTTTGACTGTTGATAGTCGCTGCTAACCCAAGATAATTATTGGAACAGAAAGGTTGCTCAGATTCGTTTATCAAGTATTTCAGGGTTAGTGGTCATCTAAAATAACATATAATTCCACCCAAAATACGTTAAATTGGGTTCGAAGGGGCCGGATAGACGTAGCAGGAGGCCCGGATACCTAAAGTTGGAGGGGTTTCTGGGGGCCTTGGGGGCCGCGGATGAACGTTCATCCGGGGTGTAATATATCTAGGCGTTGCCAGACCCTGATCGTCCTTTCAGTGTCGTCTGTGACGCATCGGACTATGCCATAGGCTACGCCCTGCTGCAAGCAGACGCCGACGGGTTTGAACGCGTGATAGCGTTTGAGTCTCTCCAGCTTAAGGCTGGAGAGAAGACCTATCTAGTTCATGACGAAGAGCTACTTGCGATGAAGTATGCTCTCGTCAAATTCGGTGTTCACCTGCTTGGCTTCAAGCCGTTTGTTATCTTCACCGATCATGCGTCACTACGCACTGCGACCCAGTCGCCTCATCTTTCGCAAAGGATGGCCCGTTGGCTGTCCTTCATCGCGGTGTACAACTTCGAGGTGAAGTATAAGTCTGGCATGCAGAATGGTCTTGTGGACGCATTGTCCCGTCGACCAGACTATGAGCTTGCTCATGTCACCATGGTGACCTCACCAGTTCTGGACCTGGTCCGCGCTGCGTATGCGCGAGACGACATGTATGTCGCCCTGCTACGTGCTCTTGGGAGCAAGGAGGTTGAAAACTCGGACAAGAAATTGTCGGCGCGCTTGCGCGCGAGCCTGCACCGCTACTCCATCGCTGATGGGATGCTGTATTACAGCACGGGTACAGCGGACACTCCTCGTGTCGTGGTCCCTCATGAAGAGGATCTGAAGTATCACGTCCTCTTTGAGGCGCATGATACACCGCTTAGCGGCCACCTGGGTCGTGAAAAGACCTACAGCTCAGTGAGCCGGAGCTATTGGTGGCCCAAGCTGTACAAGTGGACGTGCACATATGTGCGCACGTGCGAGATGTGTCAAGGAGTGAAGCCCTCACCGCATGCGGCCGCGCCGCCGGCAAGCTTGCCAGTACCCTCCGGGCACTGGGAGTCCATGAGTTTGGACTTCGTGCCCGGAGGGTACTGGGAGTCCATGAGTTTGGACTTCGTGTTTGGCCTTCCGAAGGACTCGGAAGGTAACACTGGGATTGTGGTCTTTGTTGACCGTCTGAGCAAGATGGCTCATCTAGCGGTAGTGCCGGACACCGTTGACGGTGAAGGGACAGCAAAGCTCTTTATCGATCGGGTCTTCCGCCAGCATGGCCTGCCCATTTCGGTTGTCTCGGATCGAGATCCCCGCTTCACTGGGAAGTTTTGGAACGCTGACTTTAAGGTGCTCGGCACCAAGTTGGACATGTCCACGGCGGACCATCCGCAGACCGATGGTCAGACGGAGCGCGTGAATCGCGTTGTCGAGGACATTCTTCGCAGCATTTGCGCTGACACGCCCAAGCGTTGGAGCGCCATGCTCCCACTCGTCGCGTTTGCGTTGAATAACGCTGTGCATGCCTCCACAGGCTACACTCCGTTCTACGTGAACGGCCTCACTCACCCGCGCGTCCCGTTGACGCTACCACTGCGTGGTTCTGGGCTTGGTGGGGGAGGGATTGCCGATCGACTCGCTACTGTCAGCCCACTCACTGTTCGTAAACAGGTTGATGAGTTTCTCTCAACGCGTCTAAGTGTCCTTCGACACGTACGTGACGCAATGGCTAATAGCCAAGAAAAACCGAAAGAACATGCTGATGCTAAAGGCAGAAGATGTTGAGAGTTATGAGGTCGGGGACCTCGTGTTGCTTAATGCTAAAAACTTACCTACACATGCAGTGTCTGCGGTCACAAGACCAAGTTGCGCCCGCGCTTCGTTGAAGCGTTCACGGTCGTGGCCAAGAAGGGCCTAGCGTATACGCTCAATCTTCCGAAGAAGATGCGCACACACCCCGTGTTTTAGCTCAAGCCGTACCGGGACCCGGCGCAGGTGGGTTCCCAGGAGCTGGCGCCCAGCGTGGCGGAGCCACAGCGCCCTGCTGAAGTCGCAGCAACAGGTCGACCTGACCTTCCAGCCGCTCGAAACCTTGCTCAAGGCGCGCCAGGCGTTGAGTCGCCGACTCAGCAGCATCACACCACTGGAGACGCTCCTGGAGATCGCGGATCTCATTCACGGTGGTGTCAGAGTCCCTCTCGGCTTGATTAAGCCTCCGCCCGTGGCGCTCCAGGGTCTGACGCACGTCGCTCAGCGATCTCTCCAAGCTCTCCAACTCCTCAGGACGGACAGGTTCCTCACCGTGCGAGGACACGGGCGCCGCCGGCGCTGCTCGACGAGCAGGGGAACCGCCACTTTCATGTGGAGCGTATTCTAAAGCGTCGTCGACGCGGCGCTCATAACCAATATTTGGTGAAGTGGAGAGGGTACCACCACTCAGAGAACGCGTGGGAGTTTGAGGTACCTCTACGGCAAGACTGCCCCGACGTCGTCGACGCTTTTGATCGCCATGATCACCAACCAAGGCAGTGCCTCCGGCCGCGCGAGCGGTCAAACATCTCTTCCCACTAGGTGGGGGAGCTCATGTGTCAGTGACCGAGCTCAAGTCCTGACCTAGGACTGTTGTGGCAGCCAGCACCTAGTGGATAGCTGCCCATGCAGTAAGAGCGTGCGCAATAACTCCTGCTTATGATTAGTAAAGCGCCGTGGCCGTGGCCATCTACGCGGAAGCCACACCACACCCGGCTACACCAATGAAGCGCGGCGTCTATGGTTATGGACTTTGACAGCCCCATCCGTTCATTGGTCTAGGACCACAGTCTGTTTGCCAGCTGCACACGTCGTGCACGAGCTGCAACAGCGTGACGGTATGCCGCGAAGGCTGCAGCGTAAGCTGTAGTATCGGACGGCATGCTGCCCTACCCTGCCGGGCTTAACTACAAACCAATAGCCGCTACGCGGCGTTCCAGAGCGTGGAGCGCAGGAACAAGACACAATTCGGCTTCGTAAGCCTCTGTGCCAGGTATGGATACCTTGTCGGCGTTGGACAAAGCGTATAGCACGCTCGAGAGGCGGTGCCACGCACGTAATCCAGTCTGGGACTGCACGAGCTGGCTCCGACAAGCTCTCACGGCGCCCTAGGCGGAACATGAGTGGCCCCACCGGTTTGACTTGCATGATGCCGTAGTTGGTGAGCGGTGGCAGTGCCTGCCGATGCGTGTAGCACTCTAGAGGTGCCGCGCAGTCCGCGCTTGCCTCTCCGCAGGAGCCTCGGTTGATTTGTGGCGTTCAGTGTTTTCTTCGTCCGGATACGACCCTCCGTATCCGGCGTCTTGGTGGGGGGGGGGTGTAACGAGGTTACATCAAATAGTGTGCTGCTCACAAGTTAGGTGCCACACATAAGTTGGGTTCCATACATACTTTATGTGAGCCACACCAAATAGCAGTGGGTGGCACAGCCAATGGATATGCATTTGACTAGGCTCTACTATGATATATAGTGAGTCCTATACATTCAGGCAACAGGCGGCTCTGCCGCGATAAACAATAATACATTCAGTTCACATTTTGAAGCCTAGCGTTCACTAGCCTTGTCAGGGTATCTGATCCTCTGGAGTCCTTAAATAAGGTTTATTAAGGTACTCGTCCCAAACTCTCGTATAGAGTTTGTAAGATATCAAAGAACACTAGAGTCTCGCTGAGTCTGTGTCTTCCTCTACGCTAAAGCAATTGCAGCCCCGCTGCACTACCGGTTTAGCGCCGAGGTGAAAATTATTCGGGACTGGGTACCGCAACCTTAACTATGAGACATGAATGATTGCTTTATCACCAATGGTTGCTTTAACTCAATTCAAAAATTTCTGCTGTAATATACTTTTCAAAACTTACACAGTGTGTAAGGTTCGCATCCAAACGCTAGGTACGCCTTAGTGTGAACATTCTATTAAGTACGGTCTCCGAAACCGTTCATTTTCCAAACCTCGGAGTCGGGGACACGCGGCGAACGGAACAGTGCGGACGATGCAAAGGAGAGGCCTCACATCAGCTAGACCGCATAGACCAGAGGAACAACAAGGGAGAGGGAAAGACCGTGATGGAAGGTAGTCACACGTATTGTTGAAATCGTGTGCTCTTTTCGTTAACGTACATCACATGGTTTAAAGAGCGACGCCTGTGCAGTAAAGCCAAGGGTTTCCAGGGGTCTAACTACATGCGCCTGACACTGGGTATTGAGAAAGATGATGACAGCGACGAGGACTTCGTTCCAGACGAAGCTGAAGCCGACGATGAGTTCTTTGAGGTGGTGGAATCTCCGAAATTAGGTGAGTTATGTTGTGTGATATGATTTGGTGTGCACTGTTGGTTAACAGTAACGCGGATTTTGATCATTCAGCGTGCATTCGCCGGAAGGCAAAAAGGTGGGGGGGCAGCCCAAGCGATTTCCAGGTACAGTGTACGATCATTCTAAAGTCGCTGAACCTCGGACTACGGTCTCGTGTGGGAGAAGACGAAGACGCCGGACTTGCACTTTGTGGCATACGCGGACGCTGATCTCAGGAACGAGAAGGACGACCGCCACTCGATCACGGGGTACGTGTTGCAGCTCAACGGCTGCACGAACGCGTACAAGTCGCGCAAGCAACGGATCGTCACGGACGACACGTGCTGCGCTGAGTTCGTCGCTGCCCATGCTCGACCATGATCGTGTGGACGCACAACTTGTGCAAGGAGCTGAAGCTAAAGCGTCATAAAGCCTTACGATTCTCTACCAGGACAACCAGGCTACGATCACCGTGCTGACGTCATAGAGCCTTACGATTCTCTACCAAGACAACCAGGCTACGATCACCGTGCTGACGGAGATCAAGGGCAACTACAAGACGAAGAGCGTGGACCTGAAGTACCATAAGGTGCGGGACTTTCATGAGCGGGGCGAGTTCAAGGTGTGCTACTGCCCGTCAACGGAGAACCTCGCCGACATCTTTACGAAGGCGCTCCGTCCTACGCTGTTTCGCAAGTTTCGGGAACGGTTGAATGTTGTGCCGTTGCCGCTGGCCATTGCGGATGGCAAAGCAGAAGGTCAAGGCTAGCTTGCGAGCTAAGTGGCAGACTGCGAGCAAGGCAGACTCGAAGTGGGAGTGTGGAGATGGCGTGTCGAGCTCCGCCAGCTCACAGCTTACCACCTTGAAGTTGAAGGTGTCTGTGTGCAGTCTCATAACCGATTGACCATTTGTATGAGACAGATAGATTTGCATGTTTAACTACGAGAGGAGGTTTTCTCCCTGCTGGGTTTCCTCCTCAATCCCAATCTTTCTCCGTGGGAAACAAGTCTCTTCCTTTCCGGTCTTCTCCGCTCAAGGTCACTCGCTCATATCTGCTATCTTCACAGGTATTGTTGCCATCTAAACTAAAGTTGCTGTATGATATGCTTGCATCGGGGTTAATCTCGCACTTGACAGGGAAAAGTCATCAGAACAGCAGTCAAGTTTGAAGAGCAGCAATGCCCACCAACTGAAGCGGTATTACCCTTCAAAGGACACTGCGATCGCGCGAAAGAAAATCAGAGTTGTGCAGAAAGAGATTACACCAGGTCCAGGGGCGCAAGCGATTGCGTCTATCACGCTCGAGTCCGAGCCTAAACGGCCGGGAAGGAGACGCTCGACACCAAGGCGGTCGGGACGGAGACGCACGAGGCCAAAGCCGTTCCATACCCGCGTGCGACGCGGATAAGGCTAGTCACATTCATCAACTTCTTCGGAACAAACTGTGATAGCAAACGCAACCGTTTAGTACAGTATTCACCTCAGTGACATTGAAATAGCTTGTTAATCAGCATGTCCAGCAGAGTGTCAACTAACGACTCTTGCTGGTTGTAGACTCACAGACTCGGACAACTCGTAGCTGTGCTCTTCACAGTCTTCTATCAAGGCTTGAAACTCTAGCTGGACTGCCATAAGGTAACCGCTCATCTTGTCCAGCTCCTCCTTCATACTCGCTAGGTCGGCCAGCTGAGCACGCACCAGCTTGCGGGCCAGCGTTCAAGCCGCAGGGAAAGGCTCTTTTTCAGAAGGATGGCTTTCTCGCACGAAGTGTTTGTGCGAACTTTGTGCGAACTTAACGATTTATCTATTTTTATGAAAATGGACGATGGCTGCTTCCAAGCACTGTAGCGGCCGTGTAATTTATTATAAATTACTCATCGCCAGCAATTTCTGGGGTTGCTCTATAATTACTAAGGTTGCCCGAAGTGTTGTTGTAGCAGCAAGGTTGCCGTATTTTCTATCGTCAGATCGTAATGACTAAAGTTAAAGTTAAGGTTGCAGTAACGACATTCAAATTATTATATATGTATGCTTGTTGTATGTGTGCAATCTCAAATCAATGCAGTTCCTAGCGGATTTATTTGCCTCTACCTATCGCAGGGGGTAGAGGCAAATAAATCCGCTAGGAACCCGGAGCCCAAATATCTGCAGTTGAGCCGTGGATTCGTTGTTAAGATAATCACTGTTTATTTTTTCCTGTGTCGCGGTAAGCCGGCCTGTCGTGTACTTGAGCAAGCCTCGAAGCTCGACAGGATGATATCTCCGGGGATGAGGTGTCTTGCAGATCCCACGAGGGAGACTGGAGAGGGAACCCCAGTACTGACGGTGTGCCTCCGCCATTTCCACTGAACATAGAATCTTCAATGATTTGTAGAAGGCATCTGTTGTATTCATATAGCTTGCTGTTTATATGTACTTGAAAAAACGGTATTTAACGTGAAATTGTGTAAAAGGGCGATTTTGCGCTCATTTAGGAGACAATTTTGTACCGTGTTTTTCAAACCTGCTAAAAGGGCGAGAAATGCGCCCTTGCACCGAGAAAGAGTTAAGTCGAGTGTCACGAATTTATCTAGCGGTTTTCGAACTCATTTGCTGTTGTCAAGTAGCTGGTCTGGCCGCCGTCGCTTCAGCACGTTCAACTTGTGATAACTTAAATAACCAATTTGGTGCACGGATTTAAATGAAGTCGAAAAGTGGATAAATCAGCACAATAAATACGTCCAGGTGTTTGTGACTCTCGATATGGATATGGATAAAGAAATGAATTCCCGCCTTGCATCCTGACGACTTCTGTCGACCAAGTGGTAAGGTTATCGCCAACGTTTTGGGCCCAAGTGCACAAGGATTCCGCCCAGTCTATTAGTGCACGACTCCATTAAATGGACCTTATTAAAATTCGTACTGAAGCCAAGTCAATTTTTTTGACTTGGCTTCAGTATTTTTTTATCAAATTTGTATATGATGCTTTGAATGATCTTTTAGTCACACAGACGCTATCATGAGCTTATTACAGAGTATTCGAAGCCTGTGATGTCATTTGTTGTTCTACGAGTCTACTCAAAAAGTGCCATAGTAGCGGCATCATGCACTAAATAAATACCGCGAAATCAGTTACTTATTTAAGTTAGTGCTGTCATCCAACAACTGGATAAGACGAGGACCACCACAGTCCGGCGGTCGGAACAGTTAAATTGAACGGTAAAGTGTTGGTTCTCACAACAGTCTATTGGTGTTATCCTCTATTCTAATTGCCTTGGATCTAGACTCGTGCTCGGGATCTGAGGCAAAAGAGGAAGTGAGCTCGCTTCGGACTGCGTCCTCGGCGGCTCGCCCCTCTGCCACTAACCGTCATTGCACTATGGTTGGCAGGGAGCTCTCTGCCCAGTACTATCCAGTCATCTGTGATGACCTCTAGTACTTGCTAATCAATATATCTCTTTGAACAGGGTTTTCATTCAGTTCTTATTTTCGTTGGCAGACACGCAGGTGCCTGATCGCACAGCGCTCCACTCAACAGGAACCGAGGGCAAAGCGAGGGGGGATTTCAACGTCCGAGATTTCGCCAGAAGACCATCCGCTCAAGGGATTTTTTTACGTGTACTCAAGACACGATCAACTCGATGTCGTAAACCGTGAAGGAAACCCCGCTTTCTCGACGGGAGACTCGCGTTAGTGTATATATATACTAATCCGACGAGCAAGGGGACATTCATATATACACTAATCCGACGAGCAAAGGGACATCACCGGTCCACCGACCGGCGCTATATTGCGTCCGCGAATTAGCACTAAAACCCCAGAACCCCCAGGCCCGTACAAGGCTGAGCGTGGCGTGGGGGGTTTTCACTTATGATCCTCATCAACACTTGCTGCAGTAACATGCTCACGACACAGGACACTTTGATGAAGTAGTCGTTATTCTCGTTCCACATGTCGCCTGGTGGTGCCCCAGTTAGGAATGCAGTGGCTCGTTCACGGCCACCATATTCTGACCGGTCTCGCGATGGATTTGTTCGATGACATTCGTCAGTTCGTCAAGGTCGACGTTCATTCCAACTCGCTTTCGTCTACTTGTGTCCTCTCTTCTACGTGGGGTTGCTCTTGAGCAGATCATTCCTCACGACGTTGCTAGTGAAATAAAAAATATCATAAATATTATAACTGCGATCGTTAGGAAACCATTCATATGCCTTACCACTGCATTTGACGTTAACTCTGGTCTCTGGACTCGTGATAAGCTATCCAACTTACTCCCGTAGTGAGCATGCATACTTCCAGCCGAATGCTTGGTGCCTCTCTCCTTGGCCGCGGTGGTCCTGTCCGCACGGGCGACTTTGCCATGTTCGAGCATACGCTCTTGCACAAAGTAGAGCATCCGGGTCCTGTCCTCCATCGTACTGTTTTCCAAAACGCTTCCCTGGCAGGTCTCGCTTGAACACCACCTCGTAGTAGTTCATGACGAACGCTTGCCAACGTCCAATGCACAAACCAATCTTAGTTGCAGTTGATGAAGCGGGTGCACTAGGCAGCGAAGGGGCAACTTGCAAGATACAGGACAGAGGTGTTACAAGAGAAGACGACAGATAGTCGCTTGTGGATCGGGCTTTAGTGAGGTCTTAGTGAGGTCTTGTTAAGCCAGGTCACCAAGATAGGAGATATAAATTTGCAACCAACCAGTCCACTAAGAACGGCTTTTGTAGCGACACAAGTACAGTACTACTGTCGTAATACAAATACGCTCTCTTTTCCGTCGCTAAGTCTCCAACCCCATACTTTGAAGTAGGAGCTTGGAACAAGCCACCTAGACGGATGGATGGATCCGTTCGTTGTCCCGTTCGAGATGATGGTGGAGTTCGGCGTTTTGTGCACCGAGAATAACAAAGCAAAGAATTTGATGACGAGGAATGATCTCACAGAGGACGTCGACTGCACGGCCGTCAAACGCAAGGTGAATGACAGCACCACGGATCAGACGAGCGTGCGCTACATTCTGCGGACCGGGGCGTTCAAGCGACTGCTGATGCGCATTAAGGGAGACAAAACAAAGACGTTTACTGCGATCATTCTATAACCGTAGTAGTAGTGAGGGGAGTGTTTCACGTCAGTTTTTAGAAAACATAATTTACTTTTCACCACACCCACCCACACGCCCCCTCGTCGACCCACCCTTTTCGTTACTTTCTATAAAAACCCATTTCTCTATCAATATGAGCCACCTCATACCCCTGTAAGTGGTCAATTCACTAAGTAACTAAACTCATGTCCAATCCCCCTCTAGGTAGTCTTACATCCGCTGTATTTTCATCGTCTAATATGGGGTCCAAACACATAAGCAACACCACTAGAAGTAGCGCTGTGGTCAATTCACTAAGTAACTAAACTCATGTCCAATCCCCCTCTAGGTAGTCGTACATCCGCTGTATTTTCATCGTCTAGTATGGGGTCCAAACACATAAGCAACACCACTAGAAGTAGCGCTTCCTAAACTCCAATGGAAGCGCGCAATACAAAGTTTTCATCATGAACGATAAATGTAATAAGTATATAATCACACATATCAAGTTAGTAATATACAACATGGTTTACTCAGCCGAGAAGTATTTACAAAACAAGGACGCGCGTAAAGCCGCACAAAAGCGATACTACCTGAAGAATCGAGAAAAGATCCTTGCGAAGCAGAAGCAGTACGATAGCGAGCATTAGGATCAGATTGACAAGCGCCATAAAGAAAAAAATACTACCGAGCTGGTAGGATCCCGCTAGATTAATCAACTCTATCTTTTTTTTCTCTTCACCAAGCTTAGTTAGCAGTATATTCCTCGATCTCACCCGTGAGGCGGTTGTAGCTTAATTCATTCTCAAATGCTACAAGGACTAGCATGTTAACGCCTTGGCAAGCCGCGTTGGTTCCCATTACTTGAATGCTCTGAGGTACGTCACGCTCGGTCAAGCGGCTTACGTCAGCTACTAGAACACGGTTAGTAGAACTCCACTTCTGAAAGTCAATTAAGCCGTTACATAACTCAGGGTCTGATCGCCATTGATCGCTGATAGCTTACTGAACTCATTAATGAAAGCATGAAAGTCGTAATCATAGCTAATGTCAAACACTTGCTGACTACCGATACGAACATTGAAATTACGGATAGACGAACCAGCCTGTACCGTCCAAGGTGCGCTATCGAAAGGCGATTGGAATTGCTGAACGTCGCAGAAGCGTAATTACCGGTACTTGTTTCGGCAAATGGCAGCAGAGCAACATATTTAGCGTTCTTGATCGAAGCGGATAGCTGTAAATCGAACGAAGCATTGTGCTGACCTGCTTGAGCACCGACACCAGCTCGTTGGTAAAACCACTGAGGATAGTAATCAAGATATTTGACAGTCTTGACTGGCTTACTGATAATAGCTTGCGGATTCTCTAGATCAACGAACGGAACGTAAAGACGCGTCGTAGTGAAAGGGAAGTATGTAGAATCAACCGTTGGCTCTAGGGTGTTTGTAATTGCGCCCCATGCAACGGTGATTTCGCCAACAGCAGCGGGGACAACACCAGCATTAGGGTTGCTTGGTGCAGCAGACGCAACCATGATTGGGCAGGTTTGACCAGATGCGAGGGTAGTCGTACCAAGAGTCATTACCTTTGCTGAGCCAGTGTATGGTAAGCCAATCAAAGACGAACCTTGGTTAACGCGGAAGCGGAGCTTGATCTGAGGATTAGCGATCAGGTCAAGCTCTTTGAAGATAGGATGAAGATCTACTAGCTTGATTTTAAGAAGGTAATTCCAAGTTCCAGCAATAGAGCCAGCAGTAGCTACACCAGCCTTAAAAGCACCACGACCAAATTGGTTAGAAATTGTAGTAGAAGCTCCAGAAGCGATGGTAGGCCAACCATTGGTGTTAATAGCACCAGATACAGGCGGATTTGCTAGAAGGCGGCGTACAAAACCGTCATTAGCAGTCTGAACACCAGATCCATTAGCAGCAGAAACATCCAATTTACCAGTCAGATCAGCGGCCGTGTTGGAGTAGTCATCACCAGTGAATGTAGCAGATGAGGACCACTGAAGCGACCCAGAGCTGTCAGGGTATAGAAACGACTCAGCACCGTGCTTTTCAACGTATGCGGGACTAGGCTCAGCCTGAGCACGTAGGTTATTGGCGAACATCTTGTACTCAGTCATCGATAGGATCGACTTACCGTTAAGTTCAAGCGACATAGCGTCAATAACATTCCATACACCGCACTTTAGTCCGACGGAGAGACGGTTAGCGGCAGCAGCAAGAGCTTGCGAAGCATGCGTGTTCTTCATCGATACCTTGTAAGGAAGCATGATATAAGCATCACGAAGGCATGCAAAGCCTTCAGCACCGTTTAGCTGAGAGGTAGCATCGATAGTGATAACGCCGTTAGCATACGAGCCTTGATTAAGGTCGATTACGTACGGGACACGCTTGCGAGACGAAACGCGGACAGAGGAGTCAGTCTTAAGAGACGACTGGTATAGAAATTGATCAGCTAGCTGAGTGTCAGACATGTTTGATAGCTGTTAGTATATAGACACAACGAAACTAGCTTCAAAATAATTAATTATGGACCTGGTCAAGCCTGTGACGTCTGATCATGATCTTATCAAGCTAGCGGGTATGCTAAATATTCATTTAGATGCTATTTACGAGTCTAGCGAGATTAAGAGACCGCTACCAAAGAAAGGGACATTCATCATACTTCTGCGTAAGCCGAATATGGATGTAGGACATTGGACGTGTGCTCACAACGGATCTTACTTTGATTCAATGGGAGAAGGCCCGCCATCTAGCTTTGGTTCAATGAAATACAATGAACTACAAACACAGTCAGCAACTGCTGATTACTGTGGCAATTGTGTATGCTTTGGTTATATTGCATGCAAAAAAATAGGACGGATCTACTTAGCCGGTTTCACAACCTAAACATTGTTGTTTTGTAGCCAAAGTTGATGCTTCTGAGCTTTGAGATGACGAGCTTTTCCAGACTTTCGGTATTCTCCACCACATTCACAAGGTTGAGTGGTGTAAAGTATCGCTTTGTTTGATTCGCGATATGTCTATGACGTTCTTTTATGATTTCTTTATTAGCTTCGCGGTATTGTTTGGCATTAGCATTTAGCTCATCGCGTCTTTCTTCACGATACTGTTTCATACTTAGCTTCTTTAAGTAGAAACTATTGATCTTATTGACGCATTTCAATTTCGATATCCATAGTTGTTCGTAAGCAAACAGATGCTTTCTATCAATGACGTCGTATGATTTAATCAGAATAAGCTTGAACTTATGAATACCAAACTGTTGCATGTATGGATAGATAGCTACATTAGCCTGCTTCCCTTTTGCCATTTGAGATAATCTTCTTTGTGTTGCTGCCAACGCTTACGAGGTTCATTGAAGGTCAAACCTACATATTGGATATCGCTCTCCAGATGAATGATACGATAAATGTGGCCGATCATGATGATACAATTGGACTATTATAATATAGCTCACACCTTATCTCAGGATTAAATATAATTCAGTTTTTCTATTTTAGGTTGAATATACAACAAAGCAACATGACGTTCAAAGAGCTAGCCGTTTCGAGCTCTATCCCAGAGTCTAAGCTAAAGCGAGCATTTAAGAATGGGGTATTAACACTGACTAAAGACGAACTGAAAGGTGATGGGGAGACAGCAACGCTTCACTTGCATCCTGAGAGCTATGCGAAAGCGATTAAAGCGCGTAAAGCTGGTAAAGGAACGAGACTAACGATCACGCACAAAGAGATTGGATATCCGTTTAAGCATGCTAACGGAGGAGGCATGCATGGTGGGTCTATCTGGGGGAAGATCTGGGGAGGCATCAAGAAAGCATTCAAGTTCGCTAAAGACTCGGCATTCTTAGTAAAGCAGCAGATGTAGGCATTCCAGCTATTGCAACCGCTCTCGGGGCACCGCAGGGTGCTATCCCAGCTCGAGCAGCTCTTAAATCAATGACGGGTATTGGTGTTGAGCCTGAAGGAGGACGCATTACAATGACTGATATCAAACAAGGGGCTAAGCAAGCGCTACGCTATGCTAAGCAAAAGGGTATCCTTACTGATCTAGTCGATCTAGGAGAGCGCAAACTAATTGAGAGGGCCACAAAGCCTGAACATGTAGAAATGATCAAGGATGTACGTAAGAGGGTTAAATGAAGATTTGGTGTTGGTATCAAGACAAGCACGCCTGCCAAGCTCGTGAAAGGTAGCCCTGAAGCTAAAGCGAAAATGGCTAAACTGCGTGCGATGCGTAAGAAACCGATGGCAGCGGGTAGTTTTAAATTGTAATTTTCTCATTCCGTCTCTAGGCATAAAAAATAAACAAGCTTTCTTTTTTTGATCACTTGTTATTGACATATTCACGAGGTTTGATTAGAAGCATGATGGATACGCTAGTATCTCTGAAGTGAACAGGTTGATCGATTTGATTCCAAATAGAGACGGTAATAGAGCTTCGAGAACCATCATTGACTTTCACCCACGCGTCGTTACTTGGTTGGTATTGAATCAGCTGACCGATTGTAGCATCGCCTCTATCAAACGCAGCAAGCAGATCACCGCCTACCACGTAATCGTTTTTGATAATATCACAACGAACGATGTAGCTAGAGGTGGGATGGACCTGAGGTACGATGTTGCTTAGAAGACTAGCAGCAGTCGTTTGACTAGTTGTAAGGTAAGTTCCTGTTGCAAATCCTAGAACCTTCCCAATAGCAGCATTATTGATGATCAAACGCGGGACGCGCGAAGTAGTAGGCAGACCAGTCCCACCAGAGCTGTACAGTCCTGTCGCAGAACGCGTATATGTACCAATTGTTGTAGGCGTTGGAGAGCAATCAAGCTGACAGGAATAATAGGTGCTGTTCTCAACGATTTGAACGAAGAACACATTATCACCAGAACCATCGATTAGATATGCACCAGCAACAAGAGCTTTCTGAATGTTTTGATTGATATTCGAATAGTTATACCATCCATCAGCTAAATTAACTGTTATAGTTGATGTCGTAGCCGCTGTAGGTACTTCAATCTGGAAAGTGTTATTACCAAAAGCTAAGCTGTCGATGTTAAAGTCTGAGCAATAGAGGCTAATCGATTGGATAGCGATATCATTGTTTCTGAAATTTACGGATGAACCATCGAATTCATAACGCCAAGTATTATTTAAGCCATTCTGAACGAGGTTAGTTGCATCTAGCTTTACGAATGAAGCACACATGGTTCTGAGTATATTTATGAAAACAAACTAAACCTGATATAAAAACTGTATAGAATATAATAAGTATAATCATGATTGGTAGAGTGTATAAGATCACCAACATGGATGAGACAAGGATATATGTTGGATCAAGTCTAAGGACTCTTAAGGATCGTTGGAATCGTCATAAATCTTGATATAACAAGTGGCTCGTCAATGGAGGAAGTGCTTGTTCAATATTCCACAGTTTCAGAGACTATGGGATTAATAAGTTCCAAATCAAACTCATTAAGGAGTACGATGTGATTGACAAAAAGCATTTAACTGTTTTTGAACAGCTTTGGATAAACAAATTACCATGTTTCAATATGAACAACTCTTTCAGTTTCAACCATCTTTACCATCGAAACTATCGAATTCTTAACCGAGAAGCAAATATCATATGTAGCAATCAATATCGTCAGCAACACATTGACCGTTTAAGATAATATGATCGTCAGAGATATCAAAATAACCCTGCCCGACGGTTGGCACAGAAGGTGAATCATTTGTGTGTGTGCGGACGTAGCTATAATCAATCAGTTAAAGCTCGTCATCAGCGCACTCAAAAGCATCAGCGATGGCTAGCAACTCAACAAGCTTAATCCTCATCTTCTGTATTGTTTTTGTCTGAAGTATCGAGTCGCTGGTCAAAATTATATCGCAGTTCGCTCTTTACACTATCAACGAAGAGGAACTGGCCTTTACCTCTAGCGATAGCTTGATTGTAATATCTTAGGATAGAGTTTTCATCAACATTAGCAATATTAAAATCGCTAACTATAAGCCTTAAATCACGCTTTGAATTCGCTTTAAGGACAGCCACATATTCTGTGTTAACGCGAATCATCTTCTCAGTAGCAAACCAGCTATGTGATAGAAATATTGTCGATAGGAAGTGATGCCGGCCTCTCGTCATGTAATGACTGAAGACATTTTTTTGCAGAAGCTTGTCGTTGCTGTAGTCGTCTATGATGACCAATTCAGGCTTCTTGCCAGGCGTTCGTCGAATTTTCATTTTTTCGTTTAGACTATATAGGTTTAGACATAAGATGAGCGGTTTTAGCTATCCTCAACCAATATCATATCTAACACGTACAACCCGTCTTTCTATCTTTATCTTGATCAGACAGGGTATTTAACATATGCTTATGCTCAGACACTATATCTTGGGCGAAATGATTATCGATTAAGCTACCTAACGGGTATCTCAGACGGTACAGAGAGACCAAATCTTGCACTCGTACCAGGAAGCGACGGTTCTATTACTGGTTTAGGGGCTCTCAGTTGTTCTACCCTCACTGTTGGTGGCACAGCAATCGTAGCACCACCGAGTTATGTAGTTGGTATCACACCTGGAACAGCAGCAAACGGCAAAGCGCTTGTATTAGATGCTTCTGGTAAAATCGCAACGATCACATCGCTCACAGCAACGAGCATAACTGGTACGTTACAGACGCCCGCGCAAATCAATATCACATCCTTAGGAACGCTCTCAGGGCTCACCATCGCTGGGAACCTTGTTCTCACGGGTGCTTCGCGTTCGATCACAGGTCTATCATCGATCTCAGCTACGACTCTTTCGGGAGCCGTTTCCGGATCGCAAACAGGTATCACCGCTGTAGGTACTTTAACGTCTCTGACTGTATCAGGATCTATTAGCGGGACTTTAGCCACAGCAGCGCAAACCAATATCACATCGGTTGGTACGCTATCGTCTCTGACTGTTTCGGGTGCGATTAACGGAACGCTCGCTACCCGCAGCGCAGCCAAACATCACTTCGATCGGAACTCTATCATCAGCTGAATTAAATGTTTTAGATGGAGTTGTAGCGGGGACTGCTTCAAATTCTAAAGCATTAGTCTTAGATTCAAATGGGATGATTGCTACGATTAGTTCATTATCAGCAACTAATATTTACGGAACAATTCAAACTGGAGCTCAACCTAATATTACGTCATTAGGAGATTTATCCACATTGTCGGCAACCAATATTTATGGGACACTTCAAACTGGAGCGCAACCAAATATCACTTCGTTAGGGAATCTATCATCACTCACAGCGACTACCATCTCTGGGTCCCTAACAACGGCATATCAAGGAGCAATAACCACGGTGGGGGGGTTAAATTATTTAGTAGTTGTTGGCACTACCGAATCTACTGCATATAACACTGGCGCAGCCATTATCGCCGGTGGATTAGGCGTAGCTAAACAAGTTATATTGGGGCAAATACGTCATCTACTGATCAAACTCATGGTTCATTGGTTGTTGGAGGTGATATGGGGCTTGGAGGTACGTTAAATGCTGATTCATTCCGTTTATACTCTGGAGGAGTTATCAATCAAGAATTGGCTGATCAAACAGCTTGGCTCACTACTCGAGGAAATCATACTGATTGGAGCGATGGCGGATATTCAATCGCCTCCGATTTTTATGGAGCAAACATTACTCCGGTTAGAGGTGTTATTGAAATTTCAAATGGAAGCTCAGGAACTACGACATCGGCCATGTTTATCGGCACTTATACATCGAATGATTTTAGGCTAGGGACCGGTAATGCTACAAGAATAACAGTCAAAGATACGGGTAGAGTTGGAATCGGAACAACTACCCCTGGAGCTATGCTTGAGGTTTCAGGTTCTGTTAGTCAAACCATTGACGCGGGAGGGCAAGGTTATGGTTATTTTAGCAGACTCTCGAGTACTTATTCAATTGGACCGGTGTCAGCGATTTCAGTATCAATTAAATCGTCTCATTCAATGCTATTGCTTCAGGAGGATATTTTACTACCTCTGATCAACGGGTTAAATCTAATATAAAAAATATTGAGTTAGATGATACTAATAAATTTATGAATATTCGTCCAAAATCGTTTGCATACAAATCATGTCCTGATCAAGAGCAATTTGGTTATGTTGCTCAAGATTTCATAAAAAATGGCTTGCCGTTTGCTGTTGGAATAACCGAAAATCCAGATTTATTAATCGAGGATGCATTGCTGGATATCAGCTCAATATTGATTACAATAAGATCATCCTACTATGCCATATGACTTTGCACAATCAACAAAAAATGATTGATGATCACCAAACGCAGATTAATGAACTACGAGCCATTATCGCTGAGCGGGCGGAGCCCCTCCCGGGCGGCCTACGGCCAGCCATATAGATATCTGCTAGGGTTAAAAAAAAATCTCTGCTCATCGAGGGGTGAGGAAGCTTGAAGACGTCCTCTAGGAACTGCCTAGCATCATGCTCAGTCATATTAGTATGTATCGATTCATCTAGTCCAGTACGTACAGAAGGGCCTACTTCAGATTTATCAGCAGGAACGCTCTTAAACCGATTTGGGTCCGCCTGCATCTCATTTTGGGGATGATCTAATCCCATATCGACTGCCTGTTCTAGTAAACGATTCAATGTCGCGACCCAACTAGTCTCATCAAGCTTTGATGGTAAATTACGATTCTTGTTCTGGTTCCTGATGCGTAGAATACCCGAACGATCAATGATCAATTCAGTAATACTTCGACCTTTCCATCCATTCCTACAGGTCTGACACGAATATTCGCTGCTTTGAAACGAGAAGAATACTTACCTAGCATGGATAGTGGCCTTGATTTAGCTTCTGACTCATCCATCGTTGTTGATGTATCTACTCCAGTGACATCAAGTGCTCGAAACTTATCAAATCTACCTTTCAGTTGGTCTTCAGAAGGTCTTATACCTTGAATGTTGCTGTAAGGTCTCGCATCGTAGTCTAGTTTCTTCATCAAGTTATGTTCATCCATAGATCGGTTTGCTGAAGCGAAGTAAATTTCCTGGATATGCTCTGTTGTCTTAACCCAATCAACAACAGCCTGACTAGAAATAGACTTATCCGAGACGTTGTGAAGCTTACCATCTTGAGCAAAATACCTCTGAGTATCGGTTTCGTCGTCTAGTCGAATTGGGTTTATCTTCAGTGAGCCCCAATTCGGGTTATGTAGAAACAAGTTATGTATCCATGACAGTGAGTTAGATGTATCTTGAACATACTCAGCCGTAGTAAGCCAATTGATCAATTTTGAGTTAGATTTTTTCTTAACTGACTTAGTACTGAATAGGAAACCGTTCTTTCCTATATACCTCATTTTATCAATAGATCCATTATTCTTGATAGGATTGATTTGAAGCTCAACCAAATTAGGATTGGACCTGAATAGCTCTCTAACATAGTCTCTTGGATTTGTTTGATCGTCGCCACCTTCAACCGCAGACGGTGCAACAGTAGGTTCTTCAACAGGCGGCTCTTCAATGATTGGTTCAACCGCAGACGGCGCAACAGTAGGTTCTTCAATCGTAGGTACTTCAACCATAGGCTCATTTACAGACTCTGTAGTTACGTCGATCCCTTATTGATCTTGACTGGTCTCAGCATCTTTCATAGTTCGTAGGCCTACTCTGCTAGAGGTGACAGCTGGTTTTCTGATATCACCTTCTCCTGCTTGAGTACTTACATCGACCTTACTGTTTCGATTAACATCAATCTCCTTCCCTACGTCGCTTGACCAAGCCGCATCTGCATACATATCCCGCTTCGCATTAGCTTGACGAACCCGTAGTTGCACCTTTTCTAATAGATCATTCCGCTTGCGCTCGCGTTGAGCTAGACTCAAAAAAGACGGAAACATGCTCAAGCGATTCTAGGGTATAGTTCGTATGACCTACTCTGCTAGGCTATAGTTCGTATGACCTACTCTGCTAGGGTATTATACCGAATCATAAAAAAGTGAACAAATTCATTCACTGCCAACCCCTGAATCTCTCATGACAGCCGGCTTTCTGATATCACCTTCTCCTGCTTGAGTACTTACATCGACCTTACTGTTAGGATTAACTTTGGCGTATCTAGTCTCATCAGTAGCCCACATTGCTTGTGCATACATGTATCGCTTGAGGTTCGTTTGTTTAAGGCGCCGCTGTACTCTTTCTAGTAATTCAGCCCTCTTCTGCTCGCGATGAGCTAAGCTGTCAAACGATGGAAACATTTTTCTTAGCTAGGTTATGTTAGCACGCTTAAACCGTGTTACATATTTAATATGCTTCGGGATTTCATTGTGAACCTAACTACCCATCGTGAATTTATGTACTATCTCATTACGTCTCGCTACTAGCGCTAAGTATGCTGGCAGTACCTCATCAAACGGTAAATCAAACAATGACTCTAGTTCGTCTTTATGATTGATATCCGATGCTATGAAACGAAACGCTTTACGCTCTCCACCAATACGAGTCAGTTGGCTTTTAATCCAATCGCAACGCTGTATGTCGTTAATCATTCCATAGAAGTGGTTCGTCTTCTCAGAGTAGGCTCGCATACGTTGATGCATGCGTTTGAGCTCTTTCTTGTACATTTCAATTTTATAGTCCTTATCGTGTTGTTTACAGTAACCCGACTTTAGACATGCTCTAGAACATTGCTCTCTACTCTGTGTGATTGCTTGACATGAAGTCATACTATATATTTGTTATATATTAGCTACGATAGTTCAATTTTGAAATGTAATAAATGTAATATCATATAGGGATGGATGAATTACTTCATTTCATAGATGAAGATGGCGATGAAGAAGCTTTTGATAATCGAAGATTCACAGCCGACGCGGCTCACTTAGAACGAAAGAAAGACCTCGAACGATTACAAAGCACTCAACTGACGAAGCCTATTGTGCCTATAAAGGTTGATACTCAGATAGAAAAAAAGAGCGTTCATTCATTGCTTAGTCTTCTGCCTAGTTAGTCTACGACGTTCTACGCTTTTGAAGTATTTTTTTCTGGCTCGCTCATTCTATTCTTGTTAACAAGTCTCAGATTGTCTTGAGACTCCCATGTGGGTTTATCAAAATCTTCCCACTCGATGAGGTATCGCATTTTACCATCCTTAAGTCGCCTATGCCGCAGAATAGTCTTGATTTCAAACAAGTCTCCTTGCTTGACTGTATCCTCCGTTGGTTTAGCTTTGACGAGTTTTAGATCGTTTGGACTCTTGTAGAGACGTTTACCATTTTTTGATCTGATTTGGATCTTGTATCCATCTATGCCAACGATCTCATAAACAGCTTTGCTCCATTGAACGTCTTCTTTATCGAATGTTCCTTTCTGTAGACGATACAACACGCTACTACCTATATCAAGCTCGTTATTAAGCTTTTTCATCACTTCTTGGTTATGGTCATTCTCGTTTGTAGCTACATGTCCTTCCGCCTCTTTAGGTGTCATCCCGATTGCTCTGTGCTCTGTTGAGATGTAATTTTTGATAACTGCTTTCAGTAGCTGAGGCGTCAAGTCCTCTCTATTATGCATCTGCATCAGTCGTTGCTTGATTGTTCGGTTGAAACGCTCAATCTTACCCATTGTGGTATGATCGCCTGGCTCATTGTTATAATGTTCGATGGCTTTCTCTTTGAAGAATCGTCTCACAGTCCGGTTCATGAACTCCTTTCCGTTGTCGCTAGTAATGATTCTTGGCTTATTTTCTTTCACAAAAGCCTCTAATGCTTCCATAACGGTTTTAGCCTGCTTGTTTGATAGAAGAGCTGCATACCCAAGTCTCGAGTTGATGTTGACACATGTTATAATCACCTTCTTGAACCAAAACGCAAGGTCGATCTGCCATGAATCAGGATTTGGGGATGCAATCATGAACTCCTCATGTGTAGGCTTCTGTAGCTTGAATCGTTGAATATCAACTCTCGACTGAAAGTAGTCTTTGATGTCCTTATGCGTTATGAGTCTATTTATAGCTGTAGCCTTATGATACAGCTTCTCTTGCCCGATGAAACCATATGATGGGTCGTTGTATAGTTTATCGATAAGCTTCTGTTTCGAGTCATCCTTATCATAAACGAACTCCTTACCTACCATGATTATACTAATAATGCAAAAAAATATGCTTTTGCATAATTAGCATGCGATAGCATCAAAGAAGTCCTCGATGTTGTCATACTGATCAAGTTGCTTCTGAATGCGAGAAGGACGCATTGCCATAGCGATCACCTCTTCTAGTATATATCCATTCATCAAACGTTTGTGACGGAACTTACATGATTGAACTTTGATATCGCTAGCTAAAGGATGAACTTTGCTGTTATTCAGATATCTTTGAGTACACTCGAAGTAGTCATCGATCCCATCCTCTAATGCCTCATATGATTCCATCTCATCGCGTAACTCATCAAGTGACTCGTATGGCGAATCATCTTCTCGATAACCGATAAACCACTGATAGCTCTCTTCATCAGCGAACTGATAGACTCCACGAAGAAGCTCGATGTCGAGCTGTTCAGAATGAATCGGAAAGTTCATGATTGTATATACTTTATATCCATGTATCAGGTTGGACTCACTTTGTATGTACTCATCCAAAAAAAAGTTGGCTAGCTTCTCCAGGACTAGTCAGCTTATATACAAAGCGGAACTGTGCTTATCCCATCCGCTAGTACCATCCTCTTGTCATACCAGTAGTTGAGAGCTGTTTTGTGTTGTTCATACGTAATAATGCCCTTCGTAAGCTTATCGATACGGAAGCCACGGTTAGTACCAGTAAGGCAGATCATTCTCTTGATGACCGACTCGAAGCCAGCTTGATTCAAGATATCTGCATTCTTATTGCTTCCTTGTTGAACACCCTTCGCTGATGTCTTGACTTTGTTAGCCCCCTCCGGTAGATAGCAGTGATAGTTCTTACTCGATAGCGATACCATAGCGTCGCCACGCCATTCCCCTTTGAAAAGACCCGCCGTTCGCCTATCATACTTCGCAACCTTCTCATTGTGATCGCGCGGGAACCAATCATACTTGTGTGATTTGAAGTGCTCAGCGAGTTCAGGCTTAATCAAGTTCTCGAAGGGCTTATCGTCGCTGAATGCAATATAGGCTGAGTCAGTATCCATCTCTTGATATTGGAAGTCGGATCGATCCATATAGAAATCAATACAATTATAATAGAACTCTAGCATACGTAACTTAGCGAGCTGGTAGATAGCAATAGACAGATGGATAGGATTATCGAACTTGATACGTCGCTTTTTCATGCTAAGCTCGAACGAACCATTCAGTTCCTCTACGTCATGAAAGTTTTGCTTTTCAACCATGGCGCGAACAGACTTAGCATCATCAAGATACTTGACCTCCTTGTGCTTGGTCTTATCCATCCCTGACCGACCCAAGGCTGAGTTACCAATGAGCTTCATCATCTCAGCAATCATAGCTTTAGAACTATCCTTGTCTCCGTCACGTCTCGCATCAGACACTTGGTTCATGAATGGCTCGAATGGCTTGTGAGCACTTGCCTTGATGAATGAGTATGATTTGGTGACCACTAGTCCGTGCGCTAGGTACCATTTGAGTAGCGGCGTGTAGATGAGAATCTTCTCGCCGAAGTAGCTTCCGGTCAATTTACGCGACTTGGTTGGTTTGCGGTTGATATCCTTAACATATTCAGCCATGTGCTCTCCGATCAACTCCTCCTGACTCGTATCGATCTCAATGTTCTTGAATATCGGTGTCATCTCGCTGAAGTGCTCCTTGAGATGTTCTGGTGTCTCGATGTCACACTCAAGAAAGCCAAACACCTTATCAGACTTGATGTCGTCAACAATGTCGTCATACGCCTCAATCGTAGTTAGGCGACCGCACGGCATATCATTACCAAGCGCCCATAGATAAAGCGCATTAGCATCATAGCCGATCACTTTCTTGCAAAGCTTGTCGCCGTTTCTAATATAGGTTTCATTACGCTTGGCAAAACGGTTGAAGATAATGCTAGGACCGCCAGCAATGTTGGCCTTCATCTTGTGATAGATTTCTTTCTGATTCTCGTCGATAGACCAAACAAGCTTGTCAGCGTTACGCTCGAGTTGCTTCTGGCGACGGAAAGCCTTCATTGGCATATCCTTGCGAGCTACGTTACACTGATAGCACGTAATTAGTATGCTACCATTGATGTGTCCCTTTCGGTTATCGATACGATCAGCTGATACGTCCTTCTCAGTTAGTTGACAGCCGCAAAGTCCACATAGATATACATTCATGTATAGCTCGTTATTCAAGTCTTTAATACTCAAGCTGAACTCACGATTAGCCCTCTTATCCTGCTGCTTGTAACCAGACAGTCGTCTTGTAGGAAAGGAAAACGGCGGCTCGACCTTGGATGAATCAATTCAAATATCAACCTAGATGGTCCGTCTTGCTGAAGCTTGCTGTAGCAGTACTCCGCTGTCAACGCATGATCAAACTTATAGCTGACCCTGTTTCCGTATCTATCGTATACGTTGATATACGCATACGTGAACACAGTATCGTCGGTGACTAATCCATATCGCCTGTTATCTCCAGCTGGATCAGCTCTAATGACAGCCTTGCCTATGATAGCCTCGATACGATTGATGTACCTTTCCTTGATCGAAATAACGACTTCAGTTTTCTCTATCGCGTTGTAGCACGTTTGCTACATAACCTTCTCGGACAACCCTGGCAGGCTGACTCCGTCCATGAACATGTCAAGGCTGAAGTCTTTATAGAACTCGCGCTGCTTCTGAATAGCCTTAACGAATGGCTCTACATCCTGGTTGTTGTACCAGATGAGCAGATCCTTGATTGACTTCATTTCGTAGTGAGACCAAACAAACTTTAGTCGTTCATAGTCATCATCACTGAGCTTCGTCCCCTTAAGCTTCGAATCGAACGCCGATCGAGGCGGTAGACTTGTCTCGTTAAGCTTATCGAATGAATCAATGTACTCGTAGCAGAAGATGCCTTTGCCTAGTCCGCAAAGACATTTGATCTTATCCTCACATTGACACTCGCCTAGGTAAGTCTTGAGATAGCCACACCGTACGATGTCCCAGGCGGTAGATAGTTGCTAATATCAAGCATCTTGATGTCATTCGTTGATATGCACGTGTAGCTCGGGTTCTTAATAATCATCTTGACGTTGTCAGCACCTAGTACGGCAAACAGATCGTTCTTGACCAAGTTGATGTCGTAGCGTCCTGAGTTGAAACCAATAACTGGTGCTTGAGAGCACAACTGCTCTAGTAGCTCGCTATCCTTCTCGTATCTCTTCTTACGATTAATGAATTCCTTGAGCTTAGGGTTCCCAAGCATCTGCTTCTTGATGTTCTCAAGCGGTATATCATTCATGACATCTCCATCCTTCTCGAGCAAGCAATTAAGCTTCTCGTTGATCCTCTTATATAGCATTTTATATTTGTTTTGATTGTATGATGGATCTTGCCTGATACCTGAATGACATACTTGAACATGTCATCGAGTAGACCTCGCGATGTCTCATTGACAAAGCACTTCACTTGCTTCGTCAAACTATCGCATATGGACACTGATACAGCTTGATGGCGGCTAGTCTAGATCGTGTTACCTCCGCGAGCTTCATCTAGTTCAAACAGAATAGCCTCAAAGTCATAAACGATGAAATGGTCCATATAGTGATCGATACTATCAACATTGTACTTAGTTAGAAGCGACTTGAGACGATTCTCTGCTGGTTCATACAACTTCGGGTTTTTAGGGAAGCTCTCTATGTACTCGAACTTGCATTTAGTCTGCTTATGTTTGAATAGCTTTTGATATGACTCTAGGACTGCTCCACATACATTGCATGGAAACTTACTCAACACAATGTCTAGATCAGTGATATACATCGCGTGCCCGTTATAGTCAAGGATGTTGATAACATTATCAAACGCCTTCTCACTATCTCTAATCTTAATGATTTCAAGCGATTCCTGATCCATTTCGAAGACGTTGATACGTAGCTTGAAACAGTCTTCAAGCTTATCAAACTGCATGATGTCGATAGCCTCGAACTCCTTGAACACCTTGGGTGTGTACTCCATGTTGTAAAATTCACAATACTCCTTAACACGCTGCTTAGCATACGTTGCAACCCTTTGAGGCTTCTCTCCTTCAATTAAGTGATAACCGATACAGTAGAACATGCATTTGTTATTCGTTTTTGGGAAATTGAGAATGAACCTGTTTTTGGAAATAGCCTCAGGTAGCTTGATGTCCGAATCACCTAGGATGTGGTTCCTGTAGTAGATGACCACGTTAGCCGAGTTAATCTCCTTGAGTTGGTACGCAGACTCTGGATAGCTAACCCGCTCAGTGAAATCGGCTGCTTTCATATAACTGATTACCTTCTTCTCAACATCAGCCTTCGAGTTGATCGCGATCGGTTTATCCCAAATGGTTGTGTTACTACTCGGGTAGTACTCACGCTCTAGCCCGTTGGTTCGATCAATTAGCTTATACCCAAGCTGAATATTAACCTTGACAGCCTTAGTCTGGCTCTCGAGGAACTTCCTAACATTCTCGTACAGCTCATCCTGACTGAATCCACCAAACTCATGCGCCTCTAGAGCCTTGCCTTGGAATTTCGTATAACTACGTTCCGGGCGATACTCATATTCGAGCTCGCGTTTAATCCGCTTCTCGCTTAGTTTATATGCTTTGCTAAGCATTCGGATAGCCTTAGGGCTACTGACTTTAGAGATGAATGTATTTACACCATGCTGATTACGCACCTTAACACGAAAGCTGCTCCCCCATTAAACCGTCGGAATGTTCAATCGCTTGAGTCCGTTATATTCCTGCGAATTCATGTTGCTATATATATATGCGTGCCTATAAAATCTCGGAAGTTATACTTTATATAAGGATGAATAAAGCTCACGTTCAAAAACTTTTTATTATTTGAGACTGGGGACGTAGCCATCTGTCCTGATATGTGTCTATACCCGCACGCATCTGCACGATCTCATAATCACTTGGCTTCACTATGGCTTCAATCATTTAGCGACACTTTCTGAGCGCTGCTAGCGGTGGCACTTCATCTTTTGCGATGGCTACGAACGACGACCCCACTCCACGCGGCCAGATGTACCTCTACGCTCGCATCCCCAAGGACAAGCTCGCGTGCCCCTGTAATCGAGCTCTTGTGCGCGCTGCTTTCGCGCCGGTGCAATGCCATCACTGCGCTACGGACATGGCCATGGCCAAGACCGCCAACCATAATCACGACCACATGACAGGCTGGGCCTTTCTACATGATTACGAGATGGAGCTGATCAACCTGCTTCGACCACTGAATTTGCAGAAAACGTGCATGGCTTACGTCAAGCTGGAGCTCAACGCTGAGAACATGCGTCGGCTGAACGAGGACGTAGCTGGCATGAGCGTTCACCCTGTGCAGCTACCCGACGCGAAGGTCGCTGTCGATGACGCTGTCGATGAAGATTGCGCCGCCCCGTATCGCGAGTCGTTGGTAGTAGCTCCGGTGACAGTATCACCAGCGCGCTGAGCGAGGATGTTGCTGACTATCTCAGCGGCGACGAGTGGGCCGACCTGTAGGCGCGCCGTTGCGCTGCCCACGTCATAATCCAGGTTGATAAACTTCAATATTACATTTATCGTTCATGATGAAAACTTTGTATTGCGCGCTTCCATTGGAGTTTAGGAAGCGCTACTTCTAGTGGTGTTGCTTATGTGTTTGGACCCCATCTTAGACGATGAAAATACAGCGGATGTAAGACTACCTAGAGGGGGATTGGACATGAGTTTAGTTACTTAGTGAATTGACCACTTACAGGGGTATGAGGTGGCTCATATTGATAGAGAAATGGGTTTTTATAGAAAGTAACGAAAAGGGTGGGCCGACGAGGGGGCGTGTGGGTGGGTGTGGTGAAAAGTAAATTATGTTTTCTAAAAACTGACGTGAAACACTCCCCTCACTACTACTAACCGTGGAGCAAGGACACCACATGTACCTAGACTACGTCCGAAATTTCAAGCGGAAAACCCTTAAGAAGCAAGAGAAACTTATCTACGGGCTGCGAAGCGAGATCAAGGAGTTGTACGAGTAGATAAAAGATATGGAAACGAACAGGTAGAAGATTGGGTCTTTCAAGGTTGAAAACGTGGAAGACAATGTGGCGATGGGGGGGAGGGAGCTCCAGAAGCGAAACAGCAACTTGGAGTACATGAGCTGGAAGGGAGATGCCGCGACATGTCAAAGAAGGACGACACGATGGAAACAGCGGTGTATACATTGAACAAGTTCGCGGTATGTGCTCCTCACCGCATCTCGTTGCCGCAGAAAACACCTACTTCATCATCACGAGTCAGGCAACCGATCTCATTTCGAGCGATATCCGCATTCGCCCGTGGTACGGCACGCTCAGCAGTATCAGAGAATTTCTCAGCTATCGTAACCCCCCGCTCAAGTTTGAACTCGGACCGACGTTTGTCGCGAATCCGGAGTACCACATCAAGCGCGGACAAATAGCACTGGAGAGGGGGCTGCAAAAGATCACGGACGAGGCATGTAATCAGATCTTTAAGAATTTCGACGAGGCGACAAAATGTTGACTTCTTTAAGAAGAAGCTGAAGGCTGCAAAAACCGCACTGAACGAAGCACTGAACGAAGTATTGATGGAGGTCGTCGCGAGTCATGACAATTTCATTTGTTGCTCATCAATCCTAACAGCCTCAACAGCCTATTGCAGAAGTGCTAACGATCCTATTAACACCCAATCCGCCCCTCAATCGGACTGGCGACGGGCTTCCTGCGGAAGTCTCAAAATAAAAGAATCAGTAGGACCTCTATAGAAACTGACTTCATTAATGGGTTAGTGTTGATGAAAATACGATGTTGTGCTCGTTAGAAGATGTACATGCAAGTGCAGAATAACTTCTGCGGCGTTGAAAATGCCGGCAGTTCTGCTGTGTACATGCATATATAAATGTCCGCGGTACTTGTCGTCGATTTGTTACTGAAACTCTGTAGCAAACTAGCGTGTCTAACATAGGGGTAGGCTATATTATTTTGCTGTCAAATATCCATGCCCACGTGGACAACCAAACAAGCCGATAGAAAACCGGTCGAAAAACGCCTGCCCATATAACGCATGATCTACAATTCAATTAGCTTCCATAGATCGATGTGCTTGTTTGGGGTGTTAATATATACGGTGTCAAATTTAGGATTTCAAATCGCATTTTTATTTTATGTATTTTTGGTGACTTTCGCTGGCCTGTCCGATTGAGGGGCGGATTGGGTGTTCAATAATTAATGGGGATCCTTAGCACTTCTGCAATACGCCGTTGTGGCTGTTAGACTTGAATAACCACCAGCATATTTAACCCTTTCGCGGTAGAAGGCGCAAAATTAGCCCTTTTACAGATTTTCCAAAACACGGTGCGAAAGCCCCCCCCTCTAAGGGCGCATTTTTATACCCTTTCGCACAAGTTCAACCGTAAATGCACGCCTTTAATAACATATCAGTACAATGCGTAATCATGAAGCCGTACAAACTCAAGTTGCTTGCAGTGAACAGGAAGCTCCAGAAAATCACTGAACGTACTATGTTGCAAGAGATGGGCAATACGAGTACCGTGATTTTTGTAAAGGGCGCTGTGTGTACCCTTTTATCATCAAATGACTTCGGTATGTATAGTATAGTTTACGTAAGTGAATCGCGAAACGGTTAAGCTTTACATCTACTTCAACACCAATCACTGACCCCGTTACGAATAACCACTCCTGAAAATGTTGAGATGAATACTGTACCATCCAACGACCTTTTGCAACCAGTTAAATATATTTCGATTATGGAAGGAGTCCGCTGCAGCGAGTGTGCTTACTATGCGACAGCAAAACGGACAATGATTAAACACTTCAAGGCGACCCATGGTGACTCAAAATCGCCCTTAAGATAGTCACTTTACTCTTTTTGTATGTCTCGTGTAACATAGCATCTTCAAGGATTTGTTGAAGGGATACTACTCCGTCTCAAAATTGAAGTCCCATCGAAGGACTCTGTACGCGCGTTGTGTCAATATTGCATCAATTGCTGCGCTGTTTGTCACAAGCGATGCAGCGCAGTCTCACGGTTCGAACCGTGCCCTCGTTTGGCTCAAGCCATTCGATTTGGCAACAGCATGGCAAAATGAATGGCCGCGAAGGCGGTTCGAGAGCTGGGACAGGGCGCCAGCACGCAGATGTCGCCCCTCCTCCTTTAAATCACACTCGCAGAGCGAGCTCATTCTCTAAAATTCCTACAACGATGCCATCGCCAAGCCCGCCACCACGACGAGAGCTCACCGACAGCGAGCGCGACCAGGCCATCATCGCCCTGCTACAACGGTCGGTGGATGGTGTGCCCCGGCGGGGCTCCGTGAAAGAGGTGGCTGCCAAGTTCCAGGTCAACCCCCGCACGATCTCAAGACTCTGGAAGCGCGCCAAGGAGGAGGAGGCCAAGTCGGGCAGGCTGCACTCCCAATCGCGCCGCCACGATCGCGGACGGCCGATGGCCGACTTGTCAGCCAAGCTGGAGCGGCTGCGCATCACCCCGCTGGAGCAGCGCAGCACGTTGCGCGCGGCGGAGTTGTCCTGTGGTGTGCCGCGCGCAACCTTGCAGCGGCGAGTCAAGAGCGGGCAGCTCGTGGCCCACGTCAGCAACGTGAAGCCGCTGCTCACGGAGGCCAACAAGGCGGCTAGGTTAGCCTGGTGCATGCTGCATGTACAGCCGGAGTCTTTGTTCTTTAAGGATATGAATGACACCATTGATGTTGATGAGAAGCTCTTCTACATGACTGCCGTCAAGCGTCGATACTACCTATTGCCTGGTGAAGCAGCGCCCCACCGCCAAGTTCGTTCTAAGTGCTACATCACGAAGGTGATGATGCTTGCTGCTGTGGGAAGGCCAAGATGGGACGAGGTGTCGGGCACATTTTTTGACGGCAAGTTGGGCATCTGGCCGTTCGTCGTGCGAGAAGCTGCTGTTCGCAGTAGTTCCAGGCGTCCTGCAGGGACGATGGTCACCAAGGAAGGCCGTGTGAACCAGACTACCTATCGCTCAATGCTGATCGAGCATCTCCTACCTGCAGTGCGTGAGCGTTGGCCTTCGGCTCGAGAAGGCGTGCATGTGCGGGTGCAGCAAGACAATGCCCCAGCGCATATTAGCGTCAACGACGCTCCGTTCGCTGCCGCGGCATGGCAGCTGGGGCTGGACATGGAGCTGTGCTGCCAGCCGCCCAACTCGCCCGACCTGAACTGCTTGGATCTGGGTCTTTTCACGGCCATACAGGCCCGTCAACGTCTGCGTGCACCACGCAGTTTTGAGGAGCTGATCGACGCAGTTTCTGCGGCGTACTGGGAGCTGCCCCCGTCGACAATCAACGCCACCTTCCTCAGCATGCAAGGCACGATGGACGCATGCATCCTGGACGCAGGAGGCAACGCGTTTAGGCCTCGTCACATGGCCAAAGCCAAGCTCGAGCGGGAGGGACGACTGCCCGTGAGCCTTCCATGCTCGCCCGAAACAGCTGCAATTGTGTCGCGTCACTACAACGCACAGGCCTCCCAGCATAGTTAAGTCAAATACAGTTTGGCGACATCAATTCTAAGACTAATAAAAGAGTCGGATGGGACTTCAATTTGAGACGGAGTAGTATGTTGTAATCATCTAGCTTGCTTTTTGTATGCTTACCTGATTACTGCTTGTACTGTTTATGATTTGTTTTAAAATACGGTATGTGTTGACTTGAACTTGTGTAAAGGGCTATTTTTCGCCCTTTTAGGAGACGACTTCGTACTGTGTTTTGCAAACCTGCTAAAAGGGCAAGAAAAGCGCCCTTGCACCGCGAAAGGTTAAACATGTGTTGAGAGTAGATTGATGGGTTTGGTTGGCGTTTATGTAAATGATGATAGTACATGTTTTTTGCGAAAGTGAGTATATAATATGGAAGTGAAGAAACTATTTGTAGTGAATTAAATCGATAAATTTGACGCGAGTGGGAAAGGTAAGTGGTTAGATACTGAAATTAAGATAATACTGATGTCGTTGCACAATTTGGGGGGGGGTAAACCGACCCCTCGTCTGGTGAGACCGAATTTACGTCTCAGCAGATATAAGTTTTCATTAATTCGATTATGCGAATTAATATGAGCTTCTGGCAGCATTCCAATAGCACATGGATATTCCATGCTATGAACTAACGGCAAACGCTTATCCGTCTCCGACTTTGACGGCACAACGTGGCTGGACCGAGTTAAATTCAAGCGTGGCGCGCGGAACAACGGTACCGCATCATCTTTATCGCCCTGGACCATGTCTTCGACGTCGTAGACACACACAACGTACGCAGACCAATGGTTATCCTATTAATTGGTATCCGCTTACGTTTTTGATATGTTGAAGATGGTTAATTAAGCAGCTTTGCCACTGTTGCCATCTTCGATACCGACTACGTCAACGCCGACACCCGTGGCATATATCAATGTGGACAACCGTTAGTAGACTGCCGGTCGTTGTTGATACTGAATGCTGGAAACGGCGTATTGCTGTCGAGTAGCTACGATAAGGAGAAATCGTGACATGACTCGCTGGCACACTGTCGGATGCACTGCCAACCGAGCTGAACGATCAATATGTGAATGGATTGAAACGCCCGCAGATTGGGATGGGGCCCCACGAGAGAGCCCCAGTGGAGAGGAGAAATCTCCACTTGTGATTTCACGATGGAGAGCGACCACATCCCACCGGGTGGTGCTCAACCCCGATGAGCATGTCTACAGGTGCAAAACTACTGCCATCTACCGTTCAAGTGGAGGCAAGCGAAGCCTAACGGAATGGGCTTCTACTTTCGCAGCTCCTTCACGTCGAAGCACCTTCGCAAGTACGTAACGTAATAAAGCCAATGTTTACTACCGGTCTAACATGTACTCCACTTTTTTTTTTTTTATTTCCTAAAACGTCCGCGGATTGGGATGGGAATGAGTACGTTCATCAATCGCGACACACGTCGCATTGGCGCTCGCAAGAATTGCGATTCGTCCAATACGGACCGGGTGCGGAGAACGTGTTGTACGTCCTTGTAACGGTGTTACATCGAATAGTGTGATGCACACAAGCTCGGTGCCACACATAAGTTGAGTTCCACACGTATGCTACGTGGGTCACCCCAGATAGGAGTATATGGTTTTCGTCCGAACTCTCGTATAGCGTTTGTAAGCTTTCAAAGAACACTACAGACTCTCTGACTATTTTATGTGTCTTCCTCTACGTAAACGTTATTGCAGCCCCGCTGCAGCCCTGGTTAGGTTATTCGTAAGCCGGATGAATAAGCACAAATGCAAACGTTTTATTGTTTGAGTCAGCGTTACCTAGACCAGCTTTTGTTTTATGATACCTCGGCAGCTTTGGTTTACCAACGCATCCACTCGCTTACGTACGTTAGCAGCTTTGTCCATAACACTTCATGGACCTCGCTCAGGTGACACGTGAAAGCGGCAGCAGTACTCAATGTTCTCGTGCTACTGCAGTCGGGGATGGTGCATCTTTATGAAACTGATTGTCTCGATCACCGCTGCCACTTCCGTGACGTTAGGTGCGCTGGTATCGTGGCGGGTCGAGATAGCAGTGGATGCGTTTATTGCTTGTAGTGTACGCTGCCCTGCATGGAAAACGTCTCCCCTGAATACGATGAGTTCGCCCGCCCGCAACGTAATTTCCTCCTGCTCGCTCATGTCGGGCGCGATTCTGTTCTAGTCATATGCAGTCAGTGTGGTGTTGTCCTGGAGAGCCACCGGGAATAAGCGTGTGACTACACACGTCGTATCCTTCGCGCGAGGGCGTGGGGAAGTTGCGATGCGCCGTCTGCTCCACACCACCGGGCTTGGACTTCATTCCATATTAGTCTCATGCAGTTGCGTTCGGGAAGGTTTGCAGAACTTGGCCAACGTACCGTCAAGCTTCTTGAATATAATGCCAGGAAGCCTAGCTTGTTTGCAATGTTTACCAGGTTGCCTGGGCCACCGGTCTTGAATCGGATTCTATTCAAGCAGAAGCGTATTGACCAGGCTTCGTGCCCCATACATCAATCAGAAGCGCGTGACGTGCTCGATCATGCCCGGAACTGGTTACATACCTCCGTTATGGCGGTCGTTGCTAAGTGACGGGAGAGGAGCAGCAGCCACGCAGAGACCAGCTAACGGAAGTAGCTAACGGAAAACAAGGCACAGCTGACTTCGTGTGTGACCTCGCCGGTGAGTATGGAGTTCGCGAACAAAATTGATTCATGCACTTTCGTAAAACAATACTTGCGTTTTGAGAGGCGCTGTAAGACGGTGTGTCTTACGTTTTCACATCAATGAAATTGTAAACATCTTGATTTCATTATGTCAAATCAACAACGTCCTTTCATTGCTAAAACGTAAGACAGTTTGACTTACGGATAACTTCGCTCTTCTATTTGTTAAAAAAAAACGAAGGAGAACTCGCTCCGACCACGGTACGACGCAAAATCTAAAGCACACCCCGCGATACGGCATCACTACCATGGCGTCTCCACCCACCCCGCCGAAAAGCGATGGTTCTGGTGAGGCCAACGTCGTGACTGCAACCCCCCCTCTCTCTCACAGACCCAGCTCTCAGCGCTGAAAGCGTCCGCCGTGCATGTACCTCGTCGCGAACACAACGGCGTATCGAAGCTATCGCCGGGGTGTCGCCGCGTGGATTCGTCATACTAAGGAGGAACCTGAACAGTATTTCGAGCCAAGTGGTGGCATTGACGTCTATGTCTTCACGCCCAAGAATTTTGAGGAGATTCTGCTTTCCAAAATGAACGCTAGTGGTAAACCCCTCAAGGTCACTACTCTCGGCGGCTACAGGAGATCGATCAAGGACATCTACAGAGAAAAGAAGCTCGCTCTTCCTGCTGCTTATGCAGACGACATGAAAACATTTTTCGCTGTGCTCAAACGCTTAGAAGCCGAGCGCAACCAAACAGGAGCATGAGAGCAAAAAATGGCAGAGAAAATGGCGCTGCCGTACTCGGGTGTACGAGGCAGCATGCACGAAAATTATTGTTCTCGGTGACAACGGATTTGCTCATCTCTATCTTACTTTGCAGTGGAATTTGATGTGCCGTTCGCAGTCGGTCGAAACTATCAACTCCGGCCATCAGCTATGAAGACGACAGCATTGGCATTGTCTTTCATAAGAGCAAGGCCAACCAGGACGGCAATGGCACGAAAGATCCCAGGCATATTTATGCCAACCCGTTTTCTCCGTGGACGTGTTGTATCACTGCTCTCGGTGTATACTGGGCGTGCAGCCCTCGTCAGAATGCTGGTCCAATATTCCCTGGGTCTCTGCAGCGAAATCGCTTCCGGAAGGCTTTTTCGCGAGCCTTGGATAATGAAGACAACGAGAAGAACTACGGAACTCACTCGGTGCGGAAGGGCGTGGCTACGTTTGCTTGTAATGGAAGCACGGGAGGTCTGTCAATCATAAGCGTGTGTCTTCGGTGTGGTTGGTCTCTTGGCGGTGTCCAAGACAGATATTTTCGCTATGAGGCTGCTGGCGATCAATTTCGTGGCCGCGTGGTAGCAGGACTTCCTTTGAACAGTTCAAGTTTCGAAGTTCTCCTGCCCCACTTCAAGGGCAATATGGATTCAGCAGTGAAAGACGGCGTGGAAAGGATGTTTCCCGCTCTGGCAGCCGACTGCCACTTGCAGCCAACGCTCAAGTTATCTAGCCTCGTTGGGTTTCACTACAATTATCTCCACTCGGTGTTACCGATGACACATTCGCTGCGTGAAACTATTATTTTTCGCGTTAACAACACAAGAAAGCTCCTAGAAGAGCAGCTCGTCCGATCCGATTCTTCCTCGGATGACCGCAACTGGTATTCCTCCCCAAGTTGTAATGTTTGGGCTTCAAGAGCATATAAAGCGTGCAGTATGTGCGCTACCGGAAGAACTTGCAAAAAGCGATTTGTTAGGCTTTTGGAGGAGAAGGGCATTGTCGGGGGCGGTATATCTCTTCCGCAGCTCGAAGCAACAATTCGGCGAGTTTGGGACGAGAGAAGTCCCTCGCTGTGCCCTACGGCGTCGTCATCGATCACCATGGTGCTGCGCACAACCGTGCACTTGTGGCCAGGTGATGGCAAGCTTCACACGCTGCCAGAGTAATTCAAGTTCCCAAGTACGGATGTGCTGCACGCGTGGCATCTCTGGTAGTTCGGGAGTGAAGGGGCTGGACAACCTCCGCACAGGTCGATCTGCAGGAGCGATCTATCTACACGAAAGAAGCGACAAACATATTCAGAATGGCGAGTTATGATGCGCCACATCAGCGCTGAAATTGAACGCCAGACTGGAGTACCGCCACCTACCTCCATCACTCAGCAACAGGCTGCCTCCCTCTGTGTCGCAGGTGTGTCGAACCTTGCTCTTGGCTCAACCCGCCGAAGTAGTCGACCTACCCAGCTCAAAATCACCACGATGCTGCGTCTAATCAGGGAGACAAAGCACGCAAACAACACCAACGCACGCAGGTTACCGTTTAAGCAGAGAAAGAGGAAGAGGCAAAACGAATAGACCCACCATTGCACTCCCATTGCGCTTGTCTGCTCTTCATTGCTCCGCTCTTGATCTGTGCTTCCCAAACTGATGCTATAGTTTTGGCCAATTAGATCAGGCCCCCTGCCGTACGTCAAACTGTCGTATGAATGCTCGACACAAGTGAATGTTGTAATAATATTTGTAATACAATACTATTACAATATTATACAAATATTTTTTCAGCAACATTCTACTTTGAACGTGAACTACACACTCACCAGCGAGGTGTGTGTTGAGAGTAGATTTATGGGGTTGGTTGTTGTTTACATGTTTGCTTTTGCTAAAGTGAATATATAATATGGAAGTGAAGAAACTATTTGTAGTGAATTAAATCGATACGGTTGACGTGAGTGGGAAGGGTAAGTGGTTAGATACTGAATTAAGATAATACTTATGTCGTTGCACAAATTTTTTTTTTGGGGGGGTAAAGCGACCCCTCGTCGGGTGAGACCGTATTTACGTCTCATCAGATACAAGTTTTCTTAACGCATCCACTGCTATCTCGACCCGCCACGATACCAGCGCACCTAACGTCACGGAAGTGGCAGCGGTGATCGAGACAATCAGTTTCATAAAGATGCACCATCCCCGACTGCAGTAGCACGAGAACATTGAGTACTGCTGCCGCTTTCACGTGTCACCTGAGCGAGGTCCATGAAGTGTTATGGACAAAGCTGCTAACGTACGTAAGCGAGTGGATGCGTTGGTAAACCAAAGCTGCCGAGGTATCATAAAACAAAAGCTGGTCTAGGTAACGCTGACTCAAACAATAAAACGTTTGCATTTGTGCTTATTCATCCGGCTTACGAATAACCTAACCAGGGCTGCAGCGGGGCTGCAATAACGTTTACGTAGAGGAAGACACATAAAATAGTCAGAGAGTCTGTAGTGTTCTTTGAAAGCTTACAAACGCTATACGAGAGTTCGGACGAAAACCATATACTCCTATCTGGGGTGACCCACGTAGCATACGTGTGGAACTCAACTTATGTGTGGCACCGAGCTTGTGTGCATCACACTATTCGATGTAACACCGTTACAAGGACGTACAACACGTTCTCCGCACCCGGTCCGTATTGGACGAATCGCAATTCTTGCGAGCGCCAATGCGACGTGTGTCGCGATTGATGAACGTACTCATTCCCATCCCAATCCGCGGACGTTTTAGGAAATAAAAAAAAAAAAAAGTGGAGTACATGTTAGACCGGTAGTAAACATTGGCTTTATTACGTTACGTACTTGCGAAGGTGCTTCGACGTGAAGGAGCTGCGAAAGTAGAAGCCCATTCCGTTAGGCTTCGCTTGCCTCCACTTGAACGGTAGATGGCAGTAGTTTTGCACCTGTAGACATGCTCATCGGGGTTGAGCACCACCCGGTGGGATGTGGTCGCTCTCCATCGTGAAATCACAAGTGGAGATTTCTCCTCTCCACTGGGGCTCTCTCGTGGGGCCCCATCCCAATCTGCGGGCGTTTCAATCCATTCACATATTGATCGTTCAGCTCGGTTGGCAGTGCATCCGACAGTGTGCCAGCGAGTCATGTCACGATTTCTCCTCATCGTAACTACTCGACAGCAATACGCCGTTTCCAGCATTCAGTATCAACAACGACCGGCAGTCTACTAACGGTTGTCCACATTGATATATGCCACGGGTGTCGGCGTTGACGTAGTCGGTATCGAAGATGGCAACAGTGGCAAAGCTGCTTAATTAACCATCTTCAACATATCAAAAACGTAAGCGGATACCAATTAATAGGATAACCATTGGTCTGCATACGTTGTGTGTGTCTACGACGTCGAAGACATGGTCCAGGGCGATAAAGATGATGCGGTACCGTTGTTCCGCGCGCCACGCTTGAATTTAACTCGGGCCAGCCACGTTGCGCCGTCAAAGTCGGAGACGGAGGAGCGTTTACCGTTAGTCCATGGCACGCGTTGCTGCGCCCAACTAAAACAAATGTGACGAGGCATCTGCACCCACCTGTGCCCAACCGCCTCCCATCCCCTCCCAAGTGAGCCATCCGGATCCCAGCCTCCTCCCAAATTAGCTACAGCTGAGAAAGCCAGTTGGAAGCCAGTTAGAGTTGCTATACGTATAGTCGGATACCAAATGCGTTTAGTGTGCTATCATGTCAAAAAGTCCGGAATTTCAGAGTGGCTTCGCTCACCCTCTAGCACAGGCGCCTTCTGCCATCACAAACGTAAGTTATTTGCTTGCGAGTTGGGGAGGAGAAGAGTTGCTCATGAACATGCATTTGGTGTTTATTTGTGTTTTGAAAGCTAGCTCAATCTTGCGTGCACATACAAGGGTAGAGGTATCGCAAGCACTGCAGGGATTTCTTGTCCACGTGGCCGAGTGGCTCGGCGCCGCAGAAGATCTCGAATGCCAGTAGGACATATACCCCGCAGTTGTAGTAATCAACTTGCACCCCGAGGCCAGATTCGTACACCTGCAGGCACGTGCTTGATCGTACGTCTGGTGGCAGCAGAGTTATCAGCTTCTGTGCAACAGCGCGAATGCTGATCAGGTAGGATGACGAACTTGAATCGTAGACGAACACCTTCCCTTTGGAGAGGTCCATCATCACACAGCACCAATGAATTCCATTGCAGTTCACTGGAAACGGCACCATCTCCGCTGAGAGTCCCGACATCGCTTCTTGCATATCGCTCTGGTCTGCCGTAATGTGTCCATCCACAACAACCCCGAGAGTTGATACTGCAAATATGACAACCTTGGGGCCACTGCCATACTTCTTCGTCAGCGCGAGGTGCATTATCTCGTCGGAAAGGCACTCCTTTGCAGTGAGATCTAGTACTTGTGCCTGTACACAGTAAGTTTAGCTTGTAAAATCTCCAAATATGAAAGTTTTCAAAGTGTTCGTACCTTATTGGACAGCAGAGGAATGGCTTTCAGGTTGTCCGGCAGCACTTTGTTATCTTCAATAAGAAAACTGGTTTTCGTGATACGCGACAATTGCAGTTGTTTCGTCCAGTCCAGTGCTCGCTCCGCCTTCTTCAAGATTTTGAAGGCTGTGTGACATTTTTCATGAAAGCGACGGTAGAGTTGGCGAAGATACCGACACCAACAATTTCGAGAGCAATGTCCAGCTCGCTGACACCACGATGTTTTCTTTGGCATGCGCTCACCTTCGCCATGCATTTCGTGATCAGTCCATCGGAAATATTCGGACGATTTCTTCTGGCCTGAGCAGCGTCTTCGTCGCTCGAAGCTTCGCGATTTCGTGGGCAATAGTTTTTTTTGGCTTGTTCATGAACCTGAACAGCTTGAACGGAGTCTGCTGCTCGTGCGATGAGTTATAGGTCGGGTTGTTGTGCAGCAATTCGTACAGCGAAAGAAGGTTGAGGTTGTTCTCGTGCATCCCCAGATCTTCTTGAACCATCGTAATAACTCGGTTTCTTTTTTTGCCTTGACAGTCTTCGGCTTCTGCTTCGGTCGTCCTTTGAATTTTGGTGGACTTCAATCTCGAATCCGTCGTTGACGTCGGCGAGGTCAATTTCTATTGTCTGCCTTTCGTTGGACTCTGAACCAGTACAGATTGTTGTCACTCCAGTGTCCAGCTGTACCAACTCAGTGACCGACTGCGTGTTGTCGCCCGACTGCACCAACTGCGGAGTGTCACTGCCCAACAATGGTGGATCGGTACCCAACTGAGCTCTCACTGGGTTTCAGACCCCAACTGGGTGTCTGCACTGGGTTTCGGAACCCAACTGGGTTGTTCGTTCTAAGCTCGAAGTCGAAGGCACGTCGCACGTCGTCTTGGATGCTCGCCGCGGACAGTCTATTGTATTCAGTACATCTTCCAACTCGACGCTGCACGTGCTCCCCAGCTCATCCATATCTTGAACTTCTTCTCGTTCACGCTGTCTGGGTGCTCGTGAAATCTCATCGTTTTCACCATGCTTGAACAAAGTGGCTACGTCTCGGAGTACTTCCATGGCCTTCGTGTACTATTTCATCCCCAGACTGCTCAAGTGTTCACTGATAGTCGATGCAACCAGATTGGCCTCCCGAAATTCCTGTTGGAATCCTAGGTCGATGTAGATTCCGGGATAGGGGTCGAAACAGCAAAGGAATCCCCGTAGACGTCTGGTAGATCAACGTCCGAACGCATAGACGCCAACAGCCACCTTGGATTCATCAATTGGGTGGGGATAATGTTCTCACACTTGAGGGCCTTCAGAAGAAAAATGACATGCCGGCATGGTAAAAGCCGAGAGCTCATGAAAGACAGGAACACGACCAATCACGCTTAGTGACTAAGTATTCACGGCAGGGCTCGTTAAGGGCGTCCTCCTCGTCAGAATCGTGTTGTATCATCAGCACGTCGGGGACAGGTTCGTAGAATGTGTAGTTGGCCCTGGTGGTTGCGAAGACGTACTGCTCGTACACGAGCTCGCACGCATGCTCACTAACCATATTCGAAAGGAACTGCATTTCACGGTCATACTTGGGGTTGTGGACGACGCTGAGCTTGTACAAACAATCCATGAACTTCCTCTCCGCTTAATGTTGGTAGCACATTATTGATGCAACACACTCGTCTACAACCCACAAGTTCCTTTAGCTGCTTCCAGGAGGCCTCAATTATGTTGTTGGTGTTGTTGCCCATCGTTTTGGCATGTTCTCGTTCAGCAGCACACCACATTTCTCTGCAGGAGTCCCAGTTCTTCACGACATAGATCTCAAACGGGTGATTGGGTGCTTCAAAGTCGTCTCGTTCATCACTTCCATCCAGCTCCACACCAGCTGAGCCCAACTCTCCATTGTCCGGGCCCAACGCGTTAGTTACAGCACCCAACTCGTGACTAGACCCCCAAGTCTTCGACGTCTTCACCCAACTCGCTGAGACGAGAAGCACACCCACTTAATCCAGGTGGCACTCCATGACGAGACTGACCACCTCGTCCGACGTTCATGATGTGCCGCATCTAGGTGCGATACTTGATGAACCCCCGTTCATTTCTCGCATACATCAGCAAGTTCACCAGCCCTTGGAGCTGTTGCTTCTGCCACGACGAGAACCTGTAGTCCGCACTAGCAGTGTCCTCGCGGAGATACTTAATGACATGGAACTGACAAAGGAGCAAGCGCGCGTTCGGAAAAGACGTCTTGAGAACAGAGATTTCAGTGAAGTCTTTGTCGATCAGTATACACTGGATCCGATGCCATGCCGGGTTGCTCCGCTTGAACTCCTCTACGACTGTCAGCAAAGTGTTCCGACGCTCGTTCTGCACAACTGCATGTTGCACGAACTACCCCTTTCCAAGGATATCGTGGCTCATAATCGAGAAGATCTTGTACTTGGAAGCATTGGTTCCGTGAGTGGCGTCAATCATCAAAACTTCAGGAAATCTCTTAAACATTTGACGCGTATGCTTCGTCTGTAAAGTTATACACGTATCGATTGTCTACAAAAGGGTCAAAGTTAGTTCACTATTGATGCAGTTGCAAACAAGAATAATGACATACCTTGTCCCTCCCAGAGTCTACGAAAATGCGCCCGACATTTCCTGGCCCCTCAGAAAATTCCGTCATCCATTGCTTCAGTCTATTCGCGCTGGTTTCAGCCGTGTCTTCTTGCTTCTTCAACTTTCGGACGAGGTTATGCACGTTTTGAGTGGATGGGTTGCACGCGGAGTTGTCGTATATGTACTTCAAAATGCTCCTCTTCTTGGCTCCAGCTTTCCGAAGCTCATTCACGGTGCTCACAACATCAGGTTCGAGCGCCGTTCGGTTGTGTGGGTACTGGTTGAAGGTGTACTTGTTCAGCGAGTGGTTGTGGACCAACCGAGCCGTGGTAAACTTCAAGGCATACGTAGGAACAGAGGCATCCTTCACTTGGACGCAAGCATTGATCTACGGTAACGACAGGCACCCAATTAGCACAAGTAACCCAAGCGTACATAGGAAGCCCAACTAAGCCCCAACATATGCCCAACTACATCCCAACTGCACCAACTCAACCACACATACCTGTGCCTTACACCCCATAGCCCTAGACTGAATCCGCTTTCTCTTGCCCCTGCCACGCGCCTTGTACTTCCCCGAGTGTGTGCAAGCAAACCTCTTCCCGTAGTTCTCCCACTTCAGTGGGAGTAAAGGCTTCGAAGAAGAAATCGCACGTATCTTGGCGTTCCTGGCAGCCACGGTGTTGTATGTCCGTACGCGAAAGCTCTGTTGTCATATAACATGGAAATAAAAGAGATCAACATCATATAAACGGCAGCCACGGGCACTTCACACCATCATCATACCTGGTAAGTGCGCCGCATATGCTCGGCCAGATAGGTCTCATGGTCGTCCCAGAACTCGAACTCCCACCTGTCCAGCGGGGCAGCGTGCACTTTGACGTCTTGGTCTTCATCAGCGTCGCTCAGCACATGGCGAGGATGCGCGGATCCTTCCGAACGACCCCGCTTCGACTGCGATGTGTTGGTACTTGCACTGCTCGCCGTCTCGCCGGCCGAGTCCGCCCATTCCTCGTCACTCGATTCGCCCTGTAGCGCATGGTCGGACATGCTTCCGCTCGTATAACGTCTTGCTTCGTACGGCGTTCTCACTACCGCCTTGACGCGCAGATCGCGCGCCATTCTGCCCCCCTTGCTTAATTTTCTTCAAATGAGTGGTGCTGGCTCCGATATCCAGGGAATGTATACAACAACGGCGGACGGATATTTATATATCCAGCTGACGGGGTAGGTTAAAACTGATTCAAATTTCACCTATACCAGTTGGGCGCAGCACTGACTCTCTTAGTTCATCGCATGGCTTAATATCCATGTGCTATTCGAAGGCTACCATAAGCTCATATTAATCCGCATAAGCGAATTTAAGAAAACTTATACCTGCTGAGACGTAAATACGGTCTCACCAGGCGAGGGGTCGCTTTACCCCCCCCAGTTGTGCAACGGCATACGAATTATCTTAATGTCAGTATCTAACCACTTACCCTTCCCACTCACGTCAACTTTATCGATTTAATTCACTACAAATAGTTTCTTCACTTCCATATTATATATTCTTTCGCAAAAAACATCTACCATCATCATTTACATAAACCTCCAATCAACCCCATCAATTCGTAGTTCGGAGAACTATCGATTGTAGCGACTCAGCGTCACAATACCGGAATTTGGTCGGTATGAGCCTTAACAATCTAAATTTGTATGGCGACCCTCCAGCCTCCTACCAATCGGTATTTTCGTCTACTGAAAACTTATAACCCTCAGATAAAGCTTGTATCATGATTGCTGAAACCGGACATTCCAAGGAGAGGACACCTCACTTTTAATGTTCTCCATCTTTTAAACAATACCGCGAAAGCTTGATGGTGCCCAAGGCGGCACCGACCACTTCACGACCAAGTTTAACCAACTGCTAGAAGGATGTACAAGCGCGTACGATACCAAGACGTAGCGACAGTGCGTAGATTTCATATTCACGAGGAAGGCGGCGGTAACATCGACACCAACGCACTTACGTCGAGCAGGGTGCCGTCTATCCAAAGCTTATACGAATTGCGTACTTAGTAGGAGACGATCATGAAGGGTCGCTTTCGACGGCCGCGCTCAGGATGAGCGTGGTCGTCGCGGTGCATTCATGGCGACCCGCTAGCATGCAGGTGCTGGATCTACGCATCTAGCTAAGTATATTGCTGCAAGGCTAGGCGCTAGTGGTGGTCATGGCGACCCGTCGGCGTGTTTTCTGAAAAAGGCCCCCGTTGTCGTGACATTCAGGGGGTTTATTTTAAGAGGGTCGGCGGGTTTTCTGCAGAAGGCGATGAGCGTGTTCAGCTGATGGTGGACGGGCTCGTCATTTGGCATTTACGAGTGGAGAGGTACGAAGGCATTGCTGTATTTGGGGTTGCTGCTGGATTGATGTTCTGATGACTGCTGGATGGTTTGCTCACAGCTCCTGAAGGTACCAGCGCTGGTGTTGTACGGGCTCGTCATTTGGGATTTACGAGGGGAGAGGTACGACAGCATTGTTGCATATGAAGGTTACTGCTGCATGCTGACGATGTTGTTGTTGTTGTGGCTGGAAGGTCGTTGCGGGAAGCTTTTGGGGATACCAACAATGCCACCAGTAAGTTCATCAGTGGCGCAGCAGGCGGCTTGGTTTGGACTGACGAATTTGGGCTGACGAATATTCTGATGGTTTTGCTACTTTTCAGCTGCATGGAAAGCGAAGGGCCCGCGAGCAAGGCGTGGTTGATGCCGGTGACGAGGACGACGACGGCGATATGCTACTGCATTTAGATATCGCGTTCAGGAGAGACGAAACTGCACAGTGATCACGGAACTATCGAGCTCGGAAAAAGTCGCGTCACGAGATCGAAGACTGGGGGACATCTCTGAAGTTTGTGAAGCCGCTGCGTGAAGAAGATACAGATAAATGCATGGACTTGCTTCAAGAAGCTTTGGGGGCGGAGGGACTGGATGAGTGTTCATGTTTGGTGTGCGATCAACTGGTTCTCCGGCGTGATGCAGTGCGAAAAGAGGCTGGTGACTGGCGATATGTGGATATGATCAAGAAGTGCTTGGGAGAAGTGGAGACGGATCTTCCACGAGAGCTTGTGGAGCAGTAAACGGCGCCTCCACAGCTCGAAGGTCTCGAAAACGTGCTGGTATCGCCGCGTGATATCTATTGCTACTTCAATGAGGATGGCTGCCCGACGGCATGGATGTCAGTATGCAAGCGTTGCGATGCATCAATCACGAACAGAAGCTACCAAAGTTTGATATTGCGAATGGATTTTTCGTCGGAAGACTACCCGAATACCTAAGAGGCTTGACGATCTCCGAACGGTTCATGACCCAACTCACAAGTTCTGGAGCGATAACGCGCATTATGCGCGGTGGTTGCCATCGGTGTATCCGCTCGCATTGTGTTGCGTTTCATTGCTCGCCAGGTCCTCCAGTTACGCTATTGCCGCGGTCATTGGTAGATGTGTCGTCGTATCTGGTGGTAATGGTTGGAGATTTTACGGAGGGTCAAACTAGGAAAGTTCGGAAGATGCACGGAGACAACTTGTCGATGACGTTTTCTCGTTTTATTAGACCTCCAACACATTGTACGAGAACGTCCTTCCCAATGGTTGAAGTGCTGAACACCGATTACACTGACAGTCGGTCGATTGTGATTTGTTTGAGCACATCGATGATGACGATGGGCAGTACGAAGAGGACATGAATATACAGCAGCAGAATATTCGGGGCCAGTCCGAAGTGTGGCAAGTTCAAAGTGAGCAGGACGAACGGGTTGTTCTCGAGCGACGAAGTAATCTGATCGATGACTCATTGCCTATTATGGCAAAATATCAACCTCTAGTTTCACAGGCTGGCAACGACCCACGTGAGCGTGAATTTTTGGTTCGGCAATCCAACATTTTTTTGAATGACATAAGTGGCGATTTTTTGCGCGTTTGTTTCCTCACCTGTTTCCTTTCGGTCATGGGCATCCAGGAGAACACCGCAGAGATCATGTCTCGGTGACGGAATGCGTGAAGTACTATATATCGCTGAGTGAACGACAATTTGCCGAGGATGTTATTTGCACTGGTCGCGTTTGACCGCATCTCAATGGAGAATATGTACATTCAAAACTCTGTTCGATGTCGTCGTTTCCCTCACATGTACAATGGATATGAGAGTATTGCGGCTGATCAACTCGCATCGGCATTGCTTGCCAACGAGCGAAGACTGCAGGGCACTTTGCCACAAGGTATTCCAACCGACAGCACTACCGACCGGTTTCTAAAGACGGTCGAGCTAACGTCGGGTTCTCTGGGGTCGTAATTCGGAACGATCTCGCTACAGGCAGAAGGCATTCGCTTACCAAACTCGATTCGGCCAGCCTGCGTTGTTTGTTACACTGACACCAAACACGGATAACTCCTTGGCTATGGCCCACTACACTGGGATATCTTCGGTTGACTCGCTTTTTTGACATATTGGATGCCAAGATGCCAACCAAAAAAAAGTCGGCGATGCGTGAGGCAAGTTTAGGAAACGACTGCGCGTCGGCACGTTTGTTCATGCGCAAGATCAATGCCTTCTTGAAGTATTGTGTAGGGATTGATCCGGGCACTAAACACCGATTGGGTTGCGGGTTGTTTGGAGAAGCCTCAACATACTTTGGAATGGTGGAGACGCAGGGCAGGACACTTCACATGCACATACTCATCTGGCTGGAGGGCTGCCCTCCTAACGCTGCTGTCATAGAAGCAATTTTGAAAGGCCCGAATGCTGAGCGTTTTCGGGGGGGGGGCAATGCAGAAGTACGCGGATAGTATCGTGAGCAATCAACTGCCAATTGGATTAAGCCGGTATTCCTGTTTGCAGTGTGGATCCTCTGCATCGGATCTTGGCGTTCTGCCTATTGCCGATTTCATGAAGAAAGACCCGCGAAATGGACGTCGTGCTCGACAAAGGGACTGCATTTTTTCAGTCCTGCACTATTTTTTCAGAGCCTGCACTATTGCGGTGTAAAGGTTGCAACACAGAGGCCAGCTCGCAACACATTCTCCGACGTGTACTACTGCAGCATCGCCCCGAGCACTGGCCGCCATGGCATCATCTACTATCGACGGGGGAAATGAACGAACTAGCTGGCGTGGAATGTGTGTGCCGTGATAGTAAGCGCCATGCAAGTGCAGTAGTCGAAGCCCGCGAAAGCATCCAAGCCGATCTGAGGGATGGGATTCAAGTAAAAGATGAAAATGGGCTCACCGCTGTTGAAACGAAGCATGTGCTCGACTCGGCAAACATTCCTCGCATGAACATCTGCAAAAGTGAAGATGATCCTTTCCAAAATGATGCTATTACGCGTCTGATTGAGTTGTTGCCCGCGTCGAAGTCAGACAGTCGTTTAAGCAAAGCAGATATGGATTATATGGTTTCGGTTCTTGTTTTCCTTTTGAACCAACACTGGTGGTGCCACACGAGCAGTTGCTTCAAACAATTGAGGGTATCGACAGATGCAGCCTGTTGCCGCTACTCATTTCCTCGTGAACAGGTGCCGAAAACATTGTTTAGGTCGTCGGGAATTGAGTTGAAGCGAGACGTGGCACACGAGTTGATCAATGGATTTAATTACGTGCTCATGGCAACCTTTAAGTGCAACCACGATGTACAGCTACTGGTAGGTGGCGACAATGCGACGGACCGAATTTACTATTGCTGCAAATACGTGACGAAGCAGCAGAAGAGATTGGACTCGTCTGTTGCTGTAGTTCTCGCGGCGTTCAAACGTCGACAGGAGAAAGAAAATCGAGAGGAAGCTGTGTCTGGTGTCGAGCCAATGCAACGCTTGAATATTGCAAGAAGGCGTGTCGGCGCTATGGGGTATTCATCTACCAACCGACAAGAAGTGGCGGGGCCGATGGCAGCTCTGTATCTGTACAGAGGATCGTGTAGCTACATGAGTGTTGGATGTGCTTCGCTGCCGTTCGGTGAAATTGTGAGGCAATTGTGCTCGACAGAAGACTACTCATGCTATCTTGTGAGCGAGGCGGGACCGGTTCAGGAGACATATCATGCTGTTTCGGCGTTGGATGAGTTTATATACCGACCGGAGGTCTTGAAAGATGAGAGTTTGTACGAATTCATTATGCGTTACTATCGCAAGCGAGAGATACGAAAGCTTTGCGGTCCCAGCTTCCGTTTTTACGCGAGCATCCACTGCACATTAGTCTTGCCAAGCGCAGAACAGAAGCCGTTCCTGTCATCTATGGCTGTCGAGTACCGTATGTCGAGCAGGGAACCTCGCAAAGACTACAAAATCAGCATGCTTTATTATCTCTTGTTATTATCAAACCTTTCCGGAAGATGGCTGATTTGATCGGAGATGACACAACAAGCGATGACACTTGGCTAAGCGCATACAAACTCTGGCAAGGAGCCCGTAGCTCATTTGCCAAGACAATTATGTACAACATGTCTGACTACTACAGCGGTACCAGCCACGCAAAACAGGCTAGCGACAGAGCATCTCATTCGCCTGAAGATCAACCGACTGACCCGAAGGCTGATGAAGAAGCGCTATCTGACGAGGAGAATGACGACTTGTTTTGCGATGACGATTGTATAGCTAGCAATGGGTACCTTGGGAATGTCGAATGTACCGAACCAGACATTGACGACTGGGATGAAGCTGGTGGTGATCAGCGCATCCCCGGAACCAGATCGCTCAATCCATCGATCTATCCAACGGCTGCTCAGCCAGAAGCGCGAATCGGCAGTATGTTGAGTGCTTTCGACAGACTAAAACTACTTGACGATGTGGCAGTGGAAACAGCACGAAATGCAACCAGCGATTTGCCCTTGACTTCGTATCCATCGGTGAGAGATATGAGAAAGTGGATAGTTGATTCTGCTACTGATAACGCCATCACCAGCAAGCGCCGCCAGATAGTGCGAACACTCAGGACACAGCAGTAGTGGAACTGCTGGAGAGAGCACTCGATTCGTCAACCATGAGTTGGCCAGCCACCGCCATGTCGTCATGTCGAACATCAGGAGACGTGGCGCGGTTTGCTACGATCACAGATATTTCTAGGATGTTTACGCTGAATGAAAAGCAGCACTATGCTTTGCAAGCAATTGGAACAGCCTTATTGACGAGATGGAAGCATACAGAGACGCTCGCGTATTTGAATGGAGATGTCAGTGACGCGCTCAGAAACGATCAATTGCGTTTTTCTCCTTGGGGGAGAAGGTGGAACGGGTAAGAGTCGCGTAATTGCCGCTGTGGAAATGCTATGTTCTAGCTGGGGCCGGTCGAGGAGTTTGGTTAAGACTGCTCTAACAGGAAAAGCGGCTACACTCATAGAAGGAGGAACTTTGGCGAGCTTCTTGCTGCAGATTCGTCGCCGTAATTGTGCCGACAGAGTTGTTGATATCAGCATGATTATAATCGACGAGGTTTCGATGATGAAGAAAGCCCAGCTCGGTCAGCTGGATAAGTGGTTACACATTGCCAAACCGATCCTCGACGTACCATTTGGAGGTGTCCACATTGTCCTTGTTGGTGACTTCCTTCAATTGCCACCGGTTGGAGCTAACCCTCTCTATCGTAACCCTGCTGTCAAACGTAAAGCAAGTGTGAGCGACTACGCTGGGTATCACCTGTGGCGGTCGTTTGATACTGTGATCGTGCTCGAAGACTCTGTCCGATTCCGCGAGGATCCGGAATGGGGGAAAGGCTGTCATCAGGCTCGACTTGGCGTGTGGACACCGGAGTTTGTTGATCTTATCAACACACGGGTAATGGCGCCTGAAGCCGTTTTAAAGGACTCTGTTACTGATGCCAACGTGTCACCAACTTTTGTGACTCCTGACAATTTGGCACGACTTGCTATCAACAACTTCTACATAGCAACTACAGCAAAACGGTTGGCTCCCAACGAATACCCTGTTCGTGTGATCGCAGACGTCAACGGCAAGCTAGCGGCGTTGAATCGGGCTGAGAGGCAAACAGTCATGGCCGTACCAGACTCGAAATTTGGGCGTTTGGCCCCTTACCTTGATTTTCTCGTAGGTATGCCTGTTCAAGTTACCCAGAATGTTAGGCCGGCAAAACAGGTTGCAAATGGAACGCTCGGGAAACTTCACGCAATTATTTTTGAGCCGGGAACAACTTTTCGCATCGTGCATGACAGTGTTTCGGATATTTGCGTCAAGATTCCAAGTGTTCCCCCGCCTGCTGTGATTGTAAGCTTATCACGCGGAGATACGGCAACTGCAATGCGTGGTTGGGATGATACCGATTTGTTCCCTTTGCTGTTCGAGTCTCAGGCATTTATCGGGTTGCTTTCACGGCAATCCGCGTACCCTAGTGACACGAATAAAGAAGTTTCCTTTGGTATGTGCCATAGCGTCAACGATTTACAAAGTCCAAGGGGAGACGATACGCAAAATGGTGGTGACGGAGTGGAAATCCAAAACTGTTGTTGCCAACAATCGTGAGCAACCCTATTTGCTGGTATCGAGAGTAACATCGCGTCTTGCCTTTTCAACGCTAAGCCCCATTACACCAGATATCACGGCGAGGGCTCATCCGTCATGGGACGCATTGCAAGAGGAAAAACGGTTAATAGCGTTAAGCGAGAAAACTATAGCAATTTTCCACTACTAATACACGTATTATAATTTCTTTAGAATACTGACCAGGCCAACTGAGGAAACGAGGCGCTCGTGAATATAAAGCTCGATCACGTTCGATGTACGCCGAATGTTTTGCTCCCAAAAGCTGGGATACCGATCTCAAAGCTCTGGGCGCCAAGCCCGATGGATTGTTGAGCGTTCCCACGATAATATCGCTCACAATCGCATTGTTCTCTTTGATGAGGAGCGTCGTTCACCATGTCCTCACTCGCGTGAATAACCTTTGGTCGTAAACGTAGCAATTAAAGGGCACAGATCAGGCGAGGGGTGCCAGACCCCAAACCTGGCACGCCAGTGCACACGTTGTTGGATTCACTTCCTGATCTTGCGTACATGTAGTCGCCGCGGAAGAGTACCATATCTCCCTTGTCGAGCTCAATGATCTGTCGGTCCTCATGCCGCGGGACTTGGTGGTTCCACCCGTAGCCGTTGAGGATAGTGGGGGATTGCGTTGCCACAAGACGCGAACCCGGAATATTGCACACGTCCATTGGCCCGACCCCGTTTCAAATTCACGACGAGCAATTTGGGTTTCAGCGCGGCCGGCCGTCTTCAGATAACGCCATTCAGTGATAGACGCATCAGGGAAAAACGTTTTGTAGAACCGCCGCAGTCCGATCGATAACTCCCTGCCCGGGGTTTCGGGAACGAATGCGCGGAAACGCTGCTTGACGTGAACAATACCATCCCAGGTATCGTGGATCCAGAACGTTTGGTCGTCTCGCGATAGTGCTCGGGTATAGTCGACGGTGGGTTCGGGAACCGCGTGGTAGAGGACGGCATAACCGCGCGACTTCAATTTGTGACGGGCGAACATTGTGCGACTGCTGAGTGTTCTGGTGTTCACGAAGCAAATCGGAGAGTGAGCGTTACGTCGCGGCACGTACTCTATGTGAATGCTCGCAACTGTAGTGCTCAAAAGGTACCTGGGCTGTAGCCGTTTCTTCACCGCTCATCTTGCCAAAACCAAACAGACTTTCCGCAAGTGAGTTCTCCTCGTCGTGCCTGGTAGATCCGATCACCGAAGATCCGCTAAGGTGGCTCAATTTTCAAGTTTTCAGTTTCAAGCTAATGTACTGATCTGATAGTAGCTAAGCGAGCGAGCTTTTCGTTGTTCAACCCTGAAGCATCATGCACTTCGTAGGCATTCGCAGCGCTCACTAATGATTGTACTCTGTGGGCGAATATATTTTAAAAAGCGCTTCAAGACTGTCGCCACGGACGAAACCGAGCCGTTGAAGTATATTTCGAAGGCGTGTTTACAGGATTTCACCCACGGAAACTTAACCAAGTTGCCTTCGGTTCGTTAGTGTCCACGCCAGTGCAGAGCTAAACATTTAGAAGCAGAGATTGCGCCGTGCCATTCAGGTCGAAGCCTCTTTCAGCTCGTCGGTATTGGTAGCGTTCACTGCACTTGGTGGATTGGCGCTGCGTTTGAAAATTGTCTGTGAGCGTCTTTATTTTAAAATGCGCTGCAAGAGTCACCGATGACACCAAGTCGTTGAAGTATCTTTCGAAGGTTTATAGGATTTTGCCTACGGATACGTTCATCAAGCGCTACCTGCGATCCGTCTTGATTTAATGTTATGTTGCGGGCTGTGCGTCGTGCAATACCAAATGTGTATGGAATGGCAAAACACCGTGCGAAAATGAGTAGATCTATCGCAATTGTGTGGGCAACGACATTCTCATTTGCTCTACACTAGATCATCGAACAAAGTTTATGTCGGTCGTGATAAATGTACATTGACAGTCTTCATTTTGCGCAATGCCAAGCAAGGCGCAGCAAGTGGTCGCAACTCGCAAACCTAGGCGCGGTGCTAAGGTGAAACCAGCCACGTACGCCGCTGTGACTACAATCCTCGGCTCACCTTCAGGACATTCACACCGCCTAAGCTACCTCAAAGCGTGCTGGCGTCGACCGAACGGCTTTCTCCTTACCAAAGGCTTCTGCAACAAAATGAATCCCGCCCTCCCAGCGCTGGTACTGATCGCCGTATTGTCTCGAGCGTCGAAGATATCTGCTGATGTTGGGCTTGACGGGAAATGAGAGGCACTAACTGTTTTCTGTCGTGTTGTTTACACATAGGTTCAGGAACTTCTGAAGAATAAATTGAGTCCGCCACCGAATGTTGTGCTGGAAATGAAGCTGTTATGGGTGTCTGGACACGCATATCAACGCTGGAATCTTACTCGACTACACTTTGTGGACGCTATCACAGCTGGAAGCCTCGACGAACTGCTGGAGGTATGTTGGAAAGCGTGACTTTGGCTTGGATATAGTTTACTGTCTGATCGCTGCTGCTTATTGCTGATAGGTATTTCAAGCACACTACGACGAGAACATGAATAACATTAAATCCGTGCTGCTCACAGCTACTCTGTGGGGTGTGGATTCAAAATCTTCCGAGCTTCCTCCGCCTGGTGCCATTGTCCGTATGAACAAGTACTCAGCGCTCAAGCTCTTCAAGGAAGAGCAATGCCAAGTCACCGTCACGCTTCGCGATCTCTGCTGGGCCCAATAGGCTATCGTTTGCTGATCGATTTCGCAAAAACAAAATATGTTCAATGCAACGTGTCATTGTAAGTTTCATCATAATTTAAATTCGCAGAGAATGTGGAAACATTTGCAGCCGGCAGACGACTTCGGAAACCGAAGCACTCACATACCAAGTTTTGCGCTGAAGGGAGGAAGCAGCAACCATTAGGTGGGTACCAGAGCCATGGGCTTGATGTTGATTGTGTGCGTATGCGGCTAGCTAACATACATTGTTTTAGATGCCGAAGACGCGCGGGACGAAGAACTTTAATGTCGACGAGCAGCTTCGATTGCTATCGATTGTTGCCGAGCGATTGCCGCACAGGCAAAGTGAATGGGAACAGATTGCGGACGAATACAATGCCTGTTCAAAAGGAAATGGGAAGCCTCGCAGTGGGTTAGTCTCAAGCGCAAGTTATTGAGCCTCTCGCAATCCACCAGGGCGTGCCGGCGTGGTGATTGCAGCTCGATCCAGCTTTTGGCCTTCAACATCAAGCGCAAGCTTGCCGACGATGCCATGAATCATGTGGAGCAGCCAAGCAACGGGTGTGACCACAGCCACGGAATCTGGAGCTTACCTATCGGGTACTATCTGAGGAGAGCGAGTCGGACAACGCTGATACTGAGATAGCGGGGCTGGTATTTTTTTTATTGGTACACGAGTCTCAGGTAGCAGCCCAATTATCTGCGGAGCCCAACGGAACGCCAGGAAGCCGGGTTACAACGCTCCAGGGTAGCGATAGAACGTCGCGATCCGGGCAGCTTCCATTGCAGATTCCATTGAGCGATGCGGCGCCGACCCAAGGTGAAACTATTCAGCTATTCCTGTGGTGTCTACAGCGGGATCACCAGCGATCTGTACGAGAGCAGAGATACGATACAAGTTCCGCATCGGAAAGCGAGGTTCGCCAACAAGAGCGTGCTCAAGATATCCGAGCTGCGAACGAAAGGCACAGGGAACTGCTAGCCTGCATTGAGTCTCTAAAACGATTACTGAATTAACGTGTAATTTGCTTGCCAGGTTCATCCTGCTTCGTTTACGTTGCAGTTAATTTCATCAGCAGCAAGAAGAAAAAGCAGAATCGATCGACAGCCATCCACGCAATCTAGTTATACTGGGGTGTATCCTAAAAAAGGAGCACCCCAGCGTAAATATTATAAAAGGAGCCACGCGACTATTATGCCTCGCGATTCATTCTACATTTTCCCCTCTCTCTAGCGCAACGTTCAAGACATTGTTCGATCGGTAGACACCCCGCCAAGCTGATCAAGTGGTTGAAGCCGCGCTCAGCAGGTAAGATATGTTTCAGTTGTTCAAATTCGAGTCGTTGGCTTACTACCTATTTGCTTGTAGATGCCAAGTCACATTATCAAAAGAGGCGTCGAAGGCCGTCCCCGCTTTTTGAGCGACAACATCCAGGGCATTTCCCGGGCCTCTATCCGCAAACTTGCCCGCAGAGCCGGCGTCATCCGCATGTCCGAGTTAGTGTGCAAGGAGGCACGTTCAGTTCTCAAGGTTTTCGTTCGCAACCTCGTTCACGATGCAGTAGTGTATACTCAACACACTAATCGAAAAACGGTGACCACAATGGATGTCGTCTACGCGCTGAAACATCAAGGACGCACAATTTACGGCTTCTCCAGTTTAAACTGTTCTAGTCTAGCTTACGGTAAAGAACAATCCTAGTGAGGCACAGGAGGGCAACGAGAAGAAGGCGCACGACAAATGCACAACACGAGTTTCATCAAAATTGCAATTTAGTTGTGAATTACCCCTACAAACTTTCTCGTCTTGTCTTTCCGAGGTTTTCTTGGTCGAGATCTCAGATCGCACTCTCGGGATTCTCAGACTCCTCGCTTGGAACAAACTCCGATTCCTCAGCGCTTTCAGACGCCTCTTCGTTACCCTCGCTGTCCACACGCTGACTCTTCGACTCGGACTCACAATCTGAAACGTAGTCAATCCTACGAGCTTGCACTGGAGCTGGGGCCTGCATTCTCGGCGGAACTCCATGCAGTCTGCGAACATACAGCATTAACCGGTTGATTGACGAACCCGCACCGCGAATGCTTGAAGAGCCACATCATCACCACTGCTCGAGCTTTCTTCAGCGTCATCATTTCCAAGCTCGCTCTGTTCACTCTGCTCACTCTGCTCATTATGCTCACTCTGCTCACTTTTGCTCGTTTGGGCAGCTGGGCGGCTGACGAGTGTGCAAGATTAAGGGGTATGGTAGGCCTAGGCGGGGAGCCGTTTTCGCTGGAGCTTGACCACGAATGCGCGACTCCCAATGCATTGGTGGTCACGTCTTGCCGCCGCCCTGCTGGCGTCTGCTGCATCACTGCCCGAACGCGTTGCTCGTGGTCCACCCGACGTCGATGACTCTCTGCAAGGATAACGTCCCATTCCGTGCGGTGGTACAGGGCGGCGGCTTCGTAGGTTGCTCTCAGTGTCAAGGAGTATTTGGAGCGCCGGAGGGCTAACTCTGACACCGCATTATCCACCGTTGGGCTGCTGGCTAGGTGATGCTGCACTAGCTGCTGGATGTCCCTCTCGGCCGCAACAACCGCTGCAGAGGCAGCCTCTTCGTCCTCAATCGCCTGCCGCCAGGCCGCTTCCTCTCGCTGCATGATTCTCTGCAAAGTGAGGACCTGCACACGCCAACGAACCGTTTAATTGCATTCCCATCAATCCTCCGACCATGAAAACTCTGAATTAAACGCGTGAAATGCCCCTGCACGGGTTCATTACCGACGAGAAGGATCGTTGAAACATCTTAAGAAAATTATGCGTCGAAATGCATAATTTCAACCAATATAATTCGTCGAACTACGATTTCCTCTCGGGACCCCGTCCCAAGGATGTAGTTTACTCTCAACACATGTTAATATATTATTACAACATTTTACTTTGTGCGTGAACCCCACACACACCGGCGAGGTCACACACGAAGTCAGCTGTGCCTTGTGTTCCGTTAGCTGATAGAAACGACCGCCATAACGGAGATATCTAGACAGTTCCCGGGCATGATCGAGCACGGCACTCGCTTCTCACTGATGTCTGGGGCACGACGCCTGGTCAATACGCTTCTGCTTGAATAGAATCCGATTCAAGACCGGTGGCCCAGGCAACCTGGTAAACATTGCAAACAAGCTAGGCTTCCTGGCATTATATTCAAGAAGCTTGACGGTACGTTGGCCAAGTTCTGCAAACCTTCCCGAACGCAACTGCATGAGACTGGTATGGCCTGAAGTCCAAGCCCGGTGGTGTGGAGCAGACGGCGCATCGCGACTTCCCCACGCCCTCGCGCGAAGTGTGCGACGTGTGAAATCACACGCTAATTCCCGGTGGCTCTCCAGGACAACACCACACTGACTGCATATGACTAGAACAGAATCGCGCCCGACATGAGCGAGCAGGAGGAGATTACGTTGCGTGCGGGCGAACTCATCGTATTCAGGGGAGACGTTTTCCATGCAGGGCAGCGTACACTACAAGCAATATAAATTCGCTGATGTGGATTATTATGAGTTGCTGACAGCCTTCCAATAGCACATGGGTATTAAGCCATGCTATGAACTAACGACAAACGCTCCTCCGTCTCCGACTTTGACGGCGCAACGTGGCTGGCCCGAGTTAAATTCAAGCGTGGCGCGCGGAACAACGGTACCGCATCATCTTTATCACCCTGGACCATGTCTTCGACGTCGTAGACACACACAACGTATGCAGACCAATGGTCATCCTATTGATTGGTATCCGCTTACGTTTTTGATATGTTGAAGATGGTTAATTAAGCAGCTTTGCCACTGTTGCCATCTTCGATACCGACTACGTCAACGCCGACACCCGTGGCATATATCAATGTGGACAACCGTTAGTAGACTGCCGGTCGTTGTTGATACTGAATGCTGGAAGCGGCGTATTGCTGTCGAGTAGTTACGATAAGGAGAAATCGTGACATGACTCGCTGGCACACTGTCGGATGCACTGCCAACCGAGCTGAACGATCAATATGTGAATGGATTGAAACGCCCGCAGATTGGGATGGGGCCCCACGAGAGAGCCCCAGTGGAGAGGAGAAATCTCCACTTGTGATTGACGATGGAGAGCGACCACATCCCACCGGGTGGTGCTCAACCCCGATGAGCATGTCTACAGGTGCAAAACTACTGCCATCTACCGTTCAAGTGGAGGCAAGCGAAGCCTAACGGAATGGACTTCTACTTTCGCAGCTCCTTCACGTCGAAGCACCTTCGCAAGTACGTAACGTAATAAAGCCAATGTTTACTACCGGTCTAACATGTACTCCACTTTTATTTCCTAAAACGTCCGCGGATTGGGATCGGAATGAGTACGTTCATCGACTCAGACTATACTTCCTCGGTGACAGCTTCTGGCCACAGGTTTGTTCCCTCGCAGTCAATGAATACCGCCTGCGACAAAGAAATTCAAATACTGATAAATCGCCGCGTTCACTGCGATAAGATATTGGTTTAGACGTTGCTTCCTGATTGAAAGTTTGTGGCCAAAGCTCTGTAGGGGGTAAACCCACTACAACCAAGAGCGGTTCTACGCGCACCTCGTCGTTTACAACGTTTCGCTGCGGTGACTATCGAGGACGCATACGCAAGGCGGCAAGGTCGGCACTACGAAGAAGCGCCTCTCTGGTATTATTCAAGCTGCGTTCCGGTCGTACTACGTCCCGGCAATACTGGTGGAGTCACTTGCGCGCGGCTATTCCTTCTTCAGTCATTGTGAGGGAGGTTCTGATGTACTCTGACCGGCATACTGGTGAAGTCGATCGAGTGGACAAGGATCACTGTGTTCCCTCTGTGGCTTCAACCATTGGCATAGTTAGACCCTCCTCGTTGAATTCGTCGCATAAGTCCGACAGACTCAAATATGGGATAGACTCAGTCGGCTGCTGAGTGATCACGGGGCTTCCGATTCTGCCACTGGGAGTTGCTGCATGGGAACTAAAAAGCGGAAGTTCAACTGTTCGCGTTGCGCTCGGTGTGGCGGATTGTTCGTTTGGAGATCTGTGCTGTAAGCGTTGTGTCGACGCAAAGGGTGACTTTTCGGCCCTATTGATATTTGACCCTGACAAAGGCGATAAGGCTCGATTGGACTTGGAGGAGGCAATTTAAAAGCCCAACGAATTGCTACAGCTTAAAGAAGATAGTTGAAAGGTCTTCCGTCGAAGACGCAGCCTCTGCAGCTCAAATTATTGACCAAGTTGCCGCAAGACTTAAGGAGGCTAGTACCTTATTGGACTTGGACTTAGCACGAGAATTGAAGCGTAGTATCCAATAACACCGTTGTTCGCAAGATCGTCGTCTGAGTTGGCCAGTCTTTTCTGGAACTTGACGTTCCTGGAGGGCACTAGACGCTCCTAGACACGCTCTAACTAGGCTAATGTATGATGCTTCACTTTGAGTCCCAACAAACCTTCATGTACTCAGAACCACCTCCATAGTCAATCTAAGTCGCTAAGAGCTATCGTCCCCATACCGGACAGATCTGTAGCGGTAATGCAACATGTACTAGAGTAGTTAGAGGGTGGCTAATGCTACTCTACTCGAACAGGCCTACAGCTCGTCGCCACTGCCGATGTTCAGCTCTCCCGCGGCCTCCGCCAGTACGGCGACAGACTCATCGTCAGACTCAGAGTCTCCGACAAGACTGGTTCTGGCATCGATGTCCTGCATCGCTTCCTCGACAACATCCAACAGGTCGGCGATTAGGTCGACGTGCAGGTACTCACGAAGCCGGGAGAAGATGATGAACTCCTCCGAGGTTATGTGAACCCATCCATTCGATGGGTCGAGGTTGTTGCGGTGGTTCTTGCAGTAGATGCGGCCGAGAGCGGAGCGAACTGCATTCCCGCACGTTAGACAGGGCTTCGTCGGCGCCTTGGCAGCGTTCTGGTACAGCGTCATTGACGGCAGATGGGGGGCGTATCGGGCCATGAATTCATCGCCGGTGCATCCCCTCGGGTCGCGGAGCGCGGGCTTGCCGGACTTGCGGACCATGGGGGGCGCACAGCCTCCGCCGAACGGGCAGGGGGGCTTGCAGGCGCAGACGACATTTGAGACGGGGTGATCGGCTTCGACGGCGGGGATGCTTGAGACGGGGCGCTTGCCTTCGACGGCGGGGATGCTTAAGACGGGGATGCTTGACGAGGCCATTGCGAATTCGGAAGTGAGGACTGATTAAGGCCGATCGAGGTCAGCACCCCGTACCGCAGCATGAATTCGTGCCAATTGAGGTATTAGCATACTCAAACCAAGTCATAACCCATACCGCAGTATAAATTCATGCCAATTGAGGTAGGACCATACTCAACGTCTTATCGCGTACCGCGGCGGTTCGGTAAAGTGCGATTTCGGCGTGAGGACCTCTAACCAATCGAATCGATCAAGGCCTATGAGTTGAAAAGTCGATTTCGCGTGGGCGCGGAACCTACAGTCTCATACAGAGTGCGACAGGGGGTGTGGATGAGATATGCGGCATCGCTCAAACTCGCCCTGTGAGTCTGGAAAAACGAAGTGGATCGCCATATATTGCAATCGTACGTGCGTAAAACCATATTACGATTACGTTTCTCTATATATACCCCTATATTATATATACTCACAGATCACACTATTATCTAAAGCTTCTATAGGGATTGATTTGGATCCCGCCTGTGATCATGGAACTTTTTACACTCACCCCACGCCCACACGAGTTTTCGACTCACACAGAAATCGACAACCAGAGCACCTCTCCGCGACATTTAAAAAGTCCCAAAAAAGACAATACTGGGCGGCAGGGACACAAAAAACAAACCATTTAGAGACAAGGATCTTATAGATATATAAACAAGCATGGACTCGTATGCCGACGCTCTTATCCAAGAACACGCTTGTCGAAGACTTTATGCATCAATGGTCCCCAAACAAATAGGCGAGACTACTAATATCTGTGGATGTGGCACTGTAGTGAAGCAAAAGATTGATCGTCGGCATCGGAACTCAGTGAAGCACGGCAAGTGGGCTCGACTCCATCCAATGGAAGATCAGCAATGCTGGAGATACGTTGAAATGAGGGCTCAATTCCTCAAGCAGCGCAAGGAATGGTTGAAAGGCTACTTAGCTCAGTTCTAAACAACAAGGTCTCTTTTTTCTCATCTTAAGCGAAGGATATCTTTATATACCAACCATGCCAACCAAATACGATCCTGACTACTATCGCTCTCACAAGGAGCGCCATCAAGCCACTATGAAGACGTACTACGTCGAAAAGAGAGAGGAGCGCATCGCCAAGTCCATGGCCTACTACCATGCCCATCGAGATGCGATCAACGCCAAGCGTAGAGCCCAGCGCCGCCGCCCGGGTATCATCCGACTGGTTGTCGATGATCTTTTTTTGTGGGCGGATACAAAAAACTTTCTATCTAAAGAGTTGAATGGGTAAGTATATATAAACCCCGCCGACCAAGCAACCACCCACAACCACCATGATCTGCTCTGTCGTCGACTGCCAGAAGGAGAACCACAAGAACTACCCCACCCGCTGCTGGGCCCATCGCTCTAAGAAGTGGGCTGAGCCCATTGCTGAGCCTGTCGTCGAGCCCGTCGTCGAGCCTGTCGTCGAGCCTGTCGCTGAGCCCGTTGAACAAAAAGATGAGGAGCCTGAATTAATTCAAGCTGAGGCGGAAATTGTTGCCGAATACATAGCTTCACCCATGTCTCCAAACTCAACCACCACCATCACTCCCACTATAGTAGAGGAGACCAAATGTTCTCCTGTCAAAAAAATATTCGATGAGTATGAGTGCTTCATTGCTCACAAGGGCACCGAGGCTCAGTATTGGATCGACACGTGCGCTCTCGGCGAAGCTTACGCAACTCTTCTGATGATTATACCCGGCAAAGACACCTACATGCACGAGACGCGCGGCTGTCGTGTTATCCAGCTTGTAAACCACGTTGGTAAGCGTGCGTATCGTCAGTACGCATGGTTCTATAACCAGGTGGATATGCATGCGTTTGTTAAGTACTTTCATAGCAAGGATCGTGAGTGCCACGAGGTCTTCGTAGGTCGCGATCCCACGATCAAGTTCTTCTTCGACATCGAGAAGGTCGTTGCCAAGCATTACTACAAGACGCTCATAGGTTCGGCGAGCGACATCCCTCTTGGTGAGATGATTGCGGCGGATATGATGCATGCCATACGAAAAAACGCACTTGAGTACGTCGATGAGCGCTATGACGAGTACTCGGAGTACATTGACTATGCGATTGCTGAGCGCAACCGTAGTGTCGGAGATGATAGCATCAAGATCAGCTACCACGTCATCACCAACATCGCGATGAAGGTCTCGGAGTGCAAAGCTCTCATCAAGCTCATCAAGTCGGACTACATTGACACGATCCCCAATATCGGAGGCATGCATAAGGAGATGCTGTGTGAGCCATCGACCATCGATAGCAACCCTTATCGCAAAAATGGTAGTCTCTCGCTGCCAGGTGGATCCAAGAATGGCAATGTACTCAAGGTCTTTCGCGGATTCAAGAGAGCGAAAGAGACGTCCCACCTTTTGGATACATATGCGAGCAACCGTTTTTATGACTTCACCGATGATCTATTGATCAAGCCGAACCAGACAAGTCGCGAGGTATTCGAGGAGTCGAGTAGTGAATTTAGTTCAAAGTACTTTGGCCAAGATCGATAGCACTCGTGTGCCGGCATACGATCCGGATTGTATGGATTTGTATGCCAATCCCCCTCGAGGCAACTTTGTTCGAGTCGGTCGTACAAAGCCCAGCTACTGTCCCGAATGCAATCGTCAACATGACAACGCTGATACTTTGCTTTTGATCTTCAATGAAGAGACGTCATCTGCTTGGTGGAAGTGCACTCATAACGAAGATATGAGTGGTAAGCGTTGGTTTGATAATCATACTCCCAAGGAAGTCGAGGGTCGATATTGATCACGATGAAGTCGAGGCATTCGGTCAGAAAGCGGAAGCTAAGGTCGAGAAGTCCTTGAAGAAGCAAAAGCCAGCTGTCATTCTCAAGCAAAAGCTAATCAAGGCTGCCAAGGGTGTTTACAAGCGCGAATTTGGCACTGGTCGCATCTACAAGCTACGCAACAACTACTACTACACAATCGCTCATGATGATCCTAAGCAATTGTTGAACGATATATTTGCTACGAACGAGATGTACCACATGTGCTCTCAAAGCGATCATCGCGAGCTGCTCCACTTCATTAAGGATGTATTCCACCCCGAATTCCCATTCCTTGTGATCAACTACGATTACATCGGTTTTAGCAATGGTGTGTATCGCATTAGCGATGCTACATTCATCGAGAAGGAGAAGGCACCTGCTGGTATCCAGGTGCGCGTTTATCACAACTACGATTTTGAAATCCTTGGAGAGACCCCCGGCTCGATAAATACTTCGGATCCCAGTTTGATTCGGAGACCATCGAGTGCATCTATTTCATGATCGGACGAGCCATGACGAAAATCGTTGATAAGTTTGATTTCATGATCATGCTCATGGGACTCTCTGGATGCGGAAAATTTATTCTTCTAAAGCTCCTGATGTATGCGTATGGCATTGGTCAGGCGGGCATTCTAAGCTCATCGTATCAAGATACGTTTGGTCTATCTGAATTTGCAACAAAGCAAATCGTGCAGTCTGACGATCTCCCGCGTAATCTCGCCAGGACTCTACCTAAGGGCGATTTCTTATCGATGATGTCGCGGGGCCCTGAATCATGTCCAGTAAAGGGTGGTTCGTCCATAGAGGTTGAATCATGGGATGTACCATGGATCGTAAACTCGAACGATCTGCCCAATTATAAGGATACTTCGGGAGAGGTCGTTAGGCGGATTGCGGTCATCAACTTCTCACACGTTGTCACTGATGATGAGAAAGACACGGAGCTTGAGGATGCTCTGAAAAAGACTGAGTTCGCTACGATCCTTCACAGATGCCGTACTACATATCTAGACTACTGTGATCGATATGCTGGTCGCGAGTTCTACTCATTCTGTCCTCCTCACTTCCTTGAGACTCGTGATATGCTCCGATCGGCTTCCAACAACAGCTATCAATTCGGCAAGACTCACCTCGTATACGCCGAGGGAAACCGCATCATGAAGCCAGCACTCACTAAGATGTTCCGCGAGTACATCAAGGAGAAGTATCAACTATCCAGAACTAATGAAGTTATGGACATCTACTCTATCGCGAATGTCGATTCTCGTTGGAAGTCAATCAGCGAGAATATATGTAAGTCGTGTCGATCCAAGCATATCAAGGGATGCTGTAGCGAATACTCGCGCACGAACAGATCCAAGGCTGAGTACATACTCAATGCTCGGTACTCATGCGACGAGGTCGACGAGCCTGAAACCCCTGAAAGCACCCCGGTGGCCAAGCCCACGACTAAGCTCTGTATCAATTGCAAGCAAACCCCAGCTCCCGCTATGGGATTCAAGAAAGTCTGTGATGAGTGTTCTGCGAACATGTAATTAATTTCTATCTAATTTTTTTGTCATTAATATAGCGATGAACATCTAGTATATCGACTACGATCCGATCAAGAGTTGGGTCTTCAACAACCGCATCTACGAGTCCGATTTGGAACCTAAGCATGAACATCAAACGATGCGGCGCGAGAAGGTCGAGTTCGACATCGAAGCTATCATGAAGCTGCGAAAGAGGGTAATCCGACAAGCAACGCCTCCATCACTCAAAGGACTTGACATCGGATTCTGAGAGTTCCGGCTACTTTTTCTATTTAAAGGTTTGCATACTATAGTATATCTACAGATCTGTCTATAGAATGACGCTAACCAGGGAAGATTTCGTTAAGATGCTCAGAACCGGCAAGCCGCTGTCTGATGCTACCATTCGTGCTCGCTCGTCTTACCTGTTCAATCTCTACCGCGATGTTGGTAATGAATCGGATGATCTCAGAATCATGAATGCGTACAATCGCATCATCAAGCATATCAACGAGTCTAAGAGCATGGAAGCTAGGAAAACGAAATTGTTCCACATCCTCTCGCTCGTGGATAGCAAGGCTGGTAAAGGCGTTGATGCTACAGCGAAGAAGCAATTCCGCGCTGCTGCTACTCGAGCTCGCAATCAGAGTATGGCTCGTACGGTTGAAAATATCGCTACGCGCGATCAGCTCGAGATGTATGTACCGCTTGCGGATATGACTCGTCAGCTCGACGAGGGATTTACCAGGCTGTTCCAGGCGTATGAGCTACCTCTCAGTGCCAAAAGATGTATGCCGACGACTACAGTAAATGGGACATCCCGATGGATCGCTTGAATATCAAGAGTTTCGCCCGCGATCTACAGAAGCTACTCAAGCTCGCATGCTACATCCATCCGCCACCACTTCGTAGCGACTGGTCTACGCTCGAGATCACTCAAGCAACTGTTCATCTGGCGCCTCAGTCCTGATAAGGCTGTAGCGATGTCGACAACCAACCGCGAATCATTCGGCAAGGCTCTCTCGCGCGCGTCAGAGGGCACTCTCAGCAAGCGACAGACGGTCAATAGCTTTCGTCATGCGTACGAGAAGGCCATTCAATCTGATCCCAAGTACCAAAAGATGACCGTTGGTGCTCGCGACCGCGCTCATGGGCAATTGCTCCACTCTCATAGAACTGGTTTGCTGTATAATTGGGTCTTGCCTGATGAGGAATAAAAAAATAGCATCATGGTTGTTTTTTTGTTGTCTATTCAAGTCTAAAACTGCCTCCGGCCATGCCTACGCCATACTTCCGGCGAATGCCTCGGCGCACTCCGCGAATCATCTCCTGGTGATCGGGACGATCGCTCTTTGAGAGAAGAAACTTCTCACCGGCATCGATAACATCAGATACGACACCCTTGCGTTTAGCGTAGTTGTATGCCTTCTTGGCTCCGACTTTGACATCACCTAGTGTCAGACGTCCTCCATCAATTGGTTCAACACCAACTCCTGTGAGCTGATGGATACCGGCTCTCACTGGTATAGCGGCACCAGGCTGACCAAGGTAGGTTGCAGCGGCTGGAACGCCTGCATCGAGTAGCTTCGAGAGAACGCCCGAGTTCTTGAGGAAGCTTGCTCCTTTCTTGATGCCGCGCCAGACATCTCCCCAGAAGCCAGATCCAGTCATATCAGAGTGATAGGTGGCGGCTACCTCGCCATGAGCCATCGCAAGTGTGAGACCCTTGTTAGCTCGTTTAGCTCGCACGAGTCGTTTGTAGTTCTCGGGATGGAACATATGCTCATGACTATTGCCCAGCTAGATCAGCGCGAAGGCGAATAGCCTTACCTTCCAATACCTTCTAAGCCTGAGCATTTGATAAATCAAGCTTGTAAGCCTTATACATGTTATATTAGCAATCGAGAGATAAAAAATAATTTAATAATTCAAAACCATCGTTCTGTGAAATATTTGTACATATATACCACATCCGAGCTAATACAACCATGTCCAAGCGCTTCAAGTCCCCAAACGGCCCTTTCCACATGCATTTTGATGGCCTTTATGCATCGATCAAGTCTAAGCATAATAAAATACGAACCGTGCGTTCTCTGCTCGTCTCACACACTTTCGTTGAGCTCTGGCGCGTCATAGATGATGATAAGGGCTTCGACAAGACCATGTTCAATCAACTCTCCGAGAGTGAGAGATACTTTATGGCCTATGCCATCAAGAGAACCAAGATCCCAGCGAGAGAGTTCGAACGAGAATATAACCAGAGCCTGAGCCATCATATAGATCGGTTAAACATGATTCAAGCCGCTATCAAAATCGGTGATGATAATCCAATTTTGAGAACTGAGATGAAGTCGATTCTCGACAAGTTGTACCAGAAGGGAGTTTTCTCGCATCAATTCTACAACCAATTCAAGAAATATCTTCACGATGCTTAGGCTGCGTTCGTGTAAACTTGAGAAGTGATGAAGTATCCAGATATTTTACCTATCGCTTCTTTTTCTGTTCCTTAACGATCTCCTTGACCGTGATCTTCTCTAACTGACTGGTGAGCGTTTGAATATTTGTTGGCTTGTGTTCTCGGGTAGTAGCCTTCAGTGGTTTGTTGATTCCTGATAAATCACCTCCATCAACCTCCATCGGCTGAGGCATTAGCGATCGGCGTAGTTTTCGGCGACGATGCATAATTTATCGTTTGCTAATATATATTAACGGAGATAAAATGGCGTATCCAATCATGATGAATATCAATAACCAGGTGAGTCAGCACCAGTACAAATATATGTTTTCTCGTCCTATAGACATCTCGAAGTTCGAGATCGCACTCGGTAGCGTGAGCATGTTCTACAGCTGGAAGGCAATCACTGCTGCCCGAGGCAACAACAAGTTCACCATCATCTGGCCGACTGGTGTAACCACTCAGACATTCAACATCACGCTCCCGGACGGAACGTATACCACTTCCGATCTGAACGCGTATTTGCAGTACTGGAGTATTCAAAATAATCTATACTACATCAACTCGACTACCGGGGCATATAAGTACTTTATCAGCTGCGCCGAGAACCCGTCTGCCTATGCTCTTCAATTCACGATGCTGCCGTATGTGGCTCAGGCTGGATACACGGCCGCGGCTGGCGCTCTTGCAGTAAGTACAAGTGGATACACGCCTCAGCTACAAATCCTCGATTCGGGTACGAACTCATTCGGTGCGATTGTTGGGCCGACTCAGGCGACGTACCCCGCCGCGCAACAAAGCGCAATTTACAGCGTTTCGAGTAATATCGTTCCTACAATCGATCCCGTTGCATCTGTTATCGTAGGAGTGAGCAACCTCTCTAATCCTGTCGCCAACAACAATCAGGTCTTGCACAATTTCACGAGCGCTGGTGTCGGTTTCGGTGGATGGATCACTACCAACCAGGGTCAGGGTTTGGCATTCACACCACTCCAGGGAACTACGAATGAAATGCTCCTGTCGTTCTACAGTCAAGATATGCTTCCCTGCAGATAGTGGATCCAAACGTCTGCATTCGCTTGCTCATGAGACCAAAAAAGAATGATGACTACGTTTTCTAAAGGTCCGCGACGTACTCCGTGAGGTTTTTGAAGATCTTGCGATGGATGATATCAATTCTCATGCTACTCATTTGTTCTTTGCTTATCGATTTATATAGCGATACGAACTCAGCGATGCTCATATCCGTTGGTAAGTCTCTGCAGATGATCTGAAGATCTCTCTGAGTCAGATTACGCCCGAGGAATACCTCTTGAGCATTGATTCTATCATCTTAGATATACCAAAGTAACTCTGGCTGATATATATGGTACTCCATCCGAGCTTTCGCCCTCTGATGTACAGCTGTCCGATCTGAGCCTGAGTTGCTTTTTTTTCAAGAACGAGGTCATCGAGGATCATCAACTTGCTTGTCTCCTTATCATACTCGTTTATATTGGGAACGGCTCCGTTCTCATGGATTTCCACACCCGGGATCTTAGTCTTAAGATGCTCGTACAGAGGTTCCATCGCCTTGGTGACAATGACTATGCGAGTGAAGCACTTAGAGAGCAAAGCGATGAGATTGAGCACTGTGTTGCTCTTGCCGGCTCCAGAGGGCGCCGAAAACGTCGCTCGAAACGGCAGATCGAAGTATTCATTCTTCGGGTACTTCTTAAGAATCTTTGGATCGATGGCCTCGTAGAAATTGAAAATCGGCATGGTTTCTGTCTGGGTTGTATATATTTCCAATCAAAATGTCTCAACCCCCGATTGTCCAAACTTCGATTTTCAATCCAGGATTCTTCGGAGCTAACAGTGATGCACTGACAATCGAGAAAGCCGATCAAAGATATCTGAGCATTGGTGGAGGATTCATCGGAGGCAGTCTAGCGATTAATGGCACTCTGCTGGTAGGCAGGCAAGAGGTAGTCGCGCCACCAAGCTACGTGCTCGGGATCACTCCTGGAACAGCTGCTAACAACAAAGCGTTGGTACTTGGTTCATCTGGTGAGATCGCTACGATCACATCGCTTACCGCTACTCAGATCACTGGTACGCTACAGACGGCGGCTCAAACCAATATTACATCGATTGGGACGCTTTCATCTCTGACTATCGATGGAAATCTTGTATTTAATGGAGCATCGAGGACAATAACAGGGTTGAGTAGTATCTCAGCTACGACTCTCACAGGAGCATTATCTACCGCGTCGCAAACAGCTATCACATCGGTTGGAACGCTCTCAGGGCTCACGATCAGTGGCAACCTCGTTTTTAGTGGTTCTTCGCGATCGATATCTGGTATCTCAGCTACGACTCTCACAGGAGCCGTTTCTGGATCTCAAACTGGTATCACGGCGGTTGGAACACTATCATCTCTGACTGTATCAGGATCGATTAACGGAACGTTAGCTACAGCAGCGCAGCCAAATATCACTTCGCTTGGAAATTTATCATCACTTACAGCGACTACCATCTCTGGATCCTTAACAACGGCATATCAAGGAGCAATAACCACGATTGGTGGATTAAATTATTTAGTAGTGGCTGGAACGGATGAATCTACTGCATATAATATTGGACGCAGCCACGATCGCAGGAGGCCTCGGCGTAGCCAAACAAGTATATATTGGGGCAAATACGTCATCTACTGATCAAACTCATGGTTCCCTTGTTGTTGGGGGAGATATATGGGGCTTGGTGGTACTCTAAATGCGGATTCATTTCGTTTATACTCTGGTGGAGTAATAAATCAAGCATTGACAGATCAAACATCTTGGCTCACTACCAGAGGAAATCTTACTGATTGGATTGATGGCGGATATTCGATTGCTGCTGATTTTTATGGAGCAAATATTACTCCTGTTAGAGGTGTTATTGAAATTTCAAATGGAAGTGCTGGAACTACAACATCAGCCATGTGTGGGGGGGGGGTTATTGGAACTACTACCAATAATGATTTTAAATTAGGTACCGCTAATTCTACGAGAATGATAATCAAAAATACAGGTCGAGTTGGAATAGGAACTACCCCTGGAGCTATTCTTGAGGTTTCAGGATCTGTTAGTCAAACCATTGATGCGGGAGGGCAAGGTTATGGATATTTGGAAGAACATCGAGTACTTATACAATTGGTCCAGTGTCAGCAATTTCAATATCGATTAAATCTTCTAATTCTATGTTAGTGGCCTCAGGAGGATTTTATACTACCTCTGATCAACGGGTTAAATCTAATATAAAAATATTGAGTTAGATCATACTCATAAATTTATGAATATTCGTCCAAAATCGTTTGCATATAAATCATGTCCTGAGCAAGAACAATTTGATTATGTTGCCCAAGATTTCATAAAAAATGGTTTGCGATTTGCTGTTGGATTAACTGTAAATCCGGATTTATTAATCGAGGATAAAGAAACCGATATTGCTGGATATCAGTTCAATATTGATTACAATAAAATTATTGTATTGTGCCATATGACTTTGCATAATCATAAAGATGATTTAACTAAACAAATTACAGAGTTAAGACAAATTATCTCAAAAATGAATATAACATGATTTATTCTGATCTCCGAAGATCGATCACCTATCCATCAGTGTTCAAAACCGACTCAAACCAGCTCATCTTCAACGAGGACTCAGTTCGTATCCGATCTGTTGATATCATCGACGGCATATTTTATTTTATCGTTGAACTAGACGAATCTACCTTCTAATATATGACGAGAATGGGTTGTAAGCCATCGAAGCTACGAACGAGCTTGACATCAGACGAGCCCGAACAGGTGATCGTACCACTTAGGAACAGCGCACTACTACCGATCAGAGATTCTGAATCTATCGAAGATGCAATCATGAAGATCCATATCCCGACAAAAAATAAGCATCTATCGCCGAATGGCTTAAACATTTTTTTTACTTAACTGGTAGGGCTCTGTTGATAGCAGCACTTACTTTTTTCTTATACGCGTCGAACGACTTTTGATCGTTGGGGATGCTGAGATCCGGCGGTGGGATGAATCGGTTAAAATATTTGTCTCCGTTTCTTAGATCGACGTTAGCTCGAAATTCGCGCTTGACTCTCTTATAGAATGACTCCCGGTCGAAATTTCCCTTGGATATGAATTCTGTTTTAGCCAGATTTTGGTACTGGGTTCGTAGTCCTGGGTTCTGCTTCGCAAGCTCTTGGTTCTTGAGTTGCTCACTGGCGCTCATCTTCTCCTCCGCCTCAGCTTCGTCTTCAGCTTCCTTCGCATCATCGTAGTTTAGTTGCCTGGATCGAGATCGCTTGGGTTCGGGCTTCGCCGAGACCACTGAGTCCTTCCGGTCTCGCTTGAACCCAGAGAGTAGTCTAGCAACGACCTTCTTGGTCGCCTGCTCCTCCTGATCGGACGATAGAACTCGGTTGGCATTCACCTTATCGCTGCGAGCACGCTTTTGCTAGTCTTCAACATACTTACGAGCATCACGCTGAGCCATCTTCTTATCATCTCCGTAAGACCCAGATTTGAAGGTTTCGGCTCAAACGTTGCGAGCATCTCTCTCGAATTGTTCATCGAAGAACTCCATACTCTCGCGTCTGGGTTCAGTACCTGGCGTGTCTGGGGATGCTCTCGCATTACCTCTGAAGTTTTCAGCAAACCGTCCTCGAGGAGGAGCGTTGACAGATGGAGCCGCTGGTTCGACCTTCGGTTGGAGCTTCTTAGACACGGTGTCGTACTGATACTCAGGAGCCTTGCCGACGGAACTCATATATAGCTGAGCTAGCTTGTCCGTCAGAGACTCATCCGTGGCTTCTTGAGCGATGTACGCGCGTAGCTTGCGTCCTTGAACAAAGTCGCGCCGGGCCATCTTATCGTAGTATCGATCAAATGCCTTTTGCTTGGATTGGTTATCGGAAAAATATGTACTCAGCGACATCGTTAGTGTATATGTATTCATTGATAAATTATTTTATATTTAAACCTGCGTCGCACCCTGACTGATCGTACCCATGGCCGTATCAACAGTGGCTACAGCATCACGCCACACGTGGTAGTAGACCGTGATAGCGTACTTGGTCGTGTTGACGCCGGTCACCACGATCGACTTGGAGGCATCATCTTCAGACGGGAGGCGACGACCGATGTCGACCGGGATGATGCGATAGAGAGATTCCCAATCTTGCTGGTTCAATAGACCGGCCTTGGTAGTATCATCGAGGCCGCCGTCCGCACCACTCGCATCGCGGAGCTCTTGAACGAACGTATCGTATCCGAAGTTTACCGGAGCGTTCCAGATCGGAAGGTTGCCCACGGTGACCTGGAGCTGCTTCAGCACAGCAAACGCACTGGTAGTGGCCGGAACGGTCGTTAGACACGATCGCATAGGATTGATGACATCCGATACGGTAGCGCCGGATACCGGGTTCGTGATAATCGGTAGCATAAAGAGTTTCTTGGGGTTGGAAATACCATTGGTCAGCGTGTAGTTAAACGATTGCTCAGGAGCAACCGTAAATTTGTTCGTGAATCTCTCGAAGTAGCGGAAGCTCTTTTTCTGAACGAGCGCCTGGTCAGCCGTGGGATTGGGCGTATACGTTGGGACAAGCAGTCGCGTGAACTTCTGACTGGGAGTCAGTCCCGAACCGGCTGTCACCGTGCCATCGACATCAGCCGAGATCTGGAGTGTAATGGATGCAGGCACTGCCAGGCCAGATACACTGGTCGTCGGAGTGCTGGCCGCAAGCGCGCTGTTCGTGTTGTACAAGATAGGACAGGTGTTGCCATAGTTCATGCCCGCACTGAAGGAGACGACCGTCTTAGGGTCGACGCATCCCGAGCTAGCAGGCGTGATTAGTGTTGCCATAGTTCATGCCCGCACTGAAGGAGACGACCGTCTAGGGGTCGACGCATCCCGAGCTAGCAGGCGTGATTAGAGTCGTTAGCGAGCTATTGTAGTTAAGATAGATGAACCCTTCGCATTCTTGCTCATAGGGCATTTCTTGGAATAATCGCACACGTCGGTCAGGCGGATCGTTGCCACATAGTGAGCTACATACAGCGGAGCTCCGACAGCAACAGCAGCATTCGCAGGAGCAACGTATACAAGCGGCTTAGCGATCGACAATGCACTGGCAGCACCACCAAGGATATTAGCGGCGAGCCCGGTGGTCGTTCCACAAGCGGTGAATAGCGATCGTTCGCGGGCACCAGCGTTAACAACCGTGTTGGCAAGCCCAAAGTCACCGACAGAGGACTGAGAAGTGATGTAGCCGGTGGCTGTGACATTTCCAAGACTCTGCGGGCATTTAAGTTCAACCGGGGCGTACCGGTCGAGAGCAAACTGGCTCGTGGCATCGAAACGGGTCACATCGTGGAGGTCCCACTCGGTCAGAGCTTTGATCGTAGCATTTAAGTTCTCATGAATCTGATTCGTCTGCACGGTGACGCCATCAATGACTACCGAGACGGAATCGATGAATTGCCATGAGCCGGCCTTGGGGACAAGCTGATCGAGCGCGGCAGCCGTTCCCCAATTTGCGGATAAGGTCGATACTGCGAGAATCTGTAGCTTAATAGGAAGCTGGATGACGGCCTCGTTCCAGTTCACAAATGCAGCCTGAGAGCTGATTGAGGATAGATTGAGCTGGATCTGACCATTGTACTGGCCACTCGTAGGGCTCGAGTCCTGAATGTACGTCCATTTCTTGTTGGAAAACAGAATCTCACCAGAAGAGGGTTCGACGGAATGTTCGAATGCGGATAGATTGGCGGCAGTACTCATAGTTATATCGTGTATATTATATAGAAGCCCACATAACTATGCCGTCGATCCGAAAAATAATTAACTCAACCCGCGACTCAGACGCTGATCTCCTCAAACTCGCCAAAGCGATGGGAACTCAAGTGGACCAGATCGTGTTCAAGCAATACATGGATAAATCGAAAGATTACTGCATCCTCAACATGGGCACGCCGAACATCGGCGGCACGCATTGGGTGGCCGTGAGCAACAAGGACAAGTTGTACTTCGATCCACTCGGCTTGCCGCCTCCGCTCGTCATCCCAAGCAACTACAAAGAGTATGAGGGTCGTGTTCAGGATATCCGGTTCGGACATTGTGGAGACTACTGCGTGGCGTGGCTGTACTACTTACAGCACGGGAAACTCGATGAGTTCCGTCAGCTGTTTGAAGATATGCCTGAGTTGATTTAGATCCGCACCAAAAATGTTTGCTATCATATATCTCAAGATGAGCGTGATTCTTGATTTCGGCAAACACCGCGGTTGCGTCATCTACGACGTGTTCAAGCGCGACCGCCCATACTGTCGCTGGCTGGCGTCTCAAGGTCGTTTCTCTGCGGCCTCACCTATCGGCCAGTTTCTCGAGCTTCAATTCGGCTTGGAGCGCTGCAAGTGCGGAGCTGGTTTCCTGCTGCGGCACCGGTGTCGCGCGTGATTGTTTTAGATTAAAAAAAGTGGCGAGATCGCGGCTAGAACAACGTCCACAAATCATGTTGGAGGTATTCGCTCTTTAAATGCCACCAGCAGACATCGTCGAACTTCAGTCCATGTTCATTAGCGATGTGTTGTAGCAAATCGTCGAATCGATGAAAGCCACGGCGTGAATAGTGTTTGTACCAGTAGCCTACCGATTGTTTAGTGATCAGATGTGGGATTGCTGTTTTCTTCGTAATATCGAAATATAGATCCATCATCCGGTTCGCGATGTTATGACCCTCCAATGGGGTATCTACCAATTCAATGAATCCATAGTCTGAACCACCGGGATGAATGAGCAGCCTTCCCACTCGATTAGTCCCCAGGACACACTTGTATGGCGTACATTGCCTAAGCCGCCTGATATATTTGGTTGCTTCCTCTGGATATTCTCTTAAGGAACCTGTGATCACTAGCTTGTGGATAACATCATCAATGATCGAGTCATCAACTATAAGCTTCTCGCGCTCTACAATAGACTCGGCCCACTTCTTGGCGCGGTGGGTCCAGCAGCGAGTGGGATAGTTCTTGTGGTTCTCCTTCTGACAATCAGAGACAGAGCAAATCATGATTGTTGCGAGTGTTGCGATTGTGTGTTGATTTCTATATACTACGGCTGCTTCGCTTAAGATGATGTGCCGCCCAGTATTGTCTTTTTTTGGGACTTTTTAAATGTCGCGGAGAGGTGCTCTGGTTGTCGATTTCTGTGTGAGTCGAAAACTCGTGTGGGCGTGGGGTGAGTGTAAAAAGTTCCATGATCACAGGCGGGATCCAAATCAATCCCTATAGAAGCTTTAGATAATAGTGTGATCTGTGAGTATATATAATATAGGGGTATATATAGAGAAACGTAATCGTAATATGGTTTTACGCACGTACGATTGCAATATATGGCGATCCACTTCGTTTTTCCAGACTCACAGGGCGAGTTTGAGCGATGCCGCATATCTCATCCACACACCCTGTCGCACTCTGTATGAGACTGTAGGTTCCGCACCCACGCGAAATCGACTTTTCAACTCATAGGCCTTGATCGATTCGATTGGTTAGAGGTCCTCACGCCGAAATCGCACTTTACCGAACCGCCGCGGTACGCGATAAGACGTTGAGTATGGTCCTACCTCAATTGGCATGAATTTATACTGCGGTATGGGTTATGACTTGGTTTGAGTATGCTAATACCTCAATTGGCACGAATTCATGCTGCGGTACGGGGTGCTGACCTCGATCGGCCTTAATCAGTCCTCACTTCCGAATTCGCAATGGCCTCGTCAAGCATCCCCGTCTTAAGCATCCCCGCCGTCGAAGGCAAGCGCCCCGTCTCAAGCATCCCCGCCGTCGAAGCCGATCACCCCGTCTCAAATGTCGTCTGCGCCTGCAAGCCCCCCTGCCCGTTCGGCGGAGGCTGTGCGCCCCCCATGGTCCGCAAGTCCGGCAAGCCCGCGCTCCGCGACCCGAGGGGATGCACCGGCGATGAATTCATGGCCCGATACGCCCCCCATCTGCCGTCAATGACGCTGTACCAGAACGCTGCCAAGGCGCCGACGAAGCCCTGTCTAACGTGCGGGAATGCAGTTCGCTCCGCTCTCGGCCGCATCTACTGCAAGAACCACCGCAACAACCTCGACCCATCGAATGGATGGGTTCACATAACCTCGGAGGAGTTCATCATCTTCTCCCGGCTTCGTGAGTACCTGCACGTCGACCTAATCGCCGACCTGTTGGATGTTGTCGAGGAAGCGATGCAGGACATCGATGCCAGAACCAGTCTTGTCGGAGACTCTGAGTCTGACGATGAGTCTGTCGCCGTACTGGCGGAGGCCGCGGGAGAGCTGAACATCGGCAGTGGCGACGAGCTGTAGGCCTGTTCGAGTAGAGTAGCATTAGCCACCCTCTAACTACTCTAGTACATGTTGCATTACCGCTACAGATCTGTCCGGTATGGGGACGATAGCTCTTAGCGACTTAGATTGACTATGGAGGTGGTTCTGAGTACATGAAGGTTTGTTGGGACTCAAAGTGAAGCATCATACATTAGCCTAGTTAGAGCGTGTCTAGGAGCGTCTAGTGCCCTCCAGGAACGTCACGTTTCACGTGGACTATGCCATCGCGTGAACAAAGACAAAGAAATACCGGGGCGGTTACACGTCATCACAGCCGCGAATCGCACGACCAGAAACAGGCAAAGCCAAACAATACAAACGGCGGAAGTGCGAGTAAACACAGATCGCGAAGGCTACCTTGGAACCCATATCGGACGCGGTTCAACAACGGGCATTGCAGCGTTTGCGGCTTTTACTGGGTCCTGAGCGATTGGACGAATGCGTGTGCGCTATTTGTGATCTTTGGGTACTGAGACATACGATCGTGATTCTACCGTGAGCGACGAAGTGAGTATGCCAAGCTTACGCTCAGTTTTGGATGCGGCGGCATTAGACGTGCCGCCAGAACTGTTGCAGTATTACGATTGCGAGAACATCGACTCAGCGTTTCAAAGGGTATCGCGTTGTCTCGCAGAAGCATAGTTCCACCGTACGAGACTAGTGTTGCACGATTATGGGTTTGCAGCGAGTGCAATGCTCATCTTCAGCGACGTTCACGTCCAACGTTTTCAATTCGAAACGTTTTTTTGTCGGGGAATTACCTCCTGTTTTGAGTGGGACTACCATCGTTGAACGTATGATGACTCAGCTCGTTTCCGTGATCGGATTAAAGCGGGTAATGTGTGGCGGCTCCCACCGCTCCATCCGCTCACATTGTATGGCATTCGATGCCACGCCTGCCCCCCCCCCCTCCCTGCAACGCTGCTGTCGAGATCGCTGGACAAACTTAGCACTTACAAGGTCGTTCTTGCGGGATCTATTACAGACCAGCAGTTGAGGAAGATACGAAACTTACACACCGTTCGGGGCAGCAAAGTAAAGAGTCTACTTCGCTTCTACAAGACGACCCTAGACGAAAAACCACTTCAACGCGGATGTAAGTGTGGCTTGCGCGGACACATCTGGTTATTCGGATCGGCGGGTTGCTGAAACGCTCTTTAATTTCAACGACTCCGCGGCATCAGATGTGGTAGAACATGTTAAAGAAGATCAGTCTCGCATTGGAGTCGAAAATGATTTGGGGGTGTCGGACTTTGCAGAAGATGAATGCGAAATGATTGAACGAAGTGTCGTGTTTGTGAATGACATGGGTGCCCGAACAAATGCCGGAAATGGCGTCTCTACGAGCTACCTACGCCTACTGCATCCGAGGAGAGGTACTTTGTTGTGCAACACTCGTCGAGTATCTCTCTCGACGACGACGGTCGCATTTATGCTAAAATGTTCCCTCATCCTTACGGTCGCTGCCATGTCGGAGAAGAGTGGATTTTTTCCGTTTCCCAGGAGGTGTGCACCAGATACTACAGCACATTAAATTCGCGGCGATTAGCTCAAGATGAGACGTTTATGTTGGTTGCTTCCGATCGATTATCGATGCAGAAAATGTTCATGCAGATTTCCCTGACGTGTAAACGTCATCCTGTTCCATTGGTACGAAGCAATCACACATGGTCAACTAGCTGGCGCTCTTCGTCGAAACGAGTTACGCCTGCAAGGAAGACTACCGTAGAATGCATTTAATCGTTCGACCGCAGAACCGTTTCTACGAGCAGGGGGGTAGGAACTGACGCCAAATGTAGACAATTCTTTCGCGCTTGCCCGGTACGCTGCTTGTATCTCTGTGGATAGCATGTTTGACGGTTTAGAGTCGCGAGTTCCTACGAAAGTTTGCGCAAAGCTACCCTGAATAATGATGTGGCTTCTGCCCGGCTGTTCATGCGCTATATTATTGCATTTGTCGAGGATGTACTTCCTGCAGACAAGAAACTGGAGCCTCTAAGTCGTACGCCGGATTCATTGGTCCTGTTAGAGCGTACCACGGTATGGTCGAGACGCAAGGTGGGGGACCGCTTCATGCTCATTTCACCATATGGCTGCGCAACTGTCCTCGCAATAGTGATGAATTTGAACGCCTTATGGCGAGCGACGCCACACGAGTTCCGTTGGTGCAATCTATCGAGGCCTTTTCGTCGAGCATCGTTATGAATACATTGCCCCTTTCGGTCAAGTCCCACCATTGTCAGATATGTGGAAGTTCATACGCAACATTGGACTCTATTCCGACCCCTTCAGTTGCGTAAACGGATCCAAAAAAGAATGGCCGGCTGAAGCCGTCCTTACTAGAAAAATGTTCACATTGTGAAACTGAATTGAGTTCGCAGCAAGTACTACGTCAAGTTTTGATGGAAACCGTCCCGCGACGTGGCCTCCGCTATTCGGCAAAATGACACCGCAGCAAATTAATCAGCGCGCGGCAATTGAACAGTCGTGTCGGTATAATTTTGTGCATGTAGTTCGTGTGATCAAGCAGAGAGAATTTCTCCGAGAGTGTTATGATGACGTTGCCGTTAGTCCAAATGCAAAAAAAAACGAGCGCGATCTATTACCCTCACAGACCGCAGTGACATCAGGGATGGCCCTCTTATACGTCTGGTTAAAATTCACAGGGCAATGGATAATGCCGGTCACCTTACAAAGTGGCACTTCGAATTCATGGTTTCAGCCCTTGCGATCCTATTGAGGGTTTAGGGTTTAGGGTTTAGTAGTGGTGGACACATACTGGAAGCTGTTTTAAAAACTCGCGCGTTACATCTGCCGCTAGCCGTTTGTCGGTATTCTTTTCCGCGCAAAAGAGTGTCGGCAACCCAATTTGCTCCCCGAGGTGCTCAGATATGCAGAGAACCAGCGCATGAATACATAAACGGATTAAATCTGTCATTATAGTGAATAACAGTATCCGGGGGGGGTGCTGTGGCCAGCCCAACACACATTAATTCGGCGGTCCTTCGGTAACTGAGGCAGGTAAAACTGAAGCCGGTTGAGGCCTCAATAGTACCGATGTGTTTTGACTTAAGGGGAAAAATATATTGCATATTAATATGTAGTTATTTATTTTGATGAGAAGTATTTCCAAAGGATAACCCATGCATTTGTCCGGTTATACAAAAATAAGAAAAACAACTGTGTAAACCGTAGACCAGATTGAGCACATCCATGCGCTGAGTTTTTCGAGTGAAACATAGAGGCTTTTAACCCTTTCGTGGTAGAAGGGCTAAATTACTTAGGCTTGTATAGTATATAGTTTAGTCAAAGGACTTGCGAAAAGGTTAAGCCTCCATGTTTCCCATATAAAAATGATATCATATATTAATTAGGACTGGGTTTTGGCTTCAAAGAAGCATAAAAGAAAACGTCTACGTTAATTACAAGAAGGACCGTGTGTGCATTGATGCGAAACTATACGTTATTTATCTACGTGCCGCGCAGATTCTGCGGCTGCGAAGCAGGCGCAGAAGATGCGTCAAGGCCTCGTTTACCTGTGTGAACGGTGGGCTCAAGTAGTTTAGAGCAAGACACTACCAGCCCAATCCTCTAGTTGCATATGTATTTTGTCATGTCGGCGGTGCGAGTAAGCGGTCGAAATAAAATGCTCCACCCCTTCGAGATAGTTGTCGTCCAAACACTAAAACACGCACAGGTACATGAAGATGGTGAAACTATGATGCAGCTTCGGTGCTTTACTTTCTTTGACGGCGTTGATCGGACATCGTGCTAGCCTTGGTTTCACGCTGAGGTACAAAGTGTTTGGCGCCATGCAAATTAAGAAAATTCCCCTGAGCTATTCCAGCCTTCCAGCATCTAGTGGCGATGTTTAAGTCCAACCACGATATTCAACTTCTTCTAGAGAGAAAGGATGTGTAGTCGAGCGCAGTTATTATTGTTGCAAATATGTTACAAAAGATCATAATCAAGTCGACTCGGTAGCAGCAGTGGCACTCGCTGCTTTTCGGCGCCGTGGAGTGGGAGCAGATTGAGACGACCAACAATGTGCTATCTTTAATGGTGTGATAAAAGGTAGAAAGCGGGTGGCGTCAATGGCATTCAATCTATCTAATCGTCAAGAGATAGTGGGACCACTTGCTGCTCTCTACATGCTCCGCGGCGAGTGTGCGTATTCAAGCACACGCTGTGGAAAGCTTCCACTTACATCAATTTGGCGCCGCTATTAGGCCGTGGTGATTACACCTATGACTTAATTGACGTCTCGGATAATGGTGAGCCGGTATATAGCTCAGTTGCAGCTATGGATGACTGTGTATCGCCCGTCCAAGCAAGATCAAATCAACCTTTACCAGTTCTGCATGAAACATTTTAGACAAAAGCGGACGAAGGCTACGAGCAATGATGTACTATTTCATAGCGATCATCCTCTCTTCGAAAACTGTTGTCTCGGTATTCGCTCGCGAGATGTAGTTCCTGATGTACTGGGGCGTAGAATGCCTCACGTGAAGGAAGACTCGCCGGATGAAGCCAAGGTGTTGCGTGCCAGAATTGCTCTCATTTTGTTCAAACCAATTTCGCAGCCTCCAAGACCTTGTGCTGAGTTCTGACACGAATGACACGGATTAGATACAAGCGTACACGCTCTGGGAAAAAAAAACAGCGAGGCCCCTTTGAAAAAAAACGATAATTGCGAATATGGATGATTATTTCTTGGGTCGGGAAAAAGCTGCTGATCAACGGGGTTGAGAAGGAACTGAAGAAAGCGCCCAGTCTGATTCCGACGACGACTTTGATGACACGGCCGCTGTCCACAGCTTCGCAGACGCTAGTTTTTATGGCGACGGCAACACGATCGATACATACGAATCTAATGACGACAATATTGGCGATGATGACCCAGCCGACACGTTGACGTTAAACATCGCCTACTACCTGGAATCCAGAGGCCTCAAAGCATGGGAAAAATCTAATCAGTTCATCACTGCTAGCGGAATACTTTGCAATGCGGCCTCCCATACAGCTGCTACTTTTGCGCGTTTACATGGGTTGAGGGTGCATTCTGGACCTACGTCTCGGTTCCCTCAACCTGCATTCTTAAAGGAGTGGGTAAAGGATTCCCGTACGAACACCACCCACGTACAGCCTACCTCGCAACGCCAATTATTGCCCCGAGAGACCGGCGTCGTTGCGCTCATTCATGATGCTTCAAACCCTAATCATATGGTGTGGTATCCGATTGCGAGTGCTTCTATGGACAGAGCGCATTTTTCGACCTTGTCTACTGTATCCAAGGAATTCACGCTACACAAGCTGCAACATGCAGCATTTTGCTAAATTCGTAAAGCTTTGTTAACGAGATGGTTACGAACAGAACCAAGCGCTGCCGATCCTTGAGGAGGATATCAAGGGCCGTATTATGAAAATGAAATGACGCGAGACCAACTTCTCTTCTTCTTAGGAGGTGCTGGGGTACCGGAAAGAGTCGGGTAATGACGGGGTGATAAATTTCGCTCTGGCTGGAGACGAGCTACATGTATACTCAAAACAGCCTTAACTGGTAAGCCTGCTACTTTGATCCATGGAAGGACGCTGGCTAGCTTCATTCTATCACTGGAATGTGCCAACGCGAGCGACTTTGTGAGTGTCGGCATACTTGTTATTGAGGAAGTCTCCATGCTGACAAAATCAAATTGGTTGAAGTTAGACAAACTGCTGCGGAGCGTACAAACGAGTTCCAGGCGTCCCATTCGGAGGTACAATCAATTGTTGTTGTTGACGAGAAATCTCCCGTCGCTGTGGTCAACAAACCCCAACAGACAAACCTTCTCGTTTCTCGCGTTGTCTCCCGCTATGCTTTCGCCACCATTACACCGTTCACTACTGAATTGGCACAGTGGTCCAGTGTAACGGGGCGTGGCCCTTATTAATGGCACCCAACCCGTTAGTGTGTCGTACACACATGGAGTTGTCACATAGTGATGTGCCACACTCACATGTGGTGTTTGGTACACTGGCCCTTAAGTGCGGTGTGTACCTAAGAGAGCCCATAAGTACGGTTTGTACTTAGCAAGGTCGACATGGCTGAGAGCCAACCATTTGGAAACAGGTTACTTCGAAGGTGCATTAATTAGACAGTTTATAATAAGTAGGACTTGGTGAGCAAAAGTAATAGACGTTCAGTTTAAATCTAACCTAGAAGTTCGCAAGTCGTTTGGTACCCGGTACCAGCAAACGACTAAGAAGGCAGGGCCTCGAACTAAGACAGCAGAGATGCCGGGCGTCTGTTGTGGTTAGCGCGTTACGCTTCCTCAAAGCGAAGGTGCGTGTGACTCCCGTCACACCTGGTAGCACTTGTAGTCAATCCCGCGACCGGCGCGGTTGTCTACCATCAAGGCCTCTCTGAGCATGGATGACTCAGGGAGCATGTTGCCGTCTCGGCAGGACTTCCCTCATCGCTCGGATGCCCACTGGGCAACGCTGGAGAAGAAGGTGAGCCTCCTGGGCGAGACAGCTTTCGCTGCATTCCCCTCGCTTCCTGTGGAGCAGCAAAGGGCACGTGTGGAACGCTTCGACAAGTACGAGTCGTCGTTGATCGCCCACGTGAGCGCTACCGCGCAGGATGCCGCTCGCTCTGCGATGCGTGCTGAAGCACAGAGTGCAGCACAGTCAGTAGCGCGCGAGTCGAGTACCTTCGCATCGCGACAAGGATCGACCAAGGCAGTCAAGATGACGGTTCCCAAGTTTGATGGGAAGGAATCGGACAGCCTGGTCTTCTGGATCCGTGAGATCAAGATCGCGCTGAGCGCGGGACAGATCTATGATCCGAGATCCCAGGTCGCCTTCGCCCTGTCCAACCTCGGAGGTCGGGCTCGGGCTTGGGCCATAGCTCGTGAGACGTCGTCTCCAGGATTCTTCACCTCGTGGTCGTTCATGGAACAAGAGCTGCGCAAGAACTTCTTGCTCGCCAATGTGGCGTACCGCCATCGCTCCCTCTTCTTGCGTTGCAAGCAAGGGAAGCGCTCCCTTCAAGACTATGTCATGGAGCTGCAGAACCTGGAAGCAGCCATGGCCGGAGCTCATCTCTCAGAGGACGTGAAGGTCACGGTATTCATGGACGCGTCCGTACTAGTCCAGTGCGGACCGAGCTCTTCCGCCGTCAGCCGAAGACCTTCAACGATGCAGTGCATCTCGCGCTACTCGAGGATCACTGTGTGCGATCCGCGCAGGGACACGCAGGTCCAACCGACACGTCAGAAGGCCCCACTCTCATGGAGATCTCGGCTGCTGAGTCTGTCCGGGCCGGCGCGAAAAGATTCGTGCGAGTGGTCGCTGCTTTGGGTGCAACGAGTTGGGCCATTTCCGTCGGAATTGCCCGACCAACCCATGGAGAACGGCTCGTGGCAAAGCCACTTCGGCGTCGTCGTCACTCAATATGATTTAGTCCGCGGCGTCGGAAAACGGCGACTCCGAGTAGGCGCGGGACGCCCTGCTGGGAGGCTTCGCTCTTCTCGGACGGCGGTGGCTTCGCCACCTCCCCGCCCAGGAGAGCAAGTCCCAGGGACGACGCTGTTGTGTCTCTCGGTGGCTGCCGCGCGGTCTAACCTCGTGGTTGTCACCGCCAGCGTCAAGGGATACGAAGAACCAATGACCATCCTGATTGATTCGGGTGCGTCGTATAACTTCGCAACGAAGGCCAGTGTGGCTAGGAACAGCATACTGTATGCTCAAGCTTTAGAAGACTCTAAGAGTAATAGCTACGTATATGTTCGCCTAGCGACTGGGTCGATCGTATCGACGCGGAAGGTCCTTCTTCCCTTGACGGTCAAATTTGACGACTTTAATTCGGTCGAACCGTTCATTGTCCTTGACATGGATGATCGATATGATCTGATCCTCGGCATGCCCTGGCTTGTGAAGCACGAGCCGTGGATCGACTGGCAGAGTCGCACTATAGGTGCAAGTCACCAACCTTTAGCGGATCGAGCTTTGTGTCCTCCTCATCCCCGCGACGGGTTCGTGCACGAGCACCGGGTGCCACGCGGGGAACGACACTTTGCCGGCTCGGCCGAACAAGTGTGTGTTTCCAACGGTGGTCGAGCAGAGGCTCCCACTTTACGCAAGGCGTTCGGGCTGGTTCAGCTGTGGCCCAAGAAGAAGAAGTCGCTGACGGAGTTCGCAGCGCGACTCAGGGTGGTCGAGCAGGGGCTCCCACCACGCAAGGCGTTCGGGCTAGTTCAGCCGTCGCCGAAGAAGGAAAAGTTGCTGACGGAGTTCGCAGCGCAACGGTGGTTGTTGACGCGATCACGGGCGATCGCAACGCGAAAGATCTGACCCCAGTACCGACGTTGTCGGAGCTCCTTGAGCTCGAAGAGCTTTCCTATGTCGAGTTCCTCGAATCGCTTAAGGCGGGGAAACTGAAGGACCTAGTCCTTCTCCGCCGCGATCAAGAGCCCCTCGAGCTGAATAGCGCCTCGGTCATGGACCCTGACGTGTTAGAAGAAGGGCGGGTCTCGAAGAGACAACAACGATATGGCGCAGCCATTCTGAAGGACCGCTCGGATCCCTATTATCCTCTGTTGAAGGAATTTTCGGACGTGGTATCGGAGGACCCTCCTTCGGTGTTACCCCCGGATCGGGGTGTGCGCCACGAGATCGACCTCGAGTAGGGTACGAAGTACTGCACCACGCGCCAGTGGCCGCTTCCGAAGGAACAAGTCGACGTCATCGACACTTTCTTCGCAGCGAAGCACGCCGCGGGAATGGTGCGCGAGTCGAAGTCGCCTCATTCGTCACCGACGTTTTGCGTACGCAAACCCAATGGGAAATGGCGCATGGTACACGCTTTCAACAAGCTGAACGCGGCCACCATCCCCGCATCGACGCCCATTCCTCGAAAGGATGTGATGCAGAACAACATGGCGGGCTGCACGGTGTTTAGCGCGCTCGACATGGTCGATGGCTACTATCAGCTCCTGATGCGGGAGTCTGACATCCCTCTCACGGCTGTGAGCCTCCCAGCGGGATGCTGTGGGAATGGTTGGTGATGCCCCAAGGGCTATCCAACGCACCAGCAACGTTTAATCGCTTGGTGACACAGCTCTTCCGGCCGCTGCGCCACTTCGTACAGATGTACTTTGACGACATTTTCGTTCACAGCCACGCTGAAGATGGGAAGACAGACGTCGAGATGCATCTTGCGCACCTCCGTGAGGTCTTGCTGTACATGCGGGAGAACCGTTTGTATGCAAACATCGCACTCAGACTGGTCTGTGTGCGGAAGCTCAGCGAGCCTTTGAGGCGATCAAGCAGGGCTTACAGAGCGCCCCTATCCTGGCGCTGCCTGACGAAGATCGTCCTTTTAGTAACGTGTGCGACGCCTCCGACTTTGTCATCGGCTGCGCCCTGCTTCAGGTTGATGCCGAAGGCAGGGAAAGGGTGGTGTCTTTCCAGTCCCGGCAGTTGAAAGCCGCGGAAAAGAACTACCCCGTCCACGACGAGGAGCTCCTCGCGATGAAGTACGCGCTGGTGAAGTTCCGGGTTCATCTGCTCGGCAGTAAACCCTTCGTGATCTACACAGATCATGCCTCGTTGAGGACAGCGACCTCGTCACCTCATATTTCCCAGCGCATGGCGCGTTGGTTGTCATTCTTCGCAGAATACAACTTCACCGTAGCTTACAAACCGGGGAAACAGAATGTCTTTGCGGACGCTCTCTCCCGGAGACCGGACTATGAGCTGGCACACGCGGTGTTCCTTGAGTCGCCGCTCCATGAGCTCATCCGCGAGGCCTATGCGGGCGATGACGATCTTCGAGATCTCGTCGAAGTGCTGCGCACGAAATCGGACAGCTCGGTACTCTCGGCTCGTCAGCGAGCGCAGCTTCACCGCTACTCCCTCGTTGAGGGCTTGCTCTACTATCAAGTATCCCCGAGGGATGATCCGCGGTTGGTTGTTCCCAACGACGAGGACCTTCGTCATCGAATCCTCTTTGAGGCACATGACACGGCGCTCAGCGGGCACCTGGGTCGCGAGAAGACGTATACGTCAGTGGCGCGGGACTTCTGGTGGGCCCACATGTACAAGTGGGTGCGGTCTTACGTTAAGACATGCGAGACGTGCCAACGGGCAAACCCTCTCCGGCCGCGGCGGCCACGCAGATGAGCTTGCCGGGCCCGGCCGATTGCTGGCGCTCCGTGAGCATGGACTTCATCTTCGAGTTGCCGCCCGATGGGCAGGGCCATACTGGCATTCTGGTCTCTGTGTATCGCCTGAGCAAGATGGTGAGGCTGGTGCCCGTGAAGAAGAGTGTGACAGCGCCGCAGGCGGCTCAACTCTTCGTCGACAATGTCTTCCGGCATCACGGCCTCCCGGAGACGTTCGTCAGCGACAGAGACCCTCGGTTCGTCTCTCACTTCTGGCAACACCTCTTCCGGCTTCTCGGGACGAAGCTGGACATGTCCACGGCGGACCATCCGCAGACCGACGGTCAAACGGAGCGCGTTAACCGTGTCCTGGAGGACGTCTTGCGCAGTGTCTGCGTTGCAGAGCCCACAAAGTGGAGTACGCAGCTTGCGCAAGTGGAGTTCGCGCTTAACAATGCAGTGCATGCGTCGACAGGCTTTACGCCGTTCTACGTCAACGGCCTGCGGCATCCGCGTACGCCGCTGTCGTTGCCCTCGGCTTCTGAGTTGGGTGAGGGAGGAGTTGTCGCGAACGACTCAAGAGGCCTCAAAGACGTGCGTACGTCCGTCAAACGGAACCTCCTATCCTTCATTGAGACGGGAGAAGCGATCCGCACTCGCGTCCGTGACGCTATGGCTGCCGCGTAGGACCGACAAAAAGAAAACAGCGACCGCCACGGGCGTGCTAAGACACATGTGTTCAAAATAGGTGATTTGGTGTTACTTAACGCTAAAAACTTGCCTATACACTCGGTGTCGGCGGTCGGCAGCACCAAGCTGCGACCACGCTTCGTGGGACCTTTCTCGGTCATAGGCGTCCATGGCAATGCCTATACGCTGGATCTGCCACCGGCAATGGCCACGCACCCAACGTTTTACGTCGGCATGCTCAAGACGTACCATCCGTCGGAGGTGGCTGACTCTGAGAGCTCGACGAGCGAGACATCTGCTGCAGGGCCTGAGCCATCGCGCGCGCCAAGTCGGCCTGATTTAGGACTGGGGCAGCCGGAGCGGCAGGCGCAGCAGGCGCCGCGGGCGCAGTTGCAACAGCCGGAGTAGGCCGAGCCTCTAAGTCGCTTACGCGCGTGTAGAGGTGGCGAATCCACGCCAGATGATCCTGTTGATCGTGACGTTCGCTCGCACGAGCACGCTCAAGATCCGCGACGCGGTCGTAGAGATGACGCATGTCACGAGCCTGCCGGCCGAGTTCTTCCCGCAGCTCCTGCACCCGACGTTCTAGTCCCTCTTCTTCTTGCCGAGAACGGCGGTAAGCGGCCACAGTCACCTCGACTGTTCGCAGACGGCCACGCAAGGAGGTCAAGTCCAGTCGCTGGGTCTCGAGGAGACGCTGACACCCCTCCACCGCGTCCAGAAGAGGCTCCCGAGCCGAGGCAGAGGCTTGAGTCACCAACGCACGACGCGGAACGTCCGGTAGATGAGTCGTCCGTTACGACCTCCGCCTCCGTTGATCGGAAACGACGGTGATCGCTACTTCCACGTCGAGAAGCTCCTGAAGCGCCGTGGGCGTAAGGGCTACTACCAGTATCTGATGAAGTGGCGTGGTTATCCCGAGGATCAGAGTACCTGGGAAGACGGTCGTCTCCTCGAGGAGGACTGCGCCGATACCGTGGACGCTTATGAGCGCTCCCGCGGAGCCATTCGGCGCTAACCGGCCCGAGAACGCTCACAGGTTCTACGGGCTGAGACTGTCGCCCCTTTGTCACCTTGGACACCACCTCTTCAAGGATATCATGCGGCAGGGCCGCATATCGCGGATCCCACCGATGTCGATCCCAGACATCATCAGCTTTCATCTTCGCCATGCGAAATCGCAAACGCCGAAGGGCGAGCCAATCCAGACGATGCGGCGAGTTCAACAACTCCGGTATCGGATAGCCAAGATGGCGGAGCCAAGTTTCGAACTCAACCTCATTGGTTTGGCGAGCCAAGGCAGTGTTGGTCCGTAGGACGATGGGACACTCGTCGTTGTTGGCCACAGGCACACCCCGCTGTCGGTATTGCCGAAGGCTCGCAGCATACTCCTCGGGAGTCCAGACTCGCTGCGATAGGAGCTGCTCTCGGTTACGCGGAGCCGGAGGCTCAAGATCACGCTTCTGCTCGGCAACCCGCTCAGCGGCAGTGCGCCGGGCGGCTGCGCGCTCTTGTAGGTGTTCGCGGTTCGCAGGCAGCAACGACGCAGGGTCCACCCCTCCTCTTCGCCCACATTGCAGATGACCAGAGGCTCTCGGGGCGGAACATCAGACGCGGCTGAAGCAGCCGCAGGCTTTTCTGGCGGCTTCGTCGACGAAGCTGGAGCAGCAGGCGGGACGCTGTCCTCGGCAGCCTTCTTGGCACGGGCCACGGCAGCAAGGCTGCGTGGAGTGGCCGGGCTTCCAGGGTGCAGCGCACGCTGTTGCTCAGTGAGCTGTGGGGACGACGGAGCCTTCTCCTCATCCGATTCATCGTAGTCGACGGGTATCGAACAATTTCCCAACGAGGCAGAGGCCTCTGAGGCCGAATCCAACGGCACGTCGTGCATCTCCACGTCGCTCTGGTGCGGTGAGTTGGCGCTTGGCGGCTGGGCCGCGGCGGCCTTGGGCGGCGTCGTCGCCGGCGCAGGAGACGTTGTCTCGGACGGGTTGGACATGTGACTCTCGCTGTCACCCTCCTCCCCCGTGATGAGATCAATATGGAACCCTTCGCTGCCACTCTCGGAGTCGCTGAGATCGTGAGTCGGACCTGGCCAGGTCACTGCGTGCCGCTTGCGGCGTCGCGCCGCGGTGATAGCTGCCCTACGGGCCGGGGTTTTCGGGCGCTTGGGTCCCTTGCGCTTCGACTTCCTCGATGTGGCCAAGCTAGCGTGCGAGCGGGCCGGGCTGGCGGGACGCGAGGCGTGTGCTGTCGGCGGAGCCGTCGTGGGCGTGGACGTGATGCTCAAGGAGCTACGGGCGTGCGTCGCGTGCGGGCTCAGTGAGCAGCAGGCGTGGCAGGACTTCGCGATGCCCTGTCGGCTGGGGCTTGTGCGGTCGGCAGCTCGTTGAAGAATGAGGCTCGGTCTCGGGGTGCGCACGTGGCGTTTGATGGCTGGATTCCCCTTTCCGATCCTTCTCCGTGGGACGGTGCTTCCCGTTTGGGTGTGGGAGGGTGTAACGGGGCGTGGCCCTTATTAATGGCACCCAACCCGTTAGTGTGTCGTACACACATGGAGTTGTCACATAGTGATGTGCCACACTCACATGTGGTGTTTGGTACACTGGCCCTTAAGTGCGGTGTGTACCTAAGAGAGCCCATAAGTACGGTTTGTACTTAGCAAGGTCGACATGGCTGAGAGCCAACCATTTGGAAACAGGTTACTTCGAAGGTGCATTAATTAGACAGTTTATAATAAGTAGGACTTGGTGAGCAAAAGTAATAGAAGTTCAGTTTAAATCTAACCTAGAAGTTCGCAAGTCGTTGGTATCCGGTACCAGCAAACAACTAAGAAGGCAGGGCCTCGAATTAAGACAGCAGAGACGCCGGGCGTCTGTTGTGGTTAGCGCGTTACGCTTCCTCGAAGCAAAGGTGCGTGTGACTCCCGTCACATCCAGGGCCTCTTCCAGCTGCTATACGAAAAGAAGCTCGCCTTCAACAGCTTTCTGCGTGTACACTGCAGTCGGTTTAGCAAAATATCTCTCTTTAATCCTTTCATTACCAACATACCGTATCACCCGATTTCGTTGAACCATAACCTCCTTCGAACTGCGACTCCCCCCCCCCCCGGGTCCCCAATATACCATAGTAGAGCCTAGTCTAATGCACATTCATTGGCTGTGAGCCACCCGCTGCTATGTGTGCCACACGTAACAGATGTATGGAACCCAAGTTCTTTCACTGATGCAAAGCCAAAACAACCTGAAATAAAATATAATCAGCCAATCAGAACCAGCTGATGAGCGAAATGACCTTTGACCAATTATATTGGCGCCATCTCTAAAATGCCGAAGGCGCCGTACGGCAGCGCCGTGAAGGTTGCGTGCGAGAAGTGCTCAAAGAGCATATCTCGCACCAACTTCTCCAAGCACGCTAAGCGTTGCAAGGAGGCGCATGTGCCCGTCAGCCGCAGTGATATTTGGAAGCGATCGTGGCAGAAGCATCGCGCGAAACGTGTGAAACACTAGCGTCGCAAGCGCGCAGCGATTCTGTTTGACCAGCTGCAAGGTACCAACGTTGTATATATAATTTTTAAAGGACGCGCTAACTGTACAATGAGCAGATGTCAGGAAGGAGCTCCGCGCGCTTGAAGATCCAGTCCCCAAACCCGTGCCAAAGGGGCTGAGGTCGAGCGACGACGCAAACCCGTTCCAACTCGTCAGCCGAGACGCTGAGCTTTTTCAATATGTTTTCACCAAGGTAATTGTTGCCTGCTGCAAATAAATAGTCCGGCACTAATTTTATCTGATAGGCGGAAAACAAACAGTTCTCTCCAAGATGTGGTTCGGAATGATTCTCCTTCAACTCCACCCAGGTCACAGTCGCAGCCGCCCGGCGGACTGGCAACAGGAACCGCGGAGGACGATTATTGAAGAAACGGTAAAGCATCTAACCGAGTACAAGGAGCGCATGTTGGAGGCCACCCCACGTGCAGTTATCAGAGAGAGCAATCGTCTTTCCAGCTACTGTGATTATTTGAAACGGCTTACAAGGACACCGATAGCGATTGGGAAGTCCAATGCGAGCTACGACGTGCCAAGGAACAGAAAATCCAAGAGAAGATCGATGAGTTTGGTGAGTTCAAGGATTGCGCGACGTTGGTTCAGCTCGAGAACAAGTATCTTGCCAGCTTCGTGGAGAAAGACAAGAAATACGGAGACAAGATGAAGACAAAGCAGGATCAAGACTAAGAGGACAAAGAGCGTAGTTTCCAATCTGCGTTTGGCTCAGACTCGAGTAGCGATGATGAACGATTGATGACGAGTATGCCAGCTAGGTAAGTAAGTAAGTAAGCACACACAACCTTATCTGAATAATTAGACTGTGAGTACTACACAAGACTATAAGTACTAGACAAGACTGTAAGTACTTTCCACGTGGTGGGTGAAAAGTGACGCATGGACGTGTGTCACATAACCCCATTTTACCGGACGAGCACCAGTCACCCCCTCCATCCTTCTCCAGCGCCACCTTCGCAATGGCCCACTCGACTGGCGTTCAAGAAGCGACGCCGCAACCGCAACCGCCTCCACAGCCGCAGCCCACGTTCCAAGAGCTACTCCACGGAGGAATTACAACTGCTACACACGTGATTAAGAAGCAAACAAGAGACTGCTATGCGTCGTATTTCAAGAAGTTTTGCGAGTTCTGCATCTCGAATGAGTACCCCGATCCAGCCAAGTTTCGCCACCACGAGCTACCATCGCTTTTGGTGGCTTTCATGGAAAGCGTGTCTTCTTCGAGCGATGCATCGCATCAAACGGCCGAGAAGATTCGAGCTGCAGTTGCCAATTACTACGGTAGTTACGAGCGTCGTGACACCGCTGGGGCTGACAAGTGGATTGTTGTGACGGAAGAGACCGACAACAAGATCGGCCTCGGAAGCCCTGCCAAGGATGCGTTCGTTCGTCGAAAACATCGGAGTTTACTCAGTGCCAAGCGACGCCGATCTCGCTTGCAATGCTCCTGGTGCTGCATAGTCATCTGGACAACGCATGGGGATTTCCGGAAGCAATCCGGCTGTGGTTCGGTGCTGTGTCGGCCTTTGCGTTCTATGCAATGTGTCGGATCAACGAAGTGTTGAGCCTGCAATGGAAGAATATGTCAATGGGGATGACACGACCGAGCAAGGATGACCACAGTATTTCAATTGAGTTTGGAACGTACAAACTCGAAGGAAGAAAAACCGAAGTAGCTGAGGGTCGTTGCTACAACCTGCATCACCTCTGGACGAAGCTGAGAAGCCGATTGATGTGATGTTTCACGTAACAGCATGGGTGGAATACGTGGCGGAGAAGACGGATCATACATGGAACGACAGTGACTTTATGTTCCCCGCTCTGGCCGAAAAGTTTCGGAAGCGGTACTCAAGACAGAATCGCCTTTAACCGGGTGCGAGAATGCGCATGTGCAATGGGGTAAGAAGACGACCAAACAAGCCTTCCTCACGCTGCTAAATTGCACTGTGCGGGACCTCAACAAGAACGGTAACCACTTGCGTGGCTACTTCGACAAGAGTGGCGGGACATTTGGCTTACATCCCATACCTTTCGTAGAGCTGGTGCTCAATACCGCTTGATGTTTGCATCGCCTAAGCGGAGATGGTCGCTGCGAATGGTGAAGGTGGGCGGGATGGACTCAAAACGAGTCAGCAGAAACACTCGTTCGATATCTACTTGATCAAACTGCGTCAGAGGAAGACAACCAGCTTGCTCATTGCCTTGCTCCAGACTGTGACGCCCACATTGGATGCCCCTCTACGTACTCAGGAAAGAAACGAAATGTACCGCTGCCACTCGAAGAAGTCACTACAATCACTACATTGGAAAATCGCTTGAAGAAGGTCGAAGAATCTGTTGCCGCTGTTCAAGACAAACTCGGGATAATTATCTCGCTTTTGCAGCCTTCGCAGCAAACCGATGTAAGGCCAATGAGAGCAGAGCCAGCAAGTCAGGAGCAGACATCAACCCTCCCTGCAGCGAAAGATTGGAAAGATCTATTCCAAATGTATTGGAAAGCAGATCCGTCACGTCACTTGTTCAAGGCCGTAAGCAATGGACAAGTCAAGACAAAAAGAAAAGCAGGGCTTTGCCAAGCCGTCTCAGCGTTGCCAAGCTGGTAGTTGAAGACGTAGCTGCCTTAGCGTCCCAAAAAGGAGTCGCCGATCCGGTGGAGATTACAAATGCTGTCCTGACTGACTATGTGGCATACTAAACCAAGCATTGGCTGACTGCTGGAGCAAGTCCGGATCTGGACGTGCTTACTATTGACACGCTCGCACGATATATTCGCCTCGATAGAAAACGTCGCACTGTTAGGTCTCGCCGTGCTTATCTCAGTGTATAATCAAAACCTCGTCGGATAGGCCTAGTACGTATAATGTTATATATGATCGTGTTTTGTTTAGTCATTGAGGGTGGGTGCTCCTTTACCCGTGCACTCGTTTCTAATGTCGTGGGCAGGTAGGCCGTCTTCAGTGTCTGAGGTCTTGCCTGGTACATTAGGTCTTGTCTAGTACCAAAGGCATTGTGTAGTGCATAATGTCTTGTCTAGTGCGTAAGGTCTTGTCTAGTATATAAGGTCTTGTCTAGTACGTGGTGTCATGTTTGAGCTAGTACATCTGGTGTTGTTTGGTTAGTATATAAAGTCATACAGTGCAGACGTATCTTCTTCTGTGTGATTTTTTTGTTCACCAACTCTACCCATCTGTTGAGGACATGTATGCGACAGGGCGATCTGAGCTTGGAACATTCATCCTATGTGGCACGTCACAAAGCAGCTCATTGCTCAATTCAGCAGCTCGCAGATAAGTCAACTTTAAAGATGATCTGCCACCGAGGATTCTTTGCGTGGCCCGCCGATCAAACGGACATATCGGCCGCTGCCAGACAGTTCTGCAGGGACGTGCTGGACAACTGTCACGAACTGAAGGCCGCGGACGCGTGGCTGCGTCGTCGAGCAGGCAAGAAACTCCGTAACCGATGGGAAGCCATGGACCCAAACACGCGTTGTGTGATCATGGAGGCCAACCCGGACCGAACGTTTCCGCTTTGTAGTGCCCTGATCGGCATCTTCGACAGCCGACATGACAGGCAGAGGTATCCTCACCGCGAGGGACGCGCCGAGACTCCCACAGTGGTGGAAGTGCCGCCGCTGCCACCTCCGACGGTTGCGTCAAGTAAGGAAGTCGTTGTGGTTAATAACCTAATTCTCGAGACGGACAAGCTCCACGACAGCATGGCGCAGGATGTTCTGACGACGGACCTGACATATCTCGCCTACTGGGCGCGTGAGAAGAACGTCGTTATGGTTGCCAAGAAAGCAGCAGCCGTGGTAGACTGTGTGGCAGCCCGGCTTGGAACTCTTGTCGGTCCTGCTCGTCGTGACGACGTACTCCTGTGTTGCAAGGAAATTGCAGGCCACATGCCGCAGCACCCACGATGATGGCCATGTCCAGCGACGAGGAGATTGTGGGCGACCTGGAGGAGTGTCGAAAGGTTCGTCTCCAGAGCGAAGTGGCGGCTCGCCAGTTCAAGAGAGACACCGCGCAAGCAAATGAGTGCTTCAAGCGCGTTTACGAGACCCGCACAACTTCAAGCCAACACACAGCGACCGACTTCAAAACTTCGATTGGCTAGATCCACCGTTGGAGAGCGCTCTTGGTGGTGTCGGTAGTGCAGATGGAGATGCAGGTGATGCCTGCGGCGATGAAGGCGACGAAGGCGGCGACGATGGCGGCGATAGCGGCGATGGAGGCGGTGATAGTGGCGATGAAGGCGGTGATAGCGGCGATGAAGGCGGTGATAGCGGCGATGAAGGCGGTGACGATGGCGGTGATAGCGGCGACGGTGACAGCGGCGGTAACTGTCCTAACGAATCTGATGATGCTAACAGAGTGGAACAACCGAAGGTATTGCACCCTCAAAACATTTCCAACACCGCTGAACACGTCAAGAAGAGACCACGAGCGTGTGTGACTCAACGATCCAACAAAAGCTACTACATGGGCTAGTCTTCGTTAGACCTGCTATGGGCAAGAGCTCTTTAAGATGAAGCTGTTGCAACAGGTAAATATTGCAGTGTCGCTACAATTCTGCAGTTATGCATGCTCACATTTCTGCACGTTGCAGCTTTGCACGCTTCTGCACGTTGAGGCAGAGCACTCTGCGCCTCGCATTGCACATGTGGTGTGACTGGACGAGAATCAAAAGATAATGGCCGTGCAATCGGATTTTGCATATTTTATTGTTTCAGCTGTGGGAAGTACTTTCGGTTCGAAATCCATACAAACTCAAGGTGTTTAGAAGTGGACTCATTTGAGGGTGCCAAACAGAGGCCGTACTAGGGTTAGGTTAAGTATACAAACATACAGATATGTACTTATCCCTACCCGTTCATTTTTGTAAATGGAAGCGCTACTTTTGTGTGGCACCTAACTTGTGTGCGCCACATTATTTGATGTTGGGGCGCTCTGAAGTGACTCTGCTTCTTGCCATGGCGATTCTCCGGAGATTCTTCCCCTTAAGGATATGCCGTAGCGGCCGATTCGAAAGATTTTATCGTTCGCCATGGCAGTGGTTTGTGCTTTTTCGGGCTTTGCGAGTACACTCCTTAGCCGCCTAGCGATCGCGGCAGAGGCGCCACCTGCTCAGCAACGATCGAATCGATCATATATTGTCGAAGATGTCTCTCTGCCGACACGGATTTCAACGCGAGCGATTGTATTTGGTCTTGACGATGCTTACGGTCAAGGTCATCGGTGAAGCTTCGTCAGGACCTCCGCGCCGTGCTTGATGATGCTGATGCCGTTGACGAGCCTACCACCGACAATTGGGTTCAGAGGAAAATTTACACCCTGTTCTATAACGACCCCTGTTATTCACTTCTGCTCAGTCAGATCGCTCAAGCTCTTCAGATACGCCCAAAATATCGAAAGCTGATCCAGCTCTGTTCGAAAAAAGGGGGCGGACAGATACGTTTCATGGTCATACCAATTTCTATATGCGGCGAAAGCTCCGTCATCGTTATGGGTTGAAGAGCGGATTCGCTCGGGTCTTCTAGTGACTTCAAGTGGGTGCGCGAAAAGGACCGCTAGGCTTCACTACAAATTCGCTGACGAGGCGGTCGTTACGATCTTGCTGCACAATCGCACGAGCGCAACTCATTCGCCTTCTCGCTGGCTAGACTCCGCACCAGGATCCTCGCTCGGCTTCAGCTGCACACGACAGAGACTGCTATCGGAGGCCAACGCCCCACCACGCTGAAAGATGCAGCACTCGCAGAGTGACGTAGCGCTTGGCACTAACGGCAGCTGGGCCGACCTCAAGATCGCCGAGGGTCTCAAGAAGCGCAGCAATACGGCGCAAAACCTCCAGTTCTATGGTACGTTTTTGCAAGGCCCCAACGCAGTCGAGTCGCTTGGGGCTCGTCCCCGTTGCCGCCCGGTCTAACGCTGTGACGTGTGACAATAGTTGAGGAGCAAAAGCGCCTGTACCAGGAGCTACCCTTCTCGGTGCTGCCGGGTATGCGGCGGCAGTCGTTCCAGCGGGAACGAAGCTTCTCTAACCTGAAGTCGCGCAGCTCCTGGGGATCGTTCACCAACCTCGTGGCGAGAGGAGAAGACCAACCGCTGCTCGGAGCGGACGACGAGTTCCCCGAGCCGGGCTACACGTTCCCGCTGCTGCTGAGCTGCGGCGTGGCGCTCATGAGCGCGTTCCAGTTTGGATACAACACGGGTGTTACGGGTGGCATTAATCCGGACGTCATTTTCCCGGGGCACTCGGATATGCAGTGGGCCATCTGCGTGTCCATCTTCGCTGTGGGCGGCCCCATTGGCTCGCTCACTGCCGGCTATATGAGCACGGTGTTGGGTCGCAAGAAGGCGCTACTGGTGGACTCGTTCCTGTTCATCATTGCTGGCGCCATCATGGCGCTGTCTGTCAACATGTACGCGCTAATTCTGGGCCGTTTCCTGGTGGGCTTCGCTTCGGGAACCGTGAGTGTCGTGGTTCCGCTGTATCTTGGCGAACTCGCGCCGCCCAACCTGCGTGGTGCTCTGGGCACGGGTTATCAGCTGTTTATGGTCATTGGCATCTTGGCTGCTGACCTCTTCGCGTTTAAATACTCGGGTGAAAGCCATGGCCTGGCCCAACCTGGCTGGCGAGTGCTGTTCGGCTTTACCGCTGTGCCTGGAATCCTTCAACTGGCGTTAGCTTCGTTGTTGACGGAGAGTCCGCGTTGGCTGCTGACCAAGAACCGTCCCAAGGAGGCTGCGGATATTTTGCGTCGGTTGCGTGGCTCTAACGACGTGTACGAGGAAATCGACAGCATTTGCTCGGCCAGTGACAATGAATCGGGTGCATCCGGCATTTGGGATGTGCTCAAGGACCGAAGCATTCGCTTCCCGCTCGTTGCCGCGGTGGTGCTGCAAGTGGCGCAGCAGTTCAGCGGTATTAACGCCGTCATGTTCTATGCTAGCTCGTTCTTCAAGAATGTTGGCCTGAAGGACCCGCTCGTGGGTGCTACGCTGGTATACACGGTGAACGTCATCTCAACTGGCGTTGCGCTGGTGCTCATGGATACAGCCGGTCGACGACCGCTGCTTATCTACTCCGCTGTGGGCATGATCTTCTCCAGTATCGTGCTGACTCTCGGCCTGATGAACGTGCTTCCTTTCGCGAGCATGGCCAGCGTGGGTGGCGTCATGTGCTTTGTTTGGTTCTTCGAGATAGGCCTAGGCCCCATTCCGTGGCTGATTGTGGCTGAGATGTTCCCTGCCAAGCCGCGCCCGACGGCGATGAGCATTGCTACCATGGTGAACTGGTCGTGCAGCTTCTTGGTCGGACTCATGTTCCCGACCATGCAGCGTGAGCTGGGCGAGTACACGTTCGTACCGTTCGGCATCGCGCTATGCCTGGCACTCGCCTTCACGCTCAAGTACGTGCCTGAGACTAAGGGCAAGACCATCCAGGAGATTCAAGACGAGCTGAGCCTGAAGAAGAAGCAGTCCATGGACGTCTAAGGGTGGAACGGCAACCGCAGGGTTAGAAAGCAGAAAACAAGCATGGGCGAAGGAGTCCAGCGGAATCATTTGGCAAGGATGAATAGGTACCGCGGCGGCGTCCCGCGGTGGCGTCCAGACGTCCTTTAAAGAAATAGCAAATGCCAATTGTTCATTCATTTCTTCCGGGACGAGCAGCCAGCAAGGGCAAAATGCTGGCGTTTGATTCATGTCATGCCAAGCTCTTTCTTTCAAGGCAGTCGTTATTTGGCCCGACTGGGTCACAGACAAGCGTTTTCTCCCCGAATATGACCGATTGATGCCCGAACATGCCCGATTGAGCATGATGTGTGACACCCGAGGACGGATGTCATCTTTGCTCCGCTGCGCGTCGCAAACGCAGTTCGCTGCGCTCCTGCGGGTAAAAAGATTCTAAGATCTGGGATCTGGTCATTACAGTGCTCGGCTCGCTGTTGAGCTCGGCGCTGGGCCCGCCTCCGCAAATACCGCCGCGGCCCTGCTTCGCGGGCACCCCGCAGCGGGTTTGCTGCGGCTACGCGACCTCGCGCACGCTCGCCTCCGTTGGCCGTTTTATGTGCGTTCACCCCCTCATTCCTCCATTCGGGCCAAATACCCACTCTTCTTTCAAAACAAATTGGATATGTATGCATTGAACGACCGTTTTAGTCTCTAAATCTTGCGGCGCTTCTTCGCGTCGTGCTTGAGAATCTTCTTGACGACACGGTTCTTCATACTCTGCACCTGGCGAGCCGATACGAGCACCTTCGACTGCACAGCCTTGCTCTTCTTGATCATCATGAAGTGCTTCAGGCGCTTCTTCTCCGTGTTGGTTGTACCGCCAGCAGAACGTTTGTGTTTGTAGTCTTCACGACCTTCTAGCACAGCACGCAGTCGCTCCTCTTGAGTCAGGCGCTTCTTCTTCGAGTATCCCTCCAGATCCGTCGGATTGACCTTGGTAGCGTCAGAGCTTGCCTTGGCTGCATCTTCCTCGGCCTTGCGCTTACTGCGTGACTTCGGGTCCTTCAGAGCCGCATCGCGCTCCTTCTTCAGCATCTCAATGCGTTCAAAATCGAGCGGCGTCAGGATGCGACGCGCATCCAGGCGGTCCTTCTGCTCGATCGTCGGAGCCTGTTCCACCTCGATGCTCTCCTCCTCCGCATCGTCGTTACCCTCGCCGTCGTTTCCGCGCTCATTGTCCTCCTCGTCCGACGAAATATCAACCCACTCGTCCTCCGATTCATCTTCGTCCGCGGATGAAGCCACTTCCCACCCGTCTTCGTTGTCTTCACCGTCAAAACGTCCGGCAGCTTCAGCCTCAGCCAGCAGGTCCGCACCGTCCACTCCTTCGCTCGCCACAAGCTCACCAAAGCGATGCGGCTTAGCTGCGTCGTTGTGAAACTTGCCACGGTCCTTGCGTTTAAGCAGCACCGGGTGGATGTCACGAATGAGGTTCAGGACACCACGAGCTGCCATGACAATCGTTTTGTCACGGGCGCGGTTGTACTGGACAAGGTCGCTCACAAGCACGTCCATGCCCTCGGATTCCAGTAAGAGCGGGATGCGACGGAAGAGCTCGCGCAGGGAGTTAATGCCCACCGCGATCACCTCGGACGAACACCGCTCAGTGACGAAGTTGTGCGCAATGCTCTTGACAATCGGCAGGAGCTCCTCCGGCGGGATTTCGTCGTGGCACGACTGCACCAAGTACGCCAGAATTGCCGTCACGTTTTGCTGGTGCGACTGCAAGTAGCGCTGAACCAGCGGGTAAAAGGGAAGAACCACAAGTTTGTGGAACCCAAGCACTCGACCGATAAAGTTCATCATGAGCAGCTTCACCTCAAAGCGCTCCGTGCAGCTCTTGAGAAGCTTCAGCTGACGCTCCGCAACGCCCTGTGGGTCGTTCAGCAGCTCGATGGCAGGGAACGTGGCCATGAATTCAAGCTCACGCTTGCGCGCCCTCTTGTTTTTGTAGAGGGCATTCAGCGTACCACGCTGGCGCTTCTTCGTCTTCTTCGAATGGGCGTGGAAGTCCACATCCACGAGTGCCTTCTTCTCCTTCTTCTGCTGCTCCTCGTCCTCCAGGATGTCCTCGTCGATGCCGAGGAAGAAGCTGAGCGACATGACCAGTAGCTTGGTGTTCTTGCTCGTGCAAGCCGTGGCGATCACGTTGACACTGCGCTGGTCGTGCCAAATCTTGCGCTTGAAGAGCTCCATCAGCACCTGCAGCGACTTGATGGCCGCGTGCTCACTCTCGTCCTGCAGCATCTCGAACAGGAAATTCTGCAGTGCCTTGTTCACCTTGACGTTGCGCGAGGTGGCGTTGAGCTGGCGGATGTCGGACACGATGTGCTTGTAAAGCAACTCACGCAGGCGCTTGTCCGGACAGCGGAACAGCTCGAAGAAGAGCTTGAGCAGCGTGATGGCGTCCACGAGGCCGCGGTTGCGCAGCAGCATGAGGCTCTGCACCAGCGTCTTGCGCAGCTCCGGCTCCAGCACGAGGTAGTTGTCGCGCAGCAGCGACATGATCTGCTCGGGGAAGGCCGCCATCTCCTTGGGGTAGCACTTGGCCACGTGGCTCAGGAAGCTTACCAGCGCGCCGAAGTGCGCCGACTCCTTGGTGGGCTGCAGCAGGAAGAGCTGGTACTCGCTCTCAAAGTGGCGCAGCTGCATGAGGAACTCGGTGCGGTAGCCTAGGGGATCGCGCTTCACCATGTTCTGCAGCTGTGGCAGCTTGCCGATCACGTCCGGGCGGGATGCATTCAACGCCTCCATGGTGCTCTGCTTGCTGGCTACCGAGGCACTTCACGGTGAAAGTGCCCAAGAGCGAGAAGAAGCGGAGTGCGAGCAGCAGCAGTGTGTCCTTCGGTCGTTCGGCGCCTCCACCCATTGGAGGCGCATCATTTCATGTGGTCCACACTGTCGTGACATAAAGCGTCCGCAGAAGACAATGGATGGAGGCATGGTGCCGCGACAGGAGCACGAGGCTGCGTTCCGTGGTGTCCGCGTCGTGCAGGACACCACCAAGGTAGACGGCCTGGGCGGCGAGGTGTGGGCTGGTGCGCTTGTGTTATGCGAATTCCTGGAGGCGAACCAAGATGTGGTGCAAGGACGCGACGTCATCGAGCTGGGCGCTGGCTGCGGGCTGTGCGGACTCGTGGCTGCCTCGCTGGGTGCCAAGACGGCCGTCTTGACAGACGAGTATCCTGACCTGCTGGATAGGAACATCGCCCTCAACCAGCACCTCTGGGCTGAGCGCGAAGCTGCAGGATCACCCATCGCCTCGAGCGGCGAACTGGAGTGGGGTATCGTCGAGTCCATCGCACCGTTCGCTCGCAAATTCGACACCATGTTGGGCAGCGAGATCACTCAGTTAGGTCGCGATCTGCACGCCCCGCTACTCGAGAGCATCCGCTCCGTACTTCGTACCGGAGCCGAGTCCGTCGCGCTGCTCTCGATGGATCCGTGTCGATCGACCTGCGAGGGGATCTGCGACCCGAGCAAGTGTACGGCTTCTCACTTCGTCGCCGCAGCAAAACAGACAGGATTCGAGGTATATAAGCACCCGTCCGTACGTTTGGCGTCCCGCGAAGCCGTCAAAACGCTGGTGGGCGCACTGGGCCGGCCGCTGCACATCGACGAAGACGACTTGAGCGTTGTCTTCGAGCTGCGTCTTGAAAGGGCACATCAATAGAATGGCTACATTTTGTAACACTAGGTTTCACTATGCCAGAAAATAAAGAACGAAAAACTTGTAGCAGACTTCTTCTCGCTGGCAAAATGCCGCCTCTCGTGGTGATCCGCAGCGGCTGCAAGCACGTCGAGTATATGGAGAACCGCAGTGCATGGCGGCGCGCACCGCGGCTAGATCTCTCCAGCGACAGCGACGATGAGATCGCGGAAGACGAGGACGAGGAAGAGCTGCTGCGCCAGGCCGAAGATACTTGGCGTGACTCCAACAGTAACCGCAGCTTCGGCGTCAGCAAAGCCTTCGGGTTCTCGCGCGAGCTGTGTGACGTCGAAGAAATGCACGCTTTCCGCTGCGCTGACTGCGGTAACGTGGTGGCCGACCGCGACGACGTCGTCTCCAAGACGTTCTTCGGCCGCACTGGCAAAGCCTTCCTCATGAACAACATGTACGCCATAAGGAGTTCGGTTGCATGAATATGTTCTTCGTTCAGGGCTCAGCTATTGTGTTTGCCAAGGTATAACGTTCGTGTAGGCCCAGCTCGTCAACGCTACCTGATAACTGGGATGCACACCATCGCCGACGTATTGTGCAAGTGCGACTTCGTGCTGGGCTGGAAATATGTAAGCGAGTCTGCTCACTGTAGTAATGTATTCCGTCCAACTCGTTGATATTTACTGCGTGTTGAGCTGCGCAGATCAAGGCCATGGAGAGCTCCCAGAAGTACAAAGAGGGCAAGTTTATCATGGAGCACGCGGTTGTCCAGGACGACTCGGAAGAGCAGGCCTGGAACCGTCTGTAGCACGTCAAAGCAGCCCGGTAATGTCGAGGTGCGATCGATACTTGTATACGTAGCGTAGCGAAATTGCAAAGGCCAAGCGTGTGGAGAGGACAAGACCAAACTTACCATTGAGCTCAGGAGATTTTCCAGCACGCGAGAAAGCAAAAACTATAACTTATATGTCAGTCATACCTCTGTTTCTCTCTGCGTGACCAGCGGGTAGCAGCGAAGTAGCTCGGCGGCATCGGCGTTCCAACAGAGTAGCGGTCGTGTCTGGCCTGGAATCCTCACTCGTCTCGTCTTCCTCTGCTAGCGCTCGTGGATGGCTCTACGAAAGTCGAAACGCGGTGCCTTCATCTACTGGCCCGGCGGACCGCGCATGCCAGGAGGTGGGCCCGGTGGGCCGCGCATGCCTGGCGGAGGCATCATTCCTGGCGGCATTCCCATTCCAGGTGGTGGGAGCATACCCGGAGGCGGCATGCCCATGCCCGGCATCGGTCGCGGAGGAGGCATCATGCCGCCCGGGGGTCCTGGGATGCCACGACCACGGCCATACGCCTGCGGCTGCGCCATTGCCGCCACTACATCAAGCACGAGCACATCACAAAGCAACAGAAACGTTAGTCTTGCACCACGACCTTTTCTCTACTCGTCGGGGCTGGGCGTAGCTGAAGGCGGGCTTGTGGCGGGCTGACTCCATCATACTAAGATCGTAGGCAGTAGTTTCCTATGTTGGTGCTCAGCCGGGTTCGGAGAGAAGCCGTGCGCCCGATCACTTATCTGTTCGTCTGATCACTTGGAGCCAGTCCTTATGCCCTCGCCGTAGCTTCACCATCGCCACCACTAGCATTCCAACCAATACAATAAGCCGGTAAATCGTACCTTGTCCTGGTTGCATCATACCCGGGGTCGGGCCTCCGATTCCACGCATAGGCGCCATGAGCCCCATGGGAGGGGCGCCCATGGGTGCAGCCGGAATACCGCGCCCTGCTGCGCGCGCCATTCCTGGACCGTTAGGGCCTACGGTCTCGTTCTCCTTGGCGAGCGGCGGGCCCTCCACCGTGAGCGACACGACGCTCTCGCCACGCAGCAGCACGAGCCCCAGGTGGCGCTTCTCTACGCGCTCCTCGGACACGGCCGACTTGACCTTGGCCTTGAGCGTGCGGAACTCCTCGCAGTCGCCCAGCACTAGGTTCATGTGCTTGTCGAACGCCATGAAGTAGCCGATCAGCACGCGCGAGTCCTGCAGCGTCACCTTCATGCGGTAGTTAATGTAGTTCAGCATCTTGCTGCTCTTGGTCATCACCATCTTGGCCTCAACGTTGGTCGAGCGGTCGACCAGGCAGCGTCGGAGGAGACTATCGAGCAAGTAGATACGGCGGGGCCTTTTCCTGGTTACTGTCCGCTACCCCACCCGATCCAAAACCTGTTCATTTTGCATATGTCATGCCATTTGGAAGTCTCAAGTCATTCTTGAACTTTGAGACCGTTGATGAAGCAACGCACTTCCGATTCCGCGACGACGCAAGGGTTCTGATGGCCGCGCCCCACCACGAAGATGCAGCGTTCCCGGCGGCGGGGGCCTGCGCGGAGCTGCTGCTGGCTGAGAACAAGGACGCAGTGTACGAGGGCGAGCTCAAGAACCTGCTGCGCGAGGTGCTGGAGCGCGGATGCGGAGCGCACCTCCTGTCGCAGCTGCTGCCGGAGATGACGGCGCTGTCCTCTCTGCTCTACCACGCGCTTTCCATCGGCATGAGGCAGCCCAGTCAGACGCTGGGCGAGGAGTTTTGCGACATTATCCGCGTTACCAAGCCAGGATCGCAGTATGTGGAGCCTGTGATGCTTCGGCGCCACGCGCTGTGGCTCGCATGCTCCGTGCTGCCGCGGTACCTTTCGGCGCGCTCGCAAAGCGGCTGGAAGAACTTGAGCCAGATTACGCGGACGCCACGTGAGCGCATGGAGCAGCAACTTCGACTTCGACGAGAGGCTGCTGCGGCCGCAGCGACTGCGAGTGCTGAAGGAACGCAGACACCGCCTCCGGGAACTAAACTGGCTGTGTTGAAGCCGCAACGATTGCTGCAGGAACTGGATCACGCTGTGTCGAAGCTCAAGGCATTGGGCACTTGGATAGAGAACGACGTCTTCCCAGCGTCCTACGAATTCAGTTTGGCCTGCGTGCAGCAGTGGGGCGTCCACGCGCACCTCGCAGCGTTCTACATCTTTGCACGCTACTTGCATGTGGCGAAGCGGATAGCCAACATCCAGTACGTTTTCGTACGGAAGGATCTGATGCCCGGCATGAACCTGTCCCTGCTTGGCTACATGATGTCACTGCGTTTGCTCGCCACAGCAATGATCGAGCTCAAGCGTGTACACGGGCACTACAAGCTGGAGCAGAAGCAGCGGCTGCAGGAAGCGAATGCGGCGGCCGGCATTCCTGCCACCCCGTTTGCTCACTCGGATCGAGTCCCGACGTCGCTCTCATTCGTCAGTTCGGGGCCCTCGCGTCAGCAGTCGGCGGAACTTGGAAGTGGCGCGGAGCGCCGGCAATCCCGTCGTAAGTGTGCGCTCTGCCTGGGCGAGCGAGTCTCCCCCGCTGCAACCCCGTGCGGTCACGTGTTTTGTTGGGAGTGCATCGTCGGCTGGTGCCAGAAAAACAAAGCCGAGTGTCCGCTCTGTCGTCAGGAAACGCACCCTCAGCAGATCAAGTGCGTCTATAACTATGTCTGACCTCGCCTCCCGAGAAGCCGATACTGTGCAAGTTAATCAACGTAGCAATGCAATATCGATTCAACAGCATGTGCGCCTTGCCGGGGCACAAGAGGTGGCAATCTAGTCTAGTTTTTCCGCAAGCGCTTGTTCTTCTTGCCCGAAGACTTAGAAGATGCCCGCTTTCCCTTGCCTGCAACCTTTCCGTCGGTCTTAGGTTTGTCTTGCTTTGCGGATTCACTGCCCTGCTCGCCCTTCTTGGCCTTTACTGCGTCTACGTACACTTGGTCGGAGCTAAGCGCGTTGTGGATGAACCGCTTAGAGGCGTCCTTATCTAGCACCAGCTTGGGACCCTTTGCAAGCTCTTCAGCATCCTTAATCTTCTTGATGAACGCCTTCACACGCTCCTGAGAACACAAAAGCGATTCCATCCGTTAGCAATCGGGATCGCCAGCTTGAGCATTATTGGCGAGAGTCTGCGTACCAGTTCCTGTTTAACGTGCGTCTGACGGATATCCTTGGGAGAAACGCCCTGCGTCTTCAGGAACACGAACAACAGAGCATTGATGGTGTATGCTGTAGTAATTGTAAAAGCAAGGACCAGGTGAGTCAGTGGTTGACGACGAAAAGGTTTTGCTACACGTACCGAGCGAGACCTGAACCTTCGCGCGCTCCAATGCGCTTAGTGGCGCCATGAACTCCTCCATAGAGGTCTGCTTGAACACCGCAAGGTGCTCCTCCACCGCAGCCAGCGTCTGCTCGACGCTGCCGAAGGCCTCCACAGCTTGGTCGCTCATTGTGTCTTTGGTTTTTCTTGCACAAAATTGACTGGAAGGCGACGCGGTGTGGTACACACCACTGATCTGCCTGAAATGGCTACACTCGTCTGGAACTTGCTCAAGTGGCATCGGATATCGTGAGCCAACGAAGCTCTACTACGTGAGGTGGAGAAGCTTATGGACGAGCGCAGGTATAAGGGGATCAATACTTAGACGAATCCATATTCGGATCTCGACACGAAGTTTTTACAAGACAAAGCCGCCCTGGTTCCCACTATCGGCATCGGCACTGTTATTGCCGTCTGCGTTGTCGTTGTCGTCTCGAGGACTGAGATCTCTCTTTCGCCTCTTCATAACCACCTCAACAGCACGCGAGAAGGCCGACGCCGGTGCCTCTCCGTTCGGATTGCTCGCCTGCAAGGTGTCGATCAAGTCCTTCTGAACGTCGATCATCTCGCCCATCTTGCCCACGAGCTCTTGGAAGCGCTGATCCATCAGCGCGATGAACTGCATCAGCAGCACGCTCGTCGGATCAACGTTCTCTGCCGAGGCCTCCATCACCGCCGCCACGCGCTTGCTGCCGCTGATTTGCACGGTGGGCTGCGCGGGCGCTGGGGTAATTTCAGCCGTGCCACCTTCCGCGTTGTCACTGTCGCTGCTCTTGGATTCAGGCATGCTTTCCGCTGCTTCCTCGTATGAAGATTGTGGCGGAGCCTGCTGGGTCTGCGCGACGGTGGGCGGTTGTCTCGCTTGCGCTGTCTGAATTTGAATATCATCACGCGCGGTCATATGAGCATTAACGGCCCCAACGCGGGGGATTCCTTGCACAGTCGTTGGCGCAGTTGCAGCTATCGCTTCGACATCGGTCATCGCGGGGACAAGCTCGTCCTTCACCGCCGAACGAGCATTGCTGTCCTCCCTTGCCACTTCGTACTGCCGCCGGTGCGCCACCGAATACTCCTCGCCCTCCTTCAAGTGCATCTTGGTGAAGTGCATCTTGAACTTCTGTGTGCGCATCTGCTTGTTGCAGTCCGGGAACATGCAGATAATGCCATTCTTGTGCTTGCTGCCCACCATGGCCGCCGGCAAACGTGTGCGAGCTTGAAGACGTGGGTCGGGTTACCCTCGGTTACACTCCTTTCGAATGTGTGCCTTTTTGTATGGCCAAAATTGGTGGATTGAAACTCCCTCTACAAGCAGCACTCTTTACAAGAACACTAATTGACTTCAACTTGGTGCAAGAAGCACAAAAGTGGATGGCACGACGGACAGACATCGCGGACAAGAGCACTGTATGAGTTGGTAACATCATGTCCTAGCTGAAGTAACTCGGCGCGATGGCGACGTCCTCGATCACGTCGAGCTGCGCAAGCGAGAACTTGGCCTTGGTCTCCGGCCAGTTGTCCTGATGCGTGCGCTTGAAGTCCAGCAGCGTCTCCTTCACCGCCTTCTCCAGGAACGAGATGGTATTGGAGGAGCGCTTCATGTACAGGAACCGCCCCAGCTCTTCGAAGATCGGCGGCACGAAAGCTGGCACGTCGTGTGGGAACGCGAGGACAACAGCGCTCAGGCTGAGCACGCTCTCGGTCATTTTTGCTTCGAGCGCCTTCAGCTGTGACTGAACCTTCGCGATCTCCTCTTCGGGGGCGCCATCGGCTGCCAGACGTTCGCTACGGCGTTTCAGCTTTGGGAATTTCACGCGTGCCTGCCTCGCGCTCTCCGTCAAACGAACACTAAGCGCCTCCACTGCTGCAGGCTCCTCGTTGTGGAGAAGACCTCGCAAGGCGTACTTTGCCATGGCCTGCACCTCCCGTTGTTCGTCTGTCAAGAAGGAACACACGAACGCATGCACCTGCTCCTTCATCTCGCCGGGAAAGAACACCCAGTGGTAGAAAGCGAATGTCATGGTGAAGCGCAGCACGGCACCGCGTGTCTTCCAAAGCCGCGAGGCCGACAACCGCTTCAGCAATTCCAGCAAATCAGCGAGCGCACGCTTGCCAGCTGCGTCATGCGGGACGAAGTACATCCGCAATGACAACGACACGGCATCCGCGACGTTCTTTGCTTGAACGGCTACTTCCGCCTTCGGATGGCTCTGCGACAGAAGAGCAACCGGAAGTAAGTCACCGAGCACGGCAAGCATATCCTGTCCGTCGCCATGCTTCTCGCAAAAAGACAGCCATTGCATGGCCGTTTCCTTTGCATGCATAGGTGCGTCGTTCTCGGGGTTGCCTTCTGCAGCTTCAAGTTCCTCGTTTTCAACTCTGTCTGCAGCTAGCGCACAGGCAGACATGAGCTCCTTCAATGGCAGTGACGACTCCGCAATCGGGGATGAAGATGTCCCATTCGACCATGGGGACGCTTGGAATGCGTACGCGCCGAGCAAGAAGAGCATTTTACCTGCGCGGTCACGGATGATCTTGTACTGGTGTGCTAGTGCATGTTCGCGAAGCACCTTCAGCACTCGTTCCCCAAAATCTGACGCCAGCGCGTGCACTTCCACATCCGTCGTAGACGCTCCAGCCGCAAGCAAGTGAACACCGATTGCTTCCACAAGTGCGAGCCATTTCGCTTGGCGTGCGTAGTCTTCGACAGTCGCACGGGCAAACGATTCTTCCAACTCGTGGAGCAAGTAGTTGAACAACGGTCCCAGTCGTCGCAGTTTCACTGAACCAGACCTCGACGGACGAGAAGATAGGTAAACCACCTCAACCCATTGATCCACTAACACGATGCTCACCTGCGGAAGAACAGTCTTGAGCAACTCGACAACAACAGCAACGTAGTTTGCGGCATTCTCCTCCTCAGAGTCCTCCAGTTTTACCAACGAGTGAAGCAAACCTGCGATACAGTCGGCCAAGGTCTTCAGCGCAGCTTGTCTGTCCTCCTCTGCGAGGTCGGAACCGATCTTTTCGCTTGCCAAATCACGAAGCGCCTCCATAGCACAACTTCCCAGGAAAGCCTTCGGGTTCTGCTGCACAAGCTTCTGAATAAGCTTCACGCTGGACAGGTTCATGTTCGTCATCGTGTTGCTTGCTTGGTTGAGTAGGCGCACAGAGGATAACGGCGAGGCCTTTGGGAATGACTGCGTTGTGTTCGATATGTACCGGACCACCTCGCTTACCCCGAAAGACCAGTCACTGGGGGCTGAGTTGGCGTGCTGACCATCCGCTGAAGCAGCAAACTTATTCGAGTTCTTGTGGTTGTTGACAAAGGCATCAAGGACAGCTTGCATCGAACTGTCGGAGTAGATGAGCTCGTCGATAGCTCCTGCATCAGCAGATCCGCCTTCCTTGCGACTGTGTTTCAGTAACTTCAGCAGTTGTTTGAAAAGCTCCAACGCAATCTGCCGCACTGGTAACACGTCGTTATGCAGCTGCCGGATCACCAGCTTCCACATATCCACAGGCAAAGGCATGATCTCGAGTTGCAAAAACGGATAAAGCATGACCAAGTGCATCAACTGGAACTTCCAGTGTTCGGTGGGGGCGGGCTCAGCTGCAGTGATGGCTTCAACGAGGCGTGGTGCCGTGCTCTGGCCCCGGATGTATCTCCAGTTCGACAACAGCGACAAGAAGAACGTCTGAAGCTTCACTTCCACCTTCGTCTTGCTCACCTCGCTGTCAACTTGTTTCACGATTGCTGTGTTGCTTTTCAACAGAACCAGAAGCACCCGCTTGAGTAACGTGTCGCGCTTCTTCCACAATTTTCGTCGGGCAAGTGGCAACGATATCATGAACATCAGCCCAGAAACTTGTTCTTCTTTCAGCTGCACCGCGTCACTAAGCCCTTCGAATTCCTCGACGTGTTTCGCTTGGCGGAATAACACCCATCTGGCATACAGCACCGAACACTCTTTCATCACTGCTGCTGCGTCTGAGCGGACTTCTTCGTACGGGTTCTTGAGGAGCAGTTCCAACTCGGTCAAAAGCGATTCATAGAGTTCCCGCGTTTGTGCATCGCTTTCAGGTCGCATAATCGCATTCGCAAGTGCAAAATGCTCCTGCACGTTCCGTTTACTGCTGAAGAACATCACTTTTTCCACCAGTTCATTGCGAGATAGAAGCAACACTTCCTCTCCTTTAGCCTCGGGGCGAGAAGTGTTGATACCCTTCCGATATGCGTGCGATGCAACATCCAAGCTCGTGATTCTGGAGTACATGTTTTGAGCTTCTTTTACGCGGAACTCGTCAAGATGTTCTCCTCTCCAGATGAGAAGCTGGTGCATAATATCTAGCAAGATGCTCCACACCTGGCTTTCCATCGCACTTCCGCCGCCACCCTCTCTCCAAAAGGCAACAATGTCGTGAACTTGGCGCATCAGCGATGCCTTCAGCGACAGGATATTCTTGTGAAGCTCCGAGTTACTTTCAAGGGCCTTGAGGAGCAGCGGCTTGGCACCATCCAAAAGCGCACCATCCGCTCTAATCGCCTCATCCGTAAGCACATTTGCAGCTCCGCGAAGTCCCTGCGATACCTGATCCAGCAGACGCGTCCAAGAGCGAACAGTGAGGTCACTTGAATCCTTCAAACGTTCCAACTTGTCCAGTGCCCCAACGACGTGAGTCTGCAACAGCTTGAATCCGAACGAAAGCTCAGCTTCGTTTGGCTCGTGCCACTCAACGGAAAGTCTATTCCACGAAATGCTCACACCGAAATATTGAAATGCTCCGCTTTCATTGGAAGTTGCATCTGTCCACTCTGCCGTAGGCAACGAGCGGAAGTCGTGCGTGTACACTCCAAGAAGCCCCGACAGCAGGTGCTGGAGAACCACGCCAGCAGCTTCGTAGACTTCTTTATCCTCATCACCACTCAGGAAATACTCGAGAATCACCTCCAGCTCGGGCTGATATCGCAGCAATATGCGATCGCTTGGGTGGTTGAAGCGCACGAGGCCATCAAGGATGTGCAAGTGCCATTTTTTCTCGTTTATCATCAAACTGGACGCATTCATGCCAGTCTTCTTAACGTGAAATTTCTCCAGTACGAGTGGCATGAAACGTGCAATGGCCTCCGAGGGATTTCCTTGCATGCAATTGAAGATCAGCGTCGAGACAACCTTTCCACCAAAGGAAGTCGTATAGAATGCGTTTGACACAAAATCCACAGTTTTGCGCAAGCTCCGGGTGTAGATTTCTGGGGACATCTGCGCATACAAAATGGCCAGCAGATTCAAAACCTGCAGCACAATCGCATCCTCGCTCCCGTCGCTTCTCGAAAACTTTCCGTTCCTGCTGCTGCCAGCCGAGGGGGAAGCAGACCTTGCACCAGAACGCGACTGAATGAACTGGAAACACCGATCCAGCACTGCAAGCGCCCATTCCTCCAAGAACGGTCCGACTTCCCACATTCTCTCGTCTGTCTGGCTGTCCAGGGAGCGTACATCTGCAAAAAGACTGCTTTCCATGTCGACAAACAACTCGTTCGATAGTTCTCCCCTCTGCTTTGTTGCCTGAAAGTTTGTTTTGGCCGGGTCATTCACCAGCGGTAGCCACGACAATAGGTGGAAATAAAGCTGGACTGTCGACTGCGTCTTCTTTTCATCGTTTGCGTCGATACCCGGCAGCGTCAGCGTCAACATTGGCTCCAAGTAACTGGCGAAAAACAGCCCTGTGCTCTGCGGGTGCCGTCCACACATCAAGTGGTACAAGAACACTGACATCGACGAGATAGCGGTAACTGCCAGATGAGAGTGGCTCATGGCCATGGGGTCAAGAGCCTTGAGCATTTCTTGCAGCACAGGGGCAGCACAGCGCGCCGGGTCGATGCACAAGAGATTCTTCATCACGTACATGCACTTGGTGGCAACTCCTCGATTCTTCGAGTATATACCCAGCAAGCAAATGTCCAGGAGTGCGTCCACAACCTTGTCCACGGAGGCCAGTTGCAGCCCTTTAGGTTCCTTCTTATCGTGTCCAAGCCGGTTGGCAAGCGCGTTGCTCAGATAGTACAGAAATGTCGCTAGGGAGTTGCCGACGTTGGCAACGTTCGACGGGTGGAAGAACGACTTCATCAAGTCCAGGATCTCCAGCACATAGCGAGTCGAAGCAGCATCGGTGCCTCCATCTTTTTTGTTGCTCACGAGGTACACGCACAGACGCATCACATGCTGGCCAAAGCGTTTCGACCCGTTAAGGGACGTGTACGCTGACGGCCACAACTGCTTTTTGAAGGGAGCGCCCAAGTCGGAAGGCAGTTCCAGAAGGTCGTTAACCTTCGCAAATATGAAGGGATGATATGGGTCCAGCATCCATGTGCCGGGGTATCGTTTGGCAACGCGAGAGAGAATCTTCATCCAGTGACCGTCCCATTCAGAGCAACGCGAGATCAGCGACCATGACGAAAACCACTCGGGCAGCAAACCCAGAACCGCCTTCTCAGTTGTATCACCGTCTTCCGATACTGGAAGCGAAATGAAAAATGAGAAGAGTGCCAACGCACGAAAACACCCTGTCGTCTTCACGTCTTTGATTGTTGCACCGAATTCCAGCCACAACTCCAGCACCAGCGGCACCTCCGGGTCCGACGCTCGGAAGAAGCTGCGTGCCACCTCCGCACACCTGACGGTCGTATTCGTAAGCTTCGCCAGGTAACTTTGCGACGCTTGCTGGATGCATCCAGGTGCGCGAAAGCACACGCGCTCGATCGCGCGCGCCACCGCTCTCCAGTCAATCACAATGTTGTCGGTCAGCGCGGCCTTTTCTCGACGCTGACGCTTCTTCCACTTCTGCAGCAACTGCTGCAGCGCCTTCACAGCCCGGATTTCCATGTCCACATCAGTGAACGCACGTCCATCGTGCGTCCACAGCAGCTCCACCAGCACACGGATCAGTTGCGCGTGCAGCCCCAGCGGCAGCTCGTGCTTCAGCTTGAAGAACGTGTCGAGGTCTCGAAAGTGGCGGTTCTGGAGCAAGCTGCTGTCCACGTCCTCTCCATCTCGCAATGCCTGCAGGTTCTCCAGCGTTTCCTATACCACCACAGCGGCAATGTCAACAACCGCAAAAGCCCGCACTTTGCGCATCCCTTCCGCGCAACGTACCTGGATCCGAGCCAGAAAATCGCAGCGTTCCGCCTCCACGATCTCAGGTGTCACATACGACGGCAGCACTCGGTAATACGGGTGTACGAACGCCTGCTCCGGCGGCTTCACTTGAGTCGCGGCCATGGTGGCAGATCGGGAATGAGGGATCTGCCAACTTCAGATACAAGGGTGTGCTGCACACCAATCTGATTGCTCAGCAAAACATGCATTCCTCGTTCTCGTCTTCTCGAACGCACTGTGCAAGAATTCGTGTGGCAGCAGCGTTTGTCCGGTGCACTACCGTCTTACCCCGCCCACAACGCCTAGGCGTTGTATTCAAATATTCGAGTTTTAAAAATCACAGAGAAAAAATCGATTATAGCGATCGTCGAAATACAACGCCCTGAAATTTTCAGATTAAGTTCGATTGTCGTGCAAGGATCAATGCCAGCCAGTGGCTTGGCTTGCAGCGACCAAGCTCATGCAAACTGGTACGGTTTTCATTATCTGATCTAAAGCGATGACCTCAGCCAAAAACAACTATCAAGGACCGTCATTGCAGAGCATGAAGAGGGTGCTTTAGTAAATCCTTTAATTTACTGTTTACATTTCGTGAATAAAAATAATATGGGTTGTTTATAATGTAGTTAACGAAAGTAGTCATGCCAATTCGGCAAAATCTCTGTTTTGAACACAGCAACCGAGGAAATTAAAGACCTAACATTACACACTCGGTTTGTGACCTGCACGCAGTCGGGCTTGAACCGCGTGGGAGGGTCAGGCCTTCACGACTGAGCTAGATTTTAGGACAGGTTTGGCAGTCTTCAAACATTGTAAAAGTGTTCGTTGCATAACGCCTAGGCGCTCTACACGAATAATTCTCTCCTGTATTGAAATTCGTAGCATAGCGCCTAGGCGTAGTGTGCGGGGTAAGACGGTAGTGCTTCTGCAGGTTAAGTTTCTACACCGTTTTTAAACGGTGTAGAAACTACTAAAATATCTTCTATTAGTTAAGAGTGGCCGCGATTTTCAGCATTGAGCTCACTTAGTTGGAGCTTCAAGCCTAACTCGTACGGAAAATCTGTGCCAATCGCTCGACGGCAAAACTTGGCAGTGACAACTGAGACTCGATGTTGGTCTCCTTCAACTCGATTGCATTAGGTAGGTTCCTCGCCTGTCAAAGGCTTGGTAATCGCAAGACCACGGCTCCTCGTTCCTCCAATGTCGGAAGCCGAAAGGCACTCGCAATGCACGATCAATGGGCGAGTGTCGTAAGCAGGTTCGCTACCCCGCCCCCGACAGCCTTCCACAAAAACGCCCGCATGCAAGCACGATCCGGCGTAATTGTATTGAGGTTCTCCATCCCATGCACCATTGGAGCCAGATCGTCCGTGCAACTTCTAGTTGAAGTGAAGCCGATGTACGGTAAGGTAAGTTATCAAAGCGGATCAACCGCACAGGACGTCTCTGCTGCTTTCAAGCAAATAGATGGAGGAATGTCTTTGTGAATCGCTAGTGAGTGGTGAGCCATGTCTGCGCGTGCCACAACGAGAAGCTTGCTCTGGATTTGTATCAGATCTAATCGGTCGAAAAGGGTCGACACATTCTGGACGCATTTGATCGGCTTGGCGATATCCAAGCCTACCACGATCAAATGACGAGCACGACTCGTGAGGTTTTTCCAGGAGCAAAAAAATTTGCGAGCAGTGCTCGCGGAGTTTTGCGACTCGACCTCACGACCACTTTTGGGGAGCACGAAAATGTCAGGTGCATTTGCTCGTTCTCCGGCGTTTCCATTGTGTAATAAAGTCTACTCAGCTACGATCTTCCGCAGGCGCCCGCCTTCGGCGACAGCTGCACGGGGCGCTGGCCTCTCTTGGCGCGGGAGGCTCGCGGCGGCGGCTCCACTGGAGCTAGCCACGAACTTGGACCGAAATCGGAGGGGGCGGCTACACTGGGTGCTGGCCTTTGACTCGATGCTGCACAAGCTTGGGGCCAAGATCGTTTGGGCGCTAATATTGGCCAATAGAAATGACTGCAGACGAGCATGGGCTCTGGGCAACCCGTCAGAACGAGCAAATTTTCGCGAGCAAGTATTGCTCGTGCCTCTCGTACTTAGTCTGAGCGAGGAAGAAAACCTCCAAAAATGTGCTCGCCGGTTTTCCGCAAGGCTTAAAAACTATTTTTTGGTGCTCGTCTGGCTCTTGCTCGTGGTAGGCTTGGCGATATCCACACCGATCATTGCTGCGCTATACTTGCCTTGTTGGCAAGCGTCGATCCTCGCACAGGAGTCACGCGGATCGGATCGGCGCAGTGGTGCCCATGGCATCCATGCGATGCAAAGGTGGAGACCGGCCCACATCTGAGGAGATCGGCCCACATATGAGTGGCCGACCCACATCGCATATAAAACAGCCAGTTGGGTGGCCACGTCAATTCAGCAGCCTCTGCCGAACTTTGATTCTCGCTCAGTATTGAATCGCGCGCGCGCAGTTCGAGACCGAGACGACGACGACCTTGACGATGGCTGGGCCCCGTATCAGGCTGCTCGTGCTACTGTTGGCGTCTCTAATGCTGTCGCAGGCGGCGGCGGCCGAGGGCATGGAGTCCGTCATGGGCATCATCAACACCAAGCGCTCCGTGAAGCTGAACCCGAGCGTGCAGCACATTCCGCTGGACCCGGCGCAGTCTCAGTTGCGACCTCCGCCCGCGCAGATCCCCGCATCCTTCGACATCTTCGTGGGGCTCTCGGTCTTCCGCGATGGATACCGCTGCGGCAAGACCATTTTCACGGGCATCAAGCGCGCTAAGTACCCGGAGCGGCTCTTCTTCGGCGTCGTAGACCAGGTGAATGACGGCGACGAGCGCTGCCTCGACGAGTACTGCAAGATGGCCGAGGCCGAGTGGCCCGACAAAGGCCCCTGCCCGTACAAGGACCACATTCGCGTAGATATCCATTCAGCCTCCGAGTCGCGCGGCCCCACGCTGGCGCGCCACCAGCAGCAACAGCTCATCCAGCAGGAAGAGTTTTGTCTGCAGCTCGACGGCCACAGCATCTTCACCAACCTCTGGGACGAGAACATCTTGGCCGAGTGGAAGCGTGTGAACAACGAGATGGCCGTGCTCTCCACGTACTTGCACCACATCCACGACTTTGTCAAGGAGAACGGCGACAACGCGCTTTCCGCTTCCCTGCCGCACCTTTGCACGACCATGCGCGGCTCCAACGGCCTCGTGCGCACTGTCGGCGCCAGCATGATTAGCGGCTCCAAGTTCCCGCAGCTGGAGGCGCTTTGGGGCGCTGGACTGTCGTTCAACAAGTGCCACGCCGAGCGCCGAGTGCCAGTGGACTCGCACACGCTCTGGATGTTCGACGGTGAGGAGTTCTTGCGCGCCTCTCGCTTGTGGACCAACGGCTACGATATGTACTCTCCGAGTGAGTTGGGCTCCGTGGTCTACCACAACTACTCCAAGGTTCCGGCTCGCTTCGAGCACATCACTGTGGACCCGCAGGTGAAGAAGCGTGAGAGTGAAATGGGGTCCAACCGCTTCAAGCACCTCGTTGGCAGGCCCGTTAAGGGCCTGGTGGACACCTATGAGCTTGACAAGTATGGCTTCGGCTCGGTGCGCTCCTTTGCGTCGTACCTCAAGTTCTCAGGTGTCACTTTCCAGGAGGGAGTGAACGATACCGAGTCTTGCGAGCAGCTTCACTGGGTACCGTACGAGAACGCAACGGAGGTGGAGGCTCTTATGGGCAACGCTTGGAAGCTGAAGTCTACGGCAAATGGGGGCGTTGAGCCCACCCCCAAGCTGCAGGCTGCCCAAGACGCTGAGCAAGAGGGAGAAACGCAGCAAGCGACAGCAACGACGACGGAGACTGCTCAGCCAACGAAGGCGCCGGCCATTGTGGACGAAGATCCGAATGCTGAAATTGCACGTCGCGCAGTAGACGCCCACGCTGAGAATGGTGCGGATATTGGTGAAGGTGAAAAGCTCGAGGAGGCGAAGGCGCGTCTGCGGCAAGAGGTTGTGGGGAACCGCACGGCCAAGGGCCCCTCGGCTGCACCAGTCTGGTTTTTCCTGTTCGTTGTTGTGGCCGCGCTCTTCGTGACACTATCGAACGACAGCGTGTCGCGCTCAATCCGGCTAACCTTTTGTGCCAGTGCGCCACACACGCACAGCAGCGACGAGTAATTGCAGACAGGGCTCTCTGCGGTCTTCATGTTAGACGCCGTCTTCAAACCTTGACTGTTCTCTACGCCTGCATCACGTCTTCGTCGGCAATTAACTTCAAAGTCTATACGGCCACAAAATAGGTAGCAAAAGCCAATCTAAGCGTTTCATGTTTTTCTTAATTGCTTAGTTGTTCGAGGAGCGTTGTCAATGCCTGCTTGGCGTTCGTGTTGAGGGAGTCTCCATCTGCCTCCTGCACACGCTGCAGTGCCTCAAGCGCCCCGTTGTCACGACACCAGTCCAAGTTTTCGTCGTTGGAAACCACAGAGCTCTCCAGCGCAAGAAGCGCGTTGGTCTGCAGTGCCTCCAGCGCCCCACTAACAAGGTGCTGCACCAGCATCGCCAGTCCTCCAGCCTCAGCCACAAGTGATTGGCTAGCTGCATTCAGATGCACGCCGTGGTGCACCGCCCAAGCCGCACTACTGTTGACATCCTCAGGGAACGCTGGTGACAGCAGCAGCACCAGGTCCGGCAACGCCCCGCTTTCCCGAAGCAAGTCCTGCGCATCGATGTCGTGTCCAGAGAGGATGTTTCCCAGTGCGAACGCTGCAGCACTGCGCAGCCGGTCGCTGTAGTCGTCGCCCAACAGCTCGCCCAGGAGCAGCACACCATTCTGCTCGATAACCTGACGCCGGCCTTGACTGCTGAAAGCGAGGTTGGCCACACAGGTGGAGGCGGCGCGCTTAATCGCTTCGTGAGGGCTGGTTAGCACGCCCAGCGCCGCAGTCACAATTTCAGGAGAAGACACCGCGTTGGCTACGGTCGGTTCAAGCGCCAGGTTTCCCAACGTGAGGCAGGCAGCCGCCTGCAGTCGCGGATCCGTCTGGGTCAAAAACGGGGCCACGATAGTCGGCGCGCTGAGTCGCACCAGCTCCTGGATCAGCAGAGACTCGGTAGACAGGCGGATGAGTGCCAGGAAGGCTGGCACCAGCAGGTCAGACGACGCGATGGTGTCGCTGTCCTGCAGGAAACTCAGCAGCGCCTCCAGCGCGTCGCTGTCCACAATCTGCATCGCGTGGCGTTCCTTGACCGCTTTATCCAGCGACGTGCTCAGCTCCAGAGCATTGATGGCTGCTACGCGGTCTTCAGTGGAAGTCTTCTTGGCCTTGAGCGCCTGCGCCAGGTCGAAGATGTTGCTGCCGGCCGACGTCGCGAAGCTCCTCAAGCCACTTGCAACTGGCAGGAGGTGGCGCGCCGGCATGAAGCGAGAGGGTGCGACTACTGCAGTGACCACCCTGCTACTGCCAACAGTCGATATCAATGGGAGCGCGCCCCAGCGACGCGCAGAGGCCGCCGCCACTCGTCTCAGCTGCACGCGAACCATGAGCATAGCGAGCGGTGGAGAAATTTGGTGTCCACAGTAAAGATCTTCACTGACTTACCGCTGATCGTTTCTCATAGAGCACACCCTGGCAATACAACTCTTTTGATTGGTTGTTTAGCATATGCTTTTATGATTCCATGCTCTATAAGTGACCGTGTTGGCACAACTCGCTTGGCCAACATGGGCAAGAACCGCCACAGCAAGGACCGGCTGTTCATCACGCAGACCGAGCACAAGTATCTTTACGGCGGCAAGAAGCAGGAGATCCGTCGAGCCTACAAGCGTACGTCTGCTGCTCTCTTCCCTTGCTCCTCTGCGAGCACTGTACTAATGCCCGTCAGCGACTGCTTTTTTGCTAACGTCTAGGCCTCCCTTTCAATTGCTGCGCCATCACCCTCTGCCCCTTCACCGTACGCTCTTCCAGCTCTCCCCCTGTGCTTCTCTGCGTTATTCCCCCAGCTAAACAAACCTGATTTCCTGTTTCAGAACCCGGTATGCACGCGCGAGGGCCATTTATTCGACCTGGAGGCCGTCGTCCCGTACGTGAAGGAGCACCAGATCGTACGTCCTACAGCTGATTATGTGGGGGCAAAAGTACTATGACTGTTGTGTACTTACGTTGGAGAGACAATGCTACTGTGCAGAACCCTGTGACGGGCAAACCGCTGGCGCTGAAGGAGCTGATCCAGCTGCATTTCAGCAGAAACTCCCAGGGCGAGTATTTCTGCCCCGTCACGTACAAGGTCTTCACGGACAACACCAAGATCGCCGCAATAACTACAACGGGCAACGTTTTCGCTTACGAGGCTGTTGAAGAGCTCAACATTAAGCCGAAAAACTGGACGGTATGGACACACCGAGTGCTATACGCGCTGTAAGCAGGCTCGACACTCACATCTACTTTCGTTGGTCAATAGGATCTCATCTCGGGCGCAAAGTTTAAGCGCAAAGATATCATCATTCTACAGGACCCGCAAGACCTGTCCAATCGTGAAATCGAGAACTTCGAGCACTTGCGCCGAGCGAAACAGAACGAAAACGTACGTAGCTCGAGTTGTATCGTGTCCCCTTCGAAAAATGTGAAGATCTGATGTGTGAACTCACTTGGCCATTGTAGAATGCTACTGCTACAAGTGAAGCTCGAAACATTCGCACAAACGCTGCAACGGATCGCATTCTCCAGGAGGTAACCGGAGAGTCTCAAAGCACCTTTTCGAGTACGTCTTAAAGGAGCTAATACCGTTTTGTTTGAAATGTGCTTAGCTGGAAGCGAAGCGAGCAGCTCAAAAGGAACTGGCAGAAAAGATTAAGCGTGGAGCCGATGATGTGAGCGAAAAGGACAAAATTGTGGCTTCACTGACCCACCACAACTCATCGACAGAGGACGAGATTGCGGCTAAGAAGACGACCCAGACCGGGAAGCTGCAATTCTCGCAGTTTAGTGCTGGTGATTGCTCAAGCTCCTTCACGTCCAGCGCCAGAGCTCCCGTAACGCAGAACGAAGCAGCGCTTGCATCTCAGCAGGAGCTGCTCGAGCGCAGGTGGCAGACCGTGAGGAAACTGAAGAAAAAAGGCCTTGTGCGGCTGGAAACAACACTCGGCAACATTAACGTGGAGGTGGACTGCGACTTTGTCCCTCAAACGGCTGACAACTTTTTGAGTTTGTGCCAGACCAAGTATTACGACGGGGTGCTGTTCCATCGAGTAATTAAGGGCTTCATGATGCAGGGTGGAGACCCGACGGGCACCGGCCGAGGTGGTGCTTCCATTTGGAAGAAGCCATTCCGCGATGAAATCGACAGCCGGCTGGTAAGGACTCCTTACTAAGGAGGCCCACGAGTGCGGGTTTGCTGCTTTTATTTGGTCAATACTAACTCATGGTGACACTGTGTGCTATGAATGCAGTCTCACGATGCCAGAGGCGTCTTGAGTATGGCAAACTCAGGACCCGGGACGAACAACTCCCAGTTTTTCATCACATTCAAGGCTTGTCCGCACTTGGACAAGAAGCACGCTGTGTTTGGACGGGTGGTCGGGGGAATGGATGTGCTGGATGCTATTGAGCACGTAGCGACTAGTGCGGATGACCGTCCTGTCGAGGATGTGTGCATCAAGAGTGTTCAGGTGTTCGCAAACCCATTTCAGGAGTATGAGGAAGCTCAGGAGCAAGGTTTGGACGTTGTTCAAGTAGCGAAGGAGAAAGCCGCCCGTGACGCGAAGCCTCAGGTGCAAGGCACTGTTCTAAAGGTTGGTGGAAAGTGGGTTGCGTACGACGATCTGGGGGAAGTTGACGTGGCAAGTATCCCAACGAGCGTAACTTCCAAGGACGAGAACGTGGGAAAATATCTGAAGACTAAGGCTGATGCATCTCCCGCGAACAAGCGGTCCTTGGAACCAGTGATCCCTGCCGCTATCGAGAGCAAGAAGAAGAGTAAGAAGCAGTCCTCGAGTGGATTTGGCAACTTTTCAGGGTGGTAGGCAATAACTGGAAGCACGGGGATGAACCAAGAAAAATAGACATCACGGATCGAAACTGAAGACTCCATCACGCCTATTTTAAATGCAAGCCAGGAACTGCCACAACTGCCGTGCTGCTGGTGCTCCAGCCTGGCAACAAGAGAGAGAAACCAGTCGCGTCCAATGGATAAGTACGTTGTCGAGAAGGTTATTGGCGAGGGCACGTATGGCATCGTGTACAAAGCCCAAGAGAAGGTAGAACTCTTCGTCTAGATGCACTGTTTTAGGATTGCTTTGCTTTGCTTATGCGGGTGGTGCGCGGTCTAGGCAACTGGGGACCACGTCGCGATCAAGAAGTTTAAGACTGCTGGTGGTAAGTTTGTTTTTCTGTTGCTGGATTGGAGACTACAGCGCGTAACAATGGGGGGTTATAGACGAGCAGTTGTCCAAGCGAGAGATACAGGCATGCTCCATGCTCAGCCATCCACACATCGTCTCTTATCGCAACAGCTTCCGCCACGATGGGCTACTACACCTCGTTTTCGATTATGTATGCGGGGGCATGGTGAAGGTAAGAGCTGCAGCATGTAAATGTTTTCTTTTCAGGATCTCATTCCGCTCTCTCGTTGCTCTGGCAGCTTCTATCCAGAAACAAAAAGGGATTGAAGCCACAGGAGGCGAGACGATTCATCTTTCAGCTGTGCAAGGCTCTGGAATACTGCCATTCCAACCGCATCATTCATCGAGGTAAGCTGTCCAACAGATATTGAAGGCTTGACACAATCTAAGCCTTTCGTTTGTTGGACTGATCCCCAAGATGTGAAGCCTGACAACATCCTTATCGACGAGAGTGGGGATATCAAGTTGTGTGATTTTGGCAAGGAGTACTTACGTATACAGGAAAGAGAGACCAGATTTCCAACTAACACGTTTTCACTCGTGGCATTAGGTGTCGCGAGAACTGTGCAGTTTGAAGGTGATCCAATGTCAGACTACGTCTCAACCCGATGGTACCGACCGCCTGAGCAGGAGCTTCGGTTTGTGCACCACATTTTTCATCGAATCGAGCATCGGTTGCACTCCCAGCTGACCGAACATTGATAATTCCTCTGGAAATCCAGACTCGACCGCTATTCCTTCGATGCCGACATCTGGAGTGTGAGTTGTGTCTTGATGGAGCTGCTGACAGGTCGACCACTATTTCCTGGCAACACGCAGATCGACCAAATGTGAGCGGTGTTTTCTCGTAGGTTCACGAGTGTGGCAAGTGCTCTGACGGAGATACTGCTTTGTTTACAGCAACCTCATCCAGAGTTACCTCGGGCCACTTCCAGCTGCACTCCTTCCTAGAATTCCTCGAGGCGTTGTCTCAACCCAAGCAGCATCAAAATCGTTTCGCGAACTGCTAGGCGATCGACCACTTCCCGAAGGAGCCCTTGACTTCGTTGTCAACACTTTGCAGCTCGAGCCGAAACTCCGACTGTCCGCGAAGCAATGCCTTGAGCATCCGTTTTTGCGTCCATTACGCGACGCTGAGCTCAAAGACCGTGAGAAGCGACGGCGCGCTGGTCGAGCATCTCGCTTCAGCGATGACGAAGGGATTGAAGAAGACATTCCAGGCGAGGATCAGCTGTCGTCAAGAGTACACCATCTCGAATATGAAGCCGAGCAGAAGACTACAGGTGACGGTGGGTCTCTATCCTCGTACCAACCAGGACCTCACGCGTACGACTTCAAGCAGGACGATGAAAAGGGAACCGATAACGCTGCTTCGGCAAAGTCTCGACAGCGGGCCCGTCGCTTCAACGGCCGAGGCCCCACTAACGACAACAACACTGAGTGCGACAGTGATGATATCCAGGAAATCATCGAGACAGACGAAAGTGATTCGCTGTCACGCTCACGTTCCCGACACGAACGCATTCGTGACGAAGGTGACAGCGTTAACAACGACTACAAGCCGATTCGCGATGCACCACCCCGATCGAAAGGCACCACGCGACGGCGACCTCTGTCGGCCTCGGCAAAAGCAGAACTCGATCCGCTGGACGGTGACAATTGCTACGAAGACGATGATTTCGAGGAGTATCACTGGCATGAATAGTGCAGCGCGAAGAACGTTGAATATATAGGGAAACTATCAAATCAACTCGGAACTACCCATTGACAGCGCAGGTTTTGTGCATGCTACTGACTTCGAAGTACGTATCTTTCTTGAATGCACCTCAATAGCCATGGACGTATTCAGCTATCATTGCCGAGCGACCAGGCCAGACTGACCGGCGACTTGACCTCGGCGTTCTGGAGCTCCTCAATGTTAAACTGCCGAACAATTTCAAATCGACCACAGTACAACCTCATCTAAATTGAAATCGGCGACGGTTCTCGTCTTTCCCGCGCTTTTTCTTCGCATTCGCCAAACTTCGACGAGGCTGATGGACGTGATTCTCGCTCGCGCGGGACTGAGCGGCGCCCAGCAGCGCGTGGTCTGCCTCGGCGCCGTCAAAGACGAGGCGCAGCAGACGGAGGCCAAGCTGACGGACGCTCTCGCGGCGCTCAGGCGACTGCAGGAGGTTACGCGCGTGGCTCGAGACGTGCACAAGGCGCAGGGGGAAATCGCATTTTTGTCGCATGGTGTGGAGGCGTCAATGGATCTGATGACTCGGAGCAGCAGGCAGTTTTCCCCGTTGCTGACGGAGATTCAGTCGACGCTAAACGCATTCACCTCTGGAGGAAGTCGCGAGGCCACGTGGTCGTCGACGGAGGAAGAGGAGGAGGAAGAAGAGGAAGAGGCGATGCCATCAGAACGGAGTCTGATACCGCGTTACACTGCAGTGACGTCTATCGGGTCGTCTGGGTGGTCTTCACAGCGGCAAGAGTATTCGCGGTGCGCAGGGCCCGCGCCGTCGTCGGCTTTCTTCAGGGTTCGAGACCAACCAACGAATAGGCTCTCGTCGGATTGCGTGCCTCAAAGGACGAGTCCAATTTCTAGTGCTGCCTCACCGAGGTTTGCATCAACCTCAGTGCACGTTGGACAGAAGCGGCCAGCGAATGGTCCTCCAGCTGGGCACTCCTTCTTACGGCCGGACCCACCGCGTGACGTGAAGATGCGCCGTGAGCAAACTATTTGGCCACAACACGGCCAGTACTTGATGCTCCATCGCAGGCCCCGCCCTCCAGTACAGCAAACTGAGAAAAAGGTTTCGCTCGTTGTCGACGAGTTGAAGCAGCGCTTGTCCAGGCTCCCGAGTGACGAACAAGATGGCGTGTTTTCCACTAGCATCAAGTCTGCCCTCAAAGTCGTTGGACTACCGCAAGTGAAAGGAGACGAGGAGAGTGTCCAGGAAGCTGTCGACAATGCGCGGGCAGCTGTTCGTTGCCTACTACAGCGGCACTCCACATTAACTGGGCTGGGCGACGAATATTACCGCCTCGAAGACCTACGACATGTTCTATCGGTAGTCGTTCGTGCGACGCTGGATACCAATGGCAGGCTTGACGCCTTGGGGCTGCGGGATTTGCTGGGGCTCGTCAAGAAACTCCAACACACGTTTTCGGAATCAGCAGCGCGTTTTAAATGGTACGTTACCAAGCAGTAGATGCAGGGTGTGCTGGTGTGCAACTATGCTAACAGTGAACGGGTGTGCAGGTGTTCCACTCAGTTACGCCGGTTTATCACGGCAAAGTACAAGAAGACTGCACAAATAGCAGTTGGTGATCAAAACAGGCTGTCAACGGTGGTGGCTGAAACGCGCAAGTGGAAGAGCTTGAACGATTACAGTGCGACGAAATTCGCAGATGTCATGAGCTTCGTGAGTGAAGTGCTGGAAGGATCGTATGAAGAATGGGAGCCGCGAGAGGATTCACAGCTTGCGGAGCTTATTGGAATCATGATCACTCGTCTGGGTGCGTTCAGGGATAGCCAAGCACAGCAAGGTCGTCAGGTCGAAGTTCACGGTTGGTTAGACAAGATGTCAGGGGATTCCTTCTCGCCGAAACTTGATCTGGTGTCAGTGCCGCCCCCACGTACAGCAGGGGTTTACGTGGCCAATAACCAAGGGTTTTGCTCGATGGAGGATGTCGAAGATGGTTTCAAACGGATCTCGCAGGCAAAAGCGAGAAAGTACTTTGGATACTTGACGCTGACGCTGTACACGTTCCTTGCCACTGCCGTTCTGACGAAGAATCAAAGTCAACTGCTGCCGATCAACCAGCTCAACCGCTTTAACGAGAGTCTCCAAGGCTTGAAGGAGCTCGATGTTAATGGAGATCGCTCGGCCGTTCTCCAATCGTACCAAGGGCTCGAGAAAATCCTTTACCTCATGCGTGTGCTGATGCATCAGCGTCCAGAGTACTTGGAGACCTCCGTCGGGTACGCATTGAATGGGTTTTGTGGTTTTGCTGCAATGAAATACTGAAAGACCGTGTGATTGACTTATTTTGTAGAACCGTGGACACACTGCTGGCGCTCTTCCCACCATCGAAGCAGCCAGCTTTCGTGTACCCTTCCAGCATCGCACCACCACAACCCAGCCCCAAGTCTACGAGCGTCGGTGGGTCTAGCGGTGACTAGTGCGCTAAGGGTAGTTCGTACGCTTTCGTTTTCATAACGAATCCTTCATTGAATCAGCATGATACCCACACTACTTGTCGGTGGAATAGCCAGCCTATCACGACTCGAACGTAGTCAACGCAGCACGGAATGCTCGACCTCGTTGTTGGCAAACGAACTCAATATTTAGAAGTTATCACTACCCAGAGAAGGTTACAAGCTGATGCTATGGTGCTACTACCGCACGCCTACGCTTCGTGCACGGGCGGTGTAGTTGTAGTACACCTGGTTCTCGTACTCACTGTCGCAGTACGGGAACTCCGCGTCCGAATCTGTCGGCGCGAACAGCGTCTTGCCAGACGTGTACGTGACGTAGCAGCCCAGGAGGCCGCACGCAACCACGACGATCAGCGCCGGGACCTTCTCGTACATCGGCAGCTCGCGCCACAGCTTCTTGAGTAGGAAGATAATGGGCAGCAAGGTACTGATCAGCGTGATGCACGAGGCGCCGATGAAGTCCACGAAGTCGGAGAAGTGGTCCTGCAGGATGATCGAAAGGACGACCAGCACCACGACGATAACGATGCGGAGCACCACGTACTTGAACGTGTTGGCGCCGCGGTACTCGGCAGCCTCGGCCTCGACGTCGCCGAAGTACGGGTTCTCCGCGTCGGCGTTCGAGATGTACGACATCTTGGACGAGCGCCGGTCGTCGCCGTTCACGGCGTCCTTGCCCGGCGTGTTCGCGGCAGCGTACGAAGCCGCGCCGTACGGGAGTGCGTTCTCGACGTCGTCGTCCTTCTTCTGGTGCATCTTGAGCACGAGGCGCTCGGCGAGGTAGAAGGCCGGGTTCAAGATGACCGAGAAGGCGATCGTGATGTGTAGCTGCATGAAGACGTTGGCCATGACGACGGCGCCCCAGTTCGAAGTGAAGCCCAGCGTGGTCAGGCTGCTCGTCGAGTCCGGGTAGATGGAGCAGGTTGCCGGTGATCTGTCAGCCCACGGACGAGTACGCCGTGCTGGCCAGTACCAGGAAGAGGCACGAAATGAAGGCCATCGTGACGAACACGACACGGGGCATGCGCGTCGGCTCGCTGTACTGGCGCTGCAGGGCCGGGATCACAATGCCGGCGTTGTACGCGAGCGACAAGTTGCCGAACATGCCCGCGACCTGCGAGAACTTGAGCTCGGGCCCCGGCACCGAAGGGTGGCCGCGCATGCCCTACGTGACGACGGCCACGCCGATGACGTCGGCGATGATCGTGCCCGCGCAGCCGGCGAAGGCGGCTCCGGCGCCGTCCTTGAGCGTCGGGATGAGGCACACGGGCAGGCACATGAGCGCCATGAAGCAGATCCAGTACGTCTTGCTGAAGGCGTCCGGGAAGAGGCCGTCCAGCAGGGTGCCGCCCAGTACGAGGAACACGCAGGGCACCAGCAAGCAAGAAGCCATCTGCGAGATGACCGACAGCCAGCGGCCCCACTTGCCCATGCACCACTCGCCCAGGTCGCTGTAGGTCTTGACGCTCTTGGGCGCCAGCAGCATCACGCGGCAGATGGCAACGGACGCGTACACGTTGGCGAAAGCCATGAAGGCCATGCCGATGACGGCCAGCACAGGCCCCGCGCGCGAGAAGTTGCCGGGCATGCCGAGTGTGCCGATACCGTAGACGCAGCAAAAGATGTTGATCGCCATCTTGAGGTCTTCCGCGGTGATGAACTTCTTGGTGCAGACCATGGTTGCGTGTCGGGGCACGGAGACGGAGGGTGTTTCCGAGAGGATGCGGTTGTGCGTGCCACGAGGCAAAAACCGGAATGAGCAAGTTGGTGCTGCACCCGTGGGGCGTCAAACCGGAGGCGGCGTCGAAGACGCTCACTTGATCTGGTAATGCAGTAGCAGGTAGATCTGCTACTGTACATGTAGGATATGTCAGATACGGAGCTCGCCATTCGTCAACAGGAGGATGCGCCGTGCTCAGTGAGACGAGCATTCATCCGAGACTTCCAATCCGCTCGGCTGAAGCCGTCCCGAACCGATACTGTACAAACTTCCGGTGTCCACGGTTTGGGCAATCGATACCCTCTAGAGACCGCGCTCATGGTCATGTTGAAGTGCGCAGCAGGGACAGGTTTGATCAGCGAGAAAGTTGGTCGCAGGTGTCCCCCGCCCACGCGATCCTGTAGGACATGTTAGCGGAGCCAAAAGCCCATGCAATCGCCAAGCTACCTTGTACTTGCTGCATGCAAGCTAGGAAACCCGCGAAGTGGCGGTGGTAACCCATATTCCGGCGCATGAAAAGCTGAGTCTCGGCGGCGGCGTGTTGGTGGGGGCACGCGGACGTACAGCTCCCGCGTCGTACACATCAAGGGGGTCGTTATAAGCAGCGGTCGCAGGGCTTGTTGGTGGGACAATGGTCCGTGCCAAATCAACTTTCAACCAACTTGGAAGCACCTGCCCACAACCAACACGTGCCGAAACACGGCGGTGGCCCCAACGTGTGCACACGCTCGGTACGAGCCGCCGTGTGGCAGTTCGATACCAAGTGCATGCTGTTCATGCACATGTAGCTGCCGAATCGGCACCATACCGTAGTTGCCGGCACTCATCCTCTCGGTTTGTCTACGGCGGCACGAAAGCACCGCTGAGAGGTGAACGGTTTTGTGATGTGCCCCCGCGCGGCTGCTGCCGGTATTGTCGCCGACATTGAACAATGTGCCAGAATGTCGGCGAGCATAAGAGGTACTAATTATAGGAAAACCTATATCAACATTTAGATATAGGGTGCAATCGGCCATTTAGATTCCGATTCTGAGGTCCGTTTCAGCCAATTCGAAGCCGTTTAGAAGCTACAAGCGCTCGAAAACAGCCACTCCAAACGCAGCAAGTTTAGGGAGTAGGGTTGAACAAAATAGCGCTATTCGATTGGCTTAGAGTCTAGATCATATGCTCAGATAAGAAAAAAGGCAGCGTGTTGTCGTGGCGGGTCCATCCCATTCTAACTTGATGTCAGCCACATAAGTGAATATATTAATTTTTGAGATCTTCTGCAGCTTCGAGATACTGGTCTTCAATCTTCTGTACATGTCGAAACCTCGCCAGCCATTCAGCCGGCTGAATAGCTGCAAGCTGCTCCAGCACTTTGGCTACAGCATCACTACCATTTTGTGGTGGATCCATGGCGATTCTGTTTTTTTACAAGCCCCCATATCAACTCAATCGGCTGGAGTGTTGGGTGATACGGAGGCGTGTAATAAAGTAGATGTCCGTGCCAAGTTGCAATTGTGTTCGCTGCATATATCTTTGTCGGTGGGTTGAGCTTTGCGAGCCTCAGTAGAACGTCTCTGTTGGCAGCTCTATTGTACATCAAAAGCGCTATAATAGAAAGTTTAGATCAACTTTGTACAAAACACAGCAAAAAGCACAACACCTTACCGACTGTGCTCAAATGATCTTCCAACCAGGCTCGAGTTGACCGAGTGGTTGGATTCTCGTTTGTCTGGCGCTTGTGATAGCCAGCTCCATCCATGTGAATATTGCATAAGCCGTACTTAACCTTCAGGTTACTGCATAGTGCCTCAAACCAGCGCTCGAACATCTCCGCGTTAAAATTTCCGTGGTAATCGCCAGGGTCGTAGTTTTTGCGCTTCGAAGAGGCGTTCCAGCACTCTATAGAACCCTCAACGAACTTTGCAGAAGTATTACGGCCTCGGCTTGTCACTATTCCTGCGGCAATGATACATGCACTGCGGCAAAGCACAGTGTAAGTCTTCTTGTAAGTACCAAGTAAGTAAAAATTCCACTTACCGGTCTCCTTTACCCGATTTTCCGTATCGAATCTTCTCCGATGTCAACCATGTCTTCGACACGACATGGTTGACGTTACAAAAAGATTCATCTAGGTAGACCTCTGGTCGGGTTACAGCTGTGCCGACTCGGTTGACCACCTTCTTGCGGAGATATGACGTCCTGAAAGCGATATTAGCCTCGGACTCGGCGTACATGTGCCGATTTTCACCCTTGATGTAGTGAAAATTAAGCTCACCGAGCACTCGCTGCATTGTACGCTCTGAGAGTGCTAGCTGAGTCTTGTCTCGAAGGTGGTTGCTAATACGAACGGCCGTGGTTGGACGTGCAAGCTTGTTCTCACTTTCAATAAAGAGCCGAATGATAGGCTCGATTTCGGTGAGCTCATAATCACGTTCGCGCCCTCTGTTGCTGTCGCCAGGCTTTGCACAAATATCAAATTTTAGAGTTAACAGCTACATTGCAGTTATGATATGCATGCTTTGAATCGACCTCGAAATTGGTGCCGGGGGACTCGCGCTCCACCCTCATCACCGCGTCGACAGTGTTGGGATGGCAATCCAAGCATGCACCAACTAGTTCTCGTGTCCTGGTGCCCTCTAAATAGTCCGTCGGCCTTCTGTGCTTCGAAAAACCTGTGCGCATTCACTATCATCCGCTTCTCTCCGGGGGTGTACTCGTGCTTGGACGCCATCTCTTGAAAACTGAGGAGGCGTCTGCTCTCTTACATGATGCTATTTACGTTGTCGACATGCTCAGCTATCTATAGAGCCCTTAAATGATCTTGTTGGCCAAGAATTGAACCCGCTACGGCAGTTTGCCTTGGGTGTTACAATTCCTGGCACATTGTTCAATGTCGGCGACAATAACTTCGCGTCAAGCTTCACTCTTGCACTCTGGTGCCAGGTTCTCCCCATCACCGCGGTCTTAGATTGCCTTGCAACGAGGGAACGCAAGGAGCATCTCCATCGCAGCACTGTGGACGAGCGGCCCATCTCTGGCAACACAGAGCGGCTACCAGAGACCGTACGCCCACCCAACCTCTCGTGACGGGCTCCGCGTCGACCGTGACGATGCCGAGTTCACGTCTGAATCAATCTCGACGAGCGCATTGACGCCGTTTTCCTCGAGCGCATTCCCGCGCGGCGCCGACGCTCTCAGTTTTGCGATTGTCCCGCTCTTGCGGAGCTTCTTGGGCCAATGCATGTAGCAGTGTTTGCCGCTGGCTTGGCAGTCCATGCGGGGGTTGGTACGTATAGTATACTTAGGTTGAAAGCGGACGAACTACAGGCAGTTTAAGTTTTTTTACTAGTTTTACTAGTTTTGAGCTCATGCATCGGATCTCGACCCGGGTGAGTTATCCATTATTCCATGTAAGGACTTGCCTTGTTCCTGCATCGGCGTCAGCATGTACATCAAACCAAGCATACCCACGTTATCGCCTTCGCCCACTATATATATATGAACTATTGATGTCGTTGCAAGTAGCTACTGCGGTAATATGTAGCACAGGTGCCCAAGTACTCGTGTCCATCGTTTGCCGCTGCCAAGGTCTCCACCAAGCATACTATCTTATCTTACTGCTACGAAGTATAAGCTAACTATATCATACGTACCAACCCCACGCATGGACTGCCATGCCAGCGGCAAACACTGCTACATGTATCGGCCTGTCACGATCCTCCGCCATTCTACGGTTTGACGGTGCTGGCTGACTGCATGAGCCGTGTGCTGGCTGCGGAGATGCAGCGCCGCGTGCCTGCCAATGGGCCGCCGGCGTTCCGCGCCTAGGCGCATCCCCATTTAATGACGCTAGGCCGGGAACGACCTTGAAGGACCACTGTCAGCGCCAGACTCAGGAAGCAGTCATCGGTTGGTTTCGTGAGTTTCGTGAGTTTTGCTAAGCTAGAGTTGAGTAGTGCGGTGACCGGGCGAGTGCCCGAGCTGCTCAGTCGTGGATTTCCCTCGTAAGCAACAAACAAACAAGTTTTTCAAGTTTTTCATTTCGTTAAGCGATCTGTCTAGCAAGTTCTCCTGCGCCGGCCTGGAGTACTCGACCCCGGCATCGAAGGAAGACCGCGACAGTTTGGTGGAGAAGCAGGGTACTTCTTGCTAGTCCAAGCGGAGAACAAGGAAAGCGTCGCTCAGTCAAGAGCGAGCTGTTGGTTGAAGAGCGCTTGGCGTCACTGCGTCAAGGCGAAGGAAAGAGGTAGTGGGGACTACGATGAGTTCCCATGGAACGTTCGGTGACGGGCAGGGCGGCGGGATCGGAGACGGTCGAGGAGGCTGGGCCTCACCGCTAGGCACAGGGTTGCCAGGAGCTGCCGAGATCGAGGACGTAGGAGAGGACGCGCGGAACGCGGTTGCTGCGCGTGGCGATGGAGCTGAAGGAGCTCCGAGTGGAGGCGGCCAAGGTGGTCAGGGCGTGCGCGGAGCGCAACCTCAACCTGACCAAGGGACTGGAGGAGGCGAGGGCCTCGCGGCCCAAGGCGTTCCAGGGGCGTGATGGTGCCCCGCCTGTGGCTGCCGCTGGGACCTCACAAGACGCGTTCCTGGAGACGCTGCGCGGCCGCGAGATGTTCCAAGACTTCCTCGCGGCGCTGGCGCGACAACCCACACCGAGTGAGGCGCCTGACCAAGGAGGCTCGACGGCGACGAGTGCTGCCTCGTAGACTGCAGCGCCGATCACGGCTTCAACGGCCAGGCCGAGTCTACCGGCCTCGGTGGACGCGACCCAGCCGCTTGGGGTGCCGGCGGCGGAGTTCCAAGTTCCATCCCGATGGTGACGCCGATGGAGCCGATGGTGACGCCGATGGAGCCGATGCCAAGCGTTCCCGCTCTTCCGAGCGGCTACGTTCCATCGTCGATACTGGGGGCGCCGTGGCAAGGACCGGTGCGGATGCTGGGCGTGCCTCAGCCAGGACCTGCGCCTGGGCCCACGCCAACGATGACTGAGCCGGGGCTTGGCGCTACGGCGGTCCCTACGAATGTCGCGAGAGGAACGATGCCTGTGACGACTACGGTGACGTCGACGGTTGGTTCCGGAATGACAGGGCCGAAGACGATGGCAAGTAGCCCGGCTCTTCAGACGTTCCTGAGGGACGGTTTGAGCAGGCCCTGCGCATGCACACGAGCGGTGGAACGATGGCGACGACTGCTTCGCCGCCTCGCCCGACGGCTGCTCCGGCGGGTTATGCTCCGCCAGTCGGTCCCGTTCCGACGCCGGCGCCCGTGGGATACGCCTCCCAGACGGGGTTCTTGCCGAGTCAGCCTGTTCAAGGCGTTCCTGCGTACGTGCCGGCGGCTGCGCCAGCTTTCACGCCGAGTGGAGTGTCACGGGCGGCGATCCCTTCGTACGGCGGCGTGTCGATCAACGTTCCGGATGCTATTGGAACGCCGGGGCTGGGAGCGCTACCTCCGGGTGCGTTCCAGCCTCCGTTCCAGCCGTTCATGGTGGCCACTCCGACGTGGGGTGCTGCGGCCGGAACGGCGACTCCTCAAGTGCCCTACGGAGGACCGATGGCGACGATGGAACGCCCTCCTACGCAGGGAACGTACCAGTTCGGTGGGCAAGGCGGAGGCTACGGCGTGCCGACAGCCTTGAGCTACCAGACTTCGAGCCAGCCTGTGATCGGGATCCCGAACGAGCTTTGGAACGCGGTGAAGGTCATCGCTCCGTTCCAGTCCGAGTCGGCCTCCAGTGAAAGGGCGGCGACGTTTTGGCGTTCCTTCGAGAAGTGTACGCACGGGATGGACGACCAGATGCGGTTGACGGCGTTCGAGCACTGTCTAAAGGGCAAGTTGGGTCTGGAATGGTGGTACAACTCGAGGATCGACAGCTTCGAGGCGCTACGAGTACGGCTCCACAACCGTTTTATCTGCCAGAAGCCTGTGCAGCTCTGGAACCGCCTGAAGAACGCCAAGAGGAACAAGGGCGCGTCGGCCGAAGAATCGGGTGACCGCATCTCGACGATGTGCTAGGCGCTCAACTACAATGAGCCGCGCATGCGTTTCGAGTTCTTCCTGGAAGGGCTGCGGAACAAGCAGACGCGTGCCATGCTGAATTTGAGCATGGTCACGTCGATCCCTGAGGCGTGCGCTCTGTTGCTGTACAAGAACCTGCACCTGCCAGTTGAAAAGGAGAACGAGTTCGCGAGCGAAGGTCCAGGGCGGAACGAGTCGAAGGCGTCGACGTCGACCCAGTCTCAGATGCTCCAGCTGCTACAGATGATGAACCAGCTGATGTTGCAGCAGCAGAGTGCTGGAACGCCTTCGTCGGGCCAGATCAACGCGGTGACGCCGACTGTGGCGGCCGTTCAGCTCTCGAATGGGAACGGTCCCTTGCAGATTCGTCTCGCTCCTGGCACGCGCACGACGGAAGGAGGGTGTGGTGTGTGGCAGCTGCGTGCGCGCAGGCCACGGTCGTGAGCTCTGTCCTCGACGGAACGGGCAGTGTAACCGTTGCGGTGAGCCGGGGCACTACTCTATGGAGTGCAACGTTCCGAAGCCGAGAGGGAACTTCCGGAACGGGGGACGCCGGGCCATGACGTGTTTCCTCTGCGGAGAAACACGTCATGGCCCGGCGTCCTCCGTTCCTCTGCGGAGAAACACGTCATGGCCCGGCGTTCCCCGTTCCGGAAGTTCCCTGGCCTCGAGCAACTGCGTGGATTGATGACCGCAGCTGCAACGGGAACGGCAGCGCCCACGACCCAGTCCCAGCAATGAAGGGGGCAGGAGGAGGGGGAAGGAAATGTCGCTGCTTCCTCTTGCCTGATTGGCGACATAATGGGAATTGCGGGCTCGCGAATGGAGATTGCGAGTGAGCCCAAGAGGACTCCCGGACGGGAAGTGTGGAAAAGTGAGTGTGCTCGTGGCTGTGGTGCCAAGCACGAAACGACGGAAAATGCAGTGATGAAATTGAGAATTGAAGATACCAAGCCTCCAGTGGTGGAAAGGCCTGGTCTCGTGGAAGCTGGAACCAACGGGGATCCGGTCTTGCCCTCTTCGACGGCGATAACCTCAGCTGGAGCGGGGTGTTCCGAGCTACAAGAGGCGGGCCCACAGGAAGAAATGGCAAGCGCAACGCCTCGCGGTCGACCAGTGGAAGAGCCATCCGTTCCGTAGCTGCAGACGCTGCGTACGTGAGGCTGGAACGAGTGTCAATAGTTAAAGAGGAGAACGCCAAGACGGACGTGGCTGACACGGACGCGGCGGAACCCGGCACCCGTGTGCCAAACGAGGACACCTTGGCGGGCATAGTCGGCGCGATTTCGACGGAGTCGAATGAACGCGGTCCGACAAACGGAGAAGATCGAGCCAAGGGAACTGGTCCAACCGGGCGCTACGACCGCCTGTTCACAGATAAAGAGCTGGACGAGCTAGAGCTGGGGAACGGTGGAACGGTGAGGGCGGAACCATAGGAGTTCGAAAAGGAAATGGAGGAACGGCTGTTCCCGCTGGATGATGATCAGATCCAGCTTCGCGTGAAGCGGAACGCCGAGAGACAAGTGAAGCCGACGCTCGAGGCCTTGAGTGACGAGCTTGGGATACCAGTGGAGGTCTTGGAGTGGACGATGGATGTTTCGTCGGGAGCGCTCGCAACGCCGGAATACTGGTTGAAGTGGTACGAAGAGGCGCTGGACGCGTCCAAGGGGGCCAAACGCGCCAACCGGAACTTCCGGGAGGGCGAAAAGCCCAGAGACGGCGTGCCAAGTGCCGAAGGAGCTGTGGCGACCGTCGCCGAGAAGGAGGAGGATCCTGAACCAAGAGCGGAAGCTGCCGAAGCCGCGAGTCTCTCAGACGAAGGAGCCGAGGCCGCGGAACGCGAGATACTGCGGAACGGGCCGAGGAAAGTCGATGCTCGATCGCCTTCACTTGGCATTCCGTAGTCCGACCGCGAGTCTACGAGCTACTGAGGGCCGACCTGGACCAAGCGGAACGCCAAGACGAGGAAGGGCGCGAAGCTCCGGAACGAGACAAAAGAGACAAAGTCGTGATGGAGCCGCTGGACAAGGTGGCGCTGCGAGCGTTCCTTGCGGAGGTTGGAGGGAACCTGGTCGAGCCGTTCCTGAAGAGGACGATCGCGTAGGCCTGCAAGTATTACGACAATGAGGCCTCGGCCGTTCTCGAAAAGCTGCGGGTCCGCAGACGGAAACCTCCAGAACGCAAAGAGCCAAGAGTCGCGACCGTTGGACAAAAAACGACGACGGTGTTCTTCGAGCTCCAGTCTCCCATTTCGGATCCTGAGGAAGAAGCCAAGGCCGAGGAGACACCGGAGTTGTACGCGGTGAAAGCGCGGAGATCTCCAAGCCGGAAGAAGCCGCCGAGGCTGCGCGAAACTGATCATGGGGACGCCCAAAAGGACAAGGAACGGGTTGTCGCCGAAGTATTGGTGGCGTACAGGCACTGTCGGATGGATTACTGGACAGTTGCCCGTCGGAGATGTTAGCTGACATGGGTGCCGTCGTGAGCTTGGTCGGCAAGCGAGTGCTTAAGCGACTGGGCCGAGCTGCGGAACCCCTTCGGCCCTACAAGGGCAACTTGAACAGCGCCTCGGGTCACGCACTGCGAGTCAAAGGGGTGATCGACCTGCCCGTGACATTGGGAACGTTGGACAAGACGTTGCCCTTCGTGGTGGTCGACCACTTGCATGTGGACGCAATTCTGGGGACGGACACGCTCTGTGCGTTCCGCGCTGTGATTGACTTGGAGGACCGGACGGTGACGCTCAAGGAGACGAGTGATGTGATCCCGTTGGGCGAGACGCGGGTTGAGGAGACTTACGCAGCGACTGTGGCGTCGACGGTGCGACTGGAACCTGGACGACAAGCGCTCATGAGGTCGAGGGTCAAGGGAACGGTAAATAATGACTCTGTGTGGTGTTGGTGGAAGGCGTTCCAGGCTCGGACGAGTCTCTTCGCGTGGCGAGGACGCTCTGCACAGTGACGGACGGACAGATGTTGATCGAGGTCTGCAACGCGTCGGCTGAGGAGATCGAGATCACGACCGGGGCAGATGTGGCTGCCGTGGCAGTCGTTCCTGATTCGGCCTTTACGGTGCCGTCTCGTGGAACGGGCAGAACGGCCGACATCGATGCCGTCCTGAGCTCGTCCGCTAGGAACGACGTGGCGGCTGGAGGAACCGAAGAGGCGGAGATGGTTGCTGCGTTGAGCGATGACCTGGAAGAGGACTTCGAATGGACTTCAGCGACTCGTCGTTGGGAGCTGAGCAGAGGGCGTTGGTCGTGGAGACGCTGAAGGACTTCAAAGACATGTTCGTGGAGACGCCGAAGAAGCCGGGCCGTACCGACCTTCTGAAGTTCTGCATCGACACGGGTGATGCCGTTCCTTTCAAGCAACAGCCATATCGGGTGTCGAAGGCCGAAGGGGACGTCATGGAAGCGGAGATCCAGGAAAATCTGAAACTGGGACTGATCCGACCTTCGACAAGCCCATGGTGCTGATGATAAGGAAATCGGATGGAGGAATTCGGTTCTGCATTGATTGCCGAAGGCTGAATGCTGTCACTATCAAGGATTGCTACCCAATGCCTTTGATCGACGACATTTTGGATGTCTTGGGGAACGCCAAGATCTTATCGACGATGGACATCGCGTCAGGGTTGGAACGTGCCGATGGATCCAGACAGTGTGGAGAAGACTGCGCTCACGAGTAAGTTCGGGTTGTATGAGTGGCTCGTGATGCCTTTTGGGCTCTGCAACGCGGTGCCCGCGTTCGAACGGCTCATGGAGAACGTCCTCGTTGATCTGAAGTGGAGGACATGTCTGGTGTACTTGGACGACTGCGTCGTCTTCAGCGACGACTTTCCGACTCATTTGATCCGGTTGCGACAAGTGTTGGAACGGTTCCGGAAAGCTGGCTTCAAACTCAAGATGAAGAAATGCCACTGGGGACGTGACCAGGTGGCGTTCCTGGGCCATATCGTCACGCCGACTGGAATCCAACCGAACCCGAAAAAAGCCAAGGCCGTGATGAACATCGAGAGGCCGCATGACTTGCACACGGTGAGGGCGTTCCTCGGGCTGACTAGTTACTTCAGACGGTATTTATCGGGCTTCGCGGCGATCGCGGCCCCGCTGGAGCAACTGAAGCAGAAGGGAGCCAAGTTCCGCTGGAACGAGGACTGTGAGGTGGCGTTCCGACAGCTGCAGCGAGCTCTGGTGAAGCCTCCGATCCTCGTCTACCCGAATTGCTCTGAACGGTTCAAGCTGTACGTGGATTCGTCGCACTTGGCCGTTGGAGCGTGTCTAATGCAGCCTGTCGACGGACGAGATCGAGCCGTGGATTATGCCAGCAAGATGCTCGTCGGGTCGCAGAGGAACTGGGTGAATAAGACGTCTGGAACGACAGAAATCGAGTGCTGGGGTATCGTGTGGGCTACGAGGAAGTTCCGATGGTACCTAGCGCACGCAGAGTTCGATCTGTTCACGGACCATCAAGCTCTCACGTGAGCTTAGGAGAGAACACGAGGACGACGAACGCGAAGTTGGCACGCTGGGCGATGGAACTGTCGCAGCTGCGCTTCAAGGTGTTTCACAAACCTGGAACGTCGATGGGTCACGCGGACGGGTTGTCGAGACTGTACCACCGGCCGGATTCCAGTGTTATTAGTGTGATACGGATGGCGGATCTCCTCGATGCTGAGGATGGTGAGTCGAGCGCAAACGCCGAGGGCGAAGACGGTGGAACGATTCCGACCGGAACGCGAGGGCGTGCTTCAGTCGAAGTCGGAGAGCCGACTGCCGCAGCGGAACGCGGTCATCTGAGTGAGCCTGACGAAGGCGTGCCAGCGGTCGAGGCGGAACCAGGAGCCGTGGAACCACTTTCGCAAGAAGAGCGGGAAGAAGACGACGACGGAGTGGTGCCTCGACCGGATCCCTCGCCCGTGGATGACTTTGGCTTGGATCGTGAGAAGTTCGTGTTGGAGCAGGAACGAACGCCATGGATGCGAGCTTTGAAGGCGTTCCTGTTGGACGGAGCCTTGGCGCTGGACCCGCAATTGCGAACCAGCGTGCTGAAGATGGCTCCTCACTTTGTGGTTCGGAACGGAGTGCTGATGAGACGTGTACACCTGGGGGCGCGTGCCGGCCCAGCCAGGACGATCAACGTTCCAGCGATTCCGTTGCTGTTAATCGAGACCGTGCTGCACTATTGTCACTCTGACATCTTCTCGGCGCATATGGGGAAGACGAAGACCGCAGATAAGGTCCGGCGCCACGCCTAGGGATCAAGAAACGCTTCAGTTCCGCGTACCACCCTCAGACACAGGGGTTGGCGTAACGCTTCAATGGAACGTTAATGGGGATGCTGAAGATGTTCGTGAGCGAGACGCAGACCGATTGGGACGTCTACTTGCCGAGGGTTCTCTTCGCGTACAGGACTGCATATCATGAAGCTTTGGGTGACACTCCCTTCTTCAGCCTGTGCGGCCGAGACCCGATGCTCCCGATCGACCTGGCGTTCCTGAATACTGGCAAGGACTGGAAGAGCAACGAAGTGGCGGCCTACCGAAGGAAGCTGTACTTCTCGTTGCGAGACTCTCGTCGCCTGGTGGAACGGCAGCTGATCAAGGCTCAAGATCGTCATGAAAAGAGGTTGAGTGGTCAGAAGAAGGTGTCGTACGAGATAGGGGACGCAGTGTGGGTCTACCAATTCTTCCGAGCGAAGAGGGGTGAGCGAAAGACGAAGCAGCTGGCGTTCTCCTGGCACGGTCCGTACCGTGTTCTCGACCAAGTCGGGGAGAACGCCTTCAAAATCGCCATACCCGAGTCACCCGAACAAAACCGTCACGATCAATGTGAACAGGCTGAAGAAGTTCTGTGGTCGGTGGAGCCGGCCGCACGCCGATGAAGTGCCGGAAGGCGCGGAACGCGAAGGCGAGGAGGAAGGAACGGGTCCCTTGAGTGAAGAGGACTTGCCGTCCTCGGGTTTCGCGGAACGGGTCGCAATTGCAGGTGAGGACATGCTGTGACCGGAGTGAGCTCGCCGATTGTGGATATCGTGGCGAAGCGGTTCGAGGCTCGGCAGTTGCAGTACTTGGCACTCACAGCGTACGAGACGTTCTGGATGCCGCGAGCTGCCCTCTCGCCCGAGTGCGATGCTCTTGTACGAGCATTCGAGGATGCAGACCGAAAGAAGCGTGGTCTGCCGGAGTTGCGCCGGAACGCCAGGTTAGTGGATGCAAACGCGGACGTCGACGATGCAGATGTTTTATGCTAGCCGGCAGAGTGCCGAGTGGAACGGGTGTGGCCCGTGAGCCGCACGAGAAGGTGTTTGGAAACGTGTGAGTATTAAGACACCGAGTGGCGGGGTGTATTTTGATGCCCGAGTCTCGCTTGGCTCGGAGGGACGATGCGTGCGTCTGTGGCTCTCCTAGGAACGATATTGTCATGAAGTTACGAAAGGAATTGGAAGCAACAGAGGGAGAACGCAAGTTATTTGATTATGAAAAGAGGTGGAAAGAGAACGGAACGACGAGCGCTGAGGCCTACTTGTCTGCGGAGAGACTATTCATGCTGGTCTTCGTCTTCAACGCCTTCTTCGGCGTCGGATTTGGAGGGTTCGACTTCGTCGTCGTCGTCGGGCTCGTTCTCGTCGAGGTCCGAGTAGTCGGTACGACGGTCTTCGACCCTGGTGATCGCTTTGGACGTCGGAGTTGCGTATGTGCCGTCGATCAGTCCGGCGGTGACCTGCGCTTGGACGGTCTTGATGCTGGCGCTGTCCATCAGAGTCCGCCACGGGTCTTCAGTCGTCGGGCCGGCTCACGTGTCCTTTGGCTTCCTTGAGGAGGTGAGGTCGAAGCGGATGCGGACCAGGGCCTGTCGGAGAGGCGGAACCGCGGCTGGACGTGTGGGAGCAGGGCCTCGGTTGTTTCGAGGAACGACCTCATGTTCGGGTAGCCGACGAAGTCGATGAAGTCGGGTTCCAGCGCATTCACGAGCGTCGCCTCGTAGCGGTTGGCGTCGTGTTCCGCTAGCCAGGCCAAGTCTTCGGCGAAGGGAGTGTCGGATGGGACCGTGTCGCCAGAAGTGCGTCCTGGGGGCCCTCCAAACCAGAAGAGTTCCGGGTGCTCGTCGAGCCGCTCCATGAAGGCGTAGAAGCCCCAAGTCTCGATGCAGAAACGCAAGAAGACGAGCCGGGCATGGATAGCGCGGAGCTTGAGCTTGCGGCGGTTAGACATTGGGTTCCCTGACTCGAGCGGGGGTGGAACGCCTAATTCCAAAAGGCTCGACGGTGCTGCATCCAGAAGCGCCAGTGGGCGCGATGCATGTCCGGATGAGCGACAGGGTCGTACCACAGCGAACGTCCGTTCCACGGGTACGCGATGCGGCACGGGCTCTTGCCGAGGCCTCGGGCCTTGCGAAGAATGACCTCGATGGCCTGGCGGACCTGACTCCGAAGGCATCGGCGAGCGGCGTGGCTTTGGGAACGACAGTTAGGGAGGCAGGCGGCTTCGACTCGACCTCGGACGATTTGGCAGTGACCTTCGGGGGAGAGGCTTTGGCAGTCTTGGGCTTGAGCGCGGCGCGCGGCTTCTTGGCGGGCGCCTTGCCCGAAGTGGCGGTCAATTTGCGCTTGGAACGCGCAGGTGCCTTTCCCTTGGCGGGCTCGGGTGTCGTGGCGACTGGACTTGAGGCGGCGGCGGCCGATGGCGTGCCGGCAAGTCCAACACGGTGCCCCGCAGCACGGCGCCAGCCTTGGCGTCCATCGTGTCGCGGGCGATCTGGTCGAGATGCTGAAGGCCAGTGGACATGTCGTTGACGTGCTAATGGGCGCTCATGGCGGCTCAGAACTGCTCTTGAACCGTACGGACGTCGATGGGGGTCGAACCCTGGGCCTCCCTGTCGAGAGTCTCAGTCAGGAAGGCCCGCACGCGCGCGATTCGGCGGTGGTGAGTCGTGTGGACATGGGGCGTGCTTGACTGCGCCTAGTGGAGAATGGAGAGAATCGGTTGACGTGAAGGACCGCAAAGTCTCTCCGGAACGTTTCCGTGATGGAATGAAGGGCGACAACGGACCTGAGAAAGGAACGCATTGATGGTTATTGACCAACGCTGGCCTGTTTCGGCCGCCAAAGGCCCACTGTGGGAACGCGCTTCAAGTTTCGCAGAAATAAGTGCTAATGGGACTCGTCAGTGGGGTGCTGTGGTGGTGGGCGCTAGGCGTCGACATGCTTCGTTTCCTGACGGACCTCAACGTTCCGGCGCCGGCCTGGCCTATTACGAGTATCCTGATCTGGGTTGCCGCCCAGCCCTTCCGTGACGTGTGGGTGTTCGTCGAGCGAGCGTTCGGCAGCCTTGGAACGCTGTGGTTCTTCGTGCAGAGTTGCGCTGAGCGGTTCCGCCAAGCTGTTGAGAATCCGCAGACCCAGGCCATGTCCCCGGCCGCGTACGCGTGGGGCCTGGTGAACTTGTCGTTCCTCGTGCCGATCGCAGTCCTGGAGGAATACGAGTCGAGGTTCGGAAGCGTGGGCAAGCTGTGCCTCAATTGGAGTGATGCCTACCACTACACGGTCTGCGTGTTCGCTCCGGACGCGGTCCAGTCGTCTTGGGACTGGTCGTGTATGGGAACCAAGGTCTACATGTACGCGTCGAAGACGGCCGCGGGCCGAACGGGCGACTTTGTGTTCGGCATCTACTTGCTGATGACGTTGGTGATCTCGCTGGTGGTCTACGTGCCATGCATCCTCTACGACTTTCTGGAAGGTGTGCTGCCGGGCTGGAAGGGAGTGGCTTTGGTGCTGCTCGTCTGGAACTGCTGGTCCGGATTCGGAGGCAGTGGGCTGGGCGTGTCGGCGGTGATCGTCGGGCTGGGGCTCTACAGCCACTTGATGCGGCTGCTGGATGCGCGTCTCTCGGAGGCCAAGATGATGCCGAACCAAGTGGCGGGCCGAGGATGGAGCCGGCTCAAGGCTCGCATCGAGGCTCGTGAAGAAGTGGAACGTTCCGACGTAGAACGCCTGGAACGCGCGATGCTGACACCCCTGGACAAGGAGACTGAAGAGGAGCTCGTTCCTGAAGACGAAGCTGACTCCGTTCCTCTGGTGTGCATGATGGATCAAGAAGATTCGGTGCCAGTGAACGTGGCTGGCGATCATCCCGTGAGCGGCGAGGACGATGAAGAAGCTCCTCCAGGACGCCGAGTGACAGTCGGGGAGAATTGTCACGGTCCTCCGCCAGACTACGGTTTGACGGTGCTGGTTGACTGCATGAGCCGTGTGCTGGCTGCGGAGATGCAGCGCCGCGTGCCTGCCAATGGGCCGTCGGCGTTCCGTGCCTAGGCACATCCCCATTTAATGACGCTAGGCCGGGAACGACCTTGAAGGACCACTGTCAGCGCCAGACTCAGGAAGCAGTCATCGGTTGGTTTCGTGAGTTTTGCTAAGCTAGAGTTGAGTAGTGCGGTGGCTGGGCGAGTGCCCGAGCTGCTCAGTCGTGGATTTCCCTCGTAAGCAACAAACAAACAAGTTTTTCAAGTTTTTCATTTCGTTAAGCGATCTGTCTAGCAAGTTCTCCTGCGCCGGCCTGAAGTACCCGACCCGGCATCGAATGAAGACCGCGACAGACCGAAGAAGCTCCGCAAGAGCGGGACAATCGCAAAACTGAGAGCTTCAGCGCCACGCGGGAATGCGCTCGAGGAAAACGGCGTCAATGCGCTCGTTGAGATTGATTCAGACGTGACCTCGGCATCGTCACGGTCGACGTGGAGCCCGTCACGAGAGGTTGGGTCCCGGAGGTTCTCGATCTGCAGCCGGCATCTCGCTTTCATGCAGTCTCTGTAGCCGGGTAGAGACGGGTCAGTCTTGCCAATCAGACCTCGTATTATAGACCGTTCTCTTCCACGATCCTAGTGAAATCCTGGAAGTAGCGGAAGATGCGCGTCGCAGTTGTCCGTATTTAGGTCCATTGCAGCGACTGGCGCACTAGGGACTGCACATCGGGCACAAACTCTTTGAATAGAGCTTGGCTTCGTGTATATATGACCTGTAGGACTTCACTATCCGTGATAGAGTCCAACGGGCGTCGCAGGATGTTACCCGCGATGATGTCCAACACCTCGGGCTGTATGACGCCCTTGACCGGATGTTTATCAGCAGGGTACCACAACGAAGGACAAGTTTATCCGGAGAGGCCACAACCAGATTGGTAGTGTTTGATTGGATATTTTTAGCTTAGAGCGCCACAAAGTTGAAACTTGTGTTCATTACAAGAAGAAACGAAGCTCAAGATGAGCGCTATGCAAGGCTCGCTCCCCAAGATTGACTTGATGTCTCGCTTCGGGTTTGATGAGCCTAAGTTACACATTCATTTTGCAGACTTGGTTGCTGAAAAGGTTGCTGGTGTGTTAATCCGCACATACGCGTTTAACACAAACAAGAACGTAAAGCGGCTCAAGGGCGGTGGAAATCACACGAAGTGGTTGTGCTCCGACGCAAGAGGGGGGGTAAGTGGTTTGTAGCTCTTTCTCGGAAAAGGATAACATAGTCCAGCACAGATCCGCACAAGAAGACTCGAGAAAAGCCGAAAACAAAACTCTCACACGTTCCTGATGAATCGTGGTATGTTTCAGCTATGAACGTTCAACATGCTCATTTTGCAGCAGCATCGCGGAGATGAAGAGTGAATTCTTGCTGGTGCAACCTGGCTTTAATGCTGCGATCGTTGCTGGCCACAGCACGTCAAAGGCTCGGGTGGTTAACAACAACATGAAGGCGATTCACGGGATCGATCAACACAAGAAGTCTTTTCTGCTTTATCGCAACATTCAGAAGCAAAAGTCTCTACGGACAGTTGACCCCATCGCCGAGTACGGGCGTATTCCTAGTTTCCTGAAGCTGTTCGCGGAATTGAACGCAGGTTCACGCGTCTGCTGTCAGCTGGATTCACGAGGCAGATTATTTCGTGCTTTCGTATCGCTAGGGAGCGTTGTGTGTGCAATACTCGCTTTTGCCACTGTGGGAATGCGACGGCACACACATGAAGGATGCTCTCTACAATGGAATCTGTTTGACGCTAATCGGTAGAGACGGCGAGAAGAAAACTGTTCCAGTGGGTGTGGCGTACGTGCACAAAGAGACCATTGATAATTTTGCATGGTTCTTCTGTAATTGCATCGTAGCTGGTGTGAATCTTCGTGGTAGGCCAACCTTCTGTGACCGCGGAAAACAACTTCGAGCACAAGCAGTAATGCGGCGATTGGGATTGCACGTGCATCTGAAGTTTTGCTGCGTTCACATTCGATTCAACACTATGGACAAGTTTAAGGCGTTAAAGTTGAACATGCAGTCCGTGAAAGATGACATTGTGGCTCTACAAGGAGCGTCATCAACACAAACATTTGACAGCGCGGTGGCTGCCATCGGTGCACGATACCCTCGTGGCATCTTGAAAGGAGTAGGTGAGGAGGCGGTGGAGGAATCGGTTTGCAGCTATCTCCGTGGAATCCATCCCACGATTGGTCGGTGGTCGGCAACATACCGCCTACGATAGAAGACTCCGCGTGGCTGTCCAAGTCTTGGGGCAACGTGCCTAAACATGGGGACCCGCTACCTTTGTTCGGAGTGCGGTCTACAAGCGCTGTCGAAGGTGACAACAACGGTCTCCTTTGGAAGGGAGTGAGGAACAAACATGTGCTCGGCTCGCTAATGGCGTAAACTGTACAATGCTTGAGAAGCGGAAGAAACTCGTCTGTGACTGGAACGAAGCTGGGTTCGACGTATCCCCTCATGCGAAAGAGCTTTTCGACGATGAAAAGCTTCGGTGTGGCTTCGCAGACAGTGATCAAGGGAGCCCATCCGATTTTTTACGTGTTCGATGCCTTCGATCCCCGCAATGCCTCCGGTACTGCCCATTTGTACGAAGTTGACATGGCGTCAAGGATATGCACCCGATGTACGGTATCAGAACAGCTTAATGTGCCGTGCCGACACATTCAAGCTGTCTTGTACGAGCTGTCGAAATCACCCACAAGTGAAAGGTTTCAACGGGACGTGAAATGTTTTTTCACGACGCGTACACTGTACCGAAGATGGTTGAAGCATTCTGATCGGCATCGATTCGGCTTCCGTTTCACTGAATCGGTCCATTCAAGCTTTATTTTGAGCTTGAATGGACCGATTCAGTGAAACCACCTCCAAAGTACAGGCAAGCAGGACGAGCACAGCTACGTCCAAAGACCGGGCTGATATCGTCAGAGGTGGCAAAAGGAAGCCCAACCGAGGCGAGGGCCCAAGCGCTACAACGAGCTCAGCACGTCACCAGTCAGAGCGTTCTTCACCCCATTGCGACGAAGAGAGCACCGAAATCTCTCTCTTCTTTGACGACAGGTCACCGCTGCTCAGGCGTTGAAGAGAAACGAGTATCGTTGCAGTTGATGTGGCGTTCCTGGCCACAATATTCAGAGCTGCACCAATACGCCAGGTGAGCCAGAAGAAGCTGGTGTAGGAATTCTGTCAGGAGAGTACGTTGTTGGGGAATGCCCTTTCAAACTGCGCGGGATTCATGCGGCATACGCGGCAGAAAGGAGCAAATCTCAGTTATGGACATGTTACATACTGTATCCGCTGCATAGCTGCATAGTTACCTGTGATGTCCGTGCGAGCAACATAAGGAGAATATAAACAAACAAGATGTAAAATATCTTGGGTTGTTGCCATCGATATGTGGAATGTCATCTACGTCATCCTAAAGGAACGTTTAACAACATGGCGTATGGTCAGGTGATGGCAATCAGTGCGAACTAAAGTCGTGATGTACCTAATGGGCGTCTCATTATGCTACATGTACAGATAGCTCGAGGCTCGCATCACAGCAGTGAATAGTTAGAAGCCTTACGGATGATACCCAGCACGATCGATGCGTACCTGCCTGGAGAAGATGGACGCTTCATCCCCGGACACACTCTAATTGAACGTCTCCCTTGGCTTCACAGCACTGGGCCTTGTTACCACACCGCTCACTGCTACTGACTCGGTAATAGCGACGAGCATCAGAGTGCTTGCCGGGGAATCGCTGAATGAAAGGCCGAAGAAGACAGCGGAAGGTGCGAGACGAAATTCGCTAGCCCCTTTCTCATATTCTCTTGAACAAGCCTCAGCACGCTTTGGCGCTCCTTTTCGTATTATCGTCTTAGCGTGTCGTGCGATATGGCAGCGCGGGCTGCTAGAAGAGGTACGGAAGGATAGATACGTAATTGCGGCCTGAGAGTGTCGGCAATGTTTCGTGAAGAAGGTTCTCAGGCAGCAGGACGTCATGCGCCGCAACTGCGTTGGTGCTTTCACCATGGATCAGGATTGGACTATATAACAACCCTGAGCCTGAGCACTAGCCGCTATGAGATGTGGAGGGCGGCAGCTCGGATGAGTAAGACGCTGGCATGATGAAAGGTGCGTTGCCGTGTCTGTGTTTCGCCCTATTAAACGCTATCAATCTGGTTGTGGCCTCTCCTGATAAAGTTGTCCTTCGTTGTGGTACCCTGCTGATAAACATCCCCCTTGACCGTGGCCACCACACGCTCGAACGCTTCGCCTGTCACTGAACAGCGGTGGCGTATCTTCGTCACGTAGTGGTTCCATTCTCGGTACCAGGACACGAGCGAGGCATGATACCAGCTCACCAGCTTTGGTGGGCGAATACCTCGAAAATGGGCTGGGGGACGGTAGGACCAGCGTCCATGTTGACGTCTCCGTCCGGGTCGAACCAGCCTCCCGACATTGTCCAAACGGCCGAGTGGCGAGAGCAAATGTATCCAGTTAGACAGGGATTAGATTGCAGTACGAGTACAGTTAATGACACAATAGTAAAGTGCAGACGTAGGTAGTTGTGGAAGCTTCTAGAAGATTCCATCTACCTGAACTGCGGGGGCGGTCACTCTCAACTTTCGACCCGCCATCCCAACAGCCCTGCCTTCCATTTGAAATACTGGTAGCACTTGTTGGTCCCAGCAACCTGACCAGAAAGAGCCCATGCCGACCAACGCCCAGCTTCAAGCTGAGATCGATCGGCTGAACCAAGTGATGGCAGAGCGCACTCGAGAGCCCAGCAACCTGCCCAAGTTCACCGGCAAGTGAGGGGAAGACGTGCGCGAATGGCTGTTTCAGATCGAAAACGCGTGTCGCATGAACGGTATCCTGATCGAGGACACGAGCACACGACTGCCGGGAATCGCCGGGTCGGCCATGGAGAAGCCGGCCTCGCGGTGGTTCCTGCATTGGTCTTCGACGACGAGAAGCGAGGAGCACACGTGGGGGATTTTCCTGAGCATGTGCTCCAACACTTCGAAGCGTCGAACTACCAAGCCGTCCTACGAGAGAAGCTCCAGCGACTCAAGCAGACGGCGGACATCGAGACCTACAACGGCGAGTATTCGGCTCTCATCTCCGCGTAGAAGGCATGAGCATACTCGACCAGGTGCTGTGCTACGCGAATGGTCTCAAGTTTCTCACGCGCAGCTACGTTAAGCTCAAGAACCCAGACACGCTGAGCGACGCTATGGACTTCGCCATCAAGTATGAGGTGACCCACTTCGTCGAAGAAGTGAGCGAGCGTCGTCCTGACCGAGACAAGCGATCGTTTTCGGCTGGAGAGACCCACGACCGGGGCAAACCGTTCAAGGGGAAGTCGTTTCACCTGAAGGGTCGCCTTAAGCCGAAGCCGGACAACAAGCGCGCTGACGATCGTACCTGCTTCTTCTGCAAGAAGCCAGGTCACAACAAGGCCAACTACTTTGCGTGGAAGAAGGAACAAGCCCAGCAGGGAAACGAGCAACCACGTCAGTGAATGAGGGTCCTGGCGTGGCCGAGAGTGTACCCAGAATGACTGAGATTGAGAATATCAGCCTCAACGTTCTGAGCGAAAACCCTCTTGTCTACAAGTCTCGCCGCTGTTCTCCGTTTCCGGAGAGATATGTGGAGGAGTGCCCTCGCATAAACTTGCGAGTTCAGTCTCACACAAACCCGTGGCGATCAGTTGCAGACCGCGGCGGGTGAATATCCAGGACTTGCGTAGCGTATCTCTGGGACGGAGTGGATTCAAGCGCTTCGAGTCTTGAAGCGTTGGGGTAGCGCGACGTGGATTGGACGTCACATCGCGCTTGGTTGTCGTCTGGCGCACCTCGTTCTTGGGGCGGCGCCGTTCGGGGTTGTGCGGCGTTATCGGGGCTGGCGCGTGCCTCGTCCAAGTCGAGCCCTTTCGTTTGCTCTCCTCGACGGGATGTATTTGACGTGTCCCTCGTTTCGGGCACGGAGTGTTGGGGGGTTGAGTACACCGAAGCAGTCCTGAGCCGTCCTCCGCGTTATCGGGGCGGTCTCTGGGCGACTGAGGCTGACTTGTGACTTACGTGCTACAAAGTATACTCGGGGCTGATTTACGATTCCTAGCCAACTTAATTTGCCAGTTGAGTGCACGATTTTGGAGCAAGTCGGGAAATGATCATACAAACAGCACGATAGTGATTGGGTAAAATAAAACATATCACTGTTCTCATCAAAACCCAGCAACAAGCACGAGTCCAATTCCTAAATGTTGTTCAGACCCACATCAAAACCTGTGATAATTAGTGCGAAGGCAGCTGAAAATTGAAAAAAGGAAGTGATCAATTTAGTGCACGGTCCTTCGTTCTATCTACACGTCCACGTAAACTGCCACTTCCTTTGTTACGAGGCGACCCACGATGTCCACGGTCACGCGCGGCTTCTTACGTGGGGTCTGGGGCGCAGGAGGCAGCAGCAGGATGTTGCTGCGGACGTCTTCTTGGATTTCTGTCTTTCTCTTGAGCCATGCGACCTGCCCAGTCGTTCCCTTCGCCCCACCACTTTTAAACACACGAAGACGACGCTGGGTAACCAGCGACGGCGGATAGATTCCAGTGCCCTTGAATCCGTTGACAGCGTTTTGGGGGTGCTCCATGAGGGCGGAGCGGTACTCACGGCACGCGATAGCGATAGCCTCCTTCTTGGACACGTTTCCGTCTGCGCTGGACAACAACTTCGCCTGCAGGTCCGCCTTTACTACGCTCTTGAACGGCTTGAATACTGCGACGTCCAAAGGCTGGAACAAGTGAGTGGAATTCGGAGGCAGGCGAGCAGGCAAAATGCCCCGAGAGCAGCAAGCTGAAATATCCTCTAAAAACACATAACCCGATAAAAACGTTATGAATCTCGTATGTCCGATTTGAGAGGCAGCCAATATAGGAAATCGCCAAACGGGACGTACCAATGTCGACATGGGTAGAGCTGTTGTCCAATACGAGCACAACTGGGCGCTTCACCTTGTGCTTCTCGAGTTGGGCGTCAAAGAAGTGCAGCCAAAGCTTGAACAACCCTGCGTTGATGAATCCCTTGGGAGCTCCTGAAATGCATGCGTCCGGAATGCTAATGGCGGCAATCTCTTCTTTTGTGATCCGCTTTCCGGGGAAAATGATGAGCGGGGGTATAGCGGCCCCAGCTGCGCTCACTGCAGCGATAACCGTCATGTGGAACCAGGCCTTAGCTTCTTGTCTCCAGATATTTCTGGAGCCCTTAACAGCGACCACTTTGCCTGCAGTGGTCTTTGGCATGAAGGACGTTTCATCGACGTTGAAAACTTGCTCGGGCCCAACCCGTTTCTCGATAATCAACTTCGCCATCGTGTAGAAGAGGCTCAGCACAGCTTCGCCCTCCCCGCTGTTGCGCACGCGTGCGATCTTATGCGCAACACGGGGCGCGAGGATAGAATGCCGCTTAAGAAACCGCCGATACCAGCCGGTAGTCAGCTTCTTGAGTGGCTCGCTGCCTGTGGGAATATGGTTTAGGCTCACGTATATCTCATTTGCCTTGGCGAGGATGGCATACGGACCAACGGGAAGCCCAACGCGCTGCATGGCGGCAACCCAGTCCTCCAGATCTTGCTCTAGCGCCAGCGAAATAGCGGTTTCGTGCCGCGTCGTTTGCCAGCGAGCGTTCGATTCTCTCGCAGATCTTTCGCCTTCTTGAAGAGGGTGCGCAGGGGCACAGACGACGTACGCGCTACAGTGGCAGCAGACTCGCCGCTCCGCACACGCTGAAGGGCTTCTGCGAGGTCTTCAAGTGTGTACTGCCCTCGGCGCACCACCATCGCCGCTTTGCGTTTGCAACAAACTGAGAGCCAGCCAGTCATGAAGATTCTGGCAAAACGATATACCTCCAAAATTGAATATATATCTCAGAATCTAATACTTTTGTGCACTGAACTGGTCAATTTGTTACCAACCAATCAGCAAGCTGGACAATTTATTCTGGACCCATGATTGGTTAACAAGCATAATCGTGCACTCAACTGGCACTGTGCACTCAACTGGCAAATTAAGTTATTCACTCTTTGTACCCACCTGTGTCCAGGCTCTGTGAGAATCCCCTTGTGTACCCAATGTTAGGTTTCAACACGTGCTCTCGTCGGGGCCACTTTCCACGTCACCATCAGACGGAAAATCCGATTCCGTTCTAGATCGAGTTTCCGACTCGGGTCGAAATCCGGTTTTCCCGATCTTCCCTATCCCACGTTGAAGTTCGCGTGTCGCATTCCGATCAGATTGAGTTCAGATCCGGCACCGGTTATGTCCACACTTCATGTCCCGTCTGCGACGGCCTTCAGTCTTGTTCCATCAATCTCCTTGTGTCCAACGCTTACTCGGGAATTATCTGTCCATCAGAACTTTCCTTGAACCGCTCTACCACAGATACACGTGGCTGACAAGAACATCGCGACGCGAAACGTGTTGCTGGACTGCGGAGCGACCACGATTTATGTGTCGAGCCGCTGGGTCACGGAGCACCAGCTCCAGACGACGAAGTTTAGTGACAAGAAAATCCGCGTCAAGCTTGGAGACAACCAAATCGTGGAAGCGGGACTGGAAGTTCGGCATCTCGAGATTCAGTTGTCGGGACTAGATGAGGCGTACAAGCATGTCGCCGTCGTCTACGCGATACCCGATGAATTTGACTGCATCCACGTGGAATCAGACATTCCTGGAGCCGGCAGTGGCTCTAAGGCTACCCACAGCCCTTCTCGATACCGAAATCAAGAGAACTATTACCCAACTCACTCCCGGGCAAGTATCGACTCAAATGGCCACCATACATACTCTAACTATAAGGTCCCATACCCGGACAGATCTGTAAATTTATTTGGATTCTCCATAGAACTTTTGCTGAGCTCTCATTGAAAGTCCCATCGGACAGATCCGTTGTGGTATTCTCTCAATGATGCAGATCGCATCATATTGAGTGAAGATTGATACTATATAACAATGGCTGAGACTCGTACCGGTAGCATCTACAAGATCATTTGCTCTAAGAGCAACGATGTCTACGTTGAATCCACTTTCAACGCCCCGAGAACGCGGATGTCGCAACATCACTCTCAGTTCAAGAGCGGGAGTGGCGTAGCGATCTATCCATCGTTGAAGCAGCATGGATGGGCGTCATTGAAAATGATTCTGATCGAGACTTACGAGGTAGTTGATCGGCACCACTTAGAGATGTACGAGACGCTATGGTTCAACAAACTCAAAGCAATCAATAAGAAGGTACCCTTTCAGCCTATTAGCAGGGATATCGTTGTTCAGGCTCGAGAGGAAGCTGAGAAAAAGAAGCGGAAAGCTTGGTATGAGGAAAGGAAGCGCATCTATCGCGCGTACCGAATCCCCTTTAAGTACCCGCGCGGTATAAGCGCATTGTTCAGTTAGAGGAGTCCGACCCATTGATCAGCAAAGTGATCAAGGCGTCTCGGTTGCCCACCCTGAAGGAAATCATATAGCACGACACGAGGATGCTCCTATCACAGCAATAATAGACTGCTCTTTTTTATGAAATCCATGAATCGGCTGAAATCCAGGATCCAAAATCGAAAATAGGCTGTGAATTTCAGGCGGATTCGGAAATAGGCTGTGAGTTTCAGACATATTCGGAATTAGGCTGTGAAATTCAGAGATCCAACAGGCGCAAGATCTTATAGGACTCTAACAGCGATGTAAAAAAAGAGAGGCATGGCCACATCCAATTTCAGCGAGAGGTGCTGTAGTCGCCTCTCGTGCTGCGTGCCCGGAGTGGCCACGTATCCGGACACTTGGCAATCGCATTAGAGACGCGGGCAGGGTGAATTGATAGCGTTAGATCGAACGTGCCCGGAGTGGCCGGTGGCCGGATGGAATCTGAGTCCGCGCCATATATACGTGTATATATACTACTGCTATAATATATACTAGTAGTACTACTCTTTATATTTTCTCTTATAAGTTAAAAAAGAAGAAGGCACGTGGGCACAGACTATAACAATCATACAAGAGTCTCTCTCGTTGCATTCTCGTGCAAATTGATCCGGCCACTCTATCCGGCCACCATCCGGGCACACCTTCCGCATCCGGGCACAACCCATGACACGCTAACAGAGGAGCTGAGGGAGGCGGGCAGAGGATGCAGCATACGGGCATGGGGATCATAAATAAAAATACAGTTGCTGGGATCGAGCCACGCGGTTGGTACTCTACCCTCGTGTAGCGATTGGTCTCACAAGCTCAGGTGAATGATTTGATTACGTATGGTGGTCGATCGGCCGTGTATCACGAGAGCTACACCATCGGGGGCATTTGTGTTGGATTAGAATACCAGCACCACATCCGCATCGTTCCAGTCCGAACTGCCGCTCGAGGAACTGACCGATCTCTGTGTCTCCATCATATACGCGTTGCCCTGCTAGCCATCGGCAATAGTTGTAGTCGCACTTGATGACGCTGTAGATGCTTTCGCCGGCGTGTTTGCCGAAGTCAATGATCATTGTCTATATTTATGCATGGGGATTGTTGTCAATTTTTTGATATTTATCGTCGAGATAGCTCGAAAACAGAGTAGTATTTTCATTGATCAATTCCAATGCTGATAGCTTGCGATGATGATCATGCTCATGATTGTCATAGACTCTTTCAAAATATGAATCATATAGGCCAGATTTTGTAGCCATGTCGAGAAGGACTTCGTAGATGGGCCAGACCAATAGAAAATGTCCCTTACGATGACAGAGCTGAGTTAATTGATTTATCGTAGTCATGGTCTATGTATATGCAAACATTTTTGGTGCCGATGTAAATTAACTCCGGCAACTCCTTGACCAACCGACGGAACTCATCGAACCCGTGCTGTAGGTAGTATAACCAGGCCACGCAGTAGTCCCCACAGTGCCCAAATCTGTAATCTTGGATACGCCCGCCATACACCTTGTAGTCGCGCGGGATGACGAGCGGAGGCGGGAGGCCGAGTGGATCGAAGTACAGCTTGTGCTTATTGCTCAGAGCCACCCAGTGCGTTCCACCGATGTTCGGAGTACCCATGTTGAGAATGCAGTAAGTCTTCGATCTATCCATATATTGCTTGAACACAATCTGATCCACTTGAGTTCCCATTGCATTGGCGAGTTTGAGTAGATCCGCGTCGGAGTCGCGGGTTGAGTTAATTATTTTTTGGATCAACGGCATAGTTATGTGAGCTTCTATATAATATACAATCGATATTTTATGAGTACTGCCGCCGGTCTATCCGCATTCGAACATTCCGTCGAACCCTCATCTGGTGAAGTTCTGTTTTCCAACAAGAAATGGACGTACATTCAGGACTCGAGCTCTACGAGTGGCCAGTACAATGGTCAGATCCAGCTCAACCTTCAATCGATCAGCTCTCAGGCTGCCTTTGTCAATTGGCAAGAAGCTGTGATCCAGCTTCCTATCAAGCTACAGATCCTCGCGGAATCCGCATTCACTCTCGAGCCCAACAGCTCAGCTGTTTTCGATCAGCTTATCCCTAAGGCTGGATCGTGGCAGTTCATTGACTCCGTTTCGGCAGTGATCGACGGTGTCACCGTGCAGACGAATCAGATTCATGGGAACGTCAATGCTACTATCAAGGCCCTCACCGAGTGGGACCTCCATGATCTAACCAGATTCGGTGCCACGAGCCAATTCGCGCTCGACAAGTATGCTCCAAGCACGTTAGGCAGTCCTCAGAGTCTTGAGAACGTGGCTACTGTAAACTACATCACTTCTCAAGCTTCTATCGGTGAATTTGGGCTTGCTAACACGGTCGTCAACACCGGTGCCCGCGAACGCTCTCTCTTCACTGCTGTGCAGACCACGTCGGGCGCCCCGCTGCTGATATCCTTGGTGGTGCCGCTAGTGCATCGTCGATCGCTAAGCCGCTTGTATACGTTGCCCCTGCGGGTGCGATTACTGTAGGCCAACCGCTGTACGTAGCTCACTACGTAGCAACGATTCGCCTTGCGGACGTCTGTGATTACTTCAAGAAATGCCCTATGAGCAAGAATGCTAAGGGATTCATCTATCTTAACTACAACAGCTCGCTAACGACTCTTACGACGACCGCTTCCGCAGGAAACAACTCCATCAACCCTTAGACAGCCGTCTCGTTCAGTACGGGCATGAACTATGGCAACACCTGTCCGATCATGTACAACACGAACAGTGCTCTTGTTAGTGGTGTTTCCCCACTAGTGTATCTGGCCTGGCGGTTCCCGCCTCTACTATTCTGCAGATCACGGCTGACGTCGATGGTACGGTGACAGCCGGTTCGGGACTGACTCCCAGTCAGAAGTTCACGCGTCTGCTTGTGCCGACGTACACGCCCAATCCTACGGCTGATCAGGCGCTCGTTCAGAAGAAGAGCTTTCGATACTTCGAGCGATTCACCAACAAGGTCGCTCCTGAGCAGTCCTTCAATTACACGCTGACCAATGGTATTTCCAACCCCAAGAAGCTGCTCATGCTCCCCATCATTACTAACCCGGTATCCGGCGCAACCGTATCTGATGTTATCAACCCCATGCGATCGTGTCTAACGACCGTGCCGGCCACTACCAGTGCGTTTGCCGCGCTGAAGCGACTTCAGGTGACAGTGGGCAACCTTCCGATTTGGAACGCCCCTGTCAACTTCGGGTACGATATGTTCGTTCAAGAGCTCCTCGATGCGAGTGGTGCGGATGGTGGTCTCGATGACACTACCAAGGCGGGTCTCCTTAACCAACAAGATTGGGAATCTCTATATCGCATTATCCCGGTCGACATCGGTCGTCGCCTCCCGTCGGAGGATGGTGCTTCCAAGGCAATTCAGGTGACCGGCGTCAACACGACCAAGTACGCTCTTACGGTCTACTACCACGTGTGGCGCGATGCCGTAGCCACGGTTGACACGGTCATGGGTACGATCAGCCAGGGTGCCACTCAGGTTTAAATATAAAATAATTTTATCAATGAATACATATACTAACAATGTCGCTGAGTACATCTTTTTCCGATAATCAATCTAAGCAAAAGGCATTTGATCGATACTACGATAAGATGGCTCGGCGCGACTTTGTTCAAGGTCGTAAGCTGCGCGCGTACATCGCTCAAGAAGCCGCTGATGAGTCTCTGACGGACAAGCTAGCTCAGCTATATATGAGTTCCGTCGGCAAGGCTCCTGAGTATGCGTATGATACAGGTTCGAAGAAACTTGTTAAATCTCAGAAGGCCAATACTCCTGAGGTTATTATCCCCAGCACCAACAATGTGGATTCGGCAACCCCCGCAACTCCCGCGACTCAGCCACGGCGTGGTCGCCCTCGTCGCTGGAGCGTAGATGTTATTCTCCAGGCCAAGGAACCAATCAATTCATCAAGCAGACGCGACGAGAGCTGTTCGATCGAACAGCTAAAAAACTAATATGACTGGCGATGCCGAGGAAAAGGCATTCAATGATGCTGAGGAGTACGTATTTGAGTATCAGAAAAGCAACGCGCTAAAAAGGCGGCGAATCGCCGTGAGCTGAATGTCACGGAGGAAGTAGAAGCTAAGAAACGCATTGCTGAGAAGATTTTGCAGCAAAACGATGAGACTGAGACAAAGACAGCACCGGAAGTACCCGAGAGACAGCGAAACGCTGAGCGCGTGGCTAAATGGATGAAGGAGAATCCCAAGGTAAAACTTAAGATCGATGGCATCATTAAACGTTTCGAGAACTCAAACAACTATAACCAGAAGGAGCTTTTTGGAAAGCTTAAGGAAGCTGTGGGTGGCCATATTAGTGCGCTGACTATCCATAATTACTTCGATAACGTGTCCGCTCTTAAACCAACGAGAGGAACATCACTGAGATCATTCAAAGTATATACTTCCCGCCTGCAAAGAAATCTTAACTCAGTATTGCCGTAAAAAAATATGCTCTATTTTTTTGTCGGGATTTCAGCATCTCTGATCGGTAGTGTGCTGCCATCAAGTGGCACGATCTTATAGGGACACATGGTCTGTACTGGTTCGTCTGATGTAGGGTGTATCCGAAACTTCGATGGCCTACAACCCATCCTTAGTCATACATTAGAAGCTAGATTCATCGAGTTCGATAATAAAGTACAATATGCCGTCGATGATATCAACAGATCGGATACGAACTGAGTCCTCGTCGAAGATGAGCTGGTTTGAGTCGGTTCGAAACACTGATGGATAGGTGATCGATCTTCGGAGATCGGAGTAAATCATGGCTATATATTTATTTGGAGATAATGGCTCGTAGTTCATTAATCTGCGCCTGCTGATCCTCAATATGAGCTATCAGCTTCTTGATGACTGCTGTATTCAATACAGCTATCTGATTGTAATCCATTCCTAGCTGAATGCCCTCGAGGTCTCCATCCTCTTCAACCTTCATATTCTCATTTTCAGTATACACGAGAGCCTCTCCGCATACCTGTGCTACATCCTGCGCGATCAAACCAATTTTAGATCGACCTGCCTGGTTCAAGTATTTGTAGCTCGATGGTTCCAACAATTTGTATCTCTCGATATCAACATCCAATTTTTTTCTTTGATATTCTCCTTCAATCGTCTGTCAGACGAGGTATACACTGAGATGTTGACGTAGATGTCATCGTTGAAGAGAGCGCATATGGTTATCGAAACCGGGCCTCCTCCGAGATTAGTCCAGGCATTGGTAGACACGTTGTATATATACGTATTGGTTGCGATTGGAATAATAATATACGTGGCTGTCCCCGAAACCTCTAATCCCGCGCGCGGTGTTGAAGTATTGATGCCAACCCGACCGCCTGCCGTAATAGTCATTTTCTTGGAATTATTCGTCATTAGATGCAAATCATTATTTGATACCGTTCCAAGGTAAGCTGCATTCGTACTAGTACTATTAACACCATTACTGATCTGAAAAGCAAATTTTATCGGAGATGTAGCATTGCTTGACTCTACGAATAAAGGCATGTCGATAGATGAAATACCATCGTTGAGAGCATTGGAACACTTGATGTATATATTTCCAGCATTAAGAGTGATGGGAGCCTCACCATACGTTCCATTGTAAGGATTGTCAGTGTTGAATATCATTTTATTTACCGTATCGCTTACCAGATATAGACAACCATTGCCGGAATTTGTTGCACTCGCTGTATTAGGAGCAATGCATATTGCATCTGCTGATGATACTAATCCAAATGTATGCGGGTACCCTGACTTGTAGGATCTAGTATAACCGATGTCAAAGCACATGCGATGATATTGTGATGCGAATCCAGGTTTAGTCATCCAATCAATTCTCATCAGATCTGCAGCACTGGCAGACACTCCAGCCGAGTATGCTGAGGCGTTTTCGGTCGATATTAGATTGAGCACTGGATATGATTTGCTATTGCTAGAAGAGGTTGTCCGTGTGGCAATGGCCAAACCAGTGTCGTCGCTCACACGATACAAATTTAAATTCTCGCGATTGCCAGTTCCTCCATAAAATCGAAAGCAGTTCGAATCAGATGTTCCAAGCGACATACTTCCTATTCCTAGTGAATTCAATGTCAATGTTCTAGATGCCTGAAAAATGCCCAAATTGGCGATATCGTTGTAGTTGAGCTCCGCTGAGGACGCTGTGCAACCACTTAAAGCATTGAGCTCTGTAGCACTTGCTAATAGAGTCGTGCCACGCATCTGTAGCGTCGTTGGATTTAGATTGAGCGTTGTAGCGCTCATCATTTGCGTGCCTGATTTAGTAATCGTATCTGCTGTTATCGAACCAGTAACCGTCAGAGACGTTAGAGTTCCGATCGATGTGATATTAGGCTGAGCTGCGGTAGCTAACGTTCCGTTAATCGACCCAGAAACCGTCAGAGACGTTAGAGTTCTGATCGATGTGATATTAGTCTGAGCTCCGGTAGCTAACGTTCCAGAAATCGACCCAGATACAGTCAGAGACGTTAGAGTTCCGATCGATGTGATATTAGGCTGAGCTGCGGTAGCTAAGGTTCCGTTAATCGACCCAGACACCGTCAGCGATGATAGCGTACCAACCGATGTAATACCAGTTTGAGACCCAGAACAAAAAAAAAAAAACGAAACGGCTCCTGTGAGAGTCGTAGCTGAGATGCTCTGCAAAGCCCGATATAGAGCGACTAACGCCTGTAAAAACGAGATTCCCATCTATCATCAGCCCTGAGAGCGTTCCAAGACTTGTGATAGCTGTTTGTGAAGCAGTAGATAATGCTCCCGAAAGTGTCGTCGCCGAAATGCTGCTCAAACCAGTGATCGTCCGCGATGCTCCTGAAAATATAAGATTGCCATCGATAGTCAGAGACGATAGCGTACCAACCGATGTAATACCTGGTTGCGATCCAGAAACAGCTCCTGTGAGAGTCGTCGCCGAAATGCTCTGCAAACCAGATATAGATCGCGATACGCCCATAAATACAAGATTACCTCCGATCGTGAGCCCCGATAGTGTTCCTAAGGATGTAATATTCGTCTGAGCGCCGTCTGCAGCGTACCAGTGATCTGAGTAGCGGTCAGAGAGATAATCGTAGCAATCTCGCCAGATGCTCCGAGCACGAGAGCCTTTGAATTTGCTGCTGTTCCAGGTGTGATCCCGATTGCGTAGCTTGGTGGCGCGACTACCTCTTGCCCTCCGACCATTAGAACGCCGTTGATCGATAGGCTGCCTCCGAGGACTCCTCCACCAAGGCTCAGATACCTTTGATCGGCTTTCTCGATGGTCAGTGCATCACTGTTAGCGCTGAAGAATGACGGGTTGAATATCGGAGTTTGCACGATCGGGGGTTGAGACATATTGATTGAGTATATATACAACCCAGACAGAATATGTACAACTTCTACGAAACTATTGACCCCAAGAAGCTAAAAACGTTTCCCAAGAATGAATACTTCAAATTGCCACTGAGGTGCTGTGTAGCAAGCCCATCCGGTAGTGGAAAATCTAACACAATTCTCTATACGATAAGCCTTTTCAACCGTTGTTTCACCCGCATCATTATTTGCACTAAAGAGGACGAGCCACTGTATGATCATCTGAAGGATAAGGTTCATGGCGTTGAGATTCATCTTAATGGCTTAATCCCAAGCATCAAAGAGTACGATTCCGAAACCAGTAAGCTAATCATATTTGACGATTTGTGTCTGGAAGGCCGTAAAGTCCAATCGCAGATCGCGGAGTTCTACATTCGTGGTCGTAAAAACGGTTTCAGTATGTGCTACCTATCTCAAATCTATTACTTGATTCCGAAATCCATTAGAGTCAATGCCCAGAACTGTATTCTAGGTAGAAACTTAACCAAGAAGGATCTGAATATGATCGTTACAGAGTACGAAGGAGATTTAGATAAAGACGAGCTGATCAGACTCTACAAACGCGAGACCGCGGATCCAATGAATACTATTATGATCGATATGGTAGGTAGAAAGATCTACCGAAATCTCATTGAATATGTGTCGGATCTTTGACTCCATCAATCATGAAAAAAACATCCAGTTCATCTCTTTTTTTTTCTTTAAAATACGTAGTCATCACCCTTCTTAGGTCTCATGAGCAATCGAATGCAGATATTTGGGTCAACAATCTGCAGCGGAAGCATATATTGGCTGTAAAACGATACGAGCATCTCATTAGTCGTGCCTTGAAATGGTGTGAACGCTAACCCTTGACCCTGACTGGTAGTGATAAGCCCGCCAAACCCAACGCCAGCGCTGGTGAAGCTGTGTAAGACCTGATTGTGTTGGCAACTGGATTAGAGAGGTTGCTCACTCCCACGATAACAGATGCGACGGGATCGATCGTAGGAACGATATTACTAGAAACGCTGTAAACCGCGGTCTGTAGCGCGGCGGGATACGTCGCCTAAGTCAAATCAACAATAGCGCCGAGCGAGTTCGTTCCTGAATCGGGGATTTATAGCTGAGGCGTGTATCCACTTGTACTTGCTGCAAGAGCACCAGTCGCGGCTGTATATCCAGCCTGGGCTACATACGGTAGCATCGTAAATTGAAGAGCATAGGCAGACGGGTTCTCGGCACAGCTGATGAAATACTTGTACTGACCGGTAGTCGAGTTGTTGTAGTATAGATTATTTTGAATGCTCCAATATTGCAGATATGCGTTCAGATCGGAAGCGGTATACGTTCCGTCCGGAAGAGTGATGTTGAAGGTCTGAGTGGTTGCACCAGTCGGCCAGATGATGCTGAACTTGTTGTTGCCTCGGGCAGCAGTGATTGCCATCCAGGAATAAAATATGCTCACGTTACCCAAGCGCGATCTCGAACTTTGATAGATCGATTGGGCCAGAAAACATATATTTGTACTGATGCTGACTGACCTGGTTATTGATATTGAGCATGATTGGATAAGCCATTTTATCTTCGTTAATATATATTAGCAAACGATAAATTATGCATCGTCGTCGGAAATTGCGCAGATCACTAATGCCCCAGCCGATGGAGGTCGATGGAGGGGATTTGTCGGGAATCAACAGGCCACTGAAGGCTACTACCCGGGAACACAAGCCTACAAACATTCAAACGCTCCTTGACCGTGATCTTCTCTACCAGCCAGCTAGAGAAGATCACGGTCAAGGAGATCGTTAAGGAACAAAAAAAGAAACGTAAGCCTAAGTACATAGACACAACTTCTCTGCTTCGCTTTACGCGAACGCATCCTAAGAATCGTGAAGATACTTCTTGAATTGGTTATAAAACTGATGGCTGAAAACTCCCTTCTGGTACAGCTTGTCGAGAATTGTCTTCATCTCAGTTTTCAAGATGGGATTATCATCACCGATTTTGATAGCGGATTGAATCATGTTTAATCGATCTATAGAATTGCTCAGACTCTGGTTATATTCTCGTTCGAACTCTCTCGCTGGGATCTTGGTTCTCTTGATGGCATAGGCCATGAAGTCTCTCTCACTTTCGGAGCGTTGATTGAACAGGGTCTTATCGAAGCCCTTATCATCCTCTATGACGCGCCAGAGCTCACCGAAAGTGTGTGAGACGAGCAGAGAGCGCACGGTTCGTATTTTATTGTGCTTAGACTTGATCGATGCATATAGGCCATCAAAATGCATATGGAAAGGGCCGTTTGGGGCCTTGATGCGCTTGGACATGATTGTATTAGTTCGGATGTGGTATATATGTACAAATATTTCACAGAACGATGGTTTTGAATTATTAAATTATTTTTTATCTCTCGATTGCTAATATAACATGTATAAGGCTTACAAGCTTGATTTATCAAATGCTCAGGCTTAGAAGGTATTGGGAGGTAAGGCTACTCGCCTTCGCGCTGATCAGCTGGGCAATGGTCATGAGCATATGTTATCCCGAGAACTATAAACGACTCGTGCGAGCTAAACGAGCTAACAAGGCTCTCACACTTGCGATGGCTCATGGCGAGGTAGCCGCCACCTATCACTCTGTATGACTGGATCTGGCTTCTGGGGAGATGTCTGGCGCGGCATCAAGAAAGGAGCAAGCTTCCTCAAGAACTCGGGCATTCTCTCGAAGCTACTCGACGTGGGTGTTCCCGCCGCGGCTACCTACCTTGGTCAGCCTGGTGCCGCTATACCGGTGCGAGCCGGTATCCGTCAGCTCACCGAAGTTGGTATGGATGAAGACCATATGGATGGAGGACGTCTGACGCTAGGCGATGTCAAAGTCGGAGCCAAGAAGGCATACAACTACGCTAAACGCAATGGCGTTATCACTGATGTTGTGGATGCTGGCGAGAAATTTTTACTATCGAAGAGCGACCGTCCCGATCACCAAGAGATGATTCGCGGATTGCGCCGAGGCATTCGACGAAAGTATGGCGTAGGCATGGCCGGAGGATCTTTCCGTCTCGGATAGGCAACAAAAAAACACCATGATGCTATTTTTTATTCCTCATCAGGCACCTGCCACGCGTCTAGCAATCCTGTCCGATGAGAGTGAAGTAGTTGCCCGTGGGCTCGGTCGCGAGCACCGACTGTCATCTTTTGGTAATTGGGATCAGATTGGATAGCCTTCTCGTACGCGTGGCGGAAGCTATTGACCGTCTGTCGCTTACTGAGTGTGCCCTCTGACGCTCGCGAGAGAGCCTTGCCGAATGATTCGCGATTCGTTGTTGACATCTGAACAGCCTTATCAGGAGACAAGCGCCAGATGAACAGTTGTTTGGGAGCAGAGCCGCTTAGGCGAGTGAGGAGATCAATCCAGTATCGCAGGTAGTGCGCTTGAGAACGGGCGAATGCACCTCTAACGCCTGAGCACCCATGTGCTTGACATTTTTAAACCGGTTCATCAATATGCGGATACGACCGCCTCTCAGCACCTGTAGCCAGTTCTGGTCCTTAGCGAGCTTGTTGATGGCCGCGCTGGTGATCTGAAGCGTAGACCAGTCGCTACGAAGGGGTGGCCGATAGATGTAGCATGCGATCATCAACAATTTTTGTAGATCGCGGGCGAAGCTCTTGATGTTCAAGCGATCACTCGGGATGTCCCACTTGGTGTAATCATCAGTCGACATCCTCTTCGCGCTAAGAGGTAGATCATACGCCGCGAAGAGCTTTGTAAAGCCCTCATCGAGCTGACGAGTCACATCAGCGAGCGGTACGGACATGGCGAGCTGATCGGGCGTAGCTACATTCTCAACAGTACGCGCCATACTCTGGTTGCGAGCACGCGTCGCAGCGGCGCGGAATTGCTTCTTCGCTGTGGCATCGACACCCACACCAGCCTTGCTATCCACGGGCGACAATATATGAAAGAGCTTTGTCTTGCGTGCCTCCATGCGCTTCGAATCGTTGACATGCTTGATGATACGACTGTACGCGTTCATGAAGCTGAGGTCATCAGCTCCATTCCCAACATCTCTGTAGAGCTTGAACAGGTACGACGATCTAGCGCGAATGGTAGCTTCAGACAGCGGCTTGCCAGCCTGTAGCACCTTTACAAAATCTTCACGGGTGAGCATCTTTGTTCGGACAGATCTGGTGATATATACTACACCAGGCAAACCTTTAAATAGAAAAAAAGTAGCTGGAACTCTCAGAGTCCGATGTCAAGGCCTTCGAGTGATCGAGGCGTTGATTGTCGGATTACCCTCTTTCGCAGCTTCATGATAGCTTCGATGTCGAACTCGGCCTAATCGAGCCGCATCGTTTGATGTTCATGCTTAGGTTCCAAACCGGACTCGTAGATGCGGTTGTTGAAGACCCAATCCTTGATCGGATCGTAGTCGATATACTCGACGTTCATCGGTATATTACTAATAAAAAAATTAGATAGAAATTAATTTACTCATCATCGAACAGGTCATCACGGCGAGCTGCCTTGGCAATCATGGCCTTGATATTATCGATAGACAGGTCGAATCCGCGACTACGGATAGATCCGATCATCTTGCGGCCCGCGGCTGGCTCAAGATACTTCATTTAATTCTTGACGAACACCTTCTCAGATGTATCTGTACGCTCTCCACAAGACTCCATCCACATATTGAACGAAGTGAGAAGGTTCTTGCTCGGGAAGAAAGTCTCTTCCGAGTGCTTGTCATTCAGGAATGTGTGCTTCGTCTCATTGTTAACGCATGCAATGATCCACTGGACAGGCATCTCGATAGCCGCTTTCTTCAACTCCTCCTTAGTGTCCGTGGTCGGCGCGCTACGCTGCGGGTGAAAGCCCGTGAGATCGATGTTCATCAGATAGTGGTATATGTGCTTGCCAGCATCGTTCTCTACGAAGTCTTTCTCGATTGGGGCAAAGTGCTCCAGCCCCTTGCCGATGAAGCGGCCTGATCCCTTGTAGAAGACAAAGCGACGCGTCTCAGTACTGGCGCGCACGACGTAGTCATTGTTAGAGAACATGATTACATTGTGGAAGTAGTCTCCCATATAGGCCTCCTGCCCCTTACGTTCGTACCGGCGGTGCTTCTCGGTGATGAGGTCCTTGACTACCTCCTGAGCCTTGTTCGCTTCAACCGACTTGTTGACCTTAGCGGCCTCGTTGAGCACGACCATGAGGTTGCCTTCCAAGCCCGCGTTAAACTTGTTAGTGATGGACTCGATAGACGACGTCTCGAGGAAGTAGCACTTGCCGATAACGTAATCGCGCCACAACTCCATGACGAAGTTCTTTCCGAGGCCCTCTGGTCCCATCACGATCATTGCAACAGCAGTCTTGAGGTGCGGAAATTGGATTATGTACGCAAGTAGCTTGACCGTGAACTCAAACAGCTTGACATCGTCATTTTCACCACGCGCCGCGAATGTGCTCGAAGAATCGAGCAAACTTGCTCTCATCAATCACGAACTCAGGATCGTATTGGTTGATGAACCCGGTGAAGGTATTAAAGATCTTCTTGTCAGTCCAATCGTACTCCATTTTTGGCGCCAAATGGAGAGAACCGCATCTCGCCATAGGCAATGCTGCTTTGCCAAACTGTGAGAAGTGTGGTGATAGCGAAGCCATGAACCTCAGCTCGCTCCGACTCCGGGTTGACCAGCTTGACCGACAGATATCCGGGAATATCAGAAATCGATTTGTACTTGAGACACTGATATGAGATGACGCACGTGCCATCACAGCGATGACTGAAGTTCTTAGTGATGTAGAACGCACTACCTCCGTTGAGGATGAGAGCGAAGTTGTTGAATATGTACTTCATCGCTTCATGACCTGAGATGGGCTTCTGCGAGAGCTTCAGATAGTCAGCGTAGCAGCATGGGTTGTGGATATCGTGAACAGGCGGGATAACATCCTTCTTGAGTTCGATGTTCCATGCTGGCAGTTGCATCAGCGCAGTGGCCGGGTCCATTTGATCATCTTTGTCAGCCTTCGACACTTTTTTGGCGGGTGCAGGCTTGGCGCTCCGGGCGAATGCCTCGATCTCATCATCGTCGTGAGCAGCAAGTTCGTATTCCTTCTGGCCCGAGTTGCCAAACCACTTTTTAGCTTTCATCTCCTCGTTGTGAGCGCACTTCCAGAGGGCGACCCCTTGCTTCTCGTTGAAAATCAATAGTAGGGTGTCCGCTCTGTCGTGCACGCGGTCGCATTCAGGGCAGTGGCTTGGCGCGGTACGAGCTACGCGCAGGTAGTTGCCACGCGGCGTGTTAGCATACAAATCCATAGAGGCTGAATCGTACGCCGGCACGCGCTCGCTGTCGAGCTTGGCGAGAGCCTTCTTGATGAACTCAGAGCTCGACTCTTCAAATGCATCGCGGTCTGAGATGTTGAGCTTGGTCGGGAGACCGTCAGAGAAGTCATGGTCGTCCTCGCATTTATAGGTATCGATGAGGTGTAGGCTCATGGTATACACGGGGTCCTCCTTAAATGGCTGAACCACAGTGAGGGTGTGGCCATCCTTGGTACTTCCAGGGAGAGAGAGAGCCGTTCTTGCGGTTGGGATTGCTATCCAAGGTATTCTTTGCGCAGAGCATATCCTTGTAGCCATCCGGTCGCTCAACATTGAGACAATTCAGATAGTTATCCTTAATGAGCTTGACTAAGGCCTTGCACTCAGATACGTTAGAGCTACGTTAGTGATTACATGGTAGCTCAGCTTCATGCCGTCGAGGACCTTGCGAGATCGACTGACGATCGCGTAGTCAATGCGAGACTCATACTCCTCAAAATTTTTTTTTTTTACCATCAACCTCTTCGAGAGCGAGCTTCATAGCATTAACGACATCCTCGCTGACCATCTTAGCCATATCTGTATCGTCTCCGTTCATCCACTTGAGCATCGACTCGTAGGACTCGACCGGGACGACGGCTTCGATATCGAAGAACATCTTGATAGTCGGATCTACCGATGAACACCTCATGGCACTCAAAGCTTCCTACGTCCATCGAGCTGGCCTTGCCGTGGAAGTACTTGATGAGGGCAAACATATCGACCGGGTTAGCGAAATATACATAGCGGCGGGTCAGATATTTGCCTTGGCGATGAACCACGTTGATAACACGGTAGCCCTTCGTATCCCACCAGTAGTTCCCGTTCGGGTTCTTGAGGATGGGGTAAACATCCGCCTTGCTGAGTGCGCACCTTTCAACCCAATAATGAGCCTCAGCGCCCCTGTGGTTAATGATACATTCGCGGACGTCGAATATTTTTTTAATCGGGGCAGACTTTGTCGGCTCCACTATAGTGGGGGTGGCAGCGGTAGTTGTGTTCGGACTCATGGGTGATGCTATGTATTCGGCAACAATTTTCGTCTCAGCCTGAATTAATTCGGGCTCCTCCTTTTTTTGCTCGACAGGCTGAACAACAGGCTCAACAATGGGCTCAGCGACAGGCTGAACAACAGGCTCATCAATGCGCTCAGCCCACTTCTTGGCGCGGTGAGTCCAGCAGCGGGTGGGGTACTTGGGGTGGTTCTCCTTCTGGCAGTCGGCGACAGAGCAGATCATGATGGTTGCGGGGGGTGGGTGGTTGCTTGATAGGCGGGGTTTTATTATACTATAGGATGCTTCGCTTAAGATCAAATGTTTTTGTCTCCCGCTCAAAAAAAAAGATCATCGGCAGTTAGTCGATTAGAATTGCGAGTCGCCCGGTAGCGCGTTTCTCTCTGCGGCGCGCGTTGATTCGCTCCTTGTTAGCGCGATAGTAGGCGAGCTGCTTAGCAATGCGCTCCTCTCTCTTCTCGACGTAGTACGCCTTCATCCGCGCCTGATGGCTCTCCTTAGTGGCTTGGTAGTGCTCTGGGTCGTACTTGGTCGGCATGGTTGGTATATAAATGTGATCTTCGCTTAAGTTCATACGTATCTTATATACTCTAGTTTCGGGTCTGTCTCCATTTTGCGCTCTAGCTACTTCCAGTAGCCCGCGTGGCTCTCCTTGATGTCTCTCAGTTGAGTGCCTGCGTGTTTGCCAAACTGGATCTCGGTGTCTCGAACGAGATGCGCGCGGACGTGGTTTAACAGGTCCTTGTCGGAGTAATCATTGAGGGTTGCGATCCATTGTAGGTATCTGGAGTCATTGAGGCCGAGGACTTCCTCCGGGCACACGCCCCCGTATTTGCCGGTTCTGAACTTGATCGAGTCGCGCACCATTGTGTATATTTGGGCTGAGATAGTATTTTTTAATTTATGATCCCCATGCCCGTATGCTGCATCCTCTGCCCGCCTCCCTCAGCTCCTCTGTTAGCGTGTCATGGGTTGTGTCCGGATGCGGAAGGTGTGCCCGGATGGTGGCCGGATAGAGTGGCCGGATCAATTTGCACGAGAATGCAACGAGAGAGACTCTTGTATGATTGTTATAGTCTGTGCCCGCGTGCCCTCTTCTTTTTTAACTTATAAGAGAAAATATAAAGAGTAGTACTACTAGTATATATTATAGCAGTATATATACACGTATATATGGCGCGGACTCAGATTCCATCCGGCCACCGGCCACTCCGGGCACGTTCGATCTAACGCTATCAATTCACCCTGCCCGCGTCTCTAATGCGATTGCCAAGTGTCCGGATACGTGGCCACTCCGGGCACGCAGCACGAGAGGCGACTACAGCACCTCTCGCTGAAATTGGATGTGGCCATGCCTCTCTTTTTTTACATCGCTGTTAGAGTCCCATAAGATCTTGCGCCTGTTGGATCTCTGAATTTCACAGCCTAATTCCGAATATGTCTGAAACTCACAGCCTATTTCCGAATCCGCCTGAAATTCACAGCCTATTTTCGATTTTGGATCCTGGATTTCAGCCGATTCATGGATTTCATAAAAAAGAGCAGTCTATTATTGCTGTGATAGGAGCATCCTCGTGTCGTGCTATATGATTTCCTTCAGGGTGGGCAACCGAGACGCCTTGATCACTTTGCTGATCAATGGGTCGGACTCCTCTAACTGAACAATGCGCTTATACCGCGCGGGTACTTAAAGGGGATTCGGTACGCGCGATAGATGCGCTTCCTTTCCTCATACCAAGCTTTCCGCTTCTTTTTCTCAGCTTCCTCTCGAGCCTGAACAACGATATCCCTGCTAATAGGCTGAAAGGGTACCTTCTTATTGATTGCTTTGAGTTTGTTGAACCATAGCGTCTCGTACATCTCTAAGTGGTGCCGATCAACTACCTCGTAAGTCTCGATCAGAATCATTTTCAATGACGCCCATCCATGCTGCTTCAACGATGGATAGATCGCTACGCCACTCCCGCTCTTGAACTGAGAGTGATGTTGCGACATCCGCGTTCTCGGGGCGTTGAAAGTGGATCCAACGTAGACATCGTTGCTCTTAGAGCAAATGATCTTGTAGATGCTACCGGTACGAGTCTCAGCCATTGTTATATAGTATCAATCTTCACTCAATATGATGCGATCTGCATCATTGAGAGAATACCACAACGGATCTGTCCGATGGGACTTTCAATGAGAGCTCAGCAAAAGTTCGATGGAGAATCCAAATAAATTTACAGATCTGTCCGGGTATGGGACCTTATAGTTAGAGTATGTATGGTGGCCATTTGAGTCGATACTTGCCCGGGAGTGAGTTGGGTAATAGTTCTCTTGATTTCGGTATCGAGAAGGGCTGTGGGTAGCCTTAGAGCCACTGCCGGCTCCAGGAATGTCTGATTCCGTGGAATTCCGTTCTTCGAGGACGTGCAGCCCCAAATCGACTGGAGAGGTCGACGTATTCAAGGAACAGAAGTGACGACTCTGCGCTGGGAGCGGTCAGGTGCCACCTGTGGACCGATCGAGGAAGGCGGACTGGTGATTGCCTCCGGGCTTCGGAGATCTGTCGAGGCGAAAGGCCTATCGGCGAAAAGACCCGATTCCTGTCGAGGCGCCGCGCTGGAAACGGATGTGAAGTCTGTGGATGGCCCGGATCGCCACGCATTGCAGAATGAGACCCCACGTGTTGTCCGCGGACAGCAAGGCAGTGCGTCCACCGACAAGGGTTCGATGGAAGCGCGTGACGTGGAGTCGCTCAAATGCGATGGTGCTGCAGATGAGAACAGCAGTACCCAGGGGAAAACCACATTTGTGGAGAAGATGTTCACAATGGACGTTGTTGATGAGACTGGTGTGGAAACCCAGTACATCACGCGCAAGAAATTGCGCAAGTTCCTGAGAATCAAGACCAAGTCGATCGATGAACCTGACTTCATGATGGTTCTGTGGAACGAGACGATCAAGCAAGTCGCTCGATCATTGCAGCGGCGGGACCAGCCTGATAACGTCGGAAGTGCGAAGGCACAACGGTATCGGGAGACGAACTGGTACAGCTTCAAAGACAATCCTGCGTTCCAGCTACTTGTGGAGTACAAGGACAGCGTGTTCCGTCCCGAACTTCCAGAAGGGTTGCCCGAGAAACGCGAGATCGAGCATCGGATCGACGTAAAAGATCCAAATCTTGCAATGTATCGGCAGCAGTGGAGACAATCACCAGAACAACAGCGCGAGAGCGTGTGCTGAGTCGAAGACATGGTGAAGAAGAAGCTCATCAGTACAAGCATCAGTCCACATGCTGCCCCAACATTCGGTGCGTCCGCAAGCCCGTCGGATGGAGAATCGTTCACGACTACCGGTACTTGAACTCGAACACCGTGCGCCAGAGTATTCCGATGACAAGGAAGGAATACATCTTGGACGCCATGTCGGGTGCGTACTGGTTTTCAACGATGGACCTGATGTCGGCGTACTATCAAGTCCGTATGCGCGAAGAAGACGTCAAGTTCACGGCGTTCCAAGCCCCCAACGGACTCTGGGTGCAGCGGGGCTGCCGTAGCTTTAGCGTCAGAGGAAGACACAGACTCAGAGAGTCTCTAGTAATATTGATAGCTAGCAAACTCTATACGAGAGTTTGCTCGAGTACCTTAATATAGCTAATTAAGGACTCCAAGAGACAGAAGTACCTTAAACAAGGCTAGTGAACTCTTAGGCTTCAAATGTGAACTGAATGTATTGTTGTTTATCGCGGCAGAGCCGCCTGTTGTATGTATGTATAGGACTCACTATCTATCATAGTAGAGCCTAGTCTAATGCATATCCATTGGCTGTGAGCCACCCACTCCTATCTGAGGTGACCCACGTAACATATGTGTGGAACTCAACTTATGTGTGGCACCTAGCTTGTGTGCATCACACTATTCGATGTAACCCCGTTACACCCTCCCCCACCAAGACGCCGGATACGGAGGGTCGTATCCGGACGAAGAAAACACTGACGCCACAAATCAGCCGAGGCTGCGGCGGAGAGGCAAGCGCGGACTGCGCGGCGCCTGTAGCGTGCTACACGCATCGGCAGGCACTGCCACCGCTCACCAACAGGGGCCTCATGCTTATCAAGCAGGTGGGGCCACTCATGTTCCGCCTAGGGCGCCGTGAGAGCTTGTCGGAGCCAGCTCGTGCAGTCCCAGACTGTATTACGTGCATGGCACCGCCTCTCCAGCGCGTTCTACGCTTTGTCCAACGCCGACAAGGTATCCATACCTGGCACAGAGGCTTTCGAAGCTGAAGGGGGTCTTGTTCCTGCGCTCCGCGCTCTGGAACGCCGCGTAGCGGCTATTGGTTTGAAGTTGAGCCCGGCAGGGCAGGGCGGCATGCCGTCCGATACTACAGCTGACGCTGCAGCCTTCGCAGCATACCGTCACGCTGTTGCAGCTCGTGCACGACTGTGCAGCTGGCAAATAGACTCGTGGTTCTAGACCAATGAACTGATGGGGCTGTCAAAGCCCATAACCATAGACGCCGCGCGTCATAGGTGTTGGCTGTGGGAGCCGGGTGTGGTGTGGCTTCCGCGTAGATGGCCACGGCCACGGCGCTTTACTAAGCATAAGCAGGAGCATTGCGCACGCTCTTACTGCATGGGCAGCTAATGCACTAGGTGCTGGCTGCCACAACAGTCCTAGGTCAGGACTTGAGCTCGGTCACTGACCCATGAACTCCTTCACCTTGGGAAGAGCTGTTTGACCGCTCACGCGGCCAGAACCCTGCCTTGGCTGGTGATCATGGCGATCTAAAGCGTCGACGACGTCGGGGCAGTCTTGCCGTAGAGGTACCTCAACCTCCCATGCGTTATCTGAGTGGGGATACCCTCTCCACTTCACCAGATACTGGTATTGCCCCTGGTAACGGCGTCGGGCTAACAGCCTTTCCACATGGTAGTGGAGATCACCTTGCTCGTCGAGCAGCGCCGGCGGCGCCTGTGTCCTCGCACGTTGAGGAACCTGTCCGTCCTGAGGAGTTGGAGAGCTTGGAGAGATCGCTGAGCGACGTGCGTCAGACCCTGGAGCGCCATGGGCGGAGGCTCGATCAAGCCGAGAGGGAATCTGACACCACCGTGAATGAGATCCGCGATCTCCAGGAGCGCCTCCAGTAGTGTGAGGCTGCTGAGTCGGCGACTCAACGCCTGGCGCGCCTTGAGCAAGGTTTCGCGCGGCTGGAAGGTCAGGTCGACCTGTTGCTGCGACTTCAGCAGGGCGCTGTGGCTCCGCCACGCTGGGCGCCAGCTCCTGAGAACCCAGATGGGCCGGGTCCCGGTACGGCTTGAGCAAGCCCACGTAAAACACGGGGGGTGTGCGCATCTTCTTCGGAAGGTTGAGCGTATACACTAGGCCCTTCTTGGCCACGACCGTGAACGGTCCCACGTAGCGCGGGCGCAACTTGGTCTTGAAGATCGCAGACACTGCATGTGTAGGTAGGTTTTTAGCGTTAAGCAACACTAGGTCCCCGACCTCATAACTCTCAACATTGCCTCTGCCTTTAGCATCCGCATGTTCTTTCTGTTTGTCTTGGCTATCAGCCATTGCGTCACGTATGTGGCGAAGGACACTTAGACGCGTTGACAGGAACTCATCAACCTGTTTACGAACAGTGAGTGGGCTGAAATCAGCAAGCCGATCGGCTATCTCTCCCCCACCAAGCCCAGGACCACGGAGTGGCAGCGTCAGCGGGACGCGCGGGTGAGTGAGGCCGTTCACGTAGAACGGAGTGTAGCCCGTGGAGGCATGCACAGCGTTGTTCAACGCAAACTCGACGAGTGGAAGCATAGCGCTCCAACGCTTCGGCGTTTCAGCGCAAATGCTACGAAGAATGTCGTCGACAACGCGATTCACGCGCTCAGTCTGACCGTCGGTCTGCGGATGGTCCGCTGTGGACATGTCCAACTTGGTGCCAAGCACCTTAAAGACAGCGTCCCAAAACTTCCCAGTGTAGCGGGGGTCTCGATCAGAGACAGTCGATGCGGGCAGCCCGTGTTGGCGGAAGACCCAATCGAGAAACAGCTTCGCTGTCCCTTCACCGTCCACGGTGTCCGGCACAGCCGCTAGATGAGCCATCTTGCTCAGACGGTCGACGAAGACCACAATCCCAGTGTTGCCTTCCGAATCCTTCGGAAGGCCGAACACAAAGTCCAAACTCATGGACTCCCAGCACCCAGCGGGTACAGGCAAACTTGCGGGGAGGGCTTCACCCGTTGACACGTCTGACACGTGCGCACATACGTGCTCGTCCATTTATACAGCTTAGGCCACCAATAGGTCCGGCTCACAGAGCTGTAAGTCTTTTCACGACCGAGGTGGCCACTAAGCACCGTATCATGGGCCTCAGAGAGGATACGATACTTCAGATCCATGTCATGAGGGACCACGACACGAGGAGTGTCCGCTGTACCCGTGCTGTAATACAGCATCCCATCAGCGATGGAGTAGCAGTGCAGGCTCGCGCGCAAGCGCGCCGACAATTTATTGTCCGAGTTTTCAACCTCCTTGCTCCCAAGAGCACGTAGCAGGGCGACACATATGTCGTCTCGCGCATACGCAGCGCGTATCAAGTCCGTCACCGACGAGGTCACCATCGTGACATGAGCAAGCTCATAGTCCGGTCGCCGTGACAACGCGTCTGCAAGACCATTCTGCCTGCCAGGCTTGTACTTCACCTCGAAGTTGTACTCCGCGAAGAAGGACAGCCAACGGGCCATCATTTGCGAGAGGTGAGGCGATTGGGTCGCAGTGCGTAGTGACGCATGATCAGTGAAGATCACAAACGGCTTAGAGCCCAGCAGGTGAATCCTGAACTTGACGAGAGCATACTTCATCGCAAGTAGCTCTTTGTCATGAACGGGATAGTTCTTCTCTGCAGCCTTGAGCTGGCGAGACTCAAACGCAATCACGCGTTCACGCCCTTCGGCGTCTGCTTGCAGCAGTGCGCAGCCGATGGCAAAGTCCGACGCGTCACAGACGACACTGAATGGACGTTCAGGGTCTGGCAATGCCAGGATCGGTGCATGAAGGAGACTTTCCTTGACTGCCTCGAAGGCACCTTGATGCTCGGTGTTCCAACACCAGTCCTCATCCTTCTTAAGGAGATTGGACAATGGCCGAGCCATCTCAGCGTAGTTCGCGCTGTACTTGTGCAAGTAGTTGGCGAGGCCAAGCCACTTGCGTAAGTCCTTTTGGTTCTTGGGAACCGGCCAGTCAACGATGGCCTTAACCTTAGCAGGATCTGCTCGAAGGCCGCGCTTCCCAACGAAGCATCCTAAGAAAGGAATTTCTTCAGCGCCGAAGATGCATTTTGATGCGTTAGCGTACAGCTTGTTGGTGCGCATGCACTCGAGCACTGCTCGCAAGTGGTCAATGTGGTTCTCCACGTCAGACCGACCGTGCTCCGCACGACTGTGGACGAAGATGTCGTCGAAGAACGTTTGAGCAAACGCCCGCAGGGGCCTGAAGAGCTGCGTCACCTGACGATTGAACGTCGCAGGCGCGTTCGACAGCCCTTGGGGCATGACTAGCCACTCCCAGAGCATACCGCTCGGAGTGCTAACCGCTGTCAGCGGAATGTCACTCGCTCGCATGAGCAACTGGTAATAACCATCGACCAAGTCGAGCGCACTGTACATCGTGCAGCCAACCATATTGTTCTGCAGAACATCCTTCCTAGGAATCGGCGTCTGTGCCGGAATGGTGGCAGCGTTGAGCTTATTGAAAGCATGAACGATGCGCCACTTGCCATTAGGCTTTCTGACACAGAACGTAGGCGTCGAGTGCGGAGACTTGCTTTCACGCACCATGCCCGCCGCGTGCTTGGCACTGAAGAACGCGTCAATGACGTCGCACTGCTCCTTCGGTAAGGGCCACTGCCTCGTTACGCAGTATTTGGTTCCAGGAACCAAGTCAATCTCATGACGGACACCTCGATCCGGAGGTAAGCCAGTGGGCGGGTCATTCGAGACCACATCCTGGAACTCCTTAACCAAAGGATAGAACGGATCCGATGGGTCCTTCAGGATCGAAGATCCACTTCGCGCACTGAGTGCCTCCGTCGTGTCCTCAAGGACAGCTTCATCCATAAGCGACGAGGAGTTCAATTCCTCCTCCGGTCGTATCATGACCACTTCGGCGAGCGCGCCAGCCTTTAAGGCATCCCCAAAGTCGGGAATGGACATCTCGTCCAGCTCTAGCAGAGCAGCCACCGTCGGAATAGCCTCGAGGCTGACGTTGCCCTCGGCTTCACCAGTCACTCCATCAACGAGTGTGTATAGCTGCTCGCTATCATCGTCCACGACGGACACGTCCTGTACCAGGACCGACGCCTTGCGTCTCGCAGTCGCCATCTGGCGTCGCTGCCGCCTCCTCGCGGAAGCTGTACGCCTCGGAGAGGCCAGCGTGTTCAGACTGAAAGTCTCGTCAGGTCGCCACCTCTTGCTGCTCTGATTGAGCCGGCGTGGAGCCGCAACGCTCACAGCCCTCGCCCAGTGGGTTAGGTGCCACTCCACCCGCATCGTCAGGGTCCGCCCCTTGATGCCTCGGCTCACAGCCGACCACGCCATCAGTGGCATGCAGCGATGCTGCGCTCTCGTGACGAGCACCGCTCAGCGGGTTACGTGCCGCTCCACGCGCATCACTAGGGCCATGCCCAAGATGCCTCGACGAACTGTCGACCATGCCATTACCGGCATGCAGCGATGCTGCGCTCAAGCCACGAGCATCGCTCAGCGGGTTACGTGCCGCTCCACGCGCATCACTAGGGCCCCGCCAAGATGCCTCGACTCAGTGTCGACCCCGCCATTACCGGCAGGCAGTGATGACTCGCAGTCACTCGGAGTCTCACTCAGTGGGTTACGTGCCACTCCACGTCCAGCCCACGAGCAGTGCTCGGGACTCGCGTCTTCGACGCCAGTGTCCATTAACTCGAACACCTCAATGTCCACCACATTGACCGACTCGGTCCAGTGCCCGCGCCAATAGCGCTTTTGCTTCCGAGCAGAGGTGGGTTCATGACTCGCCAATGCTCCCCTAGGAGGCAAGCGCGTAGCGCCTAAGGTCTTCGACCGCCAGTCGATCCATGGTTCATGGCGCTCCAGCCATGCCATGCCGAGGGGTGAGGTCGTACCTCGAATCCAGGTCGATGACCAAACAGCGTTCAACGCTATCGAAGTCCAGAAACTTCACGCCCAGGTTCACAGGAACCTTGGGCACCGTGACACGGGTCCCCGTCGCAAGACGGACGGTGACGATGTCACTCGAACGCGCCTTCAGCGCCTCAGCGTACTGCTGACTTCCTTCCATCGTGGAGCGCCGAGCATAGTTGCCCGACGCTCCGGAGTCGATAAGGATCTTCCATGGCTTCTCAAAGCCCTTCACGGTCGCTTCCACGACCAGCAAGCCCGGCTTGCATACACGTTCCGTGTTGTTAGAGAGCACGGTGCTCTTTGGGGCTAAGCCCTGCCGACCTCCTCCCTGAGGCTCAACAGAACTCAGTTCTTCTTCCCCAGCAGGGCGCCCCGCGCCTACTGGGACTTGGCGTTCCCCGCCACGAGCCAGGCTTCTGCTCAGAAGCGGAGGTTCGGCTCGACGGAGCCTGGCGCTGCTTGCGCAGCGGGCAACCCGGACGCAGGTGTTGCGTGCTGCCGCACACATAGCATCGACGGATGCCGATACGCTGCTCAGCAGCCTGAAGCTCGGCTTCCTCATCTTCAGCGTAGCTGAGGTCCATAGGCACTGCGCCATTGGACGCATCAGAAGCTCCGGAAGAGCTGGCGTGGGAAGCCGTCCAACCAAGTCGCGCCGACTTGAAGTTGAACTCGGCGTTCAACGCCACGTTCACGGCTTCCTCAAAAGAGGTCGGGTGAACACGGAAGACTTCCGTCCTGGTCACGCCAGTGCGAAGGCCTTCCATGAAGACGGTCACCGCGACCACTTCAGGAAGAGGATCCGCCGCCATGCCGGCGAGAAGAGTTCTCAACTCCTGGACGAAGTCCAACAATTCCTTCTTACCCTGACGGGTAGACAGGAAGCGTGACCTCACGCGATACGCCTGGTTAGGCGGCGAGAACACTCGCGAAAGCTGGGCCTTCAGCTGATCCCAAGAAGGGAACGCAGTGTCCACAGACGTGCCACACGTCAGGGCCCACTCTCGCGCTCGGCCACCGAGCTTGGAGATCGCAAGCGCCACGCGCTGCTGCTCGGTCTTGAGCATGGCGGACGCCATGGCCATTTCGACCTCTCTGATCCAGAGCAAAAGGCTTTCGCCTTCCTTGCCCTCGAAGGTCTCGACGCTCACCATGAGCGGTTTAGCTCGTGGAGCATCGTCCGATGCAGGCCTAGGCGTCACAGACGCCGCGGCCGCAGTCATCTTCTGCTGGACGTGCTCCAACAGAGCATTCTCATACTGAGAAAACGCCTCCAGACGCGCATGCACCGCGTCGGGGCCTTGCGAAGCAAGATGGGCCACACCTTCCGGGCCGATCAAGGACATCAGCTTCAAGCCCGTCCTGTTGGTTCGGGGGTAAGTGGGCAAATTGCTCCATCCTCACAGAGGGACAGTCGTAAGACTCAGGTGTCGGATTGACTACAAGTGCTACCAAGTGCAGCGGGGCTGCCGTAGCTTTAGCGTCAGAGGAAGACACAGACTCAGAGAGTCTCTAGTAATATTGATAGCTAGCAAACTCTATACGAGAGTTTGCTCGAGTACCTTAATATAGCTAATTAAGGACTCCAAGAGACAGAAGTACCTTAAACAAGGCTAGTGAACTCTTAGGCTTCAAATGTGAACTGAATGTATTGTTGTTTATCGCGGCAGAGCCGCCTGTTGTATGTATGTATAGGACTCACTATCTATCATAGTAGAGCCTAGTCTAATGCATATCCATTGGCTGTGAGCCACCCACTCCTATCTGAGGTGACCCACGTAACATATGTGTGGAACTCAACTTATGTGTGGCACCTAGCTTGTGTGCATCACACTATTCGATGTAACCCCGTTACACTGGGAGTATCTTGTGCTGCCAATGGGAGTCTGCAATGCCCCAGCGACGATGCATCGGTTGACATCGAAGCTGTTTCGGGAGCTGGAGAACACGGAATCGGTCTATGACGGCATTTACATCTTCACCAAGTCCCACAGCATCGACGAACACCTCGGAGCGTTGCGAAAGACTTTGGACATCTTGCGAGAAAACAAGCTTTACGTGAAGCTTGCCGAGTGTGTCTTCTGCGCTGAAGAGATCCCGCGCTTAGGTGACTTCGTTGGAAGAGATGGAGTTCGAATGGATCCCGACAAGGTCCCGACGATCAAGGACTGGCCGGTGCCGCGAACGCGGGAGGAGCTTCACAGCTTCGTTGGATTGACTGGCTACGTCCAGCGGTTCTGTTCGGAGTACGCATCGCTAACTGCGACTATGTTCACTCTCTTGAAGAAGCGGAACAAGCGCAATGCGAAGATCCACTTCAACGACGAGCAGTTGAAGAACTTCAAGGAGTTGAAGCAGAGGTTGCGCGACCCACCGGTACTGCACCTCCCCGACTTCAGCTAACCAATGCATCTTCGGACGGACGCGAGCAAGTTTGCTGTCGGTGGAGTACTCTTCCAGGTTGTTGATGACATCGAACGTCCTATCGCGTACACCAGCAGGAAGATGAAGTCAGCGCAGCTGAACTACCCCACTCAGCAGCAGGAATTCCTAGCGATTGTTCACGCTCTGGCTTCGTTCAGGATCTACTCCTTGGACAAGCCGCCTATAGTCGAGACGGACCACAAGAGTCTTGAAGGTCTATTCACGCAGAAGATGGCCAACCGACGACTCGCACGCTGGTACGATATCCTCGCGGAGTACCAGCCATCGTTCTCATATCTGCCAGGTGCGAAGAACGGCATCGCTGATGCACTGAGTCGACGGCCGGACTTGCAACTAGATACCAAGTTGTTCCATGACTTGAGCGTGAGGAGCTTCGACGACACCTCTTTCAGTTTAGCGATCAGCGAGGTAACCTCCAATTCGGAGTTGATCTCTACAATCAAGAAGGTGTACAAGAAAGACCGCGAGACCCAAGCCATTTTCGCAGCGATCAAGCGAAGGTCAGCCAGTTCAAAACCCAAGCGGGTACGCCACAGCATCACAAGAAGTATCGCTGCTTCTCCGAAGCTGATGGATTGCTCTGGTACCAGACGCCTGCTGATGAAGTGCCTTGCATTGTCGTGCCCACCGGTTTGAAGTTGCGGCAAATGATCATTAGTGAGCGCCACGACACCAACTACGGCGGTCATCCAGGAGCTGAGCGAACGTACTTGACCCTTGCACGGCATTGGTACTGGACCAAGATGGTGAAGTCCATCAAGCGATTCATCGCCGATTGTGAGCCATGTCGACGAAACAAGCCACGGTTGACAAAACCCCCAGGACTGCTCGAACCTTTGAGCATCCCAGACGAGAGATGGAGATCCATTTCCATGGACTTCGTCACCGATCTACCGCGAACAAAGCGCGACGTCGACTCAATTTGGGTCGTCGTCGATCGATTGACCAAGCGATGTCACTTCGTGCCCACGACCAAGACGGTGACGGCTGAGGGTGTTGCTCGACGCTTCATCAACAACATCTGGAAGCTGCATGGCATGCCAACCAACATTGTGTCTGATCGCGACGTTCGTGTCCAACTTCTGGCAATACGTCTTCAAGTCTATCGGGACGAAGCTGAGCATGACGGTGGCTCATCGAGTGCAAGGCGACAGTCAAACAGAGCGAATGGACCGTACACTGGAGCAGTACCTCCGCTGCTTCGTTGGTCCTCTTCAAGATGACTGGGACATTCATCTGGCCAACGCTGAGTTTGCAATTATTTCAACGGTCAACTCCAGCATGAAACTTGCACCATTCGAAGCCGATCTGGGTTATATCCCGCTGAACCCACTTCAACTCACGGCGGAGCAACGTGATCGTGTAACCAAGAGTCGTCACGGTGCTGAGTTCCACGAACGTCAGGCCGCTATTTTGCTACGTTGCCGTGAAGCACTTGCGGAAGCCTAGGAACGCATCACCTGGATAAGCTTCTCGACCTGGAGGTCTTCTTAACAAAAAATTTATCAATTTATAAAAAAAAAAAAAATTTTCTCTAAATTTTAAATTATAACAAATTTTAGGTAAAAAAAAAGTAATAAAAAAATATAAGTTAACAGCGGGGATGTCGTTACACCATTCATGCAGGTCGGAACTTACCCGACAAGGAATTTCGCTACCTTAGGACCGTCAGCGTGACGTCTACGACCGGAACCGTGAGGAACAAGTTTTCAACGTTGGTAACCGAGTGTACTTGAGCACGAAGAACCTCAACCCGAAACACTCGGGCCTCCCGAATTCCACGAAGTTTGGACCAAAGTGGATTGGTCCGTACACAGTCATTCGGAAGGCGCACAACCACGCGTACGAGCTGAACATACAAGCAGGCAACAAGCTCCACCCTGTTTTCAATACCGGATCATTGAAGCCGTACAAGGACGCAGCTCGACTATCTCGACCAGGTGACGTGATTCTGGCAGACGGCAGTGTCGGCCAGATCGTGAAACGTCTTCTGGGAAAGCGTCGCCGCAAACGACGTAGACAATTCCTTGTGGAGTGGGTGGGAGAGGTAACACCAACTTGGGAACCAGTGGAGAATCTTTCGCAAATTCCTGATCTTATTGCGGACTTCGAAGCAACCCGGAGAACCAAGTGGCGAAGAAGATGAAGACTTCTGAGGGGGGCTCAATGGCCACATGTATTCCCAAATTACATCCCCTACTGTTGCTGCTGTTGGCCTCTCAGACGCTTCTCGCGTTTGCGCTGGGTCTTGGACTTGCGTTTCCCGTGACGGCAGCAATATCCAGGCTGAAGTCTGACGAAGCATCCACTTGACACTGTCCAGATACTCCAGATGATGCAATGATTCTGGCTCCACAGGAGGTTCAGTACCATCGAGAATTTCAACTCCTGCATCAGGACCGTGAGCAAGAACAACCACGCAGTGACCGACAATATCGTCACCAACACTGGTGATGTAAACTCCCGCTGGCAACAACTGGACGAACTCTTCAAAACTCTCCGTGTCCGTGAAGGAACCCGATAGCGAACTGGGGAGGAGTCGTTCGTAATACAATGGAATGTCACGACTCTGAAGATCCCGGAAGAATTTCGAGATATCTGCGCGGGAAACTCCGTCGACAGTTTGGGGATTATCACGCTCGAAGATGGCCCACAAATCCGCCGTCCTTGTGGCAAGTTCCGGAGCTCCAACGTGAAACAGCGCGGCCCGCACAGAGTCCATGAAGCAGCCACCAGATGCTGAAGCCGTATCACGCATGGCGAATTTCTTCTTGTAGTACCTCGCGAACGGCAATCGGCTCATTTCATCTCTCCACTCTTCGACTTGCGCTGATTGACGCGCGAAGGTCGAACCAAGCTTCTCCTCCCACACCCAGCTAAGATGAAGAGGTTTGACGTCCCATTCAACGAGGAAACAGCGGTGCGGAGATTCCCCACGAACATCATGGAGCTGCTCGATGTTGCAGCACACGGAGTAATCCCAGGAGGCCGTTGGATCGTAATGGTTAAGGCGATTATTGCCAGGATGCTTGGCTGGAGCATCAGGAAGAGCGTACGCATGCCAATCACCGGAATCGGAGCCTCGCTGCAGCCGTCGAAGCTCTCGGACACCGCCAAGGTCGTCTCCATCGCTATTATCATCGAAAAGACCAGACGTTGACTCCGTAGGAGACGCCGGGATCGCAGAACCAGGATCGGAAGACGTCGAAGGAGCAACAGCGTCCACGTCGTCCACATCAGGAGAGGTGTTGATCTCCATCATGGCGTCAAATTGAAGCTCCATCAGGCGCTCTTGGAAAGCGTCAGCAGATATATCAGAATCATCCGAGGAAGCGGCAGGAGACGCGACTGGCGAAGGATGAGGCGACCGCACCGACGAAGGTGATGTCGCAGCAGGCGAAGAAACGTCGGGCGAGCATGGAGCCGCCACAGACGCAGAAGAATCAGGTTCACCCAGGAGCGGAGGTGAAGAAGCATTAGGCGCCGCCCGCGAGGACGACGCACCAGCACCAGCAGAGCGCGTCGCAGGAGCCATATCGGTCGCCTCAGGTGGGACCTATCCAAGTCTAGTGAAGCCAGGCCCGAACGCGAACATTACACCACGTCAGACTAATCCCGGTTGGGGCGACCGGACTCCGCGCGTGTGCTCGTTCTTTTCGGGAATGGACGCGACTTCTGGAGGGAGGGTGAGTGTATCCGATTAGACAGGGATTATATTGCAGTAGGAGTACAGTTAAGGACACAATAGTAAAGTGCATACGTCGGGTAATTGTGGAAGCTTCTAGAAGTTTCCATCTACCTGAACTGCGGGGGCGGTCACTCTCAACTTTCGACCCGCCATCCCAACAGTCCTGCCTTCCATTTGCAATAGCAAACCAAAGGCAAACTTCGCCTTGGTTCTGAGAGGGTCGTACCACGAAAGTTTGATCATTTTGGTTTTTTGTGTACCACATAATGAATTTCATTGGCTCCCTGACGTTGGTTAGGGTATTATTTTATTTTTGTCCAATGTCAATGAGCTGGTTTGAGAAAACCTTGATGCTTTGAAGGCATTATTTAGCGTCATTCAAGGGCTTTTAAATAGCTGTCATTGGTCCAGCAAAATGACAATAAGAAATGCTTTTTTTCGAGACTGTGAAAGTTTGGTGCAATACCGCTAAGAATTGTCAGTTTACGAAATAAAACCTCTTTGCGACCAAAACGGACTGCAAAAGTAGTGATGATGATGCTGCATTACTTTCTTGCTAGAGACATCAAAATTGAGCTAAATGCTCAGTATAAACTTTCCAAAGACCAAACTCGACCAATAGTTTTGAGCTGATAAAATGTTATGATCTTTTTCGTGAAATGCGTGGGACAGAGAAGTACTTGTTCTACTCAAAACAAACGTTTTGTCTACTTCACAAACTTTTCAAATTTCACGTCGATCTGACTTGCTTTCACTAAGGCCGGACGCGCTGCTCGACACTGGGCCGCTTTCACTTGGTTTTGCGAGTAGAAGTAACACTTAAGTAAGGTTGCTGGAGCGATGACGGAGCTCACGCCTCCGTACGAGTGTGAAAAACTGATCACCGCGGCACAAAACAGCTTCTGAAATTCCTGCACGCCAGGGTTCCCCAACGTCGTCGTCATCGTCACCAACGTGTCGATCGATCGTGGTGACCGACCGATCGTTGCCCACTGATCCCCGTACCAGCTCGACGGTCTCCACGAATGGCTTGTGCCGGCCGCGGAAATGCCCTCGTAGTCTGGTACGAGCTCGGCCAGGATCCCTGAGCGGCCAACAAACGTCACTGTCCGCTGCGCCAGCGTGAAGAGCTTGGCGTTTGCCCTCTCCGTTGAAACGTCAAACGAGTCGCGAGTTACCGTGACTGATCCACATCTCCAACACAGCTTTCGCATCTGAAATGGATGCATCGAAAGGTAGTTTCACTGCTTCCAGGGAGGGCGAGCTTGAAGGAGCCCTACGCGGGATAAATGCCACTTACTGAGTCGTCCGTATTGTCCTCACTCGCCAGCGTTAGCTGCGATCCTCTCGGCTTCGTGTGCCCAACGGTGCGACGTCTCAAAGGTGCCCGTTGAAGATGATGAACAGCCTCGACGCTGGAGCCACAGCACACACCGTCGTCTGAGCTGCAACCTCCGCAACTACAGACACGGAGCCTCCCACCCGAGTCGAAAGCGTAGCGCATCTGCAGAAGTTGTGCTGATGCGCGCAATAGCATCCTCGGTCTCCGTGGATAGCTACTTTATCCTTACAAACTAGCATGTACTGTAGTCTCCAGCGGGGACTGCCCACGACAAGGATCCCGGAAGCTGATGGATCGGTAGTCGTCGTTGCGGCCTTCTTGTTCGCTGCTTCTCCAAGATTTCGATAGGGTGTAGTCAGTGAATGAATGAACAACCACCTTGGGCGATCGATTCATGCGATGAACGACGAAAGAAGAAATATATATTAGTTTTGTTTCTCTTAGCTAATCAGCCTCAACATTCAAAAGGAAAGGAAATCTCGTCCTCAGTCCGTGGTGGGTAGGTAGCTCGCTAACGATCCGTGTTGAAATTGAATCGCCTGAGAACCTTGGCTGGAATGCCTGTCTGCGCACGAGCATCCTCCAAGCTCGTGAATGGACGCTTCTCTGCTATTTTGGCACGGTAGCTTCGGCCCACACCCTCCACGAACTCCAGCTGAACCTCGGGGCTCGTGTTGATGCAGGGTACCGGAACCGACTTGATGAAGAAAGCACGAGCAGCAAATGGGCCATAGTACGCTTCCCAGCAGGTGGCATCGGCAAACGCGGAATTCGGCAGTGGATCTGCGGTCACTTCATTCGTGCAATACATGATGAAGAGGTCGTCAGGACCTGCAGCTTTAGCCTTCTCTTGCCCGAAGACGTCCAGTGATATCTTCTCTTTGGTGCATTTGTACTGATGAGCTTCGTGAAAGAAGCCGTTCGTCGCATCTTCCAGACACAGAAATGCATCACCAGACGGAGACCCGTCTGCAGGCTGATACAGAAAGCCACGATCATTACCGCAAGAGCAGCTCCCACTCTTGAAGCCTTCGGTCTTCGTTGTCATCCGCTTTTGAGCAAGCACATACGTCAGTTGCCGCTCAATCACTCTCCGGTTGCATCCTTCGCCAAACCGTGCTCCACCATGTATATCCATCCATAATACAGGTTCCTCTTGAGAATAAGCCTCCGATTTCAACGCTCGAAATTTGCAGTTGAATTGCTCCCAAAGCTGCCAAGGCTTCAAGTCTTCCAACTGTTCTGCCGGTGGGTAAGTGGCATGTTTGTTCCACGGGATACTATGCGTTTCCAGCAGCATGTAGAGAATGAATGGAGATTCGAGGTGGTTTCGAATTAGTCGAATCAAACCGCACGAGATAACTTGATCAAGCGTCAGACTTCCAAAGAGCGAGTCTGAATTAACACTCCGACGAGAAATCACCGCCAGAAATGCTTCCCTCATGTTCTGCATCTGCTCACCAATCGCAGGGTATGCGTTTTCAATGGCAGTCAGGACATTTCGCATCACTGGAATGTATTCAAAAGCTTGGCCCCGGTCTTGAAGCATCTTCAACACGTTGACCAATTGTTCCAACGCTCTGCCATGCCCGCCCATGTCATCCACCAAGAGCTGGATCAAAGCTCCATTGCCATCGTTGTATGTTTCAAACACGTCACTTCCGTCAGTTTTCGGGCGTGTCAATGATGTCGTCGGCAGCATCACTCTCCATTGTGGCGAAGCGGCCAGAAATTCATTCACGGGCTGGTAAATTGTCGCCGCGCAGATCGCAATCACCCAGCACTTCGAGGCATTGACGAGGTCACACAGCGAAGCAAACGCCGCGTAGAAATCGGAATCTTTGCGTCCTGGATCATGCTGAAGCTTCTGCAAGCTGTCGACACAGAGAATCACGCACATTTGGTCCAAAGCAGTTCCGGTGATTGCCGACAATTTGGTCAGTGTTTCTCCAGGGAACACCTGATTATCTGGGTTCGCTTTGAAGACTGTCCAGTCCGCAGAATCCTGCAGTTGGTATAGCATTCGTGTTCCAATCATCTTGGAGGGGTCAGAAAAACCGTAGTTGTCGGTTGTTCCATTTTCAAAAGTGACCTTGAACGTGTAGGCCATCCGCATGAGCTGCTTCATCTCCCCATCTCCTTGTGTCTCGACCTGCTGCTGCAAGATGTTGGGAAATTCGTCAAGCAATCTCGACTTTCCAGTTCCTGGGCCATCCAAACACAAAAACAGGGGATGACTCTGCTTGTCCGTCCTTCCCTCTCTCCATGCTTGATAATGACGACCTAAGGCAGGTGCCAGGTTGTCAGGAGTCAATGAATTCTGGAAATCCCACTTTGCGCCAGTCGCTCCGACCAAAGACTTGGGCTCCTTCCAGACGAACGATTGCTGCGGTAACGGCGGCACCATCACTTGACGCTGCGTCGGCATTTGAACGATGAGTGCAGCATTCTTTGAACCACCAAACGACCCAATCGGAGAATCTTCTTCCAACGCCTGCTTCGCGTCGTACGCCGTCTGGTTCGCGAAGACTGTGAGGTCCGATGGGGCAATCCCTGCGAGATGACTGTCGCTGTACTCCTCTTTCAATCTCTTCCGAAGGCGAAACACCTTGACCTCATCGTCGCAATCGACACAGTCGGCTGACGTCACCGCGTTGCCTTCTCCATCCACCAGCTGGAACCACACCTCACGCGTCATGGCGCCAGCAAATTCGAGAATGGCTGCCAAAGAACACCTGCGAAATAACCTCATCTGAGGTTTATTTCCTGACGACTGCTGAGTGATGGTCACACACACCCTCCTCAAGCCGAAATACTTCAAGCAGCCGCTGGAGTTTCCAAGAGGTTTCGTGGAGAGAACTGCAGCGGACGTCGTTCTGGCCGCGACTCGAGCATGAGCGACGATAACGACGACAGCAACGAATCATCGAGCCAGACGAACGGCGACTACCGAAGTAGCTCGGAATCGGGATGCGACCACAGCTCCAAGGAGCGTTCGCGCCGATCGGGAAACAATGATGCCGATGGTGATGATACCGGCGGGAAATACTCGAGTGGAGGGGCTTTGGAGCCAGCGTTGGGGACGACGAGACGGGAGACATGGGCGGCGGCGTCCACGGCTCTCACGGGATGCGCGGCAGTGCGAGTCACTCGGGTCGCTCGAACGGAGGCGGAGGCGGCATGTTTGGCGGCAACCAGATCTTCGGGAGCTACGCTTCCGCTGACAACAACGACGACTAAGGCTGTTTCCGTCGCAACAGCTTTCTTCATGTCCACTCTGACCGGCAGAAGTGAGTGAATCCGAGGATCTTGATGAAAGACGGTCGGCTAGTACCATCGCAATGAATTTTATTGACTTTCGAAGCTCTGGTTGCATACAGCTCGTTCTTGCTTTATCTTCGTGGCGGCTTCTTCACTTGGAAGTGCTGCGGCGATCAACTAACGAAGCGATTGTCTCGAGCTGTGAACCTACGGGCGTCAGCATTGCCGCAACGGATTATCGACACGTTGCAGAATCTCCACGCAGCTCGTGCATTCGATAGCCCATTCAGCTCATTAAGAAGTTCACCCACTCGAGGTCGTCTGGTCGGGGTACCCGACTTATTATGATGAGAGTAGAGGGTGGCGGACCTCTCTGTTTACATGACCTGCAATCGGGGTATAAAAGTGCAAAGTCTGTAGTCAAGTATATAGTATAGGAGGAGACCTGTATTAATAGTGTAACCGAGGGTTACCCCTGTAGAAGTTGATAGTTTTGAACTTGCCGTGGCGAATTCAGAGCGATACTACGGTACTGTATATAGAAAAAGAAACGGTATAGAAACAAGAGTAGAGGTTTTATAATGACCTCTAATATTTTAATTCTGTACACGACACCATTTGAGCTTACTAGAACAAATATTACCTGTACCTGTGAGAATCCGTATCTGTCAGGGTGCGACAATCGTATTCGACAGGGGGGGAAGGTTTTGTATGGTAGCTTCTAATGAGATGACATACATGGGAGGTGTATCTGACAGTGCGTGCTTGAATGTAATTTTGTATAGGTGCTTCTAATAAAGTGGCAAACGTGTTTGGAAGATCTTGTTTATTAGGGGTTTTGAATGCGCGCTTATATTTTAGTATGTTTCCCGTAGAGAGGCAGACTGGCTCAACTGTGGATCGCCATGTTACCAATAGTAGAATCAAGTGCCTTGTTCGCGGAAGTGCTCCAGCACTCCGACACGCGATCGAGACGAACGTCCGTCACGCGCGCTTGGTCGTGATGTGCTTTGAACTGTTTTTTACGATGAATGGTGTCGCCGTTTTCCGCCGTGAAGACTCCGTAGACCCCGAATGGGTGTAGCCAGACGGTAAGTGGGCGCAGCTCGCGGTGCAACCGCTCATCTGCCTTGCTTCCCATTGTCATCAGGTAGCTGACTAGGACCTGGTGTTCTTCGTGGCTGTTCGATGCAGAGATCAGTAGCGCAGACACGTGGTTAGTTCTGTGTATGAAAGCCTCACGGTGCATCAAAGCAAACGTACATGCTGTTTGGCAGTCGACGATGTGTAAGTCCAATCTTGTAAACACTGCTGCGATTCGAGTGAGCCAGTCCGGCTGATTGCGAAGTGCAAGCAGCAACGTTGCCTTCTCCTTCGACACAGGACCGGCAGTAGCAGGGACGTCGCGCAGCCGGAGGTGGTGGCTGTCCGCCGGGCCGACGATAATGAAGCTAGTGTGGGTCATGTTGTCGGGGTCCACTTCGTCGATGAGTACTTCTAGTCCGGCATCTGCAGCAGCTTGTTTGGTTGCTAGGGCAGCAGCGTTTTGCATACGTTCTTCTCCGATAGTGTGGCAGGCGCTAGCGCTGTCCCACACGACGAATTTCAGAATTGACGATCCATGCTTTAACTCGAGATCACCTAGCATTGACGCGTGCTGGGCGAGTGAGATGTAGTCGGACATGATGCAATCGCAGTCTAGCAGATTGGTCTCGGGAAGCGCGCAGATACAGAGTTTTATGGCGCTTGTGAGCTGTCCGACAATCTTGAGATGCCGAGTAGCAAAAGAGCGCAATGGAGACGCCAATGAGAGTGACAGAAGCGCTGGTGCAGGGAGAATACCGAGATCGATCTGGTGTTGTTGGACGGCTTGTAGAATATCTTCGATCGCTGCAAATCCGATGGTCTCGAAGCATTTTGGGTCGTTTGGCAGGCCCGTTGCAAATTTGGGGAGCTGGCGGCGTGCAACAACATCTGAAAGCGTCCCAGCATGCCCGGGGTAGCCGACGATTATAAAATCCGCTTCAGCGGGCACTCGCTTGTGTCGTGCATGCATCTGTGGACGTGTTCAACTGCGTTTGTCGAATCCTTCGTAGATGGGTCAACGATTGTTCGTGTTTGTTTTGCTGGAGCCGCAACTGGCACAGTGACGAGCCTTGATGGGACGACCGGTGCTTGGTTATTTGCTTGAACTGCGGTCGTGCTATCAGGAGAGCTCAGTAGTGCCGATGTTGTGGATATGTTGGTGATTTCTGCATTCCTTGGCACGCCAAAGTCGTCTCTAATTGGGTGGAGCGCTGGCCCAGTAGTGTCAGACGTCGCGCTTGCTTTAGCTGTGTTTGCTGAAGCAGTCGGAAGTGCAAAACGAACTCTTTTCGAAGTCGTCGTCGCATGAGCTGCTGACACAGTTATTGTGACAGCCGGACTTGATACGGAACCTGTTGTTAGCCCCGCAGTGACCCCGCTACTTTTTTCTTGGCTTGCCAAAATACTAACAGCTGCAGATTGGACTGGCGGAGACGGAGATCTTCTTTGTGATGCAGTACACGTGGTCACAGGCGTTGTAGTGTTTGCGGTTGAAAATCGTTCGCCCGTGGGTTCATGATCGGTTCCGCTCGCGTTATCTAGAGGCACAACGCTTGCCTGGGCATTTTGGGTCAGCGGCGCGAGCAAGTCCATATGTCGGTATCCGGAAGGCTGCCGCCGAGACATCAAAGGACGAGCACGCAGTTCATCCTCCATGCTGCGCCACTTTCGAATAGAGCTGCGACTCACGTTGTGCAGACGGGCAGCTTCGTTGGCGCTCAGTCCACGCGATTGCTCGACGATTTTGAGCCGCTGCCGAATAGTCGTAATGGGTGGCGCTGTTGATCACGTCGGCGAGCCATGCAAGCTGGCTTGGATGCAGTTGGGCACGAGTTTTCCACGATAGTGGGGGAGGTAAATGATGGCGGAGGGGGGGGTGAGACCAGGCGGGGGGGGAAAAAGGAAAAATGTTGACAAGAAGAATTTCTCCAAATCGGGGAAGTGCGCGTCAATGGTTCGGCTACCGTTCCAACTTGGGGTAGGATCGTGTCAGCAGCTAGTTGATGCAGCACGCAGACATCATGCGTCGCACAAGCGCGATCTTCAGGACTTGGTGGAGTTTCGCCAGCATGAGCAACCCGAAGTTGGCGAGCGCATCGAGCACGAAGTGGCGCGAGCCCCAACCGATGCGGCGTGCAGGATCGATCACATGCCGTTCCACCTTGGTCTAAGATCGAACATCTCGTACCAACAGGTAGTTGATGCAGCGCGCAGACATCATACGTCCCAGAAACACGACCTTCAAGATTTGTTGGAATTTCGTCAGTCAAGAGTGAAGCGAGCGCGCATAGGCACAAATGTGAGCACAATTGGTACGTCTTAGACTAGTCGACTTGATCAACAGCGATGCTTTTAACTTACTGGTGAGCAATGTTCTTTTAGATGGTAACGATACGTCGCAGTGGCTTAGTTACGAAGCGCTGCAGTCTATCAATGATAGTGGCGAGTTTCGGCCATTACAACCCGAAGTTGGCGAGCGTATTGAGCACGAAGTGGCGCGAGCCCCAACCGATGCGGCGTGCAGGATCGATCACATGCCGTTCCACCTTGGTCTAAGATCGAACATCTCGTACCAACAGGTAGTTGATGCAGCGCGCAGACATCATACGTCCCAGAAACACGACCTTCAAGATTTGTTGGAATTTCGTCAGTCAAGAGTGAAGCGAGCGCGCATAGGCGCAAATGTGAGCACAATTGGTACGTCTTAGACTAGTCGACTTGATCAACAGCGATGCTTTTAACTTACTGGTGAGCAATGTTCTTTTAGATGGTAACGATACGTCGCAGTGGCTTAGTTACGAAGCGCTGCAGTCTATCAATGATAGTGGCGAGTTTCGGCCATTACAACCCGAAGTTGGCGAGCGTATTGAGCACGAAGCCATGCAGGCGTTTTCAGATGAGCACTTAGACCGTAAAGTATGCCTGATTACCGACGTGTGGGTATTTACGGCCGACGCTGTATGTTTGTCGATCGATGACCTCCCACTGCTGGCGATGCGAGTTGCACTCTCACGAAAATTATGGACAACACGAGCTATTGAACACTACTACGACTGCTCGGCTTTCGACAGCCGTTTGCAAGGAATGCTGCTTTCGGCAAGGGCCATCGAGTCGTCAAGGGAAAATGTGAAAGTGTGGATTTCAATAGACGCTCTTTCAAGACTTCGAGACCTTAATACCCGGCTAGTGAACAATCCAGGTTGCTGCCGCAACGTTGCTCCACCGAAGTACGCTATTGCTGACTGTTTTGTCGCTGGTACATACCGAGATCGACGAAGCGACATCGCTTGAGCGCCAGACGGTTGGATTAGCTCAAACGCGCGGTTTGGTGAAGGTGATCTATGATGGTCCCGGGAACATGCTCCAAAGCCATCTATTATGTTGGGATAATAGGCATGCAACAATTGCAAGCTGCGTGCCAAACGTCTTAAAGGAAGAAAATTTCCAGATCGTATTGGCCGGCCCCATGACGCCGCAGCAACAGGTTGCATTAGCAAAACGACATGAGTGCAGCGGGCAGCGAGTGCTTCGTATGCTTGCACTACTACAAGATATCAACCCACTGTACGCTACTGTTGAAGAAAATACCCAGTTCGGCGGTCACGGAGATGCATGTAGAGTTCACAGCATCCATCTTGAAGACTCAGAGGAAGTGTCGAGTTGATAAACCATGCGCGAGCTCGTCAAGACGGTGTAGCAGGGCATCCAGCACCTGCATGCTCTGCAGACCAAGAAACTACGATGCTTGAGTCTGAGACGGTTCTGATCGAGACAACCGTTGATCCTGGAGAACAAGAACGCTTATCACGAGCGTATGAGCTCATTACAAGGAAGTCCGACACTTTCGTTGCACGCCGCTCTACTACTTTTCTACAGCATGACGATGAATTTTATATGGAGCGATTATTCCCTCATCTTCTCACGTTTGGCGTTGGCGGTTTTTGCTGCTAGTCGGACGCATCGGTACTCAAAGCGAGATATTGTGCTTCACTACCTCAACCTGTCAACAAATCGTTTTGCAGAAGACTCATTGTTCAAACTTCAAATGTTTGACTTCCTCGGTACGGTACGAGAAAAAAGCGGAGTGTTTGTCCGTGTTCGACACGACTCAAGCATCGCTACAAAATCGCTTCAAGTTACTCCTGATCAGCTTCGTGCCGCGATGGAAGCCCGAGCAACTAAAAGACGCGCTCTGAGATGTGGTCGGACGCCAGCTGCCTTCGCTCGTCAGACAACCGATGCCACTAGTGTGGTCAAAGCAATGGACGCCGCAACAGCCGAGATGTGGGGTAGCAATGAAGAACGTGATGTCTTCCAGAGAAAGGTTGATGCAATGGTCACCATGTATGGTGAGCCATCGCTGTTTTGGCCACTTACTCCAAACCCTGACTCGTCCATAGCAGTCGCCTTTTGGACAGGTCACGATTTACCAGGAGGGCGGCCAAGCAATTTGGCTGCTTGCACGTCAGTACAGATGCCGAGTCCAGCTAATTTGTCCAAGCTGGTTATGGGCAATACCGTCGTGCAGGCGCACTATTATCGCAAGTGCTGTCGCTTGCTGATTGAAGTGATGTTTGGGTGGGATATGATGGCAAACAAACCGAAATCGGAACCAGGCATGTTCGGATTTGTAGAAGCACTGTTTTTCGCGTTGGAGCAACAAGGCCGTCTTCGCGTTCATCATCACGGCGTTGTTTGGATAGCTGGGTTACCAAAGACGAAAAGAGACAGGGAACACCTGTTCTGCAGCCCCGATCTGCGTTCGCGATACGAGGCTTACTGCGCGTCCATCTTTGCTGCAGAGCTCCCTGTATTCAGTGACTTGACGACAATCAAGTGTCCAAACCAAGAGTGCTCCGGTGAGCTCAAGCCTCTTGCCATTCCCAAAAAATTCATGTATCGACTAAAGCATGGGACACCTCCACCAGATGTCGCTGTCTGCACAGTGTACTCAACTACTTTCACAGAATCGCAAGTTGACTCGAGTGTTTTGGATGCTAAATGGGCAGTTCTCAGCGACGAACATCGCGCGGTAAGTACAGAGGCGGCGATACAGGCATCGCGAACACGATTTGGCGGATTGTCAGACGACGCTAAAACGGCCGACGTTCAGCTATCTCGCTTATTGCAGAAAGACCAAGTTCATGCTTACGAGCATACGCAGTCATGTGTGAAAGGGCAGTCGCGATCGAAGTGTCGTTATCGCTTCTACCGAGGCCTCATACCAGCAACGGCTCTCACGGCGACAAACGAAATGACTTACAGGCGGAGTCTCGGTAACCAATGGTTGAATACATATATCCCGCTTTGGAGACGGATCATGCACTTCAACATGGACGCTAGGGTACTATGGTCAGGCGACAGTCTGCAAGCAATCCGATATGCAGTTCAATACGCTTCGAAGCGGCAATCTGTTCTCGACAGTGCGTCCATTGTCGACCTTGCTTTTCGTCGCCGATTACAGCGAGAGCGAGACGCTGCAGCTGCTTCAAATAGCAATCAATCTGCTTTCAGAAACGGTGTGTCACGGTTGATGGCGCTGGCATTCTCGTCCTCAGGAGTTATGGAAGTCGGCAGGCCTCTGGCTACAACAATTCTCATGGAAGGTGATGCTGCGATGTTTAGTTGCAAGTTTGTTCGGCGCGTACTTGAAGGACTGAACATGATGAATAACGAAGATGTTGAGGCCAGCATTGTCAACGGAGAAGACGAGTTATTTACCGACACGTCGATCAGCAAGTACGTGTCACGACCGGAGTCGATGGAGAATTTGTGTTGGTATGACTTTTGTGCGTGGTTCAGGCCGGGCAAACCAAAAGCCGTCTCATATGCAGCTCGTGAACAAGGTGGCAACGAAAGAGTTCAATCTTGTGCCAGACACGACGGTTACGTCAAAGTGCAGTATCCACAAGTTCCTGACATTATCGGCCCTCGCTTACCTGACGTTCGCAATTTGCATGATGACGACTTCAATGACCAGAACGAACTTTACTATCGCGCCGCGTTAATACTCTACTACCCGTTTAGAGACCCATGCCAATTACTCGATACACAAAGATCGGCAAAAACGCAATACGAACGATGGAACCAAAACGCGAAAACACATCGAGCTCTAGAATTCCACCAGCAATACTACCTAGGTTTGGACGAAGCCAACAATTTCCGGGCGCATCATGACGATAGCAGCGACGGCAGCGACTACGAAGACAACGATATCATGGATGTTGCGCACGCAGGCAGAAGGGGCACAAGATCGTTCGACCGAAGTGTTATTGCCGTACCATCCGAGATATACGAAGCAAGCAATGATACATACGAGTCAACCGTAGAAGAAGCTGAGCAATTGCAAGACGTTGAAGCGACATCCAACCTTCATTATTTAGCCCACCACTCGATTGATGAAAAATCGCTGCCGGAGGACATGACGACAACGTTAACTGTTCTCCATGCACATGTAACACAAAACGATGTCCAAGGAGTTGTTAACGCGCACGCTACTGATCCATCTCCAGCCAACCAAGAAACGTTGTCCAACCTTGCAGAACTTACTACAGCAGTAGTTGTGGAGAAACTAGAAGCAGCAACATAATGTTTGCAGTACAAGAGCCCGGAAGATGTTACGGAGATCCCACCACTCGCTACAATTTCGCAAGTATCAAGTTTCTTCCGACTCAACCGCGAGCAGAATGCTGCTTTTGTTTGTATAGGCGTTCCGTTGCTGTACAGAATTGCGGAACAACCACTTCCGCAGCAATTTGTCGCGCGCGGCATTGATGGGTCACCAGTTATTGTAACTGGCCCTGGAGGCACTGGCAAATCACGAATTGTCGATGCTGTTTGCGCGCTCGCTACGGCTTGGGATCGACCCAACTGTGTGCTAGTGACAGCTTCGACAGGGATAGCAGCTGCAGGTCTGAAGGGTACGACCATGCATAACTCTGTCGGTCTTGGGATCAACCAAAATCACTTGTCAAGCCATCTGCAGCATCCCAGCCAAGAACAGCTACAACAATGGGACCCCGTACTCTGCATAATTGCCGACGAACTATCCATGATCGACCTGAAGTTCTTTGGGCTATGGGAAGAAGCGCTGTGCAATCTTAACGAATGCCCGAAGCCATTCGGGGGACTCGTTGCTGCCCTGATGTTTGACCCCTGCCAATTAAAAGCGGTGCACGGACTACCGGTATACACATCTACGAATGGACGCAGACCGCTCACACAACCACAACAACGAGGCCGGCGCGTGTATCAGAACATTCGGAACATCGTGTATTTAACGCAAAACATGAGGTTTGAAGCGGATCCGCAGTGGGGAGAATGGCTTGCACATGCAAGACTCGGGCAGTGGGACGACGCACTCAAGCAGTTTATCGAGACTTGTCCGTCGCCACTTGGTAGACGATGCGAGCACAACTACTTTGTTCAAGTAGTGTCGTCGGACAACGCCACTCGGTCGTATGTAAACAAAACAACGACCCAAGTAGCAGCTAAAACGCTGCCTTCCTCCCGCCGTGTGCTCGCAATTCCTGCAGAGTTATCAAGAACAGCAACGCCAGCAGACTTGTCCAAGATTCGGAACCTGTCAGACACGCAAACAGGCAACATTCCAGTGTTCTTTAGTGCCTTTGTTGGTACGTGATACTACGTTTGCTGCAATTATCAACCAAACGCAATGAGCTAACAGGGTGTCTGGTAACAACAACAAGGAATGTCTGTACGCATAAAGGCAAATCAGTGGATAAGCAGAGGTGTTGCAAAACGGCGCACTCGGCGAACTCTTTCACATCGATTGGAGTGAAAAAAAACTTTGGAACGTCAGCCAGATGGCGTGTGGCTGGCATCCCAACAACCAATCAACATGTACGCGTGGATCAAGAGTTTCACGTCCGCTTATCCGTTTCCTGGCCTCCCGATTACATGGCCTTCATCAATGACTCCAGTATGCCAAATACGAACAGCGTTTAAACTCAACAAACGCAGCATATCGATCAAGGGATTTCCTGTGGTACCAGCTTTTGGCACTACAGTCCACGGATACAGGGCGATACTCGTGATGAGATAGTAATCTCCGACTTGAGACCGCCCCACTTCACAAAAGTCGACAAGCATGCGCTCTACGTTGCGCTATCACGCATTCGTACGCGAAATGGCCTTCGTTGGATCGGTCGAAAGCCTTCTCAACATGACTATGAATACTTTGGACCGTCCGCAGAAGTGCTCACCGAAGACCGAAGACTCAAAACACTTGCAGCAGAAACACTCGGGCGAATCTACAATGAAGATACACAATCACATACGCAAGCGCAACCGAGAAATTACGTTGAAAGCCAGTATAAACCGCACACAGCACAGCAGCACCGAAACCAGAGACCTGATAATAAATCGTGAAATACCTACAAAGTTATGAAAACTCGTTTCCGTCCCGTGATGTAACGATACCAGTCTAATCACGATGAAATTGAGAGCAAACTTGTGTCAGTTTTGCCACATGGGACGTAAGAATAGTATGGGCGCGGTTTAACGTCCACCGGGCTCTTATCTATCCGCAGCATCGTCGTTGTCGTCTTATCAGCCCATGTCAGCGGTGAGCCTTCCATCCTGTTGTTGTTATTTTGCTCCTTCCGTCGTAGTATCGATGTATCGAATACAACGAAGTAGTATAAATTGACCGACTGTTTCGCTTCATGACACGTTTCAACTTCTATCTCGCTGGCAATCTCTGAATGTCGCTGAACCAATTATCAATCCTATCCACTCATTAAGTTGTTGTGCAAAACCACAGCTGTGTATAGTGGGCGAAAGCCGCCCCTGTGTTTGGTGGACGAAAGTCGCACCTGTCTGGTGGGCGAAAGCCGCACCTATGCTGGTGGTCGAAAGAAGCGCCTATGCTGGTGGCCGAAGACCGCACCGATGTTTTAAATGGAGAGGTCGCTTCTTGTCGGCCAGCTAAAGCTGAACTGACGAGTGTGGATTCCGAAAGATATGAGACGTATTATTTGGCCCCTTTCCCGTATTGAAGCACCCTACGTTCCCGGTCGAGACCGAATAATTTCTTCTCACACCTTGCGTAGGTAAAGATGCTATCGCGCCGCAAATTCCGCTGGCTATGCATTAAAATGTGGCCACGAGGCGTTACTATGGAAGAGATGCAATGGACGCATTACGTGTGGCGCTCATGCACCAAGGAGTTAACGGTTCTTCTCTACGGCAGTGCATCAGGGCTTTTCTCACAGGACCACCAGGACACATCAACCGGGTTGACGTTGTTAGTCAGTTACCTGAGCTTCAAAACCGCGTGCTAGATCAAGATCCTGCAACCTCACGTACCGGCGTTGAAGTTCCCATGGTTACTCAGAACAGGCAGACGTTTGTGGAGGAAGATGTTCAGGAGCCACAACCGGATCACAATGTCGAAGAGCGGCAGGAGGCGCGAGTAGCCACCCAGAGCCCACAGCCCCCACCGTGATCCCAGAAGATGATGAATTTGCAGAAAACGATGCTATACAAGAAGAAGACCACGATATTCATCGCCGCGATGAGTACGTAAGTGTCGTGCAGTATGATTTTGACGAGGACGACGCCGAAGTGCAGTGGGCAAATAGCAGGGTGCCCATCTGCTACTTACATCGCAATGATAGGGTAGTAGCTCAGCAACTACGGCGGCAACGAAATATTCAAGTCGCTCAGGATCGAGTTGATCTGCAGCGGTTGGAGAGGAATCGCCGAGCGCATAATCGACGCAGGAGATAAACGGTAGGTGCATTTGTCTGCGTGCTGATACGATTTGCCTCCTAACCATCTTTAATCAGTCGCAGGAGCATCATATCAAGCTCAAGCAGCAGCGTTTACGTGGACGTCCCTCTCGCCGCAGCCTGGTAGCCCCGATGACCGCCGCTGTCGAGGACGAACCCACGACGAACAACGACAACATACGCATAGACCATCGCGCTCACTCCCGTCGCGCAGGACTTTCTGGCCGGGCGCAGGAGGATAGCTGCTCAAGTACGAGTTCGCCAACTTCTCCCACGTCTACGACACTTCCGCGACCAGCGCGGCGCCTACATGGCGCAGCTTCCTGAAAGCCGCCGTGGACCCGGCAAGATCGCCTCGTCCTACCCGAACGACGGCAGCACCATGCTCTTATACACACGCTACAGTGAAGTGCAGCTACAATGAGGACCTCACCAAGCAGAACGTCACGTTAGCCCATGCTCATACTTTGCACCATTTGTCGATGCCTCATGTTTTCTCCACCCAAACCAGATTTGCCAGTAACGAATTCCGCCACAGCAGGAACTTCAACGAATAAAACTTAATGATGAATGAGACGCGTGCTTGACGTTGAAGGCCAATTGCAGGATCGTGTCAGAAACGTTTAGCGCGCCTCGTCGCTTTATCTCCTATCTCGACATCGAAGAACAATTGTGCGACAACCGAAGTCAAACTGATATTTTTCTCACAACATACAAAACAACCTTCAAATCATCCAGGGAGTAAAATACTTTGTTCAAATGATCCCAACGGCCCCCTCGAAGCCCTTAACAGTCACCATTAGCACATTCACCGACCATGGCACAGCTACAGCGACTTCGCGCCCATCTCGACGCCCATGAGCGCACATTCACGACAGTCTCTGGATTTGCACAATTCATTTCCACGCTCACGCCAAACCAACCAACTACGTGCGCCATCCGAATGGGCTTCATGCGAAGCCAGCACTTCGCAACTGGTACGTTCTACTCTCAGCAATTGCTGTCTTACACCACAACTCATATTCACTCATGGATCTACCCAAACAGACCGCTACAGTGGCACGCACCTCGAATTCCTGGACGAGAGTCGGCCAGCAACTTCGAAGAGATATTCAACATCATCAACATGCTGCCACAAGCCATGATCGGGCACGAGATCTGCCGACTCACCGCGTGGGAGGACTTCAACGTTGACGTGCTCCAGCCAGGTGCGGCTACCCTACTATTGTATCACGCAACGATTTGCACATGCTCTTACGCATTTCAGGTACCGTGTACGAGATTCATCACGTGTACGGCTTCAAAATATTCAAGGAGATGCCGGAAGCATCCGTCTCGGTAGCTAGTCTACTCGCAAGCGTCAATTCCCGATCTATCGCAGCGACGAGTACCGCCACCACGCAGGATAGCCAAGACCCACGCCGCAGCCAACCGTACACCAATGCACCGAACCCGACAACCCAGCAATGACTTATCCCACCTCGAGTGCAACAACACCGTCACCGACACTATTCATGCACAAAGCGCTCCACAAAACAACCCCACAAACAACTGCAACAGAGTCAACACAAAAACTAATACTCACAAATGCAAGCCGCCACAAAGCACCAATTCACCACAACTAATGTACACACCATCTATACGATACTCCCACGACTTCTTCACGAATGTTCTCTACACATCAATGTTCCTATCACACGCCGAACGTACTCACCATTACCATCACTAAAGCGATTCCTCAACCACTGTCGCTAAAGTCGGGTACCCCGACCACAACGAGCCCACGGGCGAGATCGCCAATGGGACACCACGTAGTTCGCCACTGCCACTGACAACGGCGCATTCCTTTTCCATTTTGCTTCACTTGGCTGCCAGGTATAGATGACTGGGTGTTTCGACAAGGCAGCGCGTCCGGCCTTAACGTGAAATTTAAAAAAATTGTGAAGTAGACAAAAAGTTTGTTTTCGAGTAGAAAACGTACTTCTCTGTCCCACGAAATTAAGCGCATTTCACGAAAAAGATCATAACATCAGCTGCAGACGTGATAGCACTATGAAATCCTGGAGCAGCGGTATGATACCAGGCAATCACACTTGACTGAAACGGGATGTGAAGCAGGAAAAGTGACTGAAAGTTAGTATGGTTATGGAAAACGCTACCAATTCAGTGCAAGCATGATAGTCGGCAATCACACACACCAGAACTCGGCTTGTCGTAGCTATCAGCTTGTCCGCCGACGCCTTGGTAACCCAAGTTGTTGTTGGGCCTTGAGTTGCTGCAGTCGCTTGAGCCTGTATTCGTGTGATCAGATCTGCGCCGATGTGCGAAAACCCGTTAGCATCGTCATCGGTAGCATTGCCAGGGCTGCGAGAAGCCCAGTACGTCGAGTTACTGCCTTGACCAACATCGGCGTCACTAAGATTCATCTTGCTTAACGAGCAGTAGCTGTCGTCTTGATCGATCGATCTCGAATTACTCGCGTTGCTGCCGCGGTTCGAGTTACCAAAGTCGTTGCGAGTCAAGTATAAAGACGGTGTGTTGGCGTTGCCACAGTGAAGATTGTTCGAAACACTACTTGAGTTTCCAGTGAAGCACGAATTGGTGTCATTCTTATCGTGCGAGTTGCCAAACGAAATGGATTTTGGGTCGTCGTTGCTGTTCTTGGACATGTCGTTGCCACCCCCTTGCTTAGCCAGGAAGTCTTCTGCGGATTCCACGGCCTTTTTAACCCTTGCACCACTCGTTCCTTTGTTCTTCACTAGACTGGTTTCCACGCTCAGCTACCCTCTTCTGATCTGGGCGTGATACTTCTCGGCTGCATTCATCGCCTTGGCAGGGAAGCTCGCGACCTCGTCTTTCTTGTCATAGTCATTGCTGGAGTTGCCCCCCGAGTAGCTTTTCACAGCCTCTGTGGCCTTGTCGAAACACCCAGTCATCTATACGTGGCAGCCAAGTGAAGCAAAATGGAAAAGGGGTGCTCCGTTGTCAGTGGCAGTGGCGAACTACGTGGTGACCCATACGACATCGAGTGGGTGAACTTCTTAATGAGCTGAATGGGCTATCGAATGCACGAGCTGCGTGGAGATTCTGCAACGTGTCGATAATCCGTTGCGGCAATGCTGACGCCCGTAGGTTCACAGCTCGAGACAATCGCTTCGTTAGTTGATCGCCGCAGCACTTCCAAGTGAAGAAGCCGCCACGAAGATAAAGCAAGAACGAGCTGTATGCAACCAGAGCTTCGAAAGTCAATAAAATTCATTGCGATGGTACTAGCCGACCGTCTTTCATCAAGATCCTCGGATTCACTCACTTCTGCCGGTCAGAGTGGACATGAAGAAAGCTGTTGCGACGGAAACAGCCTTAGTCGTCGTTGTTGTCAGCGGAAGCGTAGCTCCCGAAGATCTGGTTGCCGCCAAACATGCCGCCTCCGCCTCCGTTCGAGCGACCCGAGTGACTCGCACTGCCGCGCATCCCGTGAGAGCCGTGGACGCCGCCGCCCATGTCTCCCGTCTCGTCGTCCCCAACGCTGGCTCCAAAGCCCCTCCACTCGAGTATTTCCCGCCGGTATCATCACCATCGGCATCATTGTTTCCCGATCGGCGCGAACGCTCCTTGGAGCTGTGGTCGCATCCCGATTCCGAGCTACTTCGGTAGTCGCCGTTCGTCTGGCTCGATGATTCGTTGCTGTCGTCGTTATCGTCGCTCATGCTCGAGTCGCGGCCAGAACGACGTCCGCTGCAGTTCTCTCCACGAAACCTCTTGGAAACTCCAGCGGCTGCTTGAAGTATTTCGGCTTGAGGAGGGTGTGTGTGACCATCACTCAGCAGTCGTCAGGAAATAAACCTCAGATGAGGTTATTTCGCAGGTGTTCTTTGGCAGCCATTCTCGAATTTGCTGGCGCCATGACGCGTGAGGTGTGGTTCCAGCTGGTGGATGGAGAAGGCAACGCGGTGACGTCAGCCGACTGTGTCGATTGCGACGATGAGGTCAAGGTGTTTCGCCTTCGGAAGAGATTGAAAGAGGAGTACAGCGACAGTCATCTCGCAGGGATTGCCCCATCGGACCTCACAGTCTTCGCGAACCAGACGGCGTACGACGCGAAGCAGGCGTTGGAAGAAGATTCTCCGATTGGGTCGTTTGGTGGTTCAAAGAATGCTGCACTCATCGTTCAAATGCCGACGCAGCGTCAAGTGATGGTGCCGCCGTTACCGCAGCAATCGTTCGTCTGGAAGGAGCCCAAGTCTTTGGTCGGAGCGACTGGCGCAAAGTGGGATTTCCAGAATTCATTGACTCCTGACAACCTGGCACCTGCCTTAGGTCGTCATTATCAAGCATGGAGAGAGGGAAGGACGGACAAGCAGAGTCATCCCCTGTTTTTGTGTTTGGATGGCCCAGGAACTGGAAAGTCGAGATTGCTTGACGAATTTCCCAACATCTTGCAGCAGCAGGTCGAGACACAAGGAGATGGGGAGATGAAGCAGCTCATGCGGATGGCCTACACGTTCAAGGTCACTTTTGAAAATGGAACAACCGACAACTACGGTTTTTCTGACCCCTCCAAGATGATTGGAACACGAATGCTATACCAACTGCAGGATTCTGCGGACTGGACAGTCTTCAAAGCGAACCCAGATAATCAGGTGTTCCCTGGAGAAACACTGACCAAATTGTCGGCAATCACCGGAACTGCTTTGGACCAAATGTGCGTGATTCTCTGTGTCGACAGCTTGCAGAAGCTTCAGCATGATCCAGGACGCAAAGATTCCGATTTCTACGCGGCGTTTGCTTCGCTGTGTGACCTCGTCAATGCCTCGAAGTGCTGGGTGATTGCGATCTGCGCGGCGACAATTTACCAGCCCGTGAATGAATTTCTGGCCGCTTCGCCACAATGGAGAGTGATGCTGCCGACGACATCATTGACACGCCCGAAAACTGACGGAAGTGACGTGTTTGAAACATACAACGATGGCAATGGAGCTTTGATCCAGCTCTTGGTGGATGACATGGGCGGGCATGGCAGAGCGTTGGAACAATTGGTCAACGTGTTGAAGATGCTTCAAGACCGGGGCCAAGCTTTTGAATACATTCCAGTGATGCGAAATGTCCTGACTGCCATTGAAAACGCATACCCTGCGATTGGTGAGCAGATGCAGAACATGAGGGAAGCATTTCTGGCGGTGATTTCTCGTCGGAGTGTTAATGCAGACTCGCTCTTTGGAAGTCTGACGCTTGATCAAGTTATCTCGTGCGGTTTGATTCGACTAATTCGAAACCACCTCGAATCTCCATTCATTCTCTACATGCTGCTGGAAACGCATAGTATCCCGTGGAACAAACATGCCACTTACGCACCGGCAGAACAGTTGGAAGACTTGAAGCCTTGGCAGCTTTGGGAGCAGTTCAACTGCAAATTTCGAGCGTTGAAATCGGAGGCTTATTCTCAAGAGGAATCTGTACTATGGATGGATATACATGGTGGAGCACGGTTTGGCGAAGGATGCAACCGGAGAGTGATTGAGCGGCAACTGACGTATGTGCTTGCTCAAAAGCGGATGACAACGAAGACCGAAGGCTTCAAGAGTGGGAGCTGCTCTTGCGGTAATGATCGTGGCTTTCTGTATCAGCCTGCAGACGGGTCTCCGTCTGGTGATGCATTTCTGTGTCTGGAAGATGCGACGAACGGCTTCTTTCACGAAGTTCATCAGTACAAATGCACCAAAGAGAAGATATCACTGGACGTCTTCGGGCAAGAGAAGGCTAAAGCTGCAGGTCCTGACGACCTCTTCATCATGTATTGCACGAATGAAGTGACCGCAGATCCACTGCCGAATTCCGCGTTTGTCGATGCCACCTGCTGGGAAGCGTACTATGGCCCATTTGCTGCTCGTGCTTTCTTCATCAAGTCGGTTCCGGTACCCTGCATCAACACGAGCCCCGAGGTTCAGCTGGAGTTCGTGGAGGGTGTGGGCCGAAGCTACCGTGCCAAAATAGCAGAGAAGCGTCCATTCACGAGCTTGGAGGATGCTCGTGCGCAGACAGGCATTCCAGCTAAGGTTCTCAGGCGATTCAATTTCAACACGGATCGTTAGCGAGCTACCTACCCACCACGGACTGAGGACGAGATTTCCTTTCCTTTTGAATGTTGAGGCTGATTAGCTAAGAGAAACAAAACTAATATATATTTCTTCTTTCGTCGTTCATCGCATGAATCGATCGCCCCAAGGTGGTTGTTCATTCATTCACTGACTACATACACCCTATCGAAATCTTGGAGAAGCAGCGAACAAGAAGGCCGCAACGACGACTACCGATCCATCAGCTTCCGGGATCCTTGTCGTGGGCAGTCCCCGCTGGAGACTACAGTACATGCTAGTTTGTAAGGATAAAGTAGCTATCCACGGAGACCGAGGATGCTATTGCGCGCATCAGCACAACTTCTGCAGATGCGCTACGCTTTCGACTCGGGTGGGAGGCTCCGTGTCTGTAGTTGCGGAGGTTGCAGCTCAGACGACGGTGTGTGCTGTGGCTCCAGCGTCGAGGCTGTTCATCATCTTCAACGGGCACCTTTGAGACGTCGCACCGTTGGGCACACGAAGCCGAGAGGATCGCAGCTAACGCTGGCGAGTGAGGACAATACGGACGACTCAGTAAGTGGCATTTATCCCGCGTAGGGCTCCTTCAAGCTCGCCCTCCCTGGAAGCAGTGAAACTACCTTTCGATGCATCCATTTCAGATGCGAAAGCTGTGTTGGAGATGTGGATCAGTCACGGTAACTCGCGACTCGTTTGACGTTTCAACGGAGAGGGCAAACGCCAAGCTCTTCACGCTGGCGCAGCGGACAGTGACGTTTGTTGGCCGCTCAGGGATCCTGGCCGAGCTCGTACCAGACTACGAGGGCATTTCCGCGGCCGGCACAAGCCATTCGTGGAGACCGTCGAGCTGGTACAGAGGCTGTGAAAAGCTACTTGGGGGGCAACTCCAGCAATGACTACGACAAGAAAGACGAGGTCGCGAGCTTCCCTGCCAAGGCGATGAATGCAGCCGAGAAGTATCACGCCCAGATCAGAAGAGGGTAGCTGAGCGTGGAAACCAGTCTAGTGAAGAACAAAGGAACGAGTGGTGCAAGGGTTAAAAAGGCCGTGGAATCCGCAGAAGACTTCCTGGCTAAGCAAGGGGGTGGCAACGACATGTCCAAGAACAGCAACGACGACCCAAAATCCATTTCGTTTGGCAACTCGCACGATAAGAATGACACCAATTCGTGCTTCACTGGAAACTCAAGTAGTGTTTCGAACAATCTTCACTGTGGCAACGCCAACACACCGTCTTTATACTTGACTCGCAACGACTTTGGTAACTCGAACCGCGGCAGCAACGCGAGTAATTCGAGATCGATCGATCAAGACGACAGCTACTGCTCGTTAAGCAAGATGAATCTTAGTGACGCCGATGTTGGTCAAGGCAGTAACTCGACGTACTGGGCTTCTCGCAGCCCTGGCAATGCTACCGATGACGATGCTAACGGGTTTTCGCACATCGGCGCAGATCTGATCACACGAATACAGGCTCAAGCGACTGCAGCAACTCAAGGCCCAACAACAACTTGGGTTACCAAGGCGTCGGCGGACAAGCTGATAGCTACGACAAGCCGAGTTCTGGTGTGTGTGATTGCCGACTATCATGCTTGCACTGAATTGGTAGCGTTTTCCATAACCATACTAACTTTCAGTCACTTTTCCTGCTTCACATCCCGTTTCAGTCAAGTGTGATTGCCTGGTATCATACCGCTGTTCCAGGATTTCATAGTGCTATCACGTCTGCAGCTGATGTTATGATCTTTTTCGTGAAATGCGTGGGACAGAGAAGTACTTGTTCTACTCAAAAACAAACGTTTTGTCTACTTCACAAGCTTTTCAAATTTCACGTCGATCTGACTTGCTTTCACGAAGGCCGGACGCGCTGCTCGGCGGCACTGGGCCGCTTTCACTTGGTTTTGGCCAGTAACGAGCAGAAGTAACACTTAAGTAAGGTTCTGGAGCGATGACGGAGCTCACGCCTCCGTACGAGTGTGAAAGACTGATCACCAACAAACAGCTTCTGAAATTACTGCACGCCAGGGTTCCCCAACGTCGTCGTCATCGTCACCAACGTGTCGATCGATCGTGGTGACCGGCCGATCGTTGCCCACTGATCCCCGTACCAGCTCGACGGTCTCCACGAATGGCTTGTGCCGGCCGCGGAAATGCCCTCGTAGTCTGGTACGAGCTCGGCCAGGATCCCTGAGCGGCCAACAAACGTCACTGTCCGCTGCGCCAGCGTGAAGAGCTTGGCGTTTGCCCTCTCCGTTGAAACGTCAAACGAGTCGCGAGTTACCGTGACTGATCCACATCTCCAACACAGCTTTCGCATCTGAAATGGATGCATCGAAAGGTAGTTTCACTGCTTCCAGGGAGGGCGAGCTTGAAGGAGCCCTACGCGGGATAAATGCCACTTACTGAGTCGTCCGTATTGTCCTCACTCGCCAGCGTTAGCTGCGATCCTCTCGGCTTCGTGTGCCCAACGGTGCGACGTCTCAAAGGTGCCCGTTGAAGATGATGAACAGCCTCGACGCTGGAGCCACAGCACACACCGTCGTCTGAGCTGCAACCTCCGCAACTACAGACACGGAGCCTCCCACCCGAGTCGAAAGCGTAGCGCATCTGCAGAAGTTGTGCTGATGCGCGCAATAGCATCCTCGGTCTCCGTGGATAGCTACTTTATCCTTACAAACTAGCATGTACTGTAGTCTCCAGCGGGGACTGCCCACGACAAGGATCCCGGAAGCTGATGGATCGGTAGTCGTCGTTGCGGCCTTCTTGTTCGCTGCTTCTCCAAGATTTCGATAGGGTGTATGTAGTCAGTGAATGAATGAACAACCACCTTGGGGCGATCGATTCATGCGATGAACGACGAAAGAAGAAATATATATTAGTTTTGTTTCTCTTAGCTAATCAGCCTCAACATTCAAAAGGAAAGGAAATCTCGTCCTCAGTCCGTGGTGGGTAGGTAGCTCGCTAACGATCCGTGTTGAAATTGAATCGCCTGAGAACCTTAGCTGGAATGCCTGTCTGCGCACGAGCATCCTCCAAGCTCGTGAATGGACGCTTCTCTGCTATTTTGGCACGGTAGCTTCGGCCCACACCCTCCACGAACTCCAGCTGAACCTCGGGGCTCGTGTTGATGCAGGGTACCGGAACCGACTTGATGAAGAAAGCACGAGCAGCAAATGGGCCATAGTACGCTTCCCAGCAGGTGGCATCGACAAACGCGGAATTCGGCAGTGGATCTGCGGTCACTTCATTCGTGCAATACATGATGAAGAGGTCGTCAGGACCTGCAGCTTTAGCCTTCTCTTGCCCGAAGACGTCCAGTGATATCTTCTCTTTGGTGCATTTGTACTGATGAACTTCGTGAAAGAAGCCGTTCGTCGCATCTTCCAGACACAGAAATGCATCACCAGACGGAGACCCGTCTGCAGGCTGATACAGAAAGCCACGATCATTACCGCAAGAGCAGCTCCCACTCTTGAAGCCTTCGGTCTTCGTTGTCATCCGCTTTTGAGCAAGCACATACGTCAGTTGCCGCTCAATCACTCTCCGGTTGCATCCTTCGCCAAACCGTGCTCCACCATGTATATCCATCCATAGTACAGATTCCTCTTGAGAATAAGCCTCCGATTTCAACGCTCGAAATTTGCAGTTGAACTGCTCCCAAAGCTGCCAAGGCTTCAAGTCTTCCAACTGTTCTGCCGGTGCGTAAGTGGCATGTTTGTTCCACGGGATACTATGCGTTTCCAGCAGCATGTAGAGAATGAATGGAGATTCGAGGTGGTTTCGAATTAGTCGAATCAAACCGCACGAGATAACTTGATCAAGCGTCAGACTTCCAAAGAGCGAGTCTGCATTAACACTCCGACGAGAAATCACCGCCAGAAATGCTTCCCTCATGTTCTGCATCTGCTCACCAATCGCAGGGTATGCGTTTTCAATGGCAGTCAGGACATTTCGCATCACTGGAACGTATTCAAAAGCTTGGCCCCGGTCTTGAAGCATCTTCAACACGTTGACCAATTGTTCCAACGCTCTGCCATGCCCGCCCATGTCATCCACCAAGAGCTGGATCAAAGCTCCATTGCCATCGTTGTATGTTTCAAACACGTCACTTCCGTCAATTTTCGGGCGTGTCAATGATGTCGTCGGCAGCATCACTCTCCATTGTGGCGAAGCGGCCAGAAATTCATTCACGGGCTGGTAAATTGTCGCCGCGCAGATCGCAATCACCCAGCACTTCGAGGCATTGACGAGGTCACACAGCGAAGCAAACGCCGCGTAGAAATCGGAATCTTTGCGTCCTGGATCATGCTGAAGCTTCTGCAAGCTGTCGACACAGAGAATCACGCACATTTGGTCCAAAGCAGTTTCGGTGATTGCCGACAACTTTGACAGTACTTGCTCAGGATTCAGATGAAAGGCAGGGTTCTCATTGAACGTCATCCACGGTAGTGTATCTTGCAGTTGGTACAGCATTCGTGTTCCAATCATCTTGGAGGGGTCAGAAAAACCGTAGTTGTCGGTTGTTCCATTTTCAAAAGTGACCTTGAACGTGTAGGCCATCCGCATGAGCTGCTTCATCTCCCCATCTCCTTGTGTCTCGACCTGCTGCTGCAAGATGTTGGGAAATTCGTCAAGCAATCTCGACTTTCCAGTTCCTGGGCCATCCAAACACAAAAACAGGGGATGACTCTGCTTGTCCGTCCTTCCCTCTCTCCATGCTTGATAATGACGACCTAAGGCAGGTGCCAGGTTGCCAGGAGTCAATGAATTCTGGAAATCCCACTTTGCGCCAGTCGCTCCGACCAAAGACTTGGGCTCCTTCCAGACGAACGATTGCTGCGGTAACGGCGGCACCATCACTTGACGCTGCGTCGGCATTTGAACGATGAGTGCAGCATTCTTTGAGCCACCAAACGACCCAATCGGAGAATCTTCTTCCAACGCCTGCTTCGCGTCGAAGGCCTCCTGGTCCGCGAAGACTGTGAGATCCGATGGGGCAATCCCTGCGAGGTGACTGTCCGCGAACTTGAACTTCACCGCATCCCGGAGCGCATCCACGTCTTCATCACTTACGCGAACGGCACCCGATGCCAGCGAATTGCCGCTAACGCCCATAAGCAGGAACCATTTCCGCGCCATCGCTTCGGAAATCGAGAATGGCTGCCAAAGAACACCTGCGAAATAACCTCATCTGAGGTTTATTTCCTGACGACTGCTGAGTGATGGTCACACACACCCTCCTCAAGCCGAAATACTTCAAGCAGCCGCTGGAGTTTCCAAGAGGTTTCGTGGAGAGAACTGCAGCGGACGTCGTTCTGGCCGCGACTCGAGCATGAGCGACGATAACGACGACAGCAACGAATCATCGAGCCAGACGACCGGCGACTACCGAAGTAGCTCGGAATCGGGATGCGACCACAGCTCCAAGGAGCGTTCGCGCCGATCGGGAAACAATGATGCCGATGGTGATGATACCGGCGGGAAATACTCGAGTGGAGGGGCTCTGGAGCCAGCGTTGGGGACGACGAGACGGGAGACATGGGCGGCGGCGTCCACGGCTCTCACGGGATGCGCGGCAGTGCGAGTCACTCGGGTCGCTCGCGGAGGCGGAGGCGGCATGTTTGGCGGCAACCAGATCTTCGGGAGCTACGCTTCCGCTGACAACAACGACGACTAAGGCTGTTTTCCGTCGCAACAGCTTTCTTCATGTCCACTCTGACCGGCAGAAGTGAGTGAATCCGAGGATCTTGATGAAAGACGGTCGGCTAGTACCATCGCAATGAATTTTATTGACTTTCGAAGCTCTGGTTGCATACAGCTCGTTCTTGCTTTATCTTCGTGGCGGCTTCTTCACTTGGAAGTGCTGCGGCGATCAACTAACGAAGCGATTGTCTCGAGCTGTGAACCTACGGGCGTCAGCATTGCCGCAACGGATTATCGACACGTTGCAGAATCTCCACGCAGCTCGTGCATTCGATAGCCCATTCAGCTCATTAAGAAGTTCACCCACTCGAGGTCGTCTGGTCGGGGTACCCGACTTATTATGATGAGAGTAGAGGGTGGCGGACCTCTCTGTTTACATGACCTGCAATCGGGGTATAAAAGTGCAAAGTCTGTAGTCAAGTATATAGTATAGGAGGAGACCTGTATTAATAGTGTAACCGAGGGTTACCCCTGTAGAAGTTGATAGTTTTGAACTTGCCGTGGCGAATTCAGAGCGATACAGTGCGCGCCGAAATTATAGCCGCACCGGACAAGTAGAGCTCTTGCGCCGGAAACCGAGGACTTAGAGCAAACTGAGAGCTCCGAGGCCGTCTTAAAGGAATAGAACGCTTATGCAGCAAGCGAAGTTGAAAAAAAAACAAGATGGCTTGGAGCTAGGAGGCAAAGTGTAGATTTAGGTCGGATCAGAATTATAGCCGCATTTGGTAATTAAAAGTTCAGTGGAGTAACAAACAAAATCGAAAGGGCTATTAAACGTAATAAATGAAACCTGTGGATAGCCTTTTGAAAGACCTTTCAGAACCAGTTCCTAGATTCGCGGGGAAGCCGGAAACGATGCCACGAGGCAAGCAGCTAACCGAGGAGGAGTGCATGAAGATAAACGAGCACTACAGAGGCGGGAAATGCAACCGAGAGATCGGAAGGCTAATAGGGCGCGAGAGAAGGCTATAAGGAACTACTTGAAGCGCGGGAAGGCGTCTTCGGTGACGAAGAGGACAGGAAGAAGGCCGAAAATAGTTGGCCGGGAGGCCAGGCGCGTCGTTCGACTGGCAATTGTCCGAAACCTATCCGCCCAAGAGATCGCAGGACTGCTACCATCGAAACCAAGCAAGTCTACCGTACTCCGTGTACTGCGTAGCAACCGCTACATCACGTACGCGAAGAGAAAACTCACGCCTGCCATCAAGCCACATCATAAGAAGGCTCGCGTGGCCTTTGCGGAGCGCTACGCCGATAAAAGGGTCTTCTGGAGGCGCGTGCTGTTCACGGATGAGAAGAAGTTCAACCTGGATGGCCCGGATGGGTTTAGATTCTACTGGCACGACTTGCGAGCAGCACCCAAACTCATGTCCAAGCGGGTCAATGGTGGTGGAAGCGTCATGATTTGGGCGGGAGTGAGCTGGCACGGCAACACCGAGCTGGTTTTCCTGAAGGGGAAGCAGAACTCTGTCAAGTACACCGAGACGCTGACCTCCTGCATGCCTCCTTGCCTAAGAGAACTGGGGTCACAACTGGGCAATTTGACCCCAATTTTCCAGCAGGATAACGCGTCCATACATGCCTCGAGGCTCACCAAGGGCTTCCTAGCCACTCACAACATCAAAACGCTGCCGTGGCCTGCCAAGAGCCCCGATCTGAACATCATTGAGAACGTGTGGGGAGTTCTGGCCCGCCGGGTGTACGCCAACGGGCGCCAATTTGACAAGCCTGCCGACTTGATCAGACAGATCAAGCTGGAATGGTCCCGCATTGATCCTGAGTACGTGAAGAAGCTAGTGCGAAGCGTCCCGAAGCGGCTGGAAGCGACGCGGCTGTTAAAAGGAGTCAAGACAGGTTACTAGAGCCGTTCGCATGGAGAGCCTCCAAGTGCGGCTATAATTCTGATCCGACCTAAATCTACACTTTGCCTCCTAGCTCCAAGCCATCTTGTTTTTTTTCAACTTCGCTTGCTGCATAAGCGTTCTATTCCTTTAAGACGGCCTCGGAGCTCTCAGTTTGCTCTAAGTCCTCGGTTTCCGGCGCAAGAGCTCTACTTGTCCGGTGCGGCTATAATTTCGGCGCGCACTGTACTACGGTACTGTATATAGAAAAAGAAACGGTATAGAAACAAGAGTAGAGAGGTTTTATAATGACCTCTAATATTTTAATTCTGTACACGACACCATTTGAGCTTACTAGAACAAATATTACCTGTACCTGTGAGAATCCGTATCTGTCAGGGTGCGACAATCGTATTCGACAGGGGGGGAAGGTTTTGTATGGTAGCTTCTAATGAGATGACATACATGGGAGGTGTATCTGACAGTGCGTGCTTGAATGTAATTTTGTATAGGTGCTTCTAATAAAGTGGCAAACGTGTTTGGAAGATCTTGTTTATTAGGGGTTTTGAATGCGCGCTTATATTTTAGTATGTTTCCCGTAGAGAGGCAGACTGGCTCAACTGTGGATCGCCATGTTACCAATAGTAAAATCAAGTGCCTTGTTTGCGGAAGTGCTCCAGCACTCCGACACGCGATCGAGACGAACGTCCGTCACGCGCGCTTGGTCGTGATGTGCTTTGAACTGTTTTTTACGATGAATGGTGTCGCCGTTTTCCGCCGTGAAGACTCCGTAGACCCCGAATGGGTGTAGCCAGACGGTAAGTGGGCGCAGCTCGCGGTGCAACCGCTCATCTGCCTTGCTTCCCATTGTCATCAGGTAGCTGACTAGGACCTGGTGTTCTTCGTGGCTGTTCGATGCAGAGATCAGTAGCGCAGACACGTGGTTAGTTCTGTGTATGAAAGCCTCACGGTGCATCAAAGCAAACGTACATGCTGTTTGGCAGTCGACGATGTGTAAGTCCAATCTTGTAAACACTGCTGCGATTCGAGTGAGCCAGTCCGGCTGATTGCGAAGTGCAAGCAGCAACGTTGCCTTCTCCTTCGACACAGGACCGGCAGTAGCAGGGACGTCGCGCAGCCGGAGGTGGTGGCTGTCCGCCGGGCCGACGATAATGAAGCTAGTGTGGGTCATGTTGTCGGGGTCCACTTCGTCGATGAGTACTTCTAGTCCGGCATCTGCAGCAGCTTGTTTGGTTGCTAGGGCAGCAGCGTTTTGCATACGTTCTTCTCCGATAGTGTGGCAGGCGCTAGCGCTGTCCCACACGACGAATTTCAGAATTGACGATCCATGCTTTAACTCGAGATCACCTAGCATTGACGCGTGCTGGGCGAGTGAGATGTAGTCGGACATGATGCAATCGCAGTCTAGCAGATTGGTCTCGGGAAGCGCGCAGATACAGAGTTTTATGGCGCTTGTGAGCTGTCCGACAATCTTGAGATGCCGAGTAGCAAAAGAGCGCAATGGAGACGCCAATGAGAGTGACAGAAGCGCTGGTGCAGGGAGAATACCGAGATCGATCTGGTGTTGTTGGACGGCTTGTAGAATATCTTCGATCGCTGCAAATCCGATGGTCTCGAAGCATTTTGGGTCGTTTGGCAGGCCCGTTGCAAATTTGGGGAGCTGGCGGCGTGCAACAACATCTGAAAGCGTCCCAGCATGCCCGGGGTAGCCGACGATTATAAAATCCGCTTCAGCGGGCACTCGCTTGTGTCGTGCATGCATCTGTGGACGTGTTCAACTGCGTTTGTCGAATCCTTCGTAGATGGGTCAACGATTGTTCGTGTTTGTTTTGCTGGAGCCGCAACTGGCACAGTGACGAGCCTTGATGGGACGACCGGTGCTTGGTTATTTGCTTGAACTGCGGTCGTGCTATCAGGAGAGCTCAGTAGTGCCGATGTTGTGGATATGTTGGTGATTTCTGCATTCCTTGGCACGCCAAAGTCGTCTCTAATTGGGTGGAGCGCTGGCCCAGTAGTGTCAGACGTCGCGCTTGCTTTAGCTGTGTTTGCTGAAGCAGTCGGAAGTGCAAAACGAACTCTTTTCGAAGTCGTCGTCGCATGAGCTGCTGACACAGTTATTGTGACAGCCGGACTTGATACGGAACCTGTTGTTAGCCCCGCAGTGACCCCGCTACTTTTTTCTTGGCTTGCCAAAATACTAACAGCTGCAGATTGGACTGGCGGAGACGGAGATCTTCTTTGTGATGCAGTACACGTGGTCACAGGCGTTGTAGTGTTTGCGGTTGAAAATCGTTCGCCCGTGGGTTCATGATCGGTTCCGCTCGCGTTATCTAGAGGCACAACGCTTGCCTGGGCATTTTGGGTCAGCGGCGCGAGCAAGTCCATATGTCGGTATCCGGAAGGCTGCCGCCGAGACATCAAAGGACGAGCACGCAGTTCATCCTCCATGCTGCGCCACTTTCGAATAGAGCTGCGACTCACGTTGTGCAGACGGGCAGCTTCGTTGGCGCTCAGTCCACGCGATTGCTCGACGATTTTGAGCCGCTGCCGAATAGTCCGTAATGGGTGGCGCTGTTGATCACGTCGGCGAGCCATGCAAGCTGGCTTGGATGCAGTTGGGCACGAGTTTTCCACGATAGTGGGGGAGGTAAATGATGGCGGAGGGGGGGTGAGACCAGGCGGGGGGGGGAAAAAGGAAAAATGTTGACAAGAAGAATTTCTCCAAATCGGGGAAGTGCGCGTCAATGGTTCGGCTACCGTTCCAACTTGGGGTAGGATCGTGTCAGCAGCTAGTTGATGCAGCACGCAGACATCATGCGTCGCACAAGCGCGATCTTCAGGACTTGGTGGAGTTTCGCCAGCATGAGCAACCCGAAGTTGGCGAGCGCATCGAGCACGAAGTGGCGCGAGCCCCAACCGATGCGGCGTGCAGGATCGATCACATGCCGTTCCACCTTGGTCTAAGATCGAACATCTCGTACCAACAGGTAGTTGATGCAGCGCGCAGACATCATACGTCCCAGAAACACGACCTTCAAGATTTGTTGGAATTTCGTCAGTCAAGAGTGAAGCGAGCGCGCATAGGCACAAATGTGAGCACAATTGGTACGTCTTAGACTAGTCGACTTGATCAACAGCGATGCTTTTAACTTACTGGTGAGCAATGTTCTTTTAGATGGTAACGATACGTCGCAGTGGCTTAGTTACGAAGCGCTGCAGTCTATCAATGATAGTGGCGAGTTTCGGCCATTACAACTCGAAGTTGGCGAGCGTATTGAGCACGAAGCCATGCAGGCGTTTTCAGATGAGCACTTAGACCGTAAAGTATGCCTGATTACCGACGTGTGGGTATTTACGGCCGACGCTGTATGTTTGTCGATCGATGACCTCCCACTGCTGGCGATGCGAGTTGCACTCTCACGAAAATTATGGACAACACGAGCTATTGAACACTACTACGACTGCTCGGCTTTCGACAGCCGTTTGCAAGGAATGCTGCTTTCGGCAAGGGCCATCGAGTCGTCAAGGGAAAATGTGAAAGTGTGGATTTCAATAGACGCTCTTTCAAGACTTCGAGACCTTAATACCCGGCTAGTGAACAATCCAGGTTGCTGCCGCAACGTTGCTCCACCGAAGTACGCTATTGCTGACTGTTTTGTCGCTGGTACATACCGAGATCGACGAAGCGACATCGCTTGAGCGCCAGACGGTTGGATTAGCTCAAACGCGCGGTTTGGTGAAGGTGATCTATGATGGTCCCGGGAACATGCTCCAAAGCCATCTATTATGTTGGGATAATAGGCATGCAACAATTGCAAGCTGCGTGCCAAACGTCTTAAAGGAAGAAAATTTCCAGATCGTATTGGCCGGCCCCATGACGCCGCAGCAACAGGTTGCATTAGCAAAACGACATGAGTGCAGCGGGCAGCGAGTGCTTCGTATGCTTGCACTACTACAAGATATCAACCCACTGTACGCTACTGTTGAAGAAAATACCCAGTTCGGCGGTCACGGAGATGCATGTCGAGTTCACAGCATCCATCTTGAAGACTCAGAGGAAGTGTCGAGTTGGTAAACCATGCGCGAGCTCGTCAAGACGGTGTAGCAGGGCATCCAGCACCTGCATGCTCTGCAGACCAAGAAACTACGATGCTTGAGTCTGAGACGGTTCTGATCGAGACAACCGTTGATCCTGAGAACAAGAACGCTTATCACGAGCGTATGAGCTCATTACAAGGAAGTCCGACACTTTCGTTGCACGCGCTCTACTACTTTTCTACAGCATGACGATGAATTTTATATGGAGCGATTATTCCCTCATCTTCTCACGTTTGGCGTTGGCGGTTTTTGCTGCTAGTCGGACGCATCGGTACTCAAAGCGAGATATTGTGCTTCACTACCTCAACCTGTCAACAAATCGTTTTGCAGAAGACTCATTGTTCAAACTTCAAATGTTTGACTTCCTCGGTACGGTACGAGAAAAAAGCGGAGTGTTTGTCCGTGTTCGACACGACTCAAGCATCGCTACAAAATCGCTTCAAGTTACTCCTGATCAGCTTCGTGCCGCGATGGAAGCCCGAGCAACTAAAAGACGCGCTCTGAGATGTGGTCGGACGCCAGCTGCCTTCGCTCGTCAGACAACCGATGCCACTAGTGTGGTCAAAGCAATGGACGCCGCAACAGCCGAGATGTGGGGTAGCAATGAAGAACGTGATGTCTTCCAGAGAAAGGTTGATGCAATGGTCACCATGTATGGTGAGCCATCGCTGTTTTGGCCACTTACTCCAAACCCTGACTCGTCCATAGCAGTCGCCTTTTGGACAGGTCACGATTTACCAGGAGGGCGGCCAAGCAATTTGGCTGCTTGCACGTCAGTACAGATGCCGAGTCCAGCTAATTTGTCCAAGCTGGTTATGGGCAATACCGTCGTGCAGGCGCACTATTATCGCAAGTGCTGTCGCTTGCTGATTGAAGTGATGTTTGGGTGGGATATGATGGCAAACAAACCGAAATCGGAACCAGGCATGTTCGGATTTGTAGAAGCACTGTTTTTCGCGTTGGAGCAACAAGGCCGTCTTCGCGTTCATCATCACGGCGTTGTTTGGATAGCTGGGTTACCAAAGACGAAAAGAGACAGGGAACACCTGTTCTGCAGCCCCGATCTGCGTTCGCGATACGAGGCTTACTGCGCGTCCATCTTTGCTGCAGAGCTCCCTGTATTCAGTGACTTGACGACAATCAAGTGTCCAAACCAAGAGTGCTCCGGTGAGCTCAAGCCTCTTGCCATTCCCAAAAAATTCATGTATCGACTAAAGCATGGGACACCTCCACCAGATGTCGCTGTCTGCACAGTGTACTCAACTACTTTCACAGAATCGCAAGTTGACTCGAGTGTTTTGGATGCTAAATGGGCAGTTCTCAGCGACGAACATCGCGCGGTAAGTACAGAGGCGGCGATACAGGCATCGCGAACACGATTTGGCGGATTGTCAGACGACGCTAAAACGGCCGACGTTCAGCTCTCTCGCTTATTGCAGAAAGACCAAGTTCATGCTTACGAGCATACGCAGTCATGTGTGAAAGGGCAGTCGCGATCGAAGTGTCGTTATCGCTTCTACCGAGGCCTCATACCAGCAACGGCTCTCACGGCGACAAACGAAATGACTTACAGGCGGAGTCTCGGTAACCAATGGTTGAATACATATATCCCGCTTTGGAGACGGATCATGCACTTCAACATGGACGCTAGGGTACTATGGTCAGGCGACAGTCTGCAAGCAATCCGATATGCAGTTCAATACGCTTCGAAGCGGCAATCTGTTCTCGACAGTGCGTCCATTGTCGACCTTGCTTTTCGTCGCCGATTACAGCGAGAGCGAGACGCTGCAGCTGCTTCAAATAGCAATCAATCTGCTTTCAGAAACGGTGTGTCACGGTTGATGGCGCTGGCATTCTCGTCCTCAGGAGTTATGGAAGTCGGCGGGCCTCTGGCTACAACAATTCTCATGGAAGGTGATGCTGCGATGTTTAGTTGCAAGTTTGTTCGGCTCGTACTTGAAGGACTGAACATGATGAATAACGAAGATGTTGAGGCCAGCATTGTCAACGGAGAAGACGAGTTATTTACCGACACGTCGATCAGCAAGTACGTGTCACGACCGGAGTCGATGGAGAATTTGTGTTGGTATGACTTTTGTGCGTGGTTCAGGCCGGGCAAACCAAAAGCCGTCTCATATGCAGCTCGTGAACAAGGTGGCAACGAAAGAGTTCAATCTTGTGCCAGACACGACGGTTACGTCAAAGTGCAGTATCCACAAGTTCCTGACATTATCGGCCCTCGCTTACCTGACGTTCGCAATTTGCATGATGACGACTTCAATGACCAGAACGAACTTTACTATCGCGCCGCGTTAATACTCTACTACCCGTTTAGAGACCCATGCCAATTACTCGATACACAAAGATCGGCAAAAACGCAATACGAACGATGGAACCAAAACGCGAAAACACATCGAGCTCTAGAATTCCACCAGCAATACTACCTAGGTTTGGACGAAGCCAACAATTTCCGGGCGCATCATGACGATAGCAGCGACGGCAGCGACTACGAAGACAACGATATCATGGATGTTGCGCACGCAGGCAGAAGGGGCACAAGATCGTTCGACCGAAGTGTTATTGCCGTACCATCCGAGATATACGAAGCAAGCAATGATACATACGAGTCAACCGTAGAAGAAGCTGAGCAATTGCAAGACGTTGAAGCGACATCCAACCTTCATTATTTAGCCCACCACTCGATTGATGAAAAATCGCTGCCGGAGGACATGACGACAACGTTAACTGTTCACCACGCACATGTAACACAAAAAGATGTTTAAGGAGCTGTTAACGCGCACGCTACTGATCCATCTCCAGCCAACCAAGAAACGTTGTCCAACCTTGCAGAACTTACTACAGCAGTAGTTGTGGAGAAACTAGAAGCAGCAACTCAATGTTTGCAGTACAAGAGCCCGGAAGATGTTACGGAGATCCTACCACTCGCTACAATTTCGCAAGTATCAAGTTTCTTCCGACTCAACCGCGAGCAGAATGCTGCTTTGTTTGTATAAGCGTTCCGTTGCTGTATAGAATTGCGGAACAACCACTTCCGCAGCAATTTGTCACGCGCGGCATTGATGGGTCACCAGTTATTGTAACTGGCCCTGGAGGCACTGGCAAATCACGAATTGTCGATTGCTGTTTGCGCGCTCGCTACGGCTTGGTATCGACCCAACTGTGTGCTAGTGACAGCTTCGACAGGGATAGCAGCTGCAGGTCTGAAGGGTACGACCATGCATAACTCTGTCGGTCTTGGGATCAACCAAAATCACTTGTCAAGCCATCTGCAGCATCCCAGCCAAGAACAGCTACAACAATGGGACCCCGTACTCTGCATAATTGCCGATGAACTATCCATGATCGACCTGAAGTTCTTTGGGCTATGGGAAGAAGCGCTGTGCAATCTTAACGAATGCCCTAAGCCATTCGGGGGACTCGTTGCTGCCCTGATGTTTGACCCCTGCCAATTAAAAGCGGTGCAAGGACTACCGGTATACACATCTACGAATGGACGCAGACCGCTCACACAACCACAATAACGAGGCCGGCGCGTGTATCAGAACATTCGGAACATCGTGTATTTAACGCAAAACATGAGGTTTGAAGCGGATCCGCAGTGGGGAGAATGGCTTGCACATACAAGACTCGGGCAGTGGGACGACGCACTCAAGCAGTTTATCGAGACTTGTCCGTCGCCACTTGGTAGACGATGCGAGCACAACTACTTTGTTCAAGTAGTGTCGTCGGACAACGCCACTCGGTCGTATGTAAACAAATCAACGACCCAAGTAGCAGCTAAAACGCTGCCTTCCTCCCGCCGTGTGCTCGCAATTCCTGCAGAGTTATCAAGAACAGCAACGCCAGCAGACTTGTCCAAGATTCGGAACCTGTCAGACACGCAAACAGGCAACATTCCAGTGTTCTTTACTGCCTTTGTTGGTACGTGATACTACGTTTGCTGCAATTATCAACCAAACGCAATAAGCTAACCGGTAACAACAACAAGGAATGCCTGTACGCATAAAGGCAAATCAGTGTATAAGCAGAGGAGTTGCAAACGGCGCACTCGGCGAACTCTTTCACATCGATTGGAGTGAGAAAACAACTTTCGAACGTCAGCCAGATGGCGTGTGGCTGGCATCCCAACAACCAATCAACATGTACGTGTGGATCAAGAGTTTCACGTCCGCTTATCCGTTTCATGGCCTCCCGATTACATGGCCTTCATCAGTGAATCCAGTATGCCAGAAACGAACAACGTTTAAACTCAACAAAACGCAGCATATCGATCAAGGGATTTCCTGTGGTACCAGCTTTTGGCACTACAGTCCACGGATACAGGGCGATACTCGTGATGAGATAGTAATCTCCGACTTGAGACCGCCCCACTTCACAAAAGTCGACAAGCATGCGCTCTACGTTGCGCTATCACGCATTCGTACGCGAAATGGCCTTCGTTGGATCGGTCGAAAGCCTTCTCAACATGACTATGAATACTTTGGACCGTCCGCAGAAGTGCTCACCGAAGACCGAAGACTCAAAACACTTGCAGCAGAAACACTCGGGCGAATCTACAATGAAGATACACAATCACATACGCAAGCGCAACCGAGAAATTACGTTGAAAGCCAGTATAAACCGCACACAGCACAGCAGCACCGAAACCAGAGACCTGATAATAAATCGTGAAATACCTACAAAGTTATGAAAACTCGTTTCCGTCCCGTGATGTAACGATACCAGTCTAATCACGATGAAATTGAGAGCAAACTTGTGTCAGTTTTGCCACATGGGACGTAAGAATAGTATGGGCGCGGTTTAACGTCCACCGGGCTCTTATCTATCCGCAGCATCGTCGTTGTCGTCTTATCAGCCCATGTCAGCGATGAGCCTTCCATCCTGTTGTTGTTATTTTGCTCCTTCCGTCGTAGTATCGATGTATCGAATACAACGAAGTAGTATAAATTGACCGACTGTTTCGCTTCATGACACGTTTCAACTTCTATCTCGCTGGCAATCTCTGAATGTCGCTGAACCAATTATCAATCCTATCCACTCATTAAGTTGTTGTGCAAAACCACAGCTGTGTATAGTGGGCGAAAGCCGCCCCTGTGTTTGGTGGACGAAAGTCGCACCTGTCTGGTGGGCGAAAGCCGCACCTATGCTGGTGGTCGAAAGAAGCGCCTATGCTGGTGGCCGAAGACCGCACCGATGTTTTAAATGGAGAGGTCGCTTCTTGTCGGCCAGCTAAAGCTGAACTGACGAGTGTGGATTCCGAAAGATATGAGACGTATTATTTGGCCCCTTTCCCGTATTGAAGCACCCTACGTTCCCGGTCGAGACCGAATAATTTCTTCTCACACCTTGCGTAGGTAAAGATGCTATCGCGCCGCAAATTCCGCTGGCTATGCATTAAAATGTGGCCACGAGGCGTTACTATGGAAGAGATGCAATGGACGCATTACGTGTGGCGCTCATGCACCAAGGAGTTAACGGTTCTTCTCTACGGCAGTGCATCAGGGCTTTTCTCACAGGACCACCAGGACACATCAACCGGGTTGACGTTGTTAGTCAGTTACCTGAGCTTCAAAACCGCGTGCTAGATCAAGATCCTGCAACCTCACGTACCGGCGTTGAAGTTCCCATGGTTACTCAGAACAGGCAGACGTTTGTGGAGGAAGATGTTCAGGAGCCACAACCGGATCACAATGTCGAAGAGCGGCAGGAGGCGCGAGTAGCCACCCAGAGCCCACAGCCCCCACCGTGATCCCAGAAGATGATGAATTTGCAGAAAACGATGCTATACAAGAAGAAGACCACGATATTCATCGCCGCGATGAGTACGTAAGTGTCGTGCAGTATGATTTTGACGAGGACGACGCCGAAGTGCAGTGGGCAAATAGCAGGGTGCCCATCTGCTACTTACATCGCAATGATAGGGTAGTAGCTCAGCAACTACGGCGGCAACGAAATATTCAAGTCGCTCAGGATCGAGTTGGTCTGCAGCGGTTGGAGAGGAATCGCCGAGCGCATAATCGACGCAGGAGATAAACGGTAGGTGCATTTGTCTGCGTGCTGATACGATTTGTCTCCTAACCATCTTTAATCAGTCGCAGGAGCATCATATCAAGCTCAAGCAGCAGCGTTCACGTGGACGTCCCTCTCGCCGCAGCCTGGTAGCCCCGATGACCGCCGCTGTCGAGGACGAACCCACGACGAACAACGACAACATACGCATAGACCATCGCGCTCACTCCCGTCGCGCAGGACTTTCTGGCCGGGCGCAGGAGGGTAGCTGCTCAAGTACGAGTTCGCCAACTTCTCCCACGTCTACGACACTTCCGCGACCAGCGCGGCGCCTACATGGCGCAGCTTCCTGAAAGCCGCCGTGGACCCGGCAAGATCGCCTCGTCCTACCCGAACGACGGCAGCACCATGCTCTTATACACACGCTACAGTGAAGTGCAGCTACGATGAGGACCTCACCAAGCAGAACGTCACGTTAGCCCATGCTCATACTTTGCACCATTTGTCGATGCCTCATGTTTTCTCCACCCAAACCAGATTTGCCAGTAACGAATTCCGCCACAGCAGGAACTTCAACGAATAAAACTTAATGATGAATGAGACGCGTGCTTGACGTTGAAGGCCAATTGCAGGATCGTGTCAGAAACGTTTAGCGCGCCTCGTCGCTTTATCTCCTATCTCGACATCGAAGAACAATTGTGCGACAACCGAAGTCAAACTGATATTTTTCTCACAACATACAAAACAACCTTCAAATCATCCAGGGAGTAAAATACTTTGTTCAAATGATCCCAACGGCCCCCTCGAAGCCCTTAACAGTCACCATTAGCACATTCACCGACCATGGCACAGCTACAGCGACTTCGCGCCCATCTCGACGCCCATGAGCGCACATTCACGACAGTCTCTGGATTTGCACAATTCATTTCCACGCTCACGCCAAACCAACCAACTACGTGCGCCATCCGAATGGGCTTCATGCGAAGCCAGCACTTCGCAACTGGTACGTTCTACTCTCAGCAATTGCTGTCTTACACCACAACTCATATTCACTCATGGATCTACCCAAACAGACCGCTACAGTGGCACGCACCTCGAATTCCTGGACGAGAGTCGGCCAGCAACTTCGAAGAGATATTCAACATCATCAACATGCTGCCACAAGCCATGATCGGGCACGAGATCTGCCGACTCACCGCGTGGGAGGACTTCAACGTTGACGTGCTCCAGCCAGGTGCGGCTACCCTACTATTGTATCACGCAACGATTTGCACATGCTCTTACGCATTTCAGGTACCGTGTGCGAGATTCATCACGTGTACGGCTTCAAAATATTCAAGGAGATGCCGGAAGCATCCGTCTCGGTAGCTAGTCTACTCGCAAGCGTCAATTCCCGATCTATCGCAGCGACGAGTACCGCCACCACGCAGGATAGCCAAGACCCACGCCGCAGCCAACCGTACACCAATGCACCGAACCCGACAACCCAGCAATGACTTATCCCACCTCGAGTGCAACAACACCGTCACCGACACTATTCATGCACAAAGCGCTCCACAAAACAACCCCACAAACAACTGCAACAGAGTCAACACAAAAACTAATACTCACAAATGCAAGCCGCCACAAAGCACCAATTCACCACAACTAATGTACACACCATCTATACGATACTCCCACGACTTCTTCACGAATGTTCTCTACACATCAATGTTCCTATCACACGCCGAACGTACTCACCATTACCATCACTAAAGCGATTCCTCAACCACTGTCGCTAAAGTCGGGTACCCCGACCACAACGAGCCCACGGGCGAGTATCGCCAATGGGACACCACGTAGTTCGCCACTGCCACTGACAACGGCGCATTCCTTTTCCATTTTGCTTCACTTGGCTGCCAGGTATAGATGACTGGGTGTTTCGACAAGGCAGCGCGTCCGGCCTTAACGTGAAATTTAAAAAAATTGTGAAGTAGACAAAAAGTTTGTTTTCGAGTAGAAAACGTACTTCTCTGTCCCACGAAATTAAGCGCATTTCACGAAAAAGATCATAACATCAGCTGCAGACGTGATAGCACTATGAAATCCTGGAACAGCGGTGTGATACCAGGCAATCACACTTGACTGAAACGGGATGTGAAGCAGGAAAAGTGACTGAAAGTTAGTATGGTTATGGAAAACGCTACCAATTCAGTGCAAGCATGATAGTCGGCAATCACACACACCAGAACTCGGCTTGTCGTAGCTATCAGCTTGTCCGCCGACGCCTTGGTAACCCAAGTTGTTGTTGGGCCTTGAGTTGCTGCAGTCGCTTGAGCCTGTATTCGTGTGATCAGATCTGCGCCGATGTGCGAAAACCCGTTAGCATCGTCATCGGTAGCATTGCCAGGGCTGCGAGAAGCCCAGTACGTCGAGTTACTGCCTTGACCAACATCGGCGTCACTAAGATTTATCTTGCTTAACGAGCAGTAGCTGTCGTCTTGATCGATCGATCTCGAATTACTCGCGTTGCTGCCGCGGTTCGAGTTACCAAAGTCGTTGCGAGTCAAGTATAAAGACGGTGTGTTGGCGTTGCCACGGTGAAGATTGTTCGAAACACTACTTGAGTTTCCAGTGAAGCAGAGTTGGTGTCATTCTTATCGTGCGAGTTGCCAAACGAAGTGGATTTTGGGTCGTCGTTGCTGTTCTTGGACATGTCGTTGCCACCCCCTTGCTTAGCCAGGAAGTCTTCTGCGGATTCCACGGCCTTTTTAACCCTTGCACCACTCGTTCCTTTGTTCTTCACTAGACTGGTTTCCACGCTCAGCTACCCTCTTCTGATCTGGGCGTGATACTTCTCGGCTGCATTCATCGCCTTGGCAGGGAAGCTCGCGACCTCGTCTTTCTTGTCATAGTCATTGCTGGAGTTGCCCCCCGAGTAGCTTTTCACAGCCTCTGTGGCCTTGTCGAAACACCCCGTCATCTATACGTGGCAGCCAAGTGAAGCAAAATGGAAAAGGAGTGCGCCGTTGTCAGTGGCAGTGGCGAACTACGTGGTGTCCCATACGACCTCGAGTGGGTGAACTTCTTAATGAGCTGAATGGGCTATCGAATGCACGAGCTGCGTGGAGATTCTGCAACGTGTCGATAATCCGTTGCGGCAATGCTGACGCCCGTAGGTTCACAGCTCGAGACAATCGCTTCGTTAGTTGATCGCCGCAGCACTTCCAAGTGAAGAAGCCGCCACGAAGATAAAGCAAGAACGAGCTGTATGCAACCAGAGCTTCGAAAGTCAATAAAATTCATTGCGATGGTACTAGCCGACCGTCTTTCATCAAGATCCTCGGATTCACTCACTTCTGCCGGTCAGAGTGGACATGAAGAAAGCTGTTGCGACGGAAACAGCCTTAGTCGTCGTTGTTGTCAGCGGAAGCGTAGCTCCCGAAGATCTGGTTGCCGCCAAACATGCCGCCTCCGCCTCCGTTCGAGCGACCCGAGTGACTCGCACTGCCGCGCATCCCGTGAGAGCCGTGGACGCCGCCGCCCATGTCTCCCGTCTCGTCGTCCCCAACGCTGGCTCCAAAGCCCCTCCACTCGAGTATTTCCCGCCGGTATCATCACCATCGGCATCATTGTTTCCCGATCGGCGCGAACGCTCCTTGGAGCTGTGGTCGCATCCCGATTCCGAGCTACTTCGGTAGTCGCCGTTCGTCTGGCTCGATGATTCGTTGCTGTCGTCGTTATCGTCGCTCATGCTCGAGTCGCGGCCAGAACGACGTCCGCTGCAGTTCTCTCCACGAAACCTCTTGGAAACTCCAGCGGCTGCTTGAAGTATTTCGGCTTGAGGAGGGTGTGTGTGACCATCACTCAGCAGTCGTCAGGAAATAAACCTCAGATGAGGTTATTTCGCAGGTGTTCTTTGGCAGCCATTCTCGAATTTGCTGGCGCCATGACGCGTGAGGTGTGGTTCCAGCTGGTGGATGGAGAAGGCAACGCGGTGACGTCAGCCGACTGTGTCGATTGCGACGATGAGGTCAAGGTGTTTCGCCTTCGGAAGAGATTGAAAGAGGAGTACAGCGACAGTCATCTCGCAGGGATTGCCCCATCGGACCTCACAGTCTTCGCGAACCAGACGGCGTACGACGCGAAGCAGGCGTTGGAAGAAGATTCTCCGATTGGGTCGTTTGGTGGTTCAAAGAATGCTGCACTCATCGTTCAAATGCCGACGCAGCGTCAAGTGATGGTGCCGCCGTTACCGCAGCAATCGTTCGTCTGGAAGGAGCCCAAGTCTTTGGTCGGAGCGACTGGCTCAAAGTGGGATTTCCAGAATTCATTGACTCCTGACAACCTGGCACCTGCCTTAGGTCGTCATTATCAAGCATGGAGAGAGGGAAGGACGGACAAGCAGAGTCATCCCCTGTTTTTGTGTTTGGATGGTCCAGGAACTGGAAAGTCGAGATTGCTTGACGAATTTCCCAACATCTTGCAGCAGCAGGTCGAGACACAAGGAGATGGGGAGATGAAGCAGCTCATGCGAATGGCCTACACGTTCAAGGTCACTTTTGAAAATGGAACAACCGACAACTACGGTTTTTCTTACCCCTCCAAGATGATTGGAACACGAATGCTGTACCAACTGCAAGATACACTACCGTGGTTGACGTTCAAGGAGAACCCTGCTTTTCATCTGAATCCTGAGCAAGTACTGTCAAAGTTGTCGGCAATCACCGAAACTGCTTTGGACCAAATGTGCGTGATTCTCTGTGTCGACAGCTTGCAGAAGCTTCAGCATGATCCAGGACGCAAAGACTCCGATTTCTACGCGGCGTTTGCTTCGCTGTGTGACCTCGTCAATGCCTCGAAGTGCTGGGTGATTGCGATCTGCGCGGCGACAATTTACCAGCCCGTGAATGAATTTCTGGCCGCTTCGCCACAATGGAGAGTGATGCTGCCGACGACATCATTGACACGCCCGAAAATTGACGGAAGTGACGTGTTTGAAACATACAACGATGGCAATGGAGCTTTGATCCAGCTCTTGGTGGATGACATGGGCGGGCATGGCAGAGCGTTGGAACAATTGGTCAACGTGTTGAAGATGCTTCAAGACCGGGGCCAAGCTTTTGAATACGTTCCAGTGATGCGAAATGTCCTGACTGCCATTGAAAACGCATACCCTGCGATTGGTGAGCAGATGCAGAACATGAAGGAAGCATTTCTGGCGGTGATTTCTCGTCGGAGTGTTAATGCAGACTCGCTCTTTGGAAGTCTGACGCTTGATCAAGTTATCTCGTTCGGTTTGATTCGACTAATTCGAAACCACCTCGAATCTCCATTCATTCTCTACATGCTGCTGGAAACGCATAGTATCCCGTGGAACAAACATGCCACTTACGCACCGGCAGAACAGTTAGAAGACTTGAAGCCTTGGCAGCTTTGGGAGCAGTTCAACTGCAAATTTCGAGCGTTGAAATCGGAGGCTTATTCTCAAGAGGAATCTGTACTATGGATGGATATACATGGTGGAGCACGGTTTGGCGAAGGATGCAACCGGAGAGTGATTGAGCGGCAACTGACGTATGTGCTTGCTCAAAAGCGGATGACAACGAAGACCGAAGGCTTCAAGAGTGGGAGCTGCTCTTGCGGTAATGATCGTGGCTTTCTGTATCAGCCTGCAGACGGGTCTCCGTCTGGTGATGCATTTCTGTGTCTGGAAGATGCGACGAACGGCTTCTTTCACGAAGTTCATCAGTACAAATGCACCAAAGAGAAGATATCACTGGACGTCTTCGAGCAAGAGAAGGCTAAAGCTGCAGGTCCTGACGACCTCTTCATCATGTATTGCATGAATGAAGTGACCGCAGATCCACTGCCGAATTCCGCGTTTGTCGATGCCACCTGCTGGGAAGCGTACTATGGCCCATTTGCTGCTCGTGCTTTCTTCATCAAGTCGGTTCCGGTACCCTGCATCAACACGAGCCCCGAGGTTCAGCTGGAGTTCGTGGAGGGTGTGGGCCGAAGCTACCGTGCCAAAATAGCAGAGAAGCGTCCATTCACGAGCTTGGAGGATGCTCGTGCGCAGACAGGCATTCCAGCTAAGGTTCTCAGGCGATTCAATTTCAACACGGATCGTTAGCGAGCTACCTACCCACCACGGACTGAGGACGAGATTTCCTTTCCTTTTGAATGTTGAGGCTGATTAGCTAAGAGAAACAAAACTAATATATATTTCTTCTTTCGTCGTTCATCGCATGAATCGATCGCCCCAAGGTGGTTGTTCATTCATTCACTGACTACATACACCCTATCGAAATCTTGGAGAAGCAGCGAACAAGAAGGCCGCAACGACGACTACCGATCCATCAGCTTCCGGGATCCTTGTCGTGGGCAGTCCCCGCTGGAGACTACAGTACATGCTAGTTTGTAAGGATAAAGTAGCTATCCACGGAGACCGAGGATGCTATTGCGCGCATCAGCACAACTTCTGCAGATGCGCTACGCTTTCGACTCGGGTGGGAGGCTCCGTGTCTGTAGTTGCGGAGGTTGCAGCTCAGACGACGGTGTGTGCTGTGGCTCCAGCGTCGAGGCTGTTCATCATCTTCAACGGGCACCTTTGAGACGTCGCACCGTTGGGCACACGAAGCCGAGAGGATCGCAGCTAACGCTGGCGAGTGAGGACAATACGGACGACTCAGTAAGTGGCATTTATCCCGCGTAGGGCTCCTTCAAGCTCGCCCTCCCTGGAAGCAGCGAAACTACCTTTCACTCTCACCGTCAACGCGAGGCGCCGGTGAGCGGTATGTTGCGCCGAAGCACTCACCGCCCACACCACGGAGCAGCGCCACAATTCCATCCAATAGGATTCTGTAGCATGAAACAGTTTCAGCCAATAGCATTCTGCAACACGAATTTCCTACGTTTTTGTCAGATAAGTGAATGCTGTTTGTGCCCGGATGGGTCAACATTATTGTGGTTTTCAAGCTTTTTGCCGCCCGTTTTAGCTCGACATCTCTGAGGGGGTCAGATATACAAATCGGACCCTCCGCAGTACTAGGTTAATTTAAATCGGAGGCACAAATCGATCGTCCCCCCTCGCCAGCAGTAGCTGACGCAGCGGCGCTGGCGTGCCCCCAACGTGTTGGACGACTTCGGCAGGATCAAGGTTCGACCCGCGCTGTCATGGAGCAGAAGTCCAAGTCAGGAGGCTGATCATCAAGGGTGCCCACGGCCGTGTGCTGCAAGGACAGCAATAACGCCAACTGGTCCGACATGGCCGCCTCCACCGACGGCTCCTTCACCACGAATCGACTGGTGGCGCTAGAAGCGCTGGTTTCTTTCATGCTGCAGGCAAAGAGTGTGGATGCAGCCAAGATCGCGATCGAGGTCTGAGGAAGGCTAAGCAGGAGAGGCACTAGAGCTTCGTCGAGCGTACACGCTCCAGCAGACCAGCGAGGTGACTGAGCTGGACGCGAATGCGTCGAAAGGAGCTCTTGCATGGACCATCAAGGAGGCGTTTGCAAGATTGAGATGCTCAGCGTGAAGAAGAAGAGCATGGTGCTGAAGCAAGAGCATTTTGCTCACATGGCTGATGTGGGCTGATCGACGTCCGTCAAGCCTCATGTCAATCGTCGCCTGCCCAGACCTCGTCGTCCCCGACAGCGATGAAGCACCAGCAGCAGAAGGATAAGAACAAGAAGATGATGAAGAAAATGCTGGCCCTGAGTGGCGAATGATGAGTCGTCCTCGCGCAATGATGTACGATATGGCTGTGCTCCACCCGTTTTGCTGCTACTGGATATAGAGGAAAGCTTATCGACGGGAGGTCACATATCACTTTGGATTTCACAGTCTTCCTGCCATTGGTGCTTCTTGCCTTTCGCAACCATCTATATCGTTTTTGGGGGTCACCATGGAGATTGACGATGCTGCCGCAGCCAACCCCCAAGCTCGCGTTGAACCCCGGTCTCGCGTTGCCACTAGTGGTGTTACGCAGCCTGAACCTTATGTGAGCTCTCAACATGGCGCCGACTTGACGCCTTGGGCGGTCGATGCGTTGAGATCCCCGGAGGAAGGCCCCGGTACGCTTCCAACCAGAGCTAGCGCCGTACTGGTTGTGAGAGTTGGAGAGCCACTTGGACGAGCACGAGGTGGATGGAAGTGTGATGTGGCGTTTGAAGTCGGCGAAGGGTACGCTGTCTTCCGGGAAAAGTGTCTTGCCAAGTTTGCTGCGATCATGAGCGGCCCTGAAGCGCCCAAACGGGCTCTGTTACTTCCTGACGACACTTCGGTCTACCTCAAGAGAGCCAAGAATGATTCCCAAGCCAAGTTTGTAGAGCTCAACACGGAGAACTTCCTGGCAACTCTTCAGTAGCGTTGGAGACTCCTGACGCCGGGCGACTTACGTCAAATTGGGGACTTTCGGTTTGAGGCCTTCCTCTACGTTCAGCGAGCAGCTCAACCTGAGCAGTTCCATCGCGCAACTTCACGTCGAGTGGAGCAGGCTCGCGTGCAGAGAATGGCTTATGAAGCTGCGAATGCGGTTCAATTTGGTGCAATCACATCGCATCATCTTGACGTAGTGCATGCTAGAAGACCTGAATCAGCTCCCTTTGAAGTGCCAACGGACAATACGGCCGCGCAGGCGCTCGAGCTGGACCGTCAACGAGAGGCGTTGCAGCGACTGGAGCATGCGCACGAAACTACGGAGCAGACTGCGGTGATCAAGATCCGATTGAATGGGCTGTGGATGCCTGTTGAAGTCGATATCCTGTCACTGCGTCGTGCGATTGGGTTACCCGACCACGACATTTTTTCGCGCGGTATCTACCACGACTTCACGCCATCGCAGCCGACAAATGCCGCCATGGAGGACGAGGATCACCAAGAAGATGAATCAATGGGCTAAGTTAAGTCCGTGGTGATGGCCACCCACATGTGGCGTCGGATATGTCGGACGAATGATCAAAGATAGCGAATATATTGTTAACTAGGAAAGCCGACGTCATCTGCATTGCTAGACATTCTTCACGGCGATCTACTCATTTCGACTGCTTGTTTGCATAAGCTCATCGAACGTTTGGTGTCGTGTACCTGTAGCCATATAGCCACAATGGTGAAAGGCGCCAAAACATCCATTGTCCTCGCGTCGCGTACACGCACGCATCGCGACGTCGAGTACGCGATCCGGGTATAGCTGGAACACCAAGTAGGCGTGCTTCTGGAGCCAACGCTTCAGAAGCCCGAAGCATGACTCGATCGGGTTGAGCTGCGGGCAGTAGGGCGGTAGGAAAATGAGCCGAGCCCCGCACTGGTGGATCGCATCTTGCAATTCCGAATGAGCGTGGATCTTGGCATTGTCCATTACGACGATGGAGCGAGGTAGTGGCCACGGGTTGAGGCGAGGAATCACGTGCTTCAGAAAAGCAGCGTGAAACTTTTCCCTTATGAACGTCCCTTCCGTTGATTCCCAAGGGAAGAACCCATGCATATCAAGTGCAGCGATAATCGACAGGCGCTTGCCTCGGCGAAACGGCATCTTGACTGTCGCTCTGGTATTCCTCTTCGACCAGCCATAGCGCCTTTGAGCGTGACGTCCGTCTTTAGCAGTCTCGTCCAGGAAAACGAGATGCTCTGCGAAGGAGAAAATCGGCAGCAGTTTGGCCCGGTATCCTTCAATCTCAGCAGGTACGGCTTCGCGAGCCGCTTTCGAAAGCACCTTTCGGCTAAGGTTGAGATCGAAGTTGAGTACCCTGCATATCGTAGCTGTCGAGACCGTAGACACACCGGGAAAGTTCATGGTCACGTACTCACGCAACTCCTCGATGTAGAAAGTTGGGTGGGCTTGGACAAAGTCTTCTACAGCAGCTAAAACGACAGGAGGCCACCTTGCGGACGTTTCTCGGGGTTGATTCTCATTGACGATGCCTTTCTCCAGGAAAAGAGCATACCAGCGTCGAAGCGTACGTTGCTTGGGCCCAAACAGCTCCGATACGTACGAGCTGGGAACGTCGTAGACATGCATGAGAGCTACGGCTCTCCACCGAAAGTCGTCGCTGTACGTCATGGTCCAATGTGAAATGAGCGACTGAGAGCTAGTGGGAGCTCGTGTACGCCGAAGAAGGCAAGTCACTCACTTTTGCCGATTCGAAGCGGCAAAACGGATGGTGCTCTGTAAACCAGGGCTGTATTAGCTGAACAAATCAAACTGTGCTATCATTTTGGGCCGATATATCAGAGCACAACGCTATCTCGGAGCTCCTATCTCGGGATCGGGACCCTCCGGTTTGCCAAAACAGGTGAAAACCACAATAGCTGCATCATATAAAAATCCATAAAAGTACTATTTATTAGAGGTGTTTGTGTACGCTTTTAGGGTTCTAAACTTACTCACTTATTACAGGGTATGTATTAATTAGTAAAGGATTCTGACCCGTTGCAATCCCGAGTAGGACTCTGGATTAAAATCCAGAGAACTTCTAGCAGCGGCTGAGTTCACTAGCACTAGCTACAAAGTCGTGCGCTGCACGAAGAAGCTCTGAAATGTGGATTTATTTAGATGTAGGAAGTTTAATTTGTTTACACTTTCGTGCTTTGGCGGCAATCACAGTCTTGCTCAAGACGTCGAAGGCGGTGTGTTTGAGTTAGTGCAGCTCGCTAAGAACGGAGTTTCATCGGATTGCTGCCGTCTCAAGAAGAACGAGACGCGATGCTGGAAACATAACCTGGTGGTGAACTTGTTGGAAAATGGGAGTACTGCAGCAAAGAAAGGATTAAGTAGGCAGGACTGACAGTTCAGCAAATGTATTTGTCGTGCGGTAGCCTTGTAGCCTTGAGCCTGTTATCTCACCGTATTGGTATCGTGTGATCCTACTAACTATATTTTCACTATCAAGTCCCTCCTACTCTCGTTACAGACAGCGACATCGTTAAACAGGGGATGGAAGAGCACACTGGGGTGTCACGTCTGGCCTCTGGCCCAAACAGTACAGCGTCGATCCAAGCAAGCACAACGAATTGACAAGCATTGGACATTACTTGTACTTGTCTACGAACTTGAGGGTGTTTACTAAGTTTAAGTTTCCGGAGTCAACGGGACCGCGTTCGTTTTTTTAATTAGAAAAACACCACTCCTCGGGCTGAGCCAGCTGCACCTTCATGCAACATGCAAGCTTAATATATTTCGCACTTACGGTGATGGGGTGACGACACAGGCAACATGCATGTATTTTATCAGTTTCTTCAGGTATTATTTCATACAGTGCTTACGGTACTTGTCACTCTTGACTTAAGTATAATACCTTTCGCAATTGGTATATTTGCCGATATATAGTTTATCGAATTTTCAATTGTTGGAAAATCACACCTCCACTGACATTGTGTCTTAGCTCTGAAAATAAATTTCGTGACAGCTAACGAAGCGATGGTCTCAAGCTGTAAACCTACGGGCGTCAGCATTGCCCCAGGATATCGCTGTTCGCAAACACCATACATTCATCGACACGTTGTAGAATCTTCACCCTTTTGTGCATTCGATAGCCCATTTAGCTCATCAAGAAATTCACCCGGGGCCTTGGTCAAGATGTAAACGAGTGGGCTCACCTCAAGCTAACAAATGTTTGATTTCGTATTCATGAAGACTTCTGCTGGAAGTGCTGCTTGAACGCACTGCAAGATCACGGATGACAGCAGTTGTTTGAACGCCACCCTTCACAACGTCCGGCCTTCGAGCTGTGCGTACCACACTGCTTCGGCGAGCTGAAGTACATTTTCTTGCGTCGAGCTGTTCCCGTAGTTCTCGATCAACTGCGCCGTCGCCGGATCCAGCGGAACTGTATGAGGGAGATTGAGGATGGACCGTGCGAGAATATTAGCATCAACTCGCTTCAATACTGGGCTTGTTTTCTTCACTTCCACAAGATCAATCCAGAGAGGCTTTCCATCAGTGACGATCACATTCGGCACGCGAGGATCTCCATGGACCAGGCCTTTCGAGTGGAGCTGCCATAACAGACCAAAGAGACCGTGTACTTCCTCTCGTGTCGTTGGTCGAGGCAGAGGAATCCCAACAGGAGATAGCAACAACGCCGCGCCAGCACCTGCACCAACCAGAATTTCAGTGACCTCTCCCACAGGGCTGATCGTCAAGCCTGTATCCTGAGCACCTGCTAACGCCATCTTCTCGTCGTAGAGACGTCCGATAGAGCGTTCCTCCACGATTTTTAATGCGAAAGTCTGCCCATCTCGATCAAGAACCTTGAAAACGCGCCCATATGCGCCACGGCCGAGAAATGCATCGCCCTCCACCACATCAACGCCCACTAAAGAGCAGGCTTCAGTCAAACGCGTCACCCAAGGTGACATGCTCTCAGCAATGAACTTCTGAAACAACGATTTAGATCCCTTACTGACCCACGTTGTTTTCTCAACCTTGGAGATAGCCTTGTAGCTTTTGATCAACCAAAAAGAGCGGCGGTCAAAGAGAATAGCGCTTGCTCGCTCCTCGGGGCAAAAATTCTGCAGATAGCGCACCACTTGGCCAAACGCAGCTTCAGATAGTGTGAGCTTGCTTTCGAACAAAATGAGGCAGTCGAACAACGCTTCATCTGCTACTCCAAATCGAAATCCATCCCCGCGTGATATTCCATCGTTTGGTACTGGCTTCCGGCGAAACATGCCAGGGTGGGTCGCAAATCCATCCGGTTTGAGGTCTATAGTCTTAGTCACGAGTGGAGACTGAGATAGCCATTGATATCTCTCGCTGTTGACGAACACCATGCCATAGCTGCTCAATACGTCGTTGAAAAAGGGAGTAATGAAGACGTCAAACTCAGCTTCTTTTCCAATTGTACTGGCTTGAATCTGAATCTCCTCCGACCAAAATGGCTCGCCGTTCTCCATGGGTGCAGCTTCGATGATCGATCCGCTTTCTTTCAATCTCGTAAGCTCGATTTGACCCAAGGCCGCGTCACTGTAGGACTTTGGATCTTTGTGCGGTAATATGGCCACAATGTGCTCTAGCTGCACTTCAATGCGCTTTTGGCGAGCTCTCTCTTCTCGATGCGTCTCAAATGAACCTCTCAACGTCGGCATTGCCACGATGAGCGCATGATCTTCATCCTTTCCGAGATCTGTCAGTGGTGATGACGACTTGGGCAACGCCTGCTTCGCGTCGAAGGCCTCCTGGTCCGCGAAGACTGTGAGATCCGATGGGGCAATCCCTGCGAGATGACTGTCGCTGTACTCCTCTTTCAATCTCTTCCGAAGGCGAAACACCTTGACCTCATCGTCGCAATCGACACAGTCGGCTGACAGCGTCACTGCGTTGCCTTCTTCATCCACCAGCTGGAACCACACCTCACGCGTCATGGCGCCAGCAAATTCGAGAATGGCTGCCAAAGAGAACTCGCGAAATAACCTCAGCTGAGGTTTAATACTTAGATCATCTGCTGAGTGATGGTCAGTGAACCAGTTTTTTTCCAGCTCTTGTGACTATTTGTGCGCGCACCATTTTTTCGATACCAAACTGAAAATAATGGAGACGGGCAAGAGTGGCGCGGAGCACACGATTATGAAGAGGAGGACGAGAGGAGTCGATTGATGCCCTCACTGGCGCCGCTAGAGCTGAAGACCACCATTAAATTCGCACTAACATAACACCACTATTTTTTGTGCACGGTTCCGGACCACTGTGGCTAAAGGGACAATATGCATGTAGCTGCTTCTTAGAAGGCATATACTACCATCAACGCAATGCTATAATGTTAGAGACCCTTCCGGGCTAGTGCTCACGCATTTACTTGCAGGGTAAGAGCATGAGAGCCTCCACAACAACTACCGAATTCGTCGATGAGCTGTGCCCCTCGACGAAATCGTTGAAGGGGCACAGCTTATCGGTGAAGCCAAAGGTTACACGATGCTTGGGTATTGGCTGATATTGCTGAGAGCAATCTTGGCGCGAACACTTGTGAACCGACGGTGAAATCTTGCAAGACGGCGACCATGCCGATGAAAGACACCAGGCTCACCGTAAAGGACAAGTTGCTCATCGTCCTCGAAGCCGAACGAGACACGGTTAAAGGCACAGCGCGGAGAAACCAGGTGTCCCCGTATCAAGTTAGGATGTGGAGAAAGAAGAAGACCGAGTTAGAGGCCGCTGTAAAGCGGAATCCGCGCGCAAGATCTCTAAACCCAGGTAGACCCCGCGCAGCATCTCAGTTGGAAGAAAACCTTGCTCGCTGGATTCGAGAGCGTCGAAGCGCGGAGATTGCTGTCTCCACAAACCAAGTGATAGCAAAAGCCCTATCGATGGACCGCAATTTTCGTGGGGGCAAGCGGTCAGCTATGTGGAGTTGGATATACCCGTTTCTCGCGCGCCACCGATTCAGCATTCGACGGACGACGCACGTCGGCCAAAAATTGAGCGGTCACCTGCAAAAGACCCGACGAGAGTTTGTAGAGGCAGTGAACGAGAGGTTTGAGCCGGGAGGTACTTTAGAGGGGACACCGCCGTCACTTCGAGTTAATATGGATGAGACGGCTGTAGTTTTTGAGATGACGGCTTCAATCACAATCAACGAGAAGAATGCTCGGACAGTTTCAATTAGGGGAAGTGGCTCAAACTCTCGAAGGCTGACAGCGTGTGTGGCTTGCGCTGAGGACGGCACCAAGCTCCCGCTGTTTCTCGTCTTTAAAGGAAAACCGGGTGCTACAATCGAGAAGTCCTTGAGTAAGCTGCTTCCACCTGGGGTGTTTGGCTGCTGCCAAGAAACGAGCTGGATGGATGAGCGTGGCTGCAAGATGTGGTTAGAGCAGGTCTGGAAGCCGTACGTCGCTTCGCATCCTTCATCTTTTCTGATGCTGGATGAGTTCAAGTGTCATACTCAAGCCTGCTTTATTGGACTCCTCAATGACGTTGGAACGGATGTGGAGATTATTCCAGGGGGATACACGTGCGTGTTGCAGCCGTATGATGTTGGCATCAACAAACCCCTGAAAGACAAATTGCGCTCTCACTATAACGATTCGGTTGTGGAGAAAATGAGTGATCTAGCAGCAAGTGAGAATGTCCCGGTGCCTGAGCGCGAAGATGTGGTCCCATGGATTGCGTCTGCTTGGGCTTCGATTGCTGAAACAATTACGAATACGTTTTCGTCAATTGGGTTCGGCGTTTGTCCTGACGACGAGGATGGAATACCTTCCGCTGGTGCACAACTTGCTGGGTCTGATCAAGAAGACCAAGGCGAGGAAGGCGAGTGTAACGGGGTTACATCGAATAGTGTGATACACACAAGCTAGGTGCCACACATAAGTGGGTTCCACACATATGTTACGTGGGTCACCCCAGATAGGAGTGGGTGGCTCACAGCCACTGGATATGCATTAGACTAGGCTCTACTATGATAGATAGTGAGTCCTATACATACAAACAACAGGCGGCTCTGCCGCGATAAACAACAATACATTCAGTTCACATTTGAAGCCTAAGAGTTCACTAGCCTTGTTTAAGGTACTTCTGTCTCTTGGAGTCCTTAATTAGCTATATTAAGGTACTCGTGCAAACTCTCGTATAGAGTTTGCTAGCTATCAATACTACTAGAGACTCTCTGAGTCTGTGTCTTCCTCTGACGCTAAAGCTACGGCAGCCCCGCTGCACTTGGTAGCACTTGTAGTCAATCCGACACCTGAGTCTTACGACTGTCCTTCTGTGAGGATGGAGCAATTTGCCCACTTACCCCCGAACCAACAGGACGGGCTTAAGAAGCTGATGTCCTTGATCGGCCCAGAAGGTGTGGCCCATCTTGCTTCGCAAGGCCCCGACGCGGTGAACGCGCGTCTGGAGGCGTTTTCTCAGTATGAGAATGCTCTGTTGGAGCACGTCCAGCAGAAGATGACTGCGGCCGCGGCGTCTGTGACGCCTAGGCCTGCATCGGACGATGCTCCACGAGCTAAACCGCTCATGGTGAGCGTCAAGACCTTCGAGGGCAAGGAAGGCGAAAGCCTTTTGCTCTGGATCAGAGAGGTCGAAATGGCCATGGCGTCCGCCATGCTCAAGACCGAGCAGCAGCGCGTGGCGCTTGCGATCTCCAAGCTCGGTGGCCGAGCGCGAGAGTGGGCCCTGACGTGTGGCACGTCTGTGGACACTGCGTTCCCTTCTTGGGATCAGCTGAAGGCCCAGCTTTCGCGAGTGTTCTCGCCGCCTAACCAGGCGTATCGCGTGAGGTCACGCTTCCTGTCTATCCGTCAGGGTAAGAAGGAATTGTTGGACTTCGTCCAGGAGTTGAGAACTCTTCTCGCCGGCATGGCAGCGGATCCTCTTCCTGAAGTGGTCGCGGTGACCGTCTTCATGGAAGGCCTTCGCACTGGCGTGGCCAGGACGGAAGTCTTCCGTGTTCACCCGACCTCTTTTGAGGAAGCCGTGAACGTGGCGTTGAACGCCGAGTTCAAGTTCAAGTCGGCGCGACTTGGTTGGACGGCTTCCCAAGCCAGCTCTTCCGGAGCTTCTGATGCGTCCAATGGCGCAGTGCCTATGGACCTCAGCTACGCTGAAGATGAGGAAGCCGAGCTTCAGGCTGCTGAGCAGCGTATCGGCATCCGTCGATGCTATGTGTGCGGCAGCACGCAACACCTGCGTCCGGGTTGCCCGCTGCGCAAGCAGCGCCAGGCTCCGTCGAGCCGAACCTCCGCTTCTGAGCAGAAGCCTGGCTCGTGGCGGGGAACGCCAAGTCCCAGTAGGCGCGGGGCGCCCTGCTGGGGAAGAAGAACTGAGTTCTGTTGAGCCTCAGGGAGGAGGTCGGCAGGGCTTAGCCCCAAAGAGCACCGTGCTCTCTAACAACACGGAACGTGTATGCAAGCCGGGCTTGCTGGTCGTGGAAGCGACCGTGAAGGGCTTTGAGAAGCCATGGAAGATCCTTATCGACTCCGGAGCGTCGGGCAACTATGCTCGGCGCTCCACGATGGAAGGAAGTCAGCAGTACGCTGAGGCGCTGAAGGCGCGTTCGAGTGACATCGTCACCGTCCGTCTTGCGACGGGGACCCGTGTCACGGTGCCCAAGGTTCCTGTGAACCTGGGCGTGAAGTTTCTGGACTTCGATAGCGTTGAACGCTGTTTGGTCATCGACCTGGATTCGAGGTACGATCTCATCCTCGGCATGGCATGGCTGGAGCGCCATGAACCATGGATCGACTGGCGGTCGAAGACCTTAGGCGCTACGCGCTTGCCTCCTAGGGGAGCATTGGCGAGTCATGAACCCACCTCTGCTCGGAAGCAAAAGCGCTATTGGCGCGGGCACTGGACCGAGTCGGTCAATGTGCTGGACATTGGGGTGTCCGAGTAAATGGACACTGGCGTCGAAGACGCGAGTCCCGAGCACTGCTCGTGGGCTGGACGTGGAGTGGCACGTAACCCACTGAGTGAGACTCCGAGTGACTTCGAGTCATCACTGCCTGCCGGTAATGGCGGGGTCGACACTGAGTCGAGGCATCTTGGGCATGGCCCTAGTGATGCGCGTGGAGCGGCACGTAACCCGCTGAGCGATGCTCGCCACGAGAGCACAGCATCGCTGCATGCCACTGATGGCGTGGTCGGCTGTGAGCCGAGGCATCAAGGGGAGGACCCTGACGATGCGGGTGGAGTGGCACCTAATCCACTGGGCGAGGGCTGTGAGCGTTGCGGCTCCACGCCGGCTCAATCAGAGCAGCAAGAGGTGGCAACACCTGACGAGACTTTCAGTCTGAACACGCTGGCCTCTATGAGGCGTACAGCTTCCGCGAGGAGGCGGCAGCGACGCCAGATGGCGACTGCGAGACGCAAGGCGTCGGTCCTGGTACAGGACGTGTCCGTCGTGGACGATGATAGCGAGCAGCTATACACACTCGTTGATGGAGTGACTGGTGAAGCCGAGGGCAACGTCAGCCTCGAGGCTATTCCGACGGTGGCTGCTCTGCTAGAGCTGGACGAGATGTCCATTCCCGACTTTGGGGATGCCTTAAAGGCTGGCGCGCTCGCCGAAGTGGTCATGATACGACCGGAGGAGGAATTGAACTCCTCGTCGCTTATGGATGAAGCTGTCCTTGAGGACACGACGGAGGCACTCAGTGCGCGAAGTGGATCTTCGATCCTGAAGGACCCATCGGATCCGTTCTATCCTTTGGTTAAGGAGTTCCAGGATGTGGTCTCGAATGACCCGCCCACTGGCTTACCTCCGGATCGAGGTGTCCGTCATGAGATTGACTTGGTTCCTGGAACCAAATACTGCGTAACGAGGCAGTGGCCCTTACCGAAGGAGCAGTGCGACGTCATTGACGCGTTCTTCAGTGCCAAGCACGCGGCGGGCATGGTGCGTGAAAGCAAGTCTCCGCACTCGACGCCTACGTTCTGTGTCAGAAAGCCTAATGGCAAGTGGCGCATCGTTCATGCTTTCAATAAGCTCAACGCTGCCACCATTCCGGCACAGACGCCGATTCCTAGGAAGGATGTTCTGCAGAACAATATGGTTGGCTGCACGATGTACAGTGCGCTCGACTTGGTCGATGGTTATTACCAGTTGCTCATGCGAGCGAGTGACATTCCGCTGGCAGCGGTTAGCACTCCGAGCGGTATGCTCTGGGAGTGGCTAGTCACGCCCCAAGAGCTGTCGAACGCGCCTGCGACGTTCAATCGTCTGGTGACGCAGCTCTTCAGGCCCCTGCGGGCGTTTGCTCAAACGTACTTCGACGACATCTTCGTCCACAGTCGTGGAGCACGGTCGGTCTGACGTGGAGAACCACATTGACCACTTGCGAGCAGTGCTCGAGTGCATGCGCACCAACAAGCTGTACGCTAACGCATCAAAATGCATCTTCGGCGCTGAAGAAATTCCTTTCTTAGGATGCTTCGTTGGGAAGCGCGGCCTTCGAGCAGATCCTGCTAAGGTTAAGGCCATCGTTGACTGGCCGGTTCCCAAGAACCAAAAGGACTTACGCAAGTGGCTTGGCCTCGCCAACTACTTGCACAAGTACAGCGCGAACTACGCTGAGATGGCTCGGCCATTGTCCAATCTCCTTAAGAAGGATGAGGACTGGTGTTGGAACACCGAGCATCAAGGTGCCTTCGAGGCAGTCAAGGAAAGTCTCCTTCATGCACCGATCCTGGCATTGCCAGACCCTGAACGTCCATTCAGTGTCGTCTGTGACGCGTCGGACTTTGCCATCGGCTGCGCACTGCTGCAAGCAGACGCCGAAGGGCGTGAACGCGTGATTGCGTTTGAGTCTCGCCAGCTCAAGGCTGCAGAGAAGAACTACCCAGTTCGTGACAAAGAGCTACTTGCGATGAAGTATGCTCTCGTCAAGTTCAGGGTTCACCTGCTGGGCTCTAAGCCGTTTGTAATCTTCACTGATCATGCGTCACTACGCATTGCGACCCAGTCGCCTCACCTCTCGCAAAGGATGGCCCGTTGGCTGTCCTCTTTGCGGAGTACAACTTCGAGGTGAAGTACAAGCCTGGCAGGCAGAATGGTCTTGCAGACGCGTTGTCACGGCGACCGGACTATGAGCTTGCTCATGTCACGATGGTGACCTCGTCGGTGACGGACTTGATACGCGCTGTGTATGCGCGAGACGACATGTGTGTCGCCCTGCTGCGTGCTCTTGGGAGCAAGGAGTTTGAAAACTCGGACAAGACATTGTCGGCGCGCTTGCGCGCGAGCCTGCACCGTTACTCCGTCGCTGACGGTCTGCTGAACTACAGCACGAGTGCGGAGGACACTCCTCGAGTCGTGGTTCCTCATGACGAGGATTTGAAGTATCGTATCCTCTACGAGGCGCATGATACACCGCTTGGCGGTCACCTCGGTCGCGAGAAGACCTACAGCTCTGTGAGCCGGACCTATTGGTGGCCCAAGCTGTACAAGTGGACGAGCACGTACGTACGCACGTGTGAGACGTGTCAGAGGGTGAAGCCCTCACCGCATGCGGCCGCGCCGCTGGCAAGCTTGCCTGTACCCTCTGGGTGTTGGGAGTCCATGAGTTTGGACTTCGTGTTTGGCCTTCCAAAGGACTCGGAAGGTAACACGGGCATCGTGGTCTTCGTTGACCGTCTGAGCAAGATGGCTCATCTAGCGGCTGTGCCGGACACCGTGGACGGTGAAGGGACAGCGAAGCTGTTTCTCGATCGGGTCTTCCGCCAACACGGGCTGCCCGCATCGATTGTCTCTGATCGAGACCTCCGCTTCACTGGGAAGGTTTGGGACGCTGTCTTTAAGGTGCTTGGCACCAAGTTGGACATGTCCACAGCGGACCATCCGCAGACCGACGGTCAGACTGAGCGCGTGAATCGCGTTGTCGAAGACATTCTTCGTAGCATTTGCGCTGAAACGCCGAAGCGTTGGAGCGCTATGCTTCCACTCGTCGAGTTTGCGTTGAACAACGCTGTGCATGCCTCCACGGGCTACACTCCGTTCTACGTGAACGGCCTCACTCACCCGCGCGTCCCGCTGACGCTGCCACTCCGTGGTCCTGGGCTTGGTGGGGGAGAGATAGCCGATCGGCTTGCTGATGTCAGCCTACTCACTGTTCATAAACAGGTTGACGAGTTCCTCTCAACGCGTCTAAGTGTCCTTCGACACGTACGTGACGCAATGGCTGATAGCCAAGACAAACAGAAAGAACATGCGGATGCTAAAGGCAGAGGCAATGTTGAGAGTTATGAGGTCGGGGGCCTAGTGTTGCTTAACGCTAAAAACCTACCTACACATGCAGTGTCTGCGGTCTTCAAGACCAAGTTGCGTCCGCGCTTCGTGGGACCGTTCACGGTCGTGGCCAAGAAGGGCCTAGCGTATACGCTCAATCTTCCGAAGAAGATGCGCACACACCCCGTGTTTTACGTGTGCTTGCTCAAGCCGTACCGGGACCCGGCCCATGTGGGTTCTCAGGAGCTGGCGCCCAGCGTGGCGGAGCCACAGCGCCCTGCTGAAGTCGCAGCAACAGGTCGACCTGACCTTCCAGCCGCGCGAAACCTTGGTCAAGGCGCGCCAGGCGTTGAGTCGCCGACTCAGCAGCCTCACACCACTGGAGACGTTCCCGGAGATCGCGGATCTCATTCACGGTGGTGTCAGACTCCCTCTCGGCTTGATCAAGCCTCCGCCCGTGGCGCTCAGGATCTGACGCACGTCGCTCAGCGATCTCTCCAAGCTGTCCAGCTCCTCAGGCCGGACAGGCTCCTCACCGTGCGAGGACACGGGCGCCGCCGGCGCTGCTCGACGAGCAGGGGAACCGCCACTTTCATGTGGAGCGTATTCTAAAGCGTCGTCGACGCGGCGCTCATAACCAATATCTGGTAAAGTGGCGTGGGTACCCGCACTCAGAAAACTCGAGGGAGTTTGAGGTACCCCTCCGGCAAGACTGCCCTGACGTCGTGGACGCTTTTGATCGCCGCGATCGAAGGCGCTCTGCGAGCCCGCGACCGCGAAGTCGGTCGCCTCACGCTTCCCGCCGCTAGGCAGGGGAGCTGAGGGATCATACGCTGAGCTCAAGCGTTGATCCCGGGCTGCTGCAGCCGTCGACTCACGTTGGTGAGTTCCTGCAGCGCTCTTAAGAGCAGATGAGCCGAGTCCGAGGGACTGTAGCGACCTGGAGGCGGCCGCCTGACGTTTCGTCTTCAGCTTCGCGAAATCGAAGCGAAGCCGGCGCTCTAAGCGCACATCAGCTTCGTCGAAGCTAGATTGGAGAGCCTCCAGCGAAGAGAGACGGCGGGTTCGATGAACCCAGTTCGTGAATTGGGCGTCGTCCTCGTGGAGGAGCTCTCCCGGACCGAGCACCACCGGAATAGTCCGCATCGCGGGGACCGAAGCCCCACGGGCTTGATCGGACAGGCGAGTCCCATACTCCTGCGGAGTGGTCTGCTGCGGCGTCAGAAGCCTCTCTCGGAGAGCAGTACGAGTAGCGACCTGGTCGCTGGTACTGGCCGCCGGCCCGATTCGCCAATTCTGCAATGGCCCCGAGCCAAACTGCTTCAAGCGCTCCACCGGGTTGAGCGGCACGAAGCCATACTCTCGTCGAGAGCTCACTAGCGGTCGCGCCTCGGGTCGTTGCGAACGAACGAGCATTTGCCCCTCGAGCTGACGCTCTTGAGCCTCGTCGAGGTCGTTAGAGATCTCGTCCGTCTCCAAACCAGACGAAGCACGAAGTGCTGTGGTCTCGCGATCCACGAAAGGGTTGGGAACCCGGCGTTGCTGCTCCGGCGAGCGTGGACGCGCAGGTGGCGGGGAGTCCTCTCGCTGAGGCATCGGCGTGTCGGAGTTGTAGTCCAGCTCCTCGTCCTCCTCCCCCTCCTCGAGGCCCTCAAAGAGGTCATCTGCCGCACGGCGGACCATGTTTGCGCTGCTGGGCTCTCGGAGCTAAGAGCACGACGGCGCTGCTGCAGGGCGTGATACTCTCTCACCGAGAGCGTTGACGCGGGGCGCGGTGAGACCTTACGGTCGGACGTTGTGGCACTAGGTGCCGGGGACGCGGGCGCGCTCTTGTTGTCGATTGACCAAGACGCCTGCGGACTCCGAGCTATGTGCTCGTTGAACTTGGAAAGTTCTGGAGCGGGCTCTCGCGAGGGCAAGCGACTTGCCGTTGCCGTAGAGATTTCTCAGTCGAGACGATGACGAGTGCGGACACGTGGTGTCCACAGTCTGGTGGGGGAGGGTGTAACGGGGTTACATCGAATAGTGTGATACACACAAGCTAGGTGCCACACATAAGTGGGTTCCACACATATGTTACGTGGGTCACCCCAGATAGGAGTGGGTGGCTCACAGCCACTGGATATGCATTAGACTAGGCTCTACTATGATAGATAGTGAGTCCTATACATACAAACAACAGGCGGCTCTGCCGCGATAAACAACAATACATTCAGTTCACATTTGAAGCCTAAGAGTTCACTAGCCTTGTTTAAGGTACTTCTGTCTCTTGGAGTCCTTAATTAGCTATATTAAGGTACTCGTGCAAACTCTCGTATAGAGTTTGCTAGCTATCAATACTACTAGAGACTCTCTGAGTCTGTGTCTTCCTCTGACGCTAAAGCTACGGCAGCCCCGCTGCAGCGAGGAAGGCGAAGAAGGCAAGGAAGGTAATTACTTGGTAGAAGAACTAGAAGACTGTGTACTGAGAATTAGCCTCTAAACTGCTGCTCAACATCACTAAGCAGCAAGCACCGCACGATTCCCTTGTTGCGCTCGGAGCGACGCCATTTTTACGAGTTATCCGACTTCCGGAGGTCCTCAACTACAGTGGCCATCTTGTTTGCGTACCTCTCTCTCATCCGAAGTAGACGACGAGGGAGATAGCCGGCATGCCTGGGAGCCTGATCGCACGACGAAAGCTTTAACCGCGTACTCCAGGTCACCTTGTAGATCATTATCGGTGGAGCATTCGACCTCCACACGGAAGATCAGCACGTCGTCAACCTTCAAATGCTGCCCGCAGATCTCGTGTGTTGCACAACTTCTTCCCCCACCGCCTACGTCGCACCCAACGACATCAACTGCAGGAACCAGAGGCACGAGCGCGTCTTCCTGTGTGTAATGAACAACAGTACTGTTAGGCATAGCACGCAAGCAACAAACGAGTAGCATTGACCTCACCATTCTTCTTCTGCTTTCGGATTGACAGTGTGGGCATCGTCCCCTACGAATCTATTGGCTAAAATTCGACTGGGGGCACAGCTCACCGATGACGCCTCTTCGCAAAGTGCACATCACTTACTATGGCTAATTGATGTGGGGGGCATAGCTCACCAACGAAATTTAGGGGGCACAGCTCATCGACGAATTCGGTAGGTTTACTGTACTCCCAATATGGAAATTTGGAAGTTTATGAGCATTATCTATGTCAAATTTACAAGGTTAACGGCGCATGATTTACGGGCGACTCTGAATGTCGTGGAGATACTTTGCACCAACGGCTTTGCTATCAAGAGTGTCGTCAGATCTCTGCAAGCTTCTAGAGAGCGTAGGTTGAGCGCCACTTTTGTATGGGGACAGCCATAAACCTATTCAGTCACATATTCCATAGTATAGTTTCACCGCAAAATGGAGAGCAAAATGGCAAGAGCGCGTCCAAAACCGGTGCGGTTGGTGCCATTCACTTCCTTTCACGAAAAGCTCTCCCGTGGTCGTTTCTTAGTCTCCAAAATCGCAAAACTCCGGTCACCACACCGAAATACGCAAAATCTGTTTTATACAGGATTTGTATGAAAAGAGGTGGTCCGGAACTGTGTGCACACACGGATACCGCTTCTTCATCTGAAAACCGTGGTGATCCAGCTTGTAGCATGGCGTACAAAATGATGAAGATCCCACGAGTTCGACAACTGCTGTCTTCTGCAGGATCAAATTTGGATCTTGTCTACGGGACAATCGATATACATTCCAGTTGCCCTCCGATCAGCAGGAAGTCGTTGACGCCAACGACATCGACTTCAGCTTGAACTTCGGTGGCGGAGGCGATGAGGCATTGCCGCCTCAACAGACAGATCGACAAGTAAACCAAGTGGAACTTACGCTCTACCTCATTGCTCGCAAAACGCCTGGACACCAACCAATCTTGCCACAACTGGCAGACGCTCGCCCACGCATAACTTCAGGTTAGTAGCCACTCAAATAATACAATGGTGAAGACATACACACACGTTACCTTGTACTCCAGTGCGCCAAAGGGGGGCGTACGGTCTCTGGTTGCCAGAGATGGGCCGCTCATCCACCGTGCTGCGATGGAGATGCTCCTTGCGTTCCCTCGTTGCAAGGCAATCTAAGACCGCGGTGATGGGGAGAACCTGGCACCAGAGTGCAAGAGTGAAGCTTGACGCGAAGTTACCGGCAGCAGCCGCGCGGGGGCACATCACAAAACCGTATACCTCTCAGCGGTGCTTTCGTGCCGCCGTAGACAAACCGAGAGGATGAGTGCCGGCAACTACGGTACGGTGCCGACTCGGCAGCTACATGTGCATGAACAGCATGCACTTGGTATCGAACTGCCACACGGCGGCTCGTACCGAGCGTGTGCACACGTGGGGCCACCGCCGTGTTTCGGCACGTGTTGGTTGTGGGCAGGTGCTTCCAAGTTGGTTGAAAACCAACTTGATTTGGCACGGACCATTGTCCCACCAACAAGCCCTGCGACCGCTGCTTATAACGACCCCCTTGATGTGGAGTTGTACGTCCGCGTGCCCCCACCAACACGCCGCCGCCGAGACTCAGCTTTTCATGCGCCGGAATATGGGTTACCACCGCCACTTCGCGGGTTTCCTAGCTTGCATGCAGCAAGTACAAGGTAACTTGGCGATTGCATGGGCTTTTGGCTCCGCTAACATGTCCTACAGGATCGCGTGGGCGGGGGACACCTGCGACCAACTTTCTCGCTGATTAAACCTGTCCCTGCTGCGCACTTCAACATGACCATGAGCGCGGTCTCTAGAGGGTATCGATTGCCCAAACCGTGGACACCGGAAGTTTGTACAGTATCGGTTCGGGACGGCTTCAGCCGAGCGGATTGGAAGTCTCGGATGAATGCTCGTCTCACTGAGCACGGCGCATCTCCTGTTGACGAATGGCGAGCTCCGTATCTGACATATCCTACATGTACAGTAGCAGATCTGCCTGCTACTGCATTACCAGATCAAGTGAGCGTCTTCGACGCCGCCTCCGGTTTGACGCCCCGCGGGTGCAGCACCAACTTGCTCATTCCGGTTTTTGCCTCGTGGCACGCACAACCGCGTCCTCTCGGAAACACCCTCCGTCTCCGTGCCCCGACACGCAACCATGGTCTGCACCAAGAAGTTCCTCACCGCGAAAGACCTCAAGATGGCGATCAACATCTTTTGCTGCGTCTACGGTATCGGCACACTCGGCATGCCCGGCAACTTCTCGCGCGCGGGGCCCGTGCTGGCCGTCATCGGCATGGCCTTCATGGCTTTCGCCAACGTGTACGCGTCCGTTGCCATCTGCCGCGTGATGCTGCTGGCGCCCAAGAGCGTCAAGACCTACAGCGACCTGGGCGAGTGGTGCATGGGCAAGTGGGGCCGCTGGCTGTCGGTCATCTCGCAGGCTTCTTGCTTGCTGGTGCCCTGCGTGTTCCTCGTACTGGGCGGCACCCTGCTGGACGGCCTCTTCCCGGACGCCTTCAGCAAGACGTACTGGATCTGCTTCATGGCGCTCATGTGCCTGCCCGTGTGCCTCATCCCGACGCTCAAGGACGGCGCCGGAGCCGCCTTCGCCGGCTGCGCGGGCACGATCATCGCCGACGTCATCGGCGTGGCCGTCGTCACGTAGGGCATGCGCGGCCACCCTTCGGTGCCGGGGCCCGAGCTCAAGTTCTCGCAGGTCGCGGGCATGTTCGGCAACTTGTCGCTCGCGTACAACGCCGGCATTGTGATCCCGGCCCTGCAGCGCCAGTACAGCGAGCCGACGCGCATGCCCCGTGTCGTGTTCGTCACGATGGCCTTCATTTCGTGCCTCTTCCTGGTGCTGGCCAGCACGGCGTACTCGTCCGTGAGCTGCCAGATCACCGGCAACCTGCTCCATCTACCCGGACTCGACGAGCAGCCTGACCACGCTGGGCTTCACTTCGAACTGGGCGCCGTCGTCATGGCCAACGTCTTCATGCAGCTGCACATCACGATCGCCTTCTCGGTCATCTTGAACCCGGCCTTCTACCTCGCCGAGCGCCTCGTGCTCAAGATGCACCAGAAGAAGGACGACGACGTCGAGAACGCACTCCCGTACGGCGCGGCTTCGTACGCTGCCGCGAACACGCCGGGCAAGGACGCCGTGAACGGCGACGACCGGCGCTCGTCCAAGATGTCGTACATCTCGAACGCCGACGCGGAGAACCCGTACTTCGGCGACGTCGAGGCCGAGGCTGCCGAGTACCGCGGCGCCAACACGTTCAAATACGTGGTGCTCCGCATCGTTATCGTCGTGGTGCTGGTCGTCCTTTCGATCATCCTGCAGGACCACTTCTCCGACTTCGTGGACTTCATCGGCGCCTCGTGCATCACGCTGATCAGTACCTTGCTGCCCATTATCTTCCTACTCAACAAGCTGTGGCGCGAGCTGCCGATGTACGAGAAGGTCCCGGCGCTGATCGTCGTGGTTGTGTGCGGCCTCCTGGGCTGCTACGTCACGTACACGTCTGGCAAGACGCTGTTCGCGCCGACAGATTCGGACGCGGAGTTCCCGTACTGCGACAGTGAGTACGAGAACCAGGTGTACTACAACAACACCGCCGTGCACGAAGCGTAGGCGTGCGGTAGTAGCACCATAGCATCAGATTGTAACCTTCTCTGGGTAGTCATAACTTTTAAATATTGAGTTCGTTTGCCAACAACGAGGTCGAGCATTGCGTGCAGTTAGGTGTGTGGATACCAACTATGCTCGCGAGTTAGTTTTGAGACTGGCCAAGATGACTTCAACTTCGGTGTGTGCCACACCGCGGCAACGTCACCTCGAAGCGACATTTTGCCCATGGACTCACTCCTCGACGAGCGACAGCGCTGGCTGACTTCCCAACTTGGACTCCTCTGCCCAGCGTCACTTAGGTTGGCGCCGCATCGTGTCGTTTCGCGCACTAACCCGTTTCAAGCTCAACCGCCATCCGCGTTCGTGCGTCATTCCTGAAAAAGTCTCCAGCCGCCAGAGCCAACACACGACTGCCATGAGCGGCGAGAAGCACTACTTCACCGAGGAGTTCCCCGACCATGACTACCAGTGCACGACGGAGTCGTCCAACCCGCAGACGCCGCTGTGGCCGGCCTACCTGCCCGTGGACCACGACCGCATCGTCATCTTCGAGCGCAGCAAGAACGCGCAGCTCATAGTATACTCGGCCAACTTCCGCAACAAGAAAAACCGCGAGCTCGACCCCAAGTGGCCACTGGACATCAACTGGCAGAGTTATGGCTGGACTGCCCACCCCACGAGCAACTCCACCGGTATGATCGAGCGCCGACTGGCCTGGGGCTACTCGCACAAGGCCGTGGAGCCGGAGGGGCCCGTCGCAGTCGAGACGGTCGGAACCAGCTACACCGTGACGCTGAACGCGCTGCCCAGCCGCCCTGCCTTGCTCTATGTGGACGCCAAAGGACGAGTGATCCTGCAGACCATCATCGACGGTGTGCAGTCGCGCCTCTGGAAGATCTACGTGAAAACCAACAACTCCCTCACCTTCATCCCCAAGGTGCTCTACGTTGATCTCTACGGCACGAACGTCGACGACGACCACGCCACCTTTGAGCGCATTATTATCTCGTCCTAACTTAGTGGCTGGAGCGAATGCTCAAGGCCATCTTAATTACTACGGTTCGACCGAATAGAAATACACCTTTTTCTTCCTCGTTACCTTCAAGCTCGATCTTATCGTTTTTTTTCCTCTTTCATTCCTTCTTCCGTTGAAATAACCAGGTTTTGCTAGAGCTTCTTTCCGTCGTAGTTCCAATCGCCACCAGCAGCGCCGCCATGGCCGTGGAGAGGAGCCAAGTTGTACGCAGCAGCAACCTCCTCGAGGAAACTGGTCGAGTTGTGAATGCAGGACCCGCCCAGCAAGATGCGCTGACCAGAATTCGACGACGCAGCCTTCTGGTTGAGCTCGGCCACCTTCATGGCCTCCTCAAACGTGACGCCACCGCACACGTAAACGATCACGTCGCGCACGCGCTTGACGCCATTGCTTCCGCTAAGATCGGCTGATGTTGAAGCGGCAGCACCTCCGTTTACAACACCGAACTCTTGATCGAGCAGTTGGCCCTTGAGGATGATCTCCAGCTTCTTAACAAGCGGCGGCACGTGCTGCGCATATACGTTGGGCACTCCTTGCACGCCTTGAGTGACGGCGCGCATGAACTTCTTCAGGCCAGCGCGGTCTCCATACAGGTCGCCTTGGCGAGCCTTCTGACCACCAAACTTCAGAAACGCATCGATCAACGCCACGCGATCAGTAGACAACCCACCTCCGTGAGGAGCTGCCAGCAATTCCTTGACTGTCTTCAGCTGCACAGAGCTGTGCGTCTCGTAGCGGAGAGCGTACAGAATTGCCAGTCGCAGCTTGTTAATAGGCTTCACCTGTGCGTCTTTCAGCTTGGCCACCACGTCGCGGAAGTGCGCATTATGGTCGTCTCCGCACGCGAGCTCCTGCTCCAATTGGCTCACGTCCATAAGTCCGTCCACTTCCACGCGGCGGGCTAGCTCACCCATGAGCGTCACGTGCTTCGACACCGTCACCGACTGAGACCTGAAGGCCGGGTAGTTCTCCAAGAAGCGCTGCATGTCATCTATGGACTGGATGTTCTCATGGGTTTGGGTCTGGGCTTGGTACTTGTCCACAAGCTGCTTCACAGCCATTCCAAGGTCGCCGAAGTTGGCATGCACATGCTGCGCAAAGAACTCGTCCGAGGACGTGGACAACACCAGCTCCGTCATGTCCTTCCGCACATTGGGCGCGTCGCGGAGGTCCACGCGGTTCTCGTGCAGCCCGAGCAGTTCATGCACCATGGCTTGGTAGCACCACTGAGTCAGTAGCGGCGTCACGGGGTCGTCCTTGCGGTCCAGCACGTACACGAGCGGCATTACCTCCGGTCGTCGGAAATCGAACAGTCCGTCTTGCTCGAGCTGCATCCTCGCCGACACTTCGCGCGCCAGCTTTTCTGCCACTTCCGATCCTTTCGCGTACCGGATCGTGGGTCGCTTCTTCATGGACAACAGCACGGACAGCAGCCCCTCGACACTCCTCTGGAACAGCTGCGGCGGCGTCATCTTGGTCTTGTCAATGGGGTCCGTCGTAAGCACCCCCGCCGTGGCGGTAGACAGCAAAGCCCCTCCGGGCAGCGACGTGGGCATCTTGACGCTAAGTTGGACCGAGTTCTGCAGTCCGAAATCGAAGAGCGAGTCGTTGACTGCTAGATAATCAGCGTAGAACTCCTGGATCTGTACTACGACCTCCTTCTCGTCGGCCTCGGCGATCTTCTCGAGCGCCTCGACGGGCAGAATGTTCGAGAAGAAGAGGTGGTAGCGGCCGTACTTGGGCGCCTTGAGCTCGTGCCGCAGCAGCTCCACGTTGCGTGCAGTGGGACGCACAAACACGGCGGCCTTGAGATGCAGCATGGGCTCGTGCGCGGCGTCCAGCTGCTCCACGAGGAACACCTCGCGCTGCAGGATGTGCGACTGGGACATGACCATGCTGATCACGCTCTTGGTGTCGGCGTCCAGCAGCAGCGCCTTCATCCCCTCCAGCTGCGGGTCCGAGATGATCTTCTCCAGGTAGTTCTTCACGCCGGCGATCGCGTCCATGGCCATGGCTGCTGCTTCCTTCGCTGCAAAGGTCGGACTCTTCCTTGGGACCAAAATATCCGCGGTTCAATGACGTTGCTCAGGTTTAGTGTGTTTTGTACACGAAGTAAGAAGGATCACAGGACTAATGAAATCAATAGCTACTTCGAAGTACCAGCTACGGCATCGCTAACCTCTTCCTTGCTTGTGCTGCTGGGCGATTTTTAACTTAACTAACGGTGGCTGCGGGCAGCTCACTAACACTCCACGATCACGGCCAGGCTCCAGCACGCAGTGACGATGGCGACGACGCTGATGACGACGGAGGCGACGCGGTCCGTGCGCGTGGCGTCCTCGCCGCACAGCTGCCAGTAGTAGACGCAGGGCAGCACCAGCGCCAGCAGCGCCGTGGGCACCAGCATCCACGCGAACACGTCCAGAGTGTTCGGTGCCGTGAAGTAACCGAGGAAGAGGGTGGTGAGCACCAGGATGGTCCGGCACAGCACGCGTACGGTGGTTTCAACGCCGCCGCATCGTTCTTCTTGGTCGCGCTCCGGCGTTGGGCTTGATGTCACGAACGGCAGCGCTCCAGTTGCCGCGGCAGCTTCCACTGGGCTGCTGCGGCCGCTTGCGCTAATGGGCTGCACGATCCACTGCTCGAACGCGCGCTGCAGTGGGAACAAGGTGATCGTGTACGACAGCAACAAGTGAATGCTGTACAGAACGATGGCCAAGTTGCGCACCACAGCGTTACGCATATTGAAGAACACGGGCGCTTGAAGCGTTGCACCGTACACGGCGTATGTGACGCAGCAAATGGGCAGGTACAATAGCGCCGTCGCCCCCAGCTTTGTGCGCGCCACCACGGAGCTGCACTGGCTCGGGTCCGCCATCGCGTCGTACAGTGTGGGCACGAGCGAGTGGCCGAACAGTCCACCGAGCAGTAGCGAGAACGTGTACGAGAGCTTCCCCATCATCGTCACATTCGAGAGGTCGGGCGTGACAAACACGAAGTCCGAGTGTTCCAGCGCAATCTGCTTGAGCGGGTACATGGCATCGCCCAGAATGACCGACTCGATCCAGAAGCTGAAGGCTACATTGATCGCCGAGAGCACCGCCAGAGCCTTGAGCGACGGTACCAGCACTTGAAACCACACGCACACCGCCACCAGCACCATGACGGTGCCGTACTGGAGCCCGAGCACGTCTACAAGACACGACGACGCGAGTGCGAGATACCCGGTGGATAGGATCATAAAGGACGCATGTACCAGCACTCCCGTGAGCACTTTGCCGGCTGCACCAAAGCATTCTTGTCCGAGATCGCTGTAAGAGACACTGGCACCGCGCAGCCAGCGCAGCGCTTCCAGCGCATCCACCAGCAGCTTGGACGTGTAGGCGCTCACAGCCGCTGCCGCGATGAGAAGCAGCACGCCGTACCAGTTGATCTCCACGAGCGCCAGCGGCAGGCAGAGCATCCCCGTGCCCGTGATGAACGACAGCAGGTGGTAGAACGTCTGCCAGTTCGAGAGCTTGTTCGACGTCGAAAATGACACGGGAATGACCGCCGACGGCGGCCAGGGCGGCGTCAGGTCTCCACTGGGCGACGAATCCTTGACGTTGCGGCTCTGTGTGGAGCCGTAGCCGCCGAGCAGCGAGAAGGCTCCGACTGCAGCTCCGCGGCCGTCGAAGCTGCCATCGTAGCCATCATAGTCGTTGGGTGGCTCCCGCGCGGGCGGCACCAGGCGTTGCATCTCGAAGCTGCGGCCCATGCGCTCGCCGGCCATTCGTATTGAGAGAGGCGTCGGCGGGATGCGTCTGAATCTTGCTCTCCGCTGTTGGGAGCTGCTTGCTCGCTGCCTTTGACGGTCTGGTTCAAGTTAAATGGATACCGCGAGGGGATCCGGCGGACCCAAGCAGAGCCAGAAAAAAATAGACGGAGCTGGCGAGAGCCCAAAATGGTTGGTGTGCATTACATACCCTTCTGAAAATGATATCGACTTACAGCTGTTGGCAGCTTTACTGCAAGTTGAAGTGGGCCATCACTCTGAGCAGCGAGTGGCAGGCGATGCCGATCAGGAAGCCCGCGCCCGTGTTGAAGGCGAGGCATCCAGCCGTCGTGACCGCTAGTAGCAGTACATTGTCCTGCTCGCCGATGTCGACCTTAAGCCCGACTGCGGCGAGGCTCAGACCGCTGAAGACAAGCAGCACGCCCAGCACGGAGGAAGGGAAGATGCCCGTCTGGAGCAGCGCCACGCACGTGGAGCCGAACAGCAGCGAGATGAAGACCTTGAAAGCTCCGAGGAAAAGCATAGAGAGGCTGCTTCGCGCGCCAAACGTGTACTGCGAGGCCAGGCCGCCGGCGCCGTGGCACACGGGCAGCATACCGAACCACGCGAAGAGGAGATTCCCGCCAGCGATGCTGAAGCACACGCGGCGCACGCCGGCGGGCAGATCGTGCGTCGGGAAGAGCTCTGCAGCCAGCGACTCCAGCGCGACCACCGAGTTCAGCAGAGTGAGCGGCAGCTGTGGCAGAACAAGGTACACGAGCGCCTGGCCGAAGTCGTGGCCCGACGGGACAACGGGCGCGACGAAGTTCGGCCCGAAAGCGAGCGAGGGCAGGTGGTAGGTATCATATGGCAGTGGCCGTGTACCAGTACGTTCGTCCCGCAGACGAACGTACTGGTACACGGCCACTGCCATACCGTAGATAAACAGCAGCAGCGCCATCGGCACCTTGCGATTGCGGATGAACACGATGCACAAAGCTCCCAGCAGCAGCGAGACGGAGACGGAGTCTAGGCCAAACCAAACAATCTCGGCCTTGCTTTCAGCGGCAGTGGCGGCGGTAGCAGAAACTACCTCAGGGCTTGGAGTAGCCACGAACTTGGCCGCTTTCACGTACGCTTTCGTAAAGCCTTTGCCCATCAAGCTGATGCCGACGCCCAGCTGAATTCCTCGCACGATTGCCACAGACACGATCTTGCTGGCGTGCGTGATGATATTGGTGACAGCCAGGAGCCCAACGATGGCCCCCATGAGAAGGCCCGCCGCGATAATTTGCTCGTTGGGAAACTTGTCGGCGATGGCCACAGCAGCGATCGTTTTCATGGGCTGCACTGGGATCGGTACGTTGAAGTGAAGCGCCAAGCTCGAGGTGAAGACGCCCGCGAAGAACAGCGCCGCGCCGAACTCGATCTGCGGGGCGCCATTCACGCGTCCAATGGCCAGCGCCGTGAGCAGCGGGAGGAACAGCCCGATGTCTCCAAAAGCGCCCGAGAGCTCCTGCACCGTCATGAACCGCTTCATATACGCTAGCCACCCCGGCCGCGTGAACACGAACAGCTTCCGGTACAGCGGCTGATCGCTCTGCGGCCCCGTCACCTTCTCGAATCGGTTGCCAGCGCCCACGGGCAGCATGGGAGTCGCTGCTGAAACATCGTCGTCCATCATCTTGCTCAAAGAGGGGGGATTCGTGAATGCGTTCGGGCAGATGCAAATCAAAAGTTATCATCAGTTGGATTTATCTGAGGCAACGATGAGTGGCAACGTGGGGCCGTGTGGGCAGCCGAAAGCACGAGCTCTTGATTGAAAATTATATTCCGAGTTGTTGTGTCGCTACAGTTTGGTGGCCACATCCGTCTCTGCTACCGATACCAGTCGAGTCGAGTCGAGTCGGGAGGGCGCACAACAAAACCCGATCCACCATGTCGGTCTGCACGCCGAGTGTGAGGCCTCTCGTCCTGTACGTGCATGCCTACTGCGGGGGCTCCCACTCGAACGGCTCAGGCGGGTCCGCCTCGTTTTCCGCGCCGGCGGCAGCGGGTGCCTTCACGACCTCCACATCCTCGGCCTCGTCGGGCGTTGTGTCGCGCAGCATGATCACACCAGCCAGCCTCTGCGCGGGGTGCATCACCGGAACGTACCTCTGTGCTGTATCCAAGGAGATGACGGCCTCCTGTGCCAACGTCACACGAGCGGGCGTTGAAAATGTGAACACGCTCGGCTCCTTCACGGCAACTGCCTTCTTGCCATTTGCTGGCTTGGCCTCCTCAGAGTCCACGTCCATCGCGTCGCTGCTCTCCCCCTTCGTTTCCTCGTCCGCAGCAGATGCCTCCTTCTCCTCCATGACGATGTCTCCACTAGCATCAGCAGGCTTGGCCGACTTCTCCTTCGCGTCGTGCTTAGCCTGGCGAGCGCGGGCCTTGGCCGTTGTAGATAGGACAGCTGTAGCAACCAGTTCCTTCTTCTCCTCCTTCTTCTCCTCCATGCGCTTGGGCGTGGCAAAGGTGGACTTCTTCGCGTTGCACGTGAGTTCGAAGCCGCGCGGGAGCTTCAAGTCCTTGTTTAGACCAACCGCCATGGTGGTCTGGAACGACAGCTCCAGGAAGTTAAACAGAGGGTACCAGAACCAGTGCTGTGCCCACACGGCAAGGCCCACCACAGCGGCCATCTTGGTGAATCCAGTGTGAGACTGCAGCGAAATCACAACATTGCGTCCACCCGCGTCCAAGATGCCCTGCGCCAGGATGGCCCCCATCTTGGTCATCGTGGTCACGTGCTTGTCCGTAATCAGCTTCAGGATCTTGGCACGGATAGCAGCCACCTTGGGGTTGCGACCCTCCGACTCCTGCATAATAACCATCGCCAACGCAAGCAGCGCTCCTTGGCGCACGTAGTCTACAGCATCGTCAAGCAGCGGCTCGAGCAGCTGAATGGCCTCATTCTTCGCAGTACCGGCGCAAGCAATACCCACAGCCACACAAGCTCCGTAACGCACGTGCGGGTTGAAGCTCTCAGCCAGCAGCGACACCAGCTTGGGCACCTGCACAGGAGTGCGGAACAGAATGAAGCCGAGACACGTGACAGCGGCGCGGCGCACGTCGTCCGACACGTCGCTGACCGCCACGTGCAACAGTCGCCGAATGGCCGTGTTGTTGGCCGTACCAGCGTACGCCATCGCCACCGTGTACATGCCTCCGTAGCGGATCAGCGGGTCCTTGTCGCGCGTCAGCTGCTCAATCAAAGCGTCGGCCTGCTCTTCGCGCTCGTACATCATAAGCGCAATGCCCATCACGCAACCGCGGATGATCTTTTCGTGCTTCGTGTCGTGCGCATAGGCCAGCAAGTCCTTCACGATCTCACCGTTACGGCCTTCGCTGCCGGCACCCAGCAGCGTGAGGCCGATGGCGAGGCCTGCACCTTCACCCGCGACAGCAGAGTCGGTGAACAGCACGGTCTTCAACTCTTCGTACAATTCGTAATCGTGCGACGCGAGCCCACAGAGACCAATGCCCAAGCACGCGCCATGCTGCACGGTCTCATCCGACCCTGCATTCTTCAGTGCATTGCGAAGGTACTCCATGGTGCTCTTGCTGCCCGAGCCAGCAAAGCCCTTGTTCGCGTGGATCAGCCCCATCGCGTACAAAGCACCCCCCTCCGAGTAGGGGGAGGTCGTCATGCCGCCTTGCGGCAAGTAAGGGGCGAGGAGGTTCATGCTTTCGCGAACGTGGCCCTTGTGCACGACGCCCAGACTGGCAGTCGCCGTAAACTTGGCCCAGTTCGTCGCCTTTCCGAGCCACTCGAGGTTCTCACGCAGAAACGCGTCCGAGGTCGTGCCGCAGTTCATGTAGGCGTGGGAGATCACAGCCGCGTGGTGCAGCACCGAGTTGCGGTTTTCCACAGCGGTCTTGATCGTCTTCATAACAAGAGGGTCCGAGTCGCTATGGCTGTGGAGGAAGTCGAGCTTCAGGTCGACGAGGAATTCACCGGACAAGACCTGCTTCAACTTGGCGAGCTTGTCCCAGTAGTCCGCGCGCGCACCAGCGGGGGCCGGAGGAGGCGTCGCCGGCATAGTCGGGGCTGCCGGAGCGGGTGCTTCCGTTTTGCCCTCTTCCGCCGTCGTCGTCGTGTCTGCTGCCGCTGGCTCAGTAGCGGGGGCCGGCGGACTCGGCAGCGCGTTGTAGACATTCATGAGGAATTTCTGGTTCTCGTTTTCGTTGAGGTCGAACGCCACTTGGTACGCAACGAGGCAATCGCGGTCGCTGCCGCGCACGAGCTGGTCCAGGATCTGGCCGACTTCCGCGTGGTTGTCCAGCATCTGCAAGACCTGGCACACGCTGGCGTGTTCCTGCGTGGGGCGCGAGCGGTGCACGTCCAGCATGACTTCGAAGACCTTCAGGCGGAACTTGCGGTTGCTCACCACCGTCTTGCAGATCTCAAAGCAGTACGACAGCGCCGCCGACACGTCCGTGGACCGCGCGAGGCACTCCTTCACCTGGTCCAGTCGTCGGGTCTCCAGGGCAACTCCCATGGCCTGGCGGAACTCGCCCGCCGCGTAGCAGCGCTCGAACATGCGCTCCACCACCTGCGTGAGTCGCGGGTCCAGCGCCTTCTCGGCCTCCGGGTCCTCCTTGGCACGCACAGCCACGTAGTTGTCGATGCACGTGGCGATGATCGTGTCTGTGTACTGCGAGCGCGCGTTCAGGTCCAAGTACTGGCCGGCGCCGAGCGCCAGTCGCAGCGCGTCCTCGTACTCCTCCAGGTGGAAGAAGCACTTGGAGGCCACGTAGGCCGCCAGCTCGCGGTCCGGAAAGCCCTTCTCCTCCGACAGCTCTTCGATGAGCGGGATGGCGTCGGCGATCTCGGCCCAGTAGTGGTCCACCACCTGGTTCAGCTTCTGCAGGGCATGGGCCTGTCGTTCATCACACATAATAGCGTTAACACGGGTCCCCCGGGGCCAGCAAAGGGCGCATTCTAGACGTGGCTCGATACCGCACCTTGAGCGCATTGTCGTCTTCTTCTAGGAGCGCGAGGACGCCCGCGGCTGAGCAGATACAGACGAAGGAGGCACAAAAGATCCACCCAAAAAGCGTTAGATTTGCGGCTGCTGCAGACGGCAGGTGGAGCCCGGAGTTGCACGTAAAGGAAGGCAAGATCGAGGGGCTCCAGAGACACTAAGGGGAAGACGGCCTCGTTGCCGATCGGTGGCAGGACACGTACCGGAGTTGCCGAGCGCGACGGTCATGCTGTCTATTCCCCTTTTGCTTCACTCCAGAAAGAAATCTTCTCCCCTCATGGATCTGCTCGCGCCATTGTGTATACCACACCAAAGCTGAACCAAATAATAACAAAAATAGCAATATGTCGACTTGGCATTTGTATGTCCAGGTCCTTCAAGAAATGATTAATTACACACAAATAGCCAGGTTGAAGTGCCAAAAGATACTTGAGCAAAGCCCATGACGCATCATAGCTCTGCTGCTGCCAAGTACAGTGAGAAGATCATTTTGCCACCGTGGCTTGGCTGGAGTATTGTTGCCTCCCTAGTCTGGTGTCAAGTCAAGGCGGCGGCACCAATTCGGTCAGTGCAATTGAACCTGTAGTCGGTGCAAGTCTTCAAGTTGATCAACCAGTCTGATCAGTCAGTCGAGTTTGTAGTTAATGCTTGGCGGCGACGCTGGCTCAAGCGGACAACCGAGCACTGACTAGGCGAGTAGCGTATTTAGAGCAAGAGGGGTAAACCTTCGCCGCAATTTATGCGCTTCGTTACTCAAGATGATGTTACGAGGGTGGATACTTGTGATGAACCGGAAATACACACTTGCTCACGATGCACCCCACGCACACAAGTGCTGAGCGAACACCCATTTTCAAATAGTCGGTATCCGTTCTTTGCAATGAAATGCCTGAAGTCCTTTGACGCGCCGTCAATACACCGGACCAAAACCAAACTTGTGCTGCATACACCTGGGTTTATCCAACAGGCAATATACACTCCTTTTGCACAAGCCGATACTAGTGTTGTCCACTGCCCAGGGGTTGAACTTGACACCTTCCAATCTGCAAAGCCCTTGGATCTCCTGTATCAGCAACTCGGACGAGGAATCGCTGCAAGCAGCGACAAGTTGTTCGCAGCTCTACCGACACGCACCAGTAGAAGTACGCCAAGTATTAATAAGACCACCTCTATACTGCGACGTCGAATTGACCTCCTGCCGCCAGCACGTTAGCGGGTTTGATACTGAGCGGCGAAGCCCGTGAGTTTGACTTCTGCAAAGCCTGCCGACGCGCGCTCGTCATTTTACCAACACACAGAGATTGGTAAAAACTTACACATCGCCGTTCCCAGCTACTTGCTTCCAAAGACAATCCGAAGCCGCACCGTGCAATGCAACAGGTTGTCAATAGTTGCGATGTACCTCTTGAATCTCCTCTTGAGCGCGGGGGCAGTGCCAATGCGTTGTCCGACCTCACTCCGCATGAGCATTCCCCGAGCGCATTCCGTCCGTGCGCAGGAGTCCTGTCCAACGAGCGGCTGGGAGTTGCCGCCGGATCTTTGGTATCCGCCCGCGCGAACTAACGAGCGAGCAAGCAAGCAGAGCATTGCAACAGCTGACAACCGCTGGCAGCGGAGCTGTCGCCCTCGCATTGGTGATTTCCGTTGGTCGACTGCACTCAAAACCGGGGCAAAACCCAAAAGAAACGTTCACAGCCGAGCCCATGCAGAGACCAGGCCAAACTCTCTGCAAGTTGATAAAACCTGCAGCTCGTGCCTGTCCACGAAGGCACTCTCCGGACAAACTATCGCAGACATTCACCTATCACAGGGTCAACTACATGTAGCTGTACATGTAGCTGTATATTGGTGTTTGGTTGAGTTTACAAGTCGTCTTGTGATGAGAGCGGTAGCGGCCGTGCCGAGCTGCTTTGCCCTTCCGGTCGCTCGCAAAAGGCAAGATGGATGGGTTAATGGAGTCCAGCGCAAGTAATTGAGTACAGCAGTCGACAACAGTTTGAGCTTCAGGGAACCGAAAACCAAATACAGAGCATCCAAACAACAGCCAACCGCGAACTTCTTCGATGCGGTTTACTTTGTTCACTGAAGCCAGCAACCTCTTCACCACATACCAGCAGGTGAATGGCAATGAGTGCTGTGGCAAAGGATGCTGGCCCACCGAGTGAAGCGGGCGATAGCAGCGTCGCGTGTTCAACGACAGGCACATGAATTACTCGAAGGCACCACACACGGTGCATGCAGCAGCGACTCTCGAAGCGCGGGCCTCCATTCTGGTGGGTCTCACCCAGTCCGCTGGTGCGCTCGGCGCGCCACTGCAATGCAGCCTTCCTTCCGGCAGGCAGGGTTATCAGCGGCAACAGGTATCGTGCAACTCGCGTATCTATCTGCTTGGTGGAGCAGATAGATACGCGTGCAATGTGTGGTGGTGCTGCCTGGGCTCTGCTCAGAAGTACAGGGATGGGGGATATGCCTGCCCAAGGCTGAAGCAGTCGCGCTACGTGCGTATCCTCCGGCGGCGGCCGACCTGGGCTGCGAGTTGGTCATTTCCACATTGGACGCGCGCCTGCAATCGCTGTTTCTCCGGAGGACTTAAGACAAACACAAGCATGAAGGTTGTCGTTGTTGGCTCCGGCATTGGCGGCATCTCCGCCGCCTACCACCTCGTCAAGGACGGCCACGAGGTCGTGCTGCTCGAGAAGAACGAGACGCTGGGTGGTCACACGTACGACATGGAGATCGACGGCGAGATGGTGGACATCGGCTTCATGATGTTCGGCGACTCGAACCCCAACGTTAAGGCGTGGTTCAAGTCGCTCGGCCTCACGGAGGCCAATGGCACCACCAAGAAGCGCATTCCCATGAGTCTCACCGTGAGCTCCAACATCAAGGGCGACCTGCAGTTCTCGTCGCGCGCTCCGTTCCACGGCAGCGTGCTCAACCTGTTCGACATGCGCATCTGGCGTGTGCTTCGCGACATCTACCGCTTCACCATGGACCTCATGACCATGCCCGTGAAGGAGGACATCACCACTCGTGAGTGGATCGCCAAGGGCCAGTACTCGAAGGAGTTCTTCCACCACTACTTCCTCGCCTTCGTGTCGGTGCTGTGGACGGTGCCCAAGAACGACGTGCTCGACCTGCCCGTGACGCAGTTCCTGCGTGCTCTGAAGACGCACTCCAACTCGCTCTACATCCCTCTGTGGCAGGTGATCATGCGTACTCTGGGTCGTCGCTCGGACCGCCCGAAGCACCTGTGGTGGTACATCGGCTCGGCCTACATTGAGCCCTTCCTCAAGATTTTCACCGAGGAGTACAACGGCACGGTGCGCTACAACGCTGCGGTCGACCAGGTCGAGAAGGGCGGCAAGGCTGTCATCCTCGAGGGCGGCGAGCGCATTGAGTGTGACCACGTGGTGCTCGCTACCCACGCCGACGAGAGCGCGCACATGCTGCGTTGGAGCGAGAAGTCGTACCGCTCGCTGATGCGCTTCTACTTCCACAAGAGCATGATGTACGTCCACCGTGACCCCTCTCTTCTGCCCAAGTCGCACAAGGTCTGGAGCAGTTGGAACGTGTTGATCTGCAACGAGGACCAGTACATCCTGACGTACTGGATGAACCGCATCCAGCACCTAAACAGCAAGAAGGACGTCTTCGTGACCATTACCCCGTACGAGGAGTTCGACGGCCAGCGTCCCGAGGAGGACAAGACCATCTCGGCTTTCCGCTGGGACCACCCGCGTCTGCTCGCCGACTGCGTGCCGCAGGACGACATCATCCAGGAGGAGGGCATCACGCTCTCTGGCTGCTGGCTTGGTCGTGGTTTCCACGAGGACGGCTTCGTGGCCGGCCGTCGTGCCGCTGCGATCATCCGCGACCCGAAGCACACGAAGACGGTGCTGTACGAAGACCCTGGCAACATCGCGACCCCGCCTGTGCCTCCTTTTGGCGTCCCGCTGAGCTTCCACCTCGTCGGCGCGACGGTCGTCGGCCTGATCGGCTATGGCATTGCCACGTATCTGGAAGTCAAGTTCTAGTTGGTGTGAAGTGCGTCGATGTATTAGGTTTTGATTGGGTTCGAGTGCACACGGAGGTTAGTGCGTGCAGTAGGCATGCAGACGATGTGTTCTTCCCAAGTAGACTCAACTTTTTCTCTTTTCCTTCTGCAAGCCGCGTTGGTCTACATGTAGTACATTGGAGGCAAATCGCTGATGGCTTGCCCATGCCCACGATCCAAGCTGCAAGCGTACGCTCCCGACAGGTAAGGCAGAGCTGGCGCCGGTGCTCTCGGCACCACCGCAACCACCTTCAACGTGTTGCCCTTTTGCTTGCACTTACATGTAGCGCCCTTTTGACCGAGCTGCTGCAATGCATTGCATGCACATGAAACTTCCTCGCCAGGCTTCCAACTGCGACCCCAAAGCTCATGAAATGGTTCCCACACTTGAAGTCTTCACTCCACTTGGTGACGTCTTCCGAGTCCATCCGCGTTTTGGCCTGTCCAATCCCTCGGGCTTGACTTGGCGTTTGTATGCCCCGCTCCTGTGGTTGTGGACGGGGTCTCCGCTGGACGCACGTAATGCCCACTCCGGAATCCGCTCCACTCCCCGCAAGACAACATGAAGGTCGTCGTGGTTGGCTCCGGTATCGGCGGCATCTCCGCCGCCTACCACCTCGTCAAGGACGGCCACGAGGTCGTGCTGCTCGAGAAGAACGCGACGCTCGGCGGCCACACGTACGAGATGGAGATCGACGGCGAGATGGTGGACATTGGCTTCATGATGTTCGGCGACTCGAACCCCAACATCAAGGACTGGTTCAAGTCGCTGGGCGTCACGCAGCCGGACGGCACCACCAAGAAGCGCATCCCCATGAGCCTCACGGTCACGTCGGACGTGGAGGGCGACATGCAGTTCTCGTCCCGTGCTCCGTTCCACGGTAGCGTGCTCAATCTCTTCGACCGCCGCATCTGGCGCGTGCTCATCGACATCTACAAGTTCACCATGGACCTCATGACCATGCCCGTGAAGGAGGACATCACCACGCGCGAGTGGGCGGCCAAGGGACGCTACTCCAACGAGTTCTTCCGCCACTACTTCCTGGCCTTCGTCTCCATCCTCTGGACGGTGCCCAAGCACGACGTGCTGGACCTGCCCGTGACGCAGTTCCTGCGCTGCCTCAAAACGCACTCCAACTCGCTCTACATTCCTCTATGGCAGGTGATTCTCGGCGCTCTTGGACGCCGCACCGACCGCCCGAAGCACCTCTGGTGGTACATCGGCTCGGCCTACATCGAGCCCTTCCTCAAGTTCTTCACGGAGGAGAACAACGGCACGGTGCGCTATAATGCTGCTGTCGACCAGGTCGAGAAGGGCGGCAAGGCTGTCATTCTCCAGGGCGGTGAACGCATCGAGTGTGACCACGTGGTGCTCGCTACCCACGCCGACGAGAGTGCCGAGATGGTCCGCTGGAGCGAGAACGCGTACCGCTCGCTGATGCGCTACCACTTCCACAAGAGCATGATGTACGTGCACCGCGACCCGATCATGCTGCCGCCCTCCAACAAGGTCTGGAGCAGCTGGAACGTCCTCATCACCAAGGACGACCAGTACGTGCTGACGTACTGGATGAACCGCATCCAGCGCCTCAACAGCAAGAAGGACGTTTTCGTGACCATCACGCCGCACGACTTCCAGGGCAAACTTCCTGCTCCGGAACAGACCATCTCAGCTTTCCGCTGGGACCACCCGCGTCTGCTCGCCGACTGCGTGCCGCAGGACGACATCATCCAGGAGGAGGGCATCACGCTGTCCGGTGCCTGGCTGGGCCGCGGCTTCCACGAGGACGGCTTCGTGGCCGGCCGTCGCGCTGCTGCAATCATCCGCGACCCGAAGCACACGAAGACGGTGCTGTACGAAGACCCCGGCAACATCGCGACCCCGCCTGTGCCTCCTTTCGGCATTCCGCTGAGCATCCACGTGGTCGGAGTGACCATCGTCGGTCTGCTGGGCTACGGAGTCGCGAAGCTTCTGGAGAAGAAATAGGCATCCATGATATTGAGCCGCGCTGTCGAGTCTTTCGAGCGTCCACGGGGTTAGTGGCGTGCAGCATATATCGTCAATCTTTCAACAGTAATACGTAACGAATTTCCATTGAAAACTCAAATGCTTCGGGCTGCTCTGCTCACGTACGGAAGACTGGCACGGTGACAAGCATACTGCTCCAGATGTAGTGCACGTGGCATATATACTGGCCGACGTGCAGTCCGTTGATGACCGGGAAGCTTGGACCAGGGCAGGATATCGCAGGTACCAAGGCAGTCACTGCAACCCCCGCATGGCGTACATTGGTCAGAGCTGCTGGAGCCGGGAGAGGTGCAAGGGTCGCCAGAAGCGAAGGAATCCCAGCCCCGAAGTCTTCATTGAGAAGAGGCGCGAAGTGGTGGATGATGCTGTTGGCTTCGTCTTGGATGTCAATACCGAGCGCATTAGCAGGGCATCTATCTGCCCGTGCGTCGTATCGCGAGCGGCGGCACAAAATACGCTAGGACCAATGGGTCTACCTCTCCAACTGAACAAGCCCAGGTTTCGTACACATTCCACGCTTCCGAATGCACGTCATCAATACGCAGAACGCACAATCCTCTCCTTCCACGTCTTCGATCCTGGCGCCGGCAGCCGTCATTGCGGCGATCACGTTCTTGGGTATCGCGCAAGCAGGTATAATTGGTTTGGGGGGTTCTCGCAGAGCTAAGAGCGACTCTTGTAGGTCACCCGCACGCGCCATGTTGCTCTTCTTGCTTGTCTTCTTTGACTTCTGCTGGGATCCGGGCTAGAAGGTAAAATGAAGACTGAATTTTTAGTTAGAGCGCGTACTGGAGCTCTCGAGCATCGTCCCAGCGGGCCAAGTCTTGAACCTTGTACATGCATTCGGCGCCACACTATAAAAGTTGATGAATGACATCACTCTCTCGTTTGGATAAAGAGAAGAAAGTTTCTCTCACCGTCAGCCTGACGGAAAGGTTCTGACGGCGCCAGAACCTTTCCCAACATTTTGGAATTGCTAGGGTAGTACAGTAGTGCGTGCACACCATAGGTACGAACAACAATGCGTAAATGAATTTCCGTTGACAACTCAAATGCGTCGGGTTGCTTTCAAAAGCGCTCGTAGGTGTTGCTGGCTCACTCAACATAGCGAAAAATCAGCGATGAGCGACAGGTGGTCACTCGAATGCTCTGCAGTAGGCAGCTCGTCATTCGTGAAGAGCAACCCGGCAGGAGCCATCTCTACAACCCCATGACAGTGCAGCGAGTTCCGAGTGAACCAAATGTAGTCAACCGTGCCCTTCGAGCCGCTGTGAAATGTCGTGAACTTCGGCTCGCCAGTACACTTGTGGTCGGGCGACTGTGCATACGCACTGGCAAAGTCAAGCTGCAATAGCAAGCAATAGCACAATGCCACAATGTTCATATTAGTTCGTAAAGACTCCTCAACCGGGGCTTGGAAAACGCACCTCGTGCGAGTACACGGCAGTATGGCGCTTGAAATCTCGGAAATCTGTCCGTTGAGCTTTGGCGTTGTCGAACTTCCCATGCGCTGTACCGTTCCCGTGGTGGCGAGAGCGATCATTTTCATTAATCCGAGCAGCTTTCTACTCGGTACAAAACAGCACAGCGTTAGGATCGTTATCTCCTCGGTACCCAAGCGCTCCACAAAGGAGCAACGCACCTTGAGCGCGTAGGTATTCAGAGTTTGACCGGACAAGATGTAGCGACTAAGACCGGCCACGTCGAGCTCTCCCGAGGACAGAAAGTGGTAAAGCGGACTGTGCGGCGCCAGATTAAAGTCCCCAGAGAGGAGAACAGGCAGCATCGGGCTATGCTGCTTCCGCATCGCCGTCAGATACGTCACCAGCATGTCTAACTGAGCGAGCTTCTTCTCACCACGCTGCGAATAGAGAAATCAAACAGAAACACAAGTCAGCGTGAACGTTCAACCCAGTACATGCTCACAGTTGCCAGGATACGAACGTTTGGATTGAACAGAATGTGCGTGTCCGCGACGATGAAGCGAGCCGGCGTCGACTCATTCCCGCTGGGTTTGGCCTCTATCACCGCTGTCAGAGCAATATTATGGCGGTCTAACACTGGGTGATCTGGGATGAAGAACTCGATCGGGTTCGACTCCACAATGCGGAACATGCTCTTCTTCACGAAGATCGCGCAGCCGTCGTGCGTCGTATCCCCAGTTCTGTCAGCAGCAGTAGCAGCACACGACTTCAGACGCTGCATCCAAGAGCACCATAATTCTGCCCTGCACACCTTCTCTTGTAGACACCCACGAAGCCCGCCTTCGTCATCTTCGGCTCGAAGAAATCCTCGAAGTGGTCCACCTCCTGCAGACTCACCACGTGCGGCGACCAGCGCAGAATCTCCTTCATCAGGCGAACGCGACGGTACTCCCAGCTGCAAGGTGATACCAAGAGGTCAGCTCTATAAATTAAACACGAGGCTCCCTCTCTCTCTCTTCAACGCACTCGTATTTCTCGTGGCGCTTGGCCGCGTCGATCTCGCGGTCGTTGATCACCAAATAGTCTACAGCAAGGGCACAGCGTTCAGTACAATGCACACTACATTCATTCCTGTCGTGCGAGCTCTCAGCATATTTCTACCTGCCAGTACATTGAACGACATGAAGCGGAAGGTGGAGACGGGTACATGCACCGCCGGGTCTTCCGCGCTTCGAGGCGGCGCATACTGCGTCCACGGGCGCGGAAACGGCCGCGGTTTGCGCGTGGTACGCTGGCGCTTCTCCTCCGCCTGCATGTCGTCAGCACGCGGACGCCTCGCGCGCTGATCCTTGGCCTTGCGGCGCGGAGCTTTCGCCTTCGTCTGCTCCATCAGAAAGAGATGCCAATTGACCTGTACATGTAGCCATGTTCTCCAATTTGGTGTGGCGTACCCATATTATGTCTGGGCACCCCACTTTTCATCAGTTTTTGAGTCGAAGCAAGCATGAACGCGCCGGCCCGTAGCGACTCGTACCTGCTGCCCGAGGGCGCCCAGAAGGTGACGTACGAGAAGGACACCAAGATCTCCAACGCCGGCAAGTTCACCATCCTGCGCGAGGACCACACCATGGGCAACCTCATCCGCATGTGCGTTCAGCCTTGCTTAAACCCCATCGAAGCAGAGACTGAAGAGATATTTAACCAAATATTAATGTTTTCCCGTCTGCAGGCAACTGCTGCGCGACCCGAACGTGACGTTCAGCGGCTACCGCCACCCGCACCCGCTCATCCACGACATCATCGTGCGCGTGCAGACGAACGATGCGTCGTCGCCCGTGGAGGCGCTGGCCAATTCGCTGGACGACCTGAGCACCGAGTTCGACGAGATCGCGCAGAAGTTCCGCCGTCTCACAGGCAACTCCAAGGACCCCAGCTCGTTCAGCTAGGCTTGATGTCTCTTAACTGACAGCAGAGAGCTGCTTAGGCTCGAGGTCAGCTAGACAGACACACGACCGAGTACTTTAACGGTGAACTGCATGCATCTGCGCAGCCTTTTGGTGTTGGTTCACGGTGTATTTATCACTATAGATCACTCTTCAAAGCGCAAGTCAAGACAACCCGTCTCGGGGTTCGGGTGCAGGAGCAGCGACATCATGATGGCCTCCAGGTGCATCTGCTGCTCGATGAACGTCTCGACGGCGAACTCGCGCAGCAGCTCGCGACTTTCAGGGTATTCCACTCGCCACTGCGTCCCGTCGAGTGGCTCCCACACGTCAAACACCACAGCCTTAGCGAGAGGAAGCACCTCGGCGCGTACGTGGCAATACACTACGCCCGAGTCGCCGTCGTTTTCGTCTTCGGTCTCTTCGTTTGAGATGCGCAGCACAGGCGACACAGCGCGGAATATGCAGCGATCTAGGCTGATGTCGAACGCTGTGGTATCGCCACTACCGGGGACAATGGCGCATCTCGCGCAGAGAGCCTTGATCAGAGGAGGCCACGGGGCATCACGACCCAGTCGATGAATCTCGTTACTTGCACAAGTCACTGTACGCTGGAGCTCCTCGCGCTTCTTCTTACTGGGTGGTGTCTTCGTCTTGGGCGCTTTCCCCTTGGACGTACCAGGTGGCTTCTCTTTCATCTTGAACAACTCGTGGCGAGTTGTCGCTATTTGCTCACGCAGCTCAACGAGTCGCTTTGCTGCATCTGCTGTTGCTGGAGCGAGTTCCGGAACTAATTGTTGCTGCTCATGGCATGGTTTTGTAACTGCGAGCCACTCCAGCTTCGAGAAGACAAAGCTGGTGCACCGTGAACATGGTCCAGGATCGTACAGCTCAAGGGAAAACAAGCGGCAATCCACATCCAAATCGCCATCGATCTCTGGTTCTATAGCAAAGAGCGAGTGGCGAAGACGCTTTCCCGAAACTCGGCAACTCCCTGACGACAAGAGAGTTCGACCAGGCTGCATGTGTGTCTTTGCAAGCCATGTGCGCTGTCCTGTTGGATGCCGTGGGTTTAAAGACCCGGCTGGCTTCAATGTAGCTGCCACGCTCTGCATCACCTCGTCGCGTATTCGCTTCCGAGCTCGATCCGCTCGACGTTGGGCGCGCTCACTGGAAGTTTTCTCCTTCTCACTTACAGCCTGCAACTGCTGGTTGAGTTCTGTAAGCTGCTTGGTAGTAGCTTTCATCTCACCTTTTAGTGCTTGCCGTGCTATCTTGTGAGCTCGTCGCTCTTCGTGCAAACGTTTCTGGTCAACATTCGCCCCTCCTGACGCGTCTATCTCTTCGATGCGGATCTTTAATGTTTGATCCTTGTCATTCACCTCAGCACGCTTGGCCTCACTCTCTGCTATTCTCCTTCGCAGATCGACACGCTCAGCCTCCGCGTCGATGTGGAGACGAAGCTGAGCCATTTCTAGTTCGAGCTGCAGAGAACGCTGACTGTCTCGCAGCATTTTGTTGAACAGTTCATCTTGCTTCCGCTCCTCCGTCATCACTGGGCTAAGTGACGGTAGTGCGTTCATCCCCGGACCCTTCCGTCCTCCATTTATCGCCAGCATCATCCGCGCGTTCGATCTGCTGTCCTCGCGTCCATAAAGCCGAAGCTGAGGTATCAATCCTCGCGCCACCGCCAAAGTTTGCTCAGGACTGAAGCCACTGCGAGGATACGGATACAATTTCACGAGTGGCGCAGCTTCCAGCAACCCGACAGTGAGTCGGTAGGTTGTTGACGAGCTTGGATTGTACGCGGTGATGACCAAGTTGCGGGCTTGAGACGGAAAATGGTACACTGACAAGTAGAATGGGCGACCGCGAAGCTTAATCGGTTGGCAGACCACTCGATGCCGCGCTCGACGAGGTTTGGCCAGCAGTGCTGCCAAATCTTCAAGCCGACGGGCTTCTTCCTGTCGCAAGCGTTCCTCTCGCTCTAGTTTTCGGAGTGCCGACTCATTGAGCTGAAGCTGCGGTGAAATGCGCAACACTGGCAGTTCACACTTCCGGGACCTCCCTGTTTCTTCACGGTTTTCTTCGGGGTACTCGAAGTAAAGCAACGCAATAAGCTGACGCAGCAGCTCTTGCTTTTTGCCTGGAGCTAACAGCGCCTCCCGTTCGGGATTGTCTCCTCCAACGCAGAAAACCCACTCAATATCCTGCAGCGTCACCTTCAAAAGGTATGTTCGACTTGTTGCTGGCTCGTACGCTTCCACTCGCAAGCATCGCTTCGTGTCCTTGCCAGTCAAACCAGCTCCATACAGCCGCCCGTAGATGCCTTCGCCAAATATTGAAACCACGCAGTAGCTACGCGAGAGCAACGTTCCCTGTGCACGTAAAAGCACTCGCTGAGGTCGCTTGGCACAACTTGTTGGACTGTCAGGTGTAGGAGAGGAAAGCCGAGGCTGAACGTGAAAGCGGCAACTTTCGTTTCTTGCCCACTTGCCTCGATTGTTCGCGCCTGGGGGCTTCGTCATGCTCCATCGTGTTGCTTCAAGATGTAAGGCATGCAGCAAAGTTGGCATCTCATCCTGCAACCAACGCTTGTCTCGATCCCGAACAGGTTCACGCCACAACTCAGCAGACAGCATCTCGTACCCGCGATGTTGCAGCGAATGACACGGCATCAGCGCGATTTCGTCGCCACCCGTACATTTTTTGGGTATTACTGCGAGCTGCAGAACATTTATGGGGAGATTTGGCTCGATGCACTCCTGAAGTCGAACAAGCTGCTCCAAAGCAACGGTAGGGCAGCCATTAGAGTTGAAAACGAGTCGTGGTCGCTGTAGTTTTTGCGCTTCTATCGGAGGCAACGGCCATGCAATACTTGTTAATCCCAAAGATTCTCCTGAGTGAGGCCGCGGTGGGGGAGAACGAGCAGCTTCACGCTCGGCAACGTCATGAATAAAGTTGGCGAGCTTTTCGAGGCTTCCGGTGTTATGTCGACCTGGTGATACGGACGCTGGTAAGGGCGTGAGTAGAACTCCAGTCGACGGGTGTTTTCGCTGCTTGTGCCGCTGCTGCTTCGGTGAAGATGGCGGCGCCTTCTTCCAGAACTTCCACTGCCACCGGGTCACGCTCGCAGCAGCCGCCTCCCTCACTGAATGGGGTGTGCTGGGCGCGCCAGTCAAGGGGCTGTTGTTGTCGAGATCATCGTCGATCTCACTGCGCTCGAGAAGAAGCTGGGGCAACTCACTAAACGCCTGTTTTCGTGAGAACGGCAAGTTCATCGCCCATGCGTGAAGGCACGAGTTTCTGCGTGTCGTAACGGTGCATTGTTCTCCAGGTGAATACAATATATTTAGGAAGAATGGAGCAAGAATAGCCAAGACGAAGAGCGGAGGTGGCATGATGGCGTGGCTTGCTCGGTTGGATTCTTGGCGAGGCAGCCGTAAACGTAAGCTTCTTTGCTGCTAGGAAGCGCGGCACACCGCGCTCCGTTGGGAAGTCCTTGTTGCGCGTGCGGACAGAGGCCCTGGTGGTTCCGGTCGCTGCAGATCGACCCGGCGTCGAGCACGCAGAAGCGCTGGCCGACATCGTGCACCAGCACGCGCGAGCCGTTGTTCTCGAGGCAGCCACCACTGTGGACTTGTAAGACCACCGGTGCCTGCGTGGTGGCGTCCGGGGACCATCGCGCCAGGTCTAGTGCGCTGCTGGCTCCGGCGCTGCCGTCGGCGGAGGCGAGCGTGACGACGGGGATCAGCGCGGCGGGGTCCAGGGCCGTTGTGTCCCATACACTGTTGCAGCGAGGATCACGATGGTCAAAGTGGTGTTCCTCATTGCGTGCATGCGTTGCAGCTCGCTCTTTGGATCGTTTGAATGGCAAATGCGGCCGGTGCGCAAGCCGTGCGACTGCGCGAGTCGGCCCAACGGCTGAATGGTGCTGCGGCACTGGAACTGGCAGCCATTGACCATACGGGAATGAGTATGCGAGGAGAACCATCGCGTGTTGGCGTTCTCGGTGAGGTGGCAGCGATCTATTTTGACGCTCAATACTCAATGCATGGTGCTGAGCCGTGCTCATCAGCCTGAAGGCAAAACCAAAGTTGCAGCAGTTGAAGCCGCTTTGTTGTGTCGGGGTGGGATGCTCTTGTTGGTGTGCGCCACACGATACGGCCAATCTTTCTGGCGAAAAAAGCGTCCTCGAGGGGACTCGAACCCCCAATCCCCGCCTTCGGAGGGCGATGCCTTATCCATTAGGCCACGCGGACACGCTGAGAAGCACATGCCCGCAGGAGCAACTAGTTCTAGCGCCCAACTGCAGCCAATCGTACGTCCAAGGCCCTGACGCTCACGACGAAAATGTACGCCCGAGCCGAACTGTCGGCAACTTCAACAAACGTGGACCTGCAGGACCTGCCTGCAGTGCATGACTTGAACGAAGCCATCATTGTTTCCTTGGTTTTGGCCGGCGGGGCGGTGCAGCGCGTGCTTCAATGCATTGTGAGAAACCAAGAAAGGAATTCGCAGGCCGTCGTTGTCATGATCTGACATGTCATGGCCTTCAAGTGTTGCCATCGAGTATGATTGACCATCTGCCGTGTTAAGCGGCCTAAGGCAAGCTGATCTCGTACTGGGCGGCACCCTGCTTGGCGGCCTCTTCCCGGACGCCTTCAGCAAGACGCACTGGATCTGCTTCATGGCACTCATGTGCCTGCCCGTGTGCCTCATCCCGACGCTCAAGGAAGGCGCCGGAGCCGCCTTCGCCGGCTGCGCGGGCACGATCATCGCCGACGTCATCGGTGTGGCCGTCGTCACGTAGGGCATGCGCGACCACCCTTCGGTGCCGGGGCCCGAGCTCAAGTTCTCGCAGGTCGCGGGCATGCTCGGCAACTTGTCGCTCGCGTATAACGCCGGCATTGTAATCCCGGCCCTGCAGCGCCAGTACAGCGAGCCGACGCGCATGCCCCGTGTCGTGTTCGTCACGATGGCCTTCATTTCGTGCCTCTTCCTGGTGCTGGCCAGCACGGCGTACTCGTCCGTGAGCTGCCAGATCACCGGCAACCTGCTCCATCTACCCGGACTCGACGAGCAGCCTGACCACGCTGGGCTTCACTTCGAACTGGGCGCCGTCGTCATGGCCAACGTCTTCATGCAGCTGCACATCACGATCGCCTTCTCGGTCATCTTGAACCCGGCCTTCTACCTCGCCGAGCGCCTCGTGCTCAAGATGCACCAGAAGAAGGACGACGACGTCGAGAACGCACTCCCGTACGGCGTAGCTTCGCACGCTGCCGCGAACACGCCAGGCAAGGACGCCGCGAACGACGACGCTGAGACCCCGTACTTCAGCGATGTCGAGGCTGATGGTGCTGACCGCCGCGACTCCAACACGGTGATCCTGCGCGTCACCATATTGGTCCTTTGTGTGATTTCTTCATCACTTTCCCTCCCGCTTCTTTGACTTCGTGACATCTCTTGTATTACGATAAACGTCCACAGCACCCTGCCGACCGGCAAATTCTTGCTGAAGAAGCTGTGGCGCGAGATCTCGTTGTACAGACAAATTCTGCAGTTCGCGCCGATAATGCCGGGGTCGGACACGGAGTTCCTGTTCTGCGATATCCTTTTGAACGAGAGGAACAACAACTAAATACACAGCCTTGCACGTCGACTGAGCTGGTAGATATGTAGCGTACTTTGTCCCCTACAAAAGCCTGCGAATTCCTTTCTTGGTTTCTCACAATGCATTGAAGCACGCGCTGCACCGCCCCGCCGGCCAAAACCAAGGAAACAATGATGGCTTCGTTCAAGTCATGCACTGCAGGCAGGTCCTGCAGGTCCACGTTTGTTGAAGTTGCCGACAGTTCGGCTCGGGCGTACATTTTCGTCGTGAGCGTCAGGGCCTTGGACGTACGATTGGCTGCAGTTGGGCGCTAGAACTAGTTGCTCCTGCGGGCATGTGCTTCTCAGCGTGTCCGCGTGGCCTAATGGATAAGGCATCGCCCTCCGAAGGCGGGGATTGGGGGTTCGAGTCCCCTCGAGGACGCTTTTTTCGCCAGAAAGATTGGCCGTATCGTGTGGCGCACACCAACAAGAGCATCCCACCCCGACACAACAAAGCGGCTTCAACTGCTGCAACTTTGGTTTTGCCTTCAGGCTGATGAGCACGGCTCAGCACCATGCATTGAGTATTGAGCGTCAAAATAGATCGCTGCCACCTCACCGAGAACGCCAACACGCGATGGTTCTCCTCGCATACTCATTCCCGTATGGTCAATGGCTGCCAGTTCCAGTGCCGCAGCACCATTCAGCCGTTGGGCCGACTCGCGCAGTCGCACGGCTTGCGCACCGGCCGCATTTGCCATTCAAACGATCCAAAGAGCGAGCTGCGACGCATGCACGCAATGAGGACACCACTTTGACCATCGTGATCCTCGCTGCAACAGTGTATGGGACAGCAACTGGGACCACCAGGGCACTCCACTTCGTGAGTTAGCCGCCAAACTTGGAACTCGTGCAAAATAGCTCGTCTCTGCTCGCCCATACATTTCCCCAGTGTAAAATACACTAGCACGAAATGACCGACAAGGCTGAGGACAGCAAGGTCTCTGCATCGTCGGTGCCGCGGCGCTCTACGCGGCGCCTGGACAAGCTCGCGCCGCCCTCTCTTCATCTGCTGGTGCGCCTCTTTTCGGCGCTGGAGTTCGGTCTAGGCGCGCTGACGTTGTACCAGCACACGCCCGACTTTGCCGCCGTCAAGCGCTCCGTGGAAAGCTCGTGCCAGCTCACCTTCACGTCCGCGCACCTACAGCAGATACTGCACCTGCTGCCGGGCGCCTACGCACTCGAGTGGAAGAGGAACACGCGCACTGCGCGCCGTGAAGCCAAAGAAGATGGCGGCGACTCGGTGCAGGCTCGGCGTCAGCGGCTCAAGCAGCAGCCGCCTGTGCTCACACTGCGCAAGCAACAGCTACCGCCGCCCGACAGTGAATGCGAGAGCTTGGAGGCCCGCATCACGCTGTTCTTCAGCAAGGCCAACGCCTACGTGGGAAACCACGTGGCGATCATCAAGAAGGAGTTCCCGGACATGACCGACGACGAGTTGAAAGAGGCCCTAAAGCTCGTGGAAGTGGAGAAGGCCCCGCTGCCTCAAGTGCCAGCCGCCATTGCCAACGATGAGAGCCCCGCTGCGTTGCTTGAGAAAACGGAGGCTAAGCAGCAGAAAGCGGAGGGTGCGACGGATGCCGAAACCAAGGAGAAGCTGGAGAAGGCGCTCGCCAAGCCCGTGCCGCAGGACCTCAAGACGCTGCCGGAGTGGCTCATCAACAAGGTCCGCAAGCAGGAATTGGGCCGCAAGGACGTGGCGGCCAACAGCGCCAAGGCACTCAAGAGGCGGCTGCTCTCGACGCTACCGCAGCTCAGCGACCAACTGCAGTCGCTCGTCATGGTCTCGCGGAAGTCCGTCTTCCCCAAAGCGGAGCTGCTGCGCCGACTCTCCGCGCGCGCACCAGTCAAGGGCAAGGTGGAGGAGCAGCTCTACATGCTGGAGTCCATGGTGCCCGAGTGGCTCACGGTGGTGCTCGACGACGGCAAAGAGTACATCCGGATCTCCACCGGCTGCAAGTACAACGCCGTCAAGGCCTCGCTGCGTCGCGCCATCGCCGTCGACGCCTAGGACAGCACGTAGGCTGATGAATACACGTATACAACCAACTCTAATGTAGCCATTTGTGTATTTCCATGAAATCTTTGGATCTTGAAACGTCACTTTGGAAAACCCAGACCGCAGCAGATCTACATGGACTCGCGCTTTGCCACGATGGACGCGAGCGGCGACGCACCGACAGGCTGTGCGCGCGCCATCGTCAAGACGGTGGTGGCGCTGAGCCTGCCGTTCGTGCTGAGTCCGCGCGAGGTGGCGAGTGAGGCGGCCTCCAACGTGGCGGCGGCGTTCACCACGTGCTTCAGCCGCCTGCGCCAGCGCCGCCCGCAGTTCAACGAGGAACAGAAGGAAGCGCTGCTGACGGAGGATGAGCGCTTCTCCGAGGCGGCCATGATGGAGCTACGGCGGCGGGTAATGGATGTTCCCACGCTGGCCAAGCGCTGGGGCCCCGTGGCTGACCAGCCGCGGGTGTCCCGCTGGAAGCAGCGCAAGATGGCGGAGCGTGCGCGAGCCAAGAGCAACCCGTCGCCGAACTGGAAGCGAGCCAGCCCCGAGAAGGAGCAGGAGGCGTTCACGACGCTGGCGTCCGACACGGAGAAGGCGCTGGACCAGCTGCTCGAGTCCACCAAGACGAGGAAGCACTCTAAGAGCAGCGAGACGCTGGACGTAGAAGCCGTGAGACGGCTGAGCGGAGACGGCCTGAGCCGTGCGAAGGTTTCTGCCATGTCTCCGGAGAAGACGGGCGTTGAGAGCGCTCTGCTGGACCTGCAGGACGACGACGGGAGCTTCGACAACGGCCCACTTCACGACTGGCTCGCGGCCATCGACGCCTCTCGGTCTGCGGAGTACTGCGTGTACGCCAAGCAGCTGGAAGAGCATGGCTTCCAGACACTAGAGGACTTGGCGCAGCTGCAGAGCGACGACGACGTGGACCAGGCCATGAGCGAGGTGGGGATTGCCAAGTTCGCGCACCGGTTGCGCATCAGGAAGGCCATCCAGCGCCTTCACTCGACGGAGGAAAGCAGCCCTGTCGTCGCCACGCTCCCAGTGGCAGCTAGCGCATGAAGAGGAGCAAAAGGAGGGGAGAAGGATAGGAAGAGAAAGGCATTTCAGAAGTTACTTAGCATCTACGACTTGCGCGGGAAATGAACTGGTATGCAGGCATGCGCTTGAGCGTCCGCGCGCGCTCCTTCCGTCCGTCTAGAACTCCTCGTTTAGGTACGAGATGTCATCCCACGGGTGGCGGTATAGCGGCTGCTTGAGGCGCTTCTGGTCGAGGAAGTGGCCGATGAAGCCAATGCTGCGGCCGAGCACGAACAGGCCGTTGAGGCAGCCGTTCTCGATCTGCTCGTTGGCCTCCTCCAGCGTGAAGACGCCGCAGTTGCGCAGCAGGTCCACGAAGCAGACGGCGATGCAGCCGTCCACGTTCAGGATGAGGTTGCTGCGCTTCTTGGTGGTCACCTGCTCCACCTCCAGCGCGAAGTCCAGCACGTCCGTGGACGGGAAGTTGGCCTTGGCGAACTCCTTGATGATGGTCACGCGCTTGTCCGGGTTCGACAGCGACTTGATGCGGTGGCCAATGCCCATGATGAGCTTGTTCTGACGACGCATGTCCACCACGAAGTCGGCGGCAGACATGCCCGAGTCGTGCGCGGTCGCGAACATCTCGGCCGCCATGTCCAGAGCACCGCCGAAGCGGGGCCCAATCGTCACCAGTCCCGAGATCAGCGACGAGATCAGGTCCTTGCCGGCACGGGCCGTGACGATCGTGTTGTGAGCGCCCGACACGGCCGGACCGTGGTCGGCCGTGACCATGAGCACCATCTCAATGAACTTGGACGCGTAGGCCGGCAGGTGGCGCTTGAACCACAGCAGACCGATGACGCCGCCGACGCCCATGTCCTCCTCGAACACCTTGGAGATCGGCGTGCCGGCGTAACGCAGCTCCTCGCCACGGTCGTCCGAGATGGACGAGATGAAGTTGGCCGGCTTACGGATGAGGCCGAGGTTCTTGGCCCAGGCGTAGTCCATGGGCACGCGGGGCACCGGGACCTCCGGACGCGGCACGATCGCACCGGACGCCACCATGGCGTCGAACTGCTTGCGGATGGCGTTGCCGAACTGGTCGAAGTTCTCCGGGACGATGGCGCCGGCCGCAGCCAGGGCCGCGTTCTTGGCCGAAGCCGTCTCGGACTCGCCCGTGGCGCAGGCACCGGCGTGGCCGAACTGCACCTCGAACGGGAAGATCTTGGCGCACGTGCCAATGCACCAGGCCACCACGGGCTTCTTGATGGCACCCGACTGGATGGCACGGCAGACCGCGAACTCGTCAGTGCCGCCGACCTCGCCGAGAAGCACCATCATCTTGACCGCCGGGTTGGCCTCGTAGCGCAGCAGGTGCTGGATGAACGTGGAGCCCGGGTACTTGTCGCCGCCGATGGCCACACCCTCGTACACGCCGTCCGTCGTCTGGGCCACGATGTTGTTGAGCTCGTTCGACATACCACCGGACTTGGACACGTACGCCACGCTGCCGGGGCGGTACAGCTTCGACTGCACGATGTTGTCCAGCATCCCGCCGGTGTTACCGATACGCAGGCAGCCAGGCTTGATGCCGCCGACCGTGGCAGGGCCGATGATGCCCACGTTGAGCTCACGCGCCTTCTTGGCGATCAGGCGCGACTGCTGCTCCGGCACACCCTCGGCAATGATGGCGTGCGTCTTGATGGTGTCGCTGTGCTCGAAGCCCTCCATCGTCGACTGGTACACGGAACGGAACGACGAGAAGTTGATCAGCACGCTCACGTCCGGGAACTTCTTGACGGCGTCCGACAGTTTCTGGTACACGGGGATCAGGCGCTCCGACGTGCCCCAGTAGAACTTGAGGTAGTGGTTGGGCGAGAACGGGAAAATGAGCGCCGCCACACTCGGGGTCTTGCGCTTGCACAGGTAGTCGAAGTCGAGCATGCCCTGCACGGCGCGCTGCTGCAGACCGTAGACGATGCAGCGCGTCTTGTCGTGCATGCGCACAATGCCCTCGTCCTGGATCACCACGGGAACAGCCTTCTTCGCAATGCCCTTGGACTCGAGCTCATCAGCGCTTTCAGCGCCCTCGGCCTCTTCGTCGCTGTTGACAGCGCTTCCCTCCTCCGAAGACGCCTTGGTTGAGCCAATGGCCTTGGCGGCAGGCTGCGCCACCACCGACGTGGGCTTCTCCATGAGGCCGAGAGCCATGGGGACGACCGCCGTGATGTGCGTCTCGGGGCCGAACACCTCAATAGGCACGCCCGTGGCCTCGCCGACGTCGCGCATGACAGCCAGACCTTCCTGGCAGTTGGGGCCACCACGACGCACCCAAATGTGCACCTTGTTGTCGATGAGCTTCTGCTGGTACTCCTTGATGGCACGGATGATGCCCTTGAACGTCAGCGCCACGTCCGTGAAGTTGGCAATGCCTCCGCCAATGATCAGCACCTTGCCGCGCTCGTCGAAGTTGCGCGTCATGAGGTCCAGGATGGTCTTGGCGTAGTGGTACGTGTGCGTCTCGCTGGGGGCGCCCGAGTACTCGCCGTAGTTGGCCAGCTCGTGGCCGAAGCCCAGGTCGGCGATCGTGTCGGCGTACACGACCGAGGCGCCGCCGCCAGCCACCATGGTCCAGATGCGGCCCGTGTGGTTGAGGATCGTGAGCTTGAGCGACGCGCCCGTCTTGGAGTCGAGGTCCTGGATGAACTCCTCCTCGGGGAACTTGGCGCGGCCGAAGGCCGGCGGGAACTCGATCGTGCCCCAGCGGTCGCCCACCAGGAAGTTGGCGGTCTCGTCGAGCTTGGCGGCCATGTCGAGCACCGAGATCTGGTCGCCCACGAGCACGATGGGGTTGATCTCCATGTAGACGAAGTGCAGCTCGCGGAACTTGGCCAGCATGCCCACGAGGAACTTGGCCAGGATGGGCTTGCGCGCGGCGTCCTCCACGGACGAGAGCAGGGCCACAGTCACTTCCTCCTCGGAGGCCACGGACTCGATGCCGACCTGCAGGCGCTTGGCCTTGGCGTCGACGTTGCCGACGTCCACGCCGCCCTCGTGGTGGAACAGGATCTCCTCGCCATCGCGGTTGGACACGATGCACACGTAGTGCTCGTCGGCGCCGCTGTGCTTGAGGAAGGGCTCGACGATGAAGTGCGTGAGCACGCCCGTGACGGTCTCCACCTGGATGGGCTTATTGATGCGCTCCCAGACCCAGTCCTGCACCTCAGCCCACGTGGCGTTGAGCAGCAGCAGGTTAGCCTTGCCGCGACGCTTGATGAGCTGGTCCGGCTTGACCACGAGCTTGGTCTCGCCCAGCGTCGTGAGCCACGGGTTGGCCGACTCAATGGCGCCGAAAAACTGCTCGCGGCTCTGCTCCGTGAAGCTCTTGCTCACGGCCACCTGCGCGAAGCGCTTGTTGAGGTTGAAGGCCGGCAGGTTCGTGGACAGGATGCGCTTGCCATCGAACTCGCGGATCGCCTTGGCCGACATGGTGTGTTCTTGGAGCCCGAGGTGACTGCGACGCTGCAAAATCTCAAATGGCACTGGGCGTGGACGTGTGGCCAAAAAGGGACCCAGCAGGAGTGATGGTGTCTGCGTACGTGGCAGGCTGCTTGGTCCAAGCACTTGACTAGAACTTTGTAAGCCGCAGGATGATGGGCTGAGACCTCTTTGCCCGAAGAGACACCGATGATGTCACTCGGTGGGCCATTTCAGTACTTTTGTAACGCCTATCAGTAGATGAACCAGAAGGTACAATAAAAATTGGCCTCGATCCACTGATATAGTGTCAAATGGCTAGTCTTGTAATTTCGGATATTCTGCAAGGTATGCGTCGACGAGGCAAACGTGCTTTTGCTTTTCAGGGGGATGGCGACCTTTTGAAGTTCAACACTTCACCAGCGTGTGGTGGGAGGTTTGCGTTGGCTGCCTCACAGCGTCACCGCCCGAAGACGGACCGTCGAGACCGACGCCGTTGGAGTCGGTGGTGCAGGTACCTGTGCATCACGCGCTCGTGCTTGTTGAGCGCAGGCTGGCGAAGTTCCACGTCAACGTTCAGCTTCACCGACTTTCTGGCGGTCTGTTGCTCTGATGACGCCTTAGCGGCGAGATTCGTCGACAGAACTCGATGCGTGGACAGCATTAAGCAAGAGCTGTTTGAGCAATAACCAGCAGCGATGCTCGAATGGTATCACCGCCAGTGAGCTCGTCTTCTAAGCGACAACTTTTACTACAATGTATCTATGCTTGCGAGAATTCATTTGCGCATGTTGTGAGGAACGCAGCACTCCACGTTATGGCTGGCTGGCTGCACGCTGTCGCTGCTGCTGCTTCTTTAGCCGTTCCAGATAGCTCGTGCTCATGAGGAAGTGCTGGAACGAGAGCGGCGGGCGGAATAAGCAGAGCTGTTGCAGAACAAGGCACAAGTCAGTCCGTTTTTTCCGACGAGTTCACCACTGCCGCTATTTGCTAACCTGCTGCGCCCGCGTGACGATCTCGTCCTCGCTTGGCTGCCCCTCTTCGATTGCAGCACGCGGCTCCCCGAAATCGGCCACGATATCGGCGAGGTCTGCGGACGCCCACCGCTGCCGCGACGGGGAACTGGCCCGCGAATTGGGCGATTGTCGCGCTCGATCGTCGGGCGAACCTGCTCGCCTGCTGTCCGCTGCTACGGAGCGAGGGGAAGTCGAGCCATCCTGGCACCAGCGATCGGACTGCAACGCAGCACGGCAACGCAATACACCAGTGCAGGACGCACGCAAAGAAGACGTGGTGAGACCGCAATCCTCTCCGGGGCGAACGCAAGGACGAATGCGTAATACCTGTACTGGTCCTTCGAGTAGCAGCAGCGTGCGCAGGCTGTCCCGCCGAGCTCGGTGCGTGTCGGCGGCCGTGACGAGGCAGAGTTGGCACGGAGCACTACGCGGCAACGGAACCAATCACGGGTTAGCCACCCAGCACAGCCACTGCAAAGCGAGGCCGTCCTGCGGCGTCTATGCAGGCTGCTTGGATCGTGCGGACGTACTCGAGCGCCGATTCCACCACGCCTGCACTTGTCAAGGTCCGCTTGCACCTGGTCACGACGATGAGCATGCGGTCCAGCGCTGATACAGGCGCACCCAAGCCGAAGTAGATAGAGCACTTACTTGGCGAAGTCCCGGCCGTAGTTCTCGCGCTGCACCACGCGGAGCAGCAGGTTTGGCGCCGTGCGCTGGAAGGTCGACGGAATGGAGTACGCGCCGGGTCCTGCGAGCGAGTGCATACGCTGCATGTAGCTGTGCCGCGCGTCGTGAGCCACCATCAGCTCGTGCGGCAGCAGCGGACGTGGCCTCTCCGCAGTCATTTTTCGTGTCGACAATTCACGCGATCTCCGGTGCCTCGAGGACGTGGAGCTCAGGACGGCGAGGCAAAATCGAAGATCACTGAAGTAACAACAGTAAGTGTCTGCATTGAGCTGGTCCTCCTATTTAGAGGACCGCCACGTTAGATAAGATGCCTATGCTATCGAAAAACCCTGCGCGATATGCTTCAGTTGCGACCGAGCATCGCCGCAAAGCTGGCCGTACATGCAGTGCCGACTGCGAACAGGATGCACGGTAACGTGAGCACGTTTCCTGTCCCGAGAGGCGCCAAGCTCTCGGTGCCGTAGACTTGGACTGTCAGGTCGGACACGGCCTCGAACAGCATGAGCACACCGACGTACAAGCCGTTGTTGTTGAAGCCATGCACCGAAGTCTGAAGCTCCTTGCCCATGATCCCGACCACCGAAAAGGGGAAGATACTTGCGACGGTTTGGTAGAAGGCCGTGATGACAAAGCCCGTGAACGCCACTTCCTCGCAGAAGCTGCCCACGGCCACTGCAACAACAAGCGCGCAGGCTGAAAAGGCATCGAAAAACACGTATCAGCCAGCATCTGGAGCAAACCAGGAAAAGCGTCAGCTTCTGCACGTACTTCCAATTGCAAGTCCGAGCACCGTGAAGCGTTTGAGGTAGCTTGCGTCCGGGACACGCGGCATAACGAGCAGCACGATAAAGCAGATCACAACCACGAGACCATTCTACGCATTCAAAAAATAAAGTGTGAATACTTGGGCACTGTTTCAGAGGTGCTAGAACAAAACTTACCTGAGCGATCAGCGCTGTGTTGGCTGCGTTGAGGCCTCTTCTGTACTTGCGCTGACTGTTGTTGTCGCAGTCTTCACGGGGCAAATTCGGCGTTAATACTTCTAGCTGCAGTTTAGAAAGGAAATCGTTTGGATGCTGTACCAGTTGACTTGCAGCCTCCATACACGTTTGCGCCCCACCACTGGTAAATCTCATCCGAGAAGCTCAGCCACGCGAACCTGCAAGCCAACATGTATATATTAGGGATGGTATGTCAAAGCTACAACGCGCCAACGACACTTACGATAGCACAAAATACACGACACAAAGGAAGCGGAAGAGTTTTGGAGCATGCACCACTTGCTGCCATGCGTCACGTGCAACACAGCCAAGACGGGGTTGAAAGGATGGCTTGTCCTGGGGGTGTTCAGGCCGCAGGTAGATGCAAACGGCCGTCGTGACGAAGATGGCTGCCATGGAGAACCCAAAGGCTTTCAGAATTTCCTTCCCACTGATGGCGCTCGCAAATACCACCGCGTCGGACGTGCTTCGAAAGAGTAAAGATCCTAGCACACCACCCACGCCGTCGTACATGGCTAGTGTGGCTTGAGCATGAACCTGAAACTCGATAGGCACCATGTCCATGACACGCGCACGAAGGCCGATCTACAACACGAAAAGCACGGATGAAGTGAGTTTCGGAGGGCTTGACAACACTCGAGTTGCTTTGAAGGCAACGCACGTTTAGTATCAGCACTCCGATACTAAGCAGCACCAGCAGCAGCTTCGTCAGCTCTTCCAGATTCGGGAAAAGCACGTTTGCAGAGCCGTAGAGCAGCCCAGACACCGTGACGATGACGGCAGCAGTCATCAGAAAGACATTGCGCCGGCCCCACTTGGACAGCGAGCGATCCGACATGGCGCCAAGGATCGGACCGAGGAAAATCTGGATCAAGCTGGGAACAAACCGCGTCACCGAGTCGGAGATGCCCATCGATGCCATGTACGAGATTCGCGTGTTCGTGAACACTGTGTCTGTACGTGTAAGAAGAAGCAGTCAGATTTCTGCACGAACAGAGCAGCACAACTGCAACGCACTGAGAATTGCGTACGCCGCCCACGGCATGGCGAGAACGAGGCACGTTCGGAACGCGCGAGTCCGCAGCGTCCATTGGATGTCCGGGGCGTGGAGAATGCTGCCGAGTCCATCGTTGCCACTGGCGTGGTCGGTGCTGTGCCGGTTATCGTCAATTTCCACGGCGACCGCGTCGTCGCTTTCCGAAGTGAATCGCACCACTTTGAGCTCGTTGGCGCTGGCTGGTTCTTGGTCTTTCAGTGGCGTGGCAGCTGTTTGGCGTTCAGGGGTCGCGCAGCTCACGTAGGCGCTCGAGTCCTCGCCATTGCCATCGTCCTGCAGCGGCCGCAAGCGCAGCGAGCTCTCGTCGGTCATCCCGCAGACTTGTTTTCTATCCGGATAGTGTCGGACTGTTTCGAGCTCTTCTTCCAGAGGCTCCAAGAACGACCACTACGCGACATTAAAGTCTGCAGAATATTATATTCCGGCTACAAGCTTCAAACAGTAAAAGCGTCGGATGGATGCCTGCGAGACATGATGCACGGAGTTTTTTTTTCTTGGGCTCTTGGTGCTGAAGCATCTTCATGCCAGCTGGCTGGAGCTCTACATACGGCTCTGGATCATCGTTATTAATAAATCATCGTTGATGATCATCACCAGGGATCGGCAGTACTGGCACTTTTTCTCTAATACTGCCAGTAGTTCACCAGTACAGTTGGGCGATTTGAACTACTACAGTAACAGTAACTCGGATTATGTCTTCTGTTTTACTACAGTAATAGTACTATAGTACTGTCGAACTACTGAAATAGCTACATCTACACAAATGGCTACATCGACAAGCTTGACACTGCTTGAGTTTCTTAATCGTCGACGATCGCTGCGCTTCTAGCCACCATCTCCATCTACTTGAACTCGCTCCGGTTGTGGCCCATAAAGCCTTGCTTCTCGGCTCGCTCGTTGGCGGTTTGCGTGCGAAGCGGGCACATCACGAGGTTTCCGGTCTAGAAAACGCGCTACTGGGGCGCGTTTGAACCGCAGCGAGACCGCCAGACACGAGCGAGCGCGTCGATGGAAGGGAAAGTGGCCTGCCCGTCACAAGAAAAATTAGCAAATATCGACGTGTTTGTAGAGGCCTTGGGCCAGCACGCGTGAAGTCTTCTGCCGTCAACTTGATTGCTGCCCGCTTCCGTCAGTCTGCCGCGTTCTTCTCCTTCTATCGGGCACTCGGCTACAGAAATTGCAATAGACAATTAGCACTAGCATCATGCATTCGCCACATCAATTTGACTACTAGCGAACGTACCGCACAGACAATGTTGCCAGGGTCGAAGTGATCTTGGAACACAGGTCGTGTTGAGAGCAGATGGAGCATTGATCCATAGCTGCCAGCTCCGGGTTGATGTAGTCGGCAAAAGCGTACTTCATCGGAAGCGTTGGTGTCGGCTTGGGCGTGGTAAGGTGGTGATCAGGCTGCCGGGTGCGGGCTCCAAAGGAAATTGCAAAGTGAAAGCTTCAATCCAGAAGCGGCACCTGCACACGATGCAAGCACGCATGCTGCAGCTTGCAGCCTTAACGTGCGAGGGAGGGAGAAGACGACGTGAATCACGGAAATCTCCGAGTGGTGAGCAAGTAGGCGCCAAATGCTTCCAGCATGTCATCCAGAGCGGTGGTCTAAAGTGCCGACCGTCAGGTGCGCTGGCATTAGTTCAACAGTACTATCGGAGCGACGGGGCAAACTACTGGTTACTGTAGTAACAGTAGCAGTACTATAGTACTAGTTTGTACTGGCGACTTGGGTTACTGCCGATCCCTGATCATCACGGTTACTAACCTGTATCTGCGTTTTCGAGTCCTAACCGGGTTAGGAGATGCCTTACTCGAAAACGCAGATACAGATGGCAAAGGCAAGACGGCAAGCGGTGATCTAACTACGACGACTATTTCCTCATTGGTCTTCTTCGTCTCCGGGTTGTCAAGTGGAACTCGTCGTTCCATCAGCGGCAGCAAAGCAGAAGGTCGATGCGGTCGAGCCGCGCGAGGCCAAGCTTTTGAGTCAAAACCTGGACGGCGCGGCCATTTCGTCCGAGTCCCATCCTGACGTCTGCTGCGCCAGATCACGATGGAAACTTCAACGCTAATCGTTGAAAACGCGTGGAAATCGACCAGCGTGAAATTTTCAGGATCGACGAGCGCTTCACTAACTTTCCGCTGTGCGGATGCGATTCTCGAATCACACCAGAGAATCCTCAGTGCGACGTCTGATGAGCTTGGGATATCCCATGGTTGGGATACGACGCCGGAGAGTGAGGAGTTTTGACACCAGCAATCTGGGGAACATCACCAGGGATGTGAGGTTCATCACTAGAGAGTTGGGTAGGATCACTCACCAGCGTTGTGGGGGAATCACCACTGGTGTGGAGGAGTATCACCAGACGCTCAGACACGTACAGTTGATAGAGCGACATTGAGGAATCGTCCGATGTGATGGAGCGTCGAGCTTTCGCATGATGGGATCTCCATTGGAGGAACTTTATCGCGTGCTTCGCGTGCTTCGACACACTACACAACCTACACAAAGCATAACGCAGACAAAGGCAGCTTCGTACACTAAGGCGTAATAGGTAGAAAGCGAAAGATGCAAACCAACCTCGATCATGGAGCAATTGAAAAATGCGACCATGCCTAAGAAGGTCGACTCGAGTGAGGTGGTTATCGTGGCCCCAACGTTCGTTCGCATTCGCTGCCACAAGTAACCGCTCCGCCCCGCTTGAGCCGATTTTTTGTGAGCGCATGGAGTGCAGCAACCACGGAGCTTGCGGATCAGCCTGTAGATATGAAAACAGATACATAGTACGGCGAGCAGTCGTCGCCGTCTCAGTACAGGTCCCGGTAGCTCTACATGCTCAACGCTACCAACGCCGTGGACTACCTCGGTATGTATGTTACGTTGTTTGTCCAGCAACGCCAAGCTGCAAGACCAGAAGTCCAGTGGGGGGCGTATGTGTATCTGCCGTGCTCTTCCTCCACGCAACTAGTGGCCGCACTGACGTGCTCTCCTCCGCCTACTGTTTCTTGACCGCGCTGGCGTCGAAGTCCTTGGGGCGGATGCTATCGCTGATGTTGCACGCCACGATGTCCTGGAACAGCGCCGCCGCGTTCGGGATGTCCAGCGCAACGTCTTCCAGTACGAGTTTGTACGAGTTTGAAGCGTTCGAAGCCCTTGATCAGCTGTCCCGTGACACCACCTCGTGCGAGACCAGGTAGGCCAGCAGCGACGCCATGGCCGCGGTGTTGGCCTCGCCGCCCTCTTCCAGCGAGTTGGTGATGCCGCTCTTGACCACCTCGTTGTGAAGTGCGGTATTTTCAGCTCGCGCACGCAGCGCCTGGCCTCATCAAAGTCGCTGGCCCCGCGAGATCAACTGGACGTGACCTTGCCGGACGACGCCTCCGATCCCTCGACGTCTTTGGATGTTTTTATCTTGCATCGCTACCAGGCTTGCAGAATGATCCAGCGCGTTGTCAGCTTGATCGTTTAGTGCATGGTGATGATGATCAGTTTTCACTAGCCACTTCATGCGCAGAATAGTAACAAAGTGGAAGTCCAGTTGATGCAAACAAAGCAAAGTGCTGTGCAAGGTTCTATCGTGCGAATTGACCAGAGTGACTGTTGTGCTTAGCAAAGGAGAGCACAACATTGCAATTTGCTGAGCCTTTCAGATTCGACACAAAGCCAAGCCTACGGCGCAGTGAAGTCATAGCTCCACATTCTGACGAGGGCAGATACACGGCTGTAATTCTGCCGGCGGAATTACACAGTCAGCATAATTGTGCCGGCAAAGTTAAGGTACGAAGCAACACTTACCGTGCGCTCCCAGCTATCGCTGGCTTTGCTGCAGCTGGATCTGGATCTGGATCTGGATCTGCTGTTGGGCATCGGTGGGCAAACGCCACGTCTTCAACGTACGAGGCTGGACGTGTGCAGCGTCACCACCGGAAGAGAGGCGAAAGTTGCTTCGCGATATAGTGATCTACCTCCATCTTCTGCAGCACCCTAGTGACATCACCTTGTGCTTGCAGGAGGTGGGATCCTGGCGAAGCTTTGTGCGGGGGAGTATGGGTGCAAGTCATCCTTAACCATGCATTTGATCGCGGTGCCGTCACTGAACCCCTCGTGGTACTCGTCGAAGTTGGAGAAGATGACGTCGCTTGGCCCACCTGGTAGCCCCTGGGCATGGACCGAGGAAGCGGTGCGAGACGGCTTAGTTACCGGGCTCCTCCTTCTCCTGCTTCGTGCATCAACCAAGTGTATCGAGCAAAACACAACGATTGCCTTTGCTGGTGAGAGCCCATCGTTTGTCTGGTGATAAACTCATTCTGCTGGTGAGCGAGTCCTGCACATCTGGTGATTTTACCCCTCCAGGGTTCTGGTGATGGCACCCAAATCTCTGGTGACGACTACCAGATCTCTGGTGATGGACCCGCTCCCTCGACGCCGGAACGCGGCGGACACGTACAGTGTTGGAGGCGAGTGTACACGTCTGTGAGACTCGAATTCTGAACAAGGTATTACTGCATGCATCATCAATCATCACGCACTGAAATTACGATCATAAACAAACCGCTCTACTGCTTCATCGACAAGCTCTCTTGGCGGATCGTGCTTGTCGTTCGACCCAACCTTTACTCCTTAAGCGCGGAGCTTTCGGCCGCCCGGCACTTTTTTTCATCGGGGTGACAGCGGCAGTCGGCTCAGTTGCAATTGGCGTGGTCGGGGCCACCGGCTCGACGTCGTGGAGGATCGATCCGTTGGGCTCGGTGCCGTTGACCTTGTTAGTGGAGCGTGAGGAGACCGGGGCGGTACGGCTGCTTGTCATACGCTGCGCCACTGTTGGGCTTCTGACCTTGGTACAGCAGCTGCAAGTTGCACGGATCGATCGTCATCTTCTCGTCAGGGTCGCTGCGGATTAAGTCGCCGTGGCTGATGTCGTTGGTCCATGTTGCACCACTGTTGGCTTTGCCGGCGAACGGCGCGCTCTCACTCGTCGCCTGCGGCGTCCACGTACCCCCAAGATCCGTGGCCGTAAACGAACGGAAGTAGCGGCCGTTCTTGCCCATGGCCTCGACAATCATGAGGTACTGGTGTTGGCCCTTCACGGTGTAGACTTGGACCGCTTCAAAGAGATTCTTTTTCGTGTCGCTCATGACAACGACCGACTTCGTGCCAAAGTTGCCTGGGAACTGGCCAATCGGCATGCTCGCGCGGTAGATCTTGCCGTTGTCACCCGCGAAGAAGAGGTACATGTTCTTGCTGTCACCAATGACCGTCTGGTCAATGGGGCCAGTGTCGGAGCCCGTGATCTTGCCCGAGAAGAGCGGCAGAGGCTCCGACCAGCCATTGACGTTGCTCGGGTCCTTGGACGTGCGGTACGTGAAGGTGGTGGGGCCCCACTGGTGGGCGAGGACCCAAATGTTCTTGGGACGGAAGAGGAAGAGCGTCGGTGCAACGGCACTGAACGGCGTCGCCGTTTGGCTGGCGGTGGTCATTTTGTTCCAGTTGGAGAAGAGACCAAACGCCATTGAGCCGTAGCCGTTGCCATTGTGGTTGGAGCCGTACACGAGGTGGCTTCCTTTGTACTCCGCGCACGTAAAGTCCTTGAGCGAGAGCCAGCCACTCTTGGGCTCGGCGAGCGCCGCGTTGGGCGACGGCTTCCACTGGTACGTCTTTGGGAGCGTGCATTGGGCCGAGCCGCCCGTGGACGCGAGGGTGACGAGCGCGGCCGCGGCGGCCAGCGTCCAGGCAACAAACATAGTTGTGAAGAAGAGTGGGGAAATGCGAGACTGGAGTCTGACAGCGAGAGATCGGTTCGGCGAGCAAGACAGTGACACGAGGGCGGTTCATTGTCGCGGTCGGTTCGGCGAGCAAGAGAGACAGTGACACGAGGACGGTTGGTCTCCAAAGACAGCTGGAGGTTGGTTCATTGTCGCGAGAGGGAACCAGTCGTGACGCGAGAATGGGACGTCTCGTCCCATTATTATAATAGAAGCCATGACGTTATGTGCAGTCCGACGTCATTATGTATGCCTCTCTCTTTGGAGGGATCACCACGCGATGCGGATACCCTCACGCAATGGCGACGTGAGTATCAGCAAGGTACTGATCTCTAAATTAACTGAACTGAGAGTGTATGTTCTAAAAAAGGATTCAGTCTCACTGACGCTGCCTTTGTCGCTGTAAAGGCATTGGGGGGACGCTTTCGGCATCGTTTTCACGATCACCAACGTCGCGTAAAAAACAACACTGGTCAAGGCAGTGCTTCGAATCTGCGAGAAACTTTTCATGCGTTTGACGCAACTTCGATGATGCGACCGACGACCATGATGATGATGATGCGACGGGCCGTCGCATTATCATCATGACGACCCGTCGCATCATCAAAGTTTCCTCCATCCTGACGTCTGCTGCGCCAGATCACGATGGAAACTTCAACGCTAATCGTTGAAAACGCGTGGAAATCGACCAGCGTGAAATTTTCAGGATCGACGAGCGCTTCACTAACTTTCCGCTGTGCGGATGCGATTCTCGAATCACACCAGAGAATCCTCAGTGCGACGTCTGATGAGCTTGGGATCTCCCATGGTTGGGATACGACGCCGGAGAGTGAGGAGTTTTGACACCAGCAATCTGGGGAACATCACCAGGGATGTGAGGTTCATCACTAGAGAGTTGGGTAGGATCACTCACCAGCGTTGTGGGGGAATCACCACTGGTGTGGAGGAGTATCACCAGACGCTCAGACACGTACAGTTGATAGAGCGACATTGAGGAATCGTCCGATGTGATGGAGCGTCGAGCTTTCGCATGATGGGATCTCCATTGGAGGAACTTTATCGCGTGCTTCGCGTGCTTCGACACACTACACAACCTACACAAAGCACAACGCAGACAAAGGCAGCTTCGTACACTAAGGCGTAATAGGTAGAAAGCGAAAGATGCAAACCAACCTCGATCATGGAGCAATTGAAAATACGATCATGCCTAAGAAGGTCGACTCGAGTGAGGTGGTTATCGTGGCCCCAACGTTCGTTCGCATTCGCTGCCACAAGTAACCGCTCCGCTCCGCTTGAGCCGATTAAATCTCTGTCCTGGTCCGAGCCGTTTTGTGAGCGCATGGAGTGCAGCAACCACGGAGCTTGCGGATCAGTCTGTAGATATGAAAACAGATACATAGTACGGCGAGCAGTCGTCGCCGTCTCAGTACAGGTCCCGGTAGCTCTACATGCTCAACGCTACCAACGCCGTGGACTACCTCGGTATGTATGTTATGTTGTTTGTCCAGCAACGCCAAGCTGCAAGACCAGAAGTCCAGTGGGGGGCGTATGTGTATCTGCCGTGCTCTTCCTCCACGCAACTAGTGGCCGCACTGACGTGCTCTCCTCCGCCTACTGTTTCTTGACCGCGCTGGCGTCGAAGTCCTTGGGGCGGATGCTATCGCTGATGTTGCACGCCACGATGTCCTGGAACAGCGCCGCCGCGTTCGGGATGTCCAGCGCAACGTCTTCCAGTACGAGTTTGTACGAGTTTGAAGCGTTCGAAGCCCTTGATCAGCTGTCCCGTGACACCACCTCGTGCGAGACCAGGTAGGCCAGCAGCGACGCCATGGCCGCGGTGTTGGCCTCGCCGCCCTCTTCCAGCGAGTTGGTGATGCCGCTCTTGACCACCTCGTTGTGAAGTGCGGTATTTTCAGCTCGCGCACGCAGCGCCTGGCCTCATCAAAGTCGCTGGCCCCGCGAGATCAACTGGACGTGACCTTGCCGGACGACGCCTCCGATCCCTCGACGTCTTTGGATGTTTTTATCTTGCATCGCTACCAGGCTTGCAGAATGATCCAGCGCGTTGTCAGCTTGATCGTTTAGTGCATGGTGATGATGATCAGTTTTCACTAGCCACTTCATGCGCAGAATAGTAACAAAGTGGAAGTCCAGTTGATGCAAACAAAGCAAAGTGCTGTGCAAGGTTCTGTCGTGCGAATTGACCAGAGTGACTGTTGTGTTTAGCAAAGGAGAGCACAACATTGCAATTTGCTGAGCCTTTCAGATTCGACACAAAGCCAAGCCTACGGCGCAGTGAAGTCATAGCTCCACATTCTGACGAGGGCAGATACACGGCTATAATTCTGCCGGCGGAATTACACAGTCAGCATAATTGTGCCGGCAAAGTTAAGGTACGAAGCAACACTTACCGTGCGCTCCCAGCTATCGCTGGCTTTGCTGCAGCTGGATCTGGATCTGGATCTGGATCTGCTGTTGGGCATCGGTGGGCAAACGCCACGTCTTCAACGTACGAGGCTGGACGTGTGCAGCGTCACCACCGGAAGAGAGGCGAAAGTTGCTTCGCGATATAGTGATCTACCTCCATCTTCTGCAGCACCCTAGTGACATCACCTTGTGCTTGCAGGAGGTGGGATCCTGGCGAAGCTTTGTGCGGGGGAGTATGGGTGCAAGTCATCCTTAACCATGCATTTGATCGCGGTGCCGTCACTGAACCCCTCGTGGTACTCGTCGAAGTTGGAGAAGATGACGTCGCTTGGCCCACCTGGTAGCCCCTGGGCATGGACCGAGGAAGCGGTGCGAGACGGCTTAGTTACCGGGCTCCTCCTTCTCCTGCTTCGTGCATCAACCAAGTGTATCGAGCAAAACACAACGATTGCCTTTGCTGGTGAGAGCCCATCGTTTGTCTGGTGATAAACTCATTCTGCTGGTGAGCGAGTCCTGCACATCTGGTGATTTTACCCCTCCAGGGTTCTGGTGATGGCACCCAAATCTCTGGTGACGACTACCAGATCTCTGGTGATGGACCCGCTCCCTCGACGCCGGAACGCGGCGGACACGTACAGTGTTGGAGGCGAGTGTACACGTCTGTGAGACTCGAATTCTGAACAAGGTATTACTGCATGCATCATCAATCATCACGCACTGAAATTACGATCATAAACAAACCGCTCTACTGCTTCATCGACAAGCTCTCTTGGCGGATCGTGCTTGTCGTTCGACCCAACCTTTACTCCTTAAGCGCGGAGCTTTCGGCCGCCCGGCACTTTTTTTCATCGGGGTGACAGCGGCAGTCGGCTCAGTTGCAATTGGCGTGGTCGGGGCCACCGGCTCGACGTCGTGGAGGATCGATCCGTTGGGCTCGGTGCCGTTGACCTTGTTAGTGGAGCGTGAGGAGACCGGGGCGGTACGGCTGCTTGTCATACGCTGCGCCACTGTTGGGCTTCTGACCTTGGTACAGCAGCTGCAAGTTGCACGGATCGATCGTCATCTTCTCGTCAGGGTCGCTGCGGATTAAGTCGCCGTGGCTGATGTCGTTGGTCCATGTTGCACCACTGTTGGCTTTGCCGGCGAACGGCGCGCTCTCACTCGTCGCCTGCGGCGTCCACGTACCCCCAAGATCCGTGGCCGTAAACGAACGGAAGTAGCGGCCGTTCTTGCCCATGGCCTCGACAATCATGAGGTACTGGTGTTGGCCCTTCACGGTGTAGACTTGGACCGCTTCAAAGAGATTCTTTTTCGTGTCGCTCATGACAACGACCGACTTCGTGCCAAAGTTGCCTGGGAACTGGCCAATCGGCATGCTCGCGCGGTAGATCTTGCCGTTGTCACCCGCGAAGAAGAGGTACATGTTCTTGCTGTCACCAATGACCGTCTGGTCAATGGGGCCAGTGTCGGAGCCCGTGATCTTGCCCGAGAAGAGCGGCAGAGGCTCCGACCAGCCATTGACGTTGCTCGGGTCCTTGGACGTGCGGTACGTGAAGGTGGTGGGGCCCCACTGGTGGGCGAGGACCCAAATGTTCTTGGGACGGAAGAGGAAGAGCGTCGGTGCAACGGCACTGAACGGCGTCGCCGTTTGGCTGGCGGTGGTCATTTTGTTCCAGTTGGAGAAGAGACCAAACGCCATTGAGCCGTAGCCGTTGCCATTGTGGTTGGAGCCGTACACGAGGTGGCTTCCTTTGTACTCCGCGCACGTAAAGTCCTTGAGCGAGAGCCAGCCACTCTTGGGCTCGGCGAGCGCCGCGTTGGGCGACGGCTTCCACTGGTACGTCTTTGGGAGCGTGCATTGGGCCGAGCCGCCCGTGGACGCGAGGGTGACGAGCGCGGCCGCGGCGGCCAGCGTCCAGGCAACAAACATAGTTGTGAAGAAGAGTGGGGAAATGCGAGACTGGAGTCTGACAGCGAGAGATCGGTTCGGCGAGCAAGACAGTGACACGAGGGCGGTTCATTGTCGCGGTCGGTTCGGCGAGCAAGAGAGACAGTGACACGAGGACGGTTGGTCTCCAAAGACAGCTGGAGGTTGGTTCATTGTCGCGAGAGGGAACCAGTCGTGACGCGAGAATGGGACGTCTCGTCCCATTATTATAATAGAAGCCATGACGTTATGTGCAGTCCGACGTCATTATGTATGCCTCTCTCTTTGGAGGGATCACCACGCGATGCGGATACCCTCACGCAATGGCGACGTGAGTATCAGCAAGGTACTGATCTCTAAATTAACTGAACTGAGAGTGTATGTTCTAAAAAAGGATTCAGTCTCACTGACGCTGCCTTTGTCGCTGTAAAGGCATTGGGGGGACGCTTTCGGCATCGTTTTCACGATCACCAACGTCGCGTAAAAAACAACACTGGTCAAGGCAGTGCTTCGAATCTGCGAGAAACTTTTCATGCGTTTGACGCAACTTCGATGATGCGACCGACGACCATGATGATGATGATGCGACGGGCCGTCGCATTATCATCATGACGACCCGTCGCATCATCAAAGTTTCCTCCATCCTGACGTCTGCTGCGCCAGATCACGATGGAAACTTCAACGCTAATCGTTGAAAACGCGTGGAAATCGACCAGCGTGAAATTTTCAGGATCGACGAGCGCTTCACTAACTTTCCGCTGTGCGGATGCGATTCTCGAATCACACCAGAGAATCCTCAGTGCGACGTCTGATGAGCTTGGGATCTCCCATGGTTGGGATACGACGCCGGAGAGTGAGGAGTTTTGACACCAGCAATCTGGGGAACATCACCAGGGATGTGAGGTTCATCACTAGAGAGTTGGGTAGGATCACTCACCAGCGTTGTGGGGGAATCACCACTGGTGTGGAGGAGTATCACCAGACGCTCAGACACGTACAGTTGATAGAGCGACATTGAGGAATCGTCCGATGTGATGGAGCGTCGAGCTTTCGCATGATGGGATCTCCATTGGAGGAACTTTATCGCGTGCTTCGCGTGCTTCGACACACTACACAACCTACACAAAGCACAACGCAGACAAAGGCAGCTTCGTACACTAAGGCGTAATAGGTAGAAAGCGAAAGATGCAAACCAACCTCGATCATGGAGCAATTGAAAATACGATCATGCCTAAGAAGGTCGACTCGAGTGAGGTGGTTATCGTGGCCCCAACGTTCGTTCGCATTCGCTGCCACAAGTAACCGCTCCGCTCCGCTTGAGCCGATTAAATCTCTGTCCTGGTCCGAGCCGTTTTGTGAGCGCATGGAGTGCAGCAACCACGGAGCTTGCGGATCAGTCTGTAGATATGAAAACAGATACATAGTACGGCGAGCAGTCGTCGCCGTCTCAGTACAGGTCCCGGTAGCTCTACATGCTCAACGCTACCAACGCCGTGGACTACCTCGGTATGTATGTTATGTTGTTTGTCCAGCAACGCCAAGCTGCAAGACCAGAAGTCCAGTGGGGGGCGTATGTGTATCTGCCGTGCTCTTCCTCCACGCAACTAGTGGCCGCACTGACGTGCTCTCCTCCGCCTACTGTTTCTTGACCGCGCTGGCGTCGAAGTCCTTGGGGCGGATGCTATCGCTGATGTTGCACGCCACGATGTCCTGGAACAGCGCCGCCGCGTTCGGGATGTCCAGCGCAACGTCTTCCAGTACGAGTTTGTACGAGTTTGAAGCGTTCGAAGCCCTTGATCAGCTGTCCCGTGACACCACCTCGTGCGAGACCAGGTAGGCCAGCAGCGACGCCATGGCCGCGGTGTTGGCCTCGCCGCCCTCTTCCAGCGAGTTGGTGATGCCGCTCTTGACCACCTCGTTGTGAAGTGCGGTATTTTCAGCTCGCGCACGCAGCGCCTGGCCTCATCAAAGTCGCTGGCCCCGCGAGATCAACTGGACGTGACCTTGCCGGACGACGCCTCCGATCCCTCGACGTCTTTGGATGTTTTTATCTTGCATCGCTACCAGGCTTGCAGAATGATCCAGCGCGTTGTCAGCTTGATCGTTTAGTGCATGGTGATGATGATCAGTTTTTCACTAGCCACTTCATGCGCAGAATAGTAACAAAGTGGAAGTCCAGTTGATGCAAACAAAGCAAAGTGCTGTGCAAGGTTCTGTCGTGCGAATTGACCAGAGTGACTGTTGTGTTTAGCAAAGGAGAGCACAACATTGCAATTTGCAGAGCCTTTCAGATTCGACACAAAGCCAAGCCTACGGCGCAGTGAAGTCATAGCTCCACATTCTGACGAGGGCAGATACACGGCTATAATTCTGCCGGCGGAATTACACAGTCAGCATAATTGTGCCGGCAAAGTTAAGGTACGAAGCAACACTTACCGTGCGCTCCCAGCTATCGCTGGCTTTGCTGCAGCTGGATCTGGATCTGGATCTGGATCTGCTGTTGGGCATCGGTGGGCAAACGCCACGTCTTCAACGTACGAGGCTGGACGTGTGCAGCGTCACCACCGGAAGAGAGGCGAAAGTTGCTTCGCGATATAGTGATCTACCTCCATCTTCTGCAGCACCCTAGTGACATCACCTTGTGCTTGCAGGAGGTGGGATCCTGGCGAAGCTTTGTGCGGGGGAGTATGGGTGCAAGTCATCCTTAACCATGCATTTGATCGCGGTGCCGTCACTGAACCCCTCGTGGTACTCGTCGAAGTTGGAGAAGATGACGTCGCTTGGCCCACCTGGTAGCCCCTGGGCATGGACCGAGGAAGCGGTGCGAGACGGCTTAGTTACCGGGCTCCTCCTTCTCCTGCTTCGTGCATCAACCAAGTGTATCGAGCAAAACACAACGATTGCCTTTGCTGGTGAGAGCCCATCGTTTGTCTGGTGATAAACTCATTCTGCTGGTGAGCGAGTCCTGCACATCTGGTGATTTTACCCCTCCAGGGTTCTGGTGATGGCACCCAAATCTCTGGTGACGACTACCAGATCTCTGGTGATGGACCCGCTCCCTCGACGCCGGAACGCGGCGGACACGTACAGTACTGGAGGCGAGTGTACACGTCTGTGAGACTCGAATTCTGAACAAGGTATTACTGCATGCATCATCAATCATCACGCACTGAAATTACGATCATAAACAAACCGCTCTACTGCTTCATCGACAAGCTCTCTTGGCGGATCGTGCTTGTCGTTCGACCCAACCTTTACTCCTTAAGCGCGGAGCTTTCGGCCGCCCGGCACTTTTTTTCATCGGGGTGACAGCGGCAGTCGGCTCAGTTGCAATTGGCGTGGTCGGGGCCACCGGCTCGACGTCGTGGAGGATCGATCCGTTGGGCTCGGTGCCGTTGACCTTGCTAGTGGAGCGTGAGGAGACCGGGGCGGTACGGCTGCTTGTCATACGCTGCGCCACTGTTGGGCTTCTGACCTTGGTACAGCAGCTGCAAGTTGCACGGATCGATCGTCATCTTCTCGTCAGGGTCGCTGCGGATTAAGTCGCCGTGGCTGATGTCGTTGGTCCATGTTGCACCACTGTTGGCTTTGCCGGCGAACGGCGCGCTCTCACTCGTCGCCTGCGGCGTCCACGTACCCCCAAGATCCGTGGCCGTAAACGAACGGAAGTAGCGGCCGTTCTTGCCCATGGCCTCGACAATCATGAGGTACTGGTGTTGGCCCTTCACGGTGTAGACTTGGACCGCTTCAAAGAGATTCTTTTTCGTGTCGCTCATGACAACGACCGATTTCGTGCCAAAGTTGCCTGGGAACTGGCCAATCGGCATGCTCGCGCGGTAGATCTTGCCGTTGTCACCCGCGAAGAAGAGGTACATGTTCTTGCTGTCACCAATGACTGTCTGGTCAATAGGGCCAGTGTCGGAGCCCGTGATCTTGCCCGAGAAGAGCGGCAGAGGCTCCGACCAGCCATTGACGTTGCTCGGGTCCTTGGACGTGCGGTACGTGAAGGTGGTGGGGCCCCACTGGTGGGCGAGGACCCAAATGTTCTTGGGACGGAAGAGGAAGAGCGTCGGTGCAACGGCACTGAACGGTGTCGCCGTTTGGTTGGCGGTGGTCATTTTGTTCCAGTTGGAGAAGAGACCAAACGCCATTGAGCCGTAGCCGTTGCCATTGTGGTTGGAGCCGTACACGAGGTGGCTTCCTTTGTACTCCGCGCACGTAAAGTCCTTGAGCGAGAGCCAGCCACTCTTGGGCTCGGCGAGCGCCGCGTTGGGCGACGGCTTCCACTGGTACGTCTTTGGGAGCGTGCATTGGGCCGAGCCGCCCGTGGACGCGAGGGTGACGAGCGCGGCCGCGGCGGCCAGCGTCCAGGCAACAAACATAGTTGTGAAGAAGAGTGGGGAAATGCGAGACTGGAGTCTGACAGCGAGAGATCGGTTCGGCGAGCAAGACAGTGACACGAGGGCGGTTCATTGTCGCGGTCGGTTCGGCGAGCAAGAGAGACAGTGACACGAGGACGGTTGGTCTCCAAAGACAGCTGGAGGTTGGTTCATTGTCGCGTGAGGGAACCAGTCGTGACGCGAGAATGGGACGTCTCGTCCCATTATTATAATAGAAGCCATGACGTTATGTGCAGTCCGACGTCATTATGTATGCCTCTCTCTTTGGAGGGATCACCACGCGATGCGGATACCCTCACGCAATGGCGACGTGAGTATCAGCAAGGTACTGATCTCTAAATTAACTGAACTGAGAGTGTATGTTCTAAAAAAGGATTCAGTCTCACTGACGCTGCCTTTGTCGCTGTAAAGGCATTGGGGGGACGCTTTCGGCATCGTTTTCACGATCACCAACGTCGCGTAAAAAACAACACTGGTCAAGGCAGTGCTTCGAATCTGCGAGAAACTTTTCATGCGTTTGACGCAACTTCGATGATGCGACCGACGACCATGATGATGATGATGCGACGGGCCGTCGCATCATCATCATGACGACCCGTCGCATCATCAAAGTTTCCTTCCATCCTTCGTTCTCCTCCTTGAGTTTAGGGTCGAATAGTGCAGGTCGGGGCGTGATAGGACAACACACCAAATCCTCATCCGGAGGGGGCACCGCAGCAGCGGAGAGCTATAATAGCGTCAGCCTCAATCTGGGCAATCTGTTCCTGGGAGATCGTGACCTCAGGTGGGCGACGGGCAGGGGCCTCGACGAAGGTCAGGTTGTTGTCGCTGCACAGGTGAAGACAGTACAGAAGGTCAGTACATAAAGCCCATGCGAGTAATAATACAGATGCAGTGCAAACGTACCTAACAAGCTTGCGGGCGAGTCACAGGAAGTTGAACTTAACTTGTTCCTGAGGAACGGCTTCTCGAACTGGTAGTTGGACTTGGCCGAGATGTCGAAGTACTGCAGGTTTTTCTTGCGGTGGAACGTGATCTTCTTTGGCTTGACCTTGCGGTCCTTGACCTCGACCTTGTTGCCACACAGCACGACGGGGATGTTCTCGCAGACGCGGAACAGGTCACGGTGCCAGTTCGGGACATTCTTGTACTACTACTAGTAGTAGGTAATACGCGACGTCACGTCAACATGATGATAGCGCACTGGCCCTGAATGTAGTAGCCATCGCGCACAACCTCTCGACCACGTGAGCGCGTGAGCACGGCTCGATGGCGTTTGGTCTCTTCTCCAACTGGAACAAAATGACCACCGCCAGCCAAACGGCGACGCCGTTCAGTGCCGTTGCACCGACGCTCTTCCTCTTCCGTCCCAAGAACATTTGGGTCCTCGCCCACCAGTGGGGCCCCACCACCTTCACGTACCGCACGTCCAAGGACCCGAGCAACGTCAATGGCTGGTCGGAGCCTCTGCCGCTCTTCTCGGGCAAGATCACGGGCTCCGACACTGGCCCTATTGACCAGACAGTCATTGGTGACAGCAAGAACATGTACCTCTTCTTCGCGGGTGACAACGGCAAGATCTACCGCGCGAGCATGCCGATTGGCCAGTTCCCAGGCAACTTTGGCACGAAATCGGTCGTTGTCATGAGCGACACGAAAAAGAATCTCTTTGAAGCGGTCCAAGTCTACACCGTGAAGGGCCAACACCAGTACCTCATGATTGTCGAGGCCATGGGCAAGAACGGCCGCTACTTCCGTTCGTTTACGGCCACGGATCTTGGGGGTACGTGGACGCCGCAGGCGACGAGTGAGAGCGCGCCGTTCGCCGGCAAAGCCAACAGTGGTGCAACATGGACCAACGACATCAGCCACGGCGACTTAATCCGCAGCGACCCTGACGAGAAGATGACGATCGATCCGTGCAACTTGCAGCTGCTGTACCAAGGTCAGAAGCCCAACAGTGGCGCAGCGTATGACAAGCAGCCGTACCTCCCCGGTCTCCTCACGCTCCACTAGCAAGGTCAACGGCACCGAGCCCAACGGATCGATCCTCCACGACGTCGAGCCGGTGGCCCCGACCACGCCAATTGCAACTGAGCCGACTGCCGCTGTCACCCCGATGAAAAAAGTGCCGGGCGGCCGAAAGCTCCGCGCTTAAGGAGTAAAGGTTGGGTCGAACGACAAGCACGATCCGCCAAGAGAGCTTGTCGATGAAGCAGTAGAGCGGTTTGTTTGTGATCGTAATTTCAGTGCGTGATGATTGATGATGCATGCAGTAATACCTTGTTCAGAATTCGAGTCTCACAGACGTGTACACTCGCCTCCAACACTGTACGTGTCCGCCGCGTTCCGGCGTCGAGGGAGCGGGTCCATCACCAGAGATCTGGTAGTCGTCACCAGAGATTTGGGTGCCATCACCAGAACCCTGGAGGGGTAAAATCACCAGATGTGCAGGACTCGCTCACCAGCAGAATGAGTTTATCACCAGACAAACGATGGGCTCTCACCAGCAAAGGCAATCGTTGTGTTTTGCTCGATACACTTGGTTGATGCACGAAGCAGGAGAAGGAGGAGCCCGGTAACTAAGCCGTCCCGCACCGCTTCCTCGGTCCATGCCCAGGGGCTACCAGGTGGGCCAAGCGACATCATCTTCTCCAACTTCGACGAGTACCACGAGGGGTTCAGTGACGGCACCGCGATCAAATGCATGGTTAAGGATGACTTGCACCCGTACTCCCCCGCACAAAGCTTCGCCAGGATCCCACCTCCTGCAAGCACAAGGTGATGTCACTAGGGTGCTGCAGAAGATGGAGGTAGATCACTATATCGCGAAGCAACTTTCGCCTCTCTTCCGGTGGTGACGCTGCACACGTCCAGCCTCGTACGTTGAAGACGTGGCGTTTGCCCACCGATGCCCAACAGCAGATCCAGATCCAGATCCAGATCCAGCTGCAGCAAAGCCAGCGATAGCTGGGAGCGCACGGTAAGTGTTGCTTCGTACCTTAACTTTGCCGGCACAATTATGCTGACTGTGTAATTCCGCCGGCAGAATTATAGCCGTGTATCTGCCCTCGTCAGAATGTGGAGCTATGACTTCACTGCGCCGTAGGCTTGGCTTTGTGTCGAATCTGAAAGGCTCTGCAAATTGCAATGTTGTGCTCTCCTTTGCTAAACACAACAGTCACTCTGGTCAATTCGCACGATAGAACCTTGCACAGCACTTTGCTTTGTTTGCATCAACTGGACTTCCACTTTGTTACTATTCTGCGCATGAAGTGGCTAGTGAAAAACTGATCATCATCACCATGCACTAAACGATCAAGCTGACAACGCGCTGGATCATTCTGCAAGCCTGGTAGCGATGCAAGATAAAAACATCCAAAGACGTCGAGGGATCGGAGGCGTCGTCCGGCAAGGTCACGTCCAGTTGATCTCGCGGGGCCAGCGACTTTGATGAGGCCAGGCGCTGCGTGCGCGAGCTGAAAATACCGCACTTCACAACGAGGTGGTCAAGAGCGGCATCACCAACTCGCTGGAAGAGGGCGGCGAGGCCAACACCGCGGCCATGGCGTCGCTGCTGGCCTACCTGGTCTCGCACGAGGTGGTGTCACGGGACAGCTGATCAAGGGCTTCGAACGCTTCAAACTCGTACAAACTCGTACTGGAAGACGTTGCGCTGGACATCCCGAACGCGGCGGCGCTGTTCCAGGACATCGTGGCGTGCAACATCAGCGATAGCATCCGCCCCAAGGACTGCGACGCCAGCGCGGTCAAGAAACAGTAGGCGGAGGAGAGCACGTCAGTGCGGCCACTAGTTGCGTGGAGGAAGAGCACGGCAGATACACATACGCCCCCCACTGGACTTCTGGTCTTGCAGCTTGGCGTTGCTGGACAAACAACATAACATACATACCGAGGTAGTCCACGGCGTTGGTAGCGTTGAGCATGTAGAGCTACCGGGACCTGTACTGAGACGGCGACGACTGCTCGCCGTACTATGTATCTGTTTTCATATCTACAGGCTGATCCGCAAGCTCCGTGGTTGCTGCACTCCATGCGCTCACAAAAAATCGGCTCAAGCGGGGCGGAGCGGTTACTTGTGGCAGCGAATGCGAACGAACGTTGGGGCCACGATAACCACCTCACTCGAGTCGACCTTCTTAGGCATGGTCGCATTTTTCAATTGCTCCATGATCGAGGTTGGTTTGCATCTTTCGCTTTCTACCTATTACGCCTTAGTGTACGAAGCTGCCTTTGTCTGCGTTATGCTTTGTGTAGGTTGTGTAGTGTGTCGAAGCACGCGATAAAGTTCCTCCAATGGAGATCCCATCATGCGAAAGCTCGACGCTCCATCACATCGGACGATTCCTCAATGTCGCTCTATCAACTGTACGTGTCTGAGCGTCTGGTGATACTCCTCCACACCAGTGGTGATTCCCCCACAACGCTGGTGAGTGATCCTACCCAACTCTCTAGTGATGAACCTCACATCCCTGGTGATGTTCCCCAGATTGCTGGTGTCAAAACTCCTCACTCTCCGGCGTCGTATCCCAACCATGGGAGATCCCAAGCTCATCAGACGTCGCACTGAGGATTCTCTGGTGTGATTCGAGAATCGCATCCGCACAGCGGAAAGTTAGTGAAGCGCTCGTCGATCCTGAAAATTTCACGCTGGTCGATTTCCACGCGTTTTCAACGATTAGCGTTGAAGTTTCCATCGTGATCTGGCGCAGCAGACGTCAGGATGGAGGAAACTTTGATGATGCGACGGGTCGTCATGATGATAATGCGACGGCCCGTCGCATCATCATCATCATGGTCGTCGGTCGCATCATCGAAGTTGCGTCAAACGCATGAAAAGTTTCTCGCAGATTCGAAGCACTGCCTTGACCAGTGTTGTTTTTTACGCGACGTTGGTGATCGTGAAAACGATGCCGAAAGCGTCCCCCCAATGCCTTTACAGCGACAAAGGCAGCGTCAGTGAGACTGAATCCTTTTTTAGAACATACACTCTCAGTTCAGTTAATTTAGAGATCAGTACCTTGCTGATACTCACGTCGCCATTGCGTGAGGGTATCCGCATCGCGTGGTGATCCCTCCAAAGAGAGAGGCATACATAATGACGTCGGACTGCACATAACGTCATGGCTTCTATTATAATAATGGGACGAGACGTCCCATTCTCGCGTCACGACTGGTTCCCTCTCGCGACAATGAACCAACCTCCAGCTGTCTTTGGAGACCAACCGTCCTCGTGTCACTGTCTCTCTTGCTCGCCGAACCGACCGCGACAATGAACCGCCCTCGTGTCACTGTCTTGCTCGCCGAACCGATCTCTCGCTGTCAGACTCCAGTCTCGCATTTCCCCACTCTTCTTCACAACTATGTTTGTTGCCTGGACGCTGGCCGCCGCGGCCGCGCTCGTCACCCTCGCGTCCACGGGCGGCTCGGCCCAATGCACGCTCCCAAAGACGTACCAGTGGAAGCCGTCGCCCAACGCGGCGCTCGCCGAGCCCAAGAGTGGCTGGCTCTCGCTCAAGGACTTTACGTGCGCGGAGTACAAAGGAAGCCACCTCGTGTACGGCTCCAACCACAATGGCAACGGCTACGGCTCAATGGCGTTTGGTCTCTTCTCCAACTGGAACAAAATGACCACCGCCAGCCAAACGGCGACGCCGTTCAGTGCCGTTGCACCGACGCTCTTCCTCTTCCGTCCCAAGAACATTTGGGTCCTCGCCCACCAGTGGGGCCCCACCACCTTCACGTACCGCACGTCCAAGGACCCGAGCAACGTCAATGGCTGGTCGGAGCCTCTGCCGCTCTTCTCGGGCAAGATCACGGGCTCCGACACTGGCCCCATTGACCAGACGGTCATTGGTGACAGCAAGAACATGTACCTCTTCTTCGCGGGTGACAACGGCAAGATCTACCGCGCGAGCATGCCGATTGGCCAGTTCCCAGGCAACTTTGGCACGAAGTCGGTCGTTGTCATGAGCGACACGAAAAAGAATCTCTTTGAAGCGGTCCAAGTCTACACCGTGAAGGGCCAACACCAGTACCTCATGATTGTCGAGGCCATGGGCAAGAACGGCCGCTACTTCCGTTCGTTTACGGCCACGGATCTTGGGGGTACGTGGACGCCGCAGGCGACGAGTGAGAGCGCGCCGTTCGCCGGCAAAGCCAACAGTGGTGCAACGTGGACCAACGACATCAGCCACGGCGACTTGATCCGCAGCGACCCTGACGAGAAGATGACGATCGATCCGTGCAACTTGCAGCTGCTGTACCAAGGTCAGAAGCCCAACAGTGGCGCAGCGTATGACAAGCAGCCGTACCGCCCCGGTCTCCTCACGCTCCACTAGCAAGGTCAACGGCACCGAGCCCAACGGATCGATCCTCCACGACGTCGAGCCGGTGGCCCCGACCACGCCAATTGCAACTGAGCCGACTGCCGCTGTCACCCCGACGAAAAAAAGTGCCGGGCGGCCGAAAGCTCCGCGCTTAAGGAGTAAAGGTTGGGTCGAACGACAAGCACGATCCGCCAAGAGAGCTTGTCGATGAAGCAGTAGAGCGGTTTGTTTGTGATCGTAATTTCAGTGCGTGATGATTGATGATGCATGCAGTAATACCTTGTTCAGAATTCGAGTCTCACAGACGTGTACACTCGCCTCCAACACTGTACGTGTCCGCCGCGTTCCGGCGTCGAGGGAGCGGGTCCATCACCAGAGATCTGGTAGTCGTCACCAGAGATTTGGGTGCCATCACCAGAACCCTGGAGGGGTAAAATCACCAGATGTGCAGGACTCGCTCACCAGCAGAATGAGTTTATCACCAGACAAACGATGGGCTCTCACCAGCAAAGGCAATCGTTGTGTTTTGCTCGATACACTTGGTTGATGCACGAAGCAGGAGAAGGAGGAGCCCGGTAACTAAGCCGTCTCGCACCGCTTCCTCGGTCCATGCCCAGGGGCTACCAGGTGGGCCAAGCGACGTCATCTTCTCCAACTTCGACGAGTACCACGAGGGGTTCAGTGACGGCACCGCGATCAAATGCATGGTTAAGGATGACTTGCACCCATACTCCCCCGCACAAAGCTTCGCCAGGATCCCACCTCCTGCAAGCACAAGGTGATGTCACTAGGGTGCTGCAGAAGATGGAGGTAGATCACTATATCGCGAAGCAACTTTCGCCTCTCTTCCGGTGGTGACGCTGCACACGTCCAGCCTCGTACGTTGAAGACGTGGCGTTTGCCCACCGATGCCCAACAGCAGATCCAGATCCAGATCCAGATCCAGATCCAGATCCAGATCCAGATCCAGCTGCAGCAAAGCCAGCGATAGCTGGGAGCGCACGGTAAGTGTTGCTTCGTACCTTAACTTTGCCGGCACAATTATGCTGACTGTGTAATTCCGCCGGCAGAATTATAGCCGTGTATCTGCCCTCGTCAGAATGTGGAGCTATGACTTCACTGCGCCGTAGGCTTGGCTTTGTGTCGAATCTGAAAGGCTCAGCAAATTGCAATGTTGTGCTCTCCTTTGCTAAACACAACAGTCACTCTGGTCAATTCGCACGATAGAACCTTGCACAGCACTTTGCTTTGTTTGCATCAACTGGACTTCCACTTTGTTACTATTCTGCGCATGAAGTGGCTAGTGAAAAACTGATCATCATCACCATGCACTAAACGATCAAGCTGACAACGCGCTGGATCATTCTGCAAGCCTGGTAGCGATGCAAGATAAAAACATCCAAAGACGTCGAGGGATCGGAGGCGTCGTCCGACAAGGTCACGTCCAGTTGATCTCGCGGGGCCAGCGACTTTGATGAGGCCAGGCGCTGCGTGCGCGAGCTGAAAATACCGCACTTCACAACGAGGTGGTCAAGAGCGGCATCACCAACTCGCTGGAAGAGGGCGGCGAGGCCAACACCGCGGCCATGGCGTCGCTGCTGGCCTACCTGGTCTCGCACGAGGTGGTGTCACGGGACAGCTGATCAAGGGCTTCGAACGCTTCAAACTCGTACAAACTCGTACTGGAAGACGTTGCGCTGGACATCCCGAACGCGGCGGCGCTGTTCCAGGACATCGTGGCGTGCAACATCAGCGATAGCATCCGCCCCAAGGACTTCGACGCCAGCGCGGTCAAGAAACAGTAGGCGGAGGAGAGCACGTCAGTGCGGCCACTAGTTGCGTGGAGGAAGAGCACGGCAGATACACATACGCCCCCCACTGGACTTCTGGTCTTGCAGCTTGGCGTTGCTGGACAAACAACATAACATACATACCGAGGTAGTCCACGGCGTTGGTAGCGTTGAGCATGTAGAGCTACCGGGACCTGTACTGAGACGGCGACGACTGCTCGCCGTACTATGTATCTGTTTTCATATCTACAGGCTGATCCGCAAGCTCCGTGGTTGCTGCACTCCATGCGCTCACAAAAAATCGGCTCAAGCGGGGCGGAGCGGTTACTTGTGGCAGCGAATGCGAACGAACGTTGGGGCCACGATAACCACCTCACTCGAGTCGACCTTCTTAGGCATGGTCGCATTTTTCAATTGCTCCATGATCGAGGTTGGTTTGCATCTTTCGCTTTCTACCTATTACGCCTTAGTGTACGAAGCTGCCTTTGTCTGCGTTATGCTTTGTGTAGGTTGTGTAGTGTGTCGAAGCACGCGATAAAGTTCCTCCAATGGAGATCCCATCATGCGAAAGCTCGACGCTCCATCACATCGGACGATTCCTCAATGTCGCTCTATCAACTGTACGTGTCTGAGCGTCTGGTGATACTCCTCCACACCAGTGGTGATTCCCCCACAACGCTGGTGAGTGATCCTACCCAACTCTCTAGTGATGAACCTCACATCCCTGGTGATGTTCCCCAGATTGCTGGTGTCAAAACTCCTCACTCTCCGGCGTCGTATCCCAACCATGGGAGATCCCAAGCTCATCAGACGTCGCACTGAGGATTCTCTGGTGTGATTCGAGAATCGCATCCGCACAGCGGAAAGTTAGTGAAGCGCTCGTCGATCCTGAAAATTTCACGCTGGTCGATTTCCACGCGTTTTCAACGATTAGCGTTGAAGTTTCCATCGTGATCTGGCGCAGCAGACGTCAGGATGGAGGAAACTTTGATGATGCGACGGGTCGTCATGATGATAATGCGACGGCCCGTCGCATCATCATCATCATGGTCGTCGGTCGCATCATCGAAGTTGCGTCAAACGCATGAAAAGTTTCTCGCAGATTCGAAGCACTGCCTTGACCAGTGTTGTTTTTTACGCGACGTTGGTGATCGTGAAAACGATGCCGAAAGCGTCCCCCCAATGCCTTTACAGCGACAAAGGCAGCGTCAGTGAGACTGAATCCTTTTTTAGAACATACACTCTCAGTTCAGTTAATTTAGAGATCAGTACCTTGCTGATACTCACGTCGCCATTGCGTGAGGGTATCCGCATCGCGTGGTGATCCCTCCAAAGAGAGAGGCATACATAATGACGTCGGACTGCACATAACGTCATGGCTTCTATTATAATAATGGGACGAGACGTCCCATTCTCGCGTCACGACTGGTTCCCTCTCGCGACAATGAACCAACCTCCAGCTGTCTTTGGAGACCAACCGTCCTCGTGTCACTGTCTCTCTTGCTCGCCGAACCGACCGCGACAATGAACCGCCCTCGTGTCACTGTCTTGCTCGCCGAACCGATCTCTCGCTGTCAGACTCCAGTCTCGCATTTCCCCACTCTTCTTCACAACTATGTTTGTTGCCTGGACGCTGGCCGCCGCGGCCGCGCTCGTCACCCTCGCGTCCACGGGCGGCTCGGCCCAATGCACGCTCCCAAAGACGTACCAGTGGAAGCCGTCGCCCAACGCGGCGCTCGCCGAGCCCAAGAGTGGCTGGCTCTCGCTCAAGGACTTTACGTGCGCGGAGTACAAAGGAAGCCACCTCGTGTACGGCTCCAACCACAATGGCAACGGCTACGGCTCAATGGCGTTTGGTCTCTTCTCCAACTGGAACAAAATGACCACCGCCAGCCAAACGGCGACGCCGTTCAGTGCCGTTGCACCGACGCTCTTCCTCTTCCGTCCCAAGAACATTTGGGTCCTCGCCCACCAGTGGGGCCCCACCACCTTCACGTACCGCACGTCCAAGGACCCGAGCAACGTCAATGGCTGGTCGGAGCCTCTGCCGCTCTTCTCGGGCAAGATCACGGGCTCCGACACTGGCCCCATTGACCAGACGGTCATTGGTGACAGCAAGAACATGTACCTCTTCTTCGCGGGTGACAACGGCAAGATCTACCGCGCGAGCATGCCGATTGGCCAGTTCCCAGGCAACTTTGGCACGAAGTCGGTCGTTGTCATGAGCGACACGAAAAAGAATCTCTTTGAAGCGGTCCAAGTCTACACCGTGAAGGGCCAACACCAGTACCTCATGATTGTCGAGGCCATGGGCAAGAACGGCCGCTACTTCCGTTCGTTTACGGCCACGGATCTTGGGGGTACGTGGACGCCGCAGGCGACGAGTGAGAGCGCGCCGTTCGCCGGCAAAGCCAACAGTGGTGCAACGTGGACCAACGACATCAGCCACGGCGACTTGATCCGCAGCGACCCTGACGAGAAGATGACGATCGATCCGTGCAACTTGCAGCTGCTGTACCAAGGTCAGAAGCCCAACAGTGGCGCAGCGTATGACAAGCAGCCGTACCGCCCCGGTCTCCTCACGCTCCACTAGCAAGGTCAACGGCACCGAGCCCAACGGATCGATCCTCCACGACGTCGAGCCGGTGGCCCCGACCACGCCAATTGCAACTGAGCCGACTGCCGCTGTCACCCCGACGAAAAAAAGTGCCGGGCGGCCGAAAGCTCCGCGCTTAAGGAGTAAAGGTTGGGTCGAACGACAAGCACGATCCGCCAAGAGAGCTTGTCGATGAAGCAGTAGAGCGGTTTGTTTGTGATCGTAATTTCAGTGCGTGATGATTGATGATGCATGCAGTAATACCTTGTTCAGAATTCGAGTCTCACAGACGTGTACACTCGCCTCCAATACTGTACGTGTCCGCCGCGTTCCGGCGTCGAGGGAGCGGGTCCATCACCAGAGATCTGGTAGTCGTCACCAGAGATTTGGGTGCCATCACCAGAACCCTGGAGGGGTAAAATCACCAGATGTGCAGGACTCGCTCACCAGCAGAATGAGTTTATCACCAGACAAACGATGGGCTCTCACCAGCAAAGGCAATCGTTGTGTTTTGCTCGATACACTTGGTTGATGCACGAAGCAGGAGAAGGAGGAGCCCGGTAACTAAGCCGTCTCGCACCGCTTCCTCGGTCCATGCCCAGGGGCTACCAGGTGGGCCAAGCGACGTCATCTTCTCCAACTTCGACGAGTACCACGAGGGGTTCAGTGACGGCACCGCGATCAAATGCATGGTTAAGGATGACTTGCACCCATACTCCCCCGCACAAAGCTTCGCCAGGATCCCACCTCCTGCAAGCACAAGGTGATGTCACTAGGGTGCTGCAGAAGATGGAGGTAGATCACTATATCGCGAAGCAACTTTCGCCTCTCTTCCGGTGGTGACGCTGCACACGTCCAGCCTCGTACGTTGAAGACGTGGCGTTTGCCCACCGATGCCCAACAGCAGATCCAGATCCAGATCCAGATCCAGATCCAGATCCAGATCCAGATCCAGCTGCAGCAAAGCCAGCGATAGCTGGGAGCGCACGGTAAGTGTTGCTTCGTACCTTAACTTTGCCGGCACAATTATGCTGACTGTGTAATTCCGCCGGCAGAATTACAGCCGTGTATCTGCCCTCGTCAGAATGTGGAGCTATGACTTCACTGCGCCGTAGGCTTGGCTTTGTGTCGAATCTGAAAGGCTCTGCAAATTGCAATGTTGTGCTCTCCTTTGCTAAACACAACAGTCACTCTGGTCAATTCGCACGATAGAACCTTGCACAGCACTTTGCTTTGTTTGCATCAACTGGACTTCCACTTTGTTACTATTCTGCGCATGAAGTGGCTAGTGAAAAACTGATCATCATCACCATGCACTAAACGATCAAGCTGACAACGCGCTGGATCATTCTGCAAGCCTGGTAGCGATGCAAGATAAAAACATCCAAAGACGTCGAGGGATCGGAGGCGTCGTCCGACAAGGTCACGTCCAGTTGATCTCGCGGGGCCAGCGACTTTGATGAGGCCAGGCGCTGCGTGCGCGAGCTGAAAATACCGCACTTCACAACGAGGTGGTCAAGAGCGGCATCACCAACTCGCTGGAAGAGGGCGGCGAGGCCAACACCGCGGCCATGGCGTCGCTGCTGGCCTACCTGGTCTCGCACGAGGTGGTGTCACGGGACAGCTGATCAAGGGCTTCGAACGCTTCAAACTCGTACAAACTCGTACTGGAAGACGTTGCGCTGGACATCCCGAACGCGGCGGCGCTGTTCCAGGACATCGTGGCGTGCAACATCAGCGATAGCATCCGCCCCAAGGACTTCGACGCCAGCGCGGTCAAGAAACAGTAGGCGGAGGAGAGCACGTCAGTGCGGCCACTAGTTGCGTGGAGGAAGAGCACGGCAGATACACATACGCCCCCCACTGGACTTCTGGTCTTGCAGCTTGGCGTTGCTGGACAAACAACATAACATACATACCGAGGTAGTCCACGGCGTTGGTAGCGTTGAGCATGTAGAGCTACCGGGACCTGTACTGAGACGGCGACGACTGCTCGCCGTACTATGTATCTGTTTTCATATCTACAGGCTGATCCGCAAGCTCCGTGGTTGCTGCACTCCATGCGCTCACAAAAAATCGGCTCAAGCGGGGCGGAGCGGTTACTTGTGGCAGCGAATGCGAACGAACGTTGGGGCCACGATAACCACCTCACTCGAGTCGACCTTCTTAGGCATGGTCGCATTTTTCAATTGCTCCATGATCGAGGTTGGTTTGCATCTTTCGCTTTCTACCTATTACGCCTTAGTGTACGAAGCTGCCTTTGTCTGCGTTATGCTTTGTGTAGGTTGTGTAGTGTGTCGAAGCACGCGATAAAGTTCCTCCAATGGAGATCCCATCATGCGAAAGCTCGACGCTCCATCACATCGGACGATTCCTCAATGTCGCTCTATCAACTGTACGTGTCTGAGCGTCTGGTGATACTCCTCCACACCAGTGGTGATTCCCCCACAACGCTGGTGAGTGATCCTACCCAACTCTCTAGTGATGAACCTCACATCCCTGGTGATGTTCCCCAGATTGCTGGTGTCAAAACTCCTCACTCTCCGGCGTCGTATCCCAACCATGGGAGATCCCAAGCTCATCAGACGTCGCACTGAGGATTCTCTGGTGTGATTCGAGAATCGCATCCGCACAGCGGAAAGTTAGTGAAGCGCTCGTCGATCCTGAAAATTTCACGCTGGTCGATTTCCACGCGTTTTCAACGATTAGCGTTGAAGTTTCCATCGTGATCTGGCGCAGCAGACGTCAGGATGGAGGAAACTTTGATGATGCGACGGGTCGTCATGATGATAATGCGACGGCCCGTCGCATCATCATCATCATGGTCGTCGGTCGCATCATCGAAGTTGCGTCAAACGCATGAAAAGTTTCTCGCAGATTCGAAGCACTGCCTTGACCAGTGTTGTTTTTTACGCGACGTTGGTGATCGTGAAAACGATGCCGAAAGCGTCCCCCCAATGCCTTTACAGCGACAAAGGCAGCGTCAGTGAGACTGAATCCTTTTTTAGAACATACACTCTCAGTTCAGTTAATTTAGAGATCAGTACCTTGCTGATACTCACGTCGCCATTGCGTGAGGGTATCCGCATCGCGTGGTGATCCCTCCAAAGAGAGAGGCATACATAATGACGTCGGACTGCACATAACGTCATGGCTTCTATTATAATAATGGGACGAGACGTCCCATTCTCGCGTCACGACTGGTTCCCTCTCGCGACAATGAACCAACCTCCAGCTGTCTTTGGAGACCAACCGTCCTCGTGTCACTGTCTCTCTTGCTCGCCGAACCGACCGCGACAATGAACCGCCCTCGTGTCACTGTCTTGCTCGCCGAACCGATCTCTCGCTGTCAGACTCCAGTCTCGCATTTCCCCACTCTTCTTCACAACTATGTTTGTTGCCTGGACGCTGGCCGCCGCGGCCGCGCTCGTCACCCTCGCGTCCACGGGCGGCTCGGCCCAATGCACGCTCCCAAAGACGTACCAGTGGAAGCCGTCGCCCAACGCGGCGCTCGCCGAGCCCAAGAGTGGCTGGCTCTCGCTCAAGGACTTTACGTGCGCGGAGTACAAAGGAAGCCACCTCGTGTACGGCTCCAACCACAATGGCAACGGCTACGGCTCAATGGCGTTTGGTCTCTTCTCCAACTGGAACAAAATGACCACCGCCAGCCAAACGGCGACGCCGTTCAGTGCCGTTGCACCGACGCTCTTCCTCTTCCGTCCCAAGAACATTTGGGTCCTCGCCCACCAGTGGGGCCCCACCACCTTCACGTACCGCACGTCCAAGGACCCGAGCAACGTCAATGGCTGGTCGGAGCCTCTGCCGCTCTTCTCGGGCAAGATCACGGGCTCCGACACTGGCCCCATTGACCAGACGGTCATTGGTGACAGCAAGAACATGTACCTCTTCTTCGCGGGTGACAACGGCAAGATCTACCGCGCGAGCATGCCGATTGGCCAGTTCCCAGGCAACTTTGGCACGAAGTCGGTCGTTGTCATGAGCGACACGAAAAAGAATCTCTTTGAAGCGGTCCAAGTCTACACCGTGAAGGGCCAACACCAGTACCTCATGATTGTCGAGGCCATGGGCAAGAACGGCCGCTACTTCCGTTCGTTTACGGCCACGGATCTTGGGGGTACGTGGACGCCGCAGGCGACGAGTGAGAGCGCGCCGTTCGCCGGCAAAGCCAACAGTGGTGCAACGTGGACCAACGACATCAGCCACGGCGACTTGATCCGCAGCGACCCTGACGAGAAGATGACGATCGATCCGTGCAACTTGCAGCTGCTGTACCAAGGTCAGAAGCCCAACAGTGGCGCAGCGTATGACAAGCAGCCGTACCGCCCCGGTCTCCTCACGCTCCACTAGCAAGGTCAACGGCACCGAGCCCAACGGATCGATCCTCCACGACGTCGAGCCGGTGGCCCCGACCACGCCAATTGCAACTGAGCCGACTGCCGCTGTCACCCCGACGAAAAAAAGTGCCGGGCGGCCGAAAGCTCCGCGCTTAAGGAGTAAAGGTTGGGTCGAACGACAAGCACGATCCGCCAAGAGAGCTTGTCGATGAAGCAGTAGAGCGGTTTGTTTGTGATCGTAATTTCAGTGCGTGATGATTGATGATGCATGCAGTAATACCTTGTTCAGAATTCGAGTCTCACAGACGTGTACACTCGCCTCCAATACTGTACGTGTCCGCCGCGTTCCGGCGTCGAGGGAGCGGGTCCATCACCAGAGATCTGGTAGTCGTCACCAGAGATTTGGGTGCCATCACCAGAACCCTGGAGGGGTAAAATCACCAGATGTGCAGGACTCGCTCACCAGCAGAATGAGTTTATCACCAGACAAACGATGGGCTCTCACCAGCAAAGGCAATCGTTGTGTTTTGCTCGATACACTTGGTTGATGCACGAAGCAGGAGAAGGAGGAGCCCGGTAACTAAGCCGTCTCGCACCGCTTCCTCGGTCCATGCCCAGGGGCTACCAGGTGGGCCAAGCGACGTCATCTTCTCCAACTTCGACGAGTACCACGAGGGGTTCAGTGACGGCACCGCGATCAAATGCATGGTTAAGGATGACTTGCACCCATACTCCCCCGCACAAAGCTTCGCCAGGATCCCACCTCCTGCAAGCACAAGGTGATGTCACTAGGGTGCTGCAGAAGATGGAGGTAGATCACTATATCGCGAAGCAACTTTCGCCTCTCTTCCGGTGGTGACGCTGCACACGTCCAGCCTCGTACGTTGAAGACGTGGCGTTTGCCCACCGATGCCCAACAGCAGATCCAGATCCAGATCCAGATCCAGATCCAGATCCAGCTGCAGCAAAGCCAGCGATAGCTGGGAGCGCACGGTAAGTGTTGCTTCGTACCTTAACTTTGCCGGCACAATTATGCTGACTGTGTAATTCCGCCGGCAGAATTATAGCCGTGTATCTGCCCTCGTCAGAATGTGGAGCTATGACTTCACTGCGCCGTAGGCTTGGCTTTGTGTCGAATCTGAAAGGCTCAGCAAATTGCAATGTTGTGCTCTCCTTTGCTAAACACAACAGTCACTCTGGTCAATTCGCACGATAGAACCTTGCACAGCACTTTGCTTTGTTTGCATCAACTGGACTTCCACTTTGTTACTATTCTGCGCATGAAGTGGCTAGTGAAAAACTGATCATCATCACCATGCACTAAACAATCAAGCTGACAACGCGCTGGATCATTCTGTAAGCCTGGTAGCGATGCAAGATAAAAACATCCAAAGACGTCGAGGGATCGGAGGCGTCGTCCGACAAGGTCACGTCCAGTTGATCTCGCGGGGCCAGCGACTGTGGTGGAGCAGATCCGCTAGAATTTCTAGGGATCCAAACTCGCACGCACTGCGCCCAGACACCGACTAACGGATGGGGTACTCCGACGGCCGTGTAGTTGCTGAGTGGTTCACCTTGTGTACCCGTCGGCGGGCTGGTACAGCTCTCTCGTTGACACGAGATGCGCACTGGTGAGCCTTGGACGTCCTTGTGGGGACTTGAGAGGGGGTGGATCGCGCGGGTATTCCTGCGCACGGGATCCTAGTGGGGTCGGCCTTGAGCTCTTGAGCAGGCCTTGTGGATCCGTAATATAAATACGGGATTCGGAGTTGTCCTTGTGTTCCTTGTTCTTGTTCCCTTGCGGGGTTGTTCCTTGTTCCTTTCCGGGGCTTGCCGCTTCCAATAGCGGGATCTTGAGGGGGTTGAGAGACCGAAGGGCTCGCGCTGCCTGACCAAGCTATCCAGGGGGCTGCCACGTGTGCAGGAAGATCGCAAAGTTCACTTGATCTATGTATGGGGCCAATAGAAATCCCCTATACAATAGCCAAGTGAGTCTTCTTGTGCAAATTCGGTTCTGATTTATGCTTTAGCCTATCCTATCCCTGGTCTTTCTTTACCTTGGGCTCTCCTGAGCCTCCCATTCTCTCTACATCTTGATTTCACTATGGATCCCAACCGCTACATGGTGAACTTCATCGACCACCGGACGAACTACTGCCGCATATTCCTGGCCAAGACCAAGGACGTGGCGGCGCTGAAGTTCAGGAACTTCATGGCTTTCTTCGAGCGCCAGTTCAACTGCCGAATCCACGTCCTGCGCACGGACGGCGGAGGAGAGTACAAACCCCTGGACCTCTTCTGCGAGCAGACCGGCATCGCGCGCCACATCAGCGAGCCCAGGAAACAGGCCAGTAACGGCAACGCCGAACGCATGCACCGCACCATCATGAACATGGTGCGGAGCATGGTTTTCGTGTGCGGGCTACCGCTGAGCTTCTGGGGAGACGCCGCTGAGTACGCCGCCTACATCCTGAACCGGAGCCCGAGCAAGGGCAACCCGGGGTCCAAGGTCGCCCATGCAGATGTTGACCAAGCGCACCCCCGACATCAGCAACATCGTGGCTTTTGGGTCGCCGTGCACAGTGCACCGCGACGCCAAGAACAAGTCGTTGGGCGAGCGCGGCAAGCCGGCCATGATCATCGGCAAGAGCGACGAGATGAAGGGGTACAGAGTGTACCTCCCCAAGGACCGGGTGGTCTTGGTGACGCAGCACGTGCGGAACATGGAGACGCTCACGGTCACCCAGAACGAGCAGCTCAGGCGCGTACACATCTAGGACTCGGAAGAGGTGAATGAGGAAGAGGCCAATGAGGACCCACAGCGCGCGGTGGCGGTCGCGAAGACCAAGGGCAAGCGCCGCGCGTAGAGCCGCTGGACGCGCGAGAAGCGTCAGACGAGGTCGGTCACGCGGAAGGTGGCGTCACCGGAGAACACCGGCGCCAGCAAGGATGTAGCGGCCCCTGAGGTGAACAGCGTGCGGGAGGCCGACCCGAAGAACTACGGGGAGGCCATGAAGAGCCCGCTCAAGGGCGAGTGGACCATGTCGATGGTGGAAGAGCTGAAGGCGTTGGAGGGGAACGGCGTGTGGACGGTCGAGCTGCCGCCAGTCGGCAGCTACGTGCTGCACACGAAGTAGGTCTTCAAGACCAAGACCGACGCCGACGGCGCCATCGAACGTTTCAAAGCCCGCCTGGTGGCCTGCGGCAACGAGCAGCTGTACGGCATCGACTACAACCTCACGTTCGCCGCAGCCATGGAGCTGAGCACCGTCAAGGTGATCCTGGTGTTCGCGCAGCGCTGGCGCGTGCCGGCCAGGCACGGGGATACCCCCACGCGTACATGAAGCCTGAGAAGGAGCAACTCTTGGATATCTACCTGGCCACCCCCAAGGGCAAATCGTGCCTGAGGAGGTGTTGCGCGCTTGCGGCGTGATCAGCTACAAGAAGCTCGCGCTGCGGCTGAAGAAGTCACTGTACGGTCTGAAGCAGACCGGGAGGTTGTGGATCCAGCTGCTGCACGCCAAGCTGGTGGAGCGGGGCTTCACGTGCTGCATCACGGACATTTGCCTCTACTACAAGCGCGATGGCAACGACATGACCATCATGGGCGTGTACGTGGATGACCTGCTGGCCACGGCGTCCAAGCCGGACCTGGTCGATGACTTCATTGTTGCCATGAAGATCCTGTCCATCAAGGATTTGGGCAATGTGAGCATGTTCCTTGGGATGCGCGTGCATCTCGACGAGGCGGACGGCTACAGCCTAGACCAACAAGCCGCCATTGAAAAGCTGCTGGAGCAGTTCGGGCTGGCGAACGCGAACGGCGTCAAGACGCCCATCGGCGAAGAGGCCAACGACGCTGAGCCCCAAGAGCTGCGGCTGCTGCCAAGCATCGGCGCCAACGGCGATCCCACGAGTCGGAACTTCCAGTCGCTGGTCGGCAGCTTGCTCTGGATCTCCCGGTGCACCAGTCCTGACATCAGCTTCGCGGTGCACAAGGCGGCCAGTGCAGCGGGGCTGCTGTAGCTTTAGCGTCAGAGGAAGACACAGACTCAGAGAGTCTCTAGTAATATTGATAGCTTGCAAACTCTATACGAGAGTTTGCACGAGTACCTTAATATAGCTAATTAAGGACTCCAAGAGACAGAAATACCTTAAACAAGGCTAGTGAACTCTTAGGCTTCAAATGTGAACTGAATGTATTGTTGTTTATCGCGGCAGAGCCGCCTGTTGTTTGTATGTATAGGACTCACTATCTATCATAGTAGAGCCTAGTCAAATGCATATCCAGTGGCTGTGAGCCACCCACTCCTATCTGGGGTGACCCACGTAACATATGTGTGGAAGCCACTTATGTGTGGCACCTAGCTTGTGTGCATCACACTATTCAATGTAACCCCGTTACACCCTCCCCCACCAGACTGTGGACACCACGTGTACGCACTCGTCATCGTCTCGATTGAGAAGTCTCGACGGCAACGGCCAAGTCGCTTGCCCTCGCGAGAGCCCGCTCCAGAACTTTCCAAGTTCAACGAGCATATGGCTCGGAGTCCGCAGGCGGCTCAGTCACTCGACAACAAGAGCGCGCTCGCGTCCCCGGCACCTAGTGCCTCAACGTCCGACCGTAAGGTCTCACCGCGCCCCGCGTCAACGCTCTCGGTGAGAGAGTATCACGCCTTGCAGCAGAGCCGTCTTGCGCTTAGCTCCGAGAGCCCCAGCAGCGCGAACATGGCCCGCCGGGCGGCAGATGACCTCTTTGAGGGCCTCGAGGAGGGGGAGGAGGACGAGGAGCTGGACTACAGCTCCGACACGCCGATGTCTCAGCGAGAGGACTCCCCGCCTCCTGCGCGTCCACGCTCGCCGGAGCAGCAACGCCGGGTTCCCAACCCTTTCGTGGATCGCGAGACCACAGCACTTCGTGCTTCGTCTGGTCTGGAGACAAACGAGATCTCCAACGACCTCGACGAGGCTCAAGAGCGTCAGCTCGAGGGGCAAACTGCCGTTCGTTCGCAACGACCTGAGGCGCGACCGCTAGTGAGCTCTCGACGAGAGTATGGCTTCGTGCCGCTCAACCCGGTGGAGCGCTTGAAGCAGTTTGGCTCGGGGCCATTGCAGAATTGGCGAATCGGGCCGGCGGCCAGTACCAGCGACCAGGTCGCTACTCGTACTGCTCTCCGAGAGAGGCTTCTGACGTCGCAGCAGACCACTCCGGAGGAGTATGGGACTCGCCTGTCCGATCAAGCCCGTGGGGCTTCAGTCCCCGCGATGCGGACTATTCCGGTGGTGCTCGGTCCGGGAGAGCTCCTCCACGAGGACGACGCTCAATTCACGAGCTGGGTTCATCGAACCCGCCGTCTCTCTTCGCTGGAGGCTCTCCAGTCTAGCTTCGACGAAGCTGATCTGCGCTTAGAGCGCCGGATTCGCTTCGATTTCGCGAAGATGAAGACGAAGCGTCAGGCGGCCGCCTCCAGGTCGCTACAGTCCCTCGGACTCGGCTCATCTGCTCTTAAGAGCGCTGCAGGAACTCACCAAGGTGAGTCGACGGCTGCAGCAGCCCGGGATCAACGCTTGAGCTCAGCGTATGATCCCTCAGCTCCCCTGCCTAGCGGCGGGAAGCGTGAGGCGACCGACTTCGCGGTCGCGGGCTCGCAGAGCGCCTTCGATCGCGGCGATCAAAAGCGTCCACGACGTCAGGGCAGTCTTGCCGGAGGGGTACCTCAAACTCCCACGAGTTTTCTGAGTGCGGGTACCCACGCCACCTTACCAAATATTGGTTATGAGCGTCGCGTCGACGACGCTTTAGAATACGCTCCACATGAAAGTGGCGGTTCCCCTGCTCGTCGAGCAGCGCCGGCGGCGCCCGTGTCCTCGCACGGTGAGGAGCCTGTCCGGCCTGAGGAGCTGGAGAGCTTGGAGAGATCGCTGAGCGACGTGCGTCAGATCCTGGAGCGCCATGGGCGGAGGCTTGATCAAGCCGAGAGGGAGTCTGACACCACCGTGAATGAGATCCGCGATCTCCGGGAACGTCTCCAGTGGTGTGAGGCTGCTGAGTCGGCGACTCAACGCCTGGCGCGCCTTGAACAAGGTTTCGCGCGGCTGGAAGGTCAGGTCGACCTGTTGCTGCGACTTCAGCAGGGCGCTGTGGCTCCGCCACGTTGGGCGCCAGCTCCTGAGAACCCACATGGGCCGGGTCCCGGTACGGCTTGAGCTAGCCAACGTAGAACACGGGGTGCGTACGCATCTTCTTCGGAAGATTGAGCGTGTACGCCAGGCCCTTCTTGGCCACGACCGTGAACGGTCCAACGAAGCGCGGGCGCAACTTGGTCTTGAAGACCGCAGACACTGCATGTGTAGGTAGGTTTTTAGCGTTAAGCAACACTAGGTCCCCGACCTCATAACTCTCAACATTGCCTCTGCCTTTAGCATCCGCATGTTCTTTCTGTTTGTCTTGGCTATCAGCCATTGCGTCACGTACGTGTCGAAGGACACTTAGACGCGTTGACAGGAACTCGTCAACCTGTTTACGAACAGTGAGTGGGCTGACATCAGCAAGCCGATCGGCTATCTCTCCCCCACCAAGCCCAGGACCACGGAGTGGCAGCGTCAGCGGGACGCGCGGGTGGGTGAGGCCGTTCACGTAGAACGGAGTGTAGCCCGTGGAGGCATGCACAGCGTTGTTCAACGCAAACTCGACGAGTGGAAGCATAGCGCTCCAACGCTTCGGCGTTTCAGCGCAAATGCTACGAAGAATGTCTTCGACAACGCGATTCACGCGCTCAGTCTGACCGTCGGTCTGCGGATGGTCCGCTGTGGACATGTCCAACTTGGTGCCAAGCACCTTAAAGACAGCGTCCCAAAACTTCCCAGTGAAGCGGGGGTCTCGATCAGAGACAATCGATGCGGGCAGCCCGTGTTGGCGGAAGACCCGATCGAGAAACAGCTTCGCTGTCCCTTCACCGTCCACGGTGTCCGGCACAGCCGCTAGATGAGCCATCTTGCTCAGACGGTCAACGAAGACCACGATGCCCGTGTTACCTTCCGCGTCCTTTGGAAGGCCAAACACGAAGTCCAAACTCATGGACTCCCAACACCCAGAGGGTACAGGCAAGCTTGCCAGCGGCGCGGCCGCATGCGGTGAGGGCTTCACCCGTTGACACGTCTCACACGTGCGCACGTACGTGCTCGTCCACTTGTACAGCTTGGGCCACCAATAGGTCCGGCTCACAGAGCTGTAGGTCTTCTCGCGACCGAGGTGGCCACCAAGCGGTGTATCATGCGCCTCGTAGAGGATACGATACTTCAAATCCTCGTCATGAGGGACCACGACTCGAGGTGTGTCCTCCGCACTCGTGCTGTAGTACAGCAGACCGTCAGCGACGGAGTAACGGTGCAGGCTCGCGCGCAAGCGCGCCGACAATGTCTTGTCCGAGTTTTCAAACTCCTTGCCCCCCAAGAGCACGCAGCAGGGCGACACACATGTCGTCTCGCGCGTACGCAGCGCGTATCAAGTCCGTCACCGACGAGGTCACCATCGTGACATGAGCAAGCTCATAGTCCGGTCGCCGTGACAACGCGTCTGCAAGACCATTCTGCCTGCCAGGCTTGTACTTCACCTCGAAGTTGTACTCCGCGAAGAAGGACAGCCAACGGGCCATCCTTTGCGAGAGGTGAGGCGACTGGGTCGCAGTGCGTAGTGACGCATGATCAGTGAAGATCACAAACGGCTTAGAGCCCAGCAGGTGAACCCTGAACTTGACGAGAGCATACTTCATCGCAAGTAGCTCTTTGTCATGAACTGGATAGTTCTTCTCTGCAGCCTTAAGCTGGCGAGACTCAAACGCTATCACGCGTTCACGCCCTTCGGCGTCTGCTTGAAGCAGAGCACTGCCTATGGCAAAGTCCGATGCGTCACAGACGACACTGAAAGGACGTTCAGGGTCTGGCAACGCCAGGATCGGGGCATGAAGGAGACTCTCCTTGACTGCTTCGAAAGCATCTTGATGTTCGGTGTTCCAACACCAGTCCTCATCCTTCTTAAGGAGATTGGACAATGGCCGAGCCATCTCAGCGTAGTTCGCGCTGTACTTGTGCAAGTAGTTGGCGAGGCCAAGCCACTTGCGTAAGTCCTTCTGGTTCTTGGGAACCGGCCAGTCAACGATGGCCTTAACCTTAGCAGGATCTGCTCGAAGGCCGCGCTTCCCAACGAAGCATCCTAAGAAAGGGATTTCTTCAGCGCCGAAGATGCATTTTGATGCGTTAGCATACAGCTTGTTGGTGCGCATGCACTCGAGCACTGCTCGCAAGTGGTCAATGTGGTTCTCCACGTCAGACCGACCGTGCTCCGCACGACTGTGGACGAAGATGTCGTCGAAGTACGTTTGAGCAAACGCCCGCAGGGGCCTGAAGAGCTGCGTCACCAGACGATTGAACGTCGCAGGCGCGTTCGACAGCCCTTGGGGCATGACTAGCCACTCCCAGAGCATACCGCTCGGAGTGCTAACCGCTGTCAGCGGAATGTCACTCGCTCGCATGAGCAACTGGTAATAACCATCGACCAAGTCGAGCGCACTGTACATCGTGCAGCCAACCATATTGTTCTGCAGAACATCCTTCCTAGGAATCGGCGTCTGTGCCGGAATGGTGGCAGCGTTGAGCTTATTGAAAGCATGAACGATGCGCCACTTGCCATTAGCCTTTCTGACACAGAACGTAGGCGTCGAGTGCGGAGACTTGCTCTCACGCACCATGCCCGCCGCGTGCTTGGCACTGAAGAAGGCGTCAATGACGTCGCACTGCTCCTTCGGTAAGGGCCACTGCCTCGTTACGCAGTATTTGGTTCCGGGAACCAAGTCAATCTCATGACGGACACCTCGATCCGGGGGTAAGCCAGTGGGCGGGTCATTCGAGACCACATCCTGGAACTCCTTAATTAAAGGATAGAACGGATCCGATGCGTCCTTCAGGATCGAAGATCCACTTCGCGCACTGAGTGCCTCCTTCGTGTCCTCAAGGACAGCTTCATCCATAAGCGACGAGGAGTTCAATTCCTCCTCCGGTCGTATCATGACCACTTCGGCGAGCGCGCCAGCCTTTAAGGCATCCCCAAAGTCGGGAATGGACATCTCGTCCAGCTCTAGCAGAGCAGCCACCGTCGGAATAGCCTCGAGGCTGACGTTGCCCTCGGCTTCACCAGTCACTCCATCAACGAGTGTGTATAGCTGCTCGCTATCATCGTCCACGACGGACACGTCCTGTACCAGGACCGACGCCTTGCGTCTCGCAGTCGCCATCTGGCGTCGCTGCCGCCTCCTCGCGGAAGCTGTACGCCTCGGAGAGGCCAGCGTGTTCAGACTGAAAGTCTCGTCAGGTGTCGCCACCTCTTGCTGCTCTGATTGAGCCGGCGTGGAGCCGCAACGCTCACAGCCCTCGCCCAGTGGATTAGGTGCCACTCCACCCGCATCGTCAGGGTCCTCCCCTTGATGCCTCGGCTCAAAGCCGACCACGCCATCAGTGGCATGCAGCGATGCTGTGCTCAAGCCACGAGCATCGCTCAGCGGGTTACGTGCCGCTCCACGCGCATCACTAGGGCCATGCCCAAGATGCCTCGACGAACTGTCGACCACGCCATTACCGGCATGCAGCGATGCTGCGCTCAAGCCACGAGCATCGCTCAGCGGGTTACGTGCCGCTCCACGCGCATCACTAGGGCCATGCCCAAGATGCCTCGACGAACTGTCGACCATGCCATTACCGGCATGCAGCGATGCTGCGCTCAAGCCACGAGCATCGCTCAGCGGGTTACGTGCCGCTCCACGCGCATCACTAGGGCCACGCCCAAGATGCCTCGACTCAGTGTCGACCCCGCCATTACCGGCAGGCAGTGATGACTCACAGTAACTCGGAGTCTCACTCAGTGGGTTACGTGCCACTCCACGTCCAGCCCACGAGCAGTGCTCAGGACTCGCGTCTTCGACGCCAGTGTCCATTAACTCGGGCACTCCAATGTCCAGCACATTGACCGACTCGGTCCAGTGCCCGCGCCAATAGCGCTTTTGCTTCCTAGCAGAGGTGGGTTCATGACTCGCCAATGCTCCCCTAGGAGGCAAGCGCGTAGCGCCTAAGGTCTTCGACCGCCAGTCGATCCATGGTTCATGGCACTCCAGCCATGCCATGCCGAGGATGAGGTCGTACCTCGAATCCAGGTCGATGACCAAACAGCGTTCAACGCTATCGAAGTCCAGAAACTTCACGCCCAGGTTCACAGGAACCTTGGGCATCGTGACACGGGTCCCCGTCGCAAGACGGACGGTGACGATGTCACTCGAACGCGCCTTCAGCGCCTCAGCGTACTGCTGACTTCCTTCCATCGTGGAGCGCCGAGCATAGTTGCCCGACGCTCCGGAGTCGATAAGGATCTTCCATGGCTTCTCAAAGCCCTTCACGGTCGCTTCCACGACCAGCAAGCCCGGCTTGCATACACGTCCCGTGTTGTTAGAGAGCACGGTGCTCTTTGGGGCTAAGCCCTGCCGACCTCCTCCCTGAGGCTCAACAGAACTCAGTTCTTCTTCCCCAGCAGGGCGCCCCGCGCCTACTGGGACTTGGCGTTTCCCCGCCCCGAGCCAGGCTTCTGCTCAGAAGCGGAGATTCGGCTCGACGGAGCCTGGCGCTGCTTGCGCAGCGGGCAACCCGGACGCAGGTGTTGCGTGCTGCCGCACACATAGCATCGACGGATGCCGATACGCTGCTCAGCAGCCTGAAGCTCGGCTTCCTCATCTTCAGCGTAGCTGAGGTCCATAGGCACTGCGCCATTGGACACATCAGAAGCTCCGGAAGAGCTGGCTTGGGAAGCCGTCCAACCAAGTCGCGACGACTTGAAGTTGAACTCGGCGTTCAACGCCACGTTCACGGCTTCCTCAAAAGAGGTCGGGTGAACACGGAAGACTTCCGTCCTGGCCACGCCAGTGCGAAGGCCTTCCATGAAGACGGTCACCGCGACCACTTCAGGAAGAGGATCCGCCGCCATGCCGGCGAGAAGAGTTCTCAACTCCTGGACGAAGTCCAACAATTCCTTCTTACCCTGACGGGTAGACAGGAAGCGTGACCTCACGCGATACGCCTGGTTAGGCGGCGAGAACACTCGCGAAAGCTGGGCCTTCAGCTGATCCCAAGAAGGGAACGCAGTGTCCACCGACGTGCCACACGTCAGGGCCCACTCTCGCGCTCGGCCACCGAGCTTGGAGATCGCAAGCGCCACGCGCTGCTGCTCGGTCTTGAGCATGGCGGACGCCATGGCCATTTCGACCTCTCTGATCCAGAGCAAAAGGCTTTCGCCTTCCTTGCCCTCGAAGGTCTTGACGCTCACCATGAGCGGTTTAGCTCGTGGAGCATCGTCCGATGCAGGCCTAGGCGTCACAGACGCCGCGGCCGCAGTCATCTTCTGCTGGACGTGCTCCAACAGAGCATTCTCATACTGAGAAAACGCCTCCAGACGCGCGTTCACCGCGTCGGGGCCTTGCGAAGCAAGATGGGCCACACCTTCTGGGCCGATCAAGGACATCAGCTTCTTAAGCTCGTCCTGTTGGTTCGGGGGTAAGTGGGCAAATTGCTCCATCCTCACAGAGGGACAGTCGTAAGACTCAGGTGTCGGATTGACTACAAGTGCTACCAAGTGCAGCGGGGCTGCCGTAGCTTTAGCGTCAGAGGAAGACACAGACTCAGAGAGTCTCTAGTAGTATTGATAGCTAGCAAACTCTATACGAGAGTTTGCACGAGTACCTTAATATAGCTAATTAAGGACTCCAAGAGACAGAAATACCTTAAACAAGGCTAGTGAACTCTTAGGCTTCAAATTTGAACTGAATGTATTGTTGTTTATCGCGGCAGAGCCGCCTGTTGTTTGTATGTATAGGACTCACTATCTATCATAGTAGAGCCTAGTCAAATGCATATCCAGTGGCTGTGAGCCACCCACTCCTATCTGGGGTGACCCACGTAACATATGTGTGGAAGCCACTTATGTGTGGCACCTAGCTTGTGTGCATCACACTATTCAATGTAACCCCGTTACATTGTCGGTCAGGCTTGTTCCGTTCAGGAAGTCTGGGCGTTCAGAAAGTCTGTACGTTCGGGAGTCTGTACGTTCGGGGGCCTGAACTGACGGGAGTCTGGACTGACGGGAGTTGTTGGTTGATCTTCGGGAGTTCTTGGTCGGGCTCATTCACGGCTATCGCTGTGTCAGGACAGGTGGCACTCTAATATAGAGGCTCTTCCACGACCCCTTGGGGTTTACCTGTCTTCGGGTCTTGGTAGCAGTAAGCTCAGTACGTCCAGGAACATGTACGTCCAGGACTACCAAGCCCATCCACAGCAGACGCGAGCTCCGCCGTTCTCCACAATCATTCCACAGTTTCCACGTGTCACACTCCAAAGTCAGACTGAACCTGGCGTCTAGCCAATCACGTCCAGGGACGAACAGCTGTCGCTGGTCTCGGACAAAATTCTTGGCCACATCGTGTCACGTCGACTATGATGAATCGGATGAGGAGAAGGATCCGTCTTCCCCACAGCTCACGGAGCAACAGCATGCGCTGCACCCTGGAAGTCCGGCCACTCCACCCAGCCTTGGTGCCGTGGCCCGTGCCAAGAAGGCTGCCGAGTACAGCGTCCCGCCTGCTGCTCCAGCTTCGTCGACGAAGCCACCAGAAGAGCCGGCGGCTACTGCGCCAGAAGAGCCTACGGCTGCTCCAGTCGCGTCTGCTATTCCGCCCTAAGAGCCTCCGGTCATCACCAATGTCGGCGAGGAGGAGGGGGTGGACCCTGCTTCTTTGCTGCCAGCGAACCGCGAACACCTACAAGAGCGCGCCGCCGACCGGCTCACTACCGCTGAGCGGGCTGTCGAGCAGAAGCGTGAGCTTGATCCTCCGGCTCCGCGCAATCGAGATCAACTCCTATCGCATCGAGTCTGGACTCCCGAGGAGTATGCTGCGAGCCTTCTGCAAAGCCGACAGCGGGGTGTGCCTGTGGCCAACAACGACGAGTGTCCCATCGTCCTACCGCCTTGGCTCGCCAAACCAATGAGGTTGAGTTCGAGACTTGGCTCCGCCACCTTGGCTATCCGATACCGGAGTTGTTGACCTCGCCGCATCGGCTGGATTGGCTCGCCCTTCGGCGTCTGCGATTTCGCATGGCGAAGATAGAAGCTGATGATGGCTGGGATCGACATCGGGGGGATCCGCAATATGCGGCCCTGCCGCATGATATCCTCGAAGCGGTGGTGTCCAAGGTGGTAAAGGGACGACAGTCTCAACCCGTAGAACCTTTGAGCGTTCTCGGGCCGGTTAGTGCCAACCGGCTCCGCGGGAGCGCTCATAAGCGTCCACGGTATCGGCGCAGTCCTCCTCGAGGAGACGACCGTCTTCCCAGGTACTCTGATCCGCGGGATAAACGCGCCACTTCACCAGATACTGGTAGTAGCCCTTACGCCCACGGCACTTCAGGAGCTTCTCCACGTGGAAGTAGCGATCACCGTCGTTTCCGATCAACGGGGGCGGAGGTCGTAACGGTCGACTCGTCGTACCGGAACGCTCCGCGTCGTGCGCTGACGTCTCACGCCTCTGCCTCGGCTCGGGAGCCTCGGGGGAGGGGTGTCAGCGTCTCCTCGAGACCCAGCGACTGCACTTGACGTCCGTGCGTGGTCGTCTGCAAACCGTCGAGGCGACAGTGGCCACCTATCGCCGTTCTCGGCAAGAGGAAGAGGGACTAGAGCGTCGGGTGCAGGAGCTGCGGGAAGAACTCGGCCGGCAAGCCCGTGAGGTGCGTCACCTCTGCGATCGCGAATCGAATCTGGAGCGTGCTCGTGTGAGCGATCGTCAAGATCAGCATGATCATCGGGAGTGGATCCGTCACCTCTACTCGCGCGTAGGCGACTTGGAGGATCATCCTGCTCCGGCTGTTGCAGCTGCGCCCGCGGCGTCTGCCACTCCGGCTGCCCCAGTCCTGAATCAGGCCGACTTGGCGCGCGCAATGGCCCAGGCGCTGCAGCAGATGTCTCGCTCGCCAGACTCTCAAAGTCAGCCACCTCCGACGGGTGGTACGACTTGAGCATGCCGACGTAAAACGTTGGGTGTGTGGTCTTTGCCGATGGCAGATCCAGCGTATAGGCATTGCCATGGACGCCTATCACCGAGAAGGGTCCCACGAAGCGTGGTCGCAACTTGGTGTTGCCAACCGCCCACACCGAGTGTATAGGCAAGTGTTTTAGCGTTGAGTAACACCAAATCACCTATTTTGAACACATGTGTGTTAGCACGCCCGTGGCGATCGCTGTTTGCTTTTTGTCGGTCCTGCGCAGCAGCCATAGCGCCACGGACGCGAGTGCGGATCGCTTCTCCCGTCTCAATGAAGGATAGGAGGTTCCGTTTGACGGACGGACGCACGCCTTTGAGGCCTCTTGAGTCGTTTACGACAACTCCTCCCTCACCCAACTCAGAAGCCGGGGGCAACGACAGCGGCGTACGCGGATGCCGTAGGCCGTTGACGTAGAACGGCGTAAATCCTGTTGACGTAGAACGGCGTAAATCCTGTCGACGCATGCACTACATTGTTAAGCACGAACTCAACTTGCGCAAGCTGCGTACTCCACTTCGTGGGCTCTGCAACGCAGACACTGCGCAAGACGTCCTCCAGGACACGGTTAACGCGCTCCGTTTGACCGTCTTCTGTGGATGGTCCGCCGTGGACATGTCCAGCTTCGTCCCGAGAAGCCGGAAGAGGTGTTGCCAGAAGTGAGAGACGAACCGCGGGTCTCTGTCGCTGACAAACGCCTCCGGAAAGCCGTGATGCCGGAAGACATTGCCGACGAAAAGTTAAGCCGCCTGCGGCGCTGTCACACTCTTCTTCACGAGCACCAGCCTCACCATCTTGCTCAAGCGGCATACAAAGACCAAGATGCCAGTATGGCCGTGCCCATCGGGCGCTAACTCGAAGATGAAGTCCATTCTCACGGGGCGCCAGAAATCCGCCGAAACCGGCAAGCTCATCAGCGGAGCCGCTGCGGCCGGAGAAGGCTCAGACCCGAGCCAACTACTCCGGGCTCCTGGATCTGAGGAGCGAGTTAAGATCCGTTACGAGGCTCCCAGTCTGAGCCGCAGAGAAAGAGAAGTGACTGGAGCGACTCAGAGCCGGAGTTGCTGAGAAGAGCAGAGGCTCTTACGACCCGTGTCCTGGGTCCGAGAAAGAAGAGGACAAGAGTGTGTGTGGAGTGTGGAGTGCTGTACAAGGAAAACTCGGCGCAGTTCGAGTTCGGATCACACGTGCAGACAGGGACCTGCTGAGGCAGGGCCTATCTCCGCACAGGAAGACAAGCTTGGAGACACGAAGAGCTGGGATCGCAGTTGGTGTGTCCGTCGTGTGCTTGGGCCCAGAGCGTAGCCCCAGACACAAGGACCCCACCGTTCAAGAACAAGGCGAGGACTCACACGCCACGCTCGGACCCTCGCGGGTTAGAGCGTTCTGAGATCTGGTCTATTGACCCCATTCCCAGGTTCGAGTTGCAAAGTTCATCCGTGGTTTTGGATCACCGCATCGCCACACTTGCTCCCAAGCTGGCGATGCGTATAAGCGCTGGGGGTTGCTAATCCTTGAATCTCGTTAAGATTGTAGGTTCTACCACGTCTGACAACACTTTCTAGAGGACCTACACCAGCTCCTCGCAAACCACGTCCCGTAGACCTTCACCACTGATAACAGTTTTCATATTATTCATAACTACTCTGACCGCTTTTTCGTCTTGATGTTCCGCAAATTTATCGACGGTGATATGCTCCTGCAGAGCAAGGTTATCTCTAAAAGCCTGGCTATATCTTTTAGAATTGGCTGCAGAGACAGCCTTTGTAGCTTTCATTGCTGACGTCGCCGCCTTTAGTGCAGATCTCGCCGATTTTGATTTGTTGGCTTTGATTGCCATCTTCGCTTCTTCAGAACGCTTTTGGGCCTCTCCGTATACTTGATATGCTGCTTCAGATTCATCGTGGCGTTTTCGCAGCTCATCTTCATTTCCAGGATCATAAGGTTTATTACTTTGACGTCTAATAACCTGAGCAGACTTTACGATGGCTTCATTCAGTATTTTGAGATTTTCATCAAGATTGTAGCGTCGAGCTTTGTCAAGCTTCTGATACTCTACCAGTTTTATAGCCTCAGTATTACTTCTAGGTGAAGGGTAGTCAATTTCAGCTAGATAGCGATCGATGTCTTCAAGCCATTAAGCAGTGCTAAAAACGTATCCATCCATCTGATATTCTTCATTAACCCCTTCCAAGCTGCACCAGAAACCTTCTTATGTTGAGTCGTTTTCAATATTTAGTGGTTTCCTTTTTTATGGAACATCAAAGTAATATGTGTTGTGCGTCTTAACCACCCCAGTTACTTCCACCACAGGTTTCAATCGGAATGGGATTTTATGTCCTTAGCATGGGCCAGTTCGTAATAATCTCTTAGTATTGATTTGGCATTATTGTCTGCGTTGCTCAGGTTTTGGTTCATATCTTCATCAGCACCACTATATAAGCCTTGTTTTTTATCTTCCTCGTCAATTGGTGTGAAACCCTTTACATCAATTTACTTGTGCTTTTCGCCTACAAATTCCAATTTTAGTCCTCTCTCTTTAACCGAATTGACACACTTTTGAAGCGTCAACACCCAATTAACTTTCTTAGTAATAGCTGGCTTTGCTCGATTTGTCTTCAACCCATAAACAGAAACGGAATTACCATCTATCCACACGTATCCATTGTTATCAATGGGAAGAGGTTTAGCAGTACCGGAAAGTACTGGGACAACGTTTTTCTTAAACCATTAGATTCAATAATATCCCTGCTCTTGTGAATAAGCCAAAACAGTTCGATCTTACTATCAATATGATCGGACGTGGTAGATGTTAAATTGTCGAAAAGGAAGCTATCATCAAGTATTTGCTTGATAAGATCTGCAACATCTCTCTCTGAAGCATTCACTCGTTTTCTCTTAGAAAGCGTCTGCCATACCTGATACGGAGTATTTTTATCTTCCTGCTTCATTTCACCGCGTCGCTTCTTTTCTTTGATGTAATCAAGAAATCGAACATCGTTTGTTAGAATCTCTCCAATATGACTATTTTTCTCAGCCCAATCAATGCTTGGAACTAAAACTAGTTTTCCAGACTTAATACTATAAGTATTAGCACCTTCTCCTATGCAGTATTTAGTCAGCTGGCTCCCATTATGAGAAAGCTGATAAATTTCAAATATCTGAACAACCGCTCCCTTTGATTTATTTTGATCGTTAACTCATCATCGATTAATTTATCATCTTTAACTAATGAGGGCTTCGCTTCGGTTGTTGAAGGTTTGATATCGACAGGTGCAACTTGCTCCACCGTAGCAAGCCTTGTAGTTCGTGTATTCGTTTGAGCATCATCGTCTACCATAACAGGGCGAGCATTTACATCTGGTCCTCGCTCATCGGTTGATACCTCAGGGTTTATCTGGGAGTTTTCATCACTCACCGTTTTTTTTTAAGATCTCAGCACGACTCTTCTTCAGCTCTTCAGGTGTCGCTTCATCAGGCCCTACTGAAATATCAGTCTGAGTTGATTCAGTTCATTTCTTGGGAAGCGTAGTTATTCCATTCGAGATATCACTAGCCCAAGAGGCTCCTTCATACATTTCACGCTTAGCATTAGATTGACGGACACGTCTCTGAGCTCGTTCAAGAAGCTCTTGACGCTTTTGCTCTCTTTGAGCTATCGATGAGAAATTGGGGAACATCGTGCTTATATTCAGCGAATCATAAAAATGATTACTCGTAATTACCAGTAGCTCGGCATGACAGAGTCGTGTCGAAACGGTTAGTACGAATGACAAATGTGATTGCGTTCTTTAGGAGACTCAGATATCGGCCATTGATGCAATGAAATGAAACACCAAATATGTTTTCAAACTATTGACGATAATTTCGATAAACAATGGTTTTACGAAAATTTCGCTTGCGTCAAGATTGATCAGCTCATTCTTGATTCGATGAACTTCCTGAATAACCCAAAGCTTACGTCGAAGCTTGGTCAGCTCACGTTCTTTCTCTATGCAATTACACATCGAGCAACGAAGTTGCAAAGCGATTTGCGTTATCTATATATCAAGTCATATATTTTCAAAATATTGGAAACATATTGGAACTAATATACACGAGCCGAAGCTTTAGAGGATGTATCTATTTATATTTATTCAAAAGCTAATCTGAGTTCATATTTTTTAAAGCACTCCTTCTCAAGCGTTAATCTACGATTCTTATTGATCAGGAGCAAATTATCTTGCGGTTCCCATGAGTCAGGCTCATTCCCAACCCACTGAACCAAGTATTTGTACTTTCCGATCGCATCTTTTCGTGTTCTAAGATCTTCTCGGCTATTAAAATATCGCCCTATTAATTGTGGCATCAGTTGATTTCGTTTGCACGATCTTCAAATCGTTTGGAGCTTTATAGAGTGTATGACCATTCTTTAACCTGATTTCAACTCGGTATCCGTCCATACATATAATTGTGTACACAGCTTTGCTCCATCAAGCTGCTTCCTTACCAAACGTTTGCTTTTGCAGCCGATAAAGGACATTGCTGCCTAATCCAAGCTCATTTTTGCCCCTTTCTTGGTTATGAGCAAGCTCGACTCCATCACTTTACCTTACTGGCATCGTTTGGGGTCATACCAATCGATCGGTGAAAGTTTCCAATAATGTCAGTGATAAGTTTTAGCGAAATCCGTTTGGGAGACATTTTAGTTAGTCTCTGCTTCAACGTTCTGTTAGATCTCTCGATTTTCCCCATAGTGTCATGATCACCGGGTTCATTGTTGTAATGGTCAATTTTCTTCGATTTAAAAAATGCTTGTGCTTGTTTGTTCATGTATTCAATTCCGTTGTCGCTTGTGAGGATATCGACTTTATTACTATGAACGAATGCTTTCAGACCTGTGAGTACGGTTGGAGCAGTCTTGTTCGATAATAGCTTATCATAACCAAGGCGAGAGTTGATGTTGATAGCCGTCAAAATTGGACATTTTTCCCAGAAAGCAAGATCCATCTGCCAAGAATTGGGATTATGAGAAGCAATCTTAAAACCATCATACTTACGCTTCTACTCTTGAAATCGTTGAATGTCCGTCTGGGATGAATACCACGCTTTCACAAATTTGAGTGTAATCGTGGGGTCTAAATCCCTTGATTTTTGATACAAAGCTTGAGCACCGACATATCCCGTTTTCGGCTCATAGTATAGCTTTGACGGCATATCCATATTTCGATGTTGTGCGAGACAAGAACTCCCCACACGTGTAATTGCTTATAAATCCAAAGCTACTGTCGTAATACCATCCTCAAGTACGCGACGCTTGTCGTAATAATAATTGAGGACCTTCTTCGTTTGGCTGTAGGTGATAATTGACTTAGTCTCCTAGCTCAGTCAAAATCCCTTGTTAATTTCTTTTAGTGTTATGCGATCACGTAGAGTATTTCAAAGCCATCTGGGTTAAGTACATCGCTGTTCCGACCACTCCCTGTTGGACTACCTTGGCACTAACCTTGACCTTGTATGATTCGTCTGGCAGGTATCATACATATTTTTTTTAGACAGAGATACCGTAGCATCACCAGACCAATCATCCTTAAACAAGCCAGGTGTGCGTCGATGAAACTTAGCAACGTCATTGCTATAGTCGCGGGGGAACTGATCGTACTTGTGCTGCTTGAAGTGATCACGTAGCTCGGGCTTGATACAGTTTTGAAACGGATTTTCGCAGCTGAATACGATGTATGCTGAGTCTGCGTCCATCTCTTGGTATTGAAAGTTTGATCGATCGAAGTAAAAGTCGATACAGTCATAGTAGAACTGTAGCATCCGTCGTTTAGCCAGCTGATAGATGGCAATTGACAAATGGATCGGATTATTGTTCTTGAGTCGCCGTTTCTTATGGTAATCTCACACGCATCATTAAGCTCTTCAAGCAAATGGAATGTGAAGTGCTCGATTATGTTCTTGATGGCTTTGTCGTTAGACTCGTGCTTAATCTCGTTGTGCTTGCTCATGTTCATATTAGATCGACCGAAAGCGCTGTTGCCTACCAGTTTCATCATCTCAGCGATCATAGCATTGGACTTGTCAGCATCACCCTCACGTTGAGCGTTATGAAACTGTTTGCATGAATGGTTCAAACGCTTTGTGGGAGTTGGCTTCGATGAAAGAGTACGTTTTTGTAATCTCCATTCCATGGCTGATGTACCACTTGATCAAAGGAGCATATATCATAATGTTTCACCAAAGTAGCTACCAATAAGCTTACGAGTTGGTTTTGCTGGGTTTTGTTTGCGCGCCTCATTGTACTTAAACATGTGCTGACCGATTACATTCTCATCGCTACAGTCGATAAACGTGTTTTTGAAAATAGGGTCATCTCACTAAAGTACTATTTTAGGTGTTGTGGAGTACGAATATCACACTCGAGGAAGTCAAAGATTTTGTCATTCTTAATATCATCGATAATCCCGTCGTACGCTTCGATAGAGGTTAGGCGTCCGCAAGGCATCTCACTACCTAGGGCCCATAGGTACAAGGCATTGGCATCATATCCGATAATCTTCTTACAGAGCTTACCACCGCGAATCTAGGTCTCATTTCGCTTGGCGTAGCGATTGAAGATGATTGACGGACCGCGAGAGTAATGTTAGTCATCATCTTAGCGTAAATGTCCTTCTCTTCTCTGTCAATGCTATACACAAGCTTGTCTGGGTTGAACTCGAGGAGCTTCTTGTATCGAAAACCTCTCAGCGACATATCCTTGCGAGCAACGTTGCACTCGATACAGCTGGTCAAGATATTACCATCGATATGACCAAGTTTATTGTTGATTCGATCCGCTGAAGCAGTGTCAGCAGTCAGCTGACAGTAGCATAGCCCACATAGATACTTTTGCTGCTTCAGAAGGAAGTCAAGGTGTTCAATAGTCATATTGAACTCTCGTTTGGCCTCAGCATCCTGACTCTTGTATCCGCTCATGCGTTTGGTTGGGAAGTTAAATTCGTTCGCACACTCCTTGGTAGGGTACTTAAGATTGTTAAAGCATGTTTGATACATGGCAATTTCAAAGAGACCAGGGAGGGTTACACCATCGGTAAACATATCAAGATCAAAACTGCTTGAATAATTCACGCTGAGCCTTAACAGCCTTGATAAATGGAACTACGTCAGAATATTGTACCAAATAAGTAAATCCTTGATCGATTTCATTTTATAGTGCCAGACAAAATGGACGCGATTGTAGTCATCCGCACTGATGCTGGTGCCACATAGCTCACTGTCGAATCCAGACTGGGGAGGCACTTTGGTCTCGTTAGTACATTGAATGAGGTGATGTACTCATATGGGAATATTTCCTTACCCAGACCACAGATACATCGAATTTTGTCATCACACTTGCAATCACCTAGGTATGTTGTCAGGTATTTATTGTAGCTCGTTCCTGCTGGTACGTAGTTGCTAAAGTCAAGCACCTTCATATCCGATGTGACAATACACATGTAGCTTGGTTCTTGATGACTGATTTGATGTTGTATGTTCCTATGGTAGCGAACAAGTCTGCCTTGATCAGATTAATTTTTTTTATCGTGGCGTCCTGAGTTAAATCCAAGGACTGGAACCTGATCCAAGGTTTGCTTGATCTTACCGAAGTCCAAGCGCTTTTTACCGAAGGATAGCTTACTATGAAAATCGAAAAAGCTGGCAAAATCGCCGGATTGGATCGAAGCATCCACATCCTCTATCTTATGCATATTATTATCAAAAGAAGCGCCTTGGATGCCCATACCTACCAAACCGTGAGCATTTATGATCTTACGAAGCAATGTCTCGTATTTGAAGACATTTTATTGCTGGATCTTCGCTCCGACAACGTTAATGTACAGGAACATATCCTTGAGCAAACGCTTAGGATCATCACTGACAAAGCAGCGAACCTTATCCGTCAAACTGTCTGCTACCGAGACAGATACGGGGATGTGCTCATTTGTGAAGACAGTACTCTCCCCGTGCTGAGTCGCTGTAGGCTTCAGAACGGCCTCAACGTCGTACACAACAAAGTGATCACGGTAGTGGTATTTTCCTTAATGGAATACTTCGTCAGTAGAAAACGGATTGTATTCGAAGCTGGTCGATATATATATAGTTGGCTCTTCAGGAAACGATTCAATATTTACGAGCTCACACTGGTTATTCTTATGGCTTCGAAGCTTGTCGGAGCTGACAAATATCATCTCACGCTTGACGCATTGGTACTTGCGCTGAAGCATATCGATATTATCGATGTAGAGAGCGTGATTCTCGTATGACAGTATATTGACAGCATCAAACTCCTTATCCGAACGCCGAATGCATTCAACGTTGCCCGTTTCTACATCCATCGTGAATACGTTGATGCTAAGCTGGAAGCAGTCCTCAAGCTCATCAAACTGGAGAATATCGATGGGTTTGAAGCTGCGAAACAGACTTAGATTAATGTTAATAAACTTGTACGAGCAGTACTGCTTGAATGCTTGCTTCACCAGCGCTTGGATTCTACGTGGATATTTTTTGGAGTCCTCCTGCTTGTGGTATGCGATGCAGTGAAACACGCACTTGTTGTTAGTCTTAAAACAATTATTACACTCTTGTTGTCGCGGATAACCTTAGGAACGACGGCTTCACTATCACTGAGTACGTGCTCGCGTTGGTAAATGAAGATTTTGAATCCAGTGATTGCCTTTACCAGACTTAGGGTAGTTTAGGTTCGGTCGCACGGAAAGTCGCTTGAGCTGAATGAGGGTGCTGGGACGGAAATCCAGGGCCAGCATCGTCACAAACGGGTGGAGCAGACATGAAGGCTCAGTGACTTGCACGGCCAGCCCGTGGACCCCAACTTCGCCCCCGCCTTCGCCGCCGCACGTCAAGGCGCACGGTCTCTACTGCTAGTTCAAGATGGCCGACGTAATGCTCGCTTCGGTGGACTCGTGCTCGACGTCTTGTTTGTTGTCGCTGGCCGAGAAGGTCGGCAGAATGCGGGCGCAGTGGCTACACGCGAGCTGTCCCAAGCGCGGTCTTATGATCGACCAGCTCGCTGGACAGCTCTACAAGGGAATGCTGAAGGTGCTGCTGTCACGCATGCTGGCGGAGGAGGTGGCGCTTACGAACGACATGTCTGTGGCGTCATGGACATCCAGAGGATGGAGCACAAGCATGGCGAAGCCTCAGTCAGCAGCTCTTAACTTCAGTTCACGGTCGTGCTTGAGGAAAAAGGCACGTTCAAGACGGTCACGGTCATGGTGTTCCGATCTGATAGCTTTCCACAGGACGGCCTCAACGATAGTGCCACCCTTTACTACCCTAATATTGTAAAGTCGTGGATCTACCGTCTTACCCCGCACACTACGCCTAGGCACTATGCTACGAATTTCAATACAGACGAGAATTATTCGAATAGAGCGCCTGGGCGTTTTGCAACGAACACTTTTACTATGGTTGAAGACTGCCAAACCGGGTCCTAAAATCTTGCTAAGTCGTGAAGGCCTGACCCCCCCCCACAAGCCAGCATGCATTCAGTTCACAAACCGAATCTGTAATGTTAGGTCTTTTATTTCCTCGGTGGCCATGTTCGAAACGGATGCTTTGCCACGGGCGGGACGAACCGAGCCCAGTGAAGTGGGCTCCCTGATTTAGTGCTCCGTGCTCTCCGTATAATTGGGCTCTCCAACAATTTTCGAACGGCTCCCAACTTAATTCGCCATTAGCATCGGGCTCGTGCTAAATCGAGGAGCCCTTATACTGGGAACACCTCGTTAGAGGCTGTAGACAGCCCACCCAAGATTAATTCCACGGTATTGCGTACGCGTAACCTGGGTCAACATTCGCGTAACATGTCGGCAAAGCTTCAATTGTAACAGCAAAAAAACGGAAACGTTGGAGGCCAGGATTTAGTCTTTTTATATGTACGACCTCGTTAAAGCTTCTCGTTTTTCGTAGGCTTGAAGTCTTCAGTGCTGGGGAATCTACATGATGAATGAATATGCATCGTCGAAGCTCTCTGAATGTGTCTTCGTCGTCCCCGTTGCCCCCTCACAGCCAAAGTTAGACATCCAATTTTCGTACATAAGACGCAACTTGCAGTGTTTTGCTATCTCCAGGATCGTTACAGGATTATACCAGGATTAAGGCCAGGATTCGCACTTAAGTGGGGATAGTTGTGTACTTTTTTCTGAAAATAATCCTGGCCTGCAACACCCGCCCAAAATAAATCTGCGTGTTCCCAGCCTAAGTCGCAGACGATCTAGGTTTTATAAATCTGGCTCCCCGGTTTGAAACGGAACACAAAAAAGTGGGTTCAGTCGAAATTCGGGCTCCCTTCAGAAAGGGGAGTCCGGGCTCGGCGTGGGTTTGCCGAATTGGCATTAGTACTTTCGTTTAATACAATTATAAACAACCCATATACTTTTTATTCACGAAATGTAAACAGTAAATTAAAGGATTTAATAAAGCACCGTCTTCGTGCTGTGCAATGACTCCTTGATGGTGGAGCTCATGCACTTTTTCTGCTTGGTTTTGGCTAAGGTCATCGCTTTAGATCAGATAATGAAAACCGTACTAGTTTGCATGAGCTTGGTCGCTGCAAGCCAAGCCACTGGCTGGCATTGATCCTGGCACGACAATCGAACTTAAGCTGAAAATTACAGGGCGTTGTATATAATCGATTTTTTCTCTGTGATTTTTATAACTCGAATACAACTCCTAGGCGTTGTGTGCGGGGTAAGACGGTACAGTAGCTCTGGTGGTCGTGAGGTTGCGTAGTTGAAATCGCTGCTGTCCCGAAAGAAGGTTTCAGGAATGTTCTCGGTGAAAAATTACGGTAAGGAAAAAACTGCCGGCGTAATGATCTACAGTACTATATTGCGAGTTCTACTCGAGCTTTCCGCGCACGATTGATCCAATCAATCAAGCGAGATCGCCCAGCGAATCGACCGAAAACTGGGAAGCACTTGGCCCCACTATTGACTCCATTAAGTACGAACGCAGACTTCGAAGCGTCGTTTTTCGGACCATATGTTTTGCTTTGGTCGATTGGCTTTGACTTGGGTTTTGTATTGTCATTTTCACCCAAATTTGTAGAACCTGGAGGGGAAATCGGAGTTCTCCGAATCGATTCCACCGGTTGTTGCCCAATCAGAGGTGACCTTCGTCTAGCACTTCACTTCGCATTCTTCCGGCAATATCCAGCAACACCGGTCCGGCGGAGCTCTCCTCGACGCGTTTCGCTCGATGCGAACACACCTAACCAAGCGCAAGCGGTACGAGGGCCCAATCCTCGTCCCTCACCAGCTCGAAGCCCCAATCCTCGCTGGATCCAGTTGGAAATGGTGTTGATGTGCTTGTTGTAGATCGTCGCCAGTTGCGTTTTCGACAAGCCCAGGTAGAAGTAGCCGTAGAGGGTGTGCATGATAGTGTTCGCCGACGCGTGGCGCCCACTCACCGCCTGCTGGATGCTTGCCATCGTCGGTTGCCAGTCGGGCGACTGCTTGAGTTGAGGGAAGCCGAGAACTTTGATCTCTGGCTTCTGATTGGCTGAATATGACACGAATCGACTTCAAATCGATTCGCGAAATCGATTCGATTCAGGCTATTCTCACAAATTCGAATGGAACTGACAATATGTGGTGGCTCAGAACACGCTAACAAACTGATCAGCATCCGCAAATTTGGACGGACAATAATACTGCTGGAGCATGAACCTGAAACTCGATAGGCACCATGTCCATGACGCGCGCACGAAGGCCGATCTACAACATGAAAAACAGGGATGAAGTGAGTTTCGGAGGGCTTGACAACACTCGCGTTGCTTTGAAGGCAACGCACGTTTAGTATCAGCACTCCGATACTAAGCAGCACCAGCAGCAGCTTCGTCAGCTCTTCGTGGAAAAGCACGTTTGCAGAGCCGTAGAGCAGCCCAGACACCGTGACGATGACGGCAGCAGCCATCAGAAAGACATTGCGCCGGCCCCACTTGGACAGCGAGCGATCCGACATGGCGCCAAGGATCGGACCGAGGAAAATCTGGATCAAGCTGGGAACAAACCGCGTCACCGAGTCGGAGATGCCCATCGATGCCATGTACGAGATTCGCGTGTTCGTGAACACTGTGTCTGTACGTGGAAGAAGAAGCAGTCAGCTTTCTGCACACGAACAGAGCAGCACAACTGCAACGCACTGAGAATTGCGTAGCCGCCCACGGCATGACGAGAGCGAGGCACGTTCGGAACGCGCGAGTCCGCAGCGTCCATTGGATGTCCGGGGCGTGGAGAATGCTGCCGAGTCCATCGTTGCCTCTGGCGTGGTCGGTGCTGTGCCGGTTATCGTCAATTTCCACGGCGACCGCGTCGTCGCTTTCCGAAGTGAATCGCATCACTTTGAGCTCGTTGGCGCTGGCTGGTTCTTGGTCTTTCAGTGGCGTGGCAGCTGTTTGGCGTTCAGGGGTCGCGCAGCTCACGTAGGCGCTCGAGTCCTCGCCATTGCCATCGTCCTGCAGCGGCCGCAAGCGCAGCGAGCTCTCGTCGGTCATCCCGCAGACTTGTTTTCTATCCGGATAGTGTCGGACTGTTTCGAGCTCTTCTTCCAGAGGCTCCAAGAACGACCACTACGCGACATTAAAGTCTGCAGAATATTATATTCCGGCTACAAGCTTCAAACAGTAAAAGCGTCGGATGGATGCCTGCGAGACATGATACACGGAGTTTTTTTTTCTTGGGCTCTTGGTGCTGAAGCATCTTCATGCCAGCTGGCTGGAGCTCTACATACGGCTCTGGATCATCGTTAAAAAAAAAAAAATCATCGTTGATGATCATCACGGTTAGGAGATTCGTTACTCCAAAACGCAGATTCAGAAGGCAAAGGCAAGACGGCAAGCGGTGATCTAACTACGAAGTGAATAATGTGAGCTTGTGGAAAGCAATCAAAAATAGAGCAACATGCATTCAACCGCGACTATTTCCTCACTGGTCTTCTTCGTCTCCGGGTTGTCAAGTGGAACTCGTCGTTCCATCACATCAGCGGCAGCAAAGCAGAAGGTCGATGCGGTCGAGCCGCGCGAGGCCAAGCTTTTGAGTCAAAACCTGGACGGTGCGGCCATTTCGTCCGAGTCTCCCTCCTTCGTTCTCCTCCTTGAGTTCTAAGCGAATAGTCCAGGTCGAGGCGTGATAGGACAGCACACCAAATCCAGCTTACAGGTCCTCGTCCTCATCCGGAAGGGGCACCGCAGCAGCGGCAGAGCTAGCGTCAGCCTCAATCTGGGCAATCTGTTCCTGGGAGATCGTGACCTCAGGCGGGCGAAGGGCGGGGGCCTCGACGAAGGTCAGGTTGTTGTCGCTGCACAGGTGAAGACAGTACAGAAGTCAGTACATAAAGTCCATGCGAGTAATAATACAGATGCAGTGCAAGCGTACCCAACAAGCTTGCGCGCGAGCCACAGGAACGGCTTCTCGAACTGGTAGTTGGACTTGGCCGAGATGTCGAAGTACTGCAGGTTTTTCTTGCGGTGGAACGTGATCTGCTTGGCCTTGACCTTGCGGTCCTTGACCTCGACCTTGTTGCCGCACAGCACGATAGGGATGTTCTCGCAGACGCGGAACAGGTCACGGTGCCAGTTCGGGACGTTCTTGTAGGTAATACGCGACGTCACGTCGAACATGATGATAGCGCACTGGCCCTGAATGTAGTAGCCATCGCGCAGGCCACCAAACTTCTCCTGGCCGGCCGTGTCCCAGCAGTTGAAGCGGATGGGACCGAAGTTCGTGTGGAACGTGAGCGGGTGCACCTCCACGCCGAGCGTGGCCACGTACTTCTTCTCGAACTCGCCCGTCAAGTGGCGCTTCACGAAGGTGGTCTTGCCGACACCGCCGTCACCCACAAGGATGAGCTTGAATTCCGGGACGTTCTGGGCCTGAATAAGTCAACCACGAAGTCCTGTCAGTGTTACTGGCCTGTCTGTCTGTTATTGTGCTGCGCCGTGTGTCCGTCCTGGGCTTGAGTCCCTCAATTCTGCCTCCCCCTGTCTGTTATCCACGTGTATGAACTCTTCCAAGTCCCCACGGCGGCTGTAGCGACTGCTGCAGTACTAGATCCCGACTCTTGGGTTCATTTAGGGAGGATCTGACGTGATGGCGTCACTTCCAGGGCGTATTTGAGCGCGGGAAGACGCAGGGAGGGGGGCGAAGCTCTTGGGCACGCAGTCGGCCAGGCGCGGGTCCGCACAGCGCAGCACAGCTCTCATATATTCACGTACCATCTTGTCTAAGTCGCGTGCGCTTCTGGAACTTTACCAACTATCGGGCGCTTTGGGCTTGCGAATGGGAGCGAAACCCACGTCCTCCACCAGTCTGAGACCATAGTGAAGCCAAGTGACTACTTGCCCGCGAGGTTTTTCGATGAGGTTTTATTTTAGGCCTGAAAATTGTAGTGAAAGATTGATCGGGACGAGAAAGCGTATGTTCGGTGACGCCATAGAGCCGATACATGGCTACAGCTGATAACGCAGTGCTGGTCGGACGCCGCTTTGGTGCGAGGCAATAACGACCTGCCTTATTGCTTCTCTTGATATATTTGCATTGTTGATGCAGAAAGGGTCAATCTAACGTCTGTGCATTGTTCGAGTAGTGTTCAACAGCGTGTGCTCGCGGCTGCGGCTTGGTCCGACTACACCGACACGTCGGACGACAGCAATGGCAAAGGATGTTTCACGGTGGGTGTTATTATGTTTTAGCGCAGATAGCACGGCAATTGTGCAGTCATCTCCAGGTGCTTCCAATCAGTTCGCTTTGACGGCCCCACCAGCCTCGGTTCGCTCGTGATCGAGCTCAAATCACCACGTTCACCGTGGAACCTTGTCAACCTTGCACCATGAGTGCTCACCACACTTTGTCCAAACTATCCCGCAGACCGTTTTTCAGTTGTGAAAACCCAGGTTGCTTGGGGCTAGCACCACTATTTTTCCAAACCCCTGTCAAATCCGATTTGTGTGCTCCTAAATTTACCTAATTTTGCGTCACAAAAAATGACTGGGCATGGGGAGCCTCCACAATCTGCACAGACTCAAGCGCGCCGCAGTTGACACTTTGATCCTCTTGCCACCAAGACCTTCGACCATGCACCTCATGTACTACCTCGGCGATGATGGCAAGCGCGTCTACACGCTCAAGGTGCGTCAAGAGCGTCAAGAGCAGCAAGGTCTTCCATGCGTGCTATCGTTTACTCACCTGCGCTCTGTGTTGTGCGTTTTCCTCTTGCAGAAGATGACGCCGGCCGGTGTCCCCACCACCTCCGCTCACCCGGCGCGCTTCTCGCCCGACGACAAGTTCTCCAAGGAGCGCATCACTACCAAGAAGCGCTTCGGCCTGCTGCCCACGCAGTCGCCCGACCCGATCTTCCAGTAAAATGGACCAGACCTCGAGCCAGCAGGGACAGCTTGCGCGCGCGGCGGGCATCTAGTGTCAGGCAGGTGTCCTTGTGTCGACCGCTAGCAGCGCTGTAGATTTATAGACCTAACGTAATAACAAACCAGTGACCTCAACGACGGACGCTCTGCAGCTTTTCTTCCTGTGGAAGCCACCAGCACTTCCGAGTCCTCCAGCTTCACTGTGGCGTGATCTGCTTGATGCCACCACCTCAGGAGGCAGCTTTGCTACTGTATAACCTCTGTATGGCTAGCTAGACATTGCCCGAATGCCGCAGTCCCGTGAACTATTCAGCCCGTTCGTGATGAACTTCCTTCATACTTGACCCGGAAGCTCGACGGTCTCTCTTAATACTACAATAACTTGTAGTATGTCACTACTTCTGCAATGCTGTCTCCGTACATCGAAGAGCTTGCCTCACTTGCATCGCCGACTTGGTAGTCCAGTTGGCATATCGACTTAATCGTATTCCATCCTCTATACTATTTTATCCCATAAAAAACTTAAAAAGGCAAGACAAGTCATGGAGTTGATGTCAAGCAGCGAAGACGAAGGCGACTCGCCCACGTCTCCAGCTCGGTCCAAGCCCTCGCAGAGCCAAGACAGTCTCGAGGACGAGCTGATGAGCCCCTCGGCTAGGCTCACAGTGCAGGACCGGCCCCGCCAACGCAGCACGGAGAAGAAGCCCAGGCCTTCGCCCTCCCAAGGCAAGCGTGTCATCTCGGCGCGCGAGCTGCTCATGAACTTCCTGCCGGCTGCAAAGCAGAAGAAACCTGCAAAACAAGCCAGAGACTCGGCGGTGGACGCAGCAGTTGCAGCCTACGACTTGGTCGCCCTCAAGAAGAAGCCTCCACCTCCAGTCAAGGACGAAGAGAAGCAGGAGAAGGAGCTCACAGCCAGTGAGCGTATTGCACGGAAATACGGGCTGGTGGCTGCATCCAGGGCGTCGCCCAAGGAGTCGTCACGTGAGCGTGGCAGCTCTAGCTCGACAGGTTCAGGGTCTAGTACCGCAGGACGCTCAACGTCCACGGAAGATCATGCAACACCGAGGAAAGAGACGGCGTTGCCGATGCAAACACCAGGGGCGAAGAGCAAGAAGAGGACGTTCTGGGACGCCCAGACAGCTGGGGTGGATACTGAGCGTCGAGTCGAAGCTAAGTCGACGTACGTGTCGCCGTTCAGCAACCCCGACGGGTTCGTGGACATGAAGCGGAGGCGACAGAGACGACAACAGCCAGTCGAGGAAATGAGCCAAGAGGAGATGAAAAGCGCTCGCGACGCGTTCTATGACGACTCGAAGAGCGAGGCCCAGGACGTCGGACCTCGGCCCAGACACATCATCGGCTCCGCCATCCCTGATGCAGACGAATGGATGTCCGGCTCAAAGGAGATGGCGTCTGACGACGAAAAAGCTACTGCAAAGGCTACCGCTGGAGTGGAAGCAAGTGCGACGCCTAACGTTAAGTCTACTGGCTCGGGCAGCCGAGAAAAGCGCGCACCGTCGAAGCGGCAGACACGAAAGCGAAGAACGCAGACACAATTGTGCGACTCCAGCGAAGAAGAGAAGGAGGCCTATACGAGTGAACGGTGGCCTCAACTTGATCCACCCAAGGTACGCTATGATGTTTTCGCTGTAAAAGCCACAGAATCTAACACTGGTTGCGGCTGTGTTGGTTAGGCGGATGCTGGGCCTATGGTCTTGTCCTCCTCAGAGAAGGAAGGGTCCAAGACGCTCGAAGTTTGTGCGAATCTCAACAGCTACTTGTTCGACTACCAAAGTGTAGGCGTGGAATTCCTCTACAGCGCCTACCAGCGCAACACGGGCGCAGTTCTGGGAGACGACATGGGTCTGGGCAAGACTATTCAGGTCATCGCGTTCCTGTCGGCGATTCTAGGCAAGTATGGGGATCACCGCGATAAAGATGCGTGGAAAGCGTTGCTGCATCAGCGCCGTGAACGGTACGACAACTCTAGTGGAGGCCACCCTGAAGACTCGGGATTCAGCTTCGCTGGCGAGGTCGCACCAATCTTTATCGTGATGCCGGCGTCTCTGCTGCACAACTGGGAGCATGAACTTCACACGTGGATGAGCTGCTCGACGATTATTTTGCGAGGAAAGCCGAGCGACCGCGACGCTATGATCGACCAAATTGCTAGGTACTGTGTGTCTGGGGTCATTTGTGCGTATTCCGTAACTCATGGCACGTGTTGCTTGGTGCAGGGGCGAGTATGAGATCGTCATTTGCAGCTACGACATTCTCAAGATGTACTTGGCTCGCCTGCACAAGATCCCGTGGGAAATGGTGATTCTGGACGAGATGCATTGCTTGAAGAACCCTGAAGCCCAGCTCACGAAAGCTGTGAAGGCCATCAACTGCAAGATCCGGCTTGGTCTGACAGGCACGTTGATGCAGAACAACGAGAAAGAGCTGCATTGCTTGGTTGATACCATCGCTCCAGGGGCGCTTGGATCCTGGGCGGAATTCAGCATGTACTACGGAGATGATATTAAGTACGGAAGAAAGAAGTCTGCGGCTCCTGAAGCAGTGAAACGGAGTCATCAGAAGGAAAAAGAGCTGCGCGAGAAGCTGATCCCGTACTATCTCCGGAGAGAGAAGGACATCAACCCGACATTTCAAGAGGTTAAGAAGAGCGATCAAGTGGTCTTCTGCGACCTCACACCGCTTCAAATGGCAGCCTACCAGCGAGTCTTAGCAATGCCTGAGTTTCAGCTGCTTCAGCGGGGCGAGGAGAAGTGCGACTGTGGCCGCGACAGCAAGGAGAAGCGTAAGAAATGCTGCTACAAGGTACCATCGGATCTCGGGGAGACCCCTGGGTTACTCTACGAGCGCTTTCACGAGAATGGTCCGTGTAAAAACTGTCCGAACTGCATGGGTCTTCCGTGTGTGGCGATGCTACTGAAGTTATCGAATCACTTGGAACTGCTGAAGGTGAATCCGCGTGATGCAACGGAACTGCAACATTACCAAGCCGAGTTTGCAAGAACAGCGTTTGGCAGTGACCTGGAAACTGTTGGTGGCGTGAACCAGGTCTCAAGTTTCCAGGAAATGTGTGCGATTGCAACGAAAACTTGCGGGAAAATGGTTGTGTTGGAGAAACTCCTCGCGGTGTGGAAAAAGCGTCGAGAGAGGACGCTAATCTTCAGTCGAAGCACTCGCATGCTCGACATTATCCAGCTCTTTTTGATCACCAAGGCAACGAGATACAGCAGGCTGGACGGGAATACGAAGGTGGAGGAGCGTTTGCAGATGGTGAACGATTTCAACAGTCCTGACAGCAACACGACCGTATTTCTGATCAGTACGAGGGCTGGTGGTGTAGGGCTAAACCTACAGAGTGCCACAAACGTCGTGATATTTGACCCTAGCTGGAACCCAGCGCACGACTGCCAGGCTCAGGATCGGGCGTACCGTATCGGACAAACGAAGGACGTGCAAGTGTACAGACTCATTACCCTGGGGACAATCGAGGAAATGATCTACGTCCGGCAGATTTACAAGCAGCAGCTCAGCGACACAACCTTAAAAGGATCCAACGCGCCCAGATACTTTGAGGGTGTTCAAGGAAACCCTCGCCAACGGGGTGAGCTGTTTGGAATTGCGAATCTCATCTGCTGGAAGCCTGGCGGTGTGCTGAAGGGGATTCAGGATGCGTACCAGCGAAGTCGAGATGGTTTGATGATTCAGCAGAACCGGGTTCGATATGACACTTCTGCGGTGAGAACTCCGGCCAAAAAGTCGACTGGGAAGAAACGAGTGAACGTCTTGGATGATGACGAAGGCGAGATGATTGAAGTCGCCGATGAGCTGGTTTCGGAGATTCTGACACCGGAGGAAGAGCTTGCGCCAACGCCCACTGACGAAAAGCCTGCCACCATTAGTAGTGATAGCGGTGATGATGATATGGACGCGCTACTGAATGGAGCGACGACGTTCCGTCACGAAGAGATTGTGGGGGAGCAGGATGAAGACTCGCAACTCGAAAGCCACGCTGCAGTGGTTTACGAATCGGAATCGGAGCAAGAAGTACCGGCTCGGGCAAGTGCTGCTGTCGGTCAAGGTGCCACCGGATCATTGCCTAAGAAGCCTCGTGCCAGCATTCTATCACGCATGAAAGACGCACAAAACCCCAGCGGTGACGCTACCTCCTCTCCTGGTCCAGGCACTCAAAAACGAGTATACGTTCCGACGTATTTGTGAGGTAGAAATGATAGTTGTATTTGAGAAGTGGGGAGGCGTGTGTTGAATGCACTTGCGAGCTGTACGACGCGAATTCATGACACGAAGGAAGGAAAGCGAGCTAACTAGCTCTGGCGCGTGAATGGTGGCGGCGCGAGTTCCGCGATTTTCTGGACTTTGAAGTCACCACGGCGTGGTCTTGGCAGATCTCTCGCGCGCGACCCATGAAGGAAGTCGTGGTGATCGGCACCATCCCAAGCGAGATCATTCTCGTGATGAGACTGGAGAGCCCCAGCATGAGTTCGGGTGTCACGGCGCCGAACAGCCAGCCCAGCGCCGCGAACTGATACAGAAACGCAAAGCTGAAGGCCACCATGAGGCAGCACTTCTGGCTGCGAGAGAAGCCGACCCAGAGCGGGACCGTGTTCACCAAGTACCCGATGAATACCACAAAGCAGCAGCTCTGTTGCACGAAACACAGCACAGAATAAGGAAACCAGCGCGGGACTGAAAGATGGCGGAGACGAAGGGCCGTACCAGCTCGGCGAACACCACAGAGCCGTAAACCCCGGGCATATCGATCGCAGTGAGTGAGCTCCACGGCATGGAAGACGTGGTGTCCTGCGCTCAAAAGCAAATAAGCTGCGGATTACAAGACTTGAAGGAGGAGCGAAGGCGCACCTGAACCACAGCAGACAACTCGTCTTCATCCATGATCTGCGAATGACATCACGTCGTAAGTTTCAGAAGAATCGCCTTACGTTCTCGGAATGATAACAAGTACCTTGACAGTCAAGTCAAAGTCGTCTTGAGCTGGTAACTCGTCATGAAACGCAGGCAGAGTTACCAGCGGCAACTCGCTGATCTGCGCTTGGATGGTATCCGGCAGCTTCAAGTCGAACTCGACAAGTTCTCGCTCGCTTTCCAGATGAACTTCATCTCGATTAAGTTGGTTCTTGTTCGTTCGGAAGTACAAACTCGGGTCGGTGTCAACGACCACCGTGCCGTCCGTGCCAAGCACCACGTGCTGGGGGTTATACGACGCCGCCATGGTCGTTGAGGCTGCTAGGAGGCCTTGGAGAGCGTACGATACCCGCATTTCTTCTTCGCTGCAATCGATTCTTTTCGGTTGTGGAGGCTGTTGCCAGGACAACTAGGACGTTACCCAGCCATGAATACCCCGCCCACGCTATGCGTTACTGGAGCAATGTCCGACATATGAAAGGTCGAGCGCAAATCCGATCTTTTCCAGGCATTCGTCGCCTCCCTGGACAAGCCCAGAGCGTCCATCATGCGCCTTCAGCACTCGCAATTGCCTGTGAACCACCACACGGAGCTCGTGGCAGCATGTTGCTGGACGCCCGAGAACGACGCCATCACGTGCAGCGACGACAACTCCATCGTGCGGTGGCGAATGGACGGCGAAGTGGTCGGTGCAGTGGCCACGACGGACGCCTACGTCACGTCGGTGCATTGGGTGCCGTCCGTGGGCAAGCAGAATGCCGACACGTTCGCTATCTCTTGCACCGACGGCACGTTCCGCCTCATCTCGAAGAGCGGACGCGAGGAGAAGCGCGTCCAAGCTTGCGACGCTGGCGCCGTGATCGCGCTCAAGTGGAACTACGACGGCACGGCGCTTGTTACTGCCGGGGAAGACGGCACGCTCAAGATCTGGTCTCGAAGCGGAAACCTCCGCTCGACACTTGCTTCCACCGGTCGATCCGTGTACGACGTTTGCTGGGGGCCAGACAGCGACCAACTGCTCTTCACGCACGGCAACAACCTGGTCATCAAGACGGTGCAGCTGGGACGCAAGGACATCCAGTGGAAGGCCCACGACGGCTCCATCCTGTGTCTCGACTGGAACCCCATCAACAACCGCCTCATCTCGGGCGGCGAAGACCGCATCTTCCGCGTCTGGGACGCCTTTGGTCGGCAGCTGTACCAGAGTCCAGCAGGGGAACACGTCGTCACCTCCGTCGCCTGGTGCCCCAACGGAAGCTGCTTCGCCGTCGGCTCGTACAACATGCTGAGACTGTGCGACCAGACTGGCTGGTCTTACTGCCGCGTACGTCCGCAAAGTGGCTCACTGATGAACTTAGCGTGGGCCTCGGACTCGACTCAACTCGTCGCTGCAGGAGGAAACGGCGCCACCGTCTTCGCACAAGTGGTGGGGCGTCTGCTGCCCTGGAAAAAGGTGGAAGTGACGCTGGTGGATCCCCGCAAGATCCACGTGCATGACGTGGTGAACGAGACGCTCGAGGAACTTGACTTCGCCCGTGATCGAGTGGTGGAAATGTCCTTCGCGCACGGCTTTCTGGTCGTGTGCACGGCAACGCAGTGCTTCATCTACGACGCGCAGAGCTGGAACACGCCCCACATCTTCGACTTGCGAGCGGCCGTGAGTCTTCTCGTCCAGAGCGAGAGCCACTTCTTGACGGTGGACAACTTCAACGGCATCCAAGTCTACTCGTACGAAGGCAAGGCAGTGAGCAACCCCAGATTCCCCGGTCTGCACGTCGAGTTCCTCAGCAGCCGCACCATCTCGCTCAGCTGCGATACACTCGCCATCCTCGATCACTCGGACCGCAAAACCATTCGCTGCTTCGACTTGAACACGGGCAAGCAGCTTCCCGTGGTCATCGCTCATTCCTTGGAGCTCCTCGAGCTCTCGCTCAGTCGCTTCGGCCCCATGGAGGAGCGCAAGCTCTTCTTCATCGACCGGAACCGCGATATGTACGTCGCCCGCGTGGCTAACAAGGGCAACTTCAAGCTGCATGCTCAGGTGGACTCTGCGGCGTGGAATGACGCGTCCGAGCTTCTCCTTGCGATTGCCGACGCCAAGCTGCTTACGTGGACGTACCCGAACATGGTCTACGTGGACCGTACGCTGCTGCCTGACGTGGTGGAGTCTCGGGACGCTGCCGATTTCCTCAAGATGGCGGCGATCACGAGCTTCGTCGGGTCCAGCGTGACGGTGCGGCGAGCTGACGGCACCACATTAGCAGCGAGTGTATCTCCTTATGCGCCCATGTTGTACGAGTTCACGACTGCTGCTGACTGGGACAAAGCCGTCCGACTCTGTCGCTTCGTCAAGAGTAAAAGCCTGTGGACTTGTTTGGCTGGGATGGCGCTGCATCGACGCCACTTAGAGACCGCAGAGATCGCGCTGGCGTCCATCGACTGCGTGGACAAGTTGTACTTTGTGCTGCACGTCAAGAGTCTGGCCTCTGACGAGCGTCGCAATGCCGAGTTGGCGCTGTATTCGGGTAACGTTGACGAAGCCGAGGCCATCTTGTTGCAGGCCCACCCCACGCCTCTCGTGTACCGGGCCATTAAGCTGAACTTGCGGCTTTTCCGCTGGGAACGAGCGCTAGACATGGCGATCAAGCACACGACAGACGCTGGCACTCACGTCGACACGGTACTGGCCTATCGTGAGAGATTCCTAGCGGCCAACAAGCTCCAAGAGACCGACAAGAAGTTCCTGCAGTACTCGAAACAGGTAGCGATCGACTGGGAGACCATCTCCAAGAAGAAAGAGCTTGAACGCGAGAAGGAGCAGCAAAGCAGCGGCGGAAGTCGCCGTAAGTAAGAGCCACCTGCTCTCCTTGTCGCGTCGTCCGCCTGTGAACCTAAACAGGAATCCAGCAGGACTGAAAGCGCAGCGTCATATCTCGTCAACAAACATATTAAAGGAGAAGCAAGCCTTATCCATGCATACTCCCTCCCTGCAGAACAGAAGAACGTGCCGAGGTGAAGTTGAAAGACAGTAGAAGCTCACTGGTCTGCAGTCGAAGACGGTCGGGCCCCATACTGTGGGCTTGATGGTCCCTCCGCATGCCTCCTGCCCCGCTCGCTCGTACACCATGTAACCGGCTTATTTCTTGTCTGCCATCTACTACGGGCCTCTTCCTCTGCAGCGCTCGTCATCTACCGAATCCGTGGCTTCATCTCAGCAGTTGCATTGCTCTGCAGTGTTTTCCTTCGGAGGTGGTGCAGCCGTCAGCTTAATATCAATCACTACAGCAACGAAAAACAGTGTCAGAAGGATAAACAAAACGATCGCAACATGACGATGAACTACGCACGGTTCGAGTCTCCGCTAATCATCGTGTTCTCCATGCCGGGCAGCACCGTGGCGAGCTTGCGGAAGAGCGCCTTGATGTTGTAGCCCGCCTTGGCGCTCGTCTCGATGAACATGACGTTCTCCTCCTTGGCCTTGTCCGAGCCCTCCTCAATGGACACCTGGCGCCGGTCCGAGATGTCCGTCTTGTTGCCCACCAGCATGATCACCACGTCCTGGCCGCGTTCCGTGCGCACGTCCTCGATCCACTTGCTCGTGTTCAGGAACGACGCGCGATCTGCATGCATCACAAGAAATCCGTCAGCTGGAGCTCCTCCCTCCCTCCTCTAAGTATCATCCCCTCACTTGTAATATCGTAGACCACGACCGCCACCGACGAGTCGCGGATGTAGCTGGGGATGAGGCTCCGGAAGCGTCTAAAGCAGTACAAGGGGTCAGTAATGGAGACTCTAGATATCTATCTATTGAAAGGCAGTTTGACGTACTCCTGGCCTGCCGTGTCCCACAGTTGCAGCCGCACTGTACGGTCCTCCATGTACATGGTCTTGCTCAAGAAGTCGATGCCGATGGTGGCCTGGTACGCGTTGTCAAACGTGTCGTACATGAAGCGCGTGATCATGGACGTCTTGCCCACGCCCTGGTCGCCCAGGAACACCAATTTGTACTTGGCCAGCGGCGCGATCTGTGGCACGTTGACGTTAGTGTCGGCCACCTCGGAGTCCTCGGCGCTGGCGTTAGCAGGAGCCTCGACGGGCGCCTTGTCCTCCTTGGGCTCGGCCATCTTCTTTAAAGTCTCAAGGGAACAACGGCCACGTGGTGTAACTTACACCAACCTCGTGTCCACATACGTCCGCCACATCACATCCACTTCAGTTACTCAGTTAGTTTCCGAAAAGCCTGAAAGCCGCACCCGCATCGACCTGGAGATGGAGGAAGCTGACGCTCGTCCGCGTCGCGGAGCCTCACGCGCCATGCGGTCAGTGGCCCAGCCATCTAGACGTGACATACCCTATCCGTCACATGATGGCGGATCCTCAGCTGACGAGGAGGAGGAGGAAGAGGAAGAAGAGGAGGAAGAGATCGAGGAGGAGGAAGACCCGCCTGTAGACGAGGCGGACGAGGCCGAGCTGGACGCGCTGGACGCCGCCTACCGCATTTCACCCACGGCCAGGGAGCTGCACACGCTGGAGCAGGGAACGCTGGTGCGTATCCTCAAGACGCCCGACGTGGAGCAGCGTGTGCCGCATACAGTGCACAAGCTTGGCGTGGTGGAGGAAGTGCCGCAGCATCCTAATACGTGGTTCAGGGTGCGGATTCGAGATGGAGACGTAGTGTACAAGTACAGACCCTCGGCGCTTGAGGTGCTGGAGGGCGACGTCAGCAGCCCCGCGCCGTCCAGCCCTGTCGTGCAGGAAGGGGTGGAAGATCATCATGAACAGGAAGAGGCGAAGGAGGAGCACGACTCTATCGAGCCAGGAACCCGTGTGCATCTCAAGCTGGATGCAACGTACCGCACGGAGCGGTATCTGAAGAAATACGACGGCAAAGAAGGGGTCGTCACGGGCCATGCAGAGGAAGGGGTGATCGTACAGCTGGATGGAAGTGAGGACATTGCACTGACGCTGCACCACCGACACTTGGTGGTGGTGCCGGATGAGCCAGATGAAGAGGATGAAGAAGAGGAAGACGAGCAGCAAGAAGAGAAGGAGAAGAAGCCCATCGCCATGCACAAGAAGAGGAGAGCCAAGGGAAAGCTGCTGTCCGCTCTAGACCCGGACATGTGGATCGACCGCAAGTGCCGCATCAACGTCGGCAAGTTCAAGGGCCAGCACGGCCGCGTGCTGCGCTCGGGGAACGGCTGGGTGCAGCTGAAGCTCGAGAACTCGAGCGAAAACACGGCCAAGCGCGCGTACGAGCTCACTCTTCTCGAGGATATGGAGACGATCAAGGTGCTGCATGCCAAGAGTCTGGAGAAGGAAAGGAAGCGCCGCGCGGAGAACCGAGCCAATGGGATCGGTACTCGGCGCCATGACGTGGACGAGGAAGACGATGACGACGACGCTAGTCACAGCGGCATAGAGGACCCGCTGGCCGCCGAGCAGACGGAGGATTCCCAGGGCGAAGACAATGGCCAACGCTCTCGCCGTGTATCTACTCGCGGGAACTACGGTGTTTCTTGGATCGGGAAGAAAGTGAACCTCCCCAACCGCAAGGGCTTTGGCATCGTCAAGAAAGCGGACCGTGAGACGTGCACAGTGGAAATCCAAGCCACCAAGGTGCTGCAAGTGTTCAAGAAGAAGGACTTGCAACTGGCTGCCGAAGGCCACGCCAAGACTGCTCGGCAGAACAGCCGCAACCGCAACAACGCCAAGGCACGCGAGAAGCTAGGACTTGCCGACGACGTGGTTCTCATGGGCACCACACCGTCCCGCTATATCGCGTTCCAAGACCTTGTGAAGCGGTTCGCCATGCGCCGGCGTGAGAAAGTGAAGAAGCGCCCCAACCTGATCGAATGGCAGGCTCGACTGAACTTGAACTTCCTGGAGAACGGGTTCTGGGACAAGAGTAACCCCTCAGTGGTTGATCTCGTCGTGGTTCCTCAGTGCGAGGTTTGTTGCGTCGAGAAAGAGGACATGGATGGTCTCTGTTGGAACAACGAGTGCCCGAGATGTCCTGCTTTTGACGTGGATGCCTTTGACCCGAAGGATGAGAACGCCTTGATGCGGGTGCCCGTCGCACCATTTGCCAACAACAGCATTACCAGGTCGTTGTGCCTCAAACCGGAAGACCTCTCGCGGAAGCGAAAGCTTCAGTCGCTGGACGCTATTCCTGTTGCGGAAGATGGTACAAGCGCGGCTGATACGGAGCAGCTCCCGTCGCCAGCCACGGAGATGAAGAAGGCCAAGAGGGACGCAGCGAAGACGAAGAAGACCCCAACTGCAGCCGCTGAGAAAGAGACCAGAAGTGCGCGAAAGAAACCAGTCAAAGCCCCGGCGGACCAAGCCGAGCCCAAACGCCCCAAGGCTGTTGCGAAGAAACCGAGGCAGGAGTGGAGCAGCCCCAGGGCGGAAGAGGCCAGCATACCGACTGAAGCTGCGGAGACGGGAGAGACGTCGCCTACGAGTGCGTATCGCCCTCACTACGACAGCGTGTTTTCTCGGTAGGCAAGGTAGCCTTCTGTGAGACGGTTGTCACTGTCTTAAGTGGTGACGAAGCGGAGTTCATGTATATTTCATGTTTTGGTAGTTTCTGGCCTGGGCTAACTTGAGTGCTTCCGCAGCGATGGGGTGTTTGTTACCTGATCCAGATGCACATGCTATTGCATGCGTCTTATCGATGCCCTTGTGCTCTGATCTCGCTATAATTATTGGCAGCTGGTGACGAAGGCGCTGGTCCTGCGGACTGTGGCAGAGCTGATTGAGACACGATCCTGGTCCCGCCCTTTGAGTTGAGCCTGGTGCCTTCCAGTTCCATTCCCGGCTTCGCTGGCCCATGGCTCCGAAGCAGAAAGGGTCTGTTGATGGCGGCAAGGATGGGCTTCCATCCCTGGTAAGCAACCCTCCCATGCTCCAGCGGAAAAGCAGCAGCGTCAGTATCCTCGACATCGGTGGCAACGCTTTGAACAAGGCTGAAGACCAGAAAAATAACGCGTTTCCCAAACTTGAGCGCAAGTCGAGCAGCTTACAAGACGTGCGGGCAAGCAACGATGGCAAACACGTCAAGCGCAGCAAAACTCAAACCAAGCGCAGAGAAAAGAAGCCAAAGGATGGATGGTCGAAAACCGACAGTCTGCCTTCGGTCCCGAAGCTGTCAGGTTCCCATGGCGATAGTAAACCTACTTCAGCAAACAGCCAAGCCCGTTCGCAGCGACGTCGCGCGGGAGACATCCTTCTCACGCGTCCGGCCACCATTGCAGTCGTCGTCAAGTACCAGCGTGAGTTCAAGTAGTGCATTCGCCTCCATTCTTGTGCGATTTGACATGTTGTGGTCTGAAGTTGGTCAGCACGAGCTGAAAAAGTTCAAATCCTGCTTCAGACAGATCGATCTCGAGTAGGTGGAAGGCGTGTGTTGTACTTGTTGGAACATTGTCTTACGTCGCTGTGTTGACTGTACCAGCTCGAGTGGAGTGATCGACTACGACGAGTTTTTCGAGTTTATCGACGAAACCAAGACGCCGTTCTCCGAGGGGCTCTTCCGAATGATTGACTCGGATAGCAACGGAACGGTGAGCTTTTCCGTCGCTTTTGGAGGTAAAGTTCTTGTAGCTAAACGATGCGCTGCTCTCAGATTGACTACGAAGAGTTCGTCCACGCTACCGTGTTGTACTGCATGTACACACGCGACGAGATCCTGCACTGTAAGTGCTCAAGTGAGCCTCTTGTCATGGGAGGCAACCATTGACTCGGTATGGAAATGTTGTGTAGTCGCGTTCGACACCTTCGACCCTGCCGCTACGGGTTCCATTGGGGACAAGGAGCTTCGCCGGCTCATTAGTATGGTGAATGATGGGCAATCCAAGTATTCGGGCAACATCAACAACGCCCTGGCCGAGTTCGATCGCAACAAAGACGGCGTCATCGACTTCGAAGAGTTCAAGAACATGAATAAGCGCTTCCCGATGCTGCTCTTCCCTTGCTTCCGGCTCCAGGACCGCATGCAGAAGGCCACGCTTGGCGATAGCCACTGGCTTTCGTTGCACAGGCGTCTGTACGAACGCCTCAAGAAGGAGAATTACCAGGTGTGTACCATTGCCATATCCTCTATTCGTAGTGTCGATGTCTGACTCCAGTATTACCACAGCGAAAGCACAACGGCGCGTTACCTGCACTCACTCTCGTCGGGGCCATCGTGAAGCTTCTTCGCTTGGACCATCGCGACGTGTACCAGCCATAAATCTCCATTCGTCTCGTGCTAAGAATTTGACGACGTCATGTGCATGAGATCGAGCGGGTAGATTGGCTTGCCCGACGCGATATGATTAAAGTAGGTGACGGGCTCCGATCCGCGTAGCGGCAGCGAGGCGACCTGTTCGGCTCGACACCACGTCGCGCCGGCGCTTTCGTAGTCCGGAATGGACTTGGGTGGCTGGTCACAATCCAGTGGCTCAGCGTAGAAGATAAACCGCATCCGCACGTACTCGCTGCCGTTGCGGTCGTGCTTGGGGTGGTACTCGAGCTTGAGCAGTCCTGTGAGGCGAATGTCGATGCCCGCTTCCTCTTTGGTCTCCCGGATGGCGGCCTGCGCCGGGTTCTCTCCGCTGTCGATGCGTCCGCCCGGCAGCCAGAAGCCCGAGTTGGCGAACTCCTGCACGAGCAAGAAGCTGTTGTACTTTTTGTTGTGGCACACGACGAGTGCGAACGAGTAGAGCGTACTCTCAGCCATGTGGAACTCGCTGGTCATCTCGTGTCGTCCTGGAGGGCCATGAGCATTGTGCATGTGCACCTGGAACGGTCCACGCGGGGTTTCACGGCAGATCGGACACGTCACGCCGTCCGTATTCTTCTCGTTGATATGAAACAGCGGACAGTGTCTCCAGAGCTGGTCCTCGTCGAGCCCTCCTTTGCCGCAGAACGGACAGGAGAAGCCATCTCGACCCCCGGAGCGACCTCTACCTCTCCGGCGGTCGTGGTCGTCTTGGTCGCATGAGGCGATGAAGGCCAGCACGTCCCGTACGGCGTTTAGCGAGTCCGTGACCATGGACGCGCCCTCCTGGAAGCTCTGGTAGCGGCCCATGGGGTGCTCAGCCAGCTGCGGACTGAAGACGCAGAGAAAAATTTGTCTGCTGATGGCTCGGACGACACGCAGCAGCGCGTACAGACGGCGTTCTGGCAGTCCCGAGGCGCGGACGAGTACGGCGTCGAAGGGAATGGGGTGTTGGGACCGCGTCTGCATGAGCTGGTTCATAACGTCGCGCTCGTCGTTCACCGCCAACTCCGTGATGAAGCCGTGGGCCGTACATGCCTGCACGCACGCGTTGTCCAGGCTGTCCAGGGGCACGTCATGGCTCGCCACGTTCCGGATCACCAGCGCCCTCTTCATATCTCCCTGTGCGAGCTCAATTGATATTGCTTCAGATTCCATGTTCGAGTGTGCATAACATAAAGTTTTAGAATTGGTATCGCTCCAGATTCTAGGTTCGAATGTGCATAAATAGAGTTCCAGAATAGGTATCGCTCCAGATTCCTGATCCAGCCATGTTACTTCTTTGGAAACAGCTCAATTGTTATCCTACGTCTTTGGGAACAGCTCTGTCATACAAATATCAAGTGTAGCGCACGAAGGGACGCGAGCGTTTGGCTGCAGAGTTGAAGTGAACGAGTTGGCCCAGCATGAACGACGAGGATGAATTGGACGACCTGGAAGCGAAGGTTCGTGGCTATGGTGCTGGATGGATAAGGGTGGTGCTGATCTTGACGATTGATGCCTGCAGTTGGACGACTTGACGCACCAGAACGACGTGCTGCACCAGGAGAACGAGCTGCTGGAGTCGTATCTGCAGCGCAACGGACAGCCGACGACCGGCAGCGACGACGAAGAGAAGCAGAGCGAGCGCGACAAGAAGGCAGGTGGGTCCAGACAGCGCCGCGTTCGCACGCAGGTGATGCTCACGATCGAGCAGAAGAACGACATCTGCAGCACGGAGCTGGAGTCCGCGCAGAAGGAGCTGGAAGAGACCAAGCGGTCCTCCGAGCGATTGATCGACACGCTGCGTGCTGTGCTGGAGGAGACGGACATTCGCATCGCCGAGCTCAAGAAAGATGCGTACGAGTTCAAGCGCGACATCGTCGTGGGGGCGGAGAACTTCCGCACCGGCAAGACAATCGCCGAGAAGATGATCCGGTACATGGAGGAGAAGCTGCGCCAGAAGGACGCGATTGTCGAGAAGCTGCGGCTTAAGAACGCGACGCTCAAGAGCCAAGCGCAGAAGATCGACGCCCAGCTCCGTCACAAGGAGGAGATGGGTGACGCGCTTCACTACATCGACTTCCATCAGCTTCAGATCGAGAACAAGCAGTACGTGGCCAAGATCGAAGAGCGCAACGAAGAGCTGCTGCGACTCAAACAGACCACTGGAAGCACGGTACAGGTGCTGAACAACCTGAAAAAGCGCTTACACGAGCTGCTGGAAGAAAGCGCGTGGATTCAGGGAGAAATTCGTACCCGCACCGAGCTGAACGAGAAGATCGTGGAGGAGATCGCACTCGTCGAAGAGAAGAACCAGAAAGACATGCGTCGCCTACAGTCGCTGCAGATCCAGCAGTCCGCCGAGCCAAGCAAGGACATGCCGCAGATTCTCGACTACGTCGGACAAAAGGCCAAGATGTACGAGTTACAACAGGAGGTCAAGAACTACGAGCGAAAGGTGGAGATAACGGAGCGGGCCGTGAAGTTGAGTCGTACCAAGCAAGCCAAGCGACTGCAAGCTTGAGGCTAGCAGACTTGTATACAGTAGGGGTTAGAAGGAAACCAAGCCGATGGTGCTGTATGATCATGAATAAAAAGTTACAAGACGCGACCCTCGAGCTGGTAGTTTCTTCCCTCTCAATCTTCATGGAGAGAGCACGCATTCGACGGCGACGGCAGCAGTTCCAGACGCAGTTTGAGATCCAATCGAAGGAGCTGCGTGACGTCTTGGCAGCGCAGCTTTCGGATGGATCCAACAGCGCATCCACTCAAGCGCAACTTGTGCTGAAACTTCAGTACCAGCTCGGCGAACTCTGTGGCGAATACGAAGAGTTCGGCCTAGCAGCGATGTACTTCCAGCAAATCCTGACGAGTCTGGATGCCGTGCGTCTCAATGCAAAGCCAGCTAAGGTATCTGACGAGGAGATCGCGGAGCTGGCAGCGCTGCGGTCGAACATCCTCAACTGGCTGGCCGTCATGCACTTCCGCGCTGGGGATCAAAGCGAAGCCATGGATTTCCTGCTGCAGGCCAAGAAACACGGCCGAGATGATGCAGAAAGTCCACCGATGGACAAGTCGTTGACGGCCAACTACGCACTCTTTCTGCATGCCAAAGGTAACGTCTCCGACGCTGAAGACGCCGCACAATTAGTGGTTAATGAAGGAGCTCCGGACCCAAGCGAAGAGACGGAAGATGATACACGAGCCCGAAGCACAGCCTTCATGCGTACGTCTTTGTGTATTTCTCGTTGAATTCACGTTGTTGGTTTATTATTTTCAATATTTTGTTGCAGTCTTAGCGAGTATTTGCAAGTCAAGAGGGGAATCCGAACGGGCTTTTGAGTATGCGGAGCGAGCTGTGACTCTTGCGGATCGCGTGCAGGACCCTCGGCTGATGTCTCGGTCACATAACAATCTCGGCATCTATTGTCTAGAGCAGAGCAAAGTGGAGCGTGCGTTCGCTTTGTTCTCAAGCGCGTATCGAGCCACACAGCAGACGAGGGATTTCCAGCAGCAAGCGACTGTCAAGTATCATCTGGGGCTTGCACTTTCATATCTGGAACGCAACTTGGACATCGGCGAGGATGAAGAGGATGAAGATACCCCCGAGAAAGCGAAGCTGGAGGCAAGTTCACCAGAAGCCGGAGACTCGACAGAGAATGCTTCAGACGCAGTCTTACTAGAAGCTCAATCGACAGGATCAGAGCTGCCAACTCCAACGGTTGCAGTCGTACCACCGCCAACGAAATCGCCCAAGGATCTTTTCCTAGAGAGCGAAAACTTGACTGGTGCCTTGCCTGAACCGGACAACGCGCTCCGCGTCCTCGCTCAGAGTCGTCGAGGAGAAGAAGAGTACTATGCAGGCGAGTTTCACACTGCCGAGGCCGAGTTTGCCATCGCACTGGGGCAGTTGAGAGAGCTCACAGGGGTCGATCTAGAAGATGAACAGAGTTTGGAAGCAGCAGTCAAGACCGATGTCCCAGATGCAGACGCTGATGAAGGTGGGGTAACATTACCACCTATTGAAACGGAGCTAGCAAAGCTGCACGGTCTGCTGCTCAGCTACACCGGGTGCACCCAGCTCGTTGAAGGGAAGTTCACGCTTGCAGAGCAGTCACACAAGCGCGACCTCGCGTTGGCGCTCCGACAAGAGGATCTCCACGCGCAACACCGCGCCTTGCGAAACTTGGCCATTGTGTACAATGCTACGCAGCGCTATGTGGAGGCCATCCCGCTCTGGCGTGAAGCGCTCGAGCTCGCAGTCGTATTGGATTTCAAAGGCGAGCAGCTCATGGCCTACTCAGGCTGGGGATCCGCACTTCGGGAGCTGCTGATGCTTGAAGGATCGGGGGCCATTGCAGCGGCCGGCTCGGGCCCCATGCAGCCACTGCAGATCTTCATGAAGCAACGTGCGCTTGCTGAGCAAGTAGGTGATCTTCACCAGCAGATCTTGGCTCAACGACACATCGTCAGCGTGTACGAAAGCCCAGTTTCAAAGCCACAGACCGATGGTGAAGCCACCGAGGCGCTTGAACGGCGCTTGTCCGAGTGCGACGCTCTCGTGCGGTTATGCGAGCAATACGAGAACTTGCAGTATCGAGCTGACGCGTACCGATCGCTGGCCAACGCGTTGACTTCGCAGCTCGCGCGTCTCCGGGCTAGAGCGAACGTCGATGGCATTTCTGCCCCACACTACGGACTAGCGGATGCGATCGCGGTGCTATCTGAAAAGCGGAATAGCGTCTGTGCTAGCTACCAGGACGCCAATGTTGCGCTGTCGACTGCAGCGGCGCTGATGTTTCAAGCTGTGTACGAAGAAGGACTCGATGAAGCACAGGCGCCTAAGCCCAAACCGGATGAACGCCATGCTCGACCACCACTAGCCAGACTTGAGATTCTACAGCGTCGTTAACCCCCACTATTCAAACCCTTAGTTCTTCGCAAGTTGCTCCACCTCGAGGCTCGCAAGGATGAAGGCTCCTTCTCCGAGAGCGTGGTTGTGCACAATGGGTCGGCCAACATAGTACTTGTACGTGGCCGTGGAGTTGAGACTGCACACGGCCACGGTGCCGTTCCAGCCGAACGTCCCGTTGCCGTAGTCCAGGAGGAAGGCACCGCTGGTCGTGGTGTATTCGTAGGCCTTCATTGCGGTGGCCAGCAATCCGTTGGCCGATTTGACGTCGTCCTTGAGCAGGCCGAGACGCAGACCCTTGAGCATGGCAAACGAGTAGAGCATCGTCGACGAGCTCTCGAGGAAGTTCCCCGACTTGCCACCGAGCGTAGGCAGTTGCCACCACGCGCCCGTTTCCGCGTCTGCGTAGGTGGCAATGCTTTTGCAGAGCTGAGAGGCCTGGAACTGGATCACAGAGACCAGTTTCACACAGGCGGCATCGCCATGACAGTCGCCAAGCTGCTCGTAAGCGTTGACAAGACCGGCGAGGTACCAGCCGAGCGACCGGCCCCAGACCAGAGGGCTCGCACCGGTGACGTTGTTGGCCCATACAGCCGTCTTAGAGGCGTCGTATCCGTGAACGACAAGAGCGGTGTCGTTGTCGAACGTGTTGGAGTAGAGCAGCTCGATCTGCAGAAGCATGTCCTCGTACGCCCAGCCCGATGCGGCGGCCATGTAGGGCAGGAAGGAGACAGTGCCGTCGAGGTACGACCAGTACGGGTAGACGTAGTACCAGAGTCCGTTGTACTGGTTGCGCTTCTGCAAGGCCAGCGAAGCGTTGAGCGTTGAGAAGGTCTCCTTCTCGATCGCGGTGAGCGCACCTTCGGTAGCGTTGATGTCCATGAGAGCCTGGCCGATGGTGAGTCGGTCCAGAGGCATCTTTGCCGCAGCCTCAGGGCTCTTGAAGGACGGCGAGATGGATGTGACGATCGAGTCCGCGTACGCCGTGAAATTGGCGACGCGTCCCGCGTCGCAATCCTGGCTGTAGGTCTTGAGCCATGACTGAATCGCGAGCGTGAGGATGCCGGACTCGAGCGTGCTGGTCACAGCGCCCGAAGAGACCACGCCCTGCTTGCGGCTCATGACGCTCTCGATCATCCGAGTCGAGTACGGGAGGTCGTACGCGGACGTGACGGCGGCGACGGCGGCTGCGAGCAGAGGCAAGAACGTCAAACCCCTCATGCTGATGCTTGTGCTGCTTCTTGTGCTGGGGCGATGATTGACTTCTGAGCTTGCTTTGAGCGAGCCAGACTGGCTGCTAGTGGCCGTGACTCAACAGCCATGCGTTGATTATTGCGCGCCGCCAGTCTGTCCGCGACAAACAGCACCCTGTCGTCTCTTGTAGGATAGGAGCGCGAGTGAGATGTGTTGCCGCTTATCGTGCGACCGCGGTCTGCAGCGGACTCTGACGAGGAAGGACGGTGGCAGACGCCGCTATTGTCTCGTCCGAAGTTCGCGCACTTTATCCAGTGCCTCTGGTTCAGGCTTCCTGGCATTCTCGCTTCATTCGGAGCCTCCGGATCGGAGGTGGTCAAGTTGCCGTGCTTGAAGATTCTGTGCCCGGCTCAGTGGAGGAACTGGTTTTGGCACCGGATTTCCCATCCCAAGAAATCGGCGAAACAACTTAATGTATCTGACAAAAACGTTATCTGTGGCTGCCACGTTGCCGCTTTTGGGTCGTGCTTTGCTGCACTGTGCAGCAATAGTATCCATGCTTTACCAGCGCTTCTGCGTTGACGGAGAGAGTGAACGCTAGCGATCTAAGAAGAAGATGGGAGCTATCATAATACGGTAGTACATAGTCATCTGACCTTCGAGCTGGTTATCGGGGCGTTGAGGCGCCAACAAAGGCTTCGTGCACACTTGAGTAAGCATGTTGTGGTCTTTTCAATTTTGTACGTCCTTCGCCGTGGCTTCCTGTGATCCGACATTGTCGTAGCTGAGAGGCTGGAGGCCGTCGTGTTGAGGCAGATAGAACCGATACGGCCGATAAATACTTCCGTACTGGGGCTGCCGAGCACCTCCACTTTTTAGGTCGCAGTGCTGGTGCTACTGGCCACATCGACTTTCTGCTGCTGGTCACTGCTGACGTGCTGTTGCAGGTCACCGCTGACGTGATGTTGCATGTCACCACCGAGCTGGTGCTGCTGCTCGCCGCCGTGTTGCTGCTGTTGGCCTGGTGTTGCTGGACACGGTGCTGGTCACGACCGAGTCGTTGTGCTGGTGGCCACCGATAACTCATTGCTCTCATTCACCGCCCGCCGAGCCGCTGCTCTTAGTCACAGGCGAGTTGCTTCTGTTTGCCACGGCCGATCCATTCGCGACTTGGTGCTGCAGCTGGCCGCCACCAAGTCGCTGGTTTTGGTCGCCGCTGGGCTTCTGTTGTGGTCGCGGCCGAGCCAGTGCTGTTGGTCACCACCGATCCACTGGTGCTGCTGCTGGACAACACGATGAAATTGCTTCTGGGTGCCCCCATCGTTGGTCTTCTGGTACTGTGCGACTCTCGATAGGAGGTTGAATTTTCGCGAATGGGAAGTATTGTGAGTTCTAGTCAGGTTTTCAATCGACCGAGGGGAAAATCGCCGCCGCATCGCCAAGCGTATACATCTGTACTAGATGCTGGGAGGCTGGAATAGCTCAGGGGAATTTTCTTAATTTGCATGGCGCCAAACACTTTATACCGCAGAGTGAAACCAAGGCTAGCACGATGTCCGATCAACGCCGTCAAAGAAAGTAAAGCACCGAAGCTGCATCATAGTTTCACCATCTTCATGTACCTGTGCGTGTTTTAGTGTTTGGACGACAACTATCTCGAAGGGTGGAGCATTTTATTTCGACCGCTTACTCGCACCGGCGACATGACAAAATACATACCAGTCCGTTCCAGATCTATTGTCAAGTTCAACTTATTTTGGTGTTTCAAATCTGTAGCCATATGGAATGATACTAGGTTGTGTATGAACGGAATGCAGATCGCTCCAGAGCGGGCAGAAAAGAAGCGGGACGATGTTTTTGAGTCCCATTCTAAACAAATATGCCACTCAGTTGCTATAATGCTTGGATTTGTTGCGCGTTTTGCACACCATCTAACGCGTGGTGACCAGTGCCTTCATTACTACCAATCACGTGTGTCAGGTCCAAGTTTTTTGACGAATCGCGAGGCGAAAAATAGAAAACGGACAATAGATCTGGAACGGACTAGTATGCAACTAGAGGATTGGGCTGGTAGTGTCTTGCTCTAAACTACTTGAGCCCACCGTCCACACAGGTAAGCGAGGCCTTGACGCATCTTCTGCGCCTGCTTCGCAGCCGCAGAATCTGCGCGGCACGTAGATAAATAACGTATAGTTTCGCATCAATGCACACACGGTCCTTCTTGTAATTAACGTATACGTTTTCCTTTATGCTTCTTTGGAGCGAAAACCCTGTCCTAATTAATGGGTGATATCATTTTTAAATGGTAAACATGGAGGCTTAACCCTTGGCAAGTCCTTTGACTAAACTATACCATACAAGCCTAAGTAATTTAGCCCTTCTACCACGACAGGTTAAAAGCATCCATGTTTCACTCGAAAACTCAGCGCATGCGATGTGCTCAATCGGGTATACGGTTTACACAGTTTTTTTGTATAACCGGAGAAATGCATGGGTTATCCTTTGGAAATATTTCCCATCAAAATAAATAACTACATATTAATATGCAATCTATTTTCTCCTTAAGTCAAAACACATCGGTACTATTGAGGCCTCAACCGGCTTCAGTTTTACCTGCCTCAGTTACCGAAGGACCGCCGAATTAATGTGTGTTGGGCTGGCCACAGCACCCTCCGGATACTGCTATTCCAGTATAATGTCTCATATAAGTACAGTAATGTACCAATTAGCGAGCGCCTGATATAAAGCGTATGAGGTATTAATATTCGCACAAAACCAGAAACCTACTGATGTGGTCCACACTATTAGTAGGTATCAATTCAATACAAATTTAAGTATACAGACCTGGCTCATCGCATATCAACTGATCACTACCAGTCCAATCCTCAAGTTTCGGAATTGGCCGTCTGCCCTGCAGGAAGTACCCCGTCTCGGTTGAAGGCTGCAACACCCTACCAGAGCAAGGGGTCTGTGTGACCTACATGGGGCAGCGGAATGCACGTAATAACAGGCTGCGTGAAGAAGGTTATCAACAGCGGTGGTTGTGGTGAACACGGCGACGGCGATGCAGAGTCGCCGCGTACAACGATTGAAAAAAAAAAAAGAGAAAAATGTGTTGTGTTCACGCGGCGGCGGACTACTAGTGCGATGTACTAGTAAGGTTCAATAGGAGTGCCTCCGTCCGCGGCGGGGTTGTGCTACCAGCACGGGAAGCAACGAGCGTGAAGACGGCTGCTCATGCGCTTATGACGACGTGTTCCACACACCGCTGGTGAGGATCAGGACGGACTCTCTTATAGGATACCACCGAGCAGGAGCGATCGCACCAGTGCGAGTGCCTTCGATATGGTAGCGCTTGATATACTCATTAATACCGGTAGCTTCTGTCCAAGCAAGTTGGCATCGTGCCGAGGTGTGCCAGTCAGCCCTTCCAGCCTGGAAGTTCCAGGTACACTTTTAGGTGCTAAGAGCTTGTCGACATACAAGCGCCTCCGTGGACACCTTGACCTTGTTACCGATCTCGATGAACAGCGGCACCTTGACTACAGCGCCGTTCTCGAGCGTTGCGTCCTTGACAGTCAGTGCCGTATCCGCCAGTTTTCTGTAAGGAGCATCCTGTAGTCGTCCGCTCCATCGATATTCAACCAGAATGCCAAGCGATTCACGCACCGTCACCTCAAGCGTTAGGCATATTAGCCCACAGCACGTCACCCTCGCTGATCTGTAACAACAGCGCCGTGTCCTCCTGCAGGAAAGCCAGCTGATTGCCCGCGAACAGCTCGCGCCCGATCTCATCTGCCAGGCAAGCACACGTCCACGTGAGATCGTCGCCTTCAACCACACCGAGACCAGCCAGCTGTGCCTGCTCAAACGTCGAGTTATGCATAATGACCAGGTGGTCCCCGTTGTAGTACAGGAACTGGAATGCCTCGTCCGGGCCCAGCGGCACCTTGTTAACCGTCTCGGCGGCGCGGAAGTGGCGAATCAACTTGGAGACCGTCTTAATCTCCTTGAGCTCTGCCTGCACACAGGCGCCACCTTCGCCGGGCTTGACGTGCTAGTTTTTATTGCCCACGCGGTATTATAGATATTGCCGTCGATCTCGAGCGCCATGCCGGCGCGCACCAGGTGCGGCACCTGGTTTCCTGGTTGCAGCCGTTAGAGAAACAAACTGGCGTGACCAGATAGAGAGTTAAATGGAGATCACAATCGTACCTTGGTGGCGAAGTGTACGCCGTATCCGCGCACAGGCGCCGCCACCGCTAGCAAGGCGCACTGCCCCCGCTTGCTTGGCGGCCAGTGGATTGCGAGCTGAGGCAGGCCTCAGATGGATACATTAGGGTGCGTCATCGTGGGACATGCGGGACCCCCCTGCCTCGTCTATGTTTTGTTGTCTTGGTTAAAGTATGTTCCAGAACTGAAGCACGTTGTCTTGGTTAAAGTATGCTCCAATACGAAGCCAAGCGAGGAGTGACGTCACTCTCGAGGGCTCTTCGCCGTTTTGACAAGCGATCTCCACCACACGCTTGGCGGATGCTCGGGGCGGAACACGGCCGCCACCACCAGAAGCTCTTGTTTCTGCCCTGTAAAATGTGCTGGTGGTGGCTGCGATTTCTGCTGGTGGTGGCCGCCCGCTTGCCCACATGACGCGCAGATACATGACGCGCGAGTTTTGATGAGCACTTCCAAAGAAAACCATCGAAGCGCAAAGAAATCAGGCTGTACGGTAGCGAGAGAGTGATATACCGCACCGTAGGAATTGTGATGGTCTGGCGGCACGGTGCAGTACAGTCACAGTCAACGCAAAACGAGTTGTATCGGGCGTGTGCCGGTGCTTGCTGGACGCCGCTACTGCCGCTGTTGGGCGCCGGGCAGCGAGTTGAGCAATGAACAAGGGCGAATTCCTCCGCTTCTGGGGGTGCTGTGTCCTCCAGAATCTGTACCGCCGGGTGTAATGGCGTTGCGCATCGGCCTTGGCTCTCGCGTCATTCGGCTCTTGCGTCATGCGCTCCTCTCCTCTTGTTGAGCCACTAAAACGATGACGCACTCACCGGCTGGAAATGCTTCGCCGCTGACAACCAGCCTAGCGCTAGACTGGGTGTTTGTAAGGCAGCATTTCATCCAATCCACGTCGAAAGGTTCGTCTTCGGCCATCACATTGGCTGAAAATGCGATTCAACATGTTTCGGAGTGATGGTCCCGTCTCGTGGCCGCTCGTGCGAGCCGCTCGGGCATTCCGCACTCGCCCGCCACCGACCAAGCACGAAGCAGCCCTCTCCTCCCTCCCGCCTTACGCCATGAGCGGCCATTCCACAACTGGAGCCGCAGGGGAGACGACGCCCGAACCGCAGACCATGGCGCCCCAGGGAGCCCCTCCGTCCGTCCGTAGCGACAGCAACCCGCTGAGCTACTCCAATATGGACGAGTACGTACGTGTCCAAAAGGGCTCGCGCCCCATCACGTCCATCCTGATCGCCAACAACGGCATCTCTGCCGTCAAGGCCATCCGCAGCATCCGCAGCTGGAGCTACGAGATGTTCGCGGACGAGCACGTCGTGACTTTCGTGGTTATGGCCACGCCCGAGGACCTCAAGGCCAACGCCGAGTACATCCGCATGGCCGAGCACGTCGTCGAGGTGCCCGGCGGCTCCAACAACCACAACTACGCCAATGTGGCGCTCATCATCGAGATCGCCGAGCGCTTCAACGTGGACGCCGTCTGGGCCGGCTGGGGCCACGCCTCCGAGAACCCGCACCTGCCCGAGACGCTCGCGCAGACGGAGCGCAAGATCATCTTCATCGGGCCCCCGGCCAAGCCCATGCGCGCGCTGGGCGACAAGATCGGCTCCACTATCATCGCGCAGAGCGCCAAGGTGCCCACCATCGCCTGGAATGGTGACGGCATGACCGTTGACTACAAGGAGCACGACGGCATTCCCGAAGAGATCTACAACGCCGCCATGCTGCGCGACGGCGAGCACTGCCTAGAGCAGTGCAAACGCATCGGCTTCCCCGTCATGATCAAGGCCAGTGAGGGCGGCGGCGGTAAGGGCATCCGCATGGTGCACGAAGAATCCCAGGTCTTGAGCGCCTGGGAGGCCGTGCGCGGCGAGATCCCCGGCTCGCCCATCTTCGTCATGAAGCTCGCGCCCAAGTCGCGCCATCTCGAGGTGCAACTGCTGGCCGACAGCTACGGCAACGCCATCGCACTCAGCGGCCGTGACTGCTCCGTGCAGCGTCGCCACCAGAAGATCGTCGAGGAGGGCCCCGTGCTCGCCCCCACCGAGGAGGTGTGGGAGCGCATGATGCGCGCCGCCACGAACCTCGCCAAGGAGGTTGAGTACGTCAACGCCGGTACCGTCGAGTACCTGTTCAGCGAGCACCCGGACGACCTGGACAACCCCTTCTTCTTCCTGGAGCTCAACCCGCGTCTGCAGGTGGAACATCCCGTCACGGAGATGATTACCCACGTGAACCTGCCCGCTGCGCAGCTGCAGGTCGCGATGGGCATCCCGCTGCATTGCATCCCGGACGTGCGTCGTCTGTACAACAAGGACGCGTTCGACACGGCGCCCATCGACTTCGACACGGAGAAGCAGAAGCCTCCGCACGGCCACGTCATTGCCGCGCGTATCACGGCCGAGGACCCGAATGCCGGCTTCCAGCCTACCAGCGGAGCCATCCAGGAGCTCAACTTCCGCAGCACGCCCGACGTGTGGGGCTACTTCTCGGTGGACTCGTCTGGCCAGGTGCACGAGTTCGCCGACTCGCAGATTGGCCACCTGTTCTCGTGGAGCCCGACCCGTGAGAAGGCTCGCAAGAATATGATCCTCGCCCTGAAGGAGCTCTCCATCCGCGGTGACATCCACACGACGGTGGAGTACATTGTCAACATGATGGAGTCGGACGACTTCAAGTTCAACCACATCTCCACGTCGTGGCTGGACGAGCGTATCTCGCACCACAACGAAGTGCGTCTGCAGGGCCGTCCGGACCCGCTTATGGTGGTTCTTGTCGGTGCCGTTTGCTGCGCTTACCAGGCGTCCAACTCGCTCCAGGAGGAGTACGTGAGCCAGATTGAGCGTGGCCAGCTTCCCCACAGCAGCATCCTGTCGCAGGAGGAGTCGCTCGAGCTCATTTACGAGGGCATCAAGTACAACATCAAGGCCTGCCGCAGCGGACCCATCCAGTTCACGCTCTTCTGCAACGACTCGTACGTGCAGGTGGAGATCCGCACACTGTCGGACGGTGGCTTCCTCGTCCTGCTGAACGGCAAGTCGCACGTCGCGTACGCTACCAAGGAGGCGCAGGGCCTGCGTCTTGTGGTTGACAGCCACACGTGCGTCTTCACCAAGGAGTACGACCCCACGCGTCTGGTGACCAACACGGCTGGTAAACTTGCTCGCTACCTGGTGGACGATGGTGCCAGCCTGCGTCGCGGCATGCCGTACGCTGAGATCGAGGTCATGAAGATGTACATGCCGCTGCTTACGCCGGAGGCCGGTGTCATCCGCTTGCTCAAGTCCGAGGGCGCTGTGCTGGCGCCTGGCGACTGCATCGCTACCATGGAGCTGGATGACCCGTCCTGCGTTAAGAAGTCGGACGTTTTCATGGGCAAGCTGCCGTCGACCGAGCACACTAACACAAACAGCACCAAGTCTGTGCACAAGCTGCGCAAGTCGCTGGCCGTGCTGAAGAGCGTGCTGCAGGGTTACTACGCTCCGGATGACCTCACACAGACGGCGTTGGTCGACCTGTTCCAGGTGCTCAACGAACCGCTCCTCCCTGTTGAGGAGATCAAGGAGGCCATGTCGTCGCTGGCTGGCCGCATCCCTCTCGATATCTTCGCCAAGATCACGGACAAGATCCAGACGTTCAAGAAGGCGGTGGCCGAGGAGCCCACGGCTACCCACGAGTTCAATGTCGTCGAGGTGGTGGAGATCCTGGACGAGTACAAGAAGACGCTCGACACGGACCGTAAGCGCTCGGACTTCGAGGCTTCTGTCGTGACGCTCCGTGACATCGCTACCAAGTACAAGCACGGTCTGCTCTCTGGCGAGGAAGCGGTGCTCACAGAGCTTATCAACGAGTACTTCATCGTGGAGACGGTGTACGCGAATGCCCACAACATTGAGGACGTTGTGATGGCTCTGCGTCAGCAGAACTCGGCCGACCTGAACAAGGTCTTCTCTATTGCCCGCTCGCACAAGGCGTTGGAGGCCAAGAACAAGCTGCTGCTGCAGCTTCTCGCCCAGATGGCGCGTGGCACGGCGGTGGCTCCTCGCAAGTCGATGAAGTCGGCGGCGTTTGTGCCGCTGCTTGAGAAGCTGGCGACGTTCAAGGAGAAGCAGTACTCGCTCGTAGCCCTGGAGGCTCGCCAGCTCCTGATCGACAACAAGATGCCTTCGTACCGCGACCGTCTCAGCCAGGTGGAGAACGTGCTCAAGCAGTACATCGCGGACGGCTCATCCACCAAGCTGGCCGAGGCCTGCGCCAACCTGCTGGACCAGTCGCAGCCGCTGTTCGACCTGCTCATCTCGCTCCTCGACCACGAGGACCAGCAGATCCGCGAGTTGGCTCTGGAGCTGTACGCGCTGCGTGTGTACCGCTCGTACCACATCGAGTCGATGGAGACCATGAGCTTCAACGACATCTTCGCCAAGACGTTCCAGTTCAAGTCGCCCGTCGTGGACGCCCTGGCCGTCGGTGTCGCTCCTGCCGAGAGTTACGACGACCTGGCGAGTCTGCTGCGCCGCAACAGCTCGGCCAGTTCGCTAGACCTGGGCGAGCAGAACTCGGAGAGCAGCGAGGAGCAGGAGCCCGTGGAGAAGCCGCTAGCCAAGCCCGTCGAGAGCTACCAGAAGATCTCGCCGGACTTCGAGCGTCATGGCGCCATCGTTCGCCTGGCCAACCTCGAGGCTTTCCAGAAGTCGTTCACGGACATCATGACGCTGTACCCGCTGGCGAAGAAGACACTGTCGGTGCGCAAGGACCCGCTTGTGAACGTGCTGCACGTCATCCTGGTGGAGGAGCACACGGAGGAGATCAGCTTCTTGGAGCAGTCCGAGGCTTACCTCAAGTCGGTGGACGCGGACCTGCGCGCGCACAACATCCGCCGCGTGACGTTCTCCATTCGCCCCCAGAACATCCAGAACATCTCGGCGCACAACGCCGACATGGCACTTTACCCGAACATCTACACGTTCCCGGGCCGCCTCAACTACAGCGAGGACAAGATCGTGCGTCACATGGAGGCCCCTCTTGCCTACAAGCTGGAGCTGCGTCGTCTGCAGAACTACAGCGTCACGCCGCTGGCGTCCGAGAACAAGAACGTGCACTTGTACCTGGCCAAGATGAAAGAGTCGGACTCGCACATCGTGACCGACCGCTTCCAGCGCATCTTCGTGCGCGCTGTGGTGCGTCAGCTGGACCACGATGGCAGCGGCTCTCGCTCGCAGTACGACGCCTACCCGGGCCCCGAGCGCTCGCTGGTGGACGCGCTTAACGCCCTGGAGGTGAACCTGTCGAACCCTCTGGTCAAGAAGTCGTCGCTGCCGACCAAGAACAACCACGTGTACCTCAACATCCTGCCGCAGGCGGTTGTGGACCCGCAGTACCTCGAGGGCGTGATCCGCATCCTGGCGTACCGCTACGCTGAGCGTCTCGATCAGCTGGCCGTCTCGACGGTGGAGCTCAAGATCATCGCGCGCTTCAACAGCGAAGCCCCAGCGATCCCTGTGCGTCTCGTGGCCGAGAACCCCACGGGCTACGTGGTGCGTGTGCAGGCGTACGTTGAGGCCGCGGGCCATGACGAGCCCATCTTCACGTCCATCGGTGACGAGACCCACGGCGAGCTTGACGGCATGCCGGTCACGACGCCGTACCCCGTGGTGTTCCCGTTCGACAAGAAGCGGCAGATGGCCAAGGCCATGTCCAACACGGTGTTCGTGTACGACTTCCTCGAGCTCATCGAGTACAACCTGCTGCGTCAGTGGCGCAAGTACGTGCAGCAGCGCACGCGCGGCGGCGGCGCCAAGATCACCATCCCGAACCTGCTGATGGAGACGCGCGAGCTCATCCTCGACGCCACGGGCAAGGCCCTGACGGAGACGACGCGCCCGCGCGGCCAGAACGACATCGGCATGGTGGCGTGGCTGCTGACGCTGTACACGCCCGAGTTCCCGGACGGTCGTGAGATCATCATCATTGCCAACGACATCACGTTCAAGGCTGGCTCGTTTGGTACGCGTGAGGACACGCTGTTCGACCTGGCGTCCAAGCTGGCTCGCTCCAAGGGCATTCCTCGCTTCTTCTTCTCGGCCAACGCTGGCGCCCGCATCGGCATGGCCGAGTCCATCAAGGCGCTGTACAAGGTATGCTGGAAGGACGAGACCAACCCGACCAAGGGCTTCCAGTACCTGTACCTGACCCCCGAGGACTACAAGGCGGCGTCGGCCGAGGGCTCCGTCAACGCCGAGCTGCTGGTGACCAGCACGGGCGAGGAGCGCTACGTGCTGAACGACATCGTGGGTCGCGAGATCGATTTGGGTGTCGAGTGTCTGCGCGGCAGCGGTACCATTGCCGGTGAGACCTCGCGCGCCTACCAGGACGTGTTCACGCTGACGTACGCGTGCGGCCGCAGTGTCGGCATCGGCGCCTACCTCGTGCGTCTGGGCCAGCGTACGGTGCAGAACGCCACGCACTCGCCTATCATCCTGACGGGCTACCAGGCGCTGAACAAGCTCATGGGCAAGGAGGTGTACACGTCGAACGACCAGCTTGGCGGCGTCAAGATCATGCACACGAACGGCGTGACGCACCTGACGGCCAAGAACCACCTGTCTGGCATCTTCTCCATCCTCGAGTGGCTGAGCTTTGTGCCGGCGGTGCGTCGCGGCCCGCTGCCGATCCGCGACCTGACGGGCGTGGACGAGATCGAGCGCACGGTGGACTTCTGCCCCAAGGACAAGAGCACGCAGTACGACCCGCGTGCGCTGCTGGCCGGTAAGGTGGACGAGGCCACGGGCAAGTGGGTCTCGGGTCTTTTGGACAAGGACTCGTTCCGTGAGACGCTGGACGGCTGGGCCAAGAGCGTCATCGTCGGCCGCGGCCGTCTCGGTGGCATTCCGTGCGGCGTGGTGGTCACCGAGGTGCGCACGTCCGAGAAGGTGATCCCGGCTGACCCGGCGTCGCCGGCGTCGCAGGAGAACCTGATGCAGCAGGCTGGCCAGGTGTGGTTCCCGGACTCGGCCCACAAGACGGCCACTGCCATCAAGGACTTTAAGGGCGAGGACCTGCCGCTGTTCATCCTGGCCAACTGGCGTGGCTTCTCCGGTGGCCAGCGCGACATGTTCGACGAAGTGCTTAAGTTCGGAGCCGCTATCGTGGACGGCCTGGTCAACTACGAGCAGCCCGTGTTCGTCTACATCCCGCCGTTCGCGGAGTTGCGTGGTGGCGCGTGGGCCGTGGTGGACCCGACCATCAACGAGGGCATCATGGAGATGTACGCCGACCCGCAGGGCCGTGGTGGTGTGCTGGAGCCGGCTGGTCTCATCGAGATCAAGTACCGCAAGAAGCAACTCCTGCAGACCATGCACCGTCTTGACGACAAGCTCCAGCAGCTCACCGCTCGTCTGGCCGAGTTGTCTCCCGAGGAGAAGCAGGTCGAGGGCGCCAAGATCGCGGCGGAGATCAAGACCCGCGAGGAGACTCTGCTGCCGACCTACGTACAGGTGGCCACGCAGTTCGGCGACCTGCACGACACGCCTGGACGCATGAAGGCCGTGGGCTGCATCCGTCAGGTGGTGCCCTGGTCGAACTCGCGCAAGTTCTTCTACTGGCGTCTCAAGCGTCAGCTCGCCGAGTTCTCGCTGCGTCGCCAGGTGGTGGCGGTCAGCGCCGACGGCCCGCGCGCGACGACGTTCGTGGCGTCGGAGCAGGTGCTCAAGGGATGGTTCACGGAGGCGGTGAACGGCGGCCGGGTGCCGCGCCAGCAGAACGTGTCGGTGAACGAGCTGTGGTCGCACAGCGACTCGGACGTGCTGCTGTGGCTGTCGAGCGACAAGGACTGGATCGCGTCGCGCGTGGCGGATCTCCGCCAGGAGCAGATGGCGTCGCAGGTCGTGGCCATCGGGCGCAAGGACCCCAAGGCCGCGGTGGCCGGCATCCTCGAGGTGCTCAACCTGCTCAGCGCCAAGGACCGCGAAGAGGCCGTGGCTGCGCTGCGTCGCGGCTCCATCTTCCACAAGTAAGTAGTACACGGACGAGCAGCTTTAGGTTTGCAGTGACGTGCATGAGTTAGAGAAGAGGAATGAATATGTATCGCTTCATGATTTGTACGAGCTTTCTCCATGGCTGGCAACGAAGATCAAAGCACACAGCTAAACATTCACAAGTGCTCGTTCACGCGACTACCGGTAGGACTTGGACAACCTAAGCGGACGTCTGACGCCTGGCCAACTCCTCTGTCAGCTCGTCATACCCAGGCGGACACGACATGGAGCGCTCGAGGCCTGCGAGGTCTGCCACCGACTTCTCCGACTTGCCCAGGATGCTGATGTCGTGGAACTTGGTGATGGTCGCCACGGGTGAGCCGATCTCGTCCTCCTCTTCGCCCTCGCGAGGCTCCTCTTCGTGGCCATGTGTCGGCGGTAACGGGGCCGACTCGGCCTGGAGCTTGGCCTTGGCGGCCAGCTCCAGCGAACGCTCGTGCATATACTCGCTCCAGTCGAGTTTCTTGGGCTCGGCCAGCTTGCCCACGTACTGCGTATACTTCTTGACAAACTCGCGCACCTCCTTCTGCAGCTCGGCGCGCTGGCGGGGCAGCTCGTCCTGCGTCGCCTTGTACGTCGGCAGCAGACGGTAGAACAGCGGACGAACCGTCTTGAGCTCAATCATACCGGCCTCCACAGAGCGCACGCCAAAGAAGGAAAAGAGCGGGAACGACACCATGAGCATCGTGATGGACGACCAGTTCCAGTCCGTGAACGCCACCGCCGCAGCCAAGTACATGAACCACAGCATCGGCACGGCCAGGATGGAGAACTGGATCTTCTTGCTGAGCACGACGTCACGGGCCATTACCTTGACCTTGGAGCCCTCGAGCGCCTTCTTCTGCGCCGTGTTGGCGACCGAGCGAGCCAACAGCCCCACCGGCGCATTCAGAATGAAGGACGGAATGGACGCCAGCAGCAGGATCAGCAGCCCGTAGAGCGCCGAGCCTAGCACGTCGTGAATGGTCCACCACGGGATGTACGGCACCTGGTGGTCCTTGAGACCCATCTTCTGCAGCGTCTTGCAGTACGAGTCGAGCTTGTGTTGCAACGCCACGAGGTCTTCCTGGGCCTCCGGTACATCCTGCAGCACCTTGTAGCCCTCGGCAAAGCGGCGGTTCAAGTCCTGCGTCTCCTTGGCCGACAGACGCACACCCGAGCGCTGGAACAGGCGACGCGCAGTCAGCACCTCCTGCATGACGCCATAGCTGGGCGTCGTGACGATCACCGAGCGCATACTCTCCTCCACGCGGTGCAAGAAGGTGTTACAGGCCGTGCGCTTGTCCTCGTCGTACTTCTCCATGAGCTCCTGATCCACCGTGATGGGGGTACCGAACTCCACCGTCACGCGGCCACGGAAGCGGTGGCCGCGGAAGTAATTGAGCCCCACGGGCACCACCGGCACATTGATGTTGTACTTGTCCTTGACGCCGAGCGCCATGATGGCCACGCCGGCCTTGAGCGGCAGAAGGTCTGTGCGGTCATGCGAGCCTCCTTCGGGGAAGATACCGATGCAGTTGCCGCGCTTCAAGTGCGTGTAGACCTTGGCGAAGGTCACGGATTGATCCACGCGCTTGAGGATGCCGAAGCGGGATTCCTCCAGCACCAGCTCGCCATCGCCGCTCTTCAAAGGGGCATTAAGCAGTAGCTGCGTGTCGTCCAGTACCTGCACGACTTTGACGGGCGAGCCAGAGTCCTTGACGCTCTTTCCCTGGTATCTGATCTGGTCGCCAGGCGTCAACTGCTTAGTAAAGCTGGTGCCCTGGCCCTGTACCAGCCACTGCGGCTTGCCTGCACTGGAACCTCCGGCGGAGGAGCTGGCCGGGGTCATGGGGTTGACACTGGCCTGCTTGACGTGGCCCACACCGACAGCCACCGAGTCCTGAGGCCGCACGACGGGGATGCAGCCCATGATGCGGGCCAAGTGGCCCACAACTGGCAAGTGCCACGACTTCTCAGCGATCATGAAGCCCACTTTACGAGGGCTCGTCATCATGACCACCAGGCCGTCCACGAACTGGTTGGCGTGGTTGCCCGTGAAGATCACGGGCCCTTCAGTAGGCACGTTGTCCAGACCGATGAGGTCCACGCTCTTGAACGAGATGCTGAGGATGCTGTTGAGGAACACGCGCGTGGAGCGGTAGATGACGTCGGCCGCGTTGTGGAACAGCAGCCCCAGCATCATCCCCACGGCCAGCAGCCCCCAGTATGAGGAAGGGAGGCCCAGGAACTTGCTCACGGCCTTGATGGGGTTCAGCGAGTCCACCGACAGCATGAGCAGCAGCCCCAGCGCCAGGAACTGCGTCCACGTGTCGTTCAGCACCTCCTTGTTGTGGAATTTCATGGCGGAAAAGGCCTCTTTGGCTCAGGCTGGTGCACTCCTCGGATCAGTTCCTTGTCTTCTCTTGACGGCGGATTGAGGAATGACTTGCTTCCAGAATGGAGGTACAAGCTCTTCTCCCAAGATCGCGTCTGGCGCGTCACCACCAGTTTATGCGACGTAATCGGAAACACATACCCTTTGATATCCGATCCGATATAGTGTAGCCATATGGCCTTTGAAGAAGCTTGCGGAGTGTTTTGGCATCTAATAGATGGGTTAAACGATGTATCAGTGCTTTTTTAAGAGCAGGTTCTGTAATTATGAGGAATATGCAGTAACTCCGAACGAGCACTCCGCGGTCCTGCCTGCTCTGATACGAGCTCGATGGTCGTTGACGACTACGTTTGGTCAGAGCTCGCAGCTCTGGCAATGATGTTGGAGCAACACTGGCCCAACACTGCTGTACTAGAGCCTCTAGATGCCAGTCATTTGGTTTCCAGAACTGAGTTCAAATCCTGGCGTCTGCTATCAACGTGGCGTCTGCGCAATGGCAACGGCAACGTACGCCGGCAAACAGCATTGTCGAGGCAGCCAGCAGTCATTTGTCGACTTTGATGCGACACCTGTTGGACCTCAGCACAACGCTTGTCTCTCTTCGATCATCATGCTGCGGTTCATAGCGAGGAGCGGCAAATGTCTCGACTGCCCGAGCTTGCAGCACTCTGTGTTCTTCTCGGTGATCCATCCTTCCAGTATCGCCGACACATACAGTTCACTACCTTCCAGGCATGACGGAGTACATGCATCCGAGTCTGATACTCCACTTGAATTTCTGCCCAGATGCAAGGTGTCCACCATCAGGTCTATATTGGAGCTCGAACGAACCGCTGGTGCTTCTTCTCACTCCTCAACTTGTGCGCATGATCAACTAATAGCTAAAAGCCTCTATCAATAGCAAAACCTCGCAGTGAAAAAAATAGCGATGACATTCGTTGGTTGCATCGTCCATCGGCCTCACCGACTCAGCGTCTTGTCCTGACCGAGCGAGTGATTGACGCTCAAGCACCAGAACTCGCCCTCCACACGTCGTACCATGGCCGATCCGAGCATCCAAATAGTAGACGGCATCATCCGCAAGCTGCTCAACGTGCAGGACAAGCCCACGCAGACCGAGGTCACGGACATCACCACGGACGAAGTGCTGCTGCTCTGTCGTAAAATCCGCACGGTTCGTCCTGCATTTCTTCACTTCATGACCCGGAGTTTCACGTTCCTCACACCTCCCATTGCTGTTCATACAGATCTTCCTGGAGCAGCCTCCGCTCGTGGAAGTGCCAGCTCCGATCAACATTTGCGGCGACACGCATGGCCAGTACTCGGACTTGCTGCGATTGTTCGAGATGGGCGGCTTCCCGGACGAGCGTCGATATCTCTTTATGGGGGACTACGTCGACCGCGCCATGCAGAGCATCGAGACCATCTGCCTGCTCTTCGCCTACAAGATCAAGTACCCGGAGCAGCTCTATCTCCTGCGAGGCAACCACGAGTGCGCGTCCATCAACCGCATCTACGGCTTCTACGACGAGTGCAAGCGCCGTTACTCAGTCAAAGTCTGGCGCACATTCGGCGACTGCTTCAACTGCATGCCGATCTCCGCCGTCGTAGCTGGAAAGGTAGGTAAAACCTTCCTCGGAAGCAACACCACCACCCTTAACACTAACACAACGTTGTCGTCTTCAACGACAGATCTTCTGCACGCACGGAGGACTGTCTCCCGACCTGTACACGTTAGACCAGATCAAGAACATCCGCCGGCCGACGGATGTGCCCGACGAGGGACTGCTGTGCGACCTCCTTTGGTCCGACCCAGACCCCGATAGTCAGGGCTGGACCGAGAGCGACCGCGGGGTCTCGTACATCTTCGGCACGGACGTTGTCGACCAGTTCTTGAAGACCCACGACCTCGATCTCGTCTGCCGCGCACACCAAGTCGTCTCGGACGGCTACGAGTTCTTCGCCGGGCGCAAACTCGTGACCATCTTCTCCGCTCCAAACTACTGCAACGAGTTCGACAACGCCGGCGCCATGCTCGTCGTGGACGAAAGCCTCCGCTGCACCTTCAAAGTGCTCGCTTCCGGCGACAAGCGCAAACAGTCGAAAAAGCCTTGAGCGGAGAAAATGAGACTAGTGAAGCCAAAATGCAAGCACATTTCATATATCGGGCCGCAAAACTATCGACACGTTGCCATCCATCGATCTACCTACCGCAAGTACGCACCATGCCAGCTAGCTGCGTCGCTTCTTCGCCGGTGCCTTACGCGGGGCCTTCTTTCCGGCTGCTGGGGCCTTGCGCTTCGCACCACCGCGTGGCTTCTTCTGGAACTTGCTAACGTCCGCGTCCTCCTCCTCTGGTTCGCTTTCAGCGTCCGATGCCGGCGGCAACCCGGTATCCTCACTTTTCACTGCAGCCTTTCCTCGTCCTTTCTTGACTGTCGTAGACCCCAGTACGGACTCCACTACTGCTTGGGACTTGTGCGACGCCTTGTTGTACCTGAGTGGCAGGAAATACGGATACAGCTGTGAGTTTGACGAAGTAGGTGTGGTTCAACGGGATGGATGGGTACGTACAGTCGCGTGAACGCCGTCTTCGCCTTCGCGTCGAGCTCCGAGTACGAGTGGCGCTTGACACCCGGGAACTTGAAGCTTTCCATGGACTCCGTCAGGTCTTCCCGGGTGATCTCGCACTCGTCCAGCAGTTCAATCACTTCTTGGACATTCTGGATCATTGGAAAGCAGTAACACACGACGAGAGTGAGCACCAGCAAGAGCTACAGCAATACGTCGCAGTTAACTGGATACGTGGACGTACATCCTCTCCTGAAAGCAGCTTTTTCAGAAGAATCTCCTTCATGTACGGCACGTAGTCCAGTCGAATCACTGCGAAGAAAACATCAAAGCCAGCTCAGAGTCAATGGAACATGGATCAACGACCAAATAATGGCGAACCTTCTCGGGAACCGGAGGCGTGTGATCGCATTCGAACGGACAGCTCACTCAGTAGTCGCTTCGACTTGGAGGCCGACGAGTTCTTTCCCAACCACCTGTACGAAAGAACACGCATCACATTGAGCATAACCGAAAGAAAGCAAGCAACCAAATAGGACAGGCAATGCAGACGTACTTGGAAAACTCCGGATGACCGATGAACCCAGCCGAGTACACACACGCTCCGACGTTCATTGCAGCCTGCTTCGTGAGCAAGTCCCAGCGCTGTTCCACTCGAACGTACGTGTTGAGGAGATCGCTCTCCGAGATGAACTCCGACGCGTGCATCGCCGCTTCGAGGTTCTCATCCGACGACGTGTGGTTGTTCATGATGCTCTGGATGTAGTTCTCCTGAACCATCAACGGCATCAAGTCGTAGTCGACGAAATACGCCTCGTTCCTGGCGTCGAACGACATGTCGCGCTTGAAAATCTCCTGCGTCGCACTGAACGGGTTCAGCCGCAAGCTCTCGTCCTTGTTGTGCTGCGAAGACGGGTTCACCATATCCGCGTACGTGATCTTGGTCGTAGTGAGCCGCCACCGCTGCATCTGCGTGAGCAGCTGGCGAATATCGTTGCCGCATCGCTCGGCGGCTTCTTCGATAGCGTTCTTCTCGATCTCCAGGCCCTCTTTCAAGCCGATCTCCATGAGTCGCTTGCCGATTTGAGGCTTGGTAGGACGGCGCATGCGCAGATCAAACGAGTGGTTTGCCAGCGAGCGCACCTTCTGGCTCTGTCGGTCGTTGCAGATGCAGATAATCGGAGTCTTCGACTTCTTAATGAGCTGAATGAGCTCAGCTGTGCCGCCGCGGTCGCCGCCCGACATGCCGTCCACCTCATCCATGATGACAACACGACGCGCAAGGTGCATCTTCTCCTTCGACTTTCCCATAGGTGCACCGAATTGGAGCGCCTGCGTGCCTAGCACGTCCTTCAGTCCGGTTTGCAGCATCTTCTTGCTGCGGGTGTCGCTTGCATTCAGCTCGGTGCACTCGAACCCGCACTCGCGAGCAACCAGGTTTGCGATCGTCGTCTTGCCAATACCAGGAGGCCCTGACAACAGCACCGTCTTGGCTCCACGGTTCTCCGACAGCTTGGTCGTGAACGGGATCTTCTTGGTGCCATTGACGTGCATAGCCTCCCAGTCCATCAGCCACATTTTCAGCTTCCGGCCAAGCTCCACGTTGCCGATCATGTGCTCCAGCTGCTGCGGCTTGTACTTGTCCGTCCACAGCTCGCCGTTGACCAACCTACAACATCAAACAGCAAACCCCAGTTAGCAGAGCAGTCCTCTCCCTTAATCGCCACCAAGTTCTTCGTACGTGTTAAGCTTCTGCTTTCCGTTCGTCTTGGAGCCCGCCGCTTCCGCCTTGATCTTCGCCTTGTCATTAGCCAAGTCCTGCGCCTGTTGCGCCGCTGCATTCTCGGTGATGAGGTTGTAAAACTCGTTCTGGGTCAAAACACGGACGTTCTTGGCCAGCGCTTCCTTGTACTTCATGCCGTCCGTCACCTTGCCCCCTTGCTCCAGCGTCAAACCTACGACCAAGTACTTGGTAGTACGCGTGACGCTCTTGGCGATGGCACCGCCGCAGCATTTAACCAGATGCACTGCATCTTCCCGCGACAGACTCTCCAATACCCCCGAGAAGACGAACGTCTTGCCGTCCAAGCAGCCTGAACACGGCGCAGGCACCTTCTTCAGCATCCCCTCCTGCTTCACAATAGGCGCCGAGTCGTCCGTCTCCTCTCTCTTCGCCTCCTTCTTCACTTCCTGCTTCGTCTCCTTCTTAACCTGCTGCTTCACCTCCTTTTTTACTTCCTTTTTCACTTCTTTCTTCACCTGCTGCTTGACCTCTGGCATTTCCTCGTCATTGTCCTCGTTAGCAGCTCGACGCAGCCGCTTGAGCTTCGCCGGCTGCTTCTTAGGCTCGTCGTCGCTCTGCATCTCAAAGTCCGAGTCCGAGTTCTTGCGCTGTGCCTTCTTTTTAGTCGATGGCTTCCTGACGTTGTCGTCGTCGTCACTGTCGTCCAGCACCACCACATTCTGTTGTGCGCGGCGTGTCGGACGCGCTGGAGGCGTCGGCTCGGGCTCTGCGCGCTTGGCTGCAGCAGAAGTGGACAGAAGACCATCAGTCATTATGACACATTAGAGCGATGGGTTCACTGTATGGAGAGCGCTTACGCTTGGCCGGCGTCGGCGTGGCCACCTTCTTGTTGCCAGCGCTGTTGCCGCTGTTGCTCATAGGCTTCTTCTGGAAGAAGGAGCGGATGTCCATGGCTGCTAGGAGGAAGGCGAGGCGTGGATCTTCCTCGGTCTTATGGCTGGCTTTCCCGCCAAAAATGTAGTCGATACAGACACTGAGAGTTCGCTTACAGGAAGATTCGATGGTGTTATAGAGGGAGTTGTGGTGTGGCCCACAGTAACGTGGGACGACGCGATGCCTTTTAACACATTGTTTTAGCTAATCCGCGCACGTGTAGCCACATCACTTTCGCCCAATCGACGTGCGGTGCTGGTTGCACAGTTCAACTGTTCAGTATCCGAAGTACGTAGCAAGCGGTCGACCATGGAGCTGTCCCCGAAGGCGCTCAAGTACGCGAGTCTGTGCGTGCTGTGCGTGCAGAACAGCCTGCTGGCCATCCTTATGCGGCTCTCGAGGGTCGGCAACTTCCCGCGCTTCAACCCGGCCACCGCCGTCTTCGTGGGCGAGGCGCTCAAGCTGGCCACGTGCTTCGCCGTGCTCTTCCACGTGCGTCCATTGCAGCACAGTATCAACTGCTCCAGCACCGCAACAATCATTAATTGTTCTATTGTGGCTGCTATTACAGGAGTTCAACGCGCTCAAGGAGCCGCAGCGGAGGAAGCGCTTGGGCGAGAGCTTCCGCACAATCACCAACGCCAGCGAACTGCTGCGTGTGAGCGTTCCGGCCATGCTCTACGTGGTGCAGAACAATCTGCAGTACGTGGCAGTGTCCAATCTGGACGCGCCCACTTTCCAGGTCATGTACCAGCTCAAGATCCTCACCACCGCCGTCTTCTCCGTCGTCATGTTGCGCAAGACGGTGTTGCTGACTCAGTGGGGCGCCATTGTGACGCTCATGATGGGTGTGGCATTCGTGCAGCTGGACGACGACGCGTCCACTGCTGCCAGTATAATCAAGTCGGGTCAGGACGGCCAGAACACCACTAAGGGCTTGCTGGCTGTTGTTGCAGCCTGCGTGTGCTCGGGCTTCGCTGGCGTGTACTTTGAGAAGATCCTCAAGGGCACCGGCTCCAAAACCACGCTGTGGGAACGCAACGTGCAGATGTGTTTCCTTGGGCTGGCGCTCTCGGGAGGGGGCTTAGTATACAACGACTTCGAGTCGATCATGGCCCGCGGGTTCTTCTATGGCTACCGCCCCGTGGTCTGGGCTGCGATCTGCATGAGCGCGTTCGGCGGACTGCTCACAGCGGTGGTCGTGAAGTACGCCGACAACATCTTGAAGGCCTTCGCAACGTCCATCGCCGTGGTTCTCTCCGTCATCATGTCGGTCTTTGTGTTCGACAAGGTGCCGACGGGCCAGTTCGTGATCGGAGCGATCCTGGTCAACGGCTCCGTGTACGTCTACGGCAAGGCCCCAGAGTGGCGCAAGGGCCACCTCGACTCGATCTTGCCTCTTACGGTTGCGGAGGACCCGAAAGAGGTCAAGCACATCGCTTAGAGCACGGCAACAATTTCGCCAGCGTTGGATATTTCGCATCAATTACCAAAAAGGACACTACAGATCCCCAATACCCATAGATGTAATACAATACAGAAACTATCCTCGAAGCCTGATTCCGGCACTCAATGCATCGAGGCCAAGGCTGTTACACTAAATTTACAAATCTACAAATTTAGTAGAGCAATTCACTAAACGTTTTCCATGAAGCTCTTGAAGCACTTGTCTGTCCTCCTAGCTCTCGTGCTGGTTCAACGAACAAGCCTCTGTGTGGGCTTGAACGACAACGGAGGTGACGGCGTGCGAGACGTGACTATCGACAATAGAGACGCTCGGGTGGTTGGAGTTATCGATCGGCTCGCTGGCGACGAAGAAGAGTCTCTGTATGAACCATTTTTCGGCAAGGTAACGAACGACTCGAAGCCTGCAAAGATGTCTCATTTTGACGCTGTCACCTTACCACAGGATCCAGCGCAAGTCATCGAACAGCACATTAGTAGTAGTGCCGTACGTAGATAGCTGATTAGTTCTTACGTTAGTTCTTTTTGATCGGGGAGACTCACCACGTCGTTATGATGCTCAGATTAAGGCGACGAGTTGCCCGTTCGGCGGTGGAGAGCTACATGCCAAGGGCCGGATCAATTTTCTCAACAACAAATGGCTGGGGAAGTTCTTGATTCCATGCGATCAAGACACTCCCGGTGCAACGCAGAACCTCAGCGCGATGCAAGCCGTACGTTTCAGCAGTTTGGTGCGCTCTTGATCCACCAGGCAATCCTCAAGTCTCTCACATTCACGTTTTTTACAGTTCGTAGCATTCGTATCGATCGGGTACGCCGTCGTGGCGATGTGGCTGGGGCCAATCAAGCTCAGTCGTTGGCAGCAGCGCAGCGTCCTGGTTACCTACTCCGCAGCGGGGGCTGTACAGGCGCTCTTCCTCGCACACGCTTTCAGCTTCGTGGGCATCCACTACGCGTATTCTCTCACATTAGCGTTGGTGTTGCTATTCTTCGTGGCATTCAACTTCACCAACGCGTTGCTAGTTTTCGAGCCCGAGGCGCTGCAAGACGACAATGGTGCTCCAATCCAACAGATCGTCGAGGCCTCCCCCACGCGCATAGTCACCTCGCTGCGTGCCCCCTGCTTCTAGACCGCGTAGCTAACCTCAATTCCAGTTTCTTCACTCATCGTCCATAGAGAAGGACAGCAGCTTGTTGTTACTGAGCGTGGGCCGGTCCGAGCGTTTGCGCTTCTTCTTCTTGGCCGGCTCAGACGCCTTGGCCTTGCCCATCTGCACGACCGTCTGAGTCTTGCTCTTCTTCGCGTCCCCACTGTCCTCGTCTCCAGAGCCTCCTTCACCCTTCTCCTCCCTCTCCTTCTTCTTGGCTAAATACTCGTCTATAGCAGCCTGCTGCACCTCGTCCAGTCCGTCCTCCTCTTCATCATCCTTAGGCAACGTAGCAAACTTGGCTTGGATGGCCGGCGGCTGGTGGAATTTCTGCAGGAACTTGGGGATCACGCGCGTGAACTGCGGGCCTTTGACCTTGCCGTGAGCCTTGCCCTTGCCTCCTCCTCCGCCTTGGAGGCCCCGCAGACTTCCATCCTCGCGCCAGTCGTCGTCCATGGCTTCCTCTATTGCTAACCTGAAATTATACTGCCAGCCACACGTTTTCGTCACATTTGGACCTACTAAGCAAGACCATGACGAAGCTCACGGGTCTGCGCGGCTACCTCTGGGGCCACCGATGGAACATCCTGCTGACGACACAGGTCATCTTCACCTGCGGCATCGTCTACAACCGCTATCAAGAGAACCAGGCCGCAGCGAAGCAGCAGCAGGGCCCAAGTCCACAGATCCGGGACCAGCTAACCCCCGAAAAGTAAAGCTGCCAACGATCAACCACCAGCTGCAGCCAAACACTCATCAATAGACGCTTCCTCTTCTTGCCAAGCAGCCTACTGCATCACCCCCAGAACGTCCACAACGGCAGACGGAGGCGCTGCAGCACTACATTCCCAATAATTACATTTAATTTTCATCAGCTTTCCAAGGCATAAATATCACGAAAGCAGAATATACTCGAACAAATGCGGCACCCGCTGGTCGATGAGCAGCACGTCAAGCAGCAGCTCCAATCGCAGCGGCAGGCCTGGTACGCCGTTCAATCTCTTCTCTAATATCTCAGCCACCTACTAACCCACTTGTTCCATCCGTTTACGTGCTGTAGGGAGGTGGAGCAGGTCGCAAAGGGTCAAAATGCCTCTACGCTGCACATTTGGAGCGTCGGCAGGCTGCTGCGCGTGCTGCAGGCCGCCAAAGCCACCGCTGCGCCGCTGGAAACTCTGAGCCAGTATGGATTAGTTCGACACTCGGTCGGTAGTGCAGATCAGCGACGTGCGACGTCGCAGCCATTGAAAGAGACCCAGCAGGTTCCAACGGCGGACGCCGCGACGTACACGTCTTGTCACGTGTGGCTCACGGGTTTCCTGCACTTTGGAGAGGAGCTAAGCGACTGTGACTCGCTGTACTTGTGTGACAGCAATAATAAATTGCTGAGCTTGATGCTGGGCCCAAGTCCGAGGCTGGTGGATCACCTGGTGCTGGTCAAGCGCTGGGTGCTGGTAGACAAGTCGGTCGGCGGTGTCAGGATGGCAGGAGCCATGTTTCTCGAAGTGCATGAGGAGAAACTTCTGTCGCTATTGCCAGTGGATGATCCGTACGTGGATTGGACTCAGGAGCAGGTGCTGGAGGTGTTAGAGACGAACTACCACACAAAGGATCCACCCATGTATACGGGCACGGAGCCTTGGGCTACCATTGCAACACGTTTGAGAGGAAATGGAGATGATGGCGATGCAATCGAGATAAGGATGCTAGGAGAGAATGATACAGCAGTGACACCAAGTAAGAGCAGGAAGCGGAAACGAGTGCACGCGGTTTTCGGGCGTGTGACGAGCGTGAGCCCAATTTCACGCCAGAAAGACCTCGCGAGCAGCCATTTCTTCGTGGAAGTCGAGAGTTGCAGTGCATCAGCGACGCAAAGCGTGACGAACGTAATGTTCACTGGGGTTTCGAACATGCGATGGCGATTGTTTCTCCGCCCTGGGAAAATGGTGCTCCTGACGGATCTGGTGAAAGTGCATTCTCGCGAGTGTAAAATGTTCCTGCTCCAAGCAACTTATAGAGATCAGTCTGGAAATCCCGTTGACCCAGGAAAACAAGCGCTGGAGACATCGGTCATGGTTTGGGGGCAGTTGGCAGCAACACAAATGTGCATTTCCCAGTGGATTAATGACTCGCTGGTGACGTATTCGAAGAGCTTCATATCTCGCTGCTGCGGGAAGCTGATAGATTATGAAGGGCAAGTGTGTCGGGTTCTCTGGGATGAGTGCGTTGAGCTCCAGGGACTCGATGGAGCGCGAATTATTGTCTGTCTATTCCACTTTCCGTACGAACAAGAACTGGTTCGCCTACGCGAAGGTTGCACCGTACGACTTTGCGGCGCCCACATCATCCGTTGGCCTACGCCTGCTGGCGGCAAGCTTGTGCTTGGGTTATGCCCCAGAAGCTATTTTGCTGTCATTTCCTACAGTGACCCAAGCAGTCCTTGTCTTGTCATGGGAACGCGTTCTCGTCGAGGAAAGGCGCACAAGAAATGGTCATGTTTGGGCGATTTTCATCGTCAATCAATGGTGATGTCAATGTGGTTGTTGGAGGCTCTGGAGATGCTGGATGCGAAGTTTTACATCGGAGAAGATGAGCAAGGGCAATTTAAACCCTATCTACTGTCATTTCCGCGTACTAGACGGCGACAAGCTGCAGCTCACGTGGCGACAAAACTTAATTTATTATCCAGTGAGGGTTATAGTCAAGTTGCGGAGACGCTAAGTGCCCTCTTTCTGAAATGCCACTCCGCTGACGCCGACTATTGTTGGACCGTGCGACTTCCTGTTCGTGAAAAACTCCTGACGTGCAATCGGATTGTGACTGTCCGCGAGCTACAGAAACTCGGCGAAAGGAAACTAATGCTCGAGGAATCTAACGAGAATGATACTGTCCTATCGGTGCAGATGTTGGCTGCGGACCTGGACTGGTGTACGCTTATCGGATGTATCCGAGGGAATATCGATAGTGGGGACTTGGAGATTGTTGATCGCACTGGGTCCGTCTCGTTGCATTTGACTGGAACTGGAGCAGATTGTTATCGAAAAGGAGAATGTGGCGTGTACTTGATTCGCAGTTTTGATGTAATTGTTGAGGACTTCAATCGAGTCCAAGGACCCAATCAAGATGAAAGAGTGCCGCTCGTCTATTGCATAAACTGCTCTGCGGCGGATGTTGAGTTCATATCAATGCATGACGACGAGCGTGCCTCATATTCACAGGATGAGAAAGCTGCCACTGAGGTGACCGAACTCCAAGAGGTGCTGCTTATGGCGACTCACGTTGACGCTGTGCCTCGTTCCGATATTCGAACAGCTGGAGTAGTACCTGAATATCGAATTGTGCATGGCATCGTATGCCCAGTTGGACAGGAGCTTCAGACTGAGGTCTTTACCAAGGCAGTTTGCACCGCTGAAGTTCTGATTAGTACGAACTGCTCGAGTTGGTACATTCAAAAAGGTGGTTGCTATCGGATCAAAGCAGCTGAAGTCAACAAGGATACCGCAGCACGCTCTTCCTCTCATCATGGCGTAGAAGATCGGGCGGTTAAATCTTCAATCGCCTACTTGCAGACAATGAAGAATAGCGAAGATAACAACGACTTGTGTCTTGACTCTCTCAGCCAGTTTAATGCCGCTGATGGTGAAGTGGATGGAGAGCGTGCGTTCCGAATTTATCGAGTGGATGACGGGCAGAGCTTGATTGTTCCGGTACTGCTGGAATGCAGTGATTTTGAGAACGTGCGGTGTAAAATGCATGCACTTTGCCAGCAAAGTGACCGAAACGGAAGTGGTTTACTAGCGACTCCTATGACAGAAAACTCACTGCCTGGGAACTTCAACGCTGAACACGTTGTGAAACTCACTTCCATGGAAGTATCGCCTCCGGAAGTTGTGGCTATGAGTGTAATTAGACACTTCGTCCAGCAGTATGAACAAGCATCTCCTGTGTGCGGCTTGCTTCGTCACTCACTCATAGAACAGACGCAGCCGCCCGTGGATGGGGCTGCGAATGATGAAGAACCACGTGTAGTGATGAAAGTGGACCCAGACATGCATAAGCCACATTTCGTCTCGATCGTTGGACTTATCACGAAGAAAAGATACTACTGGCAGTCTACCTCACAAAAACAGTTTGGGCAGTCTGCAGTAGTTGGTGCTAAACGTGCCCGAGATGCTGGCAGCAACGAGACAAGTAATGGAGCAGGCTCCACTCGGCAGCTCACATGCATCCTTCATGTGCGTGATCTCAATCATCTGGATAATGTTGAAGTTCGCGTGGATGCCTCGCGCTTCGGGCTTCTTGGTACACTGCAGCTGAACAGTATCGTGGAGTTTAGTCGCCTCAAGGGGTTCATCACGCGTTCAGGCTACAAGGTGTTTCTGAGCTGGAGCCACTTTACAGCAGCTCGGCAGGCTTGCGGCTGTGGATCGTTGTCATTGTCACTGGACGTTGAGCTCTACGGCTCCATGCCAACAACTTTTCTCAACGAGCTCTACCGGACTTCCTTCATTGACCGGATGCTGCATCGATACGTGGTCGGGGTGATGCACGTAAGCTACGTGTTGCTCAAGCGAAAGTGTGGCTTGTGCCACCAAGCCTTGCATTTTAACCGGCGACGAGGCTCCTGGAAGCATGCAGACCCACAAGTTGAGTCGAAATACTGGTGCGATTGTGCGTGGCGTAGGCAGCATTTGGCGCCATCCGACCCAGCGTTCAAAACTCGCACGTATCTGGGGACGACTGTGCGGTGCGTCATTGACGATGGTTCCGGGCAGGCCGAGCTCTTCCTGGAAAACGACGTTGCGTGGGAGCTGCTCACTTGTCCGGAAGGCCAGCGTCGACGCTTCGACGACATCTTGAGCAACTACGTCGACGAGCTGAGCTACTTCTCGGGAAACGCAATGAACGGGTCGTTCGCGACCAGCAGAGCGGAGCGCGAGCAGGAATACTACCAGAATGAACTGCGAGCCTTCGTACTGGGTGCTATCCCCTCTCTACGGTCGATCGTGGTGTTTGCCCGGCGATTCTACAGGGCCAAGGACAAGGAGGGAACGTCGGTGCTTTCGTTTGGCAAGGACATCCATCTGACCACCAAGACAGTGTCACAGCCCAAGATGGAGGCCGCGCGTGTCGATCGATTGCACGTCCGCAGCGAGTTACAACGACGTCTCGCAAAGCTGCGTCTGCGAATTGAGGCTGGACAGCCGCAGATCGAGTTATCAGCGCCGGCGACGGATTGTTGAACGGGACGCTGGTCAACGGCCCACGTGTACCACTGTGGCACCACAAAGGACCATCTGAGAATTTATTTCGCGCCGACCAGAAGCTTGCAAATCAAGCTTGCAAACTAAAATGGATCTGCTGGCGAGGATTTGGCTTTGCTCCTTGTTGCATTGCTTGAAGCTGACAAAGAGAGTAAAAAAACAATGAATAGCTATGATTTCCAGTCTAGCATGCGGTGGCCTTATGAAGCGTCGTCCATAAATCAGCGTCGAGAATGAGAACCATTTTTCGTCTTCGTCTCCTTCGGTCAAAGCCCTTTTGCCATCTTGGCACGTGGCGCTTGCCACTTTGCCACTTTGCCGTGCCACTTGAGTTTTTGCCAAATTACTCACTACTCACCACATGCGCGACAAAAGGCTTCTTCAGCTTCCGAATTATCGGATCTCTTCAACTCAAATCTCGGTTTCTGATTGGTCCGTTTCATATCCCAAAGGGCAACCGAGTCGAAGTCAAAAAGTGGCTTTGCCGCAGCAAAAACCCAGATCGGAAAGGAAAGGCCTCCACTCAGCAAGGCAACGAACAACAGGAGGCAACTGGTAGACGCACGTTATACACACTCATGGCGTCCACCGCAGAGTCGAAGAAGCCGCGAGCGCGCAAGACCACGCCCCGCTCACGCGCCAAGAAGAGCCCCACAGAGAAGAAGCCCGCCACGCCGCGGCGTCGCGCCAGTCCGAGGAACCGCAAAGCCCAGGAGACCGAGCAGAACCAAACGGAGGACGAAGAGAAGCCGAATCAGGTGGAGTTTCAGACTCTGACGCAGGAGGAGAAAGTTCCTCCGACAGTGAAGAAAGAAGAGGAGCAGAAGGAGAAGAACGAGGCGGAGCCAAAGCAGGAGGTGGAGCTGGCACCGGCTCAAGACACACAGCTGAGAAGGAGTTACCTGCAGAGAATGTGGGGATCTGATACTGCCAATAGTGAAAAGGGGGTGGAAATGCTGATAATTATTTTGTATTTTTTGTAGGTATCGGCAGTTGCAGAGCACCCATCCGAACCATGACGACGCCATGATCCGCCAGTTCGCTACGAGCGTGGAGATGGAGGCCTGTCAAAAGTCGGCGACGCGGGTATGTTTATAGAGCTTCTTGTGTATCATTTCTTCTTTTTTTTCTCTTGCTGAACAATGCTGACAAAGTGGCTTTGATGTCGTTGTGCGACCGTTAGAGCCAATACGTTGCGACGATGGACCAGGAGATCACCAAGCTCCTGCAGTTTGAAATGGAGCAGGCGAACTCGACGGTGTTCACGAGCGACGCACAGGGTTTTGACAACATGAGCGGGAAGACGCCAGCCCAGCCTGCCGTCTCCAGTGACATGCAGGGCGGATACTCTCAGAACCAAATCTCGCAGTCCCGCAGTTACGAATACGCCCAAGCGCTGGCGAAGGCTCAATCGCAGGAGATGATGAACAGCAGCGGTGGATCCTCCGCCTTCTCGACGCCGAGACAGTCGATGAGTGGAGATAACGCGTTCCAATCCCCACAGGCGAGTCAAGTGCAGCAGGGGTACGGGCGAATGGCCACCCAACAGCAACAACTACAGCAGAACACGCCGAGCCGAGTCATGAGCATGCAGAATTTGCAGCAAATGGGGAACCAGTTCTACCAGACCTCTTCAATGACGCCTCCCACCAGTCAGAGTTTCTCGATCCAAAGCAATGTTGGGGAAATGTCGGGTCATGGAGCTCAACGGAACATGATGGAGGCACAGCAACAAATGGGCAACTTCGCCATGCAACAGCAGCAGCAACCGTACGTACAGCAAGCTGGATCGACGCGTTCTCAGCCACGACCTGCGACTATACAGGAGTTCTCGGCACAAATCGACCATTTGGACAAACGTGTGCTGATTGAACTACTGTGGAATCAACGGAACGCTCTCGCTTATTGGCAGCGGCGATCAAACCAACTTGAGCTGCAGCTTTCTGCCCAACAGAATGCTGGAAGCAGCATGAGAACCACTGGATTTCAGTCCCCGTACAACTCACCGATGGGTTTTGTCAGTCCAAACGTCGCAGCAGATGCGGAGATGCAGCGAGCTCATGAGCGCAATGCCGCTCGGAACGTGCAGCACCACCAGATGCCGTCGTATCCATTCGCGCCACCGTCTAGCGATGATAGTGCGATCTCTTCTCAAGGTGGTGGCAACTATGCAAGTTGGGGGGAAAATGCGCAGCTGTACTGGGAGAAGATCCGGGTGATGCGAGCTGCGTACGCTGAGCAGTTGCGCATCGCCAAGCGAGCCTTGACGCACCACACGGCACCTCCGAACTCGTCGTACAGTGCCAAGGCCCAGTCAGTACTGAACAACATTGGACTGGTCATCAATGTGCTGGACGAACAGCCCACGAACGTCCAGCCGCGCAAGTTTGACGTGTTAACTTCTATCGAGCGCTTCATCCAGATTACAGTGGTTCCGATCGTGCGCAAAGTTCAGTCTTCGTATACGTCCCAAGCAGCCGCTTCATCCGCATCGTACCAGAGTGTCGCTACCAATGTTTCAACGTACGCGCCTGGCGTGCCACCCGCTCACGATGGCAGCACGGGGCAAATGGCTGCACAAAGCGGAGACAATCAATACGGTGGATCTGAATGGGGTTCGTCCAACTATAAGATGGACAGCGCGCGGCAGTCGTCCCGTGGCGTATTTGCGGACCCTGTGAACTCGTTCCGCGGGAATGGTGAAGATAATACCCGAATGATGGATGGATTGGCCCCGCCAGTCGAAAACGACCCAACAAACGGAACGGACGCAGAGTATGTTTCCTCGGAATATGCGCCTGTGCGACCCGAAAGTGAAAGCCTCCAGGCTGCGGAGCAGAGTCCAGGGTACGAAGTTGCTACGATGACACCAAAGGAATTAGCTGCAGTCGACGCTTCCAAGTCCGAATCCCGTCCGTCGACTATCACCGAGATGCGGTCTTCTGACGATTGTTCTAGCCCCAGTGGAATCACGCGAGATAGCAACAGCAAGATACAGCAGCAGCAGGGGTCCAGCGTAGAAGATCTCAACGATTTCACTGACTTCCCTGAGCTGGATTTTGAGACGGTGCCGGAGAACAGCAGCTATGTGAAGGAGAACAATCCGTCCAACAGCTCGAGGAAGCGAGGAATTGAAGACGTGTGATTCCGATAAGTACCCACCAGTTAAACACCCTGAGCTCGGAAGTGGCGAGCAGATTCGAGCTGGCAGAAAACATGGTACATTTATTTTACCACTACAATCAGCGGAGAGCTAGCGGACGCACTGATGTTAGGGTGTCTTGCTCGCTATGATATCCAGACCGTCGATCAAGCGTCTAGTGTTTGGGAGTGGTTTTTTGTATTTGCATTAACTTTTTTCTTAAATATCTCGCATGCGTTCGTGTTTCCGCCAGTTGATACACTGGTGGAGAATCGCTCGATGTTTATATACCCGTTTAACGAGCCAAGCCCAGCGCGAGGTTCACATGGTGCGCCTGGCTGAGGATATACCTGGCACGGTCGCCAACAGCAGCCGAGCGGCCACCCGGGAAAATGCTGTCGGGTAGGTCGTTCCACGCGCGGTAGGTGATCTCAACCTCCATGCCGGGCTTCTTCTCGGCCGCAGTGGCCAGCTCCGTCGCGAGGAAATACCGTGTTGCTGACGCTACGCAGTTTTTGGCAAGTTGTTCGTTGGCAGCGCTGGTGGGGACGGCTGGACGAGCGGAATGGCGGCGATCGCCGCGTCGAAGCTGTGGAGGTGGCGGCGTGGTGACTGTGTATCCGATAAAGTAGTAACCAACGACGTCATTCTCGTGCGCTTCGGGGTCCTGAGGACGAACAAGTTCTGGAAGGGGGTGAAGCGACGTGACCGAAGGCGTGTGCTGCAACGTTTCCACGAGCTTTCGAGTACGACTGGCCACGAAGCTGGACCATTCGGCCAGCGCTTCCTCGTTCGGAGCACGCAACTCGATGGCAACGTGGTGGTCGTAGCGTACAAGCACCTCGGTAGGTGCGAAGAGCTGGGTCCAAGACGACGGGTGACTCAAGCTGCGGCGACGCAGGTCGTCCATGATCCCTTGGCCACGCGCAAACTCCTCCCGCATCACGCGTAGAGTTGACAGGTTCACGTTCACCGCCGTGTTGACTGCGGGGAAGCCCGGCGTGACGATCGGCATGAGATGAGCGCGGTCGTGGATGTTGTGTTGCGGATCCCATTGCACGTTGCCAGTGTTGCCACCGTTGGACGGATGCGCCACCAGAATGGGCGTCGGCCAGCGCCACGACGCCAGAACGGAGAAGAACCTATGCACCAGCGACGCCACACTGGCACGCGGGAACATTTGGCACACGAAGCACACCAGCAACGCCCACGAAATGCCGCCGAGGAAGCCGGCCTTGTTCGAGTACAAGCCACGACGTCTCGCCCAGAGTCGGATGACCCGTAGGCAAGACCGGAACACGCTGGCGTTCGGCACGAGCTCCAAGATGAGCGAAGCAACTCGAGCCACAGACAGCGAGCGGACCGACGACGCGTCCATTCCTCGCATCACCTGCATGTCATCGCCAGGCAGGAACGGTAGATGCTTGGGCACTGCTTGATTCTGCGCATACCGAGCGAACAGCAGGTCCACCCGCACGGAGCTGAGCTGGAACGACAGCACCGGAACGGCGGCTTTCCGTCGAGCTACAAGCTTCGAGACGGACGACTCCTGCTCTAGGTGGTCGCAGAGCGAACCGAAGAAGACCTCGGCAGTGATCGCGTGAGGCATGAAGGCCACGACGTCCAGGTCGGACTCGGCGACCCCCACCTTAAGGTGCCAACTACCGCCCAGTAGCAGCGTCGCGGTCGTCGTGGCCTCCTTTTCAGCGACGTCTTCCATCGCGTCGAGTGTGCGACGCAGCCAAAAGTCGACAATCCGCTGGAGTTCGTTGATAACCAGGTGCTTGGCCGTCAACTGCTCGGGCGTGGGCAGCGGCGCGATGGCGTTGACACATTTCATGAGACCATTGGTGCTCCTCAGGTCGTACTCGCTGGGCGGCATGAGCTCCACGGGGCAGACGATCGGCATGACCCGCCGTTGGCCCAAGGCCGACGAGCGCAGGGTTTTCAGGAAATTCTCCTGGTTCTTCATCGTGTTAGTGGGCGATCCGCTGGGTAGCGGGGGCGGAGACTGTCGATTCTTGTGCTCTGCTCTCTTCTCCATCCAGTTGGCGTGGCACGCCTCGAGTGCGAGTTGCAGAGGTTCTGTGACGCTCAGCTTGGAGACGGGCGACGGGCTGCTGGAGACGGAGCCGTCGTCGCTGCTGTTGGAACCGATTGTGGACACGTCGTCGTCCCAGTCGTGACTGCTGGAGCAGCTTGTGCGGCCGCCCGAACTTGTGTCACTCTGCTTCTTGTGCGGCTCCAGCAGTTCGGCATCGACCAGCGAGTTCACCGTGAGTTGTTCGGGTCCACTTAGCCCCTGCTTGATCTTCCTGGTACGCTCGGCATCTCCCCAGCACATACAACTCATGGCGAAAGGACTTTTGTGCCACAACCGGTTGAAGCTGTCAAAAGTGCTGGAGTTTCCTTCTGGCAAGCTCCGCTGCGTCCACAATGTAAAAGTGTCCGAGTGGATCGGCGTATTTCTCCGCGCGCAGTATCCCGAGTGAGTGGTGAGTGTCTATAGAGATGTTGGCAAGCACGGACAAGGATTAGCGAGTGGCGATGCAAGCCGACGACTTCTGGCAAAACAACTGCGAGCGGCTGCGTCAGCAGGTTCAAGGACTGGCGTTCCAGTTGGCACCGACAAGTTGTCGGCGACAACCGAACGCAGCCACGCTGGCCGAGGTGCGAATAAACGTACACGAGCACTGGCAAACGCTTCTTCAGCTCCAAGTTCCGCTGAAGGAGATGGCGACCGAAAGTGGCAAAGTGGCAATCGCTGGCAAGTCCGAGACTGAAAGACACCATGAAGGTCACAATCAAGTAGAGCGCGATCGGAGACGCGGCGGCCACGCACAGCCCTATTTATGTCCAGTAGACCCGTAGAAAGCCGGTGAACCAAAAACGATGGCTAAAATACACAAATGACAAGACTGCCGGCGCAGAGGAGGAAATAACGAGCGATGCAGATGACAAAACACCGTGGCAGTCTGCCAGGCAGTTGCCATGAAGGCTGGCAGTTCAGTGCGAAGAAGAAACATAGCGGCAAAACTTTGGTCGAGAACGCTCAAACCACGACACGAGTTACTAACTCCACCACACGAGCGCACGGAGGTGACCCATGTTGAGCCCGCGCTGGTTGCGCACGACCCAGAAATCATCCGCTCTGGGCAGAATTTGTGCCAGATTCCGACTCTGGGTTGCAGTTTTTGACATGACGATTGATTGATGGAGGAGTCTCTCTGCTCGCCGCGAGACGAGTGACCGATCCGCGCTCAGCGGCGGAGCCACACGCGCAGAGGCCAAAGTGGCAGCATTATTTGCGCAGCGGTTTCCAGCTCCAAGCATTTCGCATTGATTTTCTTGCACCCACCCTCGCTGCCACCGACACTGGTATTTTGGCCAGCCTGTCCGCTGTGCGGCCAGTTCCATCGCCAAGTGGGTTCCGTTGCGGGTGGCTTGCTCGCAGTCTTACATGTAGCGTTGCTGCTGCCGGATACTTTACACTGGTATCGTCCGCTTCGGCACTGTAGCGATCCCGAAAAATACAAATCGCCGACCACTTCAACGTTTGGGCCCGTCGTTAGCCCCGCGGTCTGGCGCCGAAGCAGCCTCCAGAGCCGAGGCGCGACACGGTTGTCCGCACGCCGGTAGACCTCGGCGCCGTGTTCACGCGTAGACGCTCGGTGATGTAATGCGGCACATGGTGTCGGCGCACCCAGTGCCTGGCTCGCGGGCTATGAACCCCAGCTCGGCAATGCCCGGGCATCGTCGGCGACGGCACCTGCTGCGGCCGAAAGAGACTGGCGAGAATTCTTTCGCTGCTCGTCGCGTAGAGCGATCGAAGAGCTCCGTTAAGCTTAAGCTTTAGCGCGGCCTTGGCACGCGTGGCGGGACTTGCTTTGCGACAGCCTGCGCGGATTCATGCGTGCGATCGAATGCATCATGCCGGCGCTGAGGAGCGTGGCACGGTCTCCCTCCAGATGCCGGAGCCACGAGATGGCATCTCTCGGAGATGCGCGGCCATTCCACACAACGGGGCAACGAGAGAGATCATTAGCCAACATCGTTCTCATATCCAGACATTCGCGATCAGTCAGATCGCCGCAGTGCCGTGGCAAGCGGGTCGTTGTGAGCGTTTGCAATGTGCTGAGAAGAGTTGCTTCATGAAGTGACATTTTTTCACCAAGTGAAAATAACGTGATATCGTCGTCGGAGAATGGAGAAGTTGGCTGCCGTACACTTTCCATCGAGCAGTTCGCTAGCATGCTCCAAAATGCTGCTTGGCGTCGAGCGAGCGTCGACGGCTTCGCAGAGAAGCATGCCTCAACTTCAACTCGTTATTGATACTTTTCGTATGACTTGATGTCAGGCTATCGACGTTGCGTTTGTATGCTAAAGTCGGTTATACACTGACCGCCCAGCTCTTCCCGGCACGACTTGATGCCTTCTTGGCCTGTGTCTCCTCTTCCTTCCTCCTCTTCTCTTCTTCGAGACGCTTTAGTCGCTCTTGTTCCTGCGTGAACTGCTCCAGTTCGGCAGTGGCCTCTGGGTGGAAGTGGCAGACGTCCTCGAAAATGAGACGGCGAAGGGTGTTCTTGTCCATGTTGCCCTTGTTGTCTCGCTCGAACGAGAAGTCGAACGCGCTCTGTGCCAGTCTCTCCGAGCCCATTTCAGCGCCGTCGGAGCGACACGGGGCCAGGAACGGGTGCGCAATGGCCTGGTCCACGGAGATTCGTTTGCGCGGATCGAACTGTAGCAGCTTCGTCAAGAGGTCCAGCGCCTCGGTCGGGGCGTTCGGACACACTGTGTTGAGCGGCTTGCCCTCTTGTTGCTGCTGCCGCGCCATCCACCGCTTGGCCTTCATGTTGGTGACGAAGCCCATGTCGTCCGGCTGTGGGCTCCCCACTAGCTGCAGGATCAAATGCAGCTGGTGGACGTGGTCGTGGCCCGGAAACAGCGCTTTGCGCGTGAACATCTCGGCCAAGATGCAGCCTACTGCCCACAGATCAATCGCCGTGGAGTACCGACTCGCGAGCAGAAGCTCGGGCGCGCGATACCAACGGGTCACGACGTATTCCGTCAACGCTTCATCCAGAGCAGGCTCACCGTCCAGGCTACTGGGCGTTCCGCTGGTGCCATCGATGCTACTTGGCGTCCCTGGGCGGATGTCGATGCCCCGCGCCAGGCCAAAGTCACACAACTTGACCAAGCAGTCGCGATTGATCAGCACATTCGACGGCTTGATGTCGCGGTGAATGATGTGTGCCGAGTGCACGTAGCGAAGACCACACAGCAGTTGGTACGTGATGAAAGCGATGTGGTCGCTCGATAGCGCCTCGGGCGAGTTAATGACGCGGTGCAGATCGGTCTCCATGAGGTCAGTGACGATGTACGTGTCCTCGAAAGTCGCGAGCGACAGAGGACGCATGACGTCAAGCACCGATACAACGTGCGGATGATGCAGATGCCGCATGAGCCGAATTTCACGTACGATACGCTTGGCATCCACCAGATCGTCGAAGGTCCGCGGGATGTTCTTGATGGCAACTGAGTTTCCGGTGACTTGGTCGCTGGCAGCAATGACAACGCCGTACGCACCATGGCCGATCGCACGAATGAGTTGATAACGTCTGTACACGCGGAACTTGGTCGAGGCAACTGTAAACGTGTACATCTCTTCTTCATCCGACGACGATCTCGACTCCCGTTTGCCCGTATTGTCGGTGGTATCCATCATTTCAAAGCCACCACCTGCATCACTGCCTGCGAATGACCGACGCTCCGAGTTCCTGTTGCTCAGACCAGTCTCCTTGTGAAGCTCCTGCAGCCTGTCGAAACTCTTGCGATGTCTTGGCGTTCGCCCGCCTTGCATTGAGATGCTCCCATCAGTCGAGACGCGGGACTGCTCGCCTTCCTCGCTCATGCTCACGTCTGCGTCTTCACTTGACGAATCCTCTTCTTCCGTGTAGGGAGCGAAGCTGATGCTCAGCTCGAGACGCCCACAGCTCTTGCCATCGCCTCCTCTCGCGCCCTTCTCAAAACTCTCCACGCGGTAAATGTCAAACCACTTGGGCACCGCCACAGACGCGATCTGCTCCTCTGTGCCCTCTGAAGACCCCAAGTACTCGGCAAGGTTCACTTTCGCACAGCCCACCAGTTCATCTCCAATGACGCCGATGCTCCACACATCGACGCATAAGCTTGCCGTTGAGCCCGGCACAGCCCCAGAAAACTCGAGATGCAGCGTCTCCGCCCAGAACGGTCCTTTGCCACTGTTGCCTTTCACTACACGCGTGGAATACGATTTCCACGAGCCAACGCGACTCAGTCCATCCGTGTTCGTAGTCGTCACATCTCGGCTGCTGCTACTGTTGCTGCGATTCGGTCCAGGGGCTTTCGTAGTGAGATGAGGGAACTCGTTCAGCCCAATAATCACCTTGTATCCGCTGCCTCCTCCAGTTGCAGGCTTTCGTCGCAAGAAACTCTCGCCAGAGATACACACGACACGGATCTCACCGGGTGGACACGTGCTAGCTTGCGGTTCGCGCTCACGGGGCAGTGCAGCCAGCGTTGGCCCTGTCGCCTCTCCAGTTACTGCGCCTGCTCCACTGCCCCCACCAGTGGCGAAAGCTACTGCCGCCGCTGTCTTGTCGGCCAGAATATTGATGTGGCTAATGCGTCCATCTGCTTCAAACCGCAGCTCGTGTTTCCACAAGTGACGAAACCTCCGTCCGCTCTGCGCACTGCGAATCGTCTCACGACCGGAGACCACGGCGAGATCTCCTCGACGCGCCACGTGCTCAACGCCATAATGCGACACATCCATCGACTCGTGCAAGTTCGAGAAGAACGCGAGGACTCCAGACAGTCCGTGGTATTCCCCTGCAATTGGGACGCTTGGTGGATAGTTCGACGTCAACGTGATGTTCGGGTGCAAGCTCGGCATGAGCAGCGCGAAGTTGCCTTTCCGGGACTGAATGCATCCCCATGCATCGTAGAACATGTTCAGCTCCACACTCACGGGCGTGCCTAGCAGTGTCAGCGTCTGCACTCTCGGTCTCCTGGGTGTCGACATGGGCGTGAGCATCAGCGTCTTCCTCGGAGACGTCTCAATCGTGGGCCCTGCAGCTTTGAGTCTTCTCTGCGCTTTAGGCAGCACCTCCTTGACCTGTTCCACAACAGCTCCAAGCAGATGGATCCACAGCACCCTCTCCAGCTCACTGTCCACCGCGAGATGCAGCGGCTTGCTCTTCTCCTCTGTCTTGACGTCGAACCCGTGCGGCCTCCCCACACTCTCCTTGTCCACGGCCGTCACCGAGTAGCAGTGCTTCTTGTCGATAATAACAGCTCCTTGAGGCTTGGCGCCGCTTTCCATACGCTCCAGCTCCTGCACCTCCAAAAATCTCATCCGGGACTCGAAAACCCGCAGCGTCACGCCGTCTAGACTCAGGTACACGTCGTCCCAGCGCGGCAACCAGTCGCCTTTCTTACGTGCAGGTCCATCCCAGTGAATGGGGATGAGTTGCATCAATAGGTTGGCGCCCACAGCGTCGGAAAGCGAGGCGATACACCCGGACGCACGCTTGTGTCGTCTTTCGTGGGGCTGCTGCGGGTCCAAATGCGGCGCGATCGGAGCTGGAGGTGGGTCAGGAGATGAACCATCGTCCGGGGAAGAGAATACACTGCCACGCGCGTCGGGAGACCCAGCGGAAGCCTCCATTCACACGCAGCGATGAGCACAACCTGCGGCTGCGGAGACCAAAATCAGTTTTTCAAGTTTATTCCTGCTCGAGTCACTATGTAATCCCCAAGAGAGTGACTACTTCAAGTGCAGGTTGCAGTTCAGACATGGCTACAGACTGCTGTACACGACGCCGACGAGCAGCATGGCCGAGATAGTGGCCGTGCCGGCAATCACCTTGTCCGGGTAGCGCATACAGTACAGTACTATGTCTCCGAGCAGCTTCGCGTCGAAATGCTGCGCGTCCGGCCGCATGGGCAGCGGCGTTCCGGCGGCCACGAAGAGGTCCACGACAGCGCGAAGCGTGAGTCCCCACAGCACGAAGTCGTGCACCTCGCGTACTGGCAGGCGCTCGTCGTCAGGCGGCGATTGGTCTGGCCTTGGCAGGTAAATGCAGTCGAAGAGCATGTTGCCCAGCAGCTTCTTGGCCAGCGACAGCACACGCGGACGAATGCGCAGACTCATGAGACTGTCCTCCAGCGGGTACGACAGCACGTGGTACCGCTTCGAGTTGAAGAACTCCTGCACGTCCACCCAGAAGGCGTCGGCGATCTCCGACTCCTGCAGCTTGGGCTTGTAGTCATGCTCATCCGCTGGGGAATCAATGAAAAACACTACATCGCCACAAGTCAGAGAAACTCTCCATCAACGGCACCTCAAAGCATAGCAACTCGATACCTTGCGTGCTGACAGTCAGCGAGCGCAGATGCGTCTGGATAGGCGGCAAGTTGCCGATCCAGTGGACATTCCTGCAGCAACAACCACATTGACAAGTTGTGACACAACATCGAAGGTTAGTTGCAAGCGTTGACCAGCCAGCCACGCAGTTAGCTGCACCGTACGGGGCTTCGAGGTCGAGGCCGACCTCCTCCATCGTCTCGCGCTGCGCAGTCTCACGTAGCAACTCCCAGTCCGTCCACTCCTCGGCATCATCGAGACTGCGCATGTCCATCTTAGTCTTCTTCTGGCGCCGGCCGCCGGGGAACGCCACCTGGCCGCTCCACGTGTCCTTCTCGTTCACACTGCGCCGCACGAACAGCAACTCCAGCGAGTGCTGCTCCTTCTCCTTCCAACGGAACACGGCGGCCACGCTGGCGCGCTGTATTGGTAAAAGCGTCACAAGTTGTCAGCACACGCTCCTCTCAATCGGCACAAGGCGACAGTGAACGCACCACAAAAGGCGCGTCGTAGCGCGGAGGCGCCTGCCTGGCCAGGTTGCGCTTGAGCAGCGGCACCAGCGACGCCACGGCGCTCTGCTCCACGAACCTCCGGCTCATTCTGGTGCTTGAAGGGAACTGTTGACGTGGGGCAGATAGGGACATACAAAATTTAGGATATTCGGTGAGTGCCAACGTTTTAGCAATTTTGTTGAGATGCACATCAAGTTTTGATTAATCATTGTTCCTCAATGAAGAGAACAATGCCTTACTGAAGTAGAGAGCAATGCCCAGAGCTTTCTAAAGCTGAAGAAGACGCTGCATCAAGTGCAGTCACATACGCGCTGCTGGCGTTCAGCTATTCTCACCCAAATCCCTGACCGGATCAGAACATCGAATGAGCTTGGCGGCAGATGGCGAGTGTCTACAGTATCAGATGTAGGTCAACTTGGCGGCGCGTTGACGCCCAGCCACGCGTTTGGCGAGATAGCCCAGATAGTCGATGGTTGCTGCCTCTTGTCCGTTTTGGTTCCTTCTCCCTAAAGTTTGGAGACCCGGAATGCCTCGCTATGTAGAAGGCGCCGGATTTCCGGGTTGCTTTCAGAAAATCAGCTCAGCTTCCGCCGCGTGATGCCGCTGCATCCAACGAAAGCGTCCACAAGTTGCCAACCTGAGCGCTCATGTTTCCCTAATGGAAGTGTCATTCTCGAGGCTGCCATTCGCGACGCCACACTTTTGACGTCTTGACGCTGAACCGGCTGCAGTACAGTATGGCACGCTCGCAAACTTTAGCCAAAATATCCAACAAACTAGGGTTTAGTAAGTCAGATTATCTCACCTGAAAGTATCTGCGTGCAATTGCCGGCCCTCTACCATCGGCGCTGTGTCATAATCGAATCATTCATAATCGAAAAAGCGCTCGTCAACGGACATCAACGTTCTTCTTCTCTGTTCTCCGCTGTGTATGATGGACCTGAACAACCTCAAGAGCATGGCCAACCGCGCCGGCAACACGCTGTACTTCGCGGGCGCAGCGGCGGCTGAGATTGGCAAGGAGAAGGGCACGCAGGCGCTGGCGGCGGCCTCGGGGGCAGCGGCCGTGGGTCGCGACAAGATGAAGAGCTCCAACACGTTCCACAGCGCCACGGTGGCCGCGACGCTGGGCCGCGAAAAGGTCAAGACGTCGCAGGCTTTCCAAGTGGCTTCGACGGCCGCAGTTGTGGGCAAGGAGAAGGCCAGCACGGCAGCGTCCACGGCCGCGACTGTGGCGTCGGCCGGCCGCCTTAAGGCTGTGAGCGCGCTCGTGTTGGCCAAGAACCGTCTGACCGGAACGAAGACCGGCAGCTCGCCACAGCCCAGCGACTTACCGTCGGCCGAGAAGGAGTTCTACAAGTACGAAATGTCCGAGGAGGAGAAGAAGAAAAAGCGCGCGCAGGCCCGCCGTCGCGCCGAGAAGAACAAGCAGCCTGTGTCGGCCAGCTCCAGTAGTCGACGAGAGGACAGCTCCAGGTCGGCCACGAGCTCGAGCTCCAGATCGGCCACGGGCTCCAGCAGCAAGACCAGCAGTAGCAGCTCCAGTAGATCGGCTGGCAGTAGCCGACGACCGGGCAGCAGCAGACGCAACAAAGGCGAGCACCAACTGTAGAGAGTACCAAGATGCTAGAAGCGACGGCCCCAAATGTACTCATGCTGATCTTGTCGTTCGTCTGTCGTTCTTTCGCAGTGCTCTTCGTGCGTTCGCGTGAACAGGTCCAATGCTCATGTTGTACGCATGGTCTTGCCTCAGATTTCATAGAGGCTTCTCACGAACTGCACGTAGTCCAGCTCATCGTCATTGCGTGCCGTCCTCTCCGCAAGCAGCACTTCCACCACGAAATCGCCCCATGGCTTCCCGGGCCGGTCATATGGATTGAGGCTACGGAACATGGTGGACGCCGTCGTTCTCTTGTTGCTGGCACGTTCGCAGTTTTCGTTGCTCGCTTCCTGGACGCGAAGGTACTTGCGACTCGGTTGCCGACTTAGAGAGACACCATTTTGCATTCCGTTCGCTGTGTTCTGGCGTGAAGGAGCTCGCTTTTGCACCGGAGCATCTCGAAGAAAAGCTCCCTGTTGGACTGGTTCCTCTTGGTGTGGAGACGCTTGTCGTGAAGCTGGTTCCAGTCTCGAAGGTGGTGGTTGACGTGGAGATGCTTGCACTTTACTTGTTGCAGAAGAAGGCTGCGCTTGATCCACTGCTTCTAGAGGAAGAGAAGGTCGCGCCGAGTTTCGGATCGTAAACGCTGGCTGTTTAGGCAGTAGTTCTCCTTGGCTTGTGAGCTCTTGCGTTGGAGGCAAACTTTCCCTATCTACCCACAATATGTCCTCATCTTCCGACGTCGGGTCGTTGTCTCCGTCCGACTCGATACTTCTCTTACGTCCCCTTTCCAAAACTCGGCCAGAACGCGTTGTCCTTGGCACCAGAGATTTCCCTGCCGTGACATCCACCGACCCATTAGATGCAGTAGATCTCCCTTTTGTCACGCGGCGCTTTGCCTTCGGCGTCGTTGTCGTTCTGGGGGTCGCCTTCCCGTTCCTCCCGTCCGGGTCGATGAGCCGGAGGATCGTCTTCGGCACGTACTTGGCCGCGCGGGCGGCAAAATCCTCCACCGTCCGGTCCTTGATCTCATAGCCAGGGTCTTTAGTCTTCATGGCCTCCATGAAAGCTGCAAACTGCGCCACCCAGCGCACTTTGGGGCTCTGGCCGTCCACGACGCGCCGCATTTGGGCGCCGAGCTCGCGCATCTCAAGCAGTGACCACTGTGCACTGTGGTCCGCGGTGCGTGTGTCGGAGCTGAGCGTCATGCTGACGGCGCCCGTGCGCAGGGCGTGGAGCATGGCCGCGCAGGACACCAGAGAGTGGCTCAGCCACTTGCGTTCGAGGCACACGGCATGATAGGCGACGTAGGAGTCGTCGCGCCAGCTCCAGGCCGAGTCGTTGCGGTAGCCCATCCAGCCCTCGTCCACCTCCAGCAGCAGCCGGGCGCCTTCCGCCGTCCACTGCTCCCCATTGAGCCCGATTTCTGCCATAATTGGCAATTACTTCAAGTAAATTAGGATCAGAATGATTGGCATACAAATTCCTGTGATTTCGAGTTTTGTACTGACATTAGCCGTTAGGCGAAGCAGTCACGGTACTTTCGATCAATAGAACCGTCGTGAGAGATCCAATTATTTGGGTGAATGAAAAACTATTATTTGGGTGAATGAAAAACGTCCTACCTGCAATATTCAGGTTCATCGTGGATGGAGACTTTCTCATCTCCACGAGTCAAGTTATCTATGATCGTCTGAACTGCTCCATGCGCCCGCGTCCTAGGACCTCACTCTTGACTAGCTCAAGCATGTTGATGGCCGCGCTGACGTCTCGGTCCCAATAGCGTGCAGTGCACGAGTCTTGGTCGTAGCGCAACACCCCATCGCACTTGTTTTCAAGCTGTATTTCGGCGCGATTGCGCAACACCACAACGCACTTGAGCTTCAGACGCTTTTGAAGCTTGGTGCCTACGATGTACCGAACGGGTAAAATAAAAAAAATAAAAATCGTGTGTTGGCTCTGCGAGCAGAGCTTTCTAGCCCTGAACTCGTCCATGGAGACCACCGTTTTGCGCTTCCACGACGCCTCTTTCAACCCCTTCACCGGGCTCGGCGCATGATCCTTGATGCCTCGGCGTCTACTCCAGTCCCCGTAAACCACGAGCGTTCTTGCACTCACATCTGGAACGATGCCCCTCCCGTTCGCGTCGACCGCCACGCGCGTCATGCGTTTCCGGAAGAACTTGTACTTGAGGAACTGGCGGTCTACACAGAACTGTAGCAGGAACGCTGCGTTGCGCCAGAATTACTGCAGCCGCTCCAAGTAAGTAAGTTTTGTAGATCGCAGTCTTGAACGACGACATGCCCATAATCACCGCTTGGTATTCGGGTACCGCTTGCGCTGGCCCTTGTTCCACGACCAAGAGCGCTTGAAGCCGGCCAAGTGTCTGTACTCGCGCGTGATCACTTGCACGATGTCACGGTCATTCCGGTGTTTGGGAGGCTTAGGTCTGAGTATCCAGCGAGGACGGTTGCTCTTTCGTCGAGCTTGTCCACGTCCTCTGCGACGACGACGTCCCCTGGACCACTATCGACGGCGACATCTACGAAGGCCATGCCGAAAGTCTTCCCGAACCGCTGTGACCAAGGCTCTCATCCCAGGATCAATCCCAAATGCGACATTGGGAATACACCCCTCCGGAACGATAGGACCATCGGACGCCTTTCTTCTTGTCCGCCTTCTCTTCTTCCGTCATCGCTCGATACAGCATGCCGGAAGAGATGTATCCATCTGTCGTGACTTGATTCGCAAGGAGGTGACTGGCGTGCTCGTACTTGTCCTCCACCGACAACACCGCAAACTCGGGCTTTGGGCATTCATCATTGATCCGGTTTTTTTTTCAACGCGAGAAGTGTCGAGTGCGTGGCGTTTGACTTCCCAACGATCACCTGGAAAAGATGCGATTTACTGGGTGTAGGCAACCCAAACTCACAGTTCGGCATATGAGAGTAGAATCCAGCGAGCGTGGACCAATTGATCGTGATGTGTGCTGTGGTAAACGACGAGGACACCGGGAACAGCGTGAAGGTCCGCAACCCTTTCGTACTTTTATCGTACTTTTATTTGATACTTCGAAGCGATACTGCACACTACTACGCTTCAATCACCCCACCCTGAAAGTGCCGAAGTAGCACCCCAACATGTACGATAACCTTTCCAGTCGAGATTGTTCGCAATCGACATCTCTCCGATCATGCTGCGTTGAAGAGTACGTCATCGTTCTTGAGCTCTGGATGCGTCCAAGAAGCTGGGCATCCAGCTCTTCTTTCGTGGTGCCAAGTGGACGCCACAGTGAAACCCAGAGCTCGTCTTGACCTGCTGCAAAAGGCACAGGCACGAAGCCGTACCCGACAACGTGCAGCTTCATGCTGGAGTCTGCCCTCCATACTGGGAATAACAGCTTGGGCCAGCCCTGGAATGCCGAGGTCGCGAAATGCAAGTCGATCGGGTGCGACCATACAGCGACATCAGGTTCCGACGTCCAGGGTGCAGTCGAAGGATAATCAGCTGAGTTCGACCAGCTTGGTCTCCAGCGATGTGGCTCCACCGACTGCCGTAATCGACGCGCCACTGGCAGGTCAATCCTCCAGCAGTTCCAAACCCGTGTCATCGTTGTGGATTTGACTTTGATATCTCCTCGACGACGGCCTGGAATTTCCAGAGCAACCGCACGTAGAACGCCATGCCGTTTTCCTGACGACGGGATCCACTGCTCGCCCCACTCAGTCACTCCTTCCGGTGTCAGCAAGTCTCGCATCTTCTGAGCTTTGACGAGCTCGGTATCCCCGGCACAGTAGCACACGCGTACGACAGCGTTCACCTTCTTCTTCTTCTTGAACAAGGTATCACTCTCCGCAAACACAAGCCGAACGTTCATCCGCAAGCGCTGTCGGAAGTTCTCGCCGAGCATCACGCCCCATTCACCGCCATCTGCTGCCGCATCTCGCGCTTCAAATCTGAATAGACAACACGGTTCGGAACTTTCACCAGACCGGCACACTCCCGATGCGACTGGTACAGCTTGATGGACTTCCATAATTCAGGGTTCTTTGGCGCGATGAGATGCGTCATCCTTGTGGTTGAAAAAAACACCCAAACTGCAGTGTCGAAAAGGTGTCATCGGCATAGTCCGGAAGAGCAAGCTCATTTTCGAGACATCGGGGGGGAACATTGACGATGTGTCAGGCTTCTAGTTGGATCTACTTCATCGCGTGTGCGGTGCGTCGGATCTCGTCGCACAGACATAGATCGTGGAAGATCGACACGAGGCGGCACATGACGATGAAGTGGCCCTTCCCTTCTTGAACAGGTCCATCGCGTACGTTCCATCGACTTACGCCGCTTTGGTCGTTCGAGACATGTCTGCCGTCGCTTGCCCTTCACCCTCAAAATCATCGCCGCCATCTTTTTGGAGCAGTACCAAGCTGACGCAAGCCTCGGTCAAGTTGGGAGTCAGCATAGAGGGGTTCCACTTCGGTCTTGATTGGAGTCGCCTCTGAGTCTTGCGTCTCCGCCTCTGTGCCGAAGTTTGATGGGAAGCGTCGGGGTCACGTCTCCGTGTTGAAGGTCGGTGAGGTGGCGTCGGGGTCCTCAGTCTCGTCGACGACCTCCCAATCGTCAGGGCAGCCGGTCTTGTTCCGCTTACGCCCCATTGTGCAAGTGAGAGAATAAGAGCGGCAACTTCTACTGCCTCCGGTTGAATTTACGAAACCAGGAGAACCAGGCACATCGTACAACTAGCGCCATTTGGGGGACCAGACAAACTGCTAGCGCCACGCGAGGGGCGAGCGGATTTCAGTTGCCAATGCCAAAGGACGATCACACTCTTCCAGCTTCAAAGCTGTAAAAGCCGAAGGTCCTAACTAGACTAGCATGACGCCAGCAAATATTTATCCTCTAATCCACAGCTAATTTGAAGCCAGTCCATATATTGCAGAAGAATCAAATTCCGATCGTATATATCGCAAATAAGGAAGTAAGTGCACAACATCAAGAGTGAGGCCGTGGGCATTACAAGATTTCCACGTTTGCCACCCACCAACATGAACCTCTCGAAACTCACTCGCCCTCGCGATCACTGGCGTCTGTACGGCCATCCAATAATCATTCAGGTGACCACGAAAATGAAGGAAAATATTTTTGCTTCCCTACACAGGCTCGAGCAGCCGCCAGGAGGCGTGGACACAGATGCAGGCTCGCTGCCACCTTTTAGACAGCACCCGCGAGTCTTTCGCCTTTTTAATGCTTAAGAGGCAACCGGGCACAAAGCAGACATCGGAAAATATCCAGGCACGTTGCAATAATAATCACGGCAATACAATGCCCATGTCATGGGCAAACAATAATAAGTACGGCGTATTTTTGACAATTATTTTAGTAGCAGTACGGACAACAGAAATAGAAGGATCGTACCGGAGGCACTTTGGGATGGATCACTTATTTCCAAAACGAGCTATTGCGAGAGAAAGATAAGACCTCGCAAAGCAAATATAAAGCATGCGAAAGCGGTTGAGCCTTGTAGAGCAGATACGTGTGGGATATAGCTACCAAGCTCAATACACGGGCAGTGTCCATTAGACTTTTTAAAGTCTGTTTAAATAAAAAACAATGGCCAATTCACTAACTTAGAGCTCACTAACGAGCTTTAAGAAACCACCCACAATACTTCAGTATCGATGACTCTCGCTAATGCATCCCAGTACCAGCGATTGCACCTACGTAAAATGAACCGGGCTGGTTGAACCGTTCTAAGTCCTCCTGGACATAATTGTATTGCAAAAATTGTTGCAATTTATTGTTAAATTGGTTTGTGACTGAACCAATAATCTATATGACAGTACAACAAAATACAGTAATATCAATTCTGCAAAGCCTGGCACGAAGCGAGTTACTACATGTAAACTACTGGTGGTTACGAGCACTCGGGCCAGTTGCGGAACGGTTCGGATCATAAAAAATAAAATATAAACCAAAAATTAAGTATAATGATATTCTACAGGACACAGAATATTCAAAAATAAATACTTCAAAATGTATTAGGTGTTTTTTATTGACAATGTAGTGAAATTCAACTCACGTACCACTTTAATCGGCTAGTAGTATAATTTTAATTATTTAAAAATTTTGGGGAAATAAACTAAATGCGCCATCTCAGAATCAGAATAAACAATATACGCCACAATTTAAATATATAAATACCGGTTCCGTCAAACGGCTCCGCCACCTCGATCCCAGAGTTCCACCGTAACTTTTAAGACAGCACTGTGGCCGTGGTGCAGTGTCAGATCACGCTCACCATGCGCGACACGGCTTCCCGATTGGCCGCTCCGTCATGGTGCTCATCGTACTCGAGTGTCCTCTACCTGTTCATCAAGACGATCGAGCTGCTCGTCATGGGCATCAGCTACAGGTGACAAATATCCCTACTGCAGCATCATTCCGACATCTAATTACATGTCTACAAGGCCTATATCCTCGTGCTATACCCTGCCACTGCGCGTTCGTGACTCGACCTCAATTCTGTTTCGGTTTGGCGCTTGGCACTACGGGCTCAGCTTGGAGGTTCTTGCGCTTGTAGAACAAGATGTAGGCTGCGTTGGACTTGACCTGGCTGGGCATCGCCGGCGTCACGAGGCTGTCGTCGAATGAGTACCAGCCAGGGTACATTTCTCCGTCACCGTCCTTCCAGCTCTTGGCGAATGCCGTGTAGTGGCCGAAGCCCATGCTGCCGTAGTGGTTGCTCACAGCGAACAGGTCGTAGCTTAGATGGTCCTTGTCGTCGCTCTTCTCAAGACAGTAAGGCGACATGTCCAGACCCTCCAGCGGGAAGTCCACGTACACGTCCAGCTTGTCGCGCAGAATTTCGTTGCGGTACTCGAATCGCTTGAGCGATAGCACCAGCACATCGGGTAGTCGCCACATTTCCATCGTCTTGCGCGCCTGGCGGTGCTCTTTGCACTTGCTGCAGTACCACAAGTTTTCTTTATCAAGTGTCTCTGACTTCACGAAGTTCCGGAAGCAATCATCGAGCGCGATGCCTTCGTGTGAGCGAGATTCACTCGACTTCGCGCGCATGCTTTCGTGGTTGACGATACGCTCGACGTCAGGACGAGGAGAAGCTGACGAGGAGAGCATCGAGGAGGACCACGCAACCGTAGTGAACACCAGCTCATCCGGCGAGTCTTCATTGTGCATCGTCGCAAAGTCGGAAAACTTCGAGTCGGTAGCAAAAGGAACAGGCTCGTTTTGCAATTGCATGCCATCCCGGTCCGTTAAATACACGCATTGAGACAGCATGTTGGTCGGGATCTTGGCACTTGACATTTGTGAGACGTGCGTGCTCAGCAACTCGTTCCACCTCTCCAACATCTCAGCGCAAGTCGTTGAAGCAGTGTAAGTGAAAAGCAGCGGGTCGCCCGTCAGAGTAGACCCTACTCGGTGATACAGGAACCCGTACTGCACAGTTTCTTCGGTGGGCATGTTGTTCACTTGGTACATGAGGATGCGATCGTCTTCTCGCAATCGGTTCAACCGCTCTGTATCGCCGATGATGCGGTAGGTCATAGACTGGTAGATGTCGGCTGCCAAGAGGGCACTAGGACTCACACCGCAAAGCTTGCCAAGTGCTCGCTTCAGCAGTAGCACGCTCCCCTTCTTCGGTACTTCCACGAGGTACCGAGTCATAGACTTCCCTGCCTCACTTGGGACGAAAATGACTTCTATCTGGCGGTTCTGCTGCTGGGGGAGCTCCAGCTGGATGCAGTTGAATGGGTCGAACGTAATTGAGACCTTGTTGCAAATTGGGCACACGACCGTCGACTTGAACTGACCCTGAATATGGTCCACGAAGATGCTGTTATTGCGCAGCAAATGGCGTTCCCACGCTTCCTTCGCGACGGCAGCGTCATCTTGGGAACCATCCGACTCCTTCACCTCAGTGTACGGCTTGTGCTTGACGCGATTCAGATCCTCGTGCAAGCCGTCGAGGATGTACGCAAGCAGTTCTTGCGCGTCGTGCTGTTGGAAGCCAGAAAACTGTGGGGCAAAGCGACTGATAGCTCGCTTCAGACTGGCCGGAGACGTGTTGGGAACTGTTCCGAACCATAGTTCCTTCAGCAAAGCGTCGTACTCGTCCGCCAAATTGCCGCCCGTACCGAGTGGGTTGTCGCGATTGAGATCCTTCTTGTACTGGTTGTTCAAGAAGTATCGAGTCAGCAACTCCACATGGCTCAGACACTGCAGGGCCGAGTTCATAAAGCACGTGTTGCCCAGGTTGCGAAGGCCCATTTTGCCTCGGCGCTCTGCCTGCAAACCCTGCAGAATCTCCTCTTCCTTCTCTTCAGCCGAAAGGGTCGAGCGACACACAACCTTGTGGTACTTCCAATGGGACATCTGGCAGTTCGCGCCGCAGTACCAGATCAGTTGACAATTTCCGCACCGTTTGAGCGAACCTGTAGTTTTCCGGCACGCTCCACAGATTTTTGGGATCGAGCTGGTAACTGCGCTGGGCTTGCGCTGCACAGCGAGCTTAGTTCCCGTAGCGGCGTCGGCCTTCTTCCCATTTGCATCCACCATTGAAGCATCACTCTTCGTCTGCATCGCCTTGTCCTTCGTGCCGTTCGACGTAACTTCCGGTTCCTCGTCCTCCGTCTGCTCCTGCATAACCGTCACAACCTCGTCATTCAACCAATGCACAAAATCAACATCCAATACTTATACAGCAGTCGTACCGGGTAGACCTGAACCCTGTTGAAAGCGTTGCCGAGCTCGGGGTCTCCCACCTGCACGACGAACCGCGCAATGGTGGGGCCTCCGGCGTACCAAATGAGCAGCACGTCCCAGACTTCCTGCGGGATGAGCACGTAATGGTAGTTCTCCTTCAGCTGCGGCCGTAGCGGGCCGCCCATGAGCTCGTCCAGCGGCGTGTCCGAGCCCACGTGCAACAGCGGCAGGTTGTTGATGCGGCTGGGCGGCGGGTTGCCCGCACCAGCAGCTGGTGCGTCCTGCTTCTCATCATAGCCGACGAACTCGCACCAGCGCTCCCACCATTTGGCTGAGAGCACGAAGCGCTTGTCCCCCACCTGCAGCCCCTGCTCGTCCGCCTGCGTCATAAGGCGCTTGACGATCGCGCGCTGCTTGCTGCGGTCCAGTCGCTTGGTCGTTCCATTGGGAAGCGGATTACCACCCTTCACGGCGAGGTTCTGGCCGTTGGATGTGGCCTCCGCCGGCGCTGGGGCCGCCTCCCCGTTCTGCTTGGGCGTGTGGCGCTTGTGGCCTTTCTTCGCCTTGTTCTTCTTGCCCTGTTGGCAGTTTGAACAGCAACATAAGGGCGCACAGAGCGCTCAGTCGGTATGTAGCGTACGTAGCAGATGGAGGCGAAGCTGAGCTATCTGCGATGCACGTACCTTGCCCATTAGCCTGCCACGAAGGTGCCTGATCTTCTGTACTGCTCCCTAATTTCTAATTTCGGCGCCCCCTAATTTCGGGACTTCGAAAACTTCAAATTTCGACTCCTATTGCAAATTTCTGGCGGATTTAGACTTGGTGTTTGTATTCCGCCGTCAAAAGTCGTGCGACAGAAAATTGCAATAGAAATTGTCAATTCCGTCCAAATTTGCCAAAATAGCGCGCTTTCTCATTCCGCACGCAACCATGGAGGAGATGGAGGAGATGGATGCGCCCGCCGCGGTCGCTGCGGACACGCCGCGCGTGGAGGAGCTCATCCTCTCGGGCGCCGACGTGAACGTGCTGAACCATACGACGCTGTCGCTGTGGCACTTCCGGCAGCTGGCGCTGGAGCTGCTGCCGCCCGCTGCGGCTGAGACCGAGGAAGATCCCAAGACGCCCGAGATGCCAACGGTTGCAGCCCCAAGTCGCGGCGTGGAGCTGGGTGAGGGCATGAGCGTGGCTGCGGTACTGTACGAGCAGACTGTAGACGACCTGGACGCAGGGAAGAGTGAGCTGGAGGCCGTGGAGGCCGCTGGGGACAACAATAACCGGACAGAGCGAAGACCCGTGCTGCAGCTGCAAGGTGTGACGACGTCCGTTCACGGATACTTGACGCCGGACACGCGCGTGGCCGCCGTCTTTCAGCGCTACCGTTGCGTACTGTGTCTGGATGCGTCGCCTTCCATCCTGTCCATCGACTCGTCGTCCGGGCGTCTGTTCCTGGACCTACTGTACGAGAGCGTGGAGCTCTTCATCTGGAGCCTGCTGCGCCCCATGGAGGTGGGCGGTGTGGCCTTCACGCCGGAGCTACACATTTCCGTGCTGGTGCAGGGAGCGCTTGTCGAGTCGCTCTGTGTGCTCATGCAGGGATACATCGTCACGCATTCCAACGCGGCCAGCTTCCTGCAGCTCATTAAGGAGCGTTTCCAGCTCATTGAGAATGACTGGGCGAAGCAGGCGCAGGAGCTGGGGCAGTGGGGGTATCTAGGCAATGCGACGCCCGCCTCGCTCGACTGGGTCCTGCAGAACGCCGTGTTCGCGCTCAATTCATTACCGACAGATTGCACGCCGATGATGGTGCTGGTCACGGATGGCGTCATGGATGTACGAGATGCTTACTCGTACGATAACCTGCTCATGCAGCTTGTGCGGCACGATATTCAGTGCCACTTCTTACGAATTGGAGGCGGGGGTGAAGATGAACTCAACGCCACATTTGGCTTTGTACCGGATACACACCTGCTGCGATTCGTAGCGGAGTATACAGGTGGAACAATGTTTGACTACGCAGGTATTCACGAAGCGTGCTATGGCTCAACAAGCGCAAGCAGTGATACTATCAAGAAAATGACGGGGCTGCAAGATGCTTGTTTCCTGCGCAAGTCCAGTGTGCACGCAAACTCAGCACCAGTGGTTAAACTCAATGAGATGGACAGCACCTCGTTTGACGGAAGGACGCTGCTGCCTCTCCGGCCTTATCGCATGTGGCGTGAAAAGGTGCATGAATACCGTATCTTCGCTGACGTGAGTCGCATTGTGGAGGCACGACTTCGAGAAGGTTTCGCGATCAACAAGGTCTACGTGAAAACTTATCAGCAACCGTTTTTAGCTGACGGAGGCCCTGTTCAAGCTGGCACCGATTCTCCACGTAATGTAACTAGTGGCGGTGCGTCTGCGAGTGCTGCTAATGGACGCTCCACCGAAGTCACCAAGATTCTGATTGTATTTCTGCTGCAGTGGAAGCAAAACGTTTGGCTGGAATATGTAGTGTCGACAACTACAGAAAACTCTGCGACACTGACAGCTTCAACGAGCTCAACGCCTAACTCGGGACGCCGAGCAAGTGGGCAAGGCTTCAAGGGAGCATCATCATCTGCTGCAGGAAATAAAACCGCAGCTATCTTCTCCAGGGATCAGAGGGCAGCATGGAGTGAGTGGTACGTCAAAATGAATGTTTTGGCCTACGCAGACTTCCTGCGCGCTTTTGAGGATACGCTGCAGCGACCCGGTGGCGATCGGAGTTCTGGGGCTCGCGGGGCTGGTGCGGATATTTCTATGGCGTCACCTGTGTTCGTTCATGACTTTATACGCAATGTCCAAGACGTTGATCGAGTGCTGTTACATTTAATGACGGCGACCGCAAGCATCAGTGAGACCAGCGAGTCGGTTTCCAATCAGTTTTCCTTTGGAACAAGTGCAAATTCGTCGTCTGCGTCGGTGACCCCGAAGATCACAAGTTCGCACCCGGTGTTCAACATTATCGGTGAGCTTTCTACTGTACTGTGGCACCGCTGGTTTTTTGTGGAGAGATTTGAAATTCTCTGCGTTGTCAAGAGTGACGCGTGCACGGACCTGTTCTATCGAAATGACATGCACGGTGTGGTGGAGCACGGGAATACTGGCTTGCGTGGGGTTGGAAACGCACCACCAGGAATCATCCACAGTCATGGTGCTAATGTATATGGAACGAGCAATGGCAACATTTCCATTGGAGTCGAGAGTCTGGCGGAGCCACTGATCGCTATACTGGTCAAATGGTCTTCGCAAAAGCTGTCGCAGGATCTGTTTCTGAAGTTTCTTCGTCCAACTACGGGGGACAAAAGTCATGCTCCTCCAAGAGCCAAACCATCACCGTCGTCAGCTTCGGCATCTGGGGGGATTGCTCAACGGCGTCGGCAACGCAGTCATATCAACTACGCAGGAGAAGATGCCAGTCACGGTGAAGATATGAATGGCGTGAAAGAGAGCAAAGCAGCTCTTTGCTTCGTGCGGCTCGAGTTCAAGAACAAAACGCTGTGTGCTGTTCATGTGGCGTTCTTCGCGACTAGAGCATCGACCCGCCGGCAGGTGCTGAATGATTTGAAAAGCACGATTTTTGCCGGTATCAATGAAGTCGCTGTGGCACCTTCACCAGCCAAGCTACTCTCGTCATCGTTGGCAGACACACCCATCATTCTGTGCCATCGCATGCTGAGTCGTCTGCTGGTCACGCACGATACTCTTCTTCTCCATGGCATTGACCAAGAGCCTGGTCCTTTCGATTATTACGTAGCATCGCCGACTTTGGAGGCTGAGAAGAATGCGGGGGCTATTCCTCCCTCAAGTACTTGCTGTGGGGGTAGCGAATTACAGCTTCACCGAGTATTTGGTGCATACGTGTGGCATTCGAGTTGGAAGTGGGAAGTGGCGAACCTAACAGCGTTGTTGGACGTGATGCGTCGGCTTCATGATTCCCGCATCAGCTGTGGATTTTGGGTCTTGGACTGGAAAATGGAAGAAGGAGATGATGGGCAAGGTGCTCATGTCGAGAGCGTGATTTTCGGGCGAGAGGTGGTGATGGAGGATGAAAAGGGACACATGAAAACGGCATTAGTGCAATATGCACTTCGCCGTGTCTCGGATACTTGCTTGATGACGTCCTTCTGGATGGAACCTCAGCATGGTATTGTACGACTATCTGACGAGAATGATACCAACGATAGGTTTCACTGGAGTCTGAAGCAGGCTATTGGACACAGCACGCCTTTTGAAAACTATGAGAGTCGTGGAACGTATCGAAGCAATACCCCTAGAGCACCGTCTGGCCGGGTCTCTACGTCTTCAGCGAGCTCAGTGGAAGACGAACAGAAAGCAATGGAGCAGGAAGATGTGAGCATTGATTGGAATGGGGACTCTACTTATCTGGGCGAGAGCGAACTACTGCATCTGATTCGAGGATATCTCTTCAAGAGTGACCGCCACTTTCTCTCGTGCCTGTACACTTTTGATAGTATCATTAATTTGCGGGAGAATATCGAGTTGCTGAATCAGCTCAGCAAGGAGGTTGATGATGTTGTTGGCTCCAACTGGAGTATGGATCGGCAGCTAGCTGCAGAAAATGGCATGATCCTGCCTCCATTTAGCACGGCAAGACTTCTGGCTACCTCGAAAAGGTCGACAGAGCATTTTCTGATGTATTTGCAAAATGACAAAGCATCTGAGAGTAAAGTGGATGAAACCGTAGGACTTGGACTTCCGCCTTCAGTCTCCGCGGCCAATGAAAATCTGTATTCAATGTTGGAGCTTACTCTTCGAGGTCTGAGCGATTGCGAAGTATCGTGGACAGACTACAACGGAGACGTTGTGGCGGGAGCTGGGACTTCTACGATTAATGTCATCGAAGAAGATCAATTCTTCAGAGAAGGGATGGATGGACAACTACCGCTGTGGCTGAAGCAACACTTAGCTTTGACATTCCAAGACCGTGTGCCGCATCACGCGCTAAGCAAAGGCAAGTGCTTCGCTAAGCTGGTCAGTGAAGATTGCGTGGTTCTGGCGTTCTTTCCTTCGTTGGATTCGCTGCAAGTGCAAGGCAAAAACGCGCAAAAGTCGTTCAAAATGAGCAATGAATATGAGGCCAAGCTGCCTTTCGAAGACAAGTTGAATATGCCTCGGAAGGCTCCTGGAAAAGATGGGGACCAGAAAATATCGGCACAGCAATTTTCGGTTCGAGCGGCGGAAGAGGATGGAACAAAGTCGCGCGTTGTGCGAATGTCGGTGTCTGCGGATGATATTGTGCTGTACCAAGAGCGGCGGCGAAGCTTCCGCGAAGGCTACAAATCTTGGAGAATGGGGCATTTTCAAGGCTCTCGTGATGAAAAACAGAGTTACGGACGTGATTTTCAGAAGCTCCGCCTCCCTTCGACGCCGGAAGACCACGAGTTTTGTGAAGAGATCAGTCGACGAGCACCTTACGGGTGCGATTTCCACCTGCTCATTGAAAGCGCCACTGGAATTCTCGGTTCGGGCTTCTTTCAAGTTGCTTTTTACGAGTGCTCGCTGTCCAGACTGTCCACAGATTTACACAAGAGTAACCAGATGCTTGACCGAGTGGACTTACCTCAGACTATTCTGAAGCAATTGTTCTTTTCAAGGCGGCACGATAGGCAAAAAGATGACCGCCCGGCGATACCACTTGATCGAAGTGGTCTTTGGAAGAAGTCTCCATCCGCAAGGTCACCTTCAGAGTCGAGCGGAACTCCCCACCCTCGAATGAGTTCGGATACTAGTCTTGCTTCTCGTCGTTTCCGCAAAAAGGTTAAGCGTGCGCACGAGCATAACTTCTCTCGTGGTGTGTACATGGCTCTTCGTGAAGGTGGAACAGTCCAGCACAGCGATCTGCTGCAGGCATTGTCCAGCTGTATCGAAGTTCCCGTGGATGTTGACATTACGCTTCTGTACCGCATGATGGAAACTGCAGCGTCGCACAAGATACCACCACTGAGCCCCGCGGCAGCTGCAGTGGTGTCTGTTGGGATCGGTGTTGATATACTGAAAGACAAACTGACCAAGTCTTTTGAGAAAATCTTCTCGAGTGTTTTTATCCCGATTGCCGGTACCAAGTATTACTACTTCACCGGCAATGAAAACACAACTTATGAGGACCCGTCCTTAACTGAGTATGATTTGCATATCCTCATGGAAGACTCAGATGACGGCGAAAGTGGTGTAACCGAAAGCCAGAAAGAAAACGAGAACCAGCGCAATGACGGCGAAGTTATCACGAGTGAAGTCGATAATACGGCTCCTAATCAACGTCATGAAGGAGCACTGCAGCGTAACGTTGAAGCTGGTGAGAAACGTCCTGTCCGCCGTCGACGTGGTAGTCTTGGACGCGAACTGCCACCTCCGGTGAATATTTCTACAGAAGAAAGCTCCGGTGGCGAGCAACAACAACCACATGTTGAAGAGGACGCGGAGTTTAACAAAGAAGTCGCCGTGGCGACCTCTAGCTTTTCAGTTCCCTTCTTCTTTAGGTTCGAATGCCGGGTGCTCAACGGTTCCCGTGAGACTCGCTCGAACTCAACTGATACGCATGGATCTGGAGAAATACCAGACTCAGAGCTCTTACGTCGGTCTTCTAGTACCGCAGTTTATGAAGACATGCGAAAAGATTTGGTTGCCCAAGCACAACTCTCGTCTCCAAGCAGTCGACAAGAGGAGTTTAATGCTTTCTTGGAGTCTTTGAAAACTAGCCAAGGCCTTCATAAACATTCCAACTCGGCTGATGTCACTCAAATTGCTGAGTCGTTTTCGAGAATGTCGTCGGGCCGCATCGCGTTACGTTTGGTGACGCTGACTTTGCCGAACGAGCGAGCTTATGACGGCGGGCATGTGTCTCCTCAAATGCCGTTTGAAATGGACAATAGTGGTGGGCAGCCCGGGAAGAGGAATGCCTTACCATCGTTGCGATCGCATAGCTTTTCGACGCTTCATCTATTCCAGCGTCAAGTGCTGACCCGTGTGCGAAAAGACATCAAGGAATGGTGTAGTGTCGAGATTTTATCGATTTTGAAGTCAACGAACGAAATTACTCCGGCGGTTGGTGCATTGGTGCAAAGGCTTTTCGACGACTTACCATCGGAAGCTGTGACAAAGGCGAAATATCCCCTCGAGTTTGTGGCTCAAGGTCAAGAAACTCCCGTGAATCCACTCGATTTGTTCAAGCGAGAATTTGAGAAGGGAGATTTGCTGAATGTGCATCGTTGCAATGACGTGTACTTCGTGGTGGAGAAAAATAGTTTTACGGGTAAAGTCGCAGGCGGACTTGGTTGCAGCAGTCCAGGCTCGGATGACACAATCGACACAGGTTTTGAAATCCCGTACTGGGCATATTTCGAGCTAGAAGCTGGGCATATCAGCTTGCGGCTTCATCACCCTGGCCGGTTCGACACGTCTTCGGAGCGGTTCAACCGGTTAGAAGTTCTCACGCGCCTGCAGCTTGGGATTCGAGCGGTATGTCGCCGTGTAAACCAGTTCCTGCTTTTGCTACAACTTCACGAGACTCGCACATGCAATGGTCTGCTGCTTCCGCCCAATGGCAATATGCCGTCAAGCCCACGCTCACCCAAAAGACGGAATGGATCACAGGGTTCTTCAGATTCGATGGGTGGCAAGGACGGGCAGGTGAAGCAAGCCAGCTTCTTTTGGCCAGGCCAGTTCGAGTGTGACCTGCGGTATTCTGCGTTCTTCAAGCTTCACGAGCGCTTGGCACCCAATTTCGCGCTCAATATGCTGTGCACTTCAGCTCTGGAGCAATTTCAAGTTCACAATCGACGGCACATTTTCGTGTACCGGGATCGCGACGGTCACGTGTTTTATATGAAGATCAGCATCTTTTACGATACTACGTTATCTCCCGTGGCTGGTAGCCTACCGACTGAAGAACGGCAAGAGCGGGGTGGCCTCGCTCGATCAAGTACTGGAGGAAGCAGTGGTGGGGGGACAACAAGTACAAACACGACACCTCCAGGTGTCCCTGGAATTCGCCTTGAAGTTTTCGGTGTATCTGAAGCCGGTGAAGAAGTAACTCACGAACTGTGTCGCTTACTGGAAAGAAAATTGGATGAAGCAACGCAGGTTGTGCTCATGAAGTTGTTGGCGCGAAACACCAAATTCCAGCTGAGCCAGACGGACCTGACGTTTTTGTGTCCGCCTTCCGCCGAGCCTTTAAGTGTGGTAGATTATGCTCTTCCTGACGAAGTTGCAGATTGCTGCACACTGCTGCACTATCTGTCCCAAACACTGAAACTGGCGCCGTATATTCGCCCTGCTACTATCGGTGGGTCATTACCTTCACGAAATCAACGAGATGTAGCAAACCACTCGTCCCGACGGACACGACGTGGGAGTTTGACGTCTGCAGGGAGCAGTGTTAGCCTGCCTGCAGAGGAAGGCCCAAGACCTTTTGCACTGGAAAAGGGTGCAGAGATGAAGACCGGCGACGACAAGGAAACACCTCTTGTACAGGATAGCACCCTGATACATCCGGCTTGCTTTGCCGCGTACGAGAAAACTTTGGCTAAGATCCAGAAGGAAGACTTTTCCGGCAGATTTGACGCAGCTACTCGATCTCCTGTCTTCTTTTCATCTAGAGCTGAGTCAGGCGCTGAAGATGGCGTGTCTGGTGAGCCAGACTTGCCGGTTACTTCGATTTCTGCGTCACCCGAGGTCGTGGCACAGGCGTCGTACGTTCTCAATTTGAACCCTGACTTGCGACTGTCCCAAGGATTTTTGTCTCGGGTAGGTAAGGGTCTCGCTCTGATGCGCGTTGATCTCATCCGAAACAGCACGGCCAAAACAGAAACTAGTGATGAAGGGAAAGAGGTACCCGAGTCGGGCAGTACTCACAAGTTCAAGAGTATGCGCGATATCCCTGGGCTTGCCGCGTTGCACTCAAAAAGCTCAACAACTGATACTTCGTCGGCATTAGTGGCCAGATGCCAGGTGTGGATTCGTGGATCTATCCACGTAATGGAGCTGAGCCAAGTCATTGAGTCTTTCATGGATGAAGCACTGTACGACTACCACATCGAAGCGACCATCAAGAAGCTGCAGCTGAGCACCGGGCTGAATGATACTTACACAAGTAGCGAAGAGGGCCACCCAGGGGTGTCCGGTACTCCAGGTTCATTACCTTCAGGTGTGGATACGCTACTGTCCCTCTTCAAAAGCGCGTGCCTTTTGCCTTCGTCTTCCGTTACGAGCCTGGAAGTCAACCTGTCCATCGCGCCATGGGACCTTGAGAATGCCGTGGCGCAGATCCGGAGCTTTTTGAGCTGCCTCCCTCATCATCTACGACCAGCCGTTTACGCGAAGTCGAGGCTTTCAGGCAGCTACAAGAATGTTGTAAGTCGGACCGACGTGAACTCACTCGCGAATGAACCACCACCGGAGAAGTTCCGACTGGTGGTGAAGCATGTGGGCGATCCAGATATCTATGACAGCGCGGACTCAAGCGATTCGGACGCAGAAACGACGGCATCTATGAGCTCAGCGATCCATCATATTGAGCCGCTGATGCGAACCGATTCCATTCATTCCGAAGCCTCAGACATTGACTCTGTGTCGGGACTAATGCCGCTGGCATGGGCGTCTACTGGTGCAAGCTCGGACTTAATTACACTGTCCCAGATACAAACGGCGCCTTCCGTGTCGTCGACTTCGTCTCTGATTGGAATAAAGGGGGGTCTGTCGCACCAACCGCTTCTTCCGAAGAGCTCGAGCTTTTCGGAGAGAGACGTCATGTTATACTCTAGTAGCGGCAACAGCCACCATCATCACCGGAAGATGGAGTCTCACGAGCATCGTGAGGTGAAAAGATCATTTTACTACGTGGTGGATCTGTCGACCAGCAAGGGCTTGCGGTTGTACGGATACAACATGAGCACCGCTTTGGTAGAGGCTCTAGCTACGCATATGGCGCGCGTGCTTACGTGGACTATGCTGCGCGAAAAGCTACTGCGGAGTCTGTTGCTGGAAAAATCGGGCATCTCAGCGGCTGCCCCTGTAGGCACGGTTGTCTTGCAGCCTCGTAGCTTGTTCCTGACCGTCGGAAGGACGAAACGAGCTGGAAAGGGTGTAGGCGGAAGTTCTTCGGGGCTATGCAAGGACTCGGCGGTGCACTTCATCGAGTATCGACCTCCCGTGCTCTCAATATTGCAGACTAACGAATGGTTTCCTAGAGTGCTGGATGCTAGTCGTCTGCGCTCAATCGATGGCACTGCCCTGGGGTTGTATCTGCGCGAGGCACAGACTCAACCGGCCTTGGAGGCGCTTGATTCCCAATACCAGCGTCCCAGAGGGAAGAGTAACACGAACATGGGTGTTTCGATGGGGCCACCGAGTATCCCAGATCTTTCACGGGAAGTATCGGGGCCTTCATTATCGCAACGAAGTCTGCATGATGCTCCATCCAATCTGATGGGTAGTTACGCTGCTGGAAGAACGAGAAGTGGCGGGATTGTAAGCAGCAGCAATGTTTCTGACAGCGTATCATCATCTCCAAACAAGAGGTTGAGTGGACCAAGTCCTGCTCTGCCATATCCTGTTGGGAACCGAAGCGAGGTCGCGACTCGAATGAGAGGGGGTGCTGGGGCTGCAACTGCACTGATGGCAGCGCGTGCTCGCGCTAGGGGAGGAGGCGCGCTTCCCAACCGAATGGGCAGTGGGCCAGGCCTGGGTGCAGCCAGAGGTGATGGAAACACCGGCGCAGCGTCAGCAACCTCGTCTGGCGACAGTGTTGCTCCTTGGGACCTGCCGTTGTCAAACATTAAAGGACCACGATTACATGCCGCAGCGGATGGAGCTGCCCCGAAAGCAAGCGGAGAAGATAGCCACGGGAATGCGCAGAATGACGCAGGCTCGGCGGTCACAACCAAGGTGGTCTCAAAGGCGACGGCGACGGGAGCTGGTCGACCTGTACGTAGAGGTTCCAGAGGCGCTGGACTGGCTGAGTTGGGGACGTCGTCGTCTTCGTCTTCGTTGTCTGGACTGCCGTCTGCGCCTCGCAGAAGCAGCAGTAATGACACAGTCGCTTCCGATCCGGGTCGTATCCACAGTTCTTGGAAGAAGCGCTTAGAGTGCGCATGGGGGCCTCGCTTTTTGTTTCCTGGAAACTCCGAACGCTGGGCGTCAAGGATAACAGCCGAGCAACGCCAACATTTTATCGAGCTCGAGGATGAGGAAGATGGCGCGCAACCAAAGAAAAGCACAAGACCGTTGCCATTCTTTTGTGCAGCTCTAGAGAAGCGCTGGGAGGCATTCGAAACCCGGTCGACTAGCCACACGGTGGGCATGAATCTGCTGGAAAAGCTTGCTTCGTTGGGTGGAGATCAAGAGATGGAGGAGCCTGTTGCGCAGGATGTTGTGGCTCATCTGGTGGCGAGTGGACATCTCTTGCTGCACCAACGCTTCCGAGCTGCGTTTGTGGAACGATGGATAGCTGCTGACGTGATTGGTGTGCCTGACGGTGAAGATGACGGCGTCATGAGGAGCCGTCTACGAGCTCTGCAGTCTTGCATGGATCTGGTGCATCTACTGAGCTACAAGCGGGAGTTTGTGTTTGATCAGGATGACTGTTCAGTAGCCAAACTGTACACGGAGCACACCGTTCTCAGTATGGGCGCTGGCGCAGGCGCTGACGTACGGGGTATTAAGCAGCAGGTGGCTGCGAATTTGAAGCCGCTGCGCTTGGAAGTGGCGAGTGAGTTCTACAAAGAATATGCTGTGCATCTGCGCACGCTCGGCTTCCGTCGTCTTCGAACGCTAAGCACGAGCCGAAGCCACGCTCGTGCATTCCCTGTCGACCCCAGTATCACAGCAACTGAAAGCGAACTTCCAGGCGCAGAGGGCTTTTCCGAGTACTTTTATCACCCGGAGAGAGCTGCGGCGGAAGCTGGAGGCTGGACGGTGGATCCGAACAACAGCAACAACGACCCGCTTTCTATCGTGGTCTTGGAAGTGAAGTGTGATAACCGCGGGATCCGGCTAACCGCTGTGCTGGTTAGCTTGCACGACCTGGAGCAGCAAGACCTCCGGTTTCAAAATCGTCTGGCTGCAAAGGCAGGCAAGCGAGTAATTGGAGCTTCAGGAGCAAGAATTCAGAGTGTGGCTTCGTGGCTGCGAGGCCAGCTACAGACTCAAGCTCTCATCTACGGCTTTACGATTCGGTACTTCCAGCAGCACCTGCTCCAGTGGATTAACGCTTCGCAAGACTTCCATAATGGACAAAATGGTCCCGGACACAGTGTCGGCAAGCACCTGAGTGAAGATGATGCCCTCGTGGTGACGCCGCCAATGCCGTGGAAGAACGCGCCCACGTTCCAGAATATTGTCAAAGGACTTCAATGCTTTCTGCACGCCTTCCCGGATCCGCCCGAGGAATCCAAGAGTTCAAGTGTCGTGGCGCCAATCTCGTCTGTCGGAAGTCGAAGTCCTGGCGGCAAGTACACGACCAAGCCGAGTGATCCGAGATCTCCGTTAGTTTCTTCATTGACTCCAGCGCCTGGAAGTGACAGCCATCGGTCGAATTCGCGGGGATCAAGGTTTGCTCGACGAACGTCCAGCCGACATCAGCAACAGCACCAGGCAACGCATCAGCAATCTTCTCCTGCTAAGCCCAAGCTAGCTGCGCCATTGTCGAGGCTCTGGCATGACTGTGTGATACGGATGGCGACGGTGACACTTCAGCCAACCTCACTGCAGTCGAACTGCTCCGAGCTCATCTTAGCGCAAATTCTGCTGCGCTACATTGCGTGCCATGGCTCGCGCTACGAGGTGCTCGACCTGCTGCAGTTCGGCACACCAGACACTGTGGTGTGTCATTCTTCGTCGGGTAGTTTCTTCCACCGACCTCCGTCCACGATACATCCATCAACGCGCAAGGTGGAGCCATTGGGTGGGTATTCCCTGGTGATCACGACGCAGCCGCTAACGCGCAAACCGGTCGACACGGATTCCGTGCAGCTCTTGTTACTCAAGAGTACGCCCTCAGAGCTTGGTGTGGGTAATGGAGTGCTGCCTATCGAGCGAGCGTTGCAGGAGGCGCAGCTCTTCACCCGAGAGCTGTTCCACGTGGCCGCCCAGCACTATGAACGCGACTTACTATGGTCCCGACTGCTGTTTGACGACTCGCGCGGCCCTGGTGCCGATGTCGCTCATTCCTTGGCGCTTCCGCCAGACTTGTTCCGCGTGGACGTGGGGCCTCAACAGCTGGAGGAGTGTCTTCGGCTTTCTATCTGTACGCCATTGGAGACGCTGGACCCGCGGCTCGACGAGTTACTTCGCGTCTCCGGTGTTTGCTGGCAGGAGCTGGCGCTACGACTTCGAGACATATACGCGGATCAGCTCCGCGAGTTCCAGTTCCAAGAAGAAGGCGAGAACAGCAGTCATTTGCTGTTGCTGTGCCCCGATACGTTCGACCTCATCATCCACTTGACGTTTATCACGCCCAAGGACCCCTTGGATCAAGGCGAAGACGGAGTTCGCAGCGTAAGCAGCCATGCAAGTGGCGACAACTCAAGTCCTAGAGGATCGACCGGAAGCGCCAGCATCAACGGCAGCCACGTTAGCAATCTGAGCGAGGCCTTCAGCGGCGAAATCTTCGAAGAAGAGGAAGCCGCACTGGGCGACGTGCGCGTCGAGATCTGCCGCCGCGAAGAGCCAAGCAACAAGCAGTTCACGTTCGCACAACGGCGTTCGATCTCGGAGTTCGTCAACAGCATTGTGCACTGGCAATGGCGGAGTCTCATTTACGATTGAAAGTGTAGGTCGGAACCGTTGGAAAGTTGAAGTTGTATGTGTAATTTTTGTATATCGCGCTACATCAATAGTCTTGGACGAAGTCAATGCTAAAACGAACACCAAGACCGAGAAACTTGGGACTGCAACTTAGAGAAGCAACAATTGATCGAGCGGTGGCAACGAGGATGCAAGCAGAGCGGTGGAACATCGCGTGCCGTCGGCCGACAGACAGACAAAGAGCTGTCTCTAACTGCTACGTCTACACGCACCTCAAGACAGATGTCTGGGGCGAACGTAACGTTTGAGGGCTCTGCAGTGTCTGCACCGCCGCTAGGGAACTGTCGGTCGCGTTCTTGCCCAAGAGCTAGGTACGCTTTTGGTCGACCGCCTCGGCAACAACGCGCAAGGCAGCCACAAAATGCCCGAGACAGGCTCAAGGAGACCTACTGCGTGGAATCGTCGTAATACCGTCCTGACTCCAGTCGAGTCTCGTTCGAGTGGATTTTCCAGTATGATATTAGATAGTCCACGTTGGTCCGCCTTTCTGACTCTTCACTTGATCTCACTAACGCACAGGAAACGCACGGGAAATTCCTCCATGTGCACCACACTATGATGCAACATAATAGTTTGATAGGCCGCCATTTGATGGGCATGCACCTCGCCCGCCCGTTACAAATCGCTCCGATAAGGTCCTTGGTCCTTCCTTGGTCGCTATGATCACTCTGCAATAGGACACCACCGCAGCTCCAGCTTCCTCCCCACTCCACCATGGCAGCGGCCGACCAGTTCGACGTGGTCTGGCGCCAGGACGCGCTGGGTCTGCGCTTCACGCCCAACGAGAATGACCAGCCCGTGGTGTGCCAGGTGCCGCCCAACGCGTGTCCCGCCGTGCTGGCGTCTCCGCTGGCGGTGGGCGATGTGCTCGTGGGCTTTGACCTGCAGCTTCCTGACCAGCCACAGGACGTGCAGCCCGTCACGGCCTTCGACCAGCTCGTCACGGTGCTGCGTCGAGCCAAGCTGCCCATCACGCTGCGTTTCCAGTCTCGCGAGAAGGAGATCCCGTCGCGAGTTCCAGACGCCGATATGGTGCGCAGTTACGCGTTCGCGTGGGCGCCGCAGACGTCGCTGGGTGTTTCGCTAGCAATGGACCCGTGCTCTCTGCACGCCGCCATTACGGCTATTGACCCGAACAAGATCTCGCCGTCTTTCCAGAGCCTCAAGCCCGTGTTGGGCGACATCCTGGTCGCTATCTCCCACGACAAGGACGACGCCGACGCTACTCGTCTCGACGAGATGCGCTTCGAGGACATCATCCTGACGCTGCGCGAGTTCCCGCGGCCGTGCCGGCTGACGTTCGCCAGGCTCGTGGAGGAGACGCCGTCCGACTCGGAGGAGGAGAACCTCCTGTTCCAGATGAAGACGCTGGGTGCGCCCACCACGCGACCCAAGACCACGTCCACTTCGAGCGACAAGGCTGACGACGCCTCGAACATCCTTAAGCCGCCGTTCCTGTCACGGCCGCTGCAGATGCGCCCCAAGTCTCGCTCGAGGGCTGGTGTGCCTGCCCCACGGAAGCAGATCCCCATCTCGATGCGCCAGAGCTTCCGTATCGACAAGCCCATGCCTCCGACGTCGGGCGATGGCAGACCCCACGCTGGTTCGACCTCCTCGAACGACGGCCGACCTCATTCCGGATCGACCGCAGACGACAAGGGGTTCTACACGGTCATGTACAGCGGCGGCGCCGTGGGGCTTCAGCTGCGTGACTGCACGCAGGACGACAAGGCCCTCATGAAGAGTAACGACAAGACTAAGGGCACCAACGGCTACGCAGTGGCGATCCGCAACGTGACAGACCCCACGTCCGCCCTCGGCCTGGAGATCGCGACGCCGGACGACCTGCTCATGGCCGTCGGCCAGACGGACCTGCAGCACATGTCGTTCGATGAGGTGCGCAAGGTGCTCGGCACGATCACGACGCCAACGAGATTGCTCTTCAAGAAGCGCAAGCGGGTTGTTGCCAACTCGGCCGGCGCTTCGCTAGTCGACACGCTGCTCCTCTTCCTCGTGTAAGGACCGAGCGACGCAAGAAACGCGTCTTGCTTGGACCGTAGAAACAGAACAACCAGCAAATCGCGCCAAAGGCGGGCGCGCATTCGTTCTGGTCGTCCCTGTACATGTGCGTGAGATCGTCGATGCAAATATAATACTCTAGCTTGGATGGACTTCGCTGGAATTGGTTCGTTGCTTCCCAGAACACGCAACTCGGTTATTCTCAACAGCTCGCAGGTCGAGTTCTGGGCGTTCGCGACCAGCGGCGTCATCCCCCAGATTCGTTGCAGCAGTGACTTCAACGTGTTGCACCCTTCAGTATGTGACGAGGCATCCGCAAGAGATCAAGCAAAGTGGGATGCGGCTTGCTTGTCAAGGTTTGATCGTCGATCCGAACATGGCTACATCCGCAAGTTGAAGTTGCCTTTTTCCCAATCTATTGCATGTTTACCAAGCAAACCTCCTCCGCTCGCTAAAACTCGCCGTAAGCGTCCTCACAGCTCGAGATTCCTCCTCAAGCGCCGTCGAATCTCCCCTCGGCTAAGACGGCCGTGGCCAACGACGCCACTCAAAGTGCACATTCGGTAGGGCTGTATTTTGGTCAACACAAAACTAACAACCGCCTCCTCTGCCATTGGCCAAAATTCCGTTCCGCGAAAAAGGAACTCAGAAAAACTATCCACTATTCGACATCTCTATCGTAGCCCCCCAGCTTCCCCTGTATATGCCGGAGAGTGATCCTCCTATCGCCCCCGCCGCCGCCCCCATGAGCAACGAAGAGCGCGTGGCGCTGCGTGCGTCCGGTCCGAGCAGCAGCACGCTGGCCTCCCCGTCTCGTGCCCGACTGCTGGCCACCGCTGGCGTGGGCTCCGGCCCCGCCGCACCCGATGAGGCCCACGCCGTGCGACTCAACGTGCTCAACAGCAGCGTACAAGAAGCCCGCGACGCGCGCAACTCGCGCCTCATCATGTGGGCCATCTCACTGGTTAATATACCGCAGATCGCTGCCGCCACAGCCGTCATGGCCACACACTGGAACAGCGAGACGCTGTGCTACCGGATCCAAGTCTGGGTGTTGCTGCATACAGTGCATTTGACGCTCACGCTGCTACTGGAGTGGACGCTCTACTATTTAAACGGTGCCCGTAGCAACCGAGCCATCCGTCTTCGAGAGAACTACATGGTTCCATTGAGCCAGCTCAAGTACGGCTTCGACCTGGCCGGCCTCTTCTGGTTCCTCGTGGGCAACATGTGGATCCTCAGTGACGGCGCGCGCTGCGACGACGGGTCGGTCATGTACCAGTGCGCGCTCTGGATGATCGCCATTTCCTACGCCAAGATCTTCCTGCCCTGCCTGCTGCTGGTGGCGCTGCTGCCCGTGCTCTGCTTCTGTCTGCCGTGCGTCATCCGTCTGCTCAGCAGGTTGCAGGACCCTATGAGAGGGAAGGGAGCTACCAAGGAGGTGAGGATAATAGTGCTGTTGCAGAGCTGGTAGAGGAGCGGGGGGCTAATTGTTCCCGTTGATGTTGCAGCTCATCGACCAGTTAGAGACCAAGACGTACACGGCCAACATGTTCCCGCCCGAGGACGCATGCTGCTGTATCTGTCTCAACGACTACGAGCCGTCCCAGGCGCTGCGCGTGTTACCGTGCGCGCACCATTTCCACAAAGACTGCGTGGACGAGTGGCTGCTGGTGAACTCCACGTGCCCTACTTGCCGTACCTCCATCTTCGACGGGACAGCAGTCGCCACGGCGACCTCCGAAGAAGACATGCTGCGGCGTGTGTGATGGACGAAGTTTGCTTTATTCATCCACCTGCCGCCACGGACAAGCGATGCAACTCGACTCTCTTTTTTTTCAGTTAAAACGGTGTTATTATTCCTGTAGACTCCCCGATATTCGGAGGCTGAAGTGGATTCTCCCGGTGTGTCGTTATGAGTGTCTTGAGCCGTTTGATGAACATGTTGAATCTGGAAATACGAGCTCGGGTTCGGTGGCAGCCAGCGAACTCTTGCATCGCTGCAATAGTTCTGCGACCCCATCCAGCATTTGCTGTTAGTATGGAAGATGTTGGACCCTTTCGAGGAGCTAGAAGAGCTCCAGCTCGAGTACAAACCTTCGAGGTTGCGTGTGCTCTCGTTTATGAACTGATAGACGCCGATATCATCGTCTTCAGTCGCGTCGTCTCCGTCGCCTTGCTCAGAGCAATCTTCCTCCACCGGGCCCTCGTCTTGTGCTGCGCTTGAAGACTTGCCAAAGTCCTCGGACGAAATCTCTGCCAGAAGCCTGGTGAGTGTGAGGGCTTCGCCGTTCAGGATGAAGAGATCGGGGAACGCCTTCGAGGCCTTCGTGGTCGCACTGCTGTCCAATGGATTCCCAGAGAAGTCGAGGACTCGGAGGCTCGGTAGCTGCCTCGCAAGCCGTGTTTTAGGGAGCTGCTCTCAACCCAAGCGCAGATACTAGTACAACACAACAAACCTTGGCCGCCATGTCGACAAAGTCGATACTGCGAAGCTGGTTATTCTGCAAGAAAAAAGCGTTAGAGCGTTGGATAGATCGCGGTCGGTAATGCAAGCGGCAGGGCGAGTCCTACCGCAAGTGAAAGCTCTTCCAGCAATGGTAAATACGGCAGCTTGTCTATACATGTAGTACAATTAGTCAGATAGTGAAATTACAGCATAGCTGCTCCCTCACGAACCCATAGAGGTGAGCTGGTTGTTAGCGAGGTGAAGACAGCGCAGCAATGGCAGTGAGGGCAGGCCCTCCAGCGATCGAAGCTGCAGTGCACCATTTATCAACAGAAAAACTTATTATTATTCTTGCCAGCAGTCGACATGCACGATGAAGTTCGTACCTCGTTGTGCGCCACGTTGAGCTCCAGCAGGTTCACGCAGGACTCGAGCTGGGCAAGGCGGCGCATCTTCATCCGTGAGACGTCCAGCAGCGCGACCAGACTCGTGTCATAGTGCCCGCTGCGGCGCTTGATGATGTCCGTAGTCAGCTCCATAGCGTTGCTTGAGTTGGCGTCGGTTCCGCTCCGAGCTCCATGCTGACAAAAATACTCGAGCTGCCATCATGATGCATATACCCTGACAACTTCAAGCAGCTCGAGCTGGCTATGACGTCAATTACCGCCACGGCTGCTGCCTTTTCTCCTTGAAGGCCGTCGACGACGCTAAACGCCTCGTAGTCGACCATTCCAGGCTGCCCTACACGTACCAACTTGAGCTCCTCTCGCCAGCTTTACGCCACGGTAACGTCGTGCACCCACGGCTAGAGTTCGACGTGCGCTCGGCGACCCGGTCGACTGCCGAGGAAGCTGCTCGGCGCACCAAGCAGCGGCTTCCCCGTCCAGCGTTTTAACGATGGATCTTCGTACTGTAGATCGGGCATCGGCCGACACGCAAGTTTCTCGTTGATCGGCATCGCCAGAACGGTCAACTTCAAGGCGGGATGAGCAACGGGTACTGGACTGGTACACCTCGAGCTGGGAGGCGCTCCTGATACATCCTCACCTCAAGCGAGCACGGCTAATGGCACTGCCATTATGGCAGCGAAGGCGAAGTTCGAAGCAGTGCGAGACCAATGCAGGCTATCTGTTGGCGCCTCCGCATTGGTCTGGAACCCTTTTTCACGTACATCGGCTCGATGCAAGACAGCACTGCTTTCGTAGCCTTCGCACGCCATGCCAAACGAAGGCCAACACACTGTGTTACACAGCCCCGCATAGACCACGCACTAGCACTTACAGGCAACTTCAACCACCACCCACTTTTTGTTTGGTCGAAGGATGAAGGATGCAGCAATTTGTAGCAATTTGTAGGACGTTCGACGCTCTGGCCCAAGTTTTAGCGCCTGGTCAAAGTTTTCGGATCTCCTTCAAAACTGAGCTTCAGAATGGGCAAAAGCCTCAAAAGCGGCTGAACCTTTCGCTCTAGTCGACGGGCTGCAGTCGCCATGCAGGCCTTGCCGCCGATGTCGCAGCAAAATTAAAATGCGGGCCGGCGCAAAGTTAATCGCTAGTCCGTGCTGGTTGTCCCGCATGGAATCACAAGCAAGCTTTGCTAGGGCCAGTCTTAGCGTCAACTTCGACCGCTGAGCGGTATCCGCCGTTAAACGAGCTGGAAATCGCCTGACACGCAAGGGGGTGCAGTTCGCCGAGTCAAACCACGTCCGGTCTCTCTCACCCGGCAGAAACAGGGTCCTTATATCGCTTCAACGTGCTGCCTGCGTCCCTTGTACAGGAGGGCCTTGCAGTCCGCGGGCAAGTTCCGCGAGACGACAGCTCTCTCATTCCTCAATTGGCGGCTTCACGCACACTTGCTCCGGTCTTCCCTGTCCCCACCAGTCTCCGTCTCCGTTCCAAGATGACCGACGCCTCCGTCCAGCAAGTGACGCCTCCGACCAAGTCGTGCAGCGACAAGGTCACGGGTGTGCTCGTCAAGCACTGGACCGTGCCCGACAAGCACCGCACCGAGGAGCAGGACGCGGCTGAGGAGTATCTGCTCACCGTGTACCTCTTCGGCAAGTACATGACGCTGCCGTGGATCAAGTTCAACCGCTGGTACCTCTTCTTCGCGAGTTTCATGGTGCAGTTCTGCATTGGCTCGCTCTACTCGTGGTCGGTGCTCAACAACCCCATCGACCAGCTCATCTACGACGACAAGACCAAGGGCATGGCGGTCAACGCCTTCTACATCGCCGTGGGCGTCTTCGGCACGTCGACGGCTATCATGGGGCCGTGGATCGAGCGCAACGGACCCCGCGCCGGTGTCGTGCTCGGTGCGACGTCGTTCTTCATCGGCTGCATCATCAGCTGCATCTCGCTGCACGCCGAGTCAATCGTGGGCCTGTACATCGGCTACGGCCTGTTCTGCGGCTTCGGCAGCGGCTTGTGCTACATTTCGCCCGTGTCGGCGCTCCAGAAGTGGTTCCCGGACTACCGCGGTGCTGCGGCTGGCTTTGCCGTCGGCGGCTACGGTGCTGGCTCCGTCGTGTGGGGCAAGGCGTACCTGCCTATCATCAAGGCGACGAGCGTGGCCAACCTGTTCATCGTCATCGGCTGCGTCATGGCCTTCACGCTCTACTGCTGCGCCGTGTGTCTGCGTAACCCGCACTTTGATTTCCACGTGGGCGGCCTCAACATGCACGGCGAGGCGGTCCGCGAGGCGGAGGAGTCGTTCCAGCGCGGCGAGAAGCTCAGCGTCATGTCCGCGCACGAATACGAGTCCATCATGACGCCCACCGCCCGCGAGATGGAAGCTATGGTCGACCCGAGCTCGCACGACACCAACACGCAGGTCAAGAAGATGACGCTGATCCAGGCCATCACGTCGCCCGACTTCATCTTCCTCTACATCATGTTCTTCGGCAACCAGCTCTACGGGCTCATCGTGCTGTCCAAGCTCTCCACCATGTGCACCACGCTGTTCGGCAAGACGGCCGACCAGGGTGCCGACATCGTCTCCATCAACGGTGCCTTCAACTGCGTCGGGCGACTGCTGTTCCCGCTCATCTCGGATCTCATCGTGCGCAAATTCAACGTCGAGCACGCGTTCGGCCGCAAGTGCCTCTTCTACTACGGCCTGGCCTCGCAGATCACGGTCATCGCCATCGTCCCGACGCTAATCAAGAACGAGAGCTACACGGCGTTCGTGGGGCTCGTCTTCGTGCTCACGCTCTCGTACGGCGGCGGCTTCGGCACGATCCCGTGCTTCCTGACCGACATGTTCGGCGCCTTCAACATCGGCGCCATGCACGGCTTCATCCTGACCGCGTGGTCGCTGGGCGGCGTGGCCGGCGGCCTGAGCTTCAACGCCAAGTACAACTCGTCTATCAAGAACGGCGAGACCCCCGTGGACGCGTACGTGAGCAGCATCTACAAGATCCTCATCGTGGTGTGCGTCACGGGCATCTTCATCTTCATGGTGCGCACGAACCCGCGCGACCGCTTCGCGAAGGGCTACCACTACAGTCTGTTCGGCAAGCGCGTGATCAGCATCAAGCCCAAGGAAACGGCGCCCAACAAGGAGGACCTGCTGCAGACCGAGGCCTAAAAAGTGTTCATGGTCGTCGTAGTTAACCCCCCCTTAATGAATTGACTGTTTTACATACTGAAGTTGAAGCTCGTCTAGCATGATCGCAGCGTCTCTTGTCCCTTTGCAAGGGCTCTCGTTCACTCCCAAGTTCAACGTGCAGCCATCGATGTGACCACCGGCGAAGGCGTTCCAGGCCGAAAGGCTGGCGAGAATTGTACGCTCGCAAATACGCGATGACCGAAGCTGTCACTACATCGTAAGGATGATTCTTTCTACTGCGGTGTTGCAATGCTTGACGCCTTGCGAGGGCTGAAAGCAGAGTTTGGAGCTCAGCGGAGTTAAACGTGGCGTTGACAGAATTGAGTCAAGATGACATTCACCACCTTGCGTTCCAGGCGATGACCATGTTAAACCGGAACAAGATCACCGGAATAGTCGCTGGAGCTATACGTCGAGTCGAAGTTGGAAGTTGGCAGCCCAGCTGCTATCCTTAGGACGGCCGACACGATCCAACGGTGCTCACCACGATCGACGTGCTGAGGCCGTGCCAAGCTGAGCTCGTGCCGTCGCGATGCCCGTCGTCGTCCCGTGCCAGAGAGCCCCGAAAGCTGGGCACCCAACGGCGAGACTGGTCGCGAAGATAGATTCCGGAAGGCGTCTGATATCCTCGCTGTCGTCGGGCATCGTTCGACACGCAAGTTTGTCGGCGTTGACTCGTCCATCTCCTTTTTTCGAAGTAGTAGGCAAACGTCATCCCACGCTTCGTCGCTCCTCGCTCGGGTTTAACGTAGGCTTCTGGGGAGGAAGATGAAGCTGGCTGCATCTTGAGAGAGAAACGACAAAACAGGAAAATCTTGCCTTGCAAGCAGTGTACACGACGCCCGCAGTTCAACCCCGCCGCCACGAAGCCATCTTTTCTAGACCGGTGTCCTCAGCAGTGCGAGTCCGGTGTCAACTCGTTTTTTAATCTCAGCATTACCACACATTAGTTATCCAACCATTTTATACTGAATCCAAGTCAATTCAAAACCAGAGCCGCGCATATTGCTGGAAACGCAAGTTATATCGCTTTTGGTCTCGTTGAAGGTATGAGGTTTCCGGTATCTCGGGAACCCGAATGGAACTCATGTTTCCTGTCAAGGCTCGATCTGTCTATCGGGCAGATCGGCATCGGTCTGTTGTCCATCCATCGGATGTTGTCAACGGATTAAATGGGGTTTTCTGTCTTGGACTTTCCTCCTCGTGCTACGGTGAAGTAGTGCGTTGTATGTGAATAACGAAGTACTTTGGAATTGGACTCGCGCCACACAAGTGTCTTCTCTCATCGCTAGCCTACTACACTAACAACTAACCTCGCTATTCTCCCCAGGGGCCACGCCGTACCACCACGCAGGAGCGCTAAAGCTGATAGAAGTTAGCTCGTTGAAGTGGCGTCGGACGTTTTTCCAGCGTCTCCATTGTCTGCAAGCCTAGGCGAAGCCGATGACCGATGTTCATCCTCGAGCTCCACCACTCCAGCTTTGCCGCTGCTGCCCACTGCTCATTTCTCAATTACCTCGCTCCCTCGCAAGCCGCCCAGTCCAGAGATGGCAAACCACTTGCTATATTGTCTATTGTCTTTTAAATATATGAAGATGATCGATCATCGGGAGCTCTTCTTTTAACCATCTCTGGCCCAGTCCAGCCGTAACCAAGTCCCAGCTCCTTCCCGTCAAGACATCTCACCATGGGCGTAGAAGACGCTGCCGCCGTCGACCCGACGTCCAAGAAGACGTGTCTGCGGGGCCACGAAGGACGCTATCGCCGGCCACTGGACGGTCTCACCCAAGCTCCGCACGACCGAGCAGGACGCGGCTGGTTACCTTGCACCTGGGCAACGACCGGTACTTCTCGCTGCCGTGGCTGCGCTTCACGCGATGGTACCTCTTCTTCGCCAGCTTTCTGGTGAAGTTCTGCATCGGCTCGCTCTACTCGTGGTCGATCTTCAACAAGCCAATCGACAACCACGTCTTCCATGATGCCGAAGCGGGTTTGGCCGTCAACGCGTTCTACAGCGCGGTGGGCGTCTTCGGTACGACAACGGCGATCATGGGGCCCTGGATTGAGCGACACGGTCCTCGCTCCGGTGTGCTTCTCGGCACGTCGTCGTTCCTGCTCGGACACGTGATCGTGGCCATCGGCGTGGCGTACAAGGCGATTGCAGCCGTGTATGTCGGCTACGGCCTCTTCTGCGGCTTCGGCATGGGGCTGTGCTACATCGCGCCCGTGTCGGCGCTGCAGAAATGGTTTCCCGACTACCGAGGCACCGCTGCAGGCTTCGCCGTCGCAGGATACGGCGCCGGCTCAGTCGTGTGGGCGAAGGTCTACCGTCCGTGTATTGAGATGGTGGGGGTGTCGTCTACCTTCCTGGTGGTCGGCGCCGCGATGGCCGGCATGATGTACTTCTGCGCCATCGTCCTGCGCACGCCGCACCTCGAGTTCACCGTGGGCGGCCTGAACATGCACGGCGAAGTGGTCGACTCGCCCGAGATGAACACCCACAACGTCGAGCACGCCACGTCGAGACACCGCTACGAGTCGGCCGCATCGGACAACGATATCGACTTCATCATCAGCACGAACGCGCAGGTGCGCAAGTTGTCGCTGATCGACGCCATCAAGACGCTCGACTTCCTGTGCATGTACTTGATGTTCTTCGCCAACCAGATCTACGGGCTCGTGGTGCTGTCCAAGCTGTCCAACATGTGCACCGACATCTTCGGCCGCTCTGGCGACGAAGCGGCTAACATCGTGTCCATCAACGGCGTGTTCAACTGCTTCGGGCGGCTCTTCTTCTCGCTCTCGTCGGACCTGGTGGCCCGCACTTTCAACATCGAGCACGCCTTCGCGCGCAAGTGCGTCTTCTACACGACGCTGTCCCTGCAGGTGGTGATCGTGGGCACGACGCCCCTGCTCATCCGCAACAACGAGTACACGGCGTTCGTGGTGGAAATTTTCATCCCTCACGGCAAGCTACGGCGGCGGCTTCGGCACCATCCCGGCCTTCCTCACCGACATGTTCGGCGCCTTCAACATCGGAGCGATGCACGGCCTGATCCTGACGGCATGGTCCATCGGCGGCGTCGTGGGGGGCATCTCCTTCAACAACGCCTACAGCAGCCAGATCGAGGCGGGTGTATCGATCAGCGAGGCGTACATCACGACGGTGAACAGCATGTTCATCATCATCGTCGTCGGACTGGCGGTTCTCGTTTTCGTGCGCACGAACCCGATGGACCGCTTTGAGCCGGGCTACCGCTTCAGCCTCTTCGGCCGGCGTGTGATCAGCGTCAAGGGCAAAGAGAAGGAGCAGGTTCCGAAGAAGGACCCACTGCTTCAGCTTATCTAAAGGGCCTGAAAGCCCTGTGCGTAGATTGGTAATAGTGACGTCGAGTGAATACATGTATTATGTTTCAGTCGTGACTATGGTTTGGCCAAGGGCATTATTGCGTACACGTGAGTTTGAGTTTTTGGAGGATGGTGAAGGTCAAGCCCGAGCGCTACAGCCACCTAATAAGCCGTGTCGTTAAAGGATAGTGCTAGTTACACTTAGAGGCGGAGAACCTTGAATGAACGGCCCTTATAATGCTGGAAAAGCTTTTCGCTTTCCAAAGCGGCGTCGCGATAGGTACAGCTGATCCGCAAGCCGCATAGTTATTAATACATGTAATGCTTTTTCTTGAGCAAAGCTGCCAACTGAAGTGTCGACTTGTCCAAGCAAGCAAGCCAATGACGGCCAGCAGGATACAGGGATATGCGAGCCTTCCAGGCTTCCTCGACACTCCCTGATCCTTGAAGCTTCACTTTTCGCCATACGGCGAGCACATTTTTCAGCGTAATAATCTAGCTCAAACGAGTTTTTTAGAAACGGGATATCCGCGTCCGCGAAAAAAGTGGTACACCTTTCTAAGCCACTGGAAAAACCATCTTCCAGAACCTCTTTACTTTGATAAGTTGTTGTTTCCTCGAAACCGCTATGCACATGCTTTCTATACTTGAAGAATCTGTGATAATCGTTATCACATCGATGCTGATACCAAACTCCAAATCGGTATTAGCAGGTGTCATAAGACTTGAGAACTAAGTTGCTTGTCAGTGCGCAAACGTCCGTCGTTTGCGCAGAACTAAGTTGCTTGTCAGTGCGCAAACGTCCGTCGTTTGCGCACTGACAAGCAACTTAGTTCTCAAGTCGCAACTTCACGCAACTTCACGCAACTTGTCCACAACATATACTCCCAACTGGCAACCTGAGCGTCCTGCACCACCGCAACCCTCGAGGCCTCTGAAATCTTCAGTCTCGGATTCCCCCTACCGTCCTGATGCTGACGTCTCTCGCCCGCTCGTCCCGCGCGACGCCGCTCCTGGCGCGCGCCAGCTCGACGCTCATGTCGGATGTGCACGGCACGACGCACGGCAAGAAGCACTGGAAGAACAAGCCGCTGTTCCGCCGCGGAGGCGACAAGCGCTTCCGCAACGGCCAGGAGGCTGCCGACATGCTGACGGACGAGGCGATTCGCCGCGATCCCAGCCAGGTGCGCAGCCCCCTCACAGCTTAAAATGAAGCCCTGTGTATCCTCTTTCCAACGCACTATTAACCGCTATCAACCGCCCCCTACAGGCCGAGTTCGTCCAAGCTGTGCAGAACTTTGTCAATTCCGTGGTCCCTGTGTTCGACCGCTACCCCAAGTACGCGTGGGTTATGAAGACGCTCATGGAGCCCGAGCGCGTCATCCAGTTCCGTGTTCCATGGATCGACGACGAAGGCAGCTCCCGCGTGAACCGCGGCTTCCGCGTGCAGTTCTCCAGTGCTCTGGGCCCGTTCATGGGCGGCCTGCGCTTCCACCCAGAGACGACGCACGGCATCGCCAAGTTCCTGGGCTTCGAGACTATTTTCCGCAATGCGCTGGCCGGTTCGTACGGCGGCGCGCACGGCGGCTCGGACTTCAACCCGTCGGAGAAGAGCGAGTCGGAGATCATGCGCTTCTGCCAGTCATACATGACGGAGCTGGCCAACTACATTGGCCCGCACACGGACGTGCCCACGTCGGGCGTCGGTGTCGGCAGCCAGGAGATTGGCTACATGTTCGGACAGTACAAGCGTCTGCGCCAGCTGCACCCGGGAGGCACAGAGGGCATCCTGAGCGGAGGCGCGTACCACTACCCGCAGGTCACGGGCTACGGCGTGGCGTACTTTGCCAACCGCATCGTCGAGTCCCGCGGAGAGTCGCTCAAGGGCAAGCGCTGCCTCATCTCGGGCGGCGGCACCGTGGCGCTCAACGTGGCGCAGAAGCTGCTGGACCTGGGCGCCATCCCCATCGGCGTCAGCGACAACTTCGGCCACGTGATTGAGGAGCAGGGCTTCACCAGCAAGGGCCTGGAGGAGCTCAAGCGCATCAAGGAGGAGCGTAACGCGCGCCTGGGCGCCTACATCATGTCGTCCACCACGGCCACCTACCACCCTTCCGAGGAGGGCCGTCTGTGGGGGGTCCCGTGCGACTACGCCTTCCCGTGCGCCATCCAGAACGACGTGAGCGCCGACGACGTGAGTCTGCTGGTCAAGAACGGCTGCAAGGGCATCTTCGAGGGCGCCAACTTCCCCTGCACGGACGAAGCGATCGGCCTCATCAAGCAGCACGGCCTGGCCTTCGGCCCCAACAAGGCTTCCAACGGCGGCTCTTTCGCGCTCATCACGAAGAACCTTGGCGCCTCGACGCAGTTGTCTGAGGAAGAGCTGGACACGATCGTCAAAGGTACGCTTTGTTGCGCTTGGAAGTGGAATTTTGGAATTTGTGTATTCACCTTTTGGCGTTGTGTTCAGAATACATGTACAAGCTGCACGACCGCGTGGCCGAAACCGCCGAGGAGTTCAACGCCGCCGGCGACCTCCACACGGGCGCGAACATCACTGCTTTCATGAGCGTGGCCTCGGCCATGTTCCGCCAGGGCGTGGTGTAAATGCGCTTGGACTTTTGGGAACTTGTGAAGCAGCCGAAGGATGCCAAACGAAGAGATGTCTGCGCTCACTTCAATATAACCTCGTGAGCTCAGCTTGGTATCGTGGTCCGTCGTGGTGCGTGATGATGTTCAGTGGGCAGGAGCAGCAGAGAATTCAGCGATCCCCCACGCACTGGATGAACAGGCGCGACAAGCATTGCGCACGAAACGACGCCGGGCTTCAACGGCTTTCGGGCTGTTGGCGCCCTTGTCACGCCAGCCGGGGCTTTTCACGGACTGCTTCGTTGCTTGGTGCTGTAGCCTTCTCTTGGGTTCCTGCGTTTGGTGTTGGTGGTGGTCATGACTTCCAAGGCGATGGAGACGTTCGATCACCTTTTTCAGGATTCCGATCCGCCGCTACGCTAATGAAATTGAGCTAGTAGCGACGGTCTCCCCAACGCTTCAGCGCATCCGTCATCCCAACGGATGACGGATGCGTTGAAGCGAGCAGTTTGATTCCTCGTGTCGACCGTTAAAAACGGAAACAACTGCACATGGTGTCGTCAAGTTCCGCCCGGTGGCCCTAGGCGTCAGACGAAGGTTCTGCGCTTCGAGAAAAGTCCACCGGGCTGTTTCACTCGAGCTCCACTTGCCTTTCCTACCCAGTTCCTCATTTCGCCTCGCTCTTCGCTGCGAGTCAAGCAAAAGCAATCCCCACGCCCAGCGCGTACCCCATTACAGCTCCCTTGGAAGCAGTTCAAGCTACAGATACCAAAAACCAGCCACCGGAATCGCCATCGCCACACACAATGCAATCGATTCGGATCGTACAACTCGCAGCTTTCGCGCTGGCCCTTTGGAGCAGTGCTACATGTACCAGTGCCGCGACTTCGACGGCATCGAGCACGCTCAGTTGTGAGCGAGCCGCACTCGGCTCCGAGTCGGCGACAAAGTGGACTGTAAGCTGCACGCCGGAGACCACGGCCGCCACCTCGTCGGCCTCGTTCAATCCATCGCTGGTGCACAACTTCTACGTCAACAGCGCGTCTTACGTCGCAGCATCCGCGCTGGATCTCAACCTCTCGTCCACTTTCTCCCAAGTCGGCGCGCTCGTCTCCTCCTCCGTCACGTCTTTCTCCTTGTTGGCAGCTTCAGATTTCACACCCAATGTTCCGGTGACCATTGCGTCGACAGCTTTCGCAGAGCTATCCGCCCTCCAAACATTGTACGTACACAGGCTGCTAGTGATGCTTAGGCGCAGCTTGAACTCTAATGTGGGCTCTGCGTTGTTATCAGGCACTTGGAAGGCCTCCCTCTGGCTGACAGTGAGCTCCACTTAGTCGTCCCAGCTTCTCTCCAGAAAATGTACGTCTCCTATGCTGGTCTTGCTCATGGTATTGCTTTTTCTTTCTAATACGGTTATTTGTCGATTATGATTTGCAGATCGATTGTGAACTGTGGGCTCAGCAGCATCTCTTTCGAGCTGTCAGACGGCTCTGCGATCGCAAACTCGAGCCTGGCCTTCATGTAAGAATTCGCTACAAGTACCTACCATTTGTTTGTGTACTTGTTGGGTCTCACCGTTCATGGTGTCTGCTACTCATCAGAGATCTACGTCTCAACGATCTTGCTGCGGTCCCAGCTGAACTCTACGATATATCGAACGTGTCTTCCTTTGATCTTCGAAACAATGGCATCGATTTGTCTAAGGAGACCCCAGCGCACAAGAAGCAATTAGCAGCGTGGATCGATGGCGATATCCTCCAGATGGACAGCGACGTTCTGTCAGCATTGAAGTCTTCAATCGATGAAGAGCGGAGTTCTGTCGTAGGCACTGCCAAAGCTGCAGACGATGGCTCTGTAGGCGCACAAATTGAAGCGGATCCTCTTCCTAAGTACTCGTCAGGAAGCGAGGACAACATCGCTTCTACCCAAGACAGCGGCGGCATGGACGTCATCCCGATTACCATTATGTCTGTCGTCATTCCTGCCGTGCTGGCTGTGGGCGTCACGTTGGCTTTCATCCTACGAAAGCGCAAACGAATGCAGGACCGAGAGACGGACGGCATCTTGGATCTCCCTCATCCATTTGGCAAGTCGTCACGTGAGAGATCCGAGACCTCGGGGCACTTCACAGCCATCGAAAGTGAGTTTTCTCGTAGTCGAATGTCCAGCGGGGAAAGCCACCAACAAGAAGACAATGAACACGGCTCCTGCGTCGGCCTTGCTGTCACGCCTACCGGTGCAGACCAACAGCAAGGGGCCTCAACTTCCACTAATGCAGGCTACGTCAACTTGGAATCACCTCACGAAGCGCATGAGAAGCGACAGAACTCGAGCCGCGACGATGGAGATAGCAGTCACTCGTTGGAGCTGCTTGGAGCCCAGAGTACGGCCAGTGCGACGTCCATCCAAACGCGTATGACTGCCCATAAAGCTTTACGATCGGCACTAGAAGCGCTTTTGACGACGCAGACAACGGAGCTGCTTTCAGTGAACGCTAACCAGTACTCGTTCAACCCAGGAACCAGGATCGAGGAGACTCCAGTCGCGTTCTTTGTCGACTGTTTCCTCGCCAACAGCAAGTCGGAAGACGCGACTCCTCCTTCCAAGCTGGTGCTCAAGTTTTTCATCGAGGAAGACGCCGACCTTGCAGGTCGTGAGAGCTACGCGCTTTCCTGTCTGCAACGCGCCGAAGCGGCTCGAGTCTTCGCCCCCCAGTTGTTCGACGATGCGCTTGAATACGAGCTTGATGGCAACAACGCGGGGAAGCTGAGCTGCTGCGTTTTGGTGTTGGAGAAGCCTAACTGCATCACGTTGCGAGCTCACGTTGCAACATCTCGGGAGCCTGTGGCGCATCAAGTTTCTCGTGTTGTGAGCGCGTTGCGTGCTCTGCATGGCCGCGGTCTTGTCCACGGCGCTCTCCACACAGACAGTCTGGTAGCGTGTGCTCCTGACGGCCACTTGAACTTTTGGGGCTTGGAATACGCCTCGAGAGCGGGACACAAGGTGCCATGTCCGGACGACGATCTCCACGGCGTTGCGCAGGCAGAATGCGTCGCTCCTGAACTCGCGATTCTCGCACTGGAACACAACGCAAGCTTACGTGCTTCGTACTCGCTGGACGTTTGGAGTCTTGGCGTGATCCTCCTCAAGATGCAGGCTCCTGGACGGAAACTGGAAGAGTTCAAGGACTGCACAACCCCCTGCGAAGTATTCGAGCGCTTGACTTCCGATCTTGACGGTGAACTGTCCAGCACGTGCTTCTTCGAGCGATCCATCGCTCAGTTTGTACCAAGCGACGATATGAAAGCCCTGCTGCGCTTGTGTCTACAACGGACGCCGACGGCGCGTCCATCCGTGGACTTTGTCTCAAAGCACAAGGCTTGCCAGAGTAGAGAGCGCGAGGTGTCCCGTGTAACTACCGTTCGCAGTGCTGCAGTGCCCCGACTGCTTTCAGCTATCATTGAAGAGAAAGACGTGTCGACTTCATCTGGAGAACCGGAACGGGAAGCAAGTGGCAAGGACCAACTCCCAGACAAGATCCAGGAGAAGCTGATTGAGACGCACAACGACGCCGCCCCCGAGCCTTTACCACCGAGTTTGTGGCTCTTCCTTCCGCCCTCGGAGCTGGAGATCGACTCTTCTCCGCGTGCTGGCGTGAACTCCAAGGAGCAGTGGGTATCGAAGCTCAAACAGCTTCAGCAACAACAGGCACTAGAGCTACGCTTTCCGCTCGTTTTCATGTGCGAAACCTGTGAATCGAGTGCTGCCGTGCCGTGTAGCAGCGCTACCACGACCAAGTGCGGGGCAAGCGTGCCGTCTTCGCTGTTACCGCTGGTGATGCCACTCGTCCGCGAGACGATGCTCTTCCTTGAGGCACGAACGATCTTGTCCAACGGCTCGAGCGTCGGTGAAGTGAGCGGACTGCTATGGGAAGAGCTCCTCGCGTTTTACGGCGCCCTGGAAGGCATGGAGCTGGCCACAGTGAATCCTGTGAACGAGCTCGAGCTGGCGCCGATGGAGCAGCAATTGCAGTCACGAGACCCGGTAAAAGCTCAGCTGGTGCTGGACCAACTTACACACGTCATCTTCAGCGAGGAGAAGCGCGAGTACGTGAGGAACCTGCTGGACGCGTTGGTGAGTGAAGAAGCTCTGGCGGCTCAAGCAGAACGCAGCAGCTGGGCGGCTTTGCGTCGATTTGACGTCACTTCTATCTCGACAAGCCCAACGCGTTGGCTTTGCAGCCACCACGCACCATAGGAATATCAATGTGTTGAATCAATAGCCATCGTTCTGAGCCTGCATTCGATCCTAAACTGGTTGTCTAAAGAAACGAATATAGCTGACTGGGTGGAGCTGTAGTTTCACAGCATCGCAGCACGTTCTGATGCGTCGGGAAGGAAACGGACCCCTCTACCTCGCCATCTGAGTCAACGCCGCGTTAAGTGTAGTGAAGCAACAACTCATCGCGTTGACTCACTTGCAGTTGGAGATGTCTCCGCAGGAGAATGAAGGAGTCGACGATGACGGAATCTACGCAGGATACGTGATTGCCTCCGAGGCCTCAGTGGTAGCCGCCGTTGACCTTCTACCATCGCTTGTTCTCCAAACCGACGATGCCCTGTCGCCAAGAGCTTCGACGGCGTTACCAAGGCTCTCTCGAGCCTTGGTTGTCAGAGCCGAGACCGTCTATCGCCTTCATGGTGGTTGTCGAAGTGGCCACGTTCTTCGACGTGTTTGGTGTGCTCGGTGTGCCTATGGTCATCATGTTCGTGGTGTCTGCCGCATGGACCTTCTTCATGGCGGCTATCCAAGTGCACGCCGACAGTATCGCCAACGCGATCATGAACACCAACGAGTTCGACAACGGCGAGTTCTGGCTGCTGCCAAAGCCCGACCGTGGCATTGTTGTGAGCTCGGTGATACTGTTAACTTTGTTCGGAATCGGCTACACGGGGCTTGCAGTGACCATGATCTTTTTCTACCGTGCTGGCGCACCAAAGGAATCCAATCTACCACTATCCACTCTTTGGAAAGTGCCGGTACTCAACTGGTGACGCCACCAAGTGGACGGAAACGGACCTTTGCTCAACGGATTGTAACTTGGGTCCGTCAATTGCCATCCGGCATTCGCGATCACTATTTCGTACGGCGGAATCAGCAGATGAAAACTCGTTGAGGAACTTGCTGATCTATCGCTTTAATTTCTGTACTGTAGACTGCAGCCCTTGACCTTCCGAAGCTCATTTTCCAGACTGTCACGCTTTACACGTACCTACGAAAGGGCTTTCCGACTGCCATCATCTACTACTACTCGGTTCTACTGCTCTGCAACTGGCTTGTCGCCTGCTATCGCAGTCAACGCTACGTGGTGGATCCAGACTTGATCATCGCTCGACTTTACTACACGTACGTCTCACCCTGAAATGACTTGATGCAAGCCGCTGGCTGACGTTCTCTCGTCTTTGCCTTTGCCAGGTTCGACCTTTTCTTCGCAGTGTTTGCGCCTCTCGTCGTTCTGATCTACTACAGCAACTCGTTCGAGTTTGACCGGGCCGAGTTTATGACGAGATTGGAGACGCTCGGCGCTGGTTCATTCGACAATGTTGCTCGGATTTTGGAGACCCATCTCAGATCTTGAGCTTCTGTAGTGCGTTCCACTACTTGCAGTTCTCATCGGGATCCACGCTATTCTTCAAGTCCGCACTGAATCTGCTGTCATTGTACAAGTGGCGTAAAATTGTCATGACGCTAATTCGCAACCAGATCCAGTGGATACAACCGCTAACCGTGCCGAGCTCGCAGTGGCTGGAGAACTGCGCATCGCCCAAATTATCAACCGAGCTGTCCCAGAACAACCGGAAGCGTTGAAGAACTGTCTCCACTTGGAGCAATTCATTCTCGCGTACACGAAGACGGAGCATATTCCGGAATGGGTGTCCGAGTTCTCGCACCTCGAGTATTTATTTGTACGTAGCCACTTCGTATTCGACGACGGCAAACTTCATCATTGCTCATCTACCTCGCTCCATAAGGTTACCCTCGCTCGAGCCTATAGTTAACCTGAAAACCTTGATGGCGATGCTCAGAAGTGGATTTTGCTGCAGTGGATGCAATTGCAACCTGACCAAGTCGCAGTGTTTACCGATTTCTGGAGAAAGGAACCCGCTGGTCTGCACGGATGAGCGCATTTCGACGGATGACAACACGATTCTCGAGAAGTTCCCACACACCGTTTGCCCGGACACAACCACGGAACGATGGCTCCGTCCAAGAAATCGACAGATGAACCTTGCGACGGCGTCAAGTACAGACACTGCACTTTGAACGGCGTCGAAGGGATGTGCTACAACAGTCGAATGCTGGTCGTCAGCTGCGAGACTGTCCCGCCGCCAATACAGGTATGCGCACTGCAAATTGAGCGTGGCGTGGGAGAAACATGCGATCCAATCGAGGAGGCCTGGCTTGGCTGCACGTGACGATGGCATTCCAGCAACTAGCACCAACTTTTATTCCATTGCAAAATAATACATTCGGAGTTATCTCAAAACTTTACTACTACCCTGCTACTGTCTCCGCGCAGCGTTGATCTTAGCAAAGCGATTTGATGTGATGGGCAGGCGTCGTCACAGTTCCGTTGATGTTGATATTGCACTGAGGCAGATACGGGCTTGTATGCAAACTCTTCGTAACAGCTCTGCACCAGTGAGCGCGGCAAACAAGGTCGCGAACCTTCCGGTGGGAATCGGGCCGAACGGGTAAATCTTGTAGGTACTCAGCGTGTAGCAAAGATACAGGTGGATCTTGACCATTTCCGCGGCTGCAATCTTGTCGAGGAGCTTGAGTTGTTGGCGTCGCAGTCAGTCGTGTTAGCGGCACTGACGCCAATGATACAAGCGAGTAGCAGCAACAACACGTGTATCAGTCGGCCAAATGTCATGATTCCCGAAGTGTTGAGGAGTTGGTCGGTTGGCTTGTGAGGATCGACGCCAAACGAATGGCAAGGAAAACATAGTCGGCCTGTGCCTTTAGCTTTGGCGTGACGAGGAGCTAAGTTTTTCGAACTAGCGACTTGAATGGTTTCGTCTTCGTTTAGCTGGTTATTGTAGGTGGCTCGACTGTTCCGGTTTTCACCTTCGGTTGGTATCGCAAGCCATCGTCTCGAAAAATAATACATGTATTCACTCGACGTCACTATTACCAATCTACGCACAGGGCTTTCAGGCCCTTTAGATAAGCTGAAGCAGTGGGTCCTTCTTCGGAACCTGCTCCTTCTCTTTGCCCTTGACGCTGATCACACGCCGGCCGAAGAGGCTGAAGTGGTAGCCCGGCTCGAAGCGGTCCATCGGGTTCGTGCGCACGAAAACGAGAACCGCCAGTCCGACGACGATGATGATGAGCATGCTGTTCACCGTCGTGATGTACGCCTCGCTGATCGATACACCCGCCTCGATCTGGCTGCTGTAGGCGTTGTTGAAGGAGATGCCCCCCACGACGCCGCCGATGGACCATGCCGTCAGGATCAGGCCGTGCATCGCTCCGATGTTGAAGGCGCCGAACATGTCGGTGAGGAAGGCCGGGATGGTGCCGAAGCCGCCGCCGTAGCTTGCCGTGAGGATGAAAATTTCCACCACGAACGCCGTGTACTCGTTGTTGCGGATGAGCAGGGGCGTCGTGCCCACGATCACCACCTGCAGGGACAGCGTCGTGTAGAAGACGCACTTGCGCGCGAAGGCGTGCTCGATGTTGAAAGTGCGGGCCACCAGGTCCGACGAGAGCGAGAAGAAGAGCCGCCCGAAGCAGTTGAACACGCCGTTGATGGACACGATGTTAGCCGCTTCGTCGCCAGAGCGGCCGAAGATGTCGGTGCACATGTTGGACAGCTTGGACAGCACCACGAGCCCGTAGATCTGGTTGGCGAAGAACATCAAGTACATGCACAGGAAGTCGAGCGTCTTGATGGCGTCGATCAGCGACAACTTGCGCACCTGCGCGTTCGTGCTGATGATGAAGTCGATATCGTTGTCCGATGCGGCCGACTCGTAGCGGTGTCTCGACGTGGCGTGCTCGACGTTGTGAGTGTTCATCTCGGGCGAGTCGACCACTTCGCCGTGCATGTTCAGGCCGCCCACGGTGAACTCGAGGTGCGGCGTGCGCAGGACGATGGCGCAGAAGTACATCATGCCGGCCATCGCGGCGCCGACCACCAGGAAGGTAGACGACACCCCCACCATCTCAATACACGGACGGTAGACCTTCGCCCACACGACTGAGCCGGCGCCGTATCCTGCGACGGCGAAGCCTGCAGCGGTGCCTCGGTAGTCGGGAAACCATTTCTGCAGCGCCGACACGGGCGCGATGTAGCACAGCCCCATGCCGAAGCCGCAGAAGAGGCCGTAGCCGACATACACGGCTGCAATCGCCTTGTACGCCACGCCGATGGCCACGATCACGTGTCCGAGCAGGAACGACGACGTGCCGAGAAGCACACCGGAGCGAGGACCGTGTCGCTCAATCCAGGGCCCCATGATCGCCGTTGTCGTACCGAAGACGCCCACCGCGCTGTAGAACGCGTTGACGGCCAAACCCGCTTCGGCATCATGGAAGACGTGGTTGTCGATTGGCTTGTTGAAGACCGACCACGAGTAGAGCGAGCCGATGCAAAACTGCACCAAGAAACTCGCGAAGAAGAGGTACCAGCGCGAGAACCGCAAGCAACGCGACGAGTAGTAGCGGTCCTTGCCCAGGTAGAAGGTGAAGAGCCACTCCTCGGCGTCGTACTGCTCCGGTGAGCAGAGCTTCCTCGGTACCGTCCAGTGGCCGGCGATTTTCGCCTGGACGGACTGGATACAGGTCTTGTCGGTCTCGCCTTTCGTCGCCATTATGAACGGTGAAGTTGCTGGGACCTTGAGACTCCTAGAAGGTACGAGACCTTCTGCGAGAAGTAACTTGGTCACAAGCCCGCCGATACAGGAATGTTCAAGTTAAGCTCAATGAACGCTGCGGAAGAGGTGAATTGGTTGCGTTGCCCAGATGGATGGCTGTTTATCCCTGCAGGCGGGGTCGTCAAGGTAAACGAGTCGTGCATAGAGGTTAAACGGGAATGATCAGAACACCTGTGCGTTCTTATCAAGCTGGGCAGTAGCTTTAACTTCAACGTGACCAGCTCAATGTCATTCGCATTTATTGCGGTGCTGCCCGTCAAAAACAAAATCAGTTGGTTTAGCGGGAAATCTCTGGTTTTCGTGTGGATGGGTACTTGAGAATTTTCTGGTCAGAGTTGTTGTCGTGAAGTTCGTCAGTGAACGCGGATGGCACTGACGATCCAATGCTAATAGAAGTTGTGGTGGTGGTGAGGTAGTTTTTTACTGAAGACAGGAGCACGTGGCTGGATGTGGAGAGATAGAGGTATGGGCAATAAACCGATCGGCCGGCACGAAGTGTCAAGATCGACATTCTCGCTTGGTGATATCCGTCTGAAGCATTCAGCACATACTAGTTCTGAAAGAGCCGCTATTTGTACTGCTGCTTGCCGAAGAACATGATGTACATGCAAATGAAGTCGGGCGACGTAATGGCCTGGATCAGCGTCATATTCTAGACCTGCGCGTTGGTGTCGTACGACTCGTATTCCGCAGTTGGCTCCATGTTCTTCGCTGAGGAGACCGACAGGGGTATGCTATCAACCATTCAATTCTCCCCGTGTACGTTCAATCCCCCAACGTTAAAGTATAAAGCGAGCCTTGCACATGATCTTGTATTGAGACAGTGAAGAGGACCCCTTCGCAGCATGCTCTGACCAGCTAGCTAGCAGAAGAGCAGTGGTGACCATTGTGATTTTTCAGGTAGTATTTGTTTTTATGTTTACTGGAGGAAGCACGACGTGCTCCTCAACATGCAAGGGCTACGTGCTCGCACTACTTCGCCATAGACTCTATCAGCGACGAACACGTTACGCGAATTGCGCGTGTGCAGCAGTCATCCGGGCATCTACAGGAAGTAGGTGACGACGGCGGCAGTCATAGCGGCGACGCTGCCAGCAGCGACCGAGGCGGCGCCCGACGAGCCCGAAGCAGAGGCGGACTCGGACGAGGCCGTGGAGCCCGAAGTCGTGGCGTCCGAGGAGCCCGACGTCGTCGTCGTGCTGGAACCCGTGGAACTGGTGGCAGTAGGGTCCGAGGAGCCCGAAGTCGTCGTTGAGCCGACGGTCGTGGTGCCGACGGAAGCGGAGCCCGTCGTCGACGCAGCACCAGTCGGGGCGTCGGCGCCCGAAGAGGCAGTCGAGGAAGCAGTCGAGCCGACACCGGAGGCCACAGTGGAGGCAGCCGTGGACGAGTCCTGGCCGGCAGCGACGGCAATGACGAGAGCAGCAGCGAGGAATCCGAAAACCTTCATGATACTTGGCGGGAGGGTGGTGGGTAGTAAGCTGCTTGGCAGTTGCTGGCAAAAGTGAGAATGAGAACTTGTCGACCGAAAGTCGCGCGCAGAGGAGCTTGAGCGCACGCATGGCGCTTGCTCTAGCGGTACGACCGGCCGACAAGCGGACGTCCTTCTACGAAGGGGCTCGCAGCCGAGCCATGATAGTTGATAGTTGTGCCGTCGAAGTCCCAGCTGTGACAGCTACAGTACCAGCCGGGATTGAAAACAAGCGGAATTCTGATACTTGCTTCAAGGTATAATACCTATCACGTCGGCCGGTTTGAGCCCGATCTCGGCGGCGAGACTTTGCTTGACGCGATGCCGTTGGACACCGGAGACCTCTCCTGACGTCCCCGTAATACGACGTGTTGGACATTAGCGACACGCTTCCTCTTGTCGGACGGCTGGCACGCCGCTGCCGAACCTGCCGACTCAGACATGGCGACAGCTTGCCAACGCAACCGCACGCGTTCATTCCCCGACGTCCGCCTCTATGCTGGCCGCGTGCGCGCAAATCGTGTGATGCTTGCAAATTGTACTCGCGGCGTGGTGCCTGTCGGCCGTCCACACGCGACACCAAGCATGGTCAACTCCGCCTGCGGCACGTGCATGCACTTGGGGCCACATCGACGATGACAGTCGGGGCATCGTGAATTTTTCATGGACATCGGCCTCGGCAAACCGGACACCGTATCCATCACGACGGCACAACAGCGATGCAACAGAGACTGGAGGTGACAGCGGAGTCGGTACATGTACACAAATTGCCTACGTGATCCGGCATCGGCAGTTCTGCTGCGCTGCTGAAGGTGATGCCTTCTTTCCAGGCGTCGACACCTTTCAGTCGAGCAGCGCTGGGCACGGCATGTGCAGCTCCTTGGCGCTCCTGGCCGCTTTGCAGGACGGATCTCTGATATCGATAGGGATAAAAAGTAGCCAGCTATGAACGATGCGATCAAACACGGCAATCGCGCGTCGAGATTAGCTGATGGGGCATTATGTAGGAAAACTACACGATCCGCTTCAAGAACGAAGAACTGGCTAGGAAAAGCGAACCGCGTGCTTGTCGTGTCGAAGGGACCATGCGTGCGTATCTTCCACATCAAAGCGCAGCGACCAACAGCGCAGCGATGGTCCAAGCGCTGATCATCGCCGCCGACAGCATTGGAGCGCCAGAGTCCTCGGACGCGGTCGGCGCGTTCGACTGCGAGCGAGAAGTATCACCGATCGTCTTGGGCTTCTTCGTCTTGGAAGTGCCGGCATCGCCGGCGCTACCGAAGCTGCCGCTACCGCTGTCGGTCATCGGAGCGGGATTCTCAGCCCAGGCTGGCGCCGGAGCTTCCGTCACTGCCGTAGCTACAGATGGAGGGGCAGGAGCGCCGGTCGTGGCGGGACCGACACCATTTACTGCACCACTCGTCGTCCCTGAAGCGAGCGCGGGCGGTTGCGTTGTAACAGGGACAACGGTGTCCGAAGCCACGCTGCCAGCTTGGCCGCCAGTGTTTCCCGTGTCTTGAGCGGCAGCCATCGCTGCAATCACACACACGAGTAGAGCGGCGAACGCACTGAGCTTGGACATTGTTGTCGGCGATGGAAGTCGTGCTGAGGTGAACGAGGCAAGTGCAGATGTGTGAGTTGAGCTCTGCCGAGAAACTCAAGCAAGGCACATAGGAAAAATCTGCGTGGATGGAAGCGACTCGATCGATTGAAAGCGTCGTTGGGCATCAATGTACCGAGAGTGATTGTTCGAGAAGCGGAGCTTCGCCGCGTCCCAGCCAACTCTCAAGCTCCCGATCGATCGAAAGTGACTGTACGAAATCGAAGCAAACACTCAGAACGATGTATCAAGGCAGCATTTCGCCGCTCTTCCGTGGGCGCCTCAATGGGAAGGATCAGGTTCCCCTAGGAAAGAAAACGCAGCAAGGTTTTGACTTCGCGAGTCGAATGGCTCTCCCAAGAGAGGTTGTCTTTTACGATCAACAAGACCAGACGAGCAGGACCAAGAGCGGAGAAAGACAACGTCAGCCTACGAGACGGGCTCTGGATTTCGACGGCGTGGAGGATATCGGGCTGCAGGAGACCGTGGAGGGCGAAGACATCCGGCAGGTGCTGATGGGCGCTTCTCACTCGCGTGATGGAAGAGAGATCTTCACTCGAAAAACGGCATACACCTCGGAAGAAGATCAGCCGCGTGGAGTCGTTGCTGAGCGGGATGCAGTTGAAATGGTTGAAGAGCACTGTAATCGAGTAGACTGCACCGAGGTTTTCCCTGAAGATGCCCATCAAGAGAAGGCTACCGATGACAACAATGGACAGGATTCTCCAGCTACCAGTAGCTGGCCAACGATTTGGCAATGGCTGGGTTGGCTGGTGATCGGCATCTCCATTCTGCTCACGTGGCCAATTGCACTTGCTTTCTTGCGGGCTTGACTCTTGCGAGCGCCAATGTAGCCGCAATTAATCGAGAAACAAATACTACGCAGTACTACGTAGTACTACATGGTAGTATGAAGTAGGGTACATGCGCAGATCGCTAATGAAGACTCCATTATCTAAATTTGCATACAGAGTAGTAAATGTTTAAAACTGTAGGTGTTGTAGCCATGTACATGAAATGGCTACCATCCATTTCACTAGGTACGAATGCGTCAGTCGAAATTTGGGTCGAAAGTGACCAGCATGTCGTTGCTGTACGAGCGCATTCTGGCGCTGGTCCCGGCGGATGAACTGCAAGAGAGCTACAACAGCGTGTTACAGGAGGAAATTTCATCGGTGGACCACTCAGTGGACGACGTGATATCGGCGTTTGCCGAGCTAGAAGAGCTGCGGGAAGTTGTGAATGGGCTCCAGCAGAGACAGATCATGACTGGTGGGCACAGCGCTACTCTGCTGGAGGTTCTGGACACCACAGTGATATTGCAGCAAAATCTGGAGAAAACACTGCAGAAAATGGACATGGTGATGGCTGAGGTGAGTCTGAGAGAAGCGGAAAATGTAACATAGTGGTCGGTGCTGAGTTAGAGCGACGTGTCGTTTTCTTTCCAGAATACCAAGAGGAGAGAACACCCCAAACACGATCTGGACGACACGAAGACGAGACACAAACTGCACACTTCTTCTGACGATAGTGCTGCTCTCAAGGAAGTGCGCAATGGCCGTGAAACATTGACATCGCAAACGGAGGTGGCAACTTCAGTTGCCAGAATCGGCAATCTTCCAGGCTGTATTGGACAGTTTGTGAGGGAAGTGGACGACTTGTTTCTGCATCAACGACTCGATCGAATCCCTGAAATTCTTCAAGCGCTTTCGGATTCTTTTAAACTTGACAAGCAGGGCCTGTTACGACGTGAAGTGCACACGTCGTTACGGTTTGTGGTTGCTTGGGCCAATCAATCAGCGGGCCAATTGCGATCACTTTGTGTCTACCGGACATTCGAACGAAATGCTGCATTGTACGCAAATGAATTGCCCAAGTCGAGGGAAAAACCGGAGTTGCAAAGGTACAGGCGAGGGGGGACGGCGATGCATGGGCTAACGGTGAGATGACTAACGACAATGCATGTTTGCTTGTGTACTTTGTGGTTTTGGTTACAGAAAGATAAATAGTTTGTCGAAAACGCTGGACTTCCTGGGTGCTGCCTCTAGCGGAGGTGTCCTCCTCGGAGCGGCGACTGCAGAAAAGAAGGTCGATGACATCAGCAACTTGGCGATTCTTGTCAGGCGAACGCGCGTTTTGCCATTGAAGGAACGGAAGGAGCGTGTTGAGGAGGTTCTTACTGCTTTCAAAACAGCAATGACCAGGAAACTAAGTGCACGCGACACGAGGAGACTTGCGAAATGCGTCCATGCCGTCGTGCTATGGGTGATAAACGACCCTCCTGATTCAAGTTCTCTCGATACTTATAGCGAGATGTCGGAACTGCTCCGCGTGACTCTAACAAAGTCGACTACACCCGCCAACCCGCTACTTCCACAGTACGTTCAATACTTCTGAAAATTGGAATATCTTCCCCACTAACAATATCTTATGATTTTTGTTTAACAGGTTACACGAAACAATGCTCAAATGGCTAGCAGGGAAGCGAAGTATCACGCGACCAGAAGCCGCAGAACTCGGCAAGCGCACCGCCGCCGTTCAGACTATCATACGGACATGGCAGCTCGATGCGGTCGCCATAGGCGATGTTACCGCCGTCATCACTGAAATCGAAACCATCGTGAGATGCCCGATTATCGGATGGAACCCTCGCGAAAACCTCATCCTTCGCGAGTGCGTAGCAGACATGGAGAAACATATTATGCGGCTCAAGGATCTGAAGATTCGTCAAATATGCATCACCAGGTTAGCACGGTGGGGGGGGGGGTGCAGCCACCTCCAGCAAAATGAAGTGAACCTTTGATTGATGTTCTATACGGGGAAATTGCACTTCAGTCAGGTGTTTGGGATGGAATTTGCAAATCGGTCAGGATTTGCTATTTGGTCATGAAAAATCAATCTTTAGAAAGGCATGGAGGAGCCGGCAGGTGTACTGCTGCTTCAGCGTCGGGAGTGCTTTAGGTATTTCAGTGCACATTCGCCGTGGCGAGATTGAAAGCCCCTATTTCTCAGAGCCCATTTATATCCAGCTTGGCGTCAAAGCCATCGTTATTGAAGACGCGGTCGCGACCAACTTCAACCAAGAGGCTTTTGATAACGTGCGCGGGCTGCCGCTGCCTCAATACCTGCGAGAGTTTCGTGAGTAGGAAGAATAATACTTTTCTAGCAAACCGAGGTGAATAGCACAAATTCTTGAAGAAAGTGGCGTTCACAAGCGATTCTCCATTGCGTTACTCAGCGCCTCCTGCGGGAATCGCAGTTTTGAAATTCGGAGTTTTTACTGGAATAGCAGTATCCGGAGGGTGCTGTGGCCAGCCCAACACACATTAATACTGGATAGCAGATGGTGCTATCCTGAAGCCTGAAGGGCGCTGCTGCACAGCCCAAATCAGGTTAATTCGCGCCACGGTAACTGAAGCCGGTAACTGGTAGCAAAACAACACCCAAAATTTGAATTTTGAGGACAACCCAGCGCTGGGTTTTTCCGGCTTTGACCAATCCGCGTGCGCCATTCGGGTTTTGGCCCCCTCTATTGGGCTCCACCGCGGGGCGCGCGGTGATTGGCTGAACATTTTCAATTAATTGAAAAGGCAAATTTTACAATAGAATACTTCAAACGATATTCAATTGCATCAATCGCCCATTTACAATTCCCAAGATTGTTTTGTCAATCGCGCAAGGAGGACCATAGTCGTACTTAAAAACGGGAGAATAGTCGCGATTCAACCGCAAGAAAGTTTTGAGTAGAACATCAACAATAAATAACGCAAACATCAAAAACGTCACTTTGCTGCGAGTGCCGTGCGAAGGCTGGGATAGGAACTAATAGCATACACGTCGCGAACTTTAGATTTATACTTTCAACCAACATCGAGCTAGGCTTTTTGAGCGCAGATGCTGCGGCTGCGAAGCAGGCGCAGTAGATGCGTCTTAGACCTCGAAAACGGCGTCATGAATACAGGTCGGCAAAGTACAGAAATTGACCTAAGCTTAGCCCTAGTTCGGCGGAATTATAGCAAACTTCTGACCGATTGCAAATCCCAAACACCTGAATTGCAATTTCTCCGACACAAAACCCTAATTATTGTCGCTGCTATGCGAACCAGTCAAACGGTGCGAACCATGGCAACAGACTTGGCGGCGCTATACGAGTGCGTGCTGAGGCTCATCCCAGTGGCCGAGCTGCATGGCGGCTGCAACGATGTCTTCAAGGAGGAGATTGCGTTGATAGACCATGCAATGGACGACGTTACCGAGGCGTTCGCCAAAGTGGAAGGAATTCGGGAAGCAGTGAGGAAGCTGGGCAACGGATCGACTGGCAGCCAAAGTGCTAGTTTGTTGGAGGTCCTGGAAAGCACGATGAAGATGCAACGAGAACTGCAAGAAAAACTGAAGGTTGTAATCGGAACGAGAGAGGTAGGTCTACGAACGAAAATTCAAGCTGCGTTACTGGAGCTGTTGCTCGGTCACCTGACACACACACTGCATTTGCTTGGTAGGAGGTGGACACTGACAGAAAACGGAAGAGGACAGAAGAATCGGGCAGTTCAGGAAGTGCAGAAATTCATCTTGGTCGACGTGCTACAAGCAGTCGCTTGGCGTCTTCCGTAATGGATTCGACGTCAGGCTCCAATACGCAGCCCATTCAGTTGGTAGTAGCAACGTTGGAGTAGAGAATGAAGCTGCAGGATGAAAGGAAAACTGCAAGCGGCAGCAAGGCTGAAGACACTAAAGTTGAGCAACGGAAGGCGATGTCTCCGGAAACAACCGTGGCCTATCGAAAAACCGACCAAGCTACTCGCAAAGCAGGCGGCGTAAGTATCCGACACGTTTTGTGGGCAAGCAATGTGAGCAGTGATGGGAGTTTGAATTCGTTGAAGAAAATCACCGCTCTTCCGAACGACGAGCGAAATGCGTGCATTCCTAACGTGCTTGGAAGGCTGGCCGAAACAATGCCAAGGTGCGGAATATCGTACCAGATCAAGGTGATGCAACATGCGACCCTATGGTCCCAACTGGCTGTTTGCCAGACAAGTTTGTATCAGCCATTTCGCAAGTTTGCCGAGTCAACTGAGAAATTGAACAAGACTACGCGAGAAACGGGAGGCACGCAGAGGTTGGTAATAACTCTACTTACACCTAAAGCAAAGCAGCTGACATTTGTTTCGTTGTTTTCGTTGCGTGTGACCACAGGAGAGCCCAAAAGAAACTATCCAAGCTTCTGGGTAAGCTGGGCAGCCAGGGAAAAGGGCACGGGCAATCAAGTGGAAGCCGTCACGTGGGTTACCATTTCCTCTTGCTGAAGTTAATGTACATACTGCCGGTGGATAGGAACCAACACATCCCTGAAGTCATCACTGCGCTGCTGGATGAGATTGCAAAAGCAACGTCTGGAACGGAGGATGGAATGCTAAACTTGTCTTGAGCTGTGAATACTGTTGCAAAGTGGGCTCTCGATGACGCCAAGGACAGTGGTCAGTGGTGTCACCAACTTCGTCGACTCTATAGCGAGCTAGCTAGGAAGGCGAAGTGGATGGCGTCTCAGGTGTCGTATCTGCTGACCAGAGCTTTCTTGCTGCGGTAAGGTTCACCTTCACTCGCCGCTACATGCTACCGAGTTCACTGACGTTGTTTTTTGTCATGAGGGCAGCGCGGTGCGAAAGTTGGAAGCGGCACTTGACAAGACCAAGGCACCTGAAGCAACGATGGAAAGCCGGGCTTCTGACGCCTTACGCTGGGCGACGAGCAGCCTGACGAATGCCTTCTGTTTTAAGGATTTTGAGAAGGCCATTCTAATGGTCAATGCATTGGTTAGCCCCAAGGAAGACGGTTGGATACCGCGACAGAACGATGCCATACTGAGGTGCTACGTGTTGCTCAAGGGCCGCACTATTGACGTGCAGGACGATGTGGCTCGACTTCAGTGCGAAAAACTGATGAAGAGGTGGAATCTTGGCCGAGTGCTTGAAAAGTGATCCGTAGCGCGACTCACCACATAGCTCAAAGTTCTTGAATATACTTCATCATTTAGTAACTATGGATATCCTTCCTGGCACTTCAAATTTTGAAGTGCCAGGAAGGTGATGTTAAAAATGGTTTTGAACCATTTTGAACATCAGTACCGTATAATGCATTTATACAAAATACACATTTGCGTTTGACTATGACGTATAAGATAGATTTCAAAAAGAGCCTTGGTTCAGGTGGGGAACACGTTCTGTGCTGAATTGATATAGCGATTTGATTGGCTGAAATTGTAAGCACCATGTACAGTTTTATACGCAGTTTCTTAAATGGACTTGGCGGCGCTGTACGAGCGAATCGTCTCGCTGGTCCCCGTGGAGGAGCTACAGGACGGGTACAATGCTGCGCTTCGCGAGGACATTTCACCTTTGAAGCGCGCGGTGGACGATGTGACTGCTGCTTTCGCCAAGCTGGAGGAGGTCCGCGACGCCGTGCACAAACTGCAAGGTGTCAACGGGTCCACCACCAGCCGCAGTTCCAGTCTAGTGGAAGTTCTGGACGTCACAGTGAAGCTACAGCGACAACTGACGCAAAACGTGGAGGCTACTCTAGCATTGATGACGACGAATGAGAAGAGGACGCAGCAACACGATGAAGAGAGAGAAACCAAGAGAATCAAAGCTGAAAAAACACCAGAAATTATTGAGCGCAGTCCAAAGAGGGAGCGTGAGCACACGGAGAAACTCAATCGAGACGAAGCCAAACCTGAGCCGATCCGTCTTCATTTAGGCAGTGAGACTCAGATCGAGAGTTCGCCTTGGGTTAACAAGCTGAGCAAGTCGAAGTGTCTGGAAGTGCTGCGGATGATGACGCAGTTGTCCGTGGCGGAGCGGAACAAGCACATGTCTGCTGTGATTCCCAAGCTGGAAGCCATTTTGCCTAGCAGAACTGAGCATGATCAGATTTCGATACTAAAGTACGTGATCCTGTGGGCACATCTGAGTGTTGGCCAGGGAGGTGATTCGAGGCCGTTTCTTCAATTCTCCAAGGCTGTAACGATACTAATCAACCAGCGTCCTGAAACTGATGGATTAGTGGGCGTGACGAGGTAAGGGGCTTGAAGCAGCCTTGCGTGATGTGACGGCGTTGCTAACTTTCCGCTGTGTTTTAGGCTGAACGAAACCTTACACGAGTTTCTCGAGGAGGGCACGAAAGGTAAAGAACATGCCAGGTCCGATGGAAATGCTCCGCTCAGCTACGACCTCCAGGTCTGGCGAGTCAACGCAATGACAGCGGACGAAAGGAGGACACACGTGCACCAGGTGATCAACGCGCTGGAGGTGGAAATGGCTCGAGAAATTCACGACCCAAAACAGGCATTTGAGAATGTTAAAGCCGTGAAAACTGTTGCACACTGGGCTCGAAGGGACTGTCTTTCTCCCAACCTTATCAGAATGTACACGAGGCTAGCCAAGAAGGTTCGAGCTTATGCCGGCAGAGTTGAACACTTCGCCGTGAAAACTGAGCTGCTTCGGTACGTATTGCTGCTGTCATATACCTCTACGGAGTCATATTTTTTTTTGTGTGGTGATATAACGAGAGGACGTTTTATGTCAATACAGAGAGGCGAGAAAGTTGGAGGTTGCTGTCGGCAACGTGGACGATGAAAGCGCCCAAGCCAAGGCAGATCGAGTGCTCACAGCGGTCAAGCGCCTTCCGCAGAATTGCTCAGCGGAAGACGTCGGTGAGTGGATTTTGAAGCTGGATGAAGTGATTCACCATCACGAGAAAGGCTGGAAGCCACGAACGAACCCCATTGTCTGCGAATGCTACCAGCAGTTGTTGCAGCGTGCCGAAGTACTGAAAGGACCAGCTCGGCGCCAGAGCATAGTTGCCATAGTTGCCATGAAGAGGTGGAAATTCCGCCAGCCCCAGTAAGGCTCCTTCAATACGAAACCACACAACAGCCCATTGGTCTGGCTTGGTTCAGGAAAAGCTGTGCTCTTTTTCGAGAATATATTCGCCTTGTCGATGTCCAAAAACGACGAAATCGCCGCGCAGTGGCCTGAGGGACGGGCATCTTTTGGCCGTAATGAGGTATGTCGTGAAGTGGCCGCGGGAAAGTACCGACCACCTTTCCCTCCTGCAAGAATATCCTAGTATTCTTGCAGGAGGGAAAGGTGTAGCCGCCAGAATACTAGGATATTCTTGCAGGAGGGAGAATATCCTAATATTCTGGCGGCTACAAGAGCGTATGAAGACCAAGTCGGAAGACCAAGCGCCGGTTAAGCGCTTGAAATTTGCTTGAAAATGTATACGCGTAGCCATTGACCTCGCTGATGTTTGTTGCACTCAGGCCCAACGATAAGCTCGCGCGTCATTTAGACGGGGTGGATCTCGAACCCCACTTCAGTTTAGGGTCTTCCGAAGTGAGGGCCAAGACACGCGCTGGATAAGCTATTGCGGAAGTTCCGAAGAAAACGTGCAAAAAAGCCGGGGTTCCTGGCAGCAAAAATCCAAGAGTCATTCAAACTCGGTCAATGGGACGTGGTCCAGTTGCTCGCGCAACCTGGCTTTGATCCGCATACTAGAGCTTGGAATGAGATGGCCGAGAACACCTGCAGCCTCGTGCAAACTGCGGGCTCAGGCGTTGGTTTGTAATGGACACACATGGTTCGCAATAGTTACCAGTTCCTTCATCTCGACAATCAATCGTGGCCAAAAGTAGACAAGCAGCTGAGATGCAGCGGCGATTCAGCACCGATTGCGCGGTGCAACGACGCGCTGTTTGCTTATGCTCCTCTGAGAAGCACCGAGCTATTTATCGCTGCCCTCGATATCAAAGTCTCGTGGACAAGAAGTCGCAAAGGGTCTGCAAGTGACGGTCTCGAAACTGATCCATGAAAGTTCTGAGCGGCCTACAGTCACTTTTCATCAGAGCACCAACAGCGCGAGACTGTTGTGCAGAGGTACCAAGCACCAGATTTTCAAGACTTCTCATGAAGAAACCACGCGTCCAACCGGGCGGAAAGGGCCCCCGCGACAGCTCGCTCGCCTCTACTGTGCAGACCCGTGAGAGCGAAATTGTGGTCGTGCATGCCAAGATGAAACGAAAGCTCCGTCGATACCCGATTTTCACCATCCTACGTCGGCTGGCTGCCGTTGCTGCAGCTGTGCAGTACGTTATCATCTCCATGTCGGCAACATGGTGGTCGCTGCAGGTCCTAGGCGGTGCAAGCAACCCGACCGAGACCTTACGGGTGTTTGAATCCTGGCTCATCGGTGACTACATGGGCGATGGGTTGGTCAGCGACAGCCCGCTTGTCCAAGATGTGCTGGGCGGAGACACAACACCGCGAGAGCACGTGCTCTTCCTTGAATCTGAAACCACGACATCGAACGAAAGCTGCTCCGAAGTGCCTCTTTTCGACTCGGCTATCTACAACTACGACTTCCTGATTAATGGATATCTTGGCTTGGTTTCCAACACCAAGTACAACATCACCGTGCTGGACGAACTGGAGGTGGTGCAGGTGATCGTAGACTGCACTTTCAGTCAGCTAGTGGCCGGTGATCCGTCGGAAGTGCGGCTATACAATTTGGCACGCTTGAAGAACGACCCCACTGAGTTGTACTTGATAACAGTATCGCTCTCGGTTCAGGAGTACGAAGTGCAAGCCCACCACAAGCGCGGCTCAGCATTGGTTGGAATGCTAACGCTGGTGAAAGACATGAGTAGCAGCAACGCACAGCAGTTCTACACGGTGGCATTGACGTACCCATTTCAACGCTCTCCAGCCTTCGAACCGTACGAGTTTGTTGGGGTTACAGATGAAAGTTACCTAGCGTTACGCAGTGTTCCCCGTGATTCACTCACTCAGCCAGTCAAGGACTTGATCACCGCACGGAAGCGCGGTTTCTTCAATGGAGACAGCCAGCAGAACGTGCGCACAATGTACTCGTCGATTGAAGGTATGGACGCGAAAAGAGCACTTACACACTGGGAATGGATCGGCGAGGCGGTGGCTGTCGATGCGTGGGCTTGGGTGCACTGTATCCACTTTGTCTTTGGCATGCAGACCATTTTCTCGCTGGTCGTGCTGTTCCTTGTGACTTACCAGAAGTTTCGGACCGGCAAAATTTGGATTGGTGACCCATTCGCGTACCTTTCCACCTCGAGTCTTGTGCTGCGTGGCGTTTTGGTTTTGATTTCATGGGCGTTAGATTCCTTCTGGTCGATCAACGAGTACGCCATGTCGAGGGCCGCCATGATCACAGGCTCACCGTCTATACGGGTACACACGGACATCATGTCGGCCGACCTTTTAGTGATCTTTCTCAGTCTCGTAGGCTTTCTGAGCGCCATCTTCCGAGAGAGGATCGACCCAGCCATCGTCATCTGCCTGTTCGAGCTCATTCATCGATACCGCCTCAGCTTGTTGCAATCGGCCCCTGCACTGCTGGAGAAGATCGTGGCGTACTCCGAAGCGCAGTACAGCATCGGCATCGCCACAGTGACGTCCGTTTTGGCAATGTCGCCTTTGCGTCTGTGGTCTTCTTTCCAATTCCCCACCAAGGATCCGGCATTTCTCGCTGCGTCTTTCTTCCCCATGACATTTTTACTGGCAAGCGTCTCGCTTCTCGCCATAGTACGCAAAATTTACCATTTCTGCTACCCGGAGCAGATTCGCCAAAGATCGAGCCTAAGCACCGACAGATCCGGGACAGAGAGAGGCATCATGACGCAGCGAGGCATCGTCACCAACTTTGAGCTCTCAACGGGCTCCGAGCTTCAGACGCGCTTCGGGCTCATCTCCGATTACAACAACTACGTGTTCTTCAAAGGGATGAAGTTTGCGTCCGCCGACGGCGTCTACTGCTCCGGGTACGTGATTGTCAACGGCAAGATGTTAGTGGCAACGAAGAATCTGCTGTCCATCGTGATGATCAAGCTGCTGCGTGCCCGATTCACGAACGTGTACGCGTACGAAGTGGACGGGAACACCGTAAAAGAGACGGCAAGATTGGTGTACCCAAGCACGTTCCTGTGGTCGGATCTATGGCGCTTAAACGTGATGGTGCTGCTTTAAATGCGAGCTGAAAGCATGGATTTGGTGGTAGGAAAGACGGGAAGAACCTAAGAAATACTTCGCATTAGTAGAACATGATCTCCTTCTCCATTTCAATTGTTGTTGTTGTGCACACCTCACCTCGAATAATAAATTGGCTTCATGAAAACCCGTGCTTCGTCGAGTGGAGGAATCCCACTACAGGAGATAGAAATTCGTCCTGTTTTCGCAGGCTCTGGCCTTTCAAGCCCCCACGTTCTGGTGTTTGGGTCCTGCTTGCGTCGTCGCCTGTCGAAATACCAGATTCAAGAGTTTAGTTTCATATAAAAGCAAACCGTAACGCCACATCAAATGTACCAGTATGGCACTTTGCCTTGCTCTTTCTCATTAAATGACATTTAGACAACATCATACCAAATGATCACCATTGAGTTACTCGAGATAACCGCCTCTAAAGATGAGGTATAATTTTTCGTACATAAGCGGACATTTTAATTTTGTAAATTTGTTGCGCAGTAGAATCACGGTGTTTGACGGGGTCTCAAGTTTGAGACAACATCATACCAAATTATACTAATGAACGTAAGCGAATCGGGATTTAAGAACATCACCATGAAGAGGGGCGTCTTGCGCTCATTTAGAGCCCATTCCTGCTGAAAATAGTCAATATTCGATGAGTGACGGCGGCTCAAAAAAAGTATCGTCATTTTCAAGCCCCCAAAATGACGACACGTTTTTGGGGATTGTGGTGGGAATATGCGTTCATTTTTGTGCAACGTATATTTTTTGCCAGATCGTCCGTGCGAAAAGCAACCCAATTAGAGTGCTTAGTACGCGCTTTTAGAGTTATCGAGATATCGGCCTTTAAAGTTGGTGATGCGAAAACCGAACTTCTCATTTTCCGGTTGATACCGGTTTTCAGGAGGGACAATTTTCTTAAATGATGTGGATTACACAAGTGTATTAACATCTTCCAAAAAGTGAAGAGAGCAAGGTGGAAGAGCCGGCGCACGTGAATTGCTGGGAGGCGGAGCGTGGCGGAACTGCTAAGGGCAGAACACTAAGACTGGGCGTTCCTTCGAGCCTGGGGGCGATTTCCATGACGACAACGTAATAGTATCGTCTTGTGAGGACGGTCAAGCCAAGTGAAAGTGAACTGCCAAACCGAAGGACAAACCAAGGCATACTGAGATCAAGATATCCGCCGAGAGACTATCGAACACCGAAGAACCAAGAACAAGCTTTTCCTTTTAAAACACAGGCGGCCGAATAGCGGTCGCCTGCAGATAGACAAACAGAGAGTTTTTTACCCCCTACTGCGCAAGTCGAAGATGAGGGCCTGCCAGCCAGGAATCGGGTCCGTCGGTCGCCAGGGCACGGTCGACGCGGAACTCCCCAACGTCAGGGGATCATCGCGTCAAGCGACTGAAGTGAAGCGCGCATTCCATATCCAAGTTGGGCCCACTGCGAGTATCGGTAGGGTGGGGTACCCATTTCATGTAATCTGCCTAATCTTGGGTGACTGTTAGCAGTTGTCCCTGAGCTGTTTGTAACCGCGTTCAGGCTTTGGACATCTGCGTTCAGAGCTAGTGTGTCGGACGGTACTTGTGTCCCTTGTTGAGGGTGGTGTGCGTTTGGGAAAGGCCTCCAGGGTTGACCAGTGCCCTGGATTAAGTCCTAGCGGACTGGATTGAGGCCCTACGTTCCAGGGCCGACAGAAGAAGGAACGACTGTATATTTAAGTGTATTACTCTCTGTATTGTATTTGTTATTTGTGGAGGAAGCGTGTCTATTTTGTGTTCTGTGTCCAGGCTAAGAGAAGTTGCGTTTAGAGAAGTGGACGTCATGCTCAGCCGCGTCAAGAATATCTGCATAGCCTAACAACTTTTGGTGGTCGATCCAGGCTCCCCGAAGATAAACGACGCCGAAAGGGATTCACGAGGTACTACGCCCCCTGCGATCGGTTCTAGTAAGGGACCTGCGTTCAGGGGTACCACACTCAGGCTGTATTGCTACAAGGCCTGGGCTGCCGCTATACACTGGACGGTTCAGACTTTCACCAGTCTCGTCACAGAAACGGCGACCAGCCGATCGCTTATGCTTCGAAGGTGAATTCACCTACCGTTGTGAAGTACGCCATTACGGATCTGGAGTGCTCAGCCGTTGTGTGGGTGGTCAAGTTGTTCAGACCGTACCTGTACGGACGCAAGTTCGAACTAGTCACGGATCATGCATCGTTGGGATATCTAATGAGGAGCAAGAACTTCATGGGCAGACTGCACAGGTGGTCGCTCCAGTTGCAGAAGTACGACTTTACCATAATCTATCGACCGGGATCCACCAACGTGGTCGCGGACGCGCTTTCAAGAGCGCCGGTACGGCAAGTAGCCGCTACAGAGGGGCCGCGAGTAGGAGAAGATCAGCTGACGGATGCCGAGATTCAGGAACAACAGCAGCAGGATGAACAGGTGAGGGAGCTCCTGCGTAATGGGAGGTGTGGTGCTGTGGAGATTCTCGAAGTGGACGGACTGGCGTATGCGGTAACGACCGCAGGAGAGCGGTGTGTCGTCGTGCCGGCTGCGCTGCGTCACAAAGTCCTGTGAGAGGCACCCGACTCCATCTTCGCTGGGCATCTACGAACTCCACAGACATTGCTCGGATGGCGGCAGTATACTGGTGGCCCAAGATGAGGACGGTTGTGAAGCAGTGGGTGCAGAGTGTCGGACTGCGGGACGCGGAAAGCTAGGCCGAAGGAGATCGTTCCACCACTGTGCAGCCTAGGTAAGACGATCAGGAGGAGATGATCGCGCACTGCAGCTTCCTGACATCTTACCACGGACCATATGGGCACCTGCAGGAGATAGCCCGCCGAACGATACGGGAGCTGGACGAGGACGAGACGAGGAATACACCGGACGTGTGGCGACAGGAACTAGTTGCCCGTGATGAGGGCGACACCGCACAGAACACACGGACGGCGACTGTCCCGGAAAGTGAAACTGGGGGGAGCACTGAGGCCGCCAGACGCACTGAGCCGACGCAGCCGGAAGCTCAAGCTAACGGAATGGACAGCGAACAGGACCGGCAGCCAGTGGAGAAGGCGCGCCAGCACCACGACGTCTTATCCGGGAGCACGAGAGCGAGGAGCAGGAGCGACATCGATCGACAACTAGGGCTGATGGATTCACCGAGGGAGACCAGTTGAGGCAGAAGGCAGCACTAGCGCAGCAACGGCCGAGATGGAAACGACCGACAGAGACGCAACGGCAGGCAGCTCCGGGAATAGCGTGCTGGCCCAGCGACAAGAGGGGCCGACAGCATGACCGGGCAAGCGGATAAGCACGGAAGAAGTCAACAACGGGTACAGAAGAAGCGACGCAATCGGCATGACGAGGCAGAGCAGCAGCGGAAGGAACTCAATCAGTCGCAGCAGCGGGAGGAAGCTGAACGTACAGCGCGAGCGGAACGAGTGTTACGACGGAGTGCTCGTGGTGAGCCACAGCCACGACGTCGGCTGACGCAGATGGTGATCAGCGGGTTCAGGACGCTCCAGCACCCCAATACAAGCAATGTGGTGCTGACAGTGAACAGGAACGGCAGACAGCGGAACGTAGGCAGCAGGAGCGACGAGAGTGCTACGAGAGCAAGGACACCCACGAAATCAGGCAAGGCTTCCCGACTTACGTGACGAAACCGTGTACGGGTCGATCGTCGAGAAAGGGCGGCGGCGTGTCCGCAACCGGACAGGACGATGCGACCAGTGATCTGCGATCAAGGTCTGACCGCATGTCTGCGACCAGTGATCAGAGTCGTGGTCTTGAACCCAGTTTCAGTGCGGACCTCCAAAGTCTTGGCTTCTTGATCAGCGATCAGTTTGAACCTCTTGTTTTACCACGGGGCACTTGAACTTCACAGTTTCCAGGTGCACGATACAGTGCGGTCAGAGGCTCGGCGAGGCTGGACGCCGTATGTGATACCTTCACACTCAGCATTTTCAACTCCCATTAGGTTAACCCGCTTGAGGGCGAGGGGCGGCCTGGACGGAACGTCTGCGTTCAGAGATCGTCATCCTGGGCGCAGGCTTCTAGGCCTGAGGGTCCATCCTGAGACTCTCACCGCATCGCTCCGCGGAACAACGGCGAAGTCCGTCCTACCCGAGTGACGCAAGGGCTATAACATGGCCAATCAGACACTTGAACCACATCAATACTCCACGAGACAAGACGGAAGTGGCTTTCAGAAAAAAACCGTTTTGCCTCATCACACTCGAACGTCGCTCGCGCTGGAGCCCGCGAAACCTCGACATGCGCACGTTCGCCCTCACCAGGAAAAAGGTGGTGGACTGGGAATGTGCGCAAGGTCACGATTTGTTCATGTTGAAATCGTCGCTCTTCGATGGATGTGGACAATGCCGGCTATGTTGCGAACAGGGCTACGAGAGCTCGCTCAGCAACGCACAGCGGGGACGAGACTGCGCCTGCGCGCGAGAAGGTGCGACGTGGAGACCCACCGACACCGGCACAATCTCCGCCTACGCTCGTCCTTCACGTGACCGAGACCACCGGAAAGAAGCGGAAGGTCACAAGCAACGGAAAAAAGTGGTCAACCCGATACCCCCCACTGGTCTAACGCTGGGATACGGAGGCCAATGGTCGCATGGACAATTTCACTGGTCGTGGATTAGAGATGGCTTATAGATGATCACCACAGATATAGATAATGCAACCATCTCGAACTGTGCGCGCAATGGTGGCAGTTTCCCGATTTGTCGCAACAGACTTGTCTGTCCACTCGACGCATGCAACCCCATTGGAAAGTTTTTGACCCCTGAAATAATTCCCGAGTGGCACCAACGAAATAATTAAGCGAGAGCGGTTGTTCTCTGGTGAGCGTATTTCGCCGTGCCATTGCGGTGGGGGGCCTCAGAGATTCAAAACTAACGTTTTGGTTTTTTTTTGTTGAGGAACCCACAAGTTCCACTGGTGGAGGTGCACTGCGGGACACGAATGGGATGTCAGCGCGTTTAACCGATTTGTGACAGATAGAACTGGTTGTCCAAGATGCTTTTCAAGTTTAAAACGTGCGCATCTGAAATCATCTCGGGATTGTTTCCCCACAGCGCGCCATTCGAGAAGGCGCCCAGACTTCCTGTTGGGCCTGGAGCTGGATGGATTCTGTGACGAGCTGAATTTGGCATTCGAATACGATGGCGCTCAGCACGAACGTGACCCGAGATATCGTTCTTCCATCGCACCCCTACAACATCCGTCGAGCAACTCGCGTCGAAGAACCTGTTATGTGAGAAGGAGAATGTGAAGCTAGTCCGCATTCCCCCCTTACACGTACCGAGTCATTTTATTCGACAGCGGATTAACCCTTTCGTTCTCAAAAGCATACTTAAAGTAACATTTTACAAGGTAAGGTGGGTAGCGTCTTTTGACCATAGTGGAGACAAGGAGACTTATCGTCTTTTGAAACAGCAATTTTCGACTCATTTGGCCGTTCACAACGATGAGCCCACCATTTTAACCAATTATCTATCGTCCTTATGTTCTCCCTCGCGATCACACTGATGTGTCTCGTGCGGTACCCCAAGCAACCGCTCGCGGAGGCTTCTGCCCAGCAGACCCTGTGCGGCGGCTATTGCCACCAGACCCTGTGCGGCGGTTACTGCCCACCAGACCATGTGCGGCGGCTACTGCCCACCAGATCCTGTGCGGCGGCTACTGCCCACCATGCCCTACATCCTGCCGACTAAGAGAGGTGCGCTCGAGACGTTTCTTCGGTCCGGAAGAAGGCAAAGTTCAGCGGAGAATATGACCGTGCGGTGGTGTCCCTGGATCCACGACCTGGACATCTTCTTCGGTATGTCTCGCGATGGGTGGGAGCGGATCATGCTGGATCATCAGCTGCCTTTCCATCGGCAGGCTCGAAAGTACCACATCCGCGGCGTGTTTCTTGGAAGGCACGCCGACGTACTGCCCGATCTACCGCCACCACTTCAAGTCGTTAGCCGATGTGAACGACTGGTTTGTGAGCGTCCTGAAAGCGTTCCCGTCGCTCTTCGTGTATGAGTGCAAGATGGAGTCGATCTGAGCCGCCGTGGTGGAGCAGTACAGAATCTCAGTCAAGCGGTACGTTGAGCCGGAAGCCCGACGCGAATTCAGTCATCCCCCTTCTGGCAACTGCTTCGAGCCGGAAGCCCGACGGGAATTCAGTCATTCCCCTTCTGGCAGTTGCTTAGGGCCTACCGCGGACTGACGGAGAATGCGAGGGACTGTCCGCTGGCTACTGCGCTAGAAGTTGAGCACCACATCGACACCGGGGATGCGGCGCTGATCATGCTGAAGCGGCGTCGGCAAGCCCAGGCGGAGGGCGCCATTGTGAACGGAAACGTGAGCAAGATGCTGGCTGCCGGAGTGACCGAGGAAGGGAACGGCGCCTGGGGTTTAAGAACTGATCTTCGTGAACGTCAAGCAGGAGGAAGAGTTGCTGCCTAGTGTTAAGCCCATCACCGCGGCCAGCACGGAAGAAGAGGCACAGGCTGCTGATTCATCGTCGAGCCCTCCCGATGCACTAGCTGCGTTTTTGAGCTGGTCGCACAGCCGCCGGGGCTAGTATTTACACGCAGCTGTAGCATCAGACACTACCGTACCCCTTCGACAAAGGAGCAGACAACGGAAGCTGCGAATGAGGAGCAACAGCAGCAAGAAGAGTACAAGATTCCGATTCAGATGCGTTTCGTAGAGGGTTCAAGACTGCAAGGTAACATAAAGCTCGTCTTTGTATTTTTCTGTGAAGCGTCGTCTCGTCCTACTTGGCGTGCGTGACGACGCCATGCATAGGATTCACCAGTTCTCCTCTAGGTTCTTGCGTGACCGACGCCGATCGGCCTTTGCCAGGAGTAGGGCGCGACGGATCTTCTTGTGGATCTAGTAGCAAGTCAACTGCGGCTAAATCCCTCCACGGTGGTAGGCACATCTAGCGCATGTGCACCGCCTCGGGGCAATCCCATAACACAGCTCATCCACAATTGAAGCGGCCCGATTCAGCTTCATCAGCACCTGTTCCATCTCGTTGATCTTGGCGGGGGGGGCTCGTTTGGAATATCGAGTTCGTGAGTGGCCGTATTCGCAATGTTGCTGTTCTCAGAGTAAATGCTTATGTTGATTCAGCTTCGCAGAAACAACTGACGTTCCTGAATCATGTAGCTCTCCATCTGCGAATTGATGTTAGTAAACGAATGAGCTGATGTGCACATTTCCACGTGCCTACCTCTGAAAGTAGCATGCTGGTTTCAAGCCACCGCATCATGCATCTCATGTCGTGAAAGTTTGCCACGCCATCTGACTGATAAGATGAAAACACAGCCTCCACTCTCTTCGGCGGTAGCATCGCAACAAAAGCATCAACGTCGGAGGTTGAGCCAAATCGAGGTTCGAAGCGCTGTACACAAATAGTGAGCTACGTCAATTTAGACCCCCCAAGTACATGCGAAGCCTACGCGGTTTGTTTTAGGCACGACAACAGGCAGCAACGAGCGAAAACCTGGCTGGCCCCTCATGGCACTAGCTGCTGAAGAGAACGATTTCAAAATGAGTCTGGGCTGAGAATACCTGGCTCGCGTGAGGACCAAATATACTGGTGTTTGTATGGCAGCTTCTCTCCTTGTGCAAACCAAACCTTTGGTCGCCGGCGACCACTCGCAAGATCCTTGTGGGTTGATCGAGCTGAACGGAGCGCTGCTCAGGTAGAAGCATGCCTTGGAACACTAGGCCTATGTCTACCACTACATGAGCGTGAAGGAGATCAGCACCTGCTGATCGACATCTGTGATCAACGCAGTGAAGTATAGTTACTAGCTGCACAACAACACAGAGAAAAATACACGTATTACAATGAAGTTGAGGTATATTTGCATCCAGGCACGCTACAGCGAGGAAGTCTCCTGGGGGATTGTACCTAGCACACTACTTGCAGCCAGAAAACGCAGGGAAGTTGATGCCACATCTCGGAGGTCGAATGCCGAGAAGATGCGTCCGCTGGTAACATGTGTGTCGACGCGACGGGGTTGACCGCTGGGCTACAGCATCTCGCACTCCGTGGCCTTCTCGCAGATCCCGAGCTTTGACAAGTTCGGCGTCGATCGCGCCAACATGTCGGTGTGTTATTTGTTCCACCAGAAGACGCCCGAGACCGTCGAGTGCTACACGCGCGGCTACTTTGACTTCCGAAGCGACAGCAACGAGCTGCTCAACAGTTTGGCCATGAACGCCGTGGCCACGCTGTGGCTCAGCTTCGCCAAGTACGTCGACTGCGCCGAGATGAAGAAGATCGTGTGGCACATGCGCAAGAACTCGGGCCTGCCGGTCAACGGGTCCATGGCGATCGAGCCGACGTCTAGCTCCAATGATGGATAACCGCGTATGAGCTCCAGTGGCCAACACCGAGGCCACCACCAAGCTTGTTGCGTCCATGCTGAAACTTGCCGACCCCACGAGATAATCGGTGAGGTAGCGAGAACACGATAACCCCACGTCAGCGGGTACAATTGTGACGTAACCCCGCGATGGCCGCGTGAGCGATCCCAATGGCCACACCGAGACCAACGCCGAGCTGGTTACGTCCATGATGAACCTTGCCGAACCCCACGAGCTGATCGAGCACCGCGTGGAGCGAGAACCCACTAGTAGCTCCAACGGCCACGACAAGGCCACCGTCGAGCTTCTTGCGGCCATGACAAGCTCAACGGCACGCCCGTGTTGTATGAAGCTCTTGTGACGTGACGAAGCGCACAGAACGCGGCGATAAGCCGATACAGCAGCAGTGGTGGTGGTGGCCGGAACACGGTGGCTGTGACGGCACAGCGATATGGCAGGGTCCTGGCGTGACAGCGTCGGTCAGCTTGACAGGTAGTGAGGCATGAGAAGAAGCATGTAAATTCCGAAATGAGATTGGTTTTGGCGCTGCGAAGCGGGCGGTAGCTCTGCAGCCTGTGCAAATCCTGCAACGAGCCGTCTTCAACAGAGACAGCCAATCATCATCGAGAAGTTTCGATATGCACCCTGATTGGTTGAAGCGAGGACAATGGGAAAAACACAGCGATCCTGATGAGATCCACCACCGCCAACATGAGTCATGTCATGACCCAACAATAAATCCCGTTGACGGCAGACGCATTGTGGGTCCTGCACCGTCGATCTCGATGCGATGTAGCCACATTGGGCTGGAGCTATACATAATTATTCTTCGCCCAATAGTTTCTTATGCCGGTAGTATTGAAGAAAGTCGTAGAAAGCAGCTCGATACTGTCTATGCAAGTTCCTTCAACCAACAGGAATAGTATTTGAAGAGATTGCAACATACAACGACATCTCAACGGTCTGGTGGGCAGTAGCCGCCGCACGGGTAGGCTGGTGAGCTCTAGCCGCCGTTACTAGTATTTTGTGGAGATCCTCTAGTCCTCAAAACCAAACTGTTATCTTGCATTGCGATAATACGAGACGCGACGATAGAGAATATGCATGCAGCCTTTGTCGCGTAGCACTGCGATCCCGATGCGCAACGAGAACTCGGTCAAAACCTCGGAGACCGTAATCGGACGGAGCTACATCGACACGTCCAACACCTACACGCTCACGCTGTCGCTTGACGAGTTCTCGACCGTCACAGGCTTGGCCATGTTCCGCACCAACTACGTGCTCGGCGAGTCAGAGGGGCAGATCGGCTTTGGCTCGGCTTTCGGTTTCTACCCGACTCCGACTGTGCGTGTGCTGAGCGACAACCGCCTGGCCGTGGGTTTTCTCAACCCGGCCACATCAGGCGCTCCTAGCATCAAGGTGCTGTCGTACTCGTCGGACCTGACGCTCCCGGACGAGTCTCCGGTGCCCACCGTGGTAAGCGCCGACTTCTCGCTGGAATCGGCCGACCCGAACGCTGCCGGCTCGATTGTCCTGGAACGTAGTGGTCACGGAGACCGGCGCTCTGATCGGCTACGCGGGTCTGTGGGCTGGCGCGCAGAACCAGCGCGTGTCTCTGATGGAGTCGTTCGGCAAGCCCGTCGGTGTCGTGCCCAATGTGGACTGCTCGGACCTCGACGTCGCACTGTCCGCTACCGTCAAGGTCTCGAGCTCGCTCTTCAAGGGTACTACCTACTACGCCTCGACCGAGGGCACGCTGTACGCTGCGTCGACGACCACAACGGACAACTACATCCTGGACAACGACAACACCGTCTTCATCTCCAAGGATGCCATGGTCGGCGTCGCCGTCAGTGTCGAGAAGCTCGTGGTCACGGTCTAAACGCTGTGCCTCTTGTCAACTGTATAGATCCCGTGCTCCGCTCCCGAGTGTCTAATGTTTTGCTCAAGTGATCAACACAACTAATAGTGCGCGAACGAAGCGGCCCTAGCTCTAATAACAAACGTACTTCCTTTTCTTTCATCTCCTCTATCGGAGGAGCAACGTATCGCTGGCAACGAGTAAAACCAATGAGTGATACGGTGGACCTCAAGAACCACGTGATCGTTTTGGCGGTTCGCACTTCAACTCCCCTCTGTAGTGGCCAGAGACGCACGAGCAGCAATGTCAACTGTACAAAGAACGCATCAAGGACACTCTATTGATCCTCTTTATCGTGCTGCTACTGACGGCAATATACCTTTATTGCATTTGATCGCGCTACTGAATCTCCCGGTGCTTGCGGGTTCTGCCCTCGAGGCCGCCCTGTTCGTCGTCACCTTCCTTGCCGCTGCTGGTGATGACCATCTCGAACGTCTCCGTCACGACCGTGTACTGGTAGTAGCCGCACCGCGCGATGGGCTTAGTCTTCTTGACGTCCAGGATGCCGTTCGTCAGCACCTCGTCCTTGATGTGCACGGCCACGACCTTGCCGATGATGACGTCCACGGAGCCCATGGGCGGGTTGCCGGGCAAGCGCATCGTGCTGTAGTACTCGCACTCGAACTTGATGGGGCTGTCGGCCACCATGGGCACGCCCTCGATGTGCTTGGACATCTCCTTGGTCAGACCGGCGCGCTCAAACTCGTCCACGCCTGAAGCCACCTGCTCGGCCGTGATGTTGACGGCCTCGCGCAGGCCCAGGTAGCCAGGTTCCAGCATACTTGCCCGTCGTCTCGGTGTTGACGGTTGTGTCTTTCTGCCTACCCGAGGGCTTCTGGTTGGCGCTGAACATGACGTAGGGAGGGTCGAAGGTCAGGTTGTTGAACTGCGAGTACGGCGCGGGGTTGGGCTCGCCCGCGACCGACACGATGGAGATCCAGCCGCTGGGGCGCGGGATCACGCAGGCCTTGAACGGGTCGTGCGGCAGGTTGTGGTCGGTCTTGCCGGCCTCGTAGAACATGGTGGCGGAACTAAAAACTAGCAGGCTTTGCCGCTTGGTCCGATGCAAGTTATGAAGTGCGATGCTCGACAAGGGACTATGGTATCGCAGTCCGGGTACGTGCCACGTACTTTGATGAGTGCGTGCACGTCGCGCCTCCTCTATCGCGAGCTACGCGTCGGTGTAGTGACATTCAAATCGACGTCATTTGTATTCCCGTCTGGTCCCGCAATGCGATCCTGTGGACATCGTCGATGAGCTCTTGAACTGAAGCTCGGTCGTTCTTGCATTCTGAATTGGCATATATTGTTTACATTGGTCTTGCATGAACGCGCTTGGCAGCAACCTGTATCAAGCCCGCCAGCGACTCCGACGCTCGACTTGTCAGCGCTTCCTTCTTTCTTCGTCCAGGATGATCTTAGTTCTCCATCGCTTCTGCTTCTTCGTGTACAGACACGGTGTTGTCTCGTCCAACAATAGCCGGAAGCTCCTCATGGCTGGTGCTCGCGCACTAGTTTTCACAATCCAATACAATCTGTGTAACATGGTGGAAGGTGTGGAATTGAAATTAGAGAGAGACGCTGGAATATTGATAAGCTGTGTGTTGTTTGGCAGACCACGATACACACACCGCGATTGCTTGTTTGAGCTGCCAACGTGCGCAAAATGCACGTTGACAACCACTGCGGTGACGAGGGCAGATGGTTTGCATGACAATCACGTGCTTCAGTCGTGAAAGCGTTGTTGCAACAACGTCAAGTGCAGCTTCACTCGTAGGATCGAAAACAATGTTGTTAGCAAACAGAATAGAGCTTTGCCGAATGGCACCGTAGGTCTCCGCGCTCAGGTCCCTGATGTTATCTCTGTGGATCGCCACCTTGCTCAAACTTGGGTGACTGATGACTTCTTTACGTATCAATTCTTCTGACACTGCCGCAAGGTTGGCTTGGAATTCAACGCCGACACACATCGCCACACGTGTCTCCATCGCAACCTGAGCAACAATATTGCCGATCCCTGATCCATCCAATGTCGACGAAGATGTCTGTACTCGCAAGTGTTGAAATTGCAGCAAGCACCGCTGAAACACCGACCGGGGTAACTTCCCCAGCATGGCAATCAGGGGATCTCACTGGATGGGTGAGACCGAGGCGAACATCGATGCCATAATGTTTTGAACATTTGCAGCGGTTCGGGTGATAGTTGCATGGGCTTGTAGACGACGTGATGTTCCTTTCTTCTTGCGAAAACGAGCTGGAAAATTATCCAAGTTGTTGCCGTAAGTTCTCTTCAGGGTCTTGAGCCGTATCTGAAGCTGACGTTGAGTCTTCCCGCATGATGCCATGGCCAGCCACACTTTCTTCCAGGACGTCTTGTGCCCAGCATCAGCTTGCGCCTTCGCGAGCCGATACAGCAGCAAGTCTGCTTCATCCGAGAAATCAGCCATCTTCCTTGGACGCAAAATAGGGGATGCATACAAAACAAAAGATATTCGGTCCATATCGACCGCTCAACTCGGTACTATTGGGTGGTGGATCTCAGCAGGATCGCTGTGTTTTTCCCAGTCCTCGCTTCAACCAATCAGGGTGCATTCCGAAACTTCTCGATGATGATTGGCTGTCTCTGTTGAAGACGGCTCGTTGCAGGATTTGCACAGGCTGCAGAGCTACCGGCCCGCTGCGCAGCGCCAAAACCAATCTCATTTCGGAATTTACATGCTTCTTCTCATGCCTCACTACCTGTCAAGCTGACCGACGCTGTCACGTCAGGACCCTGCCATATCGCTGTGCCGTCACAGCCACCGTGTTCCGGCCACCACCACCACTGCTGCTGTATCGGCTTATCGCCGCGTTCTGTGCGCTTCGTCACGTCACAAGAGCTTCATACAACACGGGCGTGCCGTTGAGCTTGTCATGGCCGCAAGAAGCTCGACGGTGGCCTTGTCGTGGCCGTTGGAGCTGCTCAAGTTGATCATCGCGGTTCAACATCACAATTGGACCTGCTGAAGTGGGTTCTCGCTCCACGCGGTGCTCGATCAGCTCGTGGGGTTCGGCAAGGTTCATCATGGACGTAACCAGCTCGGCGTTGGTCTCGGTGTGGCCATTGGGATCGCTCACGCGGCCATCGCGGGGTTACGTCACAATTGTACCCGCTGACGTGGGGTTATCGTGTTCTCGCTACCTCACCAACAAGCAGCATCAGATTGGCACTACCAGGGATTGACAGTATTGTGGCTTGAAACTACTGGTGCGCTGTAATTACTGCAAACTACTGCTCAAACTACTGCAGTAACCAGTAATTTGGGACGGGATGCCAGATACTGGTACTGCAGTAGTCAGTAATTCAAACCGATCCAGATATACTGCTCATCTACTGCCGGTATACTGCCCAGTTCCGGCGATCATAGTTTAGTGTTCACTGGAAAATACCCCGCCAGAGCTCTTTAAGACAGCTAAGTTTAATTCCACGGAACTGCGGAATTGCAACCTGAGTCAACATTCACGTAAAATTTCTGCCGTTGCTGCAACGACGAGCAAAAACAGCACTGGGGCTCGTAGCATATGGATAGACTCGGATAGCAGACAAGCAACAAAATAATAGAGCTCCAACCAAGTTGATCATCACACGTACAGCAGTCCATTAAAATAGCGTTTAGCTGGCGACGTCGCTCGATGATTGACCTCGTTCGCACCGAGCTACAGGCCGCACACTGTTCCCGACCATCGAAGCTTTGGCACGCGTTTGGCTTGGAAGAAGCCCATCAAATGCGCTCCAGGAACGCGTTTTCTCGACCGGAGGATTCGTGGTGAGCAATCTTCGGACCAAGACTGACAACAAGCGTGCCGAGATGCAGGTGCTGCTCCGCCACAATGGAGCGTCGTAGCGACGATTTGGCGATTTAGGTAGCTGACAACTTGACAGCGAGTAGAAACTTGACATCGACTAGAAACTACTGCCAAATTACTGTTCTACTGCTACTGCAGTAATGCAGCGAGACCATATAAAGAGTACTGTTACTGTAGTAATTTGATATGAGGGACCGGTGTGTACTGCAGTAGTTCGGGAGAAAACCAAGTTACTGTCAGTCCCTGGCACTACGTTGATACCATATACAATATTGTGCTTAAACGTCGTCTGCATTAATGGGGCTCAGACTACCATTCCACCGTGAAGGTTAACGTCTCCCAGACTATAAATATTCTACCATTTCCTTCTTTGAGTCATAACGAAGACGTTCTTCAGTGTGTTCGCTCCAAAGCCCGCCCTAATCTGATCAAAAAGAAACGCCAAGCCCTCGACATGGCGCCTTTGTGCGATTCACTGTCAGTGATACAACAAGCTGTTTGTCGCGACGACAATTGCGCAGTTGCTGTGCTTGAAGAAAACTGACAGGAACATAAATTACTACCTTGACGACCACACATAGAAGTTTTGGCTTCTCCCAGCTTCATGCACGCGAATCAAATTGTATCTACTGCAGTATCAAGTGTATTCATACGATACTGATACATCTATCAGCGGATTTCTAGTATGTATGCATCAGTGTGATGCAGTATCGATTCAAGTATCGGTATTACTGATACGTCTAAAGTCGTCGTTGATGCGAAGCCCTGCTTGGAAGCTTACCTCGATGAATGATGCGGTTGGAATGGCAGTATTCCAGAGCCTTGCACAGCTGAAGATGAATCTTCTCGCCTCCTGTAGCTTCAAACCCTTCGTGTTTTTGGATAGAAGCTGCTCGTGATCAAGAGCTGCACCACATCAGAATATCCCAACTGCGCTGCTTTGATCAATGGGTGTAATCAGAGTCATCGACCAGTTCAAGATCGGTTCCACGGTTGACAAGCGACACAACCGCATCCAGCTGGGCGTGTTCGCACGCATATTCAATGGCGTGGCCCAATTTTGGGCCTTGTTCCTCGAAAATAAACTTCAGATGACCCCTCTCCGTAGCCCTCGCCAAGGCCGGCCATCTTCGGTACAGCAACTGGACCACGTCTAGATGGTCGCTCTGAGCTGGTGCCATCAACAGCGAGTGCTTCCATCGTCATCCAGAACGGTACTTTCATCGTTCCCCTCGACGAGGCTTGGAGTGGCGCCCACCGGGAGATGTTCATCCTCGCACAGTGCTCTCATTCCCACGCGGAATACATCAGTGCCGTCCAGCCCTTTTGTTCATCACGTCGATCGATACACCGCGCTCGAGCAGCAACTGCATTGATTCCCCGCGGCCGCCGACATGAGCGCCGTATCGCCGTCGTTGTCCGGCAAGTCAAGTTTCGCGCCAGCAGCAAGAAGAACCTCGGCCGAACCTGCACGCTGACAAGAGCGCCGTAAAACCGCTCCGGTGTTGCGTATCGACGACTGCTCCGCTCTCGAGAAGACTTGGTAGGACGTCAGCGTGGCCGTACCAAGAAGCATTAATGAGCACCGTCCAGCCGTCGCTGTCCGTCGCATCGACCTCCGCCCCGTGATTGATCAGCAGCTGCACGACGTCCCTGTGCCTGTTCATCGCCGCCAACATCAGTGGTGTGTTCCCGTCTGGGGCCTTCGCCTCGACCTCCACGCCGCCAAGAAGCAGCGCTCGGACGGCCTGCACGTCGACGTCATTCGACGCAGCCAGTAACCTCTCCGACGCCACGCGCTTCTCTTGGGCTGCTTCATCCTGTCTACGCGGCTCATCCTCCTGGCCGATCAATGTTGTAGCCAAGAGTGGATGTGGTGCACACACTAAGTTAAAGTGGCGACCTTGGCGTGACACCCGGCGTCGGGATTCCCAGCAGCAGTTGAAGAATGCTGGATGACTTTTGTGAAGGCATCTTGGTAACGGATTCGCGTCGACAAGCAACACCCGGGAGGCTTAACACCATTAGCGTCAGCATGAGAGTTTGTCATCTCAAGGCGAACGAGATTCCGGCAGGAGGATCGACTTACCTGCCGAAAGAAGGTGGCAGCACTCCTCTAGGCTTGGCAGAAGAACGAAGAGCGTGAGAATGGTTCAAAAATGTACGACACACTATACGCATGTAGTGTGTCGTGCGTTTTACATTGTACCCCCCCCACTCGTCCGGCAGTTTTCGGTCATAATAGCAAGATGCTTCAAAAGGGTGCAGCTTGTTAACCTCTCGGGAAATTGAGATGTCGGTATGTATGGGGCTAGCCGTGGTATCGTGATAATGGAAAGTGTATCGTTCTAGGTAGCGCGTTTCCTGATTTTGTTCAGTCGCTTATTCACCAGATTTGGGATTGTGGCCGCAAGTCTACAGATTCAGAGCTCGTTAGTATGATATGCAGTGCCGGACTCACTGGTAGGGTACTCGTACCTGCGCAGCGCGACTTCCTCATCCCCGAGCCTCATGATGTAGACCACGGCTGCGTGTGTAAAAAGCCCGTAGCTGCGACGGAGGCTCTCGTCGAGTGGAAGATGCAAAGCCCAGTGCCTCACCAAGCCCACCGCATTCTGTATCTCATCTCGGTGTTTGCAGTCGTTATCATTCACCAATACCTTTTGCATCGCGCTAAGTGACTTCATGATGTGCTGTGAGCTCTCACGATCTGGTAGTGAAACCATCTCTTTCACCAACTTTTGATAAATCTGAAGCTGCTCCTTCACCACCTCCCCACCTTCGCTCCCAACTGCGAAGCCGTGACTCTGCATGCGTCTAAAGAGGCACTCCATTTTGATTCGAGTGCTGTCCGATAACGCAAATAATGATTAGAATAAAGCGAGACAAGAGAGTCCTTGAGGCAGGATCGTACCTCTGAAAGTGGATCGTCAGCGTCTTGTTCCTGGAGCAAGCGTCAGCCACTGCACTGATCAGTGACTGCACTTCCGCAGCAAGCTCAGATGTCCAGTCGAGTTCATTCGCAAGCACAGCTGCATGTTTTAGAACGTGGCCAGCCATCCTGACTGCTGCATCGCTCGTCAATACAGCATCAGGACGCGCCTTCTCCTTTAGAATTTTCTTGACACCGTCCAGTGCTTGCGGCCACCGTTCTTTCATCTCGACCGGGAGTTTCGTTGCTCCTTTCAATAGCAATACTGTTTCCAGACATTCCTGGGCCAGCTGCAAGCTTGCAGTGTTCTCGGCAGGCTTCGTTTCAATTGGACTCGGATCGGCCCCCTTGTTCAGAGTCACTTTCTGGTTGTCTACGGTCGCTTGCTTGTGAGTAGACTTGCCATCTGCCTCCTCGTTTTCCTCCACCAAATCATCGCTGCTACTGCTCGACGATGAGGGCGAGGCCATTGATGAAGAAGTTTCATTTGACAACGACTCAGCATGATCCTTCCGCTGCTGCTTCTTGTTCTCACCAAGCGGCACCTCGCTGCATCGCTTACGTTTCTTTTCTTTTGTCTTCTCTTCTTTATCTGCCTTCACCTCTGCTTGCTACAACCCAATACCACATGATTAGTACTATGCCGTGCGACCCACGAAACCTATCAGTCAGACGCACCACTTTCATGTCCGCCGCCAAGATATTCAGCATTTGCTTCAGTTCCTTGTGCGCCTCCATCGTGCTGTCCATCGTCGCCATAAGACTCGCACTGCGTCCAGCCGAGGGTTTGCCGTGCTCCAATTGCTTCACGGCGTCCCGCACCTCCTCCACCTTGGCGAACGCCGCAGCTACACCGTCCACGACTTCTCGCAGCGAATCGTAGTCCTCCTGTAGCACGCCATTGCAGCTGTGGTGGAGCTCCTGCGGCTCCACGAATGCCAGCACGCGCTCGTACAGCGCCTCGTTCGCCATATTTGCTACGTAAGTCGGTGGACACCAGCCAAAATGAAAACATGTTTTAGATGTAGCCATCTCGCGATATTTGGGTTAAACCGACCCAAATTTTAGGCACAGCAACTGCTGGAAACCATTCGCCAATTCGTCATGGAGGACTGGATGGCCCAGCGCGTCCTGGCGCATGTGCCGACACCGCAGCTGCAGGAGAGCGTCAACGCCGTCTTGCAGGAGGAGTTAGCGTCTGTGAACAGCGCGGTGAACGACGTTTCTGCAGCGTTCGCGAAGCTGGAGGAGGTGCGCGACGCCGTTTCGCAGCTAGAGCGAAATCCCGGCGGCCGCAGCGCCAGCTTGATGGCGGCGACGGCCAACGCGATGATGTTGCAGCGGGAGATTGGAGAGAAAGTTGGGCGATTGGCGACTGGGATGGACGTTGCGAGGCTGGAGCGGAAGAGGAAGCGGGGGGAGGAGGTTGACACGCAGGAGGCCGGGGTGACGAGTTCCAGAGTGCGGACGGATGCAGTCGAGACGAGCGGAGAAGGAGGTGTTGGTAGAGTTCAGCAGATGAAACCTGTGGGTGCTGAATCTTGGACTTGTGGAGAAGCGACACAAGTGGTGAGCGACAATTTGGCGCTGAGCGTCGTGGCGAATGGCGAACGTGGAAGCGCCGGACGTGAGAGGGCGGGGAGCCCAAGTGCCGAGTCAAGTTCTGAATCGGATGATGAAGTTGAAAGCGATGACAATGGTGAGGCGGCCATGGCGTCGAAGGATCGAGGCATCAAGTCTAGAAAATCCTGGGCAGAGACTACGCAGGATGTGCAAAACAACAGCTCGGACTTACACCCCGTGATGAACGGTGAGCGCGGAGAGACTCGCGCTGAAACAGCTCAGGTATCTAACGGATCGGATGATGAATCGGAACATGATGACGATGATGAGGATGAAGTGGAGGGCAGCGAAGCAGCATGGAAAGCGTTGATAAGTGGTGGAAGCTCGTCATCATCGAAAACGTCGAACAAGCGAAGTTCTGTTCAAGACTGCGAGCAAACGAAGCCTGCCAACAATTCCACAGGGCACGCATTGAAGAAATCGGCGTCCTACCTCAAGCGCATCGTTGAAGACGTGAACAGACTATCCGAGCAAGACCGCTCGCTTATTATCCCTGACATCTTAATCGCATTGAAAGAGTCGGTGGAGGATGACGAGGATGCGACGCAAGGGGCCGAAGTCGTTATCTCATTGAATATCCTGATCGGATGGTGGGGCGCCGAGTCTGGAGAACAAATTCATCACCTGAAATTGTATCGCTCCTATGCTGAAGCAGTGAAGAAATATGCCCATTTGCTTCCGAATTCAGCACAAAAGATTGAGCTTCAAAGGTAAACTGCTTCAGAATTTTTTATACCATGCACCGGCTTAAAAGCTAACTTTGACGTTTCCCAGGCTCGTGAATTCGCTTTCAGGTGTGCTCAAGTGTTTCGGCAAGCTTGCAAAGGGAACACCGAGGGCCAGGGCGGCAAAGCGACCCGCTCACCAATTGACTTGGTTTGTGGGAAGTGTGGGGAATGCTGATAATAAATCGTCCCCCGAGCGTAAGCAAACACTCCTTCGTATTTTGGCAGCGTTCAAGAAGGAAACTTGTGCTGATATCGACAAAGCACACTGGAGCCGCATACTCAAGGCACTGAACAAAGTATATCGATGGTTGTGCGAAGATCCTCGCGGGATGCAAGAGCTGCTTGTTTATCGAATGCTAGTGAGGGCAGCACAACAATTATCTGGTCGAATCCGGGATCCCGCCACGAGACAGTCTTACGTCAGGTACGGAATTGGCTTCTGGATACACAGGCTGAATTGACGTACTTAAGTATTCTATGCCCCATTATCTCGCAGATTGCTACAGAAGATGCTGGAGACGATCGCAGACCCGTTGAGCCTAACGAGTCGCAAGTTTTTGTCAGAAATCCAACATCGTGCGGCCCAAGTATTCCAGAAAGTCAAGCGATGCCATGAGAAAGCTGTGCCTAGCAACGAAATTTCCCAACTGTTTGACGCAGTTGCGTCATTAGTGAATGACACTGCGTACGGGTGGCATCCGCGACGGGATATTACGATGCGCAAATGCGTCGAGGAGCTGAAAGAGGTGATACTGCGATCAAGATTGCCGCGGATAGCTTGCACTGAGCGTTTAACACGAATCGCAAAGTGGAGAGTTGAAGCTCCGCCAGCAACAGTGCGCCGACCGACTTCATAAGTTGTGGCGAAGTTGCCTAACCGTACCGACCCATGGTAATGCAATTAATCCCAGTCTCGCTCCTACTTGCTTTTCGCCACATTCAAAAGTGATGTAGACAACTGGTGTGGACAATAATATTGTCCATATTATGAACTTTAGGGCCAATTGAAGGATTGTGCAACCAAACATAACAAATAGTCCCGTGTATCCATCTTGAACTTCCCAATTTTGACTATTATTACTCATTTTCATTCTTGCGATGGACGCGATCCTGTCGCCTCGGAGCTGCGCGGCAAGTGCCTCTCGGCGGTGCAAGGAGAGCTGCAACATGCCGAGACGCAGCTCCAGCCGGCGCTCGCAGCCCTGAAGCGCGCGCTCAGCGTCGTGCAGGCGTCCAGGAAGATGCACAGGGCTGCTCTGGCGCTGGTGGACGAGTCCCCCGACGTCTCGCGGGCGCTGGAGACGCTCGTGGCCGCGTGCAACGAGATGGGAGCGCTGGTGTACGAGATAAGCAGACACGTGAGCAGATCGGAGGGTGGAGACGCCTCGTCGTCAGCGACGGACGACGAGGAGCCAGAGGCTTTAGCGAGTGCAGCTGAGGCGTTGAGTCGACAGCAGGTTCTGCTGCGGTCATTGATCTATCACTGTCCGATGACGAGAAAGTTGTCAAGGACGAGCCAAGGGTGAAGGAAGAAAAGAAGAGTTCGCCCAAGGCGGCGGCTGCTACCGCAAAAGGGGGAGAAGTTGAACCTCGGCGGTTCAAAGCAGCCAAGAACGCGGTAACTGAGAGAGTGAAGTATTCTACCTTGACGAAAGAGCGCTCTGAAGCCGATAGTGGAAATTCCTCCGTAAGAAATGAAGAGGTGAATTCTCCTGAGGCTCCAATGGAAGAGGAAGATAGTGAGGCGGAGGTGGTTGGCCCTCCGCGTCGAAGGAGGCCAAGGAAGAGAAAAGCGCCGAGGTATGTTGAACCGCCCACTGCCAAGCGACCTGTGCGAGATGTCGTGGTGCGGCTGGGAAAACGAGCAGAAATGACCCGCAGTGGCCCAGTGGGAGCTGCTGTCCGCTCGGCACTCACTGCTGTCATCGATGTTGAAGATACCCCTAACGCCACGGAGATGGATGCGTTGATCAGTGCGTTCGTTTCTGCAACTGCAGAAGCAGGCAAGAAACTCGTAAAAGTACATGCACAGCATCCAGTTCAAGCTGAACGGCACTGGAAGAAATGAGGTTGTTGATGTCTGTCGCAGTCGTGAACTTGGAGCGCGAGTTAACCTCGGATCAAGTACGGATGGCGTGGAAAATGACGGCAGCACTGAAGCAGCTTCACAGTATTTATCCGGATAAAACGAAAGGTCTCCACAGGTACGATTTTGCTTCTAGGAGGAAGTATTGGCACTAGTACTACACCTTTGCCGGTCCAAGTGGTGCTAGTCCAGAGCAATGTGGTGAAGTAAAACAAAAATCACCATAAATTTCATGTTACTTAACCAATTTGTGTACGATACTTCAAACGGAGACCAAACCGGTTTTTGCGGAGGCCAAACCGGTGGTCACGAAGTACGCTGTGCATTGCATTCAATGCCCTCACGGCTCTCACTTCTTGACCTTCTCGCTCCTGTGAAACCAGCCTCCTGCACACCATACCTACGCCGCCTCACCCGCCAGTAGCTCGAGCACCCGTCCTCGAAAGCTACCGAGCGGGAGGGGACTGGATGCTCGTTGCGGCGCACAACGACATCTCATCGACTTCGGCCCGTCGGATCGTGACAAGTGGCCGCGAGGAACCTCTGCCCCGTGGCGGCTTTCGGAGTGCGTGCGTGAAGTGCACGCCGGAGATTGTTGCTGCCCTCGAGGGGTACTTGGACGACAACTGCACCTATACGCTACAGGCAATGAAGGACATGGTGGCGTACGACTTTGGCGTGGACATCAGCACTTCAACCATTTCGGACAAGCTCATCGGTATGCTATACACGGTAAAACAGGTACATGAACATGAATCACTGCTACATATAATATATATATAAGTACTGACCGCTCATATTATTTGATGTAGGTTCCAGTGGAACCAATGACGTGTAACAACGACTAGAATAAGACAAAACGCATGGAGTTCGCTAAGCAACTACGTTCTCACATGACTGCTGGAGACTTTATCGTATACTACGATAAAACCAACTTCAATGTTTACTGCAAGCGCACCCAAGGCCGAGCGAAGATCGGCAAGCGAGCGACAGTTGTGTTGCCACCGTCCAAAGTCGCCAACCTCCAAGTACAGTGTGCAGTCTCGACTGAGGTTGGATTGGTCCACTACCAACTCGAACGCGGCAGCATACGGATGGATGTCAATGCTGCGTTTGTCGACGCTATTTACGAGAAGGTGAAGGCCTTTCCTACATACCAAGAACACTTCCGCGGCAAAAAGGTGGTCGTCGTGCCCGACAACGCCCCAGCCCATAGCCAAACGGAAGATCGTGTTGTCGAGCACGACGACCTCGAACTGCTCCGCCTGGGGCTCTATTCGCCTATGTGCAACCCCATTGAGAGTTGCTTCAGCGTGCTCAAGGCACGTATTAAGGCGGATCTCGCTTTGTCGCGTGAGGAGCTGGTGGCGAGTCGTCCTCGCGGTCAGATTGCGGAAGGGCGTATGCAGATTCTCGAGCGTGCTGCCAAGCGCAACATCAGGTGCATGGACCTCCGTCTCGTGAACAAGATGGCCTTGCACTGCCAGCATGCTGTAGCGGCTGCTGAGCGCATGGAGGACATGCAGTACGGGGCTTAAGTTTCTCCTTTCCGGTTAGCTCTGGGATTTCATCGCATTGCTCTGTGATAAAAAATAAAATTCCAAATTTTGTTTTTTTCTAATTAGTCATATTTCTAAAAAATATCGCATTGCTCTGGACTAGCACCACTTGGACCGGCAAAGGTGTAGCATGGCAACTAACCCAGTGCTGTTTATGAATTGCAGGAATCGCCAGCAGCTTTGCAAGTACCTGGTCAAAGAGCACAAGGTACCCGCTGCTGTTGTGAAACACGTCAAGTCAAAGCTCGGCGAAGTCATGGAGGCAGTTGCTGACTGGGCCCCTTTTGATGAACTTACTGTTAGGTGGTTCGACAAGCAAATGGGGGTGGTTGGGTTGATGAGCTGCTTGGGGGTCAGTTTGAGCAGTGGAACCCGCGCACAGACCCCGTTCTGGGAAAAGTGGTCACCGATCTCGAAAGGATATGCACCTTTGGCATAGGTGACGCGTGGAATGATCGGTATGCCTCCATTTGCCTAGCGTGCAGCAAGATGTCCCGCACCACTTTTGTTTGGTCATTCAGTCTGGCGGATACGACAACAGAAAGGCTTATCAGATGGAGTGGTCTTGAGCCCGGCTTCGAAGACAGTGCTCGAGTGGAAGAGGATTTCCAGCATGTGACGAGCTACGAGGAGGAAGTTCGTCAGACGCGAACTCCCGATGAGAAGAAGGCTGCATTTGATGAACTTATTGACCGATTGAGGTGGATTTTTAACGCGGTGGCATTGACAAGAGATCAATCCTTGGTGCCTCTTCATCGATTCAAGCGGTTGAACGAATGCATGGATACCCTTGTGAGGCTATGCGATAATGGCGACGCTCTCAGTTTGGAGGGGTGTATTCACCTGGAAAAACTGTTGGTAGTCATGCGTCAAGTGATGCACCTTCGGATTGACTATGCTGACATTTCGAAGCGGTACGCAGTGTGTTTTCACCCATGATGCTGCAAATGTAGTTGGCAATAACATGTAATTGCGGGGTGGTGTGTGCAGCGAAACGGAAATGCTGCTGGGATTGTTTCCGCCTGAAAAGCGCCCTCGGTTTGGGTATCCGCCAGGATGCAAGCGCTCCACCTAGGATTTCTTGTCGCCTGACGCACCTGTTACGTTCAAATCAACAAGAAAAAAAAACAGCGCCTGCGTTATTGAACACTCGCGGGAAGCTAGTGGCTCACATCATGCTCGAATGCGTCTGCTTTTCTTGCTTTATGGTACTGGCCTGGCATTCTGCGGTAGGTGTTGCACCAGAAGCGATGGATAGCAAGACAGCGCAATTTGACCATCGCGTAGTGTCATGCACTTGGGAACATAATTGATTTATCGTCGCAGTCGGCCGTCGTGTTTTGCTTCAATACCGAACTCGTCAATTCTGTGTTGGGATGAATGCCATTTTTTTAAAGCATCATCCGCTACAACAGTAGACTACGTCGGCTTTTTCGCTATTTTTTCTGCGTTTGTTTCCGTTTCTGCCTTCGCAATGAACCTCGCATGTCTCCCAAACCTTTATCGCTAACTTTCCAGCTCGCAAGGTTGGTCAGGCGCTGTTCGCAAGCTCACAAATATCCAAACGAGTCACGTACCCAAGGAAGCAAGTTCTCACAGCTGCACCGGGAATGCAGCCAGCAAACTGTCCTGCTGCTCTTACAATCATTTGATACAAAAGCAGCTAATGGGGATCACGAGGATCCTCCCACCCATCGAAACACTTCGTTCCAAGGCTTCAATACGCGCTTGCCGTAGACCCCATGAACGTGCGAGGCGAGCTCTTTCCGAACCGCAACGAGCAGGTGAATGAGTTGTCCCTGTCGCTCCGTGGAAGTTATATCGCCAAGGGACCCCACCGTGCTTGAAAGTAGGTGTAGTAGAGCTCGAGGCCCATGCCGTCGTGGATCTCATCCTAGTAAGCTCACCCCGAGTAACGCTCTGCAAGAGTGCTTCTCAACACGCCTCCTGCCTTGGTGAACATGCTGCTGCTGAGTTTGTCTGGTCCGATCAAGACCCCAATTGGCGCTTATGCTACGGCTGCTGAGTCTGTCGATATTGGCGCTGTGACGATCATGAGCGACAAGGCGCGTGTGGAAGGTGCGTACGAGTTCGTGCAGATTAAGGCCCCAAGTGACTATGTGGAGGAGACTGGCATGGGGCGTGAGCCGAAGGAGTTATGTCGCCTGTGCTTGACCACGTGCGGTGGCTTCATGGAGAGTCACGGCGCTGGTATTCAGCTGCTGATGGACGCTCAGGTCGCGTTTGATATGGGTCTGCCGATCTACGGTATCGTGGCGCTGACCAACACGGCGACTGACAAGAACGGCCGATCTGTGCCGGCTCCTGGTCAGGGTATCGTGACTATACGTAGTGGACAACGCGTGACAGCGACGCTTTCCGTGACATCATTATTTTTAGCGAATCACAACAGCTCAAAAGTGTAATTTTATTTAATCAACGGAAGGCTTCATATCGATCTTCCAGCATTTCGAGAAGACGCAGGCAAGCACGGAGCGCTGGTGCGCAGCCATATGAAAGCAGCGCGTTCAGTTGTCTGTTGTCGATCCCGGAGAAGACAGCGACGGAGACGACTTCACTTCCGGCTATAGTGCAGAGGACCGGGTGATAGCGTGAGTTAATCTGGACGTCTGGAAGCAGCGGTAGCCGTTGTCGAGTGAAGCCGAAAGCGCGTACGATGTTGGTAAGATGCAGATTGAATAAGAGAGGCGTACTATTCGATTGATCTAATTGGCGTGATGCAGATTCAGCAATGCGTGACGGGAAATTTCACAAGGAAGCAAGAAACGGAGCACGTCCTCGTCCACGGAGAAGACGCTGTAATTGTGAGTCGATAGTCGATATTCTAGGGACTGACTGTGCTCAGTGTTTGCCAAGCCAGGGAATCGTAAATACACAGCAGCCTGGTCACAGGTCGAACGTGTCTGTCCTTGTCTGCGCGTACGCTGTTGGTGGCCACCTCCCCCCTTTTTCATCGTGCTGCTGCTATGGAGTCGGCGGGGACTCGAGCGGATCGTCCTTGAACTCTCACAGGTCTAGGTACGCTGTGCAGATGTCATTGCTAGTGCTGGTCCTGCTGCAACCGTACTGCAAGGCTCTGTTTGTCAAGGCTGCCACCTGGCGGGAGGTCCTTTGATCGCTTATGTTACACAAGCACTCCAGGCCGGCAAGTACGTAGTTATCACCACAGCCTCGTCACGACGGTCTTACGCAACCAAAAATTTGAGTGGTTCACAGGCAACATCGTCCTGTTTTCGTGGTAATACATGCAAAATAGCAGCGAATACCACAGTAGTAACGTGCTCAGAAACGAAACGAGCTGAGCACTGCGTTTGTTCAAGACCAAAAGAAAACGGAGAGAGGGGGGATTGAAGGGCAGAAGGAAGCTGGTCGAAAACACAAACACTTGCGGAAAGAGAAACGCAAAATGGTTGTTGTCGAGCAAAAGTTGATGCCTCAGGAAGTGAAAACACCCGTGCTGAAACTAGGATATATGGTTGCAATGCTGAAACAGAGTCGTCTCACCCGCAACGCTTCCAGGCTGTCATGTGCTTAAGAATGGAGAGCACTCGGCTTCACCACCTCAAACGAGACGAAAACACCCTCTTTCTGACTAACACAGGAGTTGTATGGGATATTTATAGTGTCACGGAATGTGACGGATTCGGGGGTCGAATAGGCGGCCTCTTTGAGCCTCGATATCTGTGCACAAGTTAATGCAAAAAATTCAAGCAATGCACCACTGCAGAGAGCTAATTTGTTTTGAGGCCCCTCTTACATCGAATGGACCAGTGTATCATCATTTTCTGGTCGGCCCAAAATTGTCACGGAACGTGTCTACTACGTATATTACTCGCGAGGTCGTCGGATTCTGCGAAGCCTTCGTCGCTGCTGGACTTGGAGTACTGTCGGCTACAGTTCGACGACGAGCTGGTGAGTATTGAAACGTGGTATGGGCGCGCGAGAAGGAGATGATCGGTGACGATGAGTCTCGTGTGGCTTTCCTCGACGAGAGGAAGCGCAAGATGCAGTTTGCGCAGTCCATGTGGTGCGAAGGCTTTTACCACGGCCGTATGGATATCGCTCCTCTTCGTGGTGCGCTGAGTTTGTGGAAATTGAAACTTGGCCATCGAAAACTTTGGCGCAGCCAGCTTCCACGGCACGGGCGCCAAGGCCAACGACAAAAACGAGAGCGAGGTGACGCACAAGCAAATCGCTCACCTGGGTAGCTCTTCGGGTAACCCGCTTCTGGTGATCTGCCAGAGGAGCCTGACGGGACACCAGAAGGGTGCTGCGACTGCTTGGATGCTGAACGGCATTCTGCCAGACAGAAGCGTTGCCTCGTACTGTCACTGATAATAAAGCCACCGCAGATATTTCCCACTGGATTACTATTCAATTCGTGCTTGTGATAGCCCTGTGGCCCTAGCATTCTTCCAGTACTATTCATTCTGAAGTGGAGAATGATATCCACGATTTCGTTTTGCTTGCTGCTTGAGCGACGATACCTTGTGTGATGCTTGATCTGTGGTACAATCACTTGTGCTATCCGGGAACTCACTCCGAAATTGTTCAACTGCTACAGAAGGTCGAATTGATGAATCTTGTTCCACTAACTTTCTCAAGAAGCTGGCGTAGTGATTCGGCATTCGATAACGCAGCTTTTTTTTATGGAGAGCTTCCCGTTGCGGTCTTCTCTGCAACGGCTCGCTGTCGCTTTCGAGATTGAATCAATCGTGACACTCACCTCGAACATCGTTCTCGCATGAAGATTATAGCACCCCTCGGGTGCTTCATCTTCACTTTCTCCAGCATTCTTAATGAACCACGTTTTTCGGATGTGTTCTTCTCTCCACAAACAAACATTTCCAGAATCTCGTCGGCGTATAGCTTGACGTACTTCGCACCGTACATTTTACCTTTAGGAGGACGTATCGCCCAGCCTTGTTTTAGTATGTTCGATGGAGAATTTGCAAGAACCAAACCTCATGATGTTACGAGCCGATTTGTGAGATCCGAGGATTGGATAATACCCAGTCTTCCCGTTTCTTGCAGATCCAAAAGCGAGCGCATTACAAATCCTGATACATCTTTTTCTGGATAGGGGGTTTTCCGTCGCGCCGGCAGCGGCAAGAGCATAGTTCGACTAGCGTTGTTCCAGCTCCGATCTCGAAGCCGAATTTGAACAGTTGTTATGATCGTGACACCTGTTGTGACGGGAGTCACACGCACCTTTGCTTTGAGGAATCGTAACGTAACGCGCTAACCACAACAGACGCCCGGCGTCTCTGCTGTCTTAGTTCGAGGCCCTGCCTTCTTAGTCGTTTGCTGGTACCCGGGTACCAAACGACTTGCGAACTTCTAGGTTAGATTTAAACTGAGCGTCTACTACTTTTGCTCACCAAGTCCTACTTACTATAAACTGTCTAATTAATGCACCTTCGAAGTAACCTGTTTCCAAATGGTTGGCTCTCAAGCCATGTCGACCATGCTAAGTACAAACCGTACTTATGGGCTCTCTTAGGTACGCACCGCACTTAAGGGACAGTGTACGAAACACCACATGTGAGTGTGGCACATCACTATGTGACAACTCCATGTGTGTACGACACACTAACGGGTTGGGTGCCATTAATAAGGGCACGCCCCGTTACACCCTCCACACCCAAACGGGAAGCACCGTCCCACGGAGAAGGATCGGAAAGGGGGAATCCAGCCATCAAACGCCACGTGCGCACCCCGAGGCCGAGCCTCATTCTTCAACGAGCCGCCGACCGCACAAGACCCAGCCCATAGGGCATCGTAAAGTCCTGCCACGCCTGCTGCTCACTGAGCCCGCACGCGACGCACGCCCGTAGCTCCTTGAGCATTACTTCCACGCCCACAACGACTCCGCCGACAGCACACGCCTCGCGTCCCGCCAGCCCGGCCCACTCGCACGCTAGCTTGGCCACATCGAGGAAGTCGAAGCGCATGGGACCCAAGCGCCCGAAAACCCCGACCCGTAGGGCAGCTATCGCCGCGGCGCGACGCCGCAAGCGGCACGCAGTGACCTGGCCAGGTCCGACTCACGATCTCAGCGACTCCGAGAGTGGCAGCGAAGGGTTCCATATTGAGCTCATCACGGGGGAGGAGAGTGACCGCAAGAGTCACATGTCCAATCCGTCCGAGACAACGGCTCCTGCGCCGCCGACGACGCCGCCCAAGGCCGCCGCGGCCCAGCCGCCAAGCGGCAACTCACCCCACCAAAGCGACGTGGAGATGCACGACGTGCCGGAGGATTCGGCCTCAGAGGCCTCTGCCTCGTCGGGAAATTGTTCGATACCCGTCGACTATGATGAATCGGATGAGGAGAAGGCTCCGTCGTCCCCACAGCTCACTGAGCAACAGCGTGCGCTGCACCCTGGAAGCCCGGCCACTCCACGCAGCCTTGCTGCCGTGGCCCATGCCAAGAAGGCTGCCGAGGACAGCGTCCCGCCTGCTGCTCCAGCTTCGTCGACGAAGCCGCCAGAAAAGCCTGCGGCTGCTTCAGCCGCGTCTGATGTTCCGCCCCGAGAGCCTCCGGTCATCTCCAATCTGGGCGAAGAGGAGGGGGTGTACCCTGCGTCGTTGCTGCCCGCGAACCGCGAACACCTACAAGAGCGCGCAGCCGCCCGGCCCACTGCTGCTGAGCGGGTTGCCGAGCAGAAGCGTGAGCTTGAGCCTCCGGCTCCGCGTAACCGAGAGCAGCTCCTATCGCAGCGAGTCTGGACTCCCGAGGAGTATGCTGCGAGCCTTCGCAAAGCCGGCAGCGGGGTGTGCCTGTGGCCAACAACGACGAGTGTCCCATCGTCCTACGGACCAACAGCGCCTTGGCTCGCCAAACCAATGAGGTTGAGTTTGAAACTTGGCTCCGCCATCTTGGCTATCCGATACCGGAGTTGTTGAACTCGCCGCATCGGCTGGATTGGCTCGCCCTTCGGCGTTTGCAATTTCGCATGGCGAATATGAAAGCTGATGATGTCTAGGATCGACATCGGTGGGATCCGCGATATGCGGCTCTGCCGCATGATATCCTCGAAGAGGTGGTGTCCAAGGTGACAAAGGGGCGACAGTCTCAGCCCGTAGAACCTGTGAGCGTTCTCGGGCCGATTAGCGCCGACGGCTCCGCGGGAGCGCTCATAAGCGTCCACGGTATCGGCGCAGTCCTCCTCGAGGAGACGACCGTCTTCCCAGGTACTCTGATCCTCGGGATAACCGCGCCAGTTCACCAGATACTGGTAGTAGCCCTTACGCATACGGCGCTTCAGGAGCTTCACCACGTGGAAGTAGCGTCACCGTCGTTTCCGATCAAAGGAGGCGGAGGTCGTAATGGACACTCATCGTACCGGAACGCTCCGCGTCGTGTGTTGGCGACTCAAGCCTCTGCCTCGGCTCGGGAGCCTCTTCTGGACACGGTGGAGGGGTGTCAGCGTCTCCTCGAGACCCAGCGACTGGACTTGACCTCCTTGCGTGGCCGCCTGCAAACCGTCGACGCGACTGTGGCCGCTTACCGCCGTTCTCGGCAAGAGGAAGAGGGACTAGAACGTCGGTTGCAGGAGCTGCGGAAAGAACTCGGCCGGCAGGCTCGTGACATGCTTCATCTCTACGACCGCGTCGCGGATCTTGAGCGTGCTCATGCGAGCGAAGTCACGATCGGCAGGATCATCTGGCGTGGATTCGCCACCTCTACACGCGCGTAAGCGACTTAGAGGCTCGGCCTGCTCCGGCTGTTGCAACTGCGCCCGCGGCACCTGCTGCGCCTGCCGCTCCGGCTGCCCCAGTCCTAAGTCAGGCCGACTTGGCGCGCGCGATGGCTCAGGCCCTGCAGCAGATGTCTCGCTCGTCGAACTCTCAGTCAGCCACCTCCGACGGATGGTACGGCTTGAGCATGCCGACGTAACATGTTGGGTGCGTGGCCATTGCCGATGGCAGATCCAGCGTATAGGCATTGCCATGGACGCCTATGACCGAGAAAGGTCCCACGAAGCGTGGTCGCAGCTTGGTGCTGCCGACCGCCGACACCGAGTGTATAGGCAAGTTTTTAGCGTTAAGTAACACCAAACCACCTATTTTGAACACATGTGTGTTAGCACGCCCGTGGCGGTCGCTGTTTTCTTTTTGCCGGTCCTGCGCGGCAGCCATAGCGTCACGGACGCGAGTGCGGATCGCTTCTCCCGTCTCAATGAAGGATAGGAGGTTCCGTTTGACGGACGTACGCACGCCTTTGAGGCCTCTGGAGTCGTTCACGACAACTCCTCCCTCACCCAACTCAAAAGCCGGGGGCAACGACAGCGGCGTACGCGGATGCCGCAGGCCGTTGACGTAGAACGGCGTAAAGCCTGTCGACGCATGCACTGCATTGTTAAGCGCGAACTCCTCTTGCGCAAGCTGCGTACTCCACTTTGTGGGCTCTGCAACGCAGACACTGCGCAAGACGTCCTCCAGGACTCGGTAACGCGCTCCGTTTGACCGTCGGTCTGCGGATGGTCCGCCGTGGACATGTCCAGCTTCGTTCCGAGAAGCCGGAAGAGGTGTTGCCAGAAGTGAGAGACGAACCGAGGGTCTCTGTCGCTGACGAACGCCTCCGGAAGGCCGTGATGCCGGAAGACTTTGTCGACGAAGAGTTGATGAGCCTGCATCGCTGTCACACTCTTCTTCACGGGCACCAGCCTCACCATCTTGCTCAGGCGAGACACAAAGACCAAGATGCCAGTATGGCCCTGCCCATCGGGCGGCAACTCGAAGATGAAGTCCATGCTCACGGAGCGCCAGCAATCGGCCGGGATCGGCAAGCTCATCAGCGGGGCCGCCGCGGCCGGAGAGGGTTTGACCCGTTGGCACGTCTCGCAAGTCTTAACGTAAGACCGCACCCACTTGTACATGTAGGCCCACCAGAAGTCTCGCGCCACTGACGTATACGTCTTCTCGCGACCCAGGTGCCCGCTGAGCGCCGTGTCATGTGCCTCAAAGAGGATTCGATGACGAAGGTCCTCGTCGTTGGGAACAACCAACTGCGGATCATCGCCCGGGGATACTTGATAGTAGAGCAAGCCCTGAACGAGGGAGTAGCGGTGAAGCTGGGCTCGCTGAAGAGCCGAGAGTACCGAGCTGTCCGATTTCGTGCGCAGCACTTCGACCAGATCTCGAAGATCGTCATCGCCCGCATAGGCCTCGCGGATGAGCTCATGGAGCGGCGGCTCAAGGAACACCGCGTGTGCCAGCTCATAGTCCGGTCTCCGGGAGAGAGCGTCCGCAAGGACATTCTGTTTCCCCGGCTTGTAAGCTACGGTGAAGTTGTATTCTGCGAAGAATGACAACCAATGCGCCATGCGCTGGGAAAGATGAGGTGACGAGGTCGCTGTCCTCAACGAGGCATGATCTGTGTAGATCACGAAGGGTTTACTGCCGAGCATATGAACCCGGAATTTCACCAGCGCGTACTTCATCGCGAGGAGCACCTTGTCGTGGACAGGGTAGTTCTTTTCCGCGGCTTTCAACTGCCGGGACTGGAAAGACACCACCCTTTCCCTGCCTTCGGCATCAACCTGAAGCAGGGCGCAGCCGATGGCAAAGTCGGAGGCGTCGCACACGACACTAAAAGGACGATCCTCGTCAGGCAGCGCCAGGTTAGGGGCGCTCTGTAAGCTCTGCTTGATCGCCTCAAAGGCTCGCTGAGCCTCCGCAGGCCAGGACCAGTATGTATCCTTCTTCAAAAGGGTCGTTAGTGGCCTGGCCAAGTCAGTGTAGTTCTCGCTGTACTTGTGCAAGTAGTTGGCGAGGCCGAGCCACTTGCGCAGATCCCGTTGGGAGGTAGGCACCGGCCACTGCGAGATCGCTTCGATCTTTTCGGGATCAGCGCGGACGCCATCCTTTCCAAGGAAGCAGCCCAGGAACGGGATTTCCTCAGCACCAAAGATGCATTTGTTGATGTTTGCATACAAACGGTTCTCCCGCATGCACATCAAGACCTCACGGAGGTGCGCAAGATGCATCTCGACGGCTGTCTTCCCATCTTCAGCGTGGCTGTGAACGAAAATGTCGTCAAAGTACGTCTGTACGAGGTGCCGCAGCGGCCGGAAGAGCTGTGTCACCAAGCGATTAAACGATGCTGGTGCGTTGGATAGCCCTTGGGGCATCACCAACCATTCCCACAGCATCCCGCTGGGAGTGCTCACAGCCGTGAGAGGGATGTCAGATTCCCGCATCAGGAGCTGATAGTAGCCATCGACCATGTCGAGCGCGCTCAACACCGTGCAGCCCGCCATGTTGTTCTGCATCACATCCTTTCGAGGAATGGGCGTCGATGCGGAGATGGTGGCCGCGTTCAGCTTGTTGAAAGCATGTACCATGCGCCATCTCACATTGGGTTTGCGTACGCAAAACGTCGGTGACGAATGAGGCGACTTCGACTCGCGCACCATGCCCGCGGCGTGCTTCGCTGCGAAGAAAGCGTCGCTGACGTCGACTTGTTTCTTCGGAAGCGGCCACTGGCGCGTGGTGCAGTACTTCGTACCCGGCTCGAGATCGATCTCGTGGCGCACACCCCGATCCGGGGGTAACACAGAAGGAGGATCCTCCGATACCACGTCCGAAAGTCCTTCAACAGAGGATAATAGGGATCCGAGGGGTCCTTCAGAATGGCTGCGCCATATCGTTGCTGTCTCTTCGAGACCCGCCCTTCTTCTAACACGTCAGGGTCCATTACCGAGGAGCTGTTCAGTTCGAGAGGCTCTTGTTCGCGGCGGATAAGGACTAGGTCCTCCAGTTTCCCCGCCTTAAGCGATTCGAGGAACTCGACATAGGAAAGCTCTTCGAGCTCAAGGAGCTCCGACAACGTCGGTACTGGGGTCCGATCTTTCGCGTTGCGATCGCCCGTGATCGCGTCAACAACCACCGTTGCGCTGCGAACTCTGTCGGCGACTTTTCCTTCTTCGGCGACGGCTGAACCAGCCCGAACGCCTTGCGTGGTGGGAGCCCCTGCTCGACCACCCTGAGTCGCGCTGCGAACTCCGTCAGCGACTTCTTCTTCTTGGGCGACAGCTGAACCAGCCCGAACGCCTTGCGTAGTGGGAGTGTCTGCTCGACCACCCTTGTTGGAAACACACACATGTTCGGCCGAGCCGACAAAGTGTCGTTCCCTGCGTGGCACCCGGTGCTCGTGCACGAACCCGTCGCGGGATGAGGAGGGGACATGACCCGCCAAAGCTCGATCCGCTAAGGGTTGGTGACTTGCACCTATGGTGCGACTCCGCCAGTCGATCCACGGCTCGTGCTTCACAAGCCAGGGCATGCAGAGGATCAGATCGTATCGATCATCGATGACAAGGACAATGAACGGTTCGATTATTATAAAGTCGTCAAATTTGACCGTCAAGGGGAGAAGGACCTTCCGCGTCGATACGATCGACCAAGTCGCTAGGCGAACAGATACGTTGCTATTACTCTTAGAGTCTTCTATAGCTTGAGCATACAGTATGCTGTTCCTAGCCACACTGGCCTTCGTTGCGAAGTTATACGACGCACCCGAATCAATCAGGATGGTCATTGGTTCTTCGTATCCCTTGACGCTGGCGGTGACAGCCACGAGGTTAGACCGCGCGGCGGCCACCGAGAGACACAACAGTGTCGTCCCTGGGACTTGCTCTCCTGGGCGGGGAGGTGGCGAAGCCACCGCCGTCCGAGAAGAGCGAAGCCTCCCAGCAGGGCGTCCCGCGCCTACTGGGAGTCGCCGTTTTCCGACGCCGCGGACTCAATCATATTGAGTGACGACGACGCCGAAGTGGCTTTGCCACGAGCCGTTCTCCATGGGTTGGTCGGGCAGTTCCGACGGAAATGGCCCAACTGGTTGCACCCAAAGCCGCGACCACTCGCACGAAGCTTTTTCGCGCCGGCCCGAACAGACTCAACCGCCGATCTCCATGGGAGTGGGGTCTTCTGACGTGTCGGTCAGACCCGCGTGTCCCTGCGCGGAGCGCACACAGTGATCCGCGAGTAGCGCGAGATGCACTGCATCGTTGAAGGTCTTCGGCTGACGGCGGAAGAGCTCGGTCCGCACTGGACCAGTACAGACGCCGTCCATGAATACCGTGACCTTCACGTCCTCTGAGAGAGGAGCTCCGGCCATGGCTGCTTCCAGGTTCTGCAGCTCCATGACATAGTCTTGGAGGGAGCGCTTCCCTTGCTTGCAACGCAGGAAGAGGGAGCGATGGCGGTACGCCACATTGGCGAGCAAGAAGTGCTTGCGCAGCTCTTGTTCCATGAACGACCACGAGGTGACGAAGCCTGGAGACGACGTCTCACGAGCCATGGCCCAAGCCTGAGCCCGACCTCCGAGGTTGGACAGGGGGAAGGCGACCTGGATCTCGGATCATAGATCTGTCCCGCGCTCAGCGCGATCTCGATCTCACGGATCCAGAAGACCAGGCTGTCCGACTCCTTCCCATCAAACTTGGGAACCGTTATCTTGACCGCCTTGGTCAAACCTTGTCGCGATGCGAAGGTACCCGACTCGCGTGCTGCTGACTGTGCCACACTCTGTGCTTCAGCACGGATCGCAGAGCGAGCGGCATCCTGCGCGGCAGCGCTCACGTGGGCGATCAACGACGACTCGTACTTGTCGAAACGTTCCACGCGTGCCCTTTGTTGCTCCACAGGAAGCGAGGGGAATCCAGCGAACGCTGTCTCGCCCAGGAGGCTCACCATCTTCTCCAGCTTTGCCCAGTGGGCGTCCGAGAGATGAGGGAACTCCTGCCGAGACGGCAACATACTCCCTGAGTCATCCATGCTCAGAGATACCTTGATGGTAGACAACCGCGCCGGTCGCGGGATTGACTACAAGTGCTACCAGGTGTGACGGGAGTCACACGCGCCTTTGCTTTGAGGTAGGGTAACGCGCTAACCACAACAGACGCCCGGCGTCTCTGCTGTCTTAGTTCGAGGCCCTGCCTTCTTAGTCGTTTGCTGGTACCCGCGTACCAAACGACTTGCGAACTTCTAGGTTAGATTTAAACTGAACGTCTATTACTTTTGCTCACCAAGTCCTACTTACTATAAACTGTCTAATTAATGCACCTTCGAAGTAACCTGTTTCCAAATGGTTGGCTCTCAAGCCATGTCGACCATGCTAAGTACAAACCGTACTTATGGGCTCTCTTAGGTACGCACCGCACTTAAGGGACAGTGTACGAAACACCACATGTGAGTGTGGCATGACAACTCCATGTGTGTACGACACACTAACGGGTTGGGTGCCATTGATAAGGGCCACGCCCCGTTACACCTGTGGTAGTTCCATTCAGAACACTCAGAGAACCACTTCTTCGTCACGATCTGCGTCTTCGAGTTCTAGGTCGCCTTCGAAATTGATGTTACCATCTTCCCTGATTTCGCCCCCCCCCCGATATATCCCGATGCTTTCGACAACATCATCATATTCATCAGGCTCCTTTGGTTGAAGCAGCTTGTGCGATCATCTGAAAATTAGATGGTGGACACGAGCCAAACACGAACATTTCTCCTTGAAAAGCATTAAATGCATTCTCTGGATAATGATACAGCACGTCGTTCACGCGATCAACAAACTTGGAAAAGCAGCTTAACGTTGGTGCTATCTCATCATGAAACGTTTTCATCTTATCGCGGTTGTACTGCACCAGCTCCGCGACACAGTTTGGGAGACCTCCATCTGCTGTCAAAGCCGTGACAAGCTGTTGGGGTGTTGTGCAGTCGTTTCATTGCTGTACCCACGTCTTGACTTTTCCTGTAGCTCGAGCAAATGGGCATCCAACAAGGATTTTCCATCTTGTGTCTCACTGGATCAACACAAATTCCGTGCACCCAACCCAACACAGGGATGACCATCGTTATGAACGGGTTCTGGTAGTTCGTGGCGTTGTCACTTTGCACGACCAAGTGCTTGACGTGGGGGGCATCCCGCTGGAGAGTAACAACATTGCCTCGAAAAAAGCCGACACGGATTCTTATCCTGTTTGCTGTCATCAGCAGCAATGTGATCAAAATACAGTTTCGTCTCGACAGCAGCAGCACCATTAGCGGTCGGTTCCATTCGCCAAAATCGAACCATTACGCCATGCCATGTCATCCCTCGCTTGCCATAGTGATCGACCGTCTTTTCACGGAAATACTGGGGGTCAAACTTCATCTTATAATCCAGTACAATGATGGTTCGTCGGAGGAGCCATTTTCAGCACACCTTTCCTTCATTTTGTCAGCCACTTTCTGGAGATGATTTTGTTGATTTAGCGCACGCAAGCGGTGCCCATGAACAGCCGAATTTTTTCATGAGCGTCTTTCACTACTTGAAGAGTACTGGAGTGTGCATCGGATGCTTTTACCTGCTCTATTAGGCTGGTGAAAAGATTGTTTGCACTTCGACAAGCTGCACAGGTTATGAATCGCTCGATAGGTCTACTGTCAAAAGGACAAGGCGTCAGCCCAAAAGCAGCATCGTGTCGGGGACATGCAGACAATCCTTCTTGAATGCTATCAATGGAGCAGAATCCATCGTACTTAAGCCAGGATTTCAAACTGTCACACTGTTTTTAGCAGTGATACCCGGTGCGGCAAAACCTCATTGATAATACGCTCCAGCACGTTGAAGTTGTCGTTGATGAGGAAACCGGTCACGTAGTCGACGGCTTAGCGCGGACGAACTTCTCCATGTGTCAAAATGGTGCATACACGATAGAATGTGCTTTTTGGTAGAGGCGGCTTTCCGTCACATGAAGCCAAATAGGTGTCGTAGATAAGCTGAATGGTTCGACGCCTGAGAATTGAAGGAACATCATGAACCTTTCCGTCCAGAACGATTCGCTTAGTGCCCCATGACAGATATGCTACATTATCAAAAGATAATATCCACTCGATCGCTCCTGTCACCACTTCTTCTTTGAAAGACTGCTTCGGAATCAAGTACTTTGGGAGACAACCACTTTCAATCAGTAGTCCTCTTCGTTAGATAATCGTGGCCCAGTCGGATAAAGGTCAGACAACAAGCTTACCCTGCGATATGCAATTGGCGACAGCTAGTGAGCACAATCGCGTGAATTTCTCAGCTACGTACCTACCTATATTTTGCAGCGAGCTGCCAGGAAGCAGGGATGGCTGCTGCACTTCTAGATCCCTCGAGAACGAGTGCGGTTTCTTCAGGAAGCGCAGCTCATTTCGCAAATCCCCTTCTGCCAACTACGCAACATGCCTCGCACCAGTTCCACCTCCGCTACCCCGCGCTCAAGTCGCCCTACGACCCGCGCAACCCCAACTCCACCCCTCACGACGACTCGCACAAGTTCTAGGTCAGGTGGCCGGGGCTCACGACCTTCTTCAAGGGCTTCTCGCCGAGAGTTTGACGGTCGCGATGCTCGGCGCGCTTACCTGCAGCTTCAGGAACGAGAGGCGGACCGAGTGAGCAAGCGTGCCCGTCACCACCTGGACCCGTTGCCTAGCAGTGATGACGACGAGGATTCGCCGCACCCGGTGCTTGACACGTTTCGCGATAGCATAGGCAATGAAGGCGTTCTCCGCATGACAAATTTCACGCCGTCAGAGATCGTACGTCTCTACGGGTTCGTCATCGACTTCATGTCGACGCGGTGGAACGTGGGAAGGAGGAAGCGGTGTGCCAAGACTGCTATCGACGTGTTCTTCATGACGTTGAGCGTCCTAAAGCACGGTGGGGACTGGGCTGTCTTGGCAACGTCGTTTGGGGTCAAGCCCGCGGCTTTCGAGAAAATGATAGTGCACTTCCTAGATCTGCTTTCACCTCACCTGTACGCGTTGTACGTGGAGGACGCGGCCAAGACCGACTCAATGAAGAAGATGGTTGTAAGCGGCCATGCTTTTCGTCACTACCCGGCCGCTCGGTACGCGGTCGATGTGACCTTTCAACAGTCCACGATGAAGAGCGGCTCGCAAGAGGAGCGTGCTGTGTTTTATAGTGCGAAGCATAAGCTGCATGGGTACAAGACCGAGCTCTCGGTGACTCCGATCGGCATTGCTATCAACTGCTCCTCGCACTATCGCGGTTCGGTGGCTGATATCACCATATTCCGCAACAACAAGGCGTTTCATCAAGCTGCTGCAACCAAACCCGCGTCGGAAGAAACACTGTTCGATGATGGACCCCTCCACGAAGAATACCCGTCGTCTTGGATCATTCTTGCTGATAAAGGGTACCAAGGGCTAGCAGAAACTTATCGCGTCGTTCACCCAAAACGACGTCTTCCAACAGCGCCCCTCACGCTCGAAGAGGAGTCTAAGAACCGCAGTATTGCATCAGATCGAATCATAGTCGAGAACTACTTCGGTAGGCTCTGTACACTATGGGCCCTGTGCAGCGACAAGTACCGTTGGAAGGAGGAGAAGTACGAGATGTACTTCCGCGCTTGCGTGGCTTTGACCAACGTCCAGGTTCGAGCACATCCGCTTCGTTCCAGTGACGGAGAAAACTACCGAGACTACTTGCGCCGTTTGAACCACATAGGGACAACGCGGCTCGCCAGAAGACGAGAGTCGAATCGACGCGCTCGAGAACGACGACAACTGCGCCTTGCGACAGCGGTTCCTCCTGTGGATGCTGCTAATGAGGAGGAAGTGCCAAGCAGCGAGAACGAGGAAGCAGAAACGCAATTAAGCACAGCTTACTAGGAGTAGCAGTTAGTAGATGGACGTGCACCAAAGTCAGAAGCTCGCTGTCCAACCAGATAGTGAGCTTCTTCAGTATGATCATTCCAGCTCGTCCTCTGCCGATCTGCAATCGAATATCTCTCAGATATCACAATGCCGGTCTGCAAGTGCGCACATCACCATTGCTAAATAAAAGAGCGTTGATATCTACCAGCAGTGCAGCAGAAACCCGAAATGTCATTATCTAGTTTAGAGGACTAGTGTACCAAAATCTTCGCGGCCTTGGTAGTACGCGTGGCGACTAATATAGAAGCTGCCAAACATGTCCTTTGCGTCTCGTATCTTTGCGTGAGGCTATGTCTCGCAGAGCACAGCTCGACTAACACGACGCTCAACAGAACGCGATTTAGCTGATGCCCACGCTTGGGCAGCAGGAGCAATTGTGTCAAGGGTCGAGTCAGTCGATACATTGCCTGTGTATCGCGGCAATCACTTGATGAATCTAGTCATCGACGCGGCTGCGCTATCAGGTCCACACACGGACTAAGCAACACAAAATAGTATGCGCAAATAAAGTCTCATAACTACATTGCGTCGCCACTCGTCACGTGTGTTGTCCTGGTAATTCAATCCGTTTTCAGCATTTAGATCTTCGTCAATGAGTTTATCGTCAAGAATAACACCACTATGATTCTCCCAGAAATCTCGACTAGAGCGCTTTGAACGGGAAGGCATATTTTTGTAACATATCCAATGTCACTATCATCATCGCCTAGGTACCGCATAGTGAGAGGTACGACGGAAGATTTTTTCGAGAATGAACAGGTGTCAATGGCGCCGGACTTTCAAATCGATGCGAAGCACTCCGCTTCCCAAGACCACTCCATCTGGTTGGTGTACTTGGGGTATCACTATGAAAATCTGTCCCTGGCCTCCCAATTCCACGGCGTTTCTTGGCAGACACCCGAAGTCTGTCGCAGCTGCATTGGGCATTTTGCACAAACATCGCAAGCTGCACAATGGCACGCACACTGAAGCACCCTCCCCATATGGCCCGAATTAGCAACACCAACCCCACCTTTAGAAACAGCAACAACGCTTGGTCTAACAATACCAACCACACGGACAGCACCTGCCACCACCAGCACCAACGTAACGAACGATGCCGAGCGACGCCTGCCTAACGCCAGCAGCAAAACCTGCAACGACAGCGGCAGCCAGAACCCCACCTCCAACGCAACTACCACGCCAACACGGACCCTTGCGAGTCCAATGAAATGAGCGACGCCCCCCCAACGCTAGCAGCAGACCTGCAACGACAGTGGCAGCGAGATCCCCACGTTTGAGAAACAGCAAAGAGTCGGTGACCTCCATAAAATTGACCTTGGACCTTTCTAATTGCTAGGCGATACCTTTTCCATGGCACTAACGTTTGGCACTTTTATCTAGTGTTAGTCTTATTGTTGCCCCTGGGGGCGACCGCAAGCAAGCTTGGACGCCCTGACATTGCACGAAGACGACTAGATATGGTCTACAGTGCGGTTAGCTGTGTCTACCATGCAAATAGAGACGTGTTGTGCAATCTTGGCGCATTTATCGAGAAGTGCGGAATTAGTTGCCTTCAGATGTTCAGAGGTATCGTGTCGCTTCGTGGCGAGAATCTGTTAATACTTCTCTGTCCCACGAAATTATGACCATTTCATGTAATGTTCTCTAATATTAGTTATACTAACACATGAAAGGCCGCAGTACCCTCGTTGGATTGCTTGTGACAGTGCGCACGTTGCTCTATCTTTTAGTTAGTCATAACAAGCCCGTGGGAGCAGATAACAGTGGAAGAAACGGAGCATTGCAAGACGAAATAAGGTTTTATTTCGTAATTCTCACGGTTTTTAGCGATATTCAGCCAAACTTTTGCGACGTATTTACCCTGTGGTATTGATGAATACCTGTAGAGCTAAACAGTCAGAAACAAGCCGAACAGCCTCTATAAGACGTCGCTTAAGACGAGGTTTTATGGGATGGCTGAGCGATTTTCTCCAAATATCATCCAATCACCTGCTACCTCGGTTTTAGACAATGATTTAGAAAATAAATGGGCACTTTTATTATTGATTCAGAATCTGAGCTGTCAGGGCTTTGTAGCCATTTTCTACAGTCGTGACTGTTGTTGTAGACGTCAGATAAACGCCTCTGGTAGAGACGTCAGATAAACGCCTCTGGTCCCGATGGACATTTGAACTCGAGGGAGCTTGAAATCGTTGCCCCCTCGTGTGAAATAATGCATTCCAGCACTTTTTGCAAAGTGAGGAAGCATTTTTCTACTGTTTCGTATTTCATGCTGTTAAATGCAGTCTTTACTGCTGCAATCAGACCGTCGACCTCGTTTGTGGGCTGCCGATACTGTATGGATTGGAGACAATTGAAAATCCCCAAATCCAGTATGTTACAGTCAGGATATCGGGGTGGTTGGCTAGTCATTCTGATGTCCCAGCCTCCCTCTTGACCTGCTGCACCAACTTCACCATGGTCTTCGTCAACGTGCGGACCAACGTTGTCTTGCTGGACTTGAATTCTGGAGGTTTTCCGTCCTGAATACATCAAATGACAATTGAGCATAATAAAACCAAGTTAAAGAAATGACTATACACGTACCTGGCCACTTTTCGCGAACTGCTGGGAAGACCTTCTCCTTGAGCAGCCGAACGTACTCCTTTCTTGTCATGTTGATGTTCTTCGTGATTGGAGTGCCTGCAACGCGATTTTTAGCCCTAACGGCCTTGGTGTACTCAACAATCGGCCATATACCGATTTTTCCATTAAAGTGTGTCTTTTTGGAAAAATTGTACCGTGGCCTCGCAATAGCTGCAAGAAACATTACCTTACCGATGTAGCGCTTGTTAGGGCACGATCGATATGGCAGCGATTCATCAGCGGCCAAATAGTAGCGAGACGAGGCCTTGTACATGTTGAACCACTTTCGTCTATATGAACCACATCATACATTGCATCAAAACGATACGAAAGACCGCCTACAACATTATTAGATTACAATAATTGGATACAATAATATTGAATACAAAATAAGGCACCTACCGACAAGACGCTGTACATGGGCGAGAGCCCAGGTGAGCCGCTGAAGCTTGTGAGAGTTCGTGAGCAGTGGTTTAACCCTGGAATAAATCGCCGCAGCACCTTGGCCTTCAGGTGGCGGTGCAGCGTCGACCTCGGGATGCCTGTGGCCGCCTCCAACGCGCGAAGCGTCTGGCGCTGGCAGACCAAAACGGCAGCGACATGCTGGCCTACCTTTTCTGGGCTGAGCCGGGTCGGCCTCGGCGGTTACGACCACCGCGTCCGCAGGAGGGTGGCCACGTCGTCCCGCAGGCCCCAGATCGCCTCAACAACCTTGCGACCGAGGCCAAATGTCCGCTTCGCACGGGTGATGGTTCCATAGCGGAGGCGGCTTTCCTTGCTCAGCTTGGACAGGAAGACCACCACCGCGACACGTGTAGCTGACGAGATGTCCTTGGCGCCAATTGTCCTTGCCATCGCGCTTGTTGTGTGAGTGGCCTGCCGCGAAGTAGTGGCAGCAACCAACCGTTTTACTTTCAACCTCCGGTGCCTCGCCCCAAATAATTTTAGTCAATAGGATTGCTCTATTCATTTTGTGTGGTACACAAAAAAACAAAATGGTCATAATTTTGTGGGACAGAGAAGTACGTAGCAAATATGGCGAGGAAGGCATTGTAGGAGCGTGTCCTGGCGCTCGTGGAGCCGCAGGAGCTTCACCACAGCTGCAATGATGTGTTGAACGATGAGTACACAGCGCCTCAGAAAGTGGTGGACGGTGTAGCTGCGGCGTTCGCCAAGGTGGAGGAGGTGCGGGACGCCGTGAAGCAATTGGAGCAGGGCAAACCCTCGGCTGGACGCAGTGCGAGTCTTATGGCGACGATGGACAGCACGATGGAGGTGCACAAGGAACTGAAGCAAATGCTGAATATGTTGGCGGCGGACATGAAAGTGGTGCGTCTGACACTGATAGATTTCGTGGGTCGTACGGCATAGTACTAATCCTGTGGTATTGGGTTGTAGCAAGCAGAGGTGAAGGCAGATAAAGAAGAGAAGAGCAGAGAAAAAAAAGCGTAAGCGATGCAGCGAGGTGCCGCTTGATGAGAACAAGAAACAGCAGCGGAAGGATCGTGCAGAGTCGCTGTCAAGTGAAACATCTTCATCAAGCAGCTCGCCGTCGTCGTCGAGCAGTACCAGCGATGATAGCATGGGTGAAGAGGATGCAAATGACAAGTCTACTCACAAGCAAGCGAAAGTTGAGAGACAGAAAGTGACTCTGAACAAGGAGGCCGATGCAAGTTCAATTGAAACCAAGCCTGCCGAGAAGACAGCAAGCTTGCAGCTGGCCCAGGAATATTTGAAAACAGTATTACTGCTGAAGGGAGCAACTGAAATCCCGGTCGGGATGAAAGAAAGTTGGTCAGAAGCCTTGGGCGGTATCAAGAAAATACTCAAGGAAAAATCGAGTTGTGACGCACTCTTGACGGACGACGCAGTGGTCAGGATGGCAATCCATACTCTAAAATGCATCGCTGCGGTTGCGAGTACACTGGAGTGGACGCTGACGCTTGCGACGGAAGTGGAATCACTGATCACTGCAATGACTGACGCTTGGTCCAGGAACAAGACGATGTACATTCATAGGCATGGCCCTGCCTAACGTTCCTCTTTTCGCGGCGTCTACTAATGTTCCTTTGTTTTGTTTTATCTACAGCGCTCGAAAAAAGATGAAGCGTGTCTTTAGAGTAAAAGAGCAGCTTCGGGCGTATCACAAGTTAACGGATGGAGTGGCTTTCTTGCCAGAACGTGAGAGGTCCGAGCACATCGTTGAATCGCTTAGCTTGATGCAAGAAATTATGGTGAAAAATGGCGGCAAACTCAGAAACGAGATACAGAAAGCGGTGGAGCAGGTGAGGTACTGGGCTTCGGAGCTGTCACTCGACGAGAACCTTCGGCGTTGCTACGGGGTCTTTGCAAACAAAGCCGGGTCCTACATCAAGCGAAAACTTGCCAAGGAAGTCGCGCTGCGCAGGTACGATCGCACTTCCAATAAGTCCGACAAAATTGCGTATCATGCTCACGAGCTGTGTATCTGTAGACTTGCGGGCACCATCCCATCTCTAATACACAAACGAATGGCAGCTCAGGAAACCCGCTACAGTTCCTGAGTTGATAAAGTTGCGACCCTGTAGGAAAATCAACCCAGTCTACATTGATCGACTTGTTCTGTTCTTCTCTCGGAGACCGACCACCAGTGCACACACCCCAGTGCGACGCTGGCGGTGTCACAATTTACTAGAGAAGGTAATAGACTGCACCCAGCAGCACTACCGTTGTGGCTATCACGCGGCAATCACCTGACCAAGATGGCTTTGGCCAGGTTTCGCCCAGAACGCGAGTCAGGCAGCGCCGCTAATACCCCAGACTTCAAATTTTCACAGTGACAATTTTTAATATGTGGATATGTCGTATGGAGCTCATGGTGCCATCCGTGGGCTTCTGTCATCCTGGGCTTCCTTGGGATACTCATCGACTTCGGCCTCCGCATTGTCGAATTTCCACGATCAGTTTACCACCCCGTCGACAAATGACGACCGCAACGTTGCCTGTTGTCTTGGTGTGTGCAGCCATCGCCATCGCGTTCAACTCGCTCTCGGTGGTTGACGACTCCATTCAGCCATCTGCTCCGCTAACAATTGGCGAGCACGCGTACTTTCGACCTCCCGACGACCAGGTCTGGGGTCCTCCTGGTAACAAGTCCTTCGCGTACTTCCGCAGTCCGTGTCCAGCCCTCAACACGCTGGCCAACCACGGATACATCCCACGTGATGGTAAGGGCTTGACGCCTGCCATCCTCGGCGAAGGGGTAATGGAGGTCTACAACTTGGACAAGAAGCTGCTCGACGTCATTTCCTTCGCGTTACCGTCAACGTTCACCCTCGCCGACCTCAACTTCAACGACCACGACGCATCGCTGGTCCACGCCGACTCGTTCTTCCAAGTGGAGCCATATAAAGTTAACAAGACGCTAGTGGACGAGCTGCTTGCCGGAGCTGAACCAGTTGAAGGACCAGGCGGCCGAGTACTCACCAAACGCACTCTGGCCAAGTTCCGTCGCCACCGCGAACGCGAGTGTGCTCGGGAAAACCCAGACTTTGGGATGAGTGCTTTGGCGACCTTCATAGCCAACGGGGAGGCAGACTTCCTTCTGCAAGGCATGGGGGACTACGATACCGCGACCATTTCGGTTGAGCACGCGCAGTCGTTCCTGGCGGACGAGCGAATTCCATCGGACTTCCGCCCTTCCAAGACTCCAATCACCATCACGAGCGTTCTTGTGGCCATCGCAGAGCTCAAGTTTCGAGCCTGGGTGGGTTGACACGTCGATTGCAGCAATATGTTGCTTCCCTCGTCATGGGAATATCCATCCGATGCATCATATCTCATCATTGTTCAACCCACATTTCACTACGTAATTATGATTGCCTTTTACGAACCTCTAGCTCAAACTACATTTTGCGTCGTCATGGTCAGCGAGTCGTCAACCCCGCTTTCATCCTCCTAATATCGCTGCCGATCGCGCTACGTCTTCATCTTCTTAAAAAACGATTCAGTGATAGTCGCAACTCAGCATGTGAACCTTTCAGGAGAGAATGCGTACTTCCGTCCATCGGTGACGAGGTCTCCGGCTTCAAGAACAGCATGAACAAGTACCACCTGAGTCCGTGTCCAACTCTCAACGCAGTAGCCAACCACGGATACGTACCACGCGACGGCAAGGAAATTGCTCACGGATTCTTCAACTCGCGCTCGTCAAAGTTTACAACCTCGACACTCCGCTTGCGGAATTCCTTGTTAGGTACATTAGCACATTGCCAGCACAGATCACACTCCAGATCTTGGGGAACACCACGTCATTGAGCACGATGCCTCGCTCGCTTCATGATGATCCGTGGAAGGGGAAACTTTGTCAAGCGATCTTATTGGCAATAAGTTATTGCCGTGGAGTATTATTCTCGCAGTCATTTGTGCAATAAGTTATTGCCGTGGAGTATTATTCTCGCAGTCATTTGTGCTAATAAGCATTTTTTGCCAATCATGGAGCTGGATGCGGCGCTCAAGGCGGACGCGCTGGCCGCGTTCTCCCGCTCGCTGGAGCAGACTCTGGGCACGGCCAGCCCGACCCGCGGCAAGGTGGTGTTGGCCGTGGACGCGTCGCAGCTGGCCATCTTCGAATTGTTGGCCTACGGCGCGGGCGGCAGCGAGTTTTACGACAAACTTGGTGTCTCCCGTCTTCTAAGCGTGCAGCTCCAAAGCGGCGATGCGACCACGCTACAGCGCCAACTGGACATCTCGAAGAACCCTCAAGAGCATGGCCACAAGGCTCTGGATGTGGCCGTGGTGGCTCCGCCCCTGCCCACTGTGGCCAAGTGCCTGGCCGACGCCCTGCGGCCGCTGGAGCTCGAGCCCACGCGGCGCGCCGCCGTGCTGTGGCTGCCGGCAGCCACTTCAGACGTGTCCCTGGAAATGGAGCGACAAGGTGTGGCCGGCTTCCTCCGCCAGGCCAACTTGGCGCTGGGGCTCATTCCGGTGGACCGGGGCGTGGCGGCGCTGTGCCACGACAGCGTCTTCGGAGAGCTCTACGTTAAGGGCGACAGTCGGGCCTTGACGGACGTGGTCAAGAGTGTCTTGGCCGTGGAGAAACACACTGGCCGCAGGATCTTAGACGTCACTTGCCATGGATTCTTCGCGCAGAGAGTCAAGAAGATGCTGGAATTGGCCCACAGACAGCAGCAGAAGATCAAGATGAGTCGGCCGGCCGGGGCCAAGCCAGAGTTGGCTGTTCTGGCCACGGCCATGGATAAACTCGTGGTCATTGACCGCATGGAGGACCCGCTGTCCATGCTGCTGACGCCCATGACGTATGAAGGGCTGCTGGATGCACTGGTGGGCGTCAACCATGGCGTCGTCACGTACGAGAAGGAAGAAGAGGAGGAAGCTGCACCTGACAGCGCACGCAGCAGTACTTGCAGCTCCAACGCCGAGCCGGCGTCGACCACGACGACGCAGAAAGTGGTGCTGAACCACCTGGACGCGCTGTTTACCGAGATCCGCGATGTCAACTTCAACTTGGTCTCGAACCAGCTGATGGAAGTCGCCAAAGACTTGGCCACTGAAGTGCGTGGCAGCTCGGCCGCGTCTTCTGCCGACGTGCCAAAGGACAGCCAGGCCGAGTTTCAGAAGGTCAAGGCGCTGCTGGCCAAGGCGCCTCACTTGGTGAAGAAGAAGCGGTCGCTGGCGCACCACTTGCAACTCGTCCAGCGCATTCGAGAGCTCAGTACACAACTAGCACTGCGCGGCTGTGTGGAGACGGAAATGACCATCATGAGCGCCGGTCCAAGCTCGTCCTCCGCTGCTGCCAAGGACGTCGACAGCTTCCTGGAAGAAGCCATCTTGCGTGAGCCGCCTCTGAACCTCTACGACGTGATCAAGTTGCTGTGTCTCTGCTCTCTTGTTCGCGGAGGACTCAAGCACGACACGTTGGCCTGGTATCGACAGCAGTTGTGCCACACTTACGGTCACCAAATCCTGCCACTGCTCATCCAACTAGAGAAGATGGACTTGCTTTCCGTGGAAAACCGCTTTGACTTCCCCAAGATGCGGAAACAACTTCTGCTAATGCGCGGTGCATTAGACGACGAAGATACGCAACGTCCGACGGATATCCACTTTATGTTTCCCTACACGGGATACGCTCCCATGAGTATCCGCTTGCTGCAAGAATCGCTCGGCATGAAGTACAGGACCCTCGCCAAAGACCCGACTTCGTCCCTGCTGAGCTTGGGTAGCGGTGGTGGGAACAACTCCAGTCACCATAGCATATCTGCTGAAGGATCTTCGAGTTTCGACAATAATGGTGGCAAGCGCATCAATGTATTGGTGTACTACGTCGGGGGCGTCACCGTCGCAGAGCTCACGGCCTTCCGCTTCCTGAACAAGAAGCAGAGCGAGTTTACGTTCTTCATCGCGGCCACCTCGATCTGCAACGGCAGTCGTCTTCTGCGAGCCATTTACTGAGCAGGTGGGGAAAACTGTTAATCACTTGTTGTATGAGTTGGTTACTAGCCAGGCCTGGAGCTCTGCACTGTTGATCATGCCGACGTTAGGACGGGGCCCAACAAGGCCAGCACCTTCAGCTGCAGCGTGACCCAAAGCGCTTGGGAAAGTGTCACCGGTATCTTTGGCTGTTGGTAGTTGTCAGGAATTCGCTCCTCAACCAAGAACGTTCGAGCGTGATCTACTGATATGCTTCTCGTTTCGTAGTCTCCCATGACAAGAACGAGTACAGCAGCCTCAGCGTAAGAAGTCAGTTCCCGCTCGGCGGTGAATGTCTCCTTGAAGTCTGGAGTGTTGGCGGCGCTGTCTGACTCGCGTTCAAGCCGGTACTTAGCCAACGCCATCTTGGTGATGCCATTATCGCTGTCGCCGCGTGATAGCAGATTGCTGGACAACGTTGTATTCACGCACGACGGGTCTTTCCCCTTCCACGCGTCATCATGAACGAGCGAGGCATCGTGCTCAATGACGTGGTGTTCCCCCAGATCTGCGAGAGTGAACTGAGCTGGCAAAGTGCTAACTAGGAATTCTGCAAGCGAGGTGTCGAGGTTGTAAACGTTGACGAGCGCCAGTTGAAGAATCTGTGGCGTAATGTCCTTGCCGTCGCGTGGTACGTATCCGTGGTTGCCCAGTGCGTTGAGAGCTGGACACGGACTCCGGTGGTACTTGCTCATACTGTTCTTGAAGCCGGAGACCTCGTCACCCGATGGACGGAAGTACGCGTTCTCTCCTGCAAGGTTCACATGCTGCGGTGCGACTATCTCTGGATCGGTCAAGAAGATGAAGACGTTGAGCACCAGCGCGATCGGCAGCGATATTAAGAGGATGAAAGCGGGGTTGATGACTCGCTTGACCATGACGACGCAAAATGTGGTTTGAGCTATAAGTTCGTAAAGGCAATCATAATTACGTTGTTGACAAGTGAAATGTGGGTTGAACAATGATGAGATATGATGCATCTGGGTGGATATTCCCATGACGAGGGTGGCAACGTATTGCTGCAATCGATGTCTCAACCCGCCCAGGCTCGAAACTTGAGCTCTGCGATGGCCACAAGAACGCTCGTGATGGTGATTGGAGTCTTGGAAGGGCGGAAGTCCGATGGGATTCGCTCATCCGCCAGGAACGACTGCGCGTGCTCCACTGAAATGGTCGCGGTATCGTAGTCACCTAGGCCTTGCAGGACGAATGAGGCCTCCCCGTTGGCCACGAAGCTCGCCAAAGCACTCATCCCAAAGTCCGGGTTGTCCCGAGCACACTCGCGTTCACGGCGGCGACGGAACTTGGCCAGAGTGCGCTTGGTGAGTACTCGGCCGCCTTGTCCTTCAACTGGTTCAGCTCCGGCAAGCAGCTCGTCCACTAGTGTCTTGTTAACTCTGAACGGGGCCTCTTGGAAGTACGAGTCGACGTGGACCAGCGACGCGTCGTGGTCGATGAAGTTGGGGTCGCCGAGGTCGGCGAGGGTGAACGTTGACGGTAACGCGAGGAAAATGACGTCGAGCAGCTTCTTGTCCAAGTTGTAGACCGCCATGATCCCTTCGCCGAGGATGGCAGGCGTCAAGCCCTTACCATCACGTGGGATGTAGCCGTGGTTGGCCAGCGTGTTGAGGGCTGGACACGGACTGCGGAAGTACGCGAAGGACTTGTTACCAGGAGGACCCCAGACCTGGTCGTCGGGAGGTCGAAAGTACGCGTGCTCGCCAATTGTTAGCGGAGCAGATGGCTGAATGGAGTCGTCAACCACCGAGAGCGAGTTGAACGCGATGGCGATTGACAAGCACGTTAACGCTACCGACAACGTCATAGTCGCTGTCATGGATTGAAGAGGGTTAACCCAATCGTGCAAATTCGACAATGTGGAAGTCGCTGAGCTCCATATTGACGTGAAAGGGAAGGCCACGGATGGCACCATGACCTGCATTCGACGCGACGATAGCCGTGGAATGTTGTGCTTCCATGGAGCCGTGCGCAGGAATTGTACTACGTATTCGATAGATTAATGGAGAGAAGAGTGTTGACCGGCTCGCTCGTTCTTCTACCCGGCTCGCTGCACCTTGCAGATGAGCGGGCCCTTGACCTGCAGTAGCGACGCCACCTCGTACGTGTAGCTCTTTGGGTTTTCCTTGGTCGTGAAGTGGTATTTGCTGAGCATGAAGGCCATGACGGTCTTCATCTCGAGCATGGCGAAGCGCATGCCCAGGCACGTGCGCGGCCCGGCGTGGAAGGACACGTACTGGAAGGCGGACACGGGCCGGATGGTCAGCTCGCCACTCCACGGGTCCTGCATGAGCCACCGCTCCGGCCGGAACTTGGACGCGTCGCGGCCCCATACGCTCTTCATGCGGCCCAGCGTGTACGACGGGATGTAGACACGCGTGCCCTTCTTGATGAACGTGCCGTCTACCAGCGTCGTGTCGCGGTTGGCCTCCTTGGCGTTGAGTGGCACGAGCGGGTTGAGCCGCAGGTTCTCGCGCAGGACAGCGTCCAGGTACACGAGGCCTTCGACGTCGTCCATAGTGGGCACGTAGCTGGGGTCGCTGAACAGCCGAGGCAGCTTCTCGCGCAGCTCCTGACGCAGTTTCGTCTCCACGTTGGGGTTGCGATTGAGCATGATGATGAGCCAGGACAGCGACCACGCCGTGGTGTCCTTGCCGGCGAGTAGAACGACGACGGCGACGTCCCGCAGGAAGCTGGCGTCGAGCGGGGCGTCCGCTCCCTCGGCCGCGTCCTTCTGCTCGTCGTGCGCTTCCAGGAAGAGCGACACCACGTCCTTCGTAGAGCGTGGGGGCCGCGGGGGCCACTCCTTGGCCGCCGCGTCGGGATTGAACTTGCGCTCCATGTTCTTGTTGATGATGGTGAAGACCATCTTGTCTAGGATGGCCACCTCCTCGGCCAGCTCCTTTTCCGAGCCAATTTTCAGTGCCCGTTTGAGTTTCCAGAGCCAGTCGGGCGACTGGAAGCGCATCTCGATGTTGTGCACGATCTTGCCCATGGCCTGCATGAACTCCGTGTGCTCGCCGCCCTCGAGGGAATTGGCCTGCAAGCCGAACGAGATGTCCGTGAATACGTCAAACGAGAAGCGGTGCATCACGTCGGCGAAGTCGATCGGAGCGCCCGTCCGTGCCGCGTCACTGAGCGTCCGGCCCAACACCAGCGTGTAGTCGTGCACACATTGACTGATGGTTTCCCGGAAAGCCCGCATGGTGAAGAGCCGGCTGAGCATCTTGCGTTGCGCCACCCACTTGGCCCCGTCCACGGCCACAATGCCGCCGCCCGCCACGTCGCGGAAGATGGCGTTCATGCGCTCGCCCTTGTCGAAGACCTCGAACTGCGTCTTGAGCACGTCCTCGAAGCACTCGACGCTGCTGAGCACCACGAGCGGTGGCGCGCCCAGAATCTGCAGGCGCCACGTGCGGCCGCCGAAGGCCTTGCACTGCTCGGCGATCCAGTCGTGCAGCCGCGGCAGCTCCAGACTCATGAGGTCCAGCGTGTTGCCCAGCACGGGCAGCGTCGAGGCCGGCGCAGGCAGGCGGCGCAGCGCGCGCTGCCGCTCGTCGGGCACGAGCAGGTAGACCAGCACGGCAGCTGCGGCGGCCGTGGGCAGCGCCACCCAGAGCGACGACGAGGTGGAAGACTCGCCCATCAGGACTCCTGACAGGATTTAACTTCGCGTCGTGCTGACGCTTTTAGGTTGTGAGGTGGCAAATCCTGGCGGTGCAAATTGCGTCTCTTTGTGGCATGAAACCTACAACCTATGGTTGGGTAAGGGTTATGTATAACCTAGGTTTGGATGGGTTATGTATAACTCACTAAATATATTTTAGCCATTTTGGGAGTATCAGCGATCTTCTCGATGACGACGCTGCTGGTGCTCGTGCTCCTCATGGTCTCGCGCGTGTGCTGCGGCCGCGCGTCCGGTAGCCTGCGTGTAGCCTCGTCAGACAACGCTAACGACCACCACTACTTCCGCCCCTCGGGTGCCGACGTGTCGGGCTTCCCGCCGCCAAACAACTCCGCCCCGTACCACCGCAGTCCGTGCCCAGCCCTGAACTCCCTCGCCAACCACGGATTCCTGCCTCGAGACGGCAAGCAACTCACCCCCAAGCTCATCCACGACGCCATCATCGACGTCTTCAACGTGGACCCGGCGCTGGCCGAGAGACTCACGCAGCCGCTGCCGGCCCAGCTCTCGCTCGCGGACCTGAGTGTGCACGGCTTCATCGAGCACGACGCGTCCCTGGTGCACGACGATACCTACTACAAGAGAGACCCGGCCCAAATCAACGCCACCCTGGCCGCTCAATTGCTCGGCAAGAGCAAAGACGGCAAGCTGGACAAGCATTCCGTGGCGGCGGCTCGACATCTGAGGGAGACGCAGTGCAAGCGGGAGAACCCGCAGTACGCGCTGCCCGTTAAGAGTCAAGCAGCAGCCTACGGTGAAGCGGCGCTGCTGCTCATTGGGATGGGAGACTACGAGTCCGAGACCATCTCGGTGGACCACGCAACATCGTTCTTGGTGGACGAGAAGATCCCGGACGGGTTCCAGAAGAGCCCCAAGCCTATCACGACCACCACGGCACTCTACCTGGCCGCGCAGATTAAACTACTGGCGGCGCTGGGCTGGAGTGAGGTGCTGGAGACGGAGTGAGCGTAGGTGAGTAGCAACGCTGAGCTTTTAATTTCGTATGAGTCGCTATTTACCATGATAACTTTCGCAAATGGTTGGGAAAGTTTACTTGGCTACCGTTGTCTCCGGTGCTGTTGCACCAAGGTCCACGGCTTGGAAGATTCAGGTGATAGCGCAGATGAGCACACTCCACTGAGTGGGGTTTATTGCTTTACTACGTAGTACAATGCTACCCACTCTCACATCTAATTCCCTGGCGGCATGCTTCGTTGTGATTGATCAGCCAAGCACTGCATTCCAATTTGCTGGTACCTTACCTTCGTCAACAATAGGTATGGCGTTTGCCACCACATCCCAATTTCGGTTTGTGTGAGCAAGCACTATTGACAACAAGAGGGGAAGACCAAGCCAATACAACCCCGAGACGAACTTCCTCACCATTCTTGTCGGATCAGCCGCATGTGCGGCATGCCTCAAGACCACCGCTGCCTCGGACGCTTCAAAACTTCCTGTCATATTCTTCTACGGCCTCTCGGACGATTACACTGGAAAGAACTTCGTTGCAAACCTCACGGCTGAAGTTCACGCCGTTGTGTCGCTCATGCTCCTTCGAGTCCCTTGCAACTCGCCAACAACTCGACATTTGATGACGGCTACATCTTCATGGCTCACTCGCAGGGCGGTACGTTCTCCCGAGCTGTGGTCGAGGACATGGACGACCACCTAGTGAAACGCTACGTCAACCTGGCTGGGTGCAGAACAACATTTTGTTGGCCCTGAGGACGTGGACGGAATCGTTGCAATGGGCGGCGCGAGCTAACTTAATGGTATGTTTCCCCCACTGGACGTGGCGACTGAGGAAGTGTGCGACCGCTACGTGTACCCGGTGCTTCGCTAAAGTCTGCGTGGACTGCGGTCTTCGTGCTACGATCAGGCTAGTTGTGAGATTGGATCCGCCCTATCACCTGAATCTTCGAAGTCAACATTGACAGGTATGGCTCTGCTTGCCACGTTATTCTGTTGAATCGGTCGGGTTGCGTGCTGCATCTTCCGCCCAAGTCGACGGTGACCAATTCGCAATGTACAACTGTTTTGGGGATGACTCGACTAGAAACCAAGCATATCATGGATTTCAACTTTCACTGCCCGAAAGGATCTCCACTTTCGAAGCCTCGCCATCAACTCCACCGTAAGGTTTCTATTTTAAAATTTCATGTATTTCGCTTGTAGTGATTCAATACTGAAACGTGCAGATCCCTGGAATCCTGGAATGCTGACTTCATTTCCTCTTTTGGCCTCCTCTCGCTCAGTAGCGGTATGACCAACACGTGGTCGTTCCTGCAGCCCTGGCGCGAAGCTCTGGCCGATTGTCTGCGGCTGGAGCGCTACGACGACTTGGCGCAGCGAGGGGTGCTCGCGAGCTTCGAGTGCTGGCCAGACGTGACGATGCAGTATCAGAAGTTCATCACCACGGAGCAATGTTCCCTTCGTTTGGCGTTTCCAACGGTTCCAAGCGAGCGAGACGATCGACAGCAGGTACAGCGCGTGCGAGAAGCCGTGGAGCTCTTTGACAGGCTTGCAGCCGTGGACAACGCAGCGTTTGAGTCTCTTCTGTCGGAGTTTCTGATCTACCGGTCGCCGCGCCGGACGGGCACCGCAAGGAGACCTCACGCCGTGTGGCCAACGTGGGAGTTCGAACTCGTTGGCACGTTGTCGGCCAGGGACGCTATTGAGAATGAATCTGTCGTGACGTGGGCCAACTTCTGGGCTGTCCGGATGTTCCGGGGGAAACCTCATCGGAGTTTCGATCCGCAATGGAAACGTTGAAGGCGATGGCTCTGGGGACGGGAGGCAACCGCCACAACTTCCTCGTTTCCATTTTCTGGCAAGTCTACGGCGATGAAATGCTGATGCACGGCAGCCAGAAACTCATGAGTCCAATGCAGAGGGTCCGGCCAAAACCCTTTTCACGCGAGATGAATAACCTATTCGAGCTGAACGCTCCTCCAGTTGCTCATTTGATGGCAGTTGGCCGTAAAGCTACACTGATCAAGAACTGGAAGAAGCCTGAGAAGCGAGTCAAGACGAGGGTCAAGTCGGAGGAAGTTGCAGCTTTGCCGACGATTTTCCTGGAGTCCGGACTCCCCGAGATGACGGCAGCGATGGCTCGAACAGATATGACAACTCTCAAGCTGGGATTCTCTGACTGGGGGGGGAAGAGGAAGCCACGGGGTTGGCTAACAGTAGGGTGGATACTGGTTTTTTACTCAGCACGCTGGTGTGTGGGCACTCGCTTTGTGCTGCTGCTCGCCCCTTTCCAGCATTTAACCGGTCAGGGAAGATTAATGCTTGGGAAGTCGAGTGGGGTCACACTTCCGCTCGACGACTTCGTGCCGTGTTTTCGGCTTTTGCAGAGGCCAAACTGACGAAAACGTTGACACTTTCACCGGCACCAGATGCCGATGGCATCGACTCGCGGAGCCTGCGGACTGGAAGTGGCTGGCGTACGCGTTCTGGAGCAGAAGCTCGCGCTCTTCTATTCAGAACCTGACCATTTGCTGGATCAATTTGACGGAAGCGCACGTGGCTGCCGTCAAGAAAGTACTGGCGAGTAGCTTCCCTGAGCCAGCGGAAACCCAGTCAACAACTGCACCAGTGTATGGATACGTGGATATCGGGAAAGGCACTGAACTACGTCTCTCTGGCCTCGGCAGCGAGGACGACGCTGCTCTGGTACTTACAGAGGATGTCCGATGCAGAGCGTACTACGACGCTAGTTCCCTGAATGGCGTCGCAGATGTTGTGGTTCCTGGATACGGAATTTGCAAGGTGGCGATAGCAGAGAAGGCGACGTTCGTTCCGGACGCTTTGGGTCTTGCTAGGACGGGCACCGGCCGTGGCATTCGCTCGTTTAACCTCACTCTGAGCTCCGTTGAAAACGATCGCGTTCTTCCACGGCTGCTCAAACCTGTGGGAAAAGTATTCGCTCACTATTGCTGGATTTCGGCGACGGACAAGCGAGCTTGAGTCTAAGTGCACTGGCGTCGGCTTGTCCGGAGTTGAAGGAACTGCGAACGCGCGACTGGAACGTGGTTCTGGGTGATGAATTGGAAGTGGAAGCTCTGCAAACGTGGGGCATCAAGAGGCTGAGTTTTTCGCGGCCTGGCCTGGTGCCTACGTGACCCCGCGTACCGGATATCTAGGGAGTTGGTGGAACTGGAGATTTCTCCCTCGCGTTTTCACCGCTGGAATCTGCCGATCTACTATGACGATGAGTTCGTTGACTCACTCATGGAGTTCGATGAAGAGGCCCTACCGGTGCTGAACAAGAAGATGACCAAGAGTGCAAAAAGTGCCCTGATCAGCGTTGTGAGCGGCGGTGGAGGTGCCGTGAAGTATCTGGACTCCAGCATCCTCAGTGTCATATTCGCTTTTGCTGCCACACCCCAGTCTCGCTCGGTCCCAGTGACCCAGTATCCGATAATGAACACCGGGTTTTTCGTTGGCTTCTGAGTGCTTCTGCATCTCTACATGAAGTATTACTACCTGGTAGTAGTTTATGAGCAAGGCTATCGATCTACGATCTAGCAAGTTTAAGTTTTATGAATGGGAGGTCGAAGTTGCGTGCTCAATGACCTGGTAACGTTCACGACGACTAACAAAATCCAGACTGTAGTGAAACACCGGATACACGTAGCTGTCGTACACTTCCTGAAACGAGCAGTCTCCACAGTCACGAGACCAGCACAAGTGCGGCACATTCTCCGCGGTCACGAGGAAAAGGCCACCGTTTTCATCCAGAGTGCGCAGGCTGAACGTGTCCGACGTATACTCGAGCGTCTCCTCCATGTCAACCACGGTGATGCTGCTGAAATCGTCTCGATCTCGTCGATCGACTTCACCTCCGAGTAGCGACCGAAGAGCGCACTTCAAGTGGTCCGAGGTCGCCCATGACCCCCTCTATCCAATGCGCCGCACTACCCCGTCCTGGCGCGACACGATCGAGTTTCAAATTGGCCTTGCGACGATTCGTCTACTGATTCTGTGATGCGAGAATTTCTGTGACGTGCGAGAATCTGTGACGTGTGTGAGCTTGCCCACCACACCATTTACGTTCCTAAGTACGAATTCGCATGTGTGTCCCATTGCCACGCACGTCGCCTCTCGTCCTCAGGATCTGCCGGCCATGAGTCCGTCGCTCCTGCTGCGTCGCGCGCCCCGCGCCGCCCGCCTCCTGCGCAGCCTCTCAACTGCATCCTCTTCCTCCTCTGCTGCTGCTGCCGCTTCTACTGCCCCGCGCTCTGGCTCCACGACGCACTTCGGCTTTAAGGAGGTGCCCGAGGAGGACAAGGAGCGCATGGTGGCGTCCGTCTTTCACAACGTGGCCGAGCGGTGCGTATCTCATCCTATTTTATATATGAGTAGCATAGGATTCTAGTATCTTACCATGTCGTACTTGTTCTGCCAGCTACGACGTCATGAACGACTTCATGAGCGGCGGCATGCACCGCCTGTGGAAGGACTCGTTCGTGGACACGCTGCACCCCGTGGGGCCGCTCAAGTGTCTGGACGTGGCTGGAGGTACCGGTGACATTGCCTTCCGCATCGCCGAGCAGCTGGCCAAGACGCCCCGCGGCACTGAAGGCTCGGAGATCACCGTGTGCGACATCAACTCGTCCATGCTGCAGGTGGGCGAAGAGCGCGCCGCCAAGGTGCTGCCGCACGTGGACCAGTCGCTCTTCCATTGGGTGGAGGGCAACGCTGAGCACCTGGACTTCGAGGACAACTCGTTCGACGTCTACACGATCGTGTTCGGCATCCGCAACGTCACCCACGTGGACCGCGCCGTCAAGGAGGCCTACCGCGTGCTCAAGCCCGGAGGCCGCTTCATGTGCATGGAGTTCAGCCAGGTGCCCAACCCGCTTATTCGCCAGTTCTACGACGCTGTGAGTTTTATGATGTGGTTGGTGGCTTTGAGGCTGGCTGGGCTGATGGATTGGTTTGTTGTTCTTGTAGTATTCCTTCAACGTCATTCCGCTGCTGGGCGAGAAGGTCGCCAACGACCGTCCGTCGTACCAGGTATCGAACAGCTTGGAGCTCTGACAAACCTTACGAACGGCTTACTCACTATGCTTTGTGGTCGTGCAGTACCTGGTGGAGAGTATTCGCCAGTTCCCGCCGCAGGAGAAGTTCAAAGCGATGATCGAGGCCGCCGGCTTCAAGCGCGTGACATACACGAACTTCACGTTCGGCGTCACCGCCATGCACTCTGGTTTCAAGTTCTAGCCTTGCACCATGCGGTAGGAAAGCGGATCCCGAGCCATGCCTGCCTGCATTTATCAACAGCAACTTTGGCAGCACAAGGGAAAGTCATCGATTCATAACGTGGTCATCTCTCACTTCAGGTCTCTCTCGTCGACGTCGCCGCCTCTCAGCTTGGCTGTCAGGATCGCTCGGTTATGGCGCGAGTACGAGTTCTGTGGCTCCAGCACCAACACCTGCGTGTAATCGGCGATAGCTTGTTCAAAGCGCTGCAACTTCGCCAGCGAGTAAGCTCGATTGCTCAACGTCCGCGTGTTCTGCGGATCTATGGTGAGTGCTGTAGTGTAGTCCGCGACGGCTTCTTTAAAGCGTCGAAGTTTGCGAAGGGCGTATCCTCGGTTGTTGTATGCAGCGACGTTGCGGGGCTCAAGCGCAAGCGCAGCGCTGTAATCTTGCACGGCTTCCTCGAAGCGCCCCATGTTACGAAGGCAGTAGCCTCGATTGTGGAAAAACACAGCACTGCGTGGGTCCAGCGCGAGCGCCTTGGCAAAATCTTGCAGAGCTTCCTCGTGCCGCCCCAGCTGATCGTAGCAAAGGCCGCGGCTGTTATAGCTTGACACGGAGCGGGGCTGAAGCGCGATGGCACGCTCAAAGTCTGCAATTGCGCGCGCCGTGTCTTTCATCTTGTCGTAGGTACTCCCGCGGTTGTGGTACGCATTGGCATTCTCGGGCTCGACGCGAAGAGCGGTCGTGTAGTCTTGTACTGCTTCAGTGTAGCGACCAAGCTTGTCGAACGAATACGCGCGGTTATACAGCGACTTGAAGTGTTGCGGATTGAACTCGATGGCGCGCGAATAGTCAGCGATGGCCAACTCGAAGTTACCCTGCTTGCGGTGGCAAAACCCGCGGTTGTGGTAGAAGTCAGCGTTCGTTGGAAGCAGCTCAATCGCTCGGGTAAAGTCAGCGAGCGCGCCTTGGTAGTCTCCACTTCGATCGAGAGAAATGCCCCGGTTGTAGAGCGCGAAGGCGTTGTGGGGGTCCATCTTCAGCGCCTGTGTGTAGTCCTCCACCGCAGCATCGAATCGCCGCATCTTGTCAAAGACGAAGCCACGGTTAAAGTACGCTTTGAAATGCTGCGGGTTTAGCTGGATCGCACGGGAGTATTCGTCCGCTGCCGCTTGAAAGTTCCCCTCTTGTCGATACTGAAAGCCCCATGCGTGGTGGACTTCGGCTTCTTCCAGTGCCGAGTTGGTAGAACAAGACGGACCCAGCACTGTCCCGTGCGACTTCCTTCTCTCAGCAAAGGAAATTGACGGAGGTAGCAGGATTCCTGTTCGTGTGGACGCCAATGCGGCCGAATTGAGTTTGGAAAAGCCTTGCAATCGCGAGCTGACGAAAGAGGAGGAGCATACACCACCAGCGATAGCCTTCTCTTCACGTAGTGATGCCCGTTCTGCGTTGTTGTCTCCATCCCCGAGTATTGTCGACTTCGTCTTCGGAAGCTTCCCACTTGAGCCTTTCAGTTTCTGGGAGAAAAGGAACACGTTACTGGCGCTGTCGTCTTGCTGCTGCTTTTGCCGTTGTTGCTGCTGGCGCGACAAAGTTGCGGTCCGATGCAGTTCTTGTTGGTGCTTTTGCTGCAGCTTCAGCTTCTTGTCTTTCAGCAGTGCGAAGTTGTAATCGTCAATAGCGCGCACAAAATCCCCCTGGGAGTTGTAGCAGGACGCGCGCGCATACGCCGCGTTGACGTGTTCCGGGTTAATCTGCAGCGCTCGTGAAAAGTCACGGATCGCGAGCTCCACTTTATCCAACTTCGAGTACGCCAGCCCACGCGTGTAAAATGCTGTGGCATTTGTAGTGTCCAGATCCACCACGTCGCTGAGATCTCGAATAGTTTGGTCGTAGTTGGCCTGCTTGAACAAGGCTTGCCCGCGCGCCAGCAGCACCTTGACGTCTTTCGGGTCGCGCACGAGATGGCTTGTAGACGTGTCAATCACATGTTGCAGGTCTGAGGGCTGGCGGTAGTAGTACGTCCTGTTGGGGTGGCTTTGAGCCGCCTTCTCCGTGCCCAGGAAGTCCTTGCGCTTTAGCAGTACAGGCTTGTCGCCGAGTACCTCCGCATCCACTTCAGGCTTGCTCGCCATGGTATAGTGCCCGACAAATAAATAACTCGCCAAGCAATGAGCCGGAGTCGTTTCAGCCGACGCAGTCTCCAGAGACCGGTATACCATGTTGGCTTTCTATTTTAATGCGGAGATCAGAATATGTCGATGCGTCAAGTACTTGAGGTCATCAGAAAGCAGAAGCTCGACAACATGAGCGTCCTGTTCTCGTACCAACATCCAGTCGACTCGGTGCTCGATAGATTTCCCGTCAAATCACATTATTTTCAAGAACTTTGTCTTTTTGCCACTTGTGGTTTTGTATCGCATGAAGCAACAAGTGGAAGTGGTGGATCTGTCGGTCGATGACAGCGACGCAGATGCCGTGTTCTCGTCGCACAAAGCGTCGGTCAAGTCGTTCAGCAGCTTTATTTGACGGCAACTGGACCCGTTGTGGCACAAGCTGCCGGTCAAAACCAAGCAACCTCTCGACGCTGCGCCAACTGTGGCGTATCCGCTGCACTACGACGCTATTTCGTATTACTCGTTTCTGATGAACTACCAGACGATGAACGCCAGCAGCGCTTTCCGTTGCCGTGGCTCTTCACCAATGCCACCGATCGTCTTCTTACTGCGGCGAAAGAGCGTCTTTACCAATCGTGGACAGCACGGCCCAGAAACCGATAAACCTTCGCCAGATCGCTGAGGTGAGGCTGCGATTGGAAGACATCCGACGTGGAGTGCGCTCCAAGAGATTCTGGATGAGGAGCAACAGACCAGAAGAAAAAAGTACCCGGGAAAAGGATACGTTGGCAGCTGGTGGATCAAGTGTATTGGTGACGGTCACTTCAGCAAGTGGCTACGTTGAAGCAGAAGGGGTGAACCATGACGTCGCTGGGCTTGAATAGATGTTGTTGCTGGAGGCTGCCGCGAAAGTTACGTGCGTATGAACTTTACACAGAAATCTCGCCTGCATGGCCAACCAAAAGGCAGGCACTCAAGGATAGCCGAGAAGAACCACCGGGATCAAGCGACGCAGATGTGCGAAAGAACCGCTGCTCACTTTCAACGAAGGAATCGTGCGCGATCTGGAACATGGGTTGCACAGATGCCGTTGCTCAGCACGAACTCTTCTTGAATATATCAGGCGTCTTTATTCAAGTACATAACCATCATGTTGAAGCCCATTGAAACCCCAGACTGTACCGTCATGTGTACCAGTTTCAAACCTGTCGTCGGGTAGCGAGCAGCTTCGCATTTCTCATTCGAGATGGCGCCGAAGAAGCAGAAGAAAACCAAGACAACAAACAAGAAGCAGAAGAAACGCAAGGCGGCAAGCAAGAAGAAGAGCAAGAAGACGACCGTTCTTCCGGCTTCGATGAGCGGTGGTTGCGCGATCGACGTAACGAACAGACTGCTCTACTCGAAGACGTGTTGAAGACGAATGGAGAGGATCACCTCTTCAGCAACATCATGGAACTATCTGTTCACGTGGAAGACGACCCGCCGTTGATATTTGGCTGGCAGAATGTGGAGGGATTCGTTCGGGCTATTCGGGAAGCTCAAGCACAAGCTGTTGCGCCGGGTGGTGTGCCACTTCCAGCGGACCCGCTCGGTCTTCCTGCCGCGGTGAACGTGCAGAATTTCAAGGAGGCCGTGCTTGAGTATGCACGAAATCGGACTCCAGGAGCGCCTCATCGTCTTGACACCACGTGTATTTCGTGCTCGTTGGCGCAGTTTAGTCAAGTGGCTGCTGTGCTGCGGGCGCTGGACTTCAACCCATGGATCCTTCGCGTTGTCGCCGTTGCGATGCCGAATATGCTGCCAATTGCGTTCGTCTACGTGCCTCGATCTCGATCTCGTTCGAACACTCTTGACAGAGCTATAACGCTAGGTCCGGGCAGTTTGTGGGGGTAAAGCCACACACGAGTTGACAGTCGGCAAGCATAGTGAGCTGCGAGCTGCTGACGGAGTTTACTGACGGTACGGTCGATCGCCTTCGTATCATGCAATTCGTTGGTTCGTTCACTCCTCTCTGTGGTTGCCGCTCTAGTCACAGGACGGTCGCGCTGCAAGAACCGCAGCGAGTCAGCGAGGCAGGCGGAATATGCTCAAGCTCGTGTTCTGCTTCGCGCCGTCGGCGTGGGTGGCAATCACGCGCAGGTTCATAGCGTCGTACATGATGAATGTGAGAGCAATCCATGCCATTATGTTGGCTTTCTTCCTCGGGAACCTGCAAGCAGGAACCAAAGGAACATCAGTCAGATCGGTTTATGGTATTTCGTCCTTTGCGCAAAATGATACTTCATCATGCTCACAGTTTTTCTCTACACTACTCGTCTTCTTCGGCGTCGTCTTCGTCGCTCGAGTATTGGCCGTGAACGTCGTAATTGTCAGGGAGTTCCAATAGATAGCCAAGATCGCGGGTAGAGAGAATTGACCCATTGCCATCTTCGTCCCCACTGTCCTCGTCGATAACAAGAACGTGTGTCCCAGCATCGTCGTCACTGTCGTCGGCTTCTTCCTCCTCCCCAGAGCTCTCGGCTGCCTCCGAATTGGACGTCTCCTCGTCCTCTTCATCGCTGTCTTCATCGTCTTCGTCCATTTCGTCGTCCTCTTCACTGGAGTTCTCGTCGTCATACTCATCATCGTCCAATGTGTCGGAATCATCCTGGCCGTCTTCTGCATCCGAGTCATCTTCGGCAGGACGCTTCCGCCCAACATCGTAGAGACGGCAAATTGAATCGTCATCATCGACGTCACCAGCTTCCAGATACCTTCCCTCTACGACAGAGAGCAGTGTGCTTTTCGTGTTCAAGCTGAGGTCAAACACAGGGCGGCCCAGATCAATGGTCGTGATGTCTCGATAGTCGCGCGCGTCCAATACTCGAAACCATGACTTGAGCTTACTCTTCCGGCGCTTCAGGTACTCTCCCTATTCAACAGCAGCTTAAAACGTCAGTATGATACATCGTCATTCCCCGAAGAAAACCAAAAGCTTACCCCTGCGTACGGGTAATATGCAAAGAGCACACTACCCGAACGACTGAACTTGACGCTGCACTTGTCCAACGCCGGAACCATCCGCAAAAGGCGGTACGTACGAAGATCCCAGACGGCCGAGTTCACAATCACCTCATTGCCATTGGGATGAAAGAAGCCGTACCCGACGTTGGAGAGCTTATCAAACTTGTATAACGCGCGCGTAGGGATACGGGCGTCCCACAGCATACCGTCCGTGAGGATAGTTCCATCGCATGGCGAAAAGCAGCAATTAGTTTCTGCACCATAATCATTCGAGCGCATGACGTCCTTTAAGTCACACAGAACATCTCCTGTCGCGATGTCAAGCACGATAGCACCCTTGACAGTAATACTGGGTCCACCCAAGTCATCCTCTTCGTCGCTGGAACGACCATCCAGTGCGACAATTCGATCCCCGTAGTGATTGAACTGAGGTCGAAGAGCACCCTTGAACCGCCACCGCTCCCCGAGTGAGCTCATGTCGTTTGCGTCCCAAAGCGCGATCTCGTTGACCGCTAGCTCCGAAAGGGCCACGGCTCCTGTTAGAATTAATCGACTCTGAGACCCCATGGATGTGCTTTCGTTTGTTTCCAGGTTGACGATGGCACTTGAAGGCGAGTGGCATGTCCATTCTTCCACGACGTCATCCGTGTCAATGTTGAACAGCCGCAATTCGCCATCGTGGTTGCCAATCAGCATCTCTTGCTGATCCTGGCCGAAGAACCGCGCAACGCTCACTCCACCCCACGCAAATGACCCGACGTGTGCACCAACGGTGCGGAAGGGCCGATAACGACTGAAAACATAGCGATCAATGCCAGCATCAGCGTAATACGCTGAAAAGACAGAGGGGCCAGCACGATACCCTGTCCGGCTACGGCGCAGCAACCGTGTGCATACGCTTAAGTTGGACGAAAAGTTCATCGGGGGATCCGGGCAACGATGCAGCGATCCTTTCCCAAGTAATTTGAACGGTGGCACTGTCGTGACGGGGTTGGCGCACTGGCGGTGCTGCTCTCTCAAGTAGTGCGTGATGATTTCATCCAGCTTGCTTGGTGGAGCCACAGGAGCGTCTTCGGTCGTACTCCACCGCGTGTTGATCGGAAGTTTTTGGAGAGCATCCGAGCAAGCTGCTTCACTGGTGATTCTTGGAGATGTTACAGACTGCGTTGGTCGAGCATCTTGGAAATAATGAGGTCGAGATAGGGCCTGGCGCATTCGTTTTCTCGACTGACAGTACGGAGTAGCAGGTGTGGAAGTCTTGACTTGGCCATCAACAGGTCGCGATATTTTCACTGAAAGACGAGACGATTCCGCAACTTGAATCTTCTTAAGTTCCGGCACAATAGACCCCAAAGACGACACTCGTTGCAGCTTCTTCGGGCGCGGTGTTTCGTCTCCGCTGAAGCATCCACTCTCGCGCCGACTCAAAGCACTGGATGGATCTTCATTTTCGGCAATCCTATTCTTCACCGGTGTAGACGTCGAAGCCTTTTGGTCAGAAAGTGTCGATTTGCCGCTGACCAAATCTGTGTGAGAAGGATGTGTATCTGCAGCGGATGAAGCTTTCCTTGAGGCATCAACTTGAATCTTGGCTTCGTCCAATAGAGCCGACGCTGCGTTCTTCAGACCTTTCGTAACTAAGTGGTCGTGAATCAAGCGTAGTAGCTCGTTCTCGTCGTACGAGATCTTGGTATTTGCCACGATGCTTGCCTTCTCAATCTTCCTCACGGTAGGATCGGTCGCCTCGTTGATCACTACATTTGAAGCACGATGCGTCACATGGGAAATCAAATCCAACGCGGATTCTCGGAATCGAACATGAATGTCCGCGTTTTCCTCGAGCACGGGGTCGCTACGGATCATATCGGACAGCAGTTGCCCGACTTGCATCTTCTCTAGGATTTGAGAAATATGGCGGTCACGAGAGAGCCCCAGCAAAGCACGCGTCGCCAACAGCCGAATGGCATCTGCGTTTTGCACGGAGCGCTTGTAGCGAAGCAGATACACGCACACTTTGATGGCGTTCCGCTCACGTGCCAGCTTTCGCACTGGTCTCAGCATTTTGTCGTCCTTTGCCTTCGAGCAGCAATTAAAGCACGTGTCGGTCGTCGGTGAATCTGCCGGCTCGGTGTTCGAACGCTGCGTTTGATCATCCTTCTTGGATCGCATGCTTCTAGCTGTCAGTGTGTACTGTCGAATGTCTTTATACGGATGCTGCCAGCAATCTTCGTGGTGAGGAGGTGAGACACAATTGCAAAATACTCGCAATGCGTCGCGCACCAATTCCGAGTCTCGAGGATTGCTGCTCATCGCGATTTCCAGTAGGATTGTCATTCCTAGTTGCTTGCACGCGCTGCCTTCGTCCAACGAGACTTCTGTCGAGCAGACTTCGTTTGCTAGAGATGGGACCACGAGCGTTAACACCCGAAGCGAATCCAAACAAAACTGGGCACGCTCTGCATTCCATATCCGAATCGTCGTCGAGTTTGCATCCGGATCAGTGTTTTGGATCACTGAGCACATCGTAGCCACAACCTCGAGAAGGACCAAGATGCCCCGCAAGTGACTCAGCTTCGCCGCAGGAAGCCACATTCCTCCACCTGGACCAGTCGCAGCAGACCACGAGTTGCTCGAATTGCGGCTGCTAGCACTGAAGCGATACTTCTCGTAAAACACCATATTTTGCTCGTGAGTCTTGTCGTCGAGGTCGATTGCCTTTGACCAGGTCAGCTTTGGAACACGGGCTGGAATGCGCGAGGCTGCAGTCGCCGCAGTTAATATAGTCGTTGCATTGGACTGTCGATTCGACGGGTGATTCAATTGAGCGAGTTTTCTCAGGAGTCGATGAGTCGCTAGTGCCATGTGCATGCGAACGTACTGACGTAAGCACAAGCACGCATCCTGTGCAAGTTGCCTTTGCGCGGCAGATTTCGGATGATTGCCAACACGAATGGTATTCAGCACGGTGTACAGCCCGTTGTGCTTCTCGAAGTAGTCAAGAATCACCTTAAAGCTCAGGGTCAAGCTGAAAAACACCACAGCGTTTTGTCTTGCGCGATCGTTCGGACTCGACAGCAAAGTAAATGCGGCCGACAACATGTTTTCCGGGTTCATCACAATAAGGCGCTCGATGACAGCAGACGAAGACGCGAATCCATGCAGGCACATCGACAAACTCCGATCCAGTAGGCCAACTTGGCCAGCTGCCTGTTGCAGCTTGAACACCGTGAAAAGCAGATCCACTCCTCCTGCTTCAACCAGCGAAAGGGAGAACTTCTTGTGCGCGAGAAAATGGGATGTCAGCGTCATCGTGTGGGATATCACGGCAGGGTTCTTGCTGTGAAGGAATGTAATGATTGTCCCGATCATATCTTCTTTCAGCGCTGGCGCAAATAGTTCCAAGTACTCTCCCATGGACCCCAAGCAGTCCAACGTGTACAAAAGCTCCAGCATCACCAGTCGCTTGAAGTCCTCTTCGTGGTGCTCCGGGCTGGGCATTGTAATCGATCCATCTTCACCAAGGCTCCCCATTGCATCTTCATCAGCGCCCGAGATCGGGAGAGACTGCTGGATCGGAACAGTTGAAGCTGGCTCCTCCTCATCCGCTTCCATGCCCGATCCAGCATCAGCTCCGTCGTTATGGTCGTTGTCATGAGTAGGCGCTCGGCTCATCACATCCGAATGCTTCCGCTTCAATGATCTCTGCGGTGTCGTGGCCTTGACGGAGACATTACCCGCACTGCTAGACGATTTCTTGTGCCGAGAGCTTGCAAAACGCAGATGATCCTGGATGTATTTGACCGCTTGCTGTCTCTCCTTCTCCAGCTTGGACGCGTACATCCTCGCTCGCTTGAGCAACTTGACGGGCGTGTCGTTGTTCACCACGGTGTCCGCAACCGAGCGGTCCCTCAATCCCACCGACAGCAGCCCCGTCGCATAGCATCGAAGGCCAGGATCCGCTTCCGAGGCAAACCCGCATACCCGCTCCAGCATTTCGTCGTCATCGTCCAGCATGCGCACAATCGCCCTGCTGTTCACCGGCACTGTGGCCAGCAGCAGCCGACACGTCGCCGCCTTCACACGGTTCGCACTGAGGTCCGCCAGCTTGCTCTCCAGCTGCAATGCAGCAATGCCACAAAAGGTGAGTCAAGTTGAAGTTTCTCTAAGGCAAAAAGGCAACTTCGACGGCCTCACCATCGGGTAGAACTCCTCGTTCTGCTCCAGCACTTGCAGAAGATTACCAATCAAGTGACCTGCACATCGTATAAAACCCAAAAGACCCACTCTCATTAAGAAAACCCCGCTTCAACTCTCAACCCATACTTGAAGCACCGTAACCTCACCGTCGCGGCGATACGGCGACGACCGCTCCTTGCGGAAGTTGGTCTCCACCTCCTCGAGCGTCTCTGCGATCCTACGAGCCCCCCATACACAACGTAAGACGTCAGAAAGGTCCATTCCGCACTCCTTTTGGGTGTTCCGCACGCACATGTTGAGCTTGGTGATGACCTCGTCCTCCGAGATCGCGGGCACCTCCGGGTCCGTCTGCGTCAGCTCCTGCGACAGATGGTACACGTGCGCCTCCAGCGGATGCAGCAGCTCCTCGGCGCTCACCACCACCGACTCGCGGTGCGAGCGCGGCGACGGCGACTCCATCCTCCTCAGATCCGGGCAAATGTCAAGTGACGAAAGAAAGAGCGGAAATACTCTAGAACTCGATAAAAGATACCAAGTCTTGTACACGTTTACAGATGCTATAAGATGTTCGTAGTCAATATAAGATGTCAAAGGTAGTTGCTGCGAGCCATCACTCCTGTTGTAGCCATGTCCTTCTCGTTCAACTTCGCGCTGGGCGACGGCGCTGCGGCGGCCCCGGCGGCGGCTACGACACAACCCGCCACCTCTGTGCCCATGCGCAATGGCGAGCGGTTCGTGTACTCCCCAGGAACCGAGACTGCCGCCTTCTCCGCTGTCCAGGTGGGCGACGCGACCTACGAGATCGTCAATACGACGGACGCGGGCTTCCTGGCTCGCACAGGCGCCATCAGCGCCATCCTGACGACGTCGGACGTGCAGACGGGCGTGTACGAGGGCGGTTTCAAGCTCTGGGAGTGCGCCGTGGACCTCGTGTGCTTCGTGGAGACGCAGCTGCGCCAGGGCCAGGCCGTCATGCCCGCCTCAGTGCTGGAGCTCGGCTGCGGCCACGGCCTGCCGGGCATCCACGCTATGCAGCGCGGCGCACAGCGCGTCGTGTTCAGCGACTACAACAAGGAGGTGCTGGAGCTCACCACGTGCCCCAACGTGCTGCGCAACGCCGCGCCGCTGTACGAGCGCGCAGCCTTCTACGCCGGCGCCTGGAGCAGCATGTCCCGCTTTATGGAGGACGTGGAGCACCTGACGGAGGAAGACATGCAGTTCGACCTCATCCTAACGGCCGAGACCATCTACACGGAGACCGTGGCGGTGGAGCTCTACCAGGTGGGCGGATCTGAGAGCTTAGGTGGTGATGTTGTGGCAACTAATTCGCTTGTTGGTTGTTGATTGATGCAGACGATCAAGCGGCATTTGCGCCGCTCGCCGAACGCGCGCGCGCTGGTGGCAGCCAAGAAGTATTACTTCGGCACGAACGGCAGCGTGCAGCACTTCGTGGGCCTCGTCCAGGCCGACGGCGTCTTTTGCGCCGAAACCGTGTGGGAGGAGCGGGACTGCCGGTCCAACATTCGTGAGATTGTGCAGCTCACTTATGCCTAAACTGTTCGAGAGGTTTTCTACAGATTCTGGACGATAGACTGCGGGCAGGCAAGATTCGTAGAGACAGGTGGGTTTCTGATCAACGCACATCAACACGGATCGAACCAGTCCATTGACGTAGCACGCGTAGGCTGTCGTTTTCTTCCTCCTGCCTATATATACCGTGCAGCGCCGTCGTCTTCATGACCGAGGCGTGCAAAATATCTCGCCTAAAAATGTCGTCGTCGGGGCCCCAGTCAATGGCAGCGGGCGAGGCCGTTTCGCGGCGGCGTGCCGTGTGATCAGGCAGGATGGCAAAGGAAGACGGACCCTCGACGACTGCGAAGCACTCCACAATAGTTCGGTCTCTGGAATATGGAGGGGCCTCCTGTGGGCAGCCTGGCGCTGAGCGGCGCTGGCTACGGCCCCGGTAAGGCGCAGCCAAGTCGCCCAGTCCGACTGGTTGGTCGGATGCTGCGCTCGCTTCCACCAGACGCTGCTGGGTCCGACCCGATCGCGGTGCCCAAGATCACAACGATTGATGCCCTCATGAAGGAGCTGCGCAAGGCCACCCACGCGGCGTTCTGCACGGTCGACGCGAGCATTCCGAGCGCGAACGCGTACGAAAACTACTCGCGCCAGGCCTTTCGGTTCTTCACGACCACCAACTCCATTTCGCCCGAATGCTTTCAGAACAAGGTCGTGCGTCTTGGTCTGCAGGCAACTCCGCGCCTCTGCAAGGAGCTATTCAGTCGCATCGATCAGGAAGACTTAGGTGAGATTGACTATCTCACTTTTGCACAGCGGATATTCCTTCCCGAAACGTTTTTCGATCCAGGCGCGACTTCACCGGCATCGGGATCGGGATCACCTAGGAATGACAGTCCAAGAAGACCTGCGCACAAGTCTCCTCGACCAGCGGGTGGTGGAAGCACCAAGCCAGTTATCAACGCCGCGCTTAACCCGAGGAAGTCGCCTCCTGTGTATGAATATATGGCTTTGGACGAGCTGGAGAAGTGCGTCGCCCGGAAACTCGAAGAGAAAATGCCGCCCAGTTCGGATCCCGTTGGCCAAGCTTTTCGCATCTTCACCACCTCGGAAGCAATTACGTTCGCGGACTTCCATCGTCACCTGGGGATGCTGCAGATACAAATCTCCCCACCAAAGTGCCGCGAACTGTTCGTAAGGTTTGACAAGGACAGGGACGGCGTGATCGATGCAATTGAGTTTGCCACCACGCTGTTTACAAAGGAGAATCGAGCTGCAGACCGGCCGACTAGTGCAAGATCATTCAAAAGTGGGCCGACCGCTAGCGAGCAGGAGCCGTCACTTTCGACGAAGCAACTTGTGGCGGTGTTACGGGAGAAAATGGACAAGCTATCCGAGGAAACGGACCGATTCCAACAAGCTTTTATGCTGTTCGGTAAGCCTACAGGAATCTCTCGCGGTGATTTAAAGGCTGCGTTAAGGAAGCTCGGCTTGAAGGTGTCCGAGAGGCAGGTGCAGGGTCTGTTTGACACGTTCGACTTCGACAAGACTGGCGAGCTGGACGTCAACAAGTTCGTCCAAGGCGTCATGCTCGACGACTACTCGACGTCGTTCTGGCTGTCGGTCAAGGACAGGCAAAAGGTGGACGATTCACGCCGAAAACTGTACTCCATGGCTGTGCAATCAGTGCAGGAATCGTGGACAATTGCTGATATCGAGCGGATGCTGCGTGAGAAGATCGAGCAGCGTACGTCCAGGTCGTCAGACTGCTTCAGACAGGCCTTCCGTATTTTCAAGAAAGTCAACGGGATTAAGCCACAAGAGTTCCACGCGGCACTCGAGGCCATTGGATTAGCGTTGACGCGAGTCCAATCCGACATCCTGTTTCGGCGCTTTGACAAGGACGGGAGTGGGGACATTGACCTGAACGAGTTCATCCACGGCGTGCTACCGCCCGATTACACTGGGATTTCCTGGGTGGCTGCAGCTGATGAGCTTCACCGGATTGAGGCGAAGAAGAAAAAGGAACTCGCGATGGCGAACCCCGACCAGTACATGACCGAGATCGAAATGGAAAGCTGGAGCTTGGATGAAATCGAGATGCGCATACGAGATAAAATCCAACAGTCGACGTCACGAAGCTCCGACACCTTTCGACAAGCCTACAAGATATTCAGGAAGGCCAGCCACGTGACGATGGACGAATTTCGCGAACGACTACTTGCTCTCGGGTTCCGTCTGACACCAGCTCAGTGCCTGGGGCTTTTCAAGAGATATGACACAGACAACAGCAACGACCTGGATCTGCAGGAATTTTGTTTGAAGATCTTGCCACCAGACTACACACACGACGGAGATCACTGGTCACATTCCGAGAAGTACAGGAAGGAACGCCAACGGGCGCAACTGGAATACGTCAAGCGCTCGAAGAATGGGCTGATAATGCTCCCGAAGTTTATCGAGTCGCATCGATTCACGCGAGGGCGCTACGTGTCGCACACGTTTGAGGAATTGCAAGAACAGACAATGCCGCCGTTTGGTAGTCACAGTGAGGACAGTACGTCTCGGCCGTCAACGTGTTCTACTGTCGAGGAAAGTGTCCGAGATACTACGCCTCGACCGCCACGCACGTCGCGCCCTTCATTTACGACGACCACCGACGCTAGCAGCTTCGAACATTCGTCCAGTCCGCGCAAAATTCGGACAGCTTCATCAGCGGTGAATGGGCGATCTAGTGCTTTCCAGACTACTTCGGTTCAAGCGACTCCACCGACGTCGCCTCGTGTTGTGTCTCCCACCCGCCCGATATCTCCACGGACGGCAGCGTCTACGCCTCTTTCACCGCACCAAAGGAGCCGTCCAATGACGCCTCGTAAACCTCCCCCAACAAGTGAAAATGTTGCGATCGAGTATGAAGACGAGGAGGTGATCGAAGACGACGATGTGGCGTCGCTGGAACTGCCCCGGGCAAAGCGGCTGACTCGACACCGGCGAAAGCATGGCAAGTCGAGCAGACACCACCACGACAGCGATCGAAGCTCAACTTCTAGCCAAGTTTCAATACGTGTGGCGGAGAGTGTGGCAGGAAGCTCTTCCAGTACCGCAAGTGGCGCTGTCGGGGCTGCTAAGCACATGCCCCAAAGGAGTCACGTGCTGCTTATCAAACGCTTCATGCAAGCAGCAGGAAAGGGATCAGATCTGACCTCGTCAAAGAGCACCAAACGCCTGAGCATCGCACGCCGGTAATGAAAACTCCCAAGCTGCACACAAGATCAATCAATAAACATGCCGCGATCAGCTGGGGGTCAAGGTGTGAAGTCAACAAGGTATGACATTATCCTGATCAATGCCAACGCGAATCCAACAAGAAAAATGGCACGCCTGATCAACCGCAAACGAATCCGAACTTGACCTAGCGGATCGAAAACACAACTGAGATTTCGAATAGCAAGACAGAAGCGAATTATTTAGACAGATTCCGAGACTCTAAACAAAATGCTTCGCTAGGTCTCTTTGTAGCCATCTTAGCTGCTACTTCCCTCAAAGATGGCGTAGTCCAGATGGAACAGTGCGGCCAGGAGCAGTGCACGATCCTGAGGAGTCGAATCGAGAGGGAACTGAAGCACGTAGTTCGTGAAGCCTCCGCCCGCGCGGCAAAACGCTTTGAGGCATTCCCCGCTACCGAAACTCACCTGCAAGTTCGCCACGACTGCTCCCTCTGGATCCAACACGTCATACACGGCGTCGTTGCGACAACAGGATGGTGCACAGCAGTTGTTCACGCGACCACAACAGGCGAGATTCGTTCTCAACGAGTAGCGCTTCTCGTAAGTTCCGTCGGGAAGGGCACGCTCAATGTCCGTGTAGGTTGTGGCGAGGCAACACCCGGAGCAACAACGACCTAAGTAGGGCGAGAAGTCTTCACGAACCCGGCCAAGTCGCTTGACCTCAGCGCCGTCTGCACTCATCCCGTCCAGGTACATTTCCAACGGGTTGCACAAGGCTCCACCACACTTGTACGGCCGATCAATGACGTACACGTCACCAGTTTCGCCAGCCACACAGAAGTGCATCTTGAGTGGACGCAAGTAGCCGCAGCCCAAGTACTGCAGGGCGATGCGCGAGCAGAACCAGCTTTCCTCCTGCGCACGCATGAACGGCTCGAGGGCTTTCAGCTCCGGTCCCGTAGGAGACCATCCCGAGGACTCATTCGGGTCGTTCTTGACTTTCTTGCCTGCTGGCAAGCGGTGAATGGCGTACTTGTTGCTCGCCTCCCACGGAAGCCCGACCGCTTGAGCGATCAGTTCACCGACTTGTGTGTCTTGACGAACCACCACACCGTCCAGCTCAGCCAAACTCTTCTGGATCAGCTCGTAGCCGCCGCTGCGCTTCATGGTCGTTCAAGTGAGTCGACTTGTTTCAGCTGCCAGCACTTGCAACAATGCACGAATGAAAATATGAAGCTTGAGATGGAAACGACGGAGCCGAGGTGCTTGAAACGACTCAGCTGCGACGTCCATTTCAACGGACATCGACCTGGTGCTTGGTATATTAGCGCCAGTTTTCGATGCTGCGTTTCCACTTTTTCACCGGCTTCAAGCGCTTTTCGCGATGGGATGGTTTCTTGATCAACTCAATGCAGGAGACCAACTTGTCCACACACGTGCGGGTGGTCGAGTCTTTCATTGGGTTCCAATCCATTGACTTGTAGGAAACGACCTCATTCATCACCTTGAGTAACTTGTCAAGTTGATCCAGAGAGAAAATCCCGTCCTGCCACTGCTCCACGTGAGACAGCGCCGAAGCCAGACGCCCCTGGACCTCCTCTGTCTTCTTGGAGACCAGTGGAGTTGTTTGCTGCTGGGAAGGCTTGCCTTTCTCATCAATTAACTTGAACAAACTATTGGCAAGCCTTTGAAACGAAAAGACGGAACCCGAGTTAGTTTGGGAACTATCAGGTGAGTATCGAGATCGTGAATGTACCTTTGCCATTCCGTTTGCTTTTCCGTGCCAGGGAACCGTTTGCTGTAGGCTATGACGGCGTTCGCAAAGCTGAAACACTCCTTGGCCAGATGGTCGTGGAGCGGAATGTCGCTTATCAAACGCTTCATGTCGTCAATAGAATCATGCACGAATTCTTGGTGCCCGCACATGAAATCGTCCGTCATGAACTGCTGCATCACTTGCAGCGCCGCGACAATTCGTTTCGGCTTCGAACTCGGTGGCTCTGTGCGTATGGCGTGGATGAGGTTGCGGTACGTCCGGAGCTGCTGCTCGAGGGAACCGTTAGTGTCTAAAGGGTTGGCATTTCCAGGGACCTTTGGAGTCTTCTTCTTGGTAGGAATGCTCATTTCTAGACTCTCCAGTTGGGCTCGCACACTGCACGCATGAAACACGCACAAGGATTAGGAACAGTAATGCCACAGCGAGCAATAGCACGCGTAGCACTGTACCGGTGAAAGTAAACCCTCAGCGTCTCGTTCTTGGAGCACGCGTCTGTCAGTGCAGCGATCACCGACCGCACTTCATTGACGTGCTCTTTCGTCCACTCGACCCTCTTGAAAATTGTAACGGCAGCCTCGAGCGCGCGGGCAGCAACCTCAGCTGCTGGTTTGTCTGTCGTACGCGCGTCTCGAGTGGCTTGTCTCTTGAGAATGCGCTTGATGTCAACCAGCGCCTCGGGCCACTGGCCCTTCACGTCGGACTGGATCTGCTTGTTGACCATCTTAACGTTATTTATCGCCTTCAATACCACGTGCGCGAGGTGCAAGTCTGCGCTCTCCTTTCTGTCACTATCAGCTCCGTTCACCGTCTCTTTCTGCTTTACCGGTTTCGCTCGCTTCGGCTTCTTGTCTTCCATTTCCTCTTCCTCGCTGCTGCTACTGGACTCCTGAATCGCCTCTTCATCTCGCTTCCGCTTGTCGCTCTTCCCCTTCTCTTGTTCATCTGCCGCCCTCTCCGTTTGCTGCATTCAAGACCACGACAAAGTCAGCATCCCTCCCAGCCAACCACTAAACTTCTCACCTGCCCCACCACTTTCATGTCCGTCGCCACCTCCTCCAACCTCTTCTTCAATTCTTTCTGCAACTTCATCGTACAGTGCATCGTCTCCATGAGGCTTTCACTGCGTCCAGCCGACGGTTTGCCGTGTTCCAATTGCTTGACGGCGTCCCGCACCTCCTCCACCTTGGTGAACGCCGCAGCGACGTCGTCCACCACCTTCTGTAGCGCTGTGTACTCTTCCTGCAATACCCCATTGCAGCTGCGGTGCAGTTCCTGCGGCTCCACGAGCGCCAGGATGCGCTCGTACAACGCCAAGGTCGCCATTGCCTTGTCAGGTTGGACAGTTCGATGGTCACCGTTCAAAGTGTCGCTTTTTGGACTATGTTTGGTCCTTTCGGTGATCGACAACGACCAAAATTTGGTCACAAAATCCACTTCAACTGGCCCCGCCTCTCAGGCATCCGAACGCCGCGCTATCCGTTGGAAGCCATCGCGACCACGTAGACCAACTCACCCATTCGTGGCGGTAAGACGCAGCGCTGCAAATTAAGTCCATTTCCTCACAGAGCGCGCTGCCTGCATTGACTTCGGAGCTTTGCGAGTGGAAAACGCTAAAATAGGAGTTTCAGAGTCTGAAGACGAGGTCTCCGCTTTGGGAGCCAGGCGCGGTAAGACAGCGAGGGCGAAACCACCGGGCAGGGGCAGTGCCCTGGCAGTGTTCGATCCGCCGCCTGCTCCCGAAGCAAAACCCACCACACCACTCCCAGAGCGCTGCCCAGGCCTTCGGCCCGGGCTGGACAGTAGCACACTCCTAACCTGCAACACAAACGTTTGGCCCCACGTCGCTTGGCGTTATATTATTGCGGAGATTGATCCTTTCAAGCAGAAAACTCCTGTTGCTAATCCTTGTGCGTGCAGTGTGCGAGCCCAACTGGAGAGTCTGGAAATGGGCATTTCTGCTGAGGTGAAAACCCCAGAGGTCCCTGGAAATGCCAACCCTTTAGACACTGGCGGTGGAGCGACAGCTCCGGACTTACCGCAACATCATCTACGCGACACACACGGAGCGGCCGAGTTCGAAGCCGAAACGAATTGTCGCGGCGCTGCAAGTGATGCAGCGAGTCATGACGGACGATTTTCTGTGTGTGCATCAAGGAGACGTGCATGATTCTGTTGACGACATGAAGCGTTTGATAAGCGACATTCCGCTCCACGACCATCTGGCCAAGGAGTGTTTCAGCTTTGCGAACGCCGTCATAGCCTACAGCAAACGGCTCCCTGGCACCCAAAAGCAAGCGAAATGGCAAGGAACTTACTTTCACGACTCCAGCACTCGCCTGGTAGTTCCCAAACTAACCCGGCTCCGTCCTATTGTGTTTCTTTTTCGTTTTGAAAGGCTTGTCAACAGTTTCCGCAAACTGGTTGAAGAAAAGGGCGAGCCTTCCCAACAGGGGATGACTCCACTGGTTTCTGAGAAGACAGAGGAGGTCCAAGGGCGTCTCGCTTCAGCGTTGTCTCAAGCGAAGCAATGGCAAGACGGAGTTTGCTCTCTGGGTCAACTTGACATGCTACTGAGGCGGATGACTGGGGTCGTCTCGTACAAGTCAAAGGATTGGAACCCACTGAAAGACTCGACCACCCGCACGTGTGGGGGGGAGAAGTTCATATCCTGCATTCAGTTGATCAAGAAGCCATCCCATCGCGAAAAGCGCTTGAAGACGGTGACAATGTGGAAAAAAAGTATCGATCAATGCCGCTGATACAGCACCACTCGATGTCAACATTGTGGAGAGCTGCAGAGCTTCAAGATCAACCGAAATAGACGTCGTTGCAGCGGAGCTGTTCCAAGAAACCCACTTGTCGCCTCGTTATCCAGACCAGGTATTTCTCGTTCGTGCATTGCTGCTCAAGTGCGCCGAAGTGAAAAGGTTAAAGGACCATGCAGCGCTGCGGCGGCTATGAGCTGATCCAGAAGACTTTAGCTGAAGTGGACGGTGTGGTGGCTCGTCAAGACACACAAGTCGGCAAGATGGTCGCTCAAGTGGCGGTCTGCCCTCGGGGTGGTCTCCTCCGGGACCCGTGCTGAAGGCCCTTGAGCCGATTGGACGGGATGAGTGCAGATGCCGCTGAGGTCAAGCGAACAGTGGCCGGGTTCGTGAAGACTTCTCGCCCTTGTTGGGTCGTTGATGCTCCGCTTGCTGCCTCGTCACAAGCTACACTGACATCGAGCGTGCACTTGTCGCTCACTGAGAACGACCCTCGCCTGTTGTGGTCGACTGAACAACTGCTGTACACCATCCTGTTGTCGCACTGACGCTGAGCACGACGTGGTGGATCCGGAGGGAGCAGTCATGGCGAACTGGCAGGCGCGTTTCAGTATCGGGGAATGCCTCGAAGCATTTTGACGCGCAGGCGAAGGGGTGTATCGAAAATGCTAGGGGATGTCTCACCACCGATTTGCACCAATCGGACCTATGGCCCTGGTTTCTCCGTCGGTGTCTGGGTCTGGGGATAAATGACCGCTTAAATCCCCGACACCATCCCGAGATAGCTGGTTCTTGAAGGTGACCCGCTGCTCTCCATACCCTTTCAAACTCGTTAAGCCCTTCTGAACCATTCAGTGCCGTGGCCGTTTGCCAATTTCAGTTGTGAACTTGCCTCGTACCGGGAGATGCAAGCTGGCTTCGTCGAAATGCTGCTGTCGTCCGTGCCGGACGCGGGCCTCCACCGCCAGCCGACCTCACCCCCCCCGTCGATAGCAAGTGTGGGAGATGCTGGCGACAGTAGGGAGCCTTCTGGGCTTGCCAGTGGGAACACCGGTGATCAAGGAGCCTCTGCTCAGACGAGAGCCACTCCTAAGAAGCCTACGAAGCGCGGCCGCCCGTCCAAAAGCGACCCAGAAGTGTGGACTAAAGAGGCAACAGAGACGCTGTTTACAGTGCGGTAAGAAATGGTGATGTAGTTCGGCTAGATACAACTGGTCGGTAACTTTTCGACGCATGTATTTCACACCTTCAGATACGTGACGGCAAAGGACGAGTTCAAGCGCGCACGCAACCACGTTGAGGTTGGTGCAGCATGGGTTTTGGTGGCCACGCTAGTAAACAAGGCCGAGATGAGAGTCTACACCGTGACCCAGTGCAAGGATGAGGTAAGCTGTTAATGTGCAATCGCTTCTTGCTAATATGTTAATAAATTCAGAAATTGTGTTTGTGCTACGCAGATCAAATGGCTTAGGAAGAAATGGTCGATGTATCGCTTGGATCGTGATGCTACTGGCAACGTGCCAAAGATGGCACCTCCTCCATGCCTGGAGCTGATGCTCGAGCACTGGGCTCCCAATCCAGGCATGCAGAACACGTCGCTGTGTGATGCGTCGACTCCGCACGACGATGATTCTGACGCCGCTGAAATGACTTCGAACGAGGATGAGTCAGTCGGGATGGCACGCAGCAAGCGCAAGAAAACAAACGGTGAATGCGTTGAAGAAGGTATTGGTTGTAGCCACCTAGCTGCTGTTATTGTTTGTATTTGTCTAAGTGGTGTATTGTTGTTTTGCTTATAGGGCTGCGTGCACTGGCTGGTGGAATGAAGATCGTTGGTGAAGCCATGAAGGAAAAGGCGTCCGCGTCAACAGAAGGGTCGATCATCCGTGAGGTGGTGGCGTCGCTTGCAAGACAAGAAGACGCATTGCAGCAGCAGACGGCTGCCATCAAGGAGCTCATTCAGCCGCTGCGAGGTGGAAATTAACATCTATTTGCTCGAGGGTAGAACAGACTAGCTAAATCGTATCGTTTTGCCTTGCAAATATCACGTCGATCGGTACTCGGCTCCACTTCCAACACAATATCGCTGGGATCATCGTGCTCATTGCGACTGATAGTGTCATCGTTTAAATCAATCAGAATGTTGTGCAGGACCATAGCAGCCAGGATGCACCTGACGCATTTAGCACTCGACTTCAGCTCGAGCTGGCGTCTAATTACCCGGAATCGCTGCTTCAACATTCCGAAAGCGCACTCGATCGCCATACGAGAGGCAATATGGATGTAGTTGTAATACTCTTGCTGGCGAGAAAGCTCTCCACCTTCTTCCCGTGGGATATAAGATGTGAGCAGCTCGCAGCTGAGCGTGTAGCCAGCATCCGCGATAAAATGACAGCCAGGAGGAAGCATAGATTGAACCGAAAGTCCAATTCTAGACGTTTTCCAAGTCTTTTTGTCGCTATAAGACCCTGGTCGCATGTCGTAGTCCATGAAACGACGACGAGAATCACAAATGGCTTGCATGTTTATCGCTGGATAGAAGTCCTTGCCATACCACCCTTCGTACTCTGCAGGTCTTGCTATCTCGAAGAGAGAACCATCCACAGCTCCACAGACGTATGGAAACCCGCGTATCGCAGCAAACCCGTCCATCACGTTCCTCCACTCCGCACGCTAATGTGAACGCCTGCTTGCCCGCAAATAAGCCTCAGCATCTTGTTAATGATGCAAACTGCGTGAGACTTCGAGATGCCTAGCGCCAACCCAGCATCTTTCATACTTCCTGACGAAGCTAGATACAGTAGTAGTAAGCCCATCTTCTTCTCAAAAGAGTGCTCACGTCCGTTAAGCAGACTGGGTGAGGCCTGGGGTCGAAATATCGTTCAATATGCACAAAATTCTTCTGCGAGCAGCGGAGGTAATCGCGAAACCAGGCGTCGTAGCAAGAAGATGCCAGCAGCGCGTCGAAATCCAGGTGAGTCACGGTCAGCAGGTTCTCGTTGGCAGCTCGTAAGCGCGAGGTACTGGCTGCGATTGCCGCAGCGCAAAGTGCCACCAGACAAACTAGAATAGCATTATCTTCGTCTTGGCTGTCCATGGTGACCATAGGTTTGACTGCCTCTCTGAATTAATGTCTATCTCGGAATATAATCACCAAACAATTCCCACCACCTTGGGGGTGGGAATATTGAGCTCTGGATAAATAGCTGGCCAATCAAAATGCTTTCTGAAATCCCCAGACCCAGACACCGACGGAGAAACCAGGGCCTAAAGCCACCGTTTGCCACCGCAGTTGTCCCGAGATAGTGTCCCGCTTACCACAAATGATAGTGCAGCTCGCGTACTCCAGCGGAGTTCGTGCGGATGCAAGCTCCGATGGTTTTGATGCCAGCTCGATGGTCTAGATGCAAAAAAGAGGTGTCATAGCGGCGATATTGGTTGTGCAACGGGGTCTGGCGCCATGAAGCTCTTGGCCCTACAACAGCGACTGCTGAAGCAGCAGCAGCACTAGTTGGGCAGCTACATAGTTAGACGTGCAACATCAACTTGAAAGCTAGCGAAACAACGTTTGTATTCGTCCCGGTAGCGCTCAAGCAAAGCACCTATCTAACGACGCGATACGACCCTGTAGCTTGCCTGCAAGCAGGAAATACGATGTCGGGTTTACACCATGGCTTCTCTTAGCAGCATAGGCACCACGTAGCGCAGCCTCTCTGTCATGGCGCTGCTAGAAGCTGATGAGCAACGGCTTCAATGCAACATATAATAACACTCGTTGCTGCCGATTAGAGACTCCGTCGGGCAGTGCGCTCGCGTAGAGGCTGCGTGCTGCTCGTGGATGACTTTGTGCAGCTATACTGATTACTAAATGCTTCTAGAATGTAAACATTGTATGTTGGAGCTCTGAAGCTTTTGTCGGAGTTGTCGGGATTTGTCGGAGATGGTGGGGCCACCAGGCCCCACCATAACCGATAAGTCGATGTCCGAGGCTTCACGAACTGCGCCTCGCGATTCGCGATTGAAGTGAATTTGGTCTCTGTCGAGGACCAAAAATAGTCCAAAAGTGTATATTTGAACAATGCCATTACGATGTCAAACCTGCAAGACTTTGGCGCTCGTGAAGCCGCAGGAACTGCACCGCAGCTGCAATGGAGTGCTGCAGGAAGAATACGCTGTGGTGAAGAAGGTGGTGGACGACATCACCGCGGCGTTGTTCAAAGTGGAGGAGCCGTGAAGCCGGGCCAACCGCTGCCTGGACGCATTTCACCCTAGCTCGTTATCAAATGAATCACTGCCGCGTTGGAGCGACACTCCTGGCTGATGGAAGCCCGATGCGACTCAATGGAGAGCATGGTGACGACAGGCAAACGGATGCAGGATCATGCAAATTCAACGCATAGCTTTCCAGTATCACGGATTTTCAGAAAGTATTATACATGTATTTGCTGTACTACTCGAAGTTCGAGTCTTGACGAGAAGTTGAAACTACCACACATCCGACACTTTACGCCAGCGACTGCTGCGGAGACTTGACCTCCACGAACGCGGGCGACTTGAGCTGCTTGCTGTGGAACAGCTCCTCGATGTCCTCCAGCATGATGCCCTTCGTCTCCGGGCAGAAGAAGTAGACGAACACGCCGCAGATGCAGCACAGACCGGCGAACAGGAAGAAGACGCCGTTGATGTTCAGGTGCGGGAAGAGCTTGACCACCTCCGTCATGACAGCGCCCATGGCCCAGTTGGCTGCCGTCGACAGCGCCACGGCCGGAGCGCGCACGCTCAGCGGGAAGATCTCGGCTGGGTAGATCCAGCACACGGGGCCCCACGAGATGGCGAAGTTGAAGACGAAGAAGGCCGAGCCCATGCAGATGAACCAGCCGCCCACGCTCGGACAGCCAGCGTCGTCCACGTTGCCGTCGCAGATGGCAGTGAACAGGATGGCGGCGAACAAGTGGCCGACCACCATGCCCACGGCGCCGATGAGCAGCAGCTGACGACGGCCGTACGTGTCCACCCAGCGCATGGCCGGGATGGTGCTGAGGAAGTTGACACCCGAGAGGAAGAAGGCCGAGTAGATACCGGCGTTGGTGATGTCCTGGAAGATGAGCGCGCCGTAGCTCATGATGGGGTTGATGCCCGTGGCCTGCTGCAGCACCTGGAGCAGCATGGCGATGACCACACGCTTGAAGATGGACGGCTCCAGCAGCTCGACGAGGCCCTTCTTGGCCGACAGCTCCTCGGCGACCTGGTCACCGATCAGCTCGAGCTCGTGGCCGACGTTCTCCGTCTGGCGAAGACGCTTGAGGATCTTCTCCGCCTCGTCCTTGCCCTTGTGCAGGTACGTCCAGCGAGGACTCTCGGGCACGAAGAAGATGCCGAGCATGACCACAATCGGGGCCGCCATGGCCACGCCGTTGGTCGTACGCCAGCCGCGGTCGCGGTTCTCCACAATGATGTTGACGACGTTGGCCAGGAAGAGACCCGTCACGACCGTCATCTGCATGAAGCCCGAGAGCAGGCCGCGCAGCTCCTTGGGGGCCATTTCAGCGCCGAACAGCGGCAGCGAGAACGACGAGTTGCCCACGCCGAAACCCTGGATCACGCGCGCGATGTACATGAGATTGTGCTCCTGCGCCTTGTTAAAGCACACCCACGACGTGCCGATGCAGAAGAGCAGGCCGGCCGTGAAGATGGTCCAGCGACGGCCCAGCTTGTCGGCCACGAAGCCACCCACGAAGGCGCCGCCGAGGCAGCCCAGGTTGTACGCCATGTTGTACCACACGGTGAAGTCCGTCCACTATTGTTTCGGCAGCACGTCAACAAGAACAGGAGCAAGAGTAAGTGAGATGAAACCATCAGGAGCATGAGGCGGTAAAGTCAACGTACTTCCGCAGGAAGATCGGACGAGGACGACGTGCACTGGTCGTAGGTGAAGTTGTGCCAGCCGACGCAGTAGTCGTTAATGAATGAGTCCATGATGAGAACGCCCGAGGTCACGCCCTGGTCGTAGCCGAAGAAGAGGCCGCCCAGCGCGGCGAAGACGCACACGACGATGGCGTACGTGCGCGTGCCTTCGGTCGGGACATCGTCGTCGTTGTTGTGGACGTTCACTATGACGCCGGCAGCCATGGTCGGTTAGTGGCGCGGAGTGCGGGTGCCGGTGGGGAGTTGATGTCGCGGAGGCGGCTGGTCCTGTGCGGCAGACAGTGAATTGCAGAATGAGCTGAGCTGCGCGTCGGCTCGGTCAGTGGTTGAAAAGCTTGTCGTTGGTGCGCAGTGGATTTCTACAGGCCTTCAAGAGACTTGAGTCGGCAGGCCGGGCGCGGCACGGCGGACGGCTGGTTCGGACGTCAAGCTTGTTTGCGAGAGGGCGACCGTACTGAGCGAAGTGGCTCGGCTTACCAATCGGCCGGCGGCTGAGGTGGGGCGGGTCAAGCAACTGGCAGTCGGTCCTTGAAGCTGCAGCGTGACGCTTGAAGTTCGCAGCGACTTGGGATCGCCGGGACGCCGTCTTGGCCTGCTTTTCACGCCGCACGCCGTCTCTGTTCACCCAGCGGTCAGTCGGCGCGCTCTACGACTTGATTTATTGAGCACCGCGTCAACGGACGTGACACCTGTGTGTGTATTGTGTGCTTTCAATCAGGTGGTGAGGCCTGGGGGACAACTGCAAGTACATGCTCAGCAGGTTGCTAGGTCCTGCTTGATAAACCCCAGACTGCAAGGCCTGCTGGTAGGTTGCCGCATTCGGTGCGCTCCCTCGACACTTTCGTAGACTGTTTCTGCAGTTTCTGCTTGGTTCGACGCCGTACTTACTATAAGTGCAGTACCATAATCTGCATTTTCGAGCACTACCGAAAGTTGAACTTCAGCCATGAACTTGCTGAGATCACGAACCATCGAAAATGGCGGGCAACAGCGTGCTGCAAAGCATCCAGACAGGAAGTTCTCAGGAAGAAGAACTCCATGCTCTTGAATCAAGAGTCTTGATGCACGCGTTAAACGTAAAACGGCCTCGTCTATATCCTCTTTGGAGACTGAAGCGTGAAGCGTTGCCAGCTTCAACTTGATAATCGCGACGATCCGCTCCGAGTCGCAACCGTGTACACGCGGTAGCGCCCGGCCAAGCAAGAACAAAGAAAGCATCCATATGCCAGCACCGCATGCTGAGTGGTTCTAGAACGGCAAACCCAGCTTCGCGCCGCTTGATTTATTTGCACTGCAACGCAGCTCGCACCTGGTACAGTAGGCGCCGCTTCCAAACGCTGCATACCAGCCGTGCTTGGACGGCCGAAACATCGGTTACCATACGCGCAGCACAATACACTATGCACTCGCCTCTTGCATGTACATGTATTAAAAATCGGTACTCGTACAAGTCACGACGCGATGCCGACGCCGTCGTTTAACACGCCATCTCTCGCTCAATTGGAGCAAAAACAAGCGTTTTACGGTTTAAACTGTGCAAGCAGATCCTGACTAAAAGTCGGTGGTACAGGTCTGCTACCATTTCTACGAAGTAGTACGAACCAGCTGGTACATGGAGTGGAAATGATTTGAGTAACTAGCAAAAGTGTTTCTCGTTCTGCTAGCTATGAAGAGGACTATAACTACATCTGCGGAATCCATATTCGGCGTTCAGGGGGAGGTATATTCAATGTCGTAGGAGCTTTAACTCCCAGGCAGTCGAGGATCAGGCAACCACATATTTCCAACAGCATTCAATTCTTCGGAATTGTGCTAAATGGCCTTCTATTTGCGTTTTAACTTGGAGATGCACACGTATCTCCAAGCTAAAACTCAAATAGAAGGCCATATATTATAACACCTCCACTCACAATTGATGGCCAAGGTTAAGTATCATCAGACCTCTATATTTGAGGGGAATCGGTCCTATTTCCCTCGCAATCCCTCAGTTAAGAAGCCCGATCATACCTCGGTTAAGATGACGGAAGACAAGAGTACTCGCACCATCAGTCAAATACGTCCCTATTGATAGAATTTAGCGGCCTCAAGTGCTGAGCACATTCTCCCTGCCAGTCTAAAAGAAGATATACTATTTTTATGCTCCATTCTGGTGAACCACAACAACATTTGGAGCCTCAACCAGCCAGTTCATCGAATCCAAGCACATCACTTGTACGAGCTCAAGTACGGATAAAGATCGCAGAAAAGCACCCGGAGTCAACAATCGTGCAGTCCGTGGCGTGCCGATTCTGCGTCAAGTTTGGTTCAAGCCAATACAAAGAATACCTCGAACGTCATGATCTTTAGGTTTCCTTTCCGTGCCGATATAGATAATACCAGACGCCATCTTCATTAATAAAAGTCATCCGTCGATGAGAGCAGTACTCTGCATCAAATGATGAAGACAAATGGGCATTGTTTTGAAGCTGCACTGAACCACAATGCTCGCACATTTCGAACGAGACGAACCTTTCCAGCTCGAAATCAAAGGATCCATCGTTAATGATATTATCGGCGGCTTATAATCCAGATTATGTTGAAGCCCAGTCGACTCGTGCAGTATTTTCAGGTTAAGCCCAAACTACGATGGATAAAACGTCCATGTTTCGAGTATTAGCCGTAGCGGATAAGTAGATTCTTCTTAATTTCACTTCCATTTGCACCTGGACCTCACGTTACCTCGCTCAAATTGCCTTGGCATCCCTCTATTAAGCTAATCGAGGGAATGAGGTATGATACCTCAAATATAGAGGCCTGAGTATCATCCTCCTTGCTTCAGATTTTCGGCTTTCGATTCAGAAACTTGAGCTGGGCACAGTCAGGTGCAATGGAGAGCAGAACAGCTGGTCTACAAGTGATGTGAGCATTGCTCACTGCTCACTGAGCAAAGCTAATGTTAATGAACTTGCAAACTGGCGAAGTGCACCACCAAAAAGACGCTGCGGCAGCGACTTTCGACACAATCAAAAAAATATGAAGCACAGCGATACATGTACATGTGCACTTATCGTCCTGGACGAACAAGAAGTCTCCAAAGCTGACGAGGCTCGATAAATCAAGTCGTAGAGCGCGCCGACTGACCGCTGGGTGAACAGAGACGATGTGCGGCGTGAAAAGCAGGCCAAGACGGCGTCCCGGCGATCCCAAGTCGCTGCGAACTTCAAGCGTCACGCTGCAGCTTCAAGGACCGACTGCCAGTTGCTTGACCCGCCCCACCTCAGCCGCCGGCCGATTGGTAAGCCGAGCCACTTCGCTCAGTACGGTCGCCCTCTCGCAAACAAGCTTGACGTCCGAACCAGCCGTCCGCCGTGCCGCGCCCGGCCTGCCGACTCAAGTCTCTTGAAGGCCTGTAGAAATCCACTGCGCACCAACGACAAGCTTTTCAACCACTGACCGAGCCGACGCGCAGCTCAGCTCATTCTGCAATTCACTGTCTGCCGCACAGGACCAGCCGCCTCCGCGACATCAACTCCCCACCGGCACCCGCACTCCGCGCCACTAACCGACCATGGCTGCCGGCGTCATAGTGAACGTCCACAACAACGACGACGATGTCCCGACCGAAGGCACGCGCACGTACGCCATCGTCGTGTGCGTCTTCGCCGCGCTGGGCGGCCTCTTCTTCGGCTACGACCAGGGCGTGACCTCGGGCGTTCTCATCATGGACTCATTCATTAACGACTACTGCGTCGGCTGGCACAACTTCACCTACGACCAGTGCACGTCGTCCTCGTCCGATCTTCCTGCGGAAGTACGTTGACTTTACCGCCTCATGCTCCTGATGGTTTCATCTCACTTACTCTTGCTCCTGTTCTTGTTGACGTGCTGCCGAAACAATAGTGGACGGACTTCACCGTGTGGTACAACATGGCGTACAACCTGGGCTGCCTCGGCGGCGCCTTCGTGGGTGGCTTCGTGGCCGACAAGCTGGGCCGTCGCTGGACCATCTTCACGGCCGGCCTGCTCTTCTGCATCGGCACGTCGTGGGTGTGCTTTAACAAGGCGCAGGAGCACAATCTCATGTACATCGCGCGCGTGATCCAGGGTTTCGGCGTGGGCAACTCGTCGTTCTCGCTGCCGCTGTTCGGCGCTGAAATGGCCCCCAAGGAGCTGCGCGGCCTGCTCTCGGGCTTCATGCAGATGACGGTCGTGACGGGTCTCTTCCTGGCCAACGTCGTCAACATCATTGTGGAGAACCGCGACCGCGGCTGGCGTACGACCAACGGCGTGGCCATGGCGGCCCCGATTGTGGTCATGCTCGGCATCTTCTTCGTGCCCGAGAGTCCTCGCTGGACGTACCTGCACAAGGGCAAGGACGAGGCGGAGAAGATCCTCAAGCGTCTTCGCCAGACGGAGAACGTCGGCCACGAGCTCGAGCTGATCGGTGACCAGGTCGCCGAGGAGCTGTCGGCCAAGAAGGGCCTCGTCGAGCTGCTGGAGCCGTCCATCTTCAAGCGTGTGGTCATCGCCATGCTGCTCCAGGTGCTGCAGCAGGCCACGGGCATCAACCCCATCATGAGCTACGGCGCGCTCATCTTCCAGGACATCACCAACGCCGGTATCTACTCGGCCTTCTTCCTCTCGGGTGTCAACTTCCTCAGCACCATCCCGGCCATGCGCTGGGTGGACACGTACGGCCGTCGTCAGCTGCTGCTCATCGGCGCCGTGGGCATGGTGGTCGGCCACTTGTTCGCCGCCATCCTGTTCACTGCCATCTGCGACGGCAACGTGGACGACGCTGGCTGTCCGAGCGTGGGCGGCTGGTTCATCTGCATGGGCTCGGCCTTCTTCGTCTTCAACTTCGCCATCTCGTGGGGCCCCGTGTGCTGGATCTACCCAGCCGAGATCTTCCCGCTGAGCGTGCGCGCTCCGGCCGTGGCGCTGTCGACGGCAGCCAACTGGGCCATGGGCGCTGTCATGACGGAGGTGGTCAAGCTCTTCCCGCACCTGAACATCAACGGCGTCTTCTTCCTGTTCGCCGGTCTGTGCTGCATCTGCGGCGTGTTCGTCTACTTCTTCTGCCCGGAGACGAAGGGCATCATGCTGGAGGACATCGAGGAGCTGTTCCACAGCAAGCAGCTCAAGTCGCCCGCGTTCGTGGAGGTCAAGTCTCCGCAGCAGTCGCTGGCGTAAAGTGTCGGATGTGTGGTAGTTTCAACTTCTCGTCAAGACTCGAACTTCGAGTAGTACAGCAAATACATGTATAACACTTTCTGAAAATCCGTGATACTGGAAAGCTATGCGTTGAATTTGCATGATCCTGCATCCGTTTGCCTGTCGTCACCATGCTCTCCATTGAGTCGCATCGGGCTTCCATCAGCCAGGAGTGTCGCTCCAACGCGGCAGTGATTCATTTGATAACGAGCTAGGGTGAAATGCGTCCAGGCAGCGGTTGGCCCGGCTTCACGGCTCCTCCACTTTGAACAACGCCGCGGTGATGTCGTCCACCACCTTCTTCACCACAGCGTATTCTTCCTGCAGCACTCCATTGCAGCTGCGGTGCAGTTCCTGCGGCTTCACGAGCGCCAAAGTCTTGCAGGTTTGACATCGTAATGGCATTGTTCAAATATACACTTTTGGACTATTTTTGGTCCTCGACAGAGACCAAATTCACTTCAATCGCGAATCGCGAGGCGCAGTTCGTGAAGCCTCGGACATCGACTTATCGGTTATGGTGGGGCCTGGTGGCCCCACCATCTCCGACAAATCCCGACAACTCCGACAAAAGCTTCAGAGCTCCAACATACAATGTTTACATTCTAGAAGCATTTAGTAATCAGTATAGCTGCACAAAGTCATCCACGAGCAGCACGCAGCCTCTACGCGAGCGCACTGCCCGACGGAGTCTCTAATCGGCAGCAACGAGTGTTATTATATGTTGCATTGAAGCCGTTGCTCATCAGCTTCTAGCAGCGCCATGACAGAGAGGCTGCGCTACGTGGTGCCTATGCTGCTAAGAGAAGCCATGGTGTAAACCCGACATCGTATTTCCTGCTTGCAGGCAAGCTACAGGGTCGTATCGCGTCGTTAGATAGGTGCTTTGCTTGAGCGCTACCGGGACGAATACAAACGTTGTTTCGCTAGCTTTCAAGTTGATGTTGCACGTCTAACTATGTAGCTGCCCAACTAGTGCTGCTGCTGCTTCAGCAGTCGCTGTTGTAGGGCCAAGAGCTTCATGGCGCCAGACCCCGTTGCACAACCAATATCGCCGCTATGACACCTCTTTTTTGCATCTAGACCATCGAGCTGGCATCAAAACCATCGGAGCTTGCATCCGCACGAACTCCGCTGGAGTACGCGAGCTGCACTATCATTTGTGGTAAGCGGGACACTATCTCGGGACAACTGCGGTGGCAAACGGTGGCGTTAGGTCCGATTGGTGCAAATCGGTGGTGGGACATCCCCCCCTTCGCCTGCGCGTCAAAATGCTTCGAGGCATTCCCCGATACTGAAACGCGCCTGCCAATTCGCCATGGCTGCTCCCTCCGGATCCACCACGTCGTGCACAGCGTCAGTGCGACAACAGGATGGTGTACAGCAGTTGTTCAGTCGACCACAACAGGCGAGGGTCGTTCTCTGTGAGCGACAAGTGCACGCTCGATGTCAGTGTAGCTTGTGACGAGGCAGCAAGCGGAGCAACAACGACCCAACTAGGGCGAGAAGTCTTCACGAACCTGGCACCCCTCCCGTCCAAGTACATTTCCAACGACGTCTATATCTTGAACAATGCTTACATTGCTCGGTGTTGTTATATTAGCGCCACTGATTATATCGAAACTGTCTGAAAAACGGCGATTTTTGAAGTAGTGGTGAGGGCTATTTTCATTCAACCCATATTTTTCACTCGGGTTATGTCATTTTACTGGTTTGGGAACATATCAATGTTAGGTCAAATCCTACTTCTTTGGGAACAGAGTCATGTTTTTTGCAAAAAATATGTTTTGTGGTTTTGTCGTATTTTGGCCAATGCCATCGTGATAATTATGTATGGCGCGGTGTTTATGCTCAGCATACTATATAAATATATATAATATGCTGGGACCAAACTGGACATCAGCCAATCCGGGCGGCCCACACAATATACAAATACACTGCTGGCCAAAACACCAAAAATTGATGGCTTTTGTTTTAATCCAATCGATATTTCAAAGTATCGATTGGACTATTATTTTGAGGGTCGGATTCTTTCACCAAAGAGCAGTGCAACTTATCGGTATTCTGTTTCCTGGTACACAGCAAGAAGCATGTATTGTTCCCACCTACCTAGCTGAGGTATACATGTTTCTGCGTAGATAGCAACATTCTACTGAACATAGTCCGCAGGACGGTAAGGTCTTGAAGGATTGAACTCATTAATAGGATGACCGGGAAGGGTGCTAGAGGAGGCTCCACAGCGGACGATACAAGTGTAGTAGCAGCGGGGCTGTTCTGAAGGATGGTTGCGGTTTTAGCGAGCTCAGTAGTGAGGAAGAGCAATACATCAGTACCGACGACGAAATCGTTATAGACTAGTACAGGTTCTTGGTATACAGATACCAACCGCAACTAAACGTATTCTAATGAGACTGATACCATCTCCTCGACGAGGAATACTGTAAACCGGCGCACCCTGAGTAAGTGCAAGCAGGCCATAACAATGCCAAAGATCTACTGTGCTTCATCAGAAAGATGTCAATGACAAGTGACGTGGCCCTCCTTGCCCAGTTCACTACCAAAAACTGGTATCCCCACAAGTTGCCTTTAATGCATGAAGAAGATCCGACGGGAATGAAGTGGCTGCTCCTGTTGGGCCCTCGTTCTCTAGGTTGCTGGTGGGCAGCAACAGCAACAGCAGGCGTCAGGTGCACAAGTGTGTTTAATTAATCCGTTTCGTGGCAGTCATTCTGTCGTACTTAGTCGAGGTTTCATCATCCAAGGCGTGATTATGCCGAGACTAGGTCTCCGTAATCTGCAGGTAAAAGAAAGCAAAGCAATCCCGATCCTCAGCGGTTGCAAACGAAGTGACTGGGTACAGGCGGCTTGCTCCAACTTCGTCTTCCTCCCAAACGACCAGCCAGCTCACTTTCGAATTTGCTACCTCGGGGGCATATCGCAGGCAAAGTTACCTTCGACCAACAACAAGAAACCGAGGCCGGCAATCATGGACGACGTAGCTCCGGACGCCTCGAGCGCGCCCATGCGCGCCACCATCGAGTACGACAACGGCAAGACGCTCATGGCCCAGGGCCCACAGGCGCTGCACGACCACGTCGCCTCCCGCATGGAGAAGGCGCTGGGCAAGAGTCTCCCGCAGATGGAGGTGCGCTTCAAGGACGTCTCCATCTCGGCCGACATCGTCGTCAAGGACGAGACCGACGTCAAGACCGAGCTTCCCACGCTCACCAATGAGCTCATGAAGGGCATCCGCGGCATGCGCTCCAGCAAGCACGTCGTAAAGAAGCAGATCCTCAAGAACGTCAGCGGCGTCTTCAAACCGGGCACCATCACCCTCGTGCTGGGCCAGCCCGGGTCGGGCAAGTCCTCGCTTATGAAGCTGCTCAGCGGTCGCTTTCCAGTCGAGAAGAGCATTACTGTTGAAGGAGGGGTTACGTACAACGGCGCATTGGGAAGTGACCTGAAAAACCGACTTCCGCAGTTCGTGTCGTATGTGAACCAGCGCGACAAGCACTACCCATCGCTCACCGTCAAGGAGACGCTCGAGTTCGCACACGCCTGCTGCGGCGGCGGTCTCTCCAAGCGAGACGGGCAGCACTTCACCAACGGCACGCCCGAGGAAAACAAGGCCGCGCTCGACGCCGCCAGGGCCATGTTCAAGCACTACCCGGACATCGTCATCCAGCAGCTCGGACTCGACAACTGCCAGAACACCATCGTCGGCGACGCCATGACGCGCGGCGTGTCCGGCGGAGAGCGCAAGCGCGTGACCACGGGCGAGATGGAGTTCGGCAACAAGTACGTCATGATGATGAACGAGATCAGCACGGGCCTCGACAGCGCCGCCACCTTCGACATCATCACCACGCAGCGCAGCGTCGCCAAGAAGTTCCGCAAGACCGTGGTCATCTCGCTGCTGCAGCCGTCGCCCGAGGTCTTCGAGCTCTTCGACGACGTGGTCATCCTGAACGAGGGCCACGTCATGTATCACGGCGCGCGCGCCGAGGCGCTGGGCTACTTCGAGAGCCTGGGCTTCAAGTGTCCTCCGCGCCGCGACGTGGCCGACTTCCTACTGGATCTGGGCACCAGCAAGCAGGCGCAGTACGAGGTCAACTCGGTCCCGTCGAGCAGCACTCCGCGTTTCGCTAGTGAATACGCAGACGTGTTCGTACGGTCGGCTATCTACGAGCGAATGATGATAGACCTGCATGGACCGATCCACCCGAGCCTGATCGAAGATAGGACGAAGCACATCGATCCGATCCCGGAGTTCCACCAGAACTTCTGGGACAGCACCAAGACCGTTGTGCAGCGCCAGATCGTGCTCACCATGCGCGACACCGCGTTCCTTGTCGGCCGCTCCGTCATGGTGCTCATGATGGGGTTGCTCTACTCGAGCGTCTTCTACCAGTTCAACGAGACGAACGCGCAGCTCGTCATGGGAATCATCTTCAATGCCGTGATGTTCGTGTCGCTGGGCCAGCAAGCGCAGATTCCAATTTTCATAGCGGCTCGCGAGGTCTTCTACAAGCAGCGCCGAGCCAACTTCTTCCGCACCGCATCCTTCGTCTTGTCCAACTCGGTCAGTCAAATCCCACTTGGCCTAGCTGAGAGCCTCGTGTTCGGATCCATTTTGTACTGGATGTGCGGCTATGTGTCGACGGTGAAAGCCTTCGTGCTCTTCGAGCTGGTGCTCTTCCTGACGAACCTGGCCATGGCCGCGTGGTTCTTCTTCCTCTCGTGCGCCTCACCCGACCTGAACGTAGCCAACCCCATCTCCATGGTGTCCATCCTCTTCTTCGTGTTGTTCGCGGGCTTCGTGATCACGAAAGAGCAGATCCCCGACTACCTCATCTGGATCTACTGGATCAACCCCATGGCCTGGGGGGTGCGCGCGCTCGCGGTGAACCAGTACACGGACTCGAGCTTCGACACGTGCGTGTACGACGGCGTGGACTACTGCACCAACTACAACATGACCATGGGCGAGTACTCGCTCACGACGTTCGAGGTGCCGACCGAGAAGTTCTGGCTCTGGTACGGCATGGTGTTCATGGCGGCGGCGTACGTTTTCTTCATGTTCCTCTCCTACCTTGCGCTGGAGTTCCATCGCTTCGAAAGTCCCGAGAACGTGACGTTGGAGGTTGAGACCAAGGATAGAGTGTCTGAAGACTACGGGCTCATTCAAACACCACGCAGCTCAACAACGGATGGCGCGACCATGCTGTCCGTAGCTCCTGATAAGGAGAAGCACTTCGTGCCCGTCACCGTTGCGTTCAAAGACCTCTGGTACACCGTGCCCGACCCGACCAACCCCAAGGACACCATCGACCTGCTCAAGGGCATCAGCGGATACGCGCTGCCAGGCTCCATCACCGCGCTCATGGGATCCTCCGGCGCAGGCAAGACCACGCTCATGGACGTCATCGCCGGACGCAAGACGGGAGGCACGATCCGCGGAGACATCCTGCTCAACGGCCACCCGGCCACCGACCTTGCCATCCGCCGGTCCACGGGCTACTGCGAGCAGATGGACATCCACTCCGACGCCGCCACCATCCGCGAGGCGCTCACGTTCAGTGCGTTCCTGCGCCAGGGCGTGGACGTGCCCGACAGCTACAAGTACGACTCGGTGAACGAGTGCCTCGACCTGCTGGACCTGCACCCGATCGCCGACCAGATCATCCGCGGCAGCTCCGTGGAGCAGATGAAGCGCCTGACCATCGGCGTGGAGCTGGCGGCGCAGCCCAGCGTGCTGTTCCTGGACGAGCCCACGAGCGGCTTGGACGCGCGCTCCGCCAAGCTCATCATGGACGGCGTGCGCAAGGTGGCCAACACGGGCCGCACCGTCGTGTGCACGATCCACCAGCCGTCCTCGGAGGTCTTCAGCGTGTTCGACAGCTTGTTGCTGCTGAAGCGCGGTGGCGAGACGGTGTTCGTGGGCGACCTGGGCAAGCACGCGCGCGAGATGATCGCGTACTTCGAGTCCATCGACGGCGTGGCCAAGCTGGAGGACAACTACAACCCGGCCACGTGGATGCTGGAGGTGATCGGCGCCGGCGTGGGCAACAGCAACGGCGACAAGACGGACTTCGTGGAGGTTTTCAAGGCGAGCAAGCACTTCGACATGTTGCAGTCGAACCTGGACCGCGAGGGTGTGTCCCGTCCGTCGCCGTCGATGCCGGCACTGGAGTACGCTGACAAGCGTGCTGCCACAGAGCTGACCCAAGCGAAGTTTCTGATGCAGCGCTTCTTCCGCATGTACTGGCGCACAGCGTCGTACAACTTGACGCGCTTCAGTCTGGCGCTGATCCTTGGCGTTGTCTTTGGTATCACTTACGCCAGCGCGGAGTACACATCGTACGCCGGAATCAACTCGGGCATGGGCATGCTGTTCTGCGCGACCGGCTTCATCGGGTTCATCGCCTTCACCAGTGTCATCCCGGTTGCGTCCCAAGATCGTCTCGCCTTCTACCGTGAACGAGCAGCGCAGACGTACAACGCGTTCTGGTACTGGACGGGCGCTACGGTAGTTGAAGTGCCCTACGTCTTCTTGAGCACGCTTCTGCTCATGGCACCGTACTACCCTCTGGTCGGCTTCACGGGTGCGACCACCTTCTTCGCGTACTGGCTGCATCTGTCGCTCCACGTGTTGTGGCAAGCGTACTTCGGTCAGTTCATGTCGGCCTTGATGCCGACCGTGGAGGTCGCGTCGATCTTCGGCGTGCTCTTGCAGATGATTTTCTTCCTGTTCAACGGCTTCAACCCCCCTGGAGGCTCCATCCCCACGGGCTACAAATGGCTCTACCACATCACGCCGCACAAATACTCGTTGGCTCTGGTGGCGTCTCTCGTCTTCGGCGACTGCCCGGGTGACGGCGACGGATCCGAGATCGGCTGCCAGGTCATGACGGGCCTGCCGCCCTCGCTGCCTGAGGACATGACCGTGAAGCAGTACTTGGAGGACATCTTCCTGATGAAGCACAGCGAGATCTGGAAGAATTTCGGGATCGTCGTCGGCATCATCGTGCTCACCCGCGTGCTGGGCCTACTCGCGCTGCGCTTCGTCAACCACCAGAAGAAGTAGCGCACGTAGCTGCAGCTCTTCAGAGCGTCAAATCCATAGGCAGTCCACATCTTGTCGCTTCACCGATCGGGAGTCGTTAATCCCACCGCGATTTAAGGCCACAATTTTGTACCACATAGCTGGTACACTATTTCGAAACGGTCCCCCATTTCTAAGCAGTGACACGTCAACACGAGGACGAGCAGCGTCGCGTTCGCACAAGATGACGGACGCAGAGCAACAGAGCCAGTCACTAGACAAGGAGCGCGGCGGCGAGGAGGGCAGCGTCGGCGTTCCGCGCCGCGCTCGCAAGAGACACCAGAAACCGAACAAACTATTTTTTTAATCCAATCCTGCCCCACTGCTTCACTAAACGCAAGTAAAGTACCACTCATTCTCCTGGCCGGCACGCCCAAGCTGCTGCTGCTCAACATCCATCGTCTTGACGCTGCTTGTCGTCTTCCGGGCCGCCGCGCAATGGCTGGATGCTGCTGCTCGGCACGCTTGGCTATTTGTGAAGTGTCGGTGCTAAGAAATGGGGGACCGTTTAGAAATAGTGGACCAGCAATGTGGTACAAAATGGTGGCATTTAGGAAAATCGCGGTGGATTAACGATTCGCCATCGATCGGTGCAGCAGCCTCTTGAGCTTACACTTGTTTTTACTGCTGCCGTTCTTATAGCAACTTTGACCTTTCCCATCAACATCCTGGATATATAAAACCAGCCCCGAACTGCTATCGCAATTAAGCGAATTTCGCAAACGGTTTGTCTCGGGGCGCAATCTGTTTGGATCGATGCTTGCGTCAGCGCCACGTTATGGGAAAATGTCAACACGTGTATGCGGTGAGGGAAAGTTGGTCAGAAGGTGTGCTAGAGTGGCGGTGGACTGTACCGCATCCACCTACTGACGTAGTGCTAGTCGGTGATTCTGGTGAGGTCCCAAAGGTGATGTCTGCAGGTATATAGCTTCCTATCTATCGTACTACTGATATGAGTTCCGTCGGGATGTTGGGCGCTACAAGCAAAGAGCAGTCAGGCTTCTCAAAACGTAGTACATGCACATTAGGCGAAGAGCCGGCCCGTGGGGATGCCGAGCAGAAATATCCGCCATTGACCTCCAAGTTACGTGAAGATAACGCGCGGGTGCGGGGGAGGCCCTCCAGCAATGGCCTTTGGTCCACCCGCTGTGGAGCTGGCCTCCTGCATCGAGGTTTATAAGCTGAAAGACCACTTACTGTCGGTACTGACAAAAGTGGACTACACATTCTGACGCACTTTAAACCCTTTTTGGCAAAAGGTTTTCACCACATACACCTGTTGACATTTTCCCCGGCCTGTTTAGTACCGTCAGGGCAGCTCGGATCGGTACTATACACCAGCGGTTGGCAGATCGCCGTCGACAAACAGCCCGAACGTTGGTCCTTGGACATCTCACTATTCAATTTGCCATCGTTCGGTGACAACTTGGACAACCACAGCAGACTCTACTCCGACTCGACGATTCTGCACGTTGCCAACGGGCTTACACTCACTCTCGCGAACCAGTCGACAGAAAACCATGACGGACACGAACGATGATGATTCATCGGACGCGCCCATGAGAGCTGAGATCGGATACGGCAACGGCAAGACGCTCATGGCCAAAGGCCCACAGGCGCTGCACGACCACGTCGCCTCCCGCATGGAGAAGGCGCTCGGCAAGAGCCTCCCGCAAATGGAGGTGCGCTTCAAGGACGTCTCCATCTCGGCCGACATCGTCGTCAAAGATGAGACTACTGTCAAGGCTGACCTCCCCACGCTTGTCAACGTCCTCAAGACAAGCTACCAGGAAGTGCGGTCCAGCAAGCACGTCGTGAAGAAGCAGATCCTCAAGAACGTCAGCGGCGTCTTCAAACCGGGGACGATCACGCTCGTGCTGGGCCAGCCCGGCTCGGGCAAGTCCTCGCTCATGAAGCTGCTCAGCGGACGGTTTCCGGACCAAAAGAACGTGACCTTGGAGGGTGAAGTCACCTACAACGGCCTGCCTGCCAACGAGCTGAAATCGCGCTTGCCTCAGTTCGTGTCGTATGTGAACCAGCGCGACAAGCACTACCCCTCGCTCACCGTCAAGGAGACGCTCGAGTTCGCACACGCCTGCAGCGGCGGAGGCTTCTCGGAGCGCGAGGCCCAGCATTTCACCAACGGCACGCCCGAGGAGAACAAGGCCGCGCTCGACGCCGCCAGGGCCATGTTCAAGCACTACCCGGACATCGTCATCCAGCAGCTCGGACTCGACAACTGCCAGAACACCATCGTCGGCGACGCCATGACGCGCGGCGTGTCCGGCGGAGAGCGCAAGCGCGTGACCACGGGCGAGATGGAGTTCGGCAACAAGTACGTCATGATGATGGACGAGATCAGCACGGGCCTCGACAGCGCCGCCACCTTCGACATCATCACCACGCAGCGCAGCGTCGCCAAGAAGTTCCGCAAGACCGTGGTCATCTCGCTGCTGCAGCCGTCGCCCGAGGTCTTCGAGCTCTTCGACGACGTGGTCATCCTGAACGAGGGCCACGTCATGTATCACGGCGCGCGCGCCGAGGCGCTGGGCTACTTCGAGAGCCTGGGCTTCAAGTGTCCTCCGCGCCGCGACGTGGCCGACTTCCTACTGGATCTGGGCACCAGCAAGCAGGCGCAGTACGAGGTCAACTCGGTTCCGTCCAGCAGCACTCCGCGTTTCGCTGGTGAATACGCCGATATCTTCACACGATCTCGAGTTTACGCTCAAATGATGGACGATCTTCATGGTCCTGTTCGTCAGGCGCTGCTGGACGACAACGCAAAGCACATGGCTGCTGTTCCCGAATTTCACCTTGGGTTCATGGAAAGCACGGTTGGCGTCGTCCACCGTCAACTGAGGCTGCTATCGCGCGACACCGCGTTCTTGGCTGGTCGAGCCGTTATGGTGATCCTGATGGGGCTGCTGTATGCCAGCACCTTTTACCAGTTCGACGAGACCAACTCTCAACTGGTCATGGGAATTGTCTTCAACGCGGTGATGTTCGTTTCGTTGGGCCAGCAAGCGCAGATCCCGATGTTCATGGCGGCTCGCGAGGTCTTCTACAAGCAGCGCCGCGCCAACTTCTTCCGCACGGCTTCGTTTGTGTTGTCGAACTCAGTCAGTCAAGTGCCGGTAGCTGCGATTGAAAGCCTGGTGTTCGGGTCCATCATCTACTGGATGTGCGGCTACGTGTCGACCATTGAGGCCTACCTCGTGTTCGAGCTGATGCTGTTCGTCACGAACTTGGCCTTCACCGCCTGGTTCTTCTTCTTGTCATGCGCGTCGCCTGACCTCAACGTGGCCAACCCGATCTCCATGGTCTCCGTTCTGCTTTTTGTGCTGTTCGCGGGCTTCGTGATCACGAAAGAGCAGATCCCCGACTACTTCATCTGGCTCTACTGGATCAACCCCATGGCCTGGGGGGTGCGCGCGCTCGCCGTCAATCAGTACTCCGACTCCAGCTTCGACACGTGCGTGTACGACGGCGTGGACTACTGCGCCAACTACAACATGACCATGGGCGAGTATTCGCTGACAACGTTCGAGGTGCCGACGGAGAAGTTCTGGCTCTGGTACGGCATGGTGTTCATGGCGGCGGCGTACGTTTTCTTCATGTTCCTCTCCTACATTACGCTGGAGTTCCATCGCTTCGAGAGCCCTGAAAATGTGACGCTGGACACCGACAATACCGATAAAGGCACGGACGATTTCGCACTAATGAGAACTCCACGCAGCACACCAGCAGACGACGAAACTGTGCTGTCAGTGAGCCCCGAAAAGGAACGCCATTTCGTGCCGGTCACCGTTGCGTTCAAGGACCTCTGGTACACCGTGCCCGACCCAACCAACCCCAAGGACACCATCGACCTGCTCAAGGGCATCAGCGGATACGCGCTGCCAGGCTCCATCACCGCGCTCATGGGATCCTCCGGCGCAGGCAAGACCACGCTCATGGACGTCATCGCCGGACGCAAGACGGGAGGCACGATCCGCGGAGACATCCTGCTCAACGGCCACCCGGCCACCGACCTTGCCATCCGCCGGTCCACGGGCTACTGCGAGCAGATGGACATCCACTCCGACGCCGCCACCATCCGCGAGGCGCTCACGTTCAGTGCGTTCCTGCGCCAGGGCGTGGACGTGCCCGACAGCTACAAGTACGACTCGGTGAACGAGTGCCTCGACCTGCTGGACCTGCACCCGATCGCCGACCAGATCATCCGCGGCAGCTCCGTGGAGCAGATGAAGCGCCTGACCATCGGCGTGGAGCTGGCGGCGCAGCCCAGCGTGCTGTTCCTGGACGAGCCCACGAGCGGCTTGGACGCGCGCTCCGCCAAGCTCATCATGGACGGCGTGCGCAAGGTGGCCAACACGGGCCGCACCGTCGTGTGCACGATCCACCAGCCGTCCTCGGAGGTCTTCAGCGTGTTCGACAGCTTGTTGCTGCTGAAGCGCGGTGGCGAGACGGTGTTCGTGGGCGACCTGGGCAAGCACGCGCGCGAGATGATCGCGTACTTCGAGTCCATCGACGGCGTGGCCAAGCTGGAGGACAACTACAACCCGGCCACGTGGATGCTGGAGGTGATCGGCGCCGGCGTGGGCAACAGCAACGGCGACAAGACGGACTTCGTGGAGGTTTTCAAGGCGAGCAAGCACTTCGACATGTTGCAATCGAACCTGGACCGCGAGGGTGTGTCCCGTCCGTCGCCGTCGATGCCAGCGCTGGAGTACGCTGACAAGCGTGCTGCCACAGAGCTGACCCAAGCGAAGTTTCTGATGCAGCGCTTCTTCCGCATGTACTGGCGCACGGCGTCGTACAACCTGACGCGCTTCAGTCTGGCGCTGGTGCTTGGTCTTCTTTTCGGCGTCACATACATCAGCGCGGAGTACACATCGTACGCCGGCATCAACTCGGGCATGGGAATGATGTTCTGTACGACTGGTTTCATCGGGTTCATTGCCTTCACGAGCGTCATGCCCATTTCTTCCGAAGATCGTCTCGCTTTCTACCGTGAACGTGCAGCTCAGACGTACAACGCGCTCTGGTACTGGGTGGGCTCGACGGTGGTCGAAGTGCCTTATGTCTTCTTCAGCGCGCTGCTGTTCATGGCGCCATTCTACCCCATGGTCGGCTTCACGGGCGTCAAGAGCTTTGTGGCATACTGGCTGCACCTGTCGCTCCACGTGTTGTGGCAAGCGTACTTCGGCCAGCTCATGGCGTACTTGATGCCGACCGTGGAAGTGGCTCAGGTGTTCGGCATCCTGCTCTCGTCCATTTTCTTCCTGTTCAACGGCTTCAACCCGCCCGGAAGTGCTATCCCCGTTGGATACAAGTGGCTGTACGATATTTCGCCACAAAAGTACTCGTTGGCTCTGGTCTCTGCGATCGCGTTCGGTGACTGCCCGAGCGACGGCGACGGATCAGAGATCGGCTGCCAGGTCATGACCGGAGTGCCGCCTTCCCTGCCCCAGAACTTGACCGTGAAGGGATACCTGGAGGACGTCTTCCTGATGAAGCACAGTGAGATCTGGAAGAATTTCGGGATCGTCATCGGCATCATCGTGCTCACCCGCGTGCTGGCACTTCTCGCGCTACGTTTCGTCAACCACCAGAAGAAGTAGGGCGCGTCAAACTTCGAAGAGCCGAGAGACTTCTGCATAATACTGTAGTACACTTTTGCATCTCGACAAACTCCCGGCGTTCTTCGTGTCTTCCATCCGTGGGAGTGCTTGTTGCGTTCGAAGCCCGTAGTGCAGACAGCTCAAGTCATTTGTGTCTGAGCCCCAAAGCAGACAGAATGCTTGCTCCTCGTTCATTGCTCCGGTTGTGCAGCTTGAGCTCGGCGACAAATGACTTTTTTAAGCTTAGATACAGGTCTGCCAGGGCACAAAATACCCCCAAAGACTTGCCATCCACAGCGATGGCGTGCTGCTAGACCTTTGGCCTCCGCGGTCTCAGACGTCCCAACCCACGAGAGACGCATCAAGCCCCCCTCGTACTCATTCGATCGGCCCTGGTAGCCGCTGTCACATGCTGCGCAGCTTGCAGTTCAGAGCTCTTTCTTTGGAAGTGCCCCTATTTATGGGTTTAAATATTGTGCCTTTCACTCGTATTGGCGAATCAGGCGGAGGTGATATCAACACCACCCAAAATTACTAGCAAAATTACTAGCAACACCACTTTGGGTACAGGGTACCGATTTTCGGGTACACCTCGATGGGTTAAATATTACTAGGCTGACCCTTTAATAAATGTAAACAACCTTTGCGAAGATCGTGTCCTGCTGTGTGTCTTCTTCAGTTGCTTGATCTCTAGTTGCACTTCCCGCATACCATCGTAATGATCTGCGTGCAGTAGATATTCGCTGTCACTCCGAGGTCGTGACACCATGATCGTGTACTGGGCTTGGCGACCCGCCGATGGCGAGAGATCTTGATGGGAGCCTGATGGGAGCCTGATGCGAGCACGAAACAAAGGTACCCGATCTCCCTGGATGAACAAGCACGACACATTAGAAAATGCACCTACCGTCGTAGCAACCTGTACGATACCATACCGTATCAATGCCGCGCGGCAGGGATCGTTACGCAGGCGCTGCGGCAGCCCTGGCACGGCACCCATCAGGAGGCTAGCTCGGTAGCGGTGAATTGTTGCTACTTACTCTTCTTTGACGGCGGATCGCGTGGCAATCCGGGACCTGGGGGTTCGGGCGCAGTTGTGGTGCGCTGGCCGACTACTGGGGGTGCTTATCAATTGGTGTGGGCAGGCAGTATGTCCTATGCGGCCAGGTCGACCACCAACAACGTGGCCGAGTACATGGGACATATCGTAGGGATGACTGCATGCTGTCACCATGGATTCTCGCCCCTGCATGTAGTCGGGGACAGCGCGATGATCATCCGACAGCAATCCACCCGCACTCCCCCCAAAGCCAAGCACTTGGTGCCTCTATACTGGAGATGCAGAAGGCAGCTTGCTGGCACCCGGGTGTTAACTTGGCAACATCAACTTCGGGCACACAACAAAATGGCAGATTTCCTCGCGAATCAGGCGATGGATACACGGACGAGCATGCAATCGCGATTGGATCAGCACACGCTGCAGTCGGAGAGATGGAGCTCCTTGACCGCCATCGCGGGGGAGACATCGGGCATTGGATATTGAACAATACGGAGGTGGACTCGGACAGAGCCACAGTGTCAGTTCTTTAGGGAACGAGCACGGCTCAGGCTTCTGGCTATTAGGCTGAAGTCGGGGCACAGCTGTAGGATGATATAGAGGCAACCTACGGGACGGACATAGGAAGTCGTTAGCGAGGATGTTTATCGCTTCACAATTTCTTACCGCACTGTAAACAGCGTCTCTGTTGCCTCTTTAGTCCACACTTCTGGGTCGCTTTTGGACGGGCGGCCGCGCATCGTAGGCTTCTGGGCTCCACAACGAAGGAGGCCACACTCCATAACGAACAGAAGCGTTTTGATTGCATAAAAAAGAAAAGTGTGGCGAGGTCAAATTGCAAGTCAGCGCCTTCAGCATCAAGCGGGCCCCGTGCAGCTTCGAGAGGCGCGCTAAGCCCCAGCAGATATAGTCCACAACGGTCTCCACCCGTCATGAATGCTTACCCCGCATTACGATACACCATGCTGTCTTGTGGGCCAACCGCTTCGTCTGGGAGGACCGCAGAGGGAAGGAGAAGGCCGAGGTACGTGTATCATCTTCCGCAGCGCGTACGAGAAAAGCACACGTATTCGAGGGAGTAATTCAGTGCGGACTAGAGGAATTGAAGCGTACGGGGAGTAACCGTTTGTGTTGTGTCCTATAGCAACGCCAAACTGGAGGAGAGGATTGGACCGGACGCGATCTCAGCGATCTCGGACCAAGTGCAGGGCACGGTCTCGATGCACAAGGCATACAAGGACATCACCAGAAAGACTTGTAAGAGCATGAAGACTTTCAAGCGTATCTGGACTAGAGTCGCCGCTTCCGCGGCCAGCCTTGTTGCTCGCGGCGGCTACACTTTGAAGCACCACACGGAACAAGTGTTCCATCTCCACCAGCTCAAGCTTGCCCCCCAATAATGGTGAGTCCTTGGTGCAGGTTCCTAAATCCTGAAGGAAGCCGAGTCCGTGACGGCAAGCACACCTCGCTCAGAGCCTGGTAGGCTCTCCACCTAGCGAGGTCGAGAAACCTAGCACTAAACCAGAGGGCACATTGGATAATTATGAAAATAAGTCAAAACGAGACGCGGCGTTTGCATTTGATTCTTCGTTATCGATTCTTCTTCCTCCAGATTGCACCTCTGCCGTTTTGCACCCACGAGTTGGCGGTCTATGGTGTGGTAATAAAGCCTCGTGCCGTTTAAAGGTTGAGGGAGGCGGGGGTGCGTCTTGTCGAGGCAGGAAGATGAAGCTTCGCGCGAGGAATAGTAGGGGTGGTAGAGCGACGTCGCGGTGAGCGTCTTCCGTTGATACTGATGCCTTGAACTATCTTGTTGCAGGTGAAGTGACACGCCGTGCTGCAATGATCAAAACGAAGGTATTGTCAGTCAATTTGCCAGCACTGGTTGGTTTTCCTCACAAAACTCCGAGTTATTAAACGTTCCTTACTCATGAAACCAGATCATGACATCACCTTGCTGAGCATTGAAGTCCTAAAGGTCATCTGCCAAGATATTGCGGCTTGGCTGCGGTGGAGATCCAAGAATGTACACCCCCGGGCGTATAGCGGTTCCAACTTCCTCCACGGCCTGGCCAGTAACTGAACACGTGGAGACATTGTGGCCTCCAAAACCACACCTGCTACAGTGATATTCAGCTCGCGACTCCTTGCTTTCTGCCGATAGTTGTGACTGGAAGAAGGCATTATATCCGGGGTATCATCGAACTCGTCTACTGCTCCATCAGTCGACAGTGTGGTTTGTGCTGCGCTCAGCTGTGTGTGTCGAGTCCGAATTTCTTCACCCCTGCTGTGGATTCTTTTTTCACTACGTTGTATATCTGCTGCTCGTGCCTTACGAGCAGCAGCGCATCGCCCGCCTGGCGGTAAAGTGGTGCAGGTAAGACACTGTTTTTCACCGTGGATACCGTTTCGACCGGCAAGAAGATCTCTACCGAAGAAAATGCTTCATGCACCGTGCGTACCAAATACGCTGGATGAAAATACTGAAGCACTCTGTAGAGTGCGGGCATGCCCGGATTCTGCCGCTCGAGAGAATAGAGGACCGCTTGTACATGACAGCATGGAATTTGGAGTTGCTCGGAAAACCTGCATGGCCGACACTTCCCGCTCGCCATATTGGTTTCAACCATCATTGTGGATGATGCAACATCACTTCGGTCAAAAGGATCGAACACGTAGAAGCACGGCATCGTTGAGGGAACTACCGTGAGCTTTGCTACGTGCTTTTTTCATCAGAAAAGAGTTTCATCGCATGGGGAGTGATGTCAAATTTCTCTGCTACCCAACCTTCAGCTTCAGTCAGGAGCGCGTTACGTGTACAAACGGCTCGCAAGCAATAAGCTCGCATGGCTCGAAACACCAGATTATTGCGCGCACGTGTCCAAAGCAGTCCGTTATTGTCTCCTTCGACACCACTTGTTGAACGCACTCCGAAAAGAGAGGTAGCCGCGCGCCGTACGTCGTGGTGTCTTTCCAAATTGCCTCGAGCCACTGCATGTCGTCCGGACTTAACTCGCTTCCCCAGAACCGTCCAATTAGTTGGGTGGATCTTACGCAGATAAGAAGCGACAGATTCCTCTTTTTGTTTGCCATCGACAATCGACACGATAGCAGTGGGAAACGACTTTTGTACTTGAGCAATATTGCGCTCATATTCACGCACTGTGCGTGACGACTGCAACTGCATGATCTGACCATTAACGCTTTCCTTCTTCACATTGACCTTCTTAAACTTGTCAACTACATTGAAACGAATGTGGACTGCACAAAGTTTGATGTGAATCTGAAAGCCCAATTTGGCAAGTTCACATTGCGCTGCGAGTTGTTTTCCACGATCAGTGAATGTCGGGCGATCGTGCAAAGCAACATCTCCAGCGATACAGTTTTGAAAGAACCAAACGAAATTCTCCACAGTCTCTTTGTGAACGAAAGCTACAGCAACTGGGACTATCCTCTTGTGTCCGTCCTTTCTGACAAGTGTGAGACAAACCCCATTGTACCTAGGGTGCTTCATGTGCGTTCCATTGCACTCCCACACAGGTAGTAGCAGGTGTTGCACCTGAACAACAGATCCAATAGAAAGGAAAGCACGAAAAAAACGTCCGCAAGTGTCAAGTTGACAGCAGACTCGGGATCCGCTGTTCAGCTGGGCAAACAACTCCAAGTACGCCGGCAACGCCTTGAACTCGGCATCGTCATCGCTCTCCATGTCAGTTAAGGCAGCACTAATTTGTACAGGACAGCACTCTTATCGGATACATCAATGTTTTCGACGTTCGCCAAGTTGTTCACAACGCGGGATCTGCTGGTGCTGTATCCTTCTACAATTGATGCTTGGAATCCCGACATCATAGAAATCTGCCTCCCCGATGGGTTGGCTGTGCTACAGCAGCATTGCGCATGGTGGAGATTGAAGTTTGAGATGTACCATGAGTTATTCGGCAGGTGGCTCAGTTTAGAAGCAGGCCTCTTGCGATTGCTTTTGGTTTGCTCTTTGACTCGTCGTCGTGATAGCGACACAAACCACTTACAATCACTTGCAGTGCACACCCAGCGCCTGTAGTCGCCGCTGTTTTTCGCGATCTTCACATTCTTGTTCATGTTCACTGCGAAATCACGAAGAAACTTCCCTGCCACCTCTGGCGTTGGGAATACTGCATGCATTTCGATGTCTGCGTAGCCATACTCTCCCAGCAGGTCTATTGGCATTCTCAACGACACACCTTCCGCCCTCGCTTCTAGAAAGTGGCTTCCGTTGTGTGCGGGAGCTTGGTCCCAAAACGGTGTTGAAACGATCGTCTTTTTTATCCAATCAAAACGCTTCTGTTCGTTGAGGAGTGTGACCTCCTTCGTTGTGGAGCCCAGCGATAAACATCCCGTTAGCGATTAGAGTTTGACGTCAATGTACCTCACTGAAAAACGAAACGTATCAATGCCGCGAAGCGAGGTAAAATGTCGCTTTAGACCATCGCATAAAACCACATATCGCCTCGTTTAAAACGTGGCGAGTTTACCGCGATACCACCCACGAGCGCACATATTCTCTAGGAGTGTGCCAGTAGGTCGAGAAGTGTGTCATCAGGCGTGTCCAACGGTCACCTCCAGCGGGGGAGGGGTAATGCTGTCAGCGTGTGTCGTGCTGCGAGGTCGTGCTACCAGTGTGGTCGTGCTGCCAATCCAAGGTGTTGGTGTACCCGAAAATCGGTACCATGTACCCAAGGTGGTGTTGCTAGCAATTTTGGGTGGTGTTGATATCACCTCCCGAATCAGGGCTCCAAAAGTATCACTTTTAGTTGAAGGGCTAGGGGTTCAGCATAAATAAGGGTCTTCCAACGATTTGCTCAACCGTGCTTTTCGGGGTAAAATACTAGCACTTTTCATGCAAAGCCCCCAATGGCGTCCAGCTGGTCGCCATTGGGGGCTTTGACCGCAATAGAGGAGTTGAAACTATGCTTTGGTAGACCTTAAAATCAAATGCAAGGTGGAGCAAAAAACTATACTTAGTCCCTTTTTACCCTTCCTCTTTCAGTTTAACTAGCATTAACCTCAGTTTTAAGAAACGAAAATCGGACTTGAAGTCCGATTTTGGCGTCGGCAGATTAATGAAAGGGACAATACGCACAAACAAAAGCAAGTCAAGTGGCAGAAACATATGGTCGATCTGAATCGTACTTAACAAGATCAATAGCGAAAGCAGGTAAATTTCCGCTTCTTGCATATTTCAATACTTACAGGTACATTTTTTTTAAATACATATATAAAAATACACAAGCAACCAAACTCGGCATAAAGTTGTAAAACAAGCTCGGCAAAAATAAAGTTGTAAAACAAGAAAATATAATGAATAGTTTACGCTGAGCTTGCTCCGCACGCCTACCGCTTCTGGTGGTTCACGAAGCGCATGGAGAGCAGCGCCAGCGCGCGGAAGAACACGATGAAGGCCAGCACGATGGCGATGCTCTGCCAGATCTCGCTGTGCTTCATCAAGAAGACACTGTCCAGGTACTCCTTGACCGTCAGGTTGGTCGGGAGCGACGGCGGCACGCTCGTCAAGTGCTGGCAGCCGACGTCGCTGCCCACGCCGTCGCTGGCGCAGTTGCCGAACACGACGGCCGACATGGCCGCGAGCGTGTACTTCTGCGGCGTGATGTGGTGCAGCCACTTGTAGCCCGACGGCAGGTCTCCGGCCGGAGGAGTGAAGCCCATGAACAGCATGAAGATGAGCGCCACCAGCATGCCCAGGATCTGCGCCACCTCCACGTTCGGCAGCAGGAACACCATGAGCTCGCCGATGTACGCCTGCAGCAGCACATGCAGCGACAAGGCGACCCAGAACGTGAGGAAGGCGCCGAAGCCCGTGAAGCCCACCATCGGGTAGAAGATCGCCATGAACAGCAGCATGGCGCTGAAAGCGTACGGGATCTCCGTCACGCTCGAGCCGAAGAAGTACCAGAACGCGTTGTACGTCTGCGCGGCGCGCTCGCGGTAGAACACAGCGCGCTCCTGCGAAGCGACCGGCAGGCTGCTGCTGAACGAGACGATTCCGAGGAACGAGACCGTCAAGTACATCATGCCCATGCCCGAGTTGATGCCCGAGTACGACGTGTACTCGGCGCCGACATAAGTGATGCCGAAGACGAGTCCCAGCACGAACGAGACGAAGAAGCGCGTCAGGTTGAACGACGCCGTGCGCCAGTACATGCGGAAGAAGCGCTGCGTCAAGAGCCTCATTTGGGTCAGCTCCGTCGCGGCGCGCTTGTCAGCGTACTCCAGCGCCGGCAACGACGGCGACGGACGGGACACACCCTCGCGGTCCAGGTTCGACTGCAACATCTCAAAGTGCTTGCTCGCCTTGAAAACCTCCACGAAATCCGTCTTGTCGCCGTTGCTGTTGCCCACGCCGGCGCCGATCACCTCCAGCATCCACGTGGCCGGGTTGTAGTTGTCCTCCAGCTTGGCCACGCCGTCGATGGACTCGAAGTACGCGATCATCTCGCGCGCGTGCTTGCCCAGGTCGCCCACGAACACCGTCTCGCCACCGCGCTTCAGCAGCAACAAGCTGTCGAACACGCTGAAGACCTCCGTGGACGGCTGGTGGATCGTGCACACGACGGTGCGGCCCGTGTTGGCCACCTTGCGCACGCCGTCCATGATGAGCTTGGCGGAGCGCGCGTCCAAGCCGCTCGTGGGCTCGTCCAGGAACAGCACGCTGGGCTGCGCCGCCAGCTCCACGCCGATGGTCAGGCGCTTCATCTGCTCCACGGAGCTGCCGCGGATGATCTGGTCGGCGATCGGGTGCAGGTCCAGCAGGTCGAGGCACTCGTTCACCGAGTCGTACTTGTAGCTGTCGGGCACGTCCACGCCCTGGCGCAGGAACGCGCTGAACGTGAGCGCCTCGCGGATGGTGGCGGCGTCGGAGTGGATGTCCATCTGCTCGCAGTAGCCCGTGGACCGGCGGATGGCAAGGTCGGTGGCCGGGTGGCCGTTGAGCAGGATGTCTCCGCGGATCGTGCCTCCCGTCTTGCGTCCGGCGATGACGTCCATGAGCGTGGTCTTGCCTGCGCCGGAGGATCCCATGAGCGCGGTGATGGAGCCTGGCAGCGCGTATCCGCTGATGCCCTTGAGCAGGTCGATGGTGTCCTTGGGGTTGGTCGGGTCGGGCACGGTGTACCAGAGGTCCTTGAACGCAACGCTGACCGGCACGAAGTGCTTCTCCCTATCAGGAGCTACGGACAGTACAGCATCGCTTCCGGATGGCGAGCTGCGCGGCGTCTGAACGAGATTGTAGCCGTCCGACGTCTCGTTCTTGTCGAGCGTGACGTTCTCGGGACTCTCGTGTCGGTGGAACTCCAGCGCGACATACGAAAGGAACATGAAGAAAACGTACGCCGCCACCATGTACACGTAGCCGTACCAGAGCCAGAACTTGTCCGACGGCACCTCGAAAGTGCTGAGCGAGTAGTCTCCGACGGTCTGGTTGAAGCTCTCGCAGAAATTGACATCGCCGTACGTGCACGAGTCGAAGTGCGAGTCGCGGTACTGGTTCACCGCAAGCGCGCGCACGCTCCAGGCGATGGGGTTGATCCAGTACAGCCAAATGAGGTAGTCGGGGATCTGTTCTTTCGTGATCACGAAGCCTCCGAAAAGGATGAAGAGCAGAATCGAGACGCTGGAGATCGGGTTGGCCACGTTGAAATTGGGCGCGGCGGACGCCAGGAAGAAGAAGAAGGCCGTGCACGCGAGATTCGTGAGGCTCAGCACCAGCAGGAAGAGGAAGTACGCGCCGACCGTGTCCACGAAGCCGCACATCCAGTAGACAATGGTGCCGAACACCACGCTCTCCAGAACGATGGGAGGGATCTGGCTCACGGAGCTCGAGAGCACGTAGGACGCCGTCCGGAAGAAGTTGGCCCCGCGCTGCTTGTAGAACACCTCGCGCTGCGCGATGACCGTCGGGATCATCGCAGACTGGCCCAGTGACAAGGCCAGCACGGACGCGAAGATGATCCCCATGACCAACTGCGCGTTTGTCGGGTCGAACTGGTAGAAAACGCTCGAGTACAGCAGCCCCATGACGGTGTTCATGAAGAGCCGGCCGATGAGTGCCGTCGAGTCACGCATCGTGACCTTGATCTGCCGCCTCATGAGTAGAGCGGTGCTGTCCCAGAAGTTCTGGTGGAACTCGGGCAGGTCGTCCATGTGCGTCTCCTTGTCGTGAACGCGTCCGGGGTGCACCGGGCTTTCGAGGTCCTCGATCATTTGGTGGTAGGTCGACGAGCGCTCGAAAGAAGCGGCGAAGTCGCTGGCATACCGAGGGATGGTCAATCCTCGCGCCACTTCCACCTCATACTGTGCCTGCTTGCTGGTGCCCAGATCCAGTAGGAAGTCGGCCACGTCGCGGCGTGGAGGACACTTGAAGCCCAGGCTCTCGAAGTAGCTCAGCGCCTCGGCGCGCGGGCCGTGATACATGACGTGGCCCTCGTTGAGGATGACCACGTCGTCGAAGAGCTCGAAGACCTCGGGCGACGGCTGCAGCAGCGAGATGACCACGGTCTTGCGGAACTTCTTGGCGACGCTGCGCTGCGTGGTGATGATGTCGAAGGTGGCGGCGCTGTCGAGGCCCGTGCTGATCTCGTCCATCATCATGACGTACTTGTTGCCGAACTCCATCTCGCCCGTGGTCACGCGCTTGCGCTCTCCGCCGGACACGCCGCGCGTCATGGCGTCGCCGACGATGGTGTTCTGGCAGTTGTCGAGTCCGAGCTGCTGGATGACGATGTTCGGGTAGTGCTTGAACATGGCCCTGGCGGCGTCGAGCGCGGCCTTGTTCTCCTCGGGCGTGCCGTTGGTGAAGTGCTGCTCGGCTCGCTTTGAGAGACCGCCGCCGCAGCAGGTGTGTGCGAACTCGAGCGTCTCCTTCACCGTCAGGAGCGGGTAGTGCTTGTCACGCTGCGTGACGTAAGAGACGAACTGCGGTAGGCGTTTTTGCATTTCGCTGGACGGCGCGCCGTTGTACGTGACCTCGCCTTGCATGGTGACGTTCTTGTCGTTGGGGAAGCGGCCGCTGAGCAGCTTCATGAGCGAGGACTTGCCCGACCCGGGCTGGCCCAGCACCAGCGTGATGGTGCCCGGCTTGAAGACGCCGCTGACGTTCTTGAGGATCTGCTTCTTGACCGTGTGCTTGCTGGAGCGCGTCTCGCGGAAGCTCGTCTTAATGACGTTGACGAGCGTGGGCAGCTCCACGGAGGCGTCGGTCTCGTCCTTGACGACGATGTCGGCCGAGATGGAGACGTCCTTGAAGCGCACCTCCATCTGCGGGAGACTCTTGCCCAGCGCCTTCTCCATGCGGGAGGCGACGTGGTCGTGCAGCGCCTGTGGGCCCTGGGCCATGAGCGTCTTGCCGTTGTCGTACTCGATGGTGGCGCGCATGGGCGCGTCGGAAGAAGTGTCCGTAGCCATGGCTGTCTGCGGGTTAGAACAGGACCTTTCCTCCGCTGCGCTCCGAGTCGTCTGGACTGCGGTGCGTGTGCAAGCCGGTGTTGGCTCGAGGATTCAAATTGCGAAGTGGTCTGTCGGTAGGACAAGCTGGCGTTAAACTGAGTCCGAGGTCGCTGAACAGCCTGAACCACCACTGATAGATATCCCACTGTACCAAGCATATTTGTTTACGACTGGAGAGAGAGACCAATCAGGAGCGGGATTCGGATTATGGGACGGGAATCAACGACCATCACTCCTGCCATGGTGACTCCCGATGCACACCCGGCACCACCACGTGCACACGACACAGTGCACGCGACAACCGATGGTCTGCAATGCGGCTGCTGCGAGCCGACGATGTGGAGCATGCGCGTTTCCGTGGTTGTCGTTGCTATGGAAGGGCTTGCTACAACCCAGATCGATGCCGACAGTTCGACCTCGTGACCTACACGAACGCGACGAGCGAGAAAGCTGCGTTTGGAGCTGCGAGAAGGAGCGATCTGGACGTGGAATATCGTGACATGGTCGGGTCGAGTGTTGTTGCTACGCAAAATGTGTGCCAATATGATCATCATTCATGTGGCAATTTGTTCGGCGGTCGGCAACATCGTCAGCTCACCCTTGCGTGAGCCGCTACAACTCTTGGTGCATATTAAGGCGTGTGCCGTACGCTTGGCGCTCCTTGCCGCCTCCAGATCTCTCAGTTGACGTTGTATTAATAGAAGCCTTAGCGATATCATCTGATAACACATCGGCAAAGACGACGGGTATCCCATCCTGACGCCGTTAGGACAAGTTGCAAAGCCGTTAGGACAAGTTGCGCCAATTCATCATTCAAGAAGAGTTTGGCTTGCAATCTTTACATATTCGACACCTCGGTCCGAGGTCATTCCTTATTTAAGCCTTGGCTAGCACGATAAAGATGAAGAAGACTAAACTAAGCCAACTAACTGGAGGATTGGAGGTTGCAGAGTCAACGGACTAGTTTAGGATAAGTTGGCGAGGAAGCCAGCGTTTCCCAGTGTCGCAGTTACTAAACATAGAATGCCGCGGGAGATCGGTGAGCGCCCGACGAGGGCGCTCACTTTCAAATTCACCTCCCCACAGCTAACCCGCCACGCCACGCCCCTGGTGTGGTGGAGAAATGAAAAGATAATTTGCCCCAGCGCGGCATCGCTGGAAATATATAGTAGGTGAGGGATCCAGATTTGACGATGAAGTCTTCGGCTCGCAGCAGCCGCATTGTAGACCATCGGTTGTCGCGTGCACTGTGTCGTGTGCACGTGGTGGTGCCGGGTGTGCATCGGGAGTCACCATGGCAGGAGTGATGGTCGTTGATTCCCGTCCCATAATCCGAATCCCGCTCCTGATTGGTCTCTCTCTCCAGTCGTAAACAAATATGCTTGGTACAGTGGGATATCTATCAGTGGTGGTTCAGGCTGTTCAGCGACCTCGGACTCAGTTTAACGCCAGCTTGTCCTACCGACAGACCACTTCGCAATTTGAATCCTCGAGCCAACACCGGCTTGCACACGCACCGCAGTCCAGACGACTCGGAGCGCAGCGGAGGAAAGGTCCTGTTCTAACCCGCAGACAGCCATGGCTACGGACACTTCTTCCGACGCGCCCATGCGCGCCACCATCGAGTACGACAACGGCAAGACGCTCATGGCCCAGGGCCCACAGGCGCTGCACGACCACGTCGCCTCCCGCATGGAGAAGGCGCTGGGCAAGAGTCTCCCGCAGATGGAGGTGCGCTTCAAGGACGTCTCCATCTCGGCCGACATCGTCGTCAAGGACGAGACCGACGCCTCCGTGGAGCTGCCCACGCTCGTCAACGTCATTAAGACGAGCTTCCGCGAGACGCGCTCCAGCAAGCACACGGTCAAGAAGCAGATCCTCAAGAACGTCAGCGGCGTCTTCAAGCCGGGCACCATCACGCTGGTGCTGGGCCAGCCCGGGTCGGGCAAGTCCTCGCTCATGAAGCTGCTCAGCGGCCGCTTCCCCAACGACAAGAACGTCACCATGCAAGGCGAGGTCACGTACAACGGCGCGCCGTCCAGCGAAATGCAAAAACGCCTACCGCAGTTCGTCTCTTACGTCACGCAGCGTGACAAGCACTACCCGCTCCTGACGGTGAAGGAGACGCTCGAGTTCGCACACACCTGCTGCGGCGGCGGTCTCTCAAAGCGAGCCGAGCAGCACTTCACCAACGGCACGCCCGAGGAGAACAAGGCCGCGCTCGACGCCGCCAGGGCCATGTTCAAGCACTACCCGAACATCGTCATCCAGCAGCTCGGACTCGACAACTGCCAGAACACCATCGTCGGCGACGCCATGACGCGCGGCGTGTCCGGCGGAGAGCGCAAGCGCGTGACCACGGGCGAGATGGAGTTCGGCAACAAGTACGTCATGATGATGGACGAGATCAGCACGGGCCTCGACAGCGCCGCCACCTTCGACATCATCACCACGCAGCGCAGCGTCGCCAAGAAGTTCCGCAAGACCGTGGTCATCTCGCTGCTGCAGCCGTCGCCCGAGGTCTTCGAGCTCTTCGACGACGTGGTCATCCTCAACGAGGGCCACGTCATGTATCACGGCCCGCGCGCCGAGGCGCTGAGCTACTTCGAGAGCCTGGGCTTCAAGTGTCCTCCACGCCGCGACGTGGCCGACTTCCTACTGGATCTGGGCACCAGCAAGCAGGCACAGTATGAGGTGGAAGTGGCGCGAGGATTGACCATCCCTCGGTATGCCAGCGACTTCGCCGCTTCTTTCGAGCGCTCGTCGACCTACCACCAAATGATCGAGGACCTCGAAAGCCCGGTGCACCCCGGACGCGTTCACGACAAGGAGACGCACATGGACGACCTGCCCGAGTTCCACCAGAACTTCTGGGACAGCACCGCTCTACTCATGAGGCGGCAGATCAAGGTCACGATGCGTGACTCGACGGCACTCATCGGCCGGCTCTTCATGAACACCGTCATGGGGCTGCTGTACTCGAGCGTTTTCTACCAGTTCGACCCGACAAACGCGCAGTTGGTCATGGGGATCATCTTCGCGTCCGTGCTGGCCTTGTCACTGGGCCAGTCTGCGATGATCCCGACGGTCATCGCGCAGCGCGAGGTGTTCTACAAGCAGCGCGGGGCCAACTTCTTCCGGACGGCGTCCTACGTGCTCTCGAGCTCCGTGAGCCAGATCCCTCCCATCGTTCTGGAGAGCGTGGTGTTCGGCACCATTGTCTACTGGATGTGCGGCTTCGTGGACACGGTCGGCGCGTACTTCCTCTTCCTGCTGGTGCTGAGCCTCACGAATCTCGCGTGCACGGCCTTCTTCTTCTTCCTGGCGTCCGCCGCGCCCAATTTCAACGTGGCCAACCCGATCTCCAGCGTCTCGATTCTGCTCTTCATCCTTTTCGGAGGCTTCGTGATCACGAAAGAACAGATCCCCGACTACCTCATTTGGCTGTACTGGATCAACCCCATCGCCTGGAGCGTGCGCGCGCTTGCGGTGAACCAGTACCGCGACTCGCACTTCGACTCGTGCACGTACGGCGATGTCAATTTCTGCGAGAGCTTCAACCAGACCGTCGGAGACTACTCGCTCAGCACTTTCGAGGTGCCGTCGGACAAGTTCTGGCTCTGGTACGGCTACGTGTACATGGTGGCGGCGTACGTTTTCTTCATGTTCCTTTCGTATGTCGCGCTGGAGTTCCACCGACACGAGAGTCCCGAGAACGTCACGCTCGACAAGAACGAGACGTCGGACGGCTACAATCTCGTTCAGACGCCGCGCAGCTCGCCATCCGGAAGCGATGCTGTACTGTCCGTAGCTCCTGATAGGGAGAAGCACTTCGTGCCGGTCAGCGTTGCGTTCAAGGACCTCTGGTACACCGTGCCCGACCCGACCAACCCCAAGGACACCATCGACCTGCTCAAGGGCATCAGCGGATACGCGCTGCCAGGCTCCATCACCGCGCTCATGGGATCCTCCGGCGCAGGCAAGACCACGCTCATGGACGTCATCGCCGGACGCAAGACGGGAGGCACGATCCGCGGAGACATCCTGCTCAACGGCCACCCGGCCACCGACCTTGCCATCCGCCGGTCCACGGGCTACTGCGAGCAGATGGACATCCACTCCGACGCCGCCACCATCCGCGAGGCGCTCACGTTCAGCGCGTTCCTGCGCCAGGGCGTGGACGTGCCCGACAGCTACAAGTACGACTCGGTGAACGAGTGCCTCGACCTGCTGGACCTGCACCCGATCGCCGACCAGATCATCCGCGGCAGCTCCGTGGAGCAGATGAAGCGCCTGACCATCGGCGTGGAGCTGGCGGCGCAGCCCAGCGTGCTGTTCCTGGACGAGCCCACGAGCGGCTTGGACGCGCGCTCCGCCAAGCTCATCATGGACGGCGTGCGCAAGGTGGCCAACACGGGCCGCACCGTCGTGTGCACGATCCACCAGCCGTCCACGGAGGTCTTCAGCGTGTTCGACAGCTTGTTGCTGCTGAAGCGCGGTGGCGAGACGGTGTTCGTGGGCGACCTGGGCAAGCACGCGCGCGAGATGATCGCGTACTTCGAGTCCATCGACGGCGTGGCCAAGCTGGAGGACAACTACAACCCGGCCACGTGGATGCTGGAGGTGATCGGCGCCGGCGTGGGCAACAGCAACGGCGACAAGACGGATTTCGTGGAGGTTTTCAAGGCGAGCAAGCACTTTGAGATGTTGCAGTCGAACCTGGACCGCGAGGGTGTGTCCCGTCCGTCGCCGTCGTTGCCGGCGCTGGAGTACGCTGACAAGCGCGCCGCGACGGAGCTGACCCAAATGAGGCTCTTGACGCAGCGCTTCTTCCGCATGTACTGGCGCACGGCGTCGTTCAACCTGACGCGCTTCTTCGTCTCGTTCGTGCTGGGACTCGTCTTCGGCATCACTTATGTCGGCGCCGAGTACACGTCGTACTCGGGCATCAACTCGGGCATGGGCATGATGTACTTGACGGTCTCGTTCCTCGGAATCGTCTCGTTCAGCAGCAGCCTGCCGGTCGCTTCGCAGGAGCGCGCTGTGTTCTACCGCGAGCGCGCCGCGCAGACGTACAACGCGTTCTGGTACTTCTTCGGCTCGAGCGTGACGGAGATCCCGTACGCTTTCAGCGCCATGCTGCTGTTCATGGCGATCTTCTACCCGATGGTGGGCTTCACGGGCTTCGGCGCCTTCCTCACGTTCTGGGTCGCCTTGTCGCTGCATGTGCTGCTGCAGGCGTACATCGGCGAGCTCATGGTGTTCCTGCTGCCGAACGTGGAGGTGGCGCAGATCCTGGGCATGCTGGTGGCGCTCATCTTCATGCTGTTCATGGGCTTCACTCCTCCGGCCGGAGACCTGCCGTCGGGCTACAAGTGGCTGCACCACATCACGCCGCAGAAGTACACGCTCGCGGCCATGTCGGCCGTCGTGTTCGGCAACTGCGCCAGCGACGGCGTGGGCAGCGACGTCGGCTGCCAGCACTTGACGAGCGTGCCGCCGTCGCTCCCGACCAACCTGACGGTCAAGGAGTACCTGGACAGCGTCTTCTTGATGAAGCACAGCGAGATCTGGCAGAGCATCGCCATCGTGCTGGCCTTCATCGTGTTCTTCCGCGCGCTGGCGCTGCTCTCCATGCGCTTCGTGAACCACCAGAAGCGGTAGGCGTGCGGAGCAAGCTCAGCGTAAACTATTCATTATATTTTCTTGTTTTACAACTTTATTTTTGCCGAGCTTGTTTTACAACTTTATGCCAAGTTTGGTTGCTTGTGTATTTTTATATATGTATTTAAAAAAAATGTACCTGTAAGTATTGAAATATGCAAGAAGCGGAAATTTACCTGCTTTCGCTATTGATCTTGTTAAGTACGATTCAGATCGACCATATGTTTCTGCCACTTGACTTGCTTTTGTTTGTGCGTACAGTCACGACCATCACTTCCGACACCGGGGTCTGCCTATAACCCGACCAAAATAGTACACATTTGAGTATCGTTTTAAGCAGGTAAATTTTGATTTTCCCGCCTCCATCAATTTTCCCGCCCACCTGCCGACTCGAGGAGATCAAGCTCATTTTAAACACGCCCTGTAGCAAGCAAGCAGCATGGGACGCTGGATGAAGATTGATCAGAAGCGGGCTGTCATCAGAAAGGCGAAGGCCAACCCAGCGATGAGCCAGGAAGCGTTGGCTGTTTGGGCGAAGACTGAATTCAAGCTGCGCAAGAAACCGGCCAGGAACACCATCAGCGACGTACTCAAGCATGCCGCTGCCATCCTGAGTGATTCGTATGGCGATGGCAGCCGCCGGAAGCCTCTTCAAGTGATCTCGCCTACGCTAGAGAAGCAGCTCGCCGCTTGGATTGAGAGCGTCGAGCAACTGAACGTGTGTCTGTCGCGCGAGCTCATTACCATGAAAGCTCGCGAGTTGCAATCTCGCTTGTGTGATGCCTGGGATCTAAACTTTTCCGTGGGTTGGATGACCGGTTTCTTGCGAAGGCATGGTTTGCGCTTCCGGCAGCTTCACGGAGAAGCTGCCTCCGCGGATCCGGTCGCTGTTCAAGAAGGTCTACGTAGGGTCCAACAGGTAACAGACTTGTACGCTGCTGAAGATATCTATAACATGGATGAGACTGGTCTTTGCTATGCTATGGCGCCGACACGTTCTATCTGCTCTAGCAAGATGCGCGGCGTCAAAAAGAACAAGACAAGAATAACACTGGCAATGACGGCTAACGCTGATGGATCGGACGCTCTTCCTATCCTGTATCTGGGACGCGCGAAGAATCCGCGCTGCTACAACAAGAAGTCGGCGGAGCAGCTAGGGTTCCAGTACCAAGCAAACACGAAGGCGTGGATGACGAGGAAGGTGTTCCAGGACTGGGTGCGCGGCATAGATCGCGATATGCGTTCGGCGGGGCGTCATATCCTGCTTCTACTCGACAATGCTTCTTCCCACCAGACTGGAGACCTCCACCTGACCAACGTGACTATCGAGCATCTCCCTCCAAACACTACTGCGTTCCTGCAGCCCATGGACGCTGGGATAATAGCGTCGTTCAAGGCGGGGTACAAGAAGAAACAGCTCCTGTGGGTCTTCAACCAGATCCGTGAGCCTACGTCGATGAAGAAAAAACCCTACGCTGTGGATCAGCTGCAAGCGATGCGGTGGAGTGACGAGGTCTGGCAAGACATCAGAGGAAAGCAGACGATCAAGAACTGCTTCCGCCACACCGGTATCTGCTTCCTTGGTCCAAAGGAAGATGCGGACGATGCTGCTGACTGCAGCTACGGCGATGACGTTGAAATGAGCGACGTCATGCTCCGACTTGCCACTATGCAGATTTAGTTTCGCCAACTAATAACCTTTAATGAAGCAAGTCCCTTTTATAATTAATGCTTTGCACTGGGTGTCGGAAGTGCGAGTACAGATTGTATTGTCCCTTTCATTAATCTGCCGACGCCAAAATCGGACTTCAAGTCCGATTTTCGTTTCTTAAAACTGAGGTTAATGCTAGTTAAACTGAAAGAGGAAGGGTAAAAAGGGACTAAGTATAGTTTTTTGCTCCACCTTGCATTTGATTTTAAGGTCTACCAAAGCATAGTTTCAACTCCTCTATTGCGGTCAAAGCCCCCAATGGCGACCAGCTGGACGCCATTGGGGGCTTTGCATGAAAAGTGCTAGTATTTTACCCCGAAAAGCACGGTTGAGCAAATCGTTGGAAGACCCTTATTTATGCTGAACCCCTAGCCCTTCAACTAAAAGTGATACTTTTGGAGCCCTGATTCGGGAGGTGATATCAATACCACCCAAAATTGCTAGCAACACCACCTTGGGTACATGGTACCGATTTTCGGGTACACCAACACCTTGGATTGGCAGCACGACCACACTGGTAGCACGACCTCGCAGCACGACACACGCTGACAGCATTACCCCTCCCCCGCTGGAGGTGACCGTTGGACACGCCTGATGACACACTTCTCGACCTACTGGCACACTCCTAGAGAATATGTGCGCTCGTGGGTGGTATCGCGGTAAACTCGCCACGTTTTAAACGAGGCGATATGTGATTTTGTGCGATGGTCTAAAGCGACATTTTACCTCGCTTCGCGGCATTGATACGTTTCTTTTTTCAGTGAGGTACGTTGATGTCACTTAACTCTAATCGCTAACGACTTCCTATGTCCGTCCCGTAGGTTGCCTCTATATCATCCTACAGCTGTGCCCCGACTTCAGCCTAATAGCCAGAAGCCTGAGCCGTGCTCGTTCCCTAAAGAACTGACACTGTGGCTCTGTCCGAGTCCACGTCCGTATTGTTCAATATCCAATGCCCGATGTCTCCCCCGCGATGGCGGTCAAGGAGCTCCATCTCTCCGACTGCAGCGTGTGCTGATCCAATCGCGATTGCATGCTCGTCCGTGTATCCATCGCCTGATTCGCGAGGAAATCTGCCATTTTGTTGTGTGCCCGAAGGTGATGTTGCCATGTTAACACCCGGGTGCCAGCAAGCTGCCTTCTGCATCTCCAGTATAGAGGCACCAAGTGCTTGGATTTGGGGGGAGTGCGGGTGGATTGCTGTGAAACGTCCTATTGAAGATTGATATACCTATAGTAACACTAATTTAGGCACCGTTCAGCTAGGTGTACTGCCTAAAGTAGTGTTAGATCAGGGGTCTGTAGAAAATAGCGACGGGACAGACCCGTTTGGGGTTGGCACGTCGGGTTATTATACAGGCTACTGCAATAGTCAATGCCCAAAATAGTCAGCTATTTTGAGCGGAATACGTTAAATTATTGAATTACTACGCAATAAGATGAAAATTACTTGATTTCGCTATCTTGTGAAGTACCATCAGATCGACCTTATGTTGACACTTGACATGCTTTTGTATGGACGGTATTTAATACTGGAATAGCAGTATCCGGAGGTGCTGTGGCCAACACACATTAATTCGGCGGTCCTTCGGTAACCGAGGCAGGTAAAACTGAAGCCGGTTGAGGCCTCAATAGTACCGATGTGTTTTGACTTAAGGGGAGAAAATATATTGCATATTAATATGTAGTTATTTATTTTGTTTGTTTATTTGGAAGTGAGGTACATTAATGTCATTCAGCTAAAGCTAACGCCACCTAAAGTCCTTTACTTGCTCATGCCAGTACTGCAATCAGCAAGTTTGCGGTCTCCTTCGTGCTAGCACCGGTGGGAGCCGCCCCCCGTGTGGTTACACCGCGCCTCCGGTGGTCCCGTCCAGCTGCACATTCTCGTTTCCGTCTGCCAATGTAGCGTGTCTTCTGCGGCGAAAGCTAAGACAGCCGCCCATCTTGCTCCTCCACGGGAGTCTGCGTGGGCTATCCATTCCAGCCCTGTAGAGGTTGTTGCCACCACCTGGGTGATCGCGTGTACCGTCCTGAGGCGATCTCGCGGGTGCACCACCCAACTGGACACGCCGATCACGTCCGCTGTCCTGCGTGCTGCCCAGTAAGGCGTTTTGAGGTCCGCCGCTCTTGGCGGTGTCCTCGTTTCGTGTTGCCTGCTGACGACCTGATTGCCGCCTACCACGTGTACCGGTCCCCAGTCATTTCTCTGACATACCTTCAGACCTTTGAGCAACCCCAGGTGCTGCGCTCTGTGACCGCTCGTCATGGTCCCCGCGTAAGTTTGTCCATCAATATACTGAACTTGAAACAGCCCCGTCACCGTGTGCAGGCGCACCACCATTACCCCGGATACTCCAGTCGCCGTTGACTCGCAGATCCGTCCGGTGTGAAATACGATCCGCCTTCGTGGTTGTCCCTGGCGTGTCCGTCCATGCCCCGCCTAGTACAGCGCATATGACCCGTCCAGCCGTCGCGATAGCCTGGTCGTGTGTCCCTTTGGCGTGTTCTCTCACTATGTGCGCATGTCCACTGCGCAGCCTCGATGCAAACATGGCCTCATGATGCTCTTTCGTGAGCACATTATGCTCGTCAAAGTGAGCCACTCTCCACCGACACACACTGTGGAAGTATAGAGCTGCCCCGAGACGCCAACATTGAGCGGTGATCCGCTCCACAACACCCCCGATTCCGCCAATTGTATCATCGAGACATTCCACGACGTACTGGCCCGTTGCCTCTAAGATGTCGTTGGGTACCGCTTCCAAGGTAAGGGAGAAGAAATCTTTCTCAGGATTGGCGATCCTCCTACCAGCCGACCTCCACCGAGAGAGAAAAAGAGTCCTGAGCGTCTTCGCCGCAGGGCAGTCCCAAAACACATGAAACAAGTTGACCCGGCCCCTCCGAGCACAGATGTCGTGTGGGCAGTGAAGCCCCGCCGTAAGTGGGTCATACACCGACAAAGCGTGGTACTTGAGACGGAAAAGCAGTTAGGATCCCCAAGGGGTGAGCCCCACCACCCTGCGAATTTTGCTCCAGTGCAGCAACTCCAATCCCTCCGCTGCGCTGCTGCTGTGACTGACCCAGCGTTCCTTGGCCTTCGTGAGGAGCCGGGTGCCCCGCTCCCGGTCTCTTTTGGCTATCCGAGCTTTGAACAAGCTGCGGGACACCTCCACCCTGCGTCGGCCGGCCCACAAGCACACCACCCGCGCAAGTCGCGGGTGTGGATGCACGCGCTCCACTTTCGTGTGGTCTCCTACCACCCGCTGGACATGCTGCTCAAGTTCGCGGTGAGTCCGGACAGGGCTGACAGGAGGTTGAGGCTGCGCTGCTGCCCCTAGTTGCTCCACCCTTCCAGCCTCGGTGAGAGTAAGCCTTAGTCCGACGTGATCCTTTGCTTTCGTGAAATACTGGATTCCGCCGCCAAACTCCCCGCGCCTCAGGAGCTGTGGAAAATTCAAGACCAACAAGCGCATTAGGTGTCCAATCTGACGCCGGATCGCCGCGGTCACCTGCTTCGTGAGTGCGGTGACGCGTAGATCGCCGTCGCGGGACCACGTCCAGTGGACCACGTCCTTGATCTGGTGTCCAAGGTGGCATAGCATCCGATACTGAGTGTTCGGATTCACCATGTGCCCCCTCTGGAGCATGGAGCCTCAGGGTCTTGAGCACCAAATGCGGGACCCACTCTCGACAAAAGACGCCATTCGTAGTTTCTTCCGGCTTGATGCAGCGGCGACTGAGTGACCCCGTATACGATATAATCACCATCGTCGCCTGCCGCCCCGTCCATCGGAGCTCTCCGTCATCCCCAAAATACTCAAGACAGGCCAAGCCCGACACCATGTGAGCCTTGTCCTTGGTCCCCGCCGTGCCGCCGTGGAGGACCACCTGGGTGACTCCCGCCGCCCATAGGGTCGACCTCCATTGGTTTCCGCCTCGGTGCAGCGGTGCAACGCTCGGAGCCACCATGAGGTGTCTTCTCTCCGATCGCCCACTGGGATCTCCTAGTACGTCGCCGACAATCAGCTGATCCGGACGGGACCATTGCGCCCACGCCGCAACTGTGACAGCCGCCATCGCAAGTAGTTCCAGCTTCAGCGCCGGGGCCGCGATACCTCCTCGATTACGTGGCAAAGCTGCCACCTGAGCGTTAATCCATGCCCTCCCGGTGATTATCCTCGGTGTGAATTGCGCATGCCAGATGTAGTTATGAATGCTACGTTGAAAACGTTCCACAATTGCCTGTTTGGGCCATTGGTGGCGCCCAATGTAGAGTAGCTTGGGAATCACTATTGCGGCCGCCACCATGCTTCTCGGATCCGTTGTGGTCGTCTTCTGCATCGCCAGGGCGAGTCTAGTTGCCAGTTGCGAGTGAGCCAAGTTCCAGGTGTACTCGGCATCCGGGCAGCTGCCAACCTGAACACCGAGGTATCGGGATAGCTGGTCGACTGCCTGTAGCCTTAGAGGACTCGGTAGTAGTAGCCCCCTGTGAGCGAGGTCCGGGTGGAGCGCGACGACAAGGGTCTTGCCCTCATTAAGCTTCAATCCCGATGCCAACGCAAAACACCTAGTGACCGCCATGACTATCGGGACCTCCCTCACCGACTTCACATAACTGGCTGTGTCATCCGCATAGCCCCGACCCTCAGTGGCAATTTGCCTGCCCGGCTCCGCAGTGTAATGCCTGTGAGCTCTGGATGGTTGTCGAGTCTTCGGTAAAGAGCTTCCAGTACTAGGATGAAAATAAGCGGTGCCAGCGGGCACCCCTGCCGAATTCCACACGTGACCTCCACCCATCGGGACCTGAATCCATTTGCCAAGAAACGCACACGGGTTCCCTCGTGAAGCGCTCTCATCACCACCACAAAGGCTATCGGAAAGCCCAACCATAGCAGCACCGCATACAGAAACTCTCTGTCGACCGAATCATATGCCTTGCAAAAATCTAAAAGCAGAGCTCGTGCCTACGCAAATTCGGGGTTGTGTTGAGCCTCGATCTGGGCTGCCGTAAAAGATCAATGGTAGAGTGAATCGTGCGATCCGGGACAAAACCATTCTGATTGAGATGAATGATCGCAGGGAGCTTCCTGCTTGCTCTCGTCGCCAGGATTCTGGTGAGGATTTTATAATCGGAGTTCATAAGCGAGAGCGGGCGAAAATTGAGAGGGTTTTGAGGGGCCCCACCCTTCTTCAGGCAAAAAAATGTCCGCCTCCAGGAAGGAAGGCGGCATAATACCACTGTGGTACCAGCAATTGAGCAGAATCGTCAGGATCGGGATCAGCTCCTTCGCAAAGTCACGGTACCAGTCATTTCCCAGTCTGTCAGGGCCGCAGGCCTTCCCAGCCTTGGACGCACCGATCGCTACCGCCACTTCATCCTCCGAGAAAGGTTCCATTAGGTCAGCAAATTGTTCAGTATATTGTCCGGGATCGCCTAATCATTTGAGAGCCATTTGCCTAGCCTCCTCCGTGCATGGTTCCTGTTGGAAAATCTCCGTCCAAGCATCAGCCAATGTATCTGGCTGTTCATGAACTCCCTGCTCTTGCTGACCTTTTGCTGCATCCAGCCGATGAATCACATTGTCCCCATATTTGCTGCTGATCCGCCGGTAGAAATGTTTGGAGGAGACGCCAGGGCGATATCCACTCTGCCCGAAAAGTCTCCGCTGACGCAGGGCCAGACGTCCACGCATGCAATCCGTGATTGCATTCCGGACTCTCTGAAGCGGGGTGTCTCCTCTCCCCTCCTTGAGAGACATAGCCGCCAAGCCTGCCGTGATAGACTCCACCGATGCCGCAACGCCCGCCTCTGCCTCCAGAATTCTTCGCTCCTGCCGCAGCAGCCGTCGGCACCGCTGTTTGTATGTGGCTCGTGCAGTTTTCCTGCGCTGTTTTATGATGCGCAAAGTCTCCACTCGAATGTTCGTCTTCGTGTTCTCCCAGTCTGTCGCTAGTGTCGTGGCATCCAGATTGCCACTAAGCAACGTCGCGTGAAATCCCTCCAGCCGCTTCTTCGTCGCCACTGTCACCTGCTCCACCGCGATGAGCGGCGGTGGATACACCCTGGCTGGTTTGCGTATGCGCATGGGGTCATGTGGGTCCACGAGATGTAATCGTACTGCTTGGTGATCGGCTCTCGCCCCTGGGTGGCGGACATCCACCTTGGCCACCCTGTCCACCATGTCCGCAGATGTGTACCAGCGATCCAAACGTGCCGACGCTTCCGTCCCAGACGGAAGGATGTATCGGTACGTGTGCGTCTGCTCATAGAATTCCCGGAGTCGTTTCTCAGTCCTCTCCACCGGCAGCGAAATGGCATCTTCCAGGCCCTACCTGATCAGCAATGCCCCGAGCGCAGCAGACTCATGACCGGATCGCTCGCGGAAGTGACTGCGGTCCAACCTTGGATCCATAGTGCAGTTGAAATCACCACCGACCAGCATTCTAGATCTCGTTGGCAAGTCGATCGAGAAAAGGTCCCAGTAGTAATCTTCTCTCGGCCGTGTTGATGTGGTGCGAATATGCAGATATATAACATCACCTCGCCGTCGTGCCGCCCAGTCACCACCATAAAGTGAGGCGACCATTGTGCCTGCATCGCTGGTTTCACATCCTTCAGCCGGCCGTATGGGTCCACTAAGATAGCAACCCCTCCTTTCTTGTCTGCCGATGGTGACCAAAACGAGAGTGGTGGGCATTCTGGCCCCACCCGAAAACCCCACGTCCTGGCATGCAGTCCGGTGAAAAACTCCACATCTCCTTCCTCCACATGTGTCTCTTGAAGAAAAATCACGTCCTGCCGTCCATGTTCATCTTCCCGTTTTAGCGCCCTCATCCACTCGTCTCGGTGCGCCGCATTCGCCCCAAAACCATTGACATTCTGCGTGACGCAGCTATAAGTGCGTTCCGCTGGGTGAAGGTCCGGCTTCTCTTGCCGCGTTTGAAGATCTATCCTAGCTTCTTCCTCCTTGTTCTTAGTAATCCTGCCCCGTTTTGCGTGTTTAAACTTCCCCCGGAGATGGAGCAGCCTCGTTTTCTCATCAACAGTCGGGAAAAAGTCTCCTAATTGTCGCTGGCGAGGCTGCCTGCCATTGTGTCTTGACTGCCGTTCACGCCGTCGTCCAGACTGTGTTGGCCGATCCCTTGACCGGCCTCGTGATTCCGCACCACCTTGTGGTGCCGAAATCACGGCTTGGGCCGCGGGGCCCTTAGTAACGAAGTTGGGCCGACAGACCCGCTTCCATCGAAGTTAGTCTGTCTTCCCACGTGAGGCCGCTGGGCAGCACCACAGCGGCACTCCACTGCCCCCGCTCCGCCACCAAGTCACACAAAGTCTGAGCTGCGGGGTGTCCGGGTATATTGAAACCCGAGATGTGCCCTAGGTACCATCCCCATGGACGTCGTTCTCCAGGCCCACACTGTGAAAGGGAGCGTATGCAGTATATACCATTTCTCCAGCGTCACTGTGGCCGGCCGGCTGCAGTAATTGGTTTGCGGGCGAAGCTGTTGCAGGCGTGCCCATCGATGCCGCTCCCCGGCCACAGTCTGGTCCTGCTGATCCCCTTCGCGTAAAATGCATGCAGCGAGCCACGCCCGGCAATGCTCCTCCGTATCTCCGTTAGACGTCGGGTCATGTAACGCGGTGCGTATCGTCGCCACCTGGACGTCGTAAGCCTCTAGTTCACCCCACCGTTGTAGCACCTTCTTGGGCAGTTGCTTAGCCGCCAGCTCCGGGTACGGTAAGTAGCCAAATAAGCCGTGCAGTTCCAGACGATGCGCTACTAGCCACGGCATCATGTCTGGAAGATTACGTTGTCCTTCCTGGAGTCCCTCCAGACGCGCTTCCGCGGTGGCAGCCCGACACCAGGCTTTGACTGCTTCCGAGTTCGCGCGCAACAGTTATCGGAGTTTGTTGCGATCCGGTAAGAGCTCCGGCTCCATCCCAATCGAGTCCAGAATCCGTTGCATTTGAGGCAATGCTACCCGACTATGTGGAGGTAGGGGAAGTACTTGGAATGTTCCTGCGGCCTGCGTTCACTGTTCCCGGCAGGGATGCCGTCCTCTTGCTGCGTCACAGGTCCCGCTGCTGCTTGTAATCTGTCTCCTTCAGCCCCAAGAGAAGCTTCCATGTGCGCAATATCGAATCCGTCAGCGTTCAGCCTGGGGAGACCTAGCCGATCGTGGATCACATCCAGTCTGTCGCGGTGCTCCATACCGCCGATGAGAATCATATCCACCTCACCTCCTCCATGCGGTCCTGACTGTAGTCCATGTGCGCGATGATCTCTTCAAAAAACGGGTACGTGGAGCAGTTAGACTCAGCAAACTGCCTGTCGCCTTCCGCCAACCACCGCGTGGATATCGTGCCATGGTGCACTCCATAAAAATGCCCTTCGTGCCGCTTGAGCACGAGCATGACCGGCATCACGTGTAGCCGCGCATAATGGCCCAGCATGAGCTTCGCCTCCTGGTCGTCCATGGCGCCGCCACAACCAGTTTCATGCGTTCCACCATCCGCGGTGTTGTATGTCTTGTGGTAATACCGTTGAACGTGCGCATCGTTGTTGGTGTCTACCTCCAGCACGAAAAGTGGTTCACCCAAGAATTATGCCATGGCCCGGAGCACTTCTGCACCCGCCCAGAACTCAGACGGTATCTGTGTGTTCACCGATCGCGCGCGCTCCTGCACATAATGCGCATACAGTGTGGCCGTCACCGCTGCCCGGTCCTTGGGGGTGGGCTGTTGGGGATACAACCGTCGTAACTCAAACTTGGGGTCCAGCACGCCACACTCGACATCCATCGCCAGATTATGCATTATCAAGGTGTAGATGCTGCGCTTGATGCTATTGTTGCCGCGGACTACTTCACTCGTGAAGTGGAGACTTCCCCCTTCCACGTACGAAGAGGTTGCGTAGAATGCTGAGTAAGCGCATTGGCCATTCGGTGGAACTGCAATGAGCAACCCGCCGAACAGTCGGAGAAAAACTGGGAGCTGTTGCGGCATCCCGACCGGGTGCGCAATCCGTGCCATGGCAAACCCATCCTGACTCAGAGGATTGCGCTCCTCTCTCTGGTCTTGTCCCTCTACCTGTGCTGGGCTGGGGGAACATCGACCGGACTGGAGTTGCCTCCGTCGGTGGACTCCACAGGTGAGCTGTCATCCGCCATATCGTCCGAGTCGTTGGGCGGCGTAGCAGGGGAGTAGGGGAATGCTGAGCCTGGTGTCGACGCGAAAGATTCCGGTTGGGAGGGCGCCGAAGACCCCACATAGCCTGAAAGTGAGGACGCACAGTCACTGTCCACATCCATGTCGAGTGCCGGTGTAGTTGTCTCTGGCCGTGGCGCTGATGCAGGTGTGGCACCCACGCCTTCCTCGACTAGCGATTCAGCCGGCCTGGCCAGATGATCACCGTCGTACGCATACGGAGCTTCCTCCTCTCCTTCATCTTCGCTATCAGCATCGTCGCTATCGCTGGAAACCTCATCCAGTTCCGCGAAGCGACCGCGAGCACGTTCCCTGTTGAAGCTCGCATACCCCGGTGGGTTGGGAGCCCCTCCCTTGCCGTTTTAGCCTTAACCTTCCTCGTGTGGCTCTTGGTCGCAGGCGCCGGCGTGTTCCTCTCAAGAGGAGGCTTGTCGTTCCCTGATCCCGCTGCCGGGTGGGTGGCCCTGGTCTGTTTCTCCTTCATACGTTGGCCTTGCCGGCCGCACGAGACTTCGCGGATGTACTCTGCACCACACTGTACCCACCTGCATCCGGGGGCTGGATCTGTGCGTCCGACTTGCCTGCAGCAGGTCCGTCCGCCGAAGTGTGACTGGCATCTCCGTTGGACTTCGGCGTGGCCCCATCTGCCTCTGTGGCCGGGTAATATCCTGTACGGAGTTTTCCGGTACGGAGTTTTCTTCGACAACCTTCAAGCTGACACCAGCAATCGCCCCCAATTCTGCCTCGATTTCCCCTTGAAGTGTCGACAGGAAACCCTGCAGGCTGTCTCCATCCGAATGTCGGTATTGCATCGCCACCCCAACCTGATAGTGAGGAAGAGGCCATTCGTACACGCGCTTGTGCTTGTTTTGCACTCGTGCAATATGCGTGGGCTGTGCTCTGCAGAATCCGTCGTGTGGTACGGCGCAAAACAGCGCCCGCACGGTAGGCGAGGATGCACCAGGTGGTGGTGCACGGTCACCGCCGTGCCGCCGAAGTCTATCTTGGTGACTCCACTGAGTTCTGACGGGCATTCCTGTCCATTGAAGTGGATCACCACATAGCGGTTGTCCACCACCTCAGTTGAGTCCACACGCGGTCGCTCCGCATTGGCAATTGAGACTCCAGGTATCTTGGCAAGAATCGCCAGCAGTGACACCATGCCCGGAGACCCCAAGTTGTAGATGCGCACCGCATACTGTCGCCGGAGCTGAGCTGGGCGTAGGATGCCAGCACTGGCGCCTCCATTGGAGTCCTCGAGTTCAATGTACGTCCCTTGAAGACGCAGCGCAACGCCGTTGTGAGCCGAAGCCAGTCTGCGCGAATGGAAGACGAAACGGAGCGTGTGAACACCATCTAAATGCAGTATCTTGACATCGTCCATGAGGCTCTTGATCATCTCCCGACCTCTTGCGGTGTCGGAGTTGGCCTTGTACAGCAGACCGAAAAGGGCATGATGCGTCATGCTCTTGCGTAACTTCGCCCATGGTGATACATCCGCCGTCAACGCTGTTTCGATGTGCGTCTCATGGAACTGTTCCATCATCGCCCTTTGAAGCAAGGGCATCGTGGCATTCAGGAAAATGGTGTCGTCACAGAGGAGGAAGCATCTTCGCCACCCGGCTGTCCACTGTGTGGTGTGGACCACCTGAAGGAAGTCACTGGTTGGAGCGCCCTCCTTGGCGTCTCCTGCGGCGTCCTTCTGTTCTGCTTTCCTGCCGCCCTCCGCGACGGGAGGACCAGGACCTTGTCCGCCCCTATCGTCGGGAGGATCCGAAGCCATGCTGGCGTTGGAGGAGTCGGGGTCCCTTGTAGTGTCAGCTCCTGCTGATGGCCCGCTCGCTGTGTCGGCGGGGTTCCTCGTGGCAAAACCTGGCACCGGTTCCCGGGGAATTTGCAGAGTGGTTATTTATTTTGATGGGAAATATTTCCAAAGGATAACCCATGCATTTCTCCGGTTATACAAAAGAAAACTGTGTAAACCGTAGACCAGATTGAGCACATCGCATGCGCTGAGTTTTTCGAGTGAAACATGGAGGCTTTTAACCCTTTCGTGGTAGAAGGGCTAAATTACTTAGGCTTGTATGGTATAGTTTAGTCAAAGGACTTGCCAAGGGTTAAGCCTCCATGTTTACCATTTAAAAATGATATCATACATTAATTAGGACAGGGTTTTGGCTTCAAAGAAGCATAAAGGAAAACGTATACGTTAATTACAAGAAGGACCGTGTGTGCATTGATGCGAAACTATACGTTATTTATCTACGTGCCGCGCAGATTCTGCGGCTGCGAAGCAGGCGCAGAAGATGCGTTAAGGCCTCGCTTACCTGTGTGGACGGTGGGCTCAAGTAGTTTAGAGCAAGACACTACCAGCCCAATCCTCTAGTTGCATATGTATTTTGTCATGTCAGCGGTGCGAGTAAGCGGTCGAAATAAAATGCTCCACCCCTTCGAGATAGTTGTCGTCCAAACACTAAAACACGCAGAGGTACATGAAGATGGTAAAACTATGATGCAGCTTCGGTGCTTTACTTTCTTTGACGGCGTTGATCGGACATCGTGCTAGCCTTGGTTCACTCTGCGGTACAAAGTGTTTGGCGCCATGCAAATTAAGAAAATTCCCCTGAGCTATTCCAGCCTCCCAGCATCTAGTAAAGCCCTTAAATAAGGGCACTTCCAAAGAGCTCTGAGCTGCAAGCTGGCATCTCTAGTGCAGGCTGCCAAGCTGCCAGGGCCGATGTTGTTGAACTACAATGCTATAGTATTCAATATATATCTTCACAAGTAAGAAGTGTTTTAGCAACATATTACATTTATACATATTTTTCGTGTCAATCTACCTACGACTGGGGCTCCAACTTGCGTCCGTCAGAACTAGACCCAATCGACAGCTCACCACTATCTGCCAATTTGAGCAGACCCGGTTCCACGTCAGTCTCCGACGCCGACGCGTACGAATATGCGTCTCCGTGTTGGTCCAACGAGTTCTGTCCGAAGTAAGGCACGATGACAACCGCGACACCCGTCAGCAAACCTCCGAAGATCCAGCAAAGCGTAGGCACCGACACGATCCACATGTTGAACATTTGGGGTAGCAGGTAACTTCCACCCACAGCAGCCATGCGACTGATCCCGACAGCGTAGCCCATTCCTCGGCCTCGACGGGGTGTCGAGAAACACCCCTGGGTGTAAGTGAGAACGCAGCTCCAGCACCCAGCGAGCGAAGCAGTCACCAATAAGGCGAATACGACGACTAGCGCGCTCAAACAGGGCACGTAGCTCAGCACAACAGAACTGACCGTCGCCAAAGCTGCAAACCCTGCGAGCGACTTCTGCGGTCCGTGGGTGTCCAATACCAACGCGGCCGTGAGAGAACCGAGAATCTGGGCGATATACAAGGCACCGATCGTGATCCAACTCGCGAACACGTTGTAGCCGTTGAGGCTGATGAGCGTCGGAACGTAGATCCCCAGTGCGTAGGAGGACAAAGTGGTGACGACCCACAGCAGCCAAAGCACGAGGGTCGGAACCATTCGCTGGATCCAGGAGGATTTCTCCAAGGTTGAAATCGGCAAGGCCGAAATCTCTGGGAAGCCGACTTCCTTGTCAATACCGTCGGAAGGGGAGCGGAGGCCGTGCGAGCGCTCGATCAGTTCCACCAACGCGAGCGATTCGTCCATCCGACCGACGCTAGCCAGCCAACGTGGGGATTCCGGTACGGTGAAGCGCAGCACCAGCGCGTACAGCACGAGCCCACACATGGCCAGGTACGTGGTGCGCCATTCAAGCGACGGCGCCACCGCGTACGCCAGCGCCAAGCCGATCAATCCGCCAACACCCGTGAACGCATCCAGTAGCGCCAGCACGCGTCCACGCATGGAGCTTGGGGCCAATTCTTGAACGAGTAGAGCGGTCGAGGAGAGCTGCCCACCGAGTCCGAGTCCGACAACCACGCGGCCGATGATCAGCACATATTCGACGTTGGCTCGAGCTAACACAGCGAGTCCTCCCAGAGAAAATACCATGGCGGCAAGGAGAGCTACCCGTCTCCCGAACGCGTCGGCAACGTGACCGAAGATCGGACCTCCAACCATGGCCCCCATGAAGATGCTGGCTCCGAAGATCTCGAGCACGGGCGTCCCCATTCCAATGTCGTTGGCGACAAGCAGCCGCGTGAACACGAGCAGAGTGAGCTCGGCCGCTTGAATAGCCCAGCTCACTCCGACGAGCAGCAGCAAGCGGACGTAGAACCACGAAAGACGCGGCTCGAGCGCACCTAGCCGTTGCTCCACATTGTGGCCGAACTTCCGAGGCGAGACTGGGAACGCGTCTCGCTGCACACTGGGAGACTCGACGGCTTGGTACGGCATCGTGGGAATTGATCAGCCGCAGGATTGAAAGTGACGCCTGTGGAATTCACAAGGACCTGAACTGGGCCACCAAGTGCGTGGCGAACCGTCAAAATCTGGACATGCTCCCGAGGGTGTCGAACAGGATCAGCGGCAGATGTGTCCATCTGGACAGCAAGGCGTTGATTATGAAGGTCCATCAACACAATGTTGATGTGGTATGCTGGATCGACTAACCGCACTGCGACACCGCTGTGGCCTATCCAAATGCTGTACAGATGCTTCTTCGGCGGCACTCGTTGAAGACTTCGACGGTCGAACCGACCATCTCGACACGTTAAGTTGGTAACACGACGAAGTATCGGTGAAAGTACATATACTATCCGTTCGTAGCTTGCGAGAAAATATCCAAGCTATCGTATCGGTGAGTCTTGGCGTTCAGCTCTTGCCGAATCCTCGCTCTGGTTCTTGGATGGAGTTGGGAAGCCTCTTCAACTTGGGCAGCTTGATCGCTGTCGAACGACCGACGGCATTCACCACAAGGAGGTGGTCTTCTTCATCGCCTGCCTCCAAGTCAGTGTCGGAGTCGTTGGAGCCCAAGGCACCTCGCTCATAGTCATCCCCACTTGTAGAGGGGTTAAACCCGTAGGGCACCACGATGCCCAGCACTGTGGCAGCCAACAGCCCAGCAAAGATCCACGTGATAGCACGCTCCGACAGGAGCCGCACATCGAACATGTGAGAATACAACAGCGCACCACCCGCTGCGCCGAGACGGCTGAAGCCAAACGCATACGACACCCCACGTGCTCGCACAGCAGTTGGGTAGTTCTCGGGGGTGTACGCCAGCACGCAGCTCCAGGTACCAGCCAGGAGCGCGGACACCACGCAGGTTAACGTTATCACCACGAGCCGATTCCAGGGCAGGTAACTGAGCAACACTGATGCCACCGAGGCCGACGTAGCAAAACACGCCAGCGATTGCTCGCGCCCACGACTCCCCAAGATCGACGCGGCCACGACGCAGCCAACCGCTTGACACACGTGAAGCAGTGCGACCGTGCTCCAACTCTCGTACATGTTGAATCCGGACATACTAATGAGTGTGGGGACGTACACGCCCAGCGCGTACGAAGACATCGTCATCACAGTCCACAAAACCCACATCACGGCTGTCCGCGCCAGCTTGCTACACGCTGACTGCTTCATCATCCCCACCGAGGCTGCAGGTTCGAGCGCCACCGGCGTCGGAGCATCTTGCGTCTTGACATTATCGTAGGAAGGCTGTTTCCCGTGGGCGAGTTCCAGTTTCTCCACCGCCAAGAGAGCTTCATCCACTCGGCCAACACTCGCGAGCCACCGCGGAGACTCCGGGATGCCGAAACGCAGAACCCCAACGTACGCCACGCAGCCGCAAATGGCCAGGTACGTGACTCTCCATCCGAGTTGTGGCGCGAGACCGAAGGCCAACGCCACGCCAATGACACCTCCCAGTCCCGTGAAAGCTTCCAGCAGCGCCACCATTCGACCTCGCATGGGTCTTGGAGCAAGTTCCTGCACCAGTATCGTGGCGGCCGGCAATTCGCCGCCCAGTCCGACACCCGCAACTATGCGCGCAGCGATCACATGACAGTCCTTCTTCGCAACGGCCGATAACGCCAATCCGACGAGCGACAACGTCATCGCCAGAAGAAGCGCCGATCGCCGGCCTCGGGCATCGGCAAGGAGTCCGAAGAGCGGCCCACCGACTGCCGAACCGAGAAACACACCGACTCCTAGAGCTTCCAGCGCGTAGGTACCCATACCGACATTGTGGGCGACAAGACGCCGAGTAAAGGCGAAGAGCACGAGCTCTGCGGCATGCACGGCCCAACTAAGTCCCGTTAGCAGGAGCAGACGAACGTAGAACCACGAGAGGCGAGCGTCAAGAGCATCCAGCCGTTGGTGAACAGCCACCACTGAAGACACCTGAAAAGTGTCGGCCGTGGGCGTCTTCACGGCAGCATTTGATGCCATTGCGTCGAGGAGTTCGCGTCGAGGAGTTCCAGAGTGGTGCGAGGTGCGGGGTCTGAAAATTTCTGACAATTGCAGTGGCTCCGTTGGACAGTTCTTCGCTTTCTATCACTTTCTATCAGAGTGGGGATTGTATTGCCTTTGACTCTGATGCAAACTCGATCGCGCGGCGTGGATGAGGGTGGCGAGTCGGTAGAGCGTTGAGCGTTGAAAATGCAGCTCAAGGTCAGCACAAGTGACTCTATGATAGCTTCAACTGTAACACGAACTCCACCGTGTGTCTCCAGACCCGTTCGAGACGAAAAGAGGTATGTAAACACACTGGCGAGAAAGTCCGCTTTGTTTATGAGAATCGCCGAGTTTTCACTGACATCCTATCCAGCCTCTCGGTCTCTACCTATCTTCAACGTAAACCTGCTCGCTGCAAGTTCTCCGCTTTTCTGCTGGTGTCCTACACGCACAAGCCTTATGGCAAGATCACGCTGTGGTTCGAGCCTGCGGCGGCCTCACCACCGTAATCTGTCATGAGATGCTAGCGACAGCCTCTGCGACGCGAACTCGGTGATTGTGGGGTACGTGGTGTTGCGCGGGTACCGCACAATCTATGGGTTGGAGAAAATCTATTGACAGGGAGTGAAAAAATTGGATTTGTATGCCGATCTTTTTAGGACCTTTCCTACGCTCAGGCCAGTAGGGGGTGAAAGCCGATATGCTCGGCAAGCCAAAGCGGTTTAAGCTCCGTGTGCGGAGCACGCGGGCTTAAACCCTGGACCAAGCACAATCAGATCCCACTCAGCCCTATAGGGTTAACACGCTTAGGAAGGGGTTTAGGGGCTAGGCTGGGGAACATACTACCTGCCGACTCCTCCAGTTTCATGGATTTGCTGGACATGACATCCATCCTCCAGCTTGTGTCAATATTCTCTGCCCTATGGGTTGCCTCCGCGTCCAGCGGTATTAATAACGTCGTCGATGGTCTCCTTCCTCCGCCGTTCGACCGACACATCGCGCCCGAATTCTTGTTAAATTACATCATCTTTAACAGGCCAACTCAAGTCACCGAGATGGGGATGCTGATGGGACACACGCGCGTGTCCAACGCAGTGCCCAACTTTCAACCGACAGTTGATGTAGGCTTTTTCATGAGCGTTTTTGTCCAGGCCCTTTCCCGGACGCAGATTCGGAGCAGCCATTCGCAAACTCGCCGTCACTTGACCAGCATGAGACTCGCCCAATACTCGACACTTTTCGCGGCGTTCGGCGCTTTGGCCACGGCACAGAAAGCTCCGATCCAGGCGCTGAACAACTCGGGCGACTCGTCGCTGGTGTTCAAGATCCTGCAGCTGGCCGACCTCCACATCTCGGGCATTCCGACTGTCGGTTGCGGCAGCAGCGTGCCCACCGGCATGGCCCGCCAGGACTGCTCCGAAGCGCTGACGTACCAGTTCGTGGAGCAGTTGCTGGATTTGGAGGAGCCCAACTTCATCGCTTTCACGGGGGACAACGTGCAGGTCTACGGTCCCAGTTCCCACCGACGAGCCATTGACGCCGTCACGAAAGCGGCTGAGGAACGCAACATTCCTTACGGCATGGTGTTCGGCAATCATGATCAGGAGGGAGACTTTCCGAGAGAGAAGATCGTCGAGATGGTGTCCGAGAAGAACCACTCGTACACCGTCAGCGGACCGGAGACCGTGGACGGGGTGGGCAACTACATGCTGAACGTGACGGCGCCCATTGCCGGCGCTTGGGGGGCCGAGGGCGACACGGTGTTCCGCATGTACTTCCTAGACTCCGGCGCCGAAGCGCTGACGGACAAGTACCCGTACGTCTTCTCCGAGTACGACTGGATCAAGCAGAGCCAGATCGACTACTACCGGCAGCTCTCGGAGACGGGCCGCACGGAGCGACACGGCGGATCGGACTCGGTGCTGCCGGCCGTCATGTTCTTCCACATCCCGCTGGTCGAGTTCGCCTACTCGGAGGACGGCTGCAACGGCGACAAGAACGAGTGGGTGCACGACCAAGGCATGAACCTGCGCCTGTTGTCGACTCTGTCCGAGATGAACGAGGTCAAAGCAGCTTTCGTCGGCCACGACCACGTCAACGAGTACTGCTGTCTCGTGGACGGCGTGCAGCTCTGCTACGGCGGCGGCACCGGCTTCGGCCGGGCGTACGGCAATTCCGACTTTTCGAGACGGGCAAGAGTGATCCAGTGGACGGTCGACAGCGACGAGCACCACGAAATCCGCAGCTGGAAGCGGCATTACGACGACGTCAGCGTCGTGCACAGCGAGGAAGTGCTATATTCGGAGCTGTAGGCACACTATTATAGGCTCTACAAATAATTATTTCAAGAATGCACACCGGTTTTGCGCGATCTTCCGTTCAATTTCAAACATCTCCCAACGCCATGAGCGCTGTGGGCCGTCGTCTCGACTCGCTAGAGATTTATCCTTCGTGGTTTCTCGTTCGACTGCTACTGCTCACGGGGTTCAGCTGGGCGCTCAGTGCTGCTGAGTTCGTGCTCTTCGCCAAGACGCGACGTCTTATGGTGAAAAGCCTGCACTTCAGAATGTACGGCAAGATTCTTCTAGACGCTAGCCTGTTACTCGGAGCGGTAGTCGGCGGACCGCTTTTCGGTCGCATTGCAGATACACGAGGTCGACGTTGGGCGCTGCTGGCGGCCAAGATCTTGTCGTTTGCTGGTGTAGTGCTGTCTGCTGTGGCGACGAAGGACTACGAACTTGTCGTCGCACGAATCGTGGCCGGCATCGGTTTGGGTGGAGAACTGCCGGTCGCGGCGACGCTTGTGCATGAATTGGCTCCGAGATCCATGCGACGTCGCATGGTGGCACTGCTCGAAGCTTTCACAGGCGTTGGAGGAGTTTTGGGTCTGATCTTGGCTTTCGCGGTCGCACCGCAGTCCGGGTGGCGAGTCCCGTACCTGTCGATCTGCAGCGGCATATTCTACGTAGGCATGCTCTGCCTTTTCTTGCCTGAATCTCCGCCGTGGTTGGCAAGCTCGGGTCGAGTGTCGGAGGCTCATGCGGAGATGGAGAAGCTGGAACGTGCACACGGGACTGGGTTGGTCTACAGTCGCGTCATGACGCAGGAACCGCCGGAAATTGAGACACAAGCACAGACAGCGAACTTGTCGGTACTTGACAAACCTGCGCTTTGGGTGCTGTGGGCTGTGATGGCGCTGTCGTCGTACGCTCTGGGCGTGTACATCCCGGTCCTCACCGGCTTGTGGGGGTTCAATATGTTATCAACCTGGAGCAGGATGGTGCTGCTACACTTGAGTCAATTTGTGGGCTCCGTGCTAGCGTCGCTGGTGCTTGAAGAGTACGGGCTCCAAAAGGTCTTGGTTTGCTGCACCACTTCAGCTGCGGTTGTTGCTGTGCTGCTGAGTCACGCCCCATGGAACGCTCCAGTTGTCGTCGTAAGCACGTGCACTGTGTCGGCTCTGCTAGCAGCAAGTTGGAGCTGCGTCCTCGTCTACACGTCACGGGCGTTCGCAACGAAGAATCGCGGTCGTGGCTTGGGCTTCGCGTTCGGCTGCAGCCGCTTCAGTGCAGTCGGCGGTTCGTGGCTGTATCCTCACTTGTTCAACGTGAGGAGGCTGTCGGTGCCTTCAATCGCTTGGGTTTTCGCAGGGCTGATAGTTGCTGTTGTCTTTGGGGCTCTACTTCTCCATGGAAACACGAACAGCGACGCACCAAGCGAACACAAGATAAATATCAGCGTTCAAGACGTCCGCGATGAGGATCTTCCACCTGTTACAAGTCCAAGCCCGCCATTTAACCCCTGCAAGAACGAGTAGTAGGTAGGTACACGGTGATTCTCACGAGTAGTTCGGTCAGTGAATGCCACAGTAAAGGAGACGGGAGCTTGATGGTCAGTGTGCATACGTGTGTTGGGAGTAGTAGCTGTCCTCTTTGCTGCCATTTACAACAAGCGGTAGGCTTTCTTCGTCCCGTTCGAAGCCCAACAAGCGGTGCGCTTTGCCTGTGTCGACGCCGCCTTCCTCTTCACACGTCGAAGTGTTCTTTCCGTACGGGAGCACGACTCCACCGACCACTGCCACCAGTAACACAGCAAGCACCCAAGAAATCGTAGACATCGACATCAACCACACGTTGAACATGTGAGGGGACAACAAGGAACCAGCGATCGCTCCTACTCGACTCCAGCCGAACGCGAAACCAACGCCGCGCCCTCGCACACTCGTCGAAAAGCTTTCGGGTGCATACACTAAAATGCAGCTCCAACTTGCAGCGATGAAAGCAGATACAACGAAAGAGCCAAAGATGACCAGCGGCCCATTCCACGGAGCATGGCTGTAGACTGCTGCAGCCATCGCTGCTGCCGTGGCAAAGAAAGCCAAGACCTGCTTCCGGTCGTAGTCGTCCAGCACCAGAGAGGCCAGCACGCAACCACACACTTGCGCTACACCGAGCAACGCTATCGCGCTCCACCTTGAAAACATGTTGAATCCCCACAAACTGATGAGAGTGGGCACGTACACCCCGAGCGCGTAAGCGGACATCGCCATCACAGCCCACAACGCCCATAACACCAACGTGGACACCCGAAAACGTGCCGAGGGAGTCGCTATAGTCGCCGTTAATACTTCTCCCGGAATTGGTTTGTCGTGAACGGTAGAATTTCCATATCGCTCGTGCCTCCCATGTTCTCGTTCAAGTTTCTCTACCGCCAACAGAGCTTCATCCACTCGGCCAACACTCGCGAGCCACCGCGGAGACTCCGGGATGCCGAAACGCAGAACCCCAACGTACGCCACGCAGCCGCAAATGGCCAGGTACGTGACTCTCCATCCGAGTTGTGGCGCGAGACCGAAGGCCAACGCCACGCCAATGACACCCCCAGTCTCGTGAAAGCTTCCAGCAGCGCCACCATTCGACCTCGCATGGGTCTTGGATCAAGTTCCTGCACTAGTACCGTGGCGGCCGGCAACTCGCCGCCCAGTCCGACACCCGCAACTATGCGCGCAGCGATCACATGATAGTCCTTCTTCGCAACGGCCGACAACGTCATCGCCAGAAGAAGCGCCGATCGCCGGCCTCGAGCATCGGCAAGGAGTCCGAAGAGCGGCCCACCGAATGCTGCTCCGACGAATATACTTGCACCCAAAGCTTCCAAAGCGTGGGTCCCCATTCCGACGCTCTTGGCCACGAGGCGTCGCGTGAAGATGAAGAGCACGAGCTCAGCCGAATGCACGGCCCAGCTGAAGTTCGAGAGCAGCAGCAGACGGACGTAGAATCCGGGCAAGCGAGCATCGAGGGCGTCGACGCGCCGATCAATGCACGACGTTGACACGGTAGACGTCGAGCTAAACGAGGAGTGAAGTCCGTCGGGAGAGGAGCTCACGCTTGCTGTCCGAATCTGAATTGAATCTTGTGATGGGAGATCGTCGCTGTGCACGTTTGCGGCACCAGTATGAGTGGGCGGCGTCTTGCACAGGCGCCAACACAGATCGACTTTATCATGTTTTCGAAGTGGGGCACAATGGCACAGGCGAGACGCACCGCTCGTTTGGCTTCGAACGGGATGGAGAAGGCCTCCCGCTTGTTATAAATGGCAGCTCTTCACGCAAAGCCATTCCAACACTTAACCAATGCCTGCACCAAGACAGTCAAAGTGCTCACAGTAATGCCGAAAATTATCAAGATTTCGTCGTATCGCACTCTTTCACTCCACACCTTCGAGGCAGCGCTCATGCAGCTGCTACCGTTTCCAGCGTCCTAATGTACGCACACTTGACCTATAGTCCCGAGCAACACGCCAACGACTACAAGTGTAGTATCTTGCTGTTTATTCGCCTTCGTCCATTTGAACTCGCGTCTTGACGAAGAGCACGAACTCAGCAGCACTGAGCGCCCAGCTGAACCCCGTGAGCAGTAGCAGTCGAACGAGAAACCACGAAGGATAAATCTCTAGCGAGTCGAGACGACGGCCCACAGCGCTCATGGCGTTGGGAGATGTTTGAAATTGAACGGAAGATCGCGCAAAACCGGTGTGCATTCTTGAAATAATTATTTGTAGAGCCTATAATAGTGTGCCTACAGCTCCGAATATAGCACTTCCTCGCTGTGCACGACGCTGACGTCGTCGTAATGCCGCTTCCAGCTGCGGATTTCGTGGTGCTCGTCGCTGTCGACCGTCCACTGGATCACTCTTGCCCGTCTCGAAAAGTCGGAATTGCCGTACGCCCGGCCGAAGCCGGTGCCGCCGCCGTAGCAGAGCTGCACGCCGTCCACGAGACAGCAGTACTCGTTGACGTGGTCGTGGCCGACGAAAGCTGCTTTGACCTCGTTCATCTCGGACAGAGTCGACAACAGGCGCAGGTTCATGCCTTGGTCGTGCACCCACTCGTTCTTGTCGCCGTTGCAGCCGTCCTCCGAGTAGGCGAACTCGACCAGCGGGATGTGGAAGAACATGACGGCCGGCAGCACCGAGTCCGATCCGCCGTGTCGCTCCGTGCGGCCCGTCTCCGAGAGCTGCCGGTAGTAGTCAATCTGGCTCTGCTTGATCCAGTCGTACTCGGAGAAGACGTACGGGTACTTGTCCGTCAGCGCTTCGGCGCCGGAGTCTAGGAAGTACATGCGGAACACCGTGTCGCCCTCGGCCCCCCAAGCGCCGGCAATGGGCGCCGTCACGTTCAGCATGTAGTTGCCCACCCCGTCCACGGTCTCCGGTCCGCTGACGGTGTACGAGTGGTTCTTCTCGGACACCATCTCGACGATCTTCTCTCTCGGAAAGTCTCCCTCCTGATCATGATTGCCGAACACCATGCCGTAAGGAATGTTGCGTTCCTCAGCCGCTTTCGTGACGGCGTCAATGGCTCGTCGGTGGGAACTGGGACCGTAGACCTGCACGTTGTCCCCCGTGAAAGCGATGAAGTTGGGCTCCTCCAAATCCAGCAACTGCTCCACGAACTGGTACGTCAGCGCTTCGGAGCAGTCCTGGCGGGCCATGCCGGTGGGCACGCTGCTGCCGCAACCGACAGTCGGAATGCCCGAGATGTGGAGGTCGGCCAGCTGCAGGATCTTGAACACCAGCGACGAGTCGCCCGAGTTGTTCAGCGCCTGGATCGGAGCTTTCTGTGCCGTGGCCAAAGCGCCGAACGCCGCGAAAAGTGTCGAGTATTGGGCGAGTCTCATGCTGGTCAAGGGACGGCGAGTTTGCGAATGGCTGCTCCGAATCTGCGTCCGGGAAAGGGCCTGGACAAAAACGCTCATGAAAAAGCCTACATCAACTGTCGGTTGAAAGTTGGGCACTGCGTTGGACACGCGCGTGTGTCCCATCAGCATCCCCATCTCGGTGACTTGAGTTGGCCTGTTAAAGATGATGTAATTTAACAAGAATTCGGGCGCGATGTGTCGGTCGAACGGCGGAGGAAGGAGACCATCGACGACGTTATTAATACCGCTGGACACGGAGGCAACCCATAGGGTAGAGAATATTGACACAAGCTGGAGGATGGATGTCATGTCCAGCAAATCCATGAAACTGGAGGAGTCGGCAGGTAGTATGTTCCCCAGCCTAGCCCCTAAACCCCTTCCTAAGCGTGTTAACCCTATAGGGCTGAGTGGGATCTGATTGTGCTTGGTCCAGGGTTTAAGCCCGCGTGCTCCGCACACGGAGCTTAAACCGCTTTGGCTTGCCGAGCATATCGGCTTTCACCCCCTACTGGCCTGAGCGTAGAAAAGGTCCTAAAAAGATCGGCATACAAATCCAATTTTTTCACTCCCGCTTGTCAATAGATTTTCTCCAACCCATAGATTGTGCGGTACCCGCGCAACACCACGTACCCCACAATCACCGAGTTCGCGTCGCAGAGGCTGTCGCTAGCATCTCATGACAGATTACGGTGGTGAGGCCGCCGCAGGCTCGAACCACAGCGTGATCTTGCCATAAGGCTTGTGCGTGTAGGACACCAGCAGAAAAGCGGAGAACTTGCAGCGAGCAGGTTTACGTTGAAGATAGGTAGAGACCGAGAGGCTGGATAGGATATCAGTGAAAACTCGGCGATTCTCATAAACAAAGCGGACTTTCTCGCCAGTGTGTTTACATACCTCTTTTCGTCTCGAACGGGTCTGGAGACACACGGTGGAGTTCGTGTTACAGTTGAAGCTATCATAGAGTCACTTGTGCTGACCTTGAGCTGCATTTTCAACGCTCAACGCTCTACCGACTCGCCACCCTCATCCACGCCGCGCGATCGAGTTTGCATCAGAGTCAAAGGCAATACAATCCCCACTCTGATAGAAAGTGATAGAAAGCGAAGAACTGTCCAACGGAGCCACTGCAATTGTCAGAAATTTTCAGACCCCGCACCCCGCACCTCGCACCACTCTGGAACTCCTCGACGCGAACTCCTCGACGCAATGGCATCAAATGCTGCCGTGAAGACGCCCACGGCCGACACTTTTCAGGTGTCTTCAGTGGTGGCTGTTCACCAACGGCTGGATGCTCTTGACGCTCGCCTCTCGTGGTTCTACGTTCGTCTGCTCCTGCTAACGGGACTTAGCTGGGCCGTGCATGCCGCAGAGCTCGTGCTCTTCGCCTTTACTCGGCGTCTTGTCGCCCACAATGTCGGTATGGGTACCTACGCGCTGGAAGCTCTAGGAGTCGGTGTGTTTCTCGGTTCGGCAGTCGGTGGGCCGCTCTTCGGACTCCTTGCCGATGCCCGAGGCCGGCGATCGGCGCTTCTTCTGGCGATGACGTTGTCGCTCGTCGGATTGGCGTTATCGGTCGTTGCGAAGAAGGACTGTCATGTTGTCGCTGCGCGCATAGTTGCGGGTGTCGGACTGGGCGGCGAGTTGCCGGCCGCCACGATACTGGTGCAGGAACTTGCTCCAAGACCCATGCGAGGTCGAATGGTGGCGCTGCTGGAAGCTTTCACGGGACTGGGAGGTGTCATTGGCGTGGCGTTGGCCTTCGGTCTCGCGCCACACCTCGGATGGAGAGTCACGTACCTGGCCATTTGTGGCTGCGTGGCGTACGTTGGGGTTCTGCGTTTCGGCATCCCGGAGTCTCCGCGGTGGCTCGCGAGTGTTGGCCGAGTGGATGAAGCTCTCTTGGCGGTGGAGAAACTGGAACTCGCCCACGGGAAACAGCCTTCCTATGATAATGTCAAGACGCAAGATGCTCCGACGCCGGTGGCGCTCGAACCTGCAGCCTCGGTGGGGATGATGAAGCAGTCAGCGTGTAGCAAGCTGGCGCGGACAGCCGTGATGTGGGTTTTGTGGACTGTGATGACGATGTCTTCGTACGCGCTGGGCGTGTACGTCCCCACACTCATTAGTATGTCCGGATTCAACATGTACGAGAGTTGGAGCACGGTCGCACTGCTTCACGTGTGTCAAGCGGTTGGCTGCGTCGTGGCCGCGTCGATCTTGGGGAGTCGTGGGCGCGAGCAATCGCTGGCGTGTTTTGCTACGTCGGCCTCGGTGGCATCAGTGTTGCTCAGTTACCTGCCCTGGAATCGGCTCGTGGTGATAACGTTAACCTGCGTGGTGTCCGCGCTCCTGGCTGGTACCTGGAGCTGCGTGCTGGCGTACACCCCCGAGAACTACCCAACTGCTGTGCGAGCACGTGGGGTGTCGTATGCGTTTGGCTTCAGCCGTCTCGGCGCAGCGGGTGGTGCGCTGTTGTATCCTCACATGTTCGATGTGTGGCTCCTGTCGGAGCGTGCTATTACGTGGATCTTTGCTGGGCTGTTGGCTGCCACAGTGCTGGGCATCGTGGTGCCCTACGGGTTTAACCCCTCTACAAGTGGGGATGACTATGAGCGAGGTGCCTTGGGCTCCAACGACTCCGACACTGACTTGGAGGCAGGCGATGAAGAAGACCACCTCCTTGTGGTGAATGTGGTCGGTCGTTCGACAGCGATCAAGCTGCCCAAGTTGAAGAGGCTTCCCAACTCCATCCAAGAACCAGAGCGAGGATTCGGCAAGAGCTGAACGCCAAGACTCACCGATACGATAGCTTGGATATTTTCTCGCAAGCTACGAACGGATAGTATATGTACTTTCACCGATACTTCGTCGTGTTACCAACTTAACGTGTCGAGATGGTCGGTTCGACCGTCGAAGTCTTCAACGAGTGCCGCCGAAGAAGCATCTGTACAGCATTTGGATAGGCCACAGCGGTGTCGCAGTGCGGTTAGTCGATCCAGCATACCACATCAACATTGTGTTGATGGACCTTCATAATCAACGCCTTGCTGTCCAGATGGACACATCTGCCGCTGATCCTGTTCGACACCCTCGGGAGCATGTCCAGATTTTGACGGTTCGCCACGCACTTGGTGGCCCAGTTCAGGTCCTTGTGAATTCCACAGGCGTCACTTTCAATCCTGCGGCTGATCAATTCCCACGATGCCGTACCAAGCCGTCGAGTCTCCCAGTGTGCAGCGAGACGCGTTCCTAGTCTCGCCTCGGAAGTTCGGCCACAATGTGGAGCAACGGCTAGGTGCGCTCGAGCCGCGTCTTTCGTGGTTCTACGTCCGCTTGCTGCTGCTCGTCGGAGTGAGCTGGGCTATTCAAGCGGCCGAGCTCACTCTGCTCGTGTTCACGCGGCTGCTTGTCGCCAACGACATTGGAATGGGGACGCCCGTGCTCGAGATCTTCGGAGCCAGCATCTTCATGGGGGCCATGGTTGGAGGTCCGATCTTCGGTCACGTTGCCGACGCGTTCGGGAGACGGGTAGCTCTCCTTGCCGCCATGGTATTTTCTCTGGGAGGACTCGCTGTGTTAGCTCGAGCCAACGTCGAATATGTGCTGATCATCGGCCGCGTGGTTGTCGGACTCGGACTCGGTGGGCAGCTCTCCTCGACCGCTCTACTCGTTCAAGAATTGGCCCCAAGCTCCATGCGTGGACGCGTGCTGGCGCTACTGGATGCGTTCACGGGTGTTGGCGGATTGATCGGCTTGGCGCTGGCGTACGCGGTGGCGCCGTCCCTTGAATGGCGCACCACGTACCTGGCCATGTGTGGGCTCGTGCTGTACGCGCTGGTGCTGCGCTTCACCGTACCGGAATCCCCACGTTGGCTGGCTAGCGTCGGTCGGATGGACGAATCGCTCGCGTTGGTGGAACTGATCGAGCGCTCGCACGGCCTCCGCTCCCCTTCCGACGGTATTGACAAGGAAGTCGGCTTCCCAGAGATTTCGGCCTTGCCGATTTCAACCTTGGAGAAATCCTCCTGGATCCAGCGAATGGTTCCGACCCTCGTGCTTTGGCTGCTGTGGGTCGTCACCACTTTGTCCTCCTACGCACTGGGGATCTACGTTCCGACGCTCATCAGCCTCAACGGCTACAACGTGTTCGCGAGTTGGATCACGATCGGTGCCTTGTATATCGCCCAGATTCTCGGTTCTCTCACGGCCGCGTTGGTATTGGACTCCCACGGACCGCAGAAGTCGCTCGCAGGGTTTGCAGTTTTGGCGACGGTCAGTTCTGTTGTGCTGAGCTACGTGCCCTGTTTGAGCGCGCTAGTCGTCGTATTCGCCTTATTGGTGACTGCTTCGCTCGCTGGGTGCTGGAGCTGCGTTCTCACTTACACCCAGGGGTGTTTCTCGACACCCCGTCGAGGCCGAGGAATGGGCTACGCTGTCGGGATCAGTCGCATGGCTGCTGTGGGTGGAAGTTACTTGCTACCCCAAATGTTCAACATGTGGATCGTGTCGGTGCCTACGCTTTGCTGGATCTTCGGAGGTTTGCTGACGGGTGTCGCGGTTGTCATCGTGCCTTACTTCGGACAGAACTCGTTGGACCAACACGGAGACGCATATTCGTACGCGTCGGCGTCGGAGACTGACGTGGAACCGGGTCTGCTCAAATTGGCAGATAGTGGTGAGCTGTCGATTGGGTCTAGTTCTGATGGACGCAAGTTGGAGCCCCAGGCGTAGGTAGATTGACACGAACAATATGTATTATTTTGATAACTGAAAAGTGCTCGTCCGGCGACGTCAAGTTGTCGAAACAATGAAGGACGCATAGGCTGGACGCCATCTTTTGTCAAAGCTCCATGAACACCTTCAAGACTAAGCCGAGGCCGCATTGGGGTGGCGAGCGGCGTGACCTCCACGTCCGATGGGGCCGTTGACGGGGATCGTGAGCGAGAAGTTGATTTTCACTGGGTCCACCGTCTTGAAGTCGGATGTCCACTTTGACAGGAAGTCAGATGATCACGTGACCACGGTACTGCTGGTTGATGATTGGCTGATAGATTGAAGTTCTACGCTATCGGAAAGTCCACGGGTAGAACGATACTTGGAGCCAGTAGAACGCTTGCAGAATACCCCACGAAGTTGAGATTCATTAACATGTCGTTACGAAACAAGGGATGCAAAAGCTAAGAGACTCGGAGACTCGACGCAGCGGGGGGGGGAGAATCGCCACGGGGTTATACTTACGCCGTCTCCACGGGGGACTTGACCTCGACGAAGTGCGGCGACTTGGCTTTGTTCCTGTCGAAGAGAGCCTCGACGTCCTCGAGCAAGATGCCCTTGGTCTCCGGACAGAAAAAGTAGACGAACACGCCGCAGATGCAGCACAGACCGGCGAACAGGAAGAAGACGCCGTTGATGTTCAGGTGCGGGAAGAGCTTGACCACCTCCGTCATGACGGCGCCCATGGCCCAGTTTGCGGCCGTGGACAGCGTCACGCCCGTGGCGCGCACGCTCAACGGGAAGATCTCGGCTGGGTAAATCCAGCACACGGGGCCCCACGAGATGGCGAAGTTGAAGACGAAGAAGGCCGAGCCCATGCAGATGAACCAGCCGCCCACGCTCGGACAGCCAGCGTCGTCCACGTTGCCGTCGCAGATGGCAGTGAACAGGATGGCGGCGAACAAGTGGCCGACCACCATGCCCACGGCGCCAATGAGCAGCAGCTTGCGCCGCCCCGTCGTGTCCACCCAGCGCATGGCCGGGATGGTGCTGAGGAAGTTGACGCCCGAGATGAAGAAGGCCGAGTAGATGCCGGCGTTGGTGATGTCCTTGAAGATGAGGCCGCCGTAGCTCATGATGGGGTTGATGCCCGTGGCCTGCTGCAGCACTTGGAGCACCATGGCGATGATGACACGCTTGCGGATGGACGGCTCGAGCAGCTCACTGAAACCCTTCTGGGCTGCCAGCTCCTCCTCCACTTGGTCGCCAATGGCCTCCAGCTCGTGGGCCACGTTGTCGGTCATACGGAGGCGCTTGAGGATCTTCTCCGCCTCGTCCTTGCCCTTGTGCAGGTACGTCCAGCGAGGACTTTCCGGAACGAAGAAGATGCCGAGCATGACCACGAGCGGAGCCGCCATGGCCACGCCGTTGGTCGTCCGCCAGCCGCGGTCGCGGTTCTCCACGATGATGTTGACGACGTTGGCCAGGAAGAGGCCGATGACGATCGTCATCTGCATGAAGCCCGAGAGCAGGCCGCGCAGCTCCTTAGGGGCCATTTCAGCGCCGAACAGCGGCAGCGAGAAGGACGAGTTGCCCACGCCGAAACCCTGGACCACGCGGGCGGCGTACATGAGATTGTGCTCCTGTGCCTTGTTAAAGCACACCCACGATGTGCCGATGCAGAAGAGCAGGCCGGCGCAGAAGATGGTGGCGCGGCGGCCCAGCTTGTCAGCCACAAAGCCGCCCACGAAGGCGCCGCCGAGGCAGCCCAGGTTGTACGCCATGTTGTACCACACGGTGAAGTCCGTCCACTACAAGACAACAGGCCATGAACACGAGTTAGTGAGATGATGATCAGGAGCATGAAGCGTTAAAGTTAACACACCTCCGCAGGAAGGTCGGACGTTGAAGCGATGCACTGCTCGTAGGTGAAGTTGTGCCAGCCGACGCAGTAGTCGTAGATGAACGAGTCCATGATGAGCACGCCCGAGGTCACGCCCTGGTCGTAGCCGAAGAAGAGGCCGCCCAACGCGGCGAAGACGCACACGACGATGGCGTACGTGCGCTTGCCTTCCGTGGGGACGTCGTCGACGACCTCCTGCTGGTTCATGGTCGGAGCTGCCACGTGAGACTGGAGAGAGGAGACTTGACTTGCTCGAGGCGGGGGAAGTTGGAGAATGAAGCGCTCGGGACGCGGCGCTCAGCGGTGCTGGTTTTGGTCTCCGCTGCTGTCATTCTATTGTCTGGGGATTAAGAGCACGTGGGGATTCGTCCGCTAGTTGAAGTCGGGGTGACCGCTTGCTTGAAGCTGCGAGACCTTCTCTGCGCTCAACCTGCACTTTGGCGCGACTTGGCGACTCCGCCGTGACGCCCGGCTGAGCTGGGCGTGGACCCCACTTGATTTATCTTCCCTCTGCAGGATGTACGCGCTGTTCGGCGCCTTCACCGGCAAGCCGCAGCATTTTGCCGGCGATCCGGCACGGTTTGCATAGTCACCGCATCGTCACTGTGTAGATTAATGCCAGCCCGATCGTCGTGGCATGCTTACCACCGTGGTAAGTCGGTGGTGATGCAAAGCTAGGATAAGCGTCCCAAAGCAAGAAAACAATGCAGGACGAGCAGCTCGCTAGAACTGAAACCCAACTAGACTTGGGCGACGCATCCGCGCGTCGCTGAAGTTCCCGTACGGGTATCCTGCCGAGAGAGGATGGACAAGTTGCTTGGATATATCACTTCGGGTATCGAAAAACTGCGGCTTGGCTGTTCGGCATGGAGCAGCGGCCTGCATCCAAAGTTTGGCAGCAGCGTGTGCTAGCGCTTGCTGCGAGAACGGGATCGCTGGAGAGAATTGGGCTTGGATCGAGCTCTGCGTGTACGCTGATCCAACAGTGTTGGGTCAGCGTCTTGGGCCGATCTCAGTCGTTGGCCGGTTGAAGTTGCAGCCAGCTTGCTGGTGTTGCACCGCCCACTTGATTCACGGAGGAGGGGCACGCTCATAGTCTGAGCGCGACCCACCATGTGAACGGGTGTAATGAAGGCCCGCCGACACGTCGAACGCCAAACAAGGCTCAAAGCAGTAGCAGTGAAGCTTGTGCCAGACCAAATGGATAGCGACGCGAGTGCTATAGGACAGCCCCGAACTGGGCCGTCTGGGTCCAATGGCAAAGGGTTATCGTCGAGCTGGCCGACAACATGCTTCTGACGTGAGCCGAGGCTGTTTCCCTCTATTGTAAGACCCCCTCGAAAGTAGCGCCCGACTTAGCTGCACATCAGATGGATGCGTCGCCTGCAACGTGCTTCTACTGTAGCTGCTTGCCTTTGTCCGGGGCGAACGAGCAAGTCTACATCGCAGCGATGGAAGCTCAGGAGCGATTTCGACCCAAACTGCGGCGAGAGTGTGTGCAGACGGCGGTGCCGGCGCAACTGCGGTGCCGGTCATTAACTTAATCTCCGATCCTTCTCGATCGTCCTTACCACCAGCGATGAACAGTCAAGATCCAAAACGCACAAAGTCAGAGTACCACTTACGCCTTGACCCGTGTTGACACTGTTGCACTCTACTAAGCCGACAACGTTGTTTTTTTGCCAACAAGTGCCGACAACCGCCGCACCAGCTCGGCCGAAATGGATGCAAAACGGCCGGTTTCCAAGGCACTGCAACTTGCAGTGTTAATGTCGTGATCGAAATCAGCGGTTGAAGAGTGAGAGCAACGGAAGAGCGTAGTGCTTGAAGACGAGTTGCAACCGAAGATGAGCTTGGTGTCCGATGCGGACGCAACCGATCTTGCCGGCAACCCGGCATAAATCAAGTGCCTCGAGAGCGCGAAAAGATATGCGGTGGCGTGGTGGTGACGTTGGTCGACAAGCCCCGCTAGCTGACTGCTCTTGCTGCGCTGCTCGGGCTTGAGTGTCCCCTGCAAACCAACGACGGCACCAAGTCGGCTCGATGCAAGCCCTCCAACTGGATCATCGCGGTCAGGAGACCCCGCACTTTCCAAGGAATTGCAGCCGGTACATGTGTGGTGACGCCGCGTGTCAATGCGAGGTTCGTTCGTCATGATCATCAGCATCGCAGACACCAGCCAAGAAGCCTTGAAGTCGGCAGCATGTAACACTCGACCGGCTCCGAAGCACGAACTCTCGTGGACTGATCGTCACGGCGGGCCTCCGTCTCCTTCACTCCTCGTCGATGAGGAAAGACCATGCTGGCCCTCGGCCCGCAGACGAACTCGCCACTCGAGCCGACGTGGCCAGATTCAAGACGTCTCCGTGTCTAGTCTGCGGCCAATGCGGAGCTGCCCACGACACCTTGGGCAAGCTGTCGGCAATAACCACAAGACCAAGAATCAGATTCTTAAAAGAGCGAGCGGCGTGTTCAAACCCGGCACCCTCACGCTGGCGCTGGGCCAGCCATGGTCGGTCAAGTCATCATGCACGAAGATCCGAGTGGAGGTTTGCCGCGGTCGTTTGAGTTCGCACGCACGAGCCGCGAAGAAGGGTGTCCAAGCGAACCGAGAGTCACGTCGGTGTGGAGCTGGCAGCACAACTAAGCGTGCTGTTCCTTGACGAGCTCGTTCCGCAAAATTGATCATGGACGCGGGCTGTACCATCATTGTGTAGCCAGCATCGGTTTACATCCGGTGGACTGATCAAGCTGTACTTCGAAGCGATTGATGGTGTTGCCAAACTCGCTCGCTTTTCCGCGGTCCAAGTTGGCCGGAAAAACGCTGGATTTGAGTTGTGCCAAAGTTTGTTCGCCAGCATCAACTCGTCCATGGATATGATCCTTGACTACGACTCATGGCGTGATCTTCTCCAACATTGTCTTGATACTTGCGGCCGAGAAGCAAGCATCTTTCTGGCGTTGGTTGCGATGCGTTTGGTACTTTCGTCGGCTCGACGGCTGCTGAGTCCCGTTCTGTGGCTTCACAGCTACGACATCATCCTGCAAAAGTACTGTACATGTAGCGAGTCTCGCTGCCATTGTGTTCGGTGCCTCCGCCAGCGACGTGCATACTAAAGTGGCAGAAATGTCTTGCCGTAAAAGTTGTGAGTATCTATCACGAGGATCGTGCCATGCTCGTGCCATGTGTTGAGTGCTCGCTACGTTCTTCACCTGTACATGTAGCTCTAGCCAGCTTGTGCCGACCTGCACTCGCTTGCACATGCAACAGACAATCCTCGGATCAACGTAGCCAGCATCGATGCACAACGTTTCAACAGGTCACCCCATCCATTGCCAGGACTGGCACGCTGGCAAGACAAACTTGGTGGCGTCCCGTACTGAAGGTGCAGGCCGATCTCCGCCGCGGGGCTCTGCGCTAAGCTCTTCATGGCGGTGTCCGCCATGCACTTGTACGGGACGTTCGAGTTGAACCCACGTTCCCGCAGCCGATCCCAATGGAAACCAAAGTCGGAAAGTCATCCGCCACGCGAAAGAAGCCGGTCTCCCTTGTGGCAGGCGTTGCCGCGCTATTCACAGAGACCTCCCAATGCATGGCCAGCGCCAGGAGTGATAGAGATGTTGTGAGCGTCGACACCATGACGACATGCTCGGCGTGCACAACAAAATTCACGCCATCCTTCGCTGGGGCCATGTGTTCATGCGTCTGCAACAGCGTTTTGTATGGGGATTCTGGACGCTGTAGCACCGAGACTTCGCCACGCCCAGTTTGAGGTGCCTTCAGGATTTGCCATCGTGTCTATGGACGTTGTCATGATCACTCGAACCGCCCCTCTTCATTAGCTTCGGGCACAAGCACTTCGCCACTCGATAAGGAATATGGGGACGACTTCGTCCGGTGGTCGACGACGATGTCTAGCGGCGCTGACGTTGGCGTGCACCCTCGTCCTTACGGGCGTCAGCGCCAACTGTGCCGCCGGTTCGTCCACACTCACCACCGACGGATGTTCGGGCTGCGGAGACTACGATTTGTGTCTGGGCTTCACTTCCGCCGGCGAATGCTCGGGCTCCGGCTGCGAGACCGACAGCGACTGCACCTACGAGTGTATGAGCGTGGACTCGGACTTGTCGACTCTGGTTGTGCTCATCGAGTTTGGGGGCTACAGGAGCTCGAAAGAGGTGGCGGCGGGGGGATTCAGTGTGGCCGGGTACCCAGACTTCACGAGCCAGTGGCCCTCGGCCAACAACGACGACGTCACGGCCGTCGGGTCAATTGGCGTGTCGTCGGCAGTCACCACGTTGTACGTTGACGTTTCCTCGGTTGGTAGGCTTCGCCTTGGTTAACTTTGAGTGGCTTTGGTGATGCAGTATCTTGTCGGGTGGCTCGGCCGCTGTCGACTATCCGCAAGGCAAGGTGGCGAGTATCACGCTGACGTCGGGCTTCATCTCGTCAGCGACAAGCGTGACCAACGTGGTGCTGCAGAATATCGACCTTACCTCCGAAGTCAACTCATTACCGAACTACCTCCCGTCTTCAGTGGAATCGCTTGACCTGAGCAATACGCTGTTGTCATCGTTCCCGGCCGAACTTGGTGGCATGGCATCACTTCAGCAGCTGTAGGTGGCGATATCGTCCGAGTGCTGGCGTGGCAGAAGACTCACCTCGTATCTTTCGTGGATGTTTAGGATGCTGGGCGACAACTACATCACGACTGTGGACTCGTTGGACGCGATCGACTCGATCAACACTCTGTACGTGGCTGAGACCGACTTGTTTGCTAGGCTGATGTCTCCAGAACTAACGAGCTTGCTTTGGCTTTGTGGCAACGTAGGAGCCTACAGAGCAACCGTCTGACGACCTTCACAGGCGTATTCACCAACTTGACGTATCTGTAAGTGGCTGGAGTGCTCGAGTTACTACGGGGAACAATGAACTAACCCCGACTTCCCTTTCATGCAGATATCTGGGCGACAACAATTTGACAAGTTTCCCCACGGCGATCTACAGCCATCCGAACCTGAAGCTGCTGTACGTTGGCCCGCAACTTAAAACTCATCGTTGCTTCCTCTAACTCGTGCTTTTGGGTTGCAGAAATTTGACTGGCAACGCGTTCACGTCTCGAACGTTCACGCGGGACCAAGCAGACTTCTTGAGCGACCTGGAAACCCTGGGGCTTTCCGCTTCTGACTTCACTGTAGGGCTGGAATGTGACGACATGGAGCAGGTTGTGGTTCATGACGTTACTGTCTGCCTTAGCGATAGCGTCGCAACGTCAAGTAACAGGGCGAGTGCATCAAGTTCGGATGGATCGAGTGGCTCCAACACGGTGTCCAGCTCCTCATCGAGTTCCTCCTCGTCGTTAGGCTTGATTCTCGGAATCATTTGCGGGATATTGGCGGTGATCATCGCCGCCATCCTCTTCGTCGTGTACCGACGGAGGAAGACCATCCTCGTTGATTCCAAGCTGAGCAGCACAGCCGACGATCACTTCCCTTCTTCAGACGGAGAGCAGCAGCAGAGACCGCAGACGTATGGCGTACTACGGACGTCAACAGGAGTCCCCCTGGGCATCCCCATGAGTGCCAGTGGGGTAGCAATGGGCATCGCCACCTCCACATCATCACGGGACGCGACGACAGGCATCCCAACGACTAAGGACGAGGCCACGACGTATCCGTTGTCATCGCCCAACGCTGCTCCGTTGAGAAAGCAGCCAGGCACGTTCCTGTCGATATGGAGCGACCCCGAGCTTCTGTCACTTCAGGTGCGTGTGGAGGACGTCGAGGACATCAAGCAACTGGGCAGCGGAGCTTTCGCCACCGTTTGGCTCGTGCGCTACCGGAACTCGCAGCTTCTCGCGTCCAAGCGCCTTCGACCTGAGCGACGTACGAAGAAACACACGTCGTCTTTCGTGGACGAGATCAAGTTGATCGCCAGCTTGGACCATCCGAACCTCGTCAAGCTCATCGGAGCAGCGTGGACCATCGAGAGCGACCTGCAGGCCCTGATGGAGTACATGGACGGAGGGGATCTGCGGCAGTATCTCGCAGACCCGAGCACCCCGTGCGGCTGGTCCTTCCGTAAGTTCGATATCGCCATCGGGATCATCGAGGCGCTCGTGTACTTGCACTCGTTCGTGCCGCCGCTTGTCCACCGCGACCTCAAGTCGAACAACGTGCTGCTGTCGGCCGACTTCACGGCCAAGTTGAGCGACTTCGGCACGTCGCGCTTCCGGTCGGTGGAGAACACCATGACGGCCGGCGTGGGGACAGGGCGATGGCTCGCTCCCGAGGTGATCCGCGGTGACACGGACTACGGCTGCTCCGTGGATATCTACAGCTTCGGCGCGCTTCTCACGGAGCTGGACACGAACCAGATCCCGTACAGCAACGCGCGAGGCTCTAACGGCAAGATCCTGACGGATATGACCATCTTGCATCGCGTCGCAACGGGCAAGTTGCGTCCTCACGTGCGATCGACGTGTGGAGCGTCCATGCGAGCCTTGGTGGAGCGATGTCTGGTGGAAGACCCCACGAAGCGCCCGACCGCGACCGTGATCGCGTACGAGTTACGCGAGATTCAGAAAGAAATGGCGGCCTCACTCTAGAGCCAAGGAGGTGAATTTATTCGACACGGAGATGTTTTACCATTTAATTTCCTTCTTTTACGGCACATTCTGGCGCCGCCTGCCGTAGTACCCAGACCATTGTCCAGTTTTTAGGCGTCCATAACATCTTCCGCCGGGCAGAGGCCTGCCATGTTAGCACCTGCTCAACGTGGAGGAGCTCTATTCTGCATGAGCGACGTCGTTGCCCACATGAAGACGAACATAATCTATCGCGTTTTGGAGGCCAAAAGCACGCCAATTCTTCAGCGAACATATCGATATTTGGCAAGCAAAACTCACTTTGATGTTCATGTTTCTATGAAAACCCACACAACAACCCCAATAAAATGAGTTTCATTCCAGCGGATCACGCTTTTCACCACTAATGACTCGGAAACGCCAGCTCTCTCGGGTTCTTGAGAATATAGGCATCGCACAGCTTGTCCAGACGACGACTCAACGCGTAGCACCGCATCACTACCCGCGCCAACGAAATCAGATCTCCATGCCTTGCTTCCAGGAGACTCGCTGTCGACGTCCCAGCCTCCACAGCAATGGAGTAGAATGCGCTTCTGCAGGCCACTTCAGCACCGCCCTCGTCGATCTGTTCGCGCACGTGTTCGATACGATCCCACAAGGAGTCGTACAGCACAACAGGTGAGTCGTCCTGTTGCTTGGTCTTGCCATGCAATTGTGAAACCAGCTTGCGCGCTGCTGACGCCATTGACTCCACAGATTCTTGATTCACAGGATACTTCTGTGCGCTCATGTCGTCGGTCACGTGGTCCACCTGGTTGTTCGTGTTCGTGCCGGTCGACATCTTTACGATCCTCTCCAACTCGTCAACGACAGTCGAAATCTTGATCCGGTTCTTCGGATCAAAGACGCACATCCGAGTAACCAAATTCCACTGCTCGTCTGTGCAGATCGAAGGTCGAGAAGGCATTTTACCAAGAGTGACGTGATACTTCACGGCATATGGATCCAGCATTCCCCACGGTAGACACCCGTACGAGGGTTTTCCATCCTGTACCGCTTCAACAACCCGCAGCGCTTCCACGATGCACATACCCAAAGAGTACACATCGGACTCGAACGCTGGCTTTACTCCCGTTCGATCGCCTTTCTTGTCCACCAAGCACTCAGGGGCCACCCAATGCCACGCACCTGAAATTGGAGCAGTAGCTTCACTGTTCACTGCCAAACTCAGACCGAAATCAGTCACTTTCGCCTTGAGGTCACTTCCGACCACGACATTGTTGCCTTTCAGGTCACCGTGCACCACCTCACGCGCGTGAAGGTACTGCACGCCTAGGGCAGCCTCGTGCAACTTGGACCACAGATCGTCCGGGTGTTTTCGCAAGTAGCTGTCCAGTGTGCCGTGGGTGGCGTATTCGCAGACGAAGAACGGTCTCCCGATGTGGCAGGCGCCGAAGAGCCGAACGATGTGCGGATGGCTAAACCTGAACCAAATGTCGGCTTCCCGGCGGAACATTTCTTGGGCCTCTGCTCGCTTGGCAACAATCTCAGGATCCGTGGGCGTCTGGATACGCGATGCTAACACACTGTCATACAAGCTGTCACTGCTGTCGGTTCTGTCTGAGCCAGGTAGCAGCACTTCTTTCACCACGACGTCGGAGTCCAGCCACTTGGCTCGTCGAACGCTTCCGCAGCCACCAGTTCCCAAAGCTTCCCCTTCGTCAAGGATCAACTCGTACCACGGGATAAACCACTTCGGCGTGAGCGTCACCGCGTTTTCCACTCCTTCCGTCGCCAGTTTGCTGTCAATTGCTTCGTACGTCTTCTGCATCGTCCGAAGCTGCTCTTCCGTGTACTGGTCCTCACGGTTTTCCATCTCCGACCGCAGTGTCTGCAAGAGAGCAGCCTGCTCTTCCACCGACTTTAAGCTCTGCAAAAGAAGGACAGTGTCGGTGATTCCCGATACAAACGCGGCACCTTGTTCGCGGCGCTGCTGTTGCCATGATATCTCCTTCTCTTCTGGTACCGACTCACCCAGCGCCTTCAGGAGTGCGTCAACACGCAGAGTGAAGGAGATTATGCTGGTACTTGTCGCCCTTGTGGAGCTCAGTTGCATCACCCAAACTTGTTCGGGCCTCATCTTGACTGTCCGGTACAAGTCGGTGACAAGAGAGTAAAATCTGTCGAGCAACCGTTGGCTCTGCTCCGATTCTTGAAGTTGATAACAGATGTGCTTGAGTTTAGTGAACAACTGACCGTGCTGAGCGTTTCCGCTGTCGTTCATGCACTCGTGCAACTTCTGCCACCGCTCCTCTATGGCTTCCCCCGTGCACCCCTCGAAGCAGCTTGAAGTCTGAGCTTCTGACTGGGAGGTGTCTGGACTCTCTTCAATGGACAACTGCTCAAGCTCGGAGACAATGGATGTCAAACTGGGCCGTTCGTGAGGGTTCTGACAGCACATCCGCCAAACCAATTCACGACTGCGCCGAACGAAATATGGATCTTCACGACGCACGAAGTAATCACCACCACCGGGATTGTATTCGTCATGTTTGTCGTAGGGCACACTCACGTGTGCATCTCCATTCCACTGCGACTTGTTGTATCTCGTGCTGTATTCAAATTCGGTAGACCACGGCGTCTTTCCACTCGCAGCTTCAAGAATGCACATTCCAAGGGAGTAGACATCGGACTCACGTGAAGGTGGATTCCCTTCTAGCACTTCCGGAGCCTGCCAGCGTATTGATCGAACCACAGAGCGCTGTTTAGTCGATACATCAGTGAATCCGACACTCGAGAGCTTCGCCATCCCGTCATTCCCAATCAAAATGTTACTGCAATGAAGATCGCCGTGAATGATCCCACGCTCGTGAAGATACTCCAGGCCTAACGCCGCCTCGTACAGAAACTTCCACGTCAACGGCTTCAAGTCGCTAGATGAAGATGAGGATGCCGCCGTCGTATACTCTGCTAGTGACCCCTGACTGGCATACTCGCACACGAAGAAGTTCACGTCGGGGGCGGCCAGACAAACGCCGTACAGTTTCAGCACGTTCGGGTGGCGCAGCTCCTGCCACGCGCGCACCTCCTGCTCGAACGTCGAGCTCGAAGCATCGGAAATGAACAGCTTCACGACCGCATCTGCACCCAACCACTTCACTCGAAAGTCACCGCCGATGTTGCTCTGTTCATTGAACTCACCCAACTCCACCTCGGACGGCGGGATTTCAATTCTACGAGAAGAATCTGAAGCCAGCAACTTGTGCCCTGCAAGCGTCGTAATTCGGGAGTTGGGCTGGGCAAACGGCATCAGTAGACGCACACTGTCATTGTGACCGCGGTCAGAAGCCATTCGAATTGCAGTGTGATCGTCATCATTCCTTATATTCACGTCAGCACGGCCTTCATTCACCAGAAACCGAACGACGTCTGTGTGACCAGCTTGGGCGGCCCCCATTAGCGCTGTTTCTCCGACGTTGTCCTGCATATTCACGTCAGCACTGCCCTCGCTCACCAGAACCTGAATAACGTCCACGTTACCACCACTGGCCGCCACTATCAGCGCTGTCCAGCCGCTGTCGTTCGTGATGTTCACGTCGGCGCCGCCCTCGTTCGCTAGAAACCGCACGACGTCCACGTGACCATCACTGGCGGCCCACATAAGCGCTGTCCATCCCAAGTAGTCCTCCATGTTCACGTCGGCGTCCCGTTCTTCCACCAGATAGCGCACGACGTCCACGTGACCATACCTGGCGGCGCACATCAGCGCTGTTCCTCCGTCTTCCCCCTGGCTGTTCACGTCGACGCTGCATTCTTCCATCAGAAAGCGGATCACCTCGAGACGACCTTTGCGGGCGGCCGCTACGAGCTCCTCTTGCTTGTCCAACTCGCCGCCTTGCTGCACAAGCTGTCGTAGCCGCACGAGCTCTTCTGCCACAACGCCAGCTCTGCTCTCGTCTGCCCTCCTCTGCTCCCCACTTCCATCTCTGGTGGATCCTTCAACAGCGTCTGCCATTTGCGTTGTCAGTTGAAGGGAATATTGAGAAGTGAGTCGAGCCCCACGCGCGAAAGAACCAAACGTGCACAGTAGCTCGTGGCGAGCCGGCGGTGGGTACAAAGGTCAGAGCTGGCACTGCACGCGGGATGATTCATGCTAGCTCATCTGCACTTCAGAAGCTCCCACTCTTTTGGCTCCTTTTCTCGACTGCCGGTACATGCAGTCCAGTCTCAGGACTGTGTTCGTCTTCCTCGAGTCTGGCTCACGAGGTCGGTGGGCTCGCTGCACTTTCCTCGTCGTAAGCTGGCCATGTGTCTCAAAGACTGCTACTAGCTTGCAGCGGAGGAACTTGCAGAAGACGCTCAAGCTGTCACGCGAAGCTCTCGAGACGCTTTCAGGCCCAGCACCTGACTAGCTTCAACACTTAGAATACACGATGACTGCAGACACGCCAAAACCCCAGCCCCAGCACTGGAAGCAAACGTCGCTCCTGTGTGGCTGAGAAGGAGAGCTCAGGTGGAGAGAGGCCGGCGGAAAGGCTCTTGAAAACCTGCGATTTCCATCATCGCTTGCGCGTCTTCCAGCAGCCACTTCAACAACAAGTGGCCGTCTTTGTCTGGGCGATCGTAGACAAGTCGGCGTTTGGGATCAGGGCTCGAGGTTGCGAGCAGCTATATCTCCTCCGCGGCCGTTTGATGCTTGGCGCAGAAACTGGGTGCTCACGCTCGTGCTGGTTTGGGTCCGACCACGCACTAGCTGCTCCACGATCTCCTGGGCATCCCACTGGTGATCAAGGACATCAAGCCGCTTGCTTTAAGGTGGCCCGGTCATGCTGTGGTGTCTACTTCCACGGTATCCCCTGGGGCTTTGGCATGGACGTCCTGGTTACGGTGGCTACGTGCTTGGACGCCCATGAAGTCTCGTCTTCCCAGAACAACAGGATGCTCGGCGACCTCGTTACCCCGGTCACTTTTGTGGACTTGCCACCGCTACGTCGCCCATCGCGTCAAAGACGTGCATGAGGCGGTCGAGCTCGTAGAGGGCGTCGCCAAGAACGGCTCGGCCTACAAGAGCAACGGCCCCGTGTACTTGGCAGCGTTTGGTTGCCCAAAGGCCACGCCACGGCAAACTGCCGCCCGAGAATGACGGCTAATCCGAGCTGCTGACGGAGGAAGAGGGCACAAAGCCAGCGACTTGGTGTACTGGAGCAGAAGAAGTGAGCCCTTCTGGGCCTTGAGGGTTCTCTCCCGAGAGTGTCAAGCACCTTGCCGGCATTACCCGACGTCTCCTTCACCTCACGACGCACGAACGCGCTCGCCTCGGGGTGTCAACGCATCTTAACGTTGTCACAGGCAACCAAAGCAGCACGGATGGCCTGCCAGGTGTGCGAGTACGGCAGTAGGCATGGCTCCTGCCGGGCTGCAACGTACAACGGCTGCAGCGTGTCGTAGCCGACGTACTTGACCTCATTATTGCGCTTCCAAGCCTTCTCGCACACTATCGTGAAGCGAGAGTCCTGAAAGCGCCGTATGAGGACCCAACAGCCCCAAATCGATCTTCTACGCGTCCACGTCGAGCGGCGCTCCGCCCACACAGGACACGAAGTCGACAAGGAAGAGTCCATCAGTCGTGTGGTTGGACACCGTCTCCGCCACTGCCTCCAGGTTGTCCAGCTGGGCGTCTCGCACTTCACTGCCGTCACCAGCTTGGGGTCGGAGCGAAGGATCGGAGCACAGAGCTTCTACGTCGATGCTCTTCCGCCAGTCGAGCGGACGTCGGCGCCCTAGGCCTTCGCCATATCGGCAAAGCCCTCACCGAAACGTCCATTGGCCGCACACACCACCAGGCTTGATGGTGCTCTTGAGAGCTCCCCAAAGGGCCAGCATGGCCTCACCGACTGGATGGCCACACCGCAGCTCTCAGCTTTTACGAACTGCTGCAGGCCCCGCTCCAAAGCCAGCAGAAGGACAGGTCCAGGACCGAGGACTCACAGGCTTGGACAGGAGCTTCCAGCACGTTGGGAAGCATCTGCCAGCATGTCGGGCGAGTGCGTGATTGGAGGAATTGGGGAGCGAATCAGAATTATCAGGACGCGGTCAGTCACCTGAAACCACGAAGTGGATTGGTATTCATGTATGCTGCGGACAACTTCCACTTTGTATGTTAACTCATTGACCTCAAGCCAACTCGTGTCCAAGGCCAAGCAACATGAATACCTTCGAACTTCAAGATTGGCACCGCCGCTGTTATGGTGTAGAGCAGTTGTGCTGCATACGCATTCATCATCTCCACAAGTCCCATGAAGAGGAAAGCTGGATCTGAAGTGCGACACTGATCCAAGCTATGAATGCCACCTGGATGACGCGTGAGACGCTGTTAGAAGTAGAATTTGTGAAGCCTTCAAGCGTAACAGGAATTAAAACGTTAATACTATGAGCTTTTCTAATACTAAAATTTATGTTGCGCTGGTTAGCAAGTTCCTCATCGTCTTATCATGAACGCCCAGTGTTCACACACTCCCGTTCACCGTCTCTTTGTTAACCTGCATTCACTTGGTGTTCCTCAGCAGCTACCCGATGTCGCTTCAAAATTCGACGAGTTTCTCGATTGGTTCCGAGCTTTCGATGAAGACCTACAGTAGACAACCTGCGAAGTTCAACATTGACACATTGAAAAACGAGTGTCGGTCCGCAACACTGTAAATATGGACTTCAGCACTGAAAACATGGGCGTTGACACTAAGGGGTAGGTGGGTCGCGCGCACTGAAGCGGGGAGTCTTCAGCACCGATGTGGAGGGCGGCATCACTGTAAAGTATAAATATTTATCTCTGGGTTAATTGTGGCTCGGATCTCTGCTAGCAAGCTACTTTTGGTGTCGAGCTTTGCAACAGCTCTCGGTAGCCGTTTTCTTAGGCGACGCTCATTCTACTTTGGCTGCTCTGGCTCCACCTCCACCATCGAGGCGGGCTGATGGAAGTTCGGTCTTCTAGGTCAGAAGCACGTGAACGCGCAGACTCCTCCATGTCCAAAGAGACCTCAAGCCAATTAAGCTCAGCTGGAGACGAAAGCTCATCTGGCACTGACGATCTTTCAGCCTCTTCAGACTCGGAGGTACGCTGCTTTAAAACAAATTCTTCCGTTGCACCCGTCTAAACGTCGATCTGGTTTCTAAACGATTTAGCTTGAAAGTGCGGGTGGTCCGGGCAATATTCCAGCAAGACGTCGACCAAAATGGCAACTTGTGTGGAGTTCCATCGATACTACTCGCGATTTTGCTTCGGTAGAGGAGTCTTTGCCCAGCTTTGTTAGAAGAAGAACGACCAGTACCGCTGTACTATGGACCACGCGTCTCGAGACCCGAGCAACGTCTCCCGGCGGTCCCATACAATGCGTACCATCTTGACGAAGTGCACCTCGACGCGATGTGGAAGCCTGGAGACTGAATGCACTTGTCGCTACAAGATCAACGTATGTGACGACAGCGACCTTGTTGACGTATTCCAGGAAGGCAATCATGAAATGCGCGACGAGAATGCTGCCTCTCCGCGCGAGCCGATGATGACCACCGAAATGAAAGCCTTTGTGAGCAACGCATTGAGCAGCAACGTCTATCACGTCGCACGCACTATTTACTGGAATCTGCACGAAAGTACAGGAAGATGTCTTTAGTGGCGTCCCGCCATTGGAGAAGCAAGTACAAGGATACGTGAAGCGATGGCGCGCTAAGAAACGAGACGATTCAATGCAGCCCGTGATCGACATTTGCTCCGGCTCAATGTTCGAGTTAGTTCGAGACATCGCTCAGACTGGAGATGAATTAATCGTGTTTGCGACTCTCAGAACGAGAATGGCTCACTCGTTCCCGACATTGGCGATGCTTCCGACGAGTCTCCATTCCGCATGGGTCTCACTTCCTATTCCCTGTTGCAAGCGTACGTTAACGTACAACAAGATCCTCGTTGCGCCACTATCTTGCTTTAGATAGCACCCATAACATGGTGCGTCAGCGCTACCGCGTCTTCATCTTAGGGATTTCAGACAGCTGCGGTCAGTTTTTCCCTCTCGTCTACTATTGCGCTTCCCAACGTCGGGCCAAAGATGTTACATGGTGCCTTTCTTACGTGAAGCGGGTCATGCTGAGTGCATTTGCAGTGCGCTTTTCCCCACAATTTGTGATGACCGACGCAGACAACGCTCAATACAACGCCTGTATAGAGGAGCTTCCAACCACGAAAGTATTGATGTGCTGGTTCCATGTTTGCCAGAATGTCTGGAAAAAGACTAGGAAGCTGCCGAAGCACGAGCGAGACATCTTTTTCCGTGACCTGAAAGATCTTCATTTCTGCCGCCCTCACGATGAATTTAAAAGTAAACTTGCTGTTGTCAAAACAAACTGGCAGATTGCCGCAAGTGAAAGCGCTCGGTTCCGTTCAGCCATGAAGAAGATCAGTAAGCAGTGGATAGATAACCCCCGCTTCTCGAAGTGGCAAGCCTTCCACACACCGCCAGGCTATCCCACTACCAACAACCCAGTAGAGCAATATCACAGAACTGTGAAGTTGATCAACAACACTTCCAGAGCGACTCCAATTGAGATGGTCGAGCTTCTAAACCAGTCACGAATCGGCTTCTGGCTAAGAAAACCCTGTTTGCCAGCATAACGAAGGTATCGAAGCGTCTTAAAGCACACTACAATCGAATTAAAAAGCGTGGCGAGCTGACAGCAACTCAACTTCAGCCGGTTGGAGATATGCAACATCAATTGGTGCAAAAGTAAAGCACGAAGTCCGCCGGTTAGCTGTCCAAATCGCATCTCTGCAGCTCGTACACCGTGAACAGATCGTGTATTCAGTAGCTGGAGAACAACTACTTCTGCAACACAACAGCCCGCTTCAAGTACATCCGACAGTCCACGGACAAACAATCTTGCAGCGAGCCGGCGAACATCAAGGAAGAAAAAGGGAAAGCAATGTGAGTTCTACGCAGACGACGTTAACCAACCCATCAAGTCGTCACACACGCTGCGAATGCAATTAGAAGGCATGCCGGACCAGGGGTGGATTGTAGACGCGACGTCAAGAGCATGTCAGTGCCGCTTTCATGCAAAATGCAACGTGTGCCCGCACATTATAGAAGCCACAAAGGTCTCCGGTCTTCCCTGTCCAGGCCTGCCGAACCCTGTGCGACGGTTTGTATCGCGAGACAAACGTTCACGAGCTAGAACTGCACAGCAGCACATAAGCACATCCGGTCAGCCCCGCCAACATTTCAGCCAACACAGCACAGATACAAGGCCTGCTGGGTATGAGGAAAGCATTTTCCAGAGTCTTGTGCTTTCACAAGGCAATCGTCCATGTACGACAACGTCCCGAAATCACAGCGGCAACGTCTCAACCAGCACACAATGATGGTCCGTTGTCACGCCACAGCGATAACTTGGTTCCGCTTCGAGTTCGATGCCCGCCCAGATCAGCGTTTGCAGACACGCTTACCCAGACGATAGGCAGCTCTTCCGACCTCGCAATGATAACCGACACTTCTATGCCAGACGACACAACTTCACCACGCCAGCATGCCAGCGTAGTTGAGATGCCGGGAGAATTGCGGGGGAGAACCGATCGTCAACTTGCCGCCAGTCTTGCAGCGACACCAAACGACGTCGATGCTAGCGGCGAAAGGGTAACAGAGAGAACGGGACGCCACTACTAGTGCCAATAGGTCGTAGGAGATACCAATGAACCTGGAATTAATAATGAAAGCAATACATGTCATTTACTCGACTTGACTGTCTCCAGTCATACTAACAGTGATATGGACTTCTGCAGCAGTGTTTGCGACCACGCCATTCAGTGTTCGCGACCCACCTACCCCCCAGTGTCAACGACTGTGTTTTCAGTGCTGAAGACCATGCTTACAGTGTTTCCAGCGGACCCTCTTGAAAAACGTACTAGCTCTGATACTAGGCTTTCGATGGAGCAGATGCAATAGCTGGGTTTCTGAAAATTGTTCGCTGGTTATGGTCTAACTATGTGGTGGCGCTCGTCGCGGTGGTTAGTCAGTAATCTTGGTCAGCCTTTTCCAAGGAGGCTAGCTGCACATCTTAAGAAGTGGTAAAGTGGCGACACGAGAACACGTCGGGAGAATCGACGGGTGTGCTGCTATGAATGACTACTTCGATGAAGAAGTTTTCTTCCATCGTATTTTAATTATTATTATTATTAAAATAGCAGATGAAGATTTATTTCGTGGACCATACAATTGTCATATCCCCCCATTACGTTCGGTTTTGGCCAGAATAACATGTCCAACTGTGTTATTGATCAAGTACTTGAAGCAGCAAGGAAAGTGGCTGCACATTAGCTGCGATCAATGTTCAATACTATGGCACTCATGATGAATTCTGGGTAACGACAACTGAAATGAAGGAATTAAAAATCTGTGAAGGTGTCGGAGATAGGTTATTACGCATAGGCACACTATCGTGTTTCATCAGGTTCTGGCGGCACTACAATGCACCAAAAACTTGCTCAATTTTTCCAGATCCGTCGCTTAATCTCTTGGTTCCTAGTTGATCTGGTGCCGTGTCACATTCTTCACAAAGGCAGACTGTCACATCGTGCACCGCTATTTATTCGACTCATCGCCGTACAGTTCCACTTAAATCTGTCGACTAATTTCAGCACCGTCAAGTTATCCAGGAACAACCTCGACTTAAGAAAAGATTGCTGTCAAATATCTGGGCAAACGAAGCATCAGCCAGTCAGACTGCCATTCGAACATGCAACGGAGCAAACCCAAGACTTATGCCTCAGTAAACTGGGGGTGCTCGTATATGGTGATAGGAAATGATGGTGAAGTTGTTATCGTTCCGGTATCTGATGATGGCACATCGCCATCATTTAGGAAGACGGCAGCAAACTGTGAAGACCAACCCGTGTGGATGCTCTTGTGGTTGTTCTGCAGCATGCTCCCGTAGTCAAACTTCTACGCACAAAATGCACAGATAAATGAGAGCATCGACCATTTCGGAAGGGATCGCGCTCGTGACGTCGGAAACAACTACAGCACGATATTCAGCGTTTCGGCCGACGACGGTAAGACGTCTGGTAACGAGTCGGCCTGACTTTATACTTGTGAACAATCTTCACTGCATTTTACCATTTGATTCCCTTCTTTTACAGTACATACGACAAGTTACCTACTACAAATCGAGCTCAGCTCAGCTCGCTCATGCTCAGATCAACGGACCCCTTGGAGAGAACGGCCTCCATGTCCTTCTTGATCAGCCGCAACTCGTACGCGATCACTGTCGGTGCTGGCCTCTTGGCCTGGTCTTCAACCAAGCATCGCTCTACCAGGTCTTTCACCGCTGGCGAGCAGTTCGCTCCGACCTGCGGGTGCAGCTTGCCCGTCGCCACTCGGTGCAGGATCGTCATGTCGGACAGGATCTTCCCGTTCGATCCACGCGCGTTGCTGTACGGGATTTTGTTCGTGTCCAGCTCGGTAAGCAGCGCGCCGAAGCTGTAGATGTCAGCGGCCGAGCCGTAGTCGGTATCGCCTCGAATGACCTCAGGAGCGAGCCATCGGCCAGTGCCAACGCCTCCTGTCATCGTGTTCTCCACTGATCGGAAGCGAGACGCGCCGAAGTCACTCAGTTTGGCCTTGAAGTCGGACGACAGCAACACATTCTTTGACTTGAGATCGCGGTGCACCAACGCAGGCACGAAGGAATGCAGATACACCAGCGCCTCGATGATACCGATGGCGATGTCCAACTTTCTGCTTGTCCAGCCCACGGGGGTGTCCGGATCGGCGAGATACCGACGCAGGTCGCCTCCGTCCATGTACTCGAGCAGCATCTGCAGATCGCTCTCAATCGTCCACGCTGCGCCCACGAAGTTGACGAGGTTGGGGTGGTCGAACTTGGCGATGAGCTTGATCTCCTCGACGAACATGGCCGTGTGCTTCTTGGTGCGTCTCTCCGGTCGAAGCCGCTTGGAAGCCAGGAGTTGGGAGTCTCGGTAGCACACCAGCCAGACCGTAGCGAACGCGCCATTGCCGAGCTGCTGCATGTCCTGCACGTCGGCTGCGCGAACCTGCAACGACAGCAGATCCGGGTCGTTCCAGATCGACATGAACCTCTCAGGCTTGCGCTCGTCCGCGTCCACTGTTGACATAGATGAAGGGTAGGCTGAAGTGCCTTGGCTGGACGTAGGGATGCCCGTACTCCCATCGACGGCCGTTGGAATGCCCATGCTCTCGTCCTCGTCGCCTCCTGCCGTCTGGTTGGCCATCGAGAACTCGGTGGAAGTCATGGGGATGTCCATGCCAAAGACCACCGACGTCCGTAGACCGTCATAAGGCTGCTGTAGCAGTACAAGATCGCTGTCGATCGACGGGAAGCGGGTGCCGCTGTATTCGAGCGACAAGCCGAGCTTCCGTCGTGCCGTATCCCTACGCTTTCGCCGGTACAGGACGAACAGGAAGGCGGCGAACAGCAGCACCAAGACGCCACAAATGACCCCCACGATGAAACCCGTTGACGACGAGGCGGCTGTACTGGTGCTCGGCGTGGCCGACCCGTTCGAGTCGGTGGCAGTCGAGCTTGATGCCTTGTTCGATTCGCTGGCTGAAGTACTCGTGGTGCCAGCACGAGCGTCACTGGATGAAGCAGTGACTCCAGATCCAAGGCACACGGTCACATCGTGAATGGCAACTTGCTCGCTTTCGCTGCAGTCGAGACCCACAGTGAAGTCCGATGCAGAGAGATACAACGTCTCCAAATTGGTCAGGTAATCTGCCTGGTCGCTGGTAAATTCTCGGACTGTGAACGAATTGCCAGTCAAGTTGCTGTCACAACAGAAGTGAAGTGAGTACGTGAGAACAACTACCCAACGGAAGGAGTTCACGTACAGAGTCTTCAGGTAGGAATGACTGTAGATGGCAGTGGGGACACTCGTCAAGTTGTTGTCGCCTAGATATCTACAGTAAAGCAAACACAACCACGAGTTCGAGTTAGTTCAGTCCCTTAAAGATCAACACAAGCGTCAGTGGCAACGTACAGGTATTCCAGGTTGACGAAGACGCCCGAAAACGTCTTGATGCTGTTGCTTTCCAGACTCCTGCGTAATGACAAAATACAACGGAAAGGTCAGTAAGACACGAAAACCTCTCGTCGACGATCCACCCAAGCAAGCACCTACAGCGTGGTGATGGAGTCGATGACGTCCTGCTGGTCCACCGCCGTGATGTAGTTATAGTCCAAGAGCCTGAGCAACCAGCACGAATGAGCAGTCTGCCCAAAAGCCAGCAAGACATCATCTCCCTGTCACTTACAGCTGCTGCAACGAAGACAGCTCTCCCAGTTTTACTGGGAACGCCGAGAGGAGCGTGTTGCTAAGCTCGAGGTTCTCGACAGTCGACGGGAGGAAAGTTGGCAGGTCGTCCACCTGGTCGGTCAACCCGATGTTCTGCAGCACCACGCGCGTCACCGCCGTCGCTGAAGAGATGAAGTCCGAAGTCAGCGTCACGCTCGACACTTTGCCCTGAGGATAGTTCACCGCCGCAGTTCCCCCAGCCAGAATGCTGCGGCATACAGAGAAGTACACAATGAGCTCGTCGCCTAAAACTCCATAGCAAACCCACGTACAATGTGGTGACTGCGGAGGACAAGTCGACGGTCCCCACGCTGGTGACGTCGTCGTTGCTGGCCGACGGCCACGTGTCTGTGAAGTCCGTGTAACCAGTGACGTCGATTCCCCCCGCTGCCACCTCCTGAGCGCTCTTGAAGCCGCCGAAGTCGATCAACACGTCCAGCGTCGTGAGGTTCCCGTCCACGCTGAAGCACTGGTACGTGCAGTCTCCGTCCGTCTCACAGCCTGAGCCCGAGCACGCGCTCTCAGACGTGAAGCCGAGACACAAATCGTATTCTCCGCATCCTGAACATCCATCGGTTGTCATGGTCGACGACCCCGCGGCACACTCGGCACTACATGTAGTGAAACGCGGGGTGGAGACCAGCGCCAGCGCCCACAGACATGGAAGCCTCGCTGGCGTCGCCATGTTTCAGCGCAATGTGAGACTGCCCAGCTTCGAGTCAAAGTGTCAATGCTTGATGCAGAGGAGCGGCAGACAGCATGTGGCTGCGCGAGCAGAGACCACGCCAAATCCTTGACTGAAAACAAGCTGGCGCCACCGACTAGCGCACCAGATGGACCGAGTCTTCCTCGCGATGGCACACACGAAGTTCTCTGCATGGTACACTCAAAGACATGGGTTCAGACAATCCGTCGGGACCCAATATTACCCGCTGGAGTTATTACAAGGCAGAAATGTGCCATAAAGCTGGTACATTCTGACTTCTGACGGGGCCCAAGGGCCATCCGCGAAGATCGACTCGAGGGGGTTCGGTTCTTGGTGGAAGAATGCGGGGCTGATGTGAACAGCCAGGACTTATTGGGAACACCCGAGCTGATTGAGGCCGCCTATCGTATTTATATGGACTCGCTCGCTTTTTGGTGGATCAATGCGCCGCTGACGTGAATATCCGAGACAACTTTGGACGTACAGCGCTGATGTTGGCCGCCGATGAAGGTCACAAGGATGTTGTGTAATTTCTGGTGAGTGAATGCGGCGCCGACGTGAACATCCAGGACTCATTGGGATATACAGCGCTGATTGGGGCTTGCCCATCGTGGTAAATTAGACGTTGTTCGCTTTCTAGTAGAAGAATGCGCCGCCGACGTCAACATCACTCAGGTCTACTTGGGAGATACAGCGCTGATGTGGGCCGCGGGTGAAGGTCACATGGACGTTGTGCGGTTTCTGGTGGGATGGATGCGGAGCCGATGTGAACGTCCAGAACAAGGACGGGATTTCAGCGCTGATGAAGGCCGCCGCTCGAGATGATACAGTACACACGTCGCTCAGTTTCTGGTGAACGAAGGCGGCGCTGACGTCAATTTAAAGAATGTTGAAGGACACACTGCAATCCGCACAGCTACTGATCAGGGATACAACGACATTGTTCGTCTATTTACGCCGTTTGCCCAGCCCAACCATCAAAGCTCGACGCATTCAGGTGACAAGTTGCTGGCCTCAGATGCATCTCGCAGCATTGATATTCCACCGTCCGAGGTGGAGTTGGGTCTATTCTATGAAGAGAAGAAACATCGGCGGCGACTATCGTGTGAAACGGTTGGGGGGCGGATGCTGTCGCGAAGCTGTTCATTCCGGATGCTTCGGGATCGACGTTTGAGCAGGAGGTGCGCGTGTGGCAAGAGCTGCGCCAACCCAACGTGCTGAAACTGAACGGCGTTTGTCTGGCCGCCCCCGACGTGAACTTCTTCGTGTGCGAGTACGCCAGTCAGGGGTCGCTACTAGCGTATACGATGCAGTCATCCTCATCCTCACCTAGCGACTTGAAGCGGTTGACGTGGAAGTTTCGGTACGATGCGGCGCCAGGACTGGAGTATCTACATGAGCGTGGGATCATTCACGGCGATCTTCGTTGCAGAAACATTTTGATTGGCAACGACGGGATGGCGAAGCTCTCGAATTTTGGGTCGACTGATGTGGCGAGTTCTGTGATTCGATCGATGCGCTGGCAGGCTCCGGAGGTGCTAGAAGGCAGTCCAGTTTCAAGTGAGTCCGATGTATACTCGCTTGGAATGTGCATTCTTGAAGCTGAAAGCGGAAGCATGCCATGGTGTACCGAAGATGAATACATCACATTACCTTATAAGCTGCAGTGGAATGATCATGCACACGCGAGTGTTCCCTACGACGAATTTGACCCCGATAATCCCGGTGGTGGTGAATCCTTTGTGCGTAGTGATGATCCATATTTCGCTCGACGCAGTCGTGAATTGGTGTGGCGGATGTGTCGTCAGGACCCTCATGAACGGTTGGCATCCATTGTATCCGAGCTTGAGCAGTTGTCCATTGAAGCGTCCAGACGTCTCCCAGTCAGAAGCTCAGACTTCAAGCTGCTTCGAGGGGTGCACGGGGGAAGCCATAGAGGAGCGGTGGCAGAAGTTGCACGAGTGCATGAACGACAGCGGAAACGCTCAGCACGGTCAGTTGTTCACTAAACTCAAGCACATCTGTTATCAACTTCAAGAATCGGAGCAGAGCCAACGGTTGCTCGACAGATTTTACTCTCTTGTCACCGACTTGTACCGGACAGTCAAGATGAGGCCCGAACAAGTTTGGGTGATGCAACTGAGCTCCACAAGGGCGACAAGTACCAGCATAATCTCCTTCACTCTGCGTGTTGACGCACTCCTGAAGGCGCTGGGTGAGTCGGTACCAGAAGAGAAGGAGATATCATGGCAACAGCAGCGCCGCGAACAAGGTGCCGCGTTTGTATCGGGAATCACCGACACTGTCCTTCTTTTGCAGAGCTTAAAGTCGGTGGAAGAGCAGGCTGCTCTCTTGCAGACACTGCGGTCGGAGATGGAAAACCGTGAGGACCAGTACACGGAAGAGCAGCTTCGGACGATGCAGAAGACGTACGAAGCAATTGACAGCAAACTGGCGACGGAAGGAGTGGAAAACGCGGTGACGCTCACGCCGAAGTGGTTTATCCCGTGGTACGAGTTGATCCTTGACGAAGGGGAAGCTTTGGGAACTGGTGGCTGCGGAAGCGTTCGACGAGCCAAGTGGCTGGACTCCGACGTCGTGGTGAAAGAAGTGCTGCTACCTGGCTCAGAAAGAACCGACAGTAGTGACAGCTTGTATGACAGTTTGTGTGCTGTGCGTGTCCAGTCGCCGACGGATCCTGAGACTGTTGCCAAGCGAGCAGAGGCCCAAGAAACGTTCCGCCGGGAAGCCGACATTTGGTTCGGGTTCAGCCATCCGCACGTCGTTCGAAGAGCCGAACGACGTGCGGATGGCTGAACCCGAACGGCGCCTGCCACATTGGTAGGCCTTTCTTCGTCTGCGAATACGCCACCCACGGCACACTGGACAGCTACTTGCGAAAACACCCGGACGATCTGTGGTCCAAGTTGCACGAGGCTGCCCTAGGCGTGCAGTACCTTCACGCGCGTGAGGTGGTGCACGGTGACCTGAAAGGCAACAATGTCGTGGTCGGAAGTGACCTCAAGGAAAAGGTGACTGACTTCGGTCTGAGTTTGGCAGTGGACAGTGAAGCTACTGCTCCAATTTCAGGTGCGTGGCATTGGGTGGCCCCCGAGTGCTTGGTGGACAAGAAAGGCGAGCAAACGGGAGTAAAGCCAACATTCGAGTCCGATGTGTACTCTCTGGGGATGTGCATCGTGGAAGCGCTGCGAGTTGTGGAAGCGGTACAGGATGGAAAACCCTCGTACGGTGGGGTATGCTCGCGATCCATTTGTTGTGAAGTATTGGGTTACTAGTGGTAAAATGCCATCTCGACCTTCGATCTGCACAGACGAGTGGAATCTGGTCACTCGGATGTGCGTCTCGGATCCGAAGAAGCGGATCAAGATTTCAACTATCGTTGAAGAGTTGGAGAGATTCGTGACCGGCACGAGTACTAACAACCAAGTTGTCCACGTGGCCGACGACATGAGTGCCCTGACGCCTCCGGTGAATCAAGAATCTGTGGAGTCGATGACGGCGGCAGCGCGCAAGTTGCTATCTCAATTGCGAGGCAACACCAATCAGCAGGACGACTCACCTGTTGTGCTGTACGACTCCTTGTCGGATCGTATCGAACACGTGCGCGAACAGATCGACGAGGGCGGTGCTGAAGTGGCCTGCAGAAGCGCATTCCACCTCCTTGTTGTGGAGGCTGGGACGTCAACAGCCAGTCTGGAAGAAAGGGTTGGAGATCTCATTTCGCTGGCGCGGGTAGTGATGGGGTGCTTCTCATTGAGTCGTCGTCTGGTATAAGCTGTGCGATGCCTACTTTCTCACGAACCCGATCGAGTTGGAGTTTCCGAGCCAAAGTGGTGAAAAGTGCGATCTGCAGGAATGAAAACTCACTCCGTTGGGATTGCTGTCGTGGTTTTTCATAAGAACATGTTACTTTGAACTAATTTTGCTTGCCACGTTTCTGAATGCTCGTTTGGTGGTTTCTAGAACGCTACAACAATATCTGCCATCTCGGAAAGCGGCGCCCTTCCGGCAGCTTCCATAGACCGTCTTCATCTGGCTGTCGTTAGTGGAGGTTAAACAAGTCGTACTCTCGGAACTTGGCAGACCCGGCGACGTCGCGAAAGATGTCTTGGAACGCCTTCCTGACTCGCTTGACGGGTTGACGACCTTCAATAGCCTTCTTAAGACGTGAACTGGAGGCGGGATGTATTTTCCTTGCCATCTAAAGCACTGATGGCATCCTCAGTGAGCGGTGCTTGCTCGTCTCTGAGGTGAATGGGGCCATCGCGGTACCGTTACCTTCACAGCGTCACCATCGCCGCCATCTCCGTCTTCATTGATGCAGACCAGCACATTATCTCATCAGTGCCTGAGCTTTAGGGTGCACTGAAGCTCAAGGCCGTTCTCCAACACCTTCGAACGAGACCATCCGCTGTTACGAAGCGCATGAATTCCTCAACCTACTTGTGGATCTCGCCACTACAGCCTTTATCCGCAACTCGGAACGCCTCGTCATCGGCTGATGGCCTATCAGCAATGAGGCTATCGTGTTGTTGAGGTTCACTCGGTCGTACTCGACGGAACCAGTGCAGGAGCCGACAAGAAAGTGATGTGGTGTACGTAATTTAACTTTTATAAAACAAAAAATCACCACAGCATCGAAGTGCAGTCCAAACCCGTCATTTTCCATCGAAAAAACGTTGGTGAAGAATTTGGCGTCGACGCGATGGCCCTCGGTTGTGGTGAAAGGAGAACGGAGACCATCCAATCAATATAATTTCTGGCGCGAAGAACGCCCACTCGGGTTGATCCGCTGTTTCTGCTGCAAACGTCGCAGCACCGGCACGAGCTCGAGCACCAGATTTATTAGTCTTCAACTGCAACTTTAGTTTTGGAGGATGCCTCGGTCTTCCGCGCGCTAGCCTTGAAACGCTGCGAAGGGAAACTTCTGCAGCCATGGCAGTGCTTGTGGAGCGTTAGCTTTGCAGTGTCCGTTGCGACTATTCGCGCTGCGAAATATTGCGTGGGCTTGAAGCCACTGAACACCTCGAAGCTGGAGCTTCAAGCGAACGGATGAGAAGCACCATGTATGAGTGTGCATGACGTTGCGCTCATATTTCCCGTCGACTCGGTTCCTAGCGAAACGTCCATACGCACATGAAACGACCACTGGCAACTGAAGCTGAAGCTGCAAGGAGACCTTCCAGTTCACAACTTTCTCGCCGAGTAGCAAGAGACAAGAGAGCACGTCCAGGTTTGTGGCTAAACTTGACGAAGACGATGGTGGGTCGACTCCCGCCTCGTAGTACGCCAAACAGGTATGCGGACGCAACAATGATAAGAACCTTCAAACGATACTAACGTGTGATGCCGTTTCTGTCTGCAGCGACTTGACCGAGCCGTTGCATACTGGAGATGCTTCGGACAATGAAAATATCAGCCAGCGTGGCTCCAACTCGATAGTGCATCGCCGTCAGCGCAGAGGCACAACCGGTAGCGTTGGCAGCGAAGACTTTGCCGACAAAGCTGCAAAGTTGCGCATCGACTTTGAAGGAGGTCGCAAAAGCTCTTTGGAGCAGCAACGTTTCTCAAGTAAGCCTCCAATTGTCTATTGAATTGCCATCACGCGTGGAACTAACTGGCGTTGGTTCGCTTTGACAGGGGAGTTCCGATTCAATGCCCAGCTCTCGTTACGCGTGGCTATTGGAGTTTTAATCGCATCCTGCATCCAGACGCGAGTGTCCGATTATGATCCTGCTGATGCCTACGGCAAGAAGTGGGTGTTGTTCCCTTCGTGGTACTACCTCGGTGGTTTGAGCTATTGCGCCATTGCTGTCCTCTTCACTACGGGGAAAACCATTGGAAGCACGCTCATGATCGTTTGGCAAGCTTTCCTCGGGGTGGGCATGGCGCTCGTGTACAGCATGGTGCTATTCTCGTGTATGGATGTGCACACGCAAGATCAAGATGCAGAAGACCCATACGACGGCTTCATTGAGATCAAGCAGGCTTTCTCCTCCAGCACTTACTGGGTGAACCTACACAACTTTTACACGACGCTTCCCTGGATGATCATTTTCACGGTGGTCGTCCTGGTATGCCCGTTTGCGGGCACAACGAAGAAGTTCGCGGTGGCCAACAACCTCTACTTCAGTAAGACAACGATGGCTCTGTCATTGCAGTGCTCGAAGTGCGCTAACAACTCATATTTTGTGAAATTGACGTACAGTTCTGACCATTATAAACCCGGCGGATCCGATCAGTGGATCGGGGCTCAAGACGTCCGACGATCCGGTATTCCGCACGGCCAATATCCTACGCAACCTGCAAGTGTATTTCTTTGTGGGGATCGTCGGCTCACTCGTCTCGCTTGCCATCATGTTCGTGCCCTACCCGATCTTGTAAGTTATTTTTTTTCGTTATGTAAATTATTCTCTTGGAACACGAAAATTGACGTTTTTTATCTTCGTATACGCAGCGCGATCAACCGACTCCGCAAAGACTCGAAACTTGCGGCTGCTGATATCCTGGACCTGCTGAACATCATCGTGGACTCGTACTGCTTCAAGAACAAGAACGTGGAGCACATGAACTTCCTCAAACTGAAGCTTAAGCGCAAGTTTGACGCTGCCGCTTCTCGCCACCTCCGCATGGAATCTCTGCTAAGAGATGCCTGGTGGGAGCAGTCCTTCGGGTTCCACTACGCGTTGGGCTTCCACCGCCCCATCATGGCCAACTACGTGAAACTTGTCGGCTCGCTGATCTCAGATTTACGCACACTCAGCTACGCTATGCAGCTCGAAAAATACGAACATCTCCACTTCACGTACATGAAGGTGCTGCAGCGAGAAGTCTACATCATCCAGACGCGATCGGGTGATCTACTTAACGAAATCGCACGCGAAGTACAGTCGGCGTCACGTGGTAAGTGCTTGCATCCCTAATGTTTTGTTGTTTGCGTTCTAAACCTTGTTTAATGCTGCAGAGGTCAAGCTCGTGTCGATCCCTCGTCTCGAGGCTCAAGTGGAGGCGACGCTGCATCGATATCGCTCGACGCAGAACCGCACGTTACGCACACACCCTGTGACGCTCGAGGAAATGGCGGGCAATGTGCCTCTGAACCTGTTCCTCTTCTCGCTCAACTCCTTCTGCAGCACCATGATCGGGTTCCAAGAAATCCACAACAAGAAGAACTACACGGACGCGCATCGAATCCGCTCGTTCCTCGTGTTCTCTGCCACGGATTTCTTCAAGGCGCACCACTACTCGGACAGCCACGCCATGCTATCGGCTTTCCGAGGCTCCTTAGCGATCGTGCTCGGCATCTTCTTGTCCGTCTACGTCTACGGCTTCAATAGCACTGTCCCGAGCACAATCGCGTACGTCCTTGGCAACTACATTGGTGGGTCGTTCAGCGTCACCGTGAACCGCGTTGGAGGCGTCGTGGCCGGCAGCGTCGTGCCGTCCGTGTTCCAGTTCTTCATCGTGCAGATCTGCGACCCGCAGGACCTGAACGTGGTGCTCTCCAACGTCGTCCTGTTCGTCTGGGTCACCATCTCCATGTACGTGTGCTACGTGGGCGGCTACAGCTCGTACGCGGGCTTGGTCTCGGCCTTCGTGTCCACAGGGATTCTCATGCGGCAGTCGGACTTCTGCTACGCGAGTGCCTCGGACTCGGCGTCTTCCATCGCGATCTCGTCGTACTCGAGTCTGGCTCAGACATCGGTGGGCATCGTGCTCTTCATCGTCGTGGAACTGGTCATGTGTCCCAAGAGTGCAACGAGCTTGCTGAGGCGGAACATCCAGAAGACGCTCAAGCTGCAACTCGAAGCTTTCGAGGTGCTTTTCGGCCACCACCTGACTAACTCCAGCACAATGGACGCAGATACTATGGAGCATCTACGTGAGATCCTGCAGGTCAAGATCTCTGCGAAGCACTTGGAGCAAGCCACGCTACTCGGTGAAGCGGAGAAGGAGCCGCTTATGTGGCGACCATCGTTCTCCGTACGCAAGTATCAAAAGGTCCTGGAAAGCTCGCGTCGGCTGCTCAACAACAACACCCTGCTGTTCAAGCTCGTGCGCTGGTTCAACTACCGCATCGAGCACAACCGAGTGCACCTCAACAGCACCGACATCCGTGATAGCCTCACGGCTGCGAGGACTTCGAGCGATGGCAACTCTATTCACGCCAAGTGGCAACTCGCCGCCGGTCAATTCCAGACGGCGGTGACGGATTCCTTCAAGACGCTGGAGATGCTGTTCGGCGACGCGTTCCTGTACTCCGATCCGGACCAGACGGCCATCTTCATGCAGATGAAGGAGGCGTTCCGACTCGCGGACAAAGACTGCAGTGGCGAGATCGACGCGGACGAAGTCGCCGACATGTTGGAGACGATCTTCGCCCAGTCCGGAGCCGTGAAGCAGGGCGAGATCCACAAGTACGTGGACGAGTTCATGCGCGTCGTCGACAAGGACAAGAGCGGGATGGTCTCGTTCGAAGAGTTCATGGAGGCGCTGGAGAGCGGGCTCAAGCTCGAGGTCGAAGTGTACACCCGACGGAAACCCAAGGCCCCGGCATTGATCGCAAGACGGGAGAACGTGCTGGCCGCCATCAACGAAGACGAAGACGGCGGCGACGAGAGCGAGAGCGAAGTGCCGAAGGTCGGCGACGCCGTGTACCCTCGAGACAGCACTCACTTGAAGGCTCCGCTCACTGCGGCTGCCATCAGTGCTTTAGATGCGAAGGTCAACACGTCTCGCGCTCCAGTTCCGTCTTACGAAGGCTATCGCAAGTCCTCCCAGGCCTCGTCCGTCGAGAGGGGCAGGAAGGCGTCGAAAGCATCGTCCGCTGCATCGTCAGGGCATACCATGTGCCGTGAACACGACGTGCTCAATGTGGAGGACTTCTCCACCAACGACATTGCTGCTCAGATGAAGACGGCCTACGTGGAGTGGCTACTAGAAGAGAGACGCTACGAGAAGGTGTCGATGGAGGAGTTGCTGCTGCTCAACTGCCTCGTGAGTGGAGCTGAGGGCATCGCCAAGAGCCTCACCGAGATGGCTGAGATCGTTGTCGCGTCCTAGACGCCATCAACTCGCACATATAGGCACCCAAAACAATATATTATTTTACGAAATTTGACAACATTGCCTTGCAATTATGGTTACCATTGTAGTATTCCACTACAGCGTCTTCGTGGCCTTGAAGTTCTTGACATTGATCTGGACCTGCTTGGTCACTCTCTGGTAGAGATCGGGGCGGTAGCCGAGGGGGAAGAGGATCTCCAGCAGCACGAACATGGGGGCGGTGATCACTGCCTGGTCCAGGCTGTCGAATAACGCCGGCTTGCGGCGCTCGAAGACTCCGTGGCCAATGAATTGAAGGATCCAAGCTGTGGCATGGATACCTAGCGCCACGTGCATGCTGTGCACGCCCAGGGTCTTGGCTCCTTCGGTGACGAAATAGTTGGCGAAGAGGAAGCAAAACCAGATGATGGCGGCGCCCAGAGAGCCAGCAAACGCGTCCAGTGCGATGTACCAGAGCATGTAGATACCGGCCATGATGGCCGAGTAGTTGAGCAGCGCGAACTCCCCGTAGGGCAGCGAGACCAGCCACGCAGGCGTCTCGACTAGCGGCTGCGTGTGCGCCAGGATCAGGAGTCCCGACACGAAGATGGGCCAGATGCAGGCCAGGTGGATCCACTGGTTCACCTTATTATCGTGATACGACAGGTAGAACGTCACCTGCTTCTCCAGGTCGAAGCGGTCCGCGATGAAGCCCATGGTACACTTGACTTGGCTTGTGCTGCTTGCGGGGTCAATTCGGAAGTGAGCCGCTGGATGTTAAAGCCCGAGCTTCAAGGTGAGACAAGGAGGTTTTCATCCAATGGAAGGTGCTCGAACTGTTGATTGGTTGAAATGCAGATGGATACGTAAGCGTTTCACCGTGAACATTGAAGAAGTTCTGGTAGGCGTAGGCCTACGTTCTCCAGCAGGACCATTGCAAGAATTCATGATTGAATACATAGCTACATGTCTCGTACTACGTAGTATTTATTTTCAATGGCTGAGTATTGGAAGAAGTACTGCCGTCTCGTGCGTTGTGAGCACAGGTTGCTACAAACTTCAGCACCAGTGAGGCATGACCAGAGGCGGGTACTTCCGGAACCTCTACGTCATCCTAGAGAACAAGCGTATCGAGAGGACAGTAAAACTCGTGCCACCAAAGTAGCCAAACATCTAGAGGCCCATGACGGACAACGTTGAGCTATCCATGCCCAAGCGCGATGAAGGCAATCTGATGTCTGCACAAATTTTTACAGTCACGGTGTCTTCCGAAGACTCGTTGTGCACCGTCACCAACACGAAGAGCACCAACGAGCCATCGACTTGCTCACGGGTATCTCAGGCTCCACACTTCTTGGTAAGATGGCAACGCTCACGGGTACGTGATCGCTCGCCGTAAATGGAGGAACAGCTCGAGGCAAAAACTCTGCTGAACAGCTTCCCCATATTAACTTGGCAGTCGATCCATGCGCGACAGCAACCGCGCCTAGCCACCATTACCAGAAACTTCTCAGGTCGCCATGTTGCGCTTTTGAAGCATCTCATCCAACAGCATGTTCTCCACCATCTCGTTGGTGATCGAAATGTTGGCGGACGTGGCGCTCACGACGAACTTGAGCAGCGCATTTGTCCTAGCACCTTTTCGCAGCTTGGGGTCAGCGAAGTAAGGCGTGATGCAGTAACAAGTCCGCACACTGGTGGCGACTTCGCCAGTAGCGGTAGTGGCTGGCTTCATGAGTACATTGCCCTTAAGCATGAATTGGACACCACCAACACGCTCGTCGCCAAACGTGAAGGGTTCAAAATACGCGTGCCAGACGATCACAGTGCGGTAGCCCTCGACATAACGCCGCAAAGCCTGCTGGACGTAGAACGTCGCGGACTTGCCGGAGTTGACGTCGACCATCTCCAGTCCGTACCTTTCTCTGATCTCGACGCCCGTGCTTTCAGGCGGGTCGTTCCCCCTGTACTTTTGCCATCGCCTCCACCACGCGTCGCCGGTCTCCTGCATCCCGAAAGGTACGAGCCTTCTGTCAAAAAGGTTGATCGTCGAGTCGCCCGTTTCTTCATGCACCAGAGGCACACGCGTCTCCAGTTCCGTCGGCACGGGACAGTTGGTCTCCAGCACGTTCTCCACGTCTCGATATGAGAGGTCAACACCTGCCGCCAGCTCGTCAAAGAGGCGATCGGCCATGTGCTCGACAAACGCTGCCGGGATCTCGACGCGTCGTACGAACTTACCAGCTTCCGACGCCACATCCTGCAGCGCCAGCCGCCTGAACAGCAGCTTCTCGACGGCGCTCACCAGCCTCCACTCCGTCATGTATTGGTGTTTAAGGCGGCCGTTCTCCTGCTCGGCCTTGATGCGGCGCTCGAACTGACGAGCACAAATGTCCTCCCAAACGGCCGGCAACGGTTCTCCAACGTCCTCCTGATGACAACTTGAGACAAAGCAGTCACGGTCTACGCTCTGCAATTGCTGCACTTTGAGTTGCAGGTCTTCGGCCTCCACGCGCAGACGCCGTAGCTCACATAGCTTCTCCGAACGCGCCTTGTTCGGGTCGTAGTTCCTCTTCTTGGCTGTCTTTCTCTTCGTCTTGCGGCTGGTCTCTTGTGGCTGAGCTCTCGTTGCCACCGCTTCACTGTCATCCTCGACAAGAGTGAGAGCCACATCTCCAACGTCATCCAGAGCCTCCAGCAGCCACGATGGGTCCCAGTCGCTGTCGGGCAGAGCGAAGGCATCAGCTGCGGACTCCATCACGGAAGAGACAGAACGATTTATGAAGTCAAAATTATTAATTAGGAAGAGACTGAACAATTTATGTCAAAATTAATTATTGAGCCTATCTACTTCGTCACACCACTATATTGGCAATGATGGATGGTGACGACGCCGTGTACGCGTCCATCCTGGCGCGCGTGGAGCGTCCGGAGTTGCGTGGCCAGTGCCTGGAGGTGGTGCGCAAGGAGCATAGGTCTGTCGGCCGTCACGTGCGCAAGGCCTCGGCGTCTCTGACGGCTCTGAGGCAGCTGCAGGCGGCGGCTAAGCACCTGCGACCAAGCGGCGATTGGCTGGTTGGGAGGCTGGAGACGCAGCTGAAGAGCGTGGAGGAGCTGCAATGCAGGCTTGCGACGGCGTTGAGACTATTGGAGAAGGATGCACGGAAGAGGAAGACGAAGAAGAGGAAGCGGCCGGTGGAGAAGGGAATGACCATGCAGAAGGAGGTAGAGCTGGTGGACAGAAGCCGAGAGGAGAACAAGACAGAGACATACAGGGATGATGGAGAATCAGAGGAGGAGGTGGAGTTCGTGCAGGTGGTGGCTCCTGCTGATAGGAGGAAAGAGAGTGAGGGCGTGAAGGACGAGGTGCAGGAGAGAACTGATGGTGGAGGAGATGTGGTGGCTGAGGAGGCTGATGGGCGCGAGCAGGAGATTGAAGTGGAGCTTGTCAGTGTGGAAGAGAGAGTACAGGACAATGAAGGTGCTGCAGGGGAGGTGGAGGAAGAATACCAAATGGATGTGGATGAAGAGCAGACTGCTGTGAGTGACAGTGACGTGTTGCCGAGCGGTTTGGTGCGGAAACTATGTGACTCGACTGTGCGCGTGAAAGAGGAAGTGATGACGACGGTTAGCCATATCCAGATAGAAGAGGGCGGAAGAGTAGAAGCACTGGACGTGACGCTGGAGAGTGATGGTGACGAGTCTCCTATAGAGCTGGAGGTGTTCGAGTCGTCGGAGGAGTCGGCTGTGGAGGTTGAGGTATCCGACGCAGAAGAAGAAGAAGAGGCGATGGAGCTCGAAGTGCCCGACTCGGAGTCTGATGACGACTTCTCTCCTTGTGTGGAAATGACGACGAAGCTTTTGAGGGCGAGGTCTGCTGTCCGGTTGGCCGAGTTCCCCGTGGTTGTGGAGCAATTGCGCTCGTATCTGCTCCAATGCAAACACCTGACTGTCTCCGATCTCGACGGCGAGTATTTATTCGCGCACAAGCGCATCACGAGCGCAGAGGCCGAAGAAATTGGACGTGCGTTCAGGACCGTCATCAACGTGGGCATCAGTCTGCCAAGGAGACCACGGACGAAGCTGGCTCTTCACGATCTGCTCGATACTATCGAAAACCTGGAGTTGACACTGGGGTCACTGCCCGACGTTTTGCGGCCGTAAGTATAGCTGAAGCCAAACTCGCGTTGTTAATGCTGATCGTGGTGTGTGTTTCTTGTGCACAGGTCCGTCAAGAAGCTCTCGGATTACATCTCCATGCACGTTGCCGATCGCGCTAGGAGCAGGGACAAGCGCCTCGCCGAGCTGCAGTGTAATTGATCTAGCAACGTTTAAACAAGGGATGCCGTTGTGCCATAGGAAACTTGCTGCGCTCAGCTTGCTGTTTACTTATGCTCGTGTTGCTTCTAAGATCTATGATACGTACCGCCGGCTGAACACGCTGCAATGCGTTCGCAACAGCCAGAGTCCTCTCAACTGGACTTGTGCACTGCCACGCGGATGTTCTTGCCGTTGAAAGGGTACCCGTCCATCCGCAGGGCGAGTGTCATGCCCTCCAACGCAACAAAGCGCACAATGGCGACCCCGACAGTGCTGCCGTCGGCCATCGTCGGCATCTGCACGGACACGACGGCGCCAGCAATGCCAAAGTACGACGCCACGTCGGCCTCCTTGGTGGTTCCCCACGGCAAGTCCGACACGAACACCTCGTACGTAGCGTCACTCCCCGCAGCCTCCACGGCCGCTACCGCCGCCGCCGTGCGCTCCACCTTGACCAAGAAGTCGGACTGCGGCTGCGGCTCGGGCTCCACCCGCTGCCTCTTGACCCTGGGCTCGTGCTCGGCATCCATAATATTATTCGACTGCGTTGCCGCTCCGTTCTGCGCATACGACGACCGCTTCTGCATCAACAGCTCGCTCGACGACCTACAAACAGCCACAGTCAGTTTACTTCCTCTCCGTCCCCACACTCACGAACCTCTCGCCACTTACTTGATATACTCATCAATATCGCCATGAATGTCCGCCAGCTTCTTGAGCACTTTATCCATCCTGCTTAGCGTAGTCTGCGTCGCCAGCGGACTCAGCAGCACAGCCGAGATGAGGTGGTCCAGCACCAGCACCAGTTCATTGCGCAGCGGCTTGTCCGGCCCGCCAAAGGCTTCGTCTCCAATGATACCAGCCACGGTCTCCACGTCTGCAAAGTTCTTTTCGATCCACGCGTCGTTGCGCTTGCGTGTGATGCGGTGCTGGATCTTGCCCAGCAATTTGGTGACACGCTCACGTCGACTCTGCTGCGGGTCCTTCTGCTTCTCCTCTTCGGGCTCCTGAGCGTCGATCGGTGCCTCCGCTTGCAGCTTGCGTTGCTCTTCCACGAAGCCCTTGAGGTCGGCGCTGAAGGCCGCGAACTTCCGCTTGATATCACTGCAAGTGGCTGCGTTTTGGCGACTCAGAGGCACGTCCAGCCCCTTGACGGCCTGCTGCACCTTGAGCGCCTGCTCCGCGCTCTCCAAGGCGCTTTGCATGCGCGTCTGCAAGTTGCGCAGCTCGTCCTCTATCGCCGACGAGCAGTACGAGCGCAGCGCGTCGCCGCCCACACGCGCCAGAATGCGCTCGAACCCGCTCATGCTGGACGAGATTGACAATGCGAGTCCAAGTGACTGGCTGCTGTATTGAGGTAGTACCGTGAGTAGCAAAATTTGGATAATCTGGTAGATATGTATATCCACAGGTAATACAATATAAGAGGGTTTGTATATATATAAAAGATAGGAATCGTACATACAGTTTTGAGGTTGAATTGGAGATTTGCATCGGCGAGTGCTCTCAAGAGTCTTCAGAAACTAGCTTCGGCGCAGTTTCTTCATGATCTGAAGACGTATGACGGTCACGGCTGTTAACGAACACTTTTGTTCATCGCTCTATGCCGACGAGCAGATTGACCTCTGTGCGACTGAGGAAAGGCTGCACGAAAGCACCCACGATCGGAACGGGCACTTGGTCGCTGCTGATGAAGTCCTGGTTTCGAGTCTTCTAGTCTGGCTGGGTGTCCATCCTAGTGAAGCTCTACTCCAACGGGGCAGAGATACATGTATCAGCTCATTTTGTCCCGATGGCAGCCACACAGCGCCGGATTCAGACACCACTTGTCCCTTCCAGCTGCGGCCGTCGTCAGCCGGCGCACTTCTACTTGTTGTATTCAGGCGCTGCCTGGTGTTCAAGGTTTGGTGTCTGCACATTCTCTGTCGAGCTGCCAGCCTCGCTCCTCTGCACAACGCAATTGGCATCGTTCATGCCCACGAAATCGATCGTTGGAGAGATCAGACCGACCGTAGCCCATTCAGCCGTTAGCAATGGCAGTGGCATGGCTCTGCCTTCCGACGTTGGGCCTACTGTTGGCTCACGTGGCCCTCCACGCAGTAGACGCCTACTGCGCTGCCGGGTCGATGACACTCACGACTGAGGGCTGTACCGGATGCGGCGACTTCGACTTGTGTCTGGGCTTCACGTCCGCGGCGAGCTGCTCCGGCTCCGAATGCGAGACGGACGCGGACTGCACGTACCAGTGCTTCAGTGTCGAGTCCAGTTCCGAGAAACTGGTGGTGCTCATCGAGTTCGGCGACTACAAAAGCGACGAGGAGCTCGCGGTGGGAGGATACACCGTGTCCGACTTGGCAGGGTACCCGGACGAGACGAGCGACTGGCCCTCCGTCTCGAACGACCAGGCTAAGGCTATAGGAAAAGTCAACGTGGCCTCCGCAGTGACCACTTTGTACGTTGAGTGCTTTGGCTTGGAGTGGGAACTAGCGATCGTTTTCTAATGTGGTTGTGTGCTGTAGCATCATGTCGGGCGGGAGTGCCGCTGTAGAGTACCCCAAAGGCAAAGTCTCCAGTATGATCCTGTCGGCCAACATGATCTCGACGGCCACGTCGGTGACCAGCGTGGGGCTTATGAACTTGGGACTGGCGAACCAGATCGACACGTTGTCGGCTTTCGTCCCGACGTCGCTGGAGTCTCTTGACCTCAGTAACACGCTGCTCACGACGTTCCCCTCGGAGCTGAGCACGCTGCAAGTCCTCAAGGAACTGTACGTAGCTCGGACTTGTCTGTACTGATAAACAACGCTTGAGTGTGGTGGCTGACAATGTGTTGCTGGATGTGTAGAGTTCTAGACGGCAACTACGTGACGTCGGTGGACTCTGCGAACGGGATTGACTCCATCACCACGCTGTAAGGCCCTGCAGGAGCTAAGCTCGGTGTGTGGGACTCTCTAACCTTTGATGATGGCTTTGATTTCATGCAGGAGCTTACAGAACAACAACATCGACAACTTCACGGCCGTTTTCTCCAAGCTCGAGACTTTGTACGAGCTATTAGCAGTGTCAATCAAGACCCACTCAAGCTTACCTTTGCTGCTTCTGGTCTGCTTTGCAGGTACCTGGGCGACAACAACTTGACAAGCATCCCAAGTGTCATCTACAGCTACTCGAACCTGCAGAAACTGTACGTTCGCTTGCTCTCTGAAGTCTCAAAACTGTCCTAAAACGTTGTTGTCCTCCCTGATGGCAGAAATCTGACTGGCAATCCGCTTGCCTCTCGAGACTTTACGAGCGACGAGGCCAACTTCTTGAACGGTTTGGAGACACTAGGTCTGTCTGCGTCCGACTTTATTGTCGACTCGGATTGCTCAAGGGAGGGCTACATCTTCGATGTGGCCGTGTGTATTACGGACGATGGTTCATTATCGGTTAGCGCTCCCACGAGTGTTGGTACCGCAGCGCCACGCTCGGCTGAGTCTGATGGATCCGACACAACTACCGGCAGTACGTCCTCGTCTTCATCGTCATCAACGGGAGTCATCGTAGGGATCCTATGTGGAGTCTCTGTAGTGCTATTCGCCGCGTTTATCTTCGTCCTCCACCGACGAAAGGAGAAGAAGAAAGTCGACGTCTCGATCGCAAGCGATACTGTTGGATACAGCGAGCATTTCTCCGGCACCGACACCTGGCGCCAGCACATTCTACAGGATCGAGGTCGGAGAACTTCCAGCGATGTAGGCATCCCCATCGTGAGGCCATCCAGTGAGGTTTCGATGGGGATTCCAACGTTGACGAACGAGCAGAACGAGAGCTCCGAGGTGCCAGGACCCGGTACGACTGCAGTTTCGAGTATTCCTTCTTTTGTCTCGACAGAGGAGGCCGGCTCAAAGGGAAAACCGCAGCGATTCCTGTCCATCTGGAACGATCTCGAGCTCTTGTCACTGCAACTTCGTGCGTCTGCGATCAAGGACCTCAAGCCTCTTGGAAGTGGCGCTTATGCTACCGTCTGGTTAGTGCGGTACAGGAATTTGCAGCTTCTCGCGTCCAAGCGGCTTCGCCCAGAGAGGCGAACGAAGAAACACACCGCAGTTTTCGTGGAGGAGATCAAGCTTATCGCCAACTTTGACCATCCGAACCTTGTGAAGCTTATTGGAGCCGCCTGGACGGTCGAGACGGATCTGCAGATGCTTCTCGAGTACATGGAAGGAGGCGATCTGCGACGGTACCTGGCAGACCCGAACACCCCCGTTGGCTGGACAACGACCAAGTTCAATATCGCCATTGACGTCATTGAGGCGCTGGTATATCTGCACTCCTTCGTGCCTGCGCTGGTCCACCGCGACTTGAAGTCTAAGAACGTGCTGCTCTCGGCCGACATCGAAGCCAAGCTCAGCGACTTTGGAACGTCGCGGTTCAGGTCGTCCGATAAAACCATGACGGGCGGAGTTGGTACAGGCCGATGGCTGGCTCCAGAGGTGATTCGTGGCGACTCAGACTACGGTCCAGCTGCGGATATCTACAGCTTCGGTACGCTGCTCACGGAACTCGATACGAACCAGATCCCGTACGTCAACGTGCGAGCCTCCAATGGCAAGCTCATGTCGGACCTGACGATCCTACACCGAGTAGCGACTGGAAAGCTGCATCCCAAGGTCCGAGATACGTGCGGAAGAGCACTCACAGATCTGGTGGAGCAATGTCTTGTTGAAGACCCAAATAAGCGACCAACAGCTCCTGCCATTGCGTACGAGCTTCGAGTGATTCAACAGGAGATGGCAAGCTCCCTCTAGACGGAGTACTAACAAGTTAACTATAAAGAAAGTGATGTGAGTAGTGTACACGAGTGGTAAGGTTTCAATCAAGAAATGTTGACAGTTGCGTTAACAGGAGATAGAGCACGTTGAATGTAGTCTTCTTCGTAAAAACAAAGATGATCTGGCGGATTTAATTTGTTCATAATTTTCGCTACAATTTGAAAGCACGTTGATCGATCACACACAGTTTTTATTCCCTCAACTAAGCTTACAACACCATCGGGAAGCAAAAACGTTCTCATCGCCGCAAAACTGCATGCACTTGAAGCACTAACTTAACTCTCGTTTGTTGTATGGTGTCGTTCTTTCTTATGCCACCTCCTAGAAAAATTGCCGGTGAAAGCTGCTGCATCACAGGAAGCAAAGAAACAAAGACATACATCGGGAGGAGACTCAAGAAAAACGTCGAGACATCACCGTTTTCGCATTGGAATTGCATAATTTTGTTATCATCCGATTTTACACGTGGATATGATTAGATTTCTTCTAACTTTGTCTTTGTATAATTCTGGCAACGCATAAAACGAACGTCACAGGTCAGCGCACCACACCAACCACGTCAGCCTCAAGCACATCAATTCAATGGCAGTGGCGGCAATGGCGACCGAGGCCGAGCGCCTGCGCGCCAGCGGCTTCAAGCGCATCCTGGTGCGGCTGGACGAGGCCACGCGCCGCAAGTACTGCTGCCGTGCGCTGGAGGAGGATCTGCAGCGCGTCGTAGGCCAGGCCGGGGCCTGTGAGGCCGCTATGAAGCAGGCACAGCAGGTTCAGGACGCGACGCGGCGACTGGAGGCCGGTCCTAGGACGGCGGCAGTATCGGCGGGAATTTTGGACCAATTAGAAGCGTTGCTGGGAAAACTGGACCATGCTACAAACAAATTGGGCAGTCAGGATCCTGCAGTGAAACAGGAGCAGGACGGGGAGGACCATTACCAGGCTAGGATGCTGGTCAAAGATATCCTGCAGGACCAGGACGCTGAGAAGGCGTCGGCTCAAGTGAAGAGACTAGAGAAAATCATGCCTGTCCTGCAGGACGGAGATGAGAAGCAGGTCAAGTGGTGGAAGAAGCACGTGCAGAAGGCCGTGGACCATGCAGTAACGCTGACGCTGCAGGACGGAGAGAAGGCAGCCCATGCAAAGCTGAGACTTTCCAGGATGGTGAAGAGGATCGCGGTCAAGAGTCCGGACCTGCAGGTTTGGTGTCGGTATGTATGCAGGACGGAGATTGCATTTTATGTGGAAGTTAGGACTGAAAGAGGATTTCTTGTCTTTGCAGGACTGTGGAGAAGAAGCTGAGCGCTGCACGAGAGAAGAAGAAAGGGGGGAACGAAGGGATAGCTGAGGCTGCTAAGAGCAAGAGGAAGCGTGCAATCGCGCTACCGGATGATGGCGAGACGGCTAGGACGGAGGCCCCACCAGCTACGAAGAAGACAGCGGCTGAGAAGGACAAGAAGAGCGAGTCGTCGCACAAGGCGCGGGCCTTGTTGCATCGCTGTTCCAAGGAGATGCGCACGCTGCGCGACAAGTTCGAGCTGGGCGCGTACGACGTGAATTTGAGTCGCATGGTGAAGCTCGTGGACTCTTTGTGGCCTGGAGTCGACCAGGCGGAGGTCAACGCGCTCACGACGGCGCTGTTCACGCTTGTGGAGACGGTGGAGAAGGTGGTGAACGTTGACAAGCGCCGAGACCGCCTCGTGTGCCTCGAAAGCGTCCTGGGCGTCGTGCGTTTCACCGACAAGTTGACGTTGACGGCGAGGCAGAAGACGATGGTGGAGGAGTACGCGGCCAACTGCCGCCAGTCCCTGGAGCAACTGAACCGGAAGGCGCCGAGTGGGAAGCCAGCGTCCACAGCCAGTACGGTTCAAGCTGCAGCCCCCACCCCATCGCCAGCGACTGCAAGCACTCCCGCTCCCAAGACGGCTCAAGACACGCAGACTGCGTGGCCCAAGACACATGTACGATTCGGTTAGCGAGTAGATTAGAGCCATGGAAACACGACGCCGACACTTTGGAGCTGCCTTTTCCCCTAGGACAGATACAAGCTGCTCGCGAACACCACGTCCCGCTTAATGGCCTCGGACGCGACCTCCATCTTGCGGTAGAGCTGCGGGTCGCCAATGACGCGCGCAGCGTTGCGTACTTCGCGGCAAACCTCATCGAGACGCGTGATGCAGCGCACAATGGAGCCTTCCTGGACGTCTGTGAGCTCGCACAGCTGCTTGAACGGCATCCCGCGCGCCCACTCGTAGACGACCTCCATGAGGCCAAAGTTGAGCGCGCCCTTGCAGTAGACAGCCGGGTCGATCTCGAGGTGTTGCTCTAGCTGGATGAGACCGAGCGACTCGGCGATAGCTTTAACCACTTCGCGCGCGTCTTCCAGCGTCGGGGTCAGCGTGGGCTCGTTCTGGGACTTCTCCTGGAAGATGAGCGCCGAGAGCACGGCCACGATCTCCTCGGGCTCCAGATTGGCCAGCACGTTCTCGAAGATCATCTCGGTCAGCACCAGCTCTTCGCACGTGTTGATCTCGCAGGCCACCCGGCCCTTAACCTGTACAACGCCGTCCTCAGAGATGTACCCGAGGCGTTGGAGCACGCTCAGTCGCTGCTGGAAGTCAGGGAAGAGCGAAAGCGAATCGTTCGACAGCTCCCGCGTCATCCGCACCAAGTAGGCCTTGAGCTTGAAGATCTTCTCCACCTTGGCCATGACACGAGAGACCGAGGGCGAGTCCGTCGCGCACGGATGGCTCAACACCATCGAGTAGAGTTGCTGCCACTGCGTGTAACCCGTCGCGACTTCGAGGTCATTGACCTTGAGCTCGCCCATCAAGTCGACGTACGCAAGCGCGGCTTTCTGCGTCGACGCGGCGTCCTTCTCGAGCTGCGTCAAGAACTCGATGCTGCTTGCCAGCTCCTTCTTGGACGAGCTCGCGACAAGAGTCTTGGTGTTGACTTGGGCAGCAAAGACGGACGTCACGCTCTCGACGCAGCTTTCCGGCACTTCCAGGACTGCGTACTTCCTTCCTAGCAGCGTGGCAGTCGCCGGGGCTGTGAGCTCGGCGCTTTCTTGGCTCTCAGCTTTACCCTTCTTGCCCATTCGTCCAAACATTCGATCGTCGTCGTCCTTCTTGCTACGTAGCATGCGTCCACCACCGAGAAGATCGCGAGGATTCTTCTTCGCGGATGAAGCCTCCACCTTGGGAGGCTCGTAGTCCTCCGGACACAGAGTGAGGACCATAATGGACTTGAACACGCCCTTACGGCTGGCGTCGGAGGTTGTTGAGCTCGGAAGTTCCGACTCAAACGAAAGCTTCGAGCGGGCAGCTCCAGTATCCCCCACCAAGGCCGCGTTCGTGCGCACTACCAGCGCCAGCTGATCCGACGATAAGCCCTTGACGCTGAGAAGGACGACTCGACCCGGTGCGATCGCGTTCTTCGCGGCTTGGATGTTGTTGGCAAGCAGCCACTTGGTCAGCTTCTTCTCCAGGTCGCGCTTCTCGCGCTTGAGCTGGTAGAACTCGTGCATCTGCTTGAGTTCGCCACTCGCTTCCAGATGCGGGTAATCATCAATGAGCGAGCGCTCTAGCTGCTGCAACAACGCCTTGCCCTTCTGAATCAGCTTGGGGATGTTCTTGGAGGCCAACGCCTTCTGCGTGTGGAACTCCGAGAACGAACGCTTCATCATGTCCTCCACGGTCAGCACCTCCACTCGCAAGAGGTTCAAGATCATGTTGTACGTCAAGCGGAACTGGCTGGACAGCGACGTGGCCTTCCCTGCCAGCATTGTACGCAGCGACGTCGGCTCCGGCACGTCGTTCCAGCACGCAACGATGACGGTGCCCACCGAGTCCAGCCCACGGCGGCCAGCACGGCCAGCCATCTGCGTGTACTCGCCAGGCAGAAGATCTCGGAAGTTCTTGCCGTCGTGCTTGCGGATCCCGTTAAACACAACCGTACGCGCAGGCATGTTGACACCCATGGCGAACGTCTCGGTGGAAAAGAGAACCTTGACAAGGCCACGTCCGAACAGGATCTCGACCATCTCCTTGATGATCGGGAGCAGGCCACCGTGGTGAACGCCGACGCCACGCTTGAGCATTTCCTTGAGCTTTAAAACCTGCGGAAGCTCGCGATCCGATCCCTGGAGTCTCTGCACGCTCGTCTCCAGGAAGAGGTGGATCTCCGATCGCTCGGAAGGCGTACTGAGGTCCAGTTTGGCCAGCTTGTCGGCGCTTTCTTCGCACAGGCGCTTGCTGAAGGCAAACACCACCACCGGAAGCAACGCCCTGTCCTTCAGCGTATTGACGAGCTTGGTCCACTCGCCTTGGTCCCCTCCTGAGGTTCGAATACTACGAGCGTTGGCACTGCTTCCACCGCCACGAGCAACGGCCCTGCCCCCTCGACCGCCCTTGGACTTGTCTGAAGCAGGTGAAATCTTCGCCTTCGCGGCGCCGTGCGCGTTCGGGAGGTACCCAGCGGCGGCATCGTAGAGCTTGAACAATTCCTTTCCTGCGTACAAGAAATGCTGGAGAGGAACCGGGCGCTTGTAGGTAGAAATGACGTGGATCTTCTGTTTCTTGGTCCGTCCGATCCAGTCCGAGAACTCCAAATGGTTGGGCGTCGTCGCAGACAGGAACACCATGCCAATGTGCTCAGGAAGCATGATGATCACCTCTTCCCACACGACGCCACGCTCGCTGTCGTTGATGTAGTGGATCTCATCGAAGATCACCCACTCGATGTCGCGGATAATGTCGGCGCCGCGATAAAGCATCGAGCGCAAGATCTCCGTCGTCATGACAAGACAACTGGCGTCGGGGTTGATACTGACGTCGCCCGTGATCAGCCCGACGTTGTCAGCACCGAACTTGGTACGGAAATCGCGGTACTTTTGGTTGGAAAGCGCCTTGATGGGCGACGTGTAAATGGTACGCGTCATGTGCTTCTGGGACATCGCAATTGCGTACTCTGCGACCACAGTCTTACCAGCTGACGTATGCGCTGCCACGAACACGCACTCGTGGCGTTCCAGGTGAATCACACACTCCTTCTGGAACACGTCCAGCTCAAAGTCGTACTTCATGGCCATTTCCGGCACCTTCTCGTGGAAGTTGCGCACGTCGACGCTAGCCATACTGGCCCACTCGGACGTGGGGCTTTTGCGCTTCTGTAAAGTGAGAGCGGTCGAGTCAGCGGAGTCCAGAATCGACTCCAATTCCGCCTCGGGGTCCTCAATCCCGTCGTCATCGCCCGATGATCCTTCAGGCCCTGACTTGGTCTTGTTAGCATCGTCTGATGCTCCAGATCCACCGTGACTGGCGTTCTCAGGTGTCTTCTCGCTCGTAACCTCCTGCTCGTCGTCTTCTAGTGAGAAGCCTAACTCCATCAACTCGCCATCGTCCTCCATCTCTCGGAGCAGCTGATCCAAGCCCACCGTGGCGTTCTCGTCGTTCTGCCTCATGGCATTCGCTGCCTTCTCGTCTAACACCGCGCTCCGAACGGCTGCTACATGATCCTGATCTGCCACTGCTTCAAAGTACGGTTTCAACAACGACTTGGGGTTCACGCCCACCGTCTCCACGTCCACATGCTCTTTCTCTTCACAATTCTCGATCTTCTTCACATCGTCCACCGTCAAACATCCATTGATGCCTGGCACATCGAACACGAGACTTTCCAGCATCTTTTCATCAATATCCTCGTCCGCAAGAACCAGGAAGTTCCTGTTCTGCTCCTGCTCCTTCTGCAGTAGTTTCTGCATTGGTGAAAGCTCCTCGTCCTCCTTCGCCGAATCTAACTCAGCTAAGGAGTCTCCACCTGGTGCAAAAGGCTTGTTACTCATCGTACCCCTCGCATACTCGTCCTGCTTGGTCAGAGCACTGCTGAATCCTGCGTCTGTGCCGGTCCTAGAGACATCCACAGGGCGAAACTCGTACTGTATGCTCATCGGATCCTTCACGATGGATTCTCGTTTGGGTACGAGCTCCTGGCGCGGCGTAGACATGGGCATCTGCGCCAGTAGGCGGCTCTGCGGCACCGAAACCTTGGAATTACGTTCTGGGTTACTGCCCTTCCAGCCGCGCGGGAACGGCCCCAGACGCTCCAGCGCGAACAGCGGGTGCGCCACCTTCTCCAGCTCCTTCTGGACGTTCGCTCGATCCCCGTAAGGCGACGTGAGGCGTGCGCGGGGCAGTGCAAACGGAGCGGTACTTGTAGAGGAAGAGTGGGGCACGATTACGACCGCCTCGGGCGCCAACGAGGACGCCGATAGCACGGAGAATTGGTCCAGCGCAGCATTAGGCGAAGATGAAGCTGCAGATCCAGTGGAAGCGGCTGCCGTCTCGGCGTTCAGCTGCGCCAGCTCGGCCAGGACACGCTCCACAGCTGCCATCCCAAGTGCGATCCAAAAATGTAATTTGCCAAATTTCAACTTTACGGTTACAGTTCATTGTGATTGTTTCGGTTCATTTCCCATTATTGGTTTTGTTTTTGACAATTGGAAGCATGACAGCGGCGGATGAGGCGGAGGAGTTGGCGCTGCGCTGCTGCGTGTGCGGCACGTCGGCCGAGGACGACAGCAACTACCTCAATACGAAGATGAAGATGCTCATCTCCAAGTGTGGCCACCGCTTGTACGTACGCTTCTGCTCTGAGCGATTTTATCCGAGGTTGGGAGTACATTCCTAATTAAAATGTTTTACGGCCAGCTGCGACCACTGCATTAAGCGTGAGTTCCAGCACCAGCGCGAGATCGCGTGTCCCGCGTGCCAGAAGCCCGTCAAAAAGTCGCAGCTGCAGGACAAGACCATCGAGGAGCTCAACTTCACCAAGGAGACGTCGGTGCGCAAGAAAGTGACCAAGGAGTGAGGATCGGGCGGATATGACTATTGAGGGGTACAACGGTATGGAAATTCATAATTTCGTCTGACTTCTAGCTACAATAAGACGGAGGACGACTTCGACACACTGGACGAGTACAACGACTACCTCGAGACTCTGGAGAACCTCAGTACGATGCTGTCGGAGCATTATTGTCGTGTTCGTCGATGTGCTGATGCTTTTTCGTGTAGTTTTCGACCTCGTGTACGGCGACGAGATCGAGAAGTCAGCGGCGCAGAAGCAGTGGAAACAGTACCGACAGGAGAACGCCATCGCCATTGCCACCAATGATGCGAAGAAGGCGGACGAGGAGCGCCGCATCGCCCAGCTCATTGCGGAGCAGCAGAGGCTCGCGGAAGAGCGGCGCCAGCTGCAGCAACGTGAAGACTCGCAGTTCGAGGCCGATCTCGAGCGCCAGAAGGCGCAACTCATGGAAGTGGCGCTGGGAGAGCGAGAGGAGGGTGACGTCTCCAAGATGCGCGTCACGACCACAGCCATCCCGATCGATCAGGCAGTGACGGCCGAGATGGAGGCTGCGATGATGGGCTTCCAGCCCGGCGTGGTTGGCGGCCCCCAGCCGGTTCCGGTTCCTGGAGGCAAACGCGGCCCCAACTTCGGCGTCAACGAGTCCAAGAAGTTGCGTCGTCAGCAGCAGCTGGCAGGTGGCTACGACCCCGACTTGTCCTTCAAGCGCAACCGGAGTGAGGCGTGGTGCGGCATCTACTTCCGCCCCGTTGACAGGAAGAGCGAGGGCAACGGCCCTGCCCCGATGGAGATCTGCTAAGTGGCAGACTGGCAGGTACGCTTCAAAGAGGGTTCTTATAACTAACAATTGATCCTTCGATCACAAACTAAATGTGTTTCATGTCCTCAACTTGTGCTCAAAACCCCGAGCGACTTCCTTCGGACTTGGCGGCAGTTCTTCAGTCCCATATCACGTGGCGAAAGATGTCGCGTCGAGAGAAGTCGAAAATGATCTCAATGACTGCAAGCGGCAGGTTCTGCACCAGCGCAACGCTAAGCACAGCGAGGCGATGCTGGAACGGGAGTTCTTCGTAGCCCAGCCACTTTTCATCATGGTGCTTTTCAAACTGGTATCGAATGTCTTGAGCAACACTGTCGTTTCCTTTCAGGGAGAGTGTGAGATGTCGAACTGCCTGGTTCCGTAGGAGCGAGGCGTGAAGCGACCTTAGAATTCTGTTCTCCGGGCTGGTCGGATTACCCTCAAGATGCAGAACCTGAAGATTGCGAATAGCATCGCACGCGGGGTCTCCCAGCAGATCGAAGAGCTCTTCCTGACTGGCTGGACTGACGCGGTTATAGGCAGCTTTGAGTGTGCGAAGGTGGCACTCCTCGTGTCGGAATGCTCTCGTGATTGGTGCAATGTCATTCAATTCACACTCATCAACATCCAGAGTCGTCAACAGTGGACAAGCTTCCAGGATGGCAGTCAGTGTACGGCTCGCCAACGGGTTATTGCGCAAATGCAGCGTTTGCAGTGACTGTCCGACCGTCTCCAGCCACTCCAGTAAGACATGATCAAGAGGCTCTACGTCCGAAGGCCCCCTTAGGCCACCATCACGACTAACCCATAAGGTGCTCGAAGCTGTTCTCACTGTGTTCATCGTGAGTGATTTCAGCTTACAGCCTCTTTTCACGGAGTCATCGTACTCGGTCTCGCTTCTCAGCTCCGTTTGGCTGATCTTCGAGTTCTTGACGTACAATTTCCCATGCGCGGGAACCAGAATGCAAGTCCAGGATGCTCCTGTCTCCAAAGATTTACACCATAATTCTTCTCGAAGCGTCAATGCTGGTCCCGGCCTGCCTTTCGCGCGCTTTGTCATGTCTCGAGGCACTTCCAAGCGAGTACTTGCTGGTAGGAGCACCCAATGGGCCTTCGCATCACGACGGCGGTGAAAGGAGTTGTCGTACATCTGTTTCTCCATCAAAAACGGCGCAACATCTGCGGATTCGAGAAGTCTGCGCACAAGCTGGACGTCTTCCAGGCGTAACTTGCAGTACGAGAGATCCAGACTCTCGATACGAGATCTCGAGTGGGGATGGAAAAGGCCAAAAGCGAGCCAAAGCCACGAATCTCTGCCCTCAAGACATCGCAGTGACAAGTCACGGATTCCCCGTGTACGTCCACCGTCGTGAATCGCAGAGAAGAGCGACGCAAGCTGGAAGACACTCAGCGTACTGGAACCTAAAGAGAGTCTTCTCAAGGGTGTTCCAGCGGCTTCACGCTTTGCATTTCCATCCCCAGCGAACGTGTACGAGAAGCACGCGGCCACAAATTCGCAGAACGACCGCATGAAGCGTTTGGACGTCTTTGCAGTGAACACCCAGTCCAGTTTCAATTCGCTGACTGAAAGCGCCGGGAGGGTCATCATGTGAGCTAGTGGGGCCAAATCGCGCTCTGAAACCATGGTATCGCTCAGATCCAAGCACCGAACTTTAAATCGAATCATCGAGGGGCTTGTAGTAGACCCTCTTTGCCCAGAAGCTGCCTCCAGAATCTCCTTGACTCCAGTCGCACTGTTCATCATTCGAAGTCGACTCGCCGAGAAGTTGAGGTCGATCTCCACCGTTTGTTGCTGGGGCGAGGAGACTCCCATCCTACTTAGAAATGCCTCGAGACGTTGATCCGCCTGCCGAAAGATCCCGTTGGAATCGGATGTCAATGCTTGCGAAAGAAGACCCAGCAGGTCGTCTGTGATCTTCACTTCTGGAAACATTAGCCGGAACTTTGGCATCTCACGCACATCACCAGCAGCAAGTTCCGGAGTCAACCATAGCTTTCGTCGGCCGCGCTGTCGTGTTTCAGAGAAGTATTCACGGCGTGGGGGAGCACCACAAACGTCGTACAGCACGTGCATCCAGAAGTGTGGATTACTGCCCCAAGAGTATCCAGGACAGGATGCCACGAGGCTCAAGAAACGGATTGCCACGAGTTTGTCGCGAGCCTTGCGTAAGAATACGTCGTTATCAGCCCTGAGACGCCCAGCCGAGCGGTTGGCGTTGCGCATATCCGCATCAGTAGGAAGGGAGCGAGCTTGCGTGTTGACTTGGTTTGCGTTACGCTCAGAACTTGCTTCGGCTCGGAAAATCACCACAATCCAGGGAATGGGCGGCGACCGTGACTCGTCCCGGAAGTCAGCAGCTTCCCTTGGCGCGAGGTGCATGTCCCCATCCAGGCACGCACACGCATCAGTAACGTGGCGTCTCATTGTCTTGGCGGCCCACTCGGGCAATCCTCTCGGCCGTGGTCTCGTCATATTCGTTCTCTTGGTCTGACCTGCTTGATTCTTATGGGACGTGGCGGAGAATTTACAGTAAGTAGGTACCAGGTAGTGCCAAACGTCGGGGTCCTATAAAGAGGTTCCCGTGCCAGACCCCAGGCTTCTTGCAACGTGGCGGTTTATTATCGCAGCCCTCCTATTGTATAGCCATGTCAAAAGTCGCTGTGGCTTCGAAAGTGCTTCATTCCATGAGATCCAAGTCACTCTCGTCCACAGGAATCTTGTCCATGGTCGTCTCGTTGAGCTTGCCAGCGAGATCGGCGATGCGCTTGGGTATTCCATTCGTGGCTCTCAGTGCCGGGTGAGAAGCAATCAGCTCCAGCTTATCAGTCGAGTTCAAAGCGCGCGCGTGCTTGAGCTCTTCAACGCGAATGGGCCGACTCATTAGACTCACCAGCATCATCGTCGAGTTCTTCATATCGAACTTGGATAGCGTGTATAAACGCTCTCCGTGGCCGCGAACGGCACCATCGGTGCAGATCGACGAGCGCGACGTAAGAACAATTTTCAAAGACGCGTTGTTCGTCAGCAGGTCCGACAGGAACGCGCGGAAGCGGTCACGCCGGGAGTCATTGCGCAAGAGGTAGTCGCATCCATCCAGAACGAGAAGCATCTGCTGACTGTTGGATTCAATCCGCCCCTTGTGCTGCTCCAGGTGATTCGAGACCATGACCTCTAATTTGCTCAGGACGCGGCACTTTCCGCTCGCGATGTTAATGTTTCGGCGCATCATGCCCACGTGGTCGTCCATTTCGTCTTGAGCGAGCTTGGCCACGGAAAAGATGCGGACGCCTCCTTCCGAAGTAATACGCGGTCCAACATAGTTTGCTACCGCGTGGGCCACCGCCGTCTTCCCGATGCCTTCCTCGCCACAAATCGTCACAAGACGCGTAATGCGCGACTGAGTCATCATCAGCGCCAAGCAGATTTTGTAAACTTCGACGGCGCGGTTGCAAAACCCTTGGCACATTGCCGGCAAGTCGTCGAACCACAGCTTCGGGTATCGCTTCGCTTTCATGGGCCCGAGGTTCACCGTACTGCTCGACTCAACAGCAGCGAGCGGAAAAATGATTTCCGAGTGATCCCCATCCTCTGGAAGCAACATGAATTTCTCCGCAACAGCCATGGGCCCTCGAATGTTTGGACTCTTGGCAACCGATTGCTGCGCAATAGTAAAACTTGCGCCCACCGACTTGCCGGTAGCGAGGGCCAGGTAAAACGCGCGCGTGAATTCAATTGCCGCGTAGTCTTCGATCTTCTGGTTGGTGCGAACGCCAATGACGTGCGGGATCCCACACGACACGAAGGCGTACGCGAGCGGTGCAGAAGAGCAGGCAGAGACGAATACGAGGCGTAACGTCGACTCGCCCACACCTCCTGCGGAGAACAACTCTTGCAGCCCTTTGTGCGGGATCGGATGCACCAGCCCCATGCCGTCTTCAAAGTACAAGTGCTTTTCATCCCCGTGGCCGGAGAAATGAAGAGCTCGGCAGCCAAGTGTAATCATGGCCCGGAACGTATCTGTGTTTGCAAACTTGGCGACCACGCTGATTTGCCTTGGGCACTGGTAGATCCTGGATAATGTTCCAGGCCCGTTGTTGTTGCCGAACGCGTCGTTCATTGCCGCCGGGCGCTTCGCAAACTTGGACGCTTCTATCAGGCTTTTTTGTAGGATCGAGTACTCGCGCTTGACGTCCAGTTCAGCGATCGGATGGTACTTGCCGTGAATATCCTTCCCGACCAGCGGCGCCGAGAACAGCACTCCGAGCGTGTACTCCTGTAAGTTTGGCCCCTGCTGTGACTTGTCCTGCGATTCCGCCAGAATCGCTTGCTGGTTGTTCTTGGTCCCTATCTGTGCTCCTCGTACATGAGGATCTTCCACAACGTAGCCAAGCAGCACGTCTCCGCGTCGTGACGACAGCAGCGTGATCGTCTGTCCGTGAACGAGCTTGTATTTTCTGTTCTTGAGCACTTGCACTCCATCAATCCGGATGCCGTTGGTGCTTTGATCCGTAATAAACACGGCCTGCCGATGGGTCTCCGGGTCCAGCGCCGTCTCAATGACGCAGTGCCGCCTACTGAGCTTCACGGGGTCCACCCCCGACGTCTTTTTATCAAAAACCTTGGAAAAAGCATCTCTTCCAAGCTCCACGCGTGGCGTGAGCATCTGCATCTCGATGCGGTACAGCAAGAGCTTCTCCAGCGCGTTCTTCTGATCCACCGTGATGGCTCTCTCCACTTGTGGGTGCAGCACGAGCCGCATGAGACACAGCGCGGGGCTGTCCTCCAGCGTCTGCGTGCACTCCTGTGTATTCTGCTGGGAGATGCTCATGGACTCCAACAGGTTCTGCGAGTCTTCCCGCATCGCCTCGAACTGCTCTTCTCTGTGATCCACGGCGTGGATGCCCAGACTGCTGGACGTTGTGCCGTGCTGGTCCGCCAGCCCGTGGTCCGCCAGCCCGTCCAGCCCCACGGTCTCGCAGGGCGCCACACGCGAGCGCTTATTGGGCAGCCCTCCAGCTGCCATCTCCGGCTCCTGCTCGGGGTCTCGCGCGCTGCGGACGCCCCAGGAGGAGGACAAGGTGGAGGCGGACGAGAAGCTGTCTCCCATCCTGGAGCTTGTCGAGGCCGTGAACATCTGCAGCACGGAAGAAGAGTTGGAGCGGAGGGCGCCGGGAGGTGCGCGCGTCACGGCGGGCGAGAGGCCACCCAGCGCTTCCACGCGGCGCTTGCGAGTACCGGAGTCCAGCGCGCCGTCCATGAAGGGGCGGAGAACGCCGTTGCGCGCGCCGTCGTCCATGAGTGCTGCGGGCTGGTGGTTTCCTTTGCCGAGAGTGCGGAATGCGGCTGGCCGGTCTATTTGCGCAGGTGGCATGTGATTGGTTGAAATGCGAAAGTTGCAGTTGACCATACATTCGGCCAAGTGGAAGAGAGGAAGAACGCGATTGGACGGTGAGTTGAAGTGCACGATCCGAAGCGAAATGGCTACATGAAGTGCATGAACTATTATAGTGTGCAGCACAGGAAGGAGGCGATGTTGCTAATACTACTAGTAATATTGCAGAGGACATCCGGCCAGAGTGTACCAGTAGAGGCTTTGTCCAGTATTAGATGCCGTGCAGAGCACGGGACGCGTAGTTCGAAGGGTTGCGAGGTTTTGGGTGCTGTGTGGCCGCTACGCGCAGACGTGGTGTCGGCAGCGGCGAAATCGGCGGAGTCGTGTGTGTGCCGGCACTAGAGAACGGTAGTGTCGTCTACTGTCGTGTGCGAGCAGGATATTGAAGCGGAGCATGGTTCAACGGCGTGTCTAACGCACTCTGCTCGCTCTAAAAGCGAGAAGGGGGCCGCGTCTTTCTCGCGGTGCTTTTAGGGACGAGGTGATCATAGTGGACGAGGATGCATTAACTACCAGTAGAGAAAGGTAAAATCGTGTGAGAGCAGGATATAGATGAAGAGTATGGTTCAACGACGTGCCTGATGAAGTATGCTCGCTCTGAAAGCGGAAAGTCAGGGCGGCCCCGAGATTGTAATGGATAGTGCTGTGGATCGAGCTTTCGAGGCGGTTTGCCTTGTCGAAGCAAACGTTCGTGAAGGCGGTGAATGGCCAGCATCTACGCAGGCAAGTTGTGGGGTGTTTGAGGTTAACGGAATGCGTTGGAATGACTAATGATTGAGTGATCTTCGTGCAGGGCGATATTCCAGTGTGTACGTGTGAGCTCGCAGAAGGTGCTGAGCGAGGTTGCGAGGAGGGATGTATGAATCGCTCGGTACGTGACGTGTATGTTTGGCGGCTTGTTGCATTTGAATTTAACCGCTTTCGTTGTGGTGCTTCATGACAGATGCGATTTGAGTGCGCCGTCCAGCGCTGTCGATGTGGAGAGCGCTGTTCCAATCGGTAGCTGCAGCTGGGGTCGACGCTTGAGACTGCGGTGGTCGACTGTGGCTGTAAAGGTTGTGGGCGTCATCACGCTTGAAGACGTCGAGGTAGGGCGTTTCATTGGCGAATATGTCGGTGAGTTGCTTTGTCGTCATGAAGCGCAGATGCGTCGTCAGGTATGGATGAACAGCTTGTGTGTGTTATTCGAGGCATGGCGCTAACAATGTACTGTGAAGCGTTACCGAAAAAATACGCATTTTTACATGCTACAACTTAATGCTCACGAAGTCATCGATGCGACGCGAATTGGAGGACGCATGCGCTTCGTAAATCACTCGTGCGAGCCCAACTGCCGAGTGGAGAAGTGGAGTATTCGTGGACAAGAGCGTTGTGGATTGTTCGCCATTCGGTGCGTGAAGGCTGGTGATGAAGTTACCGTTGACTACAGATATCAAAGCATTGATGCCGAGGTGAGTAAAACGTTTATAATTGCGAGATGGCTTGGCCTGATAAATGCTACGTATGCTTGTGGTGGCAGGGCTTTGAGTGCTTGTGTGGGTCGAGCAGTTGCCGAGGTTGGATTGGTTTGCTGAGTCACAAGCGACATCATGAAAGCTCACCAAGTTTGCAAACTTGGTGAGCTGCAGCCACAGAAGAAGAAAGGATTTGTGCAGCTCACCATAGATTCTTTCTTGCAGGCTTGAGAAACAATGCACTGCACGTATAGTTTATATGCTCGTAGGGATTTGACAGACAACGACGTCTACAAACCCGATACGGTTGGTGTTTGTTGCAGCAAAGGGGTTCTTCATGCTGGAGGTGCAGGCGATTGAGCGGAGCTGGAGTGTAGACTTATGCGTTGATGTGCTTGGTGTTGGTTACAGCCATGGTCGTTAGCATCGACGAGTGAAGGTATGTGGATTGGCGATGAAATGGCAGACGTGGATCGTGTTGTGGTTGGTGCGCTGGAGATGAAAGGGAACTAAATGAATGGATGGGTGATGCGCGTATTGACAAGAGTTGCTGTGCCGAGCCGTGAAGACTTCATGGAGTGTCGTTAATCGTGGTCATTCCGTGGAGCTTGGCGTCAACTTGGGGGCATTTGCGATAGAGACGTAGCTTCATTGGAGAAATTGAGGCGACCGCACCTGGACGCGGAAGATCTGGATTGGTTGGATCCACGTTGAGCAGCGACACCGTAATCAGGAATTGGTTCGTCTCGAACGGGTCCTCTCGCTGCGCCTGCATGAACTCCTGCGACCCAAGTGACATAATTCGTTTAGTACCATGTCATGACCCAAAGTACATACCGTTCGTACCTGCTGCTGCTGCTGCAGTGGTTCGGGCGCTTGGTGCTCGCCAAAGTAGAGTCGTAAGAAGTGTAAATCGTGGACGAAATCTGGCGTGACCCAGAGCAGCCGAGCTTTGATTCGGATGGAATCGCGCACCTCGGGGTCGCTGACGTCGTTATGCGTGATGAACTCGCGCAGGTCTGCTCCACATCAGTACATGATTCGTTAGTACTCCTGTAGCTCGCTCTCTAGTGACTCATGGTGTTGACTACTTCCCGTCGATCGTGTCGATGACCTTGCGTTCATGGTGCTGCATTAACTTCTTCAGCTTCTTCGGTGGCGACTGGTAGCTCGCTGCCAGAGGTTGGACAGTGATGGAAGCGTCACCCGCCACTTGCTTGCCGATCGCGTCTTTCTCGCGCCGCTTTGGTGGCATGGCTGTGAGCAAGTGGAGCTATGCAGAGGTAGCGGAAGCGTGCGGAAGCGTGCAATGCGACTCGTCCAGACCGCGATGCGTTCAACGCTGGGTGTCACAGGGGACGAGGCAGTCGTAGCGGACGACCATATCCTACTAGAAAGAGGAAAAGTTGTGTGCGACCAGTACGTTGAAGTGGATATGATGCAGCGAAGTCCGTTCGTTCCCAACGCACGCATGGTGTCGTGTCGCTTTGCCACGACTTTTTCGACACCAAGAGCGTAGTGGTCAGCTTTGCTGACTGCAGCCTCAGTTTTCCACGACGCGATTTGGTTGCTACTGGTTGGGTTCATGGTTCTTAGCGCGGATGAGCAGCGTGAGCACCGGTGAATAGCTGTGATTCGACATCGAGCACGTGGGTCTGATGACGCACGATTGGAACGACAGCAACGTGATCGAGAGCGGCATCGGCGTGCGTATTGGGCTCTGAGTGCTGAAGAGCGACATCAGCGTGCGTTCGCGATAACCAATCGTCGCGAAATCGCTGGTCCGCTTGCTGTGCTCTATTTGCTGCGTGGGACATGTGCCTACACGAGTGCTTCATGCGCTTTGCTCCCTCTTCAGGGCGTTTTGCATGAGCTGATCGAGGAAGACGCGCACTTGTGTGATCTGGTTGAGATACGAGAGTGTAGCTGTAGCGTTACTTTCCGAGCAGCCTCTTTCCTGGACGACTATCTTTTTCGACCGTCAGTGCTTGGCTCGCTTTGTCTGTATGAGTTTGCGATGAAGTGCTTTCGGCGAAAACAAACCCAGGCAACAGCAGCATCCGATCTATTCCTGCCTGACCACCCACTTCATGGCTCATTTTGCGTTGGATACCATCAAGCAGAAATCATTCCAGTCGTCACCGGTGTGCGTATGCCATACTTGGATTCCGAAATACCTCGGGATCTCGTCGCCAAGCGCAGCCAATGCGCTCTCGTACTATTCAAACCCTTTCGAAGCGTCCTGGATCTAGTCAGTGATTCAACCAGCGAGGCAGCATGGATCGATGCGTACTTCCTATGGGAACCTAGGCGAACGAGGTTTGTCCGCGAGATCATGGATAATATGGATGACTACTATCGCGCAAGAAGACAAGCAAAAGAAGATGACGAATACGATAACACCGAGCTGGACGATGAAGCTGGCAGTGACGAAATCATTGGTACCTGCAGTGACGTTGAAGTAGCAATTGACGACATGCATATGACGATGTGACTTCAGCAGACGCTAGAGTCAACGACTCGTTTCATCTACTTGATGAGAATGCTGTCAGCAGTGTAAGCGAGTCGAGACTGCCAGTCTTCCCGAGATCAAAGTCTGACTCAATCACATCAAGTATCATGTACCAAGAGCTCTTGATTGCGAGCGCACACAGTACAGTCGACACATCGATTCGTTTAAGCCATCAAGAGCATGTTCTGGATATCCCCGTCAATGAACTACAGCAATGGGTAAAGGATTCGGCAACCGACGAAGCTGAGCCGTCACCGCCCGAGCGAACTGCAAATGAACGACCAGCGGACGTGGTTGAGCTAATTCAACGCGCATTAGAGTTGGACCGCGAGTGGTTGCCGCCGAACGAGCAGCATGACCGTCCGCCACTATACCCGTACTCGACCATCGGCGACGTCTCCAGAGTATTCACGCTCAATCGGCGTCAGCATGTCGCCTTCTCCCTCGTCGCAACCGCACTACTTGAGCGCTTCAAGCAGCAAGAACTCGCCAAGACCGACGAATCAGCTCGGTACCGAACCAACGACTTTCGAGTCGCGGCTATGAGACGATCAGCTGCTCATGTTCCTCGGAGGCGCTGACGGCACTGGCAAAAGCCGCGTCGTCGACGCCATCGATGCGTTTTGCTGGAGCTGGCACCGCAGCAATTGCATTGTAAAAACCGCACTTACTGGAAAAGCAGCCACGCTCATCGGTGGCCGTACGCTCGCGAGTTTCATGGTCCGACTACAGCATGCCATCAAGACAAAGCAAATCCCACCACTGGATGTCCTTGTCATCGACGAGGTCTCCATGATGTGCAAGGCCGAATGGCTGAAAATCGACAAGCTGCTGCGCCGCTACATGCAGATCGAGAACGTCCCATTCGGTGGCATTCACGTCGTGCTGGTTGGTGATTGTCTTCAAATGCCGCCAGTGAGATCTGACCCCATTTACGTAGACCCCGCCAACAAGACGAAGCCGAGCACAGCCGACGTTGAAGGCTTCGAGTTATGGCGAAAATTCACGACTGTAGTGATTCTCGAAGAGTCCGTGCGATTCCGCAACGACCCCGAATGGGGAGAAGGCGTCCGAAACGCTCGATTGGGGCTGTGGACTCCTGAATCATGGACATGATTAACGCGCGCGTTATCCAGGGCAGCGAACACGACACTCAGTCGCTGCAAAACGAACCTGAAGCCTCGGCCGTATTCATCACGCCTGAGAATGCAACTCGCTTGCCCATAAACAACGCATTCGTCACGAAGACCGCGTCGATGCTGCCCAATAACGTCTATCCCATTTGCGTGGTGGCCAATTTCAAAGGCGCGCTCAACGACTTGAGCCAGAGCGACCTTCGATACGTACTCAGCCTGCCCGACAACCGCTTTGGCAGGATGGCACCGTACCTTGACCTCATCGACGGCATGCCGATCCAAGTTACCCAGAATGTCGCCACAGCCAAGGGCATCGCGAATGGCACACTTGGAAGTCTCGAGTACGTTCACTTCCACGCTGGGACCCAGTTTCAACTCATCCACGATGAAGCGACAGCCACAATCGTTCAGCTACCGAGTCAGGCACCTGACTACGCCATGATCCGAGTCCCGAGACCACAAGCGACAGCAATCCAGCCTGACATTGACCCCGAATTGTTTCCTGTATTTTTGCAACCGAGGCCTACTCCAGGATGACCATCACACTCGCAGCAGCGCCAAATGGCCTACCTCGCTCCATTACGGTGCGACCGCAGCAATTCCCGTTCGTCTGCGCAGTCGGGTCGACGGTATACAAAGTGCAATGGGAAAAAGCGACTCCATGGTCGTGACGGACTGAAATCAACTCAGACAGCAATCAATAAGCCCCAGCAAACGTACTTGCTCGTTTCACGGGTTACCACGCGGCATGGATTGATCGCAATGGCACCACTTACAAAAAAATTTGCGGCATGGTCCAAGCCGCCCACACACGCGCTACAAGAAGAACAACGACTCCAGCATCTAAGTGATCTCACGCTATCGGGTTTCCACTTGCCAGTGACCACCGCCAACGTGACAAATTCTTCGATGGAAGTAGTCGCCAATCCCGAAACAGAAAACCTATGAATCATCTAGCTGGCCAGCACCTAGCATGAACACAAATGTAAGCAACCACCACCATGCATTCATTGTCAATGAACGCATACAAAACCCCACCTGATGCTCGCACACCTCGCAGCAGACGACCCCACGCCCGAAATGGGCACACGAAGCCGACCTATCCCGTCCTTGACTATGCTGTCGGAATCTCTCTTCACTCGCCAGTTCAGCAGCGTGCAGTGTTGAGCTTGTTGAACTTTTCCTTCTCCTTGCCCTCGAAGCCAACGCCGCTGAGCGTCGCGCTTCTCAGACTGAGCTTGATGATGCGCTGCTGCGCCAACTCGAGCATGCTTCACTCGTCAATATCATGCACAGCCTGGTACACGTCGTAGAGCGCCTTGTTCCGCGAGGCCTCGGTGACCGGATCAATCACCAGCTGCTACAGCTTGTCGTACGCGGCGCACAGCTCCTCCGAGTTCCGCACACTCATGAGGTGGCCCACGATGTCCCACACGCGACCCAGCGCGTCGCCCTGTATCTCCAGCGGATCCACCACGTCCGTGAATTGCACGCTTTGCCGGCATCGCGTAACTGACACCGCACTCGAACGGCGGCAACTGGCGCCCGTGCGCGCACACAACACATCAAGCCGGGCCATCCCATCCGCTCGCCACCGCCGCCCACTCACCCGCCCCGCGAAGATCCCTCCGACTGGTGCGCTTCCGTGAAAGACTGGTGATTTGGCGAATAGGCTCCCGAAACAGAAACGGCGCTCCTCCAGGTCACTCGAATGTGTCACCACCCAAAACACCCAAAACCCAAAATGTTGTTCGATTACAGAGACATGTAACCACTACCCCAAACGATAGTTCTTCGAACTACGAACTATGCTGAGCAGTCGAAGCTGGATGGATTTAAACTACGAAGTACATAGTACTTCAGAAACGGAGCAAAATATATTCTACATAGCACTCAGCACAGTACTTTCCAGTAGTTTGGCAGTACTTTCCGCTAAGTACGGTGTAAACCGTACTTAGCGGGGTCATTAAGATCTGGGTGGGGACGGCTTTCGATGAAGAACATTTTTACTTATGAGGCGCTGCAAGATAAAGCTATGACATTGATATAGCGTTTCGATCATGACGCACATGTAAGCTAAAGTTCTTCGACGACTGCGATTATGAGACCTATCCGATCGTGGCGGTTTGTGATCCAGCGCCTTCGAAGCTGCAGTTGGAAAGCTAGAGCCCAACGATTATAAAGCGGGCAGCGCTGCCGAAAGCAAAACGTTAAGGAGACGGGATCAGCTGCTGCGGTACAACAAAGTCATTGGCAGAGCGGTATCGCAAGTTTGAACACGAGGGAGGGCTGCGAAGGTAGCCGTCACTCCCAGTACTTTCCAGTACTTTGGCAGTACTATTTTGCTCAAAATAATTCTACACAGTACTAAGTTAAGCGAGGACCGACTCCAGCTCGAAGTACTAAGTACTACAGTACTACATAGTAGTATGTAGTACTGGATAAACTACTGTCTACTGGATTACTGGTACACTCTGCATCCGGCAAGCAACCATTATGTGGCCATTGCAACCAAAGTTGAAAGGTTGACTGTCGGTGGTGCTCCAACTTGGTCACGTCCATTGAGCCAGCCAAGTCGTTATTTATTAAGTTTGTACCTCTACTTGCTACCGTTAGCTTGCATGTACCGAATTACCTATGTTATCACATACTATATGTTATCGCATACAGGGTCAATCTAGCCAATGAGAGAGATAGCGGGAAGCAACACTGTGCAACCTATGTTATCGCGTACAAGCGCCCCATCCACCTCCACTCCCGAGCTCATTCTGTCATTCGATCCAAAGGGAGAACGCGCTTGCCGGGCGGCCTTGGCCGCAAGGTGCGAACAAACACGGTTGCTGCGTTTTCTACATCGCACAAGCTTGACGTCTTACGTCATCTCGAGGCCCACAACGACACTAGGCAGACGATTTTGCATTACTATCCTGACCTGCCTGAAGCCAAGTTCAACAGCCGCAGGACCCTGATTCTGGCATGGCGGCGGTGTCAGGCCAAACTCGAAGCATTGTGCACCCAGCGCGGAGGTGCCAGCAAGAAAAAAGCTCGACAGAAAGGGGAGGCCACCATTCTGCCATTGGAGAAAGAGGCCGACCTAGTTCGGTGGGTAAATGCCATGCGCGACGAAGGTGTGCCGGTGACGCCCACAATGCTGCGCATTCAAGCGCTAGATATAGCTGAGGACGCTAGCATCACGCCGTTCAAGGCTTCGTGGTGCTGGCAAGCCCATTTCAAAGCTCGCCATCGGTTCTCGCTGCGTGGTAGAACGCGACAAGGCCAGATTCGCCCTCCCGAGCGCCACCAATCGCTCTCAAGTTTGCCGCGGAGGTGAAGGCAAAAGCAGCAGAAATAGGAGTAAGTCGGATCTACAATGCCGATCAAACAGGTTTGCTATTCAGTATCAATTTACCTATTTACTGAGCGCTTCTGATACCTTTTTTGCCGCTTGCTTTGAATATCTTCCTAGGAAAACGCTAGCTAGGACCGGTAGCAAACCAGTGTGGGTTAGATGCGGTGGAAAGTCAAAGGACAAAGCGACAGTAATACTGCTAGGGGATTCCACAGGTGAGAAGTATCCACCCTTTGTCGTTTTCAAAATGCGACCATCGACGGACCCAGAAAGACGTGTGGAGAATGATGAACTTTGTCATGGTTTCAGTCAGTCGATGTGGACCAAACAAAAAATTGCTGGCGCCCAAGTTGAACATGGTATGCAGATTTACTCGAACACGAAAGGTACGTGAGCTAATGGTGGATTGATACCAATTAGCTGCTAACAAGTGCGGTATTTTATTTCAAATAGGCTGGTGGAATAGTAAACTAACGATTGAATTCCTAAAATTCCACTTCGGTTGTCGCCCAAACCTGAACGAGCCGGTGTTGCTGCTACTTGACGACTTCTCTGGTCACTGGACCAGTGAAGTCGTGGAGTACGCCAAAACAATCAAGGTCACCTTGCTCAAAATTCCCCCGGATTCAACGTCGGTGTGCCAGCCAGCCGAAGCCACTTGGAATGGCCCTCTGAAGGCGAAGCTACGCAACACATGGATTCGACATTTGCGTGGGGAGCTACGTGCTCGACTACCTGGAGTTCCCTTCAAACTAAGGCACCAGACCGGACGAGCTTGTGCAAGTGGATCTGCGATGCCTGGGCTAGCGTCGCAGTTTCAACCGTGATTGCGGGCTTTCGAAAATGTAAGCTGCTTGAGCTGCTGAATGAGGGCCTGCATCACAATATTGAGCAAGATGAGCAAGAAATTTGCGAAAATGCCCAAGACATCGTCGACGCAGTGCTCAGTACGAGATCATTTGATCGAGAAGTTGGTGAGTTTATCTTAGACGATGACTTCGACGACACATTTCGCGTTGTAGCGCTATGAATTTACCACGTGAGCTTCATGCCTCATCACTCTCAATATAAAGGCCGTAGCGTCACTGGTCTCTGTAACTACACTTTGGTGTATGGCATAACATAGGTAATTCGGTACATGTCATGTGTACAGTGCGTGGCGTCTTAGAGAGCCACCCAACACCTAATCACCTGCTATCGCGGCTAATATTCATTATTAAAACGTAGAGAGACCTTGTGTTATTTCAGCCTATCAAAATGCAAGCCCCGTCAAACTCGGATATATCAGGTGGCTCTCTAAGACGCCACGCACTGTATTCCCATTACGCAACCGGATTGGGCAAACGAGTAGTGCATTAGCAGTGAGTCGAAGGGCGCGGTGAGGTGGGTCGACTTTATCGAGGGAAAGTGAAAAGGCGAGTGCTGCCTTCTCCCTTGTCTAGCTAGCACTACTCATATAATATATATACTGATATAAACTTGTACTGCACCATCGCATCTTGGGACGTCCTCGAATCCTCATGCTTCCGGAACCAGCAACATCCGTAACGGATGCTTCACCCTCGTTACCCTCGTGTTGATGTGAAGAGCATTGCACTGTGAAAAAAAATGTGACTACGCTTCCGTCGTGACAGGAGCTGTGAAGCTTACGCTTGGCAGAGTAATCTTGGTCACACTTGACGAACATACAAAATCTGAAGATGGGGATCGTAGTTTCTATGGAGACGGAGGAAGAATCACTGGCTTGTCTAGCGCGTGAATCTGTGCTCAGCACCTCGCAGCAAATGTCGGCGATATCAATCTGCGCATCGCTCGTATATGAGACATGAGACTACGCTTCCGTCGTGCAACGAGCTGTGAAGTTTACGCAGCGTAATTGGTCACACTTGACGAATATACAAAAAATCTGAAGATGGGGATCGTAGTTTCTATGGAGACGGGAGGAAGAATCACTTGTGCTCAGCACCTAGCCGCAAACGTCGGCGATAATACTAACTAGATGGTACTGTACAGCCTTCGTATCGCTAGATTGTCATCATATAGAAAGCGTCGTGGATCGTTATATTTTCGATGAGCCATGAAACGAATTCAGATATGAAGGAGGTATTTATTTGAACCTTCCGTTGCTAGAATTCATTGGAAGCAGACTGGCAGCACGCGTTGAATTATACTTGCAGTACTTTTTTTAGTACTGTTGTAGTATAACACTTATTAATATGTGTATAGGCGCCATCGGTATGTTGCTGCGATAGTTTTCGGATGTGCACGAAGTCACGAACTGCACCGTACGTAAGGCCGAATGCTGTCTCAGCTCAAACCGCTTGTGGACTTCATTCTCACTCCACAAGTTGCCTGCTAGTACACATCACCCCAAAACCAACGACAAGAAACATGCGTCTATCCTTTCTCCTGCTCGTGGCTGCTGTGGCGACTCTCCTGGCCAGCGGTGACGCACTCTCTGCGAACCCGGGCGCCGATCTGTCTATCGCTGCTGAGAACAAGAACAACGAGCCTCGTCATCGCATCCTGCGGACCCGCGGACATCACAAGCACGAACCGGCCACCGACGACGACAGTGACGACGACAATGACGACGAGAGAGCACATTTCAACTACGAAAAATTCAGCAAGATGCTCACCCACAGGGACTATCGTAACAAGAGATTCTACAGCTGGCGCTACAACCGCAAGTTTTCCGACAGGACGGTTTACGACATGCTGAAGGCTGACGAGTATCCGCTCATGAGGACGCTCTTCTACAAGTACCAGGACTATTAGATTGCGCAGATGTGATGTTCTGTTTTGTGAAGATAAAACAACGACGCTGTAATAGCCGAATGATAATCGAATGAAGTGATTTCGGGCGATTCCACTACCGTATCGACTTGAATTTGTAATTAAACCACCGAAGTGGGCAAGTTTGGACGGAATTGGCAATAAGCCACACTGCGAGATCTTCTCACGAGGATACTACTACTACTAGTACGACCTATTCGAGTTATTGAAAGCAGAAGTTCACTTTTCTAATGATTTTTCCTGCTAGGATACAATACAAGAAGAAGTACATGTACAGGTACAGCATGGCTCGTTCGCCTTCAGTTTTTGCAAATTGAGCGAGCTTCGCTGTCGCCTGAACAACAGTGCAATTTGGGGGGTTGAAATCACTGACTTCGTGAAGAAGCAGATTACGTTAAATAGAAGGTGTTCATGCAGTATGCCCTCGTTGCCACTAAACCTATGAAACAGAATATTTTCTCCCCATATGACAGTCCAGGTTTGCGGTTTCATATTTTTTATATTACTGGTATACAACGGCTCAAATATATTATATTATTGTAATTACCATGACTGTCAACGTTCAAACAAAAATTCCACCGCACACAGGTGCCCTTTTGCTACTACTACAGTATTCAGCAGCAGAATATGCAGCAGGTGGGCAATACACTACGTGAGGTACAGTGGCTCATTTTGAACTCAATTCTAGAAAGTCACATGACGTCTATTTCGCATGCTATTAATGCATTTTAAATTCACGACAAGGCCTGTTTCAGGAGAGAAACTTCAACAACAATAATAGCCGGCACCAAACTTCGCTGCGTTCCGTTAGTTATATCTCTGCCTGGAAGAACACTCTTCGAGCGCGCATCGCCAACATGGAGAGCATGGTCGACTTTCCTCCAACGTACTTGTACGCATTCCGATTTACTACGAGATATACAGTAATGGCTGTCTTCTTTGTTCTAACAAGCGAGCAATGCTTCCAGAGATGTGCTCGTTCCACTAGAAGCTGACTCACCTCTAGACACGCAGCTGAAGCGTACGCGAAAGCTTACGAGTACCACCGAAGCAGCGAGTGAGACGGCCACCAAAATGAAAATCAACGTTGACAAGCGCCGAAAGGGATTCTTGAGGCCACATCGAGTATCAGGTAAGGCTTTGCGCACATTTTAGTGGCACTTTTTTTCGTTGTGCAGTACTTTCAACAAGCTAACAAGTGGACTGGGGATACAGCGCCGTTCCGACTGAATGCGGAATTGGCGATACGAGTAGCTGTTGCTGTGGTTGTCGCCTCTGTTATCCAGACGCGAGACGAAGCTTACGACCCGTCCAATTCCCACAACAAGAAGTGGCTCTTCTTTCCAGACTGGTACTACCTCGGTGGGCTGAGCTACTGTGCCATCATGGTGGTTTTTTCCATGGGTTATACGGTTGGTGGCACGATTCGAGAAGTCTGTCAGGGATTTTCAGGCGTCGGTGTGGCACTCTTGTACAACTACGTACTATTTGCTTTTATCCCGGTCGAGAGATTCGACAGTCACTCTGACGACCCGTACAAGAACTACTACAAGATCACCAAGGCCTTCAATGCTGGCTCATACTGGATCAACATCCCTACTTTGTTGACGGCATTACCGTGGATACTAGCTTTCACGGCCGGAGTGATGATCTTGCCTTTCCACGGCAACACGCGCAAATACGCTGTTGGAACAAACGCCTACTTCAGTGAGTAATCAACAATCTACTGAGGTTGCAAGATGTTTACTCAGATGTATGCTGACTGTTTCACAGCCCTGACCATCATCAACCCGATGAACCCTTTGAATTCTTCACAACTCAAAACCATTGACGATGAAATGTTTGATACGCACAACGTCCTGCGTAACTTGCGCACATTTGCCATCGTTGGGTTGTTGGGAGCGTTAATCTCTGTTGTGACCATGTGCATCCCCTACCCGATCTTGTAAGTTGCCATCAACTTCGTATTCCTTGCACAAGACTCTCTTACAAAAGTATTGTTTTCTCGTTGACCTAGCGCTATTGCACGTTTACGGGAGGACTCCAAGAAAGCCTCTGAGGATCTACTCGAGCTTTTGAACATTATCGTTGACTCGTACTGTTTCAAAAACAAAAACGTCGAGAATATGGAGTTTCTGAAGCTGCGAGTGCGGCGCAAGTTTGACGACGCGGAAGCACGGTACCGACGAATGGTATCGCTGCTTGAAGATGCGTGGTGGGAACAGTGCTTCGGACTGCACTACGCTCTTGGCTTCAAACGCGTCATGAGTCGAAACTATGCGAAGCTGGTGGGGTCGTTACTTGCCGACTTGCGCACTCTAAGCTACGCTATGTATCTTGAAGAGTATGGGCGACTGCACCTGACCTACATGGCCGTTCTCAAGCGCGAGATCTATATCATCCAAACGCGCTCTAACGACGTGTTGAACGAGATCTCACGGGAAGTCCATGCGCTTTCACCCCGTAAGTTTATTTACTCGTGTCGTTTTCCACAATGTATATCCTGTTTTTACGACGTTATGTTCATACTGCAGATCTCGATCTAAAGTCTGTGGGTGCGCTTGAGAACCAAGTGGAGATGGCCTTGTACAAGTTCCGCAAGGTCCAGAATCGCACGCTGCGCAAAGAAGCCGTGACGCCAGACGAAGTCGCGGGCAACGTACCGCTAAACTTGTTTTTATTTTCTCTCAACTCCTTCTGCAGCACGCTCATCAACTTCCAGCAAACTCACAACAGCAAGGTCTACGACGACGTTCACCGAGTAAAGTCGTTCATACGGTCCTCGTTGAAATCCATCGTCAATCCTGCGTACTACAAAGACTTTGAGCTTTGGATCCACGCGCTCAAAATCACCCTCGCGATCATGTCGGGCGTCGCATTTAGCGTCGGTATCTACGGGTTCAGCGCCTCCGTTCCAAGTGTCATTGCCTACATCATGAGCAACTCCCTCGGAAGTTCATTCAAGACGACAGTGAACCGTGTGGGTGGTGTCGTCGCCGGGAGCATCGTTCCTTCCGTCTTTAAGTTCTTCTTCGTACAAATGTGCGACCCCGACATCCTGGACGTGCTTCTCTCCAATATCGTCATGTTGATCTGGGTGGCCATGTGCATGTACGTGTTCTTCGGCCGAGGCTACGGCTCGTACGGCGGCATGGTCGCTGCTTTCGTCGCCTCGGATACTTTACAACGGCAAACCGACATTTGCTACCCGAACGGGTCCGACAGCTCCAGCTCCGTCGCCATCGCGTCGTATTCGTATCTCGCTCAAACGTCCGTCGCCGTCGTGATCTTTATCTCCGTTGAGACTTTCATCTTTCCAAAGAGTGCAATCTCATTGCTACGACACAGTATCCTGGACACTTTGAAGCTGCATCAACGGGCGTTTGATCTTCTATTCGGTCATCATCTCTCCAGCTCCGTCGAGATGGACGAAGCTACAATGGCTGAGGTCCGCCACATGCTGGTAGTACAGATCCCCACGGAACTGGAGAAGCAGCGACAATTACTGCTTGAGGCTCAAGTTGAGCCGCTCTTGTGGCGTCCGGAGTTCTCTGCCGATAAGTACAAGCGCGTTCTCCAGATTTCCCACCAACTACTGAACAACAACTACCTGCTCTTCAAGCTTCTCCGATGGTTCCACTTCCGAGTAACACAAACCCAGTTTAAGCTCAATGCTGCTGATATTCGCGACGATATCCAAGGCGACAGTCCGGATGACAGCGTTGATAGCCACGCCAAGTGGAAACTGTCCACAAGTCATTTTCAAGCTCTGGTGCGCGACAACTTTGAGACGATGGAGATGGTTTTCAGTGACGGGTTTCGGTTCTCTGAGCCGGACCAAACCGCCGTATACATGCAGATCAAGGAAGCTTTCCGCCTTGCTGACAAAGACTGCAGTGGAGAGCTCAATGCCGACGACGTGGCCTTCATGCTCAGTACAATATTCGCACAGTCTGGTGCGGTGAAAGAGGACGAGGTCAAAATGTACGTTCAGGAGTTTATGACTGTGGTTGGAAAGCCAGGCCGCACGACGGTGTCCTTCGAGGATTTCATGGACGCTCTCGAGCATGGCCTGAAGCTAGAGGTAGAAGTTTATCGGACGGTGAAGCCCAAGGCACCTGTACTTCTAGCTGGAGCATTTCCGACGGTCATCAAAGAGGAGACACAAGAGGAGAAGGGCGACAACTTACAAAACGAGGGAGAGGTGAGACCAGCCTCTGGGATTGAAGAGCCTTCAGCGGGTGTGTCACGTGGACAGGAAGGATATGAGACGAGCATTTTCCCGACGGACAATGCGTCTGTGTTTCTTCGGCATGAATATGATGTTCTGAACGTCGAGGACTTCTCTACGTCCGAGGTTGTAGCACACATGAAAGCGGCTTATGTTGAGTGGCTCCTGGCTGACAAGCGATACGAGCGCACCTCTATGGAAGAACAACTGCTTCTGAATTGCCTAGTCAGCGGTGCCGAGAGTATCGCGAAGAGCCTCTCGGCATTAGAGGAGATCGCGATGTCATCATAAACAGAACTGGTACGAATATTATTTTTCGTAGTGAACTTCGAATTAAAGTAGTGGAAGTTCAATCTCTGCTACCGCTTCTAGTTCTGTCAGGTTTCTTGCGATGCCCTCCGCACCACTCACGATGCACTGGAGCAGTAGTTGCTCTTCCATCGACACATTCCCAAAGTGTTTATCCGAGACCAGCCACTCAACGTAGGCAAATTTCATTCGCTGAGCGATGGCTCCAATCGAAAAGTATGCACACACGGAGCTCTCCAAGTTCGAGATGCAACGGCGTTGAGGTGTAAGTCGGATAGAAAGCGCTGCTCTCATCGTCGTCGCTGTCACTTCGGGCATTCGGATTCCGAACAAATTCGGGGCAATTGTAATAGAGACTCCTTCCACTACAACGGAGCCCCGCCGATCCACTACCTTACGGGCGATGTTGCCGTAAATGTATCCCTGCGTCGATAACGATTCGTTTGGCTTAGAGCTGGTGCGGTCGTTGTCGGTGCCGTCAATAACACTGATGACAACATCATTTGGCCCTTAACACTTGAAAACGCTGATAATTCTTCGCGCTGTGCTCCATTTGGAGCGCAGTTTCGGCATCAGACGTGGCTTTTACCTTCGCACTTGATAGACAAGTGAGTTATCGCGTGCTGCCAGCAGATGAAGTTCAGGGCTGCCGTCGATGCACACACCTCAACTTCGAATTTCAGTCCGTTTTCCACATTGTCCTCGAACTCTTGAAAGGAAATCGTTTGTATGTATCCTTTGCCAACTACTGACACAAATTCTTGGACGTACTGTTCGATTGCTTCCTCTTTCAAACCCACGGAATGGACGAATATTTTCTCCAGAATCTCGTACACGTCATCGGCACTCAGTTCTCCAGTGCAGTTCCTGTCAGCAAGCCGAAAAGCCTCCGGTGTGCTCCGGATTGCAGTGCCAAACTGAGTTCCGTACAGCTTGTGGATCGTATCGAACCGATCACGAACAGATGACAAGCAGTGATTCGTGGCCACGTGTCATTTTGTATGGATACTCGTGTCTTCACCGGGAACCGCCACCTTGACTGTCTCGGTCCGAGGTCGTATTGTCCATACGCCGTACCTCGATTTGCAATGCAATACCATATATATTGGAGCTGGCTGAAGTACTGCAGTACTAGAACGGTATTGCGGTCATGGTGAGTATTGCAATGCTATATTGGGGCGCGCCAAAGAAATGATATTGCGGGTAGCTCTCGGGTCAAACCCGCTCAGGTGTAATGATCGATAGTAGAGAGTCAACCACATGGTTCATATTGCAGTATAGTATTGCAGTAGGGTATTGCGGGACCCCAAAGCAATCCAATATTATACTGGAACGTGTCGGCGCACAGCAATGCCAGACTGTTCCAGGTGTGGATACTGCAATCCGGACTGCAATCTGGAGTAACGCTAGAAATGCAGAAAAATATATTTTTACCGACCTCTGGTCTCGGATACCAAAAGCACTCAGCGTCACGTACGCAACTGTCGAACCAGCACACCAATTTATACAGCACGTTGATATTGCTCAGCATTCTGTGCGAGATATCTTGTACTCGCTCGTGCTTCTGTCGTGAGAACGGCGATCGCCACAGTACTGCTTAGGGTGGTGCGGCAATGCTCATGGAGCCCGCTATTTCTATTATGCTGCAGCCGCAACTGCCGTCGCAAAAGGTTCGTTTCCTGCGCACGAACAGGCTGCAAGAAGTTTACGTTGCTGCTATAGCATTACCAATCACTCAACACCTTGAAAGCCTTGCCATGTTGAAGTTGTTTCTGAGCCGGGAGCCGGATTAGTCCCTGCGTCCTCGCGTATCTTTACTTCTATTTTTATTTCGACCAATCAAAAAGTGTGATAGCGTCATATTCGCATTATCTACCAATCACATGACAAAGCGTACCGTAATCCTCCAATTCTCGCGTTACCGCAATCCCCACAAAACGTCGTACTGAGCTAGCGGCCGTTCAGTCTCAGCCCAGTCTGCAATTCGCGCAAGCCACACGTGAAGTGTGCACACGTCGCGAAAACACTTCAACTTCCGGAAAAGATGGTGGCCTGGGCGGATCGCTTCGACCTGGAGAAGCAGGTGACGTTCTACCTGTCGTACCACGACAACAAGGTGAACCAGTGGATCCACTTCGCCTGCATCTGGCAGATCTTCGTGTCGGCGCTCTGCATGTTCGCGTCCCTCGAGGCCTTCGCCGAGGCTCCAAGCTTCCTGCAAGCTCTTCCCTACGGCCAGTACCTGCTGCTGAACCCGTCGAGCGTGCTGGCGGGCGTGTATATGGCCTGGTACATCCTACTGGACCACGTGGCCGGCTCCATCGGCGCCGTGCTGGTCTTCGGCTGCTACCTGTTCGCCAACTTCTTCGTGCAGGACTACGCGCCCGCCAACTTCGAGATTCCAGGCTGGCAGGTGGCGCTGGGCGTGCATTGCTTCGCGTGGATCATGCAATTTATCGGCCACGGCATCTTCGAGCGTCGCAAACCGGCGCTCTTCGACAGTCTGGACCAGGCGCTGGTCACGGCCCCCATGTTCGTGCTGCTGGAGGCGCTCTTCGCCTTCGGGTACCGCCCGAACCTCTACGAGCGTGTGTCAGCTGCAGCCAAGGAGAACATCAAGGCTTTCCGAGCTACGGGCAAGACGCTGTAAGGAAGAAAGAGTCTGCGTGTTTCGATGTAGTGATCCTTCGCTGCTCGATGAAGCTACAGTGGGTTGATGTGCGTCCCTGAGGATGCAATTTAATGTTTGCAACATGAGTTCGATGTTGCTATTAGTACTCGTTCACTCGTTTCCTACTGCATTGACCTGGAAGGTGCAAGAGGTGTGATTTGTTGTTGTCCGCACCTTTTAGATGACTTAACCTCGGTCTTGCATTCCACGATGATGTTTACTAGGAGTCAAAAGACCACGTTGAGGGCGATTTTAACGAAGATGGCGAGGAGGTCTCGGGTCCAGAAGCCGTGACTGAACTCCGGACAAGGATCCATGAATGTAGTTTCCGCCTTTAATAGCGTAGGCGATACGAGAGACTTCAACTCCGTCTATAAGTCGGTAAATATCTCTGAGCAAGCGAAAGTTGCTGCGAATTCACTTGGGGTACGAGGAACGACTAGCTTGGTTGAAGCGCCAGCTCGTATTGGATCTATTTGTTCGTTCTGGGCCGATTGAACCCCATGCCTTCAAAGTAGCTAGCGCGTCTTCTCTCGTATATTATCCGGCCAGCGTTGAGGATTAGCACGTTGTCAACGAGTCTGAAGATCTCGGGAGACGGCTGCAGCCGCGCGATGACCACTGTCTTGTTGAATTTCTTGGCCAGACTGCGCTGCGTGGAGATGATGTCGAATGCCGCTGCACTGTCCGACCGGTACTGAGCTCGTCCATGAGCATCACTGCTGGTTGCCGAACTGCATTTCGCTGGTCGTCACTCTCTTCCGTTCGCCACCAGAGACACCGCGCAGCATTGCGCCGCCAACCACAGTGTTCTGGCATATCTGAAGGCCAAACTGCTGCGTCACAAAAGTCCGGGTGGTGCTTGAGCATGGCCTTCGCGACTTGCATCACCGCTGCATTCTCCGCAGGACTTCCGGACATTATATTCTTGGCGTCGTGCTCGGAGATCTCCTGGCCACAGCAAGCATGGGCGAACTCCAGCGTCTCCTTCACAGTCAGCGTAGCAGTGTGTTTGTCGTGTTGAGATACGCTCGACACGAACCGAGGCAGTTTCTTGCGCCGTTCACTGCTGGTGGCGCCGTTGTACGTCACATCGCCTTCGATCGTGATGTTCTTCTTCATCGGGAAGCGGCCACTACACACCTTCATCAGCGCCGACTTGCCGGACCCTGGTTGACCCAACACCAGTGTGACGGTGCCGGGTTTGTTTGAGGATCTGTTTCTTCACCAGGTGCTTCTTGGCTCGCAGCTTGCGAAAGCGTTTCACCAGTTCGTTGGGCCCTCGATCTTGGGCTGGGTGTCTCCGAACGCTGCGACCAGGCGAGTTGCGACGTGGTCATGCAGAACCAGCGAACCGCGAGCCATCAAGGCACTTACCCAATCTCGGGATTGTCCGGTTCGTGGTCATGAGCCGCAACCATTGCGGTGGTTGGCCAATCGATATTCAATACAAGCCTTGCACGAGTCGCTTGTGGCGGTCAATTGCCAAGTAGGCACTCTAACAGTGCTGAGACTTTCGATGCCAAGACCGGTGCTTCATAGATCGTCTGCAAGGTGAACGGTCGTTGACTTGGCGTTTGTATGCCGTGGTAAGTCGAGACCATAATCGCGAAAACGTTTCGAGTTTGTTTATTAAGAGTGAATCGAGTACCCATCTGGAATGGAGGGGTGAACTCACGTAAAAGGACCAACGGAGGCGGGCCCAGCGCCGAGCTCAACAGCGAGCCGAGCACTGTAATGACCAGATCTTAGAATCTTTTTACCCGCAGGAGCGCAGCGACTGCGTTTGCGACGCGGAACGGAGCTAAGATGACACCCGTCCTCGCAAAAAAGTACATTTCGACGTCTTACTTATTGTTTGAATGGGTCGCCCGTCTCAAGATGGGTGCAGCAACACCTGCCTTGCTTATTCCCATTTGGCCCTGTTCGGGGAACAGCGGTTTTGTTTCAAGTGGTTTTTATTCTAAAATGAAACGATCTGATTGGCCATGGTCCATCGCCCCAGGTTGTTCCCCTTCAATTTTCAAAACACCCTCTTGGGGGTGTTTTATTTTAGAGCCCGATGGTTTTGATTGGAGTTCCCCAAACAGGGCCTTTGTCAGCCATTAGGCGGCGTGATGACAAGTTTCACGGGCTAACCAAGTGACTGTCTCCAACTCCTGTAGAGTAAGATCGTCGCTGAGCTCGAAATCTACTGAATGTTGGGTGGTTCACCACCATCTGGAATTTGATTGTGCTATTTGTTTATCGTAACATTAGGTTTCCCGACCGGCATTATACATCGTGCAGCGCAGGCGCAGGTGGATGAGGGTCCAGTATCGAAAGCTTCATTTCGACGGAGCAACAGCGTCCGACAGTACCGGTACTTCGTCTTCATGCCACGATCGTACGTTCGGTTCGCTGTGTTGTGTTGCAGCAACACGAAATCAACGATGGCAGTGTTGTCTACAGTGGTTCATTCACAATGTACCCCAAAGGACAAGCGGGGCCAACATGAGCCAGACTACGAACGAAAAACATGCGCTTCTCTTCCAGAGCGGTGGCAAAATGCCACAATAATATATATTGCTAAGCCTTCTCATCATGAAGCGCTGAAAATACGAACGAAAACTACTGTACATACACAAAGCTGTAAAACGCCAGCTATTGGCCAAAATGCTCATACTGTATCTTATATCTGAGTCTCTTCAATGGAGTGGTGGCGCGCGCTCTTCCCGTGGTGCAAGTGGCTTCGCGGTAGACTACACCTGGACGTCGAGCAGCTTTACTCTTCCACGTGCTGGCTCCACGTGTCATTGCCCAAGCACCAGCGCAACGCCAGCTCGGACGTGCTGCCCAAGGTGCGCGAGGCGCTCCAGCTGCTGGGTTTTGTTGCGCTAGCCGATCGATCCGCGTTCTGTGACATTTTACGTGCCAAATGTAACGTCGATGGCAACTTCAACTTTGTCAACGATCAACCTTTTGGCGTGACTTTCGAGCTGGACGATCACACCAGTCGGTCGGTCATGTGGCCTGAAACAGTCTGCAAGGCGCTTCTTGGATGGGAACGAGAAACTCAGCCAAGTGAAGAATTTCTATTAACAAAAGAGCAGGTGAAATACGTGGCAGAGAGGAAATCGGGGAAACGTTTACCTAACGTGGAAATTCCTTTCTGCCTCCAATTTGCACCGCGAGATATGAATTTGGTGAGACTACAGCAATATTTAAAGAGCGTGCAGGGAGTTCTCGAGGCTGTGATGCCCACAACAAAAGCAGAGAGCAAAAGTGTAGCTGGACCTGGTAACAATCAGGAAATTTGTACTGAGGAGGGCAATGGATGCAGCCATTCGTTCGTGTTTGAGGCGGTGCTGCTGAATCTGCGGGATTTCGAGTTGAATGAAGCGGTGGCTCGAGCGCTGAAGGAGTTGCTGGACACTGGAGCCAAGGTCTCGTGCTTGCACCTTCCGCTCAAGGCAACGGATTTTCTGTCAGAGGACGAGTGTCCGCGGCAACCGCTGGCTGATTGTCTGTTGTCGATCACGGGTGGAGGCTCCCGAGCTCAACTCTTTTCGTCGACGTTTGCTGCAGAGCCGCAGCATGAGGACGAGAGTGAGACTGATGCGTGCAAGACACTGGTGGAAACGGTTGTGGTGAATGATGTGGATATTGACGATCGACGGTTCGCAGCGTTTTGCTCTGCGTTGCGTGGAGCAACAGGGGTGAAAAGTGTCGTGTTGGACGCTGTGTTCGCCCAAGATTCACGCTACGCGCGAATGCTCAAATGGAAATGGCTAGCGTATGCTCTCTTCGCGCCAAACGGCGAAAGATCGACAGTGAAAAAGTTGGTGATCAATGAGCCACAGCTTCTTGATGATGATGTTCAAGCCATCGCCTCTATCGTTACTGCACGAAAGCCTGCGCGGGAGCTCCTTGACCCGCTTTGGGCAGACCACGAGGCAACTCAACGCGTATTTGCTGAAGCACGTGAGCATGGGGAGAAACACGAACCTGAGTGGAGTAGCAGCCCTGCTGTTGGCGACGACATGGTCCGACTGAAGCAAGGCACCGTGGTGTATCTGGAGCCGTTGTGCAGTCACGACGAGTGGCTTCAGTCGTCAGTGGTCCTTGAACGAGACGCTGACTTCGCTGTCATGAATAGCGAGGGCTCGGAAAATAGTAAAAGTGATGAGGAGGAAGAGCTGGTGGAAGTTCTAGTTCCAGGTTACGGCAAGTGTTGGGTCCATCCAGACGTAGCCCAAGACAGATACGTTTGTGAATCGCATTCGGGCGCGTGGAGTGGCATTACAGATCTGAATCTGGCCGTGCAAGTACCGAAGAGCTCCACCGACAAAGTTCTCATTCAGTTCTTCCAGAACGTCGGGCACGATCTTGTGAGCGTGGTGTTGCAGACTAATTTATTGCGTGAGCAAGGACTCGGTTCGATTCTCCGTTCGTGCCCCAGGCTTCGAAAACTGTCGCTTGACGGTGCCCAGGTGGAGGACATGTTTGCCTTTACGCACGGTTACGATGTTGGCTATTGCCAATTGGAGTCTCTCTCGATCGAACACTTTCGTGTGAGTTCTGCGAGTCTTGATGAGTTCGCAAAGGTGCTTGGTGATCCCAGACGAGAGGCTGCGCGACAGCTACGCCGTCTAGTTGTCGGGAAAGTACGCATTCAAGACATCGACGTTGCAGCTGCCGACTACGAAAAGATGATCGAGTCTTTTGCACGGATGTTGAGCACAAACACCGCGCTTGAGAGTCTGAAGCTCAATCTCCAAGGCGACTTCGACACGCGGTTTGCGAAACAGTTTATGATGCACGACGGGGAGAAGTTGCCACCGATGGCGTTGCCGTTGACATGCAAGCTTGCATTCGTCAGTACGTTTCATTCCGGTAAACGCCAGCGACTAGAAGATCACCTGATCCGTCGGATTTTCGGGTTAGCAGCGAGGCTCGTGACTCGCGCCGTGTGTATCATGGACTAGTGGGGATCTGGATAACCTCCAGTATGAGGGCTCTGGACATCATCTTGGAAAGCATGAAGGCGAAAGAATGAACAAATCTTCAACTTGGGACCTTGCGTGAACGCTTCCGGGGTGGTCTCTGAGCCACTCACAACCCAATTTCAGGGCTGGAAAAGAACCAAGCAAGTCAATCCGGTTCAGAATGGGTCGAAGGAACAGCTCTGGGCCGGGAGGTGGAAGCTACAAGGGTCTCCAAGGCGGCGACGGACAACCGTGCGAATCAGCTCAACCCAAACAACCCAGCGTACGGCAAGTCGCGAGGCCAAGGCTAAAGACGACGCCCGCAGTGGTGTGACGTGAGCTGCTTGCTCAAGATTTGATGCTGGTGAACGATGAAATGCACCGAAACAGAAAGAAAGATCATAGTCGAGTAACGCAGACGTGCCAGTGTGGCAGTAAGTTGCCTAACCAGCATCGCATTTCGTATTCACCGTGCAACTGCCATCCTTAATGAAGACCAGAAAGAGACTGTTTCCAGACGAACAAACTGGGACGAGAGCTGAGACGTGAAGCGAAGAGAAGCTCGCCTTTTGGTTGTTCAACCTGAGAACCTGCTGCACAGCCCGACGAGCCGAAGTCGAGAGCGCAACTGGGTTGCTCAGAATCGAATTCGACCGACAAGGACAAGAACAGCAACAGCAACAGCGAGAAGCAGCGATGGGCAAAGGCAGCGGAGGTGGCTCGAAAAGCGGAAGCGGCTCGCGCGGCACAGCGTCTGGCAGCTCAAAGGGAGGAGCGACGTCCGGGTCTTCGCATGCGTCCGCTTCACACGCGGCAGCGGATAACCGCTCCAACCAACTGAATCCCAACAACCCGACGTACTACTCGTCGCGCGCTCAAGGGTAAAGCCTTCAGTTGGCGCCAATTTTTGATGCGACCATTTTACTGCTGGTGATTTCAATTACGCTCTGAACAAGGATGCAGTGAGGCAAGGTGGCGTCGTTGTCTAGTAAGAAAGACGAAGCAAGCCAGTGTGGCAGTTTGAAGCTTTCAAAATCTCATTTCTTTCTCGGATTTCTACCTGTTCTGGTCTCGTGAGATGCTAACAAAGTGCTTGTGCAAAGTCTCAGGTGCGAACAGGTTAGACGCTGCCGGTCCCAAGTCTCCGATGGCTGACGTTGGTGTTTCATTTTGCAACTGGCCGCGGAGGGGGCAACGGCAAAGATGACCGGTGGTGCGCACGGTGGGGGTCATGCAGGCTCTGGTGGCCATGCGGGTGGAGGAGCTCACCACAGTTCCAGCAATCCCGGAGGCGGAGGACAGCCGCATTCAAGTTTCCAGAGCGGAAGCCACCCCAGCTCGGGGCAACACCACATTTCCAACAAGCAAGGCGGTGCCAACCCGAGCAAAGGGGGAGCTGACACCAAGCAGAGCGGCCACGCCGCCATGCCCAAGTGGGCACTCGATAACCGTGCGAAGCAGCTCAACCCCAACAACTTCCGCTACCGCGGCGATAAGGCGGAAGCTCGCAACGCTGGAGCTGGTGCCAAGGAGAGCAGCCCCAGCGCCATGCCCAAGTGGGCTCGCGACAATCGCGCGAAGCAGTTGAACCCAACGACTTCCGCTTCCGCGGCGACAAGACGGAGACCGAGTAACTAAGTTAAGCAAAGTCCGTGGAGAATTTACGAGCTGTCTCCTAGTGCGCAGAACAATGTAGCTCAGCCAAGAACAGTTTTAAGATGTGCGCACAATGAAGTCTGTTGTTCCTTCTGCGGCATGGGATGCATTTTGGTCAAGAATCCACCAGCGACATCCATGCAACATGGCAGCTTAGACGGGTGGATATTCCTTGACACTGACACCCGTCTGGATTTGCGAGATATGCTGCGGTCCGCTCGGGCGTGTTCACTTCCACTTTGGACACCAAGACAGCATCATAATAGTCGATTGATACGGAACACATACATCGGCAAGCATGGACTTCCTCAACAAGGCCGTGGGAAAATACGCGGGCGGGGACTCGAGTCACTCAAGTGGCAGCAACAACAAGAAGAGCGACTCGGTCTTCTCCAAGGCCAAGGACGCGGCCGAGAAGTATCACGCCAATGAGAAGGCGGCCGAGTTCGCGCAGAAACGTGTGGCCAAGCGCGAGGAGCAGAAACGCCAGACGGGATACGTCCAGAAGGACAGGTCGACGGTCGACAAGGCCGTGGAGGCAGCTGAGGACTTTTTGGCCAAGCAGGGCCAGCCCAAGCCGCACCACGGCGGCGAGAAGAAGGGGGACAACCAGACGGAAGACCTCTTTGGCAAGGCCAAGGACTTGATGGACAAGTACAACAAGAAGCACTGAAGCTCTGGTAGTCGATCCCGTGAAATTCCAAATCGAAAATACTACATATAGTTGAGCAGCAAGTTCGTTCCAGCACCTGCTTGGATTCGTGAGATGCAAGCTATTGGTGGCGTCTGGTAAATGACATGTGCCGGTGGTCACAAACTTCATACTCCTCTGGGCATTTTCCCCTCGAGCCGGAGGGGAAAATGCCCAGAGGAGTATGAAGTTTGTCGGTATGACCCAAAGGTGTAAATGTCGTGCCGGTGGCGCAGGCCTCGTCGGTTCATATTAATACACGTCCGGCAGTTACTTTGCAATTTCATACTCCTCTGGGCATTTTCGAGACGCCATCGGCACGTGCTGATTTTTCGGGATACTCCGGTATAGAGGTGCGCTGGAATCACTTTCAATCTCGACGCAGAAGCAGTAAGACCTTTCCTACTACAACAACCACGGACTCATTGCTGAACAAGGCGAAGAATGCGGCGGAGAAGTACATGGGCCACGGAGACTCGCACAGCAGCAGCAGTCACGGCTCCGGCCACAACAAGGGCAGTTCCTCGTTCCACGACATCAAGCACAACGCCGAGAAGATGGTGATGAAGCATGCTGCCAAGAATTATGCCGAAGACCACGGCTTCTCCTCCAAGAAGCACCACGACAGTCAGGACGAGTCGATCCTTGACAGGGCCAAGGAGACTGTCGGCAAGTTGACGGGCCACGGCGACTCGCACTCGAACAGGAGGGACCACGAGGACGACTCCTTCATGGACAAGGCCAAGGAAACTGTGGTCAAGTACACCGGACACGGTGATTCGCACGGCCGTGGCGACTCGAACTCGCACAGCAAGAACCGAGATGACGACTCCTTCATGGACAAGGCCAAAGAGACTGTCGCCAAATACACCGGTCATGACGATTCGCACTCGCAGAACAGAGAGTATCAGGATGACTCACGCAACAGTGATCGCCAGGACAACTCGCTCATGGGCAAAGCCAAGGAGACGGTTAGCAAGTACAGTGGACACGGCGACTCGCACGGCCACGTCGACTCTCGCAACAGAGACTACTAAGACTCCATTCTGGCCAAGGACTGTCGACAAGTACAACCAGAGGCACTAAATGTTCAGCCACAGTGGTCACGTGAGTTCGGTCAGAAAGCACCAGATACTGTCCGCCCTTGTGAATCACAGCCATAGCTAGTTTCGCAACCTGTGGTGTTGTCCCACCGTGCTAGCGTCAAACTAAGGAAGCACCTGAGAAAACAACGTGCTCTTCGAACTTACTCAACGAAAATCTCTCATCCCGGCTGCCAGCAGTTGGTCTTGTACGGGACGAGGCTTGAAGGGCGGTGAGACCCGAGAAGACCAGGCCTCACAATCGAATTCGACGTGTTGCCTCCAAGTCAGAAGCAATGGACGCTATCCGTGGAGCAATCGACATGGCCACTGGCAGATCCAAGGGCAACGAAGACTCTGGTCCTGAGAGCAGCTCGACGTACCGCTCTTCCGACGCAGGAGGGGAACCTGACGTTGGCTCCAAGAGCTACTCGCGCGACACTGCCGGAGGGGAAAACGACTCAATCGACCGGCGTCAAGGCGACCCCAACGGTTCGTCCTTCTCGTCTCGTCAAGGTGGAGGTAGTGGATATTCCAGCGGATCAAGCGGCAGCGCTACGGGACTGGGAGGTGAGAGAAGTACGACGGGGTGCTCGGGAGGCTCCGGCCGCGACAATAACCCGAGCTACTCGAGTATGAGCGGCGATAACGACGACAGCTACGGATCGTCGAGCCGGACGACGGGCGACTACCCAAGTGGCTCGGAATCGGGACTCCACCACAGCTCCAAGGAGCGTTCGCGCCGATCGCGAAACAACGATGACGATGATGATGATACCAGCGGGAACTACTCGAGAGGAGGGGCTACTGGAGCCAGCATCGGGGACGACGAGACCGGAGACATGGGCGGCGGTGTCCACGGCTCTCGCGGGATGCGCGGCAGTGCGAGTCACTCGGGTCGCTCGAGCGGAGGCGTCGTGTCTGGCGGCAACCAGAGCTTCGGGAGCTACGCTTCGACTGACAACAACGACTAAAGCTGTTCCAGCCACAGCAGCTTTCTTCATGTCCACTTTGACCGGCAAAAATGAATGAACTCCGAGGATCTTGCTTCGAGCAGACGAAAGACGGTCAGCTAGTGTCGTAGCAATGAAATTTATTGATTTTCAAGAATTTGGTTGCATGCTGTTCATCGTTTCCTTGCTGCTTAATTTTCTCCGATGAAGAAGGTAACGCGGAACGAGATGAGCTTCATTAACCAGCTCGAGACGAGTCACTGTATCTTGTCAAGCAGAATCTATTGTACTCGTGGTAGCATGCTGCAGCATGACAGTTAACGAAGCGATTGTCTCAAGCTGTAAACCTGCGGGCGTCAGCATTGCCCCAAGGATATCGCTGTTCGCAAAATTTCCATGCATTTCATCACTACGTTGTAGAATCTCAACGCATTTCACGCATTCGATAGCCCATTCAGTTCATCAAGAAGTTCACCCGGGGCCTTGGTTAAGATGTAGTAAACGAGAGGACTCACCTCGAGCTAGCAAATGTTTCATTCCGTATTCATGAAGACTTCTGCTGGCAGCGCTGCTTGAACGCACTGCGAGATCACGGATGACAGCAGTTGTTTGAACGCCACCCTTCACAACGTCCGGCCTTCGAACTGTGCGTGCCACACTGCTTCGGCGAGCTGTAGTACATTTTCTTGCGTCGAGCTGTTCCCGTAGTTCTCGATTAACTGCACCGTCGCCGGATCCAGCGGAACTGTATGAGGGAGATTGAGGATGGACCGTGCGAGAATATTAGCATCAACTCGCTTCAATACTGGGCTTGTTTCTTCACTTCCACAAGATCAATCCAGAGAGACTTTCCATCAGTGACGATCACATTCGGCACGCGAGGATCTCCATGGACCAGGCCTTTCGAGTGGAGCTGCCACAACATACCAAAGAGACCGTGCACTTCCTCTCGTGTCGTAGGTCGAGGCAGAGGAATCCCAACAGGAGATAGCAACAACGCCGCGCCAGCATCTGCACCATCCAGAATTTCAGTGACCTCTCCCACAGGGCTGATCGTCAAGCCTGTATCCTAAGCACCTGCTAACGCCATCTTCTCGTCGTAGAGACGTCCGATAGAGCGTTCCTCCACGATTTTTAATGCGAAAGTCTGCCCATCTCGATCAAGAACCTTGAAAACGCGCCCATATGCGCCACGGCCGAGAAATGCATCGCCCTCCACCACATCAACGCCCAATAAAGAGCAGGCTTCAGTCAAACGCGTCACCCAAGGTGACATGCTCTCAGCAATGAACTTCTGAAACAACGATTTAGATCCCTTACTGACCCACGTTGTTTTCTCAACCTTGGAGATAGCCTTGTAGCTTTTGATCAACCAAAAAGAGCGGCAGTCAAAGAGAATAGCGCTTGCTGGCTCCTCGGGACAAACATTCTGCAGATAGCGCACCACTTGGCCAAACGCAGCTTCAGATAGTGTGAGCTTGCTTTCGAACAAAATGAGGCAGTCGAACAACGCTTCATCTGCTACCCCAAACCGAAATCCATCCCGCGTGATATTCCATCGTTTGGTACTGGCTTCCGGTGAAACATGCCAGGGTGGCCATCCGGTTTGAGGTCTGTGGTCTTGGTCACGAGTGGAGACGGAGATAGCCATGATATCTCTCGCTGTTGACGAACACCATGCCATAGCTGCTCAATACGTCGTTGAAAAGGGGGTAGCGAATACGTCAAACTCAGCCTCTTCTCCAATTGTACTGGCTTGAATCGGAATCTCTTCCGACCAAAATGGCTCGCCGTTCTCCATGGGTGCAGCTTCGATGATCGATCCGCTTTTTTTCAGTCTCGTAAGCTCGATTTGACCCAAGGCCGCATCACTGTAGGACTTTGGATCTCTGTGCGGTAACATGGCCACAATGTGCTCTAGCTGCACTTCAATGCGCTTTTGGCGAGCACTATTTTCTCGAAGCATCTCAAATGAACCTCTCAACGTCGGCATTGCCACAATGAGCGCATGATCTTCATCCTTTCCGAGATCTGTCACTGGTGATGACGACTTGGGCAACGCCTGCTTCGCGTCGAAGGCCTCCTGGTCCGCGAAGACTGTGAGATCCGATGGGGCAATCCCTGCGAGGTGACTGTCCGCGAACTTGTCCTTCACCGCATTTCGGAGCGCATCCACGTCTTCACCACTTACGCGAACGGCACCCGATGCCAGCGAATTGCCGCTAACGCCCTCAAGCAGGAACCATTTCCGCGCCATCGCTTCGGAAATCGAGAATGACTGTCAAAGAACACTCACGAAATAACTTATCCGAGCTTTTAAATCCGTGTTAAAACAGTACTTAGATCTGCAACTTCATTTTACCACTGCTGAGTGATGGTCAGTGAACCAGGTCACGAGCACTCAGACTTCAGCCTTGTGACTCGGCCTTCTTCATCTGAGGATCGTGGTCACCGAACCCGCAGCATGGCCTACAAATCGATGAAGATTCCACGAGTTTGGCGATTGCTGTTATCTGCAGGATCAGATTTTGACAGCATCTCAATCTCTGACCTGCTGCATGTTGCGAATGACCGATCCGGGAGCTGGCGAAAGCTGAAGTCGACGAACTCACACCTTCTGAGCTGCCGTCCAAGCAGTCATGAACAAATTCCAGTTGAGCTCGACCGGATCGTCGGATTGACAGAAGTCGTCGACGGAAGGGAGCAAAGTTTTCTTCGGAGCCGGAGGAGTTGCACATTTCTCGTTGTCCGAGCATCAGTGCAAGCAATACGCCCATTGACCTGCAGCGCTGCCAACTTGGAACTGGCAACGTCTCGATCTCGAAGCTGGTACGAGCCGCAAAGACTTGCTGCAACAGGCACACACGCAACGCGAGTATCTGCCAGTTGTGGTCCACCAGCTCCAGTCCGTCGTAGAACAACTCCAGCAGCCTCGTGAGGCACCAGAACCGCTCGGCCTCATCCGGCAGCACCTCGCACACGACGCGAGCCACGCCCAGCAAGAAGTTAGGGTCGTCCATCCCGCACAGCAGTTGCGCTTCACGGATCTCCCTCCAATAAGTGCGATGCAAGTGCACGAGTCTCTTGAGCTCCTGCTGAATGGGATTCAGCTTCTCTGTCTTCTCCCCAGCTTCCTCCTGCTCTGCCTCCTCCTGTACCGTCTCGAAAAAGTCGTGGTGCACGTCTCTGCCTTCGTTGCCCTCCGTCACGTCCTTCGCCTGGAGAACTTGCGCCGCGCCCACCACGTCCTCGAACATGGCGTTTTGCTCCTTGAGCGCGAAGTCCGTAGCGCCGGGTACGGCGGCAGCACTCCGGCCAGCAGCGGCCAGATCCACACAAGATGGGCATCTTCAACCAGTTGTTGCCTTTTTCGTGCATCAATTTATTAGCGGAGCTGGTCGGTCAAGGCTCAATGGTCTGGTTCATCGCGATCTGTACGGCGCCGCGATGCCCAGCTTCAGCGCCAATTTCAGCAGTTGCGGCACGTTCACCGCCTTTTCTCCTAGCAGCGCCGCAAACAAAGCCTCCACGTCCACAATGTGCTGCACCACCGGCACGCCCAGCATCTTGTAGTACGTCGTGCGATCGTTCCTGCTCAGTGCCATTCTTCTCAAAAGAAACGAAATAAATGAATCATCCTGACATGGATCACTTTAAAGTTTAAAAAAATAAAACGATGCATTGATAGTAGACTCCTTGCATCAACCTCACCGACAGTTACGACTCAACTTCTTGTCCTTCGCCATCGTAATGCAACGCACCCAGGACCGCGGCGGTCTTAGGCTTCTTGCTCAAACGGAGTCGGCTCACTGCGTCTTCATGGCTTGAAAACCGCCCTCTTTTCTTCTCTTCAATAATGGATTTGGCCGTTGCGTCGCCCACCCCTTCTATCAGACGTAGCTCGCGATACGAAGCGGTGTTGATATTCGGTGGGTCCAGAAGACTTCGATACGCGCGACTTGCAAAGGGTCCGAAATATTCAAGAAATTCGTCTTTCGAGACGATTCCACATCGTGGAGGAAGTGCAAATTCATCCGACAGCTCAGCTGACGTAATGAGAATGAACACGTCCGAGTTGCCCTTCACGCCTTTTGCCTTTTCCTTCTCGTACGTTGCGTTGTTCATCTTCTGCTTAGTTTGGAACAATTTGCACTGAATCACTTCATTGCACTCGACTTGCTGACTTCCAACCACCAAGCGGACTCGCATGAATAGGTCCCCAGCTGAGGCGCTGGCCCCGTTCATGACGATCGTCCTCATCTCGGAAAGGTTGACAACACCTTCACGATTTGCGAAGCACGTCGAATCCTCGGAGATGGACGTTGTATGATGTTGGTCGATAGCCTCCACAACCTTGCGCGGATGCAGCTCTTGGATCCAAATTTCATCGATCGCACCGAACCGCGCACCAGCGTGAAATTCAGACAACGTGACTGTACTGTCGCAAAAAGCGATCGATTTCACACGACGGTAGAATGCCACACATTGCTCAAATCGCTGCCATACCATCACGGAACGTGTGATATGCGCGTCGAAGTCGTCCACTTCACCAACTTTCGTCGGAATTCTCCTCATCAACGATAGAAGAAGAATGAATGCGCATTCCAATCGTCCTTCACGAGTCAGTCGAAACAAACCGTAGCTTCTAAGGTCATCCACTGTCACGCCTGTGTGACCAATTGGATCAAGCTCACCATAACTGCGACGGGAAAGAACTGCGGCCAACACTTCTTGGCAGTTGATTGGGTTGACAAACAAAGGAGAACGAAATACGTCGCCATATTGCATTTTCAGCTGGTCATACACTTCCTCGACAATGGAGGTTGGATCGACTTCCTCCAAATAATCCCTGTCATGGCGGTCGAGCACTTCCTTCAATGCCTCCAGCGCTCTGCCGTGCCCACCCATGTCATCCACCAACTGTGTCTCCATCCTTGTTCTTGTTGAAAGGACTTCATGACCGCGCAATGCAGGTGGAAGCAGAAACACACGCTTCTGCGTGGAGTCAGCAAGTGCTTCGACAAGCGGCTTGTGAACGGTGGCCGAGCACACACAAACAGCAAATGCGCTGGACGAATTCAGGAAGCAACAAATTGAAGTCAAGACGCGATAAAAGGCACAAGTCTTCGTCCCATCATTCACGAGCTTCTGCAGACCATCCACGCACAAGATGAGCGTCATATCCTTCAAATCGTCAATTTTCTCCAGCTTGGCCAAGATCCCAATCACTCCTTCAATACTCAGATCATGCGATCCATCCAACTTCTTCAATTTCTTGGTAAATGATTTCCACCGGTTTGATTTTCTCGTGAGCTGGTAGAGCATTCGAAAGCTGACATCCGATTCAGGATTTGCATCATCAAGTAATCGCCCGTCTGAAGAAGTTCCATTCTCGAAAGTCACACGGAACTCATACGCCTTCTTCATTCTGCTGACCAGCTCACGATCCCCTGACCGCTCTGCAGCTTCGCACAGCAAACCCTTCATTTCATCCAGCATGCGCGACTTTCCCGTTCCTGGCCCACTCAACACGAGCAAGAGGGCATGCACCTGCTTATCCGGATTCCCCTCCTGCCAGGCGTTGTAATGCTGGACAAGCGGGGCCTCAACACGGGCGCAAGCTCTGCTGCTCCTTGATAGAGCCAATCATGTCCAGGGCTGCCACATAGTCGCTTTGGCAGCTTCCATTCTAGCAAAGTCGATCGTTTCTCCTTTTGCGCGTTGGCTGATACACCACCTCCTTCGGACCAAAAGGAGTCAAACATAAGAAGTTATTTATCAGCAACGGCATTCACAAACGCACATGACAACGTACCAGCAGGCACTTGCACGATGAGCGCATGATCTTCATCCTTTCCGAGATCTGTCACTGGTGATGACGACTTGGGCAACGCCTGCTTCGCGTCGAAGGCCTCCTGGTCCGCGAATACTGTGAGGTTGATCGCGTCAACGTTCGCGAGAGTGTTTGAACACTTGAGCTTCACTGCATCTCGGAGGCGAAACACCTTGACATCAGCGTCGCAATCGACACAGCCGGTCGAAGCCACCGCGTTGCCTTCTTCATCCACCAGCTTGAACCACACCTCTCGCGTCATAGCGGCAGCAAATTCGAGAATCTGCCAAAGAACACCTGCGAAATAACCTCATCTGAGGTTTTATTCCTGACGAGTGCTGAGTGATGGTCACACACACACCCTCCTCAAGTCAATATACTTCAAGCAGCGGCTGGAGTTTCCAAGAGGTTTCGTGGAGAAAACTGTAGCGGACGTCGTTCTGGCCGTTCAAGTGCGGGATACTCTGCGACTCGAGCATATGAGTGACGATAACGACGGCAGCAACGAATTCATCGAGCCAGACGACCGGCGACTATCGAAGTGGCTCGGAATCGGGATGCGACCACAGCTCCAAGGAGCGCTCGCATCGATAGAGAAACAACGATGCCGATGGTGATGATACCGGCGGGAATACTCGAGTGGAGGGGCTCTGGAGCAAGCGTCGGGGACTTCGCGACAGGAGACATGGGCGGCGGCGTCCACAGCTCTCGCGGAATGCGCGGCAGTGCGAGTCACTCGGGTCGCTCGAGCGGAGGCGGTGGCGGCATGTCTGGCGGCAACCAGATCTTCGGGAGCTACGCTTCCGCTGACAACAACGACGACTAAGGCTGTCCAGCCACGGCAGCTTTCTTTCATGTCCACTCTGACCGGCAGAAGTGAGTGAATCCGAGGATCTTGATGAAAGACGGTCGGCAAGTGTTATCGCAATGAATTTTATTGACTTTCGAAGCTCTGGTTGCATACAGCTCGTTCTTGCTTTATTTTCGTGGCGGCTTCTTCACTTTGAAGTGTTGCGGCGATCAACTAACGAAGCGATTGTCTCGAGCTGTGAACCTACGGGCGTCAGCACTGCCGCAACGGTATCGACACCCTTTGCAAGTCGCGCGTATCGAAGTCTTCTGGACCCACCGAATATCAACACCGCTTCGTATCGCGAGCTACGTCTGATAGAAGGGGTGGGCGACGCAACGGCCAAATCCATTATTGAAGAGAAGAAAAGAGGGCGGTTTTCAAGCCATGAAGACGCAGTGAGCCGACTCCGTTTGAGCAAGAAGCCTAAGACCGCCGCGGTCCTGGGTGCGTTGCATTACGATGGCGAAGGACAAGGAGTTGAGTCGTAACTGTCGGTGAGGTTGATGCAAGGAGTCTACTATCAATGCATCGTTTTATTTTTTTAAAGTTTAAAGTGATCCATGTCAGGATGATTCATTTATTTCGTTTCTTTTCGGAGAAGAATGACGTTGAGCAGGAACGATCTCCTCGTACATGGCGCTGTGCTCCTTGAGCGCGAAGTCCGTAGCGCCGGGTACGGCGGCAGCACTCCGGCCAGCAGCAGCCAGATCCACACAAGATGGGCATCTTCAACCAGTTGTTGCCTTTTTTGTGCATCAATTTATTAGCGGAGCTGGTCGGTCAAGGCTCAATGGTCTGGTTCATCGCGATCTGTACGGCGCCGTGATGCCCAGCTCCAGCGCCAATTTCAGCAGTTGCGACACGTTCACCGCCTTTTCTCCTAGCAGCGCCGCAAACAAAGCCTCCACGTCCACAATGTGCTGAGACGGTACAGGAGGAGGCAGAGCGGGAGGAAGCTGTGGAGAAGACGGAGAAGGCTGAATCCCGTCGACTTCAGCTTTCGCCAGCGTCCGGGATCGGTCATTTGCAACATGCAGCAGGTCAGAGATTGAGATGCTGTCAAAATGTGATCCTGCAGATAACAGCAATCGCCAAACTCGTGGAATCTTCATCGAATTGTAGGCCATGCTGCGGGTTCGGTGATCACGATCCTCAGATGAAGAAGGCCGAGTCACAAGGCTGAAGTCTGAGTGCTCGTGACCTGGTTCACTGACCATCACTCAGCAGTGGTAAAATGAAGTTGCAGATCTAAGTACTGTTTTTAACACGGATTTAAAAGCTCGGATAAAGTTATTTCGTGAGTGTTCTTTGACAGTGCATTCTCGATTTCCGAAGCGATGGCGCGGAAATGGTTCCTGCTTGAGGGCGTTAGCGGCAATTCGCTGGCATCGGGTGCCGTTCGCGTAAGTGGTGAAGACGTGGATGCGCTCCGAAATGCGGTGAAGGACAAGTTCGCGGACAGTCACCTCGCAGGGATTGCCCCATCGGATCTCACAGTCTTCGCGGACCAGGAGGCCTTCGACGCGAAGCAGGCGTTGTCCAAGTCGTCATCACCAGTGACAGATCTCGGAAAGGATGAAGATCATGCGCTCCTCGTGGCAATGCCGACGTCGGCGAAGCAATCGTTTGTGAAAGACATCGCTGTAAGAAATAATCTCCGGAGGGAGCACAAGACCGGATGGAAAAAAAACTGGCAGCCTTTCAGCGCAACGTGTTTCGTGCCTGCCGGCTTCTAGTTATCGTGATGGGTACCGACTCGAAGATCAGTGATTTGGTTGAACAATCAAGTCAGCGTTATAATGAGAAGTACACGTGGATGGCGCTTGTTCCCCGGTTTCCTCGATACCAACTCATGCTGCGTACTCCTTACTATGGATTGTGAGACATTCACGTGGGAGGTTTGCTCGGAATTTCATTGACAAAGTGATAGAATACGCGAACGAGAAAGGAGTAGACGCTTTAACCTTGCCTAGCTTGCTGGATACGGCATTCGACCATGTAGCTCGAGAGGCTATCGACAACAAGTGCTTCATGAACTTGAACCAGAGGAAAGAGGCGCAGCTGATGGCAATCTCGTACACAATTGCGGAGAGTATTGAACCCATTCCGGCAGCGAAAGTGTCTCGTGGGGAAAGCAAACCACCTGCCAAACGAAAGGCTAGCAGGGTAATCGCAACCTCTCCAAGCAAAAGAAGAAAAGTGGGAGCCGCCAGTATGCACTTACACTTCGCGAACTTGGTGGACAAACATCTTACGGAGTTGACTTTGAGTAAGGGACTACTGAAGAGTGGGAACGAATACTGGCGCCCGATGTGTCGATTTCCGGCAGTGAAGGAGGATGCTCTGCTCTATCTTGCCTTATTAGGCGGAAAGAACTCTGGCTATTACAGCACGGTACAGAGCAATTCGTTCCCGGTGATGCAAATCTTCTCGGACTACCTGGGCGGAAAGGGCTATTCCGTTGGTGAAAACCACCATGCGCCGTCGAACGACTACAAGACCTTCGAGAACATGGTCGCTCATGCAGTTTTCTGCTCGTCGAGACGAAATGGCGTGCAAGGAATTCGTTTTCCTGCGTTTTTCGATTGCTTGATTGGTGAATTTCAAAACCGCCGCTGGAAGAAGATGGACATCGGCATCCAAGGCGTTCTAGAGGGCCTTGAGGACAACGCTGCGAGTTTGCAAGACACGGTGATTCCGTTTTTGGGTCCGCCGAACGCGAAGTGACCAAAGTACATTCTCGACGCCAACTCTTTCGGTTGCAGCTTCGGTCATCTCGTTCGCGCAGTCAACCAGGATCGGTGCGATGTGTATGTGCGGGCTGCTGATAGCAAAGAAGGCACGGCTCTTTTTCATGCAAGCACTGGAAGGATCCTCTGGATATGTCCGCGATGGGTCGGATCATTGCTGGGTTGGACAGCGCATGGGGCGAGAATTGGTCAGTCTTACTGCTGTTTTGTACAGCGCTGGCAAAACCTAATTCGGAGTGGGGCCATGCAGACATTGCGTGCGTCAAGATCAATTGCGGCAAAGGCGCTGTTGAGTGGGTCTCTCGACAACCTGCACCCCGGAGAGGCAACCGCCCGGTCAGGAAATGCACCGTAACCCGGCCCAAGAAGCTGGTCATCGTAGTAGAAACTGGACCAGTGGGGAACTTTGAAGAAGTGCTACTCTCGGACTCGCAGAATTTGGAAGACTCTCAGGATTCGGACACAGAGAACGAGCAGGATTCGGACGCGGAGGACGGCGATCGGGAGGACACGCAGGACTCAGAATTGGAAATGAAGAAGGAGCCGTCGACATGAATCTCTCACTCATTTGATAATTTAAGTGGTACTGCTTCGTTAACTTCCTGAGTTTAGCTTGACATGGGTCGGGGTGCTCGCTCTCATACGTGTAGGGGGTGGTTGTTTTTCTGGCAGGAACCCACGACGGAGAGTACCAGTTCATAACGTTACTGGCTGTTGTTCGGTGACTGGCTGTTTGGACCCCAAATGATCTGCACGATCACTTTTCGAACGAAGTTGTCGCTGATCCAGCGCTGTTGAATATTGTTAAATGCGAGCATGTTCAAGTTTGCTGTCGTCACGGGGGTTGGGAAGTTGGTGTTCGTCTGCTACATCAGGTGGATAAAGATCAAGAACAAGAAGCGGTGGTGTTCACGGCTGTGGAGGAATGCACGGCATTGCAAGTCATTCTGCTCGCTAGAGTGGAGAGGCATGGCACGGCTGGTGGCAGCGCTACGGGAGCTATGCCCCCCCTCGACCACAACGGCGACGAAGTCTGTTTCAGCCCCCACAGCTTTCTTGACCCAGAAGCAAATTAACTGGGAGGATCGATCTGTGAGCAGATGGAAGACGGCCAGCTAGTGTCGTACTTCGAAGTATCAATAAACTTTATCGACTTTCAACATTTTCCTTGAGTAACCGTACCCGTTCGCTGCACCTTTCCGGCTTTAATCTTCGTCGATGAAGAGCCAAAGCGGAGCGGAATTGCAAGCCGCCAGCTTCATTAACCAGCAACTTCTGTACTGGCAAGCAAAAACTGGATCGCGCTAGACCAACAGCATTTGAACGGAAATTAGTTTGACTTCCACGGTATGAGGTGTCGACAAATTTCACCGAACACCAAACGCATTTGCTTTTCAATTCTACAAGAACTTATCGTCGTCTAGTCCGCCGACGCCCTGATAACCCGAATTGCTTTCTCGAGTTGCAAGAGTAGTGTTCGCTTGTAGTTGTGCGAGCGGAGCAGCTGCTATCACCACGATTCGTGAACATGAAGCCGATTTGTTGCCGCTTGCCCGAGTCAGGGAGCTCCCGCCGTAGAGTGAGTATCAGTCAGTATCGTAGCAAGGACTTTATTTTCCTTTGCTCTGGTTGCACACAGCTCGTTCTTGCTTTATCTTCGCTGGCGAAATGTGGTTCTTCCGTCTGAAGTGTTGCGGCGTACTGTACAACTAACGACGTGGTTACAAACCCACGGACGTCGGCTAGAATACTCCTCGCTGTTCACAAACTTCATGCACTTCATCGACACGTTGTATTGTTGCTAGAATCTTAATGCATTTCGTGCATTCGATAGCCCATTCAGCTCATTAAGAAGTTCACCCACCCGAGGTCGTATAGGACACCACGTAGTTCGCCACTGCCACTGACAACGGAGCACTTATTTTCCATTTGCTTCACTTGGCTGCCACGTATAGATGACTGGGTGTTTCGACAAGGCCACAGAGGCTGTGGAAAGCTACTCGGGGGCCAGAACGACGTCCGCTACTACGGTTTCCGCGAGACCTCTTGGAAACTCCAGCCGCTGCTTGAAGTATATTGACTTGAGGAGGGTGTGTGTGTGACCATCACTCAGCACTCGTCAGGAATAAAACCTCAGATGAGGTTATTTCGCAGGTGTTCTTTGGCAGCTATTCTCGAATTTGCTGCCGCTATGACGCGAGAGGTGTGGTTCAAGCTGGTGGATGAAGAAGGCAACGCAGTGACGTCAGCCGACTGTGTCGATTGCAATGATGAGGTCAAGGTGTTTCGCCTCCGGAAGGCAGTGTTCGCACTCGTCTCTCGCGCTCTCCCTGCGACTGTGATCGCATCCGACCTCACAGTCTTCGCGAACCAGGAGGCCTTCGACGCGAAGCAGGCGTTGCCCAAGTCGTCATCACCAGTGACAGATCTCGGAAAGGATGAAGATCATGCGCTCATTGTGGCAATGCCGACGTTGAGAGGTTCATTTGAGACGTTTCGAGAAAATAGTGCTCGCCAAAAGCGCATTGAAGTGCAGCTAGAGCACATTGTGGCCATATTACCGCACAAAGATCCAAAGTCCTACAGTGATGCGGCCTTGGGTCAAATCGAGCTTACGAGATTGAAAGAAAGCGGATCGATCATCGAAGCTGCACCCATGGAGAACGGCGAGCCATTTTGGTCGGAGGAGATTCAGATTCAAGCCAGTACAATTGGAAAAGAAGCTGAGTTTGACGTCTTCATTACTCCCTTTTTCGACGACGTATTGAGCAGCTATGGCATGGTGTTCGTCAACAGCGAGAGATATCAATGGCTATCTCAGTCTCCACTCGTGACTAAGACTATAGACCTCAAACCGGATGGATTTGCGACCCACCCTGGGATGTTTCGCCGGAAGCCAGTACCAAACGATGGAATATCACGCGGGGATGGATTTCGGTTTGGAGTAGCAGATGAAGCGTTGTTCGACTGCCTCATTTTGTTCGAAAGCAAGCTCACACTATCTGAAGCTGCGTTTGGCCAAGTGGTGCGCTATCTGCAGAATTTTTGCCCCGAGGAGCGAGCAAGCGCTATTCTCTTTGACCGCCGCTCTTTTTGGTTGATCAAAAGCTACAAGGCTATCTCCAAGGTTGAGAAAACAACGTGGGTCAGTAAGGGATCTAAATCGTTGTTTCAGAAGTTCATTGCTGAGAGCATGTCACCTTGGGTGACGCGTTTGACTGAAGCCTGCTCTTTATTGGGCGTTGATGTGGTGGAGGGCGATGCATTTCTCGGCCGTGGCGCATATGGGCGCGTTTTCAAGGTTCTTGATCGAGATGGGCAGACTTTCGCATTAAAAATCGTGGAGGAACGCTCTATCGGACGTCTCTACGACGAGAAGATGGCGTTAGCAGGTGCTCAGGATACAGGCTTGACGATCAGCCCTGTGGGAGAGGTCACTGAAATTCTGGTTGGTGCAGGTGCTGGCGCGGCGTTGTTGCTATCTCCTGTTGGGCTTCCTCTGCCTCGACCAACGACACGAGAGGAAGTACACGGTCTCTTTGGTCTGTTATGGCAGCTCCACTCGAAAGGCCTGGTCCATGGAGATCCTCGCGTGCCGAATGTGATCGTCACTGATGGAAAGTCTCTCTGGATTGATCTTGTGGAAGTGAAGAAAACAAGCCCAGTATTGAAGCGAGTTGATGCTAATATTCTCGCACGGTCCATCCTCAATCTCCCTCATACAGTTCCGCTGGATCCGGCGACGGTGCAGTTAATCGAGAACTACGGGAACAGCTCGACGCAAGAAAATGTACTTCAGCTCGCCGAAGCAGTGTGGCACGCACAGTTCGAAGGCCGGACGTTGTGAAAGGTGGCGTTCAAACAACTGCTGTCATCCGTGATCTTGCAGTGCGTTCAAGCAGCACTGCCAGCAGAAGTCTTCATGAATACGAAATCAAACATTTGCTAGCTTGAGGTGAGTCCTCTCGTTTACTACATCTTGACCAAGGCCCCGGGTGAACTTCTTGATGAACTGAATGGGCTATCGAATGCGTGAAATGCGTGGAGATTCTACAACGTAGCGATGAAATGTATGGGAATTTTGAAAATCCTTGGGGCAATGCTGACGCCCGTAGGTTTACAGCTTGAGACAATCGCTTCGTTAGCTGTCACGAAATTTATTTTCAGAGCTAAGACACAATGTCAGTGGAGGTGTGATTTTCCAACAATTGAAAATTCGATAAGCTATATATCGGCAAATATACCAATTGCGAAAGGTATTATACTTAAGTCAAGAGTGACAAATACCGTAAGCACTGTATGAAATAATACCTGAAGAAACTGATAAAATACATGCATGTTGCCTGTGTCGTCACCCCATCACCGTAAGTGCGAAATATATTAAGCTTGCATGTTGCATGAAGGTGCAGCTGGCTCAGCCCGAGGAGTGGTGTTTTTTTTTAATTAAAAAAACGAACGCGGTCCCGTTGACTCCGGAAACTTAAACTTAGTAAACACCCTCAAGTTCGTAGACAAGTACAAGTAATGTCCAATGCTTGTCAATTCGTTGTGCTTGCTTGGATCGACGCTGCACTGTTTGGGCCAGAGGCCAGTCGTGACACCCCAGTGTGCTCTTCCATCCCCTGTTTAACGATGTCGCTGTCTGTAACGAGAGTAGGAGGGACTTGATAGTGAAAATATAGTTAGTAGGATCACACGATACCAATACGGTGAGATAACAGGCTCAAGGCTACAAGGCTACCGCACGACAAATACATTTGCTGAACTGTCAGTCCTGCCTACTTAATCCTTTCTTTGCTGCAGTACTCCCATTTTCCAACAAGTTCACCACCAGGTCATGTTTCCAGCATCGCGTCTCGTTCTTCTTGAGACGGCAGCAATCCGATGAAACTCCGTTCTTAGCGAGCTGTACTAACTCAAACACACCGCCTTCGACGTCTTGAGCAAGACTGTGATTGCCGCCAAAGCACGAAAGTGTAAACAAATTAAACTTCCTACATCTAAATAAATCCACATTTCAGAGCTTCTTCGTGCAGCGCACGACTTTGTAGCTAGTGCTAGTGAACTCAGCCGCTGCTAGAAGTTCTCTGGATTTTAATCCAGAGTCCTACTCGGGATTGCAACGGGTCAGAATCCTTTACTAATTAATACATACCCTGTAATAAGTGAGTAAGTTTAGAACCCTAAAAGCGTACACAAACACCTCTAATAAATAGTACTTTTATGGATTTTTATATGATGCAGCTATTGTGGTTTTCACCTGTTTTGGCAAACCGGAGGGTCCCGATCCCGAGATAGGAGCTCCGAGATAGCGTAGTGCTCCGATATATCGGCCCAAAATGATAGCATAGTTTGATTTGTTCAGCTAATACAGCCCTGGTTTACAGAGCACCATCCGTTTTGCCGCTTCGAATCGGCAAAAGTGAGTGACTTGCCTTCTTCGGCGTACACGAGCTCCCACTAGATCTCAGTCGCTCATTTCACATTGGACCATGACGTACAGCGACGACTTTCGGTGGAGAGCCGTAGCTCTCATGCATGTCTACGACGTTCCCAGCTCGTACGTATCGGAGCTGTTTGGGCCCAAGCAACGTACGCTTCGACGCTGGTATGCTCTTTTCCTGGAGAAAGGCATCGTCAATGAGAATCAACCCCGAGAAACGTCCGCAAGGTGGCCTCCTGTCGTTTTAGCTGCTGTAGAAGACTTTGTCCAAGCCCACCCAACTTTCTACATCGAGGAGTTGCGTGAGTACGTGACCATGAACTTTCCCGGTGTGTCTACGGTCTCGACAGCTACGATATGCAGGGTACTCAACTTCGATCTCAACCTTAGCCGAAAGGTGCTTTCGAAAGCGGCTCGCGAAGCCGTACCTGCTGAGATTGAAGGATACCGGGCCAAACTGCTGCCGATTTTCTCCTTCGCAGAGCATCTCGTTTTCCTGGACGAGACTGCTAAAGACGGACGTCACGCTCAAAGGCGCTATGGCTGGTCGAAGAGGAATACCAGAGCGACAGTCAAGATGCCGTTTCGCCGAGGCAAGCGCCTGTCGATTATCGCTGCACTTAATATGCATGGGTTCTTCGCTTGGGAATCAACGGAAGGGACGTTCACAAGGGAAACGTTTCACGCTGCTTTTCTGAAGCACGTGATTCCTCGCCTCAACCCGTGGCCACTACCTCGCTCCATCGTCGTAATGGACAATGCCAAGATCCACGCTTATCCGGAATTGCAAGATGCGATCCACCAGTGCGGGGCTCGGCTCATTTTCCTACCGCCCTACTGCCCGCAGCTCAACCCGATCGAGTTATGCTTCGGGCTTCTGAAGCGTTGGCTCCAGAAGCACGCCTACTTGGTGTTCCAGCTATACCCGGATCGCGTACTCGACGTCGCGATGCGTGCGTGTACGCGACGCGAGGACAATGGATGTTTTGGCGCCTTTCACCATTGTGGCTATATGGCTACAGGTATACGACACCAAACGTTCGATGAGCTTATGCAAACAAGCAGTCGAAATGAGTAGATCGCCGTGAAGAATGTCTAGCAATGCAGATGACGTCGGCTTTCCTAGTTAACAATATATTCGCTATCTTTGATCATTCGTCCGACATATCCGACGCCAGCATGTGGGTGGCCATCACCACGGACTTAACTTAGCCCATTGATTCATCTTCTTGGTGATCCTCGTCCTCCATGGCGGCATTTGTCGGCTGCGATGGCGTGAAGTCGTGGTAGATACCGCGCGAAAAAATGTCGTGGTCGGGTAACCCAATCGCACGACGCAGTGACAGGATATCGACTTCAATAGGCATCCACAGCCCATTCAATCGGATCTTGATCACCGCAGTCTGCTCCGTAGTTTCGTGCGCATGCTCCAGTCGCTGCAACGCCTCTCGTTGACGGTCCAGCTCGAGCGCCTGCGCGGCCGTATTGTCCGTTGGCACTTCAAAGGGAGCTGATTCAGGTCTTCTAGCATGCACTACGTCAAGATGATGCGATGTGATTGCACCAAATTGAACCGCATTCGCAGCTTCATAAGCCATTCTCTGCACGCGAGCCTGCTCCACTCGACGTGAAGTTGCGCGATGGAACTGCTCAGGTTGAGCTGCTCGCTGAACGTAGAGGAAGGCCTCAAACCGAAAGTCCCCAATTTGACGTAAGTCGCCCGGCGTCAGGAGTCTCCAACGCTACTGAAGAGTTGCCAGGAAGTTCTCCGTATTGAGCTCTACAAACTTGGCTTGGGAATCATTCTTGGCTCTCTTGAGGTGGACCGAAGTGTCGTCAGGAAGTAACAGAGCCCGTTTGGGCGCTTCAGGGCCGCTCATGATCGCAGCAAACTTGGCAAGACACTTTTCCCGGAAGACAGCGTACCCTTCGCCGACTTCAAACGCCACATCACACTTCCATCCACCTCGTGCTCGTCCAAGTGGCTCTCCCACTCTCACAACCAGTACGGCGCTAGCTCTGGTTGGAAGCGTACCGGGGCCTTCCTCCGGGAATCTCAACGCATCGAACGCCCAAGGCGTCAAGTCGGGGCCATGTTGAGAGCTCACATAAGGTTCAGGCTGCGTAACACCACTAGTGGCAACGCGAGACCGGGGTTCAACGCGAGCTTGGGGGTTGGCTGCGGCAGCATCGTCAATCTCCATGGTGACCCCCAAAAACGATATAGATGGTTGCGAAAGGCAAGAAGCACCAATTCCTCTATATCCAGTAGCAGCACAACAAGAGCAAGCATCAATACTAGCAAGTTACAAATAGCACAGCCATATCGTACATCATTGCGCGAGGACGACTCATCATTCGCCACTCAGGGCCAGCATTTTCTTCATCATCTTCTTGTTCTTATCCTTCTGCTGCTGGTGCTTCATCGCTGTCGGGGACGACGAGGTCTGGGCAGGCGACGATTGACATGAGGCTTGACGGACGTCGATCAGCCCACATCAGCCATGTGAGCAAAATGCTCTTGCTTCAGCACCATGCTCTTCTTCTTCACGCTGAGCATCTCAATCTTGCAAACGCCTCCTTGATGGTCTATGCAAGAGCTCCCTTCGACGCATTCGCGTCCAGCTCAGTCACCTCGCTGGTCTGCTGGAGCGTGTACGCTCGACGAAGCTCTAGTGCCTCTCCTGCTTAGCCTTCCTCAGACCTCGATCTTGGCTGCATCCACACTATTTGCCTGCAGCATGAAAGAAACCAGCGCTTCGAGCGCCACCAGTCGATTCGTGGTGAAGGAGCCGTCGGTGGAGGCGGCCATGTCGGACCAGTTGGCGTTATTGCTGTCCTTGCAGCACACGGCCGTGGGCACCCTTGATGATCAGCCTCCTGACTTGGACTTCTGCTCCATGACAGCGCGGGTCGAACCTTGATCCTGCCGAAGTCGTCCAACACGTTGGGGCACGCCAGCGCCGCTGCGTCAGCTACTGCTGGCGAGGGGGGACGATCGATTTGTGCCTCCGATTTAAATTAACCTAGTACTGCGGAGGGTCCGATTTGTATATCTGACCCCCTCAGAGATGTCGAGCTAACACGGGCGGCAAAAAGCTTGAAAACCACAATAATGTTGACCCATCCGGGCACAAACAGCATTCACTTATCTGACAAAAACGTAGGAAATTCGTGTTGCAGAATGCTATTGGCTGAAACTGTTTCATGCTACAGAATCCTATTGGATGGAATTGTGGCGCTGCTCCGTGGTGTGGGCGGTGAGTGCTTCGGCGCAACATACCGCTCACCGGCGCCTCGCGTTGACGGTGAGAGTGAAAGCTGGTCCACTTTAATACGGTGAAGAAAGAAGTATGGGAGCTATACTTCTTGTCGGTGCTAAAAATCTGTTTGCAAGCATCTCGAACGTCCTTAGCTGTAGCATCCAGTGCCTCCGCCGATGCCGCAGTCGAGCTCTTGGTCACATCGGAGCTGGTGTTGTTGGCCGCCACCGAGCCTTTGTTGTTGATCACCACCGACCGGGCACCGCCGAGCTGGTGCTCTTGGGCACCGTCGATCGGCTAATGCAGGTCGCTGTGGAGCCGCTGCTCCTATTCACTACCACCAAGCCGCTGGTGTTGGTCACGAAAGTGGCGCTGGTCCTGCTGGCCACCGAGTTGCTGCAAATGACCACGGCCGTGCCGCTGCTCTTGGTCGCCGGTAAGTGACTGATGCTGCGGGCCATGGAACTTGTGCGCTTAGTCAAGGGCGGGTCGCTGCCACCGAGACGCTGCTCTTGGTCGCGGGCGAGTTGCTAGTGCTGCCTACCACCGATTCGCTTCCCTTGGTTATGCCCGTGCTTCTGTCCTTGGCCATCGCCAAGCCGCTCGTGCTGCCCACCACCGAGTTGCTGGTCACAGCCGAGATGGTGCTGTTCGTCACTGCGGAGTCGCTGCTACCGACCACCACTTGTTACGATCCAGGTACCGGCCAGCGCCACCGTGTGAACGCTGCCGGAGAAGACGGCCACAAGAGGTGTAAATGCAAATACACGCAACTTGTTCTTGGTCTCACGCCTTCTCTTCTCCCTGGTTCTGCTTGTTCTCAACCTTGCTAATTCCAGACTGAGCTCCTACTCATTCAAGCTAGATGCAGTGGCACTACCAGCCACTCAACTACTTCAAACCCTTTGTGCATACCTCCCTTCTCTCCAGCCTCGTCCCTCCAAACATGGGGCAACGCCTGCTCTGTCGCTCTCTGCGACGGCCTCCGGTGCGCCAACGGCTGCAACCGGAGCCGAATCGCAACACCACGCAGTTTGGGCTGCTGCTGGGCGCTGCGATGATCTTGGGCGGCACATTGACTTGTGTCGAGATCCCGTAACCAGTCAGTCCTACAATGAAGTAACACTGCTGATTGGATAAAACTGGGTACAAGCCAAGTGCAACAGATCGGTACTGCCAAAGCCAGCTCCAAGATCAAGGAAGCGACCGCGAGGAATACGATCGCGCAGAAGCAGTCAGGGTCCAAGCAGATGCAGGCCCACCATCCCTAGAAGGATCAGAACAAGAAGAAGCTTGGGCCTGCAACATGGATCATGTTCTGCACTGGGAGAAAGCCCAACCTGGCGTCTGTGGTGAGCGTGGGTTCGTCCGACCCGCGATGGACCGACTGGGTGTGTAGGATGGCATGAAGGCTCGCTCAGGACGCTGTGCTCCGTGAGACTACTGTCAGCAAGGAATGCCTACCGAGTCAACAACTCCCCACCGGGCGCACCAATGGTAAGAACAGCGGGACCGTGATGAATGCTATGGTGTTGGTGGTTCGAGATGCAACTAACTCCTATTTCTTGCGTTTTCTGTGTCGAAATGGAACAGAGCGGGCTTCTGGATCAGCATCATGAAGGGCCTGCCGGATTCGCCTCAGAGTGGTGACTGCTCGCTCCGGACGCTGCTTGTGCGAGTGGGTACACGGCTTCAGGGCCACGTTTGACATGCCCAGGTTATAGAGACGATCAGCGTCATCTTGGTTTTCTGGCCGCTGCATTTCGGCGCCGATATCGGTCTCAACGCCGTTGGTTAGATGTCGGACGAGTACGCACCACTCAGAATACATCTTGCGCTTGGCAGCAACGAAGTCGGAGGAATGCAATGATCGAAATGGGGGGTAACCAGTGGATGGATTGCCCAGCCACCACAACCTCCATGCTCCAAGCGCGTCTAGCTGAGGAAAATCGAAGTCCTCGGGCATTCTGTGGAATCGTCCATCAGAAGGCCATTGATAGGCCGTGTTGCCTGACTGCTGAGGTGACGTCTCCAGCTGCTCGATATCTTGAGATCGCCATAATCCCGCCTCCTGCAGAAGTGATCGTATCGTGGCGCCTAGTGTTTCTCGTGTAATGCTTTCATGGCCAACGCACCGCTCCTCCAGCAGCTTGCCAAAGCCGTCCAGCAGTACGTCAGGCAGCTCCTTCAATGCGGTCCGGGTCTCGGCATGCTGCTGAAAGAGCTCAATATGGGGAGGTATTCCGGTTGGCCGCATCCACGAGTTTGCCCCCGTAAAAAGAAAACCTTGCAGTCTGGTCAAAACGTCGTGGTTGCGGAAAATGTAAGACGACAGGAGCGGATGTTTCCGCGAGAGATGATCAATTAAGAAGTCCGCATGAGTTGCCAGGGATGCCAAACAGAGAGTCAACACTGGTGCGATATGAGCATCATTCTTCATGGCCGGAAACATTTTCCCCACGCAGTCCAACACGAACCCGTTCCTCGGGTCTTCGAAGTGCGGCGGCAACACTGCAAAGTGCGAGCTGTTCTGCGGCAGCCCAGCTACAACACGGCCCAAGTACTGGTCACCAGCCGCTTCATATCGAAAGTAGCGGTCCTGTACGCCACCCAACGACCAGCCACACCGCAAGCACACGCTAACGATAGAGGGACCGCCTGTACTTCCACTGCTCGCGTAAGTAGCGACCCCCTTTCAAATAGAATGGGTCCCGTATATATTCTGCCCCGTAATCTCCTCGAGCATTTTGCCGAGTTCTTGCCGAACCGCGACTTCTGATTCGAACCAGGAAAAAGCTTGCCAGCCTCCAGCGTTGGGTTAGACGCTAGGTATACTCCGATGGCGAGCACCCAGCAGCATGATGGCTGCATGGGGTTCGCGTAAATGTGTCTCGGGTCCTTGGGGCCGCTTCCTTCTTGGTTTGTTTTGGTCTTGTGAAGCACACATCCAACGCTATCGTCCGCCCACTGCAAATGCGAAAGGTGCAGAGTCTCCACTGATTTTGAACGGCACATGAGGTTTCATTGAGAAACCAAGAAAAGATGCGCGAAGCCATTATCGTTGAGCGCAAGTGTACACTCAGCCAGTAGAGTGTACAGCGAAAATGTTAACGGCTCCTTTCCTGGCTTGCGGTCACGTCCAGCTTGGTCGTTATCGGCTTCAACTCTTTTGAGCCCTCGGAAAAACGTTTTGAGGTCGTCTAGATACTCCAAAAGGAGGTCAACTCGCTTTTGGCGATAAACGTCCTTCAGCGCACTACAATATCCACTTAGTGTTGATACCTTAAGGCCACCTCCATTCATCTTGTGCAACAGGAAATCTTCAAAATGCGCAGGCGTAAACGCAGAGAGGTTGATGCTGCCGTCTTCATCGAAGAAACTGTCAGGAGACTCTTGTGATTGACGAATCCAGGCAGATAATCCCTTGATGTAGCTGCGGTATGCCTTCTTCGTGTTGGGAGCAGTGCAAGCACTCCGCACTTGTTCGGCATCTAGTTGGCCGGGGACTGGGGTGGCAAAGGCTGCACGCGCGCCACTACAGACCGTAGGGCGATCTGGAAGGGCGGGGTGCCCGTCGCGGCTTGACATGCAGTACGATGGGAGAAGGGAGAGTTCTAGCTTCTTGATACGGGGAAATCGGAGTGAGAGCGCCAGGTTGCAGAGCCTGTGCCCTCATTTTTAGCCTATCAATGGACAAGAAAGATGTAACCAGGTGACGGCTATCCGTTCTCCGACAAACTCGTTGTCAACAACGCACCCGTCTTGTGGCTGAAAAGGGGAGGCGATCAAAATACCATTGACGGAATTAGTAAGACATGTTGGTTACGCTGGCATTGATTTTGCTATAGTGGTGTTACTAGAGTTGGAGAATGAGCATTGTTTGGCTTCGGGTTGCTGTGTGAAAGTCTCACGGGATATTTGGCAGCGCAGAATTTTGGCGAATGGGAAGGAAACGGCGGATTTGTCGGCTACGAAATCAGGCCGATTTGCCACAACACGCATTGCTTACAAACGTGAAGATTATTGACCCCCTCTCATTCCGAATGATAGTAAAAACAGCGGCGCATTTTCCTACGATCCCATACAAACAAGTAGATGTCGGCTACGAAACAGCGACAATCAAATTTGGTAGGGGCCTCGCAGTATGGTCACAATCGTTTATGCCTACAAACTCTGTATAACACGATTGAAATGTAAACTGAATCATCCTTTATGACTAGTATGGCAGCAAGCTGCCAGCATCTTCACGGCGATTGGTCGCCTCAGTTGCTAAGGGGGCAATGCCGCAAAATCTTTTTTCAAAAACAATATTTTCCGCACCGCCCCCCTGAACAGCATATGCGATAACTTAGGTTGAAGATCAAACCGGTTCCAAATCTAACAACGGAAACAAACGAAAAAGCACGTCGACGCCGTTCGCCGGCAGCAGCAGCAATTGCCGAGGAGGTGAGCGTCTACCGCGACCCGCGACAGCAGCGGTAGCTGCACTACACCCTAATGCTCACGTACCGCCCTGTTTCGACGTTCTTCAGCCTCACCCGATGCTCAAGGACGCCAGAAAGCGAGCAACCAAACGCCGGCATCAACTCGGTCCCCACCAGATGTCCAAGGAGGCCACGACGCCAGCAACCCTCCACCAAGAAGAAGGCGGTTTACTGCAATGCCAATACCGTTGCCAGTGTTCCAACGAGAGGGCATTCAAGCGTAATGGAGAGCGACACTGGCTCTTTGCGGAGCATCGCGATCACCAGAACGCTTTGCAGCGTGATCGCTACCACCGAGTCTCGAAGGAAAACAAAGAGAGGTCCTCCAAGCGCGCACCGTCGTCGACGCCAAAAGAGAAAAAGAGAGAGAAGCGACCAAGACGAGGAGAAGGACCCAAGGCAGTGGCAGCGTCAACTTCAAGCGAGAAGAAAAAGGAGATGAGACCAAGTCGGGCAGAGCAGCCGAAGGAACATGCAGCATCGACGACTCGGCTGGGTTATCTCGTCTGCGCCAGCGCAAGCGACGCAAGTACCGACCAAGGAGAGCTATCTACGATGAATAACCATCTTCTTTCTGTCGGCAACGATGGGCCGCAAGCAGCGGCACTTCATCGAGTGGGTGATATGGATACGGTTCCGGACGCTGACGTGACGCTGCGGTGCGACCGCAACCGTCGCTGTGTGTCCAGCATGGTGTTGCTACCATACAATCTCACCAGGTGATCTACATCGTGGTGCAAGCAATGCCAATGTCATGGAGTACCTCACACCAGACGTCCGTGCTACAACTACCAACGTCGAGCTCCTGTAGCTGTTCTTCGTCCCGTGACGAGTCTACGCTGGCTGGTGCGGCAGGTAATCTCGGCAGTGCTGGCTCGATCGTTGCAACCCAACCCTTCCTGGTGCCAGTTTCGCATCAGGTTCAGCTTTCTGTGTCGTTGTCTTCGGCTGTGTCGCCAGCAAGCGTGTCAAGTGTGCATGACAACGCCGAGGCGGGCGCCAGTGGGAGTTGTGGAGGTCCTGCGCCCACAGCTGCCAATTCAATTAGTACCCGTTCGGCTGCGACTCCGGCTGCCAGCGCTGGCTGCAGCTGCGTGCAAACGATTTGAAGCGGCAAGAACACATGTAGCCGCGGGCTTCTCTACGATTTATCCATGCTGCTGGAGCACCAAAACCATTCCAATCCTGGTCGAAGTCGCAGTAGATTAAGAATGTCATGTTTTGTTTTCGGTTTGCTACGCGATGTGTGCACGTTAACGTAGGTTGGATGTGGCGCTACTATTTAATACGAAATGAAAGCCAACTGACAGGCAGATCTTCAACTTGACGAAGAAAAACAAAAATCACCGCTGTTTGGTGCGCGTTAATGTTGTTCGCGTTCCGATACACTTCTGTGGATCTATCATCATCAGCATATTGCAATTGTTATACAGCGATTCTACCATGGTGATCTAGCTTTGTAAGTTCATCACAGGTCTTGCGGCAAACTTTCGCTTAGCGTCCGCTGCAAGACGCTTCAGAACGCGGCAACTACTGCTATTACACCTCGAGAAGGAGGAGAAGCTAGCGCAGTTCCTACACAGATCGCTACGCACAACTACTTTCCTTTTGGTGTCTTGTTGTTATTATCATGCCTTTGTTATGGAGAAGTGCGACGGACAGCCGAAGCGCACTACCAAATTCGTATAGCTGCCTAGCCGCATGTACTTGCCGTCCGTGAAGATCCGCGCCGCAGGTTTGACGGGCCAATCCGCGATCTGCTGTAGTGACTGGATGGACATCGTCGCGGCCACGCTTACCTCGGCGAACCCCCACATACTATCGCACATGGCATCGTTCGGGCGCCAGACTGAACTGGCACGTGACCTTGTGAATTCCGTGATGCCGCTGGCGCGTTTCGTGAGCCCCAGCAGCTCGTGTTCGCGCTCGGAGAGATTCAGCAGGTCGTTGAATGGAGTATCCTCGCGATTCATGCCGTGCGTGTTCAGGTGCAGGCCGAAGCGACCGGCGTAGTTGCTACCTCGTTTCCTTGACTATCTCCTTGACGATGCGGTGCGCCTGGGTCGGAGCAGCGTCCGTTATTCACTGCCTGCTCGATGAGCTCTAGCCCTTGCGTAGAAAGCTCATCGCGGTCCGATTGTGGAGTTGTGAGCCAATGCTGCCAACTTCATCTGTTCGATTGCTGCTATAGCCGCTTGTTCTGTCCGAGCAACTGCGTCCAAGACTCGAGTTTCCTCGCGCTGGAACTATGCGAGTTTATCTGGGGTTGCTGTGAATTTTTCTAGCCTGAGTTTGTGCGTAATGACAATTGCGTTCCAATGTTGAACGCGCGAGAGAGCAACGTAGGCAAAAGCGATGTTAGGAACTGAATTCGAGTGAAATACGATATATGAGCAAGTCAGACCCTGTACTTTATAATCAGTCATAGCATACGCCAGTCTTAGTGGAATTCCTCTTCGCACTACACGAAGGTCGCTAGATTCTTCCCCCAAGAAATTTCTTTTGCTGCTCTAGGCACGATATTTGGTATTCCGTCCAAACGTGATGGTCCCAAGTACGGATCTGTTATCTGCACGAGAATGTCGGCAGGTCGCTACCGAAGACGAACATGAAATCGTAGACTAATGCATTGGTGCCATTACATAACCCTGCAGGCTGGGCAATGTTAAACGTGAGCGTGACAGGAGCACCGATGCATAGTTTGAGTTTGTTGGCGACTACGCGGTCATGATCAGAGTTGGTATCCTTTACGAGGGCTTGCACGGTACCAGTCGGAATGCTTCGTTTTGCTGCTAAACGCTTTTGCTGCACAACGTGCTGGGCCTTAATGTGTACAATTCGTTTATTCGCCAACCGATGCTTTTGATGTTAGCGGTAGCTACGTCAACGTTCTTGTAGGCGATATGCTTTGCTTTGCTTGACCATTGTGGTTCATCGATTGAAGATAGACAACGTGTGTTGAAGAGATCAATATCCGCTTGAGTAGGCGACTTTCGACGCAGTCGTCGAAGAGCGCTAAACCATTCTGGATCTCGCTTCCCTCTATTCTGACTAGTTAGCATGCACACGGTATCAATGCTGGCCCAAGTTCCCTTCCATGTCTCTGAACGTCGTTGGCAATTTTGGCGAGAGGGGTAGACAGTGAGCTCGGCACGACAGGATCCAACTGCGCAGCATCTCCTGTGAAGTAAATATCTCTGCCTCCGAATAGCTTGTCCGACTGACTATGCCAGATTTCTCGCATTCGTCTATCTATCCAGTAGAGCATTCCACACGAGATCATGCTGAATTCATCTATGATAACCAGATGCACGTCTTTAAATTCTTGCTGCATCCGTTTTAGCTTTTCTGGTCCAGATTTGGTCTCAGTTAACGATTTGTTCGGAACTGAACACGCTGATTTTGAAAACGATGAAAACCCTAAGGCAGAACAGAGTGTCATTCCTTTGATATTGAACGCAGGCGTCCCTTGATACGCTAGTAGCAACACACGCTTTGAAGTTCGGCGTGTGGCCGAATGCTCACCGATCATATTCTGCAAGTCTTTGACGATATGCCGTATCAACCAGCTCTTACCAGATCCCCCTTCTCCGTTTATAATCATCTGAAGTGGCTTACACGACGATATCTCGAGCATGCTTTAAGCCTTCTTCTAGACTGTTGATTGCAAGTGCAAACGGATTCCATTGAGATTCATCCGTCGTTTCCCCGATGTTCAACGTTTGCTCACTATCTGAAAGAGGGTATGCATACTGCGAAGACTTTCTTTCGTCCCCGTGAAACAGGTTTCCTAGTTTGCGCAAGTCTTTTTTCTTTCATCCAAGGCTTCAGACACGCACTGATGCAATCACGAGCTTTGCTATCGTTGCTGGGGTATACTCATGCCTCGGTTTCCACTCCACCTGAAGATTCTGGGTGCTTTGGGGTCCGGTACGTCCGGGTTCACAACTTCTTGCTGTTCATTGTTGGCATTGCTCACGAAAACATATTCTGACCTCACAAAAGACGATACGCTGCTTGTGTCACGGGCAGACTTAAGCAGATCTAGTTTATGTTGACGAGCTAGCTTTGCATTCGACTCTTGTTGCAACTCTCCATCTAGCTCTTGTTCTTGGACTTCAAGAAAGCGGGATATGCATTCTTCATCAGTGGAAGGCAAATCGTCCACAGATCGCCACGGCACATATAGAAATACTTCCGAGAAGCAAAAGTTTGGATTCGACGAGCTACAGCGCATCCAAGGCGACTTATGTACGACAACAGGTTTACCGCGACGTTTAATCCACCCTTTTTGCATCAGTGCGTTCCCACATATCAAGGTCATTGGGCTCTCCACGAATAGTGTCGACTGTATCGTACTCTTCCACAAAGGTAGCAAAACTCATACACTCAAAAAGCTCATTTGCTGGACGATTCATATACGCACGTTCAATAGGCTCGATTTTTATCGCATCTGAGTTCGCCTTATCTGCTAGAGCTTCTCAGTCTTCCAGTCCTTGTGCTTCCACTCGGTAGAATCGGTGTGTATGACGCAGCACTTTAACCTTGATAACGGTTCGTGATTTACTATGCATTGACAAACTTCTTAGCAAAATGTATATGACCTCTGGTGCTCCGACTTCACGAACCGAAAGTGTTGCATTAGCTACACGTTTGAGAATCGAATGGTAAGGAAGATTGGGATCACATCTCTGCACAGCCTTGGCGATCACGCGTCTAAAGCGAAGTGTGTCTGGCTCCGCCTTGCTCATATACGCCCCATACTCGGCAGCACCGTACGAATTCCCAATTAGTTGTAAATCCATATTAGCGCGCCAACACGACAACAAGTGCGGTGAATAGTTGTTTATAGTCGACGCTTCACGTTTTAGGTGAACTTTGAGCGAAGGTGTTCCGTCGGACCCAATATTCGCTTCAATATCTGTTTTCTCTTGCAACTGCTTCGGAAATCCGAATCGGCATTCACTTCTTTTCTTTCTACACGACGAGTTGGCATAGTACACATGTTGCTGTACGCGATGTACGAGCCTCGACAAATCGCACGTCCACTGCATCGGCTACGGAAGGGGGTCTTACTGCTAGTATATCGACTTCATCCGCTCGATAACTACTGCACGTTGAGCACAACACTCCTCTAGTTTTTGAAGTGTCTTTGCAAGAACGGAAATGTGTTTGTCGATGTAAGCAGCAAGTTCCACTCGACCTTCGTCTGTTTCGGAAAGCTTTAGAACATCGGGGGCATCCTTTATCCACAGTGAGCAGTGGATATGGGGTGAACCTCGTTGTTGAAAATCTACTCTCCAGAAAATTGGTCGACGATTTCGCCTAGCGGCTGTGATTCTCCACACAAAACCCTATCAAAAAATGCCTGAAAGCGCCTGTTAAAGTGTCGAACACTAATGTCCGGGTTTTCGTTTAGAAGCTTTCTTCGCTCACTGTCGATTAGAGTTCTGTACTCATCTAGTGTTTGGGATGGGTTACATGCATGGGCAAAATCTGGGCAAACAGTATCAGCTGCGCTCAGCGTGAGAAAAAACGTAGGCCATCTCGTCGGCATGACACGGTTTCCAATCATGGACATTAAGTCATCACGGGCGTTCGACCAGTACAGACCGCTGCCACGAACTACCCGGAAATACGGCTTTAATGAATCTAATACTTGAATTGCAGCATTGAGTTCTTCTTTCTCGTTGATAGACGGTTTGCCCTCGGGTGTAGGCTGCTGGACCCTTCCACACCCAGCAGCATTTATTGCCGCAGTGCGACTGTCGGTAGCGCACACCCTTCGGACGAGGCCGTCAATTTGCCTGCGTTCTATTAAGTTCATACAGAAAAATTTAAAGTTCCCGTGAACTATGAAGAGCCGATCGTGCCATTTCATTAAAATGAGCGCAGAACTCGGATAACGTGTACTCATGCAATCAATCCTCTTTGTCATCAAGAGGATGATATCCGCCGAGTCCATGTGGAAACAGCGTTGGGAAACAACACTGCATGATATGTTTTGGCTGGTACTCGTCAATAGGGTCCCGTTGACATCGTAATTCTCCAACGGGAATTTCTGGGAATGCCGAATTTACGTTAACGGCACTCAACATGTGCTCTAACTCGCTCTTCTTACTATTGTGATTGCCTTGTAACTCAAATGATGCAGTCAAGTTGTCCATAACATCCTCCTTATTAATGGTTTCGTTTTGAGTGTCATCTGATGTAGTGCAACTAGTACTGCTTGGCTTGTTTCGTAGTGATGAAATATGTGAGCAAGAATCGCATGGTTAGAGGTTGTTCGTGGAGACCGTGGCAGAAATGTCGATACGGCCACATTCTTGTTCGGGACGTGCGCCTGTACTGCATTCAACGTTTGAGACCTGGAATTCGTGTTCGCGTTTACGTTGAACTTTAGACGCCGAGGTTGCTTGCGTGTGTTCATTGGCGGGAACCGTGTCACCCCGACCTTTCCTACGACTTTCAGCACTCGGTGTACAACTGGAAGCGCTCGTGTCGTGAGACTCCATGTCACTGCAATCCATTGCCTGTGAATCAGCCGATTCGATCCTGTTGGATTCCGCCTTGGAGATTTCCGTACCTCTATCAACGCTATTCGCCTGCTGAACTTGCCCTCGCAACTCTTGTACCTCTTCATCTGATACTGGAATGCAAGGGATTTCTTGATTCATGTCCAAACTCTCGAGTGCTTATAGGTTTCCTCTGAAATTGTGATGTTCTCGAAAAGAGGGTTGTTGCAAATAAGCCAGCAAAGAGCGCACCGCACTAAACTTGGGCGTACGCCAAAGTAGTTTGTGACCTTGTGCGGCGAGAAACACGACGCCGCACGATTTCAATGGGCGAGGCAGCTCGCGAACAATTTCACCAGGTTCATTCCAGTAGTTGATTGCGTTACCCCGCGTGAATTCTTGGCCGTCTCGGTACAGGTTTACGCACGTAGTGAACGAAACCCCCAATCCTACTAGCCTGGCTTCCATTCGGTTCGGGGTAGCAAGCTCGTCCGGAACGCCACCTAGTCGAAACCCACTCGCTCGGCAGAAATTGGGAGTTTTCCGTAACCATATGGCCCTATGGCATCGATCACAGAGCCATATTGAGTTGAGCTTCTCGTCCGACACACCATCAACGAGACCCTCCGCGACAATTTCAACTTGACCATCTTCATTACGAAGTGGATCGTAAAAGTCGGCACCTGGATCGAACAATTTTAGTACTGCAATATCTTAATTTGCTAGCTCTCCGCAGCTACCGCATATCCGAAGCAGTGTGTCATCGATGCAATCGAAGAATGCTACAAACGGCCAACCGAGTAGCGAAGTTAGTATCAACTGTTGCGTCAGCTAGCTGCAGTCAATTCCAAGTATATACCTTTGCGATCGGAATCACACCGTTCTTCGAAACTGGATCCAACGTCGTTTTGGTTTTCTTGCGGCGTTTGTTTCTGGGGAGACCTTGAGCACCAACGTTCCTTTTATTCGTTTCTTCGTGCCGGGCTAGACGCCTCCTTTGGTTTTCCGCTTCGACTGCATCTATGGTCGCGCTCGGATTTGCGTTCGACGTCCGCTGCTGCTTGCTGCTAGCCGCTATCCTTTTTGAAGCACGCTTTGCAGCCTTGGCACAACGTGATGGTTTGGCTGGCCTTGTCATGGTACCGATGAATGCTGCACGCCGGTCACAAACAATACTGACATGTGCCAGCTACCTACAACGGGTCCATTGCTTCGAAAGTTCAGCGCAGGATACGTAGGCAAGCATAGCATGACTATAGGGCACCACTTCTATTTTCTGGTAGCACTCGCTGTTTTCAAGTTACTTACAAATTCCGCAAACACACGCTCTCAGTGTCGATTCAACGACATTTATATCGCAACCAGGCTATATATTCCATGGCTTCTGGTCTCCGACACCGCACTACCACACATCCATTGAAGCACCAAGTGTAGCAATTTTGGTTTGTCCGCCATGCAACCTTAGCAAAACTATAGTCACGGATTCACCACGAATCCAACGTTGTTGCTCGATAGCTTGCCAACTAGCCAGCCATGTTTGTGAAGCTTGTTCACCTTCTGACGTTTAGCTGCGAGATCCTTCCAGCGTACCTATCGGCATGTCGTACCGCAACTGGAGCCCAACGAACTTCAACGAAGGGCAACCGGTGCGAGATCCTTCCAGCGTACGTGTTGGCATGTTGTACCGCAAGTAGAACCCGAACTTCAACGAAGGGCAGCCAGTGAGAAAAGCTTTCAGCAGCGATGTCGACATGCATTGATGCCCAGATCAGACGCACGAGGTATGTTGGAGCACGGACATTGTCGCGCAAATAACGATGTCGACCATCGATCAAAATGCGCTTCGTAAATAACACGCTAAGCAGCGATACAGCCATGTCGCTCTTGTACGATAAAAGCAACTCGATCCAAGTTTACAGCGCGCACAGTACCAGCGGCCTGCGTTAACGGCTTCCAACTATTTCTAGATTTTGCATGTAGGATTGTTGTTCTGACTTCAAGCTCCGGCCGTGTCGCTCATCTCATCACTTCATGGGCACGCTAGCTGTCTCATGCAAGTCCATGCCTTGTAGATGGTAGGGTGCAACCCTCTTCTGCTTCTAGTTGAACCCTAAGCAACTGCTCGGCAGATCAACACAAACAGAGTACAGAAACTGACAAGACGTTGTTGACACGGAGCCAACTAACTGTAGAGAGACCCCAGCGAGCTCCATGAAGTGTTTGTGTTCAATTTGTTGTTGGTAGCTGTACGATAGCTATCCTAGAGCCCGATATCAATAGAAACCTGATTAGACGATCACCAGGTTGCAGCCGATCAAAGCATGGCGGCTCTTGAACCTGCCACGGTAGTCGTCACGGTAGTTTGTGGTCACTTCAGCTTCGACAGCGGTGGGTGTACCTCTCGAATCTTGTTGGCATTGTCTTCTTCGTAGTGGACAGTTCCCTTTGCGATCCCGTCGTGAAATCCGAGATACTCAACCCGGTGGAGCATGTACACTGGGCCAGGACGGAACTCAATGTTGCGCTAGACGGTGTGGTGTCGTCCCACACTGGTATCACCACGATACCATGTAGCTCATGCGCCATCCGCTCCCAGTCGACGCAGACCATCGAATCAGTACCGGTGACACGATTGCCACGACAACCGTTTAGCCGCTCTGTTGAAATACAGGGCAGCTTCAGTGTAGCAACCACATCCTGACTGGGACGAGTCGTCCGAATAAATTCGCGGAGTTCTTGCACGTGTGAGAAGTAATTGACGGCCTCTTGTTCTTTCTGTTTGAGGACGTCGTCCTGGATAGAAAGCAGCAGATCCATTGGGAAAGCGTTGGCGAGCTGGCAAAAGTGAAAATGAAGTTAGCCATTACAAGACGCATCTGAAGGTTTCGTTAAGTACTAATTTGGTAATGAGGCGTAGCATTATTTGAATCGTAGAAAGTCTTTAGCATACTTCAAACACCAAGATACAACTGTGAGATACTTTTCCAGCAGCGCACGTTACTCGTGCCCTCGTTCACATGCCGTTGAACTGCGTGGTACTCTTCGCCTCCTGCCACTCCTGCAGCACCGCACAACAAACAGCATAAGAAAACGTAGACCATAACACAGCAGCATAGGCAGCGACGCACCTCACGTGCACGAACATCACGGCCTTGGCGCGCTACGCGGCGCCATCATGCCGCTATACGCATCCTAGCTAATGTGTGGTGAAGGCCAGTGGTGCTGAGGTGCAGCACGCCTTGCCAGGCGTGATACGTTTTACTGGATGCGGTGCAGGACTCGGCGCGCGCATGTACTCAGAGTGTTCACCTAAAAGCAATAGAGCCGAAGCAACACTCGTCAGTACACCCTGTCGACTTCTTACAGATCCACTTCGTACTTAGTCAGTTTTTACGATCCTGATTTGCTCGCATTCACGCTAAATCAGACAATGGCTGCCAAGTAATCAGAGCCGCTTATGCCCAAAAGACGACTGACTGGCCGCTGTAGCCATCCATTAAAAATCATAAAAAGGCGCAAAGTCGTGTAATCCGCCATCATCCCACGGTACTCCATACCTAGTGGCCCTTACCGGGTTCTATAAAAAACGACCCGACTTTAGTGACTGTTAACTCCTTCGGCGAGAGGTCATTCAAGAATCCTTATCTGAAGGGTCGGTCATCCGATTGTTGAAGTTGTTATAGATAGGTTTGAGAGATAAATTTCAAAAAAAAGCCCTTGGGCGTGTGATTATAATGTTTTTTTTTTTTAGAGGTACATTTCGAAAAAAAAACAGGGCGTGTGATTATAATGATAACCCCTAACCCGAATCGCATCTATGCGTAAGAAGTCCTGTAAAAGGGTAATTGATGTAGTAAATAAGGGTACACTAATGGTGTTCGTTTCATTATAGGGGGGCTTTGCCCCAAAAAACACCAAAATGAAAGCCTTTACAGATATTTATTTTATCCAGTGAATGTTTTTCATCCGCGTTGAAGCAACACGTGAAAGCGAAAGTATTTTAGGATCTTACCTTTAGTTAGCGCGGCCACCGTGCGAGCAGCGCTGCATGTTACGGTTAATAGTATAGTGCGTGCTCAAAGAGCAGGGCTGGCTGGGCCAGCAGTCGATCGACCTAACCTATCAGCGTTCTATACAGCAACATAGTCATACGTATATAAAATCCAGAGCTGCTCCACGGCTTTGTACAGTTGTGCACCTCGTTTTCGGCCCCTATATATAAATTGATAAACATGGATTAATTTGCTTAATAATTTACATCTACTTCGTAATCATTTTACCTTAGGACCCAATATGGTCCACCCCGCCGAAAACGAGGTGCACAACTGTAGAGGGTGACCATCACTCAGTCGTAAAAGATCTGGGCATGAAACCTCACGGCGTACGGCAAGTCGCGAGGCCAAGACTACAGACGACGCCCGCAGTGGTGTGACGTGAGCTGCTTGCTCAAGATTTGATGCTGGTGAACGATGAAATGCACCGAAACAGAGAGAAAGCTCAAGTCGAGTAACGCAGACGTGCCAGTGTGGCAGTAAGTTTGCCTAACCAGCATCGCATTTCGTATTCACCGTGCAACTGCCATCCTTAATGAAGACCAGAAAGAGACTGTTTCCAGACGAACAAACTGGGACGAGAGCTGAGACGTGAAGCGAAGAGAAGCTCGCTTTTTGGTTGTTCAACCTGAGAACCTGCTGCACAGCCCGACGAGCCGAAGTCGAGAGCGCAACTGAGTTGCTCAGAATCGAATTCGACCGACAAGGACAAGAACAGCAACAGCAACAGCGAGAAGTAGCGATGGGCAAAGGCAGCGGAGGTGGCTCAAAAGCGGAAGCGGCTCGCGCGGCACAGCGTCTGGCAGCTCAAAGGGAGGAGCGACGTCCGGGTCTTCGCATGCGTCCGCTTCACACGCGGCAGCGGATAACCGCTCCAACCAACTGAATCCCAACAACCCGACGTACTACTCGTCGCGCGCTCAAGGGTAAAGCCTTCAGTTGGCGCCAATTTTTGATGCGACCATTTTACTGCTGGTGATTTCAACTACGCTCTGAACAAGGATGCAGTGAGGCAAGGTGGCGTCGTTGTCTAGTAAGAAAGACGAAGCAAGCCAGTGTGGCAGTTTGAAGCTTTCAAAATCTCATTTCTTTCTCGGATTTCTACCTGTTCTGGTCTCGTGAGATGCTAACAAAGTGCTTGTGCAAAGTCTCAGGTGCGAACAGGTTAGACGCTGCCGGTCCCAAGTCTCCGATGGCTGACGTTGGTGTTTCATTTTGCAACTGGCCGCGGAGGGGGCAACGGCAAAGATGACCGGTGGTGCGCACGGTGGGGGTCATGCAGGCTCTGGTGGCCATGCGGGTGGAGGAGCTCACCACAGTTCCAGCAATCCCGGAGGCGGAGGACAGCCGCATTCAAGTTTCCAGAGCGGAAGCCACCCCAGCTCGGGGCAACACCACATTTCCAACAAGCAAGGCGGTGCCAACCCGAGCAAAGGGGGAGCTGACACCAAGCAGAGCGGCCACGCCGCCATGCCCAAGTGGGCACTCGATAACCGTGCGAAGCAGCTCAACCCCAACAACTTCCGCTACCGCGGCGATAAGGCGGAAGCTCGCAACGCTGGAGCTGGTGCCAAGGAGAGCAGCCCCAGCGCCATGCCCAAGTGGGCTCGCGACAATCGCGCGAAGCAGTTGAACCCCAACGACTTCCGCTTCCGCGGCGACAAGACGGAGACCGAGTAACTAAGTTAAGCAAAGTCCGTGGAGAATTCACGAGCTGTCTCCTAGTGCGCAGAACAATGTAGCTCAGCCAAGAACAGTTTTAAGATGTGCGCACAATGAAGTCTGTTGTTCCTTCTGCGGCATGGGATGCATTTTGGTCAAGAATCCACCAGCGACATCCATGCAACATGGCAGCTTAGACGGGTGGATATTCCTTGACACTGACACCCGTCTGGATTTGCGAGATATGCTGCGGTCCGCTCGGGCGTGTTCACTTCCACTTTGGACACCAAGACAGCATCATAATAGTCGATTGATACGGAACACATACATCGGCAAGCATGGACTTCCTCAACAAGGCCGTGGGAAAATACGCGGGCGGGGACTCGAGTCACTCAAGTGGCAGCAACAACAAGAAGAGCGACTCGGTCTTCTCCAAGGCCAAGGACGCGGCCGAGAAGTATCACGCCAATGAGAAGGCGGCCGAGTTCGCGCAGAAACGTGTGGCCAAGCGCGAGGAGCAGAAACGCCAGACGGGATACGTCCAGAAGGACAGGTCGACGGTCGACAAGGCCGTGGAGGCAGCTGAGGACTTTTTGGCCAAGCAGGGCCAGCCCAAGCCGCACCACGGCGAGAAGAAGGAGGACAACCAGACGGAAGACCTCTTTGGCAAGGCCAAGGACTTGATGGACAAGTACAACAAGAAGCACTGAAGCTCAGGTAGTCGATCCCGTGAAATTCCAAATCGAAAATACTACATGTAGTTGAGCAGCAAGTTCGTTCCAGCACCTGCTTGGATTCGTGAGATGCAAGCTATTGGTGGCGTCTGGTAAATGACATGTGCCGGTGGTCACAAACTTCATACTCCTCTGGGCATTTTCCCCTCAGCCGGAGGGGAAAATGCCCAGAGGAGTATGAAGTTTGTCGGTATGACCCAAAGGTGTAAATGTCGTGCCGGTGGCGCATCAAGGCAACAGTGTATGTTATACGGGTAAATCAAGACCATGTGCGTATGAATCCATTGAGGACGAATTGAATGCGGGGACACCCAAGCGCATGAAGGTATACGGCACAAAGAGCAAGGATGTTGGCTCTACACTGTGTAGCACGCATCACCAGACAACATGTATGTTCACCGCGACGATCGAAAGCACATGTTCAGTATCGTGTTACGCTGAGCACGAATCACTGCACTAGTGCCTTCATCGACCATCACAAACTACACCTAGTTGCCGCACTCCAATGCAGTGGCAAACTCGACACGGAGATGTACGTGGTCGCTTCGCAGAGGCCTTCATGAACAAGGTGGTTCGATTCACCTTCCGCTGAGCTAGGAGACGATTTAACCCTTCCACTACGCCTTGCAGCGAGGCGAGGGAGACTCAAAACGAAGCGAGAAGCAATGGCGAGGAGGGTAGACCGATTAGCACACGGCGATATAGCAATTGCCGGTCTCAAGGCTACAACATGCACACCTTCAATAGGGGCACAGTAACTGTTGGTGCCAAGCTTGGAAGTCAAACTGAGAGGCAGCTGAAGTTTTCGTGTATACGGATCAGGGTTTGATAGTAGTGGTGATTTTGAGCAATTAGTATTACTACTAACTTTTACGTGAGCCTTGTATGCATATCTTAAGTCTTGCTACAGATGTTTTCAAATCATGCGTTAGTACTAGTACTAATATGACTACTACTTTGAGTACTAACTACTAAACTTCGGCGACGCCGATAACTCCTGCTGTCTCGCCGTCGCGCCGACGCCGACTCGAGCGCATCTCGGGCTCGAACTTCTTTGCCCAGGTCTGACAAGTCCCGGACCAGAGCAAGCGAAAACTCATGCTCTAATTTTGAGCGATAGTGCATGCACAGACAACCTCACCTACCTCCAGCCTGCAGTTCACGTGCGAGACCTTCTTCCTATCGAGACCACGGACATCCGCAGTTGTTTTGACGACGAGAACCTCTGACGCGACATCGTGGTTTAGCCTATTGCACATGAGGTCTACGCATTCGTACCCACGCTGAGTTCATCGCCGACAACGCCTTGTACTCGTTTATCAACATGTCCGAGTGTGTCGGCTACAACATGACGATTTATCTGACAGGCTACAACAAGACGAAGGCAACTAGTCGTGGAGAACTCCCGAACCCGGTGAACACCATCTTGGCTTCAGTGCTGGTGCCCCGTGTTTTCAGGTTCACAGCGCGCTCGAGGCAAGCACCTGTCAGGCCGATAATAACACATCCACATCTCAAAACCGTGTCTCCAAACCTCATGCTTTCGAAGGAGGATGTCATCGCACGACAGGGAGAGCCGCTCATTGCTTGAATATCGCGCCTGTTTGTTGCGTCTGCTGAAGTCATCCGGAATTAGTAGCCATTCTAGTACTAATATTTTGAAGTCATGCGACTATTAATGTATTAGTTTAAGTTAGCTCTACTAATTCGCTGGAGCTCAAAGAATGCTTATGCTTAGTCTTAGTACTAAAAGTATTAGTACTATCGGAACTAATTGGCAGTCGACTATCAAAGCCTGATGCGGATGTATGGAGAATACCGACGGCTTCGGTACAGGGTAGGCCTTGTCGGCTCATATTAATACACGTCCGGCAGTTACTTTGCAATTTCATACTCCTCTGGGCATTTTCGAGGCGCCGACCGGAGATCGGCACGTGCTGATTTTTCGGGATACTCCGGTATAGAGGTACGCTGGAGTGGCGATGGATCACTTTCAATCTCGACGCAGAAGCAGTAAGACCTTTCCTACTACAACAACCACGGACTCATGCTGAACAAGGCGAAGGATGCGGCGGAGAAGTACATGGGCCACGGAGACTCGCACAGCAGCAGCAGTCACGGCTCCGGCCACAACAAGGGCAGTTCCTCGTTCCACGACATCAAGCACAACGCCGAGAAGATGGTGATGAAGCATGCTGCCAAGAATTATGCCGAAGACCACGGCTTCTCCTCCAAGAAGCACCACGACAGTCAGGACGAGTCGATCCTTGACAGGGCCAAGGAGACTGTCGGCAAGTTGACGGGCCACGGCGACTCGCACTCGAACAGGAGGGACCACGAGGACGACTCCTTCATGGACAAGGCCAAGGAAACTGTGGTCAAGTACACCGGACACGGTGATTCGCACGGCCGTGGCGACTCGAACTCGCACAGCAAGAACCGAGATGACGACTCCTTCATGGACAAGGCCAAAGAGACTGTCGCCAAATACACCGGTCATGACGATTCGCACTCGCAGAACAGAGAGTATCAGGATGACTCACGCAACAGTGATCGCCAGGACAACTCGTTCATGGGCAAAGCCAAGGAGACGGTTAGCAAGTACACTGGACACGGCGACTCGCACGGCCACGTCGACTCTCGCAACAGAGACCAAGGACTGTCGACAAGTACAACCAGAGGCACTAAATGTTCAGCCACAGTGGTCACGTGAGTTCGGTCAGAAAGCACCAGATACTGTCCGCCCTTGTGAATCACAGCCATAGCTAGTTTCGCATCCTGTGGTGTTGTCCCACCGTGCTAGCGTCAAACTAAGGAAGCACCTGAGAAAACAACGTGCTCTTTGAACTTACTCAACGAAAATCTCTCATCCCGGCTGCCAGCAGTTGGTCTTGTACAGGACGAGGCTTGAAGGGCGGTGAGACCCGAGAAGACCAGGCCTCACAATCGAATTCGACGTGTTGCCTCCAAGTCAGAAGCAATGGACGCTATCCGTGGAGCAATCGACAAGGCCACTGGCAGATCCAAGGGCAACGAAGACTCTGGTCCTGAGAGCAGCTCGACGTACCGCTCTTCCGACGCAGGAGGGGAACCTGACGTTCAAATCGGGTCGCTCGAGCGGAGGCGGCGTGTCTGGCGGCAACCAGAGCTTCGGGAGCTACGCTTCGACTGACAACAACGACTAAAGCTGTTCCAGCCACAGCAGCTTTCATGTCCACCGTGACCGGCAGAAGTGAATGAACTCCGCGGATCTTGCTTCGAGCAGATGAAAGACGGTCAGGTAGTGTGGTAGCAATGAAATTTATTGACTTTCAAGAATTTGGTTGCATGCTGTTCATCGTTTCCTTGCTGCTTAATTTTCTCCGATGACGGAACGAGATGAGCTTCATTAACCATCTCGATTCGAGTTGCTGCATCCTGTCAAGCAGAATCTATTGTACTCGTGGTAACATGCTGCGGCGTGACAGCTAACGAAGCGATTGTCTCAAGCTGTAAACCTACGGGCGTCAGCATTGCCCCAGGATATCGCTGTTCGCAAACACCATACATTCATCGACACGTTGTAGAATCTTCACCCTTTTGTGCATTCGATAGCCCATTTAGCTCATCAAGAAATTCACCCGGGGCCTTGGTCAAGATGTAAACGAGTGGGCTCACCTCGAGCTAGCAAATGTTTCATTCCGTATTCATGAAGACTTCTGCTGGCAGTGCTGCTTGAACGCACTGCAAGATCACGGATGACAGCAGTTGTTTGAACGCCACCTTTCACAACGTCCGGCCTTCGAACTGTGCGTGCCACACTGCTTCGGCGAGCTGAAGTACATTTTCTTGCGTCGAGCTGTTCCCGTAGTTCTCGATTAACTGCACCGTCGCCGGATCCAGCGGAACTGTATGAGGGAGATTGAGGATGGACCGTGCGAGAATATTAGCATCAACTCGCTTCAATACTGGGCTTGTTTTCTTCACTTCCACAAGATCAATCCAGAGAGACTTTCCATCAGTGACGATCACATTCGGCACGCGAGGATCTCCATGGACCAGGCCTTTCGAGTGGAGCTGCCATAACAGACCAAAGAGACCGTGTACTTCCTCTCGTGTCGTTGGTCGAGGCAGAGGAAGCCCAACAGGAGATAGCAACAACGCCGCGCCAGCACCTGCACCAACCAGAATTTCAGTGACCTCTCCCACAGGGCTGATCGTCAAGCCTGTATCCTGAGCACCTGCTAACGCCATCTTCTCGTCGTAGAGACGTCCGATAGAGCGTTCCTCCACGATTTTTAATGCGAAAGTCTGCCCATCTCGATCAAGAACCTTGAAAACGCGCCCATATGCGCCACGGCCGAGAAATGCATCGCCCTCCACCACATCAACGCCCAATAAAGAGCAGGCTTCAGTCAAACGCGTCACCCAAGGTGACATGCTCTCAGCAATGAACTTCTGAAACAACGCTTTAGATCCCTTACTGACCCACGTTGTTTTCTCAACCTTGGAGATAGCCTTGTAGCTTTTGATCAACCAAAAAGAGCGGCGGTCAAAGAGAATAGCGCTTGCTCGCTCCTCGGGGCAAAAATTCTGCAGATAGCGCACCACTTGGCCAAACGCAGCTTCAGATAGTGTGAGCTTGCTTTCGAACAAAATGAGGCAGTCGAACAACGCTTCATCTGCTACTCCAAACCGAAATCCATCCCCGCGTGATATTCCATCGTTTGGTACTGGCTTCCGGCGAAACATGCCAGGGTGGGTCGCAAATCCATCCGGTTTGAGGTCTATAGTCTTAGTCACGAGTGGAGACTGAGATAGCCATTGATATCTCTCGCTGTTGACGAACACCATGCCATAGCTGCTCAATACGTCGTTGAAAAAGGGAGTAATGAAGACGTCAAACTCAGCTTCTTTTCCAATTGTACTGGCTTGAATCTGAATCTCCTCCGACCAAAATGGCTCGCCGTTCTCCATGGGTGCAGCTTCGATGATCGATCCGCTTTCTTTCAATCTCGTAAGCTCGATTTGACCCAAGGCCGCATCACTGTAGGACTTTGGATCTTTGTGCGGTAATATGGCCACAATGTGCTCTAGCTGCACTTCAATGCGCTTTTGGCGAGCACTATTTTCTCGAAACGTCTCAAATGAACCTTGCACTTGCTCAACTTGATCCTGCTCTGGAACACCCACCAGCACGTGGACATGACCATTCCCAGCAGCTCTTTCTGCCCGACTCACTTCGACCAGTTCTCCACTACGTAGTCCAACGTCTCGTAACTCCGCGTCCGTAAACTCCAGATGCGTATAGTCACTCGTGTCGCGTACACCTTTCAGCTCTTTCTGCTTCAGCCACGGACCGCAGCCCTCGTCTTTCTTCGCCAGGAAGAGCTTGAGCTTCGGCAAAGGTGTCGTGATTACCCCATCGCTCTTCTTCTTAATCGCCTCTGTCAAGTCTCCCACCGTCTGACTCTCGTCGATTTCCACTGGGAACGCGCTTCCCGCCACGCCAACAACAACAATTGCACAGTAGAGCTTCATCTCTTTTCCCCAAGCACGCGAATTCTCGAACGAAAAAAGGAGAGAGATTTTTATAATCGCACTTAAAATGGCATGCACGGTGAAACTTGCGACGTGTTGCCTCTAAAAAGTATCCGTGGAGCGCTTCGTCCTTCTCGTCTCGTGAAGGTGGAGGCAGCGGTTATCCGAGCGGATCAAGTGGTAGCGCCACGGGAGTTGGAGGTGAGAGAAGCACGACGGGATGCCCGGGTGGATCTGGTCGCGACAACAACCCGAGCTACTCGAGTATGAGCGGCGATAACGACGACAGCTACGGATCGTCGAGCCGGACGACCGGCAACTACCCAAGTGGCTCGGAATCGGGACTCCACCACAGCTCCAAGGAGCGCTCGCATCGATAGAGAAACAACAACGACGACGACGATACCGACGGGAACTACTCGCGTGGAGGGGCTACTAGAGCCAGCACCGGGGACGACGAGACGGGAGACATGGGCGGCGGTGTCCACGGCTCTCGCGGGATGCGCGGCAGTGCGAGTCACTCGGGTCGCTCGAGCGGAGGCGTCGTATCTGGCGGCAACCAGAGCTTCGGGAGCTACGCTTCGACTGACAACAACGACTAAAGCTGTTCCAGCCACAGCAGCTTTCATGTCCACTTTGACCGGCAAATGAATGAACTCCGCGGATCTTGCTTCGAGCAGATGAAAGACGGTCAGCTAGTGTCGTAGCAATGAAATCTATTGACTTTCAAGAATTTGGTTGCATGCTGTTCATCGTTTCCTTGCTGCTTAATTTTCTCCGATGACGGAACGAGATGAGCTTCATTAACCATCTCGATTCGAGTTGCTGCATCCTGTCAAGCAGAATCTATTGTACTCGTGGTAGCATGCTGCAGCATGACAGCTAACGAAGCGATTGTCTCAAGCTGTAAACCTACGGGCGTCAGCATTGCCCCAGGATATCGCTGTTCGCAAACACCATACATTCATCGACACGTTGTAGAATCTTCACCCTTTTGTGCATTCGATAGCCCATTTAGCTCATCAAGAAATTCACCCGGGGCCTTGGTCAAGATGTAAACGAGTGGGCTCACCTCGAGCTAGCAAATGTTTCATTCCGTATTCATGAAGACTTCTGCTGGCAGTGCTGCTTGAACGCACTGCAAGATCACGGATGACAGCAGTTGTTTGAACGCCACCTTTCACAACGTCCGGCCTTCGAACTGTGCGTGCCACACTGCTTCGGCGAGCTGAAGTACATTTTCTTGCGTCGAGCTGTTCCCGTAGTTCTCGATTAACTGCACCGTCGCCGGATCCAGCGGAACTGTATGAGGGAGATTGAGGATGGACCGTGCGAGAATATTAGCATCAACTCGCTTCAATACTGGGCTTGTTTTCTTCACTTCCACAAGATCAATCCAGAGAGACTTTCCATCAGTGACGATCACATTCGGCACGCGAGGATCTCCATGGACCAGGCCTTTCGAGTGGAGCTGCCATAACAGACCAAAGAGACCGTGTACTTCCTCTCGTGTCGTTGGTCGAGGCAGAGGAAGCCCAACAGGAGATAGCAACAACGCCGCGCCAGCACCTGCACCAACCAGAATTTCAGTGACCTCTCCCACAGGGCTGATCGTCAAGCCTGTATCCTGAGCACCTGCTAACGCCATCTTCTCGTCGTAGAGACGTCCGATAGAGCGTTCCTCCACGATTTTTAATGCGAAAGTCTGCCCATCTCGATCAAGAACCTTGAAAACGCGCCCATATGCGCCACGGCCGAGAAATGCATCGCCCTCCACCACATCAACGCCCAATAAAGAGCAGGCTTCAGTCAAACGCGTCACCCAAGGTGACATGCTCTCAGCAATGAACTTCTGAAACAACGCTTTAGATCCCTTACTGACCCACGTTGTTTTCTCAACCTTGGAGATAGCCTTGTAGCTTTTGATCAACCAAAAAGAGCGGCGGTCAAAGAGAATAGCGCTTGCTCGCTCCTCGGGGCAAAAATTCTGCAGATAGCGCACCACTTGGCCAAACGCAGCTTCAGATAGTGTGAGCTTGCTTTCGAACAAAATGAGGCAGTCGAACAACGCTTCATCTGCTACTCCAAACCGAAATCCATCCCCGCGTGATATTCCATCGTTTGGTACTGGCTTCCGGCGAAACATCCCAGGCTGGGTCGCAAATCCATCCGGTTTGAGGTCTATAGTCTTAGTCACGAGTGGAGACTGAGATAGCCATTGATATCTCTCGCTGTTGACGAACACCATGCCATAGCTGCTCAATACGTCGTTGAAAAAGGGAGTAATGAAGACGTCAAACTCAGCTTCTTTTCCAATTGTACTGGCTTGAATCTGAATCTCCTCCGACCAAAATGGCTCGCCGTTCTCCGTGGGTGCAGCTTCGATGATCGATCCGCTTTCTTTCAATCTCGTAAGCTCGATTTGACCCAAGGCCGCGTCACTGTAGGACTTTGGATCTTTGTGCGGTAATATGGCCACAATGTGCTCTAGCTGCACTTCAATGCGCTTTTGGCGAGCACTATTTTCTCGAAACGTCTCAAATGAACCTCTCAACGTCGGCATTGCGACAATGAGCGCATCTTTCTTTGAACCACCACACGGCCCAACCGGTGAATCTTCTTCCAACGCCTGCTTCGCGTCGAAGGCCTCCTGGTTCGCGAAGACTGTGAGGTCGGATGCGATCACAGTCGCAGGGAGAGCGCGAGAGACGAGTGCGAACACTGCCTTCCGGAGGCGAAACACCTTGACCTCATCATTGCAATCGACACAGTCGGCTGACGTCACTGCGTTGCCTTCTTCATCCACCAGCTGGAACCACACCTCTCGCGTCATAGCGGCAGCAGATTCGAGAATAGCTGCCAAAGAACACCTGCGAAATAACCTCATTTGAGGTTTTATTCCTGACGAGTGCTGAGTGATGGTCACACACACACCCTCCTCAAGTCAATATACTTCAAGCAGCGGCTGGAGTTTCCAAGAGGTCTCGCGGAAACCGTAGTAGCGGACGTCGTTCTGGCCCCCGAGTAGCTTTCCACAGCCTCTGTGGCCTTGTCGAAACACCCAGTCATCTATACGTGGCAGCCAAGTGACGCAAAATGGAAAATAAGTGCTCCGTTGTCAGTGGCAGTGGCGAACTACGTGGTGTCCCATACGACCTCGGGTGGGTGAACTTCTTAATGGGTTATCGAATGCACGAAATGCATGGAGATTCTAGCAACAATACAACGTGTCGATGAAGTGCTAGCCGACGTCCATGGGTTTGTAACCACGTCGTTAGTTGTACAGTACGCCGCAACACTTCAGACGGAAGAACCACATTTCGCCGGCGAAGATAAAGCAAGAACGAGCTGTGTGCAACCAGAGCAAAGGAAAATAAAATCCTTGCTACGATACTGACTGATACTCACTCTACGGCGGGGGCTCCCTGACTCGGGCAAGCGGCAACAAATCGGCTTCATGTTCACGAATCGTGGTGATAGCAGCTGCTCCGCTCGCACAACTACAAGCGAACACTACTCTTGCAACTCGAGAAAGCAATTCGGGTTATCAGGGCGTCGGCGGACTAGACGACGATAAGTTCTTGTAGAATTGAAAAGCAAATGCGTTTGGTGTTCGGTGAAATTTGTCGACACCTCATACCGTGGAAGTCAAACTAATTTCCGTTCAAATGCTGTTGGTCTAGCGAGATCCAGTTTTGCTTGCCAGTACAGAAGTTGCTGGTTATGAAGCTGGCGGCTTGCAATTCCGCTCCGCTTTGGCTCTTCATCGACGAAGATTAAAGCCGGAAAGGTGCAGCGAACGGGTACGGTTACTCAAGGAAAATGTTGAAAGTCGATAAAGTTTATTGATACTTCGAAGTACGACACTAGCTGGCCGTCTTCCATCTGCTCACAGATCGATCCTCCCAGTTAATTTGCTTCTGGGTCAAGAAAGCTGTGGGGGCTGAAACAGACTTCGTCGCCGTTGTGGTCGAGGGGGGGGGCATAGCTCCCGTAGCGCTGCCACCAGCCGTGCCATGCCTCTCCACTCTAGCGAGCAGAATGACTTGCAATGCCGTGCATTCCTCCACAGCCGTGAACACCACCGCTTCTTGTTCTTGATCTTTATCCACCTGATGTAGCAGACGAACACCAACTTCCCAACCCCCGTGACGACAGCAACTTGAACATGCTCGCATTTAACAATATTCAACAGCGCTGGATCGGCGACAACTTCGTTCGAAAAGTGATCGTGCAGATCATTTGGGGTCCAAACAGCCAGTCACCGAACAACAGCCAGTAACGTTATGAACTGGTACTCTCCGTCGTGGGTTCCTGCCAGAAAAACAACCACCCCCTACACGTATGAGAGCGAGCACCCCGACCCATGTCAAGCTAAACTCAGGAAGTTAACGAAGCAGTACCACTTAAATTATCAAATGAGTGAGAGATTCATGTCGACGGCTCCTTCTTCATTTCCAATTCTGAGTCCTGCGTGTCCTCCCTGAGAGTCTTCCAAATTCTGCGAGTCCGAGAGTAGCAATTCTTCAAAGTTCCCCACTGGTCCAGTTTCTACTACGATGACCAGCTTCTTGGGCCGGGTTACGGTGCATTTCCTGACCGGGCGGTTGCCTCTCCGGGGTGCAGGTTGTCGAGAGACCCACTCAACAGCGCCTTTGCCGCAATTGATCTTGACGCACGCAATGTCTGCATGGCCCCACTCCGAATTAGGTTTTGCCAGCGCTGTACAAAACAGCAGTAGGACTGACCAGTTCTCGCCCCATGCGCTGTCCAACCCAGCAATGATCCGACCCATCGCGGACATATCCAGAGGATCCTTCCAGTGCTTGCATTCGCAAAGAAAAAGATCCGTGCCTTCTTTGCTATCAGCAGCCTGCACATACACATCGCACCGATCCTGGTTGACTGCGCGAACGAGATGACCGAACCGAAAGAGTTGGCGTCGAGAATGTACTTTGGCCACTTCGCGTTCGGCGGACCCAAAAACGGAATCACCGTGTCTTGCAAACTCGCAGCGTTGTCCTCAAGGCCCTCTAGAACGCCTTGGATGCCGATGTCCATCTTCTTCCAGCGGCGGTTTTGAGATTCACCAATCAAGCAATCGAAAAACGCAGGAAAACGAATTCCTTGCACGCCATTTCGTCTCGACGAGCAGAAAACTGCATGAGCGACCATGTTCTCGAAGGTCTTGTAGTCGTTCGACGGCGCATGGTGGTTTTCACCAACGGAATAACCCTTTCCACCCAGGTAGTCCGAGAAGATTTGCATCACCGAGAACGAATTGCTCTGTACCGTGCTGTAATAGCCAGAGTTCTTTCCGCCTAATAAGGCAAGATAGAGCAGAGCATCCTCCTTCACTGCCGGAAATCGACACATCGGGCGCCAGTATTCGTTCCCACACTTCAACAGCCCCGTACTCAAAGTCAACTCCGTAAGATGTTTGTCCACCAAGTTCGCGAAGTGTAAGTGCATACTGGCGGCTCCCACTTTTCTTCTTTTGCTTGGAGAGGTTGCGATTACCCTGCTAGCCTTTCGTTTGGCAGGTGGTTTGCTTTCCCCACGAGACACTTTCGCTGCCGGAATGGGTTCAATACTCTCCGCAATTGTGTACGAGATTGCCATCAGCTGCGCCTCTTTCCCCTGGTTCAACTTCATGAAACCCTTCTTCTCGATAGCCTCTCGAGCTACATGGTCGAATGCCGTATCCAGTAAATTGGGCAAGGTTAAAGCGTCTACTCCTTTCTCGTTCGCGTATTCTATCACTTTGTCAATGAAATTCCGAGCAAACCTCCCACGTGAATGTCTCACAATCCATAGTAAAACAGGCCATCGTGTTTCCACTTCCGACCAGGTTTTGCGTACGTCAGGAGTACGCAGCATGAGTTGGTATCGAGGAAACCGGGGAACAAGCGCATCCACGTGTACTCTCGTTATAACTCTGACATGATTATTCAACCAAATCACTGATCTTCGAGTCGGTACCCATCACGATAACTAGAAGCCGGCAGGCACGAAACACGTTGCGCTGAAAGGCTGCCAGTTTTTTTTCCATCCGGTCTTGTGCTCCCTCCGGAGATTATTTCTTACAGCGATGTCTTTCACAAACGATTGCTTCGCCGACGTCGGCATTGCCACGAGGAGCGCATGATCTTCATCCTTTCCGAGATCTGTCACTGGTGATGACGACTTGGACAACGCCTGCTTCGCGTCGAAGGCCTCCTGGTCCGCGAAGACTGTGAGATCCGATGGGGCAATCCCTGCGAGGTGACTGTCCGCGAACTTGTCCTTCACCGCATTTCGGAGCGCATCCACGTCTTCACCACTTACGCGAACGGCACCCGATGCCAGCGAATTGCCGCTAACGCCCTCAAGCAGGAACCATTTCCGCGCCATCGCTTCGGAAATCGAGAATGCACTGTCAAAGAACACTCACGAAATAACTTTATCCGAGCTTTTAAATCCGTGTTAAAAACAGTACTTAGATCTGCAACTTCATTTTACCACTGCTGAGTGATGGTCAGTGAACCAGGTCACGAGCACTCAGACTTCAGCCTTGTGACTCGGCCTTCTTCATCTGAGGATCGTGGTGACCCAACCCGCAGCATGGCCTACAATTTGATGAAGATTCCACGAGTTTGGCGATTGCTGTTATCTGCAGGATCACATTTTGACAGCATCTCAATCTCTGACCTGCTGCATGTTGCAAATGACCGATCCCGGACGCTGGCGAAAGCTGAAGTCGACGGGATTCAGCCTTCTCCGTCTTCTCCACAGCTTCCTCCCGCTCTGCCTCCTCCTGTACCGTCTCAGCACATTGTGGACGTGGAGGCTTTGTTTGCGGCGCTGCTAGGAGAAAAGGCGGTGAACGTGCCGCAACTGCTGAAATTGGCGCTGGAGCTGGGCATCGCGGCGCCGTACAGATCGCGATGAAGCAGACCATTGAGCCTTGACCGACCAGCTCCGCTAATAAATTGATGCACAAAAAAGGCAACAACTGGTTGAAGATGCCCATCTTGTGTGGATCTGGCTGCTGCTGGCCGGAGTGCTGCCGCCGTACCCGGCGCTACGGACTTCGCGCTCAAGGAGCAAAGCGCCATGTACGAGGAGATCGTTCCTGCTCAACGTCATTCTTCTCCGAAAAGAAACGAAATAAATGAATCATCCTGACATGGATCACTTTAAATTTAAAAAAATAAAACGATGCATTGATAGTAGACTCCTTGCATCAACCTCACCGACAGTTACGACTCAACTCCTTGTCCTTCGCCATCGTAATGCAACGCACCCAGGACCGCGGCGGTCTTAGGCTTCTTGCTCAAACGGAGTCGGCTCACTGCGTCTTCATGGCTTGAAAACCGCCCTCTTTTCTTCTCTTCAATAATGGATTTGGCCGTTGCGTCGCCCACCCCTTCTATCAGACGTAGCTCGCGATACGAAGCGGTGTCGATATTCGGTGGGTCCAGAAGACTTCGATACGCGCGACTTGCAAAGGGTGTCGATACCGTTGCGGCAGTGCTGACGCCCGTAGGTTCACAGCTCGAGACAATCGCTTCGTTAGTTGATCGCCGCAGCACTTCAAAGTGAAGAAGCCGCCACGAAAATAAAGCAAGCGAGCTGTATGCAACCAGAGCTTCGAAAGTCAATAAAATTCATTGCGATAACACTTGCCGACCGTCTTTCATCAAGATCCTCGGATTCACTCACTTCTGCCGGTCAGAGTGGACATGAAAGAAAGCTGCCGTGGCTGGACAGCCTTAGTCGTCGTTGTTGTCAGCGGAAGCGTAGCTCCCGAAGATCTGGTTGCCGCCAGACATGCCGCCACCGCCTCCGCTCGAGCGACCCGAGTGACTCGCACTGCCGCGCATTCCGCGAGAGCTGTGGACGCCGCCGCCCATGTCTCCTGTCGCGACGTCCCCGACGCTTGCTCCAGAGCCCCTCCACTCGAGTATTCCCGCCGGTATCATCACCATCGGCATCGTTGTTTCTCTATCGATGCGAGCGCTCCTTGGAGCTGTGGTCGCATCCCGATTCCGAGCCACTTCGATAGTCGCCGGTCGTCTGGCTCGATGAATTCGTTGCTGCCGTCGTTATCGTCACTAATATGCTTGAGTTGCAGAGTATCCCGCACTTGAACGGCCAGAACGACGTCCGCTACAGTTTTCACCACGAACTTGGAAACTCCAGCGGCTGCTTGAAGTATATCGGCTTGAGGAGGGTGTGTGTGACCATCACTCAGCACTCGTCAGGAATAAAACCTCAGATGAGGTTATTTCGCAGGTGTTCTTTGGCAGCCATTCTCGAATTTGCTGCCGCCATGACGCGTGAGGTGTGGTTCCAGCTGGTGGATGAAGAAGGCAACGCAGTGACGTCAGCCGACTGTGTCGATTGCAATGATGAGGTCAAGGTGTTTCGCCTCCGGAAGGCAGTGTTCGCACTCGTCTCTCGCGCTCTCCCTGCGACTGTGATCGCATCCGACCTCACAGTCTTCGCGGACCAGGAGGCCTTCGACGCGAAGCAGGCGTTGGAAGAAGATTCACCGGTTGGGCCGTGTGGTGGTTCAAAGAAAGATGCGCTCATCGTGCAAGTGCCTGCTGGTACGTTGTCATGTGCGTTTGTGAATGCCGTTGCTGATAAATAACTTCTTATGTTTGACTCCTTTTGGTCCGAAGGAGGTGGTGTATCAGCCAACGCGCAAAAGGAGAAACTATCGACTTTGCTAGAATGGAAGCAGCCAAAGCGACTATGTGGCAGCCCTGGACATGATTGGCTCTATCAAGGAGCAGCAGAGCTTGCCGCCCGTGTTGAGGCCCCGCTTGTCCAGCATTACAACGCCTGGCAGGAGGGGAATCCGGATAAGCAGGTGCATGCCCTCTTGCTCGTGTTGAGTGGACCAGGAACGGGAAAGTCGCGCATGCTGGATGAAATGAAGGGTTTGCTGTGCGAAGCTGCAGAGCGGTCAGGGGATCGTGAGCTGGTCAGCAGAATGAAGAAGGCGTATGAGTTCCGTGTGACTTTCGAGAATGGAACTTCTTCAGACGGGCGATTACTTGATGATGCAAATCCTGAATCGGATGTCAGCTTTCGAATGCTCTACCAGCTCACGAGAAAATCAAACCGGTGGAAATCATTTACCAAGAAATTGAAGAAGTTGGATGAATCGCATGATCTGAGTATTGAAGGAGTGATTGGGATCTTGGCCAAGCTGGAGAAAATTGACGATTTGAAGGATATGACGCTCATCTTGTGCGTGGATGGTCTGCAGAAGCTCGTGAATGATGGGACGAAGACTTGTGCCTTTTATCGCGTCTTGACTTCAATTTGTTGCTTCCTGAATTCGTCCAGCGCATTTGCTGTTTGTGTGTGCTCGGCCACCGTTCACAAGCCGCTTGTCGAAGCACTTGCTGACTCCACGCAGAAGCGTGTGTTTCTGCTTCCACCTGCATTGCGCGGTCACGAAGTCCTTTCAACAAGAACAAGGATGGAGACACAGTTGGTGGATGACATGGGTGGGCACGGCAGAGCGCTGGAGGCATTGAAGGAAGTGCTCGACCGCCATGACAGGGATTATTTGGAGGAAGTCGATCCAACCTCCATTGTCGAGGAAGTGTATGACCAGCTGAAAATGCAATATGGCGACGTATTTCGTTCTCCTTTGTTTGTCAACCCAATCAACTGCCAAGAAGTGTTGGCCGCAGTTCTTTCCCGTCGCAGTTATAGTGAGCTTGATCCAATCGGTCACACAGGCGTGACAGTGGATGACCTTAGAAGCTACGGTTTGTTTCGACTGACTCGTGAAGGACGATTGGAATGCGCATTCATTCTTCTTCTATCGTTGATGAGGAGAATTCCGACGAAAGTTGGTGAAGTGGACGACTTCGACGCGCATATCACACGTTCCGTGATGGTATGGCAGCGATTTGAGCAATGTGTGGCATTCTACCGTCGTGTGAAATCGATCGCTTTTTGCGACAGTACAGTCACGTTGTCTGAATTTCACGCTGGTGCGCGGTTCGGTGCGATCGATGAAATTTGGATCCAAGAGCTGCATCCGCGCAAGGTTGTGGAGGCTATCGACCAACATCATACAACGTCCATCTCCGAGGATTCGACGTGCTTCGCAAATCGTGAAGGTGTTGTCAACCTTTCCGAGATGAGGACGATCGTCATGAACGGGGCCAGCGCCTCAGCTGGGGACCTATTCATGCGAGTCCGCTTGGTGGTTGGAAGTCAGCAAGTCGAGTGCAATGAAGTGATTCAGTGCAAATTGTTCCAAACTAAGCAGAAGATGAACAACGCAACGTACGAGAAGGAAAAGGCAAAAGGCGTGAAGGGCAACTCGGACGTGTTCATTCTCATTACGTCAGCTGAGCTGTCGGATGAATTTGCACTTCCTCCACGATGTGGAATCGTCTCGAAAGACGAATTTCTTGAATATTTCGGACCCTTTGCAAGTCGCGCGTATCGAAGTCTTCTGGACCCACCGAATATCAACACCGCTTCGTATCGCGAGCTACGTCTGATAGAAGGGGTGGGCGACGCAACGGCCAAATCCATTATTGAAGAGAAGAAAAGAGGGCGGTTTTCAAGCCATGAAGACGCAGTGAGCCGACTCCGTTTGAGCAAGAAGCCTAAGACCGCCGCGGTCCTGGGTGCGTTGCATTACGATGGCGAAGGACAAGAAGTTGAGTCGTAACTGTCGGTGAGGTTGATGCAAGGAGTCTACTATCAATGCATCGTTTTATTTTTTTAAACTTTAAAGTGATCCATGTCAGGATGATTCATTTATTTCGTTTCTTTTCGGAGAAGAATGGCACTGAGCAGGAACGATCGCACGACGTACTACAAGATGCTGGGCGTGGGAGGCTTTGTTTGCGGCGCTGCTAGGAGAAAAGGCGGTGAACGTGCCGCAACTGCTGAAATTGGCGCTGAAGCTGGGCATCGCGGCGCCGTACAGATCGCGATGAACCAGACCATTGAGCCTTGACCGACCAGCTCCGCTAATAAATTGATGCACGAAAAAGGCAACAACTGGTTGAAGATGCCCATCTTGTGTGGATCTGGCCGCTGCTGGCCGGAGTGCTACCGCAGTACCCGGCGCTACGGACTTCGCGCTCAAGGAGCAAAGCGCCATGTTCGAGGACGTGGTGGGCGCGGCGCAAGTTCTCCAGGCGAAGGACGTGACGGAGGGCGACGAAGGCAGAGACGTGCACCACGACTTTTTCGAGACGGTACAGGAGGAGGCAGAGCAGGAGGAAGCTGGGGAGAAGACAGAGAAGCTGAATCCCATTCAGCAGGAGCTCAAAAGACTCGTGCACTTGCATCGCACTTATTGGAGGGAGATCCGTGAAGCGCAACTGCTGTGCGGGATGGACGACCCTAACTTCTTGCTGGGCGTGGCTCGCGTCGTGTGCGAGGTGCTGCCGGATGAGGCCGAGCGGTTCTGGTGCCTCACGAGGCTGCTGGAGTTGTTCTACGACGGACTGGAGCTGGTGGACCACAACTGGCAGATACTCGCGTTGCGTGTGTGCCTGTTGCAGCAAGTCTTTGCGGCTCGTACCAGCTTCGAGATCGAGACGTTGCCAGTTCCAAGTTGGCAGCGCTGCAGGTCAATGGGCGTATTGCTTGCACTGATGCTCGGACAACGAGAAATGTGCAACTCCTCCGGCTCCGAAGAAAACTTTGCTCCCTTCCGTCGACGACTTCTGTCAATCCGACGATCCGGTCGAGCTCAACTGGAATTTGTTCATGACTGCTTGGACGGCAGCTCAGAAGGTGTGAGTTCGTCGACTTCAGCTTTCGCCAGCTCCCGGATCGGTCATTCGCAACATGCAGCAGGTCAGAGATTGAGATGCTGTCAAAATCTGATCCTGCAGATAACAGCAATCGCCAAACTCGTGGAATCTTCATCGATTTGTAGGCCATGCTGCGGGTTCGGTGACCACGATCCTCAGATGAAGAAGGCCGAGTCACAAGGCTGAAGTCGTGAGTGCTCGTGACCTGGTTCACTGACCATCACTCAGCAGTAGTAAAATGAAGTTGCAGATCTAAGTACTGTTTTTAAATCGATCCCCGGTTTCCTCGATACCAACTCATGCTGCGTACTCCTGACGTACGCAAAACCTGGTCGGAAGTGGAAACACGATGGCCTGTTTTACTATGGATTGTGAGACATTCACGTGGGAGGTTTGCTCGGAATTTCATTGACAAAGTGATAGAATACGCGAACGAGAAAGGAGTAGACGCTTTAACCTTGCCCAATTTACTGGATACGGCATTCGACCATGTAGCTCGAGAGGCTATCGAGAAGAAGGGTTTCATGAAGTTGAACCAGGGGAAAGAGGCGCAGCTGATGGCAATCTCGTACACAATTGCGGAGAGTATTGAACCCATTCCGGCAGCGAAAGTGTCTCGTGGGGAAAGCAAACCACCTGCCAAACGAAAGGCTAGCAGGGTAATCGCAACCTCTCCAAGCAAAAGAAGAAAAGTGGGAGCCGCCAGTATGCACTTACACTTCGCGAACTTGGTGGACAAACATCTTACGGAGTTGACTTTGAGTACGGGGCTGTTGAAGTGTGGGAACGAATACTGGCGCCCGATGTGTCGATTTCCGGCAGTGAAGGAGGATGCTCTGCTCTATCTTGCCTTATTAGGCGGAAAGAACTCTGGCTATTACAGCACGGTACAGAGCAATTCGTTCTCGGTGATGCAAATCTTCTCGGACTACCTGGGTGGAAAGGGTTATTCCGTTGGTGAAAACCACCATGCGCCGTCGAACGACTACAAGACCTTCGAGAACATGGTCGCTCATGCAGTTTTCTGCTCGTCGAGACGAAATGGCGTGCAAGGAATTCGTTTTCCTGCGTTTTTCGATTGCTTGATTGGTGAATCTCAAAACCGCCGCTGGAAGAAGATGGACATCGGCATCCAAGGCGTTCTAGAGGGCCTTGAGGACAACGCTGCGAGTTTGCAAGACACGGTGATTCCGTTTTTGGGTCCGCCGAACGCGAAGTGGCCAAAGTACATTCTCGACGCCAACTCTTTCGGTTCGGTCATCTCGTTCGCGCAGTCAACCAGGATCGGTGCGATGTGTATGTGCAGGCTGCTGATAGCAAAGAAGGCACGGATCTTTTTCTTTGCGAATGCAAGCACTGGAAGGATCCTCTGGATATGTCCGCGATGGGTCGGATCATTGCTGGGTTGGACAGCGCATGGGGCGAGAACTGGTCAGTCCTACTGCTGTTTTGTACAGCGCTGGCAAAACCTAATTCGGAGTGGGGCCATGCAGACATTGCGTGCGTCAAGATCAATTGCGGCAAAGGCGCTGTTGAGTGGGTCTCTCGACAACCTGCACCCCGGAGAGGCAACCGCCCGGTCAGGAAATGCACCGTAACCCGGCCCAAGAAGCTGGTCATCGTAGTAGAAACTGGACCAGTGGGGAACTTTGAAGAATTGCTACTCTCGGACTCGCAGAATTTGGAAGACTCTCAGGGAGGACACGCAGGACTCAGAATTGGAAATGAAGAAGGAGCCGTCGACATGAATCTCTCACTCATTTGATAATTTAAGTGGTACTGCTTCGTTAACTTCCTGAGTTTAGCTTGACATGGGTCGGGGTGCTCGCTCTCATACGTGTAGGGGGTGGTTGTTTTTCTGGCAGGAACCCACGACGGAGAGTACCAGTTCATAACGTTACTGGCTGTTGTTCGGTGACTGGCTGTTTGGACCCCAAATGATCTGCACGATCACTTTTCGAACGAAGTTGTCGCCGATCCAGCGCTGTTGAATATTGTTAAATGCGAGCATGTTCAAGTTGCTGTCGTCACGGGGGTTGGGAAGTTGGTGTTCGTCTGCTACATCAGGTGGATAAAGATCAAGAACAAGAAGCGGTGGTGTTCACGGCTGTGGAGGAATGCACGGCATTGCAAGTCATTCTGCTCGCTAGAGTGGAGAGGCATGGCACGGCTGGTGGCAGCGCTACGGGAGCTATGCCCCCCCCTCGACCACAACGGCGACGAAGTCTGTTTCAGCCCCCACAGCTTTCTTGACCCAGAAGCAAATTAACTGGGAGGATCGATCTGTGAGCAGATGGAAGACGGCCAGCTAGTGTCGTACTTCGAAGTATCAATAAACTTTATCGACTTTCAACATTTTCCTTGAGTAACCGTACCCGTTCGCTGCACCTTTCCGGCTTTAATCTTCGTCGATGAAGAGCCAAAGCGGAGCGGAATTGCAAGCCGCCAGCTTCATAACCAGCAACTTCTGTACTGGCAAGCAAAACTGGATCTCGCTAGACCAACAGCATTTGAACGGAAATTAGTTTGACTTCCACGGTATGAGGTGTCGACAAATTTCACCGAACACCAAACGCATTTGCTTTTCAATTCTACAAGAACTTATCGTCGTCTAGTCCGCCGACGCCCTGATAACCCGAATTGCTTTCTCGAGTTGCAAGAGTAGTGTTCGCTTGTAGTTGTGCGAGCGGAGCAGCTGCTATCACCACGATTCGTGAACATGAAGCCGATTTGTTGCCGCTTGCCCGAGTCAGGGAGCCCCCGCCGTAGAGTGAGTATCAGTCAGTATCGTAGCAAGGATTTTATTTTCCTTTGCTCTGGTTGCACACAGCTCGTTCTTGCTTTATCTTCGCCGGCGAAATGTGGTTCTTCCGTCTGAAGTGTTGCGGCGTACTGTACAACTAACGACGTGGTTACAAACCCACGGACGTCGGCTAGCACTTCATCGACACGTTGTATTGTTGCTAGAATCTCCATGCATTTCGTGCATTCGATAACCCATTAAGAAGTTCACCCACCCGAGGTCGTATGGGACACCACGTAGTTCGCCACTGCCACTGACAACGGAGCACTTATTTTCCACTTTGCGTCACTTGGCTGCCACGTATAGATGACTGGGTGTTTCGACAAGGCCACAGAGGCTGTGGAAAGCTACTCGGGGGCCAGAACGACGTCCGCTACTACGGTTTCCGCGAGACCTCTTGGAAACTCCAGCCGCTGCTTGAAGTATATTGACTTGAGGAGGGTGTGTGTGTGACCATCACTCAGCACTCGTCAGGAATAAAACCTCAGATGAGGTTATTTCGCAAGTGTTCTTTGGCAGATTCTCGAATTTGCTGCCGCTATGACGCGAGAGGTGTGGTTCAAGCTGGTGGATGAAGAAGGCACCGCGGTGACTTCAGCCGACCGCGTGAAGGAGCTTCCTGACGAAGCAATCGTTGCTGATCTTAGAGACGCAGTGTTCGCAATCGTCTCTCGCGCTCTCCCTGCGACTGTGATCGCATCCGACCTCACAGTCTTCGCGAACCAGGAGGCCTTCGACGCGAAGCAGGCGTTGCCCAAGTCGTCATCACCAGTGACAGATCTCGGAAAGGATGAAGATCATGCGCTCCTCGTGGCAATGCCGACGTTGAGAGGTTCATTTGAGACGCATCGAGAAGAGAGAGCTCGCCAAAAGCGCATTGAAGTGCAGCTAGAGCACATTGTGGCCATATTACCGCACAAAGATCCAAAGTCCTACAGTGACGCGGCCTTGGGTCAAATCGAGCTTACGAGATTGAAAGAAAGCGGATCGATCATCGAAGCTGCACCCACGGAGAACGGCGAGCCATTTTGGTCGGAGGAGATTCAGATTCAAGCCAGTACAATTGGAAAAGAAGCTGAGTTTGACGTCTTCATTACTCCCTTTTTCAACGACGTATTGAGCAGCTATGGCATGGTGTTCGTCAACAGCGAGAGATATCAATGGCTATCTCAGTCTCCACTCGTGACTAAGACTATAGACCTCAAACCGGATGGATTTGCGACCCAGCCTGGGATGTTTCGCCGGAAGCCAGTACCAAACGATGGAATATCACGCGGGGATGGATTTCGGTTTGGAGTAGCAGATGAAGCGTTGTTCGACTGCCTCATTTTGTTCGAAAGCAAGCTCACACTATCTGAAGCTGCGTTTGGCCAAGTGGTGCGCTATCTGCAGAATTTTTGCCCCGAGGAGCGAGCAAGCGCTATTCTCTTTGACCGCCGCTCTTTTTGGTTGATCAAAAGCTACAAGGCTATCTCCAAGGTTGAGAAAACAACGTGGGTCAGTAAGGGATCTAAAGCGTTGTTTCAGAAGTTCATTGCTGAGAGCATGTCACCTTGGGTGACGCGTTTGACTGAAGCCTGCTCTTTAGTGGGCGTTGATGTGGTGGAGGGCGATGCATTTCTCGGCCGTGGCGCATATGGGCGCGTTTTCAAGGTTCTTGATCGAGATGGGCAGACTTTCGCATTAAAAATCGTGGAGGAACGCTCTATCGGACGTCTCTACGACGAGAAGATGGCGTTAGCAGGTGCTCAGGATACAGGCTTGACGATCAGCCCTGTGGGAGAGGTCACTGAAATTCTGGTTGGTGCAGGTGCTGGCGCGGCGTTGTTGCTATCTCCTGTTGGGATTCCTCTGCCTCGACCAACGACACGAGAGGAAGTACACGGTCTCTTTGGTCTGTTATGGCAGCTCCACTCGAAAGGCCTGGTCCATGGAGATCCTCGCGTGCCGAATGTGATTGTCACTGATGGAAAGCCTCTCTGGATTGATCTTGTGGAAGTGAAGAAAACAAGCCCAGTATTGAAGCGAGTTGATGCTAATATTCTCGCACGGTCCATCCTCAATCTCCCTCATACAGTTCCGCTGGATCCGGCGACGGCGCAGTTGATCGAGAACTACGGGAACAGCTCGACGCAAGAAAATGTACTTCAGCTCGCCGGAGCAGTGTGGCACGCACAGCTCGAAGGCCGGACGTTGTGAAGGGTGGCGTTCAAACAACTGCTGTCATCCGTGATCTTGCAGTGCGTTCAAGCAGCACTGCCAGCAGAAGTCTTCATGAATACGAAATCAAACATTTGTTAGCTTGAGGTGAGCCCACTCGTTTACATCTTGACCAAGGCCCCGGGTGAATTTCTTGATGAGCTAAATGGGCTATCGAATGCACAAAAGGGTGAAGATTCTACAACGTGTCGATGAATGTATGGTGTTTGCGAACAGCGATATCCTGGGGCAATGCTGACGCCCGTAGGTTTACAGCTTGAGACAATCGCTTCGTTAGCTGTCACGAAATTTATTTTCAGAGCTAAGACACAATGTCAGTGGAGGTGTGATTTTCCAACAATTGAAAATTCGATAAGCTATATATCGGCAAATATACCAATTGCGAAAGGTATTATACTTAAGTCAAGAGTGACAAATACCGTAAGCACTGTATGAAATAATACCTGAAGAAACTGATAAAATACATGCATGTTGCCTGTGTCGTCACCCCATCACCGTAAGTGCGAAATATATTAAGCTTGCATGTTGCATGAAGGTGCAGCTGGCTCAGCCCGAGGAGTGGTGTTTTTTTTTAATTAAAAAAACGAACGCGGTCCCGTTGACTCCGGAAACTTAAACTTAGTAAACACCCTCAAGTTCGTAGACAAGTACAAGTAATGTCCAATGCTTGTCAATTCGTTGTGCTTGCTTGGATCGACGCTGCACTGTTTGGGCCAGAGGCCAGTCGTGACACCCCAGTGTGCTCTTCCATCCCCTGTTTAACGATGTCGCTGTCTGTAACGAGAGTAGGAGGGACTTGATAGTGAAAATATAGTTAGTAGGATCACACGATACCAATACGGTGAGATAACAGGCTCAAGGCTACAAGGCTACAAGGCTACCGCACGACAAATACATTTGCTGAACTGTCAGTCCTGCCTACTTAATCCTTTCTTTGCTGCAGTACTCCCATTTTCCAACAAGTTCACCACCAGGTCATGTTTCCAGCATCGCGTCTCGTTCTTCTTGAGACGGCAGCAATCCGATGAAACTCCGTTCTTAGCGAGCTGTACTAACTCAAACACACCGCCTTCGACGTCTTGAGCAAGACTGTGATTGCCGCCAAAGCACGAAAGTGTAAACAAATTAAACTTCCTACATCTAAATAAATCCACGTTTCAGAGCTTCTTCGTGCAGCGCACGACTTTGTAGCTAGTGCTAGTGAACTCAGCCGCTGCTAGAAGTTCTCTGGATTTTAATCCAGAGTCCTACTCGGGATTGCAACGGGTCAGAATCCTTTACTAATTAATACATACCCTGTAATAAGTGAGTAAGTTTAGAACCCTAAAAGCGTACACAAACACCTCTAATAAATAGTACTTTTATGGATTTTTATATGATGCAGCTATTGTGGTTTTCACCTGTTTTGGCAAACCGGAGGGTCCCGATCCCGAGATAGGAGCTCCGAGATAGCGTAGTGCTCCGATATATCGGCCCAAAATGATAGCATAGTTTGATTTGTTCAGCTAATACAGCCCTGGTTTACAGAGCACCATCCGTTTTGCCGCTTCGAATCGGCAAAAGTGAGTGACTTCCCTTCTTCGGCGTACACGAGCTCCCACTAGTTCTCAGTCGCTCATTTCACATTGGACCATGACGTACAGCGACGACTTTCGGTGGAGAGCCGTAGCTCTCATGCATGTCTACGACGTTCCCAGCTCGTACGTATCGGAGCTGTTTGGGCCCAAGCAACGTACGCTTCGACGCTGGTATGCTCTTTTCCTGGAGAAAGGCATCGTCAATGAGAATCAACCCCGAGAAACGTCCGCAAGGTGGCCTCCTGTCGTTTTAGCTGCTGTAGAAGACTTTGTCCAAGCCCACCCAACTTTCTACATCGAGGAGTTGCGTGAGTACGTGACCATGAACTATCCCGGTGTGTCTACGGTCTCGACAGCTACGATATGCAGGGTACTCAACTTCGATCTCAACCTTAGCCGAAAGGTGCTTTCGAAAGCGGCTCGCGAAGCCGTACCTGCTGAGATTAAAGGATACCGGGCCAAACTGCTGCCGATTTTCTCCTTCGCAGAGCATCTCGTTTTCCTGGACGAGACTGCTAAAGACGGACGTCACGCTCAAAGGCGCTATGGCTGGTCGAAGAGGAATACCAGAGCGACAGTCAAGATGCCGTTTCGCCGAGGCAAGCGCCTGTCGATTATCGCTGCACTTGATATGCATGGGTTCTTCGCTTGGGAATCAACGGAAGGGACGTTCACAAGGGAAAAGTTTCACGCTGCTTTTCTGAAGCACGTGATTCCTCGCCTCAACCCGTGGCCACTACCTCGTTCCATCGTCGTAATGGACAATGCCAAGATCCACGCTTATCCGGAATTGCAAGATGCGATCCACCAGTGCGGGGCTCGGCTCATTTTCCTACCGCCCTACTGCCCGCAGCTCAACCCGATCGAGTCATGCTTCGGGCTTCTGAAGCGTTGGCTCCAGAAGCACGCCTACTTGGTGTTCCAGCTATACCCGGATCGCGTACTCGACGTCGCGATGCGTGCGTGTACGCGACGCGAGGACAATGGATGTTTTGGCGCCTTTCACCATTGTGGCTATATGGCTACAGGTATACGACACCAAACGTTCGATGAGCTTATGCAAACAAGCAGTCGAAATAAGTAGATCGCCGTGAAGAATGTCTAGCAATGCAGATGACGTCGGCTTTCCTAGTTAACAATATATTCGCTATCTTTGATCATTCGTCCGACATATCCGACGCCAGCATGTGGGTGGCCATCACCACGGACTTAACTTAGCCCATTGATTCATCTTCTTGGTGATCCTCGTCCTCCATGGCGGCATTTGACGGCTGCGATGGCGTGAAGTCGTGGTAGATACCGCGCGAAAAAATGTCGTGGTCGGGTAACCCAATCGCACGACGCAGTGACAGGATATCGACTTCAACAGGCATCCACAGCCCATTCAATCGGATCTTGATCACCGCAGTCTGCTCCGTAGTTTCGTGCGCATGCTCCAGTCGCTGCAACGCCTCTCGTTGACGGTCCAGCTCGAGCGCCTGCGCGGCCGTATTGTCCGTTGGCACTTCAAAGGGAGCTGATTCAGGTCTTCTAGCATGCACTACGTCAAGATGATGTGATGTGATTGCACCAAATTGAACCGCATTCGCAGCTTCATAAGCCATTCTCTGCACGCGAGCCTGCTCCACTCGACGTGAAGTTGCGCGATGGAACTGCTCAGGTTGAGCTGCTCGCTGAACGTAGAGGAAGGCCTCAAACCGAAAGTCCCCAATTTGACGTAAGTCGCCCGGCGTCAGGAGTCTCCAACGCTACTGAAGAGTTGCCAGGAAGTTCTCCGTGTTGAGCTCTACAAACTTGGCTTGGGAATCGTTCTTGGCTCTCTTGAGGTAGACCGAAGTGTCGTCAGGAAGTAACAGAGCCCGTTTGGGCGCTTCAGGGCCGCTCATGATCGCAGCAAACTTGGCAAGACACTTTTCCCGGAAGACAGCGTACCCTTCGCCGACTTCAAACGCCACATCACACTTCCATCCACCTCGTGCTCGTCCAAGTGGCTCTCCCACTCTCACAACCAGTACGGCGCTAGCTCTGGTTGGAAGCGTACCGGGGCCTTCCTCCGGGGATCTCAACGCATCGACCGCCCAAGGCGTCAAGTCGGGGCCATGTTGAGAGCTCACATAAGGTTCAGGCTGCGTAACACCACTAGTGGCAACGCGAGACCGGGGTTCAACGCGAGCTTGGGGGTTGGCTGCGGCAGCATCGTCAATCTCCATGGTGACCCCCAAAAACGATATAGATGGTTGCGAAAGGCAAGAAGCACCAATGGCAGGAAGACTGTGAAATCCAAAGTGATATGTGACTTCCCGTCGATAAGCTTTCCTCTATATCCAGTAGCAGCACAACAAGAGCAAGCATCAATACTAGCAAGTTACAAATAGCACAGCCATATCGTACATCATTGCGCGAGGACGACTCATCATTCGCCACTCAGGGCCAGCATTTTCTTCATCATCTTCTTGTTCTTATCCTTCTGCTGCTGGTGCTTCATCGCTGTCGGGGACGACGAGGTCTGGGCAGGCGACGATTGACATGAGGCTTGACGGACGTCGATCAGCCTACATCAGCCATGTGAGCAAAATGCTCTTGCTTCAGCACCATGCTCTTCTTCTTCACGCTGAGCATCTCAATCTTGCAAACGCCTCCTTGATGGTCCATGCAAGAGCTCCCTTCGACGCATTCGCGTCCAGCTCAGTCACCTCGCTGGTCTGCTGGAGCGTGTACGCTCGACGAAGCTCTAGTGCCTCTCCTGCTTAGCCTTCCTCAGACCTCGATCGCGATCTTGGCTGCATCCACACTCTTTGCCTGCAGCATGAAAGAAACCGGCGCTTCTAGCGCCACCAGTCGATTCGTGGTGAAGGAGCCGTCGGTGGAGGCGGCCATGTCGGACCAGTTGGCGTTATTGCTGTCCTTGCAGCACACGGCCGTGGGCACCCTTGATGATCAGCCTCCTGACTTGGACTTCTGCTCCATGACAGCGCGGGTCGAACCTTGATCCTGCCGAAGTCGTCCAACACGTTGGGGGCACGCCAGCGCCGCTGCGTCAGCTACTGCTGGCGAGGGGGGACGATCGATTTGTGCCTCCGATTTAAATTAACCTAGTACTGCGGAGGGTCCGATTTGTATATCTGACCCCCTCAGAGATGTCGAGCTAAAACGGGCGGCAAAAAGCTTGAAAACCACAATAACGTTGACCCATCTGGGCACAAACAGCATTCACTTATCTGACAAAAACGTAGGAAATTCGTGTTGCAGAATGCTATTGGCTGAAACTGTTTCATGCTACAGAATCCTATTGGATGGAATTGTGGCGCTGCTCCGTGGTGTGGGCGGTGAGTGCTTCGGCGCAACATACCGCTCACCGGCGCCTCGCGTTGACGGTGAGAGTGAAAGCTGGTCCACTTTAATACGGTGAAGAAAGAAGTATGGGAGCTATACTTCTTGTCGGTGCCAAAAATCTGTTTGCAAGCATCTCGAACGTCCTTAGCTGTAGCATCCAGTGCCTCCGCCGATGCCGCAGTCGAGCTCTTGGTCACATCGGAGCTGGTGTTGTTGGCCGCCACCGAGCCTTTGTTGTTGATCACCACCGACCGGGCACCGCCGAGCTGGTGCTCTTGGGCACCGTCGATCGGCTAATGCAGGTCGCTGTGGAGCCGCTGCTCCTATTCACTACCACCAAGCCGCTGGTGTTGGTCACGAAAGTGGCGCTGGTACCGAGTTGCTGCAAATGACCACGGCCGTGCCGCTGCTCTTGGTCGCCGGTAAGTGACTGATGCTGCGGGCCATGGAACTTGTGCGCTTAGTCAAGGGCGAGTCGCTGCCACCGAGACGCTGCTCTTGCTCGCGGGCGAGTTGCTAGTGCTGCCTACCACCGATTCGCTTCCCTTGGTTATGCCCGTGCTTCTGTCCTTGGCCATCGCCAAGCCGCTCGTGCTGCCCACCACCGAGTTGCTGGTCACAGCCGAGATGGTGCTGTTCGTCACTGCGGAGTCGCTGCTACCGACCACCACTTGTTACGATCCAGGTACCGGCCAGCGCCACCGTGTGAACGCTGCCGGAGATAACGGCCACAAGAGGTGTAAATGCAAATACACGCAACTTGTTCTTGGTCTCTCGCCTTCTCTTCTCCCTGGTTCTGCTTGTTCTCAACCTTGCTAATTCCAGACTGAGCTCCTACTCATTCAAGCTAGATGCAGTGGCACTACCAGCACTCAACTACTTCAAACCCTTTCTGCATACCTCCCTTCTCTCCAGCCTCGTCCCTCCAAACATGGGGCAACGCCTGCTCTGTTGCTCTCTGCGACGGCCTCCGGTGCGCCAACGGCTGCAACCGGAGCCGAATCGCAACACCACGCAGTTTGGGCTGCTGCTGGGCGCTGCGGTGATCTTGGGCGGCACATTGACTTGTGTCGAGATCCCGTAACCAGTCAGTCCTACAATGAAGTAACACTGCTGATTGGATAAAACTGGGTACAAGCCAAGTGCAACAGATCGGTACTGCCAAAGCCAGCTCCAAGATCAAGGAAGCGACCGCGAGGAATACGATCGCGCAGAAGCAGTCAGGGTCCAAGCAGATGCAGGCCCACCATCCCTAGAAGGATCAGAACAAGAAGAAGCTTGGGCCTGCAACATGGATCATGTTCTGCACTGGGAGAAAGCCCAACCTGGCGTCTGTGGTGAGCGTGGGCTCGTCCGACCCGCGATAGACCGACTAGGTGTGTAGGATGGCATGAAGGCTCGCTCAGGACGCTGTGCTCCGTGAGACTACTGTCACCAAGGAATGCCTACCGAGTCAACAACTCCCCACCGGGCGCACCAATGGTAAGAACAGCGGGACCGTGATGAATGCTATGGTGTTGGTGGTTCGAGATGCAACTAACTCCTATTTCTTGCGTTTTCTGTGTCGAAATGGAACAGAGCGGGCTTCTGGATCAGCATCATGAAGGGCCTGCCGGATTCGCCTCAGAGTGGTGACTGCTCTCTCCGGACGCTGCTTGTGCGAGTGGGTACACGGCTTCAGGGCCACGTTTGACATGCCCAGGTTATAGAGACGATCAGCGTCATCTTGGTTTTCTGGCCGCTGCATTTCGGCGCCGATATCGGTCTCAACGCCGTTGGTTAGATGTCGGACGAGTACGCACCACTCAGAATACATCTTGCGCTTGGCAGCAACGAAGTCGGAGGAATGCAATGATCGAAATGGGGGGTAACCAGTGGATGGATTGCCCAGCCACCACAACCTCCATGCTCCAAGCGCGTCTAGCTGAGGAAAATCGAAGTCCTCGGGCATTCTGTGGAATCGTCCATCAGAAGGCCATTGATAGGCCGTGTTGCCTGACTGCTGAGGTGACGTCTCCAGCTGCTCGATATCTTGAGATCGCCATAATCCCGCCTCCTGCAGAAGTGATCGTATCGTGGCGCCTAGTGTTTCTCGTGTAATGCTTTCATGGCCAACGCACCGCTCCTCCAGCAGCTTGCCAAAGCCGTCCAGCAGTACGTCAGGCAGCTCCTTCAATGCGGTCCGGGTCTCGGCATGCTGCTGAAAGAGCTCAATATGGGGAGGTATTCCGGTTGGCCGCATCCACGAGTTTGCCCCCGTAAAAAGAAAACCTTGCAGTCTGGTCAAAACGTCGTGGTTGCGGAAAATGTAAGACGACAGGAGCGGATGTTTCCGCGAGAGATGATCAATTAAGAAGTCCGCATGAATTGCCAGGGATGCCAAACAGAGAGTCAACACTGGTGCGATATGAGCATCATTCTTCATGGCCGGAAACATTTTCCCCACGCAGTCCAACACGAACCCGTTCCTCGGGTCTTCGAAGTGCGGCGGCAACACTGCAAAGTGCGAGCTGTTCTGCGGCAGCCCAGCTACAACACGGCCCAAGTACTGGTCACCAGCCGCTTCATATCGAAAGTAGCGGTCCTGTACGCCACCCAACGACCAGCCACACCGCAAGCACACGCTAACGATAGAGGGACCGCCTGTACTTCCACTGCTCGCGTAAGTAGCGACCCCCTTTCAAATAGAATGGGTCCCGTATATATTCTGCCCCGTAATCTCCTCGAGCATTTTGCCGAGTGTCTTGCCGAACCGCGACTTCTGATTCGAACCAGGAAAAAGCTTGCCAGCCTCCAGCGTTGGGTTAGACGCTAGGTATACTCCGATGGCGAGCACCCAGCAGCATGATGGCTGCATGGGGTTCGCGTAAATGTGTCTCGGGTCCTTGGGGCCGCTTCCTTCTTGGTTTGTTTTGGTCTTGTGAAGCACACATCCAACGCTATCGTCCGCCCACTGCAAATGCGAAAGGTGCAGAGTCTCCACTGATTTTGAACGGCACATGAGGTTTCATTGAGAAACCAAGAAAAGATGCGCGAAGCCATTATCGTTGAGCGCAAGTGTACGCTCAGCCAGTAGAGTGTACAGCGAAAATGTTAACGGCTCCTTTCCTGGCTTGCGGTCACGTCCAGCTTGGTCGTTATCGGCTTCAACTCTTTTGAGCCCTCGGAAAAACGTTTTGAGGTCGTCTAGATACTCCAAAGGGAGGTCAACTCGCTTTTGGCGATAAACGTCCTTCAGCGCACTACAATATCCACTTAGTGTTGATACCTTAAGGCCACCTCCATTCATCTTGTGCAACAGGAAATCTTCAAAATGCGCAGGCGTAAACGCAGAGAGGTTGATGCTGCCGTCTTCATCGAAAAACTGTCAGGAGACTCTTGTGATTGACGAATCCAGGCAGATAATCCCTTGATGTAGCTGCGGTATGCCTTCTTCGTGTTGGGAGCAGTGCAAGCACTCCGCACTTGTTCGGCATCTAGTTGGCCGGGGACTGGGGTGGCAAAGGCTGCACGCGCGCCCTACAGACCGTAGGGCGATCTGGAAGGGCGGGGTGCCCGTCGCGGCTTGACATGCTGTACGATGGGAGAAAGGAGAGTTCTAGCTTCTTGATACGGGGAAATCGGAGTGAGAGCGCCAGGTTGCAGAGCATGTCCCTCATTTTTAGCCTATCAATGGACAAGAAAGATGTAACCAGGTGACGGCTATCCGTTCTCCGACAAACTCGTTGTCAACAACGCACCCGTCTTGTGGCTGAAAAGGGGAGGCGATCAAAATACCATTGACGGAATTAGTAAGACATGTTGGTTACGCTGGCATTGATTTTGCTATAGTGGTGTTACTAGAGTTGGAGAATGAGCATTGTTTGGCTTCGGGTTGCTGTGTGAAAGTCTCACGGGATATTTGGCAGCGCAGAATTTTGGCGAATGGGAAGGAAACGGCGGATTTGTCGGCTACGAAATCAGGCGATTTGCCACAACACGCATTGCTTACAAACGTGAAGATTATTGACCCCCTCTCATTCCGAATGATAGTAAAAACAGCGGCGCATTTTCCTACGATCCCATACAAACAAGTAGATGTCGGCTACGAAACAGCGACAATCAAATTTGGTAGGGGCCTCGCAGTATGGTCACAATCGTTTATGCCTACAAACTCTGTATAACACGATTGAAATGTAAACTGAATCATCCTTTATGACTAGTATGGCAGCAAGCTGCCAGCATCTTCACGGCGATTGGTCGCCTCAGTTGCTAAGGGGGCAATGCCGCAAAATCTTTTTTCAAAAACAATATTTTCCGCACCGCCCCCCTGAACAGCATATGCGATAACTTAGGTTGAAGATCAAACCGGTTCCAAATCTAACAACGGAAACAAACGAAAAAGCACGTCGACGCCGTTCGCCGGCAGCAGCAGCAATTGCCGAGGAGGTGAGCGTCTACCGCGACCCCCGACAGCAGCGGTAGCTGCACTACACCCTAATGCTCACGTACCGCCCTGTTTCGACGTTCTTCAGCCTCACCCGATGCCCAAGGACGCCAGAAAGCGAGCAACCAAAGCCGGCATTAACTCGGACCCCACCAGCTGTCCAAGGAGGCCACGACGCCAGCAACCCTCCACCAAGAAGAAGGCAGTTCACTGCAATGCCAATACCGTGGCCAGTGTTCCAACGAGAGGGCATTCAAGCGTAATGGAGAGCGACACTGGCTCTTTGCGGAGCATCGCGATCACCAGAACGCTTTGCAGCGTGATCGCTACCACCGAGTCTCAAAGGAAAACAAAGAGACGTCCTCCAAGCGCGCACCGTCGTCGACGCCAAAAGAGAAAAAGAGAGAGAAGCGACCAAGACGTGGAGAAGGACCCAAGGCAGCTGCAGCGTTGACTTCAAAGAAGAAAAAGAGAGAGAAAGATGCAAGACGCGAAGAAGGACCCAAGGCAGTGGCAGCGTCAACTTCAAGCGAGAAGAAAAAGGATATGAGACCAAGTCGGGCAGAGCAGCCGAAGGAACATGCAGCATCGACGACTCGGCTGGGTTATCTCGTCTGCGCCAGCGCAAGCGACGCAAGTACCGACCAAGGAGAGCTATCTACGATGAATAACCATCTTCTTTCTGTCGGCAACGATGGGCCGCAAGCAGCGGCACTTCATCGAGTGGGTGATATGGATACGGTTCCGGACGCTGACGCTGCGGTGCGACCGCAACCGTCGCTGTGTGTCCAGCATGGTGTTGCTACCATACAATCTCACCAGGTGATCTACATCGTGGTGCAAGCAATGCCAATGTCATGGAGTACCTCACACCAGACGTCCGTGCTACAGCTACCAACGTCGAGCTCCTGTAGCTGTTCTTCGTCCCGTGACGAGTCTACGCTGGCTGGTGCGGCAGGTGATCTCGGCAGTGTTGGCTCGATCGTTGCAGCCCAACCCTTCCTGGTGCCAGTTTCGCATCAGGTTCAGCTTTCTGTGTCGTTGTCTTTGGCTGTGTCGCCAGCAAGCGTGTCAAGTGTGCATGACAACGCCGAGACGGTCGCCAGTGGGAGTTGTGGAGGTCCTGCGCCCACAGCTGCCAATTCAATTAGTACCCGTTCGGCTGCGACTCCGGCTGCCAGCGCTGGCTGCAGCTGCGTGCAAACGATTTGAAGCGGCAAGAACACATGTAGCTGCGGGCTTCTCTACGATTTATCCATGCTATCGGAGCACCAAAACCATTCCAATCCTGGTCGAAGTCGCAGTAGATTAAGAATTTCATGTTTTGTTTTCGGTTTGCTACGCGATGTGTGCACATTAACGTAGGTTGGATGTGGCGCTAACTATTTAATACGAAATGAAAGCCAACTGACAGGCAGATCTTCAACTTGACGAAGAAAAACAAAAATCACCGCTGTTTGGTGCGCGTTAATGTTGTACGCGTTCCGATACACTTCTGTGGGGTCTATCATCATCAGCATATTGCAATTGTTATACAGCGATTCTACCATGGTGATCTAGCTTTGTAAGTTCATCACAGGTCTTGCGGCAAACCTTCGCTTAGCGTCCGCTGCAAGACGCTTCAGAACGCGGCAACTACTGCTATTACACCTCGAGAAGGAGGAGAAGCTAGCGCAGTTCCTACACAGATCGCTACGCACAACTACTTCCTTTTGGTGTCTTGTTGTTATTATCATGCCTTTGTTATGGAGAAGTGCGACGGACAGCCGAAGCGCACTACCAAATTCGTATAGCTGCCTAGCCGCATGTACTTGCCGTCCGTGAAGATCCGCGCCGCAGGTTTGACGGGCCAATCCGCGATCTGCTGTAGTGACTGGATGGACATCGTCGCGGCCACGCTTACCTCGGCGAACCCCCACATACTATCGCACATGGCATTGTTCGGACGCCAGACTGAACTGGCACGTGACCTTGTGAATTCCGTGATGCCGCTGGCGCGTTTCGTGAGCCCCAGCAGCTCGTGTTCGCGCTCGGAGAGATTCAGCAGGTCGTTGAATGGAGTATCCTCGCGATTCATGCCGTGCGTGTTCAGGTGCAGGCCGAAGCGACCGGCGTAGTTGCTACCTCGTTTCCTTGACTATCTCCTTGACGATGCGGTGCGCCTGGGTCGGAGCAGCGTCCGTTATTCACTGCCTGCTCGATGAGCTCTAGCCCTTGCGTAGAAAGCTCATCGCGGTCCCATTGTGGAGTTGTGAGCCAATGCTGCCAACTTCATATGTTCGATTGCTGCTATAGCCGCTTGTTCTGTCCGAGCAACTGCGTCCAAGACTCGAGTTTCCTCGCGCTGGAACTATGCGAGTTTATCTGGGGTTGCTGTGAATTTTTCTAGCCTGAGTTTGTGCGTAATGACAATTGCGTTCCAATGTTGAACGCGCGAGAGAGCAACGTAGGCAAAAGCGATGTTAGGAACTGAATTCGAGTGAAATACGATATATGAGCAAGTCAGACCCTGTACTTTATAATCAGTCATAGCATACGCCAGTCTTAGTGGAATTCCTCTTCGCACTACACGAAGGTCGCTAGATTCTTTCCCCCAAGAAATTTCTTTTGCTGCTCTAGGCACGATATTTGGTATTCCGTCCAAACGTGATGGTCCCAAGTACGGATCTGTTATCTGCACGAGAATGATCGGCAGGTCGCTACCGAAGACGAACATGAAATCGTAGACTAATGCATTGGTGCCATTACATAACCATGCAGGCTGGGCAATGTTAAACGTGAGCGTGACAGGAGCACCGATGCATAGTTTGAGTTTGTTGGCGACTACGCGGTCATGATCAGAGTTGGTATCCTTTACGAGGGCTTGCACGGTACCAGTTGGAATGCTTCGTTTTGCTGCTAAACGCTTTTGCTGCACAACGTGCTGGGCCTTAATGTGTACAATTCGTTTATTCGCCAACCGATGCTTCTGATGTTAGCGGTAGCTACGTCAACGTTCTTGTAGGCGATATGCTTTGCTTTGCTTGACCATTGTGGTTCATCGATTGAAGATAGACAACGTGTGTTGAAGAGATCAATATCCGCTTGAGTAGGCGACTTTCGACGCAGTCGTCGAAGAGCGCTAAACCATTCTGGATCTCGCTTCCCTCTATTCTGACTAGTTAGCATGCACACGGTATCAATACTGGCCCAATTTCCCTTCCATGTCTCTGAACGTCGTTGGCAATTTGGCGAGAGGGGTAGACAGTGAGATCGGCACGATAGGATCCAACTGCGCAGCATCTCCTGTGAAGTAAATATCTCTGCTTCCGAATAGCTTGTCCGACTGACTAGGCCAGATTTCTCGCATTCGTATATCTATCCAGTAGAGCATTCCACACGAGATCATGCTGAATTCATCTATGATAACCAGATGCACGTCTTTAAATTCTTGCTGCATCCGTTTTAGCTTTTGTGGTCCAGATTTGGTCTCAGTTAACGATTTGTACGGAACTGAAAACGCTGATTTTGAAAACGATGGAAACCCTAAGGCAGAACAGTGTCATTCCTTTGATATTGAACGCAGTCGTCCCTTGATAAGCAGTAGCAACACACGCTTTGAAGTTCGGCGTGTGGCCGAATGCTCACCGAACACATTCTGCAAGTCTTTGACGATATGCCGTATCAACCAGCTCTTACCAGATCCCCCTTCTCCGTTTATAATCATCTGAAGTGGCTTACACGACGACATCTCGAGCATGCTTTAAGCCTTCTTCTAGACTGTTGAATTGCAAGTGCAAACGGAATCCACTGAGATTCATCCATCGTTTCTCCGATGTTGAACGTTTGCTCACTATCTGAAAGAGGGTATGCATAGCGCGAAGAATTTCTTTCGTCCCCGTGAAACAGGTTTCCTAGTTTGCGCAAGTCTTTTTTTTCTTTCATCCAAGGCTTCAGACACGCACTGATGAAATCACGAGCTTTAGCTACCGTTGCGGTATATTCATGCCTCGGTTTCCACTCCACTTGAAGATTCTGGGTGCTTTTGGGGTCCGGTACGTCCGGGTTCACAACTTCTTGCTGTTCATTGTTGGTATTGCGAAAACATATTCTGACCCCGCAAAAGACGATACGCTGCTTGTGTCACGGGCAGACTTAAGCAGATCTAGTTTATGTTGACGACCTAGCTTTGCATTCGACTCTTGTTGCAACTCTCCATCTAGCTCTTGCTCTTGAACTTCAAGAAAGCGGGATATGCATTCTTCATCAGTGGAAGGCAAATCGTCCACTGATTGCCACGGCACATATAGAAATACTTCCGAGAAGCAAAAGTTTGGATTCGACGAGCTACAGCGCATTCAAGGCGACTTATGTACGACAACAGGTTTACCACGACGTTTAATCCACCCTTTTGCATCAGTGCGTTCCCACATATCAAGGTCATTGGGCTCTCCACGAATAGTGTCGACTGTATCGTACTCTTCCACAAAGGTAGCAAAACTCATACACTCAAAAAGCTCATTTGCTGGACGATTCATATACGCACGTTCAATAGGATCGATTTTTATCGCATCTGAGTTCGCCTTATCTGCTAGAGCTTCTCAGTCTTCCAGTCCTTGTGCTTCCACTCGGTAGAATCGGTGTGTATGACGCAGCACTTTAACCTTGATAACGGTTCGTGATTTACTATGCATTGACAAACTTCTTAGCAAAATGTATATGACCTCTGGTGCTCCGACTTCACGAACCGAAAGTGTTGCATTAGCTACACGTTTGAGAATCGAATGGTAAGGAAGATTGGGATCACATCTCTGCACAGCCTTGGCGATCACGCGTCTAAAGCGAAGTGTGTCTGGCTCCGCCTTGCTAATATACGCCCCTGCATACTCGGCAGCACCGTACGAATTCCCAATTAGTTGTGAATCCATATTAGCGTGCCAACACGACAACAAGGGCGGTGAATAGTTGTTTATAGTCGACGCTTCACGTTTTAGGTGAACTTTGAGCGAAGGTGTTCCGTCGGACCCAATATTCGCTTCAATATCTGTTTTCTCTTGCAACTGCTTTGGAAATCCGAATCGGCATTCACTTCTTTTCTTTCTACACGACGAGTTGGCATAGTACACATGTTGCTGTACGCGATGTACGAGCCTCGACAAATCGCACGTCCACTGCATCGGCTACGGAAGGGGGTCTTACTGCTAGTATATCGACTTCATCCGCTCGATAACTACTGCACGTTGAGCACAACACTCCTCTAGTTCTTGAAGTGTCTTTGCAAGAACGGAATGTGTGTGTCGATGTAAGCAGCAAGTTCCACTCGACCTTCGTCTGTTTCGGAAAGCTTTAGAACATCGGGGGCATCCTTTATCCACAGTGAGCAGTGGATATGGGGTGAACCTCGTTGTTGAAAATCTACTCTCCAGAAAATTGGTCGACGATCTCGCCTAGCGGCTGTGATTCTCCACACAAAACCCTATCAAAAAATGCCTGAAAGCGCCTGTTAAAGTGTCGAACACTAATGTCCGGGTTTTCGTTTAGAAGCTTTCTTCGCTCACTGTCGATTAGAGTTCTGTACTCATCTAGTGTTTGGGATGGGTTACATGCATGGGCAAAATCTGGGCAAACAGTATCAGCTGCGCTCAGCGTGAGAAAAAACGTAGGCCATCTCGTCGGCATGACATGGTTTCCAATCATGGACATTAAGTCATCACGGGCGTTCGACCAGTACAGACCGCTGCCACGAACTACCCGGAAATACGGCTTTAATGAATCTAATACTTGAATTACAGCATTGAGTTCTTCTTTCTCGTTGATAGACGGTTTGCCCTCGGGTGTAGGCTGCTGGACCCTTCCACACCCAGCAGCATTTATTGCCGCAGTGCGACTGTCGGTAACGCACACCCTTCGGACGAGGCCGTCAATTTGCCTGCGTTGTATTAAGTTCATACAGAAAAAATGAAAGTTCCCGTGAATGATGAAGCGCTGATCGTGCCATTTCATTAAATGAGCGCAGAACTCGGACAAGGTGTACTCATGCAATCGATCCTCTTTGTCATCAAGAGGATGATATCCGCCGAGTCCATGTGGAACCAGCGTTGGAAAACAACACTGCATGAGATGTTTTGTCTGGTACTCGTCAATAGGGCCCGTTGACATCGTAATTCTCCAACGGGAATTTCTGGGAATGCCGAATTGACGTTAACGGCACTCAACATGTGCTCTAACTCGCTCTTCTTACTATTGTGATTGCCTTCTAACTCAAATGATACAGTCAAGTTGTCCATAACATCCTCCTTATTAATGGTTTCGTTTTGAGTGTCATCTGATGTAGTGCAACGAGTACTGCTTGGCTTGTTTCGTAGTGATGGAATGTGTGAGCAAGAATCGCATGGTAGATGTTGTTCGTGGAGACCGTGGCAGAAATGTCGATACGGCCACATTCTTGTTCGGGACGTGCGCCTGTACTGCATTCAACGTTTGAGACCTGGAATTCGTGTTCGCGTTTACGTTGAACTTTAGACGCCGAGGTTGCTTGCGTGTGTTCATTGGCGGGAACCGTGCCACCCCGACCTTTCCTACGACTTTCAGCACTCGGTGTACAACTGGAAGCGCTCGTGTCGTGAGACTCCATGTCACTGCAATCCATTGCCTGTGAATCAGCCGATTCGATCCTGTTGGATTCCGCCTTGGAGATTTCCGTACCTCTATCAACGCTATTCGCCTGCTGAACTTGCCCTCGCAACTCTTGTACCTCTTCATCTGATACTGGAATGCAAGGGATTTCTTGATTCATGTCCAAACTCTCGAGTGCTTATAGGTTTCCTCTGAAATTGTGATGTTCTCGAAAAGAGGGTTGTTGCAAATAAGCCAGCAAAGAGCGCACCGCACTAAACTTGGGCGTACGCGAAAGTAGTTTGTGACCTTGTGCGGCGAGAAACACGACGCCGCACGATTTCAATGGGCGAGGCAGCTCGCGAACAATTTCACCAGGATCATTCCAGTAGTTGATTGCGTTACCCCACGTGAATTCTTGGCCGTCTCGGTACAGGTTTACGCACGTAGTGAACGAAACCCCCAATCCTACTAGCCTGGCTTCCATTCGGTTCGGGGTAGCAAGCTCGTCCGGAACGCCACCTAGTCGAAACCCACTCGCTCGGTAGAAATTGGGAGTTTTCCGTGACCATATGGCCCTATGGCATCGATCACAGAGCCATATTGAGTTGAGCTTCTCGTCCGACACACCATCAACGAGACCCTCCGCGACAATTTCAACTTGACCATCTTCATTACGAAGTGGATCGTAAAAGTCGGCACCTGGATCGAACAATTTTAGTACTGCAATGGCTGAATTTGCTAGTTCTCCACAGCTACCGCATATCCGAAGCAGTGTATCATCGATGCAATCGAAGAATGCTACAAACGGCCAACCGAGTAGCGAAGTTAGTATCAACTGTTGCGTCAGCTAGCTGCAGTCAATTCCAAGTATATACCTTTGCGATCGGAATCACACCGTCCTTCGAAACTGGATCCAACGTCGTTTTGGTTTTCTTGCGGCGTTTGTTTCTGGGGAGACCTTGAGCACCAACGTTCCTTTTATTCGTTTCTTCGTGCCGGGCTAGACGCCTCCTTTGGTTTTCCGCTTCGACTGCATCTATGGTCGCGCTCGGATTTGCGTTTGACGCCCGCTGCTGCTTGCTGCTAGCCGCTATCTTTTTTGAAGCACGCTTTGCAGCCTTGGCACGACGTGATGGTTTGGCTGGCCTTGTCATGCTACCGATGAATGCTGCACGCCGGTCACAAACAATACTGACATATGCCAGCTACCTACAACGGGTCCATTGCTTCGAAAGTTCAGCGCAGGATACGTAGGCAAGCATAGCATGACTATAGGGCACCACTTTTATTTTTCTGGTACCACTCGCTGTTTTCAAGTTACCTACAAATTCCGCAAACACACGCTCTCAGTGTCGATTCAACGCCATTTATGTCGCAACCAGGCTTACATTCCATGGCTTCTGGTCTCCGACACCGCACTACCACACATCCATTGAAGCACCAAGTGTAGCAATTTTGGTTTGTCCGCCATGCAACCTTAGCAAAACTATAGTCACGGATTCACCACGAATCCAACGTTGTTGCTCGATAGCTTGCCAACTAGCCAACCGCGTTTGTGACCCTTGTTCACCTTCTGACGTTTAGCTGCGAGATCCTTCCAGCGTACCTATCGGCATGTCGTACCGCAACTGGAACCCAACGAACTTCAACGAAGGGCAACCAGTGCGAGATCCTTCCGGCGTACGTGTTGGCATGTTGTACCGCAAGTAGAACCCGAACTTCAACGAAGGGCAGCCAGTGAGAAAAGCTTTCAGCAGCGATGTCGACATGCATTGATGCCCAGATCGGACGCACGAGGTATGTTGGAGCACGGACATTGTCGCGCAAATAACGATGTACCATCGATCAAAATGCGCTTCGTAAATAACACGCTAAGCAGCGATACAGCCATGTCGCTCTTGTACGATAAAAGCAACTCCATCCAAGTTTACACCGCGCTCAGTACCAGCGGCCTGCGTTAACGGCTTCCAACTATTTCTAGATTTTGCATGTAGGATTGTTGTTCTGACTTCAAGCTCCGGCCGTGTCGCTCACCTCATCACTTCATGGGCACGCTAGCTGTCTCATGCAAGTCCATGCCTTGTAGATGGTAGGGTGCAACCCTCTTCTGCTTCTAGTTGAACCCTAAGCAACTGCTCGGCAGATTAACACAAACAGAGTACAGAAACTGACAAAACGTTGTTGACACGGAGCCAACTAACTGTGGAGAGACTCCAGCGAGCTCCATGAAGTGTTTGTGTTCAATTTGTTGTTGGTAGCTGTACGATAGCTATCCTAGAGCCCGATATCAATAGAAACCTGATTAGACGATCACCAGGTTGCAGCCGATCAAAGCATGGCGGCTCTTGAACCTGCCACGGTAGTCGTCACGGTAGTTTGTGGTCACTTCAGCTTCGACAGCGGTGGGTGTACCTCTCGAATCTTGTTGGCATTGTCTTCTTCGTAGTGGACAGTTCCCTTTGCGATCCCGTCGTGAAATCCGAGATACTCAACCCGGTGGAGCATGTACACTGGGCCAGGACGGAACTCAATGTTGCGCTAGACGGTGTGGTGTCGTCCCACACTGGTATCACCACGATACCATGTAGCTCATGCGCCATCCGCTCCCAGTCGACGCAGACCATCGAATCAGTACCGGTGACACGATTGCCACGACAACCGTTTAGCCGCTCTGTTGAAATACAGGGCAGCTTCAGTGTAGCAACCACATCCTGACTGGGACGAGTCGTCCGAATAAATTCGCGGAGTTCTTGCACGTGTGAGAAGTAATTGACGGCCTCTTGTTCTTTCTGTTTGAGGACGTCGTCCTGGATAGAAAGCAGCAGATCCATTGGGAAAGCGTTGGCGAGCTGGCAAAAGTGAAAATGAAGTTAGCCATTACAAGACGCATCTGAAGGTTTCGTTAAGTACTAATTTGGTAATGAGGCGTAGCATTATTTGAATCGTAGAAAGTCTTTAGCATACTTCAAACACCAAGATACAACTGTGAGATACTTTTCCAGCAGCGCACGTTACTCGTGCCCTCGTTCACATGCCGTTGAACTGCGTGGTACTCTTCGCCTCCTGCCACTCCTGCAGCACCGCACAACAAACAGCATAAGAAAACGTAGACCATAACACAGCAGCATAGGCAGCGACGCACCTCACGTGCACGAACATCACGGCCTTGGCGCGCTACGCGGCGCCATCATGCCGCTATACGCATCCTAGCTAATGTGTGGTGAAGGCCAGTGGTGCTGAGGTGCAGCACGCCTTGCCAGGCGTGATACGTTTTACTGGATGCGGTGCAGGACTCGGCGCGCGCATGTACTCAGAGTGTTCACCTAAAAGCAATAGAGCCGAAGCAACACTCGTCAGTACACCCTGTCGACTTCTTACAGATCCACTTCGTACTTAGTCAGTTTTTACGATCCTGATTTGCTCGCATTCACGCTAAATCAGACAATGGCTGCCAAGTAATCAGAGCCGCTTATGCCCAAAAGACGACTGACTGGCCGCTGTAGCCATCCATTAAAAATCATAAAAAGGCGCAAAGTCGTGTAATCCGCCATCATCCCACGGTACTCCATACCTAGCGGCCCTTACCGGGTTCTATAAAAAAACGACCCGACTTTAGTGACTGTTAACTCCTTCGGCGAGAGGTCATTCAAGAATCCTTATCTGAAGGGTCGGTCATCCGATTGTTGAAGTTGTTATAGATAGGTTTGAGAGGTAAATTTCGAAAAAAAGCCCTTGGGCGTGTGATTATAATGTTTTTTTTTGAGAGGTACATTTCGAAAAAAAAACCAGGGCGTGTGATTATAATGATAACCCCTAACCCGAATCGCATCTATGCGTAAGAAGTCCTGTAAAAGGGTAATTGATGTAGTAAATAAGGGTACACTAATGGTGCTCGTTTCATTATAGGAGGGCTTTGCCCCAAAAAACACCAAAATGAAAGCCTTTACAGATATTTATTTTATCCAGTGAATGTTGTTCGTCCGCGTTGAAGCAACACGTGAAAGCGAAAGTATTTTAGGATCTTACCTTTAGTTAGCGCGGCCACCGTGCGAGCAGCGCTGCATGTTACGGTTAATAGTATAGTGCGTGCTCAAAGAGCAGGGCTGGCTGGGCCAGCAGTCGATCGACCCAACCTATCAGCGTTCTATACAGCAACATAGTCATACGTATATAAAATCCAGAGCTGCTCCACGGCTTTGTACAGTTGTGCACCTCGTTTTCGGCCCCTATATATAAATTGATAAACATGGATTAATTTGCTCAATAATTTACATCTACTTCGTAATCATTTTACCTTAGGACCCAATATGGTCCACCCCGCCGAAAACGAGGTGCACAACTGTAGAGGGTGACCATCACTCAGTCGTAAAAGATCTGGGCATGAAACCTCACGGCGTACGGCAAGTCGCGAGGCCAAGACTACAGACGACGCCCGCAGTGGTGTGACGTGAGCTGCTTGCTCAAGATTTGATGCTGGTGAACGATGAAATGCACCGAAACAGAGAGAAAGCTCAAGTCGAGTAACGCAGACGTGCCAGTGTGGCAGTAAGTTTGCCTAACCAGCATCGCATTTCGTATTCACCGTGCAACTGCCATCCTTAATGAAGACCAGAAAGAGACTGTTTCCAGACGAACAAACTGGGACGAGAGCTGAGACGTGAAGCGAAGAGAAGCTCGCTTTTTGGTTGTTCAACCTGAGAACCTGCTGCACAGCCCGACGAGCCGAAGTCGAGAGCGCAACTGAGTTGCTCAGAATCGAATTCGACCGACAAGGACAAGAACAGCAACAGCAACAGCGAGAAGTAGCGATGGGCAAAGGCAGCGGAGGTGGCTCAAAAAGCGGAAGCGGCTCGCGCGGCACAGCGTCTGGCAGCTCAAAGGGAGGAGCGACGTCCGGGTCTTCGCATGCGTCCGCTTCACACGCGGCAGCGGATAACCGCTCCAACCCTGAATCCCAACAACCCGACGTACTACTCGTCGCGCGCTCAAGGGTAAAGCCTTCAGTTGGCGCCAATTTTTGATGCGACCATTTTACTGCTGGTGATTTCAACTACGCTCTGAACAAGGATGCAGTGAGGCAAGGTGGCGTCGTTGTCTAGTAAGAAAGACGAAGCAAGCCAGTGTGGCAGTTTGAAGCTTTCAAAATCTCATTTCTTTCTCGGATTTCTACCTGTTCTGGTCTCGTGAGATGCTAACAAAGTGCTTGTGCAAAGTCTCAGGTGCGAACAGGTTAGACGCTGCCGGTCCCAAGTCTCCGATGGCTGACGTTGGTGTTTCATTTTGCAACTGGCCGCGGAGGGGGCAACGGCAAAGATGACCGGTGGTGCGCACGGTGGGGGCAGGCTCTGGTGGCCATGCGGGTGGAGGAGCTCACCACAGTTCCAGCAATCCCGGAGGCGGAGGACAGCCGCATTCAAGTTTCCAGAGCGGAAGCCACCCCAGCTCGGGGCAACACCACATTTCCAACAAGCAAGGCGGTGCCAACCCGAGCAAAGGGGGAGCTGACACCAAGCAGAGCGGCCACGCCGCCATGCCCAAGTGGGCACTCGATAACCGTGCGAAGCTGCTCAACCCCAACAACTTCCGCTACCGCGGCGATAAGGCGGAAGCTCGCAACGCTGGAGCTGGTGCCAAGAGCAGTCCCAGCGCCATGCCCAAGTGGGCTCGCGACAATCGCGCGAAGCAGTTGAACCCCAACGACTTCCGCTTCCGCGGCGACAAGACGGAGACCGAGTAACTAAGCCAAGCAAAGTCCGTGGAGAATTCACGAGCTGTCTCCTAGTGCGCAGAACAATGTAGCTCAGCCAAGAACAGTTTTAAGATGTGCGCACAATGAAGTCTGTTGTTCCTTCTGCGGCATGGGATGCATTTTGGTCAAGAATCCACCAGCGACATCCATGCAACATGGCAGCTTAGACGGGTGGATATTCCTTGACACTGACACCCGTCTGGATTTGCGAGATATACTGCGGTCCGCTCGGGCGTGTTCACTTCCACTTTGGACACCAAGACAGCATCATAATAGTCGATTGATACGGAACACATACATCGGCAAGCATGGACTTCCTCAACAAGGCCGTGGGAAAATACGCGGGCGGGGACTCGAGTCACTCAAGTGGCAGCAACAACAAGAAGAGCGACTCGGTCTTCTCCAAGGCCAAGGACGCGGCCGAGAAGTATCACGCCAAGGAGAAGGCGGCCGAGTTCGCGCAGAAACGTGTGGCCAAGCGCGAGGAGTAGAAACGCCAGACGGGATACGTCCAGAAGGACAGGTCGACGGTCGACAAGGCCGTGGAGGCAGCTGAGGACTTTTTGGCCAAGCAGGGCCAGCCCAAGCCGCACCACGGCGGCGAGAAGAAGGAGGACCAGCGCTCGGCGAATAAAATAGTCAATCATATTGGAACCCAGCGATACCAGTAGTAATAACGGCAATACCAAGACAGACAATAATAATAATTGCCGTAATACCAGTATATTGCAAGAGCTCGCCAGCTTAACGCCGGATTGACCCAGTGTCTACTACTCGTCTGCAATAACCCCGAGAAGGGAAGCTTCGTTCCAGAGCTCACGGTTAGCACGCAAGAACATTATCATCTCGAAGTTCGCTGGTAAGAGCGAGCCGCGCAAGTCCGTGAGCACAAGCTTGCAAGCGGAGAACAGCCGTTCACATCTGTTGCTCGTTGGGGGAACTTGCGCCGCCAACTTGTCGTACTGCACGGCCATTCGCTCCGAACGTGGTTTCTTCGCCTTGCGCAGGATGGTGGTGGCGAAGTCGACCTTGCGAGCCGAGCCGATGCTCGTAGCGGCACTCGGCGGAAGAACGAACGACTCCAGACTCTTTTGCTCGGCGGCGACAAGCGGCAGGTCGTTCTGCAACTTAACGACCGCCGACTCGAACGCTGTGCTGTGCACGATGTTGGCACTAGCGGCAAGATGGCTTGCCATTATCGGGTACTTTGCGATGCAGGCATCGAATAGAGTCGAACCTCAGCCAGCGTGCGCGTTTCAGCTTGGAGCTTCACACACACACTGTCAAGCTCAGTCAGCTTCTCGACCAGGACGACGATGCGGCGGTGTGCTGCACCACGAGGAACAAAATCCTCTACAGCTCCAATCGTCTGCACTACGTCGCGGATCTCCAGGTAGCGCTTGAGCATCTTGAAGACGGACGACCAGCGAGTAGCGTTGCTCTTGATAGGCTTCAATTTAGTTGCCTTATCGAGCTCCGTGGCGTTGCTCACATGTCGCAGGGTAATCATGAGAGTCTGGATCTGATCAATCAGATCTTTGTACTCCTCCAAAAACGGTTAACCGCGAGGTTAAACCGGTGACTGGCACAACCGACCAGTGGGATCTTGAGCTTTGTAGCCATGCTCTGATTTGTCGAACAGTTGTCTCCGACAATAAACCGCACCATTGCAAGCGTCTTGTTGTAAACACCAAGAACCTGAGCCAGGTGGGCGACATGCGCATCCGCTGATTGCCCATCATCCATCGGCGACAACGCGAGGAGGCGCTGATGACGTTCGTCACCGACCATGTAGACAGCGTAGACACCGAGGAAGTGAAACAAGTGACTAGTCCACCCGTCCAGCATGAGTCCGAACGATTCTCCCATCTCTCCACCGATGAAGGCACCGACCTTGGCGGACACGTGCCGCATGTACTTCTTGAGCGTTCTAGCTGTTGTTGGCTCGATAGAGAACATCGAGCGGGTCTTAGCGTTCTCAACCTCTGAGAGTGGGAGGTTGCGGTCGACGACCCAGTCCATCCACTTGAAGAGATGAACAATCCGCTCGTCGACGAAGCCAAAGCCATCCATCGTGGGTGTATGGCTGCGCTGGAACTCTTCGAACTCGGCTACATACGCAGGGTGCTTGGCGATGAGATCGCTGACAAGGTTGCTGTAGCCCGACCCTTTTGCCTGCTTACGGTTGGTACCGCACTTGTTGCACTTGTAGCCGGTGTTGCCGAGGTCGGCGAAGTAGAAGGCGCAGAGCTGGCGGGTCGTCATGGCTGTTGTTGGTCCAAAAGGATAGTAAGAGCACTTTGCGGCCAAGCTCTCGTGGCAGCGCGAGGAATTAGTGGCTCGCAGACGATGGGCTCGAGGACCATCCATCTGACGGGTGGTAGAGAAAAAATACAATAATAATTGGCTCGTATTGGAATATAACTGGGCTCGGAAAAACCCAATAATAATTATTCAATAAATTCAATACACAGTATATTGTTTATTATATTATTTTCACCAAGCGCTGAGGAGGACAACCAGACGGAAGACCTCTTTGGCAAGGCCAAGGACTTGATGGACAAGTACAACAAGAAGCACTGAAGCTCTGGTAGTCGATCCCGTGAAATTCCAAATCGAAAATACTACATATAGTTGAGCAGCAAGTTCGTTCCAGCACCTGCTTGGATTCGTGAGATGCAAGCTATTGGTGGCGTCTGGTAAATGACATGTGCCGGTGGTCACAAACTTCATACTCCTCTGGGCATTTTCCCCTCGAGCCGGAGGGGAAAATGCCCAGAGGAGTATGAAGTTTGTCGGTATGACCCAAAGGTGTAAATGTCGTGCCGGTGGCGCATCCGCGTGTCAAGGCAACAGTGTATGTTATACGGGTAAATCAAGACCATGTGCGTATGAATCCATTGAGGACGAATTGAATGCGGGGACACCCAAGCGCATGAAGGTATACGGCACAAAGAGCAAGGATGTTGGCTCTACACTGTGTAGCACGCATCACCAGACAACATGTATGTTCACCGCGACGATCGAAAGCACATGTTCAGTATCGTGTTACGCTGAGCACGAATCACTGCACTAGTGCCTTCATCGACCATCACAAACTACACCTAGTTGCCGCACTCCAATGCAGTGGCAAACTCGACACGGAGATGTACGTGGTCGCTTCGCAGAGGCCTTCATGAACAAGGTGGTTCGATTCACCTTCCGCTGAGCTAGGAGACGATTTAACCCTTCCACTACGCCTTGCAGCGAGGCGAGGGAGACTCAAAACGAAGCGAGAAGCAAAGGCGAGGAGGGTAGACCGATTAGCACACGGCGATACAGCAATTGCCGGTCTCAAGGCTACAACATGCACACCGTCAATAGGGGCACAGTAACTGTTGGTGCCAAGCTTGGAAGTCAAACTGAGAGGCAGCTGAAGTTTTCGTGTATGTGGATCAGGGTTTGATAGTAGTGGTGATTTTGAGCAATTAGTATTACTACTAACTTTTACGTGAGCCTTGTATGCATATCTTAAGTCTTGCTACAGATGTTTTCAAATCATGCGTTAGTACTAGTACTAATATGACTACTACTTTGAGTACTAACTACTAAACTTCGGCGACGCCGATAACTCCTGCTGTCTCGCCGTCGCGCCGACGCCGACTCGAGCGCATCCCGGGCTCGAACTTCTTTACCCAGGTCTGACAAGTCCCGGACCAGAGCAAGCGAAAACTCATGCTCTAATTTTGAGCGATAGTGCATGCACAGACAACCTCACCTACCTCCAGCCTGCAGTTCACGTACGAGACCTTCTTCCTATCGAGACCACGGACATCCGCAGTTGTTTTGACGACGAGAACCTCTTACGCGACATCGTGGTTTAGCCTACTGCACATGAGGTCTACGCATTCGTACCCACGCTGAGTTCATCGCCGACAACGCCTTGTACTCGTTTATCAACATGTCCGAGTGTGTCGGCTACAACATGACGATTTATCTGACAGGCTACAACAAGACGAAGGCAACTGGTCGTGGAGAACTCCCGAACCCGGTGAACACCATCTTGGCTTCAGTGCTGGTGCCCCGTGTTTTCAGGTTCACAGCGCGCTCGAGACAAGCACCTGTCAGGCCGATAATAACACATCCACATCTCAAAACCGTGTCTCCAAACCTCATGCTTTCGAAGGAGGATGTCATCGCACGACAGGGAGAGCCGCTCATTGCTTGAATATCGCGCCTGTTTGTTGCGTCTGCTGAAGTCATCCGGAATTAGTAGCCATTCTAGTACTAATATTTTGAAGTCATGCGACTATTAATGTATTAGTTTAAGTTAGCTCTACTAATTCGCTGGAGCTCAAAGAATGCTTATGCTTAGTCTTAGTACTAAAAGTATTAGTACTATCGGAACTAATTGGCAGTCGACTATAAAAGCCTGATGCGGATGTATGGAGAATACCGACGGCTTCGGTACAGGGTAGGCCTCGTCGGCTCATATTAATACACGTCCGGCAGTTACTTTGCAATTTCATACTCCTCTGGGCATTTTCGAGACGCCATCGGCACGTGCTGATTTTTCGGGATACTCCGGTATAGAGGTGCGCTGGAATCACTTTCAATCTCGACGCAGAAGCAGTAAGACCTTTCCTACTACAACAACCACGGACTCAATGCTGAACAAGGCGAAGGATGCGGCGGAGAAGTACACGGGCCACGGAGACTCGCACAGCAGCAGCAGTCACGGCTCCGGCCACAACGGGCAGTTCCTCGTTCCACGACATCAAGCACAACGCCGAGAAGATGGTGATGAAGCATGCTGCCAAGAATTATGCCGAAGACCACGGCTTCTCCTCCAAGAAGCACCACGACAGTCAGGACGAGTCGATCCTTGACAGGGCCAAGGAGACTGTCGGCAAGTTGACGGGCCACGGCGACTCGCACTCGAACAGGAGGGACCACGAGGACGACTCCTTCATGGACAAGGCCAAGGAAACTGTGGTCAAGTACACCGGACACAGTGATTCGCACGGCCGTGGCGACTCGAACTCGCACAGCAAGAACCGAGATGACGACTCCTTCATGGACAAGGCCAAAGAGACTGTCGCCAAATACACCGGTCATGACGATTCGCACTCGCAGAACAGAGAGTATCAGGATGACTCACGCAACAGTGATCGCCAGGACAACTCGTTCATGGGCAAAGCCAAGGAGACGGTTAGCAAGTACACTGGACACGGCGACTCGCACGGCCACGTCGACTCTCGCAACAGAGACCAAGGACTGTCGACAAGTACAACCAGAGGCACTAAATGTTCAGCCACAGTGGTCACGTGAGTTCGGTCAGAAAGCACCAGATACTGTCCGCCCTTGTGAATCACAGCCATAGCTAGTTTCGCAACCTGTGGTGTTGTCCCACCGTGCTAGCGTCAAACTAAGGAAGCACCTGAGAAAACAACGTGCTCTTTGAACTTACTCAACGAAAATCTCTCATCCCGGCTGCCAGCAGTTGGTCTTGTACGGGACGAGGCTTGAAGGGCGGTGAGACCCGAGAAGACCAGCCTCACAATCGAATTCGACGTGTTGCCTCCAAGTCAGAAGCAATGGACGCTATCCGTGGAGCAATCGACAAGGCCACTGGCAGATCCAAGGGCAACGAAGACTCTGGTCCTGAGAGCAGCTCGACGTACCGCTCTTCCGACGCAGGAGGGGAACCTGACGTTGGCTCCAAGAGCTACTTGCGCGACACTGCCGGAGGGGAAAACGACTCAATCGACCGGCGCCCAAAAGAACCCAATGCTTCGTCCTTCTCGTCTCGTCAAGGTGGAGGTAGTGGATATTCCAGCGGATCAAGCGGCAGCGCTACGGGACTGGGAGGTGAGAGAAGTACGACGGGGTGCTCGGGAGGCTCCGGCCGCGACAATAACCCGAGCTACTCGAGTATGAGCGGCGATAACGACGACAGCTACGGATCATCGAGCACGACCGGCAACTACCCAAGTGGCTCGGAATCGGGACTCCACCACAATTCCAAGGAGCGTTCGCACCGATCGCGAAACAACGATGACGATGATGCTGATACCGGCGGGAGCTATTCGCGTGGAGGGGCTACTGGAGCCAGCATCGGGGACGACGAGACGGGAGACATGGGCGGCGGTGTCCACGGCTCTCGCGGGATGCGCGGCAGTGCGAGTCACTCGGGTCGCTCGAGCGGAGGCGGCGTGTCTGGCGGCAACCAGAGCTTCGGGAGCTACGCTTCGACTGACAACAACGACTAAAGCTGTTCCAGCCACAGCAGCTTTCTTCATATCCACTTTGACCGGCAAAAATGAATGAACTCCGAGGATCTTGCTTCGAGCAGATGAAAGACGGTCAGCTAGTGTGGTAGCAATGAAATCTATTGACTTTCAAGAATTTGGTTGCATGGTGTTCATCGTTTCCTTGCTGCTTAATTTTCTCCGATGAAGAAGGTAACGCGGAACGAGATGAGCTTCATTAACCAGCTCGAGACGAGTCACTGTATCTTGTCAAGCAGAATCTATTGTACTCGTGGTAGCATGCTGCAGCATGACAGTTAACGAAGCGATTGTCTCAAGCTGTAAACCTGCGGGCGTCAGCATTGCCCCAAGGATATCGCTGTTCGCAAAATTTCCATGCATTTCATCACTACGTTGTAGAATCTCAACGCATTTCACGCATTCGATAGCCCATTCAGTTCATCAAGAAGTTCACCCGGGGCCTTGGTTAAGATGTAGTAAACGAGAGGACTCACCTCGAGCTAGCAAATGTTTCATTTCGTATTCATGAAGACTTCTGCTGGCAGCGCTGCTTGAACGCACTGCGAGATCACGGATGACAGCAGTTGTTTGAACGCCACCTTTCACAACGTCCGGCCTTCGAACTGTGCGTGCCACACTGCTTCGGCGAGCTGTAGTACATTTTCTTGCGTCGAGCTGTTCCCGTAGTTCTCGATCAACTGCACCGTCGCCGGATCCAGCGGAACTGTATGAGGGAGATTGAGGATGGACCGTGCGAGAATATTAGCATCAACTCGCTTCAATACTGGGCTTGTTTTCTTCACTCCCACAAGATCAATCCAGAGAGACTTTCCATCAGTGACGATCACATTCGGCACGCGAGGATCTCCATGGACCAGGCCTTTCGAGTGGAGCTGCCATAACAGACCAAAGAGACCGTGCACTTCCTCTCGTGTCGTAGGTCGAGGCAGAGGAATCCCAACAGGAGATAGCAACAACGCCGCGCCAGCACCTGCACCAACCAGAATTTCAGTGACCTCTCCCACAGGGCTGATCGTCAAGCCTGTATCCTGAGCACCTGCTAACGCCATCTTCTCGTCGTAGAGACGTCCGATAGAGCGTTCCTCCACGATTTTTAATGCGAACGTCTGCCCATCTCGATCAAGAACCTTGAAAACGCGCCCATATGCGCCACGGCCGAGAAATGCATCGCCCTCCACCACATCAACGCCCAATAAAGAGCAGGCTTCAGTCAAACGCGTCACCCAAGGTGACATGCTCTCAGCAATGAACTTCTGAAACAACGATTTAGATCCCTTACTGACCCACGTTGTTTTCTCAACCTTGGAGATAGCCTTGTAGCTTTTGATCAACCAAAAAGAGCGGCGGTCAAAGAGAATAGCGCTTGCTCGCTCCTCGGGGCAAAAATTCTGCAGATAGCGCACCACTTGGCCAAACGCAGCTTCAGATAGTGTGAGCTTGCTTTCGAACAAAATGAGGCAGTCGAACAACGCTTCATCTGCTACTCCAAATCGAAATCCATCCCCGCGTGATATTCCATCGTTTGGTACTGGCTTCCGGCGAAACATGCCAGGGTGGGTCGCAAATCCATCCGGTTTGAGGTCTATAGTCTTAGTCACGAGTGGAGACTGAGATAGCCATTGATATCTCTCGCTGTTGACGAACACCATGCCATAGCTGCTCAATACGTCGTTGAAAAAGGGAGTAATGAAGACGTCAAACTCAGCTTCTTTTCCAATTGTACTGGCTTGAATCTGAATCTCCTCCGACCAAAATGGCTCGCCGTTCTCCATGGGTGCAGCTTCGATGATCGATCCGCTTTCTTTCAATCTCGTAAGCTCGATTTGACCCAAGGCCGCGTCACTGTAGGACTTTGGATCTTTGTGCGGTAATATGGCCACAATGTGCTCTAGCTGCACTTCAATGCGCTTTTGGCGAGCTCTCTCTTCTCGATGCGTCTCAAATGAACCTCTCAACGTCGGCATTGCCACGAGGAGCGCATGATCTTCATCCTTTCCGAGATCTGTCACTGGTGATGACGACTTGGGCAACGCCTGCTTCGCGTCGAAGGCCTCCTGGTTCGCGAAGACTGTGAGGTTGATCGCGTCAACGTCCGCGAGAGTGTTTGAGCACTTGAGCTTCACTGCATCTCGGAGGCGAAACACCTTGACATCAGCGTCGCAATCGACACAGCCGGTCGAAGTCACCGCGGTGCCTTCTTCATCCACCAGCTTGAACCACACCTCTCGCGTCATAGCGGCAGCAAATTCGAGAATCTGCCAAAGAACACTTGCGAAATAACCTCATCTGAGGTTTTATTCCTGACGAGTGCTGAGTGATGGTCACACACACACCCTCCTCAAGTCAATATACTTCAAGCAGCGGCTGGAGTTTCCAAGAGGTCTCGCGGAAACCGTAGTAGCGGACGTCGTTCTGGCCCCCGAGTAGCTTTCCACAGCCTCTGTGGCCTTGTCGAAACACCCAGTCATCTATACGTGGCAGCCAAGTGACGCAAAATGGAAAATAAGTGCTCCGTTGTCAGTGGCAGTGGCGAACTACGTGGTGTCCCATACGACCTCGGGTGGGTGAACTTCTTAATGGGTTATCGAATGCACAAAATGCATGGAGATTCTAGCAACAATACAACGTGTCGATGAAGTGCTAGCCGACGTCCGTGGGTTTGTAACCACGTCGTTAGTTGTACAGTACGCCGCAACACTTCAGACGGAAGAACCACATTTCGCCGGCGAAGATAAAGCAAGAACGAGCTGAGTGCAACCAGAGCAAAGGAAAATAAAATCCTTGCTACGATACTGACTGATACTCACTCTACGGCGGGGGCTCCCTGACTCGGGCAAGCGGCAACAAATCGGCTTCATGTTCACGAATCGTGGTGATAGCAGCTGCTCCGCTCGCACAACTACAAGCGAACACTACTCTTGCAACTCGAGAAAGCAATTCGGGTTATCAGGGCGTCGGCGGACTAGACGACGATAAGTTCTTGTAGAATTGAAAAGCAAATGCGTTTGGTGTTCGGTGAAATTTGTCGACACCTCATACCGTGGAAGTCAAACTAATTTCCGTTCAAATGCTGTTGGTCTAGCGCGATCCAGTTTTTGCTTGCCAGTACAGAAGTTGCTGGTTAATGAAGCTGGCGGCTTGCAATTCCGCTCCGCTTTGGCTCTTCATCGACGAAGAATAAAGCCGGAAAGGTGCAGCGAACGGGTACGGTTACTCAAGGAAAATGTTGAAAGTCGATAAAGTTTATTGATACTTCTACGACACTAGCTGGCCGTCTTTCACAGATCGATCCTCCGAGTTAATTTGCTTCTGGGTCAAGAAAGCTGTGGGGGCTGAAACAGACTTCGTCGCCGTTGTGGTCGAGGGGGGGGCATAGCTCCCGTAGCGCTGCCACCAGCCGTGCCATGCCCCCCCTCCACTCTAGCGAGCAGAATGACTTGCAATGCCGTGCATTCCTCCACAGCCGTGAACACCACCGCTTCTTGTTCTTAATCTTTATCCACCTGATGTAGCAGACGAACACCAACTTCCCAACCCCCGTGACGACAGCAAACTTGAACGTGCTCGCATTTAACAATATTCAACAGCGCTGGATCAGCGACAACTTCGTTCGAAAAGTGATCGTGCAGATCATTTGGGGTCCAAACAACCAGTCACCGAACAACAGCCAGTAACGTTATGAACTGGTACTCTCCGTCGTGGGTTCCTGCCAGAAAAACAACCACCCCCTACACGTATGAGAGCGAGCACCCCGACCCATGTCAAGCTAAACTCAGGAAGTTAACGAAGCAGTACCACTTAAATTATCAAATGAGTGAGAGATTCATGTCGACGGCTCCTTCTTCATTTCCAATTCTGAGTCCTGCGTGTCCTCCCGATCGCCGTCCTCCGCGTCCGAATCCTGCTCGTTCTCTGTGTCCGAATCCTGAGAGTCTTCCAAATTCTGCGAGTCCGAGAGTAGCACTTCTTCAATGTTCCCCACTGGTCCAGTTTCTACTACGATGACCAGCTTCTTGGGCCGGGTTACGGTGCATTTCCTGACCGGGCGGTTGCCTCTCCGGGGTGCAGGTTGTCGAGAGACCCACTCAACAGCGCCTTTGCCGCAATTGATCTTGACGCACGCAATGTCTGCATGGCCCCACTCCGAATTAGGTTTTGCCAGCGCTGTACAAAACAGCAGTAGGACTGACCAGTTCTCGCCCCATGCGCTGTCCAACCCAGCAATGATCCGACCCATCGCGGACATATCCAGAGGATCCTTCCAGTGCTTGCATTCGCAAAGAAAAAGATCCGTGCCTTCTTTGCTATCAGCAGCCTGCACATACACATCGCACCGATCCTGGTTGACTGCGCGAACGAGATGACCGAAGTTGCAACCGAAAGCGTTGGCGTCGAGAATGTACTTGGCCACTTCGCGTTCGGCGGACCCAAAAACGGAATCACCGTGTCTTGCAAACTCGCAGCGTTGTCCTCAAGGCCCTCTAGAACGCCTTGGATGCCGATGTCCATCTTCTTCCAGCGGCGGTTTTGAAATTCACCAATCAAGCAATCGAAAAACGCAGGAAAACGAATTCCTTGCACGCCATTTCGTCTCGACGAGCAGAAAACTGCATGAGCGACCATGTTCTCGAAGGTCTTGTAGTCGTTCGACGGCGCATGGTGGTTTTCACCAACGGAATAGCCCTTTCCGCCCAGGTAGTCCGAGAAGATTTGCATCACCGAGAACGAATTGCTCTGTACCGTGCTGTAATAGCCAGAGTTCTTTCCGCCTAATAAGGCAAGATAGAGCAGAGCATCCTCCTTCACTGCCGGAAATCGACACATCGGGCGCCAGTATTCGTTCCCACTCTTCAGTAGTCCCTTACTCAAAGTCAACTCCGTAAGATGTTTGTCCACCAAGTTCGCGAAGTGTAAGTGCATACTGGCGGCTCCCACTTTTCTTCTTTTGCTTGGAGAGGTTGCGATTACCCTGCTAGCCTTTCGTTTGGCAGGCGGTTTGCTTTCCCCACGAGACACTTTAGCTGCCGGAATGGGTTCAATACTCTCCGCAATTGTGTACGAGATTGCCATCAGCTGCGCCTCTTTCCCCTGGTTCAACTTCATGAAACCCTTCTTCTCGATAGCCTTTCGAGCTACATGGTCGAATGCCGTATCCAGTAAATCGGGCAAGTTTAGAGCGTCCATACCTTTCTCGTTCGCGTATTTAATCACTTTGTCGAAGAAATTCCGAGCAAACCTCCCATGAGAATGTCTCACAATCCATAGTAAAACAGGCCATCGTGTTTCCACTTCCGACCAGGTTTTGTGTACCTCACGAGTCTGCAGCATGAGTTGGTAGCGAGGAAACCGGGGAACCAGCACCATAAACGTGTACTTCTCATTATAACGCTGACTTGATTGTTCAACCAAATCACTGATCTTCGAGTCGGTACCCATCACGATAACTAGAAGCTGGCAGACACGAAACACGTTGCGCTGAAAGGCTGTTAATTTTTTCCATCCGGTCTTGTGCTCGGAAGATTATTTCTTACAGCGATGTCTTTCACAAACGATTGCTTCGCTGACGTCGGCATTGCCACGAGGAGCGCATGATCTTCATCCTTTCCGAGATCTGTCACTGGTGATGACGACTTGGGCAACGCCTGCTTCGCGTCGAAGGCCTCCTAGTCCGCGAAGACTGTGAGATCCGATGGGGCAATCCCTGCGAGGTGACTGTCCGTGAACTTGTCCTTCACCGCATCTCGGAGCGCATCCACGTCTTCATCACTTACGCGAACGGCACCCGATGCCAGCGAATTGCCGCTAACGCCCTCAAGCAGGAACCATTTCCGCGCCATCGCTTCGGAAATCGAAAATGACTGTCAAGAACACTCACGAAATAGCTTTACCGAGTTTTTAAATCCGTGTTAAAAACAGTACTTAGATCTGCAACTTCATTTTACCACTGCTGAGTGATGGTCAGTGAACCAGGTCACGAGCACTCAGACTTCAGCCTTGTGACTCGGCCTTCTTCACTTGAACCACACCTCTCGCGTCATGCTAGCAGCAAATTCGAGAATGACTGCCAAAGAACACCTGCGAAATAGGTAACCTCATCTTGAGGTTTTGCATCACTCAGTCGAGTGATGGTCATGACCCTCCTCAAGCCGGACTGACTAAACTTTTTTTTAATTTTAATTAAATTTTAGTTTTGCTTCAAGCAGCGGCTGGAGTTTCCAAGAGGTTGCGCGGAGAGAAACTGTAGGGACGTCGTTCTGGCCGTTCGAGTGCGGGATACCTGCGACTCGAGTATGAGCGACGATAACGACGGCAGCAACGAATCATCGAGCCAGACGACCGGCGACTACCGAAGTGGCTCGGAATCGGGATGCGACCACAGCCGATGCTGATGATACCGGCGGGAAATACTCGAGTGGAGGGGCTCTGTGGCCAGTGTCGGGAACTTCGAGACGGGAGACATGGGCGGCGGCGTCCACGGCTGTCGCGGAATGCGCGGTAGTGCGAGGTCACTCTGGTCGCTCGAGCGGACGCGGCATGTCTGGCGGCAACACGAGCTTCGGGAGCTACGCTTCCGCTGACAACAACAACTAAAGCTGTTCCAGCCCGTTATTTTCATGTCCACTCCGACCAGAAGAAGTGAATGAACTCGGAGGATCTTGCTTCGAGCAGATGAAAAATGCCCAGCTTGTGTCATTGGAAGGACTTTATTTTTTAATTTTACTCTGCTCTGATTGCACACAGCTCGAAATATGCTGTCTTCTTCCGTCTGAGTGTTGCGGTGTACAACGAACAAAACGATTGTCTCAAACTGTGAGCCCACAGCATTACCGCCCATGTATTTCATCGACACGTTGTAGCATCTCCACGCATTTCGTGCACTTGATGACCCATTCAGCTCATCAAGACGTTCTTCCAATGGATGGCACACCCGATAAGTCCCGCCGCTTCTCGTTGAACTTTCTGCTTCACATGGCTGACACGCTTGAGAAGAATGAGCTTTCTCGACAAGGTCAGCAACTAGACCAGCATGTGAAGTGCTTGGACACAAACACTTCAAAAACCTAGAGGCAAAGAGATTCATTGTCACGAGGCGGAAACACTCTTGTATTATACAAGTTCGGGATACGGAACAAGGATTGCAAACTGCTTGATGGCGTGAGGTGTCTTCTTTGTGAAAGAGTCGTAGTAGAGTGGTGGAAGCAAAATGAAGAGTCGATTGCCTTTCGGACCCAGTTTCGCCAAATGCCTTTGATGACATGCTTTCTTCCCACAGTCAGTTGGAATCCACCGAACTGCGGCATCCACGCATCAATTGCGGTGTCCGAGGCACGTGCAACTGGTTTGCAAGTTGACCGACTTCTACCCGCTCTGCCATTATCGGATTCTGCGATGACCGTGGAATGTCGATTGTTCCTCTATTCAACGTTTCGCGTTTGCGTTTGGTATTGCCATGAAACAACTCCCGGTACTCAAAATGCCCATCGTGCTGCAATTATTGCAAGCAATAAAGCTCGAAGATGCATCCGCACAGCGAGTGGATGAGCGAGTTTGCACCGCTCGAGCAGAGAAAGCTTAGCAACCTAGCGCGATCCGACCCCCACTTCATTTGAACAATCGTTTTCTTCGCTAATTCTGATGCATACACAACTTCCGACCGTCGATACGGTTCTTGGTTGCGGATGTGGATCAGAGTCTGAACGATCTTGGTCTTCGAGTTATTCTCCGAGTTGACGGACACCCACATAATGCAATCGTCGAGAGAGCAACTCTGGCATGCAGACGCCAGCAACTTAGAAGGGGCTGTTTCAGTGTCTTGGAGTACCTGACGAGGCACACCACCCAAACACTCCAATCGATTCTTTCATTGTCTTGAGCGTCTGGATACATCTTGAGTTCTTCTTTAATCCACAATGGCATGTGCAGTACATCTGGAATCGGAGGCTGTTTCTTGAGCTCACCAATGAAATCTCGCCGCGGCGAGCTTGCGAGAAGAACTGAACAGCGCCGGTAGGGAAGTCCAGGAATACTTGCTGGGTCCATCGAATCCACAAGGCACCACAGATCATGTGACCAAAACTGTCGGTTGGACTTGTCAGGAAGTGCCTTGCAGGTGAACATCGTCGTTCCATCAAAGTAGAAATTCCCCTCGCTGTAAAAAAGCAGCACTCGCTTCTTCTCCTTGATCAATCTCCACATGACATAGTAGATGAACAACGACTTTCCAACCCCACGCGTGCCCGTGACGACAGCATACTTGACCATGTCCACGTCTGGATTTAAAGTTCCTGGTCGGCGATCACTTGGTACGAAGAGCGTCTCGTTAGCGGCAGCAACGACGAAAACTCCAGCCAAATCCCCGACTTGGTCAACCGTCAGGAATTGTGAGAAGAACGGATCACTGCAGTGATCGAAAAGACCATCTTCGGAGAAAATTGGAGCCGAGGTCAACGGCTCCGGAACCTCCACCAGCACGTGCACATGGCCATTTCCAGCAGCACTTTCTGCACCACTCACTTCGACCAGGTCTCCACTACCCAGCCCGACAGCTTGTAACTCGTCGCCCGTACACTGTAGACGTTTAAAGTCACTCGTGCCTCGCACACCTTTAAGCTCTTTCTGCAGCCACGGACCGCGGCCCTCGTCTTTCTGCGCCAGGAGAGCTTCACCTCACGATTGATGTCTTCATTCTTTGATATGATCGCCTCCTTCAGCGCGGATACCGACGCACCCTCGTCGATGTATATCTGCAATGCGCTTCCCGGCGACACACAAACGATCGCACAGGAGAACTTCATCTTCTTGCTTTGGCGGATTCTCGAATGAGAGAAAATAGTGAATTTGCCAGATCAACTTCCATCAGGAAATTCCTCAGGACAGTACGAGCTGAGAGAGCGCTCCATTCCAAAGTACGATGAATTTAACAGTGTGTGTTAAATTACCCACATATCTCACGAACACCAAACGCATTTGTTTTACATTTCTGGAAAAACTCCCAACACGAGAAAGCAGCGTTCTTGCACAGGTACAACGGCAACGCGTCCGCTGTATTTTTTGACCTTATGGGCGGAATGTGCTCGCCATCGATACAAATAAAATGCAAGTCGATCGACCAGGCCCCTGGCCTCTCACACAGCTTGCAACGTTTGTCTTAGAACTCTGCGGCTCCTTGCTAAAAGTACTCGTACCACAAGACCTCACACCCGAGGATAAGGAAACAGATCCAATGCAGCCTTCGTTTGTCGGCACTAAGCAAACCTCTGTGCAAACACAATTTCACTCGTAGTCAGCGGATCCGTAGTCTTTGTAGATTTGGAAGCCTCCGGGCATGTTGCCTCCACACGAACGGCCAGAACGACGTCCGCTACAGTTCTCTCCATGAAACCTGTACGCACCGCCGTCCATGCCTCTCATGCAGTCGTCTCCGGTGCGGACTCCAGTCAAGCAGCTCGAATAGTTGTCGTTGTCATCGTTGTCGCTCGAACTTTCTTGGAACGCCCCAAGACCACATCTTGCCGACCCAGCTCCTACTTGCAAACAAAAGGGCAAAACCAGCAGCATACAAACGGAAATTGTGCTTACCCGTCGGGGACGCCGCCGCCCATGTCTCCCGTCTCGTCGTCCCCGATGCTGGCTCTAGTAGCCCCTCCACGCGAATAGCTCGAGTAGTTCCCGTCGGTATCGTCGTCGTCGTTGTTGTTTCTCTATCGGTGCGAGCGCTCCTTGGAGCTGTGGTGGAGTCCCGATTCCGAGCCACTTGGGTAGTTGCCGGTCGTCCGGCTCGACGATCCGTAGCTGTCGTCGTTATCGCCGCTCATACTCGAGTAGCTCGGGTTGTTGTCGCGGCCAGATCCACCCGGGCATCCCGTCGTGCTTCTCTCACCTCCAACTCCCGTGGCGCTACCACTTGATCCGCTCGGATAACCGCTGCCTCCACCTTCACGAGACGAGAAGGACGAAGCGCTCCACGGATACTTTTTAGAGGCAACACGTCGCAAGTTTCACCGTGCATGCCATTTTAAGTGCGATTATAAAAATCTCTCTCCTTTTTTCGTTCGAGAATTCGCGTGCTTGGGGAAAAGAGATGAAGCTCTACTGTGCAATTGTTGTTGTTGGCGTGGCGGGAAGCGCGTTCCCAGTGGAAATCGACGAGAGTCAGACGGTGGGAGACTTGACAGAGGCGATTAAGAAGAAGAGCGATGGGGGTAATCACGACACCTTTGCCGAAGCTCAAGCTCTTCCTGGCGAAGAAAGACGAGGGCTGCGGTCCGTGGCTGAAGCAGAAAGAGCTGAAAGGTGTACGCGACACGAGTGACTATACGCATCCGGAGTTTACGGACGCGGAGTTACGAGACGTTGGACTACGTAGTGGAGAACTGGTCGAAGTGAGTCGGGCAGAAAGAGCTGCTGGGAATGGTCATGTCCACGTGCTGGTGGGTGTTCCAGAGCAGGATCAAGTTGAGCAAGTGCAAGGTTCATTTGAGACGTTTCGAGAAAATAGTGCTCGCCAAAAGCGCATTGAAGTGCAGCTAGAGCACATTGTGGCCATATTACCGCACAAAGATCCAAAGTCCTACAGTGACGCGGCCTTGGGTCAAATCGAGCTTACGAGATTGAAAGAAAGCGGATCGATCATCGAAGCTGCACCCATGGAGAACGGCGAGCCATTTTGGTCGGAGGAGATTCAGATTCAAGCCAGTACAATTGGAAAAGAAGCTGAGTTTGACGTCTTCATTACTCCCTTTTTCAACGACGTATTGAGCAGCTATGGCATGGTGTTCGTCAACAGCGAGAGATATCAATGGCTATCTCAGTCTCCACTCGTGACTAAGACTATAGACCTCAAACCGGATGGATTTGCGACCCACCCTGGCATGTTTCGCCGGAAGCCAGTACCAAACGATGGAATATCACGCGGGGATGGATTTCGATTTGGAGTAGCAGATGAAGCGTTGTTCGACTGCCTCATTTTGTTCGAAAGCAAGCTCACACTATCTGAAGCTGCGTTTGGCCAAGTGGTGCGCTATCTGCAGAATTTTTGCCCCGAGGAGCGAGCAAGCGCTATTCTCTTTGACCGCCGCTCTTTTTGGTTGATCAAAAGCTACAAGGCTATCTCCAAGGTTGAGAAAACAACGTGGGTCAGTAAGGGATCTAAATCGTTGTTTCAGAAGTTCATTGCTGAGAGCATGTCACCTTGGGTGACGCGTTTGACTGAAGCCTGCTCTTTAGTGGGCGTTGATGTGGTGGAGGGCGATGCATTTCTCGGCCGTGGCGCATATGGGCGCGTTTTCAAGGTTCTTGATCGAGATGGGCAGACTTTCGCATTAAAAATCGTGGAGGAACGCTCTATCGGACGTCTCTACGACGAGAAGATGGCGTTAGCAGGTGCTCAGGATACAGGCTTGACGATTAGCCCTGTGGGAGAGGTCACTGAAATTCTGGTTGGTGCAGGTGCTGGCGCGGCGTTGTTGCTATCTCCTGTTGGGATTCCGCTGCCTCGACCTACGACATGCGAGGAAGTACACGGTCTCTTTGGTCTGTTATGGCAGCTCCACTCGAAAGGCCTGGTCCATGGAGATCCTCGCGTGCCGAATGTGATCGTCACTGATGGAAAGCCTCTCTGGATTGATCTTGTGGAAGTGAAGAAAACAAGCCCAGTATTGAAGCGAGTTGATGCTAATATTCTCGCACGGTCCATCCTCAATCTCCCTCATACAGTTCCGCTGGATCCGGCGACGGTGCAGTTGATCGAGAACTACGGGAACAGCTCGACGCAAGAAAATGTACTTCAGCTCGCCGACGCAGTGTGGCACGCACAGTTCGAAGGCCGGACGTTGTGAAAGGTGGCGTTCAAACAACTGCTGTCATCCGTGATCTTGCAGTGCGTTCAAGCAGCGCTGCCAGCAGAAGTCTTCATGAATACGAAATCAAACATTTGTTAGCTTGAGGTGAGCCCACTCGTTTACATCTTGACCAAGGCCCCGGGTGAATTTCTTGATGAGCTAAATGGGCTATCGAATGCACAAAAGGGTGAAGATTCTACAACGTGTCGATGAATGTATGGTGTTTGCGAACAGCGATATCCTGGGGCAATGCTGACGCCCGTAGGTTTACAGCTTGAGACAATCGCTTCGTTAGCTGTCACGAAATTTATTTTCAGAGCTAAGACACAATGTCAGTGGAGGTGTGATTTTCCAACAATTGAAAATTCGATAAGCTATATATCGGCAAATATACCAATTGCGAAAGGTATTATACTTAAGTCAAGAGTGACAAATACCGTAAGCACTGTATGAAATAATACCTGAAGAAACTGATAAAATACATGCATGTTGCCTGTGTCGTCACCCCATCACCGTAAGTGCGAAATATATTAAGCTTGCATGTTGCATGAAGGTGCAGCTGGCTCAGCCCGAGGAGTGGTGTTTTTTTTTAATTAAAAAAACGAACGCGGTCCCGTTGACTCCGGAAACTTAAACTTAGTAAACACCCTCAAGTTCGTAGACAAGTACAAGTAATGTCCAATGCTTGTCAATTCGTTGTGCTTGCTTGGATCGACGCTGCACTGTTTGGGCCAGAGGCCAGTCGTGACACCCCAGTGTGCTCTTCCATCCCCTGTTTAACGATGTCGCTGTCTGTAACGAGAGTAGGAGGGACTTGATAGTGAAAATATAGTTAGTAGGATCACACGATACCAATACGGTGAGATAACTGGTATGCTCTTTTCCTGGAGAAAGGCATCGTCAATGAGAATCAACCCCGAGAAACGTCCGCAAGGTGGCCTCCTGTCGTTTTAGCTGCTGTAGAAGACTTTGTCCAAGCCCACCCAACTTTCTACATCGAGGAGTTGCGTGAGTACGTGACCATGAACTTTCTCGGTGTGTCTACGGTCTCGACAGCTACGATATGCAGGGTACTCAACTTCGATCTCAACCTTAGCCGAAAGGTGCTTTCGAAAGCGGCTCGCGAAGCCGCACCTGCTGAGATTGAAGGATACCGGGCCAAACTGCTGCCGATTTTCTCCTTCGCAGAGCATCTCGTTTTCCTGGACGAGACTGCTAAAGACGGACGTCACGCTCAAAGGCGCTATGGCTGGTCGAAGAGGAATACCAGAGCGACAGTCAAGATGCCGTTTCGCCGAGGCAAGCGCCTGTCGATTATCGCTGCACTTGATATGCATGGGTTCTTCGCTTGGGAATCAACGGAAGGGACGTTCACAAGGGAAAAGTTTCACGCTGCTTTTCTGAAGCACGTGATTCCTCGCCTCAACCCGTGGCCACTACCTCGCTCCATCGTCGTAATGGACAATGCCAAGATCCACGCTTATCCGGAATTGCAAGATGCGATCCACCAGTGCGGGGCTCGGCTCATTTTCCTACCGCCCTACTGCCCGCAGCTCAACCCGATCGAGTCATGCTTCGGGCTTCTGAAGCGTTGGCTCCAGAAGCACGCCTACTTGGTGTTCCAGCTATACCCGGATCGCGTACTCGACGTCGCGATGCGTGCGTGTACGCGACGCGAGGACAATGGATGTTTGGCGCCTTTCACCATTGTGGCTATATGGCTACAGGTATACGACACCAAACGTTCGATGAGCTTATGCAAACAAGCAGTCGAAATGAGTAGATCGCCGTGAAGAATGTCTAGCAATGCAGATGACGTCGGCTTTCCTAGTTAACAATATATTCGCTATCTTTGATCATTCGTCCGACATATCCGACGCCAGCATGTGGGTGGCCATCACCACGGACTTAACTTAGCCCATTGATTCATCTTCTTGGTGATCCTCGTCCTCCATGGCGGCATTTGACGGCTGCGATGGCGTGAAGTCGTGGTAGATACCGCGCGAAAAAATGTCGTGGTCGGGTAACCCAATCGCACGACGCAGTGACAGGATATCGACTTCAACAGGCATCCACAGCCCATTCAATCGGATCTTGATCACCGCAGTCTGCTCCGTAGTTTCGTGCGCATGCTCCAGTCGCTGCAACGCCTCTCGTTGACGGTCCAGCTCGAGCGCCTGCGCGGCCGTATAGTCCGTTGGCACTTCAAAGGGAGCTGATTCAGGTCTTCTAGCATGCACTACGTCAAGATGATGTGATGTGATTGCACCAAATTGAACCGCATTCGCAGCTTCATAAGCCATTCTCTGCACGCGAGCCTGCTCCACTCGACGTGAAGTTGCGCGATGGAACTGCTCAGGTTGAGCTGCTCGCTGAACGTAGAGGAAGGCCTCAAACCGAAAGTCCCCAATTTGACGTAAGTCGCCCGGCGTCAGGAGTCTCCAACGCTACTGAAGAGTTGCCAGGAAGTTCTCCGTGTTGAGCTCTACAAACTTGGCTTGGGAATCATTCTTGGCTCTCTTGAGGTAGACCGAAGTGTCGTCAGGAAGTAACAGAGCCCGTTTGGGCGCTTCAGGGCCGCTCATGATCGCAGCAAACTTGGCAAGACACTTTTCCCGGAAGACAGCGTACCCTTCGCCGACTTCAAACGCCACATCACACTTCCATCCACCTCGTGCTCGTCCAAGTGGCTCTCCCACTCTCACAACCAGTACGGCGCTAGCTCTGGTTGGAAGCGTACCGGGGCCTTCCTCCGGGGATCTCAACGCATCGACCGCCCAAGGCGTCAAGTCGGGGCCATGTTGAGAGCTCACATAAGGTTCAGGCTGCGTAACACCACTAGTGGCAACGCGAGACCGGGGTTCAACGCGAGCTTGGGGGTTGGCTGCGGCAGCATCGTCAATCTCCATGGTGACCCCCAAAAACGATATAGATGGTTGCGAAAGGCAAGAAGCACCAATGGCAGGAAGACTGTGAAATCCAAAGTGATATGTGACCTACCGTCGATAAGCTTTCCTCTATATCCAGTAGCAGCACAACAAGAGCAAGCATCAATACTAGCAAGTTACAAATAGCACAGCCATATCGTACATCATTGCGCGAGGACGACTCATCATTCGCCACTCAGGGCCAGCATTTTCTTCATCATCTTCTTGTTCTTATCCTTCTGCTGCTGGTGCTTCATCGCTGTCGGGGACGACGAGGTCTGGGCAGGCGACGATTGACATGAGGCTTGACGGACGTCGATCAGCCCACATCAGCCGTGTGAGCAAAATGCTCTTGCTTCAGCACCATGCTCTTCTTCTTCACGCTGAGCATCTCAATCTTGCAAACGCCTCCTTGATGGTCCATGCAAGAGCTCCCTTCGACGCATTCGCGTCCAGCTCAGTCACCTCGCTGGTCTGCTGGAGCGTGTACGCTCGACGAAGCTCTAGTGGCTCTCCTGCTTAGCCTTCCTCAGACCTCGATCGCGATCTTGGCTGCATCCACACTCTTTGCCTGCAGCATGAAAGAAACCAGCGCTTCTAGCGCCACCAGTCGATTCGTGGTGAAGGAGCCGTCGGTGGAGGCGGCCATGTCGGACCAGTTGGCGTTATTGCTGTCCTTGCAGCACACGGCCGTGGGCACCCTTGATGATCAGCCTCCTGACTTGGACTTCTGCTCCATGACAGCGCGGGTCGAACCTTGATCCTGCCGAAGTCGTCCAACACGTTGGGGGCACGCCAGCGCCGCTGCGTCAGCTACTGCTGGCGAGGGGGGACGATCGATTTGTGCCTCCGATTTAAATTAACCTAGTACTGCGGAGGGTCCGATTTGTATATCTGACCCCCTCAGAGATGTCGAGCTAAAACGGGCGGCAAAAAGCTTGAAAACCACAATAATGTTGACCCATCCGGGCACAAACAGCATTCACTTATCTGACAAAAACGTAGGAAATTCGTGTTGCAGAATGCTATTGGCTGAAACTGTTTCATGCTACAGAATCCTATTGGATGGAATTGTGGCGCTGCTCCGTGGTGTGGGCGGTGAGTGCTTCGGCGCAACATACCGCTCACCGGCGCCTCGCGTTGACGGTGAGAGTGAAAGCTGGTCCGCTTTAATACGGTGAAGAAAGAAGTATGGGAGCTATACTTCTTGTCGGTGCTAAAAATCTGTTTGCAAGCATCTCGAACGTCCTTAGCTGTAGCATCCAGTGCCTCCGCCGATGCCGCAGTCGAGCTCTTGGTCACATCGGAGCTGGTGTTGTTGGCCGCCACCGAGCCTTTGTTGTTGGTCACCACCGACCGGGCACCGCCGAGCTGGTGCTCTTGGGCACCGTCGATCGGCTAATGCAGGTCGCTGTGGAGCCGCTGCTCCTATTCACTACCACCAAGCCGCTGGTGTTGGTCACGAAAGTGGCGCTGGTACCGAGTTGCTGCAAATGACCACGGCCGTGCCGCTGCTCTTGGTCGCCGGTAAGTGACTGATGCTGCAGGCTATGGAACTTGTGCGCTTAGTCAAGGGCGAGTCGCTGCCACCGAGACGCTGCTCTTGGTCGCGGGCGAGTTGCTAGTGCTGCCCACCACCGATTCGCTTCCCTTGGTCATGCCCGTGCTTCTGTCCTTGGCCATCGCCAAGCCGCTCGTGCTGCCCACCACCGAGTTGCTGGTCACAGCCGAGATGGTGCTGTTCGTCACTGCGGAGTCGCTGCTACCGACCACCACTTGTTACGATCCAGGTACCGGCCAGCGCCACCGTGTGAACGCTGCCGGAGAAGACGGCCACAAGAGGTGTAAATGCAAATACACGCAACTTGTTCTTGGTCTCTCGCCTTCTCTTCTCCCTGGTTCTGCTTCTTCTCAACCTTGCTAATTCCAGACTGAGCTCCTACTCATTCAAGCTAGATGCAGTGGCACTACCAGCCACTCAACTACTTCAAACCCTTTCTGCATACCTCCCTTCTCTCCAGCCTCGTCCCTCCAAACATGGGGCAACGCCTGCTCTGTCGCTCTCTGCGACGGCTTCCGGTGCGCCAACGGCTGCAACCGGAGCCGAATCGCAACACCACGCAGTTTGGGCTGCTGCTGGGCGCTGCGATGATCTTGGGCGGCACATTGACTTGTGTCGAGATCCCGTAACCAGTCAGTCCTACGATGAAGTAACACTGCTGATTGGATAAAACTGGGTGCAAGCCAAGTGCAACAGATTGGTACTGCCAAAGCCAGCTCCAAGATCAAGGAAGCGACCGCGAGGAATACGATCGCGCAGAAGCAGTCGGGGTCCAAGCAGATGCAGGCCCACCATCCCTAGAAGGATCAGAACAAGAAGAAGCTTGGGCCTGCAACATGGATCATGTTCTGCACTGGGAGAAAGCCCAACCTGGCGTCTGTGGTGAGCGTGGGTTCGTCCGACCCGCGATGGACCGACTGGGTGTGTAGGATGGCATGAAGGCTCGCTCAGGACGCTGTGCTCCGTGAGACTACTGTCAGCAAGGAATGCCTACCGAGTCAACAACTCCCCACCGGGCGCACGAATGGTAAGAACAGCGGGACCGTGATGAATGCTATGGTGTTGGTGGTTCGAGATGCAACTAACTCCTATTTCTTGCGTTTTCTGTGTCGAAATGGAACAGAGCGGGCTTCTGGATCAGCATCATGAAGGGCCTGCCGGATTCGCCTCAGAGTGGTGACTGCTCTCTCCGGACGCTGCTTGTGCGAGTGGGTACACGGCTTCAGGGCCACGTTTGACATGCCCAGGTTATAGAGACGATCAGCGTCATCTTGGTTTTCTGGCCGCTGCATTTCGGCGCCGATATCGGTCTCAACGCCGTTGGTTAGATGTCGGACGAGTACGCACCACTCAGAATACATCTTGCGCTTGGCAGCAACGAAGTCGGAGGAATGCAATGATCGAAATGGGGGGTAACCAGTGGATGGATTGCCCAGCCACCACAACCTCCATACTCCAAGCGCGTCTAGCTGAGGAAAATCGAAGTCCTCGGGCATTCTGTGGAATCGTCCATCAGATGGCCATTGATAGGCCGTGTTGCCTGACTGCTGAGGTGACGTCTCCAGCTGCTCGATATCTTGAGATCGCCATAATCCCGCCTCCTGCAGAAGTGATCGTATCGTGGCGCCAAGTGTTTCTCGTGTAATGCTTTCACGGCCAACGCACCGCTCCTCCAGCAGCTTGCCAAAGCCGTCCAGCAGTACGTCAGGCAGCTCCTTCAATGCGGTCCGGGTCTCGGCATGCTGCTGAAAGAGCTCAATATGGGGAGGTATTCCGGTTGGCCGCATCCATGAGTTTGCCCCCGTAAAAAGAAAACCTTGCAGTCTGGTCAAAACGTCGTGGTTGCGGAAAATGTAAGACGACAGGAGCTGATGTTTCCGCGAGAGATGATCAATTAAGAAGTCCGCATGAGTTGCCAGGGATGCCAAACAGAGAGTCAACACTGGTGCGATATGAGCATCATTCTTCATGGCCGGAAACATTTTCCCCACGCAGTCCAACACGAACCCGTTCCTCGGGTCTTCGAAGTGCGGCGGCAACACTGCAAAGTGCGAGCTGTTCTGCGGCAGCCCAGCTACAACACGGCCCAAGTACTGGTCACCAGCCGCTTCATATCGAAAATAGCGGTCCTGTACGCCACCCAACGACCAGCCACACCGCAAGCACACGCTAACGATAGAGGGACCGCCTGTACTTCCACTGCTCGCGTAAGTAGCGACCCCCTTTCAAATAGAATGGGTCCCGTATATATTCTGCCCCCTAATCTCCTCGAGCATTTTGCCGAGTGTCTCGCCGAACCGCGACTTCTGATTCGAACCAGGAAAAAGCTTGCCAGCCTCCAGCGTTGGGTTAGACGCTGGGTATACTCCGATGACGAGCACCCAGCAGCATGATGGCTGCATGGGGTTCGCGTAAATGTGTCTCGGGTCCTTGTGGCCGCTTCCTTCTTGGTTTGTTTTCGTCTTGTGAAGCACACATCCAACGCTATCGTCCGCCCACTGCAAATGCGAAAGGTGCAGAGTCTCCGCTGATTTTGAACGGCACATGAGGTTTCATTGAGAAACCAAGAAAAGATGCGCGAAGCCATTATCGTTGAGCGCAAGTGTACGCTCAGCCAGTAGAGTGTACAGCGAAAATGTTAACGGCTCCTTTCCTGGCTTGCGGTCACGTCCAGCTTGGTCGTTATCGGCTTCAACTCTTTTGAGCCCTCGGAAAAACGTTTTGAGGTCGTCTAGATACTCCAAAGGGAGGTCAACTCGCTTTTGGCGATAAACGTCCTTCAGCGCACTACGATATCCACTTAGTGTTGATACCTTAAGGCCACCTCCATTCATCTTGTGCAACAGGAAATCTTCAAAATGCGCAGGTGTAAACGCAGAGAGGTTGATGCTGCCGTCTTCATCGAAGAAACTGTCAGGAGACTCTTGTGATTGACGAATCCAGGCAGATAATCCCTTGATGTAGCTGCGGTATGCCTTCTTCGTGTTGGGAGCAGTGCAAGCACTCCGCACTTGTTCGGCATCTAGTTGGCCGGGGACTGGGGTGGCAAAGGCTGCACGCGCGCCACGACAGACCGTAGGGCGATCTGGAAGGGCGGGGTGCCCGTCGCGGCTTGACATGCTGTACGATGGGAGAAGGGAGAGTTCTAGCTTCTTGATACGGGGAAATCGGAGTGAGAGCGCCAGGTTGCAGAGCCTGTGCCCTCATTTTTAGCCTATCAATGGACAAGAAAGATGTAACCAGGTGACGGCTATCCGTTCTCCGACAAACTCGTTGTCAACAACGCACCCGTCTTGTGGCTGAAAAGGGGAGGCGATCAAAATACCATTGACGGAATTTAGTAAGACATTTTGGTTACGCTGGCATTGATTTTGCTATAGTGGTGTTACTAGAGTTGGAGAATGGGCATTGTTTGGCTTCGGGTTGCTGTGTGAAAGTCTCACGGGATATTTGGCAGCGCAGAATTTTGGCGAATGGGAAGGAAACGGCGGATTTGTCGGCTACGAAATCAGGCTGATTTGCCACAACACGCATTGCTTACAAACGTGAAGATTATTGACCCCCTCTCATTCCGAATGATAGTAAAAACAGCGGCGCATTTTCCTACGATCCCATACAAACAAGTAGATGTCGACTACGAAACAGCGACAATCAAATTTGGTAGGGGCCTCGCAGTATGGTCAGAATCCTTTATGCCTACAAACTCTGTATAACACGATTGAAATGTAAACTGAATCATCCTTTATGACTAGTATGGCAGCAAGCTGCCAGCATCGTCACGGCGATTGGTCGCCTCAGTTGCTAAGGGGGCAATGCCGCAAAATCTTTTTTCAAAAACAATATTTTCCGCACGGCCCCCCCTGAACAGCATATGCGATAACTTAGGTGAAGATCAAACCGGTTCCAAATCTAACAACGGAAACAAACGAAAAAGCACGTCGACGCCGTTCGCCGGCAGCAGCAGCAATTGCCGAGGAGGTGAGCGTCTACCGCGACCCACGACAGCAGCGGTAGCTGCACTACACCCTAATGCTCACGTACCGCCCTGTTTCGACGTTCTTCAGCCTCACCCGATGCCCAAGGACGCCAGAAAGCGAGCAACCAAAGCCGGCATTAACTCGGACCCCACCAGCTGTCCAAGGAGGCCACGACGCCAGCAACCCTCCACCAAGAAGAAGGCAGTTCACTGCAATGCCAATACCGTGGCCAGTGTTCCAACGAGAGGGCATTCAAGCGTAATGGAGAGCGACACTGGCTCTTTGCGGAGCATCGCGATCACCAGAACGCTTTGCAGCGTGATCGCTACCACCGAGTCTCAAAGGAAAACAAAGAGAGGTCCTCCAAGCGCGCACCGTCGTCGACGCCAAAAGAGAAAAAGAGAGAGAAGCGACCAAGACGTGGAGAAGGACCCAAGGCAGCTGCAGCGTTGACTTCAAAGAAGAAAAAGAGAGAGAAAGATGCAAGACGCGAAGAAGGACCCAAGGCAGTGGCAGCGTCAACTTCAAGCGAGAAGAAAAAGGAGATGAGACCAAGTCGGGCAGAGCAGCCGAAGGAACATGCAGCATCGACGACTCGGCTGGGTTATCTCGTCTGCGCCAGCGCAAGCGACGCAAGTACCGACCAAGGAGAGCTATCTACGATGAATAACCATCTTCTTTCTGTCGGCAACGATGGGCCGCAAGCAGCGGCACTTCATCGAGTGGGTGATATGGATACGGTTCCGGACGCTGACGCTGCGGTGCGACCGCAACCGTCGCTGTGTGTCCAGCATGGTATTGCTACCATGCAATCTCACCAGGTGATCTACATCGTGGTGCAAGCAATGCCAATGTCATGGAGTACCTCACACCAGACGTCCGTGCTACAACTACCAACGTCGAGCTCCTGTAGCTGTTCTTCGTCCCGTGACGAGTCTACGCTGGCTGGTGCGGCAGGTGATCTCGGCAGTGTTGGCTCGATCGTTGCAGCCCAACCCTTCCTGGTGCCAGTTTCGCATCAGGTTCAGCTTTCTGTGTCGTTGTCTTTGGCTGTGTCGCCAGCAAGCGTGTCAAGTGTGCATGACAACGCCGAGACGGTCGCCAGTGGGAGTTGTGAAGGTCCTGCGCCCACAGCTGCCAATTCAATTAGTACCCGTTCGGCTGCGACTCCGGCTGCCAGCGCTGGCTGCAGCTGCGTGCAAACGATTTGAAGCGGCAAGAACACATGTAGCTGCGGGCTTCTCTACGATTTATCCATGCTGTTGGAGCACCAAAACCATTCCAATCCTGGTCGAAGTCGCAGTAGATTAAGAATTTCATGTTTTGTTTTCGGTTTGCTACGCGATGTGTGCACATTAACGTAGGTTGGATGTGGCGCTAACTATTTAATACGAAATGAAAGCCAACTGACAGGCAGATCTTCAACTTGACGAAGAAAGACAAAAATCACCGCTGTTTGGTGCGCGTTAATGTTGTACGCGTTCCGATACACTTCTGTGGATCTATCATCATCAGCATATTGCAATTGTTATACAGCGATTCTACCATGGTGATCTAGCTTTGTAAGTTCATCACAGGTCTTGCGGCAAACCTTTGCTTAGCGTCCGCTGCAAGACGCTTCAGAACGCGGCAACAACTGCTATTACACCTCGAGAAGGAGGAGAAGCTAGCGCAGTTCCTACACAGATCGCTACGCACAACTACTTTCCTTTTGGTGTCTTGTTGTTATTATCATGCCTTTGTTATGGAGAAGTGCGACGGACAGCCGAAGCGCACTACCAAATTCGTATAGCTGCCTAGCCGCATGTACTTGCCGTCCGTGAAGATCCGCGCCGCAGGTTTGACGGGCCAATCCGCGATCTGCTGTAGTGACTGGATGGACATCGTCGCGGCCACGCTTATTTCGGCGAACCCCCACATACTATCGCACATGGCATCGTTCGGACGCCAGACTGAACTGGCACGTGACAATGTGAATTCCGTGATGCCGCTGGCGCGTTTCGTGAGCCCCAGCAGCTCGTGTTCGCGCTCGGAGAGATTCAGCAGGTCGTTGAATGGAGTATCCTCGCGATTCATGCCGTGCGTGTTCAGGTGCAGGCCGAAGCGACCGGCGTAGTTGCTACCTCGTTTCCTTGACTATCTCCTTGACGATGCGGTGCGCCTGGGTCGGAGCAGCGTCCGTTATTCACTGACTGCTCGATGAGCTCTAGCCCTTGCGTAGAAAGCTCATCGCGGTCCCATTGTGGAGTTGTGAGCCAATGCTGCCAACTTCATTGTTCGATTGCTGCTATAGCCGCTTGTTCTGTCCGAGCAACTGCGTCCAAGACTCGAGTTTCCTCGCGCTGGAACTCTGCGAGTTTATCTGGGGTTGCTGTGAATTTTTCTAGCCTGAGTTTGTGCATAATGACAATTGCGTTCTGATGTTGAACGCGCGAGAGAGCAACGTAGGCAAAAGCGATGTAAGGAACTGAATTCGAGTGAAATACGATATATGAGCAGACCCTGTACTTTATGAACAGTCATAGCATACGCCAGTCTTAGTGGAATTCCTCTTCGCACTACACGAAGGTCGCTAGATTCTTCCCCCAAGAAATTTATTTTGCTGCTATAGGCACGATATTTGGTATTCCGTCCAAAAGTGATGGCCCCAAGTACGGATCTGTTATCTGCACGAGAATGATCGGCAGGTCGCTACCGAAGACGAACATGAAATCGTAGACTAATGCATTGGTGCCATTACATAACCCTGCAGGCTGGGCAATGTTAAACGTGAGCGTGACAGGAGCACCGATGCATAGTTTGAGTTTGTTGGCGACTACGCGGTCATGATCAGAGTTGGTATCCTTTACGAGGGCTTGCACGGTACCAGTCGGAATGCTTCGTTTTACTGCTAAACGCTTTTGCTGCACAAAGTGCTGGGGCTTAATGTGTACAATTCGTTTATTCGCCAAACCGATGCTTTTGTTGTTAGCGGTAGCTACGTCAACGTTCTTGTAGGCGATATGCTTTGCTTTGCTTGACCATTCTGGTTCATCGATTGAAGATAGACAACGTGTGTTGAAGAGATCAATATCCGCTTGAGTAGGCGACTTTCGACGCAGTCTTCGAAGAGCGCTAAACCATTCTGGATCTCGCTTCCCTCTATTCTGACTAGTTAGCATGCACACGGTATCAATACTGGCCCAATTTCCCTTCCATGTCTCTGAACGTCGTTGGCAATTTGGCGAGAGGGGTAGACAGTGAGATCGGCACGATAGGATCCAACTGCGCAGCATCTCCTGTGAAGTAAATATCTCTGCTTCCGAATAGCTTGTCCGACTGACTAGGCCAGATTTCTCGCATTCGTATATCTATCCAGTAGAGCATTCCACACGAGATCATGCTGAATTCATCTATGATAACCAGATGCACGTCTTTAAATTCTTGCTGCATCCGTTTTAGCTTTTGTGGTCCAGATTTGGTCTCAGTTAACGATTTGTACGGAACTGAAAACGCTGATTTTGAAAACGATGGAAACCCTAAGGCAGAACAGTGTCATTCCTTTGATATTGAACGCAGTCGTCCCTTGATAAGCAGTAGCAACACACGCTTTGAAGTTCGGCGTGTGGCCGAATGCTCACCGAACACATTCTGCAAGTCTTTGACGATATGCCGTATCAACCAGCTCTTACCAGATCCCCCTTCTCCGTTTATAATCATCTGAAGTGGCTTACACGACGACATCTCGAGCATGCTTTAAGCCTTCTTCTAGACTGTTGAATTGCAAGTGCAAACGGAATCCACTGAGATTCATCCATCGTTTCTCCGATGTTGAACGTTTGCTCACTATCTGAAAGAGGGTATGCATAGCGCGAAGAATTTCTTTCGTCCCCGTGAAACAGGTTTCCTAGTTTGCGCAAGTCTTTTTTTTCTTTCATCCAAGGCTTCAGACACGCACTGATGAAATCACGAGCTTTAGCTACCGTTGCGGTATATTCATGCCTCGGTTTCCACTCCACTTGAAGATTCTGGGTGCTTTTGGGGTCCGGTACGTCCGGGTTCACAACTTCTTGCTGTTCATTGTTGGTATTGCGAAAACATATTCTGACCCCGCAAAAGACGATACGCTGCTTGTGTCACGGGCAGACTTAAGCAGATCTAGTTTATGTTGACGACCTAGCTTTGCATTCGACTCTTGTTGCAACTCTCCATCTAGCTCTTGCTCTTGAACTTCAAGAAAGCGGGATATGCATTCTTCATCAGTGGAAGGCAAATCGTCCACTGATTGCCACGGCACATATAGAAATACTTCCGAGAAGCAAAAGTTTGGATTCAACGAGCTATAGCGCATCCAAGACGACTTATGTACGACAACAGGTTTACCACGACGTTTAATCCACCCTTTTGCATCCGTGCGTTCCCACATATCAAGGTCATTGGGCTCTCCACGAATAGTGTCGACTGTATCGTACTCTTCCACAAAGGTAGCAAAACTCATACACTCAAAAAGCTCATTTGCTGGACGATTCATATACGCACGTTCAATAGGCTCGGTTTTTATCGCATCTGAGTTCGCCGTATCTGCTAGAGCTTCTCAGTCTTCCAGTCCTTGTGCTTCCACTCGGTAGAATCGGTGTGTATGACGCAGCACTTTAACCTTGATAACGGTTCGTGATTTACTATGCATTGACAAACTTCTTAGCAAAATGTATATGACCTCTGGTGCTCCGACTTCACGAACCGAAAGTGTTGCATTAGCTACACGTTTGAGAATCGAATGGTAAGGAAGATTGGGATCACATCTCTGCACAGCCTTGGCGATCACGCGTCTAAAGCGAAGTGTGTCTGGCTCCGCCTTGCTAATATACGCCCCTGCATACTCGGCAGCACCGTACGAATTCCCAATTAGTTGTGAATCCATATTAGCGTGCCAACACGACAACAAGTGCGGTGAATAGTTGTTTATAGTCGACACTTCACGTTTTAGGTGAACTTAGAGCGAAGGTGTTCCGTCGGACCCAATATTCGCTTCAATATCTGTTTTCTCTTGCAACTGCTGTGGATATCCGAATCGGCATTCACTTCTTTCCTTTCTACACGACGAGTTGGCATAGCACACATGTTGCTGTACGCGATGTACGAGCCTCGACAAACTGCACGTCCATTCTGCATCGGATACGGTAGGGGGTCTTACTGCTAGTATATCGACTTCATCCGCTCGATGACTACTGCACGTTGAGCACAACACTCCTCTAGTTCTTGAAGTGGCTTTACAAGAACGGAAATGTGCTTGTCGATGTAAGCAGCAAGTTCCACTCGACCTTCGTCTGTTTCGGAAAGCTTTAGAACATCGGGGGCATCCTTTATCCACAGTGAGCAGTGGATATGGGGTGAACCTCGTTGTTGAAAATCTACTCTCCAGAAAATTGATCAACAATCTCGCCTAGCGGCTGTGATTCTCCACACAAAACCCTATCAAAAAATGCCTGAAAGCGCCTGTTAAAGTGTCGAACACTAATGTCCGGGTTTTCGTTTAGAAGCTTTCTTCGCTCACTGTAGATTAGAGTTCTGTACTCATCTAGTGTTTGGGATGGGTTACATGCATGGGCAAAATCTGGGCAAACAGTATCAGCTGCGCTCAGCGTGAGAAAAAACGTAGGCCATCTCGTCGGCATGACACGGTTTCCAATCATGGACATTAAGTCATCACGGGCGTTCGACCAGTACAGACCGCTGCCACGAACTACCCGGAAATACGGCTTTAATGAATCTAATACTTGAATTGCAGCATTGAGTTCTTCTTTCTCGTTGATAGACGGTTTGCCCTCGGGTGTAGGCTGCTGGACCCTTCCACACCCAGCAGCATTTATTGCCGCAGTGCGACTGTCGGTAACGCATACCCTTCGGACGAGGCCGTCAATTTGCCTGCGTTCTATTAAGTTCATACAGAAAAATTTAAAGTTCCCGTGAACTATGAAGAGCCGATTGTGCCATTTCATTAAAATGAGCGCAGAACTCGGATAACGTGTACTCATGCAATCGATCCTCTTTGTCATCAAGAGGATGATATCCGCCGAGTCCATGTGGAAACAGCGTTGGGAAACAACACTGCATGAGATGTTTTGGCTGGTACTCGTCAATAGGGTCCCGTTGACATCGTAATTCTCCAACGGGAATTTCTGGGAATGCCGAATTTACGTTAACGGCACTCAACATGTGCTCTAACTCGCTCTTCTTACTATTGTGATTGCCTTGTAACTCAAATGATGCAGTCAAGTTGTCCATAACATCCTCGTTATTAATGGTTTCGTTTTGAGTGTCATCTGATGTAGTGCAACTAGTACTGCTTGGCTTGTTTCGTAGTGATGAAATATGTGAGCAAGAATCGCATGGTTAGAGGTTGTTCGTGGAGACCGTGGCAGAAATGTCGATACGGCCACATTCTTGTTCGGGACGTGCGCCTGTACTGCATTCAACGTTTGAGACCTGGAATTCGTGTTCGCGTTTACGTTGAACTCTAGACGCCGAGGTTGCTTGCGTGTGTTCATTGGCGGGAACCGTGTCACCCCGACCTTTCCTACGACTTTCAGCACTCGGTGTACAACTGGAAGCGCTCGTGTCGTGAGACTCGATGTCACTGCAATCCATTGCCTGTGAATCAGCCGATTCGATCCTGTTGGATTCCGCCTTGGAGATTTCCGTACCTCTATCAACGCTATTCGCCTGCTGAACTTGCCCTCGCAACTCTTGTACCTCTTCATCTGATACTGGAATGCAAGGGATTTCTTGATTCATGTCCAAACTCTCGAGTGCTTATAGGTTTCCTCTGAAATTGTGATGTTCTCGAAAAGAGGGTTGTTGCAAATAAGCCAGCAAAGAGCGCACCGCACTAAACTTGGGCGTACGCGAAAGTAGTTTGTGGCCTTGTGCGGCGAGAAACACGACGCCGCACGATTTCAATGGGCGAGGCAGCTCGCGAACAATTTCACCAGGATCATTCCAGTAGTTGATTGCGTTACCCCACGTGAATTCTTGGCCGTCTCGGTACAGGTTTACGCACGTAGTGAACGAAACCCCCAATCCTACTAGCCTGGCTTCCATTCGGTTCGGGGTAGCAAGCTCGTCCGGAACGCCACCTAGTCGAAACCCACTCGCTCGGTAGAAATTGGGAGTTTTCCGTGACCATATGGCCCTATGGCATCGATCACAGAGCCATATTGAGTTGAGCTTCTCGTCCGACACACCATCAACGAGACCCTCCGCGACAATTTCAACTTGACCATCTTCATTACGAAGTGGATCGTAAAAGTCGGCACCTGGATCGAACAATTTTAGTACTGCAATGGCTGAATTTGCTAGTTCTCCACAGCTACCGCATATCCGAAGCAGTGTATCATCGATGCAATCGAAGAATGCTACAAACGGCCAACCGAGTAGCGAAGTTAGTATCAACTGTTGCGTCAGCTAGCTGCAGTCAATTCCAAGTATATACCTTTGCGATCGGAATCACACCGTCCTTCGAAACTGGATCCAACGTCGTTTTGGTTTTCTTGCGGCGTTTGTTTCTGGGGAGACCTTGAGCACCAACGTTCCTTTTATTCGTTTCTTCGTGCCGGGCTAGACGCCTCCTTTGGTTTTCCGCTTCGACTGCATCTATGGTCGCGCTCGGATTTGCGTTTGACGCCCGCTGCTGCTTGCTGCTAGCCGCTATCTTTTTTGAAGCACGCTTTGCAGCCTTGGCACGACGTGATGGTTTGGCTGGCCTTGTCATGCTACCGATGAATGCTGCACGCCGGTCACAAACAATACTGACATATGCCAGCTACCTACAACGGGTCCATTGGTTCGAAAGTTCAGCGCAGGATACGTAGGCACGCATAGCATGACTATAGGGCACCACTTCTATTTTTCTGGTACCACTCGCTGCTTTCAAGTTACCTACAAATTCCGCAAACACACGCTCTCAGTGTCGATTCAACGCCATTTATGTCGCAACCAGGCTTACATTCCATGGCTTCTGGTCTCCGACACCGCACTACCACACATCCATTGAAGCACCAAGTGTAGCAATTTTGGTTTGTCCGCCATGCAACCTTAGCAAAACTATAGTCACGGATTCACCACGAATCCAACGTTGTTGCTCGATAGCTTGCCAACTAGCCAACCGCGTTTGTGACCCTTGTTCACCTTCTGACGTTTAGCTGCGAGATCCTTCCAGCGTACCTATCGGCATGTCGTACCGCAACTGGAACCCAACGAACTTCAACGAAGGGCAACCAGTGCGAGATCCTTCCGGCGTACGTGTTGGCATGTTGTACCGCAAGTAGAACCCGAACTTCAACGAAGGGCAGCCAGTGAGAAAAGCTTTCAGCAGCGATGTCGACATGCATTGATGCCCAGATCGGACGCACGAGGTATGTTGGAGCACGGGCATTGTCGCGCAAATAACGATGTCGACCATCGATCAAAATGCGCTTCGTAAATAACACGCTAAGCAGCGATACAGCCATGTCGCTCTTGTACGATAAAGCAACTCGATCCAAGTTTACAGCGCGCTCAGTACCAGCGGCCTGCGTTAACGGCTTCCAACTATTTCTAGATTTTGCATGTAGGATTGTTGTTCTGACTTCAAGCTCCGGCCGTGTCGCTCATCTCATCACTTCATGGGCACGCTAGCTGTCTCATGCAAGTCCATGCCTTGTAGATGGTAGGGTGCAACCCTCTTCTGCTTCTAGTTGAACCCTAAGCAACTGCTCGGCAGATCAACAGAAACAGAGTACAGAAACTGACAAAACGTTGTTGACACGGAGCCAACTAACTGTGGAGAGACCCCAGCGAGCTCCATGAAGTGTTTCTGTTCAATTTGTTGTTGGTAGCTGTACGATAGCTATCCTAGAGCCCGATATCAATAGAAACCTGATTAGACGATCACCAGGTGCAGCCGATCAAAGCATGGCGGCTCTTGAACCTGCCACGGTAGTCGTCACGGTAGTTTGTGGTCACTCCAGCTTCGACAGCGGTCGGTGTACCTCTCGAATGTTGTTGGCATCGTCTTCTTCGTAGTGGACAGTTCCCTTTGCGATCCCGTCGTGAAATCCGAGATACTCAACCCGGTGGAGCATGTACACTGGGCCAGGACGGAACTCAATGTTGCGCTAGACGGTGTGGTGTCGTCCCACACTGGTATCACCACGATACCATGTAGCTCATGCGCCATCCGCTCCCAGTCGACGCAGACCATCGAATCAATACCGGTGACACGATTGCCACGGCAACCGTTTAGACGCTCTGTTGAAATACAGCGCAGCTTCAGTGTAGCAACCACATCCTGACTGGGACGAGTCATCCGAATAAATTCGCGGAGTTCTTGCACGTGTGAGAAGTAATTGACGGCCTCTTATCCTTCTTTTTGAGGACGTCGTCCTGGATAGAAAGCAGCAGATCCATTGGGAAAGCGTTGGCGAGCTGGCAAAAGTGAAAATGAAGTTAGCCATTACAAGACGCATCTGAAGGTTTCGTTAAGTACTAATTTGGTAATGAAGCTTCATTTCGTAGCATTATTTGAATCATAGAAAGTCTTTAGCATACTTCAAACACCAAGATACAACTGTGAGATACTTTTCCAGCAGCGCACGTTACTCGTGCCCTCGTTCACATGCCGTTGAACTGCGTGGTACTCTTCGCCTCCTGCCACTCCTGCAGCACCGCACAACAAACAGCATAAGAAAACGTAGACCATAACACAGCAGCATAGGCAGCGACGCACCTCACGTGCACGAACATCACGGCCTTGGCGCGCTACGCGGCGCCATCATGCCGCTATACGCACCCTAGCTAATGTGCGGTGGAGGCCTGTGGCGCTGAGGTGCAGCACGCCTTGCCAGGCGTGAGACGTTTTACTGGGTGCGGTGCAGGACTCGGCGCGCGCATGTACTGAGAGTGTTCACCTAAAAGCAATAGAGTCGAAGCAACACTCGTCAGTACACCCTGTCGACTTCTTACAGATCCACTTCGTACTAAGTCAGTTTTTACGATCCTGATTTGCTCGCATACACGCTAAATCAGACAATGGCTGCCAAGTAATCAGAGCCGCTCGCGCACCAAAAGACGACTGACTGGCCGCTGTAGCCATCCATTAAGAATCATAAAAAGGCGCAAAGTCGTGTAATCCGCCATCATCCCACGGTACTCCATACCTAGCGGCCCTTACCGGGTTTTATAAAAAAACGACCCGACTTTAGTGACTGTTAACTCCTTCGGCGAGAGGTCATTCAAGAATCCTTATCTGAAGGGTCGGTCATCCGATTGTTGAAGTTGTTATAGATAGGTTTGAGAGATAAATTTCAAAAAAAAGCCCTTGGGCGTGTGATTATAATGTTTTTTTTTTTTAGAGGTACATTTCGAAAAAAAAACAGGGCGTGTGATTATAATGATAACCCCTAACCCGAATCGCAACTATGCGTAAGAAGTCCTGTAAAAGGGTAATTGATGTAGTAAATAAGGGTACACTAATGGTGTTCGTTTCATTATAGGGGGGCTTTGCCCCAAAAAACACCAAAATGAAAGCCTTTACAGATATTTTATTTTATCCAGTGAATGTTGTTCGTCCGCAACACGTGAAAGCGAAAGTATTTTAGGATCTTACCTTTAGTTAGCGCGGCCACCGTGCGAGCAGCGCTGCATGTTACGGTTAATAGTATAGTGCGTGCTCAAAGAGCAGGGCTGGCTGGGCCAGCAGTCGATCGACCCAACCTATCAGCGTTCTATACAGCAACATAGTCATACGTATATAAAATCCAGAGCTGCTCCACGGCTTTGTACAGTTGTGCACCTCGTTTTCGGCCCCTATATATAAATTGATAAACATGGATTAATTTGCTCAATAATTTACATCTACTTCGTAATCATTTTACCTTAGGACCCAATATGGTCCACCCCGCCGAAAACGAGGTGCACAACTGTAGAGGGTGACCATCACTCAGTCGTAAAAGATCTGGGCATGAAACCTCACGGCGTACGGCAAGTCGCGAGGCCAAGACTACAGACGACGCCCGCAGTGGTGTGACGTGAGCTGCTTGCTCAAGATTTGATGCTGGTGAACGATGAAATGCACCGAAACAGAGAGAAAGCTCATAGTCGAGTAACGCAGACGTGCCAGTGTGGCAGTAAGTTTGCCTAACCAGCATCGCATTTCGTATTCACCGTGCAACTGCCATCCTTAATGAAGACCAGAAAGAGACTGTTTCCAGACGAACAAACTGGGACGAGAGCTGAGACGTGAAGCGAAGAGAAGCTCGCTTTTTGGTTGTTCAACCTGAGAACCTGCTGCACAGCCCGACGAGCCGAAGTCGAGAGCGCAACTGAGTTGCTCAGAATCGAATTCGACCGACAAGGACAAGAGCAGCAACAGCAACAGCGAGAAGTAGCGATGGGCAAAGGCAGCGGAGGTGGCTCAAAAAGCGGAAGCGGCTCGCGCGGCACAGCGTCTGGCAGCTCAAAGGGAGGAGCGACGTCCGGGTCTTCGCATGCGTCCGCTTCACACGCGGCAGCGGATAACCGCTCCAACCAACTGAATCCCAACAACCCGACGTACTACTCGTCGCGCGCTCAAGGGTAAAGCCTTCAGTTGGCGCCAATTTTTGATGCGACCATTTTACTGCTGGTGATTTCAACTACGCTCTGAACAAGGATGCAGTGAGGCAAGGTGGCGTCGTTGTCTAGTAAGAAAGACGAAGCAAGCCAGTGTGGCAGTTTGAAGCTTTCAAAATCTCATTTCTTTCTCGGATTTCTACCTGTTCTGGTCTCGTGAGATGCTAACAAAGTGCTTGTGCAAAGTCTCAGGTGCGAACAGGTTAGACGCTGCCGGTCCCAAGTCTCCGATGGCTGACGTTGGTGTTTCATTTTGCAACTCGCCGCGGAGGGGGCAACGGCAAAGATGACCGGTGGTGCGCACGGTGGGGGTCATGCAGGCTCTGGTGGCCATGCGGGTGGAGGAGCTCACCACAGTTCCAGCAATCCCGGAGGCGGAGGACAGCCGCATTCAAGTTTCCAGAGCGGAAGCCACCCCAGCTCGGGGCAACACCACATTTCCAACAAGCAAGGCGGTGCCAACCCGAGCAAAGGGGGAGCTGACACCAAGCAGAGCGGCCACGCCGCCATGCCCAAGTGGGCACTCGATAACCGTGCGAAGCTGCTCAACCCCAACAACTTCCGCTACCGCGGCGATAAGGCGGAAGCTCGCAACGCTGGAGCTGGTGCCAAGAGCAGTCCCAGCGCCATGCCCAAGTGGGCTCGCGACAATCGCGCGAAGCAGTTGAACCCCAACGACTTCCGCTTCCGCGGCGACAAGACGGAGACCGAGTAACTAAGCCAAGCAAAGTCCGTGGAGAATTCACGAGCTGTCTCCTAGTGCGCAGAACAATGTAGCTCAGCCAAGAACAGTTTTAAGATGTGCGCACAATGAAGTCTGTTGTTCCTTCTGCGGCATGGGATGCATTTTGGTCAAGAATCCACCAGCGACATCCATGCAACATGGCAGCTTAGACGGGTGGATATTCCTTGACACTGACACCCGTCTGGATTTGCGAGATATGCTGCGGTCCGCTCGGGCGTGTTCACTTCCACTTTGGACACCAAGACAGCATCATAATAGTCGATTGATACGGAACACATACATCGGCAAGCATGGACTTCCTCAACAAGGCCGTGGGAAAATACGCGGGCGGGGACTCGAGTCACTCAAGTGGCAGCAACAACAAGAAGAGCGACTCGGTCTTCTCCAAGGCCAAGGACGCGGCCGAGAAGTATCACGCCAATGAGAAGGCGGCCGAGTTCGCGCAGAAACGTGTGGCCAAGCGCGAGGAGCAGAAACGCCAGACGGGATACGTCCAGAAGGACAGGTCGACGGTCGACAAGGCCGTGGAGGCAGCTGAGGACTTTTTGGCCAAGCAGGGCCAGCCCAAGCCGCACCACGGCGGCGAGAAGAAGGAGGACAACCAGACGGAAGACCTCTTTGGCAAGGCCAAGGACTTGATGGACAAGTACAACAAGAAGCACTGAAGCTCTGGTAGTCGATCCCGTGAAATTCCAAATCGAAAATACTACATATAGTTGAGCAGCAAGTTCGTTCCAGCACCTGCTTGGATTCGTGAGATGCAAGCTATTGGTGGCGTCTGGTAAATGACATGTGCCGGTGGTCACAAACTTCATACTCCTCTGGGCATTTTCCCCTCAGCCGGAGGGGAAAATGCCCAGAGGAGTATGAAGTTTGTCGGTATGACCCAAAGGTGTAAATGTCGTGCCGGTGGCGCATCAAGGCAACAGTGTATGTTATACGGGTAAATCAAGACCATGTGCGTATGAATCCATTGAGGACGAATTGAATGCGGGGACACCCAAGCGCATGAAGGTATACGGCACAAAGAGCAAGGATGTTGGCTCTACACTGTGTAGCACGCATCACCAGACAACATGTATGTTCACCGCGACGATCGAAAGCACATGTTCAGTATCGTGTTACGCTGAGCACGAATCACTGCACTGGTGCCTTCATCGACCATCACAAACTACACCTAGTTGCCGCACTCCAATGCAGTGACAACTCGACACGGAGATGTACGTGGTCGCTTCGCAGAGGCCTTCATGAACAAGGTGGTTCGATTCACCTTCCGCTGAGCTAGGAGACGATTTAACCCTTCCACTACGCCTTGCAGCGAGGCGAGGGAGACTCAAAACGAAGCGAGAAGCAATGGCGAGGAGGGTAGACCGATTAGCACACGGCGATACAGCAATTGCCGGTCTCAAGGCTACAACATGCACACCGTCAATAGGGGCACAGTAACTGTTGGTGCCAAGCTTGGAAGTCAAACTGAGAGGCAGCTGAAGTTTTCGTGTGCGGATCAGGGTTTGATAGTAGTGGTGATTTTGAGTAATTAGTATTACTACTAACTTTTACGTGAGCCTTGTATGCATATCTTAAGTCTTGCTACAGATGTTTTTCAAATCATGCGTTAGTACTAGTACTAATATGACTACTAATTTGAGTACTAACTACTAAACTTCGGCGACGCCGATAACTCCTGCTGTCTCGCCGTCGCGCCGACGCCGACTCGAGCGCATCCCGGGCTCGAACTTCTTTGCCCAGGTCTGACAAGTCCCGGACCAGAGCAAGCGAAAACTCATGCTCTAATTTTGAGCGATAGTGCATGCACGGACGACCTCACCTGCACCTCCAGCCTGCAGTTCACGTACGAGACCTTCTTCCCATCGAGATCACGGACATCCGCAGTTGTTTTGACGACGAGAACCTCTTACGCGACATCGTGGTTTAGCCTACTGCACATGAGGTCTACGCATTCGTACCCACGCTGAGTTCATCGCCGACAACGCCTTGTACTCGTTTATCAACATGTCCGAGTGTGTCGGCTACAACATGACGATTTATCTGACAGGCTACAACAAGACGAAGGCAACTAGTCGTGGAGAACTCCCGAACCCGGTGAACACCATCTTGGCTTCAGTGCTGGTGCCCCGTGTTTTCAGGTTCACAGCGCGCTCGAGGCAAGCACCTGTCAGGCCGATAATAACACATCCACATCTCAAAACCGTGTCTCCAAACCTCATGCTTTCGAAGGAGGATGTCATCGCACGACAGGGAGAGCCACTCATTGCTTGAATATCGCGCCTGTTTGTTGCGTCTGCTGAAGTCATCCGGAATTAATAGCCATTCTAGTACTAATATTTTGAAGTCATGCGACTATTAATGTATTAGTTTAAGTTCGCTCTACTAATTTGCTGGAGCTCAAAGAATGCTTATGCTTAGTCTTAGTACTAAAAGTATTCTTAGTACTAAAAGTATTAGTACTATCGGAACTAATTGGCAGTCGACTATAAAAGCCTGATGCGGATGTATGGAGAATACCGACGGCTTCGGTACAGGGTAGGCCTTGTCGGTTCATATTAATACACGTCCGGCAGTTACTTTGCACTATCATACTCCTCTGGGCATTTTCGAGGCGCCGACCGGAGATCGGCACGTGCTGATTTTTCGGGATACTCCGGTATAGAGGTGCGCTGGAGTGGCGATGGATCACTTTCAATCTCGACGCAGAAGCAGTAAGACCTTTCCTACTACAACCACGGACTCAATGCTGAACAAGGCGAAGGATGCGGCGGAGAAGTACACGGGCCACGGAGACTCGCACAGCAGCAGCAGTCACGGCTCCGGCCACAACAAGGGCAGTTCCTCGTTCCACGACATCAAGCACAACGCCGAGAAGATGGTGATGAAGCATGGTGCCAAGAATTATGCCGAAGACCACGGCTTCTCCTCCAAGAAGCACCACGACAGTCAGGACGAGTCAATCCTTGACAAGACCAAGGAGACTGTGGGCAAGTTGACGGGCCACGGCGACTCGCACTCGAACAGGAGGGACCACGAGGACGACTCCTTCATGGACAAGGCCAAAGAGACTGTCGCCAAATACACCGGTCATGACGATTCGCACTCGCAGAACAGAGAGTATCAGGATGACTCACGCAACAGTGATCGCCAGGACAACTCGTTCATGGGCAAAGCCAAGGAGACGGTTAGCAAGTACACTGGACACGGCGACTCGCACGGCCACGTCGACTCTCGCAACAGAGACCAAGGACTGTCGACAAGTACAACCAGAGGCACTAAATGTTCAGCCACAGTGGTCACGTGAGTTCGGTCAGAAAGCACCAGATACTGTCCGCCCTTGTGAATCACAGCCATAGCTAGTTTCGCAACCTGTGGTGTTGTCCCACCGTGCTAGCGTCAAACTAAGGAAGCACCTGAGAAAACAACGTGCTCTTTGAACTTACTCAACGAAAATCTCTCATCCCGGCTGCCAGCAGTTGGTCTTGTACAGGACGAGGCTTGAAGGGCGGTGAGACCCGAGAAGACCAGGCCTCACAATCGAATTCGACGTGTTGCCTCCAAGTCAGAAGCAATGGACGCTATCCGTGGAGCAATCGACAAGGCCACTGGCAGATCCAAGGGCAACGAAGACTCTGGTCCTGAGAGCAGCTCGACGTACCGCTCTTCCGACGCAGGAGGGGAACCTGACGTTGGCTCCAAGAGCTACTCGCGCGACACTGCCGGAGGGGAAAACGACTCAATCGACCGGCGTCAAGGCGACCCCAACGGTTCGTCCTTCTCGTCTCGTCAAGGTGGAGGTAGTGGATATTCCAGCGGATCAAGCGGCAGCGCCACGGGACAAGGAGGTGAGAGAAGCACGACGGGATGCCCGGGTGGATCTGGTCGCGACAACAACCCGAGCTACTCGAGTATGAGCGGCGATAACGACGACAGCTACGGATCATCGAGCACGACCGGCAACTACCCAAGTGGCTCGGAATCGGGACTCCACCACAATTCCAAGGAGCGTTCGCACCGATCGCGAAACAACGATGACGATGATGCTGATACCGGCGGGAGCTATTCGCGTGGAGGGGCTACTGGAGCCAGCATCGGGGACGACGAGACGGGAGACATGGGCGGCGGTGTCCACGGCTCTCGCGGGATGCGCGGCAGTGCGAGTCACTCGGGTCGCTCGAGCGGAGGCGGCGTGTCTGGCGGCAACCAGAGCTTCGGGAGCTACGCTTCGACTGACAACAACGACTAAAGCTGTTCCAGCCACAGCAGCTTTCTTCATGTCCACTTTGACCGGCAAAAATGAATGAACTCCGAGGATCTTGCTTCGAGCAGATGAAAGACGGTCAGCTAGTGTGGTAGCAATGAAATCTATTGACTTTCAAGAATTTGGTTGCATGCTGTTCATCGTTTCCTTGCTGCTTAATTTTCTCCGATGAAGAAGGTAACGCGGAACGAGATGAGCTTCATTAACCAGCTCGAGACGAGTCACTGTATCTTGTCAAGCAGAATCTATTGTACTCGTGGTAGCATGCTGCAGCATGACAGTTAACGAAGCGATTGTCTCAAGCTGTAAACCTGCGGGCGTCAGCATTGCCCCAAGGATATCGCTGTTCGCAAAATTTCCATGCATTTCATCACTACGTTGTAGAATCTCAACGCATTTCACGCATTCGATAGCCCATTCAGTTCATCAAGAAGTTCACCCGGGGCCTTGGTTAAGATGTAGTAAACGAGAGGACTCACCTCGAGCTAGCAAATGTTTCATTCCGTATTCATGAAGACTTCTGCTGGCAGCGCTGCTTGAATGCACTGCGAGATCACGGATGACAGCAGTTGTTTGAACGCCACCTTTCACAACGTCCGGCCTTCGAACTGTGCGTGCCACACTGCTTCGGCGAGCTGAAGTACATTTTCTTGCGTCGAGCTGTTCCCGTAGTTCTCGATCAACTGCGCCGTCGCCGGATCCAGCGGAACTGTATGAGGGAGATTGAGGATGGACCGTGCGAGAATATTAGCATCAACTCGCTTCAATACTGGGCTTGTTTTCTTCACTCCCACAAGATCAATCCAGAGAGGCTTTCCATCAGTGACGATCACGTTCGGCACGCGAGGATCTCCATGGACCAGGCCTTTCGAGTGGAGCTGCCACAACATACCAAAGAGACCGTGCACTTCCTCTCGTGTCGTAGGTCGAGGCAGAGGAAGCCCAACAGGAGATAGCAACAACGCCGCGCCAGCACCTGCACCAACCAGAATTTCAGTGACCTCTCCCACAGGGCTGATCGTCAAGCCTGTATCCTGAGCACCTGCTAACGCCATCTTCTCGTCGTAGAGACGTCCGATAGAGCGTTCCTCCACGATTTTTAATGCGAAAGTCTGCCCATCTCGATCAAGAACCTTGAAAACGCGCCCATATGCGCCACGGCCGAGAAATGCATCGCCCTCCACCACATCAACGCCCAATAAAGAGCAGGCTTCAGTCAAACGCGTCACCCAAGGTGACATGCTCTCAGCAATGAACTTCTGAAACAACGATTTAGATCCCTTACTGACCCACGTTGTTTTCTCAACCTTGGAGATAGCCTTGTAGCTTTTGATCAACCAAAAAGAGCGGCGGTCAAAGAGAATAGCGCTTGCTCGCTCCTCGGGGCAAAAATTCTGCAGATAGCGCACCACTTGGCCAAACGCAGCTTCAGATAGTGTGAGCTTGCTTTCGAACAAAATGAGGCAGTCGAACAACGCTTCATCTGCTACTCCAAACCGAAATCCATCCCCGCGTGATATTCCATCGTTTGGTACTGGCTTCCGGCGAAACATGCCAGGGTGGGTCGCAAATCCATCCGGTTTGAGGTCTATAGTCTTAGTCACGAGTGGAGACTGAGATAGCCATTGATATCTCTCGCTGTTGACGAACACCATGCCATAGCTGCTCAATACGTCGTTGAAAAAGGGAGTAATGAAGACGTCAAACTCAGCTTCTTTTCCAATTGTACTGGCTTGAATCTGAATCTCCTCCGACCAAAATGGCTCGCCGTTCTCCATGGGTGCAGCTTCGATGATCGATCCGCTTTCTTTCAATCTCGTAAGCTCGATTTGACCCAAGGCCGCGTCACTGTAGGACTTTGGATCTTTGTGCGGTAATATGGCCACAATGTGCTCTAGCTGCACTTCAATGCGCTTTTGGCGAGCACTATTTTCTCGAAACGTCTCAAATGAACCTTGCACTTGCTCAACTTGATCCTGCTCTGGAACATCCACCAGCACGTGGACATGACCATTCCCAGCAGCTCTTTCTGCCCGACTCACTTCGACCAGTTCTCCACTACGTAGTCCAACGTCTCGTAACTCCGCGTCCGTAAACTCCAGATGCGTATAGTCACTCGTGTCGCGGACACCTTTCAGCTCTTTCTGCTTCAGCCACGGACCGCAGCCCTCGTCTTTCTTCGCCAGGAAGAGCTGCAGATCAGTGGCATCAACGTCCTTCAACTTGTTGGGTTTCTTCTTCTTGATCGCCTCCGTCAAGTCTCCCACCGTCTGACTCTCGTCGATTTCCACTGGGAACGCGCTTCCCGCCACGCCAACAACAACAATTGCACAGTAGAGCTTCATCTCTTTTCCCCAAGCACGCGAATTCTCGAATGAAAAAAGGAGAGAGATTTTTATAATCGCACTTAAAATGGCATGCACGGTGAAACTTGCGACGTGTTGCCTCTAAAAAGTATCCGTGGAGCGCTTCGTCCTTCTCGTCTCGTGAAGGTGGAGGCAGCGGTTATCCGAGCGGATCAAGTGGTAGCGCCACGGGAGTTGGAGGTGAGAGAAGCACGACGGGATGCCCGGGTGGATCTGGTCGCGACAACAACCCGAGCTACTCGAGTATGAGCGGCGATAACGACGACAGCTACGGATCATCGAGCACGACCGGCAACTACCCAAGTGGCTCGGAATCGGGACTCCACCACAATTCCAAGGAGCGTTCGCACCGATCGCGAAACAACGATGACGATGATGCTGATACCAGCGGGAACTACTCGAGAGGAGGGGCTACTGGAGCCAGCATCGGGGACGACGAGACCGGAGACCTGGGCGGCGGTGTCCACGGCTCTCGCGGGATGCGCGGCAGTGCGAGTCACTCGGGTCGCTCGAGCGGAGGCGGCGTGTCTGGCGGCAACCAGAGCTTCGGGAGCTACGCTTCGACTGACAACAACGACTAAAGCTGTTCCAGCCACAGCAGCTTTCTTCATGTCCACTTTGACCGGCAAAAATGAATGAACTCCGAGGATCTTGCTTCGAGCAGATGAAAGACGGTCAGCTAGTGTGGTAGCAATGAAATCTATTGACTTTCAAGAATTTGGTTGCATGCTGTTCATCGTTTCCTTGCTGCTTAATTTTCTCCGATGAAGAAGGTAACGCGGAACGAGATGAGCTTCATTAACCAGCTCGAGACGAGTCACTGTATCTTGTCAAGCAGAATCTATTGTACTCGTGGTAGCATGCTGCAGCATGACAGTTAACGAAGCGATTGTCTCAAGCTGTAAACCTGCGGGCGTCAGCATTGCCCCAAGGATATCGCTGTTCGCAAAATTTCCATGCATTTCATCACTACGTTGTAGAATCTCAACGCATTTCACGCATTCGATAGCCCATTCAGTTCATCAAGAAGTTCACCCGGGGCCTTGGTCAAGATGTAAACGAGTGGGCTCACCTCGAGCTAGCAAATGTTTCATTCCGTATTCATGAAGACTTCTGCTGGCAGCGCTGCTTGAACGCACTGCGAGATCACGGATGACAGCAGTTGTTTGAACGCCACCTTTCACAACGTCCGGCCTTCGAACTGTGCGTGCCACACTGCTTCGGCGAGCTGAAGTACATTTTCTTGCGTCGAGCTGTTCCCGTAGTTCTCGATCAACTGCACCGTCGCCGGATCCAGCGGAACTGTATGAGGGAGATTGAGGATGGACCGTGCGAGAATATTAGCATCAACTCGCTTCAATACTGGGCTTGTTTTCTTCACTTCCACAAGATCAATCCAGAGAGACTTTCCATCAGTGACGATCACATTCGGCACGCGAGGATCTCCATGGACCAGGCCTTTCGAGTGGAGCTGCCATAACAGACCAAAGAGACCGTGTACTTCCTCTCGTGTCGTTGGTCGAGGCAGAGGAATCCCAACAGGAGATAGCAACAACGCCGCGCCAGCACCTGCACCAACCAGAATTTCAGTGACCTCTCCCACAGGGCTGATCGTCAAGCCTGTATCCTGAGCACCTGCTAACGCCATCTTCTCGTCGTAGAGACGTCCGATAGAGCGTTCCTCCACGATTTTTAATGCGAAAGTCTGCCCATCTCGATCAAGAACCTTGAAAACGCGCCCATATGCGCCACGGCCGAGAAATGCATCGCCCTCCACCACATCAACGCCCAATAAAGAGCAGGCTTCAGTCAAACGCGTCACCCAAGGTGACATGCTCTCAGCAATGAACTTCTGAAACAACGATTTAGATCCCTTACTGACCCACGTTGTTTTCTCAACCTTGGAGATAGCCTTGTAGCTTTTGATCAACCAAAAAGAGCGGCGGTCAAAGAGAATAGCGCTTGCTCGCTCCTCGGGGCAAAAATTCTGCAGATAGCGCACCACTTGGCCAAACGCAGCTTCAGATAGTGTGAGCTTGCTTTCGAACAAAATGAGGCAGTCGAACAACGCTTCATCTGCTACTCCAAACCGAAATCCATCCCCGCGTGATATTCCATCGTTTGGTACTGGCTTCCGGCGAAACATGCCAGGGTGGGTCGCAAATCCATCCGGTTTGAGGTCTATAGTCTTAGTCACGAGTGGAGACTGAGATAGCCATTGATATCTCTCGCTGTTGACGAACACCATGCCATAGCTGCTCAATACGTCGTTGAAAAAGGGAGTAATGAAGACGTCAAACTCAGCTTCTTTTCCAATTGTACTGGCTTGAATCTGAATCTCCTCCGACCAAAATGGCTCGCCGTTCTCCATGGGTGCAGCTTCGATGATCGATCCGCTTTCTTTCAATCTCGTAAGCTCGATTTGACCCAAGGCCGCGTCACTGTAGGACTTTGGATCTTTGTGCGGTAATATGGCCACAATGTGCTCTAGCTGCACTTCAATGCGCTTTTGGCGAGCACTATTTTCTCGAAACGTCTCAAATGAACCTCTCAACGTCGGCATTGCCACAATGAGCGCATCTTTCTTTGAACCACCACACGGCCCAACCGGTGAATCTTCTTCCAACGCCTGCTTCGCGTCGAAGGCCTCCTGGTCCGCGAAGACTGTGAGATCCGATGGGGCAATCCCTGCGAGATGACTGTCGCTGTACTCCTCTTTCAATCTCTTCCGGAGGCGAAACACCTTGACCTCATCATTGCAATCGACACAGTCGGCTGACGTCACTGCGTTGCCTTCTTCATCCACCAGCTGGAACCACACCTCACGCGTCATGGCGGCAGCAGATTCGAGAATGGCTGCCAAAGAACACCTGCAAAATAACCTCATCTGAGGTTTTATTCCTGACGAGTGCTGAGTGATGGTCACACACACACTCCTCAAGTCGATATACTTCAAGCAGCGGCTGGAGTTTCCAAGAGGTCTCGCGCCGAGTAGCTTTCCACAGCCTCTGTGGCCTTGGCGAAAACCCCCAGTCATCTATACGTGGCAGCCAAGTGACGCAAAATGGAAAATAAGTGCTCCGTTGTCAGTGGCAGTGGCGAACTACGTGGTGTCCCATACGACCTCGGGTGGGTGAACTTCTTAATGGGCTATCGAATGCACGAAATGCATTAAGATTCTAGCAACAATACAACGTGTCGATGAAGTGCATGAAGTTTGTGAACAGCGAGGAGTATTCTAGCCGACGTCCGTGGGTTTGTAACCACGTCGTTAGTTGTACAAGTACGCCGCAACACTTCAGACGGAAGAACCACATTTCGCCGGCGAAGATAAAGCAAGAACGAGCTGTGTGCAACCAGAGCAAAGGAAAATAAAATCCTTGCTACGATACTGACTGATACTCACTCTACGGCGGGGGCTCCCTGACTCGGGCAAGCGGCAACAAATCGGCTTCATGTTCACGATCGTGGTGATAGCAGCTGCTCCGCTCGCACAACTACAAGCGAACACTACTCTTGCAACTCGAGAAAGCAATTCGGGTTATCAGGGCGTCGGCGGACTAGACGACGATAAGTTCTTGTAGAATTGAAAAGCAAATGCGTTTGGTGTTCGGTGAAATTTGTCGACACCTCATACCGTGGAAGTCAAACTAATTTCCGTTCAAATGCTGTTGGTCTAGCGCGATCCAGTTTTTGCTTGCCAGTACAGAAGTTGCTGGTTAATGAAGCTGGCGGCTTGCAATTCCGCTCCGCTTTGGCTCTTCATCGACGAAGATTAAAGCCAGAAAGGTGCTGCGAACGGGTACGGTTACTCAAGGAAAATGTTGAAAGTCGATAAAGTTTATTGATACTTCGAAGTACGACACTAGCTGGCCGTCTTTCACAGCTCGATCCTCCCAGTTAATTTGCTTCTGGGTCAAGAAAGCTGTGGGGGCTGAAACAGACTTCGTCGCCGTTGTGGTCGAGGGGGGGGGGCATAGCTCCCGTAGCGCTGCCACCAGCCGTGCCATGCCCCTCCACTCTAGCTAGCAGAAATGACTTGCAATGCCGTGCATTCCTCCACAGCCGTGAACACCACCGCTTCTTGTTCTTGATCTTTATCCACCTGATGTAGCAGACGAACACCAACTTCCCAACCCCCGTGAGACAGCAAACTTGAACATGCTCGCATTTAACAATATTCAACAGCGCTGGATCGGCGACAACTTCGTTCGAAAAGTGATCGTGCAGATCATTTGGGGTCCAAACAGCCAGTCACCGAACAACAGCCAGTAACGTTATGAACTGGTACTCTCCGTCGTTGGTTCCTGCCAGAAAAACAACCACCCCCTACACGTATGAGAGCGAGCACCCCGACCCATGTCAAGCTAAACTCAGGAAGTTAACGAAGCAGTACCACTTAAATTATCAAATGAGTGAGAGATTCATGTCGACGGCTCCTTCTTCATTTCCAATTCTGAGTCCTGCGTGTCCTCCCGATCGCCGTCCTCCGCGTCCGAATCCTGCTCGTTCTCTGTGTCCGAATCCTGAGAGTCTTCCAAATTCTGCGAGTCCGAGAGTAGCACTTCTTCAAAGTTCCCCACTGGTCCAGTTTCTACTACGATGACCAGCTTCTTGGGCCGGGTTACGGTGCATTTCCTGACCGGGCGGTTGCCTCTCCGGGGTGCAGGTTGTCGAGAGACCCACTCAACAGCGCCTTTGCCGCAATTGATCTTGACGCACGCAATGTCTGCATGGCCCCCACTCCGAATTAGGTTTTGCCAGCGCTGTACAAAACAGCAGTAGGACTGACCAATTCTCGCCCCATGCGCTGTCCAACCTAGCAATGATCCGACCCATCGCGGACATATCCAGAGGATCCTTCCAGTGCTTGCATTCGCAAAGAAAAAGAGCCGTGCCTTCTTTGCTATCAGCAGCCTGCACATACACATCGCACCGATCCTGGTTGACTGCGCGAACGAGATGACCGAAGCTGCAACCGAAAGAGTTGGCGTCGAGAATGTACTTTGGCCACTTCGCGTTCGGCGGACCCAAAAACGGAATCACCGTGTCTTGCAAACTCGCAGCGTTGTCCTCAAGGCCCTCTAGAATTCACCAATCAAGCAATCGAAAAACGCAATAAAACGAATTCCTTGCACGCCATTTCGTCTCGACGAGCAGAAAACTGCATGAGCGACCATGTTCTCGAAGGTCTTGTAGTCGTTCGACGGCGCATGGTGGTTTTCACCAACGGAATAACCCTTTCCACCCAGGTAGTCCGAGAAGATTTGCATCACCGAGAACGAATTGCTCTGTACCGTGCTGTAATAGCCAGAGTTCTTTCCGCCTAATAAGGCAAGATAGAGCAGAGCATCCTCCTTCACTGCCGGAAATCGACACATCGGGCGCCAGTATTCGTTCCCACACTTCAACAGCCCCGTACTCAAAGTCAACTCCGTAAGATGTTTGTCCACCAAGTTCGCGAAGTGTAAGTGCATACTGGCGGCTCCCACTTTTCTTCTTTTGCTTGGAGAGGTTGCGATTACCCTGCTAGCCTTTCGTTTGGCAGGTGGTTTGCTTTCCCCACGAGACACTTTCGCTGCCGGAATGGGTTCAATACTCTCCGCAATTGTGTACGAGATTGCCATCAGCTGCGCCTCTTTCCTCTGGTTCAACTTCATGAAACCCTTCTTCTCGATAGCCTCTCGAGCTACATGGTCGAATGCCGTATCCAGCAAGCAGGCAAGGTTAAAGCGTCTACTCCTTTCTCGTTCGCGTATTCTATCACTTTGTCAATGAAATTCCGAGCAAACCTCCCACGTGAATGTCTCACAATCCATAGTAAAACAGGCCATCGTGTTTCCACTTCCGAGCCAGGTTTTGCGTACGTCAGGAGTACGCAGCATGAGTTGGTATCGAGGAAACCGGGGAACAAGCGCCATCCACGTGTACTTCTCATTATAACGCTGACTTGATTGCTCAACCAAATCACTGATCTTCGAGTCGGTACCCATCACGATAACTAGAAGCCGGCAGGCACGAAACACGTTGCGCTGAAAGGCTGCCAGTTTTTTTCCATCCAGTCTTGTGCTCCCTCCGGAGATTATTTCTTACAGCGATGTCTTTCACAAACGATTGCTTCGCCGACGTCGGCATTGCCACGAGGAGCGCATGATCTTCATCCTTTCCGAGATCTGTCACTGGTGATGACGACTTGGGCAACGCCTGCTTCGCGTCGAAGGCCTCCTGGTCCGCGAAGACTGTGAGATCCGATGGGGCAATCCCTGCGAGGTGACTGTCCGCGAACTTGTCCTTCACCGCATTTCGGAGCGCATCCACGTCTTCACCACTTACGCGAACGGCACCCGATGCCAGCGAATTGCCGCTAACGCCCTCAAGCAGGAACCATTTCCGCGCCATCGCTTCGGAAATCGAGAATGACTGTCAAAGAACACTCACGAAATAACTTATCCGAGCTTTTAAATCCGTGTTAAAACAGTACTTAGATCTGCAACTTCATTTTACCACTGCTGAGTGATGGTCAGTGAACCAGGTCACGAGCACTCAGACTTCAGCCTTGTGACTCGGCCTTCTTCATCTGAGGATCGTGGTCACCGAACCCGCAGCATGGCCTACAAATCGATGAAGATTCCACGAGTTTGGCGATTGCTGTTATCTGCAGGATCAGATTTTGACAGCATCTCAATCTCTGACCTGCTGCATGTTGCGAATGACCGATCCGGGAGCTGGCGAAAGCTGAAGTCGACGAACTCACACCTTCTGAGCTGCCGTCCAAGCAGTCATGAACAAATTCCAGTTGAGCTCGACCGGATCGTCGGATTGACAGAAGTCGTCGACGGAAGGGAGCAAAGTTTTCTTCGGAGCCGGAGGAGTTGCACATTTCTCGTTGTCCGAGCATCAGTGCAAGCAATACGCCCATTGACCTGCAGCGCTGCCAACTTGGAACTGGCAACGTCTCGATCTCGAAGCTGGTACGAGCCGCAAAGACTTGCTGCAACAGGCACACACGCAACGCGAGTATCTGCCAGTTGTGGTCCACCAGCTCCAGTCCGTCGTAGAACAACTCCAGCAGCCTCGTGAGGCACCAGAACCGCTCGGCCTCATCCGGCAGCACCTCGCACACGACGCGAGCCACGCCCAGCAAGAAGTTAGGGTCGTCCATCCCGCACAGCAGTTGCGCTTCACGGATCTCCCTCCAATAAGTGCGATGCAAGTGCACGAGTCTCTTGAGCTCCTGCTGAATGGGATTCAGCTTCTCTGTCTTCTCCCCAGCTTCCTCCTGCTCTGCCTCCTCCTGTACCGTCTCGAAAAAGTCGTGGTGCACGTCTCTGCCTTCGTCACCCTCCGTCACGTCCTTCGCCTGGAGAACTTGCGCCGCGCCCACCACGTCCTCGAACATGGCGCTTTGCTCCTTGAGCGCGAAGTCCGTAGCGCCGGGTACGGCGGCAGCACTCCGGCCAGCAGCGGCCAGATCCACACAAGATGGGCATCTTCAACCAGTTGTTGCCTTTTTTGTGCATCAATTTATTAGCGGAGCTGGTCGGTCAAGGCTCAATGGTCTGGTTCATCGCGATCTGTACGGCGCCGCGATGCCCAGCTTCAGCGCCAATTTCAGCAGTTGCGGCACGTTCACCGCCTTTTCTCCTAGCAGCGCCGCAAACAAAGCCTCCCACGCCCAGCATCTTGTAGTACGTCGTGCGATCGTTCCTGCTCAGTGCCATTCTTCTCCGAAAAGAAACGAAATAAATGAATCATCCTGACATGGATCACTTTAAAGTTTAAAAAAATAAAACGATGCATTGATAGTAGACTCCTTGCATCAACCTCACCGACAGTTACGACTCAACTTCTTGTCCTTCGCCATCGTAATGCAACGCACCCAGGACCGCGGCGGTCTTAGGCTTCTTGCTCAAACGGAGTCGGCTCACTGCGTCTTCATGGCTTGAAAACCGCCCTCTTTTCTTCTCTTCAATAATGGATTTGGCCGTTGCGTCGCCCACCCCTTCTATCAGACGTAGCTCGCGATACGAAGCGGTGTTGATATTCGGTGGGTCCAGAAGACTTCGATACGCGCGACTTGCAAAGGGTCCGAAATATTCAAGAAATTCGTCTTTCGAGACGATTCCGCATCGTGGAGGAAGTGCAAACTCATCCGACAGCTCAGCTGACGTAATGAGAATGAACACGCCCGAGTTGCCCTTCACGCCTTTTGCCTTTTCCTTCTCGTACGTTGCGTTGTTCATCTTCTGCTTAGTTTGGAACAATTTGCACTGAATCACTTCATTGCACTCGACTTGCTGACTTCCAACCACCAAGCTGACTCGCATGAATAGGTCCCCAGCTGAGGCGCTGGCCCCGTTCATGACGATCGTCCTCATCTCGGAAAGGTTGACAACACCTTCACGATTTGCGAAGCACGTCGAATCCTCGGAGGTGGACGTTGTATGATGTTGGTTGATAGCCTCCACAACCTTGCGCGGATGCAGCTCTTGGATCCAAATTTCATCGATCGCACCGAACCGCGCACCAGCGTGAAATTCAGACAACGTGACTGTACTGTCGCAAAAAGCGATCGATTTCACACGACAGTAGAATGCCACAAATTGCTCAAATCGCTGCCATACCATCACGGAACGTGTGATATGCGCGTCGAAGTCGTCCACTTCACCAACTTTCGTCGGAATTCTCCTCATCAACGATAGAAGAAGAATGAATGCGCATTCCAATCGTCCTTCACGAGTCAGTCGAAACAAACCGTAGCTTCTAAGGTCATCCACTGTCACGCCTGTGTGACCGATTGGATCAAGCTCACTATAACTGCGACGGGAAAGAACTGCGGCCAACACTTCTTGGCAGTTGATTGGGTTGACAAACAAAGGAGAACGAAATACGTCGCCATATTGCATTTTCAGCTGGTCATACACTTCCTCGACAATGGAGGTTGGATCGACTTCCTCCAAATAATCCCTGTCATGGCGGTCGAGCACTTCCTTCAATGCCTCCAGCGCTCTGCCGTGCCCACCCATGTCATCCACCAACTGTGTCTCCATCCTTGTTCTTGTTGAAAGGACTTCGTGACCGCGCAATGCAGGTGGAAGCAGAAACACACGCTTCTGCGTGGAGTCAGCAAGTGCTTCGACAAGCGGCTTGTGAACGGTGGCCGAGCACACACAAACAGCAAATGCGCTGGACGAATTCAGGAAGCAACAAATTGAAGTCAAGACGCGATAAAAGGCACAAGTCTTCGTCCCATCATTCACGAGCTTCTGCAGACCATCCACGCACAAGATGAGCGTCATATCCTTCAAATCGTCAATTTTCTCCAGCTTGGCCAAGATCCCAATCACTCCTTCAATACTCAGATCATGCGATTCATCCAACTTCTTCAATTTCTTGGTAAATGATTTCCACCGGTTTGATTTTCTCGTGAGCTGGTAGAGCATTCGAAAGCTGACATCCGATTCAGGATTTGCATCATCAAGTAATCGCCCGTCTGAAGAAGTTCCATTCTCGAAAGTCACACGGAACTCATACGCCTTCTTCATTCTGCTGACCAGCTCACGATCCCCTGACCGCTTTGCAGCTTCGCACAGCAAACCCTTCATTTCATCCAGCATGCGCGACTTTCCCGTTCCTGGTCCACTCAACACGAGCAAGAGGGCATGCACCTGCTTATCCGGATTCCCATCCTGCCAGGCGTTGTAATGCTGGACAAGCGGGGCCTCAACACGGGCGGCAAGCTCTGCTGCTCCTTGATAGAGCCAATCATGTCCAGGGCTGCCACATAATCGCTTTGGCACCTTCCATTCTAGCAAAGTCGATAGTTTCTCCTTTTGCGCGTTGGCTGATACACCACCTCCTTCGGACCAAAAGGAGTCAAACATAAGAAGTTATTTATCAGCAACGGCATTCACAAACGCACATGATAACGTACCAGCAGGCACTTGCACGATGAGCGCATCTTTCTTTGAACCACCAAACGGCCCAATCGGTGAATCCTCTTCCAACGCCTGCTTCGCGTCGAAGGCCTCCTGGTTCGCGAAGACTGTGAGGTTGATCGCGTCAACGTTCGCGAGAGTGTTTGAGCACTTGAGCTTCAATGCATCTCGGAGGCGAAACACCATGACATCAGCGTCGCAATCGACACAGCCGGCCGAAGCCACCGCGTTGCCTTCTTCATCCACCAGCTGGAACCACACCTCTCGCGTCATGGCGGCAGCAGATTCGAGAATGGCTGCCAAAGAACACCTGCAAAATAACCTCATCTGAGGTTTTATTCCTGACGAGTGCTGAGTGATGGTCACACACACACCCTCCTCAAGCCGATATACTTCAAGCAGCCGCTGGAGTTTCCAAGAGGTTTCGTGGAGAGAACTGCAGCGGACGTCGTTCTGGCCGCGACTCGAGCATGAGCGACGATAACGACGACAGCAACGAATCATCGAGCCAGACGAACGGCGACTATCGAAGTGGCTCGGAATCGGGATGCGACCACAGCTCCAAGGAGCGCTCGCATCGATAGAGAAACAACGATGCCGATGGTGATGATACCGGCGGGAATACTCGAGTGGAGGGGCTCTGGAGCAAGCGTCGGGGACTTCGCGACAGGAGACATGGGCGGCGGCGTCCACAGCTCTCGCGGAATGCGCGGCAGTGCGAGTCACTCGGGTCGCTCGAGCGGAGGCGGTGGCGGCATGTCTGGCGGCAACCAGATCTTCGGGAGCTACGCTTCCGCTGACAACAACGACGACTAAGGCTGTCCAGCCACGGCAGCTTTCTTTCATGTCCACTCTGACCGGCAGAAGTGAGTGAATCCGAGGATCTTGATGAAAGACGGTCGGCAAGTGTTATCGCAATGAATTTTATTGACTTTCGAAGCTCTGGTTGCATACAGCTCGTTCTTGCTTTATTTTCGTGGCGGCTTCTTCACTTTGAAGTGCTGCGGCGATCAACTAACGAAGCGATTGTCTCGAGCTGTGAACCTACGGGCGTCAGCACTGCCGCAACGGATTATCGACACCCTTTGCAAGTCGCGCGTATCGAAGTCTTCTGGACCCACCGAATATCAACACCGCTTCGTATCGCGAGCTACGTCTGATAGAAGGGGTGGGCGACGCAACGGCCAAATCCATTATTGAAGAGAAGAAAAGAGGGCGGTTTTCAAGCCTTTAAAGTTTAAAAAAATAAAACGATGCATTGATAGTAGACTCCTTGCATCAACCTCACCGACAGTTACGACTCAACTTCTTGTCCTTCGCCATCGTAATGCAACGTACCCAGGACCGCGGCGGTCTTAGGCTTCTTGCTCAAACGGAGTCGGCTCACTGCGTCTTCATGTGATCCATGTCAGGATGATTCATTTATTTCGTTTCTTTTCGGAGAAGAATGGCACTGAGCAGGAACGATCGCACGACGTACTACAAGATGCTGGGCGTGGGAGGCTTGTTTGCGGCGCTGCTAGGAGAAAAGGCGGTGAACGTGCCGCAACTGCTGAAATTGGCGCTGAAGCTGGGCATCGCGGCGCCGTACAGATCGCGATGAACCAGACCATTGAGCCTTGACCGACCAGCTCCGCTAATAAATTGATGCACAAAAAAGGCAACAACTGGTTGAAGATGCCCATCTTGTGTGGATCTGGCCGCTGCTGGCCGGAGTGCTGCCGCCGTACCCGGCGCTACGGACTTCGCGCTCAAGGAGCAAAGCGCCATGTTCGAGGACGTGGTGGGCGCGGCGCAAGTTCTCCAGGCGAAGGACGTGACGGAGGGCGACGAAGGCAGAGACGTGCACCACGACTTTTTCGAGACGGTACAGGAGGAGGCAGAGCAGGAGGAAGCTGGGGAGAAGACAGAGAAGCTGAATCCCATTCAGCAGGAGCTCAAAAGACTCGTGCACTTGCATCGCACTTATTGGAGGGAGATCCGTGAAGCGCAACTGCTGTGCGGGATGGACGACCCTAACTTCTTGCTGGGCGTGGCTCGCGTCGTGTGCGAGGTGCTGCCGGATGAGGCCGAGCGGTTCTGGTGCCTCACGAGGCTGCTGGAGTTGTTCTACGACGGACTGGAGCTGGTGGACCACAACTGGCAGATACTCGCGTTGCGTGTGTGCCTGTTGCAGCAAGTCTTTGCGGCTCGTACCAGCTTCGAGATCGAGACGTTGCCAGTTCCAAGTTGGCAGCGCTGCAGGTCAATGGGCGTATTGCTTGCACTGATGCTCGGACAACGAGAAATGTGCAACTCCTCCGGCTCCGAAGAAAACTTTGCTCCCTTCCGTCGACGACTTCTGTCAATCCGACGATCCGGTCGAGCTCAACTGGAATTTGTTCATGACTGCTTGGACGGCAGCTCAGAAGGTGTGAGTTCGTCGACTTCAGCTTTCGCCAGCTCCCGGATCGGTCATTCGCAACATGCAGGTCAGAGATTGAGATGCTGTCAAAATCTGATCCTGCAGATAACAGCAATCGCCAAACTCGTGGAATCTTCATCGATTTGTAGGCCATGCTGCGGGTTCGGTGACCACGATCCTCAGATGAAGAAGGCCGAGTCACAAGGCTGAAGTCTGAGTGCTCGTGACCTGGTTCACTGATCATCACTCAGCAGTGGTAAAATGAAGTTGCAGATCTAAGTACTGTTTTAACACGGATTTAAAAGCTCGGATAAAGTTATTTCGTGAGTGTTCTTTGACAGTCATTCTCGATTTCCGAAGCGATGGCGCGGAAATGGTTCCTGCTTGAGGGCGTTAGCGGCAAGTCGCTGGCATCGGGTGCCGTTCGCGTAAGTGGTGAAGACGTGGATGCGCTCCGAAATGCGGTGAAGGACAAGTTCGCGGACAGTCACCTCGCAGGGATTGCCCCATCGGATCTCACAGTCTTCGCGGACCAGGAGGCCTTCGACGCGAAGCAGGCGTTGCCTAAGTCGTCATCACCAGTGACAGATCTCGGAAAGGATGAAGATCATGCGCTCCTCGTGGCAATGCCGACGTCGGCGAAGCAATCGTTTGTGAAAGACATCGCTGTAAGAAATAATCTTCCGGAGGGAGCACAAGACTGGATGGAAAAAAACTGGCAGCCTTTCAGCGCAACGTGTTTCGTGCCTGCCGACTTCTAGTTATCGTGATGGGTACCGACTCGAAGATCAGTGATTTGGTTGAACAATCATGTCAGAGTTATAACGAGAGTACACGTGGATGGCGCTTGTTCCCCGGTTTCCTCGATACCAACTCATGCTGCGTACTCCTGACGTATGCAAAACCTGGCTCGGAAGTGGAAACACGATGGCCTGTTTTACTATGGATTGTGAGACATTCACGTGGGAGGTTTGCTCGGAATTTCATTGACAAAGTGATAGAATACGCGAACGAGAAAGATATGGACGCTCTAAACTTGCCCAATTTACTGGATACGGCATTCGACCCATGTAGCTCGTGAGGCTATCGACAGCAAGTGCTTCATGAACTTGAACCAGAGGAAAGAGGCGCAGCTGATGGCAATCTCGTACACAATTGCGGAGAGTATTGAACCCATTCCGGCAGCGAAAGTGTCTCGTGGGGAAAGCAAACCACCTGCCAAACGAAAGGCTAGCAGGGTAATCGCAACCTCTCCAAGCAAAAGAAGAAAAGTGGGAGCCGCCAGTATGCACTTACACTTCGCGAACTTGGTGGACAAACATCTTACGGAGTTGACTTTGAGTACGGGGCTGTTGAAGTGTGGGAACGAATACTGGCGCCCGATGTGTCGATTTCCGGCAGTGAAGGAGGATGCTCTGCTCTATCTTGCCTTATTAGGCGGAAAGAACTCTGGCTATTACAGCACGGTACAGAGCAATTCGTTCTCGGTGATGCAAATCTTCTCGGACTACCTGGGTGGAAAGGGTTATTCCGTTGGTGAAAACCACCATGCGCCGTCGAACGACTACAAGACCTTCGAGAACATGGTCGCTCATGCAGTTTTCTGCTCGTCGAGACGAAATGGCGTGCAAGGAATTCGTTTTATTGCGTTTTTCGATTGCTTGATTGGTGAATTCTAGAGGGCCTTGAGGACAACGCTGCGAGTTTGCAAGACACGGTGATTCCGTTTTTGGGTCCGCCGAACGCGAAGTGGCCAAAGTACATTCTCGACGCCAACTCTTTCGGTTCGGTCATCTCGTTCGCGCAGTCAACCAGGATCGGTGCGATGTGTATGTGCAGGCTGCTGATAGCAAAGAAGGCACGGCTCTTTTTCTTTGCGAATGCAAGCACTGGAAGGATCCTCTGGATATGTCCGCGATGGGTCGGATCATTGCTGGGTTGGACAGCGCATGGGGCGAGAACTGGTCAGTCCTACTGCTGTTTTGTACAGCGCTGCAAAACCTAATTCGGAGTGGGGCCATGCAGACATTGCGTGCGTCAAGATCAATTGCGGCAAAGGCGCTGTTGAGTGGGTCTCTCGACAACCTGCACCCCGGAGAGGCAACCGCCCGGTCAGGAAATGCACCGTAACCCGGCCCAAGAAGCTGGTCATCGTAGTAGAAACTGGACCAGTGGGGAACTTTGAAGAATTGCTACTCTCGGACTCGCAGAATTTGGAAGACTCTCAGGGAGGACACGCAGGACTCAGAATTGGAAATGAAGAAGGAGCCGTCGACATGAATCTCTCACTCATTTGATAATTTAAGTGGTACTGCTTCGTTAACTTCCTGAGTTTAGCTTGACATGGGTCGGGGTGCTCGCTCTCATACGTGTAGGGGGTGGTTGTTTTTCTGGCAGGAACCCACGACGGAGAGTACCAGTTCATAACGTTACTGGCTGTTGTTCGGTGACTGGCTGTTTGGACCCCAAATGATCTGCACGATCACTTTTCGAACGAAGTTGTCGCCGATCCAGCGCTGTTGAATATTGTTAAATGCAAGCATGTTCAAGTTGCTGTCGTCACGGGGGTTGGGAAGTTGGTGTTCGTCTGCTACATCAGGTGGATAAAAATCAAGAACAAGAAGCGGTGGTGTTCACGGCTGTGGAGGAATGCACGGCATTGCAAGTCATTCTGCTCGCTAGAGTGGAGAGGCATGGCACGGCTGGTGGCAGCGCTACGGGAGCTATGCCCCCCCCTCGACCACAACGGCGACGAAGTCTGTTTCAGCCCCCACAGCTTTCTTGACCCAGAAGCAAATTAACTGGGAGGATCGATCTGTGAGCAGATGGAAGACGGCCAGCTAGTGTCGTACTTCGAAGTATCAATAAACTTTATCGACTTTCAACATTTTCCTTGAGTAACCGTACCCGTTCGCTGCACCTTTCCGGCTTTAATCTTCGTCGATGAAGAGCCAAAGCGGAGCGGAACTGCAAGCCGCCAGCTTCATAACCAGCAACTTCTGTACTGGCAAGCAAAACTGGATCTCGCTAGACCAACAGCATTTGAACGGAAATTAGTTTGACTTCCACGGTATGAGGTGTCGACAAATTTCACCGAACACCAAACGCATTTGCTTTTCAATTCTACAAGAACTTATCGTCGTCTAGTCCGCCGACGCCCTGATAACCCGAATTGCTTTCTCGAGTTGCAAGAGTAGTGTTCGCTTGTAGTTGTGCGAGCGGAGCAGCTGCTATCACCACGATTCGTGAACATGAAGCCGATTTGTTGCCGCTTGCCCGAGTCAGGGAGCCCCCGCAGTAGATTCAGTATCAGTCAGTATCGTAGCAAGGATTTTATTTTCCTTTGCTCTGGTTGCACACAGCTCGTTCTTGCTTTATCTTCGCCGGCGAAATGTGGTTCTTCCGTCTGAAGTGTTGCGGCGTACTGTACAACTAACGACGTGGTTACAAACCCACGGACGTCGGCTAGCACTTCATCGACACGTTGTATTGTTGCTAGAATCTCCATGCATTTCGTGCATTCGATAACCCATTAAGAAGTTCACCCACCCGAGGTCGTATGGGACACCACGTAGTTCGCCACTGCCACTGACAACGGAGCACTTATTTTCCATTTTGCGTCACTTGGCTGCCACGTATAGATGACTGGGTGTTTCGACAAGGCCACAGAGGCTGTGGAAAGCTACTCGGGGGCCAGAACGACGTCCGCTACTACGGTTTCCGCGAGACCTCTTGGAAACTCCAGCCGCTGCTTGAAGTATATTGACTTGAGGAGGGTGTGTGTGTGACCATCACTCAGCACTCGTCAGGAATAAAACCTCAGATGAGGTTATTTCGCAGATGTTCTTTGGCAGCTATTCTCGAATTTGCTGCCGCTATGACGCGAGAGGTGTGGTTCAAGCTGGTGGATGAAGAAGGCACCGCGGTGACTTCAGCCGACCGCGTGAGGAGCTTCCTGACGAAGCAATCGTTGCTGATCTTAGAGACGCAGTGTTCGCAATCGTCTCTCGCGCTCTCCCTGCGACTGTGATCGCATCCGACCTCACAGTCTTCGCGAACCAGGAGGCCTTCGACGCGAAGCAGGCGTTGCCCAAGTCGTCATCACCAGTGACAGATCTCGGAAAGGATGAAGATCATGCGCTCCTCGTGGCAATGCCGACGTTGAGAGGTTCATTTGAGACGCATCGAGAAGAGAGAGCTCGCCAAAAGCGCATTGAAGTGCAGCTAGAGCACATTGTGGCCATATTACCGCAAAAAGATCCAAAGTCCTACAGTGATGCGGCCTTGGGTCAAATCGAGCTTACGAGATTGAAAGAAAGCGGATCGATCATCGAAGCTGCACCCATGGAGAACGGCGAGCCATTTTGGTCGGAGGAGATTCAGATTCAAGCCAGTACAATTGGAAAAGAAGCTGAGTTTGACGTCTTCATTACTCCCTTTTTCAACGACGTATTGAGCAGCTATGGCATGGTGTTCGTCAACAGCGAGAGATATCAATGGCTATCTCAGTCTCCATTCGTGACCAAGACCACAGACCTCAAACCGGATGGATTTGCGACCCACCCTGGCATGTTTCGCCGGAAGCCAGTACCAAACGATGGAATATCACGCGGGGATGGATTTCGATTTGGAGTAGCAGATGAAGCGTTGTTCGACTGCCTCATTTTGTTCGAAAGCAAGCTCACACTATCTGAAGCTGCGTTTGGCCAAGTGGTGCGCTATCTGCAGAATTTTTGCCCCGAGGAGCGAGCAAGCGCTATTCTCTTTGACCGCCGCTCTTTTTGGTTGATCAAAAGCTACAAGGCTATCTCCAAGGTTGAGAAAACAACGTGGGTCAGTAAGGGATCTAAATCGTTGTTTCAGAAGTTCATTGCTGAGAGCATGTCACCTTGGGTGACGCGTTTGACTGAAGCCTGCTCTTTATTGGGCGTTGATGTGGTGGAGGGCGATGCATTTCTCGGCCGTGGCGCATATGGGCGCGTTTTCAAGGTTCTTGATCGAGATGGGCAGACTTTCGCATTAAAAATCGTGGAGGAACGCTCTATCGGACGTCTCTACGACGAGAAGATGGCGTTAGCAGGTGCTCAGGATACAGGCTTGACGATCAGCCCTGTGGGAGAGGTCACTGAAATTCTGGTTGGTGCAGGTGCTGGCGCGGCGTTGTTGCTATCTCCTGTTGGGATTCCTCTGCCTCGACCTACGACACGAGAGGAAGTGCACGGTCTCTTTGGTATGTTGTGGCAGCTCCACTCGAAAGGCCTGGTCCATGGAGATCCTCGCGTGCCGAACGTGATCGTCACTGATGGAAAGCCTCTCTGGATTGATCTTGTGGAAGTGAGGAAAACAAGCCCAGTATTGAAGCGAGTTGATGCTAATATTCTCGCACGGTCCATCCTCAATCTCCCTCATACAGTTCCGCTGGATCCGGCGACGGCGCAGTTGATCGAGAACTACGGGAACAGCTCGACGCAAGAAAATGTACTTCAGCTCGCCGAAGCAGTGTGGCACGCACAGTTCGAAGGCCGGGCGTTGTGAAGGGTGGCGTTCAAACAACTGCTGTCATCCGTGATCTTGCAGTGCGTTCAAGCAGCGCTGCCAGCAGAAGTCTTCATGAATACGGAATGAAACATTTGCTAGCTCGAGGTGAGCCCACTCGTTTACATCTTGACCAAGGCCCCGGGTGAATTTCTTGATGAGCTAAATGGGCTATCGAATGCACAAAAGGGTGAAGATTCTACAACGTGTCGATGAATGTATGGTGTTTGCGAACAGCGATATCCTGGGGCAATGCTGACGCCCGTAGGTTTACAGCTTGAGACAATCGCTTCGTTAGCTGTCACGAAATTTATTTTCAGAGCTAAGACACAATGTCAGTGGAGGTGTGATTTTCCAACAATTGAAAATTCGATAAGCTATATATCGGCAAATATACCAATTGCGAAAGGTATTATACTTAAGTCAAGAGTGACAAGTACCGTAAGCACTGTATGAAATAATACCTGAAGAAACTGATAAAATACATGCATGTTGCCTGTGTCGTCACCCCATCACCGTAAGTGCGAAATATATTAAGCTTGCATGTTGCATGAAGGTGCAGCTGGCTCAGCCCGAGGAGTGGTGTTTTTTTAATTAAAAAAACGAACGCGGTCCCGTTGACTCCGGAAACTTAAACTTAGTAAACACCCTCAAGTTCGTAGACAAGTACAAGTAATGTCCAATGCTTGTCAATTCGTTGTGCTTGCTTGGATCGACGCTGCACGGTATGGGCCAGAGGCCAGTCGTGACACCCCAGTGTGCTCTTCCATCCCCTGTTTAACGATGTCGCTGTCTGTAACGAGAGTAGGAGGGACTTGATAGTGAAAATATAGTTAGTAGGATCACACGATACCAATACGGTGAGATAACAGGCTCAAGGCTACAAGGCTACCGCACGACAAATACATTTGCTGAACTGTCAGTCCTGCCTACTTAATCCTTTCTTTGCTGCAGTACTCCCATTTTCCAACAAGTTCACCACCAGGTCATGTTTCCAGCATCGCGTCTCGTTCTTCTTGAGACGGCAGCAATCCCATGAAACTCCGTTCTTAGCGAGCTGTACTAACTCAAACACACCGCCTTCGACGTCTTGAGCAAGACTGTGATTGCCGCCAAAGCACGAAAGTGTAAACAAATTAAACTTCCTACATCTAAATAAATCCACATTTCAGAGCTTCTTCGTGCAGCGCACGACTTTGTAGCTAGTGCTAGTGAACTCAGCCGCTGCTAGAAGTTCTCTGGATTTTAATCCAGAGTCCTACTCGGGATTGCAACGGGTCAGAATCCTTTACTAATTAATACATACCCTGTAATAAGTGAGTAAGTTTAGAACCCTAAAAGCGTACACAAACACCTCTAATAAATAGTACTTCTATGGATTTTTATATGATGCAGCTATTGTGGTTTTCACCTGTTTTGGCAAACCGGAGGGTCCCGATCCCGAGATAGGAGCTCCGAGATAGCGTAGTGCTCCGATATATCGGCCCAAAATGATAGCATAGTTTGATTTGTTCAGCTAATACAGCCCTGGTTTACAGAGCACCATCCGTTTTGCCGCTTCGAATCGGCAAAAGTGAGTGACTTGCCTTCTTCGGCGTACACGAGCTCCCACTAGATCTCAGTCGCTCATTTCACATTGGACCATGACGTACAGCGACGACTTTCGGTGGAGAGCCGTAGCTCTCATGCATGTCTACGACGTTCCCAGCTCGTACGTATCGGAGCTGTTTGGGCCCAAGCAACGTACGCTTCGACGCTGGTATGCTCTTTCCTGGAGAAAGGCATCGTCAATGAGAATCAACCCCGAGAAACGTCCGCAAGGTGGCCTCCTGTCGTTTTAGCTGCTGTAGAAGACTTTGTCCAAGCCCACCCAACTTTCTACATCGAGGAGTTGCGTGAGTACGTGACCATGAACTTTCCCGGTGTGTCTACGGTCTCGACAGCTACGATATGCAGGGTACTCAACTTCGATCTCAACCTTAGCCGAAAGGTGCTTTCGAAAGCGGCTCGCGAAGCCGTACCTGCTGAGATTGAAGGATACCGGGCCAAACTGCTGCCGATTTTCTCCTTCGCAGAGCATCTCGTTTTCCTGGACGAGACTGCTAAAGACGGACGTCACGCTCAAAGGCGCTATGGCTGGTCGAAGAGGAATACCAGAGCGACAGTCAAGATGCCGTTTCGCCGAGGCAAGCGCCTGTCGATTATCGCTGCACTTGATATGCATGGGTTCTTCGCTTGGGAATCAACGGAAGGGACGTTCACAAGGGAAAAGTTTTACGCTGCTTTTCTGAAGCACGTGATTCCTCGCCTCAACCCGTGGCCACTACCTCGTTCCATCGTCGTAATGGACAATGCCAAGATCCACGCTTATCCGGAATTGCAAGATGCGATCTACCAGTGCGGGGCTCGGCTCATTTTCCTACCGCCCTACTGCCCGCAGCTCAACCCGATCGAGTCATGCTTCGGGCTTCTGAAGCGTTGGCTCCAGAAGCACGCCTACTTGGTGTTCCAGCTATACCCGGATCGCGTACTCGACGTCGCGATGCGTGCGTGTACGCGACGCGAGGACAATGGATGTTTTGGCGCCTTTCACCATTGTGGCTATATGGCTACAGGTATACGACACCAAACGTTCGATGAGCTTATGCAAACAAGCAGTCGAAATGAGTAGATCGCCGTGAAGAATGTCTAGCAATGCAGATGACGTCGGCTTTCCTAGTTAACAATATATTCGCTATCTTTGATCATTCGTCCGACATATCCGACGCCAGCATGTGGGTGGCCATCACCACGGACTTAACTTAGCCCATTGATTCATCTTCTTGGTGATCCTCGTCCTCCATGGCGGCATTTGTCGGCTGCGATGGCGTGAAGTCGTGGTAGATACCGCGCGAAAAAATGTCGTGGTCGGGTAACCCAATCGCACGACGCAGTGACAAGATATCGACTTCAACAGGCATCCACAGCCCATTCAATCGGATCTTGATCACCACAGTCTGCTCCGTAGTTTCGTGCGCATGCTCCAGTCGCTGCAACGCCTCTCGTTGACGGTCCAGCTCGAGCGCCTGCGCGGCCGTATTGTCCGTTGGCACTTCAAAGGGAGCTGATTCAGGTCTTCTAGCATGCACTACGTCAAGATGATGTGATGTGATTGCACCAAATTGAACCGCATTCGCAGCTTCATAAGCCATTCTCTGCACGCGAGCCTGCTCCACTCGACGTGAAGTTGCGCGATGGAACTGCTCAGGTTGAGCTGCTCGCTGAACGTAGAGGAAGGCCTCAAACCGAAAGTCCCCAATTTGACGTAAGTCGCCCGGCGTCAGGAGTCTCCAACGCTACTGAAGAGTTGCCAGGAAGTTCTCCGTGTTGAGCTCTACAAACTTGGCTTGGGAATCGTTCTTGGCTCTCTTGAGGTAGACCGAAGTGTCGTCAGGAAGTAACAGAGCCCGTTTGGGCGCTTCAGGGCCGCTCATGATCGCAGCAAACTTGGCAAGACACTTTTCCCGGAAGACAGCGTACCCTTCGCCGACTTCAAACGCCACATCACACTTCCATCCACCTCGTGCTCGTCCAAGTGGCTCTCCCACTCTCACAACCAGTACGGCGCTAGCTCTGGTTGGAAGCGTACCGGGGCCTTCCTCCGGGGATCTCAACGCATCGACCGCCCAAGGCGTCAAGTCGGGGCCATGTTGAGAGCTCACATAAGGTTCAGGCTGCGTAACACCACTAGTGGCAACGCGAGACCGGGGTTCAACGTGAGCTTGGGGGTTGGCTGCGGCAGCATCGTCAATCTCCATGGTGACCCCCAAAAACGATATAGATGGTTGCGAAAGGCAAGAAGCACCAATGGCAGGAAGACTGTGAAATCCAAAGTGATATGTGACCTCCCGTCGATAAGCTTTCCTCTATATCCAGTAGCAGCACAACAAGAGCAAGCATCAATACTAGCAAGTTACAAATAGCACTGCCATATCGTACATCATTGCGCGAGGACGACTCATCATTCGCCACTCAGGGCCAGCATTTTCTTCATCATCTTCTTGTTCTTATCCTTCTGCTGCTGGTGCTTCATCGCTGTCGGGGACGACGAGGTCTGGGCAGGCGACGATTGACATGAGGCTTGACGGACGTCGATCAGCCCACATCAGCCATGTGAGCAAAATGCTCTTGCTTCAGCACCATGCTCTTCTTCTTCACGCTGAGCATCTCAATCTTGCAAACGCCTCCTTGATGGTCCATGCAAGAGCTCCCTTCGACGCATTCGCGTCCAGCTCAGTCACCTCGCTGGTCTGCTGGAGCGTGTACGCTCGACGAAGCTCTAGTGCCTCTCCTGCTTAGCCTTCCTCAGACCTCGATCGCGATCTTGGCTGCATCCACACTCTTTGCCTGCAGCATGAAAGAAACCGGCGCTTCTAGCGCCACCAGTCGATTCGTGGTGAAGGAGCCGTCGGTGGAGGCGGCCATGTCGGACCAGTTGGCGTTATTGCTGTCCTTGCAGCACACGGCCGTGGGCACCCTTGATGATCAGCCTCCTGACTTGGACTTCTGCTCCATGACAGCGCGGGTCGAACCTTGATCCTGCCGAAGTCGTCCAACACGTTGGGGCACGCCAGCGCCGCTGCGTCAGCTACTGCTGGCGAGGGGGGACGATCGATTTGTGCCTCCGATTTAAATTAACCTAGTACTGCGGAGGGTCCGATTTGTATATCTGACCCCCTCAGAGATGTCGAGCTAACACGGGCGGCAAAAAGCTTGAAAACCACAATAATGTTGACCCATCCGGGCACAAACAGCATTCACTTATCTGACAAAAACGTAGGAAATTCGTGTTGCAGAATGCTATTGGCTGAAACTGTTTCATGCTACAGAATCCTATTGGATGGAATTGTGGCGCTGCTCCGTGGTGTGGGCGGTGAGTGCTTCGGCGCAACATACCGCTCACCGGCGCCTCGCGTTGACGGTGAGAGTGAAAGCTGGTCCACTTTAATACGGTGAAGAAAGAAGTATGGGAGCTATACTTCTTGTCGGTGCTAAAAATCTGTTTGCAAGCATCTCGAACGTCCTTAGCTGTAGCATCCAGTGCCTCCGCCGATGCCGCAGTCGAGCTCTTGGTCACATCGGAGCTGGTGTTGTTGGCCGCCACCGAGCCTTTGTTGTTGATCACCACCGACCGGGCACCGCCGAGCTGGTGCTCTTGGGCACCGTCGATCGGCTAATGCAGGTCGCTGTGGAGCCGCTGCTCCTATTCACTACCACCAAGCCGCTGGTGTTGGTCACGAAAGTGGCGCTGGTCCTGCTGGCCACCGAGTTGCTGCAAATGACCACGGCCGTGCCGCTGCTCTTGGTCGCCGGTAAGTGACTGATGCTGCGGGCCATGGAACTTGTGCGCTTAGTCAAGGGCGAGTCCCTGCCACCGAGACGCTGCTCTTGGTCGCGGGCGAGTTGCTAGTGCTGCCTACCACCGATTCGCTTCCCTTGGTTATGCCCGTGCTTCTGTCCTTGGCCATCGCCAAGCCGCTCGTGCTGCCCACCACCGAGTTGCTGGTCACAGCCGAGATGGTGCTGTTCGTCACTGCGGAGTCGCTGCTACCGACCACCACTTGTTACGATCCAGGTACCGGCCAGCGCCACCGTGTGAACGCTGCCGGAGAAGACGGCCACAAGAGGTGTAAATGCAAATACACGCAACTTGTTCTTGGTCTCTCGCCTTCTCTTCTCCCTGGTTCTGCTTGTTCTCAACCTTGCTAATTCCAGACTGAGCTCCTACTCATTCAAGCTAGATGCAGTGGCACTACCAGCCACTCAACTACTTCAAACCCTTTCTGCATACCTCCCTTCTCTCCAGCCTCGTCCCTCCAAACATGGGGCAACGCCTGCTCTGTCGCTCTCTGCGACGGCCTCCGGTGCGCCAACGGCTGCAACCGGAGCCGAATCGCAACACCACGCAGTTTGGGCTGCTGCTGGGCGCTGCGATGATCTTGGGCGGCACATTGACTTGTGTCGAGATCCCGTAACCAGTCAGTCCTACAATGAAGTAACACTGCTGATTGGATAAAACTGGGTACAAGCCAAGTGCAACAGATCGGTACTGCCAAAGCCAGCTCCAAGATCAAGGAAGCGACCGGGAGGAATACGATCGCGCAGAAGCAGTCGGGGTCCAAGCAGATGCAGGCCCACCATCCCTAGAAGGATCAGAACAAGAAGAAGCTTGGGCCTGCAACATGGATCATGTTCTGCACTGGGAGAAAGCCCAACCTGGCGTCTGTGGTGAGCGTGGGCTCGTCCGACCCGCGATAGACCGACTAGGTGTGTCGGATGGCATGAAGGCTCGCTCAGGACGCTGTGCTCCGTGAGACTACTGTCAGCAAGGAATGCCTACCGAGTCAACAACTCCCCACCGGGCGCACCAATGGTAAGAACAGCGGGACCGTGATGAATGCTATGGTGTTGGTGGTTCGAGATGCAACTAACTCCTATTTCTTGCGTTTTCTGTGTCGAAATGGAACAGAGCGGGCTTCTGGATCAGCATCATGAAGGGCCTGCCGGATTCGCCTCAGAGTGGTGACTGCTCGCTCCGGACGCTGCTTGTGCGAGTGGGTACACGGCTTCAGGGCCACGTTTGACATGCCCAGGTTATAGAGACGATCAGCGTCATCTTGGTTTTCTGGCCGCTGCATTTCGGCGCCGATATCGGTCTCAACGCCGTTGGTTAGATGTCGGACGAGTACGCACCACTCAGAATACATCTTGCGCTTGGCAGCAACGAAGTCGGAGGAATGCAATGATCGAAATGGGGGGTAACCAGTGGATGGATTGCCCAGCCACCACAACCTCCATACTCCAAGCGCGTCTAGCTGAGGAAAATCGAAGTCCTCGGGCATTCTGTGGAATCGTCCATCAGAAGGCCATTGATAGGCCGTGTTGCCTGACTGCTGAGGTGACGTCTCCAGCTGCTCGATATCTTGAGATCGCCATAATCCCGCCTCCTGCAGAAGTGATCGTATCGTGGCGCCAAGTGTTTCTCGTGTAATGCTTTCACGGCCAACGCACCGCTCCTCCAGCAGCTTGCCAAAGCCGTCCAGCAGTACGTCAGGCAGCTCCTTCAATGCGGTCCGGGTCTCGGCATGCTGCTGAAAGAGCTCAATATGGGGAGGTATTCCGGTTGGCCGCATCCACGAGTTTGCCCCCGTAAAAAGAAAACCTTGCAGTCTGGTCAAAAACGTCGTGGTTGCGGAAAATGTAAGACGACAGGAGCGGATGTTTCCGCGAGAGATGATCAATTAAGAAGTCCGCCTGAATTGCCAGGGATGCCAAACAGAGAGTCAACACTGGTGCGATATGAGCATCATTCTTCATGGCCGGAAACATTTTCCCCACGCAGTCCAACACGAACCCGTTCCTCGGGTCTTCGAAGTGCGGCGGCAACACTGCAAAGTGCGAGCTGTTCTGCGGCAGCCCAGCTACAACACGGCCCAAGTACTGGTCACCAGCCGCTTCATATCGAAAGTAGCGGTCCTGTACGCCACCCAACGACCAGCCACACCGCAAGCACACGCTAACGATAGAGGGACCGCCTGTACTTCCACTGCTCGCGTAAGTAGCGACCCCCTTTCAAATAGAATGGGTCCCGTATATATTCTGCCCCCTAATCTCCTCGAGCATTTTGCCGAGTGTCTCGCCGAACCGCGACTTCTGATTCGAACCAGGAAAAAGCTTGCCAGCCTCCAGCGTTGGGTTAGACGCTAGGTATACTCCGATGGCGAGCACCCAGCAGCATGATGGCTGCATGGGGTTCGCGTAAATGTGTCTCGGGTCCTTGGGGCCGCTTCCTTCTTGGTTTGTTTTGGTCTTGTGAAGCACACATCCAACGCTATCGTCCGCCCACTGCAAATGCGAAAGGTGCAGAGTCTCCGCTGATTTTGAACGGCACATGAGGTTTCATTGAGAAACCAAGAAAAGATGCGCGAAGCCATTATCGTTGAGCGCAAGTGTACGCTCAGCCAGTAGAGTGTACAGCGAAAATGTTAACGGCTCCTTTCCTGGCTTGCGGTCACGTCCAGCTTGGTCGTTATCGGCTTCAACTCTTTTGAGCCCTCGGAAAAACGTTTTGAGGTCGTCTAGATACTCCAAAGGGAGGTCAACTCGCTTTTGGCGATAAACGTCCTTCAGCGCACTACAATATCCACTTAGTGTTGATACCTTAAGGCCACCTCCATTCATCTTGTGCAACAGGAAATCTTCAAAATGCGCAGGCGTAAACGCAGAGAGGTTGATGCTGCCGTCTTCATCGAAGAAACTGTCAGGAGACTCTTGTGATTGACGAATCCAGGCAGATAACCCCTTGATGTAGCTGCGGTATGCCTTCTTCGTGTTGGGAGCAGTGCAAGCACTCCGCACTTGTTCGGCATCTAGTTGGCCGGGGACTGGGGTGGCAAAGGCTGCACGCGCGCCCTACAGACCGTAGGGCGATCTGGAAGGGCGGGGTGCCCGTCGCGGCTTGACATGCAGTACGATGGGAGAAAGGAGAGTTCTAGCTTCTTGATACGGGGAAATCGGAGTGAGAGCGCCAGGTTGCAGAGCATGTCCCTCATTTTTAGCCTATCAATGGACAAGAAAGATGTAACCAGGTGACGGCTATCCGTTCTCCGACAAACTCGTTGTCAACAACGCACCCGTCTTGTGGCTGAAAAGGGGAGGCGATCAAAATACCATTGACGGAATTAGTAAGACATTTTGGTTACGCTGGCATTGATTTTGCTATTGTGGTGTTACTAGAGTTGGAGAATGAGCATTGTTTGGCTTCGGGTTGCTGTGTGAAAGTCTCACGGGATATTTGGCAGCGCAGAATTTTGGCGAATGGGAAGGAAACGGCGGATTTGTCGGCTACGAAATCAGGCTGATTTGCCACAACACGCATTGCTTACAAACGTGAAGATTATTGACCCCCTCTCATTCCGAATGATAGTAAAAACAGCGGCGCATTTTCCTACGATCCCATACAAACAAGTAGATGTCGGCTACGAAACAGCGACAATCAAATTTGGTAGGGGCCTCGCAGTATGGTCAGAATCGTTTATGCCTACAAACTCTGTATAACACGATTGAAATGTAAACTGAATCATCCTTTATGACTAGTATGGCAGCAAGCTGCCAGCATCTTCACGGCGATTGGTCGCCTCAGTTGCTAAGGGGGCAATGCCGCAAAATCTTTTTTCAAAAACAATATTTTCCGCACCGCCCCCCTGAACAGCATATGCGATAACTTAGGTGAAGATCAAACCGGTTCCAAATCTAACAACGGAAACAAACGAAAAAGCACGTCGACGCCGTTCGCCGGCAGCAGCAGCAATTGCCGAGGAGGTGAGCGTCTACCGCGACCCACGACAGCAGCGGTAGCTGCACTACACCCTAATGCTCACGTACCGCCCTGTTTCGACGTTCTTCAGCCTCACCCGATGCCCAAGGACGCCAGAAAGCGAGCAACCAAAGCCGGCATTAACTCGGACCCCACCAGCTGTCCAAGGAGGCCACGACGCCAGCAACCCTCCACCAAGAAGAAGGCAGTTCACTGCAATGCCAATACCGTGGCCAGTGTTCCAACGAGAGGGCATTCAAGCGTAATGGAGAGCGACACTGGCTCTTTGCGGAGCATCGCGATCACCAGAACGCTTTGCAGCGTGATCGCTACCACCGAGTCTCAAAGGAAAACAAAGAGACGTCCTCCAAGCGCGCACCGTCGTCGACGCCAAAAGAGAAAAAGAGAGAGAAGCGAATAAGACGTGGAGAAGGACCGAAGGCAGCTGCAGCGTTGACTTCAAAGAAGAAAAAGAGAGAGAAAGATGCAAGACGCGAAGAAGGACCCAAGGCAGTGGCAGCGTCAACTTCAAGCGAGAAGAAAAAGGAGATGAGACCAAGTCGGGCAGAGCAGCCGAAGGAACATGCAGCATCGACGACTCGGCTGGGTTATCTCGTCTGCGCCAGCGCAAGCGACGCAAGTACCGACCAAGGAGAGCTATCTACGATGAATAACCATCTTCTTTCTGTCGGCAACGATGGCCCGCAAGCAGCGGCTCTTCATCGAGTGGGTGATATGGATACGGTTCCGGACGCTGACGCTGCGGTGCGACCGCAACCGTCGCTGTGTGTCCAGCATGGTGTTGCTACCATACAATCTCACCAGGTGATCTACATCGTGGTGCAAGCAATGCCAATGTCATGGAGTACCTCACACCAGACGTCCGTGCTACAACTACCAACGTCGAGCTCCTGTAGCTGTTCTTCGTCCCGTGACGAGTCTACGCTGGCTGGTGCGGCAGGTAATCTCGGCAGTGCTGGTTCAATCGTTGCAGCCCAACCCTTCCTGGTGCCAGTTTCGCATCAGGTTCAGCTTTCTGTGTCGTTGTCTTCGGCTGTGTCGCCAGCAAGCGTGTCAAGTGTGCATGACAACGCCGAGGCGGGCGCCAGTGGGAGTTGGGGAGGTCCTGCGCCCACAGCTGCCAATTCGATTAGTACCCGTTCGACTGCGACTCCGACTGCCAGCGCTGGCTGCAGCTGCGTGCAAACGATTTGAAGCGGCAAGAACACATGTAGCTGCGGGCTTCTCTACGATTTATCCATGCTGTTGGAGCACCAAAACCATTCCAATCCTGGTCGAAGTCGCAGTAGATTAAGAATTTCATGTTTTGTTTTCGGTTTGCTACGCGATGTGTGCACATTAACGTAGGTTGGATGTGGCGCTAACTATTTAATACGAAATGAAAGCCAACTGACAGGCAGATCTTCAACTTGACGAAGAAAAACAAAAATCACCGCTGTTTGGTGCGCGTTAATGTTGTACGCGTTCCGATACACTTCTGTGGATCTATCATCATCAGCATATTGCAATTGTTATACAGCGATTCTACCATGGTGATCTAGCTTTGTAAGTTCATCACAGGTCTTGCGGCAAACCTTCGCTTAGCGTCCGCTGCAAGACGCTTCAGAACGCGGCAACTACTGCTATTACACCTCGAGAAGGAGGAGAAGCTAGCGCAGTTCCTACACAGATCGCTACGCACAACTACTTTCCTTTTGGTGTCTTGTTGTTATTATCATGCCTTTGTTATGGAGAAGTGCGACGGACAGCCGAAGCGCACTACCAAATTCGTATAGCTGCCTAGCCGCATGTACTTGCCGTCCGTGAAGATCCGCGCCGCAGGTTTGACGGGCCAATCCGCGATCTGCTGTAGTGACTGAATGGACATCGTCGCGGCCACGCTTACCTCGGCGAACCCCCACATACTATCGCACATGGCATCGTTCGGACGCCAGACTGAACTGGCACGTGACCTTGTGAATTCCGTGATGCCGCTGGCGCGTTTCGTGAGCCCCAGCAGCTCGTGTTCGCGCTCGGAGAGATTCAGCAGGTCTTTGAATGGAGTATCCTCGCGATTCATGCCGTGCGTGTTCAGGTGCAGGCCGAAGCGACCGGCGTAGTTGCTACCTCGTTTCCTTGACTATCTCCTTGACGTTGCGGTGCGCCTGGGTCGGAGCAGCGTCCGTTATTCACTGCCTGCTCGATGAGCTCTAGCCCTTGCGTAGAAATCTCATCGCGGTCCGATTGTGGAGTTGTGAGCCAATGCTGCCAACTTCATATGTTCGATTGCTGCTATAGCCGCTTGTTCTGTCCGAGCAACTGCGTCCAAGACTCGAGTTTCCTCGCGCTGGAACTCTGCGAGTTTATCTGGGGTTGCTGTGAATTTTTCTAGCCTGAGTTTGTGCATAATGACGATTGCGTTCCGATGTTGAACGCGCGAGAGAGCAACGTAGGCAAAAGCGATGTAAGGAACTGAATTCGAGTGAAATACGATATATGAGCAAGTCAGACCCTGTACTTTATGAACAGTCATAGCATACGCCAGTCTTAGTGGAATTCCTCTTCGCACTACACGAAGGTCGCTAGATTCTTCCCCCAAGAAATTTCTTTTGCTGCTATAGGCACGATATTTGGTATTCCGTCCAAAAGTGATGGCCCCAAGTACGGATCTGTTATCTGCACGAGAATGATCGGCAGGTCGCTACCGAAGACGAACATGAAATCGTAGACTAATGCATTGGTGCCATTACATAACCCTGCAGGCTGGGCAATGTTAAACGTGAGCGTGACAGGAGCACCGATGCATAGTTTGAGTTTGTTGGCGACTACGCGGTCATGATCAGAGTTGGTATCCTTTACGAGGGCTTGCACGGTACCAGTCGGAATGCTTCGTTTTGCTGCTAAACGCTTTTGCTGCACAACGTGCTGGGCCTTAATGTGTACAATTCGTTTATTCGCCAACCGATGCTTTTGATGTTAGCGGTAGCTACGTCAACGTTCTTGTAGGCGATATGCTTCGCTTTGCTTGACCATTGTGGTTCATCGATTGAAGATAGACAACGTGTGTTGAAGAGATCAATATCCGCTTGAGTAGGCGACTTTCGACGCAGTCGTCGAAGAGCGCTAAACCATTCTGGATCTCGCTTCCCTCTATTCTGACTAGTTAGCATGCACACGGTATCAATGCTGGCCCAAGTTCCCTTCCATGTCTCTGAACGTCGTTGGCAATTTTGGCGAGAGGGGTAGACTGTGAGCTCGGCACGACAGGATCCAACTGCGCAGCATCTCCTGTGAAGTAAATATCTCTGCCTCCGAATAGCTTGTCCGACTGACTATGCCAGATTTCTCGCATTCGTCTATCTATCCAGTAGAGCATTCCACACGAGATCATGCTGAATTCATCTATGATAACCAGATGCACGTCTTTAAATTCTTGCTGCATCCGTTTTAGCTTTTCTGGTCCAGATTTGGTCTCAGTTAACGATTTGTTCGGAACTGAACACGCTGATTTTGAAAACGATGAAAACCCTAAGGCAGAACAGAGTGTCATTCCTTTGATATTGAACGCAGGCGTCCCTTGATACGCTAGTAGCAACACACGCTTTGAAGTTCGGCGTGTGGCCGAATGCTCACCGAACATATTCTGCAAGTCTTTGACGATATGCCGTATCAACCAGCTCTTACCAGATCCCCCTTCTCCGTTTATAATCATCTGAAGTGGCTTACACGACGATATCTCGAGCATGCTTTAAGCCTTCTTCTAGACTGTTGATTGCAAGTGCAAACGGATTCCATTGAGATTCATCCGTCGTTTCCCCGATGTTCAACGTTTGCTCACTATCTGAAAGAGGGTATGCATACTGCGAAGACTTTCTTTCGTCCCCGTGAAACAGGTTTCCTAGTTTGCGCAAGTCTTTTTTTTTCTTTCATCCAAGGCTTCAGACACGCACTGATGAAATCACGAGCTTTGCTATCGTTGCTGGGGTATACTCATGCCTCGGTTTCCACTCCACTTGAAGATTCTGGGTGCTTTGGGGTCCGGTACGTCCGGGTTCACAACTTCTTGCTGTTCATTGTTGGCATTGCTCACGAAAACATATTCTGACCTCACAAAAGACGATACGCTGCTTGTGTCACGGGCAGACTTAAGCAGATCTAGTTTATGTTGACGAGCTAGCTTTGCATTCGACTCTTGTTGCAACTCTCCATCTAGCTCATGCTCTTGAACTTAAAGAAAGCGGGATATGCATTCTTCATCAGTGGAAGGCAAATCGTCCACTGATTGCCACGGCACATATAGAAATACTTCCGAGAAGCAAAAGTTTGGATTCGACGAGCTATAGCGCATCCAAGACGACTTATGTACGACAACAGGTTTACCACGACGTTTAATCCACCCTTTTGCATCAGTGCGTTCCCACATATCAAGGTCATTGGGCTCTCCACGAATAGTGTCGACTGTATCGTACTCTTCCACAAAGGTAGCAAAACTCATACACTCAAAAAGCTCATTTGCTGGACGATTCATATACGCACGTTCAATAGGCTCGATTTTTATCGCATCTGAGTTCGCCTTATCTGCTAGAGCTTCTCAGTCTTCCAGTCCTTGTGCTTCCACTCGGTAGAATCGGTGTGTATGACGCAGCACTTTAACCTTGATAACGGTTCGTGATTTACTATGCATTGACAAACTTCTTAGCAAAATGTATATGACCTCTGGTGCTCCGACTTCACGAACCGAAAGTGTTGCATTAGCTACACGTTTGAGAATCGAATGGTAAGGAAGATTGGGATCACATCTCTGCACAGCCTTGGCGATCACGCGTCTAAAGCGAAGTGTGTCTGGCTCCGCCTTGCTAATATACGCCCCTGCATACTCGGCAGCACCGTACGAATTCCCAATTAGTTGTGAATCCATATTAGCGTGCCAACACGACAACAAGTGCGGTGAATAGTTGTTTATAGTCGACGCTTCACGTTTTAGGTGAACTTTGAGCGAAGGTGTTCCGTCGGACCCAATATTCGCTTCAATATCTGTTTTCTCTTGCAACTGCTTTGGAAATCCGAATCGGCATTCACTTCTTTTCTTTCTACACGACGAGTTGGTATAGTACACATGTTGCTGTACGCGATGTACGAGCCTCGACAAATCGCACGTCCACTGCATCGGCTACGGAAGGGGGTCTTACTGCTAGTATAGCGACTTCATCCGCTCGATAACTACTGCACAACACTCCTCTAGTTCTTGAAGTGTCTTTGCAAGAACGGAAATGTGTTTGTCGGTGTAAGCAGCAAGTTCCACTCGACCTTCGTCTGTTTCGGAAAGCTTTAGAACATCGGGGGCATCCTTTATCCACAGTGAGTAGTGGATATGGGGTGAACCTCGTTGTTGAAAATCTACTCTCCAGAAAATTGGTCGACGATCTCGCCTAGCGGCTGTGATTCTCCACATAAAACCCTATCAAAAAATGCCTGAAAGCGCCTGTTAAAGTGTCGAACACTAATGTCCGGGTTTTCGTTTAGAAGCTTTCTTCGCTCACTGTCGATTAGAGTTCTGTACTCATCTAGTGTTTGGGATGGGTTACATGCATGGGCAAAATCTGGCCAAACAGTATCAGCTGCGTTCAGCATGAGAAAAAACGTAGGTCATCTCGTCGGCATGACACGGTTTCCAATCATGGACATTAAGTCATCACGGGCGTTCGACCAGTACAGACCGCTGCCACGAACTACCCGGAAATACGGCTTTAATGAATCTAATACTTGAATTGCAGCATTGAGTTCTTCTTTCTCGTTGATAGACGGTTTGCCCTCGGGTGTAGGCTGCTGGACCCTTCCACACCCAGCAGCATTTATTGCCGCAGTGCGACTGTCGGTAACGCACACCCTTCGGACGAGGCCGTCAATTTGCCTGCGTTCTATTAAGTTCATACAGAAAAATTTAAAGTTCCCGTGAACTATGAAGAGCCGATCGTGCCATTTCATTAAAATGAGCGCAGAACTCGGATAACGTGTACTCATGCAATCGATCCTCTTTGTCATCAAGAGGATGATATCCGCCGAGTCCATGTGGAAACAGCGTTGGGAAACAACACTGCATGAGATGTTTTGGCTGGTACTCGTCAATAGGGTCCCGTTGACATCGTAATTCTCCAACGGGAATTTCTGGGAATGCCGAATTTACGTTAACGGCACTCAACATGTGCTCTAACTCGCTCTTCTTACTATTGTGATTGCCTTGTAACTCAAATGATGCAGTCAAGTTGTCCATAACATCCTCCTTATTAATGGTTTCGTTTTGAGTGTCATCTGATGTAGTGCAACTAGTACTGCTTGGCTTGTTTCGTAGTGATGAAATATGTGAGCAAGAATCGCATGGTTAGAGGTTGTTCGTGGAGACCGTGGCAGAAATGTCGATACGGCCACATTCTTGTTCGGGACGTGCGCCTGTACTGCATTCAACGTTTGAGACCTGGAATTCGTGTTCGCGTTTACGTTGAACTTTAGACGCCGAGGTTGCTTGCGTGTGTTCATTGGCGGGAACCGTGTCACCCCGACCTTTCCTACGACTTTCAGCACTCGGTGTACAACTGGAAGCGCTCGTGTCGTGAGACTCCATGTCACTGCAATCCATTGCCGGTGAATCAGCCGATTCGATCCTGTTGGATTCCGCCTTGGAGATTTCCGTACCTCTATCAACGCTATTCGCCTGCTGAACTTGCCCTCGCAACTCTTGTACCTCTTCATCTGATACTGGAATGCAAGGGATTTCTTGATTCATGTCCAAACTCTCGAGTGCTTATAGGTTTCCTCTGAAATTGTGATGTTCTCGAAAAGAGGGTTGTTGCAAATAAGCCAGCAAAGAGCGCACCGCACTAAACTTGGGCGTACGCGAAAGTAGTTTGTGACCTTGTGCGGCGAGAAACACGACGCCGCACGATTTCAATGGGCGAGGCAGCTCGCGAACAATTTCACCAGGTTCATTCCAGTAGTTGATTGCGTTACCCCGCGTGAATTCTTGGCCGTCTCGGTACAGGTTTACGCACGTAGTGAACGAAACCCCCAATCCTACTAGCCTGGCTTCCATTCGGTTCGGGGTAGCAAGCTCGTCCGGAACGCCACCTAGTCGAAACCCACTCGCTCGGCAGAAATTGGGAGTTTTCCGTGACCATATGGCCCTATGGCATCGATCACAGAGCCATATTGAGTTGAGCTTCTCGTCCGACACACCATCAACGAGACCCTCCGCGACAATTTCAACTTGACCATCTTCATTACGAAGTGGATCGTAAAAGTCGGCACCTGGATCGAACAATTTTAGTACTGCAATGGCTGAATTTGCTAGTTCTCCACAGCTACCGCATATCCGAAGCAGTGTATCATCGATGCAATCGAAGAATGCTACAAACGGCCGACCGAGTAGCGAAGTTAGTATCAACTGTTGCGTCAGCTAGCTGCAGTCAATTCCAAGTATATACCTTTGCGATCGGAATCACACCGTTCTTCGAAACTGGATCCAACGTCGTTTCGGTTTTCTTGCGGCGTTTGTTTCTGGGGAGACCTTGAGCACCAACGTTCCTTTTATTCGTTTCTTCGTGCCGGGCTAGACGCCTCCTTTGGTTTTCCGCTTCGACTGCATCTATGGTCGCGCTCGGATTTGCGTTCGACGTCCGCTGCTGCTTGCTGCTAGCCGCTATCTTTTTTGAAGCACGCTTTGCAGCCTTGGCACGACGTGATGGTTTGGCTGGCCTTGTCATGCTACCGATGAATGCTGTACGCCGGTCACAAACAATACTGACATATGCCAGCTACCTACAACGGGTTCATTGCTTCGAAAGTTCAGCGCAGGATACGTAGGCAAGCATAGCATGACTATAGGGCACCACTTCTATTTTTCTGGTACCACTCGCTGTTTTCAAGTTACCTACAAATTCCGCAAACACACGCTCTCAGTGTCGATTCAACGCCATTTATGTCGCAACCAGGCTTACATTCCATGGCTTCTGGTCTCCGACACCGCACTACCACACCATTGAAGCACCAAGTGTAGCAATTTTGGTTTGTCCGCCATGCAACCTTAGCAAAACTATAGTCACGGATTCACCACGAATCCAACGTTGTTGCTCGATAGCTTGCCAACTAGCCAACCGCGTTTGTGACCCTTGTTCACCTTCTGACGTTTAGCTGCGAGATCCTTCCAGCGTACCTATCGGCATGTCGTACGGCAACTGGAACCCAACGAACTTCAACGAAGGGCAACCAGTGCGAGATCCTTCCGGCGTACGTGTTGGCATGTTGTACCACAAGTAGAACCCGAACTTCAACGAAGGGCAGCCAGTGAGAAAAGCTTTCAGCAGCGATGTCGACATGCATTGATGCCCAGATCGGACGCACGAGGTATGTTGGAGCACGGACATTGTCGCGCAAATAACGATGTCGACCATCGATCAAAATGCGCTTCGTAAATAACACGCTAAGCAGCGATACAGCCATGTCGCTCTTGTACGATAAAAGCAACTCCATCCAAGTTTACAGCGCGCTCAGTACCAGCGGCCTGCGTTAACGGCTTCCAACTATTTCTAGATTTTGCATGTAGGATTGTTGTTCTGACTTCAAGCTCCGGCCGTGTCGCTCATCTCATCACTTCATGGGCACGCTAGCTGTCGCATGCAAGTCCATGCCTTGTAGATGGGAGGGTGCAACCCTCTTCTGCTTCTAGTTGAACCCTAAGCAACTGCTCGGCAGATCAACACAAACAGAGTACAGAAACTGACAAAACGTTGTTGACACGGAGCCAACTAACTGTGGAGAGACTCCAGCGAGCTCCATGAAGTGTTTGTGTTCAATTTGTTGTTGGTAGCTATACGATAGATATCCTAGAGCCCGATATCAATAGAAACCTGATTAGACGATCACCAGGTTGCAGCCGATCAAAGCATGGCGGCTCTTGAACCTGCCACGGTAGTCGTCACGGTAGTTTGTGGTCACTTCAGCTTCGACAGCGGTGGGTGTACCTCTCGAATCTTGTTGGCATTGTCTTCTTCGTAGTGGACAGTTCCCTTTGCGATCCCGTCGTGAAATCTGAGATACTCAACCCGGTGGAGCATGTACACTGCGCCAGGACGGAACTCAATGTTGCGCTAGACGCTGTGGTGTCGTCCCACACTGTTATCACCACGATATCATGTAGCTCATGCGCCATCCGCTCCCAATCGACGCAGACCATCGAATCAGTACCGGTGACACGATTGCCACGACAACCGTTTAGCCGCTCTGTTGAAATACAGGGCAGCTTCAGTGTAGCAACCACATCCTGACTGGGACGAGTCGTCCGAATAAATTCGCGGAGTTCTTGCACGTGTGAGAAGTAATTGACGGCCTCTTGTTCTTTCTGTTTGAGGACGTCGTCCTGGATAGAAAACAGCAGATCCATTGGGAAAGCGTTGGCGAGCTGGCAAAAGTGAAAATGAAGTTAGCCATTACAAGACGCATCTGAAGGTTTCGTTAAGTACTAATTTGGTAATGAGGCGTAGCATTATTTGAATCGTAGAAAGTCTTTAGCATACTTCAAACACCAAGATACAACTGTGAGATACTTTTCCAGCAGCGCACGTTACTCGTGCCCTCGTTCACATGCCGTTGAACTGCGTGGTACTCTTCGCCTCCTGCCACTCCTGCAGCACCGCACAACAAACAGCATAAGAAAACGTAGACCATAACACAGCAGCATAGGCAGCGACGCACCTCACGTGCACGAACATCACGGCCTTGGCGCGCTACGCGGCGCCATCATGCCGCTATACGCATCCTAGCTAATGTGTGGTGAAGGCCAGTGGTGCTGAGGTGCAGCACGCCTTGCCAGGCGTGATACGTTTTACTGGATGCGGTGCAGGACTCGGCGCGCGCATGTACTCAGAGTGTTCACCTAAAAGCAATAGAGCCGAAGCAACACTCGTCAGTACACCCTGTCGACTTCTTACAGATCCACTTCGTACTTAGTCAGTTTTTACGATCCTGATTTGCTCGCATTCACGCTAAATCAGACAATGGCTGCCAAGTAATCAGAGCCGCTTATGCCCAAAAGACGACTGACTGGCCGCTGTAGCCATCCATTAAAAATCATAAAAAGGCGCAAAGTCGTGTAATCCGCCATCATCCCACGGTACTCCATACCTAGCGGCCCTTACCGGGTTCTATAAAAAACGACCCGACTTTAGTGACTGTTAACTCCTTCGGCGAGAGGTCATTCAAGAATCCTTATCTGAAGGGTCGGTCATCCGATTGTTGAAGTTGTTATAGATAGGTTTGAGAGGTAAATTTCGAAAAAAAGCCCTTGGGCGTGTGATTATAATGTTTTTTTTTGAGAGGTACATTTTGAAAAAAAAAACAGGGCGTGTGATTATAATGATAACCCCTAACCCGAATCGCATCTATGCGTAAGAAGTCCTGTAAAAGGGTAATTGATGTAGTAAATAAGGGTACACTAATGGTGTTGTTTCATTATAGGGGGGCTTTGCCCCAAAAAAACACCAAAATGAAAGCCTTTACAGATACTTATTTTATCCAGTGAATGTTTTTCATCCGCGTTGAAGCAACACGAGAAAGCGAAAGTATTTTAGGATCTTACCTTTAGTTAGCGCGGCCACCGTGCGAGCAACGCTGCATGTTACGGTTAATAGTATAGTGCGTGCTCAAAGAGCAGGGCTGGCTGGGCCAGCACTCGATCGACCCAACCTATCAGCGTTCTATACAGCAACATAGTCATACGTATATAAAATCCAGAGCTGCTCCACGGCTTTGTACAGTTATGCACCTCGTTTTCGGCCCCTATATATAAATTGATAAACATGGATTAATTTGCTCAATAATTTACATCTACTTCGTAATCATTTTACCTTAGGACCCAATATGGTCCACCCCGCCGAAAACGAGGTGCACAACTGTAGAGGGTGACCATCACTCAGTCGTAAAAGATCTGGGCATGAAACCTCACGGCGTACGGCAAGTCGCGAGGCCAAGACTACAGACGACGCCCGCAGTGGTGTGACGTGAGCTGCTTGCTCAAGATTTGATGCTGGTGAACGATGAAATGCACCGAAACAGAGAGAAAGCTCATAGTCGAGTAACGCAGACGCAGTAAGTTTGCCTAACCAGCATCGCATTTCGTATTCACCGTGCAACTGCCATCCTTAATGAAGACAGAAAGAGACTGTTTCCAGACGAACAAACTGGGACGAGAGCTGAGACGTGAAGCGAAGAGAAGCTCGCCTTTTGGTTGTTCAACCTGAGAACCTGCTGCACAGCCCGACGAGCCGAAGTCGAGAGCGCAACTGGGTTGCTCAGAATCGAATTCGACCGACAAGGACAAGAACAGCAACAGCAACAGCGAGAAGCAGCGATGGGCAAAGGCAGCGGAGGTGGCTCGAAAAGTGGAAGCGGCTCGCGCGGCACAGCGTCTGGCAGCTCAAAGGGAGGAGCGACGTCCGGGTCTTCGCATGCGTCCGCTTCACACGCGGCAGCGGATAACCGCTCCAACCAACTGAATCCCAACAACCCGACGTACTACTCGTCGCGCGCTCAAGGGTAAAGCCTTCAGTTGGCGCCAAGTTGTTGATGCGACCATCTTACTGCTGGTGATTTCAAGTACGCTCTGAACAAGGATGCAGTGAGGCAAGGTGGCGTCGTTGTCTAGTAAGAAAGACGAAGCAAGCCAGTGTGGCAGTTTGAAGCTTTCAAAATCTCATTTCTTTCTTGGATTCTACCTGTCTTGGTCTCGTGAGATGCTAACAGTGCTTGTGCAGACGCCGCCGGTCCCAAGTCTCTGATGGCTGACGTTGGTGTTTCATTTTGCAACTGGCCGCGGAGGGGCAACGACAAAGATGACCGGTGGTGCGCACGGTGGGGGTCATACAGGCTCTGGTGGCCATGCGGGTGGAGGAGCTCACCACAGTTCCAGCAATCCCGGAGGCGGAGGACAGCCGCATTCAAGTTCCCAGAGCGGAAGCCACCCCAGCTCGGGGCAACACCACATTTCCAACAAGCAAGGTGGTGCCAACCCGATGAAAGGGGGAGCTGACACCAAGCAGAGCGGCCACGCCGCCATGCCCAAGTGGGCACTCGATAACCGTGCGAAGCAGCTCAACCCCAACAACTTCCGCTACCGCGGCGACAAGACGGAGACCGAGTAACTAAGCCAAGCAAAGTCCGTGGAGAATTCATGAGCTGTCTCCTAGTGCGCAGAACAATGTAGCTCAGCCAAGAACAGTTTTAAGATGTGCGCACAATGAAGTCTGTTGTTCCTTCTGCGGCATGGGATGCATTTTGGTCAAGAATCCACCAGCGACATCCATGCAACATGGCAGCTTAGACGGGTGGATATTCCTTGACACTGACACCCGTCTGGATTTGCGAGATATGCTGCGGTCCGCTCGGGCGTGTTCACTTCCACTTTGGACACCAAGACAGCATCATAATAGTCGATTGATACGGAACACATACATCGGCAAGCATGGACTTCCTCAACAAGGCCGTGGGAAAATACGCGGGCGGGGACTCGAGTCACTCAAGTGGCAGCAACAACAAGAAGAGCGACTCGGTCTTCTCCAAGGCCAAGGACGCGGCCGAGAAGTATCACGCCAAGGAGAAGGCGGCCGAGTTCGCGCAGAAACGTGTGGCCAAGCGCGAGGAGCAGAAACGCCAGACGGGATACGTCCAGAAGGACAGGTCGACGGTCGACAAGGCCGTGGAGGCAGCTGAGGACTTTTTGGCCAAGCAGGGCCAGCCCAAGCCGCACCACGGCGGCGAGAAGAAGGAGGACAACCAGACGGAAGACCTCTTTGGCAAGGCCAAGGACTTGATGGACAAGTACAACAAGAAGCACTGAAGCTCTGGTAGTCGATCCCGTGAAATTCCAAATCGAAAATACTACATATAGTTGAGCAGCAAGTTCGTTCCAGCACCTGCTTGGATTCGTGAGATGCAAGCTATTGGTGGCGTCTGGTAAATGACATGTGCCGGTGGTCACAAACTTCATACTCCTCTGGGCATTTTCCCCTCAGCCGGAGGGGAAAATGCCCAGAGGAGTATGAAGTTTGTCGGTATGACCCAAAGGTGTAAATGTCGTGCCGGTGGCGCATCCGCGTGTCAAGGCAACAGTGTATGTTATACGGGTAAATCAAGACCATGTGCGTATGAATCCATTGAGGACGAATTGAATGCGGGGACACCCAAGCGCATGAAGGTATACGGCACAAAGAGCAAGGATGTTGGCTCTACACTGTGTAGCACGCATCACCAGACAACATGTATGTTCACCGCGACGATCGAAAGCACATGTTCAGTATCGTGTTACGCTGAGCACGAATCACTGCACTAGTGCCTTCATCGACCATCACAAACTACACCTAGTTGCCGCACTCCAATGCAGTGGCAACTCGACACGGAGATGTACGTGGTCGCTTCACAGAGGCCTTCATGAACAAGGTGGTTCGATTCACCTTCCGCTGAGCTAGGAGACGATTTAACCCTTCCACTACGCCTTGCAGCGAGGAGAGGGAGACTCAAAACGAAGCGAGAAGCAAAGGCGAGGAGGGTAGACCGAGTAGCACACGGCGATACAGCAATTGCCGGTCTCAAGGCTACAACATGCACACCTTCAATAGGGGCACAGTAACTGTTGGTGCCAAGCTTGGAAGTCAAACTGAGAGGCAGCTGAAGTTTTCGTGTATGCGGATCAGGGTTTGATAGTAGTGGTGATTTTGAGCAATTAGTATTACTACTAACTTTTACGTGAGCCTTGTATGCATATCTTAAGTCTTGCTACAGATGTTTTCAAATCATGCGTTAGTACTAGTACTAATATGACTACTAATTTGAGTACTAACTACTAAACTTCGGCGACGCCGATAACTCCTGCTGTCTCGCCGTCGCGCCGACGCCGACTCGAGCGCATCCCGGGCTCGAACTTCTTTGCCCAGGTCTGACAAGTCCCGGACCAGAGCAAGCGAAAACTCATGCTCTAATTTTGAGCGATAGTGCATGCACGGACGACCTCACCTGCACCTCCAGCCTGCAGTTCACGTACGAGACCTTCTTCCCATCGAGATCACGGACATCCGCAGTTGTTTTGACGACGAGAACCTCTTACGCGACATCGTGGTTTAGCCTACTGCACATGAGATCTACGCATTCGTACCCACGCTGAGTTCATCGCCGACAGCGCCTTGTACTCGTTTATCAACATGTCCGAGTGTGTCGGCTACAACGTGACGATTTATCTGACAGGCTACAACAAGACGAAGGCAACTGGTCGTGGAGAACTCCCGAACCCGGTGAACACCATCGTTGGCTTCAGTGCTGGTGCCCCGTGTTTTCAGGTTCACAGCGCGCTCGAGGCAAGCACCTGTCAGGCCGATAATAACACATCCACATCTCAAAACCGTGTCTCCAAACCTCATGCTTTCGAAGGAGGATGTCATCGCACGACAGGGAGAGCCACTCATTGCTTGAATATCGCGCCTGTTTGTTGCGTCTGCTGAAGTCATCCGGAATTAGTAGCCATTCTAGTACTAATATTTTGAAGTCATGCGACTATTAATGTATTAGTTTAAGTTAGCTCTACTAATTCGCTGGAGCTCAAAGAATGCTTATGCTTAGTCTTAGTACTAAAAGTATTAGTACTATCGGAGCTAATTGGCAGTCGACTATAAAAGCCTGATGCGGATGTATGGAGAATACCGACGGCTTCGGTACAGGGTAGGCCTTGTCGGTTCATATTAATACACGTCCGGCAGTTACTTTGCACTATCATACTCCTCTGGGCATTTTCGAGGCGCCGACCGGAGATCGGCACGTGCTGATTTTTCGGGATACTCCGGTATAGAGGTGCGCTGGAGTGGCGATGGATCACTTTCAATCTCGACGCAGAAGCAGTAAGACCTTTCCTACTACAACCACGGACTCAATGCTGAACAAGGCGAAGGATGCGGCGGAGAAGTACACGGGCCACGGAGACTCGCACAGCAGCAGCAGTCACGGCTCCGGCCACAACAAGGGCAGTTCCTCGTTCCACGACATCAAGCACAACGCCGAGAAGATGGTGATGAAGCATGCTGCCAAGAATTATGCCGAAGACCACGGCTTCTCCTCCAAGAAGCACCACGACAGTCAGGACGAGTCAATCCTTGACAAGACCAAGGAGACTGTGGGCAAGTTGACGGGCCACGGCGACTCGCACTCGAACAGGAGGGACCACGAGGACGACTCCTTCATGGACAAGGCCAAAGAGACTGTCGCCAAATACACCGGTCATGACGATTCGCACTCGCAGAACAGAGAGTATCAGGATGACTCACGCAACAGTGATCGCCAGGACAACTCGTTCATGGGCAAAGCCAAGGAGACGGTTAGCAAGTACACTGGACACGGCGACTCGCACGGCCACGTCGACTCTCGCAACAGAGACCAAGGACTGTCGACAAGTACAACCAGAGGCACTAAATGTTCAGCCACAGTGGTCACGTGAGTTCGGTCAGAAAGCACCAGATACTGTCCGCCCTTGTGAATCACAGCCATAGCTAGTTTCGCAACCTGTGGTGTTGTCCCACCGTGCTAGCGTCAAACTAAGGAAGCACCTGAGAAAACAACGTGCTCTTTGAACTTACTCAACGAAAATCTCTCATCCCGGCTGCCAGCAGTTGGTCTTGTACAGGACGAGGCTTGAAGGGCGGTGAGACCCGAGAAGACCAGGCCTCACAATCGAATTCGACGTGTTGCCTCCAAGTCAGAAGCAATGGACGCTATCCGTGGAGCAATCGACAAGGCCACTGGCAGATCCAAGGGCAACGAAGACTCTGGTCCTGAGAGCAGCTCGACGTACCGCTCTTCCGACGCAGGAGGGGAACCTGACGTTGGCTCCAAGAGCTACTCGCGCGACACTGCCGGAGGGGAAAACGACTCAATCGACCGGCGTCAAGGCGACCCCAACGGTTCGTCCTTCTCGTCTCGTCAAGGTGGAGGTAGTGGATATTCCAGCGGATCAAGCGGCAGCGCCACGGGACAAGGAGGTGAGAGAAGCACGACGGGGTACTCGGGCAGCTCCGGCCGCGACAACAACCCGAGGTACTCGAGTATAAGCGGCGATAACGACGACAGCTACGGATCGTCGAGCCGGACGACGGGCGACTACCCAAGTGGCTCGGAATCGGGACTCCACCACAGCTCCAAGGAGCGTTCGCACCGATCGCGAAACAACGATGACGATGATGATGATACCAGCGGGAACTACTCGAGAGGAGGGGCTACTGGAGCCAGCATCGGGGACGACGAGACCGGAGACCTGGGCGGCGGCGTCCACGGCTCTCGCGGGATGCGCGGCAGTGCGAGTCAATCGGGTCGCTCGAGCGGAGGCGGCGTGTCTGGCGGCAACCAGAGCTTCGGGAGCTACGCTTCGACTGACAACAACGACTAAAGCTGTTCCAGCCACAGCAGCTTCATGTCCACCCTGACCGGCAGAAGTGAATGAACTCCGCGGATCTTGCTTCGAGCAGATGAAAGACGGTCAGGTAGTGTGGTAGCAATGAAATCTATTGACTTTCAAGAATTTAGTTGCATGCTGTTCATCGTTTCCTTGCTGCTTAATTTTCTCCGATGAAGAAGGTAACGCGGAACGAGATGAGCTTCATTAACCAGCTCGAGACGAGTCACTGTATCTTGTCAAGCAGAATCTATTGTACTCGTGGTAGCATGCTGCAGCATGACAGTTAACGAAGCGATTGTCTCAAGCTGTAAACCTGCGGGCGTCAGCATTGCCCCAAGGATATCGCTGTTCGCAAAATTTCCATGCATTTCATCACTACGTTGTAGAATCTCAACGCATTTCACGCATTCGATAGCCCATTCAGTTCATCAAGAAGTTCACCCGGGGCCTTGGTTAAGATGTAGTAAACGAGAGGACTCACCTCGAGCTAGCAAATGTTTCATTCCGTATTCATGAAGACTTCTGCTGGCAGCGCTGCTTGAACGCACTGCGAGATCACGGATGACAGCAGTTGTTTGAACGCCACCTTTCACAACGTCCGGCCTTCGAACTGTGCGTGCCACACTGCTTCGGCGAGCTGAAGTACATTTTCTTGCGTCGAGCTGTTCCCGTAGTTCTCGATCAACTGCACCGTCGCCGGATCCAGCGGAACTGTATGAGGGAGATTGAGGATGGACCGTGCGAGAATATTAGCATCAACTCGCTTCAATACTGGGCTTGTTTTCTTCACTCCCACAAGATCAATCCAGAGAGACTTTCCATCAGTGACGATCACATTCGGCACGCGAGGATCTCCATGGACCAGGCCTTTCGAGTGGAGCTGCCATAACAGACCAAAGAGACCGTGTACTTCCTCTCGTGTCGTTGGTCGAGGCAGAGGAAGCCCAACAGGAGATAGCAACAACGCCGCGCCAGCACCTGCACCAACCAGAATTTCAGTGACCTCTCCCACAGGGCTGATCGTCAAGCCTGTGTCCTGAGCACCTGCTAACGCCATCTTCTCGTCGTAGAGACGTCCGATAGAGCGTTCCTCCACGATTTTTAATGCGAAAGTCTGCCCATCTCGATCAAGAACCTTGAAAACGCGCCCATATGCGCCACGGCCGAGAAATGCATCGCCCTCCACCACATCAACGCCCAATAAAGAGCAGGCTTCAGTCAAACGCGTCACCCAAGGTGACATGCTCTCAGCAATGAACTTCTGAAACAACGATTTAGATCCCTTACTGACCCACGTTGTTTTCTCAACCTTGGAGATAGCCTTGTAGCTTTTGATCAACCAAAAAGAGCGGCGGTCAAAGAGAATAGCGCTTGCTCGCTCCTCGGGGCAAAAATTCTGCAGATAGCGCACCACTTGGCCAAACGCAGCTTCAGATAGTGTGAGCTTGCTTTCGAACAAAATGAGGCAGTCGAACAACGCTTCATCTGCTACTCCAAATCGAAATCCATCCCCGCGTGATATTCCATCGTTTGGTACTGGCTTCCGGCGAAACATGCCAGGGTGGGTCGCAAATCCATCCGGTTTGAGGTCTGTGGTCTTGGTCACGAATGGAGACTGAGATAGCCATTGATATCTCTCGCTGTTGACGAACACCATGCCATAGCTGCTCAATACGTCGTTGAAAAAGGGAGTAATGAAGACGTCAAACTCAGCTTCTTTTCCAATTGTACTGGCTTGAATCTGAATCTCCTCCGACCAAAATGGCTCGCCGTTCTCCGTGGGTGCAGCTTCGATGATCGATCCGCTTTCTTTCAATCTCGTAAGCTCGATTTGACCCAAGGCCGCGTCACTGTAGGACTTTGGATCTTTGTGCGGTAATATGGCCACAATGTGCTCTAGCTGCACTTCAATGCGCTTTTGGCGAGCACTATTTTCTCGAAACGTCTCAAATGAACCTCTCAACGTCGGCATTGCGACAATGAGCGCATCTTTCTTTGAACCACCACACGGCCCAACCGGTGAATCTTCTTCCAACGCCTGCTTCGCGTCGAAGGCCTCCTGGTCCGCGAAGACTGTAAGGTTGATCGCGTCAACGTTCGCGAGAGTGTTTGAGCACTTGAGCTTCAATGCATCTCGGAGGCGAAACACCTTGACATCAGCGTCGCAATCGACACAGCCGGCCGAAGCCACCGCGTTGCCTTCTTCATCCACCAGCTGGAACCACACCTCACGCGTCATGGCGGCAGCAGATTCGAGAATGGCTGCCAAAGAACACCTGCAAAATAACCTCATCTGAGGTTTTATTCCTGACGAGTGCTGAGTGATGGTCACACACACACTCCTCAAGTCGATATACTTCAAGCAGCGGCTGGAGTTTCCAAGAGGTCTCGCGCCGAGTAGCTTTCCACAGCCTCTGTGGCCTTGGCGAAAACCCCCAGTCATCTATACGTGGCAGCCAAGTGACGCAAAATGGAAAATAAGTGCTCCGTTGTCAGTGGCAGTGGCGAACTACGTGGTGTCCCATACGACCTCGGGTGGGTGAACTTCTTAATGGGCTATCGAATGCACGAAATGCATTAAGATTCTAGCAACAATACAACGTGTCGATGAAGTGCATGAAGTTTGTGAACAGCGAGGAGTATTCTAGCCGACGTCCGTGGGTTTGTAACCACGTCGTTAGTTGTACAAGTACGCCGCAACACTTCAGACGGAAGAACCACATTTCGCCAGCGAAGATAAAGCAAGAACGAGCTGTGTGCAACCAGAGCAAAGGAAAATAAAGTCCTTGCTACGATACTGACTCTACGGCGGGAGCTCCCTGACTCGGGCAAGCGGCAACAAATCGGCTTCATGTTCACGAATCGTGGTGATAGCAGCTGCTCCGCTCGCACAACTACAAGCGAACACTACTCTTGCAACTCGAGAAAGCAATTCGGGTTATCAGGGCGTCGGCGGACTAGACGACGATAGGTTCTTGTAGAATTGAAAAACAAATGCGTTTGGTGTTCGGTGAAATTTGTCGACACCTCATACCGTGGAAGTCAAACTAATTTCCGTTCAGATGCTGTTGGTCTAGCGCGATCCAGTTTTTGCTTGCCAGTACAGAAGTTGCTGGTTAATGAAGCTGGCGGCTTGCAATTCCGCCCCGCTTTGGCTCTTCATCGACGAAGATTAAAGCCGGAAAGGTGCAACGAGCGGGTACGGTTACTCAAGGAAAATGTTGAAAGTCGATAAAGTTTATTGATACTTCTACGACACTAGCTGGCCGTCTTTCACAGATCGATCCTCCGAGTTAATTTGCTTCTGGGTCAAGAAAGCTGTGGGGGCTGAAACAGACTTCGTCGCCGTTGTGGTCGAGGGGGGGGGCATAGCCCCCGTAGTGCTGCCACCAGCCGTGCCATGCCCCCCTCCACTCTAGCGAGCAGAATGACTTGCAATGCCGTGCATTCTTCCACAGCCGTGAACACCACCGCTTCTTGTTCTTGATCTTTATCCACCTGATGTAGCAGACGAACACCAACTTCCCAACCCCCGTGAGACAGCAAACTTGAACATGCTCGCATTTAACAATATTCAACAGCGCTGGATCGGCGACAACTTCGTTCGAAAAGTGATCGTGCAGATCATTTGGGGTCCAAACAGCCAGTCACCGAACAACAGCCAGTAACGTTATGAACTGGTACTCTCCGTCGTTGGTTCCTGCCAGAAAAACAACCACCCCCTACACGTATGAGAGCGAGCACCCCGACCCATGTCAAGCTAAACTCAGGAAGTTAACGAAGCAGTACCACTTAAATTATCAAATGAGTGAGAGATTCATGTCGACGGCTCCTTCTTCATTTCCAATTCTGAGTCCTGCGTGTCCTCCCTGAGAGTCTTCCAAATTCTGCGAGTCCGAGAGTAGCAATTCTTCAAAGTTCCCCACTGGTCCAGTTTCTACTACGATGACCAGCTTCTTGGGCCGGGTTACGGTGCATTTCCTGACCGGGCGGTTGCCTCTCCGGGGTGCAGGTTGTCGAGAGACCCACTCAACAGCGCCTTTGCCGCAATTGATCTTGACGCACGCAATGTCTGCATGGCCCCACTCCGAATTAGGTTTTGCAGCGCTGTACAAAACAGCAGTAGGACTGACCAGTTCTCGCCCCATGCGCTGTCCAACCCAGCAATGATCCGACCCATCGCGGACATATCCAGAGGATCCTTCCAGTGCTTGCATTCGCAAAGAAAAAGAGCCGTGCCTTCTTTGCTATCAGCAGCCTGCACATACACATCGCACCGATCCTGGTTGACTGCGCGAACGAGATGACCGAACCGAAAGAGTTGGCGTCGAGAATGTACTTTGGCCACTTCGCGTTCGGCGGACCCAAAAACGGAATCACCGTGTCTTGCAAACTCGCAGCGTTGTCCTCAAGGCCCTCTAGAATTCACCAATCAAGCAATCGAAAAACGCAATAAAACGAATTCCTTGCACGCCATTTCGTCTCGACGAGCAGAAAACTGCATGAGCGACCATGTTCTCGAAGGTCTTGTAGTCGTTCGACGGCGCATGGTGGTTTTCACCAACGGAATAACCCTTTCCACCCAGGTAGTCCGAGAAGATTTGCATCACCGAGAACGAATTGCTCTGTACCGTGCTGTAATAGCCAGAGTTCTTTCCGCCTAATAAGGCAAGATAGAGCAGAGCATCCTCCTTCACTGCCGGAAATCGACACATCGGGCGCCAGTATTCGTTCCCACACTTCAACAGCCCCGTACTCAAAGTCAACTCCGTAAGATGTTTGTCCACCAAGTTCGCGAAGTGTAAGTGCATACTGGCGGCTCCCACTTTTCTTCTTTTGCTTGGAGAGGTTGCGATTACCCTGCTAGCCTTTCGTTTGGCAGGTGGTTTGCTTTCCCCACGAGACACTTTTGCTGCCGGAATGGGTTCAATACTCTCCGCAATTGTGTACGAGATTGCCATCAGCTGCGCCTCTTTCCTCTGGTTCAACTTCATGAAACCCTTCTTCTCGATAGCCTCTCGAGCTACATGGTCGAATGCCGTATCCAGCAAGCAGGCAAGGTTAAAGCGTCTACTCCTTTCTCGTTCGCGTATTCTATCACTTTGTCAATGAAATTCCGAGCAAACCTCCCACGTGAATGTCTCACAATCCATAGTAAAACAGGCCATCGTGTTTCCACTTCCGACCAGGTTTTGCGTACGTCAGGAGTACGCAGCATGAGTTGGTATCGAGGAAACCGGGGAACAAGCGCCATCCACGTGTACTTCTCATTATAACGCTGACTTGATTGCTCAACCAAATCACTGATCTTCGAGTCGGTACCCATCACGATAACTAGAAGCCGGCAGGCACGAAACACGTTGCGCTGAAAGGCTGCCAGTTTTTTTCCATCCAGTCTTGTGCTCCCTCCGGAGATTATTTCTTACAGCGATGTCTTTCACAAACGATTGCTTCGCCGACGTCGGCATTGCCACGAGGAGCGCATGATCTTCATCCTTTCCGAGATCTGTCACTGGTGATGACGACTTGGGCAACGCCTGCTTCGCGTCGAAGGCCTCCTGGTCCGCGAAGACTGTGAGATCCGATGGGGCAATCCCTGCGAGGTGACTGTCCGCGAACTTGTCCTTCACCGCATTTCGGAGCGCATCCACGTCTTCACCACTTACGCGAACGGCACCCGATGCCAGCGACTTGCCGCTAACGCCCTCAAGCAGGAACCATTTCCGCGCCATCGCTTCGGAAATCGAGAATGACTGTCAAAGAACACTCACGAAATAACTTTATCCGAGCTTTTAAATCCGTGTTAAAACAGTACTTAGATCTGCAACTTCATTTTACCACTGCTGAGTGATGATCAGTGAACCAGGTCACGAGCACTCAGACTTCAGCCTTGTGACTCGGCCTTCTTCATCTGAGGATCGTGGTCACCGAACCCGCAGCATGGCCTACAAATCGATGAAGATTCCACGAGTTTGGCGATTGCTGTTATCTGCAGGATCAGATTTTGACAGCATCTCAATCTCTGACCTGCATGTTGCGAATGACCGATCCGGGAGCTGGCGAAAGCTGAAGTCGACGAACTCACACCTTCTGAGCTGCCGTCCAAGCAGTCATGAACAAATTCCAGTTGAGCTCGACCGGATCGTCGGATTGACAGAAGTCGTCGACGGAAGGGAGCAAAGTTTTCTTCGGAGCCGGAGGAGTTGCACATTTCTCGTTGTCCGAGCATCAGTGCAAGCAATACGCCCATTGACCTGCAGCGCTGCCAACTTGGAACTGGCAACGTCTCGATCTCGAAGCTGGTACGAGCCGCAAAGACTTGCTGCAACAGGCACACACGCAACGCGAGTATCTGCCAGTTGTGGTCCACCAGCTCCAGTCCGTCGTAGAACAACTCCAGCAGCCTCGTGAGGCACCAGAACCGCTCGGCCTCATCCGGCAGCACCTCGCACACGACGCGAGCCACGCCCAGCAAGAAGTTAGGGTCGTCCATCCCGCACAGCAGTTACGCTTCACGGATCTCCCTCCAATAAGTGCGATGCAAGTGCACGAGTCTCTTGAGCTCCTGCTGAATGGGATTCAGCTTCTCTGTCTTCTCCCCAGCTTCCTCCTGCTCTGCCTCCTCCTGTACCGTCTCGAAAAGTCGTGGTGCACGTCTCTGTCTTCGTCGCCCTCCGTCACGTCCTTCGCCTGGAGAACTTGCGCCGCGCCCACCACGTCCTCGAACATGGCGCTTTGCTCCTTGAGCGCGAAGTCCGTAGCGCCGGGTACGGCGGCAGCACTCCGGCCAGCAGCGGCCAGATCCACACAAGATGGGCATCTTCAACCAGTTGTTGCCTTTTTTGTGCATCAATTTATTAGCGGAGCTGGTCGGTCAAGGCTCAATGGTCTGGTTCATCGCGATCTGTACGGCGCCGCGATGCCCAGCTTCAGCGCCAATTTCAGCAGTTGCGGCACGTTCACCGCCTTTTCTCCTAGCAGCGCCGCAAACAAAGCCTCCACGTCCAGCATCTTGTAGTACGTCGTGCGATCGTTCCTGCTCAGTGCCATTCTTCTCCGAAAAGAAACGAAATAAATGAGTCATCCTGACATGGATCACTTTAAAGTTTAAAAAAGTAAAACGATGCATTGATAGTAGACTCCTTGCATCAACCTCACCGACAGTTACGACTCAACTTCTTGTCCTTCGCCATCGTAATGCAACGCACCCAGGACCGCGGCGGTCTTAGGCTTCTTGCTCAAACGGAGTCGGCTCACTGCGTCTTCATGGCTTGAAAACCGCCCTCTTTTCTTCTCTTCAATAATGGATTTGGCCGTTGCGTCGCCCACCCCTTCTATCAGACGTAGCTCGCGATACGAAGCGGTGTTGATATTCGGTGGGTCCAGAAGATACGCGCGACTTGCAAAGGGTCCGAAATATTCAAGAAATTCGTCTTTCGAAACGATTCCGCATCGTGGAGGAAGTGCAAACTCATCCGACAGCTCAGCTGACGTAATGAGAATGAACACGTCCGAGTTGCCCTTCACGCCTTTTGCCTTTTCCTTCTCGTACGTTGCGTTGTTCATCTTCTGCTTAGTTTGGAACAATTTGCACTGAATCACTTCATTGCACTCGACTTGCTGACTTCCAACCACCAAGCGGACTCGCATGAATAGGTCCCCAGCTGAGGCGCTGGCCCCGTTCATGACGATCGTCCTCATCTCGGAAAGGTTGACAACACCTTCACGATTTGCGAAGCACGTCGAATCCTCGGAGATGGACGTTGTATGATGTTGGTTGATAGCCTCCACAACCTTGCGCGGATGCAGCTCTTGGATCCAAATTTCATCGATCGCACCGAACCGCGCACCAGCGTGAAATTCAGACATGGGACTTCTTTGCTCCCTTCCGTCGACGACTTCTGTCAATCCGACGATCCGGTCGAGCTCAACTGGAATTTGTTCATGACTGCTTGGACGGCAGCTCAGAAGGTGTGAGTTCGTCGACTTCAGCTTTCGCCAGCTCCCGGATCGGTCATTCGCAACATGCAGCAGGTCAGAGATTGAGATGCTGTCAAAATCTGATCCTGCAGATAACAGCAATCGCCAAACTCGTGGAATCTTCATCGATTTGTAGGCCATGCTGCGGGTTCGGTGACCACGATCCTCAGATGAAGAAGGCCGAGTCACAAGGCTGAAGTCTGAGTGCTCGTGACCTGGTTCACTGACCATCACTCAGCAGTGGTAAAATGAAGTTGCAGATCTAAGTACTGTTTTAACACGGATTTAAAAGCTCGGATAAGTTATTTCGTGAGTGTTCTTTGACAGTCATTCTCGATTTCCGAAGCGATGGCGCGGAAATGGTTCCTGCTTGAGGGCGTTAGCGGCAATTCGCTGGCATCGGGTGCCGTTCGCGTAAGTGGTGAAGACGTGGATGCGCTCCGAAATGCGGTGAAGGACAAGTTCGCGGACAGTCACCTCGCAGGGATTGCCCCATCGGATCTCACAGTCTTCGCGGACCAGGAGGCCTTCGACGCGAAGCAGGCGTTGCCCAAGTCGTCATCACCAGTGACAGATCTCGGAAAGGATGAAGATCATGCGCTCCTCGTGGCAATGCCGACGTCGGCGAAGCAATCGTTTGTGAAAGACATCGCTGTAAGAAATAATCTCCGGAGGGAGCACAAGACTGGATGGAAAAAAACTGGCAGCCTTTCAGCGCAACGTGTTTCGTGCCTGCCGGCTTCTAGTTATCGTGATGGGTACCGACTCGAAGATCAGTGATTTGGTTGAGCAATCAAGTCAGCGTTATAATGAGAAGTACACGTGGATGGCGCTTGTTCCCCGGTTTCCTCGATACCAACTCATGCTGCGTACTCCTGACGTACGCAAAACCTGGTCGGAAGTGGAAACACGATGGCCTGTTTTACTATGGATTGTGAGACATTCACGTGGGAGGTTTGCTCGGAATTTCATTGACAAAGTGATAGAATACGCGAACGAGAAAGGAGTAGACGCTTTAACCTTGCCTGCTTGCTGGATACGGCATTCGACCATGTAGCTCGAGAGGCTATCGAGAAGAAGGGTTTCATGAAGTTGAACCAGAGGAAAGAGGCGCAGCTGATGGCAATCTCGTACACAATTGCGGAGAGTGTTGAACCCATTCCGGCAGCGAAAGTGTCTCGTGGGGAAAGCAAACCACCTGCCAAACGAAAGGCTAGCAGGGTAATCGCAACCTCTCCAGAAAAGTGGGAGCCGCCAGTATGCACTTACACTTCGCGAACTTGGTGGACAAACATCTTACGGAGTTGACTTTGAGTACGGGGCTGTTGAAGTGTGGGAACGAATACTGGCGCCCGATGTGTCGATTTCCGGCAGTGAAGGAGGATGCTCTGCTCTATCTTGCCTTATTACGCGGAAAGAACTCTGGCTATTACAGCACGGTACAGAGCAATTCGTTCTCGGTGATGCAAATCTTCTCGGACTACCTGGGTGGAAAGGGTTATTCCGTTGGTGAAAACCACCATGCGCCGTCGAACGACTACAAGACCTTCGAGAACATGGTCGCTCATGCAGTTTTCTGCTCGTCGAGACGAAATGGCGTGCAAGGAATTCGTTTTATTGCGTTTTTCGATTGCTTGATTGGTGAATTCTAGAGGGCCTTGAGGACAACGCTGCGAGTTTGCAAGACACGGTGATTCCGTTTTTGGGTCCGCCGAACGCGAAGTGGCCAAAGTACATTCTCGACGCCAACTCTTTCGGTTGCAGCTTCGGTCATCTCGTTCGCGCAGTCAACCAGGATCGGTGCGATGTGTATGTGCAGGCTGCTGATAGCAAAGAAGGCACGGCTCTTTTTCTTTGCGAATGCAAGCACTGGAAGGATCCTCTGGATATGTCCGCGATGGGTCGGATCATTGCTAGGTTGGACAGCGCATGGGGCGAGAATTGGTCAGTCCTACTGCTGTTTTGTACAGCGCTGGCAAAACCTAATTCGGAGTGGGGCCATGCAGACATTGCGTGCGTCAAGATCAATTGCGGCAAAGGCGCTGTTGAGTGGGTCTCTCGACAACCTGCACCCCGGAGAGGCAACCGCCCGGTCAGGAAATGCACCGTAACCCGGCCCAAGAAGCTGGTCATCGTAGTAGAAACTGGACCAGTGGGGAACTTTGAAGAAGTGCTACTCTCGGACTCGCAGAATTTGGAAGACTCTCAGGATTCGGACACAGAGAACGAGCAGGATTCGGACGCGGAGGACGGCGATCGGGAGGACACGCAGGACTCAGAATTGGAAATGAAGAAGGAGCCGTCGACATGAATCTCTCACTCATTTGATAATTTAAGTGGTACTGCTTCGTTAACTTCCTGAGTTTAGCTTGACATGGGTCGGGGTGCTCGCTCTCATACGTGTAGGGGGTGGTTGTTTTTCTGGCAGGAACCAACGACGGAGAGTACCAGTTCATAACGTTACTGGCTGTTGTTCGGTGACTGGCTGTTTGGACCCCAAATGATCTGCACGATCACTTTTCGAACGAAGTTGTCGCCGATCCAGCGCTGTTGAATATTGTTAAATGCGAGCATGTTCAAGTTTGCTGTCTCACGGGGGTTGGGAAGTTGGTGTTCGTCTGCTACATCAGGTGGATAAAGATCAAGAACAAGAAGCGGTGGTGTTCACGGCTGTGGAAGAATGCACGGCATTGCAAGTCATTCTGCTCGCTAGAGTGGAGGGGGGCATGGCACGGCTGGTGGCAGCACTACGGGGGCTATGCCCCCCCTCGACCACAACGGCGACGAAGTCTGTTTCAGCCCCCACAGCTTTCTTGACCCAGAAGCAAATTAACTCGGAGGATCGATCTGTGAAAGACGGCCAGCTAGTGTCGTAGAAGTATCAATAAACTTTATCGACTTTCAACATTTTCCTTGAGTAACCGTACCCGCTCGTTGCACCTTTCCGGCTTTAATCTTCGTCGATGAAGAGCCAAAGCGGGGCGGAATTGCAAGCCGCCAGCTTCATTAACCAGCAACTTCTGTACTGGCAAGCAAAAACTGGATCGCGCTAGACCAACAGCATCTGAACGGAAATTAGTTTGACTTCCACGGTATGAGGTGTCGACAAATTTCACCGAACACCAAACGCATTTGCTTTTCAATTCTACAAGAACTTATCGTCGTCTAGTCCGCCGACGCCCTGATAACCCGAATTGCTTTCTCGAGTTGCAAGAGTAGTGTTCGCTTGTAGTTGTGCGAGCGGAGCAGCTGCTATCACCACGATCGTGAACATGAAGCCGATTTGTTGCCGCTTGCCCGAGTCAGGGAGCTCCCGCCGTAGAGTCAGTATCGTAGCAAGGACTTTATTTTCCTTTGCTCTGGTTGCACACAGCTCGTTCTTGCTTTATCTTCGCTGGCGAAATGTGGTTCTTCCGTCTGAAGTGTTGCGGCGTACTTGTACAACTAACGACGTGGTTACAAACCCACGGACGTCGGCTAGAATACTCCTCGCTGTTCACAAACTTCATGCACTTCATCGACACGTTGTATTGTTGCTAGAATCTTAATGCATTTCGTGCATTCGATAGCCCATTAAGAAGTTCACCCACCCGAGGTCGTATGGGACACCACGTAGTTCGCCACTGCCACTGACAACGGAGCACTTATTTTCCATTTTGCGTCACTTGGCTGCCACGTATAGATGACTGGGGGTTTTCGCCAAGGCCACAGAGGCTGTGGAAAGCTACTCGGCGCGAGACCTCTTGGAAACTCCAGCCGCTGCTTGAAGTATATCGACTTGAGGAGTGTGTGTGTGACCATCACTCAGCACTCGTCAGGAATAAAACCTCAGATGAGGTTATTTTGCAGGTGTTCTTTGGCAGCCATTCTCGAATCTGCTGCCGCCATGACGCGTGAGGTGTGGTTCCAGCTGGTGGATGAAGAAGGCAACGCAGTGACGTCAGCCGACTGTGTCGATTGCAATGATGAGGTCAAGGTGTTTCGCCTCCGGAAGAGATTGAAAGAGGAGTACAGCGACAGTCATCTCGCAGGGATTGCCCCATCGGATCTCACAGTCTTCGCGGACCAGGAGGCCTTCGACGCGAAGCAGGCGTTGGAAGAAGATTCACCGGTTGGGCCGTGTGGTGGTTCAAAGAAAGATGCGCTCATTGTCGCAATGCCGACGTTGAGAGGTTCATTTGAGACGTTTCGAGAAAATAGTGCTCGCCAAAAGCGCATTGAAGTGCAGCTAGAGCACATTGTGGCCATATTACCGCACAAAGATCCAAAGTCCTACAGTGACGCGGCCTTGGGTCAAATCGAGCTTACGAGATTGAAAGAAAGCGGATCGATCATCGAAGCTGCACCCACGGAGAACGGCGAGCCATTTTGGTCGGAGGAGATTCAGATTCAAGCCAGTACAATTGGAAAAGAAGCTGAGTTTGACGTCTTCATTACTCCCTTTTTCAACGACGTATTGAGCAGCTATGGCATGGTGTTCGTCAACAGCGAGAGATATCAATGGCTATCTCAGTCTCCACTCGTGACTAAGACTATAGACCTCAAACCGGATGGATTTGCGACCCACCCTGGCATGTTTCGCCGGAAGCCAGTACCAAACGATGGAATATCACGCGGGGATGGATTTCGGTTTGGAGTAGCAGATGAAGCGTTGTTCGACTGCCTCATTTTGTTCGAAAGCAAGCTCACACTATCTGAAGCTGCGTTTGGCCAAGTGGTGCGCTATCTGCAGAATTTTTGCCCCGAGGAGCGAGCAAGCGCTATTCTCTTTGACCGCCGCTCTTTTTGGTTGATCAAAAGCTACAAGGCTATCTCCAAGGTTGAGAAAACAACGTGGGTCAGTAAGGGATCTAAATCGTTGTTTCAGAAGTTCATTGCTGAGAGCATGTCACCTTGGGTGACGCGTTTGACTGAAGCCTGCTCTTTATTGGGCGTTGATGTGGTGGAGGGCGATGCATTTCTCGGCCGTGGCGCATATGGGCGCGTTTTCAAGGTTCTTGATCGAGATGGGCAGACTTTCGCATTAAAAATCGTGGAGGAACGCTCTATCGGACGTCTCTACGACGAGAAGATGGCGTTAGCAGGTGCTCAGGATACAGGCTTGACGATCAGCCCTGTGGGAGAGGTCACTGAAATTCTGGTTGGTGCAGGTGCTGGCGCGGCGTTGTTGCTATCTCCTGTTGGGATTCCTCTGCCTCGACCAACGACACGAGAGGAAGTACACGGTCTCTTTGGTATGTTATGGCAGCTCCACTCGAAAGGCCTGGTCCATGGAGATCCTCGCGTGCCGAATGTGATCGTCACTGATGGAAAGCCTCTCTGGATTGATCTTGTGGGAGTGAAGAAAACAAGCCCAGTATTGAAGCGAGTTGATGCTAATATTCTCGCACGGTCCATCCTCAATCTCCCTCATACAGTTCCGCTGGATCCGGCGACGGTGCAGTTGATCGAGAACTACGGGAACAGCTCGACGCAAGAAAATGTACTTCAGCTCGCCGAAGCAGTGTGGCACGCACAGTTCGAAGGCCGGACGTTGTGAAAGGTGGCGTTCAAACAACTGCTGTCATCCGTGATCTCGCAGTGCATTCAAGCAGCGCTGCCAGCAGAAGTCTTCATGAATACGGAATGAAACATTTGCTAGCTCGAGGTGAGTCCTCTCGTTTACTACATCTTAACCAAGGCCCCGGGTGAACTTCTTGATGAACTGAATGGGCTATCGAATGCGTGAAATGCGTTGAGATTCTACAACGTAGTGATGAAATGCATGGAAATTTTGCGAACAGCGATATCCTTGGGGCAATGCTGACGCCCGCAGGTTTACAGCTTGAGACAATCGCTTCGTTAACTGTCATGCTGCAGCATGCTACCACGAGTACAATAGATTCTGCTTGACAAGATACAGTGACTCGTCTCGAGCTGGTTAATGAAGCTCATCTCGTTCCGCGTTACCTTCTTCATCGGAGAAAATTAAGCAGCAAGGAAACGATGAACAGCATGCAACCAAATTCTTGAAAATCAATAAATTTCATTGCTACGACACTAGCTGACCGTCTTTCATCTGCTCGAAGCAAGATCCTCGGAGTTCATTCATTTTTGCCGGTCAAAGTGGACATGAAGAAAGCTGCTGTGGCTGGAACAGCTTTAGTCGTTGTTGTCAGTCGAAGCGTAGCTCCCGAAGCTCTGGTTGCCGCCAGACACGCCGCCTCCGCTCGAGCGACCCGATTGACTCGCACTGCCGCGCATCCCGCGAGAGCCGTGGACGCCGCCGCCCAGGTCTCCGGTCTCGTCGTCCCCGATGCTGGCTCCAGTAGCCCCTCCTCTCGAGTAGTTCCCGCTGGTATCATCATCATCGTCATCGTTGTTTCGCGATCGGTGCGAACGCTCCTTGGAATTGTGGTGGAGTCCCGATTCCGAGCCACTTGGGTAGTTGCCGGTCGTGCTCGATGATCCGTAGCTGTCGTCGTTATCGCCGCTCATACTCGAGTAGCTCGGGTTATTGTCGCGGCCGGAGCCTCCCGAGCACCCCGTCGTACTTCTCTCACCTCCCAGTCCCGTAGCGCTGCCGCTTGATCCGCTGGAATATCCACTACCTCCACCTTGACGAGACGAGAAGGACGAAGCATTGGGTTCTTTTGGGCGCCGGTCGATTGAGTCGTTTTCCCCTCCGGCAGTGTCGCGCAAGTAGCTCTTGGAGCCAACGTCAGGTTCCCCTCCTGCGTCGGAAGAGCGGTACGTCGAGCTGCTCTCAGGACCAGAGTCTTCGTTGCCCTTGGATCTGCCAGTGGCCTTGTCGATTGCTCCACGGATAGCGTCCATTGCTTCTGACTTGGAGGCAACACGTCGAATTCGATTGTGAGGCCTGGTCTTCTCGGGTCTCACCGCCCTTCAAGCCTCGTCCTGTACAAGACCAACTGCTGGCAGCCGGGATGAGAGATTTTCGTTGAGTAAGTTCAAAGAGCACGTTGTTTTCTCAGGTGCTTCCTTAGTTTGACGCTAGCACGGTGGGACAACACCACAGGATGCGAAACTAGCTATGGCTGTGATTCACAAGGGCGGACAGTATCTGGTGCTTTCTGACCGAACTCACGTGACCACTGTGGCTGAACATTTAGTGCCTCTGGTTGTACTTGTCGACAGTCCTTGGTCTCTGTTGCGAGAGTCGACGTGGCCGTGCGAGTCGCCGTGTCCAGTGTACTTGCTAACCGTCTCCTTGGCTTTGCCCATGAACGAGTTGTCCTGGCGATCACTGTTGCGTGAGTCATCCTGATACTCTCTGTTCTGCGAGTGCGAATCGTCATGACCGGTGTATTTGGCGACAGTCTCTTTGGCCTTGTCCATGAAGGAGTCGTCATCTCGGTTCTTGCTGTGCGAGTTCGAGTCGCCACGGCCGTGCGAATCACTGTGTCCGGTGTACTTGACCACAGTTTCCTTGGCCTTGTCCATGAAGGAGTCGTCCTCGTGGTCCCTCCTGTTCGAGTGCGAGTCGCCGTGGCCCGTCAACTTGCCGACAGTCTCCTTGGCCCTGTCAAGGATCGACTCGTCCTGACTGTCGTGGTGCTTCTTGGAGGAGAAGCCGTGGTCTTCGGCATAATTCTTGGCAGCATGCTTCATCACCATCTTCTCGGCGTTGTGCTTGATGTCGTGGAACGAGGAACTGCCCTTGTTGTGGCCGGAGCCGTGACTGCTGCTGCTGTGCGAGTCTCCGTGGCCCGTGTACTTCTCCGCCGCATCCTTCGCCTTGTTCAGCATTGAGTCCGTGGTTGTTGTAGTAGGAAAGGTCTTACTGCTTCTGCGTCGAGATTGAAAGTGATCCATCGCCACTCCAGCGTACCTCTATACCGGAGTATCCCGAAAAATCAGCACGTGCCGATCTCCGGTCGGCGCCTCGAAAATGCCCAGAGGAGTATGATAGTGCAAAGTAACTGCCGGACGTGTATTAATATGAACCGACAAGGCCTACCCTGTACCGAAGCCGTCGGTATTCTCCATACATCCGCATCAGACTTTTATAGTCGACTGCCAATTAGTTCCGATAGTACTAATACTTTTAGTACTAAGAATACTTTTAGTACTAAGACTAAGCATAAGCATTCTTTGAGCTCCAGCAAATTAGTAGAGCGAACTTAAACTAATACATTAATAGTCGCATGACTTCAAAATATTAGTACTAGAATGGCTATTAATTCCGGATGACTTCAGCAGACGCAACAAACAGGCGCGATATTCAAGCAATGAGTGGCTCTCCCTGTCGTGCGATGACATCCTCCTTCGAAAGCATGAGGTTTGGAGACACGGTTTTGAGATGTGGATGTGTTATTATCGGCCTGACAGGTGCTTGCCTCGAGCGCGCTGTGAACCTGAAAACACGGGGCACCAGCACTGAAGCCAAGATGGTGTTCACCGGGTTCGGGAGTTCTCCACGACTAGTTGCCTTCGTCTTGTTGTAGCCTGTCAGATAAATCGTCATGTTGTAGCCGACACACTCGGACATGTTGATAAACGAGTACAAGGCGTTGTCGGCGATGAACTCAGCGTGGGTACGAATGCGTAGACCTCATGTGCAGTAGGCTAAACCACGATGTCGCGTAAGAGGTTCTCGTCGTCAAAACAACTGCGGATGTCCGTGATCTCGATGGGAAGAAGGTCTCGTACGTGAACTGCAGGCTGGAGGTGCAGGTGAGGTCGTCCGTGCATGCACTATCGCTCAAAATTAGAGCATGAGTTTTCGCTTGCTCTGGTCCGGGACTTGTCAGACCTGGGCAAAGAAGTTCGAGCCCGGGATGCGCTCGAGTCGGCGTCGGCGCGACGGCGAGACAGCAGGAGTTATCGGCGTCGCCGAAGTTTAGTAGTTAGTACTCAAATTAGTAGTCATATTAGTACTAGTACTAACGCATGATTTGAAAAACATCTGTAGCAAGACTTAAGATATGCATACAAGGCTCACGTAAAAGTTAGTAGTAATACTAATTACTCAAAATCACCACTACTATCAAACCCTGATCCGTACACGAAAACTTCAGCTGCCTCTCAGTTTGACTTCCAAGCTTGGCACCAACAGTTACTGTGCCCCTATTGACGGTGTGCATGTTGTAGCCTTGAGACCGGCAATTGCTGTATCGCCGTGTGCTAATCGGTCTACCCTCCTCGCCATTGCTTCTCGCTTCGTTTTGAGTCTCCCTCGCCTCGCTGCAAGGCGTAGTGGAAGGGTTAAATCGTCTCCTAGCTCAGCGGAAGGTGAATCGAACCACCTTGTTCATGAAGGCCTCTGCGAAGCGACCACGTACATCTCCGTGTCGAGTTTGCCACTGCATTGGAGTGCGGCAACTAGGTGTAGTTTGTGATGGTCGATGAAGGCACTAGTGCAGTGATTCGTGCTCAGCGTAACACGATACTGAACATGTGCTTTCGATCGTCGCGGTGAACATACATGTTGTCTGGTGATGCGTGCTACACAGTGTAGAGCCAACATCCTTGCTCTTTGTGCCGTATACCTTCATGCGCTTGGGTGTCCCCGCATTCAATTCGTCCTCAATGGATTCATACGCACATGGTCTTGATTTACCCGTATAACATACACTGTTGCCTTGATGCGCCACCGGCACGACATTTACACCTTTGGGTCATACCGACAAACTTCATACTCCTCTGGGCATTTCCCCTCCGGCTGAGGAGAAAATGCCCAAAGGAGTATGAAGTTTGTGACCACCGGCACATGTCATTTACCAGACGCCACCAATAGCTTGCATCTCACGAATCCAAGCAGGTGCTGGAACGAACTTGCTGCTCAACTATATGTAGTATTTTCGATTTGGAATTTCACGGGATCGACTACCAGAGCTTCAGTGCTTCTTGTTGTACTTGTCCATCAAGTCCTTGGCCTTGCCAAAGAGGTCTTCCGTCTGGTTGTCCTCCTTCTTCTCGCCGCCGTGGTGCGGCTTGGGCTGGCCCTGCTTGGCCAAAAAGTCCTCAGCTGCCTCCACGGCCTTGTCGACCGTCGACCTGTCCTTCTGGACGTATCCCGTCTGGCGTTTCTGCTCCTCGCGCTTGGCCACACGTTTCTGCGCGAACTCGGCCGCCTTCTCCTTGGCGTGATACTTCTCGGCCGCGTCCTTGGCCTTGGAGAAGACCGAGTCGCTCTTCTTGTTGTTGCTGCCACTTGAGTGACTCGAGTCCCCGCCCGCGTATTTTCCCACGGCCTTGTTGAGGAAGTCCATGCTTGACGATGTATGTGTTCCGTATCAATCGACTATTATGATGCTGTCTTGGTGTCCAAAGTGGAAGTGAACACGCCCGAGCGGACCGCAGCATATCTCGCAAATCCAGACGGGTGTCAGTGTCAAGGAATATCCACCCGTCTAAGCTGCCATGTTGCATGGATGTCGCTGGTGGATTCTTGACCAAAATGCATCCCATGCCGCAGAAGGAACAACAGACTTCATTGTGCGCACATCTTAAAACTGTTCTTGGCTGAGCTACATTGTTCTGCGCACTAGGAGACAGCTCGTGAATTCTCCACGGACTTTGCTTGGCTTAGTTACTCGGTCTCCGTCTTGTCGCCGCGGAAGCGGAAGTTGTTGGGGTTCAACTGCTTCGCGCGATTGTCGCGAGCCCACTTGGGCATGGCGCTAGGACTGCTCTCCTTGGCACCAGCTCCAGCGTTGCGAGCTTCCGCCTTATCGCCGCGGTAGCGGAAGTTGTTGGGGTTGAGCTGCTTCGCACGGTTATCGAGTGCCCACTTGGGCATGGCGGCGTGGCCGCTCTGCTTGGTGTCAGCTCCCCCTTTCATCGGGTTGGCACCACCTTGCTTGTTGGAAATGTGGTGTTGCCCCGAGCTGGGGTGGCTTCGGCTCTGGGAACTTGAATGCGGCTGTCCTCCGCCTCCGGGCTTGCTGGAACTGTGGTGAGCTCCTCCACCCGCATGGCCACCAGAGCCTGAATGACCCCCACCGTGCGCACCACCGGTCATCTTTGTCGTTGCCCCTCCGCGGCCAGATGCAAAATGAAACACCAACGTCAGCCATCAGAGACTTGGGACCGGCGGCGTCTGCACAAGCACTGTTAGCATCTCACGAGACCAAGACAGGTAGAATCCAAGAAAGAAATGAGATTTTGAAAGCTTCAAACTGCCACACTGGCTTGCTTCGTCTTTCTTACTAGACAACGACGCCACCTTGCCTCACTGCATCCTTGTTCAGAGCGTACTTGAAATCACCAGCAGTAAGATGGTCGCATCAACAACTTGGCGCCAACTGAAGGCTTTACCCTTGAGCGCGCGACGAGTAGTACGTCGGGTTGTTGGGATTCAGTTGGTTGGAGCGGTTATTCGCTGCCGCGTGTGAAGCGGACGCATGCGAAGACCCGGACGTCGCTCCTCCCTTTGAGCTGCCAGACGCTGTGCCGCGCGAGCCGCTTCCACTTTTCGAGCCACCTCCGCTGCCTTTGCCCATCGCTGCTTCTCGCTGTTGCTGTTGCTGTTCTTGTCCTTGTCGGTCGAATTCGATTCTGAGCAACCCAGTTGCGCTCTCGACTTCGGCTCGTCGGGCTGTGCAGCAGGTTCTCAGGTTGAACAACCAAAAGGCGAGCTTCTCTTCGCTTCACGTCTCAGCTCTCGTCCCAGTTTGTTCGTCTGGAAACAGTCTCTTTCTGTCTTCATTAAGGATGGCAGTTGCACGGTGAATACGAAATGCGATGCTGGTTAGGCAAACTTACTGCGTCTGCGTTACTCGACTATGAGCTTTCTCTCTGTTTCGGTGCATTTCATCGTTCACCAGCATCAAATCTTGAGCAAGCAGCTCACGTCACACCACTGCGGGCGTCGTCTGTAGTCTTGGCCTCGCGACTTGCCGTACGCCGTGAGGTTTCATGCCCAGGTCTTTTACGACTGAGTGATGGTCACCCTCTACAGTTGTGCACCTCGTTTTCGGCGGGGTGGACCATATTGGGTCCTAAGGTAAAATGATTACGAAGTAGATGTAAATTATTGAGCAAATTAATCCATGTTTATCAATTTATATATAGGGGCCGAAAACGAGGTGCACAACTGTACAAAGCCGTGGAGCAGCTCTGGATTTTATATACGTATGACTATGTTGCTGTATAGAACGCTGATAGGTTGGGTCGATCGACTGCTGGCCCAGCCAGCCCTGCTCTTTGAGCACGCACTATACTATTAACCGTAACATGCAGCGCTGCTCGCACGGTGGCCGCGCTAACTAAAGGTAAGATCCTAAAATACTTTCGCTTTCACGTGTTGCGGACGAACAACATTCACTGGATAAAATAAATATCTGTAAAGGCTTTCATTTTGGTGTTTTTTGGGGCAAAGCCCCCCTATAATGAAACGAGCACCATTAGTGTACCCTTATTTACTACATCAATTACCCTTTTACAGGACTTCTTACGCATAGATGCGATTCGGGTTAGGGGTTATCATTATAATCACACGCCCTGGTTTTTTTTTCGAAATGTACCTCTCAAAAAAAAAACATTATAATCACACGCCCAAGGGCTTTTTTTCGAAATTTACCTCTCAAACCTATCTATAACAACTTCAACAATCGGATGACCGACCCTTCAGATAAGGATTCTTGAATGACCTCTCGCCGAAGGAGTTAACAGTCACTAAAGTCGGGTCGTTTTTTTATAGAACCCGGTAAGGGCCGCTAGGTATGGAGTACCGTGGGATGATGGCGGATTACACGACTTTGCGCCTTTTTATGATTTTTAATGGATGGCTACAGCGGCCAGTCAGTCGTCTTTTGGGCATAAGCGGCTCTGATTACTTGGCAGCCATTGTCTGATTTAGCGTGAATGCGAGCAAATCAGGATCGTAAAAACTGACTAAGTACGAAGTGGATCTGTAAGAAGTCGACAGGGTGTACTGACGAGTGTTGCTTCGGCTCTATTGCTTTTAGGTGAACACTCTGAGTACATGCGCGCGCCGAGTCCTGCACCGCATCCAGTAAAACGTATCACGCCTGGCAAGGCGTGCTGCACCTCAGCACCACTGGCCTTCACCACACATTAGCTAGGATGCGTATAGCGGCATGATGGCGCCGCGTAGCGCGCCAAGGCCGTGATGTTCGTGCACGTGAGGTGCGTCGCTGCCTATGCTGCTGTGTTATGGTCTACGTTTTCTTATGCTGTTTGTTGTGCGGTGTTGCAGGAGTGGCAGGAGGCGAAGAGTACCACGCAGTTCAACGGCATGTGAACGAGGGCACGAGTAACGTGCGCTGCTGGAAAAGTATCTCACAGTTGTATCTTGATGTTTGAAGTATGCTAAAGACTTTCTACGATTCAAATAATGCTACGCCTCATTACCAAATTAGTACTTAACGAAACCTTCAGATGCGTCTTGTAATGGCTAACTTCATTTTCACTTTTGCCAGCTCGCCAACGCTTTCCCAATGGATCTGCTGCTTTCTATCCAGGACGACGTCCTCAAAAAGAAGGATAAGAGGCCGTCAATTACTTCTCACACGTGCAAGAACTCCGCGAATTTATTCGGATGACTCGTCCCAGTCAGGATGTGGTTGCTACACTGAAGCTGCGCTGTATTTCAACAGAGCGTCTAAACGGTTGCCGTGGCAATCGTGTCACCGGTATTGATTCGATGGTCTGCGTCGACTGGGAGCGGATGGCGCATGAGCTACATGGTATCGTGGTGATACCAGTGTGGGACGACACCACACCGTCTAGCGCAACATTGAGTTCCGTCCTGGCCCAGTGTACATGCTCCACCGGGTTGAGTATCTCGGATTTCACGACGGGATCGCAAAGGGAACTGTCCACTACGAAGAAGACGATGCCAACAACATTCGAGAGGTACACCGACCGCTGTCGAAGCTGGAGTGACCACAAACTACCGTGACGACTACCGTGGCAGGTTCAAGAGCCGCCATGCTTTGATCGGCTGCACCTGGTGATCGTCTAATCAGGTTTCTATTGATATCGGGCTCTAGGATAGCTATCGTACAGCTACCAACAACAAATTGAACAGAAACACTTCATGGAGCTCGCTGGGGTCTCTCCACAGTTAGTTGGCTCCGTGTCAACAACGTTTTGTCAGTTTCTGTACTCTGTTTCTGTTGATCTGCCGAGCAGTTGCTTAGGGTTCAACTAGAAGCAGAAGAGGGTTGCACCCTACCATCTACAAGGCATGGACTTGCATGAGACAGCTAGCGTGCCCATGAAGTGATGAGATGAGCGACACGGCCGGAGCTTGAAGTCAGAACAACAATCCTACATGCAAAATCTAGAAATAGTTGGAAGCCGTTAACGCAGGCCGCTGGTACTGAGCGCGCTGTAAACTTGGATCGAGTTGCTTTATCGTACAAGAGCGACATGGCTGTATCGCTGCTTAGCGTGTTATTTACGAAGCGCATTTTGATCGATGGTCGACATCGTTATTTGCGCGACAATGCCCGTGCTCCAACATACCTCGTGCGTCCGATCTGGGCATCAATGCATGTCGACATCGCTGCTGAAAGCTTTTCTCACTGGCTGCCCTTCGTTGAAGTTCGGGTTCTACTTGCGGTACAACATGCCAACACGTACGCCGGAAGGATCTCGCACTGGTTGCCCTTCGTTGAAGTTTGTTGGGTTCCAGTTGCGGTACAACATGCCGATAGGTACGCTGGAAGGATCTCGCAGCTAAACGTCAGAAGGTGAACAAGGGTCATAAACGCGGTTGGCTAGTTGGCAAGCTATCGAGCAACAACGCTGGATTCGTGGTGAATCCGTGACTATAGTTTTGCTAAGGTTGCATGGCGGACAAACCAAAATTGCTACACTTGGTGCTTCAATGGATGTGTGGTAGTGCGGTGTCGGAGACCAGAAGCCATGGAATGTAAGCCTGGTTGCGACATAAATGGCGTTGAATCGACACTGAGAGCGTGTGTTTGCGGAATTTGTAGGTAACTTGAAAACAGCGAGTGGTACCAGAAAAATAGAAGTGGTGCCCTATAGTCATGCTATGCTTGCCTACGTATCCTGCGCTGAACTTTCGAAGCAATGGACCCGTTGTAGGTAGCTGGCATATGTCAGTATTGTTTGTGACCGGCGTACAGCATTCATCGGTAGCATGACAAGGCCAGCCAAACCATCACGTCGTGCCAAGGCTGCAAAGCGTGCTTCAAAAAAGATAGCGGCTAGCAGCAAGCAGCAGCGGACGTCGAACGCAAATCCGAGCGCGACCATAGATGCAGTCGAAGCGGAAAACCAAAGGAGGCGTCTAGCCCGGCACGAAGAAACGAATAAAAGGAACGTTGGTGCTCAAGGTCTCCCCAGAAACAAACGCCGCAAGAAAACCGAAACGACGTTGGATCCAGTTTCGAAGAACGGTGTGATTCCGATCGCAAAGGTATATACTTGGAATTGACTGCAGCTAGCTGACGCAACAGTTGATACTAACTTCGCTACTCGGTCGGCCGTTTGTAGCATTCTTCGATTGCATCGATGATACACTGCTTCGGATATGCGGTAGCTGTGGAGAACTAGCAAATTCAGCCATTGCAGTACTAAAATTGTTCGATCCAGGTGCCGACTTTTACGATCCACTTCGTAATGAAGATGGTCAAGTTGAAATTGTCGCGGAGGGTCTCGTTGATGGTGTGTCGGACGAGAAGCTCAACTCAATATGGCTCTGTGATCGATGCCATAGGGCCATATGGTCACGGAAAACTCCCAATTTCTGCCGAGCGAGTGGGTTTCGACTAGGTGGCGTTCCGGACGAGCTTGCTACCCCGAACCGAATGGAAGCCAGGCTAGTAGGATTGGGGGTTTCGTTCACTACGTGCGTAAACCTGTACCGAGACGGCCAAGAATTCACGCGGGGTAACGCAATCAACTACTGGAATGAACCTGGTGAAATTGTTCGCGAGCTGCCTCGCCCATTGAAATCGTGCGGCGTCGTGTTTCTCGCCGCACAAGGTCACAAACTACTTTCGCGTACGCCCAAGTTTAGTGCGGTGCGCTCTTTGCTGGCTTATTTGCAACAACCCTCTTTTCGAGAACATCACAATTTCAGAGGAAACCTATAAGCACTCGAGAGTTTGGACATGAATCAAGAAATCCCTTGCATTCCAGTATCAGATGAAGAGGTACAAGAGTTGCGAGGGCAAGTTCAGCAGGCGAATAGCGTTGATAGAGGTACGGAAATCTCCAAGGCGGAATCCAACAGGATCGAATCGGCTGATTCACAGGCAATGGATTGCAGTGACATGGAGTCTCACGACACGAGCGCTTCCAGTTGTACACCGAGTGCTGAAAGTCGTAGGAAAGGTCGGGGTGACACGGTTCCCGCCAATGAACACACGCAAGCAACCTCGGCGTCTAAAGTTCAACGTAAACGTGAACACGAATTCCAGGTCTCAAACGTTGAATGCAGTACAGGCGCACGTCCCGAACAAGAATGTGGCCGTATCGACATTTCTGCCACGGTCTCCACGAACAACCTCTAACCATGCGATTCTTGCTCACATATTTCATCACTACGAAACAAGCCAAGCAGTACTAGTTGCACTACATCAGATGACACTCAAAACGAAACCATTAATAAGGAGGATGTTATGGACAACTTGACTGCATCATTTGAGTTACAAGGCAATCACAATAGTAAGAAGAGCGAGTTAGAGCACATGTTGAGTGCCGTTAACGTAAATTCGGCATTCCCAGAAATTCCCGTTGGAGAATTACGATGTCAACGGGACCCTATTGACGAGTACCAGCCAAAACATCTCATGCAGTGTTGTTTCCCAACGCTGTTTCCACATGGACTCGGCGGATATCATCCTCTTGATGACAAAGAGGATCGATTGCATGAGTACACGTTATCCGAGTTCTGCGCTCATTTTAATGAAATGGCACGATCGGCTCTTCATAGTTCACGGGAACTTTAAATTTTTCTGTATGAACTTAATAGAACGCAGGCAAATTGACGGCCTCGTCCGAAGGGTGTGCGTTACCGACAGTCGCACTGCGGCAATAAATGCTGCTGGGTGTGGAAGGGTCCAGCAGCCTACACCCGAGGGCAAACCGTCTATCAACGAGAAAGAAGAACTCAATGCTGCAATTCAAGTATTAGATTCATTAAAGCCGTATTTCCGGGTAGTTCGTGGCAGCGGTCTGTACTGGTCGAACGCCCGTGATGACTTAATGTCCATGATTGGAAACCGTGTCATGCCGACGAGATGACCTACGTTTTTTCTCATGCTGAACGCAGCTGATACTGTTTGGCCAGATTTTGCCCATGCATGTAACCCATCCCAAACACTAGATGAGTACAGAACTCTAATCGACAGTGAGCGAAGAAAGCTTCTAAATGAAAACCCGGACATTAGTGCTCGACACTATTTTTAACAGGCGCTTTCAGGCATTTTTTGATAGGGTTTTGTGTGGAGAATCACAGCCGCTAGGCGAGATCGTCGACCATTCCTGGAGAGTAGAGTTTCAACAACGACATTCACCCCATACCCACTGCTTTCTGTGCATAAAGGATGCCCCCGATGTTCTAAAGCTTTCCGAAACAGACGAAGGTCGAGTGGAACTTGCTGCTTACATCGACACACACATTTCCGTTCTTGCAAAGACACTTCAAGAACTAGAGGAGTGTTGTGCTCAACGTGCAGTAGTTATCGAGCGGATGAAGTCGATATACTAGCAGTAAGACCCCCTTCCGTAGCCGATGCAGTGGACGTGCGATTTGTCGAGGCTCGTACATCGCGTACAGCAACATGTGTACTATGCCAACTCGTCGTGTAGAAAGAAAAGAAGTGAATGCCGATTCGGATTTCCAAAGCAGTTGCAAGAGAAAACAGATATTGAAGCGAATATTGGGTCCGACGGAACACCTTCGCTCAAAGTTCACCTAAACGTGAAGCGTCGACTATAAACAACTATTCACAGCCCTTGTTGTCGTGTTGGCACGCTAATATGGATTCACAACTAATTGGGAATTCGTACGGTGCTGCCGAGTATGCAGGGGCGTATATTAGCAAGGCGGAGCCAGACACACTTCGCTTTAGACGCGTGATCGCCAAGGCTGTGCAGAGATGTGATCCCAATCTTCCTTACCATTCGATTCTCAAACGTGTAGCTAATGCAACACTTTCGGTTCGTGAAGTCGGAGCACCAGAGGTCATATACATTTTGCTAAGAAGTTTGTCAATGCATAGTAAATCACGAACCGTTATCAAGGTTAAAGTGCTGCGTCATACACACCGATTCTACCGAGTGGAAGCACAAGGACTGGAAGACTGAGAAGCTCTAGCAGATAAGGCGAACTCAGATGCGATAAAAATCGAGCCTATTGAACGCGCGTACATGAATCGTCCAGCAAATGAGCTTTTTGAGTGTATGAGTTTTGCTACCTTTGTGGAAGAGTACGATACAGTCGACACTATTCGTGGAGAGCCCAATGACCTTGATATTTGGGAACGCACTGATGCAAAAAGGGTGGATTAAACGTCGCGGTAAACCTGTTGTCGTACATAAGTCGCCTTGGATACGCTGTAGCTCGTTGAATCCAAACTTTTGCTTCTCGGAAGTATTTCTATATGTGCCGTGGCGATCTGTGGACGATTTGCCTTCCACTGATGAAGAATGCATATCCCGCTTTCTTGAAGTCCAAGAGCAAGAGCTAGATGGAGAGTTGCAACAAGAGTCGAATGCAAAGCTAGCTCGTCAACATAAACTAGATCTGCTTAAGTCTGCCCGTGACACAAGCAGCGTATCGTCTTTTGCGAGATCAGAATATGTTTTCGTGAGCAATGCCAACAATGAACAGCAAGAAGTTGTGAATCCGGACGTACCGGACCCCAAAGCACCCAGAATCTTCAAGTGGAGTGGAAACCGAGGCATGAGTATACCCCAGCAACGGTAGCAAAGCTCGTGATTTCATCAGTGCGTGTCTGAAACCTTGGATGAAAGAAAAAAGACTTGCGCAAACTAGGAAACCTGTTTCACGGGGACGAAAGAAAGTCTTCGCACTATGCATACCCTCTTTCAGATAGTGAGCAAACGTTGATCATCGGGGAAACGATGGATGAATCTCAGTGGAATCCGTTTGCACTTGCAATCAACAGTCTAGAAGAAGGCTTAAAGCATGCTCGAGATGTCGTCGTGTAAGCCACTTCAGATGATTATAAACGGAGAAGGGGGATCTGGTAAGAGCTGGTTGATACGGCATATCGTCAAAGACTTGCAGAATGTGTTCGGTGAGCTTTCGGCCACACACCGAACTTCAAAGCGTGTGTTGCTACTAGCGTATCAAGGGACGCCTGCGTTCAATATCAAAGGAATGACACTCTGTTCTGCCTTAGGGTTTTCATCGTTTTCAAAATCAGCGTGTTCAGTTCCGAACAAATCGTTAACTGAGACCAAATCTGGACCAGAAAAGCTAAAACGGATGCAGCAAGAATTTAAAGACGTGCATCTGGTTATCATAGATGAATTCAGCATGATCTCGTGTGGAATGCTCTACTGGATAGATATACGAATGCGAGAAATCTGGCCTAGTCAGTCGGACAAGCTATTCGGAAGCAGAGATATTTACTTCACAGGAGATGCTGCGCAGTTGGATCCTATCGTGCCGATCTCACTGTCTACCCCTCTCGCCAAATTGCCAACGACGTTCAGAGACATGGAAGGGAAATTGGGCCAGTATTGATACCGTGTGCATGCTAACTAGTCAGAATAGAGGGAAGCGAGATCCAGAATGGTTTAGCGCTCTTCGACGACTGCGTCGAAAGTCGCCTACTCAAGCGGATATTGATCTCTTCAACACACGTTGTCTATCTTCAATCGATGAACCACAATGGTCAAGCAAAGCAAAGCATATCGCCTACAAGAACGTTGACGTAGCTACCGCTAACATCAGAAGCATCGGTTGGCGAATAAACGAATTGTACACATTAAGGCCCAGCACGTTGTGCAGCAAAAGCGTTTAGCAGCAAAACGAAGCATTCCGACTGGTACCGTGCAAGCCCTCGTAAAGGATACCAACTCTGATCATGACCGCGTAGTCGCCAACAAACTCAAACTATGCATCGGTGCTCCTGTCACGCTCACGTTTAACATTGCCCAGCCTGCAGGGTTATGTAATGGCACCAATGCATTAGTCTACGATTTCATGTTCGTCTTCGGTAGCGACCTGCCGATCATTCTCGTGCAGATAACAGATCCGTACTTGGGACCATCACGTTTGGACGGAATACCAAATATCGTGCCTAGAGCAGCAAAAGAAATTTCTTGGGGGAAAGAATCTAGCGACCTTCGTGTAGTGCGAAGAGGAATTCCACTAAGACTGGCGTATGCTATGACTGATTATAAAGTACAGGGTCTGACTTGCTCATATATCGTATTTCACTCGAATTCAGTTCCTAACATCGCTTTTGCCTACGTTGCTCTCTCGCGCGTTCAACATTGGAACGCAATTGTCATTACGCACAAACTCAGGCTAGAAAAATTCACAGCAACCCCAGATAAACTCGCAGAGTTCCAGCGCGAGGAAACTCGAGTCTTGGACGCAGTTGCTCGGACAGAACAAGCGGCTATAGCAGCAATCGAACAGATGAAGTTGGCAGCATTGGCTCACAACTCCACAATCGGACCGCGATGAGCTTTCTACGCAAGGGCTAGAGCTCATCGAGCAGGCAGTGAATAACGGACGCTGCTCCGACCCAGGCGCACCGCAACGTCAAGGAGATAGTCAAGGAAACGAGGTAGCAACTACGCCGGTCGCTTCGGCCTGCACCTGAACACGCACGGCATGAATCGCGAGGATACTCCATTCAAAGACCTGCTGAATCTCTCCGAGCGCGAACACGAGCTGCTGGGGCTCACGAAACGCGCCAGCGGCATCACGGAATTCACAAGGTCACGTGCCAGTTCAGTCTGGCGTCCGAACGATGCCATGTGCGATAGTATGTGGGGGTTCGCCGAGAAAAGCGTGGCCGCGACGATGTCCATCCAGTCACTACAGCAGATCGCGGATTGGCCCGTCAAACCTGCGGCGCGGATCTTCACGGACGGCAAGTACATGCGGCTAGGCAGCTATACGAATTTGGTAGTGCGCTTCGGCTGTCCGTCGCACTTCTCCATAACAAAGGCATGATAATAACAACAAGACACCAAAAGGAAAGTAGTTGTGCGTAGCGATCTGTGTAGGAACTGCGCTAGCTTCTCCTCCTTCTCGAGGTGTAATAGCAGTAGTTGCCGCGTTCTGAAGCGTCTTGCAGCGGACGCTAAGCGAAGGTTTGCCGCAAGACCTGTGATGAACTTACAAAGCTAGATCACCATGGTAGAATCGCTGTATAACAATTGCAATATGCTGATGATGATAGATCCACAGAAGTGTATCGGAACGCGTACAACATTAACGCGCACCAAACAGCGGTGATTTTTTTTTTTCTTCGTCAAGTTGAAGATCTGCCTGTCAGTTGGCTTTCATTTCGTATTAAATAGTTAGCGCCACATCCAACCTACGTTAATGTGCACACATCGCGTAGCAAACCGAAAACAAAACATGAAATTCTTAATCTACTGCGACTTCGACCAGGATTGGAATGGTTTTGGTGCTCCAACAGCATGGATAAATCGTAGAGAAGCCCGCAGCTACATGTGTTCTTGCCGCTTCAAATCGTTTGCACGCAGCTGCAGCCAGCGCTGGCAGTCGGAGTCGCAGTCGAACGGGTACTAATCGAATTGGCAGCTGTGGGCGCAGGACCTCCCCAACTCCCACTGGCGCCCGCCTCGGCGTTGTCATGCACACTTGACACGCTTGCTGGCGACACAGCCGAAGACAACGACACAGAAAGCTGAACCTGATGCGAAACTGGCACCAGGAAGGGTTGGGCTGCAACGATCGAACCAGCACTGCCGAGATTACCTGCCGCACCAGCCAGCGTAGACTCGTCACGGACGAAGAACAGCTACAGGAGCTCGACGTTGGTAGTTGTAGCACGGACGTCTGGTGTGAGGTACTCCATGACATTGGCATTGCTTGCACCACGATGTAGATCACCTGGTGAGATTGCATGGTAGCAACACCATGCTGGACACACAGCGACGGTTGCGGTCGCACCGCAGCGTCAGCGTCCGGAACCGTATCCATATCCCCCACTCGATGAAGTGCCGCTGCTTGCGGCCCATCGTTGCCGACAGAAAGAAGATGGTTGTTCATCGTAGATAGCTCTGCTTGGTCGGTACTTGCGTCGCTTGCGCTGGCGCAGACGAGATAACCCAGCCGAGTCGTCGATGATGCATGTTCCTTCGGCTGCTCCCCCGACTTGGTCTCATCTCCTTTTTCTTCTCGCTTGAAGTTGACGCTGCCACTGCCTTGGGTACTTCTCCACGTCTTGGTCGCTTCTCTCTCTTTTTCTCTTTTGGCGTCGACGACGGTGCGCGCTTGGAGGACCTCTCTTTGTTTTCCTTCGAGACTCGGTAGTAGCGATCCCGCTGCAAAGCGTTCTGGTGATCGCGATGCTCCGCAAAGAGCCAGTGTCGCTCTCCATTACGCTTGAATGCCCTCTCGTTGGTACACTGGCAACGGTATTGGAATTGCAGTGAACCGCCTTCTTCTTGGTGGAGGGTTGCTGGCGTCGTGGCCTCCTTGGACATCTGGTGGGGACCGAGTTGATGCCGGCGTTTAGTTGCTCGCTTTCTGGCGTCCTTGGGCATCGGGTGAGGCTGAAGAACGTCGAAACAGGGCGGTACGTGAGCATTAGGTGTAGTGCAGCTACCGCTGCTGTCGCGGGTCGCGGTAAACGCTCACCGCCTCGGCAATTGCTGCTGCTGCCGGCGAACGGCGTCGACGTGCTTTTTCGTTTGTTTCCGTTGTTAGATTTGGAACCGGTTTGATCTTCAACCTAAGTTATCGCATATGCTGTTCAGGGGGGCGGTGCGGAAAATATTTGTTTTGAAAAAAGATTTTGCGGCATCGCCCCTTAGTAACTGAGGCGACCAATCGCCGTGAAGATGCTGGCAGCTTGCTGCCATACTAGTCATAAAGGATGATTCAGTTTACATTTCAATCGTGTTATACAGAGTTTGTAGGCATAAAGGATTCTGACCATACTGCGAGGCCCCTACCAAATTTGATTGTCGCTGTTTCGTAGTCGACATCTACTTGTTTGTATGGGATCGTAGGAAAATGCGCCGCTGTTTTTACTATCATTCGAAATGAGAGGGGGTCAATAATCTTCACGTTTGTAAGCAATACGTGTTTTGTTGCAAATCAGCCTGATTTCGTAGCCGACAAATCCGCCGTTTCCTTCCCATTCGCCAAAATTCTGCGCTGCCAAATATCCCGTGAGACTTTCACACAGCAAACCGAAGCCAAACAATGCCCAATGTGCCGCCCAAGATCATCGCAGCGCCCAGCAGCAGCCCAAACTGCGTGGAGTTGCGATTCGGCTCCGGTCGCAGCCGTTGGCGCACCGGAGGCCGTCGCAGAGAGCGACAGAGCAGGCGTTGCCCCATGTTTGGAGGGACGAGGCTGGAGAGAAGGGAGGTATGCAGAAAGGGTTTGAAGTAGTTGAGTGGCTGGTAGTGCCACTGCATCTAGCTTGAATGAGTAGGAGCTCAGTCTGGAATTAGCAAGGTTGAGAACAAGCAGAACCAGGGAGAAGAGAAGGCGAGAGACCAAGAACAAGTTGCGTGTATTTGCATTTACACCTCTTGTGGCCGTCTTCTCCGGCAGCGTTCACACGGTGGCGCTGGCCGGTACCTGGATCGTAACAAGTGGTGGTCGGTAGCAGCGACTCCGCAGTGACGAACAGCACCATCTCGGCTGTGACCAGCAACTCGGTGGTGGGCAGCACGAGCGGCTTGGCGATGGCCAAGGACAGAAGCACGGGCATAACCAAGGGAAGCGAATCGGTGGTGGGCAGCACTAGCAACTCGCCCGCGACCAAGAGCAGCGTCTCGGTGGCAGGGACTCGCCCTTGACTAAGCGCACAAGTTCCATGGCCCGCAGCATCAGTCACTTGCCGGCGACCAAGAGCAGCGGCACGGCCGTGGTCATTTGCAGCAACTCGGTGGCCAGCAGGACCAGCGCCACTTTCGTGACCAACAGCAGCGGCTTGGTGGTAGTGAATAGGAGAAGCGGCTCCGCAGCGACCTGCATTAGCCGATCGACGGTGCCCAAGAGCACCAGCTCGGCGGTGCCCGGTCGGTGGTGATCAACAACAAAGGCTCGGTGGCGGCCAACAACACCAGCTCCGATGTGACCAAGAGCTCGACTGCGGCATCGACGGAGGCACTGGATGCTACAGCTAAGGACGTTCGAGATGCTTGCAAACAGATTTTTAGCACCGACAAGAAGTATAGCTCCCATACTTCTTTCTTCACCGTATTAAAGCGGACCAGCTTTCACTCTCACCGTCAACGCGAGGCGCCGGTGAGCGGTATGTTGCGCCGAAGCACTCACCGCCCACACCACGGAGCAGCGCCACATTCCATCCAATAGGATTCTGTAGCATGAAACAGTTTCAGCCAATAGCATTCTGCAACACGAATTTTCTACGTTTTTGTCAGATAAGTGGAATGGCGTTACCGCGACCTTAAGTACAGCTGTTTTTTTACGTTTTCGAACGTACGACAGGAAATATGACGACCTTAGAGCTAAAAACGACCTAATGGAGGGTAATTTAAAATAGTTTACGCAGCCAAGGGACCTGCACCCGTCGGTGTTTCTCTAAATTTAGAGATGGTGTGCACCCCATAATACATGTACACCACACAGTAAGGTGTGCGCCACAACTCCATGTGTGCTGCACACGATCGTCGGACTTGTCGATTTCCCGAAGATCCTTCAGCCGCCTGGAGAATGAACGAGAGAGCGCTGGCACGAGAGCTGGTGTGCGCACGCCTTGCCGAAGTTGCTGTCTTGAAGAACGCGCTCGAGGAGCTAAACAAGAACTTGGAGAAGATGCTACGTGCGCAGATGCAGCTTCATTCCCTGTTGCAGGACCGCGAAGAACACAGCTACAAGTTGGCAGAGGAGCTGGGTGACAGTGGAGTTAACCCGGTAGCAGACTTTTCTTTTGGTGTGCTGCTGGAAATGGTGGTGAACAGAATGAAGGAGTGAAGCACAAAAGGTGGAAGTCTGTATTGACGAGCTTAAAACAGATTCAGAGTTGGTCGAGAAGCTGTTGATTGATCTTGCTAGTGCTAGCTGCATCAGACTCCGAGATGCGTCTCTATAATTCGGACCAAGGTTGCTACAATAGCGAATTAAGGTCGCCATATGAACGGGCGCAAGCGTACCAAGGTGATATCCAAGATTGTTGGTGCCGTGCGTGAAATCAATTGCAAGTGTCTCGCCCCACCGCTCAAACATCAGCTTCTGGACTTTTGGTCTGCATCACAACCCCGCACGTCACGTCCATTTGATCTTGAAGAACAAGTACGTCGCTGCCATCCAGTTGTCGCAACGCGTGAAGCATGTCTTTAAGGCGGTCTTCAGCAGAGTCCTGCCCCATGATACTCCGAATTAAGTTGCGTGTCTGCTGTGGCGTCACCTTACATCCTATAACAATAAAACATTCAAAGACGATGTGAGTTAGTTCGCCACCGTAGTCAATATAATCCTATAACCACTTCATACCGATGCGTTGGTTGAGAAAGTTTGCGATGTGTTTAGACGACACACGCGCGTCTGCCAACGTCTTCACGTCTTCCCGGTCTTGCTTATCGAGAGGTCATGTCTTCGTTGTTAGATAGGACGACGCCACCGAATCTGACGTTGGGTGTGAATGGGTATGGTTCTATAACAAAGGAACAAAACCGACAGTGAGCACGACGCAACACCACATCATTACTTCCAATGCGTACCTCATTTCTGATCACGATCTCGTACTCGTTGGTTCCTGTCCGCACGACAGTTGGTGTTAGACATGCCTTGCAGCCGCAATACCGCGACTTGCGGTTTCGGTATCCTTTTGATCTGGAACCCTGCTTAACTCCGTGCGTGCAGCGAAAGATTTTATGGCTCCATTCAAATTCAGAAGGAACTTGTTCATCTTCGTCATGGGTACTGTGCATCAATCAAAACAAAGCAATAAACAACACACGCACACAAGTCAGCATATCCAGCCAATTCACGCACACAAGTTTTGACTTACTGGTTGTGCATCTCGGTTTTCATCGAGCTCCGGACGCGAAACTTGAGTTTGTTCTTTCGCTTGTACTCTTCGAACACGCTGTCAAACTGATCCCATGTGTTGATGACTCCAGCCGGGAAGGGAGGCACAACATTTTCAATGTCGTCTCGAGCTTCAGCGAGTGCCTCGATTTCATCGTAGTGCTGACTTGCACGCTTCCGAGGTGTATATTCAGGACGTGTCTGTTCACCAATCTCATCACCACTCTCGTTTTCGTGAGACTTGTCGCTGCCGCCACTTCCGTCACCAGGCTTCATTTCAGCGTGCCGGCCCTCCGATTAACCTCGGACGTCTCATCGACCTCATTAGCATCAATATGTTCACTCATTGATGTCATCTTCTGCTTCTTCACCGCAAGAGCATGAGGAGAGAAGCGACGCATCTTGGTTGGCACCTTCGCTTTTGCTAAATATCAACACGCAGAGAGTTAGAGGTAAATCAACCCTGTCATATAGCAACCGTGGCCTAAAGCGACCTTATTACCTGTCGTGGCTCCACGACGGCTGCTGCCGAAATCCCAGGTTAGAGACTTACGAGCCTTTCCCGCTATACGCTCACAACAAAATTACAACGCGTCTTTAGAAACTCACAGCCCGGCAGCCGATAAATACCACTTCCATACCTGGTTTTCGTTCAGCGTCGGAGCTGTTCATGGAGAGCTGCTCTTCCTCTTCCGATTCAGCGTCTTCTTCCAGAATGTAGTCGTCGTCGCTGCTGTCATCCTTCTCGATGCCAAGCGCGGCGTACTTGTAGTTCAGAGACTTCTCAGGTTTCTTGCGCAGGCGCCGCCCTGCAGCACACACACAAGTAAAGCCACAAAACATTCAGTCATATGCAGTCATCACCATTCCAGCTGCGTTCCCTTACCGTGTGGGTCCTCCCCTTTCGCGGGCACCATGTGTCCTACTGCGTAACGCGATGCGTGCACCCCTTCCGGCGCTCCGCCCTTCTGGCTCGAGATCCTCCCTCCCGCGCAAATTCTGGAATGAACGGCTCTGAGCGCTTTAAATTCGTACTTAGTTCAAATATCGTACTTAACGTTTTATTTCGGTCGCCAGCGGACTGTCGAATTTTGGGATTATATATTACGCTTGAATTTCTGAAAATTATCTAAAGCGACCTTACCCTGCCAAAAGCGACCAAACATGTATCACCATTAAGGTCGAGGTAACCACTCCGAGATAAGTGAAATGCTGTTTGTGCCCGGATGGGTCAACATTAGCTGCATCATATAAAAATCCATAAAATCACTATTTATTGGAGGTGTTTGCGTACGCTTTTAGGGTTTTAAACTTACTCACTTATTACAGGGTATGTATTAATTAGTAAAGGATTCTGACCCGTTGCAATCCCGAGCAGGACTATGGATTAAAATCGCCACCACATTGCAGAAGAAGAGGTCACGTCAGAAGATGACATAGGTAGTGACGTCAGTTCAAGCGACAATGATTCGAGCGATGCAGACATCGATAGCGACTAGACTCTCTAAAACTCTATTCCCTTTTACCTATAGGAGGTGTTTGTTTTTTTCAGTCCTCCCTCAGCAGTAATTGCAGTCGTCGTCGACAGATCGTTGATGGCTGGATGAACTGCTTGAAGTTCTCCTTGAACGACGTGGCCGCCGTCGTGAGGTACGACGAGTACAGGACGGCGGCGATGCCTGTGGTGATGAGCACCTGCATGATCTCCCACGTGAGACGGAAGAGGCGATCCAGCTTCTGGACGCCGGAAGGCGCTTTCAACAGGTTGACGGACGAGTACGAGAAGGCGAAGAAGCTAAAGGTCAAGTTGGCCAGCGACTCCACCGTGAGCGTCCCCGTCACGAGCCCCAGGTAGTACAGATCCGAGTTGTGCGCCAAGTGGTACGTCACTTGGGCCAGGTACAGCACCTGCATCCTGCCGTTCTGGCACCGATACGCCCAGATCTGTGTCAGCAGCGCCGACCGCTTATGGGACATCACCTGGTACAGGCTGATGATCCCCATGAGCAGCATCTGCACCACGGCCATGCCCGGCAGCACGCTGAGCGCGACGGTCTCGGCGTACGCCGTGCTCGCCACCTTGGCCGCGTAACACGACAGGAAGTGGTACTGCGCCTGGTCTGCAGATAGCTTGGACACGGGCGGCAGCACGCCGTACGCGCGGCACGTCAGGAAGATGACGACGTTCGGGTGGTTGTCGCGCAAGTTGGTCTGGTGGTGGGGGATGTGGCTTGTTGGCGTCGATCCACAAGCATCGTCTTGCCCGTTCCGGACAGACCGAAGAAGATGGATGTGTCGTTCGCCTTGCTAAGGTTGGCCGACACGTGCATGGCCATCCAGCGTTTTGCGGCAGGTAGTAGTTCATCAAGCTGAAGATGCCTTGTTTCATCTCACCGCCGTAGAACGTGCCGACGATGATGACCATGTGCTTCTCGATGTTGAAACCTTCCACCACGATGCACACGTTGAGGCGGACATCTCGTTCACGCCGCAGTGGCCGTCGAACTCGTACATGCGGTCCACGTTGCCGCTCAGCTTCAGGGCCGCCGTCGTGGTCTCGTGCTGTAGCATGCCAGTACACTTCAAAGCACTAAACTGCTTGCTTGATTCGGGTGGCTGAACTTCTTCTATGGTGCGAATTGTATAAATCTGCATGAAATAGAGAGTAAAGTTTAGGATTTGCATGGAAGAATTGTGACACACACTGTCTGTGCCTTGTCGCCAAGGACTAAGACGATACGGTATTGACACAAGCGGGAGTGACTTGAATTTGTATGCCGAGCTTTTTAGGACCTTTTCTAGGCTCAGGCCAGTAGGGGGTGAAAGCCGAGATGCTCGGCAGCCGAAATGTATGCCAGCTGTTTAAGCTCCGTGTGCGGAGCAAGCGGGCTTAGGCCCTGGACCAAGCACAGTCAGATCCCACTCGGCCCTATAGGGTTAACACGCTTAGGAAGGGGTTTAGGGGCTAGGCTGGGGAACATGCTAATACCTGCCGACTCCTCCATTTTCATGGATTTGCTGGACATGATATCCATCCTCCAGCTTGTGTCAATACTCTGCCTTCTATAGAATGCCAAATCATTATATTTGGTGTGTGACACCCGAGAATAGCTGTCATCTATGCTCCGCTGCGCGTCGCAAACTCAGATCGCTGCGCTCCTGCGGTTAAAAAGATTCTAAGATCTGGTCATTACAGTGCTCGGCTCGCAATTGAGCTCGGCTCTGGGCCCGCTCCTCAAATACCGCCGCGGCCGTGCTTCGCGGACAACCCGCGACGGGTTTGCTGCGGCTACGCGACCTCGCACACGCTTGCCTCCGTTGGCCGTGTTATGTTCGTTCACCCCCTCTTTCGAAAAGGAGTCCTTTTCCAATCGGCCATTTTACTCACTCTCATTTTCTAAATTGTTAATTAGCAAGCCGTCTCATTGGTCGATTTTGCATGATAGGATACTATCCTTAGGATCCTAAATGATATCTTCTCGCATGGCAGCCATCGATGCCGCTCCTCCTGGGCGCTGGGCGTTCCTGTACCCTTGGTGTCGAGTGCTGCGCGAGAAGCTGAGCCTGATACGCGGCGCGGCCGAGAACGCGGCTCGATGGGAGTATAACTGCGTGGCGGTGTGGCTGCCCCACGCGCCCGAACAGACAGAGGTCGCCTCGCTCAGACGGATTCGAGAAGCGCTGGACCTGCTCGCTCGAGTAGCAATTGTGGACAATTCTGCGTGGCGAGCGCTATTGGTGCGGCAGTGCAGAGTTCCATGGGATGAAGGCGACCCGCCGATAGGCTATGACGTACACCCCCGGTTCCGCTTCGTCTTCGACGTGGAGTATGGTGCCGTGTCGCCCGCTGTAGCGTGCAAGCGGTTCTTCGTGGCAACAAACAATATCCGTGAGAGTGATGAATACTTAAAGGCTAGACGTGTCTTGGACGAGATGGAAGCATCGGATGTCGATAAAGCTGCCAAGATGACATCCATCCCCTTCGAGCTGGAATTCAAGCTCGTGACGCTGCCTGCGGAGACTCTGGAGACGTATCTGCGCGATGTCAACGCGGTGCTGGTCATTCTCCAAGGCAGCCGAAGAAATGATGGAGCCTTGCTTCCGCTCGAGGTCGATTCAATTCGCTTGGACGTAGGGACCGTGAATATGTCCCGGTCACTGACGCAGCGGTTGGCGAGCTTGCTGAGCTCTGGGCTGCCTTTCTCGTTGTTTGCATTCTCGCTGAAGAAGGGCAATGCACAAAGGAAAGAGAACGTGGGGCGCTTTTTGCACAGTGTGTTGCGTGGCCAAGGACGAGGGGGGAAGGGATCGATGCACTTTCTGTTAGGGGCTGGTTTAGCTGGCTGGTACTGGTTCCGGTGCTGGTTTCGTCAAACCACAAAAAGGCGGAAGGGTTAGGCATCATCACTCGTTCACCGGTTCTCGGAGCTGCTGGTTCTCACAGCGCCGCTGCTCACTTCGCGCAAAAGACCCCCTCCCCCCTCGCAGACTACCCAACGCGCGCGATGGTGCCCATCGACAGCGAAAGCTTGTCGCCCCAGTCTACAGCATCATCAGAGAGTGCTCCGCTGGCCCAAGACGAGGAAAGTGCACCACGGCGCCCGTCAACTCCCGCGCCAAAGACCAAGAGAAGCAGGGGTGCTGCTTCCAACGAGAGCAGCGTACTCGAGTGGACTGAGGTCATGGTTGAAACCCTGATGAGGTTGCGCTACGACACGTTTGTCGCTCGGTTTGGCAACGCCAAAAACAACGCTGCAATTGGTGCAGCATGGCTTCTGCTTGCTTCGGAGATGAGCCGCCTCTATCAAAAGCCAATCTCCACGGAGCAGTGCAAGAATAAGGTGATTATTGCTTTGTTTTTGAATGCACTTGTTAGCCTTGTGAAATTAACTCATTCTACTCTTCTGGCTTTCTGTTTGTAGGTCAAATGGCTCAAGCGCAAATGGGCTGAGTACAACTCCGATCTGCACGCGACTGGTAATGCCGAGACCCCGGTGATCGAACCGCCGGGGCTGGCCTTAATGATAGAGTACTGGTCGAGGTAAATTACGGTTCCTGTTGCAGTGCTGACAGCTGCAAGAATCTAATTGATTGTTGCTTTTGTACATGTACTGCAGTGCCTCCGGTATGCACGGCCAAACTCTAGCAGATAGTGAAGGAAATGCTAGCGCACCCAACAACGACACCAACGCCATCGAAGCTGACATGAACGACAGCTCGGTTGCTGAAGAAGCTGCGGTACAGACGACACAATCAAAGAAGCGCAAGACGATGGCTGACAGCTTCGAGCTCGGTATGAAAAGCATGGCTGACAGTTTTCAAGCAATGGCCGCTGCCATGTCAACGCCGGCTCCTACCACTTCTAACAGCGACGTTGCGGGGATAATTGACCAGCGCTTTGCAGAGTTGACGCAGCGCCAGGAGGCACAGTTAACTCAGATGCAGATGCAAACGCAGATCTTGTTCCAACGTATTACGAAGTTGGGGGGGGGGCAACAATGACGAACAGTAAGATTGAGATTGGTGTCGCCAGCAATCTTTATTCGGTTAGAAAATTAGACTGGCAATATCATCTCGCTTCTGCTTCCCGATTTTGACGCGCTGCTAGGTTTCATTCCGGTCTTGAATTGACGTTTCCACAATGTTTGTGCTGTCAGCGTCATCGTCATCTTCAAACTCGGTTTTATCGAGGAAATTGATGAGCACATTGTGCAAAACTAAGCATGCCACAATAATTTTCACTGATGCCTCTGGCGTGTGCTCTTCCATGGTCTTCTTTAAAATCCTGAACCGCTCTTTTAGCAACCCAAAAGCACCTTCAACTACCATTCTCGTTGAAGAATGGTAGAAATTGTACCGAGTCTGACGACGCGTCAACAAACCGCCCTCGTCCTTGGCCGAGTAGGGCGTCATGACGGCAGGGCCAATACCGTAGCCTGAGTCAGCTAGAACATGAAACCCACGGGGAAGAAGGCGGTCAATGTTGCGCCCAAATCTTGAATGCTGGAAAACTTTTGAGTCACTCCAGGAGCCCGGGCGAATGTCGAACGAAATGAAACGCTTGAGGTGGTCGCAGACAGCCTGCACGTTCACAGAAGGATAACCTGAGCAGACATTAGAACTGTTTGTCAAGTTAAAAAGACGAAGAAGAAATTACCTTTACGGTTGTACCAACCTTCAAAATCGGCTGGGCGCTTGATAGCAATGAGGGTGCCGTCGATGGCGCCTCCACAAAATGGAAATCCTCTCTTCCTGCAGAAAGCATCTGCAATAGCGTCCCAATCGTGCTGTGACGTAGGCAATTTAACGTGCGCAGTCCTTAGCGAGTTAAGCACAAGCACTAAAGCATTAACTTGCACAATACACCACGCTTTTGATACACCAAGTGCCTGTGCAGTCTCGCGATAGCCGCCAGATGACCCTAAATGAAATAGCATGCACGCAACGGCTCTCTCAAACCTATACTTTTTGTACGGAACAGCGGGGAAATGAACACGAAGCATACTGCACAGCTGCGCAAAACTTGTTTGCGAGCAGCGCAAGTGGCGGCTGAACCACGCATTGTAGCAAGGTTCGTGCAGCATAGACTCGAAGTCAATAGAAGCCTCGAGGGTATACACATTCATACGTACGTCACGATGCATCAGAAATCAACAGGCTAACGCGACTGCTGTGGCACACGTCTGCATGGCCACGCGAACTAAAACTGCTGGTGGTGGTGGCATTGTCAAAAGCGCAGGATTGCAACTGGGAAACCCGAGAACCACCTGCTGGATGTGGTTCTCGAGTTCTTGAAATGTGATACCTACCCTACTAAATTTTTCCAATCAACTGCGTGTTGTCCGACAAGAACCAGAATCGGAACCAGTACCAGCCAGCCAAACCAGCCCCTTAGGTGTCACGACTGCGACGAGTGGCAATTTGCTGCCTTGTGCTCGGCGCTAGGTTCTGCCTCCGTCACACAGTTGTACGGAGTCTTTCGGCTGTCCGACACAGCAGAGGTGAGGAAGTGGAAGTGGCAATGGCTGGCGTATGCGCTCTTCAGGACGACGACCAACTCGACCGTGACAAAAGCGCTTATCAAGGGAGCCCGTCCGACCCGCGATGACACTTTGGCGATCGCTTTGGCCATAGAAGCTAACTTTCCGCCCACTGCAGCCTTAAGCGCGGTTGCACGTAGCGAGAACATGCTCGATTTTAGTGCATGGAGACGTGACACGGTTGGCCACTTCCTCGAGGGAGCGCAGCTTATGCTTTTCAAACCCGCGCCAGAAGAACATGATGAAGACGAAGATGCGGTAGCATCCGTCCGTCTGGAAGCCGACGCGTGGCTCCACATCGTTAGTGATGATGATGAATACTTCGACGTGGTGTTGCCAGGTTTCGGTATCGCTCGAATTAACAAGGTTTCTGTGGGGAAAGTCGAGCAGCGACAGCAGGTGCCAGGCCTCGGGAAAAATAATACCAATCCAGTTATTACTGTATTGTTGTGGTACAATTATTTATTATTGAACCATCACAGAGTAAAATAAAATTTGTTATGGTACCAATAATACCAATACAATACCGTCTCGGAGTGGTTTTGTGACTCGGTTGACTATGGTCAGTCATTTAACCGCTGGTAGACACTGGTAGACAACGGTGGCGCCACAAATGTTGAGCCTCTTGCAAGCAGCGACAAGAGGAACATTTGTAGCTTGATTCCGGGCCGACTTCGAGTTCGACATAACGACCGTCCAGCGCTGCTTATCCACCGCGGTCAACCAGGCGGCATCGGAGCCCCCGCTATAGTAGGCTCTGGCGTCAGGCAACAGCAACAAAGGAGCGATAAGTGACTACGCCAATGAGATTCACCGCGGAGGGAATAATGCGAGAGCATCTGGTGCTGCTTCGGTGACCTACCACGATCTGGCAAAGGTCGCGCCTCCAACCTCCAATACGGTCGAGCTCACTCTTTTCGCAGCTTTTCGCGATCCTACATGCTGCATTCTACCAACTTTGACATGTTCGTTTTCCTGCGCGTGAATCGCGACTTGTGGGATGCGACTTCTCTTCTTTTATTCGCCGAGTAGATAGCGTTTACCTGAGAACCTCAGGCATTACATGCAGCTACAATATTGGCTCCGTTATTATTATTGTTGGGCACCGTATTGCCGTTACTGCTTGCCCTTGCAGTACAATAGAAAACTGTATTGTCCGACCCCTGGCAGGTGCCTCAACACAGCGCTGCTTGTGGTCTCAAGGCGTTGACCCTCTCTTTCGTGACGATGGCGGTGAAGTACTTGCCGCCTTGCTCAACCTCGTGGGCTCCCAATTACGCTCACTTTCGCTGTACACACGCTTCTCGTATCCTATCAGCATGGCGTCCATTTGTCGCGCATGTCCACAGCTGACGAATCTCTCCCTAGAGGGTCTCAAGCTCTCGAACCCTGACGATTTCTGCATCGACGCCATGCGCGCCGAGTGCAAATTGTCCTGTCTCGGCCTCGTCAACGTCTTCTCCACTTCGGAGCAGATCTCGCGCCTGGCCGCAGCCATCGCGTCGACAACAACTCACCTAGCCCAGCACCTGTCCGAGCTCGGTCTGTCCGGCTGCATCGACGACGCCAACGTCCAGGCATTTCTCTCAATGTTGAAGACCAACCGGAAGCTTTCGTACTTCAGTCTCGGCATGGATCCCGAACTACAAGTCGCGTACGACGAGGCCTTCGTGCAGCACCACGGCGAGACTGCCCGTAGTGAAAGAAAAGTTGTCCATGAAGTGCAAATTGGCCTTCCTGAGCGCCGCAAGAGGCGACAGACTCGCGAATTCATCGATTTCAGCACTAGACGACGGCGTCTTGAGCCTCGTGATGGACTTCGCAGCCACCTGCAAGTCGCGGGCCGTCACGACCCACAACGAGGAATAGTATCCTAGAAGTATAATATCCATATTATGGATATAGTGCTCTTAACTCGAATTTGCAGGATGAACCGGATCTGATTGGTCAAATTGCCCTGCCGACAACGATCCACGGCACGTTGGCGCGCCGTGTCCAACATGGCGGCGATCGACGCTGCTCCTCCTGGGCGCTGGGCGTTCGTGTACCCGTGGTGTCGAGCGCTTCGAGGGAAGCTGCATCTGGAAGGTCGCACGGCTGAGAGAACGGCTCGATGGGAGTATCACTGGGTGGCGGTGCGGCTACCGCATGCGCCCGAACAGACAGACATCACGTCGCTCCGACGGATTCGAGAAGCGCTGGATCTACTCGCTCGAGTTGCAATCGTGGACAATGCGGCGTGGCGAGCGCTTTTGGTGCAGCAGTGCCGAGTTCCAAGGGATGAAGACGACCCGCCACTAGACAGGGACTTGGACCCGCGGTTCCGCTTCGTCTTCAACGAGAATTTTGTGGAGGACGGCGCCGTGTCGCCCGCCGCAGCGTGCAAGCGGTACTTCGTGGCAACAAACAGTATCCGTGAGAGTGACGAATACTTGGAGGCTAGGCGTGTCTTGGACGAGATGGAAGCATTCGATGTCAAGAAAGCTGCCAAGATGACATCCATCCCCTTCGAGTTGCAGTTCGAGCTCGTGACGCTGCCTGACGAGACTCTGGAGACGCACCTGCGCGATGTTAACGCGATGCTGGTCGTCCTTCAAGATTGTCAGTGCTGTGCAGGAGCCTTGCTTCCACTCGAGCTCGACTCGATTCGCTTGGACGTAGGGGCCGTGAATATGTCCTGGTCGCTGACGCAGAGACTGACGAGCTTGCTGAGCTCTAACTTTCCTTTCTCGCTCTTTGCATTCTCACTGAAGAAGGCCACGGCAGAGAACTTTGGCCAAATGAAAGAAAACGTGGGGCGCTTCTTACGCACCGTGCTGTGCGGTCAAGAACGAGGAGGCCAAGACAGTGGCGATGGTGCACGCGGAGGGGTGAAGACGCTTTCTGTTGGGTGTCAGGACTGCGACGAGTGGCAATTTGCTGCCCTGTGCTCCGCGCTTGGTTCCGCCTCCGTTACGCAGCACCTTCGACTATACGGAGTCTTTCGGCTGTCTGACACAGCAGAGGTGAGGAGGTGGAAGTGGCAGTGGCTGGCGTACGCTCTGTTCAGGACAACGACAAACTCGACCGTGGCAAGAGCGCTCATCACCGCAGCACAGTTGACTCGCGATGACACTTTGGCGATCGCTGTGGCTATTCACGCTAACTCTCCGCCCACTGCAGCCTTAAGCGCGGTTGCACGTAGCGAGAACATGCTCGATTTTAGTGCATGGAGATGTGAGATGGTTGGCCACTTCCTCGAGGGAACGGAGCTTATGCTTGTCAATCCAGCGCAAGAAGAACACGATGAAGACGAAGATGCGATACCATCTACTAGTACCCTTCTGGAAGCTGACGCGTGGCTCCACATCGTAAGCGACGATGATGATCACTTGGACGTGGTTTTGCCAGGCTTCGGTATCGCTCGAATTAACAAGCTTTCTGTGGGGAAAGTCGAGCAGCGACAGCAAGAGCGCCAAGACAGCGCTGGTTTTGGTCTCAAGGCGTTGACCCTCGCTCTGGGTCTTCACGTCGGGGATGACGGAGGCGAAGTACTTGTCGACTTGCTCAACCTCGTGGGTTCCCACTTACGCTCGCTCGCGCTTTACGCTGTCGGATCGTATCCCATCAGCATGGCGTCCATTTGCCTCGCGTGCCCACACCTGACGGATCTCTTCCTAGAGGGTCTCAAGCTCTCGAACCCTGACGATTTCTGCATCGACGCCATGCGCGCCGAGTGCAAATTGTCCTGTCTCGGCCTCGTCAACGTCTTCTCCACTTCGGAGCAGATCTCGCGCCTGGCCGCAGCCATCGCGTCGCCAACAACTCACCTAGCCCAGCACCTGTGCGAGCTCGGTCTGTCCGGCTGCATCGACGACGCCAACGTCCAGGCATTTCTCTCACTGTTGAAGACCAACCGGAAGCTTTCGTACTTGAGTCTCGGCATGGATCCCGAACTACAAGTCGCGTACGACGAGGCCTTCATGCAGCACCACGGCGAGACTCTGCCCGTAGTGGAAGAAAAGTTGTCCATGAAGTGCAAATTGGCCTTCCTGAGCGCCGCAAGAGGCGACAGACTCGCGAATTCATCGATTTCAGCACTAGACGACGGCGTCTTGAGCCTCGTGATGGACTTCGCAGCCACCTGCAAGACGCGGGCCGTCACGATCCACTACGACGATTAATTTCAAAACCATAGAGAACTCGAACCGTGTACATGCATTGGTAACGCTGGTCATGTGCATTGAGCGCTTATCCATATGGATTCAACGTGGCCACGTTTCAAGTTGCTTGCAGAGTTACTTGACAATTGTATGCCATCGATTGACTTAAATAAGTACGATTGCCACCGCAACTTTACGACCGTCGTCTGGTCTCGCTTCTTCAGTATCAAGCTTCCCATAAGTCGGTCGGATCATGGCGTCCCCCCGCGCGAAGGATGTGACGGCAACTAGCGAGCAGGAGCAGGTGACGACGATCAAGGAAGCGGTCGTGGAGCAGCAGGAAGAAACGCTCGAAGAGCACAAGAGCAAGGAGAAGGACGTCGCGGACGCTAGCGACGTTCACCTGGAGAGCACGACAACGACAGTTGTGGAGCAGGAGAGCAAGACAGTTGTAGAGACCCACATAGTTGTGGAGCATAGAGAGGTCTCAGTGGAAGGCATCGACTCCATCGCAGCCGAGACAAGCGCAGCGGAGCTGGACTACTCGGTGGCTGCCACACGTGGCAGCTCCGAGGCCGGGGAGAGCGTCAGGACCGAAGACTTTGCTGGGGACGACTCGTTTCCGGACGAGGAAAGCTCCAAGACGGCCGAGGTGGACCTGGCGGAGTTGGCAGCTGCTGACGAAGCTGCTCACGTGGCAGAGACAGCGGCGTCTGCTCCGGAGGAGACCACAGCTATTGAGGCCGAGGAGGTCGCTGTGACTGGAGGTGAAACGAGTTCTGCTGCGGACGACGTGTCGGAGATGGACTTCTCTGTCGCTGCGACGCTGGGCAGCTCCGTTGACGCGGACAGTGTGTTTAGCCTCGAGGATATGTGCGACTCGGAGAGCATCGCCGCCTCTGCGGAAGAGAATGCCTCGGAAACTACCGAAGCAGCCAGTTCCGGCGATGCTGTCGCCTCGAGCGAGCGTGAGGAAGCCTCAGTTGCCAGCGATGGCCAGGTTGAGACGATCGACAAGGAAGACACGACGGTCCAGAGCAGGGAGGCTGATGAGCCTGAGGCTGAGCACTCGGAGAAGACGCCGCCCAAGAGACTTTCGTCCATGGCCTCGAGCTTTGCTGACAAAGTTACGGGAGGAAACCGCACTGACTCGGCTGCGAAGCTGGAGTTGAAAGCGTCTTCGCCTGGGGAAACCATCGTAAACCACGTTGAAGTGGACCAAGTGTCTGCTACTGAGCTGGATTTGAGCGGCACATCGCCGGTGAAAGACGTAAAGGAGGAGGCAAACTCGCTGGACAGCCTCAAGTTCCGAACGAAGCGCGACTTCTTCTCGGAAAAGAGTCGCAGCATTTCCGTCAGTCAGGAGAGAGAGAAGTATAACGCCCAGATCGCCCAGCGTGCCAAGGAAGACGCCGAGTCGCCTGCCAAGAGACCAACTCCCGTCAAGAAGAGCTCGGCTACGTCGAGTGTTCGGAACATGGCTAGCCGCTTCGAGAAGAAGGCCGATCAATCGCTGGACAATTTGTCTTTCCGAACGGTGCGCAGCTTCTTCCCGACCGAGAAGAGCGTTCGTGTCGGTGCCGAAAAAGAAAAGTACGAGGCTCTCGAAAAGGAAAAGGCCGAGGTTCTTGAAAAGGAGAAGATCGAAGCTCTTGAGAAGGAGAAGCAAGCGGCCAAGATCGCGGAGGGAAAGCTCGCCAAGCGTGCAGCGAAGGAAGCTGAAGAAACGCTGGCCAAGCGTGCGGCCGAAGAGGAGGCAGGAAAGACCAGCAGCGACGACGCCGTAGAGACCAAGGAGTCTGCCAAGGAAGAGGCTGATGCGTTTAGCACACCGACCAAGCCTTCCGAGACGGCCACGCTCAAGGACAAGCACCCACCCGAGCCAAGTGCCGCCGAGACGGAGAGCCCGAACGTTCGGGGTATGGCGCATCGGTTCGAAACGAACCGCTCGCAGTCCGTCGTGACGCGAACGATCGACACGTTCATCGTGAAGGACAGCGAAGCGAGTGTTCGCGTGAAGGCCGAGAAGGCCAAGTTCGAGAACCAGACGCAGACGTTGGCTCCGATCAAGCGGACGATCGACAGCTTCATCGTCCCCGAGAGCGAGGCGAGCGTCCGTGTGTCGGCTGAGAAGGCCAAGTTTGACTCGCCCGAAAAGCTGACCAAGGCGCCGGTGCGAACCATCGACACGTTCATCGTGCCGGAGAGCGAAGCGAGCGTTCGCGTCTCTGCGAATAAGGCCAAGTTCGAGTCCCTAAAGGAGACGATGCAGAGCGCTGCTCCTTCTATCCGGACCATCGACACTTTCATCGTCGCGGACAGCGAAGCGAAAGGGAGCAAGGCAAAGTACGAGAACCGGGCCAGTACGGCGGCCCCGATCAAGCGGACGATCGACAGCTTCATCGTCCCCGAGAGCGAGGCGAGCGTCCGCGTCTCAGCTGAGAAGGCCAAGTTTGACACGCCCGTGAAAGAGACCAAGGCGGCCGTGCGAACCATCGACACGTTCATCGTGCCGGAGAGCGAGGTGAGCATCCGCGTCGCTGCGGAGAAGCAGAAGCTCGAGGCGCTGGAGAAGCAGAAGCAGGAGGAAAGGCAGAAAGAGATGGAGGAACTCGCAGAGCTTGAGAAGCACAAGCAAGAAGCTGCGGCTGCTGAGAAGGCCAAGCTCGAGGCGTTGGAGAAGCAGAAGGAGGAAGAGCGTCAAAGGCAGTTGAAGGAGCAGGAGGAGCTGGCGGCTGCCGCTGCTGAAAAGGCGAGGCTTGAGGCGTTGGAGAAGCAGCAGGAGGAAGAAAGACTGAAGCAGCTGAAGGAGAAGGAGGCGCTTGAAGCTCAAAAGATGGCCGCTGCAGCTGCTAAGAAGGCCAAGCTCGAGGCGCTGGAGAAGCAGCAGGAGGAGGAACGCCAAAGGCAGTTGAAGGAGCAGGAGGAGCTGGCGGCTGCCGCTGCTGAAAAGGCGAGGCTCGAGGCGTTGGAGAAGCAGAAGGAGGAAGAGCGACTGAAGGAGCAGGACGAGCTCGCGGCGGCGGCCGAGAAGGCCAAGTTGGAGGAGGAGATCCAGGCGGCTGAAGAGGTGAAGGTGGTCGAACAAGTGACGACGACGGAGGTGAAGGAGGCGGAGGCCGTGCAGTTTGTCCTGGAGACCCAAGAGACCAAGGTCACTGAGGTGGTTGACGTCCCCGAGGACAAGGAAGCCGACGACGAGGTCGTCGAGACGGTGACGGAGACTGTGAAAGTGACCAAAACGGAGGAAGTGACCGAGTTCGAGGTAGTGACCACGACGACGGAGGTGGAGACCGTCGAGGAGGTCACCAACGTAGTAGTAGACGAGGACGTGCAGACGGCCGCTAAGGCGCTGAGCGTCCCGCACCTGGTGGAGGTGACGGTGCAACAGCAGACGTTCGCGGACGTGGCGTCCAACTGGTCGTCGATGCCGCTGGGCGCCAACCCGGCCTTCGCGCGTCTGCACACGGTGCTGAGCGCGCAGGACCCGCTGACGGCGTACGCGCTGTACCCTCGCGCGCCTCCGTCGCCGTCGTCGCCGCCCTCGAAAGGCGAGCAGGAGGAGGAGGAGCTGCCTCTGTTCAAGATCCCGTCGTCCAAGCCACCCACGCCATCGAGTGGCGACCAAGCGTCCGTGTAGTTACGTCGGGGAGTCTGTAGATGACAAGTGAGACCAAGCAACGTTAGTAGCGCTCATCCTCTTGATTCACTTGCAAATCTGCGCCCTACCGCCGACGTGAGACCTTGTAAGATTCCTTGCCAATGCAGACGTGTGTAGCCGACAGATACGCCTTCCTGGAGCCATGGTGCACCATGCTGCGCGGCCGGGTGGCGACGGAAGGCCGCTTCACGGACGGGTCGGCGCTGGGCGAGTACTGGTGGGTATCGGTGCGCGTTCCGCCGTCGCTCCTGGCCGTGCTCAACCGAGAAGCCACCGACGTCCGCTTGATGCGTGAAGCGCTAGAACTGCTGAGTCTCGTGGCGCTCACGGACAACGAGGCGTGGAAGTGGCTGCTGCTGCAGCGCTGCGACCTCAAGCTGGACGACGACGACGAGCTGGACGGCGAGTTCCTGCCGAGGTTCCTGCTGCGGTTCGACGCCGAGCACCTGCGCTACAGCGCACTGCTGCCGTCCGCCACCATCCGACAGCTTTTCCTGCCGCGGCCGCCACTGCACCGCGCCGATACGGCGGCGGATGGCAGTCGGACGAGTGCAGGCTTCCAGGATGCCATGTTCACCGTCTTGGCGCTTGCTGGGGGACGGCAGGAGACCGTCCACAGGTGGAGCAGGATCCCGTTCGCGCTGCAGTTCACGGACATGTGGAACGTGGGCCAGCCGGCGCTGTCGGCGCATCTGAGCGCTCTGCTCGTCACGCTGGACGAGATCCGCCAGCACAACGCGTGGCTGGCTGGAGAGCGCGACGCCGAGGGCCGACCGCTGCTGATCGACGACGACGGCAACGAGACGCTCGGTCCGCCGACGTACAGCGAAGACGACGGCGCTGCGGATGGCCACTACTTCACGTACGAGCTCGAGTCTGTACAGCTGTGTCTCGGCACCATCCCAGTCTCTCGTGACCTGTCCCATGTGCTGCTAACGACGCTAGGAATGCCCGGCTTGGCCATCTCGGAGCTGCAGCTGTCGCTGGAGCAGGACCGTCAGATGGGCTTCTTCCGGCCGGGCGAGGTGCATCCGCGCGACCTGGCGGCGCACTACCGCGCCGGCCTGCTGTTCAACACGCTCTTCTACGGCCGCTCCATCACGACGCGGCCGAATGCTCAGCCGCAAGGCGTTCGCCGCTGCTCCATCGAGTCCGTCGTCATCCCCATGTTCGGCATGGACGATCAGAGCTTCTCGGGGCTGTGCGCGTCGCTGGCGGAAGCGACTCAAGTGCGGAAGCTGACGATCAACGGCGCCTTTCGGCCGCTGACGCCTGCACAGCGTACGTGGCGCTGGCAATGGCTCACGTACGCCTTGTTCAGCCCGGCGTCTCGGTCTTCCATCGAGGAGATCGAGCTGATGGGCGTCCAGCTAAGCGACGCAGACGTCGATGCCGTTGCTGCAGTGCTTGCGGCCGGAGTTCCGGAGCCTGGCCAAGCTGGTGAGGCTGCCGAAGCGGCCTACGCTGATGGAGGACACGACGTTGAGTACGTGTACGTCCCGAAAGGAACGGCAGTGAGGATCAAGGAGTCCATCGCCAGCCCCAAGGACAGCACGACGCTGGAAACCGTGGACGACTTCATGTTCCGCCTGCTCCAAGACGACGGAGAGAGCGACTGGGTCAACGTGCTGGTGCCTGGACGTGGCAATGGTTTGATCGCCTGGGACCAGGTTCGCAGACTGGCGGAAGACGACCCGGAAGCGCCACCACAGCCGACGCGCTCGGCTTCAGGGATCACGTCGCTTTCCCTCTCGATCGACAGCAACGCAGAGCAGGGGATGCCTGTGCTCCTGCGCTTCCTGCAGCTTATCGGCAGCTCATTGCAGAAGCTTTCGATCCAGACGGTCGGGTCTGCGGCCGTGGACATTCGTGCCGTGTTGAAGGCGTGTCCGACGCTGGATCAAGTCTTCCTGGACAGCGTGCAGATCGACCTGGACGCGCTGATGCTCGAGGTGGACAATGGCAACGCAGACATCCGGTGCTTGGGCTTGGCGGACTGTAGTGCACCTTGTGAGGTCGTCACTCGCTTCGCCAAGAAGCTTGGAGATCCACACAGCGCACTGGCTAAAGGGCTGCGTGAGTTGTGCCTGAGCGCAGACAACGAAGAGTTCCCCGTGGCTGAGGAGACCGTGCAGGCGTTCCTGGACGTCCTCCAGACCAACCACAAGCTCTTGTACCTCGATCTGCTGGTACTGCCGCCTCTTTTCGACAAGTACGCGGCTGCCTTTCGAGCGCACCACCAAGAACCTCTTAGTATTGAGAAGGACAAGCTGCCGCTGTCTTGCCGGCTCGCGTTCCTGAGCGTCGTGCGAGGCCACAACACACCGGTGAACGACGTGCTGCTCCACCTGGACAACCCCCTGCTCCGCAACATCTTCGAGTTCGCCGCAGTGGCAGCCAAGCGAACCGTTTGCCTTCGATGCGACCACTGAGCTGCGCGGCGAAAAGGTTATGAAAGCTGCTCCCAGAACGAGTAGCGGCTACAAAGCTCTTCATTTATCAACTAATTCATGTATTCCCTGCCCTGTGAGCGCTGGTACATCCTGTCTCCATTCGAGTGAAGTTCGCTCGTCACACGTGGTCGTTCGATGGATATCCGTACGACGCACTCGCGTTGCCCGGGTAGGCGTATCCATTCCTCTCGCCGTATCCATAGCTTCGTGCTTGACCTCCGTCTGGGTAACTCGGGTAGCTCTGGTTCGGCTGGTTGCCCTGTCGATCCCAGTACTCCTGGTAGTTTTCGTAGCGTCCCGAACTGGGGCCCCTGGGGTACGAGCTGCCACCATAGCTCGGGTAGCCTTTGACAGCGGACGGAGCTTGCGTGGGCGGATTGTACACTGGACTGGAAGCGGGTGCCGCGTTGCTGCCGAGGTTCATTCTGCTGAACGAGTCCTTCACGTCGGCCTCTTCATTCGGAGGATAGCTTGGATAGCTAGCACCGGCACGAGGCGGCTCGGGGTGTCTCGCTGGATGCGGGCACTTCTCCGGCTCGCTATGGGAGCTACTACTGGAGCTGCTGGAGCACGAGCGGCGTCTTCCAGGCACGGGCTCGACGTTTTCCTTGGGGTTGTCAGCTTTGTTGTCCTTGTCCTTGGGTTTGTCTCCCTGCTTGGCGAGGAAGTCTTCTGCAGCTTGCACGGCCTTGTCGATCACGGACTTGTCCTGCTTCTCCGTGTACCCTGGCTGGCGCTTCTCCTCCTCGCGCTTGGCCACCCGCTTCTGAGCGAACTCGGCCACTTTTTCCTTAGCGTGATACTTCTCAGCCGCTTCCATAGCTTTGGAGAAGATGGACGAGTCCTTCTTCTTGTCCTTGGAGCTGCTCGAATCGCCACCGGAGATGGCCTCCTTGGCCTTGTTGAACAAGTCCATGCTGCTCAACTCGCACTGACGTGGCAACCGACTACTGTATCCCCCTAACGAGCAAAAGGAGAAATGAAGGCCGCAAAGCCAGACGGACGTAGCGTCTCATACACGCGGCCAGGCCAGGCGTGGGTGAAAAGTTTCTCGATGGCCGCAAAGCGTCCATCACGTCACGTGATTCACGTGATTCACGTACCGCGCGTTTCTTCAAGGAAAAAATGAACGCTATATTCACAGCAAAATAGATTGCTTCAAGTGCTTGTCAAACGTTTGGTGGGCGATCGCGTTCAGTTCGCCGCTCAACTACGTCTGCAATCGGTGGCAGCATTGACTACTGGCATAGGTATTCTCGCTGCTCTAGTGGCTGAAGTAGTTTCTGAAGCTGTCACTTTCGTAAGTTCGTCGTGGGTACTCGTTGCGGTCTTCGTAAGCATTGGGGCCGTAGCCACCGCGGGCAATCCCCGTCCTTGACGTACCACCAGTGTCAACTTCCACCTTGACGTTCATGTTGACAGTTGTGCGCGTTGAGTCATCCTTGTAGCTGCCGAAATCTTCGCTAGTGCGACTGGAGTTGTAGTCGTTGCCAGCACGGCGTTGATAGCCAGAAACATAGCGCGAGCCTCCATCGTAGCCTGGGTATCCTTCACTGTCTTCCTCGCAGACACGAGACGACCGATATGTGGAGCGATTACCCTCGTTGGAGGTCGAAACCTCGGTGCTCTCCAAGCTGAGCTTGCTGAATCCATCGTAGCTCTCAACCTCCACGTTCGTAGTGGCGCGGGTCGAGCTACCGCCACGTCTCGAGTGGCTCTCGTAGCAATCATCTTCAGTAATGCGACGAGAGTGACCGTAGTCATGGGCGTCGTTGCTTCGGTACCCGTATTCGGAGTCATTGCGTGAGTACTCCTCGTACTTCTCTCTATCGTCGTCGCTGCCATCGCTGCCGAAGTCACGAGACCGGTACGCCGAACGACTGCCCATGCCAGAACTCGAAACCTCCGTGCTTGCCACGCGAACCTTGTTCACCCCGCCGTAATTCTCGACCTCAACGTCCACGTTCGCACGGATCGAACTGTCAGCACGATTCGAGTCATTCTCGCAGACTTCTTCAATAGTGCGACTGCGGTTGCCGTAGTCTTCACCGATCCGACGCACGTATGGCGAGTCGTCACCTTGGTAGGCAGAAGCGTATCGTGAGTTTCCATCGTATGGCGATGCTCCAGCGTAGTTCTGGTATTCGTCGGTACCGCCATAGACACGAGTTGACTGGTACGACGAGCTACTCTGCGCCCCAGAGTCTGTAACTTCGGTATTCTCCATACGGACACTGCTCGTCCCGCCATAGTTCTCAACCTCCACGTTCACGTTCGCGTTAGCTCGAGACGCGCTGTCGAGACGACTCCGGTCGCTCTCGTAACAGACTTCTTCGGCGGAGTAGCCGTAGTTGGCGACGACAGGAGAAGAGTACGGACGCGAGTTGTCGGTTCTGCTGCGGCAAATGCAGCCAGAATCGTAGCGCCGGCATTCTTCAGTATGCTCGTGGTCGCCCTGCTCAGCTACGAAGCCTTCCGCAGCCTCCACAGCCTTTGTGAGGATGGACTTGTGCTTTCGGGCGTGTCCTGGCCGGCATTCTTCTTCCTCGCGTTTCTCGACTTGATCTTGTGCGAACTCGACTGCCTTTTCATTGCAGTCCTCCACCGCATCCGCTATCTTGCCCAAAAGCGAGTGGTGTTTCTTCCTGCTGTCACAGCTCGCGTCTCTGCTGTCATAGACGTCAACCTCTCGGGTTTCTCGATAGCCGTACTCCATACTTCTTGGCAAAAGAAGGAATGAACGACTCACTCTCGAAGACTGTCTTCGGTAAGGAAGCCCATCGGGCGTGGGTTCCCGTGACGGGACCCGTCTGGTTGTACATGAACGTGGCCAAGCGTGGGTAAACTCTGATGAGCTGAACGGCACAAAATGCACTTCAACGCAACGCACGAATACCAAGAGTTATGTAGTACACTCTTCGCAAGAAATCTGTTAGTTTCAGAACAAGATTCCGATGGGTTAGGCTGGGAGGACAATTTTTTACTGTGCAAATAAGGTTTTCAATGGTGATGAGGTTATAGGGAAAATGGCATCTTTTGCATTGGTACGTTCACTGGTTATGCTGCTATATGTTTGCGCGTGGCTTCCAATATCCATCTGGCTGAATATCCATTCTCCACTTTGTCGTAAAAATACTTGGACGTAGGTTTCGAAGCTTCTGTTTTGAAAACAAAGGGGAGAGTGGGAAGCACTTGATTCTGTTGGCCTCTTGAACGCGTGATATACCGACGAAAATGTGTTCAAACTGCCAATCGGGTGCACCGGGGCAACCTTCTAGGAGCAGTAACACACGTTTCAGTGTAGCACCTTGGGCTTTCCAAATCGTGATGACGAATGCGAGATCGACCGCGTGTTGATAATACTGGAGTTTCTTGGGTGCAGGAAGGAGTTGGCGTGCCAGACTAACCGCATTGATGTCAGTTGGAGATTTCATGATACCAATGGGTATAATGATAGTTTGCTTGTGTAGTCGATTGCCGTTTTCGTCTTGAACCCATGTTGTCTCGAGATTATTTTCTGGTGGCCACGTACGTGCTGGAATCGGATCTCCGTTTCGATCAACAAGTTGAACGTTGATGTAATCTGGCGGATATGGTAAATCGGCCACTTTGTCGCCGTTGTGCCGAGCACGGACAATAAGTTCATTAATTTCTTTTGTTCGAGAGGTGTCGTTCCAAGCAAGTGAATGCATGAGACAAGGTGTACCGTTGGCGACACCACAACTTACGTTACCGTTGCCATTATCAAGAACTTGAGCTCGTCCTCCAGGAATGAAGTATGCAAACAGCGCTGGATACTTTTGATCGTCATACAAAGCAGTTTTCACACCATCTGGCAAATCATTTTGTCGTAGTTGTCGTTTCCAGCGGCAAGCAATCAGGTGCTGTCGTTCGGCAAACAATTCAACGGCAGATGCTGTCAAAGCGGCTTTGTCAGTGTTGCTTGTGACGAGAATTGTGGTTTCGTCAAGCCACGCGGGATCAGCAATTATGTCTTCCGTTGATAGTGGTGTTGTCACAGCTGCTACAACTTCTTCACTGATAGGTTTGAACGTAGCTGTATCGTCTTTAGTCCAGCGTTGGTGTTGAGGATACTGGTGCGGTAATTGCTGGCAGGCGGCTAAATTGTCCTGTTGGGTGTCACAGCGTGCTGCGCGTTGTTGTTCGGTCAAAAAGAACACTTTGAAGCGGCTGAATAGCGCTCGAGCTTTGATCAATGTTGGGTTCTTTGTAGCCATGTACATTACTTTGCACAGTGATGTTCCCATAATGACGTTAAGCTGAAGGAAATCGCCGACCTGTGTTGAAACCAAAAGAGACATATGTGAATTTGTTAGTACTGAGACTTGTCAACATCTTAACTTTGGTAAAAGTATTTACCAAGCAGATTGAGATTCCTCCGAACATGCGCTCAGGATTGTAGAGCGAGCGTAGACGTTCATCCAACAAAACGAGAAATTCACTGCTAAACATCGATGCTTCGTCTACTACAACGAGAGCAACAGTATCGTCAAATTGCTCTCGCATTTTCTCCAGTGCATTTCGTGAAAGGTGGGATCCAGAGCGTACTTTAAACACAGAATGGAAGGTTTGTCCAGCCTTGAATTGACATGCACCTGCGCCTGTGGGGCACGTATTTATCACTTTACGACCTCGTTGACGCATCTCTTCGCATAATTGGCGGATCAAAAGTAATTTACCTGTTCCAGCACCACCGTGTATCATCGTCAGCGTTTGTTCACCTTCGTCCGCGTTTGATAAAATCCAGCTGACAACTTTCCGGTGTTCGGATGATAAGCAAACTCTTGATGCAGATGCTGCTGTTGGTTGAGGTGTTAATGGGTCTTTGGGACCGTTGTTACCTTCATCCGCAGCAGTCGGCGATGGTACGGCTGTTTGTTGAACTTGCATCTTTTGAATAGCTTCTGCGATAGCATCTAAAGACCGCATCGTATCAGGAGAGTTTGGTACGTACGTATAGTGTTCAAAAGAACGAGAAGGTTCTTGTGCACCTTGTTGCGACTGTGGACTGCTCATAAGTGATCGAAACCTTGTTTGTGCAGCAACCACACTCGCTTGAATGGTTGGATTGCCAACCGCGGCTGCGACCGTGAGCCAATATAGTTCATCGCCACTTGGCAAAGCTCCATTGGTTTCAGGGTCGTCATTTCCTCGTCCGTCGTGAACACGGGAGTTCTCCTTGTCCTGCGTATGCAACGGCGTATTTTTCCAAAGGGCAGCATTGCGGGTTCTTCACAACGTACAAAGTTTCTCACAATTCGTATTTCGGGCGCATTTTTGCATCACGTTACGGATTGAGCGGAAACGTTGTTTGTCAATCATCGTGGCTTGTACACGATCCCATTCACGGCAGAGTTGAGCGAGACCTGAGCTATTGAGTTCGTACTTCGGTTTGTTGGTTTCCGGGTCCCACGGCGTAAACGAACAGATCAGATAGCGTGCGAGCACGGTTATTGTTTTCTTAGCGACGTCATTTTTCGTGTGCAAAGTCGGTGGTGGTGCACCTCCCAGCATCGGAGTGTAGAACTTCGCTCGAATAAATCCCTGGTGAGATCGGAAAAGAGGATGAAGGGGGTGTAAATCAAATCCCTGTCGTCTCGGGCGTCCAGGGCCTCCTTGATTTGTTTTCGATTCACGCCGTGGCAGGATATCGATAATGCACGCAAATTTCACCGGGGTGTAATCCACAAAATACATGCCCCTATACGCGTATGACTTGGCTTGCGATACAAAAACGATTTTGTTGTCAACATGAAAAGCCCGCGCTCCACCATCACGTTCTGTGGGAGTGGTATTCATGTGGTCGGCAGTGTTGAGGAGATTACCAAGCCGCGATAGTTGATCAGTCATAAGGCGATCATCCCACAAATTGTCCAATGATTCTGTCTGATCATCACTTTCACTTGCTCTTTCTTCGCTATCTGACAAGTCGTCTAGACAATTGCTGTCTTGTTTGGTGGTATTCCCTTCCACACCATTTTCATCTTGACATACGAAGTTAGCGAAAGAGTGGGGATACACGAACCAAAAGCTATCCGACGAAAAATATAACCGATTACCGAGAAGTGCGTATACCATTAATGCATGCGGCCACTCGTGACTTCCGGTAAACGCGTTCACTGTCCGCGTAGCTAGATATTTTGCTGTTCTGGCAGTTGAATCGGCGTCCATAGCACAACTTGGGTATTTGGCGATGTGGTCAAGAGCAGAAAGCATCACAACAGCTGTGTTCTTTAGTTCCGATCCTTCTTTCGTCATATAGGAAAGTTGGTATTCTTCCACTGCTATTCCCGCATCTTCACCGTTCATGACACTGGAATTGGTGTGAGATGCGGTAAAAGCAGCCAAACCGATGTTTGTCTCAACAAACATCCCGTCACTTTCTGGACGATGCTGTTCCCAAATAACGGGGTCATTATGCACGGTAATAATTTCACCATTTTCAGGATCGTATCCAGCGTCTAGCGTCCGTGCAAAGTCAGCGTTGATTTGATGAGAAGTGAGGTTAGCTCGTGCGTCTTCGGTGCAACGTTTGGCTAGACTTATCACCAAAGGTTGCGTCCCCGCAGTGTGTATACCTGCGGGGCGACTCAATCTGCATCCGAACCTACCTTTTCTCCCTTTTACGCACGTAGACGAGTGCTTGTGCACGTTCGTTGCTAAAAGCCGTTTCTCGACAGAAGACTTGAATTCATCAAAGTTGTTTGTGGCATCCGGCAACGTGGTTTCACATGCACGGGGAAATGGTTTTTTCGTTTGAGAAATCCATTGTCTTTCCCAATTACAGGTTTCAGATGAAATCCGATTGAGGGATACCACATCAAACCATCGAGCAACCGTTGGCACCATTTCGGGGCATGCAGCTAGTCGTGTCAACAACGATGGAGTATATGTGGATCCATACACGGTCATATGTGCGTGAAGCCTTCCATCCATTTGCGGTTCAACAACACCATTGAAACCTGCTATCTTCCCGTAAGCTCCCGCTTCTCGTTGAATGTAGTCACGGCTTATTCGTGTTGATTCAGTACTTGGACAACGCAGAATGTCCTTAGTTACTGTTTGAAGACATCTTTCGAACACGAAAGCGGATAGTGCTGGATACCGACATGATACAAGTATGCGAGCCCTTAGACTTGCCTTAATATCCTCGGGCAAGTTTTCCCATGTGATGCTAGCATTTGGTGTTTGCTCTTCATTCCGATTCCAGCGGCCAGTCTTTCTGGTTTGAGCTACTACGTGTAGCATTAAACTGTCATGTTCCGGAGGAGCAAACGTCACCCAATGTTGTGGGATTCCGTACCGGTACCCCATTGCTGCGATTTTGGGTCTTGACGCAGCACGTTCAAAAGGTGAAAACGGTACGCTTCCACCGACCAGCGATAAAATCCGAAGTAAAGCAGCATTAAACCGTTTTGCTTCGACAGATTCGGGGTTTTCACGTGCATGTATAAGACACTTCTTGAAGTCACAAGTACTGGCAAGTTCACCGAACTTGGTCAAAACCTTCGCGTGAGAAGTTCCAGCTTTTGCAGCCTTTTGGATAGCAGCGTGGCGTTGTAATTGGTTGAACATGGTCGTAACAAATGTCACGTTCGATTCAAACCTGCCGTCATAGTACCGCATCCAATGGTGTAACAATTCCTTCGAAACTGATCGTGCGGTAACATTTCGCCGCCAGTTAGAAACAACGTGGGGAAAGCTCCAGCGAGAAGTTGACCATTTTCGTCCCATTCAGACACCGGATTGCGACTTGTGCTAACGTGGACAGTGGGGTTAGCCTCTTTATCCTCGGTATCTAGGAGATCAATCATGGCATCAATGAAGGCATTTTTGGGTATTTCTTGATGAAGAACAGCATTCTTCAAAACCGCAGATTGCCGCATAAGGATCTGTAAAGAATCGTCATCATCGCCCACACAACAGTCTTCTCCAAATCTCTCTCCAATAGTTTCCTCATCGAAATCTGTTGCAGCTTGAGAATGAGTTGTCAGTACACTTTCTTCAATCGAATTCTCAAAAGCTAGAAGTGCTTGTCGACAATCCGAAGACTCGTCAATCACGATACCATTGTTACGAAGTGTACTGTGTGTATAGTGCAGTACGTGAAGCCAGCGAAACACATCGTTCACTGGAAGTTCATACAGCTTACGGTAGCGGTCTTTCTGGGCTCTCCATTGTTCAGTTGGTCCAATGAAGGTGACACGGGGACGGGATTCATTCGTAATCTTAGGGAGCACATCAACACACGATTTCGGGCCATCAGACGGAAAGCAAATCGCATGTCCGGAGGCATGCTTTCCAGAAAGCGAGATTTCAACTCCAAAACAGCGAATAGGAGCAATGCAGTTTGCCGCGACCATGTTCAGTGAGGGCAAATTTCCGATTCGGCCGTAGTCATGGCCGCGAGCAATACTAAATCGATACTTGTGTGGGTCGGGAAGGCATCTGCTGCATAAGACTAAATGGTTCAAATCCGGAACCAAGTCAGGATTCAAATAATACAACGATCCGTGTATCCCGCGAACCAATTGGATGTGCTGTTCCAAAACACTCTGAGGCAAATGACGGTAGCGCTCACCAAACTCCTCCTCGTCAACACAAAATGTACTGGGAAGTTCAGATAGCGATAACGTCGTGGAAGCTTCGTTCGGTGACAGAAGAAGCTCACAACATGATGCACATGCTCGTATGCGAAGATTGGCTTGGTTGTCCTGTTCATAAGACCGTTGACAACGTGAAAGTTCTTCTCTACCTGGAGGGATATCCAAAACGCTTTGGAGTCTTTCTTGGGTGTTTTGGTTTTCGACAAGACGTTCATCGTTGAAGACATGTGCTTCAGGGTGATTTTCGCAGCAATGGTAATATGCGAGAGCCAGCCTTGGGTCTTTCGTGTAATTTTGATGGTCTGCCATGAGCCGGATGTCGTCTTCACATAATATGTGGCTGTTCAATACCCTCTCCGCAAGCTCAGAAGCATTAAAGCTCAACTGGGATGGATCTAGGAATAAGTTTCACGGGCATGAGCAACCAAGACTGCACAAAAACCTTATTTTACGCGACACATCTTACCCAACCGTGGTTGTTTTGTTTGTCGTCGTGTTTGTCGTCTTGCTTGCTGACCCACTGCTTGTTTGCGTTTTCGATCCTGCGTTTCAGATTTACTTTCACTCGCAATCCGATGGTTTCGCAGATCACTGCCTCTTTGGCGATCTATTCAACAAAGGGGAACTGTCAGAAACATAGATGTGAGCTGTCGCTTCGTCTTAGCAAGCCTAATACCTCTGGCGGACATGTTCCTTGCTTTCCTAGCAGAACCACAACAGCGCCAATGTCCGACCGTGACGCCTTTGTTCCTTGGACAATTTTTGAGAATAATAGCGTAAAGATTTATGTACCAGTAGTAAGAGCGACAGGGAGTCTAACATTTTGCTTAACTGAACGATGCGAAAGAACGTTGCAGATTCAAACTTCAGTCAGCGGCACCGATGTATAGAAATACGTTTTCTTATTGAGTGGTGTGTTGATCAAGATCAAGACGTGGAAGTTCCATAGCAATATTAAATTATTCAAATTGCACTTTACTAGCTAGTGGCAATACTCTGCATACTCTTAACACCAAGCTTACTCCTCGACCCACACAGAATCTCCATCACCGTTTGCACTCTTGCCTTGATCTTCGCCGCTGGTCTGCTTAATCGTCAGAAAAGCTGACATCCTGCAACTTAGTCGTCAGCTGGCAAATCTTTTCCAAGAACAACTGCATTTTCTCCATGCGAGCAACAGTGACGACTTGACCATCCGCTGGCAGGCCAGTCGCTTCTTCGTCAACCCCATAGATTGAGACAGTGATCAATTCCAAATCCACTTGCATCTTGCGCGTAGCGTATACATCGCGGGTCGTCTGTTACACTCATTCAAGGTAAGTGTCATTGTCGACGAGTATACGTGATTGCCTATACCAAACGTACCTGATACGTTTCTTCAAGTGTTTCGGTGGCCCGCGGGTCAACCAAATGGAGCCGAGCGACAGGACCCGTCGAGCAAACGTGAAAAGACGTCCATATCAAACGACCACGAACGCAGACCGAGTTACGAACGCTTTCAGTCTTCACATTGTTCTTTCGAACAAAGTTCTGGAAACCTATAATAAATGATAGCACACCCACCATTAAAGTACGCACCACTAACAATGTAAACAAAACCATAAATATTTACCGGCCACTGATGAAATCACGGGTTTGGCGCCGGTTGCCCCTTCTTGAGACTGTAGAGAAAGCTTGAGTTTCTTTATTGGCGACACAAAATCGTCTTGTGCTCCTGGGACCGTCTTCTTGCGTCCTTTGTTGACAGGATCGGGATCGACGACGCGATCACCTCCACCAACGTCGGATCCAATACGCTTCTTACCGACAGCTACCATGTTTGTTGCCTTTGCTCCTCGCGTCGATTTTGCGAATGAGCGTTGTAGGTTCAGCGAAAGAGGGCTTCTGGTGCAGACAAAGCGACAAGACAAATTTTCTTGATTCAACCGTTGGAAGCGAAAGTCCAAAGCGAAGACGCTACGAATGTCAACTAGCCACCACGACCCCAATTCAACCGTTGAAAGCGAAAGTCCACAGGGAAACGACGCTACAAATGCCAACTAGCTACCATGACACACCCTACGTCGGTCTTGTTGCGTCTTTTGGTTAGTTCCAACGTTGAAAGTGAAAGTTCAAAGCGAAAGGACGCTACGAATGTCAACTAGCCACCACGACCCCAATTCAACCGTTGAAAGCGAAAGTCCACAGGGAAACGACGCTACAAATGCCAACTAGCTACCATGACACACCCTACGTCGGTCTTGTTGCGTCTTTTGGTTGGTTCCAACGTTGAAAGTGAAAGTTCAAAGCGAAAGGACGCTACGAATGTCAACTAGCCACCACGACCCCAATTCAACCGTTGAAAGCGAAAGTCCACTGGGAAACGACGCTACAAATGCCAACTAGCTACCATGACACACCCTACGTCGGTCTTGTTGCATCTTTGGTTGATTCACGCCAAAACGCTTAATCACATTTAACGTTCATACATGTCGTTTGCATGTGAATATCCATTCACCGTTTCGTCGTAAAACACGCTACCGAAACATTTAAACACAATAGCGTTCATACATGTTGTTCGCATGTGAGTATCCATTCACCGTTTCGTCGTAAAATACCCCAGCGTTTCGTCGTAAACACCACGTCAAAACATTGAAACACATTTAGCGTTCATACATGTTGTTCGCATGTCGTTCGTACATACCGTTCGTGCGTGTCTTTCAAATGTTGCCTCAGTTGACTTCACAAATAATCCCCGTTGAGCTTCCGGTAGCCTGCTTCGCAAACTACCTCCCAGTATAAGCTCGTTGTAGTGAAGTGTCCCGTATCCCTCGCCCACGCAGGTGGTTGTCTCAAACTCGTCGGAGAAAAATGAACGCTATCATAAGACTCAATTATCAACGACAAAAACGCGTCCACTGTTTTTCGTCGAGCGTAATGGGCTTGTTGGGGCTCAAATTCCGGTCAAAATGTACTATAACGATCACGCGTGGATGACGGACGACATTTTTGCGGACTGGTTGCAAGCTTTTAACGCTATGATGGAGGGTCGAGAGGTTTTGTTGCTGGTGGATAACGCTTGTTGCCATGGAAACGGCGAGGACATTGAATTACCCAACGTGAAGGTTCGTTTTCTGCCCCCAAACACGCCGGCGAATCTCCAGTCGATACGAGCAGGGATTTCTCACCAGTTTAAGACCCACGTGAAAACTATGGGCGCTCAATGGATGCTCGATCAGCGCCGTACATGTACAGCTTCTAGCTTGGGGAATGCAGAAGCCAAATTGGGTCTGCTAACTGCTTTGCAGCACATTGTGAAGTCGTGGCAGTACGTCGCACCGCGATATGATTCGTAACTGCTGGGCGCACACGGGGATCATCTCAGGGGAAACGGTGGCTGTGTTACAACAGGAAAACGTTCCGAAATTCGGGTTGGACACGTCCATACTAGATGGAATTATCCCACTGCTTGAGCTCAATCAACCGATGACTAGTTTGGAGTATATTAAAGCTGAGGAGAACATTGCGGTGTGGATGCCAATGTCTGATGAACTACCGCCAGCTCCGCGGTCTCGTCATGCTATCCAACAATACGAAGACCAAGAGGAGGCAGAGGCAAGCGGCACGGATCCAAACCAAGTCCAGTCGATGAGTCTCGCGGAGGCACTCACAGCTGCACCTCAGTTGTCAGAATATGCGTTTGCAAACGGTATTGATGTCCCCGACCTCGAACGGTTGATTAATACTGCGCGAGAGCGTTGCCACAGAAGTTCGCGGTTTTGAAAGGTTACTGCGGTCAACCCAGGTTGAACAAACATGGTTTAGTCAGATAATGCGCTGGAATGGTAGAGTCTCCACCAAACTTGTGATTATCTTCCAAGCGTCCGAACGTTGCAAGACTCAACAGGAAATAGGTATCTGTAGCGTTGAACGGAGATTGAGTACAGTAAAACGAAGCTGAGTTCGTGGTTTCAACGCAGGAGGTGGCTTACTACAGCATATAGAGAGTGACATGATTGCCGTGTGGCTCGCAGTTCCGCGCTTCAGTCTTTCAACATGATCAGCTCGGAATTTTCGTCTTCCCCAAAACGCATCGGCATGACGAGAAATCGCCCAGCTTGAAGAAAGCTGTGATTTTGTCCTTCTTGCGTTCAGCCTGTCGAACATTGCCAGTTTTGTTTGCTCGAGGCTGACGACGACGTAATCGTTTGCTTTGAGAGCAGCAAATCTCCCGCCAGCAGCAAATTGAGACGAGTTTCTCATCCATCTTGCCATCGTCCACGAACACCTCAATCCCCCAGCGACGCCTATCATCACTGACGAAGAAAGAGACGGCCCCCTTCACCGTTTATCCATCCTACACACTTGCACTTTCCAGCGGCGCGTGGAGAGCAAGACCTTCCATAACTAAATACTGGACGCTTGATTTCTCAGGGTAGCGGAGCGAAGACGACGCTGCCTTCTTCAGCTCACTGACGGGCAGATTCTACAGTATCATTCTGAAGAAGGCCATGGAGTCTATACCAATAACGGCGAAGAGATCGTTCTTAATCAGATTTACATCGTAGCGTCCGCTGTTGAACCCAAGCACTGGAACTTGATCAAGGTGCTGCTTAATCCTACCATAGTCAGACCTCTGCTTACCAAACCCGAGGGTGCTATGGAAGTCGAAGAAGCTGGCATATTTCCCTTCCTTAATCCAACTGTCCACATCGACCATCTTATAGGTATTATCGAGTTTAGCACCTGGAATCTCCATACCAGTCAAGCCGTGAGCATCGATAATTTTGCGCAGGAGGATCTCATACTTATGTACGTTGTACTGCTGGATCTTGATCGATACCTGGTGAATATATTCGAACATGTCCGTTAGTAGCATCTTCGGTTCATCGCTGACGAAGCAACGCACCTCCTCGGTTAAGCTATCTGATACAGATACTGATACGGGAATATGCTCATTGGTGAAGACAGTATTCTCACCATGCTGTGTCATAACTAGCTTTAGAATGGCCTCAAAGTCATACACGAGATAATGATCTAGGTACTGATCAATGCCCTTGATGGAGTACTTGGTTAGCATTGATCGAATAGTGTTCGGGGCTGGTCTATAGATAGTTGGTTCAGCTGGAAAGCTCTCGATGTTTACAAGCTCACACTGATTTTTGGTATGGTCTCGAAGCTTAGTAGAGCTAATGAAATCATTTCACACTTCGAGCATTGGTACTTTGATTGAATCATATCAATGTTCTTGATGTACAATGCATGGTTCTCATGTGATAGAATATCCATAGTCACTCCTTCTCTCTCCGAACGACGGATACACTCAACATTACCGGTCATTACATCCATTGAGTAGACGTTAATACCGAAATGAAAGCATTCCTCAAGCTCGTCGAGCTGTAGGAGGTCAATCGGCTTAAAGCTACGGAACAGACTAAGCGAATAGCTGATACCCTTGTAGGAGCAGTAGCGCTTGAATACTTCCTTCACTTGGGCCTGGATCCGACGAGGATCTTTTTTAGCATGCTGATGTAAGTACCATGCGATACAGTGGAACACACATTTGTTGTTGGTCTTAGGGAAGTTGATTACATGCTTGTTGTCGCGGATAATCTGTGGGATAACAGCTTCGCTATCGCCAAGTGCATGCTCGCGAAAGTAAATGTAAATTTTGAACCCAGTAATTGACTTCAGCTTATACCCCGATTTGGGGTAGTTCAGCGTGTTAGCCAACTCCATCGACCTGATCTCTGAGATAATTTTCTTACGAATGTCAGATCGACTGTTGATAGCAACAGGGGTCTTAAATACGTAGGTGTTAGCCAGATTCGGGTGCCAGTACTGGGTAAAACTACCATCTGTTAGGCTTACGAGATCGTAGCCAAGAGCAATGTTGACCTTGAAAGCATTAGTTTGGCTAGCAAGCACGTTTTCGAGCTTGTCGTAGAACTCAGTGGGCTGGATACCTTCATACAAGTGCGACTCCATGTGTTTTCCGTTGTAGAAACGATACTTGGGGTCAGTCTTGTAATTAGGGGACATGTGCTTCTTCAGAGTCTCGACAGAGATCTTGTATTGCTTAGCTAGCAGCTTCTGATTGGTCGGACGGGAAACGTTGCTAACATAAACCATCTTACCAGTTCTACCACGCACCTTAACGCGGTAGGTACTGCCCCAGCGAACAGCATCAATATTCAATCTCTTTAGACCTTCGAGCTCGTATGCAAACATGTTGCCTATATATATTCTTGCCGATATTATTCCCGTGGAAATGACTTTATAATTATTGGATCTTGTATCAGGATCGACTTTATATCTTAGCCTCATACAAAAAAATTCGAAATTAATTAATTCAACTACTTGGCGTAGGGTCTGTCGCGCGTTTGCAACCAGCGATAATATTTTGGATCGTGAGCTTGACCCAATTGAATGTCTTATCACTGTACTTGTCTTTGCCTCCAATAACAGTTCTAGGGAGTAAATTACGAGCTAAATCCAGCCTAGAGGCTTCAGATACGATATCGCACTTAAATAAGAAGTGAATGTAGGAGTCATCCACTCCAAATAGCGACTCTGGCTTTCGATTTCTGTACTTACCAAATGCTAACCTCGTCTCACTAAATGAAGTCAGACCACGGTCTCGACACTCCTTACAGTATTTGTAGCTAGTACATTGGCAGCCGAGGCACACCTTATAGTACCCACCAAAGAGCTTAACACACTCTGAACCGGTTCTCATCGATGTCGATAATAAGGAAGTGTCGCTTGATCGGGGTGTTGCAATAACATCGTGAGTTGACATTAGGTCGATAGCCAGGGCACGGATAAACTTGCGTTTTACCTATAGGTATCCATTCACCCTCTACTACATGCCAGAATCACCCAGACGAATGGTACTGACTAAGGTCGCCGAGGGCATCCTTCAATATCGTAAGCGTGGTATCGTCAGTCATTGTCTATATACGGATTGACTTTTTATGTGAGAAAACAAATTAATTAATTAACTAAGTTCGGTTTCAGCATTAAGTTCGGTTTCACCGGTACTAAGTTCGCTTTTCGGCTTTCGCTTGCGTTCGAATTTGATCTCTATTCTTATCGTCGTACCCCTTTTGAGAGCTTCACGTGTGCGTCGGTAGTAGCGCTTCTGCGCTTCATTGATGCGCTCTTTGTTAGCGAGATATTGATCGGGGGAGTATGTCATCTTTATATACTATTAACTTGATATTTGTCAGGATAAAATATATTGGTTTTTGCAGTATCCAATATGTAGCCCACCTTGTTCAGCTGCACTATTCCTAACGAGACCGGCGTTCGTCGTTGGACTAGACTCGGCAACTGAGAAGTCTTAGCTAACACGTGCGGAGAAGAAATCCATCTTTTCAGCCAACGACATTCCTTCCGACCAAAAATCTTCAAATTCGTCTTCATCTGGGTGAATCCACTTCGCTTTGATCGCTTCCTTCCGCGCTAATCGGGCTTGTAAGTTCAAGCAGCGCTTGTAGGGACGCTCCACAGACATGAAGCACAGTGGTTGACCTTCGACGTCACCAAATGTTGTCTGAATGTTGAAATCAGTACCAGGTGCAAGCCTTGGGCCACGTTTTTTCCAGTGTTTCGATAGTGTTTGGCCTCGAAGCAGAAGATCGCGCTGGTTTGGATCCAGCTTTGCGAACAATCGCTGTCGACGCAATGAAGGATCGAAGACTTTCAAACGGAACTCGTTGCTGCCCTGATCGTAAATGAAACTGATCTGGAAGTGATCATATGCATGCTTCAGTGGCTTGAATAGCAACAATCCATTCTTCACATCATCAATGCCATCGAAGCCCATCAGCTCACGAGTGATACGCGCGTTTCTATGACGAAACAAATGAGAGGCGATGACCAACCCCGCCGGAAGCGCCGTGTTAAGCAACATGCACCGCAGCATTCGCTTCTCCGTGCCGTCCTGATACGTTCCCATGTCGCACTGATACGTCCTGACCAGACCCGCTTTAAAGTCACGACTTCGTGCTGACTTCTTCGTCGACGAAGGCGAATCCAATAACACATGCTGCAAAAGTGCTTCCTGGAGTTGGAGCAATCGGATATCTAGACCCAACGACTCCGGAACCACCACCAGCACGTGAACTTGGCGAGCTGAAGGAGGATCCATTCCGTTCAGCAAATCCTCCAGCGGATCTTCTCCCTGCAACTCTTTGATTTCATCCGTGAGTGCTTCAACGAGAGCAGTCTTCTCGCCCTTCTTCAGCTTCTTTACGTCTTCCAAGCGAGAAGAGAGCCACTTGTCGTCCGCCGTCTTCGCCAGGAAGAGCTGCAGCTTGTCCGCAGGAAACTGGTACATCTTCTCCGCCTTGATCGCCTTCTTCAAGTCATCCACCGAGTCGTCCTCGTCTACTCGCACCGAGAACACGCTTCCCTCCGTACCCACGATAGCACAGAAGAGCTTCACCATCTTTCTTCGAGCCAGCAGATTCTGGAATGAGGAAGATGGGGAGAACTTCTGGACGTATTTAAGCGGAAATGAAGGCGTGTCACATAGAACTTCCAACCAATGGTGAGACGCCACGCGTCGCGCTGCTCTGAACTATTCCTTGCGGTAAAAATATGCCTGCGTAATTTTCTATTGCATTTTTCAATGTATAGTTTGGTTGAGCGGTTCTAAAACTACCCTATGATCCAAAGATGTCGAGAGGTTGTCCTCGTTGAAACCACCGGCTGTCGCTTCTAAGGAGACGAGAGCATTTAAAACTACTTCTGAAGTGGTGGCGCTTTCTCTCGTTCTAAGGTGCTCGAGAGGTTGTGTTGTCAAAGTCGTAGCATTGCATTAGAAACGGTTAGCCCTATTCTCCTTGTTAAATAAAACTAAGAAAAAAAACTGCCGGGTGTAATGTGCTGGCTATTACTACTTGCGCTAGCATCGACGTCTTCTTCTGAATGGGAGGGATCATTCGCTCGTAGATGTTCAGGAAGTCCAAAGCTGCAAACATGCACGACAACCAGTGAGTTCAAAACCGCCAAACGATGGATTCAGAGGAGACGTACCAGTAGGCACCGAGAGTGTAAAGTTGAAGGTATTCAACAGTTTTTCCTCCATCTCCAGCACTTCCACGGACGTGTACACGTTGTCCGCGCACATGGCGAGGTCTTCCACGCCAATGTACGACACATCTTCACACTTGGACGCGACGTGCAAGCAGGTCGCTCCGAACAACTGGATCTGGGTCTTTTTCACCGTGATGATGTCCAAGTACCGGTCGGTGTAGTTAACAGCCAAGAAAGCGGTTCTCAGACACCTCTCAAAGACGTCCACCACTAGCAAACACAAACGCAGGCAAAATTATTGCTCTGAGGCTAGTAGGCTAGGTGATATCGAAGTACACAACGTACCTTCCACAATCCAATCGACCAGCATTGCTCGGTTTGCTGGTCGAACCTCCTTCTGCAAGCTGAAATCAAGAGGGAAGCACTTATGATGCCTTGTCAAATCTCATCAATGTCACCGCCCAGGCGTACGCACCTCAAGAATTCGATAGCTTGCCACGATTCCAGCTCCGCTTGACGGAGATTCGCATGGAATAACACCAGGTGATTCGGAGTGGTAGAAGTCAACGCACCACGTATCATCAACCACACTTGACCCATCCAGTTCAGAAAGGACGGCGTCTCGTTGGAGAAGTACGGGTGACGAAGCGCGTCTTCAGCCGTGATGCGCTGGTCCGGGTTGTATACGAGCAGCTTCGTCAACAAGTCAATGCCCAGATCCAAGATTCCCGGGAACAGGCGATTCAAGGGTCGACGCTTCCAGTGCGGGAACTCGAAGTGGTAGTTCGGCAACGAGGAGAAGCCCGGCCACGTTTCCGAAGTCGGCGTCGAGAGTTTGCTGAAGATCTGGAAGAGTTGATCGATTTCGGAAATGCCAGTGAAGAGCGGCTTTCCTTGGGCCATCTCAGCAAAGATACACCCGACAGACCAGATGTCCACGGCCGACGAGTAGCCACGCACTCCCATCAGGATCTCGGGAGGCCGGTACCATAGCGTCACAACCTCCATGGTGTAAGTTCGGCGAGGAATTCCCGTTGCTCGGACCAGCGCGAAGTCGGAGATTTGCAGCGTGGCATCACCTGAATGAGCAACACGATACTTCAGCGTTAGTTCGTGCACGTAAACTCCGATATGCGACCCCGGCAACTTACTGAGGTCCTCCGCATCGGACGTCTTGATCAGCAAATGCTTTGGTTTGAGATTTCGGTGCAAAACTCCGCGCCGATGGCAATAAGCGATCGCATCCAGAAGTTGGTGAAGAAGCTTGCGAATCTGGAATGAGGCACGGACAGGTGTAAGCACGGAACAGCTAGAGCTCTAGCGTGCAGATGTTGTCGGACTTACCACAGCCTCAGGCAGCACTCGACCAGTGGGGTCGCCCGTGGGGTTTATAATTTCGTGCAGCGTTTTGTCCACGTAAGGGAAGAATACGTGGAGTTCGTCTTTAGCGAGGCTGATGAGTTCAAGGGAAGCAATGTGATCGTGCTTGATTCCCTTCAGAACAGCTAGCTCTCTCAGCATATAGTAAGGCACTCCTTCGCCCTGTCGACGTATGAATGAAAGCAGCACGATATTAGTATGGCTACATGGGAATGGGACACTCACGTAAGCCAGGGAAGCGCACAAACCTTGGGAAATACTCGCGCCTTCTTCATGGCAAGGGTTTTGCCACTCGAGCGTTGGCAGCATTTGATGCAGGTGCCCTCGGTCCCCTTGTTCTTTATGCCCAGATTCTTGAAGTTAATCCAGTTCACCGAGCCTTCCGGCGTCACGCTCGGAAGCGTCCGATACAATGTCCGTCGACCGGTCAGTTCTTTCCACTTCTTGGACACTAAAAAAAACACTGAAGCACTTCATTGCAGCTGCCTCCTGCCCCGCCGTCCCTTGCGGGATGTCAAACCCTCTTGGCGCTCGCTGCATCTTTCCAAATGCAGCTCCACCAATGGTGCATACAATTTTTTGGTTGGGAATATGGGTATTTATGTGTAATGTGATGTTAATACTTGAGTTTTGTATCAGCCATTATTAAAGAAGGATCGTGAATTCCCAAGATAATTGGCTCCGTGGCACTTTTGGGAGCGAAAAAACTGCTTACCCGGGCCTGCGGGTCACGGCTAAAACGTAGTTCGTAGAAAATATATTTTTGAAAGGTTGGTTTTGTTCATCACCTCTAGGAAATTGCTGTAGGATAAGTAAGCTTTCTCCCAACGTGACATGTTTATGTGGATCACCACGGCTGCAACTTCTCGCTGAAATCCATGTTGCAGCATAACACCACTGTCACAATTTTTGGGTTTTTAGTCTCTTCATGTTGAAGTTGTTCGGGACCCATTTAGTAAAATAGACCCATTCCGCCCAAATTAAACACGTCTCGCGGGGCGAAGTCGTCGATGACGCCTCGGAGGTCTCTCAGCGCTGTGAAGGTGTTGCGCTGCTTGAAACGGAACACCCACGATTTAGTCACAGTCCCTTCCCTCGCAATAGCTCGTTGGCCTTGTTGCAGAGCACTGTATCGTTCAATTCACCCAAATCGGGCGAAAGGAGCACGAATTGGTACAGCTGGTGTTCCATTTCTGGGTACCGACCCATTTGGTTGCGCTTGGCTTGCGGGTTGAGGTTCGCCTTGGAAGGTGCACGAAGAATGGAGCCCACGGTGGAGCGACCCAACAGGCATCCTGTCCAGGTAACACAACAGACTGCGAGGAGCTAGGCTGTTGCTTGTATTGTGTCCGTCCGTGTTCACATGCATGCGTTACCCACACAGGTCGCAGTTTATAGCGTTATCCACAGTTTCGACGTCACTGCAGACATCGCTCCGTCGACTGCACACGAGCGCACAGGATGGATTGAGCTTCAACCGCTTAAGCTACCACATCTTAGGCTACTCCGGCCCAACACTGACAGTCATCCAAGATGCCCAAGGAGGTACTGTAATCCTCTTGCCAGCCAAATCTCTGCGTCGTAAATGGTTTACTGTAGTGCTGACGAAATGGTCGTGACCTGATTTCATAGGCGAAAACGCAGGTTGGCACATTGGCGCACAGCTGGCAAAAAGTGCTTGCACCAAAAGATCTCAAACACATGGTTATTCATTGCAATATAGTCCGAGCTTCACGGTGACAGCAGCGCTTCTGTGCCTCCTAGTGGTCGATTCATGGCAAGGCTCCTTCGGCGTTGTTCAATCTGAATTCTTCAAGTCCTCAACCGAATCCTGCGCGTTCTCCACAACTGAATCCTAATCTGCTTGTCCGAAAGTTACACTTGTTCGAATCGCCCCATCGGTCCAGTCTCCACTATGATCATTAGTTTCTTGGGTGGGGCCCTCACATCGGTGCAGCCTGTCGGGGGTGGAGATGGTGGAGAAACCCACTCAACAACGCCTTTGCCGCACTTAATCTTGACACACGCGATGTCTGCATGCCCCCACTCCGAACGAGATTCTGCCAGCGCCGTACAAAACAGCAGCACGACGGACCAATTCTCGACGCCCCACGCGCTGTCCAGCCCCTCAATGATCCCATCAAACGCAGGCATATCGAGACGGTCCTTCCAGTGATTGCAGTCGCAAAGAAACAGAGCCGCCCCGGGTTCACTAGCTGCCGCCTGCACATACACCTCGCTTCGATCCTGGTTGACTGCGCGAACGAGATGACCGAAGTTGCAGCCGAAAGCGTTGGCTTCAAGAATGAATTGCGGCCACCTCGCGTCGGACCCAAAAACGGAATCACCGTGTCTTGCAAGCTCGCGACATTGTCCGCAAGGCCCTCTAGAACGCCTTGGATGCCGACCTCCATCTTCTTCCAGCGGCGGTTTCCAAACTCACCAATCAAGCAATCGACGAACTCGGGAAAAGGAATTCCTTGCACGCCATTTCTTCTCGAGGAGCAGAAGACTGCATGAGCCACCATATTCTCGAAGGTCTTGCAGTCGTTCGACGCCGCAGTTAGGGCTTCACGAGTGGAATCGTCCTTCTCGCTCAGGTAATCCAAGAAAATTCGCTTGACCGAGAACCAGTTGCTCTGCCCACCGGTGAAATATCCAGACTTCTTCCCGCCTAGTATAGCAAGATAGAGGAGCACATCCTCCTCTATTGCTGGAAACTGACACATCGGGCGCCAGTATTGCTCCGCCGTCAACAGCATCCCGCGGATCATACTCAACTCCGTAAGCTGTTCGTCCACCAAATTCGCATAGTGACGGTGCATACTGCTCGGCTCCGCTTTCCTTCTTTTGCTTGAAGCGGTTGTGATTGCACCGCTCGCTTTCCTTTTGGCAGGCTCTTTGCTTTCACCACGAGACGCACTCGCCGCCGGAATGGGGGCCATACTCGTAACAGCTGTGTACGAGATTGCCATCAGCTGCGCCGCTGTCCCCTCCTTCGAGTTCATGAAACCCTTCTTGTCGATTTCCTCTTGAGCAACATGATCCAGTGCAGTATCCAGCAAACCAGGCAGAGCTAGAGCATCTGCATCTGCACCTTTCTCCTTTGCGTATTCAATCACTTTGGCGATGAAATTCCGAGCAAACCTCCCACGCGAATGCTCCACGATCCGTCGCACAACAGGCCATCGTTTCTCCACTTCCGACCAGGTTTTGCTTACGTCAGGAGTACGCAGCATGAGTTGGTAGGCAGGAAACCGGGGAACAATCGTCATCCACGGGACCGTCTCACAGTAACTCGTGACTCGTTCGAAAAATCAAATCATTGATCTTCGCGTCGGTGCCCATCAAGACAACTACAAGGTGGCAGGCACGAAACACGTTTCGTTGAAAGGCTGCCAGCTTTTGTGTATCGGGGTCCGAGTTGACAATCGTCTCGTCCAGAATGAAGAACGGAATCAGCTTCTTCTCCTTCTTCATTCGAGCAATCGTGTTCCATACATCCCCCACGCTGCACTTCTTCACATGCAGCGACTTGATATCATCAAATGTCATCATCTGTGCATGTTCCCGCTCCGATTCCGTCAGGCTGCAGCGATCCAGGAGCGCACGAATAAAACCATACGTCCACAGATCTTCCATATAATATACTATGGACATGGAGTTCAAAACATCCTGCAGTTCGTGCTGAGTGATGCCGTCCATGCCAACCACTTCATGAAAAGCGCGCGTTATGCCCGTGAAAGTTTTGTATATGTCCTGAGAATCACCTTGGACAGGCGTCGAGAGCCAATAAAACCACGGCCGCCGCCCTCCCAAGGCAAACGCTAGCTGCGACTTGCCCATTCCCGACGAGCCTTGCACACACATGAACGGGAGAGGTTCCTGGTCATCCTCGTAGATCTGGTCAATTTGATTCAGGACTTCTTCACAGTATCCGGCGCACTTTGTCCTGATGCAATCCCCTTGATCCTTGTAGTACTCCAACTCTTCTTGTGCTCCGTCGGGGAGAGCATTTATCACAGTGATGTCCTTTTCAGTAATCGGGATGGTTGCTGCAGTACCCCAACTCCTTCGGTTGTGTGGAACTTCCACCAACACGTGCACATGGTCATTTCCAGCAGCTCTTTCTGCACCACTCACTTCGACCAGGTCTCCACTGTCCAGCCCGACAGCTCGTAACTCGTCGCCCGTACACTGAAGACGTTTAAAGCCACTCGTGTCTCGCACCCCTTCCAGCTCTTTCTGCTTCAGCCACGAACCGCGGCCGCCGTCTTTCTTCGCCAGGAAGAGCTGCAGCTTCGACACAGGCGTCGTGATTACCCCATCGCTCTTCTTCTTGATCACCTCCGTCAAGTCTCCCACCGTCTGACTCTCGTCGATTTCCACTGGGAACGCGCTTCCCGCCACGCCAACAACAACGATCGCACAGTAGAGCTTCATCTACTTTCCTAGTCAACAGATTCTCAAATGAGGAACACCAGAGAAATGTTTGCACTCGTACTTTACTGAAGTAGGAAACAAGGATCGGGTTGAAGTGAAGGGTTTAGACCTGAGAGCTTCCTTCCCAGTGAAAGCTAGTGACGAGTATCAACTGCCATCAGGTAAAGGAGGCTTGAATATGCTGAGAGTGACGCAAATCGACCACAGAATTCAATCAAAAGTTGTCTGTCACGGACAGGTTCAAGGCCCCGGTGGCTTGGAATCAGGACGCCATCAAAGCTCCAAGGAGCACTCGCGCCGAGGGGGGCTACGCAAGCTACCAGAGCTACCTTTCTGCTGACTAAAACGATGACTGAAGCAGTTTTAGCCGTGGCGGCTTTTGCCATGTCCACTCCGATCGTAGAATTTTGGCTTTGAGCAGATGAAAGACTATCTGCTAGTGCTGTACCAAGGTTCTTTACTGTGGCCGCAAACAAATACATTTGGCGAGTTCTTTGAAACATTGCTTAAAAGTTTGGTCAGCCTTTGAAACTCAGTGACTGCCCGGATAAGCGGAGATATTTCAACATTCGTTGCGCCGGCACGAGGCAAACCGCTGCGCAAGATCAACCTTACTCGTAGCCGGCGGATCCATCACCCTCGTAGGTTTGATTGCCTCCACTCGAACGGCCAGGACGACGCCCACGTCTGTTTTCTCTACGAAATCCGTACACACCGCCGTTCATGCCTCTCGTGTTGTCGTCTCCAGTACTGGCTCCAGTCGAGTAGCTCGAATAGTTCGCATTACCGTCGTTGTCGCTTGACCGACGCAAGCTGTCCTTGGAACGGCCCAGAACTGAGTCAGTGCGGAAGTTATCGCCGTTGGTAGACGGACCATTGACGTCAGTTTGGATGTCCAAGCTCGCGTAACTCAAGCTGCTGTTACTGCTCGAGTCACCAGAGTAGCGTGTGTTAGCATCCGTACGAGACCCGTACGAAATCGACTTGTCGTTGTTGCCGCGACGGATACTGTGTGGGTCATCGTTGTGGCGAGAATCATTCTCATTGTCAGCAGTATGGTCCTGATCGTGAGCCGTGCGGTATCCCGTTCGAGCTGGCTGCCCAGAACTCGGCTTGTCGTAGCTATCAGCTCGTCCGCCGACGCCTTGGTAACCCGAATTGTTGTAGCGCCTCGAGTTGCCGGAGTAGCTTGAGCCTTGAGTCATGCGATCGGCGATCCCGCCAAAGCGCGAGTCTCCGTCAGTATCATCGCCGGTAGTCTTGCCAGGGCTGCGAGAAGCCCGGTACGTCGAGTTACTGCCTTGACCAACGTCGGCGTCACTGAGATTCATCTTGCCGAACGAGCTGTAGCTGTCGTCTTGATCGTTCGATCCCGCATTACTCGCGTTGCTGTCGCGGTTCGAGTTGTCAAAGTCGTTGCGAGTCAGGTATGAAGACGGTGTGTTGGCGTTGCCGCGGTGAAGATTGATCGAAGCACTGCTTGAGGAGCACGAGTTGCTTTGATTCTTATCGTCCCCGTTGCCGAACGAAATGGGGCTTGCGTCGTTGTTGGTGTTCTTGGACTTGCCGTTGCCGCCTCCTTGCTTAGCCAGGAAGTCCTCTGCCGATTCCACAGCCTTGTTAACGAACGACTTGTTCATTTGTTCTTCACTTGACTGGCTTCCACGCTCAGCTACCTTCTTCTGAGCGAACTCGGCCACTTTCTCCTGGGCGTGATACTTCTCGGCTGCATCCATCGCCTTGGCAGTGAAGCTCGCGTCCTTGTTTTTCTTGTCGTAGTCACCGCTGGAGTTGTCCCCAGAGTTGCTTTCCACCTCCTTTTTGGCCTTGTCGAAAAAGCCCATTCTTCTCAAGCGCCAGCCACGTGAAGCAAAATGGAAAATGAGCGCTCTCTTGTCAGTGGCAGTGGCGAACTACGTGGTGTCCCATAGACCTCGCGTGGATGAACTTCTTGATAAGCTGAATGACTATCGAATGCACGAAATGCATGATGAAGTAGAGCATGGAGTTTGTGGACTATCCTAGCTGACGTTCGTAGGTTGACAACTTGAGACAACCACGTCGTTAATTGTACGCCGCAGCGCTTCAAACAGAAGAAGACACCATGTTATATTTCGCCCTTACCGGTACATGAAGTAACATTTTATCTTTTCCGCTGCTCGTGACCTTCTTCATCGGCGAAGATAAAGCAGGAAGAATACAACGAACTACGCAAGCAGAGCCATAGATTCAATAGAGATTCGTTTTTACAGCACAAACTGACCGTCTTTCATCCGCTCAACCTCGAAGTTCATCACTTCTGCCAGTCAGTTGAGTCATTCTTGTATATTGATCTACGCGCGATCTACTTCTTCTTGTCCATGCCCATTTTCGTCGTGTAGGGCACTGCATGGCGCAGATCGATGCAGTCCAGCCGCACCGTGCCCAGAACACGCTCCGGCAGCTCCATGATACTCTGCGCCTCGATCACAAAGGCCAAATCGATAATCAAGTCGCGCGAGTAGCCCAGCAGCAGGTTCAGGATGCCCGTGGCGACTGTGCTGCTGCCGATGTCGTAGTCCGCCTCCAAGTAGTTCTTGCCCTGGTAGTATTTCTGGTAGATCTTGGTGCCCAGAATCGCCGGCGTCGTGCCGACGCCTTCACGGATCGGCCACGTACCTTGCACCACGCGCGGGATCAGCTTGATGCGCTGCGTCCGGAACGCGTCGTTCGGGCCCCGCAGCACTTCATGGCAAAGGTCAGCGAACACCGAGTTGATCTTGAGCTCGGCAGGGTTTTCAGGCGTGAAATACAGCACCAGCGAGTGATGCGGTGGGCCTGGCAGCATGAAGTTGATAATGAAGATGAACGGACGGTCCTCTGCTGCGGGGGTCGGCGAGTCGGTCTGATCGAAGCCGTCACCAACGAAAGAAGAGACGCCGATGTGCTCGATCGCCTCGCTGGACTTGTACAGCTCCACGTTCACCAGTCGGAAGGCTTGACGTGTCGACGGCACCTTTGTCTTGGAGGATAAATATTGCGGGCCGCGGACCATGAAGCCGGCAGCGCTTGGTTCACTCCAGAACTTGGTCGGTAGTCCGTGCAGCACTGTGAGGTCAGTGCGATACCTCTCGAGCATCGGGAACTTCTTCTCGGTCACAATCTGCTGACTCGGCACGGGCGACTTGCCGCCGACACTCACTCGTCGACGGTCGGAGGCTGCAGTCACTGGCCGCACAGTTTGACGCCCGTCCGCCGACGTGATGGCCGTGATCATTTCAAGGAAGAACACACCGTAGGCGTGGACGTAGTACCACGAGCGCGCCACGCTCGAGTCGATCCAGCCTTTCGGATTCATCTGGATAGTCAAAGTGACCCAGCACTCTTCAAAGTGGTTGCCGTTGTCCTCTTGGACGCGTGGCGAGATGATAAAGCCGCCGCCCATGATGTTCGCACGTACAGCATCCTTACTCGGAGGACAATCCGAGTGCGTCGTGGACTGGAAGCAAATGAAATACGAGCCGTCGGGCTCCATGCGCCAGTAGCGAAGCATGCACAGCTCGCGAGCACTAACGGACACTGGCCAAAGGAAGGTCGGGAAGAGCTTCCAGTACACCACATCACTGTGGTCCTCCATGTGTTCTTCTAGCACGCGCGCTTCTTCGATGACGTGGTTGGAATCGTAGAACGGACTGTCCAGCTTCATGAGCATCTCGAAGACTTTCCGAGGCGACGCGTTCACCTTGAGACTCGTCCGCAACGCGGGTGGAGGTGCGGACGTCCGCAGGCTGCTCTGATGGGTCGAGCGCTCCGTATCTACCCGAAGTTTACTTGAAAACTCGTACAGCTTCCAGGACGTCTCCTGTGAGAACGTGGCCGACGTCCTGAAGGTTTTTGCGATGGAACGGGGCATCGAACCAAACGAACCCGAACGCGGTCGGTTTCCTGCGTTAAGTGAGCCAGATTTCCCGAACGACTGCTGTGATGTCGAGCGTCCTCTTCCCGTACCGCTGGCTGAGACCGCAAGTCCGTAGAGGTTGCTTTCGGCCAGCGGCGTAACGCTAGCCTCCTCCATTTCAGGGTCGTGGTCCATGTACCAGTTCAGGTATCGTTTCCACTGCTCTTCAGCCTGCGCAATGCACTCGAGAATGCTGTTCCGCCACCACACTGCAGTCTCGAGCGATTCGGCAGCAAGTGCAATCGGACCCTTACTGCGACTCTGGGCCATCATGGCGCCCGCACTTGCAGCCGCCGCCGCGCTCATACTCATGCCCATCACACCGATTCCAACACCAGCCAAGCCTCCAGTCAACACCACAGCAGTCGCAGCTGTGGCCGCTGCTGCCGCCGCCGCCGCGCGGTTCCGGAACTTGCGCGACGTGGCGCGCTTGACGCTCGCCCTGGCGTCAAACTCCGTTTCATGGGAGACAGCCGTCGAGTCGACCGGGGATAACTGGAACTCGCTGCCCAGTCGACTGGGCGTCGTGCCGGGCGTCATCTCCGCTCCGACGCCGCTCTCCTCCACCTCGTCGTTGGTCGCGTGGTTCATGTGGCGGATCCGAAACGTAAACAGCTTCTTGGTCTCGATTTTACTCGGCGACTCGCGAACTTCGTCCACCGTCGTGCCAGGCCCTAACACGTACCAACCTCTGGGCTCCTTTTCCCCTTTCTTCCTGAAGTAACACAGGAAGTGCGTTCCGTTGGGCGTCGAGCGGATCATGAAGTACCGCTCGCGCCACAAGGTTACGTGTTGCCCCTTCTTCCTGAGCCAGCCTTCCATCCGGATCTCCCCGGTCGTAGGGGGCAGCATCTCCTGCTCTCCTTCATCAGAGACCGGAACGGCCGCAGCTCTGGTAGACGAGGAACTCACGGCCCCATTGAGCACCAACTGACGGTCGCGCTCACGACACATTTCCTCTACTATTTGCAGTAGTCGAGGCTTCATAACCTCGCGAACGACGCTGTCGTCGAGTCCCCGGGTTGACGCCGACGTGCCGGGCGTGCCAGCGTCTGTAGGGGGCTCTGTCGCCCGCTTCCGAGCGCGGAACTCAGCCAGCAGGTCGTCGTAGAAGCGGCGCGCGCGCTCCTGGAAGAGCGGGTCCTGCCCGGGCCGCAGCGCGCGCGTGTCGGCCCCGATCACGGGCGCGCCGGCGTGCACGCTGATGTAGAGCTTCTCCAGCGCCTTGAACACCACGCGCTTGCCGTTCTCGCGGCTGGCGTAGCACGCCGTCACGTAGTCGGCGCACACGATGTCCAGCAGCATGTTGAGTCGGTCCCCGTCCAGCAGGATGTCCGGCATCGCAGGCCGCTCGCCGTCATCCTTCTCCATTTTTTTTGTCCGGCAGGGAGCAAGTTGATGAATGACGAAAGGCGTGTAATTTGAGCAAAGGGTATCCTTACAAACAGGCGACGACCAAGTGGAATAGCTGGTACAGTAGACGTCACACCTGCTTCGACTTGCATTGCGCCGTGCTAAGTGGCAATTTCGCCATTGCCACTTGATGAAGGCTGACAAAGTTTGCCGGGTTGAAAAGTGATCGATAATTCATTATGGCGACAAGGCCACTATCAGTGATAGTCTATCACTCACTACCTTTAGGCAACGCACACGCCCTTGATGATGGAGTCGATCCAGGGCCGAACGCTGGACACGCGGGAGTAGATGCTCATGCCGCCCACCTCGCCGCACTCTTCGTTGCTGCTCACAAGGCCAACGAGCACGTCGTGCTTCTTCTTCTGTACGATGACGGAGCCGCCCTTGTCACCCATGCACGACTTGGTGGCCGACACGCCGCGGGAGCACAGGTTGGACTCGATGATCGTCAATTCCGCCTTGCACTGCTTGGTGCTCACTAGCTGCACCTCGGTGCTGTGCAAATAGCGGGACTGCACGGCTTTGGCCGTGGTGTCGTTCCAGCCGAGGCGGCCGCCCGTCATGCCGGCCTTGACGATCGACTTGGCTGGGTCCATGACCACGGGCTTCAAGCTCGTCTGCTGCTCCAGCTCGAGGATCAGAAAGTCGTTCTGGAAGTTTGTGTTGTTCGGGTGCACCATGAAAGCCACGACCTTGATCTGCTCGCCGTCGACCACGCCCGTGTAGGACGTCGAGCCGATCGACACCCAGCGGATGTTGTTCGGGATGCAGCTCGCCGTAGTTAACACGTGCGACGGGCTGATGAGCGCGCCCGCGCAGAAGTTGGCGCCGTCTTTGGTGGAGCGGATGCCGGCGACGTAGCTCTTGCCGGCCGTGATTTCCGTGACGGGAACGGTGACAAGGTCTTCAACGAGGCTGGAGGACGCCGCTTGAGCATCAACGAGGCTCGAAGCCAGGGCGGCGAACGCGGCAACGAGAGCGGACACGAACTTCATCTCGTCTTGCAGCAGAAGCCGGCGAATGCTCAAATGGCTCAGGATGGGGATGCAGCGTCTGCCTCACATCCAGACGGACTCGGCGATTGAGCACGCTCAATTATCAGCGTTGCATTAGGTTCGCTTCCTCGGCAAGCAGCACAGCTTTCAGCTCTTCATCATGGTCTCTCTGACTTTGCTGCAGTCCCAAGACCGCAGTTCGCTAAGTTCGGTTGCTCCGAATGTCGGCGCAGCAGCAGTGCGCGGACACCAAAATGGGATCTGTCAAATCGGGGCAAAGCTCCAGCTGTGTTGAAGAGAACAACCACGAAGTTAATGACCAAATTGGCGGTTGGGTTGCTTCCGTCCACACATGCGTCTACCTAGACTTGATCGTTGCTTTAGGGCCTCGTCACGACTCGTTGCCTGCTAATAATTAAGCCTGTCGAAGAGGTAGCCTGGCACATACTACTAGTATGAAGTATCCTCAAAACTTTCCTTGTCTCTGCAGGTTCACTATTTAGCAATAGCACCACGTTTCCCGGGTTTGTGCTGACCCGTACCTTTGCAGCTTACTTCCCAGCTGGACCTCGAGGCTGCGATCACGCTAGGTTGGCAAGTTCTTGGCATCACCATTTGCAGCACTGAAGCGAAGCGAACTTAAACCTGACCAGCTCTCCGCAACATCCAGATGAAATTCATCATGAATCCCCAGAGCACATCTCAATGAAGAGCCTGGTTCCTCCAGCTGCTTTTCCTTGTCCGGAAAGCGCCAAGACACTTCCGATTTCGTAGGCTGCTACTCTCGTCACGTGCCGAGCGCCATCGATAATTTTTCTGCAGGATGAAGTTCACCGCAGCTTTCGTTGCTGCGATTGCTGTTCTTGTTGCTGGTTCCTCGTCTGCCGACGCCTCTGCGGATGCCGTCGAGCGCAAGTTGATTCTCGGCGGAACCACCGTGCCCAAGGGAAAGAAGACCTACTACGCCGGCATGCGCCGTACCGCCGAGGGCAAGAACTTTTGTGGTGGGACTCTCATCAGCCCCACGCATGTGCTGACAGCCTCGCACTGCATCACGTATGACGTTCGTTGGGTCTCGATCGGCTCGCACTACAACAACGGCACGCAGGATGGAGAGCAGATCAAGGTCGTTTCCGTCATGAACCACCCCAACTTCACGGAGAGCTTGAGGTTCTCCAACGATTTCGCCATCTTGGAGCTGGAGGTCGCGTCGTCCTTCACGCCCGCGAAGCTGGCGAAGGCCGATGACTCGGACTTCAAGGACGGTGCTGCTGTCACTACTGTCGGTACCGGACGGTTGAGTGAAGGCTCGACCGCCTTGGCGGGCCACAAGCTGCAGCGCGTTGACTCGACGCTGATCACCAACGAGCAATGCGCGACCGATGGCAAGATCACCGTCGACGACTCCATGATCTGCGTGGGTGGTCAAATCAGCAAGGGATACTGCGACGGTGACTCCGGAGGCCCGGCTTTCATTGAGAAGACCGATAACGATGCCGATGACGTGGTGGTTGGTGTTGTAAGCTGGCGCAACTGGCGAGATGGTGAGGTGTGCGGCCGCGGAAAGAGCTTGCCCATGGTGTACTCGCGGGTTTCGTACGCACGATCCTGGATTGACCCCATCCGCAAGTCCTCGTGCTTCGACTGAGCTGAATAGACAAAAGGAGGCACGAAGTTGAGCAATACTGCACAACTCGTGGACATCAACATGAATAACTTGATCGCCATACTACGGATCGCCATTGTCAGCATAGAGCTAGAGGTGCAGCCAACTTGCAGGAATCGCCCGCGATTGATGGGTGTTTGGCAAGGCAAAATGATGAGACGGATGAATACCGTAGGCAAATCTAGGGAATGGCGAACACAGATTTATTTGGTCAAATATATTGTGATTCTTGGCCAAATTTGCCATATTGGGGCTCTTCGCCTAAAGGCGACCATTCGTACTTAGTGATGGTCCTATAGTAGACTCAAGCGCGGCGATTCGCTGGCGGCTCTTTGCTGGCTTCGCGCGCTTGAACCGTAAGCCATGTCGACCTTGCTAAGTACAAACCGTACTTAAGGGCTCTCTTAGGTACGCACCGCACTTAAGGGCCAGTGTACGAAACACCACATGTGAGTGTGGCACATCACTATGTGACAACTCCATGTGTGTTCGACACACTAACGGGTTGGGTGCCATTAATAAGGGCCACGCCCCGTTACACAAAGGTTAGTGAAGATCTCTCAGCCACAACGGACAAAGGACTGAAGACCAAGGCATGGAGTGACCTGACAGTAGTGCTGAATACGAAGCGTAAGCGCACATTCGAGAAAGGTGACCGTGCTTGTTTGTATAACCGAGTTCGAACATGCTCATTCCACCTATCTCCTTTTGCTGATCCAGGACAATACAAGTCCAAGCTTGGCCACATAACGCGCGACTACGACATGTACAAGGAGATCAAGGGGCTGAGTGTTGTCGGTGTCTGCATCCACACGGGTAAACTTACGTTTCCAGTTGACGTGTGGGATGCTTTGATCGAAGCGAAGCCTAAGAAGCAACGCAGCAAAGTAATCCAGCTTCGAGACAATGGGTTTGAGCACGAGGTGATTTGCAGTATGATTGCAGGTTAGTCGTAGCATTTCCATTTTTTTACAGACCGCTACTTGTTGGAACTACCAAGGGTCTTGTATTTAACAGGCGACTTGCGTGCTGCCGGATCCGAAGCTGATAGCGCCGAGACGCTTTTGAATCGTCTGAGACACCAGGATGCTCTAAATGCCGCTCCGCTGCAACTTTCCACGGACGAGATAGATTCTGGGATGCCATCGGATGAGGAGGAAGACGCTGAAGGCCCACTGAAGCCTCGTTGAACTCAGTCAGCACGGTGCCTCTGCCACCAAGCAACCATCAGCGACTCGATAGTGCGACGCATCCGCAATGGTGCATCGAGATCGAGGCGCACGGAGAATACAACTGGTGACAAGAAAGACGCGAAAGCGCTACGAGCGCTGCTGAAAACGGCGCACAAGTACTTCGAGTTCAAGCTGCAGCAAGAAATGGGAAGCGGGTCCGCTGTGCTCGACGACGACGACGACGATGACGACTCAATGATCGTCGATGATGGTGCTGTGCTTCAGGCTGATGGTGCTGTGCTTCAGGCGATTGTCTGAACGGTGATGTTGTTGTAGGCGCTCGACTCAACAGCTCTCCACTGGACGCCTACCAAAACTTACTTAAAGTTGACTTAAACTGTTTCCCTAAATTTGTCTTTAAATATAAATTGTGCAGAGGTCGGAGTTTATGCCACCTAGTTGCCACAAAAAATTGAAAAAAAAATCTGTGTCGTTACTCAATCAGGGAGATAAGTGACCTCTCGTCTGGTGAGACCGTATTTACGTCTCAGCAGATATAAGTCTTCTTAGATTTGTTTATGCGGAAGTTTAATCCATATTTGGTAGGCGCCCACTAGCCTACGTTGCATGTTTGATTTTGGCAAATTCGATCTCACGAGTAGTGACGATATTCAGTAATCGCCACAAGTAAATGGATCAGTTCGCACACGAGGCGTTATCACTACTTTCTGTCGTGGAGTGAGTGCCAGAAATATAAGCGTTTGTCCAGGCGATCTTCACGCAAGAACCACAGCATCACTTGCATAAGCATAAAATACAATTTCAATTGCTTGATAGTCCTTCGCAGGCTCTATTCACTGTCACTGCTGCTGTCACCGTCGATCGAATCCTCCTCCCAATCGGCCCTAAAGAGATCGTCATCGTTAACATGTCGAGAGGCTTGATATTCTGCCCACATAGCATCTGCCATCCAGCTTCGCCAGTTTTCATCGGAAGAAAAATCGAATGGGATGACCTCACTTCTTGCATTTTCCGCTGCATCCCGGCGAGACTCGTGACGGTTGCGTGCAAAATCCTCTCCACGATCCCCGGCATCGTAGTCGCGAATGAAATTGTGCGATGCACGCAAAAATCACGGTTTTGATCATCAGCATCTCGAAAATCGATACACGAGCGAAGTACTTTGAATCGGCACTTAGAACCCCAATAACGCGTTCCACAACATTTCGTGCCTTTCTGTGACGCAGATTAAATAGTTATTTTGCATTTTGAGGACGACCCGCAGCTTGACGAGCCCATTCCTTCAAGTGATACCTCACACCACCGCAGGGAGTGAGAACTTTGTCACTAAGCCCGTAGCTAGCATCCGCCAAACGTAAAAATCATCGGGTATGAGGTCCAGCACTTTGCTCCATCGGAGCAAATTGCACCTTCATGTGCCAGTCACAAAAAATCAAGACGTTCGTAGTGATGAAGCCCTTGTGATTGCGGAAACGGATAGTGTCCTCGCGCGCCACTTCAATCCGAAATGCGTGCCATTAATTGCTTCGAGAGCCTGGACGTAGTAGGATGGCTTGCTACGAAATCGGTCGGTACGTTCGTTGGTATATCCATGCCCCCCCCCAGAGCCTGAACAATTGCTCTGACCCCCCTCGAACGGTATTTGTGCACCGTCGAATATGAGAGATCAAACAGAACTTCTTGAGAACGGCAGGTGGCTGCATTGCCGATCCAGTGAAGTGCTACAGCAAGCACCTCACGCTGATCTGGAACGGTATCACGAATGTACGGTCGGCAGCATGCGTACATCTCGTCAAATGCACCAGCATCTATCCGGAAATGATCTCGAAACAAGCGCCTATTTTGCGATGCGTGTATCGCTGCGAAGAATCTTTCCCCATCAGCAGTAGTCAGCCTAAGTAGACGCACTGCCTTCTCGTGCTGGGCTTCGCGTGAGGAGCGCCGAGCGTACAGGAGGGAACGCACACAGCCACAAGTAGCATCAAGAACAAGTCGTCCATAATCAGCAATTTTGAACTCGAAGTGAAGCAGAACGTGATTCTTCTGTCGCTTCATCGCGAACACAGATCGAAAAAAATGATTCAAATTTTCCTTTTGAAATGACGATTTTTTTAAGGGCCTCAGATAACACGGTTCCAGGCAGATGAAGCTTATCGCGAACACGGCCTTGATGATGTTTCCGCAGGGTTCCAAGATCATTTCGAAACGTGACATCTATTCAACAAGGAAAACTGTACAACAAACGACAACGAATTAAAAAACTTGATGTTTCTGCAGGGTTCCAAGATCATTTCGAAACCCCGTGACATCTATTCAACGAGGAAAACTGTACAACGAATTTAAAAACTTGATATTTCCGCAGGGTTCCAAGATCATTTCGAAACGTGACATCTATTCAACAAGGAAAACTGTACAACAAACGACAACGAATTAAAAAACTTGATGTTTCTGCAGGGTTCCAAGATCATTTCGAAACCCCGTGACATCTATTCAACAAGGAAAACTGTCCCCGGTGCCCAGTGCAACGATGACACGCGAGAGTTTTGCTTACCATAAAGTTGCACTTACTGCACTTGGCAGCTTCCTATCAAACGCTTTCGCTGTCATGCCTTCTGAAGTTTGACATTCCCAAGCGTTGGCTCACAACTGCCAGCACTTTGCCACGGATACATCGTTGCTAGGGCTCGTCAACATACCACTCATAATCATAGAGGCAGTTCCGTTAGCTCCTCTTGGCGAAAGCACCTGCGCGAGATGGACTCTTCATTGGCACCACTTACGCCGCCAGGGAGTTTGTTGCCAACGTTAGAAAACAAACAACAGACCTGGATTGCATTCGTGTCGCCGTTGATGACGGCGGTACGGGGAAAGCTGATCAGCTAGCGCGTCGGTTGCGCGCAGCAAATGCTTTTGTTTCATCGGCCGCGATTAGCTGAATCAGCACGGGTGGCCGCTTCAACCATGATGGGTACCATTCATTTGGCTTTTAGAGTCTGAGATTGGTCCGGGAAAGCGCAGAGGTTGCGTTCTGCAGACCTTGTGTCTGCAGAAAGCAACCTGTTGCCTGCTCGACTTTCAGAGAAACGCACTGACATCGTCTACCCATGCTCTGACTGCTGGAGCGGTGCTCTGGTGCACATGGCGACTCAGTGCAAATCGCCAACAATAGCGATGCCAAGCAGAAGCCAATACTCAGTTCAAGTGTTTTCTCCGAAAATGTGACAAAGATCACGCCCCGCCGCCTGGGAAAAAACTTCAATACCAATCTCGCCTCAAAAAAAAAACTCAAAACCGGCGCCTTGTCATCCTTCTCAGTTGCGAAAAGATCAAGCGCAGCGTAAGGCGAGAGAAGGCTTCTTCGAGGACACACGAGCATGGCCGACACGCTGCCGCTGCCGCAACAGAGCGCCGCCGCGCGTAAGCAGCTGTTCGCGCTGGAGGTTCCCGAGCGAGAGGAGAACTGCGTGCGTGCCGTGCAGCCCGAGAGCGCGGCCTCCAGGTCGGGCATGCAGGAGACGCTCACGTGGCTCGAGAAGCAGCGCCAGTGCGTGCAGGCGCAGGACGGCAACCAGCGCCGCAAGCGCTCGTCCACGTTCGTGCGCTCGGTGCTGCGCCTGCTCGGCGGCCCCAAGGATCAGAGCACCAGCAGCAGCAGCAGCAGCAGCAGCAACAACAACGTCGGCGAAGAAGACGAGGACAACGCGCCCAAGCTGCACGCGCCCTGGGGCCAGGAGGTGCTCAAAGCCGACTGGTCGGAGATGGGATTCCGGTTGCTGGATCAGCCCATCATGCAGGACATGACCCGCGTGCGCTCGTTCATCGCCAAGGAGGAGCTGCTGAGCGCGTCGCCGCAGGGCATCATCGCTCTGGCCAAGTGGCTGCAGCGCTTCGACAACCACGTGCGCCACGTGGTGACGCTGAAGGAGTACTTACTGGAGGAGCGCACGCTCATCGCCGGCGTGGGGCACAAGGTCACGACGTTGTACGACGCGTACGACGAGGCCCTGGCCGTGGCGCTCGAAAAGGTGCACGACGAGCGCCGCGACCTGAGCAAGGCCGTGCTGCACATGTTTGACGAGCTGGAGAAGATCCTGCGCGGAGAGGTGACGGCCGTCAAGCACCTGATCACGCAGACGCTGACGGAGGCGGAGGAGTACGAGGCGCTGAGCACGCTGTTCAACCAGCTGACCAGCGACGAGGAGTGCGGCGTGATCGCGGCGCACCTTTTGGGTTGGATGCGCAACAATATGAGCGAGGACGACGTGCGCAAGTTCCTCGCGCTGTTCAACCCGGACGTCCAGGACAAGATCGCCGGCGAGTGGATGCGCCTGTACGCGTCGTACCTCCACCTGTTGGACGAGTTCTCGATCAACTACGACAGCTCGCTCTCGTATTTTACATGAGCATCGGCGGGGCGGCCTGCGGGCGGCCACGATGCGCCATGACGATGACAGGCGGCAGAGCGCGACGGGCGTCTGCTGCGCGATGGCTGCAGCATCGCCATTGGTGATGGCGGCAGCGAGAGATACATTAGATCAGCGAAGAGGAGGTCGTCTGGCGGTCGACGCAGGTCGCGAGCTTTTGCAGCGTATGATATTCTTGCGTTAGTTTACGATGCACAACCATATTATAATCTCAAAGTGCCAGAACAAACACCACGCCGTCCATCATCGTGGGGGTGAGGCACCACAAAGAGAGAGAGAAGAGAGAGCAATACATGTACATGTATGTACACGCTGTATGACTGGACGCGCGCGCTTGGCTCTTGCTTGGCGTCATCCACTTCAACCTAATATCCTATGTGTGCGTACACCATATTAAGCCAATGGGATTTGAAATGGGCTCTCAGCCCAAAAACAATAGAAAAAGGTCCCGCTTTGCGGTTAATTTAACCGTGCTGGGACCCATTTTAAGGACCGTAACCGTTGCGAGCTCATTTCCCCCACGGCAACCAAGAAAGCAAGGAAGGAAGCAGGCAGGCTCGGACGATGGCGGAGAAGGACGAGAAGGTGGGCGTGGGGCTCACGTCCACAGGCCAGTTCGACCAGGACATCTATGGCGGCAGTGGCGACCGCTTCGCCGGCTACAGCGCGACCGTTGACGAGGAAGGCGACGAGGATAAGGAGCAGAAATCCGAGGACCATCACTCTCGCCCCAGCGGACACAGCGCTCCCCCGGCCAGCGATGGCCTCATTGACGACAGCTACGACCCGTTCGCCGAGGCGCGCGAATCCAACGGCTCGGGCCTCGTGAACACGCGCATTGCCGACCGAGAGAACGCGTACCGCAAGCGGCGCTTCGAGCGCATGCTGTCGCCCGAACGTGGCGACGCCTTCGCGGGCGCGACGCCGGCGCGCAGCTACAAGGAGATCATACAGACGCAGCAGCTGGCGCAGGAGCGCGCCGAGGTGGTGCGCAAGATCCAACAGAAGCGAGAGGAGGAAGAAGAACAACAGAAGCAGCAGGGACATGAGCCGCAGGACGCGGACGCCACGCCCAAGCGGCGTCGCAAGCGGATGCGCTGGGACCAGGAAGCACCGCCCGCTGAGAAGACAGACGGAGAGAGCCAATCCGAGTGGGACACGGCGTCCGAGAGCTCAGCGGCTTCCAGCGCCGTGGCAGAGACCCCTGCAAGGTCGTCGTCTAGATGGGACGCTACTCCTGTGGCGGCGGCGACGACTGGCAGGAAGAACCGCTGGGATGAAACCCCGGTGGCCAGCAGTGGAGCGTCCAAATGGGACGCCACGCCCGTGAATCTGGGCGGAGTGACCCCCGCAGGCACGGGCAAGCGCTCGCGCTGGGATGAGACGCCCGTAGCGGGCGGTATAGCCACGCCTGGCAAGAGCGTGCAGATGACTCCGGGAGGATCCATAGCCGCGGATATCATGAGCGGAGCGCTGACGCCTGAGCTGGCGCAGCGGATGCGCTGGGAACGAGAGATCGAGGAGCGCAACCGCCCCATGACGGACGAGGAGCTGGATGCGCTCTTCCCTGCGAATGGCTACAAGATTCTCGACCCGCCAGCGTCGTATGTGCCTATCCGAACGCCGTCGCGGAAGCTGCTTGCGACTCCCACACCCATGGGACAAACGCCGGGTTTCGCGATGCAGGCGACACCGGCTCGGGAGGACTACGGCGTGCCTGTGGGTACGCCATCGGGTGGCGACGGCAGCTCCATGCCGTTTATCAAGCCAGAAGACTACCAATACTTCGGCAAGCTCATGGACGAGGTGAACGAAGAAGACCTGGACCCCGAGGCGGCCAAGGAGCGCAAGATCATGCGTTTGCTGCTTAAAATCAAGAATGGCACCCCGCCACAGCGCAAGACTGCGTTGCGTCAGCTCACAGACAAGGCTCGCGAGTTCGGAGCCGGCGCGCTGTTTAACCAGATCTTGCCGCTGCTCATGGCGCCCACGCTCGAGGACCAGGAGCGCCACTTGCTGGTCAAGGTGATCGACCGTGTGCTGTACAAGCTGGATGACCTTGTTCGACCTTACGTGCACAAGATCCTGGTCGTGATTGAGCCGCTGCTGATCGACGAGGATTACTATGCCCGCGTGGAGGGCCGTGAGATTATTTCCAACCTCGCCAAGGCTGCTGGGCTCGCGACTATGATTTCCACCATGCGCCCAGATATCGACATTGACGACGAATACGTTCGGAACACGACGGCTCGTGCGTTTGCCGTTGTCGCGTCGGCTCTGGGTATCCCGGCGCTGCTTCCCTTCTTGAAGGCCGTGTGCCAGTCCCGAAAGTCATGGCAAGCACGACACACGGGTATCAAAATTGTGCAGCAGGTTGCAATCCTCATGGGCTGCGCTGTGCTGCCACACTTGAAACACCTCGTGGAGATCATTGAACACGGCCTAGAAGACGAGCAGAAGGTGCGCACGATCACAGCGCTGGCTCTTGCAGCCCTCGCTGAGGCTGCACACCCGTACGGTATCGAGTCGTTTGATTCAGTGCTGCGACCTCTGTGGCGCGGTACCCGCATGCACCACGGAAAGGGCCTGGCGGCGTTTCTCAAGGCGATTGGCTTCATCATTCCGCTGATGGATGCGCAGTACGCGAACTACTACACTGTGGAGGTGATGGAGATCCTGATCCGTGAGTTCCAGTCACCTGACGAGGAGATGAAGAAAATTGTGTTGAAGGTGGTGAAGCAGTGCGTCTCGACCGACGGTGTGGAGGCATCGTACGTCAAGGAGAAGATCCTGCCCGAGTTCTTTAGGCACTTTTGGGTTCGCCGCATGGCATTGGACCGACGAAACTATCGCCAGCTAGTGGAGACGACTGTGGAGCTCGCGAACAATGTAGGGGCCAGTGAGATTATCTCGCGGGTGGTGGACGACCTGAAGGACGAAAGCGAGCCATACCGTCGCATGGTCATGGAGGCCATCCAGAAGATTATTTCGAACTTGGGAGCGACAGATATCGGCACGGATCTCGAGGAAAAGCTGATCGATGGCATCCTGTACGCTTTCCAGGAGCAAACGTCGGATGATACGCTTGTCATGCTGAACGGCTTCGGTACCGTTGTGAACGCGTTGGGTATTCGCGCAAAGAACTACTTGCCGCAGATTTGTGGCACCATCAAGTGGCGACTAAATAATAAGCCGGCCAAGGTGCGCATGCAGGCTGCGGATTTGATCAATCGGATTGCGGTGGTAATGAAGACGTGCGATCAGGAGCCGCTCATGGGGCACATGGGTGTCGTTCTGTACGAATACCTTGGAGAAGAGTACCCTGAAGTCCTCGGCAGCATCTTGGGCGCGTTGAAAGCCATTGTCAATGTGATCGGCATGAACAAGATGACCCCGCCCATCAAGGATCTGCTCCCACGACTCACTCCTATCCTGAAAAACCGCCACGAGAAAGTGCAAGAGAATGCGGTGGACCTGGTTGGCCGCATTGCCGATCGTGGGGCGGACTTGGTCTCGGCTCGTGAATGGATGCGGATCTGTTTCGAGCTGCTGGACTTGTTGAAGGCCCACAAGAAGGGCATTCGCCGTGCTGCTGTCAATAGCTTTGGCTACATTGCCAAGGCTATTGGCCCCCAGGACGTGCTGCACGCGCTGCTGAACAACCTGAAGGTGCAAGAGCGACAGAACCGCGTGTGTACGACTGTAGCCATTGCCATTGTGGCGGAAACGTGCTCGCCGTTTACGGTGGTGCCGGCGCTGATGAACGAGTACCGCGTGCCGGAATTGAACGTGCAGAACGGCGTATTGAAGGCGTTCTCGTTCATGTTCGAGTACATTGGGGAAATGGGCAAGGACTACATTTACGCGGTGGCGCCGCTGCTGCAGGACGCGCTGATGGACCGTGATCTGGTGCATCGCCAGACTGCGTGCACCACGGTGAAGCACTTGGCGCTGGGCGTTGCCGGTCTCGGCTGCGAGGACGCTCTGGTGCACCTGCTTAACTTCGTGTGGCCCAACATTTTCGAAACGTCTCCGCACGTGATCAACGCCGTATTCGAGGCTGTGGAAGGCTGCCGTGTGGCGCTGGGTCCACACGTGATCCTGCAGTACGTTCTGCAAGGGCTGTTCCACCCGGCACGCCGCGTGCGCGAGGTGTATTGGAAGATCTACAACTCGCTGTACATGTACGCGCAAGACGGCCTGACGCCGGCCTACCCGCTGCTGGAGGACGATGGCGTGAACTCGTACAACCGCACATACCTGGAGCTCTGCATTTAAGACCACACGACACGATATGATGGATTTGAGGCAAGCGAAACACCGCGAAGCAAGAGCACAAGACACGACCGACATGACGCGCGCAGCTGATCGTTCCGGTGTTGTGCGCGCGAGATCCACGTCATGCAGTAGGTACGGGACAACACACAGGCTAATATATCCGCGATGCTAATTGTTGTTTTCTGTTTGGAGGACATGCCTGGAGCTCGTTCTATTGTTTGTGTCGGCATTTAGGTTCGCCACGCGGAGATCTACTATGTCGTCGCGCCGTCGTTCGAAGTGGCTGCGATCGACCAGGGTGTACGTTGCTTTTGATAGGCAGAAATCGTGTATGTAGCCGGCGGGCACGCGGCTGTTCCACGAGCCAGCACTCATGCACCATAGCGGAATGCTGCCTTTGCGACCGACGTGCTGTGCGCAGACGATCAAACATTTTCTTGGGCTTGTTCAAGTCGATGGCCCGGCACTTGCTTAAAAAAATTAAAATATATTTATTGGCCCAAGTATCAGAGGTGAGTACGGCGTATCGTCGCCGCTAGTGACTGGAGATCCGTATCCAAAATCGAACCGTAGTACCGCGAAGAGATACATCCCAAAGGCGTAGCTAGCTAGCGCGATCCTCTCACAGCCGCGATGTTACTTATTTGTCTGTTCGGAGACCAAAACTTGCAGCTCCTCAATTTTTTTAGAAGACATGTAGCTTCATCCTCGAACACCATGCGTGCTTCTCGCCCTCTCCACTGCGAGCCAACTAAGCGTGTGTTTGTCGCGCGCTCGTTATCCCTTTGCAGGCTTCCAGCTCTTGATACCCAGTAGCCCAGTCACTGCCATCACCTTCAAGTTGCCCCGAATCAGACTCTGATTCAGAGCTTCTACGCAAACCACCGCCTATACAAAACCCAGCATAGGGCTAGTCAGCCACATAGCCAGACCGAACAGCACCGACGAAAAAGCTCTTCAGTTGCCAACTCGCCGTCTTCCCCTCACGTCTCCGCCGACGTCCCACCTCTCCAAACCAGAGTCTCCCTCAAGCCAAAGCCAATGCTGCGCTGCCTTGCTCTGCTACTTGTAGCGCCGCTGACGGCGGCGCTTCAACCGCGCGACTACCGCGTGCCACCCGTGGACTTCACGCAGCTCTCGAGCGCCCCCAACAACGCACACAACGTCGATCTGCTGGCCAAGTTGCAGCAGGAAGGCATCGTCGCTCTGCAAAACGTCCCCAACTACGCCTCCCTACGGAGCGAGTACCTCCGCACCGCCGCCACTTGCGCCGTTCAGGCTCAGAAGAAGGGCGCCGAGTTCCTGCTGCACCGCCAGCTGCGGGACGGCACCAACCGCTACACCGTGAGCCTCACGTCTGGCCGTGAGCTTAGCGAGGTACTGGACCAGAGCGCCGAGCTCTTGACTTTGTGTCCGGAGTATGTGGAGATCCACGCTGCGTTCAGTGAAGCGGTGGAGCTGGCCGTGGCCAATGTCGGCACAGCGCTGGATGCGACGCAGAAGTTCCACGTTGTGGTGGAGCAAGGAGAGGCGGCTATGACGGCCAGGAAGCTGCTGGAGGAGTCGGTGCACTTGGACCATTTCCACGCCTACGAGGCGGCTCAGACGCTGCGTCGCTTGCAGGACGACGTGGAGATCAACGTCGCCGAGATGTCCCTGGAGCTGCACACGGACAATGGACTGATGATCGCCATGAGTGCGCCGGAGTACTTTGAGGTGCTGAGCACTGGGGACGTGCAGCACAAGGACACGGAAGCCAGAGACGCTGGGTTGTTCATCCAGACGGCGAGCGGCGAGCTCGTTCGGCCCCTGTTAAAGCCTGACGAACTCATCTTGATGCTGGGATCGGGTATCGACGACTGGATCAAGACGTCTCCTCCGCTCCACTCGGTGCTGCACGGCATGAGATACCCGCGAGCCGTCAGTATGGTGGATGGACACGAGCAAGGCAGCACGTTGCTGCGCTCCTGGTTCGGCAAGATGATTCTGCTCGACGCGCACCAGGTAATGGACAACACCGGCCTCACTTTTGGCCAGTACGCGAACCAGACGACGAGGTATCTGGTACAGCAGGAAGCGGACGACCACGAGGCCTTTGGCGCGGTGGCTTGTCCGCCTCAACGACACTTGGCTGCGTCGGACAACAGCTGCTCACTCAAGACGTGCTCGCTTAAGAGCACGGCGTCATCGTCAGATCTCCAATACTCGTGCCAGATCACCTGCAACCACGACTCGATTGACGACGCAGCCTCGTGTGAAAAGTACTGCGACTGTGTGGACTCGACGAGCAGCGGCACGAGCTGCTGGATGCTGTGCGTCGAGAACTTTTCGTCCGCTGTGTGTCCCGGCGAGCAAGAATGTAACAACGCTTCGTCGGAAGACCAATTGGCCATGACCTGCGTCGATGGAACGGTTGCTCCGTCAACGTCGACGGAATCCACAGCATCGAGTGCAGCAGGAAGCAGCACGGAAAGTACTGGTTCCAGCATCGCAGACAGCTCGGCGACGACAGCCCCAAGCACGACAGCCCCAAGCACAACGGCCCCCTCGTCCACCACCGGTACGTCCGCGGAATCGCCAGCTACCATCACGCCAATGACTACTGCCTCTCCACCGACGACGGGGTCTAATTCTGTGTCGTCTGCGTCAAACACAGGTTCTGTTGCTGCCGCTTCGTCGACGAACGTTGGTGACGTGTCCACGGCGGCGTCAAGTTCCAGTGAAAGCTCGTCTCCATCGACGGCTACCTCGATTGCTGATGAAACTGCGTCGGCGTCTTCAGCATCATCATCGTCAGCAGCAAGTGTGATTCCAGTTGCCGTCTTCGTGAACGCGGCGGCTGTGCTTGTGGCAGTTTTCTTGTGCATTCAGTAAGATTGAGTCCTACGACTTTTTTTCTGCATGAAGATTGATCGAATAGCTGCTCACGTAACAAAATTATCGTTGTGATTCTATCTGTTCGTTTGTAATGTCAACAAATATTTTTCACTTGCGCAGATTGAAGCGGGCCAGAAGACAATGATGAAGAGTTTCTATTTCGGAGAAATTACCGCCAGTGTCGTACAAAGATCGCTGGGACTCGGTACCTAGTGAAATGAGCAGCACTAGTTGCTGTCTTTCGGTGTTGAGGGCAACACAATTATAAAGCGGTCGAGAAACGCGGTCGACGATATCAATACAATGTATTTCTCTAATGCACTCACGCATCCGCAGGAAACAATAATTTGTACTCTGCAATCACTACTCACAGTTCTTCTAAGAAGAGACGACGATCTCTTCCATGAGCGTCAAGTTCCTTGCAATGCCCTCTGCTCCACTAACGAGGCAATTCAACAAGAGCAGCTCCTCCATCGTCACGCGCTTGAAGCGGTGACCTTCCATGAGCCACTCGACGTATGCCGATTTCATCTGCGCAGCGATGTCACTCGTCGTGAAGTCTTCAACGTTCAGCACGTCGTGCTCGCGCCGAATCGGGGAAGTCATGACGGTCGAAGCCCGCTTCATGAAGCCTGCCGATCGCTTCGGCGTGTTCTGCGCAGATGACACGGCGCTCAGAATCCTGCCGTCCTTCTTGGGCGTGGTCGTATCGAACATACTTCCCGTGATCTTGGTCATTCCTGTGCCGTTGGAAGACGTGACGCTGCAGCTGCCGCCACGAGAGCGAGATACACGAGATCCAGCTTGGCTGTCTTCGTGGATGCTGGACAGCGCCTGCTTTAGAGCGGTTGCCTTGGGTTTTCGGCGGTGGTACACTTCTACCTCCAGCTTCAAGCCGTCCTCCAACGCCGCCATGAACTCCTCGAAAGAGACCTTGCCGCTGCAGTCCTTGTCCACAATCTCCATAAAGTCTTCAACGTACTTGGAGATTTCGTCCTGCTTGATGGCGCCCGACTGCGCAAAGATCGTCTCCAGCATGACAGCCACCTCGTCCGCGTCGATCTCGCCGCTACAGTCCTTGTCCGCAACACGGAACGCCTCCTTCATCTGCATAAAGATGGCCGTCTGGTCCGGATCCGAGTACAGGAAGGACTCACCGAAGAGCATCTGCAGCGTGTTGAACGTGTCTTCGACCGAAGACAAGAACTGGTTGCTGGCCTCCTGCCACCTCGTGTGGGTCGTCCGGCCGCCGTTTGTGTCGAACACGCGCGCACTCTCGGTCCCCACGTCGCGAATGTCGACTCCATTCGTCTGCGCCAGGTTCTCCTTGACGCGGTAGTTGTACCAGCGCACAAGCTTGAAGAGCAAGTTGTTGTTGTTCAGCAGCCGGTTGGTGCTGTCGAACACAGCCACGTACTTCTGCTTGGAGAACGCCGGTCGCCACATCTGGGGCTCGGCTTCGGCCTCTTTCAGTAGAGCTTGTTGCTCCACAAGGTACTTGGGGATCTGCACTTGCAGGATGTCACGGACTTCCTCGATGGTCTCGTCACTCATTTGATCGGAGCTTGAAAGGTGGTGGCCGAACAAGATCCCAAAAGCTTTCTGCTGGAGCTTGAGCGTCTGCTGGATGTTCTTACGCAGCAAGCTGGTCGCGCTCTCGGGACACATGGCAATCTCCAGCACGATGAACAGCACCATACCCACTGAGGTTTGCGCGAGACTCGAGTACGAACTGATGGCGATGGTCGAAGAACTGTCGGACCCGTTGGCGTAGCACACGTCCGACTGGCGAAGTAACACGCCCGCAGCAATGAAAGCCGACACCACTCCAGCGTACGAGCTGTAGCCCTCGACGAACCGGACGTACATGGACACGGTGACCCAGATGAAGAGCAGCAGATCCGACAGGAAGACATTCAGGAACTGCGGGTTGCAAATCTGGGAAATGAAGAACTGGAACACCGACGGCACGACACTTCCAGCCACGACGCCGCCTACACGGTTCACGGTGACGCTGAAGGACCCGCCAATGTGGGCGCCTAGGATGTACGCAATTGCGCTCGGAGTAGTCGAGCTGAAGCCGTAGATGTACACAGCGAGGAAGATCGCCATGGTGATGGCGACAGACATTCGCGCAGCCTCCAAAATCCGGGACCGAGTATACCGGTGCGCCATGAAGAAGCCTTTCACCGACTGCTCGACGAACGACCACGCGCGACGGCCACCGTGGAAGTCCTTGTTGTTGTGCTTGTCTTGGTACTCGACCATCGTTCGGCAGAACGAGTTGAGCGAAAACAGGAACAGATTCAGCGGTACGTTACCCTCCACGTCTTTCTTCTTGACTTTCTGAGACTGCAACAGGTGGATCTGTGCCTGTCGATAGTGACGTAGAGTTTGTTCCATATGCACTTTCAGCGAGTCGATCATCTGGAGATCAAGTTCTGCAATTTAAACATGAAAAAGAACAATATTTAAAGTGAGAATCTTGGAACGGATAGCCAAATTTTGGGAACAAAACTTACTCTCAGAGGAAGCTTGGATTTCTTGCGCGATTTCGTGCAGCAGGTCTCCGGACTTCATCTGGATGACGTAGATCTCGCGCTGGAGGACCTTCATGTACATGAAGTGCAGGTGGTCGTACTGCTCGAGCTGCATGGCGTTGTTCAGCGACCGCAGATCCGAAATCAACGATCCGATGAGTCGCACGTAGCCCTTGGTCATTGACAGGTTGAACTTGAAAAAGAGGTGGAAACCGAAAAGCTGCTCCCACCACACATTGTCGAGCAGAGCAGTCATCCGACGGTGCCGTGTGGAAGCTGCATCGAACTTGCGCTGCAGCTTGAGCTTGAGGAAGTTCATGTGATCCACATTCTTGTTTTTGAAACAGTACGAATCCACAATAACGTTCAGCAGATCCAGGATATCACTCGAGGCCTTCTTCGTCTCCCCGCGCAGCTTCTTGATGGCACTATCGAAGAGTTAATGTAACGTTAGCCATCGAGGACCTTCACAAAGCAGAGGAAACAAAACTTACAAAATGGGGTACGGGATGAACATGATGAGTAGGGAAATGAGCGTTCCAACAAACCCCACGAGGAAGTACATGGCAAGGTTGTTGAGGATGTTGCTCGTCTGGAAGTACGAGTCGCCGCTTGCCTTGAGCTTGGTGGAGTCCAGCGGGTCCGTGGGGTTAATAATTGTCAATGCTATACATCAAGCACACGACGTTAGAGAGTCTACCCGTGTACCACCTTTTCATTCGTGACGTACTGAAGTAGAGGTTGTTGGCCAGCGCGAACTTCTTGGTGTTGCTCTCCAGCGGCAGCATCAGGATGGCGACGGTGAAGATCACCATCCACGGCAGCACCGTGTAGAAGTTGTGCGAGTTGACGTAGTACTGGGAGCCTCCGAACGACATCTTCTTCGAGATCAAGACGTATCCGTCGTACGACTCGTCGTACGTATGCACGTCCACGAATGAGAAGAGCACGAGGTTGTACACGAGCGCCATGCCCACACCGTAGAACGCCTGGCACACCTGCGTAATGGTGGCGCCGATGTTCTTGCCCGTGGAGAAGATGACAGCCACCGCGCAGTAGCTGAGACCGCCCAGGTAGTACCAGTCCGGAAAGAAGAACCACTTCTTGTCGTGCTCGATCGACGGGTCGTAGTTCGGGTCGCGCGTCTGGATGAACGAGGCGATGATCACACCGCAGGCAACTCGAAGCGACAGTTCCGCGTTCAGAAGGAACTCGGCTGAGGAAGCAGTCGCACCATACAGCCCTTGTTAGCCACGAGAGCTCAACAGCGTTGCAACGATCAACACCGAGTACTTACGAGAGAACATGTTCGCCTTGATCGACTTCTTCTGGTCGGTGTCCACATCGATGCGTAGGTTGGCACCCTTTTCATTGAAATCCTCGCTGCCAATAGTCCCCGTGCGAATTCGGACGTGCGGGGGGCTGGCCAGTTCATCGTAGCCCTCATCGTTCAGCGGAACCATGGCGATCCTGGCAAACGGACGGCACAGTACAAATGAGCCTCATGACGACACCACGCAGATGTCCACAAAGACAAGCAAGTCCTCATCGCGACGTACTCTTTCTCGCCTGTGGAGATGCTGAGTTGACGCTTGTCGACAGTTCCCGGCATGGTTTGTCGACGCCAAGTGGATGAGCTACACAGTACGCTAGCGCTGCCACTGTCCCGCACAATCCAAAAGTGCTGTGAACTTCAGAGCGGGACAAGTTGGTGGCAAATCGCGGAAGCCCCTCTCTGACGCTTGAAGGCCGCGCAAAAAATGCGACGGAAGAGGACGTGGTTGGGCTGACTCTTGTGCTCCCCTCGCTGCCATTCAACGCTCTTTGCACATGGCGCGCTGGGTGTGAGTGCACCATGTGACCAGCCCTACTCGCGTCCAGATGGCTGAAGTCGCCATAGCAGATGTGTCTTTCAAGTCGAGTCGAAGGTCAAGGTGCCGCTGGACAATGGCAAAGGGACCGGCTAACGTCGAGAGCCTTGAGAATGCTGCATTGTCACCTCGCAAAATGTCGATCTTTTGAGCAGAGCTTTCGAGCACCTGCACCAACTTGCTCGATCGTCGTTGCCACGTTGCTCGCCGCACATGCACTACTGGAAGACTTCCGGTGGAAGTCTCTCTTGCCGGCTTGGAGCTCAGCGTCTCAAGAGGCCCGTCGTGGACATCCGCCATCTGCCCGCGAGGTCCGGATCTCCTGCTTGCGCACCAGCACCACTCGTTGGTGTCGCAGAGCTCCGCTGGTTCCTGGTGCGCACCAAGGCCGAACTTCTACACTGTCGAAAGCCCCACACACGCTATGATCCCTGCCAAACGACAGGATCTGTTTCGGCAGCCAGCAGCCAAGCCGCCGTAACTATCCAGGAACGACAGCTCGATCCAGTGGCGCAAGGCCATGCAGAGAGCGGCAGATCCTTTCGCCACGTGATCGAGCAATTGAGCTAGATCCTGAGGACAGTGTCCGCCCATCTGAAAGACCGGAATCGGACAAGCTGAAGCACTGTCTGTTACTTCCAGTAGCTACGTGGGAGAGCCTGTCGGCGCTAATGCGCTCGTCCACCGAACAACACGCAGCATTTGGAGCTGCATTCCTTGCTCGTGCGGAGTCTTGTGCGCCAAGTCCACATTACAGTTTGGCAAGGCGAATCGAGCGTGGATAGGCAGCGCATTCTCGAATTGAAGCAAGAGCTACGGGAGGAGTTACGGCCATCTCCAGACGGTAAGTACATTGCAAGGCAAGGGACAAGTACACGTAGTACATGTAGTACATGGTGGCGACAACTACAAAACAGCGAGGTTTCCAGCAGAAGAGACAGACATGGGCGTCGGCGCTAAAGAATTTGCCATCGAGGGGCAACGTGGGCACGGCATTCTGTATCATCCACGTCTGAAGCTACGCGCTGACAAGCGTTGAGTTATGGTCTCTTTCTCCGAACGCTACGCTTTCACCTTGACCTGCTTGACAACCTGCCGGATCTTCTGCTTGCTCGTCTTGCTGGGGTTTGCGTTGCCTTCACCGGGAACGGAGGCCTTGATTTCTGCCAGGAGGTTCTTCCGAATACCGTCGCTCGACCGAAACGGGGATTCCTCTAGCCGCGATCCCGCTCCAGGCAGTTCAAACAAGCCCAACAGCGCGAGAAGCGCGCCGACGCCCACGTCCTTCCATTCTGCAGGCGAGTACTTGAGATAGAGGCGCGTGCCGCTCGTTGGAGCGGTATGGCGTGCCAACTTCAGCTTATCTGGCTGTACTAGTACACGCTTCGGCAGCCCTTTCGAGCTGGAGCAGCGCTTTAGAGGCCCCGCACTGGCCAGCGTTGCTGTCGAAGACGAGGCTAACGAGGAAGCTCGCAGATTCCGACGCCCTTCGTTGTAGTTGCACTCGATAGTGTACACGTACGTCAGTCCAGTGGCGCGGTACAGCGCGACGCGACTGGATCCTTGGCGGGATGTCGTTGCGTTATTGTTGTCGCGGAGATCGTGCCGCGTCATGTTCTGCTTGTCGAACAAACATGCCATGTAGTCGAAGAAGGGCGTGTGGAGGCCGACAAGACGCGCGTAGAGCTGCGTCTTGACTTGTCGAGCGGTTGCAACCTCCATCGCTTCCTTGTCCATGTTAACTACTGCGTCTGGCAGGTGATTGTTGCCGAAGATGAAGCAGCCTCGGCGGTTGGCGTGGGCGTGCAGGTCGAGGTACACGACATTCTCCTGTGCACAAGCCGAGTCGGCACCGCCACAGTCATTGACAAGCTCGAGAATGAGCTCTTTGAGAGCGAACACGGACGGAGCCAGCTCAGGCTGCGGGTCTTCGTACACTCGATTCAAATTGACACCACGCGTGTCTGTACGGTAAAAGCCTTGGCAGACGCCGTCCGGATTCAGCATGGGGATGATTTTGAAGACGAAGTAGCGACGAAGGGCAATGGCGCTCTCGTCCGATGGATGGAGCAGCAGCTTGAGCATGCCGTCCAGCATGAAGTTCGCTGGTGTCTCCCCCGAATGCACTCGCGCAGAAATCACAACCAACTTCTTTTGCTTGTTGTCGAACTGAAACGCACTCTCCGCTTCGTTTTGAGATGTTCCAGGCTTCCGACGCGGCGGACTTCGACTCGTTGTGATGCCGTCTAAGGATGAAATAGTAACTAAATCCACTCGCAAGCCCTCCAGCGAGCGCGTCAAGAGCTGTCGATGATAGTACACGTTCGCAGGAGAGTTCTCGGTCGCCTCCGTCGTTGGCACTGGGAATCGCCGATCCAGAGCTGCCAGCTCCTCTTGCACCCTGGTGTACGTATACGGATAGCAAAAGGCGAACCGCACGCGTTCTCGAGCAAACTTGAACTTGTAGGTGAACGAGACCCGAATCTTGAGCTCTTGCTTGGCGTCCGAAGCTTGGGATGCCGCTCCGCCCAGCGTCTCCTGCGGTCCATTGCCCTCCTGTCCGCTTTCACCGCCCTCCTCCTCGCGCTGTCCTGTCACCTCCGACAACTTAGCATCCTGGTCCGCTGGAACCCAGAATTTTTCAAAAGTGAGCGGCGACGGTAGTCTGGCCCACCGCGTCTCGTCTTGGAAGACACAGGAGGACGTTTCTGTGGTGGTCACGTCATCGTCCACCTCCACGCTACTGTACATCAAGGTGTAGCCATTCTTGAACAACCCTCGCTGTGGGTTTAGATTCGCCAGCACCAGCTGCAACTCGGAAGGTAGTTTCATAGATTTCTTTTGTTTTTCGGTAGAACGCACTACCCCGCGCTCTACCTCGAAGTAAAACCACGTAGAGTAGCCCGTAGAGAGTCCAAACGCCGCCGCGTCTTCCGACACTTCGACGCTGAAGGCCCCCGAGGGCGTCAGCTCAGCGCGCGCCATGTTGCCGCCGTCGAAGCGTGAGTCGAAGCGAAGCCCGCGCTCAGGGAACAGCCATTCGCTCTTGCCCGGGCCCGTGGTGGCCACGCGGCGCAGCACGTCGGCCTCGTCCAGCATGGCCGCCATTTCTGGGGGTTTCGACGTTCAAGGTAGAGGGTGCCAGGACCGGGGTATAATGCGGTGATTCGGTGACAGTTTGCCGTTCGTATTGACGGAAATCCGAAGACCTATACACACACATAATGTAAAAAACATTGGAATCCGCGACCAAAGCTAGTTGACACAGCTTCTCGTCACGATGTTTACGCAGCCTATCTCTCTGCAATGCAGAGTCTGCATCCACGCACATGCCTTCATCCACCGAGCTCAGCGAGCTGACCTCTTTCTTGCCTCCATAATCATTGGCTCTGTCATCATCAGAAATCTGATTCCTGAGGAACGGTTCCTATTGGCTAAAATCTATTTGTACCTCCTCAAGCTCGACCATCACTTTAGAAAGGGAGCTTCCAGACGAGTGCTATCTTCTGCGCAGGTGAGTCCCTTCTCCTACTTCTCCTGGGCCCCAGCCACGGCTGTAGATAGCTTCATCTATAGTCCACCTGCCATCCCTTCAAGATCCCCGCTTCTCCGCCTTCTTAACGCACTCTACTTCCCCAATTATCCCTTTCTTCCTCGTTTGCTTCTAGCACCAAGCTTCCTGCCCTCTAGACGCAACTCCATGGCTTCCACCGGCTTCACGTCCTCCGCTAATGGTCGTGCAGGATTCAGCCGCAAGCAGGAGCGAAGCAACAGCGGCGCGGGGCTCAAACTGGGCGCCAAGAAGAAGAAGATGACCATCAAACCTTTCAAAGTGACGCCCAAGCTGCCCGAGTCCTTCGAAGAGGACACGTGGCTCAAGCTTCAAGCTGCCGTGCAGTCCGTACATGCCAAGCAGATGTCAGCGCTCAGTCGAGAGGAGCTCTACCGCTCTGTGGAGGACATGTGCACATGGAAGATGGCCGCCAGGTACGGGGTTGGCAGAGTTGATACCCTGGTAGAAGGTGATACTCACAAACTTTTACTGTTGATATTGACAGACTTTATACCCGACTGGAGGAAACCTGTGCGGTGCATATCCGTGAGAGAGTGGAGGATCTGGTCAAGTACACTGGCGGAGATATGAACCTGTTCCTGGAGGCCGTGCACCGGCTGTGGGAGGACCACTGCGAAGACATGCTGGTGATCCGCACCATCTTCCTGTATCTGGACCGCACGTACGTCATGCAGACGCCCCACATCGCGTCCATTTGGGACATGGGGCTCAACTTGGTGCGCGACAATCTGGTGCAGCGTCGGAGTCTGGAGACCAAGCTCATCGACGCGCTGCTGGAGCTCGTGGAGCACGAACGCAAGGGCGAGGCCATCAACCGCAGCTACCTGTACAACCTGCTGCGCATGCTGCTGTCGCTGCATTTGTACCACGCCGACTTCGAGACGCCGTTCTTGATGGCGTCCGAGAGGTTTTACCTGCAGGAAGGCGCCACGACGGTCGAGTCGGCCAGCGTGCCGCAGTTCTTGGTGCACGTCGAGAAGCGTCTGCACGAGGAGAACGAGCGTGTGAACCACTACTTGGATACGTCGACGAAGAAGCAGCTCATCTCGGTGGTCGAAAGCAAGCTGCTCAAGCCGCACGTGGCCACGCTACTGGAGCGCGGCTTTGAGACGTTGATGCAGGAAGGCCGCATTGAGGACCTCAAGCGGATGTACTCGCTCTTTGCGAGGGTGGATGCAGTCAGCGACCTCAAGACGGCGTTCTCGAGCTACATCCAGAAGAACGTGTCGACGCTGGTCAAGGATGACAAGCAGGAAAAGACGTTTGTGGACAAGATTCTCCAGCTCAAGGCCGATTTGGATGCGGTGCTGAGCGATTCGTTCCAATCCAACACAGACTTCTCGTTTGCCATGAAGTCGGCGATGGAGAATGCGATCAATGTGCGCGCGAACAGGCCTGCGGAACTGGTGGCGAAGTTCGTGGATTCGAAGCTGCGCATGGGCAACAAAGGTGGCTCGGAGGCGGAAGTGGAGAACCTGTTGGACCACGTTATGATTATCTTCCGGTACATCCAGGGCAAGGACGTGTTCGAGGCGTTCTACAAGAAGGACCTTGCGAAACGCTTGCTTGTCGGCAAGAGCGCTTCGTTCGACCTGGAGAAGCTGATGCTGTCCAAGCTCAAGACCGAGTGTGGTAGCTCCTTTACGAACAAGGTAAGGTTGCAGATCTCTGGTGGAGTCCTTGTGATCCTGCTGACTGACTTTGTATTGCTTTTGGTGACAGCTCGAGGGCATGTTCAAGGATATCGATCTCTCTCAAAACGTCATGACGCAGTTCCAGCAACACGCTGCTAGCAGGTAGGTGCATGCGTGTCTGCATTCGCTGCGAGGGAATACGACTGACTAATCGTTCTGTTTTCTGTAGACACGCACTGGCAACTCTTCACGGACACCGTGGCTACCCCGACATGCAGGTCCAGGTGCTGACGACTGGGTTCTGGCCTCCGTACGCTGCTGTCGAGATCAACCTGCCGGCTGCGCTGGTTCCTCTCAAGGAGATTTTCGACAACTTCTACTCGTCCAAGTACCAAGGCCGCCAGCTTCAGTGGCAGCACTCTCTTGCCCAGTGCGTGGTGAAGGCTACGTTTCCTTCAGGCAAAAAGGAGCTTGTGGTGTCGCTCTTCCAGACGGTTGTCCTGCTTTGCTTCAACGGAGCGGATTCGTTGGGCTTCAAGGAGATCAAGGAGCAGACGCGGATCGAGGACGGCGAGCTTCGACGGACGCTGCAATCGCTCGCGTGTGGGAAGACGCGTGTGCTGCAGAAGGTTCCGAAGGGCAAGGACGTGGACGACAACGACTCGTTCGTGTTCAACTCGCACTTCACGAACCAGTTCATCCGCATCAAGATCAACTCGATCCAGATGAAGGAGACCAAGAAGGAGAACGAGGATACGCACGAGCGTGTGTTCCGGGACCGCCAGTACCAGGTGGATGCGGCCATTGTGCGCATCATGAAGGCGCGCAAGAAACTGTCGCACGCCCTGCTCATGACGGAGATCTTCACGCAAGTCCGTTTCCCCGCGAAGGCTGCCGATATCAAGCGCCGCATCGAGAGTCTCATCGACAGAGAGTACCTCGAGCGAGACGCCAACAACGCCCAGATGTACAACTATTTAGCGTGAGCCCACCCGCCCATTCGGGTCCATCAACTAGTTCGAGAAGAGCTCAAAGCGTCTGCAAGTGGCTTGGGGATCGATCCTCGAACTCTGCTTTGGAGTGCTGGCCAGCGAGTAGGAAGTAAGCGGCGCAGTTGCTGATAATTGTAAGTTGGGTCTCGTTTTGCTCGCAGCTTGTTAAATAAGGGCGGATTCTGCCACCCATCCGTCTTCGTCGTTCATCGATTCATCTTCACCATCGGAAATGTCTTCACGAAGCCGGTATTGCAACAACGCAGGGAAAATCTTCCCCAGCGCTTTTTCTCCGTGTTCTGCGGACTGTTCCAGCAAGACAATGGCCAGAGTTAGCAAGGGAGGAAGCAGGAGTTGTTTGCGATGTCGTTTGACGCACCTTGCACCCAGTGATGACGATCTTGCCGGATATGAAAATTAGTAGCGTGCACTTGGGGCGCAGCATGCGGTAGATAAGTCCAGGAAACAGCTCTGGCTCATACTGAAATGGCACAAGGTACACGTAAGTTTTCGAATCCATTAACGCATTGTGGAGACCCGATCGCCCTCGTACCGTGCTGAAGCGAATATGCTCTCGATGCAAGCCTTCGAGTCGAATCCGAAAGCCGACATCCGCCGAGCCCACTACGTTGTTGATGCTGAACGGGCTACTATCACTCGGGAAAGAAACTTTCTGCAATACCAGCACACATTGGAACACATCAGATAAACGGCACCGACAAAACTACCGATACCACCGTGAACACACCTTCAAGATGGAAATGAGTTTGTCTGCAGCCAGCTTGGCGTCCTCCACGCTCGTAGCTCCAATAACCACAAACTGCACACAATATATACCGTGGATGTAAATGCCAGCTTTCACGCGAATAACTGAACCACAGCCATTCGTACCTTGCCGCTTCTGTAGATCAGCACCGTCGCGCGAGGCGACTGGTACCGCATCACCAACGCATTGAAATTCTGTCCACCGTCACCAACAATTAGAGTACGGTATTATAGTAGTGAAGATTGTAGAGCCACGTACGCGTGGTGTGTAGTCTGCGTTGCGCACCAGTAGCGCGAGTTTCTGGATGTCGACGCGGTCGTTAACGAAGCCACTACCGAGCACGTTCCTGGAGGGCAGAGAAGCGGGGGAAAGTGAACATTGAGCCAGTGCTGGGCGTGGAGAAGGTTGGCAGATGTACGCACACGACACGGTAGGACACGCCTTCGTCCGCGAGTCGTGCAACAGACCACACGGGGACGTCGTCGCCGTCCTCGCTGCTGCTGCTGCTGCTGCTCCAATTGCATACACTCATGACAATTGTGAAGTGACTGCTGATTGGCTGGCCACGGCTTTTCGACGACGTGGTTGGCTGAAATTGGCATCACGCTTTTTGCCGCTTGGAGTCAGGGAATGGCTACACTCTGGGCATGCCTGCATTTTGCCGACCTGGAGCAGTTAGCTACTCGAAGACCATGGCCAAACACTTCCTTGGCGAGGCTGGAGGTGGGGGCATTAGGAGCGGGGCTCGCTGCGGGATAGATCCATCATCCCGAGGTGTGCAATAATACCCACCAAGAGCGTGCTCGCACGCTTCCTGTCGCAGCGCGTTTAGGCCCTGGTACGTTGCTTCTCGATTGCCGCGTCGATCTGCTTGCGGGGCATGTCCGGCCAGCATGATAATTTGTCAAACGCCGCGGGGCGAGAGGGCGGAAGGCAAATCATCTATCTATGTCGCTTTGAGATCGAGGCAGCTCGAGTGCTCGGCTCACAGCACCGAGCATCAGGGCAGGATGTCCTCATGCCCTGGTACTCGTTGCCCCCATCCTGGCCATCTGCTTCTCGACGGCCTCGAGTCTGCAAAGACTCTTCTTGTCGCTCACCAGCCGAAGCCGCTGAAATCAATCGCCGGTGCCGCGTCGCAGCCGCCTCCATGCAAACGCGCTAGACACGCGCGATTGATCGTGATGGATGAGCAGGTTCAGCTTGCGCCTCGTCGCGTCATTCGTGAACTCGCCGCCAAGTCCGCACTCGAGTCCCCGTCCTCCTCACTGCCTCCCCCATCCGTCGCCATGCAGACCGCCCTCGTCCTCGTCGCCAAGCAGACCGCGCTCGCGCTGGCCCCGCGCATCGTGGCCATGGCCCCTGCTCTCCAAGTCGCCGTCATGAGCACGCAGCGCTCGCTCACCACGCAGGCGCAGGAGAACCGACGCCCCGTGCTCTTCCGGTACGCATGACTCGCTTAACAGGACGCTGGACACCCGATACAGTAGCTAACTTGTGTTGCTGTTGTTGTGTCCGAGCAGCAAGGACGACGAGAAGGAGATGCGCAAGCTGCTGCGCAAGATGCACCTGCAGGCGTGCTACAGTGACAAGGCCGGCTTCCGTGCCCAGATCGAGCACGACAAGCAGACACTCGGCGAGATCCCCGGCCTCGTGCCCGGCGTTGACCTGAACCAAGAGCAGCTGGACGCGCTTCTCAACTGGAAGCACCTGTACTAGGCAACGAGGATCCATGGTCTTCACACGGAAAGGAGCAGCTCGGTGTGAGCTGGCCGGAGCGTCTTCGGGCTCCGCTACGCCTCGGTTGACGCCGAGTCGCGGCGGTGTTCGACACCTCCAGTCCTCGCCCCACTCTGCTCTTTCCCCCAACCGTCCGGGCTCACCTCCGACCCCGGGAGGCGGCCAGCGAGTTCCTGTTGAAAGGAGCCGAGCTCCTTTCAACAGGAACTCGCTGCTGCTACCGCCCGCCGCGCTGGCCCGGCCCCCACGTAGACCTCCTCGCTGCACGTACATGTCCCTACACCTCCGCTCTCCTCGCGACGCGGCCCGCAACGACGATGCTTTACGTTTGGTAGCAGCATCCTACAACCGATTTAGGCAGTGATCCTTCATCTTGTAGCACACACCCATCTTCTCTAGCTTTCACACTCCGATGGCCGACTCGGAAATCAATAGATTTTCTTTATGCGGACTGAAAAAAAACTTGTGTGTCGATGGTCTTCAGCGACTTTGCATCAGCACTCGCAAGTGACAGAAGGGAACACGTTGAGGCCGTGGCATCGGCACTTTGGATAACGATAGCTGCGGCAGCTCGATCCACCTCTACGGAGCGAAATGCACCGTCAGAAGGCGAAGTGTGCGTCGGCTGAACAGAACAAGCACGGCAACGCGTTGCAGCGGTGCTCTCACTGCTGTGGTGACCAATCTAGCTCGCATTGGGCTCCGATATCATGTTAAATTGGTCGCCACGCGTGTCTTTAGCGCCGGAGTAAGCATTTTTCGGGAGCTGCTCCTGCTGAGTGTCGCTGATCTCCTAGCGTGCTCAGGCTCGGCGCTGATTTTATAGCTGCACGCAAACGCCACGGAGCGCTGAGGCTGGACCGCCGAGTCTGGGCGTTCTCAATGAGAATTTCATGCCTAGCTCGTCCGTTGCCCGCAGGAAGCCTGTGGAGCGGCGCGTCGTTTCAAGATCGTGCCTTGTCCAGGCACAAACAAGTCACTTGGGATTTGTATTGACATTTGCTAGGAAAAGGACGGCCGACACCGGCGCGTAGGCAACATGGCAAAAAGTTGGTCGCTCAACTCGCTTCCGCTGGCACCAAGTGCAGTCATGCAGTGACCACAGTGCCTATCAGCAGCTTCAGCATGGAGCATCATGTCCAGCATTTGTCTGCCGCGCTTGCCGAGTAGCTCGCAGGCTTCATTCGCATCGAAAAAGCTCTGCTCGTCCCGGTTGAGTCAGCGCCGACTTTTTGACCGTGCTTTTCGACGCTGTGAGCTTGGAAAAGAGGCTACAGCATGCCACACCCTGCATACCATTATACAAGCAGCAGCACAGCCCGCAGCAGGGCGTGTCAGCAGCGACAGCAGGCAGCGACAGCAGGGCAACCTGTACTTGAAGTTGTACCCCGTAAAAAGTCAGTGCGACGTTTACGGGACAGTTGAATCCGACCAGAGCGAACAGGCTTGCATCGGACAAGACCGTCACGTGACTGGGATCTGCGGCACACGTCCGGCAGCAACTGCCGCGCTTCGACTATTTACGTAAAAAATCGCGGCAATTTGAAGCGTGGGGCGGGCGTGTCTTTGAGGGAGCGTGCGGCTCGAAATCGAGGGAAGAGGGGGGAAGACCGCCAGTACCCAACCAGGACCCAGCTACACTACCGACTATGCTCGCCGTTCGCCGCGCCGCCGTGGCCGTCCCCAAGCGCGCCTTCGCGTCGCCTATTCAAGCCATGGGGCTTTCCGACCTGCGGGACAAGGAAAAAGCCGCCGAAGCCGTCTTCTTCAAGTACGCCCCTACAAATGGCAAGATAGTCGAGGGATATCCTTATCCTCACCTTGTTTATGTCTTGTATGTGTGCAGCAAGCAGGACGAGAAGGCGCTGCGCAAGCTGCTGCAGAAGATGAAGGGCCAGACGGACGTCGTGGACAAGGAGGGCTACAAGCACCACGTGGAGCACGACAAGAAGGGCCTCGAGGAGATCCCCGGCCTCGACTTGAGCGAAGAACAGGTCAAGGCGCTGCTCAAGTGGAAGCACCAGCAGTAGGTCGCCCGCCAGGCCGCTGCTCCCGTATTCCATCGTGTCCGTCCTGTCCAGTTGTCTTTTGCTCTTCGAAGAAGCCTCTCTCCTCGCGTCGCTCTCTTTCTAGCTTCGGCCCACCCTCCAATTCTACGAAAAACTACTACAGCACCGAAGCAGCAACAGGGCGAGTCTCAGGAACACAGTCACCAAAATCAAGCCATCGACCGCGTCGGGCTTTTGACTACCGAGTCGGCGTTCTTTGCAAGTTGCGCTCGTGTTTGGCAGAGAAAAAAGTGGGGGGGCAGGCGGATCAACGAGGACTTTGCATGTATTTCAGAGGTTGAGCATTGGAGCGAGAAGGAACCGACAGGACGGACAAGGGAGCGCGAGCAGCAGCCGAGAGCAGAGGCGCACGCCCTAATTCACCCGCACCCTACACAAGAAAACAATAAAAAAACTTATTACGAATCTGCATTCCTTTTATCGCGAAAGGGTTAACCCTTTTAAGGTTTGCTACGGGCGCAGCTCTCAGCTCGATTCGAACGCAGTGATCTCCGCCTTGACCTTGTCCAGCTCGGTCGCGATATCTGCACGCCGCTTGCGCTCGGTCTCGAGCATTTGCTTGAAGCGATTCTGAAGGAAGTGTACGTACAGACGAGATACCGTGTCAGCGATGGCCAAGACGATGGACAATACAAAAGACAAGATACCGCACCTTGACGATGATGTTGGAGTTGGCGTCCACCTTGGCGCTGAGCTCGCTGATGTCGCGGTCGGCGTCGCGCACCGACTTCTGGAGCCGATCGCGGATAGGCATCAGTTTGAGGTAGGCCGGGTCGGTCAAATACGCCTTTTGTCGAGGCGGCGAGGCCGGCTTCGTGTCCATGCCGTCGAGGATGTCGTCCTCGAGCATGTCCACCTCCTTGTCTTCGTCTTGGTCACGACTAATAGAATGGAGCTGCATCGGAGACAATCTGGGGCTTGGCGTCGGCGCGAATGCTGGTGACCGCTGTACGGAAGCGCGTCCGTCCGTCTGCGACTCGGCCTCGGAGCCAATATCCGTGGCAAGTGGCGTGTTCATTGTCGACGCGTAGGCTGTACCTGGCATGGTGCTGTTGCCTGTACTCGGTGGCAGCAATTTCTGCTGCTTCGACGGGGGTTCCTCCGACAAGGTGAGGTACTCGGGGTGCTCGCGGATAAGCTCCATCTCGTCGTTGAAAACAACCCCGTGCGGATGGTCTTCATCCGTCATCCAGTCATAGTAATCCACCAGCTCCTCGTGTACGTCCTCGACTGCACCGCCAGCGATGATTTTCACCAAATCCTCTTCAACTCGAGCGACATCATTTTTCTAGCAGCATCCAACAAGGCAGACAACACAGTGAGGTTACACTCTTGCACGACGCAAAGTTACGCGAATGGTACCGGGAACGGCGTCGTCTTCCTTGTCTTCTCGTACTTGCGCTTGATAACGTTGGTGTTCGGCGGCGTCAATCCGTTCGTCACCTCTTCCTGCGTCTCTAGCAGCTTCTTTTCTTCCTCTTTATCCGTCACCACGAAGATCTGCGTCACCAAAAAGGCAACACCACGCCATTCAGCACCAATACCTGCATTTACACCCCTCCACGGCTCCTTACCTGTCCGATCTCGCCGCTCTTGTAGAAGAAGTTGTCGTCGTAGGTCTTGTGCGTCTCCAGGATGCACGGCAGTTGCGCTGCAGCCCCGCATCAGTACGCGTCAGTGTCTCCAAGCCCCTCGCACACCCCAAAACAGCTGCCTACGCACCGATCTTGGCCGGGTACTCCTTGCCGTTCACGTGCAGCGTGAAGTGCTTGTTATCCGCTGTCAAAAGACCCAACACAACGCCGTAAAACGCGTTAAAACCACGCATTCCCAGCTATTAAACGCCTTCTTCGCGGGCGTCGTTCTCAGCCGCCAGCGCTGCTAGTGACCCCGCGGAAACGAGAGCACGTACCTCCAGACAACATGTCCACGTTGGCCGACTCGCCATTGGAGATACCCGCGCGCACTTCCTGCGCCAGGCGCTTCGGCAGCTGCAGCAGGTACTGCTCCATTCGTCGTTGACTTTTTCACAACTGTGACAAGGAATGTATGTACAGTACCCCCTTGTGTACCCCTTGTGTACCCTCTTTTTGAGAGGGTCATCATTACATCTCGAGGGACATTCTGGTGGGATCCAGTGGGACACAACCGCATTCGACTTCAAGCCCGCACTCGTCATGGCCATGGGGAAGCTGCAGGTGACCAAGGCGCAGGATGACGGGGAGCGGCGTCCTCTGCTGGCGGACGTGCATGTGTCTCTGCACCGTGAGGACCCTTCGGCGCCGCCGCCTTCGGGTCTGGGCGACCGGTACCCGTCTCAGGACGCAACGTGCGTCTCCTCCGCGCTCTTCTCGTGGGTTACGCCGCTCATGGAGCTGGGCAACCAGCGGCCCCTGGAGCACGAGGATCTGTACCTGCTGGATCCAGCGAATCGGTCGCACGAGGTGGCCACGACGTTCCGACAGGCCTGGAACAAGCAGCTCCAGAAGCCCAAGCCCAGTCTGTCCTGGGCTCTGGCGTCCTGCTTCGGCGGCCAGATCGCGCAGGCCGGGGTACTCAAGCTGGTGCACGACTCATTGCAGTTCGTGCCACCTCTGTTAATTAAGGATATCATTGCCTACTTGCAGGACCCCGAGGCTCCACTGAGCCAGGGGTTAGTATACGCAGGCATCGTGTTCGTCACGGGGGTTATGCAGTCCTTCCTGCTTCGTAACTACTTCTTCCACTGCTTCGAAGCAGGGATGAGGGTACGCTCGGCGATATGTACCGCAGTGTACAGCAAGAGCCTCGTGCTGTCGGCTGCGGCCAGACAGAAGAAGACGACGGGCGAGATCACCAACCTCATGTCCATCGACGCCCAGCGGCTGCAGGAGCTCTCGACGTATCTCAACAGTGTGTGGTTCTCTGTCTTCCAGATCGTCGTGGCGTGCTACCTCCTGTGGCGACAGATCGGTCCCGCCACGCTCGCGGGCGTGGCTGTGATCATCCTCATGCTGCCTGTTACGGCAGGCATCTCCCAGCTCATGAGGCGTTTGCAGCTGAAGTTGATGAAGGTGAAGGATGAACGCATCAAGATCTGCAACGAAGTGCTGGCCGGCATGAAGGTCATCAAGCTGCAGGCGTGGGAACACTCGTTCACCAAGCGAGTGCTGGAGTTCCGCAGCGAGGAGCTGAGCAAGCTGCGCACGTACATCTACGCGCGCAGTGGCTCCATGACGCTCTTCTCGGCGATCCCTTCGCTGGTGACCGTCACGTCCTTCTACACTTACGTCAAGCTGGGCAACACGTTGGACGTTGGCACGGCGCTCGCGTCGCTGGCGCTGTTCAACATCCTTCGCTTCCCGCTCTTCATGCTGCCGCAAGTGCTCAACTCGATCGTTGAGGCGAGCGTGAGTGTCGACCGCTTGAGCTCGTACTTTCAGGAGGAGGAGCGTGAGCAAGTGGGACCGGGAGATCTCGAAGGTGTGGGCGTCCGCGTCAGCCATGCCGATTTCATATGGGATACTTCACCGACCGCTTCGTCGTCGGAGTCGTCGGAAGAGGATAGCTTGCTGCAAGAGGACTCGATCCTGGATAAGGAAGCATTAAGTGGTGACAGTCTGCCGGTACTGCAGGGTGTATCACTCGAAGCTCGCCCAGGGGATCTGATTGCTGTCGTTGGCCACGTGGGCGCCGGCAAGTCTACGCTTCTCAGCGGAATTCTCGGCGATGCCCGATGCAGTCGCGGTGAGGTGAACCTTCGTGGGTCTGTGGCTTACGTCTCGCAGCAGCCGTTTATTCAGAATGCGACGGTACGCGAGAATGTCTGCTTCGGCCTACCATTCGACGAGGCGAAGTATGCGGAGGCGCTACGCGTGAGCTCCATGCAGAAGGACTTGGCTGTGCTACCTGGTGGAGACCTGACGGAGATTGGCGAAAAGGGAATTAACCTGAGCGGTGGACAGCGAACCCGTGTGGCGATTGCCCGTGCAGTGTACCAGGACGCGGATATTTACCTGCTGGACGACATTCTATCTGCGGTTGACAGCCATGTTGGCCATGATATCTTCAAAGACTGTATCAAAACCGCTCTCAAGGATAAACTCGTGGTGCTGGTGACGCATGGCTTGACGTTCTTGCGTGAATGCGACAAGATCGTAGTGCTGGAGAATGGCGTGATCGTGGAGGATGGTGCTTACGAGGATCTTATGGCTAAAGACGGCGGGCTCCTCATGGATCTTGTCGCGAAGTACAAGGAGCAAGACCAGCAAGAAACCGCACCCACGATTGAAGATGACATTTCGGTGGATGAGATGGAAAACGACGAAGAAGACAACCCAACGCCCGAGCGCTTGGGCCGGCGATTGAGTCGCTCTTCTGTTCGCAGTGAGCGCACGAGCGAAGGCGGGGATGTGGAGGGTCAGCTCATAACGGACGAGGACCGATCGGTCGGGGATGTGGCGTGGCCGGTGTACAAGACGTGGATCATGGCCTTTGGCGGCATCTCCGCCGGTCTACTGGTGGTCGTGGCGTTCATCGTCACGCAATGTGTGAACCTGCTATCGACGTATTGGCTTTCATTCTGGTCGGAACATTCCCAGCCAAAGGACGACGGGGAACAACCTGCAGACCCACAATCGCAGATGTTCTACGTGTACGTCTACATGGGCCTGAACGTAGCATACGCCGTGGCATTATACTTTCGTGCCATCACCACGTACAAGGGTGGCCTGCGTGCAAGTCGGTCTTTGTTTCAAAGTCTGCTGGCTCGTATCTTGCGCGCCCCGACATCGTTCTTCGACACGACGCCTACCGGTCGTATCGTGAACCGTCTCTCGAAAGATGTGTACACCGTCGACGAAAGCATCCCCGCGACGTGGAGCATGCTTCTCAACACCTTCATCAGCGTGTTAGTGACGTTGGCCACGATTTCGTACGTGACGCCAATGTTCATGGTCATTTTACTGCCTGTGCTGGTGGGATACTACATCTCCCAGCGGTACTTTATCAAGTCGTCGCGCGAGCTGCAGCGACTGGACTCCATCAGTCGATCGCCTGTGTTCGCGCTGCTGTCCGAGACGCTCGACGGGTTGCCAACGATCCGTGCCTATCAAGCAGAAACCCAGTTTTCCACCAAGAACGAGGAGCTGATCGATCGCAACCAGCGTGCGTATTTCCTCAACTTCGCGGTGAACTGCTGGCTGTCGCTCCGTCTCGAGTTTGCCGGTACGCTTATCTCGGCGTTCGCAGCGCTGACCGCAGTGCTCGCTCACAGCTCAGATCCTGAACGCGGGACGGCGTTTGCCGGACTTGCTGGTGTGTCTCTGACGTACGCGTTCAGCGTCACGCAGTCGCTCAGCTGGTCTGTGCGCATGCTGAGCCAGCTTCAGACGCAGATGGTGTCGGTCGAGCGTATCAAGAACTACACAGTCATGGACACGGAAGCGGAGCTCACAAGTGTGGGCAAGCTCCCTCCCGCTCAGGAGTGGCCTTCTGCTGGCGCCATCGAGTTCCGCGAGGTGAACCTGCGGTACCGTCCAGGCCTGCCTCGTGTGCTGCGAAACTTGTCGCTCTCCATTCGCCCACAAGAGAAGATCGGCATTGTAGGCCGTACTGGCGCTGGCAAGTCGAGTCTCGTGGTGGCTCTGATGCGCCTCGTCGAGCTGGACAGCGGCTCTATTGTGATCGATGGCCTGGATATTTCTACGATCGGACTGCACGAGCTACGCAGCAAGATCTCCATCATCCCTCAGGACCCTGTACTCTTCTCGGGCTCGGTGCGCAGCAACGTGGACCCGTTCGACCAGTACACGGATGAGCAGATCTGGACGTCGCTGCGACGCGCTCATCTCGCGCATGTGGTGACTGCTCTGGATAGCGTCGTGGAGGAGAAGGGCTCGAACTTCAGCGTTGGCGAACGTCAGCTGTTGTGCATCGCTCGCGCTCTGCTCAAGCGGTCGCGCATCATCCTCATGGATGAAGCCACGGCCTCCATTGACACCGAGACCGACCGCAAGATCCAGCGCAGCATCCGCGAGGAATTCCGCGACTGCACGTGCCTGACGATTGCGCACCGTATCAACACGATTCTTGACGCGGATCGCATCCTCGTGATGGAGCGCGGCTCCGTCGGGGAATTTGACACGCCCAAGGCGCTCCAGAAGAAGCCTGATGGATTGTTCAAGGGGCTTGTGGAGCACTGGCAAAACGACGGCAAGTAGAGAACGACGGTGTTTACTGACGTGGAAGACCGGCGCAAGGAACGGAGGGAGCCACGACAGTTTAGATCGGTAATGGAAAGGAGGAACTGCATCGTCTTGTTCTTTTCGGGTGGTGTGTATTTTGAGCAGTGTGCAGACGAAGACTCGATGGCCGGGAGAGCAGAAGCGGACGAGGAGTGCGACGCAAGACAAGACGTGTGCTCGGACCTGGAGGAAGCCATCTACCTGCTGACCAAGCGCGACGCGGTGGTTTACGACCGGATCTCTCTGACGTGGACGTGCTCCATTCCTGCGAGATCAACAATCGACACGCGCTTTGGCAAGGTACGTGATAGGCAATCCGACTAGCGTGTGGCTGCTAACGAGACATGAAACTCTCTTGATGAAAGGTGTTGTGTCTCGTGGGTCGTAAACATGATGGGACACTTGTTTGCTCGCATCCCGGCGGCACAGCTTATCTATCGGTAAGCGCAAGCTGTAGCTCGACCTTAACGCATTGCTAACCTCTCATCTGTGGCATTCGTCAGGGCCTCAATATCGTTGAGACGCGGGACGTACGGCTGGTTCTTGCTCTGATGTCGCCGTTAAAAAATGTACAGTAACAAAGTGTTGCTCATGTTTGGTAGGGGAATTTCGTGGATGTAGGCATGATCCAGACGGATCCCGCCGACAAGCTGCTAGCTGGAGGGAACCTTTCTGCTCAAACTCTTCAATGCAGCCTGTTGATCCCCGTAGAGGTCCGCGTGCTCGACCTGCGAGGCTGCACTGTTACTTTTGAATCAATGACGCAGCTGAGCCGAGGTCTCACGAGCAATGTAAGTTTACAAGCCTACAAAGTTCGCTTTGTGTTGACACTAAATCTTATGCTGTGCTGGATGTAGCGCTTCGTGACGACGTTGTCATTGAGTGGGAACCACTTAGCGGACGGAGATATGGCGCTCTTGGCTAGTGCACTTGTGCACAATGACTGTCTGTTGGAGCTCACGCTGAGCTACAATGCTATTGGCGAAGCTGGATCGATCTCATTAGCAAAGGCTTTGGCCACGAACTCTTGTCTGCGATTGCTCGACTTGATGCACAACCGCATTGGCAAGGAAGGGATCACGCCGTGGCTTGGAGATACCATGCGGGTCAATTATTCGCTCCGGGAGCTCAAGCTCAGTCATAACGCCATCGGAGACAAGAAGACCGTTGATCTCCTCCACTCTCTGTCGCCCAAACCACTCACAGAGGAAGAGAAGCTTAAAGCGTGCATTGCAAGTCGGCGAAGACACACGACGATGGCTGACGGTTCGGAAGTTCACGATGATAATGAGCCGTTCAACTCCACGCTGAGAACTCTTTTTTTGAGCAACACCGGGATTTCGGACGACGCTTCAACTCATCTTGCACACATGCTGAGCCACACGCGATCGCTGACGCAGTTGGACATCTCGTGCAACGACTTCACAAGCCAAGGCAACGTGGCGATTGCTCGTGGTTTGCAGCGCAACGCATCGCTGCGTTATCTAAACTACCGTGAAAACAAGCTGGACGAGTCGGCGGCTCTGGCAGTGCTGCGTGCGCTGAAAGTGCACAGTTTCGTCGAGACAGCACTTTTTCAAGACTGTTTTGGAGCTGAATCAACTGTGGGGAGCGCGTTGGCCCAACTAACGAAATCGACACGATCCCTGGCGACACTGGATCTGGTACGACGTCTGCCCGATTTTTGGTAACCTTCTTACCCTGATAATCTCTGTGGTTTTGCAGAGCCATTGCCCGTTAGAACCACCTGGGGTCGTTGAGTTCTACTACGCTCTTGCTGAGAATACAAGTCTTCGCAGTGTTGATTTGGTGAGATGCAATAGCAAACTCGATTAATGTGTGTGTTATTCCCTGACTTGGCTTGAATTGCTGCTAGAAGACTTGCTCAGGCGTCAAGTCGGACAACGCGGCAGGAATCCTGGCCAAATCGCTGCAACAGAACACCACACTGACGTTCGTCAATCTCTCGTACAACGAAATCACCTTGCGGGGATGCAAGTTGCTTCGAGATGGCGTTGCGACTCGGAGAGAGACTGCAGCTCGCCTCGTAGTATCCCTAGAGGGTAACTCGGGCGAGAAGTGCCCCACAGGCACCATTATCACGGGCGGAATGCGTCCCGTGAGGCCACCGCTAATCAACTGAAATATCCGGTCAGTTTGTGGTTGAAGGGATGCAGCTCAGGTTACAGTGCGAGCTAAGCTGCGTCGGCATTGCTCTGTAGATTAGATACAGTCATTGAAGTTGTAACCTTCCCTGTCCTCGATACCGGATCTTGGAATTACGCCAGCACTTCCCTGCAACGAAATGGCCATCGTCTTCTCGCCTAGGAAGTCGGTGCGTTGAAAGGATCCGCCGAGATGGTCGCCATTACTACACACTGGTCGGAAGAGCTGCACCTTGCGGACTCATCTGAAGGGCAACGACGTGGTGAATTACAAGCACAGGCTGGATGCGATGTCGACGGCTCGTAAAACGTAGGTGGGTGACCTCCTCGAGCAAGCGCTTGCTTGCCTGGAGAAAGGAATGATTGAGCAGCACTCTCCTCTCGAGGCTCATATCGCAAGGTAGGAGCCTCGCTCAGCGTTCCTGCAGCAAACGGTTCAGTGATACAAGGTCATTTGACAGTAGGCGCCTCCGATCACGGAGAATCTCCGTCGGAGACATCCCTCGCGGTGCATCTTGCCTCGGTTCTCTAGGCACGACAGACATCATGTATCCAATGCTGGTAAACCATGGCGTAGATTTCGAGAACTCTTGAATCAAGACTTGATTCAAGAGCGAAAGGAAAGTTGTCAATAGTCTGATCTCCCACACTAGGTCTATGGTGGCTGTCGTGCTTATTCCCTCGGTACATGTACGTACACGACAGACACCATGTACTACGTAGTATCCCTTATGCCAAGCCGCCTAAGGATCCTCAACGATGGATAAATGGATTTCAAGAGCAAACGGAAGGTTGTCAATAGTGTGTTGATATTTACCTAGCTTATTTTAATATTAAAATGTACACTTGGCAGCCTAGTGATAGTCATCGTTCTAATGGTTAAGGCTTGCGGCATTCGCCGCACTCGCAGCGCGAGAAGTTACCGCACGAGAAATCGTCGAACTCGAGCGCGGACTCCTGGTTCTCGTCCGAAGTGAGGGAGGCCGAAGACGACGAGCGTTTGAAGTTGGTGGGCGAAAACGAAATGGAGGACGACTGCGACGACTTCGTTGACGAGTGCAGGTCCTTGGTGTTGCTGCAGGCCCTGCCACTGCTGGACACGAAGACTGTGAAGATCTTGCTCACGTCGTCGCGCATCCACGAGCAGCCGAGGTTGCCGTGGTTAACGAGAGACGCTTTGACCGTGTTGAGCATTCTCAGTAGCGCGACGCGCGTGGCTTCGACGCCACCAGGACAGGTCCTGCAGAACAGTGAGCCCCTGGGAAAGTGGTGCTTGATGACGTTGCCCAGCCACTTGCACTCGGCGTTGCAGCGGTGACCGAGACGCAGTGCCTTGAGCAGTCGTCGCCGCAAGTCACGGTACTCGTCGAAGCTCCGTGACAGCGTCCACGTCGCGGTCTGCTCCTTGGAGGTGTGGTAGGTCATGTGCAGCTCGTACAGCACGTTGCGCTTGCCCAGTCCGTGCCGGGTGTTACTGGTTGTGGTCATTTCCAGCGTCAAATGCTCCAGCCATGCGACCGATTCAGGCAGCGCCGAAGGAGTCGACGAGAGCAGTCGGGTCGAGGCGAACATCATGGAAAATGTACTACCGGTACAGCGCTCCGCCTTGTCGGCTTACTGGGAAATTGAGGAATGAGCTAACGCATGGCCGACGCGGCCCTGGGCCTGCGTCACGGACGATGACGAGTCATTCGGTCGCCGCCCGCCAAGGCTCGTCGATTATGCATGCACCGCCAGGCTGCTTGGCGGTCCGCGCGTGTCTTTGCATTTCCGGAGACTGCCGCGCGTCGACAGTAGGCCTAGCGATGTGCCTTGGATGAGATGAGATTTGGGCCAGTCGGGCGGGACGAACAGCTGCCAGGGTAGCATCTTCATACATGTACTGTAGCCGCTACTGTAGCGCGACGTCCGCGAAGGTGTCGCACGATACGCTGCTGTAGGTTTCCAGCCTCGGTGCTTCATGCACTGTGGATGAAAGCAAATCTCGGACGAAGAGATCTTTTGGTCGTCAACTTCGAAGCACAATCCAAGGAACCAAAGAACAGTGCTCTGAAGTTGGTGGTTGAACGACCTCCACGAGGCGATCCAAAACACCGAGGATTCCTTCCTGCGTGGAGCTGGAGGACGGCTGGATTCAAGATTCCGCTAGACGCGCTTTCCGATGGGATGGGCTTGGTGCAAAGTCACACCGCGAAGCGGTCTAGAATCGGCTTTCACGCGGAGTAAGACTTGTTGTGGTCATACATGTAGCATTTTTACGTGGCGTTCACATCTGACCAGCCAAACCCAGCGCTAACGAAGACACACGCATTCGACCGGAGGGCACGCGCTTGGCTCAAGTTCGTCCGCAGTGCTCACGGTGATTGGATTTACCAAAGCGGAGCCTAGGAAGTTCAGGTTTTGTTGTATCCGCGTGGCTGCGACAGTCGACAGGTCACGATATGAATACGCGAGTCGTATCGCGCACTCGCACGCTCAGCGAGCGCGCGTACAGTTAACGTACTCGAACAACCAGGGCATCGCAATCGAGTGTTTGCGGTGGATGTCACATCTTAACGTTTGGGCCGCTACCAGCGACCATTATGGCCAGGTATTCGGCTTCGGCAAGTCCCGGTAGCTACGTGAAGCACAGTATTCCTGCCTTGTTAACGACTTGGTAATTCGCCCTCAATGGGATCCTTCTCCGGATCGTTGGGCACATTCCAAGCATGAACAATCAGCGCACGCTTCCCTGCACCATCCCCGAGGGTCAGGCCGTCCGTGGCTCAGTGCGAGCGACAAACTCGAGCACGAGCAGACGGTGCGACGAGAGCTTATGCAGCGTTTTGAATACTTGTACATGTACACACACGTTTGTGGGCGGATTTGACGGCATGTGCAGCTTCTCATCCAGACGAAATGAAGGCTTGACCACGTTGCCCAGCGCTTCACGATAAAACCCAGTGCTGAAGCTCTCTGGTGCGGTGGTCAACCAAGTAGACCCCGCACCGATTGCAATTTTTTTTTTTTAAATTGTGGTAAACCAAGCCGAAGTTGCAGCGATTTCATAGTTTGTCCGTTGCTGAAGTCGGCTCGACATGCTGGTATGCTCGTTCTGCAACCAATTCTGATCGTGTTCACCTCGAATAACACGGCCATCCATCCTTCTGTATCATAGCCGCTCGACTAGAACACCCTCAACTTCAAATTCGCAAAGCGAACAAGACAAATGATACGATTCGATGCCCGATCCATGCTTTTCCGGGGTGGAAAAGCGACGGAAGATGGCGCAAGTAGCGACCGATTTTTTCTCATAAATTCGATCAAGCCGGAAGCGTGAACACCCGGCGAACGCTTCCCTGCACCATCGGTTTGGCGATATTTAGTTCAGGTCGTCAGTATTTCTTAGAATTGAAGCACCACAGCAACTCGAGAAGTACGACATCGTTTTGGAATCTCGGAACTTGGCATCCAAAATCGTTTCTTTCTAGTTCAACCTCTGCTTTTTCTTCCTTCCATTCCGGTATTCCCGTTTTAAGTATTCTTGCTCAAGCTGCCGGAGTCGATCAAGTGCAGCAACAGCAGTGGGTCTTCTCGACGGATCGTCATGCATCAGCAGCTCTAGGAACTGCGTCCTCTCCCTCCCGGTGTCGTACCAGCTCCCGTACACATCTCCGCGCGTTTGTATCAACAGCCCAACAGACCATACGTCCACAGCAGTGGTGTGACTACCATCGCGGAAGATCTCGGGCGCGTGCTCGGCTCGACTCAAACGCTGTCCACTGGGTGAAAACGGGACTGTGCGCTGCGTCCTTAAAATCTATGAGAAACCACGAGTTATGGCCATCCTGAGTCTTGATAACATTCGGCCATCGAACATCTCGATGCATCCACGAAACAGCGTGCAGCTTCACCAACGCTTGCAATACATCGCCTAACGCGTGGAATAGCTCAACAAGAGTTGCTGGTCTTGTTTCTTGGCCACGTGGCTTGAAGATTAATTGCCTTGCATTGTGGCTGGCATGATCCAGACGATCAACGTTCGGGATGGCGTGCTCTTCCAACACCTTATACACCGCTTCAACGTGGTCCTTTGCTCGTCGACATCGCACTTCTGGAAAGCACTTGACAACACGGATGGCTCGAGAAATATTCGGGTCCCTTGAGCTCCAATTATCATCCCGGGCGTTGTCTGGGCACAAACTCGCAAGGCTCCGTAATAATCGCGCGACGTTCAGAATTGCCAGCAGCAAACGAAAACATTATTCCAAACGTCGGAGATCATACACTCCCAACACCAGTGCGTCCGCGCCATCGTGCGAGCGAATGATAACATACAGTCCGATTTTATAGCCCACAGCTGCGTATCCGAACGAATACGGAGCGTCACCGTAGCTTATCGATTAACTCTCGCCGCGGCATCTCCATCTGCTCCCCAGGACCCCTTTCCTGACCGCGAAAGACACACACAGAATCCACAATGAACAGGTAGTCGGGACGCTTTGGTCCTGTTCCACTTGAACTTCGGTTTCGATCGCTCTTGCCGATGCCGACGAAGTCCAATACGTGGCGGATCGTAGCGTCCCAAAACGCTAGATGAACGAATACGCTGTGACGCCAGGATCCACGGGTTGAACCACACGATATCCAATCTGGTTCAACAACTCCACACAGGGCTCCGCGTTTGCGACTCGAAACATCTTCGCCGTCAGCTCAGGAGATGGGATGTTCATCTTGGCCATTCAGTGGTCTCGATTTCCCTCGTGAAGAGTGATCTTCACTGGTAGCTCGTGTTGAATGAATGCGACCAGCTCTCCCGTACGAGGTAAATTATGCGGTGCTATCTGGCTTGTGCGAAACGCGCTCGACCATTGGCTGTCCAGCCTTGGTCAACTAGCGGTATCGAGTGCGCTAGACCCACCGCAATTTGCGCAGCTTCTGGGAGTTTAACAAGCACGTGGATTTCTTCTTCTCCGGGTCGGAAAGCTGGACCAAGCAGCTCCGCCTTCGTGAGCTCCCACGACGAACACATTTGCACGTACTGCGTGTCGACATCTCTTTGCAAAAGAGCATCCAAATGATCGTCTTCCTTCAGCCACTTGGTGTCCTCCAGCGCAACTTCACCTTCGCCATGTTCTCGCAGAAGTTCAAGTATTGTACTACATGTGCATAGGATTTAGGCTGGCCAATGAGCGACAAGCCTAAGATGAGACGAGACGCTCGCAGGTTAGGATTGATCAGCGCGACCCGCAAGAGCTAATGCGGAGTTTGAATGTGCAGCTTCTCATCCCGACGCAGTGATGCTCTATCACGTTGCTCTCGCGCTGCAGGATATCGTTCAGTTCCATTTCCAAGCAAGCAGTACTTGAGCTCTCTGCATGGTGACGTCGCATTACAATTGTGGTAAACCGAGTCAAAGTTGCAGCGATTGCTGCTTGGGACCAAGAACCACGAATGACGTCCGCCACGGTCACTATTTTTGAGTGTCTTGTCCGTTGCTGAAGTCACTTTTAGTGTTGTGTCAAGCAAGACGCCTCGATACTGAATGGCGCCGAAGAAGAAGACCAAGGGCAAGAGCAAGAGCAAAGCCAGCTCCGGTGGAGGCGATGCAGGGGACGCCGGTGGTGAGGGAAGCTCCGTACGTTACGTTAGGTGATCCATTAGTTGTGGCACTTTCGGGTATGCTCCTTATCGTGTGCTTCCGTCTCGAAAGATGTTCGACAGCGCTCCCCCTATAATCGTTGAGGCTGATCCCATCCACTACGTGACGCTGGACATGCGGGTATGCTCGTTCTGGTAACCATTGCTGGTCTTGTTCATCTCGAATAACGTGGCTATCCACGCTTCTGTATCCTAGCTGCTCAACTGGAGCTACCTCAACTTCAGATTCCGCACAAAGACCTCCACTCGATTGTTCGCGATCAAGGTACGCGTCTATCCTCCACAGATGTTCCAGAGTAATTCTGAACGCGTTTTGGTAACCAGCAACAAATTCAGAAGCAGCATGGTCCGATCACCGATCTCAAGATCTGTAAAGGTCACTTCGCCGAGGCTAATGAGTTGAAGCACGACATGATGACGCTGGCGGAGTACGGGATTGAAGGTGCCCCTCAAGGCGAACCTGAAGCGGTAGGCTTGAATCAACCTACACGAGGAAACAGGCGTCTGTGAACCTTACGAATTGTGCTCATTATCCACAGGTTTGCTTGATACACTACGACTTCAAACCACAGCAGCACGACAACCCGTTGCTTCTTGCCACGGAGCAAAACTGATCCTGACGTCTAGAACGCAAAACCAATGCAGATTCCTCTTTTCCTCTATGTCAGCTTCTCGAGCGCAGCACTGATGATCTTGATCGCCTCAGCCACTACCTTCTTGTCCGCCTGTGAGCCCATGTGGCCCAGACGCAGCACTTTGCCCTTCAGAGGGCCGTACGATCCGCCCACAAGCAGCTTCTGCGCACGAAGCTCCTTCTCCAATTCCACCCAGTCACAGCCATCTGGCAGCTCGATAGCGGTCACCGTAGGAGACGCTGCGCTCTCCTCGCCGTACAGTTTGAGTCCCAGCGTCTCCTGTACCTCACGACGCGCGAACGCGCTCACCTCAGCGTGTCGACGCACCGCGGCTTCTATTCCTCCCTCCTTCTTGACGTTGTCACAGGCAACCAGAGCAGCGCGGATGGCCTGCCAGTTGTGCGTGTACGGCAGCAGTCGTGGCTCCTGCAGAGCCGCGCGGTAGAACGGCTGTAGCGCGTCGTAGCCGACGTACTTGACCTCATTAATGCGCTTCCAAGCCTTCTCGCTCACTGTCGTGAAGGCCAGCGCCGGAGGACCCGAGAGCGCCTTGTGAGGACCCAAGAGCCCCAAGTCGATCTTCCACGCGTCCACGTTGAGCGGCGCTCCGCCCGCACTGGACACGAAGTCGACGAGGAAGAGGCCGTCCGTCGTATGGTTGACCACCGTCTCCCCCACGCCTTCGAGGTTGTTCAACAGACCACTGGGCGTCTCGCAGTGCACGGCAGTCACCAGCTTGGGGTCGGAACGTCGGATCTCGGCACACAGAGCTTCCACGTCGATGCTCTTCCGCCAGTCGCCCTTGACTACACGGACGTCGGCGCCCAAGGCTTTGGCCATGTCTGCGAAGCCCTCGCCGAAGAGGCCGTTGGCTGCACAGACCACCACATCACCAGGCTTGACGGTGCTCTTGAGAGCGCCCCAAAGGGCCAGCATGGCCTCCCCCGACTGGATGGCCACACTGCATCTCTCAGCGTGTAGGAACTGCTGCAGGTCCCGCTCCAAAGCCAGGTAGTCGTCCCAGAAGGACGGGTCCAGGTCCGAGGATCCGCAAGCTTGGTCAAGAGCTTCCAGCACGTTGGGAAGCATCTGCGACGGCCCGGGCACGAGCTCCAGCATGTCGGACGAGTGTGTCATAGTTGGCCGTTACTGGTCAAGTGCGTGGCGGACGTGTTCGTATCGGAGACTGTGGGATGAGTGCCCGTTATCACTGATTGGACGAAAAGGGGGTATCAGAATTATCAGGTGTGGGGTCGATTGGAAAGACAATGTGTCCTCGTGAACGACTGCTACACCATTACCAGGTTACTTGAAACAACGAAGTTGGATTAATAAACTAACGTGATTGTTCGCACTTTCTAGCTCAGCCCATTGACCTCGCCTTCAAGGGCCAAGCAGCAGGCACAACTTCGAACTTCAAGCACTTGGCTATTTTTTTCCGGTCGTAAAATGCTGCAGAGCAATTTTTGCTGCATTCGCATTCATCAACAATCAAGTCCCAAGACGAAGAACAAACCTAGAACGGAAGCTTGGTGCTATGCCAAGCTATGTATGCCGCCTGGATGACGGCCAAAACGTCAGGCGCTGCCGGAAGTTGGACTGGTGAGGGCCTTCGAGCGCAACAAGATTCATGATGGGTAATAATACTTGAACTATATGTTGAGCATGAACCGTGAGCGAATGTGTTGAGAAACCACAAAACAACGACAGTTTGTTGGTACCGCGTTTGAAGATAAACTTTCGGCGTTCTCGACAATACCAACTCAATTGTCTCGATGCTCAACCAGTTTTGGATCAGATTATCAGCTATCTTCATTAAAAAGCGCCATCTACTTGCGATGGAAGAAAACTTTATCAAGCACGAACAGCGTTAAGACCAGACCATTTTTCGTGTACGGATTTTAGCACAATTTTCGGTGCTTTGAATTCATCCATTAGAGTCGTCCATCTTGTACTGCGCAGGCTGAATAAATCTTGATCGAAAGCTCGTCGTGAGATGATACCATCGCTCTCGGTTATTCAGCCCATCATCAAACTTCGGTTGGGCTGCAACATATCTGTGAAGCTTCTCCTCAAGCTTCAAGTCCGTCCATACCGGGATGCAGTCTGTTCGTGTTCAAGTCGAGGTGACCACCACCAAGTACGTAAGGGGTTAGAGAACCACCTTTGAGTTGTCTTTTGTTGACGGTCCACCTTCGAAACCAATACTAGGATTGCAAAACCACTTCAACTTATGTTGCAGGTTTCTCTGCGCCACTACCACAGATGCGGACTTTACCACCTGTAGTAGCACCAGTGGGGGCGTGAAGGTTTTAGTGGAGGCGTAAAGATTTTCGCATTAAAATATAGCAGCGACGAAAGACTGGGACGTCTCAGGTCACTCACTGGCCGCATACATCAGGACCAGCATGCAGCTCGAGTCAAAACAAAATTCGTTTCGAGGACCAATCGAAAACTCGTCACGTTTTGCAGCGACATGCGGTAGACGTAACGCGTTTGAGCCGCTGAGGCACGCCAGGCTCATGAAGATTCATATCTAAGAGAGACCTTCACCATGAGAACGAGAGCGATGGAATTTCTTGAGATGACGTCGACCTTGCTCATGTCCGCGGGAGTAAGTTGCCTCTACCAGAGATCGCATGCTACTTGGTCAACAACACGCTGATCTTCAAGCTCGTGTTGGTTCAACTACCGCACAACCGCGTGCCCTCAACAACATTGGCGTCCGCGATAGCTTCACTGCTTGAAGCCATTCGACCGAGGCAATACTTCTCACGCAGATTGAAGTCGGTTAATTTCGACCAACGATACGGATTCGTTGAAGAGGCTGGAGATTCGCCTCTAGACGGGCATTTCATGTCGGTAAAGGAAGCATTCCGACTTACGAATAACACCTGTAGTGGTGGGATCGGCATGGACGATGTCGCCGAGTTTTGAGGACGATCTTCGCGCTTTCCGATTTGGAGGACATCTCCGCGACCGACGCCGCTGTCCAGTTGAAGACGGCCTACGCGGATGGCGTTGGTAGATTGCCGTTCATCGTCGTGCGTGTCCTTGAGACCATTAAAGAAGAACTCTGGCGACGCCAAATCTTCAACACATCAAATATATTTTTGTTAGACGGCATCGTTGGGAAACCCACGAAGAATGCAATAATGGAATGTTCACTCCAACGGATCACGTTTTTGAAACCTATTCTTCGGGAAACTCCAGCTCTCTCGGGTTCCTCAGGAAGTAGGCGTCGCACAGTTTGTCCAGACGACGACTCAACGCGTAGCACCCCATTACTACACGCGCCAACGAAATGAGATCTCCACTTCTTGCTTCGAGACTGGTTGTTGCTGTCCCAGTCTCCATAACAAGGGAGTGGAATGCACTCCTGCAGGCTGCTTCTTGATTACCCTCGTCGATCTGTTGGTGCACGTGTTCGATACGCTCCCACAAGGAGTCGTACAACGCAACAGGGGAGTTATCCTGCTGATTGGTGTTGCCTTGCAATTGTGATAGCAACTTGCGCGCTGCCGCCGTCATTGACTCCACAGATTCTAGATTCACAGGATACTTCTGTGCGCTCATGTCGTCGGTCACGTGGTCAACTTGGTTGTTCGTTTTTGTGCTGGTCGACGTCTTTACGAATCTCTCCAACTCGTCAACAACAGTCGAAATTTTGAGCCGCTTCTTCGGATCCGAGACGCACATCCGAGTGACCAGATGCCACTGTTCGGCAGTGCAGATCGAAGGTTGAGATGGCATTTTACCACGAGTGACGTGATGCTTCACAGCATATGGATCCAGCATTCCCCACGGTAGACACCCGTAGGAGGGTTTTCCATCCTGTACCGCTTCCACTACTCGCAGCGCTTCCACGATGCACATGCCCAGAGAGTACACATCGGACTCGAACGTTGGCTTCACTCCCGTTTGCTCACCTTCCTTGTCCACTAAGCACTCGGGCGCCACCCAGTGCCACGCGCCTGAGATCGGTGCAGTAGCCTTACTGTCCACTGCCAGACTCAGCCCGAAATCAGTCACCTTCGCCTTCAGGTCACTTCCGACCACGACGTTGTTGCCTTTAAGGTCACCATGCACCACCTCACGCGCGTGAAGGTACTGCACGCCTAGGGCAGCCTCGTGCAACTTCGCCCACAGCTCGTCGGGGTGCTTTCGTAAGTAGCTGTCCAGTGTGCCGTGGGTGGCGTATTCACAGACGAAGAACGGCCTCCCGATGTGGCAGGCGCCGAAGAGCCGAACGACGTGCGGATGGCTGAACCCGAACCAAATGTCGGCTTCGCGGCGGAACATTTCTTGAGCCTCTGCTCGCTTGGCAACAGTCTCAGGATCTGTTGGTTTCTGGTCAACCGCTGCGTACAAACTGTCATAAGATCCGCCAGTACTGTCGGTTCTGGCTGATCCAGGCAGCAGCACTTGCTTCACCACGACGTCGGAGTCCAGCCACTTGGCTCGTCGCACGCTCCCAAAGCCACCCTCACCCAAGACGCCTCCTTCGTCGAGGAGCAACTCGTACCACGGGATAAACCACTTTGGCGTCAGCGTCGCCGCGTCTTCCACTCCTTCCGTCGCCAGTCTGCTCTCAATCGCTTCGTACGTCTTCTTCATCGTCTGAAGTTGATCTTCCGTGTACTTGTCCTCAGCGTTTTCTATCTCGGACCCCAGTGAATTCAAGAGAGTAGCCTGCTCTTCCACTGACTTTAAGCTCTGCAAAAGAAGGACAGTGTCGGCGATTCCTGATACAAAAGCCGCACCTTGTTCCCGACGCTGCTGCTGCCACGATGTCTGCTCCGTCTCTTCTGGAACTGACTCACCCAGCGTCTTCAGGAGTGCGTCAACACGTCGAGTGAAGGAGATCATGCTGGTACTTGGGGCTCGTGTGCAGCTCAGCCGCATCGCCCACGCTTCTTCAGACGTCATCTTGACGGTCTGATACAGGTCGGCGACAAGAGAGTAAAACCTGTCGAGCAGGGGGTAGCTGTGCTCCGATTCTAGAAGACGATCGCAGATGTGCTGGAGTTTGGTGAACAACTTGCCGTGCTGAGCGTTATCGTCATCGTCCATGCACTTGCGCAACTTTTGCCACTGCTCCTCGGCGCCTTTTCCCTTGTACCCCTCGAAGCAGCTTGCAGACTCGGCTTCTGGCTGGGGGGCGGTAACGGACAGCTGCTCAAGCTCGGAGATAATGGAGGTCAAACTGGACCGTCCATGAGGGTCCCAACAGCACATCCGCCACACCAATTCACGACTTTGCTGAACGAAATATGGATCATCACTACGAACAAAGACACCACGACCACAGGGATTGTAATCATTGTCGACATCGTAGGGAACACTCGCGTGTGGATCTGCATTCCAATCCATTTTGCAGTATTTTGTGCCCGTTTCATCACGTGTAGACCATGGCTGATTTCCACCCGCAGCCTCAAGGATGCACATTCCAAGCGAGTATATATCTGACTCGCGTGAAGGTGGGTTGCCTCTTACCACCTCAGGAGCCTGCCAGCGCATCGATCGAATCACAGAACGCGAATGCGTACGCGAGAATCTTAAGAGCTTTGCTCGCAGGTCACCGTGAACTACCCCACGCTCGTGTCGACTGATGTGGCGTTCCACGTCAGTCGACCCGAAAGTCGAGAGCTTCGCCATCCCGTCGTTGCCAATCAAAATGTTACTGCAACGAAGATCGCCGTGAAAGATATCACGCTCGTGCAAATATTCCAGTCCCAATGCCGCCTCGTACAGAAACTTCCACATCAGCGGCTTCATGCTGTTACCGGTAGATGAGGATGGAGACATCGTGTACTCTGCTAGCGACCCCTGACTGGCATACTCGCACACGAAGAAGTTCACGATGGACGCGGCCTGACAAACGCCGTACAGTTTCAGAACGTTGGGGTGGCGCAGCTGCTGCCACGCGCACACCTTCTGCTCGAACGTCGAATCCGCAGTATCCGGAAGGAGCAGCTTCACGGCAGCATCTGCTCCCAACCATTTCACACGAAAGTCACCCCCGATGTTTCTGTCTTCATAGAATTCGCCCAGCTCCAGCTCGGACGGCGGAATTGCAATGCTGAGTGATGTTTCCGAGGAAAGTAACTTGCCACCTGTATGCGTCGTTCTTTCATGATTGAGCTGAACGAACGGCGTCAGGATACGCACAATATCGTTGTGTCCATAGTCAGAAGCGATTCGAATTGCAGTGGTTGTGTCGTTGTTGGCCACATTCACGTCGGCGCTGCATTCTTGCACCAGAAAGCGCACGATTTCCACGCAACCACCGCTGGCGGCCAACATCAGCGCTGTCCGTCCGTCGTCGGCCTGGATGTTCACATCAGCGCTGCCTTCATTCACCATATCCCGCACAACAGTCATGTGACCACCCTGGGCGGCCCGCATCAGAGCTGTCCAGCCGTACATGTCCTGGTTGTTCACGCCGGCGCCGACTTCGTTCACCAGAAACCGCACAACGTCCACGTGGCCCCGGTAAGCGGCCCACATCAGGGCCGTAAATCCATCTTCGTCGTGGATGTTCACGTCGGCGCTGCATTCTTGCACCAGAAACCGCACGACGTTCACGTGACCACAACTGGCGGCCCTCATCAGCTCTGTCAGTCCGTCTTCGTCCTGGATGTTCACGTCGGCGCTGCATTCTTCCACGAGAAACCGCACGACGTCCACGTGGCCACCATGCGCGGCCTTCATCAGAACGGAAAAACCGTTCTCGCCCTGCATGTTCACGTTCGCGCTGCATTCGTTCACCAGAAACCGCACGACGTCCACATGATCACCTTCGGCAGCCAACGTCAGAGCTGTCCAGAAATTGCCGTCCAGCATTTTCACGTCGTCGCCACAAGCTTCCACCAGAAACCGCACAACGTCCACGTGGCCCCGGTAGGCGGCCGACATCAGGGCCGTAAATCCGTCTTTGTCCTGGATGTTCATGTCGGCGCCGCCTTCAATCACCAGAAACCGCACGACGTCCATATGACCTTCATAGGCAGCCCGCATCAGAGCTGTCCAGCCGCACATGTCCTGGTCGTTCAAACCGGCGCCGAATTCGTTCACCAGAAACCGCACAACGTCCACGTGACCCCGGTAGGAGGCCCACATCAGGGCCGTAAATCCGTCTTCGTCGTGGATGTTCACGTCGGCGGTGCATTCTCCCACCAGAAACCGCACGACGTCCACGTGACCACAACTGGCGGCCTTCATCAGAACGGAAAAACCGTTCTCGCCCTGCATGTTCACGTTCGCGCCGCATTCGTTCACCAGAAACCGCACGACGTCCACATGATCACCTTCGGCAGCCAACGTCAGAGCTGTCCAGAAATTGCCGTCCAGCATTTTCACGTCGTCGCCACAAGCTTCCACCAGAAACCGCACAACATCCACGTGGCCCCGGTAGGCGGCCCACATCAGGGCCGTAAATCCGTCTTCGTCGTGGATGTTCACGTCGGCGCTGCATTCTTCAACCAGAAACCGAGCGACCTCTAGTCGATCGTCGCGGACGGCCTCGAGGAGCTCTCTTTGCTTGTCCAACCCGCTGCCTTGCTGCACCAGCAGTCGGAGCCGCTTGAGCTCTTTTGCCTCAACGCCATCTCTGCTCTCTTCTAGCCCTTCCTCCCTTCTCTGCCCCCCACTTTCATCTATACTGGATCCTCCAACCGCGTCTCCCATCTGAAGAGATTGTTGAGAAGTGAGACTCGACTCGATCGCCGGGTGCGTGCCACGCACTCAGGCCTCTGTAAATGAGTGCATGCGTCCATTTATGTCATACATGTACTACAGTAGTACTACTGTAGTTAAGATTAGTTGAGGGCACTTTGGACTAGGCTTTCATACAAATTCCCATATGTATGCAGGTGACAGCTGTTGGGCTACCACACCAAGGGCGTGTCCACATACAAAGCAAGTCATTCCTTAAGTAAGGGTCTTGGACGGATATCAGCAGTAGAAAGAAGTTCCGCAGCCTCCCCATTGCCCGGAGACTGCTTCATATACTTCAGACTGCCCCGCAGAGCACCTTCAAGCCCCACCACAGCTCATTCACAGCGTCGAAATGCTTGCTTGCAGGATACTTTCCAGCGAGAAATGCGCGAGCGCGCGGGTCTGCGGGTTGACCATGTTGATCAACTGGAGTCTGCCGTCGTCTGCCTCGGTACAATGCTCTCTCTCTCTCGATCTACTCTGAAGTGTCGCTCGATCCAGTCGACGGGAACCTGGTCAGCAGCTAGCTGACCGGTGCATCCAGTGCATCGTATTATTGACCAATGAGAAGTCTCTATTTGCTTTGCTGTAATGTGATTGGTCAACACGGACCCTTAGATGAGGGCACTTCAATTTCCACTCATTTAAAGAGGCCTGCCGCCCACCCAGAAGCCCGGGAAACTATCACGTGCTCTCCTTTTCTCCGTCAGCGGACCTCTGACTCAGAGGTCCGCGTCTGTCAGACGGCGTCTGAGCAGTGGGCTCGAAGGACAGAAAGGACCTGAAAGCGCAGCTGTTGCGTCTCCTTCAAGTTCCAGCAAAATCGTTGCAATCTTTGAGACACAAGGCCAGCTCAACGAGAAGGAAGAGCAGCAAGCCCACCGACCTATGAGCCAGCCGAGAGGAAGACGAGCATCGTTCGGAGACCGGACTACCGGCAGTCAAGGAAAGGAGGATCGCATTGGGTGGTGGCGCCGCACGGCTTCTCCCAGTAAGACACTGGCGGACAACTGTTCGTGCATGCGTGACGTGACTTGACCTACGCCAGCACATGGTGACCACGGTGGTCCACAGGATGGTTGCAGACACCATAAGAAGCACTTGTCCTACAGGTACTTACGCTCATGTTGAGACCCGCGGAAAGGTCCACGAAAACCTGCGCCTCCATCGGTACTTGGTCGTCCTTCGGCAGCCACAGCAATAGGCCGTCGTCGGCGGTAGTGGACAAGTCGGCACGGGTAGACGCCGATCCTGGGGAGGAAATGAACCTTGTTAGAGTCACCGACTAGATTGCATAAAACGTTGTTTACTGCAACTTTCAAGCAACTTTCCAGCAACATAGAGCAACATATTCAGCAATATCACCCTGCCCTACCCCTAAACCCCCTTCAGGGTAAATGGGTAAATGTGGAGGTTTTGCAAGCCGCGCGAAGACCTCCCTTCATACGTCGACGCTAAACCTCTCTGGCGAAGCCCCGTTAGGCTTACCTTAGTCTTTCACGCTACGCGCTGCGCTTGATCTCGCCGGCCGAAGGCCGGCGACTTTGGTGGTTAGGGCACTTACGTTCGTTTTATGAAATCTAGTTGGTAATTGCAGACACTTCCGGAAGAAATATTACTTTCACAAGTAAAAATCTGACAAACACAGTACTGTAACCCATCTCCCACAATACGCACGGGATGCCCTTTTGCCTGGCTGCGCACAGCCGACCAGCGCGAGAGGGGGGGGGGGTGAGCACGCAGGGTGCCCCGAAAGGTGCGAGAGTGGTGTAGTCAACACCTACGTGTGGGAGTGGTGTAGTTGACACCGAGGTGTGGGAGTGGTGTAGTCGACACCAAATTTTGTAGTGGTGCACTTTATAGTCTTTTCTCCAGCACCCAGCACCCGAAGAAGGGCGGCCGTCAAAGAAGCGCTGCCCGGGCGTCCAGCACATAGCACAGGACCATGTTAGGCCTCCGCGCGTCGGAGCTGGCACCGCAGGTGCTCCGCGAAGGTGAAGTAATCGAGTATTACTTCCGAGCGTTCGTCGTCTGGCAACAGCAGAGGGCATCGCCGCACCATCGTCAGCCGTGTTGATGGCGGCGAGGGCGCTGACCTATGTGAACACTGGGGAGCCGATCCCGACAGAATAATGATCAAGCGGGTGGGTGACCGCTTCGGCAACCCGCTCAACGCGTTGTGGCGCAAGCTGAGGACATTCCAGTTGGTGACCGGCACGTTCGAGGCGGAAACACGGGCCAGCGCCCTCAATACAGCGCTACAGGGAGCAGTCGCAGCTGCATACGCGGCTGTACATGAAGGACATCGCGATGTATGCGAGGAGAGAGACCCCTCCGAGCAGCGCGTGCAGTTCTCCAGACGCGGAGTCAAATCTGGTCCATGCGCGGCCGTCCAGCACCCCGCCGAGCCGTCGTACCTCGCTTCCGAGCGCTGGAGAAGCATATGCCGTGCCTCGTGAGCGCTCTATAAGCGAGCAAATTTTGCGCTAGCTCTTCTCTGAGGCAGATAATCGACTTAGTATCGACTGGGGAGGAGAGCGGGGCTGCTATCTTGTGCTGAATCGCCGCGTCCAAGCGAAGCAGAGGTCGCAGCCTACGTCCAGGCAACCCACAACCGCCACGCCCGCGCCAAGATTCACCACCAAGCCAAGAAGAAGAGGGCGCAGTAGCAGGTGCCCAGGTCGAGGAAGCGACGGCACCTGGCCAAGTGCGCCATGACCAAGCGTGGCAGCGCCATCTACCACGCCAAAACTCTCAAAGCTGCTATATTCAAGAATCTACAGAAGAGTCCAGAGGTGCAGGACGCACCTGGAGAACTTGCACGCCCGACGCACTACGTATCCTGATCCTGCACAGAAGGCGAGTCGCACTCAGTGCCGGACGGTACCGTGGCCGGCCGAGATCGACGAAATTAATCCGCAACGGGGTGAAGTTCCCCGACATCGGGAGCTTCGACCCCTGCGATTGCTTCGACGACTGCTTCTGGGACACTTGCTCTAACGTGGAACGAGGCATCCGCGTCGTTCTGCACCCCCAAGTATCGCAATCTCAGAACGAGGTGCTGCAACGCTCCGCGGACGCTAGACACACTGATGTTGTTCGACACGGGCCGTGGCGGCCTTGGAGTTTATACGACGGCGGATGTGGATGTAGGCGACGTGTTGGGCGAGTACTGCGGTGAGCTGACAGAGTTCCCTGCTGTGGTTGAAGGGCAACCGCCTCAAGCGCTGAAGCCGAACAGTGGATATACGCTGCTGTACAACGAAAGATCCGTGCAAGGGAACTACGTATACGTCGACACTCTGCGGTGCGGGTCGATAACCCGCTTCATGCCTCATTCCTGCGACCCGAACGCGGCCTTCGTGGAGCAGCAGACGCGCTGTCGCGTCAGAGTGCTCGTCAAGATGATCAAAAATGTATCGGCGGGAGCCCAGATAACAGTGCATTACGGTAACGAGCGGTGGTTCACGTGCGCGTGCGATCGGTGCTGGAATCAGCACACGGAAGAGGTAGGCGACAGCGAAGAAAAGTAGGCTGCAGAAGTGAGGAAGTTCCTCGCGCTCAGTACATGTCACCACTCCAGACCTTAAAATATGCACACACGGAGCGAGCATTCTTCGCCGTGTGTGCGTGCTGGATCAAATAATGCCGTTACGGTAAATTCATCGTACGTATTGAAGTGCAAACATGCAAGCTGATATGAACGTGGACTAACAACGCGATCGTCGCCAGATGCAGAGGTGCTGGATCACACCAAGCTCAGAGCGGGGCCAATTGCGCGGGCGTCCGAGGTCCGGCAGGACACCAACTCCGCCTCGCTTCCTCTTGCGTCTGCTGATGAGCACCTCCCTGACACTGCTGTCCACGTGAGCAGTGACCCGCAGTGCAAAATAGGACGTGGATACACGCACCGAAGGCGAACCAGTACACCATTGGCGTACGACGTCAATGGCCCACCCTTCCACCAGCTCTCCTTCGAATTTCTTCCTGGCGTAGTTCACCCCATTTGAGCCGTCACCGCGATGGTCTCTCTTCGCTGCGGTTATTCGGCGCAACGCTAACACGAGGTGCCAGCATTGATATCACCCGGATAATGCAGCAGGCTCCAGCGCGCACATAATCCAGGTCCTGGTCTTCGGTCACGCCCAGCAAGTTAATGCGAACCAACTCGGACACTCTGCGCGCGAAGGTCGGAGCCGGACACACCATAAACTCGAAAGCTCGCGCAATACTTGACTGGTCTTGACAGCACGCGCTCAGGTCCCGCAGAAGCGTTTCCATCTTGAGCAGGCGGCGCAGCGTGTAGTCGCGCTTCAACAGCGCGTTAAACGTCTACGCGGGATTGTTCGTGGACGCAAATCCACTCGGCGTGGCGAACACCTGCCACGCCGTGAAGTGCCCGGTAAGCCACTGGCCGTACATGTACTGCGCGAAAGGAACTAAGTTTTCTTCACTCATCCAGCGCTGCAAATGACACGCAGCATCTCCAGATATTGCGTGTGGCTTTGAGTGAAGTGTAGGTTATATAATAACTCTCGTAGAACCCGTGCATGAGCACCCAAGGAAAGTAGCTTGACCCGCTCCTGGATGTGCATCATGACGTGGAAGAAGCACATCAGGAAGCGGTAATTCGGGTTGTCCCCGAAAACCACAGCGAGGGCATTGCACTGAGCTCTCTCCGCATCAGCCATCGCGTAGTTCACAGGTAGATTTTTGTCTGTGACTAACAAGTAGACCCGTCGGAGTGACAGCAGGGCCGCCTGGAACATCGGCTGCGTCTCCTGGGAGATCACGAAGAGGGCGACCAAGTGGAACCTCTGCAAGCGGTCCGACACGCCTACCACCAGTGAGGGATAGTCGCATTGGTTCATCTTGTCTGTCCCGTCCAGGTGGAGGATGAAACTCTTGGGCGGTACGGTCAACCGCAACATGAGGGCCTTTGTCGAGATGCCGACCAAGAACGGCCTCTTGTCGGAGCCGTTGCCGACAATGGGCTTGCCGAGGTTGTCCATTTGCCAGGCGAACGCGAACGGCTGGGCAATGGCTTCGAACCTGCTGTAGGCGTGGTCCCGAATCCACGTCGTGAGCTCCTCCACGCGGTCGTGGTTCGCCATCTGCGTCCTTCCGTAATGGTTCACGATGTTCTGCACCGTTTTGAGCGCGGGTAACTTCTCCAGGGGGTGCAGAACTTGCGTGAGAGCTCGTGTCGGATGCGCATCGGCCGCAAGTCGTTATCGGCCAGCTCTCTGCAGAACGCCTTCTGCGAGAGACTCAGCTTCTTGCGACCCGGGGACGCGGCAGGGGAGCTGTCATCCCCGAACTCGAAGATGGACGCGTGCTCCGTGTCCAAGCACGCAACCATCTTCCCCCGCCACGTGCACTCCAAAGGGCTAGCCTCGCTGCAGGCTTCTGAGCTGCACTCGAGCAGGCGATAGCGCATCTTGTGCTCCGCCCCGGGGCAGACCGTGCAGGCCAGCAGGTGACTCTTATCAATGTCAAACGCCTTGAACGACGCCAACACCGCTTCCGCTTCAGTGGCGTCAACGTCGACAGCCCTCTCGCGCCAGTCCACTCGCCTGGGCATGCTCGATGCGGTGGTTTCAGGAATGTGGCCTGCATCAGCCAACGGCTGCTGTCTGCCACTTGGCTTGATGGCGGATGCTGGTTGGCCAGTTCATCCCTAGCCGCACCCGGTTTGCGCGCTTCCCGCGCCGTGCTCTCGCACTGTGCTCCAATGTGCTGACGCTCCAGGTAGTATGCTGACCAGATTCTAAGGTGCCAACGCAGACCTATTGTGCTGTAACTGCACTGTATTGTGTGTTTCATGCGTTCTCGATCCTGAGCCTCAAGGGGAGACTCTGGGCTCGGGTGCTCGAAGCTCGCGACCAGCTTGATCGCCTCCACGAAAGCGGCCGTGCGCTGCTTGGCGGGATGCTCCTGCTCGTGTTGGCCTGGGTCCGACCCAGCACACGCTGCTGCTGCTCGTAGCAGCTTCTGCGACATCTTTCAGAGTCGTTTTCCGCTGCTTTGTCAGCAACGTATTTGCTGACTAGCGACGATGCCTCTGCGCTGGGGGAATGTCCAATTTAGTTGAACCACGTTGACTGACAGTTTCATTGGATCGTGGTGCAACAACCGAAAATATATCGAGGTACATTTTGTCTTGATGATGTCTTCATGAGTCTTGATGGGGTAACATTTAGTTTATGTGCTCAACCAAATCTTGTGATAATTCCGACATGACGTCAGCACCGTGAATTACTGACAAGGCGAAGAAATATATGTAGTATAGGAGACAGTGCTATAAGCGCATCCCTATGAACTATGGACTAATCAGACGCGATACTGATATTGTGTGCGCTATACAGATGGCTGAGCTTGATAATTGTTTTCATAAAAGGATACAATCATAGCAGACAGGTAAATGTCGAATTTTGTTTTCGTGCCCCCCCCGAAAGAAACTAACTCAAAACCATCAAGTCCCATTTTTTGGTTTACTTTCGGTTTACTTTGCCCTGAACCGAAGTATTACCAAAATTGAACCCAGTACAGCACGCAACTACTCGACAACAGTGAAATGGCTCTGGGGATCAATAACCTTCCGCAGAAACTGAACGCGTACGTAGCTACCACATCGTACACAAAAAAGTGTCACTCCAGTAATCATTCCACAAGCTGGGTGTATCGCAAAAAAAAAAAGCTCGAGAACCGCCAAGCACCACAGCCTTGAGGAACTCCCAACTCGCATTGAATTTCAACAATTTTCGCACTATCACGGAGCTTGGTCGACCAGCGTGCGGTCGAGGCCTTGCATCTCCCACACGCTGGTGCTCGGTCATCGGCTCAGCAAGTGCCGTGTGCCCAGCGAGTACTATATCAGCATATCGGGCGCTAAAATACTGTTCTTGGGCAGGCGTTAGTTTCTTCCCTCGAGGTCGCATGAGCTGGCGCACTGGCGGAAGACGCGATATAACAGACTAATCGTGTACCGCGCGACCTTCACTTCGTATCTGGACGTGTTTAGCTCCGGCTTGCTGCTGCAGCGACAGCGTCGGGATCGCGCGCTCACGGGCCATTCGCTGTGTGCCGTTCCCAATAGGGATGAAGCACTTCAACAGGGGGCTGAGACAATATTCGTACTAGCACTGTCAGATATACTAGTAGAGCACAGGAGGAGGAGCAGACACATATGGCGTACTGTGATGAGGTGCTCAGAAATTTTCTGGGAACCCCATCAGTCAGCTGTCCGCAGCCGCCTCCCAGACCAGAGCTAGTCTCTTGCCGACGGTATCGAGGCTGAGACCGACGCCCGACCGCTGATCTGGAGCTTCACTACGACTGGGTCGACGTTACCGTCGTTCGCGAAGGTGTCGCGGTCAAAGCCCCAGGAGATCGGCTCAGGTCCCGGACCCCAGCAAGTTTGTCCGGAAGCGGAGTCTACCGAGATGCTGAAAGTTGTTCGCCAGTGGACGTGGAGCCCGTGTATGAAGTGGGGTTCGGATCAAGTCCCAGACTCCGGATCACAGTCCCGGATCCCAGATCCCAGGTCCCGGACATTTCCCCGGATCAACTATGGGAAGAGTCGCCTTGAAGAGACGGTTGGTGGGTGCAACTCAGGTGATGTGCCCCACAGAAGTTCAATTGCCTCCCCAAGGATCAGCCAATGAAGAGCCTGGATTCGCCAGTGACGCGCCCGAGCTGGAACTCGCGCCTGGTCGCAGCGGGTTGCTTCTCCATTTTAGCCAATCATCATCCGGCTTTATATCAAGCGCACGCCCGAAGATCGCCCAAGCCAACCACTTCGCGACCGATCTTCGCCCAAGTTCAACGTGTAGCCATAGCCAGTAGAGCGCACGCCCTTGCTAGAAGGTCTTTACGTATTTGCATGTGTAAGATTTCAATCAGAGTTCAATTTGCCCCGAAGGACGCAAGCGAGCGCGGCCCGATCGCATTTGAGTGCAAGCCGCGTAAGGACCAAGCTTCCCGACAGTGTAGACAAGTTCTCCGAATAAATTTAGCTCCACTTAACCAAGTCTTCCGTGTTTCGACGTGGTGGATTTCGTTATTCCATATCCCCACCTCTGGTCTTCGGCTTTGCCTGGCGACGCAGTGGTGCTTCATATCATCGGGACGAAGGCGATCGTCCCTGAGGTTTCGGCAGAACACCTCCCTGCGTTATATGGTTCCCGGGAGTTGTTGGTTTCGCGAGGTCCCGGATAATTGTCCCGGACTCGTATCGCTCGCCTGAAAAGGCGTGGTGCGCGGAAGTCCCAGCGTGTGGCGAGTGCGTTGGATACACGGCAGGCCTATCCCAGGTCAACAACTCGCATGATGTCCCAGAGTGTAGTGCGAGTGCTTTGGATTAAGACAAGACTCGAGATCCGAGTCATTAACTCCTGGCCCCTCTTGGATCTGAGGAGCGAGTGAAGATCCATGGACGCGGTTCTCAGCCGGAACCGTAGAAGAGAAAGAAGAGGTCGGTACGGGGTTCTTAGCCGGAACCACCTGAGAAGAAGGAGAGGCTGCCAAGGTCGACTGTCCGAGACCTGAGACGAAGAGGACAACTGTTGGTGTGGAGAGTAGCGTGTATATCAAGAAAACCCCGGGGCATTTCGGGCAAGAGAGAGAAGTTGCACGCGCGCAAGTCCGGGGCCTGCCGAGCAAGGGCGGGCAGCTCCGACTTGGCTACATCTTGATCAGAGACACATTTTCTGGGAGCGGGGGCAGTTGGTGTGGCCGACTTACGTCTGGGCCCACAGCGTAGCCCAAGGAAGAACCTAATGAAAGGGATCACAAGGAGAGAGGTGCATACACACGCCCTCTTGACCCGGACTTAGTTCGAGCCGAGTGACGACCCCAGTACAGTTCAAGCCCAAAGTCGTGTTTCCCGGAAATCTGCAAGGCACCTCGCCACAGTACCATTAGAGCAGCAGGAGCTGGTGAGGCTGCCGGGTGATGGGAAGAGAGGTGGGATTTTAGACTGGGTGCCAGGAGGGGAGAGGGCAACCACTCAACGGGAATGTCTAAATTGCGCTCCCAGCCCGAGGTCATATATTACATATCGCAGCTGCATGATAATGTTACCACAAATGTACTCGAGCAAGCCACTACAGCCATCATTCGAGAGAGATTTTCAAACCTTCAATGAGATCATTGTATGATAAATGGACGATGGTCGTCCGTCCAGAAGGACGACTGTATGTATGTAAACTAGCCTGAGTGCAAGAGCAACTTGAAAGAAGAATCGTCAACTGCCTTACATGTAGTCGGGGCTAGATCAGGATAAGCGTTCGTATTAATAACATGTATCTGCGTCCTAGAGGTATTAGATATAAGAGACCCATGATACGATACTTGTATCAATATCAATAATACAGGTAACACGGGATGATGAATGATACCCCCAAAAGACCGCAAATATGAACCCCTGCTGCAGTGGACTTCTGCCTTCAGATTTCTTAAAAATATGATTAGAATTAATGATATAGATGCGTAAGGTATAGTCAGCAACTTGGGCGTATCAAGTTCAGCATCTAAATATATGATATCAGTTATTTTAATCAGTTTACGATGGGCTATGACTTCTAGCGCGGCGGAATGGTACATCGATCTCTTTCAAGTGCCCTTGAAGATGTCATCCTGCGAAGCAACCTTAGATGACTACATGGACAGGATCTTTAGACCAATTGGACCGTTTCCGGAATGAGCAAAATTCTGGAAGTGGGTGTCTTATCTTACAGGAAACGCCTGCTAAATAACAAACACATTTTGAAAAAAACATATTTTTGATGTTTTTAACACTAGATTTGCGAGCCAAGGTCAACAGGATTAGCGAATCTCGCAACTAGTCTAAATATTATGAAACGCGCGAAAGCGAAATCTATCGAACTGATAGTGTCAGTCGATTGCTCTGTATAATACGAGTCGATAGCACTATCACGCAATGAGATGTCATCCACACGCATAGGTATGGACATTTCAAAATGGCATCTCGACCCTCAGAGTCAGAAGTGGTCACTGATTTTTCATAATTAAAACCTTGAAATAGCAAATAAATGCAATTTGACAGGACTACGATACAGTCGCCTGATGGGGGGCCAGCTGGTGCCTCCTAAATTTAGAGATGAGCTATTAATTGGCGAATCACCATCTCGCACTCTCTTTTTTGTCCAGTCACACGTTTTATAAATAAATGTTGAAAAGTCTGGCTGTGTAACTAACTTACAAATCCGGGTGAATGTGCACTTCGGTGAAAGGTTAAAAGGTGCACCAATTATAAACTCTGCTGGCGGTGCAACTTTTGGTGAATGGATTTAAGTTGCACGAATGACAAACTTTTGGAAGTACGCTGCTACTACAGAAAGTAGTGGTATATCTTCGGTGACTTTTGGTATACTTTCTGTATGTATCTCTACGTACATAAACTGGGCAGCAGCTCGGGGATGGGTGGCCTCAAACCGCAAGATTCAACCAAATGGCCATTTCGATTCCTCACCGCCTGCCATCCCCCCGTTCTTTCAGCGCCTCCAGGAGGCTCTCCGTGCATAGAGCTTTATGATGAGGCCCTTCACGCCTCCATTGAACTTGTTTCGGCGGAGTTAGAGGTTTTTGGCCCCGAGCACGCCCGACATTCAGGATGTGAGGGCCATGCCATCCATCCTGAACGTACCGTGAAATGTCAAATAATGTCCGTCTACTTTCTGTGGGAGTAGCATCGTCCAAACTTTGTAGGCCCGCTAACACAGTCCTTCGAATTCTTCGAACTGCGAATTAATCCCTGTTGGGTTGTACGTAATACTTCGTATCACTACCAGGATTAAAGCTGGCATATAATAGAAAATATATTATCTTTTATGTGTCAAGCTTAGGTACGGACAACGACATACAAAGCCGGCAGACTAAAAAACCCAGCATTAATCAAATGCACAGACGGGTCTCTATATAAAGTAAAACATATATTAGCCAATTAAAAGTGACAACGAACATTTAAATAGCAAATCACAGCTCACAAAATTGAGTGGACGGCACAAAAGCCACCACTGGCGGGACAAAACTGAGGAGCACTTCCTCAATGGCGCGCAAGCAGCAGCGCTACACCATTCGGGAGAAGGGAGAAGGCGCGCTGCTCGCCACTCAAGTCGGTGTGGATGAGGCAGCGCGCCAGCTTCAGCGACCTCGGGGTACAGTATTCGGCTGGTGGAAGCAGGCGAGCGAGCTGCTCACCTATCAGGGCAACGCTAGGTCGCCAACACTTAAGGGGCAGGGACGCAAGGAAATATTTCCAAGCGTCCCAGCCCTCGTGACGTTTCTGAAGGACACACGCAGAGAGGAGAAAGTAATTTACTGATTTTATCTGTTTATATTGATTTTAGACTGACTTTTATTGCGTTTTTTATGCTGTTTAGGCCCTTTGTACTCATTCAATGATCGACTTCATGTGGGTGCAGGAGCACGAGTGGTGTGCGACCTACATGACGAATAACAAGTGCCCCGAGCAGGCCAAAGAGTGAATGTGCCAGCGTATATGCAAGCGGTAAAGTCCCATTTTGATCTAATGTTAAGTTTTAATGGATTACATTTTGTTTTTAACCAATTTTTCACTTTAAGCTATGTCTTTTCAGCTCAAAAAACACAAGAAACCAACGTGCGGACGGTGGAGCTGCTGGAAAAGTGTGCTGAGTTCTGTGTGGAGTTTTGGGGCAAGTACAGTTCATGGTGTCCGACGAAGATTTACAACACGGATGAAACGGGTATCGACTTTGACATGCCCCCGGCACGCTTTTGGGCTCTTAAAGGCCGCAAGGACTCCGCTCGCATTGTCAAGATGACCAAGCACGCCGGCAGAATGACTGCAGTTCTCACCAGAGGTCGGAAAAAAATAGTGCAATTCAATAAATATTTGATTTTTCCACTAGAAATATTTATTATTGGAAGGTTCGTTTCCCAATACAATTTGATGTTGTGCTCAATATTGACAATAAATATAGGAAAAGTAGCGGAGGACAGACACGAACTTTCGTCGCGGGAAAAGCGCGATGACATCACAAATTGCTGTTGTGACACTACATATACGTCACTCAGAACTACTGGTTCTCCGAGACTCGCTGAGAGTTTCGCTGGGCATACCGGAGTGTCCATCCGGTTCATTATCGAACTTCCCCAACCATGGTCTCCAACAAGCAACTCACCGGATTTTTTTTCGCCCCGCTTGGACATGGCCTCTTTCGCTGCAACCTGTGCGGACACAATCGCAAGCAAGTGCCTGGGTCTGGCTACTCCAATCTTCTGGCTCATCTGGCGGGGCAGCATGAAGGATTTGAGACCCAGTATGCATCCAGCGCGAGCATCTCCAGCCGGTCCCACCAGACGCTTGGATTTATCCCTGAGGATGCCAGCCACCTGTTCCAGTGGATTCAATGGATTATCATGCGCAATATGCCGATCCACGAAGTCGAAGATGAACTTACTCGGGTTATCAGCAAGCTCCAACCGGTCACGGTGTAGGCGGTCAAGAAGTGCATGGAAGGGATCGCCATCAAGATCGGAAAGAAGCTGGGAGTTGAGCTTGGCGAACTCTTCGGTCTGATGTTCGACGGCTGGTCCTACGTGGCGCTATTTGCTGTCTACGAAGCAGGTAGAGAGCTCCGTGTACCGCTCATCGGCTTGTCGCCTTTAGTAGATGGCACTCAGACAGCAGATGCTCACGTGCAGCTGTTTGAGAGCGTTCTTGACGTGTACAACAAGACCAAGGCGATGGTGGGGTTTCTGGTGGGAGATAACTGCAGCACGAACCGGGCGATTGCAGACAAGATGAACATTCCTCCGGTGGGTTGCGCCAGCCATCGCTTCAACCTGGCTGTGAACAAGTTTCTTGGGCCATACGAGGAGCTGCTGTCCGACGTCAACGATCTGATGGTGGCCTTGCGACAGGAAAACAACTTTGCCGAGCTGAAGAAACACACTGAGCTTCTCCCGGTCAAGCGCAACGTCACGAGGTGGTCTTCGACGTTCACAATGGTGGAGCGCTACATCCGTATCCGCTTAGACATCAAGAAGGTGGAGGCAGTCGAGGAGTTGGTGCCAACAGGAGGGAAGCACAGGAAGCTGGTCGCTTTGTTCGAGCATCTCAAGAAGTTCGAGAGCATTACCAAGCGTCTGCAGCGAGATGACACTAGCATGGACGATTGCGGCTCATGTTCGACGCGCTGATCGCTGACTATCCGGTGATGGCAGAACATCTCGGCGAAGATTGTCCACACCCCTTCATTCGAGTGTGGGGTTGTCAAGACCATCACGGTGCCGCGCTTTCGACGGCAAAGATGGCGGCGCTGAAGCGTTTCGTGGTTGTAGCGCCGGCTGGAAAGAAGCGCAAGGAGCGCGAGGATGACTACGCATCACTACTGCTTCAGGGCAAGACGAAGAAGGGAAAACAGCCTGCTCCGACAAGACACTATGCGCCTCTTTTCAAGATAATCCCTCCAACGTCCAACAAGGTAGAACGGCTCTTCTCCCAGTGCGAGTTGGTTTTGACGCCTCAACGGCGCTCAATGAGCCCAGCGAACTTCGAGCAGCTTGCCTTTCTCCGTGCCAATCGCGAGATGTGGATGTCATGACGGTCGTGAGTGTTAGAGAGGAGTAAAGTCTGTAGAGAATACTGCAAAACACGCCGAATTACACAGCAAAACAATATTGTTTGTTTACCGAATTTTTGCGAATGATTCACTTTGTCTTTTCGCCAACATTAATAGTAGTTCTGTAGCCCGGAGCTTCCGCTTTACAATGCGTGTATTGGCGTCCATTGATCGTGCATATTGACGGAGAAGAAGATATTCTCCCGGAGGATGTCGCCGCGGGTGGTTTTTGGATACGCTTGGTATCTGGCATCTGTACCCCAAAATATAATACAAAGGTTACCGTTTTATTTAGCCAATCAAATCGCGTAATTATTTGAGCCAATCAGATCTTGTTATAGTTATAACTTCAACTTTAACTCCTGGGCGGAAAGTTGCCACATAGCAATTGACGATGCCAAGGAAGAACCGGCGGTGTGCGCAAAGTGAGAGGCTGGCTGTGGCCAGACGCACGACCAACGCTGAAGCTGTACGCCGGGTGACGTTGTGCGAGTTGGTGGGCCACTTAACGCCATGGTGCTCACCAGCCGCACCACCGGAAATCAACTGTGGCACCTCCTCCGAGAGCGGCGGCTCTGACTTTGACGGACGCGATATTTTCACGGTCGAGTTCGTCTTTGCCAAGAAGACGAATTTCGCCAGGGAGGAGTTTTACCTGGTAGGCTGGGCCGGATTCCCGCTCCCTACGTGGCAACCTGCGGCAGAGTTGCCCCAGGATTTAATCCGAGCTGGGGACTTTATGGCCCATCGATCGCAGAGAGGACATCGCAACAGGGGTAGCTACAGGAACGCGAGGCAGAGGAAGACGAGGAAGGCGTAGATAATGATAAATATATTTAAATTGCGGCAATATTTATTATTTTTAAGCTCGGAATTGGAATATTTATTACTGCGTTCTGCAGGTGGCAATACAATAAACAATTGAATTGGCGGACCTCTGGTTCTCGCGGTGATGGTACGTTTATGCTTGTATTATCTGCCTAACTAAGATGTTCTAAATGCTTTATTGTGTTTTTTCAGGGAAAAAAATCCAATTCTCTTCATCGTTAGAGGGAAGCTCGGTGGCGACATCGAGCGCAATGAGCTGCCACACTACCCGCCAGACCACTACTACACAGTGCAGGAGAGTGCGTGGATGGACGCAGCGGGCTGGAGATTTTATGTAGGTAAATTGTTAAAACATGAAATCACTGGACCCGCAGCCCTCCTCCATGATAATTTTGACTCCCACGTTTCGGAGGAGGGTCAGCGAGTCGTCGCTGAGGAGTTGAACTCTAAAGTGGTCCCTTTCCCCCCTAATACGACGGCGGTTTGTCAACCGCTGGATGTGGGCGTGATGGGACCACTAAAAGCGAAAATTCGGTCAAAGTTTCGCGGCATTACTGGAGGCACTGCCAGTGAGAAGCGTCTCCGTGCAATTAAGTCTACAATTGCTGCTTGAGAAGAATTAGCGGAAACCATCATAATTCGTAGCTTTGAGAAAGCAATTCCTAGGTTCCCTGAGATAATGGTCTGATAATAGCACCTTTTCTTACAAATCACATCGTGTTTTTGCACAAAATCGTAGCATTACCTTCCAATCAAAACTCTGCCGGGTTATTTTGTCGTTTTGAAAGCTTGGTATTTAGTATAGAGGATATCATTAAGTGATGCCGGCTTTGTAAGTCGTTGTCTGTAAGCCGCATGACTAGGCTATATTCGGCAGATGTCCACTGACTGAACCTCATTTTGCCAACTTAAAGGGAGTGATGACTGCGTTGGACACTGCGCCACCTCAACGATTTTGCTCTCGCTCGCATCGCCATCGTCTTCTTTGTTGATACACAAGTCGTCCGATTATTCTAGGAAGTCTGCACAAACCCTGCCGAGTTCAAGGCTTGTCTATTCGCTCTGTGTTGGTTCCACGCTTTTGTACTGGGACGCCGGCGCTTCGGACAAAAAGGCTGGAGCCGAGTCAACATGGACGATCTTCCCATTGGTGCCAACATCTTGCACTTATTTGTATGTGGACAACAATGCTTCGGCTCTGTATGACTATCTTTGCTGTCTCTTTGGCGAGATTGTCTATGGTGGCCACAGCATGGAGGCTTCCACCACGAGAACCGCCGTATGCACGTGTGGCTGCGTGACTCGTTGTGCTTTCGTTTCCTCGGTTCCTACTGAAACCTGGCTGAGTGGCTAGAACCCCCCCTCGAATTCGCAACTTTCTAGCCGACAAGTGGTAAAACCAAAGTGAAGTCAAACATTGGCAGATTCGATCCGTACTTGTGCAACTCGCCCAGCTCAACACTTTCAGGGCCGCACGACCTCACTTTACGTCGCGATGTACCGCCTGATCGCAGAAATGGTCGTCAACCATGGCGTTTTCGTGGGTTGAAGGCAGCCAGATCAACGTGCACTTCTCTGTATGCTGCCGTATTATGGTTGAAGAAACCTGGGCGGTGAACTACCTCAGGGCACAGACGTTGACTTCAGACTTCATCTCTTCAGCGCTGACAGTGACGCGCAGAATATTGAGTGGATAGACCAGGCCGATCTTCGTGCCGTATTTCCTTCCGTCGACTGTCGAGAACCTCGAACTTCGCAACTCTCGGAGTTCCCAGTGAACTGGGACCACTGCCCTCGCTGCAGCAGCTGGGAGGTGATGCCCCGGGCCAATGGACTATTGAGAACCTATCTTGGCGACTTGCCTCCTGGGCGATACGTTCACACGAATCTGAAACAAACGTCAGCTACTAAGAGGAGCTGCATGGAGAAACCCTGCGTGGCTATTGTGCAGCAAGTACGCAACCTTGTTCTCTCCGAAGTTTACCCAAGCACGCCGCAAGTTCGATTGAATGTGAAAGGCGCCTCGTTAGCCACTTTGATACAGCTCTGAAGCAGGGACTAGGGGATATTCCACATATCCGAGAGCGGAGGTGGATCAGCTGTGATGAAGCATCGAAAGAGAGCAGGAGCGCCTTCAGTGACAACCTCTTCGAGCTGGCGCTCTAGGGTCGGCAACCCACCATGGCAACAAGTGGATATTGTGGAGGAGGATTCTCCCACTCTGCGTTCTCATCGCTTTAAAGCTTTGCCTGCATATGGGTCCTGATTGATCACGTTTTGTTTCAAGAATCACGCCGTTGGCGTTTCTTCCGAGTGTTTCGCCCCATTAGATCGACGCCAGGGAACAGCACAAAGAAGATTGGAATGCTCCCGTTCGTCTCCGCCTAGGCCTTCTCGTCAGGTTCATTTTGAATCGCATCTCCCGATCTTTCAAAGGTATTGGTGCTCATAAGAGCCTTCAATTTAGTCCAGATTAAAACAGGGGGGCGGAACCAGCTTTGCCTGCATCCGGAAGGAGCCGTGCTGTTGAGAAAATACTCGCCCTCAGAGTCGCTTTACGAGCCGTCTTTGAGCAAGATCTCGAAGACTTCGAAGTAGAATGTCATCCTCCAGCTTTTTCAGCTCGATCTTGCCATTGTTCAGCTCCTGAATCAGCTTTCCATGTTTGATGGCCCAGTCTTGACGTTGTTTGGACTCGACGAGTTCCAACAAGTGGTCCTCTCGACCAAGCACCGCAACAGTATAATTTACGATAATACATTTGCTTGGATCTCAGGCGGGTCGCCGATTTGGCTTTCGTTCCGGCGCCACGACGTGAAGGTGAACACTGAACCGGGGCCAGGATGGGATCGAACTCTCGCCCAACTTTTAAATCGTGAAAGCATCGTCTGACGACGGTCGTCCGTACCCATCGCCCGGAGGAAGCTTTCGATCATTTCCACGCGGCAATTTGAGCATCATTTGTCAGGATGGGTAGCGGGTTCGCTTCTTCGGAGATGGCGATGCTCTCACCTGCTGCAGCAGTGCGGAGGTACGGAACCCATTGCTAGTTGATGAGCTCATCACGGAACGGCTTCGTGAACGGCAACGTTCGAGACAGGCAGCAGCCAACGCCTGACGTTTGGGCTAACGGTGATCAAATGTCGTAGTTCATGACGATGTTGATCACCTAGGAACACAAACCAGCAGCAGCCTTGTTCGTGAAGAGGATCGTGTCCGAGTTGAAATTCTCCATCTCCAGGTACATGCGCACCTCCTTCCAGGTTTGGATAGACACCATGCCACCATTTATCACTTGTTTGAATCCCACCAGATAGTCGATGTACTCAGGAATATTACCGAGAAGTTTTGTTTTACTGCATCCCACTTTACATCCTTCACCTTACCGGTCTTGGAGACCTGTATGTTCGGATGAACGCCAGCTAACAGCACCATCGTTGCTGAAAAGCCGTCGTCGATCTCCAGCAGAAAGCTTCGACATGGTCTTCTATTCGCCCAGACCATCCTTGTTCAACGAGTCGAGAGCAGCCATAGCTTGCTCGACAGCAGGCTCAGCTTCGGCCAGATTGTCGATGGTCGACCGCTGCCTCTCGGTGACTTCGATCTGAACGATAGCACCTTTTGCAGCTTCAACACCAGCATTCTTGCTCTCCGTCTCCACATTTGCCTTCGACGACCTCAGCAATGCCTGACGAATTGGGCTTCTTCTCTTCAGCCACCTCAACAATAACCATCAGCTCAACTTCAAGCCGCGACACGGTATCATCCGTCTCCTTGAGCCTTTGAAGACCTTTCACGAAGCGATCGATAGCTGTAGCATATTCCTCCACTCTCTGGAGCAAAAGTTTATTGTACTGAACAGTTGAAGCGACTCGAGATACGACTTGGTACCCACAGATATGGAGATTGGCGACGCTTCGCCGATGCCGACGCCTCCGGGCGGTGTATACATGATGGCGTTCCGCCTGGAACAACGCTCAGCGAACATGTTTACCGAAATGATCGAGAAGGGCATGACCTTTTCAAATCCCGCGCACGATTACTCCGACTCCAGCAAGTCTCCAATCACCTTGAGTTTCTCCCGTCCAACAGGAACCAGAGCTTCCTTGGGCCACGGTTGGAACCAATCAATAACTGTGCAATTTACTATGCAGGGAATTGACGTGTTCGGTTGCGGAAGTCATCATCGATAAGTGCGAAGCACATACATGTACACGCTTTAAACCGCATGGGTAAACTTGACGACCTCCTTGCGGTCCTTCATACCAGTCACAGGTGATAGCAAGTTGACGATGTTGTCCATATCTGCCGTTGCAAACTGGTCGGAATTTCACCTGAATTCAGTAGATCGTCTAAGTAAAGGCGGAACTTTTCCTTGAGAATCTGCGAGTCTGTGAGCATGAACACTACTCCTTCATCTTTTTCATTGCGAGACAGCATTCCCACTACTGCCATGGGCATCTTGCAACCGACACCTACCAATTTTGCAGGAACTCTCTTATCGCAGAATACGAACCGTGCGAGCCACGTGCTTGACCGCGTCGTCGAGCAAATCTGTAGCTTCATGGCAGTGTTGCTCTCATTGTTTTGTACCCACACGATTGACCATGTAGGTTCATCTTGAGGTCACCCAATCTTCGTCCCCCATGATCTGATCGTACTCACTGTCGCCATCTTGTGTAAAGCATCAGAGGCCACGAGTTCTCAGCGGCGTAGTATCAACTCGTATTTCTCGATGTGAACGACGTTTTGTACTTGCATTTTCACAACCTGGTTGTATTTCTCGATATCAGCCTTGCACACGAGGCGTTTACTTTCTTGTAGTCACAGCAAAACAAACTTCTCGGTGCTGTTGAACAATCCTTCTGGAACGCAATGATACCCTAAAAAACAGTCGACAAGTGGCGCACCTTGAACTCGACGTGGAAGTTCGCTGCTGTTTTCGGGACGTACTTACGACATGAACGTGAAGGCTTCGTGCTGCCTTGATCAGTGCGTTGGAGATCCGCTAGTTACTCAGCTCATTGGCGAATCCTGAGAAGTGTCCACCCAGGAACGTCTCGTAACTGGTCGTAAGACTTCTGTTCGTTTGGCAACAGTCCGAGGATCTGTCGGCGTCTGGTCAACCTCTTCATACAAACTGTCATAAAAACTGTCACTACTGGCAGTCTTGTCTGAGCCAGGCAACAGCATTTATTTCACAACCGCGTCGGAGTCCAACCACTTTGCTCGTCACACGCTCCCAAAGCCACCAGCCCCCCCCCTCCCCCCTTCGGCAAGAATCACCTCGTACCACGGAATAAACCAGTTCTGCGGGAGTGTCGCCGCGTGTTCCACTTTTTATTGGCTTGGCAAAAATTGGAGGATCTGTCCGTGTCGGGACAATCGATGCCGATAAACTGTAACGAAATCTTGTACTTAGTGAAGTACTACTCGCAGTTTCGGGGTGTAACCACTTGCCTCGTTGCACGCTCCCAAAGGTACCCACATCCAAAGCTTCCTCGTCGAGGATCAACTGGGTCCACGGGATATACCACTGCAGCACTACATGACACTCCAGCTCGCTCGGGTTCTTGAGAAAGTAGGCGTCGCACAGCTTGTCCAGATGACGACTCAACGCGTAGCACCCCATCACTACCCGCGCCAACGAAATCAGATCTACACTGCTTGCTTCCAAACTTGCTGTTGACATCCCAGCCTCCACAACAAGGGACTGGAATGCACTCTTACAGGCTGCTTCATGATTGGCCTCGTCGATCTGTTCGCGCACGCGTTCGATGCGACCCCACAAGGAGTCGTACAACACAACAGGTAATTTATCCTGTTGATCGGTATTGCCTTGAAATTGTGATAGCAGCTTGCGCGCTGCCGCCGTCATTGAGACCACAGACTCTTGATTTACCGGATCCGCCAGTGCAGCGTTGACGTCGGTCACGTGGTCCACTTGGTTATTCGCGTTCGAGCCGGGTGACATCTTTACGAATCTCTCCAACTCGTCAACGACAGTCGAAATCTTGATCCGCTTCTTAGGATCAAAGACGCACATCCGAGTGGTCAATTTCCACTGCTCGTCTATGCAGATTGAAGGTGAAATGGTATTTTACCACGAGTAACATGATACTTCACAACAAATGGATCGAGCACTCCCCACGGTAGACACCCGTGCGAGGGTTTTCCATCCTGTACCGCTTCAACAACCCGCAGCGCTTCCACAATGCACATCCCCAAAGAGTACACATCGGACGCGAACGTTGGTTTCACTCCCGTTTGCTCGCCTTTCTTGTCAACCAAGCACTCTGGGGCCACCCAATGCCACGCGCCTGAAATCGGAGCAGTAACTTCACTGTTCACTGCCAAATTCAGACCGAAATCCGTCACTTTCGCCTTCAGGTCACTTCCGACCATGACGTTGTTGCCTTTCAGGTCACCGTGCACCACCCCACGCGCATGAAGGTACTGCACGCCTAGGGCAGCCTCGTGCAGCTTCGCCCACAGCTCGTCGGGGTGTTTCCGTAAGTAGCTGTCCAGTGTGCCGTTAGTGGCGTACTCGCAGACGAAGAAAGGTCTCCCGATGTGACAGGCACCGAAGAGCCGAACGACGTGCGGATGGCTGAACCCGAACCAAATATTGGCTTCCCGGCGGAACATTGCTTGAGCCTCTGCTCGCTTGGCAACAATATCAGGGTCTGTCGGCGTCTGGTCAACCAATGCCGACAAACTGTGACACAAGCTGTCATCACTGGCGGTTCTGTCTGAGCCAGGCAACAACACTTCCTTCACCACGACGTCGGAGTCCAGCCACTTGGCTCGTCTCACGCTCCCAAAGCCACCAGCACCCAAAACTTCCCCAAGTATCAACTCGTACCACGGAATAAACCACTCCGGCGTCAGCGTCGCGGCGTTTTCCACTCCTTCCGCCGCTAGTTTGCTCTCAATCGCTTCGTACGTCTTCTTCATCGTCTGACGTTGATCTTCCGTGTACTTGTCCTCAGCGTTTTCTATCTCGGACCCCAGTGAATTCAAGAGAGCAGCCTGCTCTTCCACTGACTTCAAGCTCTGCAAGATAAGGATAGTGTCGGCAATTCCTGATACAAAAGCCGCACCTTGTTCACGACGCTGCTGTTGCCACGATATCCCCTTTTTTTCTGGAACTGACTCACCTAGTGCCCTGAAGAGTGTATCAACACGGTGACGGAAGGAGATCATGCTGGTAGTAGCGACTCGTGTTGAGCTCAACTGCATCGCCCAAACTTCTTGGGGCGTCATCTTGACTGTCCGGTACAAATCGGTGACAAGAGAGTAAAATCTGTCGAGCAGGCGTTGGCTATGCTCCGATGCTTGAAGACGATCGCAGATGAGCTTGAGTTTGTCAAATAACTCGCTATGTTGAGTGTTATCGCTATCGTTCATGAACTCGTGCAACTTACGCCACCGCTCCTCAATGTCTTCCCCCTTGCACCCCTCGAAGCAGCTTGCAGACTCAGCTTCTGGCTGGGGGACGTCTGGACGCCCTTCAATGGACAACTGCTCAAGCTCGGAGATAATCGATGTCAAACTGGACCGTTCATGCGGGTTCTGACAGCACCGCTGCCACACCAATTCACGACTGCGCCGAACGAAATAGGGATCTTCACTACGCACAAAGGATTCGCCACAGGGATTAAAAAGACCACGTTCGTTGTAGGGAACACTCGTGTGTTCATTTGCATTCCAGTTTAATTTGAAGAAGCGTGTGTTCCTTTCATCATTGGTAGACCATGGCTGATTTCCACTTTCAGCCTCAAGAATGCACATTCCAAGCGAGTATACATCGGACTCGCGTGAAGGTGGCTTGCCTTCTAGCACCTCAGGAGACTGCCAGCGCATCGATCGAATCACAGAGTGCGGATTAGTCGCCACATCAGTTGTACCAAAATTCGAGAGCTTCGCCATCCCGTCATTGCCAATCAAAATATTACTGCAACGAAGATCGCCGTGAATGATCCCACGCGCATGCAGATATTCCAGTCCCAACGCCGCCTCGTACAGATATTTCCACATCAGCGGCTTCAGATCGCTCGATGGGGATTGCGACATCGTATACTCTGTTAGCGACCCCTGACTGGCATACTCGCACACAATTAAGGTCGTGTTGGGCGCGGCCTGACAAACGCCGTACAGTTTCAGCACGTTGGGGTGGCGCAGCTCCTGCCACGCGTGCACCTCCTGCTCGAGCGTCGAGGCCGAAGCGTCCGAAATGAACAGCTTCACGACAGCATCTGCACCCAACCACTTCACACGAAAGTCACCGCCGATGTTTCGCTCTTCATAGAATTCGCCTAACTCCACCTCGGGCGGTGCAATTTCGATGCTGCGAGATGTAGCTGAGGTCAGCGACTTGAGACGTGCATCGTTCGTACTTCGGCGCCTGGGCTGAGCGAACGGTGTAAGGAGATGCACAATTTCGTTGTGTCCGTGGTCATACGCAATTCGAATTGCAGTGTGCGCTTCGTAATTTCTTAGATTGACGCCAGCGCCGCCTTTGTTCACTAAAAATCGGACGACGTGCAGTTGATCTTGAACAGCGGCCATCATCAGCGCTGTCCATCCGCAGTTGTCCTGGATGTTCACATTGACGCCACATTCGCTCACGAGAAACCGAACGACGTCCATATGGCCCCCATCGGCAGCCTTTATCAGCGCTGTCTCTCGGTCCTCGTCCTTGATGTTCACGTCGGCGCCGCCTTCATTCACCAGCAACTGCACGATGTCCATATCACCACGCTCGGATGCCAGCATCAGCGCTGTCCATCCTTGGCAATCCTGGACGTTCACGTCGGCGCTGCACTCATTCACCAGAAACCTCAACACGTCGATGTGCCCACGATTGACGGCCTGCCATAGTGCTGTCCATCCGATCGCATCTTGGACGTTCACATCGGCGCCGCCTTCATTCACCAGCAACCGAACGGCATCCATCTGACCACTCTTGGTTGCCTTTATCAGTGCTGTCGATCCTTTGTTGTCCTGGGAGCTCACGTCGGCGCCGCATTCTTCCATTAGGAAGCGCAGAGCAGCTACGTTACCATCATGGGCGGCCTTCATCAGTGCTGTCCATCCGCCCTCGTCCCGGATGCTCACGTCGGCGCCGCATTCTTTAACAAGAAACCGCACGACGTTCATACGACCACTATCGACAGCCTGGAGCAGTGCCGTCGACCCTTTGGGTCCTGGATGCTCACGTCGGCGCCGCGTTCTGTAACCAGAAACTGCACGACGTTCATATGACCAACCATCGTTATTCTGGTCGTTCACATCGACTGCACATTCTTCCACCAGAAGCTTCACAACATCCATGTGACCACCATATACGGCCAACATCAGCGCTGTCCAACCGCCCTCGTCCTGAATATTCACATCGGCGCCGCATTCATTCACCAGGAACCGCACGACGTCCAAGTGACCAGTACGGGCGGCTAACATCAGCGCTGACAAGCCCGTTTTGTTCTTCATGTTCACATCGGCGCCACATTCATTCACCAGAACAACCTCGAGGCGATCTTTGCGGATGGCCAAAAAAACTCGTCTTGCTTAACCAACCCGCCTTGCTGCAGCAATAGCCGTAGCTGCTCGAGTTCTTCTGCCACAACGCCACCTCTGCTCTCGTCTGCCCCCTCCTCTCTCGTCAGCCCCCCACTTTCGTCTCTCCTGAACCCTCCAACAGCGTCTGCCATCTGCGTTGTCAGTTGAATAGAATATTGCGAAGTGAGACTGGATCCCATGGGAGAAAGAACCACCGTGTACAGTGGCACTTGACAACAGCATGCGTGATGATTCGCGCCGGTTCATCTGAAATTTTCCAGGACTGAAGCCGCAACCGTCCTGTCGTGCGGGGTCCGCCGAGTTGGCATGACTGTTGCACTCCCGTTGTACTCTGCAGCCCACATCCTGCTCCATCCACGCGCCCCATGCACTGCATGATGCAGCCCCGCCGTTTGCTCCTTTTCTCAACCGGTCTCAGGACGGTGTTCGTCTTCCGTGAGTCTGGAGCAGACGTCGGTGGGCACACTGAGAAGGAGAGCTCAGGTGGAGACTCGAAAGCCTGCGAGTCGCAGTGCGACCCCTTCGTTTCTTGGTCGTCTTCCAGCAGTCACTTCAACAGCAATCGGCACGTGGTGGGTGCCGACCCTGAGCCTTACGGGAGATTCTGAGCTCAGGTGCTCGAAGCTCGCGACTAGCTTAATCTCCCCCATGTGCACTACGTCGCGCTAGATGCTGGATGCTCTCGCTCGTGCTGGCCTGGGTCCGGTCCAGCACTTAGCTGCTCCACCATCTCTTGGGCATCTCGCTGTCCATCAAGGACATCGAGTCGCTCGGTTCAAGGTCCTGATCTGCTGTCTCTTCTTCCACAGCATCTCCTAGGTCTCCGGAACGGACGTCCTGGTCCCAGTGGCCACTTCCTCTGGACGCTCACAAAGCTCGTCTTCCCAGGACAACTGGATCCTAAGCGACTTCGTGACGTCGGGCTTCTTCGTGACGCTGCTGCCGCTGGCGCCGCTAACCGACGTACCCGAGGTGTCCAGGTTCATGGAGGTCGTCATCAAGAACGGCTCGGGCTGCAACAGCACCGGCATCGTATTCTTGGACATGGCGGCGTTCGGTCGCTCCGAGGAGCGAGCCCTCCTGGTGCTGGGGGGGGGTCTGCGACCGCAAGATGAGTACTCTCGCGAATGGCCATCGAAGAGGCCGAGCACATATTCCCTCATCGACCCGACGTCGTGCACCTCGCGACGCGCGAACGCGCTCACCTCGGCGTGTCGCCGCACCGCAGCTTCAATGCCTCCCTCCTTGACGTTGTCACAGGCAACCAGAGCAGCGCGGATGGCCTGCCAGTTGTGCGTGTACGGCAGCAGTCGTGGCTCCTGCAGAGCCGCGCGGTAGAACGGCTGTAGCGCGTCGTAGCCGACGTACTTGACCTCATTAATGCGCTTCCAAGCCTTCTCGCTCACTATCGTGAAGGCCAGCGCTGGGGGTCCCGACAGTGGCTTGTGAGGGCCTAACAGCCCCAAGTCGATCTTCCACGCGTCCACGTCGAGCGGCGCTCCGCCCGCACTGGAAACGAAGTCAACGAGGAAGAGGCCGTCCGTCGTGTGGTTGGCCACCGTCTCTCCTACGCCTTCGAGGTTGTTCAGCAGACCACTTGGCATCTCGCAGTGCACTGCAGTCACCAGCTTGGGGTCGGAACGCCGGATCTCAGCGCATAGAGCCTCCACGTCGATGCTCTTCCGCCAGTCGCCCTTGACCACACGGACGTCGGCGCCCAAGGCCTTCGTCATGTCTGCGAAGCCCTCGCCGAAGAGGCCATTGGCTGCAGAGACCACCACATCGACAGGTTGGATGGTGCTCTTGAGAGCGCCCCAAAGGGCCAGCATGGCCTCCCCCGACTGGATGGCCACACTGCAGCTCTCAGCGTGTAGGAACTGCTGCAGATCCTGCTCCAAAGCCAGGTAGTCGTCCCAGAAGTAAGGGTCCAGGTCCGAGGACCCGCACGCCTGGCCAAGGGCTTCTAATAGTACGTTGGAAAGCATCTGCGACGGCCCGGGCACGAGCTCCAGCATGTCGGACAAGTGTGTCATTTTCGGGTCAAGTGCGTGGTGGCCGTTAGGATGAGCGGCCTTATTGAGGAAAAAGGGAGCGAATCAGAATTATCAGGTGGAGTGTCTTGCAGCATGCAGAAATGCATGCTTACAATGCAGTGCGCAGTACAAAGGAGATCATGTCACTGCGCAGGGTGGCGCCCAGGACGTGTTGTCCACGAGTCTCACTTGGCAATAATCTGGTCGACTGTCCAAACTAGATGGGAAACGCTTTTGGAGGATGTATGAAAGGGAGAGAACAGAGGAAGGAGGAGGAGGCAGATGAAAGCAGAGATGGCGTTGTGGCAGTTGAGCTCAAGCGACTACGACTGTTGGAGCAGCGATGTTACAAGCAAGGAGACCTCCTAGAGGCCACCCGTAAAGATCACTCGAGATGGTTCGGTTTCTGGTGGAAACATGCGGCGCAGATGTGAATCAGGACGGACCGACAGCGCTAATGAAGGCTGCATATGATGGTGACCTGGACGTTGCGCCGTTTTTCGTGAAGGAGTGCGGAGTCGGCGTGAACGTCCACGATAAGGACGGGTGAACAGCACTGATGTTTGCCGCCCGCGGTGGTCACCTGGATGTTGTGTCGCTTCTGGTGAACGAATGCGGCGCCGACATGAGCATCCAGGACAACGACGGATGGACAGCGCTGGTTTGGCCGCCATTGAGGGCCACGCGGCCGTCGTACGGTTTCTGGTGAACGCAGGTGACGCCGCTGTGATCATTGAGAATCTGTTCGGATCGACTTCGCTGATGTTTGCCGCCGTTTTTGGCCACATGGACGTCATGCGCTTTCTCGTGGAAGAATGCGGCAGGATATTAATCGATCGATAGCGCTTACGCTAGCCGCTGGTGGTGGCCATGTGAACGTCGTGCGGGTTCTGGTGACCGAACGGGGCGCCGATGTGAACATCCAGAACAAGAGGGGATCGACGGCGCTGATGAAGGCCGCCCGTGATGGTCACATGGGCATCGTGCCGTTTCTGCTGAGTGAAGGCTGCGCCGACGTGAACACCCAGGGCAACAAGGGACCAACAGCGTTAATGCTGGCCGCCCAAGCTGGCCACATGGCCGTCGTGTGGTTTCTGGTAGCCGAAGGCGGCGCTGACGTCAATATTAGGAATGATGAAGCACACAGCAATTCGAATCGCTTCTGACCACGGCTACAACGACATTGTGCGTCTACAAACGTCGTTCGCCCAGCCCAACCACCAAAGTGCGGCGCATTGCGGTGACAAGTTGCTGGCCTCAGATATATCTCAGCATTGAAACTCCGCCGTCCGAGGTGGAGTTGGGCCAACTCTTTGAAGAGGGAAACATCGGCAGGGACTTTGTGTGAAGTGGTTGGGTGCAAATGCTGTCGCGAAGCTGTTCATTTCGGACGCTTCGGCCTCGATGCTCGAGCAGGAGGTGCACGCGTGGCAGGAGCTGCGCCACCCCAACGTGCTGAAACTGTACGGCGTTTGTCAGGCCGCGCCCAACACGACCTTAATTGTGTGCGAGTATGCCAGTCAGGGGTCGCTAACAGAGTATACGATGTCGCAATCCCCATCGAGCGATCTGAAGCCGCTGATGTGGAAATATCTGTACGAGGCGGCGTTGGGACTGGAATATCTGCATGCGCGTGGGATCATTCACGGCGATCTTCGTTGCAGTAACATTTTGATCGGCATTGACAAGATGGCGAAGCTCTCGAATTTCGGGTCGACTGATGTGGCGACTAATCCTCGCTCTGTGGTTCGATCGATGCGCTGGCAGTCTCCTGAGGTGCTGAAAGGCAATCTACCTTCGCGTGAGTCAGATGTATACTCACTTGAAATGTGCATTCTTGAAGCTGAAAGTGGAAAGAAGCCGTGGTCTTCCCACGATGAAGGGTACGTTCTACGCAGGAAGTCGGAGTGGAATGGAGACGCATACGCGGGTGTTCCTTACGACAAGGATGACCCTGATAATCCCTGTGGTGGCAAATACTTAATCTGTAGCAATGACCCATATTTCGTTTGGCGCAGTCGTGAATTGGTGTGGCGGATGTGCTGTAAGGACCCTTATGGACGGTCCAGTTTGACATCCATTGTCTCGGAGCTTGAGCAGCTGTCCATTGAAGAGGGTTCAGACGTCCCCCAGCCAGAAGCCGAGTCTGCAAGCTGCTTCGAGGGGTACAAGGGGGAAGACACAGAGGAGCGGTGGCACAAGTTGCTCGAGAGCATGAACGATAGCGATAACGTTGAGCACGGCAAGTTATTCGACAAGCTTCAGCACATTTGTGATCGCCTTCAAGAATCAGAGCATAGCGAACGTCTGCTTGACAGATTTTACTCTCTTGTCACCGACTTCTATCGGACAGTCAAGATGACACCGAAGAAGCTTGGGTAATGCAGCTGAGCTCCACAAGGGCCACTACTACCAGCATGATCTCCTTCGGTCGGCATGTTGACGCACTCCTGAAGGCACTGGGTGAGTCAGTACCAGAAGACAAGGAGGAGATATCGTGGCAACAGCAGCGCCGTGAACAAGGTGCGGCTTTTGTATCAGGAATTGCCGACACTGTACTCCTCTTGCAGAGCTTGAAGTCGGTGGAAGAGCAGGCTGCTCTGTTGAACTCGCTGAGATCCGAGATGGAAAACCTTGAGCACAAGTACACGGAAGAGCAACTTCGGTCGATGAAGAAGACGTACGAAGTGATTGAGAGTAAATTGGCGACGGAAGGAGTTGAAGACGTGGCGACGCTTACCCCGGAGTGGTTTATTCCGTGGTACGAGTTGATCCTTGGGGAAGTTTTGGGTGCTGGTGGCTTTGGGAGCGTTCGACGAGCCAAATGGCTGGACTCGGATGTGGTGGTGAAAGAAGTGCTGCTGCCTGGCTCAGAAAGAACCGCCAGAAGTGACAGCTTCTCTGACAGTTTGCATGCAGCGGTTAATCAGACGCCGACAGACCCTCAGACTATTGCCAAGCGAGCAGAGGCTCAAGCAATGTTCCGCCGGGAAGCTGAAATTTGGTTCGGCTTTTAGCCATCCGCACGTCGTTCGGCTCTTCGGTGCCTGCCACATCGGGAGACCTTTCTTCGTCTGTGAATACGCCACCCACGGCACACTGGTCAGCTACTTACGGCAACAGCAACACCCCGACGATCTGTGGGTGAAGTTGCACGAGGCTGCCCTAGGCGTACAGTACCTTCATGCGCGTGGGGTGGTGCACGGTGACCTGAAAGGCAACAACGTCATGGTCGGAAGTGACCTGAAGGCGAAAGTGACGGATTTCGGTCTGAATTTGGCAGTGAACAGTGAAGTTACTGCTCCGATTTCAGGCGCGTGGCATTGGGTGGCCCCAGAGTGCTTGGTTGACAAGAAAGGCGATGAATCGGGAGTGAAGCCAACGTTCGCGTCCGATGTGTACTCTCTGGGTATGTGCATCGTGGAAGCGCTGCGAGTTGTTCAAGCGGTACAGCTGGTAAGCCCTCGTACGGGTGTCTACCGTGGGGAATGCTCGATCCATTCGTTGTGAAGTATCATGTTACAAGTGGTAAAATGCCATCTCGACCCTCTATCTGCACAGATGACCAGTGGAACCTGGTTACTCGGATGTGCGTTTCGGATCCGAAGAAGCGGATCAAGATTTCGACGGTCGTTGACGAGTTGAAGAGCTTCGTAAGGACGTCGACCGGCGCGAACAAGAACAACCAAGTTGACCACATGACTGACGCCAAGCTCAAACTAAAGCACCCGGTGACTCAAGAGTCTGTGGTGTCAATGACGTCAGCAGCGCGCAAGCTGCTATCACAACTGAAAGGTAACACCAAGCAACAGGATAACTCTCCTGTTGTGTTGTACAGCTCCTTGTGGAATGGTATCGTATACGTGTGCAAACAGATCAAGGGCAACTATAAAGCATCCTGCAGGGGCGCTTTCCAGTCGCTTGTTGCGGAGGCTCGGACGTCAACAGCAAGTCTTCTGGAAACAAGGCATGAAGATCTGATCTCGTTAACGCGGGTAGTAATGAGGTGCTACGCATTGAGACGTCGTCTGGACAAGCTGTGCGATGCAAGAACCCAATCGAGAAGATTTCCCAAGCATAGCGGTCAAAGGAAGTTCAGCTGGAATGAACTCATTCCATTGGGATTGTTTTCATGAAAATATGTATTTCACGTCATTTCCCTTGAAGAGTGCTCTTTGGTTACTACTGTAGAACGCATCGTATCGGTGAACAGCGATCTTCCAGCAGCCACTGCGACGTCGTTCATTGGAGATGTCCTCGTTGTGAACGCCCCCTTCATCTGCATGAAAACGGCCGTCCGGTCAGGGTCCAAGTACGGGAAGGCTCCGCCAAACTGCATCTCCAGCATCTTGAGCGAATGCCATCTGGGACCGCTCAGCTGCAAGCTAGTTGGCGTGGTTTGTAGTATCGAAGGCCTCGAAGCAGTGCGGATATCACGGATGTCGATGCTGTGAAAGTGCTCTCAGTTGTGCTTGTGGGTACAGCAAACGTCCATCCCGTAACTTATTCACGTATTTCCATATCTTGGTTCTCAGCCGTTTTTTCTGGTTCCATTTCTCAATAAGAGATCCTAAGACCTCAAGCGTCGGCATGGCTTCTGTGTTGCTGCTGTCTGTCGCTGTGCTCGCCGCCTCCGCGTCCGCCGACCAAGCGCTCATCCTGTCCAAGTCCCCCTCCCCGCTATGGCACTCCACCGGCTCCTCCGCGGCCTTCTCTGCATCCGCAATGGCCGACCTGGCGCTCGACTCCATGGGTCTCGCTACAGGCCGCGTCTCCTCGCGCTCCGCCGCCGCCAGCCCGCTACAGGCCGACCTGTTCACGCACAGCGAAGCCTACGCTCTCCTTTTGTTGGCCGACGCTCCGCTGGCCGCGCTGGACGCCGCGCTGGGTGTCGCACAAGCTTTCCACGCTTTGTACCCGACCAGCCCCATCAACGCCAAAGTTCCGGTGGCTGTAGCCCAGCAGTTCCAGGCGAAATACCCGCATGGTGTCCGCTGTGCTGGCAGTGAAGCCCTGTGCGCTGGTGTGCAGGCTCAGACGCCCGTGGCGCCCGAGCTGGTGCAGAAGGTGCTCAATGGCAACGCCTTCTTGAGTGCCAGTGACGAGCAGGACGTGGCGTTCGCGCGCGAGCTGGCGCAGGTGTTGAAGCTCACAGCGGAGCTCAAGGAGAGCCAGGACAAGGTGCTGTACGTCGTGGGGATCTCAGGACTGCAGGGGGAGAAGAAGTTGAAAGCGCAGCAGGCTGTGGCTACCACCGTGACGGAGTTCCTGGCTCAGTTGATGAAGACGGAGAAGCTGGTGGCGGCCCAGGTGATGCAGGGACAGCTGCCCACGTCGGTGAAGCAGATGACCGCAATGGCCAGGAAGCTCGCATCGGGGCTTGATGGAGACGAGGAGGAGGAGGAGGAAGAGGAGGAGGAAGATGATGAAGAGGAGGAGGATTTGGAGGCTGAGAGTGGCAGTGTGTGGGAGGACGACGACAACTCGACCACGACGAGCAACACGACTGCGCCGGGTGCCGTGTCCATGCCCGATATCGCCGAGTACCAGATCATCCTGTGGACGTCGGTGCTGCTGGGCGTCATGCTGCTCATGGCGGTGCTGGCCATGGCCAACATGGACGCGGGCCGCGACAGTCTGCTCTACGCCAAGTTTATTGCGGACGTGAACGGACGCAAGACGAACTGAGGAGCTGTGCAGGAGCAGCAGCTGGTCATGGACGACCTTGAAATCGGATGGCCCTCCTCGGCCATGAACGAAGCAGCAGCTCGAAGCGAGTAAACCTTAATATGCATCACTTCTCTCTCTTGTCGGGCGTCGACTCTCCTGCGATTGCTGGTGTGTCGATTCCAGATCTTTTCAAGAGACTCTCCAGACTGAAAAGGCGTGATGAAGAACCATCCACGCGACGAAGGTGATCACCCAGAAGCTGGAGAGGAGGAACCAGAGGTGTCAACGCAACCAACTGCAGACGAAGGTGTGTAGCGAGACGTGGGCTTTCTGTGCTGATATCGTGTTCATCCATTGTGAGAATATGAATGCTTGAATCCCGGAAGAGCGTCGCTTAGCGGAGTTTCAAGCGAGGTGTGCGCGGGTGCGAGAGGTACGTGGAGCCCCATTAGAAACCGGCAAAAGAGGGTTTAACCATTTCTGGATCCAACAGAATACGGAGCGCGAGCTTGCAAGGCTTGCTCAACGTCGTGCAGACGTCCGAGCTCAGATCGGTATCACCGCAGCGACGATGAACCAGGTTTGCCAAAAGACACGCAACTTTTTTGCTGTTGATAGTATACCCAGCTGACAAATTGTGAGTTAGTGGAAGCAGGAGCACCAGCAAATGCTGTGCGAAGGAGACAAATCCCAGTGACGGCGAACACCCATCCGTCTCTGGCTCAGCTTAAATATAGTCAACTTTCTTGGCAATCGACGTGTATTCTCGTGTCTGTAGATCACTTTTGTTACAGAACGGTTCTGCTAGAGATGTCTTCACGACAGCAGAATGAGCTGGACGCTGCTACGCAGGAGAAGATCATCGACTTGTTTGATAATGAAGCGATCTGGGATGCCGATGACACTGACGGCTACATCCTCCAAGTCTTCCAGGAACTCGAGGCTGTTGGTGCCAACCTCGTTGCTCTCAAAGACCAGGGTTGGAACACGTTGCTTCATGTGGCCTCACTCTGGAATCGCTCCAAGATAATGGAGGAGCTTGTTCGGCGAGGTGCGCCGCTAAATGAAAAGAACAAGAACGGCCACACGCCGTTGGACTTGGCGATGCACTGGGGTCACTTTGATCTCGGACAGCAGCTCCAACACTACGGCGGCAAGCATACGTGCGAGAAGGAGCGTGATATCGCCATCTCGCAGCGAGATCTGGCGCACCAGCAACTGAAGAACTGTGAATTAGAGTACGAACACGCGATCACGTCGTTGAAACAAGCCAAGCAAGAGCGCGAGCAGTTGCGGATCGAGCGAGACCGTTTGGTGGTGCTGCGAGCTCAGGTGGTTGAAGACTGCACGTTGCTAGGCAAGCAAGTGGACGAGTTTCGAAGTGCGGTAGAGTCGCTTACAGAAGAACGGGATACACTGCAGATCCAAGCTGGACAGCTTCAGAACGAGCTGGTATGCGAGCAAACAGCCCGAAACAACGCTGTGCATAGCTGGAAAATGGCTGAGAAGGTCATCACGGAGCTGCAGCTGACGCAGGAAGAGTGTCGAGAACGAGAAGAAGAGGCGCTAAGGCTGCGAAACGAAGCTATTCAAGACCGAGACGTAGCGCGTGAACGTGCGAAGGAGGCGCAGCTCGACCAGGGAATCGCAAAGCAAAACCAGCTGGAGCTTGAGCGTGAGCGTGACCAGGCTATCGAGCGTTTGCTGTCGGGCGAGGCAGAAATCGCTCATGATAAAGAGAAATGGAGGAAAAGAATCGCCAAGACTGAGCTGGAACGCCGCAACATTCAGATCGAGATCGACCGACAGACGGAGATCTTGCGTTGCGAGAACACCAAGCTTGAGAAAACGGTGGCGACCCTCACTGTCGACAACACTAGACAGCGAGCGGACATCGAGCGGGGCCAATTGACATTCCTCGCTCTAGAAAAGCAGATCAGCCGACAGCAGCAAGAACTGGTGGCCGAGACGCAGCGTGGATCGCAGCTACACGAGCAAGTAGAGTCTCTTCTCGAGGAACGGAGACTGGAACACAAGACCTGGAGAGCTCAAATGGAAGCTAAGCTACAGCAAGAATACTCCACTGGTCTCAAGGTTATGCTGGAAGCTGCTATCACGACCTGGAGAGCTCTGCAATCGTGTCAACAGCAAATGAATACTTTCAGTGCAGCAACTGAGCCCAGTGCGGGATCACCTTCGCGCACTCCAGCGATCATGTCTGCGATTTTTCAGAAGCAGAGACCCCATTCAAGTGCTGCAAGTATCATGTCCAAGACAGGCTTTCTGCCCTTTATTCAAGAAGCATCGCCAACGGGACTGCAAGAATCAAACTCCGCTCCTGTGCTGTTCGAACCTTCTCATCTCTCGGGCGCAATAGTAGATCAACCCTCAGCAGACTTTACAGACCACGAGCAAACTATCAACAACCACCGTGCACAAGCCGAAGCCGCGCTGCAAGAGATCGTTCTTGGAGCAACGTCCGAGCAGATTGTACAGCTGTGCGTTTTCGTGCAGAGTTTCCTAAACGACATCTCTAGCTACATTTCAGCAAACCTCCAGCGTCTCAGGTTCGTTTTGTGATGTAAGTTTGAGTTTGGGTTTTGTGCTAACATTTTGTTTTGTGGCGACTCCTCGTCTTCAGGAAGCGAGCGCAAGCTCAAGAGAAGATCATCGAGCGGAAAGGTGAACTCATTCAGCGCTTCACGCATCACCGCCAAGAGAAAGTCAAACGCCAAAATGCTGCTCGATTTCGCGAGTGTTCGGTGCGACCACTTCACTAATGATCTAATGATCTTTTTGCGTGTGTGGAGCAGAACTTGGGCTGCAGAGCACAACGGAGTGTCCTATTCAGGCTAAACTCATAGATGAGAGAACCCCGTACGACTTCCCTAAGATGAACACTGGAGGCTGGCATGAATCATCGTACATGCAGTGCTTTCCCTGACTTGTACCCACCGCCTATTATGCTCGAAAAGGAGAGCGATGGCTTTGTGCGCATTGGGTGCGAGTCTCACTTGGCAATAAACTCTTCAACTGAGAACCTAACTGGAAGACGCTGTTGGAGGAGACGAAACTGGAGGCCAGGGGAGGGAGGAGGGGGCGGACGATAGGAGATATGGCTTAGAGGCAGAAGAGCTCAAGCGGCTACAACTGCTAGTGCAGCTCAGACGAAGCAGGATGGACAAGCATCGAATGCTGCAAGAGGCCATTCTCACAGAGGGCGTCGAGGCGGTTCGGTTCCTGGTGAATGAATGCGGCATCGAAGTCAACACCCAGGACCAGGACCGTGCGACAGCGCTGATCTTAGCCGTCGACAAGGGTCACATGGACATCGTGCAGGCTCTGGTGGAACAATGCGGCGCCGACGTGAACATCCAGGGCAACAACGGATGGACAGCGCTGACGTTGGCCGCCGGAAGGGGTCACATGGACGTTGTGCGGTTTCTGGTGGAAGAATGCAGCGTCGACGTCAATATCCAGACCAAGGACAGTTCGACGGTGCTGATGAAGGCCGTAGCTCAAGATCAACTGCACGTCGTCCGATTTTTAGTGAACAAAGGCGGCGCTGACGTCAATCTAAGAAATGACGAATCGCACACTGCAATTCGAATAGCCTCTGACAACGGACACAACGACATCGTGCGGTTCCTGACGCCGTTCGTCCAGCGCAGCGACCGAAGTACGACGCATACAGGTCACAAGTTGCTGTCCTCAGATGCCTCTCGCAGTTTTGCAATTCCACCGTCCGAGGTGGAGTTGGGCGAATTCTTTGAAGAGGGAAACATCGGCGGTGGCTTTCGTGTGAAATGGTTGGGGGCAGATGCTGTCGTGAAGGTGTTCATTTCGGATGCTTCGGCCTCGACGTTCGAGCAAGAGGTGCGCGCGTGGCAGGAGCTGCGCCACCCCAACGTGCTGAAACTGTACGGTATTTGTCATGCTGCGCCCAGCGTGAACTTCTTCGTGTGCGAGTATGCCACTGAGGGCTCACTAGCAGAGTATACGATGCAGTCATCCACATCTAGCGTTCTGAAGCCGTTGACGTGAAGGTTTCTGTACGAGGCGGCATTGGGACTGGCATATCTGCGTGAGCGTGGGATCATTCACGGCGATCTTCGTTGCAGTAACATTCTGATTGGCAACGACGGGATGGCCAAGCTCTCGAATTTCGGGTCGACTGGTGTGGCGAGTTCTGCGGTTCGGTCGATGCGCTGGCAGGCTCCTGAGGTGCTAGAAGGCAAAAAAAATCCACCTTCTCGTGAGCCCGATGTATACTCGCTTGGAATGTGCATTCTTGAAGTTGAGAGTGGAAAGCAGCCTTGGCCTACTTGGGATGAAGAGGACACGGTTCTACAAAGTGCAGTGGAATGCAGATCCACACGCGAGTGTTCCCTATGACAAGATAGGCTGGTATGATCCTTGTGTTGGCGGATATTTTGTCCGTAGTGACGATCCGTATTTGGTTTGGCGCAGTCATGAATTGGCGTGGCGAATGTGCTGTAACGACCCCCGTGGACGGCCCAGTTTGACATCCATTATCTCCGAACTTGAGCAGTTGTCCAATGAAGGGGTCACAGATATCCCCAGCCCGAAGCCACCAGTACCTAAAATCCCGCTTTCGTCCAGAATCAACTCGTACCAGGGGATAAACCAGTCCGGAGTCAGCGTCGCCGCGTCTTCCACTCCATCCTTTGCCAGGTTGCTCTTAATCGCTTCGTATGTCCTCTTCATTGTCTGAAGTTGCTCTTCCGTGTACTTGTCCTTAGGGTTTTCAATCTCGGACCAGTGATTTCAAGAGAGCAGACTGCTCTTCCACCGACTTCAAGCTCTGCAAGAGAAGGACAGTGTCGGCAGTTCCTGATACAAAAGCCGCACCTTGTTCACGGCGCTGCTGTTGCCACGATATCTCCTCTTCCGGTACTGACTCACCCAGCGCCTTCTGGAGTGCTTCAATGCGCCGATTGAAGGAGATCATGTTGGTGGTTGTAGCCCTTGTGGAGCTCAGCTGCATCGCCCAAGCTTCCTCGGGCGTCATGTTGACTGTCCGGTAGAAGTCGTTGACAAGAGAGTAAAATCTGTCGAGCAGGCGTTCGCTATGCTCCGATTCTTGAAGACGATCGCAGATGTGCTGCAGTTTGTCAAACAAGTGGCTGTGTTGAGCATTATCGCCTTCGTCCATGCACTTGTGCAACTTCTGCCATCGCTCCTCTGCGTCTTCCCCCTGTATCCCTCGAAGCAGCTTGCATACTTAGCTTCTGGAGCGTGCGACGAGCCAAGTGGCTGGACTCCGACGTCGTGGTGAAAGAAGTGCTGTTGCCTGGCTCAGAGAGAAATGCCAGTAGTGACAGCTTTTACGACAGCATCTACGCAGCGGTTGACCAGAAACCGACAGATCCTGAGACTATTGCCAAGCGAGCAGAGGCTCAATCAATGTTCCACCGGGAAGCCGACATTTGGTTCGGCTTCAACCATCCGCACGTCGTTCGGCTCTTCGATGCCTGCCACATCGGGAGACCTTTCTTCGTCTGTGAATACGCCACCCACGGCACACTGGTCAGCTACTTACGGCAACAGCAACACCCCGACGATCTGTGGGTGAAGTTGCACGAGGCTGCCCTAGGCGTACAGTACCTTCATGCGCGTGAGGTGGTGCACGGTGACCTGAAAGGCAACAACGTCATGGTCGGAAGTGACCTGAAGGCGAAAGTGACGGATTTCGGTCTGAGTTTGGCAGTGAACAGTGAAGTTACTGCTCCGATTTCAGGCGCGTGGCATTGGGTGGCCCCAGAGTGCTTGGTTAACAAGAAAGGCGATCAAACGGGCGTGAAGCCAACGTTCGAGTCCGATGTGTACTCTTCGGGAATGTGCATGGTGGAAGCGCTGCGGGTTGTGGAAGCAGTTCGGGATGGAAACCCTCGTACGGGTGTCTACCGTGGGGAATGCTCGATCCATTCGTTGTGAAGTATCATGTTAGTCGTGGTAAAATGCCATCTCGACCCTCTATCTGCACAGATGACCAGCGGAACCTGGTTACTCGGATGTGCGTTTCGGATCCGAAGAAGCGGATCAAGATTTCGACGGTCGTTGACGAGTTGAAGAGCTTCGTAAAGACGTCGACCGGCGCGAACAAGAACAACCAAGTTGACCACATGACTGACGCCAAGCTCAAACTAAAGCACCCGGTGACTCAAGAGTCTGTGGTGTCAATGACGTCAGCAGCGCGCAAGCTGCTATCACAACTGAAAGGTAACACCAAGCAACAGGATAACTCTCCTGTTGTGTTGTACAGCTCCTTGTGGAATGGTATCGTATACGTGTGCAAACAGATCAAGGGCAACTATAAAGCATCCTGCAGGGGCGCATTCCACTCGCTTGTTGCGGAGGCTCGGACGTCAACAGCAAGTCTTCTGGAAACAAGGCATGAAGATCTGATCTCGTTAACGCGGGTAGTAATGAGGTGCTACGCATTGAGGCGTCGTCTGGACAAGCTGTGCGATGCAAGAACCCGATCGAGAAGATTTCCCAAGCATAGCGGTCAAAGGAAGTTCAGCTGGAATGAACTCATTCTACTGGGATTGTTGTCGACTATCTCAGCGAGAGATGATCTTCCAGCCACTTCCGTGTTCATGTGGGCAGCGACGTCGTTCATGGAGCCCCCTGTTGAGCATGACGTGCTACCGTCGTGGAAAGGCGTCCAAAACATATCATCCGCTGCGTCGTCGGGGCAAGCTGCCAGTCGTATCGGTCGAAGGCCTCGAATCAGTGAGGCTACCGGATGTTGAAGCTGTTGACTTGGTTGTGGTAGTCGAGCCAGCTCACGAGCTTAAAGAGCACCGTGTTGTTGTTAGAGTAGACTCAAGCTTTACCCCGAAATATGAACGTCGCCACTTTAAACCTTGATCAGCAGCATGAACTTCGTCGTCACAAACGTCTCGACTGAGAGGAAGCGAATGCATCCACTCCGTCAGAACTTCGGTCATTTCGATTCTTTTAACGATCAGTTCCTCCACATCATCGTCCACGCGCTTGTCGAGTCAAGTGTTCTGTCGTGACGGGGTAAAGCTGCCAAGCGCCAGCAGCGCTCAGCCCCATTCCGAATTTTGCGAGCAGCAAACCACTCTCCCCCCACATCCAGCCTGTCGACTTCCCTACCGAATCATGAAAAGCGTCACTGCATTCGCTGCCTTCTTCGCACTGAGCCTTCTCGTCGCCAACGGAGCCCAAGCTGCACGAAATACGCCTTCGCCTCACGGTCTACGACTCAACGCCGAGCAATCCGCAACCGAAGGCGCGGATGAAGGCAGGAAGGATCACCACCACCACGTCAAGAAAGTCAAGAAGATCGCCATTCCCGTCCCTGTGGAGGTGCCGCAGTTCATTCCAGTTCCTGTTAGCGTTCCGTCCACGGTGGTGGCCAGCTCCGACACTGCCGTGGTAGGTTCTTCGACCAATGTTGCGGCTGGCGCTGGTCCTGGCGTTGCCGGCCCAGGTGTTGGGCCAGGCGCTGCAACCCCCGCTCCCACAACTCTGCGCGGAGGTCCAGCTGCAACGCCAGCGGCCACGACGACCGGAAGATCGAGGGCCACACCGGCACCGACTAGCTTTGTCAATGGTGGAGCATCTACCTCTGCAGCGGAACAACCGGCATCCATCGGAGCGCAGGCTGGCGGTGGCGGCATGCTCGGGGTTCCGACTTCGCCGGGCTTTGGAAACGCCAACAATGCTTTCGGAGCCGGAGCTGGTGCGGCCGGAGCTGGTGGCTTTCCTGCGAACGGTGCAGGCTTCGCTGGCGGCAATCGGATGGGTGGCCTTGGTAGCTTCGGTGGTGGTGTTGGCGGTGGCATGTTCGGCGGTGCTGGAGCTGGCGGCTTCGGACAGCAGATGGGTTTTGGCGCGCAAGGTGGCAACGCGTTTGGCGGGATCGGTGGCGGTCAAGGCGCCATGATGGGGAACTTTGGTCAAGCTGGCAACAATGGGTTCGGAGGCGCGGCTGGAGGCGGCTTTGGCGGAGGCTTCAATCGCCGTGAGCGTCAGCGTCGCCGTTGAGCGCGAGAGCTTGGGGCTTGGTGAGTAATCCACGCACATGTGCCTCACCCCTTGTTTCATCATGTTCATGTCTTAGCCTCGGCAACCGGACCAACCACTGTATACCATCGAGATAGTCGTCACAACAGAGCAAGAAATCACGGGGTAGAAGATCGTATAATAATGGTAATCCGGCCCCGACACATTGCTGTACATGTACTTACCTTGACGGTGTTGATCGGGTTATCTTGCCAACCGTGGGCTTCACTCTATCGGCACAGTCAGTCTGTCGTCCCAGTAGTTGTTTTAAGAGCAGGATTAACGAATCTCCTTCCTGTCTGTGGAGCAGAAGCTGACGTTTGAGACGAAGTCACCGGTGCTGGGGCTGTAGTGCTTCCGTAATGGCCCTCGTCCCGCATTTAGTGGCATCGAAACGACATGTGCAGCATCTCCTGCCATGAAAAAGCATACTAAGCACTCATCTTCTCAACTCTCTAGTCAGTAACACAACTCCAGTCTATTCACTTGTCGCCAGCCTCCTTCACCGCTTCATCCTTCACCTCATCGGCGATAACGTCCAAGATCTCCCTCTTTACTTCTCCGAGCCCTTCAAAGTCAAATTGCTTGGATGCAACCTGCTTCTTAGACTGCGGCGTCTTCAACCGCTCCCGAAGTTCCGTCAGCTACACACACAACCATCAACCCATACCAGTCAATACACCACTAGAGCTCACACCAGCTACAGTAGCAGCTCTCACATTGCCGACTCCAAGAGCAGCAGCTGCTCCGCCCACCAAGATGCAGCAGCCCGTGACCGACACGAGCGTTACCCCTAGCAGTGCCTTGAAAGCCGCCGTCCCGGGTGGCAGAGGCCTGTCCAGGGCCAGCTTCCTCTCGAATAAAGTTGCTGCCTTGGGCTTGAACTCTTTTTTGCTCTTGGATGGTTTGCCCAGACTTTTTTCCTCTTCAGCCAGGGCCTTCTTCTGCTTGGTCATGCCATAGTAGAAGCCTGGAGACCCAAATGTAACAATAACATTTCTGCGTTAGCATCCACCTGAAAAAGTTACTAGAATGATTAACATACAGCTGGCATACATACCTCCAGCTAGGAAGACCACAGCCACCACGGACACGCCCGTGGACACGATATTCAGGACGCGCTGCTGCTGCTGCTCCGCCTTCTCCTCACGCTCGCCGCTCATTGCAATGCTACAATGTCACTTTAGCGGAGGCATACTATTCGCTAAAATCAATTCATGGGATTTCAGCCTATCCTGTCACAGTGTGGCGACTTAACGCCATTATTTGATTAACGTCGTGGCGAGTATGCGGTGGCAGGTGGCTGTCGGCGCGCGCCGCTTGCTGAGCTCCAGACGTTCGCCCGAGCGCTTCTCGTCGCTGGCAACTGCTCTTAAGGTCTTCCACGAGCAGAACGACCACTTTGTAGTGCCCCGGACCTTCCAGGTGCCTCAAAAATCGTCCCCGAACACGACTGATTCTCCGTGGCCAGAAGAGACTCTCGGTTTGAGTTTGGGCCTAGAGATTCGCGAATTTGTGGCCGCTTCAGGTTCCTCAAGCTCTACTGAGCTACTGAAGACTCGCCAACAATTGGACGCCGTTGGGTTCCCTCAAGTTCGGGACTGGAAGAGATTCCAGTGGGAGCAGGGGGCTTTTTCTGCCTTGAAAAGGTACAAGGTGATTAACGGCGACCTGCTGGTGCCTCGCAAGTTTGTAGTGCCCAGGGAGGACCCTCAGTGGCCTAGAACCACGTGGGGGATGAACTTGGGCGCCCGAGTGAGCAGTCTACGGCAGAAGAGGGACAAACTCCAGGAGTACCAGGCGCAGGATCTCGACGCAATTGGCTTCGTGTGGGTCGTGGCCGACTACACGTGGGATGTGCTGTTCATGCCGGCACTAAGAAGATATCGAGAGCTTTACGGCAACTGTGAAGTTCCGCAAGCTTTCGTGGTGGGTGAAGGGGGTGCCGAGGAAAATGCGGCGGACAAGTGGCCGGAGGAGCTTCAAGGATACGGGTTGGGCAGGATGGTCAACCGCATTCGAGCTGTTTCCGTTTTCGCCGAGTACATGGAGCGAGACAGGAAGGAGCTGAAAGAGCTGGGCTTCTTCCTCAACAGCAACGACCAGAAGTGGCAGGAAACGATCCTGCCAGCTTTCGAGACGTTCAATCGCATTCATGGGAACTGTATCATCCACAAATTCTTCACTGTGCCGGAGAAGGAGCCGTGGCCGTCGTCAACGTGGGGCATTCGACTGGGATTTATTGCTCAGAATATTCGCAACAGGGGCGATTACTTCCGACAAGTGGCGCGGGACTTTGACAGGCTAGAGGAAATTGGCTTCGTGTGGAACGTGTCGGCGTCCAAGTGGAAATACAGCATGATGCCTGCGTTGACAACCTACGTGCAAGAGCACGGTAATGCCGAAGTCCCCTCAGACTTCGTGGTGCCAGAAGGAGATCCGTGGCCGGAGGCGTCGCGCGGTTTGAAACTTGGGGAACTGGCGACGAACCCCATGCGACGGAAACAGTTCGCCGATTTTATTGAGATTGATCGCATGCAGCTAGAAGCGCTCGGATTCTTCTGGTCGGCTTTACCGAGCAACGATGGCGATGACGAGGACGAGGACGAAGTGTGGTAGCGTAGTGCCGATAGAGAAAAAGGTGTTCAAGAAAAACACTTGATGCGCTGTCCCGACGGTGAGGCAATTTAAATGACCCATTCTTGGCCAATAAGGTTGTGTACGTGTCGTTGAGTGGCAAAGCTGCGCGATTGTTGTACGCAGGAGCTTTCTGGGAGACCATTACCACCTCTCTTGATCTGCTCATCCAGCCCAATGCAGATATTAGGGGGAGTCAAACCTGCCCAAAAAGCTGCTTGTATATTTTCGGAAAAGTGCTTGTTTATTTCTCGGAGCCTGCTTGCTTATTTCTAAAACAAGCCACCTCCAGAGGTGGCTTATACTGGGAATATCTCGATAGAGGGAGGAACGGCCCTCAACGGATTAATTCCACGGTACTGCGTAAGCGTAACCTCAGTCGACTTTCAGCCAACGTACCGCACATTCGTGCCACCTAACAACCAATTGCAATAGCAGACCAGGCATGATAGAAATTGACGCCGCCGTTCAGATCTGGTGTGATAGAAACAGATTGTCAACAGCTTCTCCGTTCGCACATTTGGCACTCAGCGCTCAGTAGCTTCATCACTCCCATATTTTTGCGGTGATGGTGAAGAGGAACATTGAATCGTTTTCTGATGAAGCTACGGCACGGAAGGACCAAGTCCATGAAACAAAATGCCCTCTCGATAAACAGCAACGGAAGCGCCAGCGCAAGGCGCTATACATGCGCCAATATCGTGCCCAACGGAAATTAGTCGCTGATCACTCTCGTGGTGAAAATGCAGTATCGCCAGTCGTAATGGCTACAGTAGCAATGAAGGAAGCAATGTAATGAAGGGCTCGCCAGTTGCAGTGGCTAGCAATGGACAACGCCATACAGCGCGTACGGATACCAAGTTTCAAAAAATCGTATTCCCAGTGTAAGTCGCAGACGACCTAGTTTGTGAGATGAGCATCACGGTACTGCGTTTTGCTCATTTTAGAGCGGCAAATTACGAGCAAGTTTCCTTTCAGCAGCCTGCACACGCCCGCAGCGTATGTGCCGCAGAACGACTCCTTCGCGGCGATGAGGCCGTTCCAGTTGGTGGGCTCCCAGCCGGTGGTGGCGGTGGAGGAGGTCGTGGAGAGCAGCGCAGACGCTAGTAGCAGGCGGAAGAAGCCGGCAGCGTGATCGCCAAGCATATCATGCTGCTACTTGGTGCTCGAAGTGCACACGACGGCACCCGAAGGAGGACGACCACGTAAACAAACAATACTACTCACGGTGCTCCATCTACATATGTGCAGTCTCCGTATACACATGCAAGCCCTCAGGCTAGAAAAGTACATTTCGACACGTAGCCACTGGCGAGACCCAAGTATTTCGAGCGCATCGAGCGCTCTTAGATCAGGTGTACCTTCAGCGCGTAGAGTCAGTGGCGACATGCGTCAAAGGCTGATCGAGGATCGCCACAGCGTCGAGGCGACTTCATGCCATCAGGTAGCTATTGGCAACTCACTTTTCGCCACCACTGCCGTGACTTTGAGTTGCCGGCTTGTAGATCTGGTAGAGCAGCACAACAAGAGCAATCACGAATGACTTTGCACACTGCAAGTAAATTACGCACTGCGCGCACACGCCTTGGCTTTCACCAGGACAAATCTTGCGCTGAATTAGTCTAAAGATAGCACATCGAAACACGGAATAAAGATAACTGATAATTGAAATAACAAGCGGGGTTGGTGAGGTTTGGGACGGCTGGTTATCTTTCCAGCTTCCGCTCATATTTTTCAGAATCCTGCTTGTTATTTACAAGCGCTGTAAGGTTTGACTCCCCTATTGTGACTTTGCTCAAGATCCTGAAGACAAGCAGCTTTTCGTTCTCACACACGGCTCTGGACGCACTGCATACCGTCATGCATTTCGCAGTGGGGTGAAATTGGATGAACTACTTCGACCTCGTGGTTACGCAGGCTAACAGGAAGTCTTCTTTGACGAGTTCGACGACACCTTCTTCTCGGTAAAGTGTGATCTCCACTCTACTCGTTGAGAGAATACTAACAACTGCTTTTGTGCGTTAGGAACTCGACGTGGAGAATGCAGCAAGCGTTGGAGGCCGCGATCAGAAAGAAGGAATGCTTCAGCATCGCAAGGTGTACGCGCACGGCAACGTCAAGACGCTTATGACTTCACGATCTGCGCTAGTCGTTCATCTCCCTCGGCCCAAGCGGCTCGACCACCCACTTCGGTAAAAAGGTCTGCGCAGCAGCCACGCTCTGGATTCCTTCCGTCGGGAAGATCGCGCACTGCGAGCTGCCAGGGTGGACCAGCGTCCTCAAAGTCGGCATGGTAAGTAAAGTAAGCCTCTGCACGTCTCCAAATCTGTTCTCCCATCTTCTCATCCCTTCGTTCCTGTGCGTCCAGATCCTGCAAGGAGGCCCCCATGTGCCCAATAGTGAGCTGTGCTCCATCCCCAAGCGTGTGATCGCCAAAGTGCGCTCCATGGGCCCAGCAGCAAAGGCTAGGGCCGACCGGACTGTATTACTTCTTCATAATGGCCTTTTTTAATCTCCGCGACGCTTCTTGTCCATGTTCTTCCACATTGAAGACGGCGCCTTCTCCGGCAGAGGCGCAGCCTCGCCCTTCTCCACAGCTTCACGGTACCTGGACGTGCGTTCGCGGCCCTTCTGCGCCATGGTGCTGTAGCGAGGCAGGTAAATGCCAAGCATACCTACCAACAGCATAACGTATTAGTACCGATACTGAAGCCCGGTCTTCGTCATTGATCACACACCTGTCACGCCCACGAGCGTCGCGCCGAAGCCCAAGATGAGCCGCTGACTCTTGTTCATCTCTCCACCTCACGATAAATAGCGAATTGAAAACTGAAAATTGAACGCACACAAAAATACGCACGCAAACACCAAAATCGGTGTCTACCACATTGACTACGTGGTCCACATGAATCCAACAGACACCCAAATTGGGTATTTGAGTAAAAGTGACGAAGATTTGGTAACCCGCACTCATGACGGTGGTGAACGTGGCCGAGGAGGTGCTGGGTGGCGTATTGCAGGCCGCCGAGCAGCTGCAGGGCGCGCTGCTGGCGGCCGAGACTGGCTGCGTGGAGTGTCTGCGCTGGGCAGGCGCGCTGCCGTTGCTGCTGCGAGACCTGGGCGTGCAGAACGTGCTGAGTGCGGAGACAGTGTTTCAGTGCGGGACGTCGGGTGAGCTACGCGCCCTGCTGCGGCTGGAGGAGGGCGAGAGTGTCGATCACCTGGTACTCCTGCTGTCGGGCTTTCTGTGGGACTATGAGGCGGCGCTGAAGAGGCTGCTGGGGCTGGGGATCGTGCTGCGTCTTTCGGTGTGCAGCAGCCTCTCGGAGCGCGCACACGAGTGCTACGACTTCGGTAAATTGGGTGGAGACGCTGCAGATGCTGTTACAGGCGCCAAATCTGCTAAAACCATGGATTTCCAGCTATTCGGTGCGGAATTGAGCAAGAACGCGAGTTTTCCGGCGGAAAATGGAGAAGAAGTGCAGCATGGAGACGAGGAGTGGGGCTGGGAGGATGTAGAGGTGAGGAGCACTGCGGAAAGAGCAGAGAGTGGCGTGCAGGTCATCCACTTGCCGCTCAATGTGGTGCCCCTACTGTCGACGAAGACGTACACGCCCGAGCCGTCGGTGTTTGTGCTGTCCCACCCGACATGCGCGGCGGCGTTCCCGCTGCTGCTGCACCAGGTGGAGGACGTCAAGGTGACGACGCCGGCTTCACCTACGGCGCGTGGGGGTGCGGGGTTTAACTCGGTGGATGGAGTGAAGAAGTACACGCACGTCAAGGATGTGCTGCCCGAGCATATTCCGAGTGCGTTTCGACGATCCATGAGGCTGTTGGCCTACACCCTCGCGGAGATGATGGTGGGCGCGCGTCTGGATGTGAAAGAGCGCATATTCGCGCTCGGAGCGACGTCGCTCAAGATCGGACACACGTTGTTGCGGATCTTGAACGAGCTACCGGAGGATGGGAACTCACAGACACTCCAAGGACAGCAGGCGGCTTCAATGATTATTGTTGACCGGTACGTTGGCGGGGACTTCAGATTGCATTCTGTGCGTGTATCTGACAGCGTGGCATGTTCGTTGTGCACTGTAGAACAAGTGATTTGGCTTCACCGTGCTCTTTCGGCAGCTCTCTGCTCGATCGTATCCTCGCTCTATTGCCGCAAACACCAATCGAGACCGCTCCAGGTGAAGACACTGCTGAAGAGAAGACTAAGGTACGCTGTTCGCTTTCTTGTCGTGTGAAGTATATTCTTAAGCGAATACGTGCATATCTATCTCTACAGAGTCGGACAAAGCTGAATGTTACCGAGATTTTCCCGCTTCACGGGTGTGAACCGACTCCGTTGTCTATATCGCCATCGCTACATGAAACTCTCGACGAAGCAGGCTACCGTTCTTCGGAATTTGTTTCCCAGATCCAATGGAAGGGCGGTGCGAGCCTGTGTCATCCTACGATTGCCAGCGGCTCAAACGTGTTCCGATCTCTAGCTTTCCGTCCAGCGAAGCTAGCGCTACGTGATCTCGACAAGCGTCTACAAGCGGTGGAGCATACGTTGTTTCAAGAAGGAAAAATCCAGAAAGCCGCTGTCACGCGTAAACCAGGGGAGAAGGTGCGGGGCCGTGACGTCGTATTGCGCCGAATTAGCAAGGTGTTGGAGGCTGGCGAGCCTACCAATCTCGAGCATAGCTCGTTGATTGAGCTTGGGGTCATTGTTCTGGAAACATTGGAGCGGATGGACCAGTCGCAGCTTCGGTGGGACAAGTGCCACGAGCGTGCCATGCGCCAACTTCAGCTACGCAAGCAAGGTGGAACTGAGTGGGTCATTCCAGAACTGGCTGATGCTATTCAACGGCAGCTATCAGCGGTCCAATCGGGTGCTACAGTAGCGGACGAAGACATGATTTCTCTGCAGGACTTGTTGACGCTGCTGGTCCACGCATTTTCACTTTCGTCTGGAGCACCAGTGGAAGATTTCACCATCCAGATGGTCCAAAAAGCTCTTGTGGATAACGTGCTACAGGTGAATCGTTTTCCAAGAAGGTCATTCCTTCGCAAACCTACTCTATTAACGGTGTTTTCGCCGCTTTTGTTTTAGGCCGCAAAGACAGACTCGAATTCTGTGAAGGCCGTGTTTCCGGAGTTATTTGACCAGTTAGCTCCTTACCTCACGACTAACGGATCAGGTATTGAGGAGTCAGCTCAAAAGGAGGGTGATGATTGGGACTGGAATGAAGGTAGCAGCTCACCAACGGCGTCGAAGGTCCACAACGGCGACTTCCAACTGCTGGAAGCAAAGCCGATTATCGAATCCTACGTGGAAAGCTTAATGGGCCCTTTCAAGGTAACTTTTTCAGAGCAGCGGGTGTGTGGGTATACAGTATTTTACTGATCGGGGAATGCTGTGCTTTTACTCAATAGGATTGTGCGCAACAGTTTGCAAGAACTACTGGCGAGGAATCCGCGCCAACGACCGATGATTCGCCTCGCTCTCTGATTGCTCAGCTCTGCAGTTCTATTGTGAACCCTACAGATGCACCGATTCCCCAGCTTGAACATGTACGTTGCATGGAGCCAACCAGTTTTACGGGGTTTTGCTCTCAATGGCTGACGTGTATTTTTTGTAGGTCGTCGATGCATCCGAACAGCTCACGCGTGCAGGCATTGATCTACTCAAGAGTGGGTTCAGCAAGTTTGGGTTCGGCGTGGGAGGCGGTAGCGGCGGCGGCCAGCGCGGCACTAACAGCAACCGTTTGCTCGGCGAGTCCAATGTCCTTGTGGTATTTGTGGTGGGTGGAATCACTTTTGAAGAGGTACGTGCAGCTTCAGATGGGTAGTAGAACTAGTGATTCCTGCCCAACTAACTTGTTACGGCTGTTTCCAGATTCAAGAAGTGCACGATGCGCTAAGTGACAACACCAAGTATCAAATTATCCTTGGTGGAACTACAGTCACAAACAACGAGATCATCTTGAAGAAGCTGTTCGCTTTTTAACAGGCAGGTAAATGGACGAGGTACCAATTCAGCGAGGCCGGGGCTCAAGAAAGTTCCGTGTGAATACTACAGGAGATGCCGTGACTAATTGATGTTTCCTCGGTATTGAACGGGTCGCTTTGTGTTTACGTTCAACGAGGGGAGTGATTTCTGAGCTGGATCGACTGCTGAGTGAGTGCTGGCATCTTTCTTCTCATAGAACTTGACGTGGTGGTGGCTTGATACACGGTGAAAGGTGTCGGGTTTCTCATGCTGGCGGACTCGGTTGGTTTTCTTGCTTGAAGTAATTGCGAGGGCGTCTGGGTGCGCCAGGACAAACATCAAAGTATCCTCGGCCAGAATGTGTCGCTATCCAGTCCTGTGGCTACGTAAGGCTGCTGAAACGGTGCGCCAGTGCCTCGGTAGAGTCCGATAGAAACGATCTCCTTGTGGTGAGCATGTGAAGGAAGAGCTCGCCGAAAGTTCTCTGGACAAAGCGTGGGGCACTGGAATTTGCACGATCGAGCTGGCAGTGCATGATGAAGACACTTTATCGCCCGCAGTCAGCGCAGCGGGGCGGCCATTCTCGGAGAAGAGAAGCTCATAGATCAAGCGGATCAGCCCCGGCGTGAAAAGGCTCTGGCACAGCATGTTGTCGAAGATGTCATTGGCAAACCCATAGCCAGCTGCGAAAAATGGCAGCAGCGCTGATCTGCGCACGTCGAAGTAATGACGCCGAGTGGACTCGAGCTCGCGTCTGATAAGCGTCCGCTTTGTGTTGATGCGTTTGCTGAGCTTCACTTGTTGATGAGCGAGATGATGTTGTCAGCTCCGCGCAGATAGATGTTCTTGACGGCATTCGCCTTGCCGAGCTTCGGTTTGAATTCCTGGAGTTCGTCGGACGATGCTCGGTCTTTTCGAGCAATGTCTGTGGGAGCTACAGCCGCCATGGAGACAAGAGACGAAGCGGCCACGAGGGAGTCAAGCTCTTGACGGTGCTGGTACGAAGTGGCTGTTCGCTTTTTCAGTGTCGAGTCGAGGATCTGCATCGTCCGAGGCATGTAACTCGACCATGGGCATGAGGCCTGATGTGGTGTCCATTCCGTACTCAATCTGGATCGATAGTATTGCCAAGTATTGGAAAATTGTCTGACTATTGAAAGCCTCTCCGTCGACATCCAGGATGTTGGCTTTGTCAGCGAGCATGACACAGCGACTGGCGTCGACGATGTTCGCGCGAAGCAGTTCACGTTTGGAATCACCGGTTGCCAGCATACGCATCTCTCGGCACGTCGCGGCCGCACCTTTAGCCGAAGACCACGAGAGGAAGATGATCGGGTGATAGTCGCTACTGCAGGGCTCATGGCGCTCAAGGCGCAACATTGCGCGAACGCAACCGTCGACGTCGAAGGTTGCTCAAGGTCTGACACAACAATGATGTGGTTGCGAATGTTTTCTCGCCTGAACGGATACTTGGCCTCCTCGATGAACATTTCTTCCACCACCCTGGTTTCTGCTGGCTCAACAGCGCTGTGTTGTCCGGCCGACCGTGGAGACATCGGCTTTGGAGGAGACCGTTTGGACATCGAGTTGGGTCTCACTCCTCGCGTCGGGAGCACGTTGCCTTTGGCAAGGCAGGCTTTCAACTCATTTAAGATGGATGTTGTCAGCGTAAGTTTTTTGCTCTCGCTCATCATGACAACAGAGCTGCCAGGGTTACTCAGCATCTGGGCGGGATGTTCTACCTGGTGAGTCCACGAACACCGCCGCCTTGGCGTTTCGTTCCAGCTTCGAAGCCTTCGGGGATGACACCTTTAGCTGCTCGTAAACGGCGAGTAAAATGACCTCGCCGTACGAGATGTTGTAGAGAAGCTCGCATGCCTGACTGAAGGTGAGCACGTAGAATACCGCTGGCAGAGTGGTGGCATACACCTCAAGCGCCATGCCCTCAGCATACTCCTGCTCCCAGTTTGTGAGAGTCTGGGGATTCACAAGTGTCGAGGACCGAAACAAGTTGCTAATGAGAGTGACGAGCCCCGGGCAAAGGCAGCTCTTGGCCAGCAGACCGATCTTGATTTCGTCCAGATAGCAGTTGATCAGCGTCAACGCCATTGATGTAGTCCAAGAAGAATCGGCTCACAGCCGCATGACCATCTCGGCGTCTGTCTGCTTCACATCCACAGCAGCTTTGGAGGCCAGTACGAAGCAAGCTCCAGCAGCATCAGCACCGACCCGGCACATGTCTTCTTCGCTCATGACTGAGCTCTTGATGTACGTGACGCGGTGCTGCAGTACCGGATGGTCCAGCAGGTTAATGATCTCCTCGGTGGGCTTTGGGGCCGACAATTACACAAGGAAGCCCAACTACAGATGGATTGATGCCGTGTTGTGCTCCCGCAGTCCCTGCAAACGAAGTCCTGGATCCTAACGCTCGATTTCTGTGGTAAACCTCGCGGAAAAGGTTCAAGAGGCAGCGAGGCTCCATGATATGACCCAGAACCAGTACGTGCGGCTTGCCGACTGACGGTGGTAAGTCGTTCGGAAGTGCGACTGCAGCGCCATGAGGTGCGTAAGCCTCGAGATTTCGGTGGGAATGACAGTGAAAGACACAATGATGACACCCGATGTGACACCGCGGCCACCGGACGTGACAGGTACATGTCGCCGTAGGTGGTGACCACGATGAAGTAGAGAGCCTCGCCGAACCTGAGATTTGGTTGCGCGTCTTCATTTGACTCCACAGCGTGGAAGATGCTAGCAGCAACGAAGATGAGGGACGTGGTGAGCAGGATGATAGTGTATACTTGCTTCTGCACGGCGGAGAACGTCTGCGAACCCGCCACACGGACGACTCGGATAAGGCGAAGCATGCGCATCACTCTTACGAAGCGGATGAAGGGCGAGGACTTGCCGTGGCTATCGCCGATCTGGTCCAAGAGAGCTGGGAAAATCGTGAGCGCGTCCATGAGTCCGTTGACGCTGGTCATGAACTGCCACCGGTTCTAGCAGCAGTAGAGATTGAGCAAGTTGTCGGCGGTGAAGACTATCATGGCAAAAAAGGGTGCTTGTGCATCGGGCACGTAGGCCTGAATGACGTATGCGGCCGACACGAGCAACGCGAACAGTTTCTGGAAGATCTCCCACGCCGTGCCCAGCTTGGAGAACTTGAGCTTCATGCGCACTCGCATCCGCAGCGCGGGTGGCTTGGTTGATCCCGCGAAGAGCCGAAACGACGAGAAGAACCCCGTCGACGAATCAACAAGTTGAAGTTGCTGTGCACCGTTGCATGCCAGTTTTGTGCCACTATTCCCGCGTGGACCACACGTTTTGACTGCCAAAAACCATCGAAACCTCGCAAGCGGCATACTCCAGATACGAATCAAAAAGCATGATGCTGCGTAATGTGTGGCTGCGCCATGGCGCCTCGGCGCGGCGGCTGCTGTCGACGGCTGCGTCCTCCGTGTCGGTGACCGAGGCCATGGAGCGCTTCCAGAACGTGCCCAAGTTCCAGCAGTACCCGCACTTCTTCCCCGTGAGCATGTCGCTGCAGGAATACCAAAGCAAGTTCGACGGTCTTGAGCCCAAAGCTCGCTGCACGGAGGAGGACGTGGCGCTGGCCGGTGCGTTTCAAATGCGTTGGGTTCAGCTATACGGAGATATTGCAATTGTCCTGACAGTGTTCATCGTGGTAGGCCGAGTGGTGGCGATTCGCCATGCCAGCAAGAACCTCGTGTTCCTGGATCTGCAGAGCGACGGCCGCACGGTGCAAGTTCTGTCGGAGGTCAAGCACTTTGAAGGCCGCGGGGAGGATGCTGCGACGGGTGACAAGGAGGCTGTGAAGAAGGAGTTCAGGGCGCTCCACGAGAGCCTGCGTCGCGGAGATATCATTGGCGTCAAGGGGTTCCCTGGCAAGTCCGGCAAAGGAGAGCTGAGCATCATCCCGAGGCAACTCGAGGTGCTAGCGCCTTGTATCCAGCCCTTCCCTAACAGCAAGTACGGCATTAAGGAGCCGGTAAGCGCAGTGGTATATACGCGGTTGCTTTGGAGGACTGCGAACTGATCGACGTGTGCTTTGGTGACAGGAAATCCGCTTCCGCAAGAAGTATCTGGATCTGCTCACCAACCCCGGCGTACGCCCGATTTTCGAGACGCGCGTCAAGGTGGTGCGTGGCATTCGAAGGTATCTGGAAGACCGCAACTTCGTAGAAGTGGAGACGCCGATGCTGTTCTCGGCGGCGGGCGGCGCTGCTGCTCAGCCGTTCGTCACCAACTCGCGCGCGCTCGGCAACGAGCTGTACCTGCGAATTGCGCCGGAACTTTTCCTGAAGCAATTGGTGATCGGCGGCTTTGATCGCGTGTTTGAAATCGGCAAAGTCTTCCGAAATGAAGGCATCGACGCCACCCACAACCCAGAGTTCACGATCTGCGAGTTCTACCAGGCGTACGCGGACTACAACACGCTCATGGACACGGCCGAGGAGATGATCTCTGGCATCACTAAGGACGTGACTGGATCATACAAGATCCAGTACCCGGTCGAAGATGCGAGCAGTGAGGCCGCGGAGGGCACCGACGACGAGCCTCCCACGGTGGAGATCGACTTCACGCCGCCCTTCAAGCGGCTCCCGATCCTTGAGACGCTCGAGGAGTGTCTGGGCGAGAAGCTGCCGGACGTCAATTCACCAGGTACAGAGGCGAAAGCATGGCAGTGCCATGCAAAACTAAGGTTGTGCTCACTCATGTGATGCTGTGGTAACCTGTGTAGACTCGATTCCGGTGTTGCTGGAGCTGTGCGAGCGCCACGGCGTGGAGTGCGCGAAGCCGCACACGTGCACGCGGTTGGTGGACAAGCTGATCGGCCACTTCGTGGAGCCGCAGTGCGTGAACCCGACGTTCCTGTACAACCACCCCAAGTGCATGAGCCCGCTAGCCAAGGCGCACCGCGAGCAGGAGGGCGTGACCGAGCGCTTCGAGTTGTTCGTGGCGGGCAAGGAGCTGTGCAACGCGTACACGGAGCTGAACGACCCCTTCGACCAGCGCCAGCGCTTCGCGGCACAGCAGGCGGACCAGCAGCGCGGCGACAGTGAGGCGCACGGCAAGGACGACGAGTTCTGCACGGCGCTCGAGTACGGCCTGCCGCCCACTGGAGGCTTCGGCATTGGTATTGACCGGCTGGTCATGCTGCTCGCGGGCAAGCCCCACATCCGGGTGCGTAGCTGTCTGCTCTGCTTCGTTGCTTACTCCCCACCCCATCTAACTGGTCCGTTCGTGGCTCTACGTGGTGCTGTTTGCAGGAGGTCATCATGTTTCCGGCCATGAAGCCCAAGGAGGACGCTGAGCCGTGAGCGCAATTTGGCTCCGCAGCTCGTTGAACTTGGCGGCTTCAACGACCGCTTGTTAAACAATCCAAGCGGAAGAAGTCGGACGTGGAGATGAGAGCGAATCTGGCCAAAGTCGCCGCCAGCAATAGACACCTGCACGTTGCTCGAGATCCTTAATGCGGGCCCGCCGACAATGGTGGCCCCAGATGCAAGTGCTGCGCAATGCGCTTGCACACAGCGGCAGTAGAGACGCGTATGAGGGTTTGCCGAGTCGGCACCACCACCGATTGGGACCGCAGGTTTTTAATCAAACTGTGTGAAAAAGCAGCAGAAAAGCTCACTCGTTGCGTGACGCGCGCGCTGTGGCCAATCAAGGACTGCGCTGCGAGCACTGCGAGCGTACACACGTACGGTACGCTCGCTGCTGGACATCTAATCAAGGCGACAGTGATAGGCTTCCTATCGGATATCGGTGCAGGTCTTGCCGTCAGATCACTGCCTGCATTGGCTGGCATGCGCTGGCTGCCAGACCTTACAATACATTAAAACGCTTACAGTATCCTTACCGTTGTTACGGCTGCCACGTCGACGACTCGAAGCAGCCTGGTTTGGTTGCCTTTCAAAAGGGTGCAGCCTGCGATTGGCGCGGTTACCAACTGGTTGAATCTCCGCACGAGGACGCGCTGGTCATTAGCAATGGCAGGCAGCAGCCAAGGCTTACAGCACCAGCGTTTAACACCGATGTTGAGCAAGGCCTCCGTTGCCGTTGAAATACAGCCCTTCCGGCTCCGCTTGCAATCTTGGATAGTCTCCGCTTGACAGACTTGCCGTGGAAATACAATATTCGAGAATTTCACGACTCGGCTATACCATACTAGCCGTCAATAGGTGACATGTAATCCTCTTCAAATCGATCAGGAAAGACCACCTGATCCGACAGGGTATCCATTCCTCTCGTTTTCAGGCCCAAAATTGTCCGGGCAGAGAGTTGGCTCGTCTGCGGAATGGCTCCGTAAGGCAAACGCCGCACGTCCCAGCACTTCACTTGCCTTTCGGCCGTGTAAAGCTCAAGCGTGCATCTCCTGCTTTTGCCAATGCCCGTCGTAAGTGTGGGCTTCATCGGATCGGGCCGCCTGGCCGAGCGCGTGGCCCGCGAGCTGGTCAAGAACGTGACGCCGCAGCGCAAGTTCAGCTACAAGAAGCAGCGGCTCGTGTCCACTTTGCTGGCCTCGGACCCGTCGGCCGAGCGCCGCCAGGTCTTCACCGGTCTGGGCTTCACCACTACTGAGGCTAATCAGGACGTACTGGCCGACTGCGACCTCGTGTTCCTGGGCACCGACGCGCGCGAGGCGCTGGCCATGCAACCCACCAACGCGCAGACGCTGTACGTGAGTCTCATGGGCGACCTGCCGGCGCAGCAGGTGGAGCAGCTGCTGTGCCCCGGCGCTAAGGTCATCCGCATGATGCCGCGGAGTTATCTGGAGAGACAGGGCCTGCCCAAGGGTGTGTTACCGCCGCGCTCGTGGGCTACTGTGCGTGGCTCCCACGTGAGCGATCAGGACCTGGAGAAGGTCATGCAGATCGCCGGAATGGACAACTGCGTCGAAGTGGACGAGGACCTCACGTCCTGGTCCTTTCCGCACGAACACGAGGGCCAGGGACTCATCCACCAATTCGTCAGCACCATCAGCGACCACGCCGTCACAGCTTCCAAGGCTGTGCACGAGCTGGAGGAGCACGGCATCCACCTCGGAGACGACTCCGATGCTGATGCTGAGCCGCTGGAAGCCGACTTCAAGGACATGTACGAGGTCGGCCTCGAACTCGGCTCGGGCAAGTTCTCCACGGTCTTCCAGGCCACGCACCGCGAAACGGGCGAGACGTTCGCGGTCAAGTCCATCAAGGACGACGCCCTGGCCCAGGAAGGCTGCCAGGTGGTGATCGCCGAGGTGGGCGCGCTCAACCGCCTCAAACACCCCAACATCATCGCGCACCACGGCTTCTACAACGAGGACGGCACGTACCTGCTCGTGCTCGACTACTGCAACCGCGGCAGCCTCCGCGGCCTGATCGACGAGCAAAAGGTCATCCCAGAGCAGCTCGCCAAGGATCTCCTCAAGCAGACGCTGTCGGCACTCGAGTACTGCCACTCCATGGGTCAGGTGCACCGGGACGTCAAGGCCGAGAATGTGCTGCTCTCGGAGAACGAGGACGGCTCGCTGACGGCCAAACTGGCCGACTTTGGCTTGTCGGAGGAGCTGCAGCTGGCCAACCGCCGCCTCCAGTCCATGTGCGGCACTCCGCAGTACCTGAGCCCGGAGCTCGTGTCTGGTCGCCTGCACGGCACGCCCGCCGATATCTGGAGCTTGGGCATCATGAGCTACATGATGATCAGTGGCCTTGTGCCGTTCGACGAGGCCAGGAACGACGCCGAGCTGTTCAAACTTATCAGCCTCGGCGCTGTGTGGTATGATCAGCCTCAATGGAGCAATGTGTCTCCTGCAGCCAAGAGCTTCGTGCAGAGCATGCTCGACGTCTCGCCCGACTCGCGTGCCACAGCAACAGAGCTGTTGAAGCACGAGTGGCTTCAAGGCGTCTGAGGATGGCTACATCCTGTGCCGGAGCATTATTATTAAGTATTCGAGTGAGTAGTATCCCAGTGAGTAGATTTTTCATCAAGTTTCACAATTATCACGTTTCAGGTAATCACCAATTTACATCTTATTTTATCCAATGGAAACTCGAAAACAAATTGCGCGGGTGAAAAAGTTGTAGTATTTGAAAATGGCGCAGGCGAGGACGACCAGCATCGAGCAGTGGAGCTGCCCGCTCTGCACGCTGCTCAACAATGCCGAGGACAACCGCTGCATGGCCTGTGACAATGTCCGCCCTCCTGCCGAGCAGCTCCGCAAGTCTCAGCCCTTAACGCCTCCTGCCGGCGCCGCTACAGCCTCCAACGTCTACCGACCCGCATCGGGAGTCTTCTTCAGCTCATTACCGAGGAAGCATGTGGATTCAGGTGCTGCTGCTGCGTGGAGACAAGAGCCAAGACTCGTGGTAAATCGACGATGCGGAAACAAATGGAGAAAAGCGACTGGAGGTGGAGAGAAGAAGGTGGAGAGCGAGCAGAATGAGACAGGCGGTGTAGCGCAGAATGCAGGCTTTACGGGGACGAAGAGGGACGAAGAACACTCCGAAGCTGCGAAGAATGAATTGCAGCGCAAGGACGTTGCTATGGAGGCTGTGGAGGTGACGGGAGAACAGACACAGGAGAGGCAGGACGAGGAGGATACGGCGCTGGACGAGGAGGAGCCATGCTTTAACCTGCTGGGGTCTGGAGCCGCAGTGTTTGCTGCTCCAGAGCAGGAGGATGTGCTGGAGGATCCATGCCCTACTGATGAAACCAAGAGTCGAGACGGGAGTGAAGAAGTTGAGTTTGGCCTGGAGCAGAAACAGGAGGTGGAGGCAGTGGAGCCGCCACCGCGCTACCCTGGCTTCATGCCTGCGAGCAAAGTGGTGATTGACGAGCCAGCTATTGAAGAAAAGCTGGCGAGTGCAGGATTGGACTTGAGTGATTCAGATGCCGACGAAGAGCCCAAGAAGCTGGGAAAACCCAAGGACGACTCGTGGGAAGACAAGTGGGTGTGCCGGATTTGTACCAGTCTGAACGACCAGATCGCTATGGAGTGCACGAGCTGCATGTGCAAGCGATTCCAGGACGATTCAGCCGCCAAGGAAACACCTGCGACCTCGAACTTGCAATGGGCGTGCCATATCTGCTCGACTCTAAATCCTCCGGAGCTGATGGACTGCCAAATGTGCTATAGCACACGAAAGCCGGGTCCTCAATCATCCTGTTCCTCCTCAGACGAAAGGTGGTCATGCCCTGTCTGCACAACTTTCAACGCCCCTGGCACTACGAGGTGTGAAGCTTGTGCCCGTACGCGCAACAAGCAGCCGGAAAAAGTTTCTCGAATGCGCCTGGAATGTCCCGTGTGCACGAACGTGAATGCTCCGGGAAGCACACAATGTGAACTGTGTGATTCGGCACTTCAACCTGGTACGGCTTGCTATCGGCGTATATTTCGTTGTCGTTAACTACTTCCCCACTAACGCTTGTGTAACTTGTTTCTTAACTTGTTTAGAAGAGGGGGAAAGCAACGACTTTGTGGATTTATCCTCCAGCCCACTCGAACGCACAGCGAGCTACACTGATTTGGAGAATCCTTACGCAGATTTATCGCAGTACGACGACTACGCCGACCCCGACGACGACTACGTTGAGGAGATCTCCGACCATGAGGTGAGTGGCATCTCATCTCGTCTGCTCGAATTCAGTTTTCACATCGTGTGTGTCCTGTTTAATCTCTCGTAGCGGCCTCCGATGTTATCCAGCACGCGTCCGGTGGTCGGGCGAGCGGACCTGAGGGAGTTTGAGCATTTCGTGTCCATGGAAGACCTTCGACGCGACTACAGTTGCCGTATCGACTACAGCAAGATGTTCGCAGGCCAGAGGTACGTTGCGAGATTGACTGAGCCTCAATGGTTTCACATCTAACGCTACTCATGTTGCTCAGGTCTCGCAAGTCATACGCTGACCGTCTCGCAACCAGGAAAGCAGAGTCGCGAAAGCGGCTGCGAGGTGGGGCTCAGAAGGCCGGTGGGGCTTCTGCATCAACTTCACGCGGTGGCAAAGCAGCTCGCGCCAGCAAGAAGCGGAAATCACCAGCAGCGTCACGACGAGGTACGAACTGGTAGCTGACAAAGCTTGTTTCATTTATCTAACTGTGTCATGCATAAACGACAGCTTCTGGAAGTAGCGCAAAAGCACCAAAGGCCAAGCGAGCCAAGAAAGCTAGCGCTACGGCACGCCGAGCAAGTTCAGCCACGTCATACTCCTCCGGCATCAACCACTACGATGATTCGGCGGGTGCAGACCTGGGCGGAGACGTCAGCACCATGGCGTGGGAAGGCGTCGGATCTGCCGGCTACCTCTAACTCAATATCTAACCTGCTTATTTAAACACCTCGTGTGCTTTCCTGTGCGACGGTCGAAGGTCGCTGGAAAATCTTCCTATCAAGAGTCGAGCGACGGTTCAAAGGCGTGTGGCTCTTGAACTACCGGTAGGTTGTTAGTGCGCAGATCGACAGAGCGCAGGCAAGCGGAACGGTGCTGCTATGACGACGTTGGAGGAAGCAAAGGCCTTTTTGAAGAAGGAGACGGCCGATGGGACGAACCTGTATGACCATCTAGGAGACGTGCTGCTCAAGATCATCGTTGAGCGCCCGGAGAACCTTCATGAGACCTTCGAGAATATCTCGACACTGGTGAAGCAGCAGCGCTACTTGGCACCCCAACAACCGCCCACGGTTGATGGTGGCTCGCATCTGTCAAGCTCCAAGAAACTCGCAGTACGTGGACATCGTTTTCGTGTTGCAACTTCTTTTGTAGCTAAACGTTTGGGTTTTTCTGTCACTATATAGCAAGCACATCAAGAAAGCTGGTGCAACGTTGCATTCGAGCTGCTTAAGTTGAAGACGGAGGATGAAGCGCCACTCGAACCTGTTACCGGAATGGCCGACTTACTCGACGAAGCGAACATGTTCGAGTGGGCTGGCTTGGGGTTCTCCAAGAGCGAGACATTTCGCCTGTCGTTGGCTCTCCAGCGTCTTGCCCAAAGCAACGGCACAGTGAACATGCGCTTCTGGGGCAAGATTTTAGGCCGTGGAATGGACTACTACGTCGCTGAAGGCGAGTTGCCGACGCCGTACGAGCCTGAGGATCCCGAAGCTGAGGAAGGCGCCACAGGAGTGAACAAGCTCACGTACTGGATCATGAAAGATAACGGAGCGTACCAGTGGGTCCAGCTGCCTCCCGTTCGTCGTGAACAGATCTTGGCAACTCGACAGCTTCGCCGCTACGTGCGAGGAGACCTGGAAGCTCCTGTCCTCGGACACCCGCCGTTCCCCGGCTTGGAGAAGAATTATCTGCGCGCACAAATCGCACGTATTTCTTCAGGCACCGTGCTGTGCCCTGCTGGGTACTTCCAGGTCACCGAAGAAGGCGACATCACTCCTGCGGAAGAGCCCGAGATCAAGGCTGCTGCCGAGCTCGTTGATCTGGGAAGCTGGACGCATTTTACCAAAGAGATCAACGCTCGCTACGGTCGAATGACGCCCATGCCGCCTCAGACAAACGCGGATGGGGAGGAGGAGCCACGCGAAGGAGAAGAGTTTGCCCCACCACTTCGTGCTCTGCAGGAGGATAAACCCCTTTCGTGGCGCGTAGACCGACTACCAGCAACGATCCAGCCCGCAGTCGGCGAGGTGGCGGTCGTGCGCAGTCTCGTGTGGCCCGGAGCTGTGAGTATCGCGGTGGGCAAGAAGTTCCTCAACGTGTACGTCGGCCACGGTGTCAAGTTCCTTTCGGAACCGTTCCAGTTGCCGGCCCCGCAGCGACTGCAAGCTGGTAGTGGCGTGGGTCTCAGCGAGGACAATCCAGAAGGAGAGAGTAAGCCAACGTTACGCTGCGAGGTTCCAGTCGAGCAGCCCGATCTGATGGAAGATCCGTCCCCGCCAGCAGAGGAGGAGTAATGAACACACGGCGCCAGCTTCCTTAGCAGCAGCCATGCTTAATTGATTCCTTAATTCCTTCCGAGTCCTGAGCCTTACTCTGCTTGATCATCGCTCCGCCCACCGCAGACGTACAGCTCGTTGCGAGAAATGGCCCATACCTCGGGCGTGCCGTCGTAGCGACTTCCGTAGTGGCCAGGCTTCAACTGCACCTGCTGCACCAGCGTGGGGCGCTTGTGACTGGTAGCAGGATGCTGCACCTCGAGCGAGGCGACGCAGCGTCCAGTTTGCAAGTCGAAGCTGTTCACTGCCTTTGGATGTTGGGAATCTCCTCCAGAAACCACAACAGACTCGTAGTCGTCGATAGCGCAGCACAGACTTGGGAGATAACGTTTCGGCGCTCCAGTCATGAATTCTACCACGGGTTTGTACGTTCGGAGGTCCACCAAGCGTAGTTCACCGTTTGATCGCTGCACCACAGCTCTGCGACAGTCGTTCAGCACGTGGAGGTCGAGAATGGAGCCAGCAGTTTGGCCCACTTCAGGCTTCGCTTCCCACTCGAACGCTCGGCGAGGGGAACGAAGATCCCAACCCCACAAGTCACCACTCTTCGTACCGTTCGCTATAACGTGGCCCTGTACATTTGCATGAACGAGTGAAGTTAGCTCCCCGGGTATAAGCATTTCTAGCAGTTTATAGACTACAAACCGTGCTGAAGAAGCTCTGAGCGTGCACGTCGCTAGTAATAACACCAGTTGGCGAGAACTGGAGCTTGCCGACTGCTCCTACCGTATCCACGTATGCAGCGCACCGCGGACTGCATACACAGAACCCAGTCAACTCCGAGAAACATCAGCGAAAACAGGCATCTAAGCAACGAATTATGAAAGCCGCACCCTCCACAGCCCACGCTGAGCCTGCTCGGAGTGATAGGATCCCTAGGTCGAGAACGTACAGAACATGAAAAGTCAAATCAATGCCTTTGCGAGACATCAGAACGTGCGATCACCGCAACAAACCATGTAGCTGTCCATGGATCCACAAATTTAAGTTTCTGATACCGACAGCACAACACAGGAAAAATTAGCCATTTCTTGTAAGGATCTCAGTTGGATCAAGATGAGGAACGTACCATCATGCGTGCAGAAGATAATTCCACGACGCCACGGATGTGCTGGTCTCCGACGTGCAAAAGGCCCACGCTACCCGACGGCTTCTGCGAGTTGCCTCTCTGGCCAGTCCCAAGACTGCACACTAGTATATCCGTTTCCTGTACCGGTCGCCACTCCACCGACGTGATCACTCCGCCAATACTAAAAGCACTCATCGGCAAAATTCGCTGCGAAGGCGTGACTGACCCAGCAGCAGGCTGCATTCTACTCAGTCCCAGTATATTCAGCCGCCCTCCGCTAGCTACAGTCGGGCCATCGAACAAAAATATCAAGTTCCAACGTACAAAACAACCAAAACAACGTTAAGCTTACCGCCAATGGCTCCGAGATTGCTCGCTTTTGGATGCAGCGCCAACGCAGTCAGTCGGCCATCATTTTCCACGTCCTGAGCTTCCACCACTTGCGACGACTTCACAAAACCACAGCATTGTTTAACAACTATGGACCAAATGAAAAAGCTTAAATATCCATACCAGAATCCCGGACAGCAACTGCGGAATAAGTTCTCGCTGGTCTCGACCTCGTGCGCTCCAGCTAGAATCACTTTGCCGCTGGCCCATGTAGGCCACCCAATTGTGACCATTGGCCCCATACCCACGCCGAACTTTGACTTTAGGTTCCGCTTTCTTCTCAGGAACTTGTTGCTGTTGTTGCGCCTCCAACTCGTCACGGTGAAGTCGATCCGACGCTGAAGAAGAGCGGAAGTACCGACGCTTGGACTCGTCGTAGTAGAATCCTGGTAGAACTTGGGGGACTGCTGGAGCTGCTGGTACTTCTTGGACGGAATTTTCGGTCGTTTGGCTGCGAGCATTGGCGCGTTGGGCCTCCAGAGCTTCAAGAAACCTGCGACGAGCGGCTTCCTCGTCCTGCGGAGGTGCCACACGCCGCTTCTTGCGGCGGCCATTATTGCCAGCCATGCTTCTTTTTAGGTCTATGTTGATATTCAAGACTCTATGATAAAATTCTGAAAATCTATTGTTTTGTACCGCAATATTGTATTGAAAGAACATATTTTTACTCGTACATGATATGTCGTTGAAAGCCTTGGATGTGGCTGTACCGTCGCGAACTCGTCCTTGATCACGAGGGAGGAAAACTTCTTGAGGATGACCTTGCGCGACTTACCGCCGCACGAGCGGTAGAGCTTGCCGAATTCCTGCGCGTATAAACCCTCGATGGAGACCGTGCCCAGGTCGTTTGCTGGATGACCTTGTCGTCGGCCGAGCGCGCGCACGCTGCCAATCACCTAGGTCACGCTGCCGGCCGACCCGCACTTTTTTTTATTCTCAGCGCGTCCTCTCACATGTCCTCCCACCACACGTTCTGGATCGTGCAGCCTCTGGTCGCGGTGTACACCCTCCATTTGATCCTTGCCGATGATCACGTTCTTGAGCGCGGCGCTGGGCTCCACCATGAACACGGCAGTCTGCCACCCGCTCTCCTTCTGTGCACTTAAGGCGTTCCCGACGGGAGACGATAAGCCCAACATGAGAGAAGAAAGAGGACACACATGGTCGTCGGCAAATCTTAGGCGATGGGCGTACCGCCCGACCGCCAGCACGTGTGTCACCGTGTCTGCGGCTTTAGCTTAAATCTTGGCCGGCTTGGTGGCGTTGGTGGCCGCCTGCTGAGGAGCTGTGGCGACTGCGTAGCCGGCGACGAGAAACCAAATGAACCGTTTGCTTGCAGGATCTATCCGAGGTATGTGGTCCGCCTTCCTTCATCTTGAAAACACGCTTTCTCCTTTCCGTCCACTGCACACTCGCGCTGCGCTCACTTGCTCCGCTTCCTACGTATAGAAAACCGATCTTTATCACTTCAACTATATATGACCGAATTGCACGCTCGCAATACCGGTCACTTCGGTCCTTGTACAAGTGCGTGCTGAGTGTTAATACTGCTAATCCAAGCCCGTGGGTCCCGGGGTGTCACATTCGTTAAGAAATGCGACCTTGTGGTGTGCTGTGTGTGTGGTGGCTCGAGTTTTTTTACTTTGTGTTTAACACGAAGTGCTGGACGAGCTAGTGGAGCTCAAGCTGGCCAAGTAGTTGGCATTCCGATATCATCGTAACCCAGAAAAAAAGACCAGATCCAGGCAAATGAATATATTGCTACTCTATTACAGGTTTTCGATGAGCGCGTCCTTCTGGATCGTCACCCTGCCCTGCTTCTTGAGAAAACTAGTGCGGATCTCCGGGTCTTTGGAGTCCAGCATGATGGTCACGTTCTTGGTGGGGCGCTTCGCCAGCGCGGCCAGGCGGTTCAGGCACGCCACATGGCTCTCGTGGTCGCCGTGCGAGAAGTTGAAGCGGGCCACGTTCATGCCAGCGTCGATCAGCTCGGGCCGACACTCCTCGGATCAGCATGCCGGGCCCAGCGAGCAGAAGATGTTGGTCTTGCGCTGTACGTCACAGCACTGCATGTGGCCCGTGTAGCCCTTCGACATGATGGTGTCTTCACCGTAGGCCACGTTGTCGCTGTTGAACTTGCCCAGGTACGTGTAGCCGCTAGTAGATGTTCAGCAACTCAACCAGCGCCCGCACGATCCCCAGAAACGCCGACGTCAACGAGACCACCAGCTCCATCAAGACCCGCACGACCCAGCAGCACTGCACGTTTCTTTCTCCAGTTCTTTCTCCGTCGCAGCAAAATCGCAAATGGCTGCCCGGAGGCCGAGGGCGCAAATAGTGAAGCCATCGAAGGCATGCTGATAAAAAAGAGGACGTTCAGCTGCTTCACCCTGTCCTGTTAATAAAAAAGAAGCAAGCTCACTAGCAGGCAGGCAGCAAACAAACCGGACGCAAGCTCGCATAGTGAATTGCAGTATGTGGTTTTGTCCCGCTAATAAAAAAGTGTACATGCCTACCTTCTAGTGGTTTTGAGCGGGCAGCGTTGGGGACGCGATCTCTTCCAGCATGCCTGGTGCTGCGCCTATTGCTTCTCGGGCACCTGGCGAGGCTTGCCACGCCGCACGCCGGCGAGTTTACGGTGCCGTGCTCTTTGTAGCAGGTACTGCTAGAGAGGTCGGGGGATCTGTGATGGCGGTGTGCAATGCACTGCAAATGCGCGTTGCGTGAGGGTTGTGTACAGATTGGTGTGGCAAAGACCGATAGCATCGGTGCCAAACGGTTAAAACTGACTGAGGCCGTTCGATAGAATTGGTGTAAACGTTGGGTGAGAATTGTGTAAGGGTTGGTGTGGCAAATGTGGAATACCGACGGCTCGATGCCAAACGGTCAAAGGTGACAGAGGCCCTTCGATAGAGTTGGTGTAAACGTTGTGTGTGATTGACCTACAGAAAGAGGTACACTGTAGCAATTGAGCTGCCAGAACACCAATTTTCAGAATAACATAAGTTACTGTGCCAGCCACAGCACGCCTGTGCCATGGACGACAAGACAGCAGCCATCATTGATGCTGTAGTTAGTGCGTGTTCGTGCGCATCCACTGCAGCGATTGACAAGCACAGAATTCGTGCCCCACCGACTGGACCGCAACGTTTCATAATAGGACGTTCGAGCAAGCTATGCACCAGCTGGTTCCACAAGAAGCTTTAATGGGCAAGGCACCTTTTGTTCGGGTTAGTTGTAGAAGATTGTGCGCGACGAGAGCCCTCGGCTACCTGCTGCTAACAGCCACAGGAGACTGATCAAGAGAGTAGCTCTGACTATCATCAACTTAGCCCAGAGATGCCGCTGTGTCAATTCTTGGGATTTCAAAGCCACGAGCAGTTGTGTATATTAACGATACACTAGATGTGCTACCTAGTTCAGCATCTACGCATGTTGTGATTGGCCAACCAAGCGAGCTTCCGGGTATTGCTCAAGGCTTCTAGAAATTGTCGTATCCCCTGACGTCGGAGCTGTCGACGGAACGTTTGGTGAAAATGCCTCGGCCTGTAGTAGTTTCCTGAGATCCAGCTTGGGATCACCAGTAGCAGGCCTGCTAGAGCAACTTCAGGTCATCCTGGCCTTTGTTGGATCTGTCATCACAGAAGACCCAGCTGTGTCGTACGGCTACAGCGCTGCCGACACTGGGTGTGCATGTTCTCCCGGCCTGGCTGTCAATACCAGCTCCGGGCTGCATTTAGGAACTTTATGTCAGTCATGCACATTGAGAATGTCGATACCCCAGACATCCTCAAGCTCCGTCTCTCTTGCATCAACCCTGGGGGGACGCTCCTAGACACGGTTGGTCAAGGAAATCATGGGCGTCGGGCTTGTTACCATCAGAACCCGGACCTCAGTCTTCAATACACCTGGCTACAGTTCCGTGCGGGTTGAGCCCCCGCATTGCCGTGTGTTGACGTTTAAATCGTCGCACCCGAGATCCACTACAAATAATTATTTAGTAGAACTCCGCTGTGCGTCGCAGACTCTCCTGCACCACCAACGGCATCAGAAGATTAAGACGCCCTACTTCAACGCTGAGGTACGGCAAGACAACCAAGGTACCCGGCCGGCCACAGTCCCACTGTTTGCGCCTCCGCTACCGCCCAAGATCTCGAGCATCTATCACAACTTCCTCGCCAAGTGGAGGGGCTTGTGTCTCGAATACGAGGCTGGACTGCGAGCCCGCTACCGCATCTCCGGCCAGAACTTTGACACCATGGTCACTCCGATCGCTGAGTCAATCGATGCTGAGCTGCTCGACACCTTCTGCAAGTTGCGCCTGCACATGGCTTCATCGGACGTGATGGAAGGCATCCTGACAACTGAGATCGAGCACATCGCTGGAAGCGTGAAGAACAAGACCTTGCCGGACATCAGGTCCCTGTTCAACAGCAAGCTGCGCCTGAACACGGCGGAGGACGACGTGGACGCAAGGGTGCTCGACTACTTCAACGACTTCGGAAAGTTCATGCGCGCCAATGGTCTGACCGAGTGCTTCGAGGGCAGCGTCGGCGCCCGCGCGAAGTGCAAACGCCTGATTGCCTCGCTTCACCCCGAATCACTGAAGGACGAGGTCAAGCAGTGTGTCCGCTTCACACACAGCCCGCTGCCGGCGACCCGAGGCAGCTGTTCGAGCTCATCGAGGAGAAAGCGACCGAGCACGAGTGCCAGCACCTTCGTCTCAAAGCAAAGAGACGTGGACAACCAGAAATCAAGACGGCCAAGCCCAAGCCTGAACGTTCCTCGAACCAGAAGCAGAAGTGGGAGACCAATTCGTCGCGAGCGCAGACTTCGGAGGCTCCCAAGGCAACGTTGGTCTCCAAACCAAAGTCGTCCACCCCGGGGAAGTTGCCGCCGACTCCGTGCCCGGAGTGTAACGAGTTGTACTGGATCCGCAACTGCCCCAAGGCAACTACTGAGGCTGAACAGGGAAAGCTCTGCAAGCAGCTGTACGAAAGTTACCAGACCAAGCGTAAGCCAGTGAAACGTTTGGGCGAGTTCCTGCCAGTTGCTGGACGTGTGGTGACATGAACGGGGTATTGCAACTGTGTGGGTAGGCGGGTGAACGCCTATAACCGTCCAGGGGTACAGCGTGCGTGAATGCACCCAGATGGGGAGGTTGGAAGTCGACGGTCGGAAGTCCAAACGGCCAAACGGCTTTCAGACTCCAAACGCTCCTTTTGAAAACCCCACTGAGGTCAGACTCAACCGAGAACAACTGGTGTCCAAGATGAAGTTGGTGTGTGGCCTTGTGTAATCCCTATAGGTATCGTTTATCTTCAAACCCTGGAATCCACCGGATTGGGTTGTTTGTAATACAGATCAAACACAAAGAACACAAAGCACGTCACTCCACTTACAAACGCCGCTTTCAGACTGGGAGGTTAGACTACGGTCAGAGTCTTCTTCCCGATAACTACAATACAAAATACACAAAGAGTTATACACGATAGACAGTCGCCCTTATTCTTTTGGACCCTTGGACAATGGGTCACAACCCCGGTCAATTAGAATCTGCTCTTGGAACACCGGTCAGTTCTAGAAGCTCCTTTCCGACGATACGCACCACTCCAACGGAAGACAAACGCCAGCAAAGCAAATACACTCCTAGCACACAGCAGTCGATCAATCTAGCCTCAGGGGCGACTACTAATAACCCCCCAAAGCAGTAGCTAACATGAAATCAAGTATCTGTCCAACGAACGCGAGAACTCCCAACTGGAATATGAAATAGACAGGTCACCTCGAGCGCGCGCCGATCGATAACTGGTATTGACGTTTACGAGAGTCTCGCGGCGGTCTTCGCGACCACGACGCGTCCAAACGCAGGCTTGACAGACACCGGCCCTCCGCTAAACTGACAAGGCGTAACTATGCTGGGCCACACAACAGGATTCCAACGGTTTCCTGGTGGCACATGCGCTCTTCTTGGCAAAACAAACTCTCTGTTATACAATGTTATCGCAATCTTCCGCAGAACTCTCTGCACGAGGCCTGCCCTCATGGCAGGTCCAAATGACTTAGTTTCACTATAGGTTGGGGGAGCGGTCCGAACGCGGAAATCAGGCTGAGCGCTGGATAATCAGTGGGAAAAGGCGGTACTTCAACCGGCTGTTGTGCATAGCACATCCGGTCAGTCGGCTTGGTCGTCGTTAGCATCTTGGGTGGAGTATACTGGAAACTTGGAAGGAATCTTGATGGGTGCGGGCTGGATACTCGCTGGTGTTTTGGGTACAGGATCGGCGGTTGGAACGTCAGAGTCCAAAAACTACTTTTGGACCTCAACCTCCGTTTGGTCGGAGGGAAGTCGGCTAAGAGATTCATGGCGAAGGCTTGAGCTTGAGGCGTTGCACACTGGGCGCGAGGTCGTCGGTACTTGGGCGTGGATGCTTGGCGTGACTTGGGATTGGTTTAGCAGTAACTGTGACGGGAGTCACACGCACCTTTGCTTTGAGGAAGCGTAACGCGCTAACCACAACAGACGCCCGGCGTCTCTGCTGTCTTAGTTCGAGGCCCTGCCTTCTTAGTCGTTTGCTGGTACCGAGTACCAAACGACTTGCGAACTTCTAGGTTAGATTTAAACTGAACGCCTATTACTTTTGCTCACAAAGTCCTACTTACTATAAACTGTCTAATTAATGCACCTTCGAAGTAACCTGTTTTCAAATGGTTGGCTCTCAAGCCATGTCGTCCTCGCTAAGTACAAACCGTACTTATGGGCTCTCTTAGGTACGCACCGCACTTAAGGACCAGTGTACGAAACACCATATGTGAGTGTGGCACATCACTATGTGGCAACTCTTTGTGTGTATGACACACGAACTGGTCGGGTGTCATTCATAAGGCCCACGGCCCGTTACACCCTCCCACACCCAAACGGGAAGCACCGTCCCACGGAGAAAGATCGGAAGGGGGAATCCAGCCATCAAACGCCACGTGCGCACCCCGAGGCCGAGCCTCATTCTCCAATGAACCGCCGACCGCACAAGCCCCAGCCCACAGGGCATCGCGAAGTCTTGCGACGCCCGCTGATCACTGAGCCCGCACGCGATGCACGCCCGTAACTCCTTAAGCACCACGCCTACGTCCATGACGGCTCCGCCAACGGCACACGCCTCGCGTCCCAACAGCCGGGCCCATTCTCACGCCAGCTTGGCCACATCGAGGAAGTCGAAGCGCAAAGAATCCAAGCGCCCGAAGACCCCGGTCCGTAGGGCAGCTATCGCCGCGGTGCGACGCCGCAAGCGGCACGAAGCGAGTTGGCCAGGCCCGACCCTCGATCTCAGCGACTCCGAGAGTGGCAGCGAAGGATTCCACATTGAGCTCATCACTGGGGAGGAGAGTGACCGCGAGAGTCACATGTCCAACCCGTCCGAGACAACGTCTCCTACGTCGGCGACGGCGCAGCCCAATGTCGCCGCGGCCCAGCCGCCGAGCGACAACTCTCCGCACCAGAGCGACGTTAAGATGCACGACGTGCCGGAGTAGCAGGCCTCAGAGTCCTCTTCCTCGCCGGGAAACCGTTCGATACCCGTCGATTACGACGAGTCGGATGAGGAGAAGGCTCCTTCGTCCCCACAGCTCACTGAGCAACAACGTGCCCTGCATCCCGGAAGTCATGGCCACCCCACGCAGTCTTGCTGCCGTGGCGCGTGCCAAGAAGGCTGCCGAGGACATCGTCCCGCCTGCTGCTCCAGCCTCGTCGACGAAGCCGCTAGAAAAGCCTGCGGCTGCTCCAGCCGCGTCTGATGTTCCGCTCCGAGAGCCTCCGGTCATCTCCAATGTCGGCGAAGAGGAGGGGGTGGACCCTGCTTCGTTGCTGCCCGCGAACCGCGAGCACCTAAAAGAGCGCGCCGCCGCCCGTCGCACTACCGCTGAGCGGGCTGCCGAGCATAAGCGGGAGCTTGAGCCTCCGGCGCCACTTAGCCGAGAGTAGCTCCTATCGCAGCGAGTCTGGACTCCCGAGGAGTATGCTGCGAGCCTTCGGCAAAGCCGACAGCGGGGTGTGCCTGTGGCCAACAATGACGAGTGTCCCATCGTCCTACGGACCAATACCGCCTTGGCTCGCCAAACCAATGAGCTTGAGTTCGAAACTTGGCTCCGTCATCTATGCCGGAGTTGTTGAACTCGCCGCACCGACTGGATTAGCTCGCCCTTCGGCGTTTACGATTTCGCATGGCGAAGATGAATGCTGATGGTGACTGGGATCGACATCGGTGGGATCCGCGATTCGCGGCCCTGCCGCATGATATCCTCGAAGTGGTGGTGTCCAAGGTGGCAAAGGGGCGACAGTCTCAGCCCGTAGAACCGGTGAGCGTTCTCGGGCCGATTAGCGCCGACCGGCTCCGCGGGAGCGCTCATAAGCGTCACGGTATCGGCGCAGTCCTCTTCGAGGAGATGACCGTCTTCCCAGGTACTCTGATCCTCGGGATAACCGCGCCACTTTACCAGATACTGGTAGTAGCCCTTACGCCCACGGCGCTTCAGGAGCTTCTCCACGTAGAAGTAGCGATCACCTTCGTTTCCGATCAACGGAAGCGGAGGTCGTAACGGACGACTCATCGTACCGGAACGCTCCGCGTTGTGCGCTGGCGTCTCACGCCTCTGCCTCGGCTCGGGATCCTCTTCTGGACGCGGTGGCGGGTGTCAGCATCTCCTCAAGATCCAGCGACTGGACTTGACCTCCTTGCGTGGTCGCCTGCAAACCGTCGAGGCGACTGTGGCCGCTTATTGCCGTTCTCGGCAAGAGGAAGAGGGCTAGAGCGTCGGGTGCAGGAGTTGCTGGAAGAGCTCGGCCGGCAGGCTCGTGACATGCGTCACCTCTCCGACCGCGTCGCGGATCTTGAGCGTGTTCGTGCGAGCGACGGCCGCGACCTCCATGATCATCTGGGGTGGATTCGCCACTTCTACACGCGCGTAGGCGACTTAGAGGCTCGGCCTGCTCCGGCTGCCCCAGTCCAGAATCAGGACGATTTGGCGCGCGCAATGGCCCAGGCTCTGCAGCAGATGTACCGCTCGTCGGACTCTCAGAATCAGCCACCACCGACGGGTGGTATGGCTTGAGCATGCCGACGTAGAACGTTGGGTGCGTAGTCATTGCCGATGGCAGATCCAGCGAATAGGCATTGCCATGGACGCCGATGACCGAGAAAGGTCCCACGAAGCGTGGTCGCAGCTTGGTACTGCCGACCGCTGACACTGAGTGTATAGGCAAGTTTTTAGCGTTAAGTAACACCAAATCATCGATTTTGAACACATGTGTGTTAGCATGCCCATGGCGATCGCTGATTTCATTTTGTCGGTCCTGCGCGGCAGCCATAGCGGCACGGACGCGAGTGCGGATCGCTTCTCCCGTCTTAATGAAGGATAGGAGGTTCCGTTTGACGAACGTACGCACGCCTTTGAGGCCTCTTGAGTCGTTTACGACAACTCCTCCCTCACACAACTCAGAAGCCGGGGGCAACGACAGCGGCGTAGCGGATGCCGCAGGCCGTTGACATAGAACGGCGTAAAGCCTGTCGACGCATGCACTACATTGTTAAGCGCGAACTCCACTTGCGCAAGCTGCGTACTCCACTTCGTGGGCTCTGCAACGCAGACACTGCGCAAGACGTCCTCCAGGACACGGTTAACGCGCTCCGTTTGACCGTCGGTCTGTGGATGGTCCGCTGTGGACATGTCCAGCTGCGTCCCGAGAAGCCGGAAGAGGTGTTGCCAGAAGTGTGAGACGAACCGAGCGTCTCTGTCACTGACGAACGCCTCCGGGAGGCCGTGATGCCGAAAGACATTGCCGACGAAGAGTTGAGCCGCCTGCGGCGCTGTCACACGCTTCTTCACGGGCACCAGCCTCACCATCTTGCTCAAGCGGCACACAAAGACCAAGACGCCAGTATGGCCGTGCCCATCGCGCGGCAACTCGAAGATGAAGTCCATGCTCACGGAGCGCCAGCAATCCGCCGGGACCGGCAAGCTCATCAGCAGGGCCGCCGTGGCCGGAGCGATTTTGACCCGTTGGCACGTCTTGACATGTGGGCCCACCAGAAGTCTCGCGCCACTGACATATACGTCTTCTCGCGACCCAGGTGCTCGCTGAGCGCCGTGTCATGTGCCTCAAAGAGGATTCGATGACGAAGGTCCTCGTCGTTGGGAACAACCAACCGCGGGTCATCCCCCGCCGGGGATACTTGATAGTAGAGCAAGCCCTCAACGAGGGAGTAGCGGTGAAGCTGGGCTCGCTGACGAGCCGAGAGTACCGAGCTGTCCGATTTCGTGCGCAGCACTTCGACCGGATCTCGAAGATCGTCATCGCCGGCATAGGCCTCGCTGATGAGCTCATGGAGCGGCGACTCAAGGAACACCGCGTGTGCCAGCTCATAGTCCGGTCTCCGGGAGAGAGCGTTCGCAAGGACATTCTGTTTCCCCGGCTTGTAAGCTACGGTGAAGTTGCATTCTGCGAAGAATGACAACCAACGCGCCATGCGCTGGGAAAGATGAGGTGACGAGGTCGCCGTCCTCAACGAGGCATGATCCGTGTAGATCACGAAGGGTTTACTGCCGAGCAGATGAACTCGGAACTTCACCAGCGCGTACTTCATCGCGAGGAGCTCCTTGTCGTGGACGGGGTAGTTCTTTTCCGCAGCTTCCAAGTGCCGGGACTGGAAAGACACCACCCTTTCCCTGCCTTCGGTATCAACCTGAAGCAGGGCGCAGCCGATGGCAAAGTCTGAGGCGTCGCACGCGACACTAAAAGGACGATCCTCGTCAGGCTGTGCCAGGATCGGGGCGATCTGTAAGCTCTGCTTGATCGTCGACTTGTTCCTTCGGAAGCGGCCACTGGCGCGTGGTGCAGTACTTCGTACCCGGCTCAAGGTCGATCTCGTGGCGCACACCCCGATCCGGGGGTAATATAGAAGGAGGGTCATCCGATACCACGTCCGAAAATTCCTTCAACAGAGGATAATAGGGATCCGAGGGGTCCTTCAGAATGGCTGCGCCATATCGTTGTTGTCTCTTCGAGACCCGCCCCTCTTCTAACACGTCAAGGTCCATGACCGAGGAGCTGTTCAGCTCGAGAGGCTCTTGTTCGCGGCGGAGAAGGACTACGTCGTCCAGTTTCCCCGCCTTAAGCGATTCGAGGAACTCTACATAGGAAATCTCTTCGAGCTCAAGGAGCTCCGACAACGTCGGTACTGGGGTCGGATCTTTGGCGTTGCGATCGCCCGTGATCGCGTCAACAACCACCGTCGCGCTGCGAACTCCGTCAGCGACTTCTGCTTCCTCGGCGACAGCTGAACCAGCCCGAACGCCTTGCGTAGTGGGAGTCTCTGCTCGACCACCCTTGTTGGAAACACACACTTGTTCGGCCGAGCCGGCAAAGTGTCGTTCCCCGCGTGGCACCCGGTGCTCGTGCACGAATCCGTTGCGGGATGAGGAGGGGACATGACCCGCCAAATCTCGATCCGCTAAGGGTTGGTGACTTGCACCTATGGTGCGACTCCGCCAGTCGATCCACGGCTCGTGCTTCACAAGCCAGGGCTTGCCGAGGATCAGATCGTATCGATCATCCATGTCAAGGCCAATGAACGGTTCGAAAGAATTAAAGTCGTTAAATTTGACCGTCAAGGGGAGAAGGACCTTCCGCGTCGATACGATCGACCCAGTCGCTAGGCGAACAGATAGGTTGTTATTACTCTTAAAGTCTTCTTGAGCATACACTATGCTGTTCCTAGCCACACTGGCCTTCGTTGCGAAGTTATACGGCGCACCCGAATCAATCAGGATGGTCATTCGTTCTTCGTATCCCTTAACGCTGGCGGTGACAACCACGAGGTTAGACCGCGCGGCGGCCACTGAGAGACACAACAGTGTCGTCCCTGGGACTTGCTCTCCTGGGCGGGGAGGTGGCGAAGCCACCGCCGTCCGATAAGAGCGAAGCCTCCCAGCAGGGCGTCCCGCGCCTACTGGGAGTCGCCGTTTTCCGACGCCGCGGACTCAATCATATTGAGTGACGACGACGCCGAAGTGGCTTTGCCGCGAGCCGTTCCGACGGAAATGGCCCAACTCGTTGCACCCAAAGCAGCGACCACTCGCACGAAGCTTTTTCGCGCCGGCCCGAACAGACTCAGCCGCCGAGATCTCCATGGGAGTGGGGTCTTCTGACGTGTCGGTCGGACCCGCGTGTCCCTGCGCGGATCGCACACAGTGATCCTCGAGTAGCGCGAGATGCACTGCATCGTTGAAGGTCTTCGGCTGACGGCGGAAGAGCTCGGTCCGCACTGGACCAGTACGGACGCCGTCCATGAATACCGTGACCTTCACGTCCTCTGAGAGAGGAGCTCTGGCCATGGCTGCTTCCAGGTTCTGCAGCTCCATGACATAGTCTAGAAGGGAGCGCTTCCCTTGCTTGCAACGCAAGAAGAGGGAGCGATGGCGGTACGCCACATTGGCGAGCAAGAAGTTCTTGCGCAGCTCTTGCTCCATGCATGTGCGACAACATCATCGATTTCGCCACGCAAGTTGGACCTCTACAATACTTGCTCCTGGAAACGGTTGGTCAAGAGGACGATGATTGCCGGGCTGGTTACCATCAGAACCCGGACCTCACTCTTCATATTTCCATCTATCCATCAATACACCTGGCTACGGTTCCGTGTGGGTAACGCCCCCGCATTGCCGTGTGTTGTCTTTTGGATCTTCCGACCCGGGATACACTACACGGCCCCATGCTTTCGAGGTTTGGTAATGCCGGAAAAACGTTTCCGGCAGTCAGTCAGCATCCAGGCTATTGTGGACAATCGTGGCTACTTCAGGTCCTTATCTATTTGAGCTGGCTCCAGCAACAACGAGTCGCTGTAGAACGGCTTGGTATGAAGAAGTGATAAGGCAGCAACCAATTGCAGTTCTCACAGTTTTGATTTAATTTATTTTTAATTTATTTAGACTGTTGTCTCACGTTCCGCCAGGGAATCATACGCTGGACACACTATATGGTCTCATTTCCTGACACAAGCAGATGGAGACCCACACCAGCGCATGTACAACGAATTGCATTCTCGTACTCCAGTGCTAGTAGAGTTTGCGTTCAGACGCGTAATGAATCGTTTCAAGGTGCTTCTGGGGAAGCTAGAGCAGAATATGGCGTCGCATAGTTGCAAGGTAATCGTGAGCTGTGCGGTGCTTCACAATCTGCTAATTATTTAAGGCGACTCCGTCATTGTGGGCACCAACCCCTCTGTTTCGAAAAGCGCTTAAGACCGATCGAAGACTTAGAAGACTTAGATAGATTGGCCTCTGTCGCATTTGCAGGGAAATGCGAAGCGCAATGACTCGCTGATGCATTTATTAGTGAACGAAAACACATACGCAGGTTGAAGCAGCTCTCAATAATATAAATTGAGTATGGCTAACTGAGTTTCGATCGTGTTGTCCCATTAAGAGGAATCTAAGCTGTCTTGTCTAGCAGATGCTCAGTTGGAGCTCTTGAAAGTGTCGGTCTTTTTGGTGCTGGATTTGAGAGCATGCGTCTGCTGCTCAATGGCCTTTGCAACTTCTGGAAAGTGATCGTCCTTCGCGGGTCGGTTGCCCATTGCCTTTGCAATTGCTTTCATACCGATCTCCATTGCCTGGGCGAACTGCGAGATTGGTATTAGCTTCCCTAGAAGTGATGCTGCTGCTGCTGGGTTTCCTTTAGTATCGAGCAGAGTCTCACCAGTCAGGCCTTCTTCCGTTAACCCTTTCGCGATCCATCTAGCTTACTGTATAATACAATTCTTAGTCAAATATGTTTAAAGGACGCAAAATTTGCCCTCAAAAAATCATGGTACTCGCTTGCCTATCTTGAAACATTTACACCTTCAATGATTTGCAAGATGCACCTTGATGATTGCACCTTACTTGTTTGTTTGTATACCTATATTATTATGCATTGTAGTGTTTTATAATTTGCTATAAAAGAATGAAGCTTTCTACTTAAACTTGTGTAGAAGGTAGCATTTTTCGCCCTTTTAGAAGGGCGTTTTAAACCGTGTTGTTACAACGCCTCAAAGGTCGAAAAATGCGCCCTTGTATCGCGAAAAGGTTAAAAAGCATCAATCCATAGTTGATCATCAATCTCCTTGCGATACGAAGGATTGTTGGCAGTATGCTTCAAATTTCATTTTGGTAGATGCACTTCAGGTAGATGCACTTCAGCTTTTAATAGTTTTGCCACGTCTGCTCGATGAATGCATACAAAACCTAGATTAGATCCCACTACAAGGAACCAGCAATTTGAATGCGTTTATACCTGGTCCCGAGATGCCTAACGCCAACGCTTGTGAAAGCTTGCTGGCGAATAACTGCTAGGCAAGAGCTGTCATGGTCTTGATATCTGCAGAGTCGATGCGGTTTCTAAATTCGCCGTCCTTAAAACGAAGTTGGGGCAGCTCTCCCACCGTAGCGTTGCTCCACTTGAGCCGATTGCCTGTCTTCGGCTTGGTTTTATCGCGAGGCCTAGCTTGCAGCTTCTCGCCAGATTCTCCTGCCTGCAAACATCCCTTCAACATAGTTGAACCCTTCTTCATCGCGTCTGCCTATCCGAAAGAGGCTGGCCATCCACCGCACTAACGCCAATAGTTGTCATTTCTCCAGCGAAGGCTGCTACGGCTCACCTCCAGTTTTGTTTTGTGCGCGGGTGCTAAAGCAGCGTACACCTGCTCAACCCATTGGTTCTTTGGCTGGCTTGAGAACGTGTGAGTGGTGCGTCCGTCAGCTCGACTGTGGTGAGCGGATATGAAAACAACGAGCAGCTTTGAAAAGTTGTCCGAGCTGTCCATTTGAGCACGTGCTGCTTTAAGGTTAACCAAGGTGTTATATTGGTGGTGGTGCTGCGCCGCCTATATGCCTGGCTGGCACACACTTGGAGAAGGCAAATCACAGCAACTAAAAAAACAACGGAGGACGCGCTGTGAAAATGCCAGCACAGCTACCCCATGCTGGCTCAGAACGTGTGCGAGTCGAGAACGCCTTACGCACACTATACAATGCTGCCACGGCACAATGACTCTGCGTCAGCACCATAGACACTGGCCGCCACAACACCATGCATATCAGAACACTTCGCAGCACAGTACAACCTGTCAAAGCTGGAAGCGCGCAAAAGGGGTGTGGCTAGGGTGAATGGTCGCTCTAGCAGAACGACCGCAGAGCATCTGCGTCCAGCGGCCTCCTGCTCATTTCTCGTGTGATCCATATCATTCTCGAAAAAAGCACACCAAGCGAGCATGCCGATGTGGGTAAGCTGGCGAGAGATCGCTCTGGATGTCGACACCGCTGAAGCGAAGGAGGTGATGGCTTGGCTCAAGTCTTTCGACATCAACAAGAGCCTAGCGATGTGGTGCACCATCTGCCCGGGCGCCGACCACAAGATGCGTTATCGCCTGCTGGAATGAAGGTCTGAGTCCTGCGTGGTGATCCCAGGTGAAATGCGCGTGGCGGGGAGGGGGGTCACGTGCTTGAGCCCTGAGCACGTGTCCATCTTCGAGTTCGGAAAACACAACTCGGCCGCCACATCCCATGACGAACGAAGTTGGCCCTGGCGCAGTAGGCGTTATGCCAGAATATGGTCCAGAACCACCTTCGCCCTATGCGCATCCGCCACGCTCTTTCGCGCAAGTTCGCAACACCCCTTGAGGATCTACCGCCGCTCATGACTATCCAAACCTTTGTGAATCACTACGGCCGGACGCAGATGGAAACCATGACCGCGTCCTGGATCGGACGGCGTGGATCCGCGAGCACGCGTACGACGGATCGGAGACCATGACTCATCTCTTCACATTTGCGAGTAGATCGACAACGCCGGCTTGCAAATAGTCGGCACGGAATCAAAGCCGTTCCTGGTGGGGATCACGACGAAGGCGCTGATGTTAAGGCTGCTGGTGACCCCGGACAGCTTCATCCTACACCTCGATGGGACCTACAAAACGAATTAGATCGATTATCGAGTGCTGGTCCCGATCGCTCTCGGAGATCTCACTTGGTGGCTCCCTTCGTTACGTCTCAAGAGACACAACGAATGTTCGAGGCTGCGTTGCTGTCCCTACGGCGCCTCTACTTCTGGATCGCTGAGAAGTATTTGATGATGTACTACGCGATGGCCGACGGCTACATGGCACAGTTTTATGCTCTCGCTGCAGTGTTTGATGACAACCCGCGCTTCCGCTTCCTAATGTGCATCTTCCACGCTATGAAGCACGATCAAGAGCGGGTTAAGCTTCTTTCCTCGGGTGCACGAGCTCGGGTGCTGGGCAATCTCTACCGTTGCATTTCGCTCGTAGTCAAGAGCACTAGATGGTGATGCTGCGCGCAATTTGGACGCGCTGGATCACCATCCCAACTCTGGTACCATTTGCTCAGTACTTCTACCGGCAATGGCTCACCGGACCCTTCACTACGTGCAGGTGTTTGCTACAGCAAGCGGGTTCGCTTCCACGAAAAACTCGGCGGAGACATTCAATGCGTTGTTGAAGCGCTACTACACGCTGTGCCGACGGCTCAAAATGGGCGCGCTGTTGCCAGCAACCAACTCTCGCACAGAGGGTATCTGAGAAGTTCCGCGAACGCCTATAAGGCGTGGCGGAAGGCCAAGACATTGAAAGGGTGCGCCCTGGGTCGTGCTAAATTCTTCGTGTGATTTCGCTGCCTACATTTCGTGTTGCTGTGGCGCACGACAACCGCAGCGAGAAGGCCATCGCCGTGTAGGTGGGCTCCAATTACGCGCGGAATGAAGTCGAGGGAGAGCCTTTGGAGGGGTGGTCCGTGGATGTCCAGCGTAAGTGGTATCCATGTGCCTACTGGTTCGCTTTTGGAGCGTGCATTCATGTCATTTTCGCGCTCCGCGTCACTGCACACGTCGACGACATCGGCGGAGAAGTTCTTATCAGTCGTCGAAATTGAAAGCGGGGCGAGATTGCTGTTCTTCCAGACCTTGGACGCCCGCAGACGATTGGCCGTGCTCTAAGTTTCGATTGGTCCAGCGCCTACGAACCTGCGAACTATGGCGATGGCAGTTCGTCTGCGTATTTGCGCCCATACGGCTAATGCAAGACATGTGAGGGATTTCCGATGCGTCGATTCGTTGCGAATAGCTGCAGCCCACACGCACGGCGAAGAATGGTCACTATGTGCTACTCTTCTTCGCTGTCGCTTACCATTTCCACACGAGTTGTCAGGCACTGATCGTATGCACATTTAAATCACCGCTCCTTACCGTAGTGAACGGTCACATGGGCGCCTGCCATCACGTTCTTAATCATCCCCACCAGTACTCGCACTCGTGAGCGCGTCTACTGAACCAGGACGGCTGCGTTGGGATTGCAGGAGTGGGAAATGAGCCGCACGTCAGGGCATCCATGTAGACGTAGTTCCTGTTCACCGACTTCGCATTGAAGAGTAGCGTGTACCCGGTGTTCTGCTTCACAGCTTGAGGCGGTTGGCTTTCTACCACGTCGGCGAACTATGTCCCCCCAGTACTCGCCCAACACGTCGCCGACATCGAGATCAGTGGCGGTGTATACTCCAAGGACTACACGGTCGGTGTCGAATAATTTCAACGTCCTCCGCGTCCGCGGTGCGTTGCTGCACCTCACTCCGAGCTTGCAGTACTTGGGAGTTCAGAGCGACGCGGACGCCACGTCTGACAAGGGTCTCAAAAGCAGCCCCTCATGCACCGGCACGGCTCGAAGCGACCGTCACGCGATTACGTTTGCAGCTGCTAATGCGTTGGATATCTGCAGGCCACGGGACTGAAAAGAGCAGGGTGCGATTAACCTTCACTGCAGGATACGGATACGTAGTGCGTCGGGTGTGCAAATTCTCGAGGTGCTCCTGCACTTCTGGCCTCTTCTGCAAAGTCTTGAATATAGCAGCTATGAACGCTTTAGCATGGTAGATGGCACAGCCAGTCTTGGTTATGGCGCACTTGGCCAGGTGCCGTCGCTTCCTCGACCTGGGAACGTTCCACTGCGCCCTCTTCTTCTTGGTTTGGTGCCGGATCTTGGCGCGGGCGTGGCGGATGAGAATCGAGAGGACGTAAGCTGCAGCCTCTGCTTCGCTTGGTCGACTAGATTCTGCACTGGATAGCGCCCCGCTCTCCTCCCCCGGCGAGATTAAGTCGATAATATGCCTAACAGAAGAGCTAGCGCAGACTCCCGCGCGTGTAGAGCAGCCCTGGGACAGCGTGGATGCTTCTACAGCACTCGGTATGGGGGGTACAACGGCTCGACATGGTGGTGCGCGGTCGCACATGGTCCAGATTGGACTCCGTGTGTGGAGAGCAATACGCGCTGCTCGAAGGCGTTTTCGGGACTATCTCCTCGTTTACATCACGATGGCCTTCCCCTAGGGCCTCATATGCAGCTGCGACTGCTCCTTCAAGCGCTTATTGAGGCGCTGGCCCGTGTTTCCGCCGAGAACGTTCTGGTCACCAACTCGAATGTCCGCAGCTTGCCACATCACGTTGAGGGGTTGCTCAAGCGATCTGCGACCAACTTTAGCATCATGTCCGTCGGGATCATCTCCCCCATGTCCACCGCTATCGGGAACTCAACGTCCTCGCCGTCATCAACACGGGTGACGGCGGCGCGGCGATGGCCTCTGCTGTTGCCCCACACGAACGAGGGGAGTAATACTCGATTACTTCCCCCTGCGTGGAGCACCTCCGGTGACAGCTCCGGCGTGCTGAGGCCCGGCATGGTCCTGTGCTGTGTGCTGGACGCTCGAGCAGTGCTTGTTCGACGGCCGCCCTGCCTCGGGTCTGGAAGAAAGATTATGAAGTGCCCCACTATGTCGACTACACCACTCCCTCACCTTTGTGGCACATTTGCGCCCCCCCCCGCAGCGGGCCGCGCTAGTCGGTTGTCCGCCGCCAGACAGGAGGGTATCGGGCCTGGCTGTCCGTGCGTATTGTGGGAGATGGGTTACTGTGTTTAACGTGTGAAAGTTATATTTCCTCGTTCGAGTACTTGAACAAGGGACTTATTGGAAGAGGTTGATTGCCCAGCCGCCCCCCCCCGCCGTTAACGAAATTCCTTTGTCGAGGCACCTACATTACTATGGTGTCCCAAAATTCACACTGATTTTGAAAAACACATCAACTTCAAAGTGCATAATATGATCAATTTATGGGGAACAAAACCTCAAGTCCACAGTCATCACCTTCTTCGTCGGCATAACACCGATACTCCAGCGTATCGACTGGTCCTGTAATGACTGCTTCTTCCAGCACAAGGTGTACCACCGGCAACGCATGGGTTCGGTCGGTATTGCGAGCTTCCTAAACCCACTAGACAGCACAGCAAGCGAGAGGCTGTCCCAATCATACGTTAGCCACTCTATCAGCGTTGCTCGCGATGGTTCCTCCAGCTTAAATTTGCCCCGAGATCCATTTACCTGATGAGCACGAAGCTGCTTCTGCAGATGATCCACCCAAAGTGACCGCAACTCTAGCTTAAACGGCTTCATCCAACCGATATCCGCCGGCGCCCACGATGTGTAGCCAGGCGGATGCTCTTCGGCACCACGTTAATTATCGCTGCATACTGCTTGGCTTGGGTCCAATGCCCGAATGATAACGCGAAAACTGAATCGACGATTCAGCATTCCACCACCTTTTCGTGTTACAGTAGATCTGGACGTTGTGCTTGTGCATGAGGGGCTTTATCGCCGGTCATAGACCTCTTCCAATTTGGGATTCCCAAATTTGATGCTTATGGTTAAATGCCTCCGTCGCTGGAACACTGGAGGCAGCGAACGGGTCACGATGGGTTCCATGCATGTCAGCCAGCATGACCGTCATCCGCTTCTTTTCAGCACCACCGTTGTGAATCCAAACCTTTGTCGTCATAAGTACGCGTCGGCAAACACTCATAATTCATCGCAGTTTTGTCGGCATTGTGCACCTCGACAATGTCAACCTCTTCGGTCGTTTGTAGGACGTCCAACCTAATTCGCTGCGGCACCTAGCTGAATCCGCGGGAGTTATTTGACCGACACACGTCTTGCGCTTAAGCGAGAGGCGATACTTCGTGAGAAAGCGCATTTTCCAGCTATAGGAGGCTGAAACAACCCCACAGGAAGCCCAGCGTCTTCAGCAACCTCATGGGCCTTGTCGGTCACCATGAATGGAGAGACTGGTATGCCCTCACGGCGAAGATCACGCACCCAGTGCAAATCTGGTATTCATCCTCCTCGGAGAGAATTTTAGAGAGCCCTGTGCAGCGATTCTTCTTCAGGTGGCCACCATCGAATGTTTCAGCACTCGAGATCAATTTTTCTTTGGCAACCCGTTTTTATATTTGCCGTTTCGTTGTCTTCTTCGAGACCTGGATAGAACTTCTCCACTGTGGCTGCCATACCGTGAGATATGTAGAAATCAATTATATGTGCCTTCGTCACGTTGTCCATAGTAGCACCAACAGATTGCCTTGGCTTCTTGTAGACGCCCTTGATGTTGGTTTTCCCGCTGGTGGTGCCTTTGGCGCCATTCTGGCAATGGCTGGCAGCAATCCGTAGAGCCTGAATATCACACTTTCTGCGCATGCGCCATTTGAGAAAGCATTATCCTGGACTCTCTCTCCTACAGTTCGTTTGGTCAGGTTCTCAATCTCCGGATCTACGGTGCACCTTTTGACAAAGGAATTTCGGTATGAGCTTGTCGATTTTTGTTTCGCTTCCACGAATGTTACATTTTAAAGCAGTGCTGCCAACCCCGCCTCCGCGATCGACCTATCCGTTAGATCTAGGTTCCGGGACACCCAGGTTCTGGGGCAGCAACATTTCATGGTGCTTTTCGTCCACTTAAACGCGTCGCTTTACTTCAAACGACGGCCGGTTTTATAGCCAATTGCAAGAGCGTTCGAATGGTGTGCTTCTTGCACGCAGGCGGGAAGAATCCATTGAGAATCGTGCCAAAACGTTCACGAGCCCCCTCGACTTTGCCTCCGTCGACATGGAAAAAGACCTGCAACACGAGTGTGCTGCCTTTCAGGCTGCAGTGGAGGCGGTACAAACCAAGCAAATGTCTCTTCGAGCCGCCGAGACCAGGTTCGGCGTCAGTAAGAGTAAAAATCAACGCTCCACATCGGGAGAAGTGAAGAACGCCGCACATCGGGAGAAGTGAAGGCGACGTCACGCAACGGGCCAGAGCCCCTGCTGACACCCCGGAGAAATTGTGGGCATCGTCGACGCTTTTGATGTACGCACGATGCATGAACGCTGCTTTGCAAAGGTGGAGCTAGCGTTGTTCACCAGGAAAGTCGTCGAAAACAGTCCGTATCAGCGAGAAATCGACGAATACTTCCCTTTCAAAAGCTTCATCCAGCGCTATGTTGCCCAGCACAAGGTGGCTTTCGGGACAAGGCGGGCGCAAACGCTAGAGGTGTGGCGAGCAAAGGCGTCGACGACAGCTAACGTGGGGCGGCACTAAAGAACCTGAAGCAGCTTCTCGAATAGCTGGATAGTGTTCCGCCGTCTCGCATTTGGAACCTTGACAAGACCGGTATGTGCCCTCAAGAACGCAATAGTAAGCAGCGTGTTCTGCTTCAAAAGGGAAGCGTGCATACGTGAAAGAATCCGACGGCCGGACGAACGTGACTGCCTTGGTGTGTGTGAACGCCGACGGTGGATATGTTCCACCATTTTATCAGTCCCGGCAAGAACGTTAGGCGTCGCGACATTGCTGGGAGCTTCCCAGGTGCGATTTTTGCGTCAAGCGATTCATCCTTCCTGACCATCCACCTGTTCATCCAGTACTTTGAATGATTTGTGAAGGCTGTTCACACGGAACGACTCGTTGTTGTGGTTGCAGACGGCTACAGGTGCCATTTTCCCAGCAGAACGTTGCGCCACGCTCATGCCAGCGGCATCCATCTTTACGCTTTGCCAGCGCATACCTCACACTTTTTGCAGCCACTGGATGTAACGCTGTTTCATCATTTCAAGCGCTTTCTCGAAAGACGAGAAGATAATACTCCGGACGGAACAGCGCCGAAGTGTGGAATGGGCCGACATGGTCGCGCTGGCATCTCGAGCACTGGAGCGCTGCTTTACCCGGGCATACAACGTAGATGGGGGGGGTTCGAGAAAGCTGGTGTATATCGTCTAAGCAAAGCCGTGATGATGAAGGGCGTAATTGTAGACGGTACGTTCGTTACGGCGAAAGAGAACATGGTCAAGCTGTGGCAAATACAGTATTCCTATGTCTGTTATTATGCATACTATAAGATGAATATACCGTTCCACCACCAACAACGCTGGTGACTTTCTGACGCTAGCGTAACCGATGACAAATTCACACTGGGAAACCAGTCCTTCTCGATCACGACATCAAGATCTATCAAATCTCGGATACATATGTGAAGACTTGGTGTCGCCTTGCCTACCGGCGAGTCTGTACGCTCGTAGTGCTATGTTCGGTGGATCCGTATATGATCCCCTGACGAGTCTGACGTGCTATGGGCCACTAGAGTGTAGCCAAGCTTAGCCTCTTTATTATCTCTGTCTTGCTGATCTCAACTAGGCCGACGCTACTCGTTCCTCGTCTGCGCCCGTAGTGATCGTTTCTCATGGTCTCACTCTCTCTTGGCTCGCTTCCTCGTCGATTTCCAAGTGAACTCCCTGTCGCGACCGTGCCAAGCATAGGACACTTGAACAAGTTGGCGGTGACCCGGATCCCCGCCCATTCGAAGAAGCTAATCTCAAATAGTTATTTTTTTACTATTAGCGTTGACAGTTGTCGTGTTGGCAGTTGTCGTGCCCATTCTTGCTTTGCCGCCCAGATGGGTGATCCTCATCCGACCTACAACGTCGGGTTGGAGACCGTGGAGGATCAAGTCAAACGGCTCTCCGCAGGCTACGCATACAGCCAAATCGATAAGTGCTCTAGAGCACGCTTTCGAATGACTTGGTGAAGATGAAGTCCGACAACGCCAAGCAATATACCGATCGCTCGACTCGAAGTGGGGTGGAACTGAGCACAATCATTCAGAGAAAATGGTGCTGGCGCTGCTTGAGCAAGGTATATCAGACATGCAGATTCGCGCAATTTTTGGTATTGGAGGTTCAATAGCAGCTAACCCCAAGCTAGCAATGAAAAAGGAATGGACACCCTGCATATACGTCGAGTTGCTCGACGACCTAGTCATGCTTATTCAGATGACGACATGACTTGCTTTGTGGAGATGTGCAGTGTATGGGAGCACGAAGACGGGATTCCGTGCTCTCACAGACGACCAAGACATAATTTTGAAGAACCTGGAATAAGTTGGGAGCAGCTTTGGGGAGATACAAAGCGTAACAACGTGTTGCCGTAGCGTCATGGAGTACTCTCGCTGGCATCAGTACGTCTACTTCAAATGTTCAGGAGTGAAATTGATTCTATCAAAAGAAGATCTATGTGTCTCTTGTGTTAGACTGGAAACTGCTCTCTTGAATCCTAGCCTTTCGGAGTCTGATCGAGCAGAGCTTACAGCTGAAAATATGTATTTAATTGCAGCTGTCGAAGTCGACCAACGCAGAGTTATGTCCGCTTTCGTCAAACAATATATCGCGGAAAATGCTCCTCAGGAGTCAGTGCCAGAAAAAATATTTCCTGCTACGCTGAAGTTCTCTTGCCTATGGACCCTGTCCCTCACTGCAACATCCCCGATATGCTGATCCAAATTGACGAGAAAGCTTTCCGTTGCCAATGTACAACAACAAACGACCATCAACTGGCTATTTCAACTCGAACTTGTGATGCACAACTTCGTTGTAGCTGACTAGACAGATGTGTTAACTACGTCATTTTGTACGACGAGCACGCGCAAAACAAAGGAGCTGACGCTTTGTGTAGTCTCAGGCTTTTGCACCATCTTCGACAGCATAATCGCTACATCCGCGCCGGTAGCGACAAACCCGAGCGAACGCTCATGTGCTAATTCTTGAAAACTGTGTTGGCCAGAACAAGTAACGGACAGTTTCCACGATTTACGCAATGCTGTTAATTTTGTTCTGCAAGAAGGTGGTTGTGTTGTTTCTGCTACCTGGTCATTTTCATAACGCCGCTAATCGAGTTGTAGCCTGGTGCCGAAACAAAATGAAAGGCCTAACCTCTTCACATCGGAGTAAATTGCTGACAGAATTAACGAAACCAAGTCAGTGCGACCTGAATTTTCTTGATCATCGAAAAAACTACAGGCTGTTTTATCGGTGCTGAGGGCGCATTTCGTCGAGTCTTTATTAAAGTATGCATGTACGTAAACCCGGCGAGTGAATGACCACATTTTTTTGGAACACCATACGAGCCCTAAATTAAATTCGCGGTTATGCACATGCTGACCAAATCAGTCAAACAAAAAACGTATGGGTATTCTTTCATTTGTGAATTTTGGACGAACTATTCCTCGAGAACGGGCCAGCTTTACACCAAATTAAAGGTAATTGTGTGTTATCTGTGCTCCCAAAACCTTAAGCTGGAAGGACCAATGCCTACAAACATATTAACCGAAAAGCGGGTGGCCTTTTTCTGCGATTAAATTTGTTTTGTATGTGGAGCCCTTGGCCCGAAATGTGTCCTGATCTTAAATATGTCCCGCGCGGATACTGAGGGTGGGAGATACTTAAAGAAAAATGCGGCAAGCTACACAAACATCTACTTATTCGAGATTGATGGCGGGGTAATAACGATGAATCATCTTGTGTCGACTCCCGATGCTGACACCGAATCGTTTTAACTTATCAGCAACGGGGATGCCTTCTCAATACGTAAGGCTTTTATGTCAGATCTGTTTGGGGGTGGAATAGATATTGACCACGTGACGATGGGTGATGCACGTTTGCAGCTACAACCTTTGCCCAGTTTGACGACGAAGAAATGTAAAATCGCTGTCGCTAAAGTACTATTCGATTCCGTTAGAGTTCTTGGAGTACTATCGCGCTGCATTGAGCAACCCTCGTCTACCCCGTCTGCAGGCAATAGCACACATGTCAAAGAACGCGATACTCCCGTGGAAGAAAGTTGCTGCTGGTGTGAAGAGAGCTCCCACAAAAACTTTCAAGACAATCACGAAAGGATCAGAACACACTAACCAAACACCCGTCCATCCTTTCGTTTTCAAGCCAGTGGTGCAGCAGAATCCGGTAGCTTTGACAACGCATATATCGAGCAACTCGAGTATGACCACCACGAACACAACATCACCACCGGCAACGACAGCATCTGGGTCATTGCTGATCCCGCCAAGACCACCAAAACCTTCGCCAGCAACGACTGCAATCGGGCACCGTCAAGACTAGCAACACCACCGGTAACGACACCAACACGGATGCAACGGAGTTCATCAGGACTAGCGACGAGTCACTGCACGAAGCGAGAGTGTACTGATATCTGCCAAGTTGAGACCAAGGCTAGTTGCTGAGCCCCTGGTGCACTTCGACAGTGATCATGCTGACACACAGCGCCTGTCCAGACTTGTTCAGGAACACTGCGATGGGTACTGTGATGGGAAGTCGGCGGTGTCATGCACGTGTACCGTGCAGTGTCGATGCACTACTATTCCAATTCCATGGACCGGACACCGTCAAGCAGTATACTCGACTGTGCAATGAATCTGTCGATGGCGCGCATATCTTGTCCGTCCATAAGCACATGACTCGCCCTTCACACCACTTCGTGTGGGGTTTCGACATGTTCTATGATCGTGCCGAAGTAGCTTATGTATGCCCTCACTGAATTTAGTCTTTGTTTGTCCCCACGACGGTGATTACAAGGAAACCGAGGGAGGTATACCATTTGTGACAGGGGGGATTAGGCGGGGAAACCTGTAGTACTACAGTATTAGAAAAGGTATATATAAATTATATATATTCCCAAGTGAATTGGCAGCAGTTATTTAACGCTCGACACAGTTGTTCGTCTGAAAAAATGATATAATATATTGAATGGGTTGCCTCAACCATGATTTCACGGAAGTATTATAATGTATATCCTTATTTTTATACTGGGATATCTTAAGCCTGTAGAGATTGTGCTGGTACAGCTCAAATCATTTAATTCGCTTCAGTAACTGAAGCCGGTAAACAGCAGCCGATAACTGTAGTTTGTAAACTGAAGCCGGTATCTGATGCCCGAACGCTTGATGGATCGGGACAGGGCTGAGCGGTTGACAACCATAGCCAAACTGTTAGATGTGCACGATTCAGGGAAGAATGGAAAGTGAGATTCTGCAATATCCCTAGTCTACTTTTAGCCATTGTTACTTACCCTTCGTCATTCATGTCACAGCTGAGCGTCGCATCCTCCGGATCCTGACGCCAGATCCGACGGCTTTTTCAACACTCCTCCAGCGGCGACCACCTTCTCGCCTCAATGGAGACCAACGATTCTTCGCAGGTCAGCCGGTATCGGTGCCTCGAACGCCTTAGTGAGAATTTCTGCTGGCTTCTTCATGCTCTCAAGCTACTCGGCCTTGAGTATCACCCGCATCGCGAGCGCGCCCACGAACTTGATCCTCACATCGATGTGCTTCGCCTTACTCGATGAGCTTTCGCCGTCGAGCTGCTTAGCGCCGCTTGACTGTTGACGCGCAGCGACATCGGACTGACGTACGCTATTCCAAGCTCGCCAAGCAACGCGCGCACGCCCATCAACTCCGTGTCCATAACCGAGGCTGCAGTGTACTCGGCCTCCATGGTCGAGAGGCTGACGGTGGTCTGCTTCTTGCAAAGCGCTACAGGTCATCGCCGACCCAAACGTCAGAAACAACTGCAATGACGCGGCAGGTATAACTTTGGTGTAATAATGTGCATTTAAATAGGATGGTTGAGCAGCAGGTTGTTGGGCGACCTGGGTCTTCGTCAACTGGTGTACTTGCCCACGGGTCTCTGCACCCATCGTTCGCTCCAGCCCCTTGCTCGAGACGAAGCCCAGCGCACAATCTCAGCTGTCTGTAGTCCTCTTTTCGGCGCCTCACGTCACCCTCCTTTAACGTCGACGACACCCGCGCGCTGGTTTGATCAGGCATTTGTCGCTCTTACTACTAACGACCAGTACATTTTCTTACCTGCAGTTCCACACTCTTCAATATCATATGCATCATCAAACGGCACGCCCACTTGCAGTCAACAACCAACTGCAAGCATCAGCCCCCCCCCGCCCCCCTATCCCCCCCCAGATATCTACTGTGTTCATAGCTGAGACCACGTCGGTGCTCCCAGCTCCAAGTAGCGTGCTATCTCCAAAGTGGCACCTACCGTCTCCTCAAGCAACAAAACGAGCCTTGAACGACAGCACGCTCGGGTGGTGCTACGCAGGCGTTGTAAAGACTACGAGGGCGGACCAGAGCGGAGCCAAGAATCGTGGTTGCGACTGCCATGGCACTCGCCGAGACCACGGGAAACAACCGGCGAACATTTAAGCTCGCAACACGTCATTGCGTCGCTGTGGCTACCGGTTGGAGATTCATGTCGTCCTTACACCTCAAGCTGCCAATGCACCGCCCGGGGTACTAGAAAATCGGGGTCGTGCAACTGACCACGACAACCATCCGAATATTAGTGCTACGTCACATCCCGTGTACCCCCGGAATGCAATGACTTTGACTTGATATGATAGTCGTCTATCAAGACTCTCAGTGTCCAGTACACAAGCTCCGCCGTCGTCGTCATCGTATTCTCCGTGACTGTCATCAACTTCTTGTATAACATCGAGATATTCCCAGTCACTTTCATCCGTACTGGTGTCACTCTTGTCATCATCGGAGTGGATAGTCTCCGGCGCTGGAGGCGTCGCGTCTTCTTCATCAGCACCCTCAACATCGTGCAGCGACATGGAGCTCCCGGATAGACCATCCTAAACAAGTATACGAGTTACCGGCATAAGCACCAGCAGAAATTCGTTTTTGTAACGTCACTTGCCTTCCGTAGTGCTGCGTTTTAGTCAAAGATTCCACATAGTTGCCGCCCACAACCACATACTCGCCAAAATTGCCAATCTACGTTGAAGCATATCACCAGTTTTCTGATTTAGCAACCAATTACCAAGTATTGGCTCTACCAATCCAAAGTAGAGCGCCGACCTAGCTCGCATATACAACTTGCTCTCTTGAGAGCTTCGTGCTTCGGGAATGGAAAGGGTGTTCACTGCCCTTCCCTTCACTACGAGATACCATATTCAACTCCTTCTCGAGAAACTTTCAGCATTGCAGCGCTGATGGTAGCCCGTACAAGTGTTTGCGTTGATTTTCACGTAGACAGTCCACGACAAGTAACTTCCTAATGGGTAAAGGGCGACCGCGCGCGCGTACGCTTTCAGACGACTCCAGTGATAGCGGCGCAGAGTCGGACGCCTTCTTGGCCCAGGGCTCGGCGTCGTATCGCGCCACCAAGATGCAGCTGAACCATTCAACTTTTGCAGCCCTACTATATTTTGCTTCTGGTCAAGCGACAATTGCACAAGAGGGGAAAAAGAGAAGTCGAGCGAACCTCGAGCAAGAAGAGCAAAGGAACTGCGGCAAATGACACGCCGAGCCACTAGAAGGTGAATCGTAGTGGATAGATCAGAAGTCCATCCACGAGCGCGCCGCTATACACCGAGCAGAAAGCGGACGCGCTGGTAATTGAAGCGATTTATTGTAGTGCAGTGGGTGTAAAACCCGTCGGATTGCATACTGCAGCAGTCAAGTCTAGACAGTAGCACACAACATGTCAGTCCTTCTAGTCTTTCTACGGGTCTTTGGCTTTGCGCAGGCTCTACATCGTGCACGGCGACAACATGTGCGAGCTGCTTTGCTTGTTACTGGGAAGATGAAGAGATGTGTGCACTCGTCTCCCTGCTGCTTCATGCACGTCCCTCTGTGAACGCCACCATGGCAAATAACCGTCGAAGGAAGTTTCATGTATCTGTCACCATCCCCAGACAGTTACGCAGCTCGAGTTCCTTTGATTGTTCGTCTCGTCCTATTCAAGCCATGTTTTGACCATCCGGCCTGTCGGGCTTCAAGGTCGCCCACCTTCGGCACAGTCTCGACGCAGTAACAGCTGTCAAGGAGGCGGTTTGTATCTCGGTACTTCTCTTCGGTTTTGCCCTTTGGAGTGTAGCGGAAGCGGACGTACTGGAGTATCCGGCGACGGGAGTGCAGGGCAATGATGTTCGGCGCGTTCATCTCCACGACTGGAGCCATCTTGTTTAGCGTTGTTTAACCATTTACGACACGTATGTATCGATTCGGCCTGTCTCGCCCAATACCGAGAGCGCGTTACGTGAAAACGGGTGTATCGGCTTGGACGCACCTCTGTCACAAGTTTCAATATTGGCCAGTGTCGCCATGTAGCAACGATAAAAGAATATCTGCTCGATCTCGGGCAGCTTCTACCCCAGACAACGCAGGACGTAGAGCGTGGCGAGGTTGCATCCCTTCCATCCCTCCAAGGCTATCGATCAGGATCGTTGCGATCTCAGCGTGAGTAAACTATACATAGAGATGCTCGCAGTACTTCTGGGAGAACGCTTGGTGGTGTTCACGAGAAAAGTCGAGCTGGACCCGCTGGGCGGCCCGGATCTGGTCTCGGATGCGGCGCATCTGGCCATGCTGAGGTCCAGGACCGCCGCTCTCATTGCATCCGTCGCTAGTTAGTCCACGCAGCCATAGCCAAGGTTGAAAAGCCTCCTTGCTACGCCCAGAGGTTTGTTATCCGGGCTGGAGTGGCGCCCTGGACCGTGTCAGTCCTCGGCCAGAATCCACCTGGAGAGGCTACGGACAATAGTGCGCCGGCTGCGGCCAAACAGGTCGGCGACGAAGTTCAGGCCCGGATCGGGGCCATTGTTAAAGACCGCGCGCAGGATGGCCTGCCGCTCCGCGTGTATAGTGTATGGCTGGCGGAGCGCGGCCGCGTCCTCCCTCAAGAAGCCGCGGGACCGGGTCGTCACGATGCGCGCCTTCGCCGCCCACGCGTATGGCACGCGGTCGCTCATAGTGGTAATATGTCTTCTGCGCTGGATACAGCAAGCATCTCGAGAACAAAGAGGTGCTTATCTCGCCCTCCTCCTCCTGCGCAGATTCCTATAGTGGTGCCGGCATCGATGAAGATTGCGTCGTCCGAGTGGTTAATCCGTTCGGGGATTACGCCAAATCTAGACTTGGCCACAGTATGGGCAGCTTTCCGCCCAGCGACTGAAACTGACGACGCTGATACGGTCTATTGCAAGGCGTTGCAAAAAGATAGTTTGGGCGGGTAATCTCGGCGACGCTGATAACCCTCCAGTACCAATCCGCGTGGTGACAAAGCAAGAAGTGATGCCGCTCGTGGCTTCCACGCATGTGGATGCTGAATAGTGGTGCTGAAGCTCGCGTCTGTATTAATGAAGATTCGTTCGTGAAGTCGATGAAGGATCATCTAGGGTCTCTCGGTTGGCAAGAAGGCATGGACACGAACGCGTTGTCGAGCCTGATTCGATTGGAAGTGCAACCAGGGAAGTACGTGGATCTGGTGTCCCGAGCTTTCTCTTCTTCTTTTTCATTGTCAACCTCAATGCAAGTAGTAGGTAAGTACCGGTTGTCCTACCGTTTTTTAACACATCGTACATAGCCCCGTCCGCCAGCCCCGTCTATAGCATTTGGCACCCGCTACGCACTAGGAGGTACGATGAATTTGATTAGTCAGAGGCTGCTGTAGTTGATGGGTAAGAAAATCGTCGGGTCTCTTGCTGTTCACCTTCTCGCTACTCACTATTTCATAAACTTATGCATCGGATTTTCGGCACTGACGGCAGGACACTGGCCCATTATTGAGACTTCGCTGAAGCCATAAAGCTGGCCTTATCGATCAGTTTTCTCCCAGCTGAACATTCCTCACAGTGGTTTGATGGTGCAGCAAGCGAAGGCTTGTGGTTACCCATGAGTTTAGCAAGTGCACAAAGGCCAACATCCCAACAGCAAGGCCAACAACAGCGAGCTGGTCTACCAGTGTAGAGAATACTTATAAGATAGTATACCTGGTAAATGCATAAGCGGAATATATTTATGCCGGGTTTTTGAGAAGGTGTTGTCATCGTAGCAATATGCGCTGTAACGACGAATTATAAGGTCACACTTTATATATTTTATGTCGATGAGAGCGAGCAGCAGCGCGACCTGCGTGTACGAGTGCTCTCCGCTAGACCCTCCATGTCCGTCACCTGCGAAGCTCGCGATATTCCTCTCTCGTTCTGCAAGACGATATAGAGTAGCTGCTGGTCATGCTGAAACTTCAACTTGCCAGAGAAGTTGTCGTGTTCCATGTACTTGCCAAACACCATCGACGTGCGCTCCGAAATCCGTTTCCGAAATTGCCCCACGTCTTCATCCGTTCCTTCAGCATGAACCGAAAAACTCGATCGAAGTTACGTTGAACCCTTTAAAGTTGGTCTTCACTTTTTCGTATCGCGACTCCCGCTGCTTCAGATCTTGTACTTGCTGCTGCGCGTGAACAACTTGTCGCGTCACTAGCACCAGCGCTAGCAGCAGCAACCTCACGTTATCTTGCACATCCACCGCAGCATCAGAGGGGGGTCAAATTGGCCACAGCTTCCGCCTCTGGGTAGTTGACGCGGCATTTGGGGCCCCTACGTTTTCGGGAACGGGAAGCACATGCCCGAGAACAACAAGTCAATGAAGGATAAGATCTAAAAGAACAAGCGGGTGAACGGGGAGGGACACGGGGGGGACAGAAACACAATTGAAGGGGCATGGTAGGTGCGAATAAAGTGCTACATCAAAGTCATGCGCGGTGTCCTAAAGGACCGACACGCCCAGTACTTGGACATTATGTTCCTCTGGAAGTTGTGATACCGTCACAAGTGCCAATACCTAGAAGGTTTGGTGCATGGCATCCGCAAGCACTATCCGGTGTAACCTAAAATATAATTCTTATTTGAGTTCGACAAAGTTTTGACAAAACTTGTAGGGGAGGCTCGTCTTAGGTAGTACTCAAGTTCACATAAGTGTAAGGAAAATATGATGAGCACCAGTTTATATATTTCATTTATTTTATATGTTGCAATCCTAACTGAATGTAGTGTAATATATACTCGCTAGGTCCCGCATTGTATATGCTAGCTGCAGCGGTAGAAAAGCGCGCAGTGTCGAACGATCTCGTTCACCAACGCATATCCATGTTCATTTTTTCTCCAGCAGCTTCATTCTACACTCGTTGTTCTAGCTGTGCAGCGCGTTGAACGTTTGTTTACGAATCAACACAAGGTAAGCCGTTCCGCGGGACTTGAGGGGGTGAAGCAGCCTGCATAGAATATCAATAATTAATAAAATTAGTGAGAGTATAAAGTGTCAGACTCCACGCTGGTGTTCATACCCTCGATTGGGTTCGACATGGGTGAGTGGATTGGGCAGCACAATTTCTACCAGGCGCACACTCTTGTCATTGTGCTGAATAACGCCACAATCAGACTGAAGTTGTCGCCCGCCGATATAGTGATCTGATGATGCTACGGTTGGCCTCGTGCCCAATCCACTCACCCATGTCGAACCCAATCGAGGGTATGAACACCAGCGTGGAGTCTGACACTTTATACTCTCACTAATTTTATTAATTATTGATATTCTATGCAGGCTGCTTCACCCCCTCAAGTCCCGCGGAACGGCTTACCTTGTGTTGATTCGTAAACAAACGTTCAACGCGCTGCACAGCTAGAACAACGAGTGTAGAATGAAGCTGCTGGAGAAAAAATGAACATGGATATGCGTTGGTGAACGAGATCGTTCGACACTGCGCGCTTTTCTACCGCTGCAGCTAGCATATACAATGCGGGACCTAGCGAGTATATATTACACTACATTCAGTTAGGATTGCAACATATAAAATAAATGAAATATATAAACTGGTGCTCATCATATTTTCCTTACACTTATGTGAACTTGAGTACTACCTAAGACGAGCCTCCCCTACAAGTTTTGTCAAAACTTTGTCGAACTCAAATAAGAATTATATTTTAGGTTACACCGGATAGTGCTTGCGGATGCCATGCACCAAACCTTCTAGGTATTGGCACTTGTGACGGTATCACAACTTCCAGAGGAACATAATGTCCAAGTACTGGGCGTGTCGGTCCTTTGGGACACCGCGCATGACTTTGATGTAGCACTTTATTCGCACCTACCATGCCCCTTCAATTGTGTTTCTGTCCCCCCCGTGTCCCTCCCCGTTCACCCGCTTGTTCTTTTAGATCTTATCCTTCATTGACTTGTTGTTCTACGTGTAGGCGGTGGTGAAGTGGTGATGCGCCCCTAGGGCGCGCTGCAGTTCCGCGACGATTTGGTTGCAAAAGTGAACTCCTCGGTCGGAGACCCACTGCCGCATGACACCAAACCGTTTAAAGCAGTCCACCAACGCCTGGTAAACTTCTTCACTTGTAGCACGGACGCAGGCCACTAGCCCCACATTACCATTATGCTGTCCTTGAGGACGAGGACGTACTTCAGGCCTCCGGCGCCTTCCGTCAACGACAAGAAGTCGAAGTGCAGCTGTTCATTGGGCTTGGTCGCCAACAACGTCTCGCCCAGGGGCAGCGGAATATTTCCAGTCGCCGTGGCCATGCAATGTATGCACTCGCTGACGAACATCGCCACGTCTTTGCACAGCGAGCGCCACCAGAACAGGTCCTCAAGAGCTCTCGTAGTGGTCTTGGTGACTCGATGGCCGGCTGCGCGACTACACAAAGTCGTAGCTGCAGCTCCACATCATCGTCGGGGATCCACATGCTCTCGTCACTTATCAGGAAGTGCTGCCGGTCCTCCGACCAGCACAGCGGCGGTTGGCTTGGCTCTATCGAGTCCTTGGCTCTTACCGCCAGCTGCGCCGTCCTGATCTCGTCTTCACTCGGCCACACGAAGTCAACAGTCTCAAGCGGGCTGACACGCTCGACGGCTGCCAATCTTGACATCCTGGCGCAGGCTGGCGCTTCCGTAGGCGACCTCGGGGCGCCCCAGCGGATCAGCAGGTCACCCCACACGTTGGCCTCGCCCGGCACCTGCTCGATGACGTAAGTGAAGCTCAGCAGTGACAGCGCCCATCGCTGTAACTTGTCTGCCTGGTTGCGAGCCATCGTAGTGTCAGACCCATATGGTGCATATATGTAGACGAGGTTCCGGTGATCCGTGTACAGACGGAAACCACCAGAACGGAGAAGCAGGTACTCCACCCTGAGCGTCGCCTCCACAATGGCGTACGCCTCCTTCTCTATTGTCGGCCAGCGGCTCGACACTCCCACGAAGCGCCAGCTGAGGGCGCTAGAGGCCGATGGTTCTGCTGCTCCAGTCGTAGCTGGACCTCGCTAGGCTCCAACTGCGTAGCCACGGCTCCCCACGAATCTTGGCTTGCATCTGTATAAAGGCAAACATCAGCGTTCGGACTTGGGTGAGCGAGCGGTACAAACTTCATCAGCGCGGCTTGCACAGCGGCAAGGTCGGCGAGCTGCTTGTCGTTCCCAGCCAATCTGGTCCAGTTGGAACTTGGCGATCTTGGCCTTCTTCCGCGAGCCGGTCGCCTTCATCGCCTGTTCCAGCGCAGCAATAAAGGCCGGTGGTCAGCCGATTGAACTCCGGGAAACTCTGTCGCATCCAGTTCACGGCGCACAGGAATTGCCGAAGGTCACCGGCCGGCCGTAGCGGTTGCATCTACACAAGTCCCTGCACACGGTTAGGGCAGTGGCGTCCGCCGGCGGCGGACGCCATCTTACCGCACCATTTCACCTCAATTTCGAAGATGCTCGGAACTAATTTAACCAGTGTACGCTGCTCTCACAGACGTGCGCTGAAGGTCATGGCACTTCGCTTACCCTGGCCAAGGTATCCGTTGTGAAGATGTTGGTACAGTGATCGCTGAACTGACAGCTATTCGTGCATGTGTGGCAGATGCCAGGGCAATCAGCTGTATAGTAACTCTATATCCTATGCCGGGTTTGCCAGGCAAACTTTGCATGTTTTCAACCTAACTTCACCCCCAGAACAAGCAAGACTTGAAAGGGTGGGCGTGTATCAACTTCAATGTATTTATGCCAGGCAAGTTTTGCATGCTTAACTTCACCCGGAACAAGACTTGAAAGGCGGAAGGCAAAACAAAGGTCTTTACAAGGCCAGCGCGAAACGCCAACCGCCATTTCTGCGCGACAACTTACAAGGCATCTCGAAACAGTCTATTCGGCGGCTCGCTCGAAGATCAGGGGTAGTGCGCATGTCCACGCTGGTGTGCGAGGAAGCTCGGGCTGTGTTAAATGTATTTGTGAGGGGCTGTACAGCAACACCTTTCAGGATATCTGCTATCCCAGTATATAATATATATAACCTGAAAGGTGTTGCTGTACACATATTATGTGAACAGCAACACCTTTCAGGTTATCCAGTAAAATTAATATTGTCAGTATTTATTATTGCTTGCCATCAAATTTCGATATTTACTAGTGAAAAATGTCGTCATCAATGCAGTATTTTAAATATTTTAAATATTGGCGAGCCACTAGCCGAGTCCAGGGATGGGAATACGAATTCCTTCCAAACCAAGACCATCACGTTAGTTAATCGTGTGCTTTAATAATCTATGCACCCCGGCCAACGTTATTATCGGATATTTCTCCTTCTGACATTACCAAATACTACGTAGTATCTGAATTGACAAGTCAACATGACGTTGATGCCGTGCTACTATGTTGTATGACTAGTACAGGCTAGAAGGAGAACGAGTGTATATTACGTTCTGATTAATCAGTTGGGAGATACAGCGCTCAGAGGAAGGAATCTCGTCTTGCTCACAGTATTCAGTCCCTATAGCGTTCCCATAGTACAGTTCTGCGCGTCTACTATCTCCAACCGGGCAACATCTACAGCACTTTGGCTCCGCACGAAGGTGATACACTGCGGACAAACCATCAAAGTCTGCTCGTACATTTTAGTTTCGCTGCAGTGCACCATTTTGACCTGGCAAGACATGCGGCAATAGGAATCCCCGCACAGCCACTCCTCGCAGAGCTCGCAGCGCTTCTCCGACGAGCTGGAACTTTGAGACTTCAGCTTCATGATGCCACAACCGGCACATCCAGTCGACTGAGAAAGAGACTGACGTTTTCTGTTCTTCAGACACCAGCGCAATTTCTTCATCTCCGCGCATCGAGGTACAAACTTCCAGAAGTCCACAACCACGCGGCAGAGCATATTCTGCTTCACGGAGTCTGGCACCAACTGTTTTGCGTCCACAATGAGCTTGTTGTAGATGAATACCGAGCCGTTGGGCAGTTCCCAGAAGACGCGCGCCTTGACTACGTGAGATCGTGGCATGGAGGAGGAGCGGGCGAATCGATCTTGCAGTGCAACCGACTGGATAATCTCATAGCCGACGCGTTTGCCGTCCGCGGAGACAACTTCACCAGTAGCACACGCCAGAACCACCTCTCGGGGATCCACGAACATCGTGAACGGCCAGTGCTGCGAATTCACGTATCGAATGACTGCAAGCGACTGAAACGGAGACGTCTGCGAGGGCTTCACAATGGGTTCATAGCAGTAGTTTGTCTCGGATCGTCTCCCGAGCAGCAGACTCCTCAGCCTTTGAGTGGCGACGTCTGGTGTCACCAAAGCAAGCAGAACATCGTCCAGCGAGCAATTCATGTGCCCCAATGCCACTATTCCAACCGGGTTTTCCCAGTCTTCGCGATGCATTCCCGGGAAGTTCACGACATTGGGGCCCCGGCCGGCATACACGGTGACGTCGGCGTGAGACTGGAGCTTCTTCCATCTCTTGCTGTCCAAGCTGGCGTGGCTGTCGGAATCCAATCCGAGCTCCTCGCAGTCAAACAGAGTTCGGTCGAGCAGTTGGGTGGTCAAGTCTTGGCAGTGCTCACAGTCTTCGGGTGACAGCCCCATCCTGGGAAATAGCGTTGTGGCCACTCGATGGCAATGGACATGAAGGAGTCCTAATGAGCAGCACATCGTGGAAGGAAAAGTGGGCGAGGTCCAACATGGACTCGATTTGACGGTACCCGCTCCAGAGATTTGCTTCATGGGCAAAGAAGAGTTGTTAACCCTGTTAAAAGAAGCCACGTTGAAGTCTATGTAGACCATCGAGAGTTCCGAGATGAGTCCTTCGTTGCAATGCGTCGAAAGAGCTGAAGATGTAATGTACTGTAGCATTCAAATGCTTGCCTAAAGTTTCGTCAATCGCAAAGCTTAGTCACTTGCGTTGTCGGCGGTTGTGCTCTCGATGAAAGACTTTCAAGAGGATTCAGTCGACGTTGAAGCTGAAGAGAGAGCGTTTTCATCGCAATCCACCGATGCCGTCGAGAACGATGCAGCACTACCATAAGACGTCGGCTCCAAGTCTACCAACGTAGCTCGGGCGACCTCAGCAGCATTCCTTCTTCTTACAAATTCAACGCAGCGTGAACAGAGCGTCAGCTTCTGCTCAAGGATGCCTGTCTCGCTGCTGAGCATCATTTTGAGTTGGCTCGATGTGCAGCATTCGGCTCCACCGCACAGCCATGTCTCGCAGAACTCACATCGATTCGCCAGTCGATTGTTGCTTTGAGACTTCGTCGAAGAAGCCACACAGCAAGCTGCTTCCTCGATTTCTTGGTTCTGGGCGTAATTCTGCAGCTGGTGGGCCAGCGTCTTCTTGTTCTTCACGCACCACCACAACTTCTTGGTCTCGAAGCAGCGCGGCACGAACTTCCAGAAATCCAACACCATTCGACACAGCGAGTTCTGCTTCACGGAGTCCGACAATCGATTCTTCGAGTCGACAACAACTTTAGTGTAGACAACCAACGTGCCGCCCGGCTGCTCCCAGAAGACTCGAGTCTGTACAATGTGAGAGCGTGGCAAACGTTTCCCTTCAGAAACGTTCTGCTGAATCGGAACGGACTGAACCAGTTCGTAGCCACAGCGTCCGCCTGATTCAGATGCGAATTCGCCCGTTGTGAAGGCAAGCACCATCTCTCGAGGACTCGAGAACATTGCAAACGGCCAACTTTGTGCGATGATGAACCGAGTCGCGGCAAGAAACCTGAACGGAGTTTCTGGAGTCGGCGTTACGATGGCCTTCATCTGGCAGTTCTTCTCGGGACGGCGATTCATTAAAATACTGCGTAGCCTCTGCGCTGCCACGTTCGGAGTCGCCAAAGCCAGCAACACATCGTCCAGCGAGCACTCCATCCGGCCTATCGCCGTAACCGAGACGGGGAACTCCCAGTCTTCGCGACGCATCACTGGGAGCCACGCGGCGTTTGCATTGCGGTCGGCGTATATCGTGAGGTCCGGGTGTGTCTGAAGCTTCTTCCAGCGGTTCTTGTCCAGGTTGGCGTAGCTGTCCCGGTGTACCGCTTCCAAACCAAGTATCTCGCAGTCGTGCAGCGTGTGGTCGAGTAGTTTCTTGGTGAGGTCTTTGCAAAGCTTGCAGTCTCTGGACGACAACTCCATTATACCAGTAGCGTTGCTTGTGGTGCGTGGCAGAAGGAGAAATGTCGAGGTGTACTGTACTGTAGATCTCAAGTCTTCTCTTGTGGGGGATTGTTTTAGCGATTTGCTTGAGATCGCTTCATCGTGAACTGTGTGTGTCTTCGGCACCACCAACCGCAGGACGGCGCACTTTCTGCAAGACGGTGAAGTCTGATGGGATAAACGACACGAACGCTTCCATCCATCCGTTGTTTGGAACGACACGGCGTAACTTAAGCTCCACGGCCACGGCTGGCATGCTGGTTTAACACAGTGTTGTACAGTCCAACTTATTGACAAAATCTGAGATGGCGTTCCCAAGGCGGGCAGCAATACACTTTGAAGGCGGTGTGACATATTTTCGTGAAACAAACGACATCGAGCAATACAAGGAGGTAGAGCTCGGTCCTTATTTTTAAGCGTGTTGTTGTCTGGCGTTGGTTGAAGATTTTGCTGTTGATGTGGAGCGGAGATACTGTCGTGCGCACGAACGGCGTATTGTTGATTTACGTATTCCTTCACTGCCTTGCAATTGACTGAGTACATGTATTATTCCATATAAGGTCACGAATTCGTTTCCAATGCTCCATCGTCAGCTTGAGTAACTTGGACATTCTCAACTAAACCGTATCTGACAGCTCGTCTCGCGCGACATCAGCTGCATTTAAAGTCCGCGAGAGAGTGATACAGCGAGGGCACAACACTAACTCTTTCTCGAATATGCTCGCTCCGTCACTGAGCACGGTCGTGACCTGGCAGGCTGTACGACACAAGTACTTCAAGCACAGCCACACATCGCAGAGCTCGCATCGGTTCTCAACCTGCTTCCTCACGTCTGCGGTTTTTAACGTAGCGAAACCACATCTGCCGCAGCGTTGGGAGCCCATGACCTGAGGTTGCGTGTGTATATCGTGGACCAACGCCTTCTTGTTCCTCAAACACCATCGAAGCTTCTTCGTCTCAATACAACGAGGAAGGAACTTCCAGAACCTCATCACTCCACGGCAAAGCATCGCGTGTTTAACCGATTCCGGTATACGACTTCGGATGTCCACGACAAGCTTGCTGTAAATGCCTACGGATCCATCGGATTGCTGCCAGAAAAGTCGCGTTTCAAGAACTTGAGTTCGTATCATGGTGCTGCGGCACAGCGGGACCGACAGAATGATCTCGTAGCCGAAGCGTCTTCCGTTCGCAGTGACCACTTCGCCCGTGGCCAAAGCGAGGACCATCTCTCGAGGACCAGCAAACATCGTCAATGGCCAGTGCTGCGTATTCACGAACCGAGCGACTGCAAGGCACTGGAAAGGGGCAGACGCTGTAGGTTTCACGATCGACGTGAGCTCCAGGTCTTTCTCCGGTCGTCGACCCATCAGCACACCTCGAAGTCGAATCGTAGCGACGGACGGAGACAGCAAAGCCAGAAGCAGGTCATCCATCGAGCAGTTCACTTGGCCCACAGTCACCACGCCAACTGGCTGTTCCCAGTCGCCACGGTTCATCACCGGCAGCCAAGCAGAGTTGGGGGTTCGATCAGCGTACAGCGTCACGTCCGGGTGTGACTGGAGTTTCTTCCAGCGTCTGGAGTTCAAGTCGGCGTGAGTGCCCGTATGTGTCGTCCCCAGGCCGAGTTCGTCGCATTCGTAGAGAGTTCTGTCGAGTAGTTGCATGGTGAGGTCATGGCAGTGCTCCTGGTCTTGAGCGGAGAGCTCCATCGCCATCGTCGTCCACTAATTCGGTTGTCGAGGAAGAGGAACTGGCAGCGTTGAGCCGGAGTTCATCAACGGATTTGCAGTCGGAGTAAAGAAGAAGCTCTGTAGCCACGGCAATCGCTCGGTTGTCAAGGTGACTTTCGTGTTTGGGCTGTCCAAAGCGTGTCGAGCATCGCTCTTTCTGCAAGCAAGTTAAACGGACGCGAAAGCAATCGAGACACGTGAGTACTACGTAGTACTTCGAAGTACATTTGAAAACTTGGAACGGGAAAGTGGAGAGAACTTGCGACGGCATCATACGCGACTTCAAATCTTCAACTTTACTCATATTACCACCGGATCTATCGATCGACAAGACTGACTCATTCGCTGTTTGGTACAAGGCGAGAGTCGAGACTACCGGCACCATACTGCAGCGTCAAAATGTTGGCGTGCATTCTTTAAAACTGCAATGTTCTTGGATTCAATTATGTACCTGCACTGATAAACGAGAGCTGTATCTTGGATCGACGATATCTTGAAGAGGACTGTTGAGTGCTGTGCTTCCTGTGGACTTCGGTGCAGGAGGTTGTGAATTACTTGGCACTTGTGGTTTGAGTTTGCTTGTGAAGGTTGCCCTGATCGACTCAATAACCAGGTGCACGCACACGACGGTGACCAGCGCCACAGCGAAGTCGCAGGCATCGCTCATTTCATCCGAGATTTCCAGTCGCTCAAAAGCATGTCTTGCGAAGCTCCCAGCTGCGGCCACTTTGGGTTTGTAGAATGCTAGGAATCGCGTCGGGTACGTCTGCACAAAGCTCACCAATGCTACTGCGATCTCCGACGGTAGCATCAGCGTCAAGACTAAAGCCACTAGGGTCATCTTGGTGTAGTAGGAGACACGGAACGCACGAAACAGTCTACTGTCTTTAGAATGTCGAGCATTGCCTGCTCTTGCCTTGCTCCGAGAGAATGCCAGCTTGCAACGTGTATGGCCCATGTCGACTTGATCAAGTGTTCGATGGGAGGAGAGCTCGGGTGTTTCTCCAAGTAAAAATGGCTTTTTGCGAAATTGCAAGCAGAATTTTATTATTTCAAATTAAAATAAAAGATACTTGAGATTCACTTCAAGCTGCTGTTGGTGGCTGAGCAATGGTGTGACGTCCAGTGCACGAGTCTGCGAATGGATGATCGTCTGCTGGAGTCGTGTTAACTTCGTGTAAAGCTCGGCGAGCGACGTCGGTAGCGTCTTTCAATCGGATATTGTCATTGCAGTAATTGCAGAGCGCTACAGTTTGCCGGAATACTTCCACCGTCGCTCGATCAACGCGTACAAGCTGGCGCATGGTACAGCAGCGAGGCTTAACGCACAGCCACGACGAGCAGAGGACACAGCGATAGGCGTCAGTGGAGGAACAACTCATCCCGCCATGCACCAGTGAAGTTGCCAAGTCTCCGATACGAGATCTCCGATCTTTCAGCAACTTCATACCGCAGACTCCACAGATGAACGGATCTCCGGAGCTGCACGGCGAGCATCGAGCAGCCAAGTTCAAGTCGCTTTTGTGCTCGACACAGTAGCAAAGTTTCTTAGCTCCAGCGCAACAAGGAGCCGTCTTCCAAAAGTTCTGTACAGTGTGCCACAGTGAAGCCTGCAGAACTCCGTCGGGCAAACAACTCGTGCTGTCCACGATGATTTTGTAGTAGACCCCCACGGATCCGTCCGGTAGCTCACGTAGTACGCGGGCTTGAATCGTCTGCTTCCGAGTCATCGAAGGAGAAGCTGGCCACTGCGATATCGCCACGGACTGGCAGATCTCGTATCCAAGATGTTCGCCACAGGACGTAAAGACCTCTCCGGTAGCTATCAGCAGGACGTACTCATGAGGTCGACGCATACAACCTCGAGTCGTCACGTAGCGAGTGACGCCCATGAATCGAAAAGGTTCGGCCTCGTTCGGCGTCAAGATGGACGCGACTTCGACGTCGTGGTCGGCTTTCTCGTTCATCAGTACCGCTCGAAGCTTGAAATCGGCCGGGTCTGACGCCACCAAGCCGTACAGCACATCCGTCAACGAGCAACTCATGCGTCCGATTGCTACAACCGAGACGGGGTGGTGCCATTTGCCTCCACGCATCGCAGTCACCCAGGCCAGATCCGTCGTTCGCTCGGCGTACAGCGACACGCTCGACTGTGAGTGGAGCTTCTTCCATCCGTCGTGTTTCGTGCAAGCGTGGTTGTTGACTCCCCCGGATTCCCATGAAGACGTGTCTGCATAGTCGTGTAGCGTCCGATCCAGAACTTGGACCGTCCTGTCCCGACAGAATTCTCGCTCTTCAGACGAAAGCTCCAGCATCTCGGTCTTGCTTGCTGAATAGAAGAGTGAGGTCCCGCATAGCCACGCACGGGCAACTATCTTCGCAAGATTACCCATATGTCCCCTCCAGCGGTTTGACGAGCTAAGATTCATGACAGCTCCTGCTAACCGACAAAGCTCTTCTTTCACTGCTGGAGAGGAGTTGAAACAGAAGCCAAGCTTTTTTGCATTAGCAGTGTCCTATTCCAGCGACTTGAATCGCGCGCCAGGGCTCTGAGTACAGCAAACTTTTGGGCATGTGATTCGTCCACGATTTTTCGCTTGCAGCAGACCCCACCGATCCATCGCGGAGCTCTCGCAGCACCTAAGACTGGATCACTTGTCCTTGCATCAACGCCTTGCTCGTCAGCACCTCCACCGACTGATTTTCAAGACGCTTACCGCACTCCGTCTCGACTTCGCCTGTTCCTGACCTGACGCCAGCACATGTCCTCCAATTTCCTGTGTGAGGAGGCGTAGCGCGTCACGCCTCACAATCCGGAACGGCTCATTCTCTGTCGGTAGAGTAATGGTTCGAACTCGACGTCGCTGTCCGCTCGTCTATCTATTAGCACCGCACCGCACGATGCTTGAATTCTCCGTTTTGTCTTACGTTGCTGGAAAGTTGCACTCCAGTTGCATGAAGCTGTTATGTTGCGCCTATCACTTCAAGTTGGTTTCTTCAAAACTTCAAAACAAAGAGAATCAAGAAGACATCACGATGGCCAAGATCACGAGCTTCATGCGGGTGACCAAGCAGCCCAAGGCGCACGGGAAGAAGGTAGACACGCCGCCCATTGTCAAGAAGCAGCTCGTGAGCCAGGACAGCCCCGTCGTGGCCAAGAAGGAGCCGGCGGAGCTCAGCGAAGACATCCCCACCTTCATCTACGAGGTTTTCCATAATATTATCATTTTGGATGGGTTTAGCAGGCTAATATACCATGTTTTGTTTGCAGACGGTCAAGTATGTGCACAAGCAGCAGAAACACAAGGTGTCCAAGGAGATGAAGACCGTCGTCGAGTACATCAAGGCACGACGCAAGGGTCTTATCTTGGGTTTATCTTTTATGCTGTTGTTAACGTTTTAGTGATTATTTGAATTTTCTAGAAATACTACATCGTGCCGAAGGATTTCGAGCGCAGTGCCAAGGTGGGGGTGTTTGTTGTGGTGTGGTGTTGCTTTGTGGGCTGGCAATGACTTCTTTTGTTGTCAAGTTTGGTGCTTATAGCGGGTTGACGTACGAGAAGCGGCTGGCGCGAGCGTACTCGATGGGTCAGCTGGATCTCAAGCTGGGAAAGAAGACGCCGAAGCCGATCTGCTTGACGTGCGCCAAAGTGGGCCACACGTACAAGTGCTGTCCCGACGGGTTCTGAGGAGGGACGATTGGAGTGTCAGGACGCCAGCTACTTGGAGAGCTGGTATTGACCACCGACGAGCTCGAGCTTGCCCTTGTCGACCAGTTTGCCAAGAACCACTGAAAGCCCAGAGATCGTCTTGGTGTCTGCATTAACGGCAACAATACATTGAGAAACTGAGAGAAACGGCGCTGAGCACAGGAAATATTGCCGAGTGACGACGTACATGGTTGGGCTCCGCTTCGCGCAAAGGTGGAGAGCATGTTGTGGATTCGCTGAATCGTCAGCGAGCCGAAATTCGAGAGCATGCCGACGATGTAGGTTTCCAGCACCTTGAAGTCCTCCTCTGCCTGAGCATCCGATGACACTGCCGTTTCGAGCTCCTCAACCATCGAGTCGTCGTTGCACCGCGTGTCTTGGAACGACGTGCTAGCCACCAACTCTTTTCGCCCGGAGGCAAACGATACCAGTCCGTGATTTACCCACAGAGACACATGCTTCAAGAGCAGATCGTCAGAAATCTCGAGCTTCGCGGCCAACTCCTCCACACTCCAGCGTTCTACGTCACACATTCGACATGGTGAGAATCCTATCACGTTCTCGCATACTGCATCGCGTGGCTTACCTTTCTCTTCGAAATACATTATGATCGCAGCTTGCAGCGGCGAGACGGTGAAATCGCGCTCTTCGCCTTCCAGATCAATTGAAAGCTGTAGCAACGTCATAGAAAAGATCGTCAGAAGTGCCAAGTTGCAAGCGAACAAGCACGTATCTAGCTCAAGACACCTGTACGGAGCCGAGCGCGGGATTCCAGTCCAGAGACCGCGGGTTACGGAGCACGTGGTATGCGTCCTTGAAGGCGTCGATATCCTTCGCCACTTGTGGGTGGAAACTAAAGTCTTCGCCTTGCAGAGGTGGCCAGAATTGTTGCGAGACGATTGTAGCATCAACGCGTGTGGACTGAGCTCCAGCACCTTGCCTTCCTCCTCCTATTCCAGCTCTTCCTTCTGCCGCATGTGGCGGAGGGTTCTTCATCGTTGATCGAACGTTCAGGTTGAGTCGCCTCGAGTCCTCGATGTCGCGTACCATGATCTCGCACTGCTGTAAACTGTCTTCGCCAAAACGCAGTTTCAGCAATTCCAGCGTCTGCACGTCTCGATCTGTATCGTATTCAAGATTCTGCAGCAGTTTATCTGCCAGCATCATCCGATACTCGTTCACGAAAAGCTCGCGGCTTCCGTAGATGTTGACCTATGTCAAATTAAGCAGCGATTCGTAGTCAGTCAAGGAGTACTGCAGCGTAGGTTTGCTCAAACATCAAGCAGCGTACGAGAATTCGTAGAATATCATCACTGCTCCGACTGCGCGAGGTCTTCGTAGGGTCTGCTTCGATTGGATCTGGTTCCCATGAGTCTGGGGAAAGATCCTAACGCAGACAAAGTGGTTGTGAGTCTCACGAGTGCCAAACTCTCAGACGATGCACGAATAATGGTGGACGTACCTCATCGTCATCGCTGTCATCATCATGCTGAATAATACGCATGTTGTCGCGACGGAGCTCTTCAAACAAGTCACCATTTTGCTCGTCGGTAAGGCTCTGAACGATGCAGCGCACGGTGTCCTTCCGGTTTTTTAAATACTGCGAAAGGGAAGCACAGCATGGCGTCAGTATTCTACTATCCGATACGGCAGTACAGACGGGCTTGCCTCTTTCACTGGCCCACTCAACGCTTCTAACAGCACGCCTTTCGGGTCGAGAAGCCGGAATGCCTGCGAAATCAAGTCACCACAGCGTATTCAGTTACTAAATCGAAAGCTTTTCATGCCCGTCAAGTCGTACCTTGATGGTGGACACATAAATATCCAGGATAGCCGACGTGTTGGCTCCTGGTTGCAACAGTCGAGCCTGCAATGCCCCTCGAAACTCTTGCAGCAGCTCGCCGTGCTGTTGCGTGCGTTCGAGACACTGCCTCAGGTCTTCCAGCGCTGGAACACTAGCAAAAAAAACGTCAGCTCTTCCACGGCATCAACCACGTTGCCTCCAAATCCCCCACCTGTCCGGGAACTCCTTGATAATCTCAAAGAGCTGCTGAATCCTCAGACTGCCGAACTCCTGCAGCACATGTCTGGACAAGATTTCCTTCCACTTCCTTGTCGAAACCTCGTCTTTCGTCTGCATGACGTCCTGCAGCCAGGGCAGCAGCTCGGAGCAGGCCCAGTGCTCCACTTCGGTCAGGAACAGCTCGTCGAACACCTCTCCACACGTAGCCTTAACCACCTTCTTCACCTGAGCATGCAGCACTCTAAGCAGCGCTGGCTCAGCCACATGCAGCCATTGCAACTGCATCAGCGTCTGTCTAATAGGCCTTGAGTCAAAAGCTTGAGACTTCTCCCGGCCTTGGAAATGCTGGAAACTCATGGAGAAGAAGACCACCAACAGCTCCTCGAAGCGCGCCACGGCGCGCGCGTCATCGAACACTGAACAGCGGAAGCTCGAGCGTAGATCCTGCAGCATGGAGCGCTCTGGAAGCTGTGCTTGGTCGTCGAACAAGCTGGCGATCTGGACGCAGTGCGTGAAGGCGTCCTCGGCGAACTGCAGCGCCAGTGTGAGCTGCTGCGCATAGAGAAGGGCCAGCTTCCTCCTATTACGCCTACTGGGGCTGGGCAGCGCGTCCAAGAGGCGCCAGAAGGGCGGCACCACGTCCGAGCGTAGCCAATAGCCCAGGCGTTGAAGCAGCATCTGGCGCAGGGGCTCCTGGCGGCCAGCAAGCACGGCTGATTGAATGATGCCGCATAGAAGATCAGTATGGGAGCTGCTGGATACGGTGTCGGGCTGGTGATCGAACGCGAAGAGTTTGCGCCACAGCAGCTCGCGGTCCACGCGCAAGCCACCGCTCATGATGGTCGCGATCCGGTCGCGACGGTACCACGAAAGATTATGTGGTGTACGTAAGGTGGTACCGGGTTCCGGGTACCGCGGCCACGTGGCTCGGGCTCCGATCCACGACAGACATTCGCGATTTCGACCCCGAGAGCCCCTTGCACATACACATTGAGACGCCATGGCTGACGCGATCATGACGCTGCTGGAGCAGAACCCTACAACCGGTATCGCTGTGGGCGGCGCGCTGGTGGCTGCGGCTGTGGGACTGACGGCGGTCAAGGCACTGAGCGGCAAGTCTGCGGCCACCGAGACGGTGGCCTCCAAGAAGAAGAAGAGCAAGAGCAAGGGCAAGAAGAAGGCGCCTGCTGCGTCCCCCGTGGACAAGGAGAACTCATCCGACATCAACCTCGAGGAGTTTGTGGACGTACGTAGTCTCTGGAATTTAGAAATCCCCTCGGAGATCTTTAAATTGACAGATTTTCTATGTTTTTTATTTCTAAATTGCAGGACGGCCCGGACTCGGAGGAGGAGGAGGCCATCCGCTCCGAGAAGCGCAAGCTCAAGCTCAAGCAGAAGAAGAAAAACGCCAAGGCTAAGCAGCGCGCGGCCGCCCCTTCCTCAGGCAAGCCTGTGGCTGAGACGAACCAGGAGAAGGACAAGAAGAAGGCTGCTGCCGCTGCGCTCCAGAAGGACGCCGAGGATGGCTGGGAAACGGTCGTCAACAAGAAGAAGACGGCGGCCAAGCCCAAGCAGGAGTAGACGCCTCGACATGACGACGTCATTTTACGGATAGGTCATTTGTCCTGCTCGACTCTGCGGATTTCTGGTGCACGGAGGAGAGAGAGGATGGGGCGCAAGCGTGCAGACGGATGCAAGCGAGCGCTCCTTGAGTTTCGTACGCTACGAGCGATTATGGTATAGTAAGCGCAAGGCGTGGAGGGCTGTTGTCGAGCTGTCGCCGCGATCGAAAGAGCTCCGTCACCTTCGCGCCCTGGAAATAAAAAAAATATACGAGATTACCAGAAACTGCGCTTAGTGAACATGGAGGAAAGTCTGGAAAAGGTAGGTATTCATTACTTGATCAGGCGCCTGCATTCATGCAATTGCAGCAGTTACTGCAATTGCTGGCAGTCTGCGTTGCTGCAGAGCAATGTTTCTACAGTTTGGACTGTGGCTTGAGCGCGTTGAACACCACTGGCAGCTTCATGGCGAGCGCCATGTTGCCCTTGAGCTTGAGCTTGCCCTTCATGAACGCCTATCAACAGATAGCAACCGGTTTTCACGTTAGACAATCCTCTGGTTCAACGCTCCACGCTTCAAGTACGTCGTCATCCTACCTGCTGAGCGTTGAGCTTTCCCATGGCGATGGCAACGAAGTCGGCGTCGGCGACCGTAATAGTCACATCCGCCTTCTTGGCGCCCTCGGTTAGCGCGGGCGTGGCGCTCTTGAGGTCCAGGTTCCACTTGCCAGCCCCCGTGATGTCAAACTGGATGATGCCCTTGACCTTCTTGGCCATAGCTGAGCCGTCCTTGGCCACCACCTCTTCGAGCAGGCGGAAGATCTCCTTGGAGTTGAGTCCTCCGGCCGCAGGGGTCGGAGCTGGAGCAGCAACAGTTGCTGGCTTGCCCTGCTTCTTCATGTAGTTCCGCGTGGCAGCCAGCACCACGTTGAGCTTCATGGCGAGCCCCATGTTGCCCTTGATCTTCACCAGTCCCTTCATGAACGCCTGCACACAAAAATTCAAGAGTTAATTCGGAGTTTGAGACACTAAAGGCAGGTAAAGCTAACCTGCTGAGGGTTGAGCTTGTTGTCCATCATCTTGAGGAAGTTTTCCTCTGACAGCGAGATGGTCAGGTCGGCCTTGTCGCCCTCCGCGGCGGGCTTGACACTTCCCTTGCCGTTCTTGAGGTCCACGAGCCACGCGCCAGCGCCCGAGACGTCGAACTTAATGACGCCCTTCACTTTGCTCACGAGCGACGGACCCACCTCGTCCACGGCACCACTCATCATGGTGAACAACTCGGCAGCGCGTGGGGCCATGACGATCAAAAGGGAAGAAGTTATGCGCTCGAGGCTGCACGTTACGAAGTGAAAGTTGAATCCGGCGTGACGGGCTCAAACCCCGCTTAAACGGATACTGTCATTTATGATAGAGTGCTTAATAACTGATTTGGGTAGGCATTGTTACTACATACAATATTGACTGTATACAACGCTACCCTGGGGTATTGCATGAACCACATTTGGCAGGTTTAACGAGAGATGTGTTTGTAGAGGTTTCTTGGTTGAAGTCATGCCGGCGGCCACGGGCGGCGCCTCACGCACTGATCTCGACCACCAGCTTTCAAACCCACCTTCGTCTTCCCCCGCTCGGTGCTATATTACGCGGCTCGTTATCCCATCCTCGTCACCAGCAGCAAAACTTCATCGTACTTAGTCGAACCGATACTGCCAGACTAATCATTGTGTAGCCATCTTCCATCCATGATCGGGCGAGACGTTCCGCTGGCGGAGCTGGAGCGCGCGGCGGGGCTGCATGCAGAGGCGTTCGAGGCGCCGGCCCCGCTGGTGATCGTCTACGGTGGCGCGTCCACTGGCAAGAGTGTGGGCGTGTCGCAGGCTCTGCGCGCGCACTCGGCGCCGCACGCTCTTGTGGACTGCACGGCGCTCTATTCGGCCAAGGAACTGTACAGGGAGACACTGGCGCAGCTCTACGAAGGGAAGGAGGAGGACGAGGACGAAACGGTTGCCGTCCGCATGGACACTCAAGGACCAGACAAAGGCGACAACAAGCGTTCGGTTGACGAGGATGAGGACAAATTCAGTTCGCTCAACTTTTTGGCCTTCTTCAAGGCGCTGGATAGGTTCATGACTGTAAATGGAGGTGGAAGGAGTCGACGCGTGCTGTACCTGGCACTGGACCATGTGGACAAGTTGCTTGACAGAGACCTCGGCGCACTGCTCACATGTGTGTGCACTATCAACGACCAGATCGCGTACTTGAATGTACGTCGAGAAGAGGTTAATACTTAGTGGGGGATTGTGGCATAACTTACGTTTTTCTTTTTCTTTTTTAGATGTTTGAGGAGACGTTGCCATGGGAAGTTTGCGTGCTCCTCATCACGAGAGGAATGTCGCTGGACTTTAACAAGCTCGTGATGCCGTTCTTCCCGGCCTACGTGCATTTCCCACCGTACAAACCTGGTATGCCGCTAGTATTTCCCTAAGTTTTGTAGATTATACTGACTGGTGGTAATATGTTTTTGTTAGGACAATTGGCGGATATTTTGGTGGAGCAGTTGGATATGAAAGATGCGAACGACTTGTTCCGCACGTGGCTCGTGCATCTGCATGGACTACTTCCGCCTGCGCCCGACGGGGATTGGCTCGAGTTCCGCGCCGCTGTTGTGCATCTGTTACCAGAGTTCCAGGATTTATTCTCGGAGCCTGTTCAAGGACCGCAAGCTGCCAGGTTGAAGAGTAAACTCGAGCGCGACACTAAAACACTTGTGCATGCGTTTCTCCAGACGCGGCGAAGACACCTCTTCGGCTACCACAAGTTGGGCAGCGCCGTTGGTGATCCGTCCAAGTTGATTTCGTGCTCCAACTTGAGTCGGAACTGTCTGCTGCTCGTGCTTGCGGGCTACCTGGCCTCGTTCAATCCGCAAGAAACCGATGTGCGCTTCCTATCGTCTTCTGGTGGAATGCGTCGCAAGAAGCGTGCGAAGAAGAACCCCGCTGCTGAGTCAAGCACGACATCGACGACGACTAGTGTCAAGAAGCAGCAGATCAGTCAACTGCTCATCGGTCCCCGGATCTTCACGCTGCAACGACTATTTGCCATCTACCTCAACCTACGCGTTGAGGCTGAGGCGGGAAGCTCAGCTTACGACGATGAATCACGCTCCAGCGAAACACGCGAGGAGATCTTCACACATGTAAGCCCGTCGACGATGTTGTCATCTACATTCGTTGCTCACTGACCGTGGCTGTTTGTTTCAGCTTGCCACGCTCGTTCGGATGCAGCTCTTCCAGCGCACGACACCGCCGAATGTGCTTGATAACATCAAGTTCCGCTGTCTGGCCGATTCTCGCTTCGTCCAGGAAACTGCGCGCTACTTGTCCTTCCCGTTGGACGCGTACCTCAACAGATCCACTTGATGGTGGCTAAAAGTATATTATACGTATGATCTCGTCTTCCTCTGGCACATATGCAGAAAAGAAGTCCACAAAGAGAAAACGGAAGACGTCCTCGACAAGTTTCCTTGCCTGAGCGTTATCCCAGAGTATCTGTAGCTCGGTCACAGCAAACGCGTCGGGTTGACCGCCTCTTGTTCAAGGAGGAGTTCCTCAAGCACGACGTTGGCATCCCGCAAGAAAGGATGCTCAAGCGCCTGCTTCGGAGTAACTCGCTCGTACGCGTCTTTCTCCATCATGAGAGAAATCTATCCAAACGCAGCGTAAAAAAGGTTAAAACGACAAGCTCCAACCACTCTTCACTACTGGGAACGTACCAAATCCTTGGCCTCGTCCGAGATGCTTGACCACTCGGGCTCTTCAAACTCGTACTCAACGAGCTTGTTCATTTGGATAAGCTCTTCATCGTTCACGCCGAAGAACGGTTCATAGCCACACAGCATCGTGTACGCCACAACACCAGCAGAGAACATGTCCACACCGCTAGGATAGGCCTCACCCTTTCCAGCTGAAAGGATTTCGGGGGCAACAAAGCCAGGAGTTCCGCATCTACAATACATCAAGCACCAAAGAAAACTGAGTAAAAGGCGTCGTAGCGTTCGAAAGTCCAAGTGTTAGCTTGGCGTACCTGCCCTTCAGCATTCCGTCCTTCTGGATAAACGCTGCCATACCAAAGTCGGCGACCTTGATCACTGCATACCTGTCATACCAGAGCACATCAAGTTCATTAGCCACTCCTCAGCATACTGCAATAGTCCTGTCGACTTACTTTCTGCCCTTGGCATTTCGTTCGTAATCCAGCGCCAGATTCGAGAGTTTCACGTCTCGATGAGCCACGCCATTGCGTTGGCAGAAGTCGATCGCTCGAACCAAGCTAGCAATTAGGAAAGGTGCACACTCTTCATCCACCGCACTCTTCGTGGCGATCTCCTCGTGCAGATCGCCATCTCGCATCAGCTCGAGCTCCATCACTAAATGATTGCGCGTTTCAAACAATGACTGCAGTCGAATCACCGGACAGTACGAGGAGCCCGAGCGGACCGTCAGCAGACTCTGTGTCAAGATTTCGCGCACAACGGTGTCCTCGCGTTCCGTTTCGTGCGCCACCAGGTCCCAGAAAATGTTCTTCTCGATGATCTTTAGCGCGCAATCTCGTGAAGACAAGGGATCGTCCGGGCTCTCTTTTCGCCGTGCACGACGAACGATTGAGAAGCGTCCTTTGCCGAGCTCGAAGTTCTTGGGCGGTGTTCCAGTTGGCGAGTCTGGGGTGAGGTCGAATAGGTCGTCGATCTGCAGCTTGACAGCTCGTGTGATCATTTCTCTCCACTGCATCGCATCCTTGTCCGAATCAAACCGCAGCCACAGCTCGTTGCGTCCTGATAACGCGGACGAGTGGCTGTTGTACTTGAGCACGAACTCGACTGTGCTTCGTTGCTGCGGGTGCACGGACCCCTCGAATAAATTAGCGTGGCCCACCGGCCGACTCGTCTCGTTCGCATCCAGGTACTCCCAAAGGTTGTTGCGGTACAACGACATAAACCGCTTGCACCACTGACGGCCGGGCACCTTCAGGTGGACCCAGCCAGTGAGAGCCATTCCTGATGAATCGGAGCCCGCGGAAAACGACCACGTTTTATCTCCTCGTCCCAGGCCACGTAGCTGTTCAAATACGTCGGAAGGCAGTTCAGTCGCCAAGCACGATAGGAGCCACGAGTCAGCATTCCACGAATGGAGATTGCCGCCGGCGTCCGGTACTGCTAGCTCCCCCAGCATCGGTGCAAGGTCTTCCGTCGCCAGCGAGTTGTCCTCTGAGATGACGTTCATACCGAACGGGGACGGTCGGTCGCCTATTTGCTGCAACGCGTTGCTGGACGGCCACTGCTTCATGGAGGCAAAGTTGCTGCCTCCGCGGACGCTGACTTCGTCTCCCAAGAAGGCATGGGTACTGTTGGCCATGTTGTTGTTGTGGATGGTCGTAAAGCACTTCCTCAGCACAGTGTCCACGCCCGATCCCCCCGGCACAGATGAGGCCGCTGGTGGGAGCAGCGCGTTTTCCAGTAGCGGGCAGTCCACGGTGATGTGGTTTCCGTTGCAGTTGGCGCAAGTCTGTGAGTTCTTCCGGCGGCTGTTGGTCCGTGGCAATCCCTTCGGGAAGAGATTCGCCGGCAGCTTCATGTCCTCCATGTCCGCGCCAATAGGAGACGACGGGTGAATGACCCTCGGCGACATGGCGGACGACCGCACCGGCCCATTCTCCTCAAACGACAGCGATCGTGCGCGGTGTTTTCCTGCGAGAGCGACAGCAGCGGCTACCACGGCCTGGTTGGACTTCTGCCGCGTGTCCTCATCCGACTCGCTCGACTCGCCCAGCGACAGCGGCGGCACTGCGTCGTCGTTGTCGGACAGGTACGTATCGACCGAGTCCGACGTGTCCAGTGATCCCCGGGCGTCGATGTTGTGCACACTGCAACAGCGAGCGGAATAAATCACCACAAGTCAGTCATTGCGCAAACGGACAGTGCCAACACGCATCCTTCTCGCCCAACTCAGTGGTTTGAGCAAGCGCGGCGCGTACCTGATGTCGAGTTCGCTGTGAATGCTGTTCATCATGAGTCTCTGCAGCAGCATGTCCATCTGCAGCTCCCAGGGCTTGTTGAAGATGGATCCTCCCGTCTTCTGCTGCGGGGAGTTCGGGCCCGTACCCAGTGGCTCAACATCTCCCTCTGATCCCTTCTTGGACGACCTCTGCGACGTCGTGGACATGTCTGGGTCTTCACACGTCGTGGAAGCTCCACTGCTGCTCGCCACCTCCCTCTCCGCGTGCTTGTGCTGGATCTTGACGGCCGTGTGGGTGGCCAGGTTGCCCTTCTTGTGGATGAGCTTGAAGCAGCTCACGCAGTACGCGTCGTGGCAGCAGCCATTGCAACTCAGGCTGGCGCCGTGCAGCTCGCAGTACACGCAGATTGCGCGCGGCTCGTCGGCGGCCGCAGATCCCGCGCCGGCGTCCTCTGCGTCGGGCTCATCGCCCGTGTGGCTGCGCTGCATGAACCAGAGGCGCCAGCTAGCGTTCTCGAGGCGTCTGGCCTCGTCCACGAAGCGCCGCATGGTGCTGAAGGACTGCCAGCTCTTCTTGGCGGCCTGCTCGAAGCCGGCTACGTCGTCCATCATGGCAGCCAAAGCGACTGGAGACTGGGCACTTCGCTTGGGAAGTTCGGGCTATGTGAGGCTAGGAAGATCGAGGTCTGAGGGCGTCCGAGGCATCCGCCGGAGTGGCAACAGCGAGCAGCTTCCTTCCAGTCGCACACTTCCTCGTCTGGTTCACTTCTTTATTTCGGCTGTGATGTCGTACTTAATCGAGAGTATACTCATAAATGAGGCTGACGGTTTCACTACTTCAGTACCGGGCATGCAACACGCGTCGATGGCGGACTAAGTTAAGCTAAAGCTTTATTTCTCTCAACCTGCAGCTAAGGCTAATGCATATAGCAAGCGTGCATGAGGTGGCTGAGCTTCTTGCTGCTCATGGCTTTTCTGCTGGTATTGCGCAACAGCCATCGCCGGGAGCTCCTACCGTACTTTTGGTTTTGATTGGCTGCGCAGGTATGACTATTGAGAGTGACGCTAACTATTCCGTAACTGTCCTTTGTCAATTAACGCACCCATATACCACTGTATTGGTACACTGCAATCCCCTCATGCGTCATGTATCATTTTACACGCATCCACCACCGGAAACCATGGGCAAGAAGGCTGCTCCCGTCGCGACGCGCCGCAAACCCACCAAGGCCGGCAAGGCCAAGACTAATGTTGCACGCCGCGAGGTCGCGGCCTGGGAGGCTGACGAGGTGCCGCCGGCGCTGCGTTTCGAGCCGCTGCGCCAGTCCCTGCGCGTCAAGGACCTCCACCAGGAGCTCATCTATGCCGTGCCGTCCTTCCTGTCGCGGATGGAGTGCCAGCGCGTGCGCTCCTTCGCCGACATAGAAGGCTTCGAGCGCGTGACACAGCGCGCCAGCCGCGACTACGCCTTCCGGGACAACGACCGGCTGCTACTGCGACTTCCGGCGTTCGCGGAGCTGCTCTGGACGCGGCTGCGGCCGCACGTGCCGGCTGAGTACGAGGGCATGCACGCGGTGGGGCTCAACCCGGCCATCCGCTTCTACCGGTACGCTTCCGGGCAGCGCTTCGGCTGCCATGTGGACCAGAGCGACGTAGACCGAGTCACGGGCTACCACAGTCGCTTCACGGTGCTCGTGTACCTCAATGACTCGACCGACTCGGATCTGCAAGGAGGCAACACCGTCTTCTACGCGAACGAAGCTGGTGCCAAGGAGGAGCAGGTGGTGCTCAGTGTGGCGCCGGAGACGGGCTCGGCGCTCGTGCACGGCCACGGAGATCGCTGTCTGCTACATGAAGGAGCGCTGGTCACTCGTGGAGCCAAATATCTGCTACGCACGGACGTCATGTACTCGCGGAGCAAGAAGTAGAAGTAAAGTGTGTATACGTCAAAAGTTTGCTTGACTCTTGTATGAGAGATCTGGCGGGATCTTGAAGGTTACCTAGCTGCTCGACGCCAACTCGCGCAGTCTTCTAGCGATCGCGTGGATGAAGGGGTTGTTCTGTAGTGGAAGGAACAGACAAAAGGTAAGTGTAGGAACGACAGATGAATGCAAACTCATAGGGCAGCAGGCGTACCTCGATATCGTTGACAATGGCAAGCACTTTGCCGAGTGTGTGTTGAACGGCGCTCCTGTCGGACGCCGCCTTCGGGTGTCCCAGGTAGTGGGCGAAGTGGAGCATCAGCACTACGAGCATGTTCTCCACGACGAAGGCCAAACTGTCGCCATGATACTCCAGAACGTTCTCCAATGGGGTGGTGTCACACTGGTGCTCGCGCCGACGAAGCGAGCGCTGCTGCGACGACGCAGACGAAACCGAGATCGAGCGAGCTGAAGCAGCTTCGTTCTTGAGAGCTGAGAGCGCGTCCACAAGCTGCTTGCTCGTATCCAGTGCAAAGACGACCGAGTCAAAGCGAGCAGTAAACTCGTCCATCGACGGCGCAAGAGTCCACAGCGGGTCTGTAGCCGCCGCAAATGCGCGCGGGTCCACCGACGACATGGACGGGAACTGGTTCCTGTTCTGAAGCTGTGCTTTGTTCGTGATGGACAACAGCGGCACGGCGCGGCCTGCGCTTCCTTCGCCGACAGCAAGCATCATCCGGCTCGCGCAAAAAGCCACAGCATTACACAGAATCATTCGAGACGCGTACAGTTTCTCCTCGTCCAGCAACGACATGTGAAGCAGGCTTGCGCTTCCGCTGGACTTGACAGCTGTAGCGTCACATTGCTCCAAGATCTTCTCTTCACAATCCACACACGAGAACCGCTGGATGGCAGCGTTACGTTGCTCTTCAGATGAAACTCCAAGCTTGCTGTTCCACCAAGACACGCCGTTGCTGTCACTCATTCCATCAACATCGTCGCTAGGGGGAGCGAGCTCAGCGCTATAGTGCAGAAAGACCTGGAGAACCAACTGCGAGATCTTCTCCCACTTGGCTGTCGCCAGCGTTTGCTCGCACAGGTCTGGGAACTGAGTCACGTAGCGAAAGACAAACGTCACGTACGACACTTCGCGAAGGAGATTCACGGAGATCAGCTGTGCCTGCTGGCCACTGGCGCACAGCTTCAGCGCAGACGTGAACAGCTTCCGGTTTTTGTTCACGAAATACAGCACCTGGCTAGTGAGGGCGCGATTCTTGGGCAGTGAGGCGCAGCACGCGCTCAATAGTCTCGCTACGGGAAGCCACTTGCGATAATAAATCGCCTCAACCCGCTGGAAAGCAGCCACGGACGCGATAGAGGATGAAGCAGCGTTCTGCTGGTTCTGGTTGAAATACTGCGGACGGTGCGTCGGTAAGTTGCGTGCATCAGAAAGCACACGCAGCAGGCCGCCTTCGAGCAGAGCTACCGCGCCTTCCTGCGTCTCAGCGACCCGAGCGAAGAGCGACATGAAGCACTCGTACATCGTGCCAATAGTCGTCACGTCCATACCCTGGGGAAGCACACTGCTCTTTACCATCGACGGGTTGCCGTTGCTTCCTTCAAACGCCGCCGCGTCCATCTCGCTAAGTTTCTTGAGGATGTCAATGAAGTGCAGCAGATAGCCACGCTCACGGAAGATACCGACAAGCGACGACTGGCCTTCAAATGCAATCAAAGACTCCAAAGCGGAGACTGCAAGCGCCATGCTCAGAGTATCATCGCCATCGCTCGCATCCCGACAGACCAGATCCACGACCTGATGGCTGAGAAGATGCCGAACACGTTGCTCCTGACTGAGAATCGCACTCGACACGCCGAATTTCGTCGATGCCGCGTCCTGAGAGGCACCGTTTGGCAATACGTGAAGCACGTGAACGATGCAGGAGTACAAGAGCGTTCGGGAGTTGCGCGCAGCAGACGGGTTTCCTGTTGCAGCGGCGCTGCTGTAAATGGAGCGGAAAAGCAGCTCTAAGAAGCCCATGTTTTGGCGATGGCGGCTCTCCGGGAGAGCAAGCGACTGGCTCCCATCGTCCGTGGAGCTGAGCTGCGAGAAGAGCATCAACGCGATCCTTGACACAATCTCGAACAGCTGAGCAGAGGCACTGGTTTTCTCTGTCAACTTACTCAGTACAGCAGCCACAATACCGCTCATCAGCTCCAGTCGCACTTCAGCGGACGCCACAGCGTCCAATCCTTGCCACATCGCAGGCGTCTCGAGACCTTCTTGTTCACGAGGCAGTGCCAGGTAGTCGAGTACGACCACCTCCATCAGCTCACGTAGTGAATTTAGAGCATGGCTTTCAGCCGCAATACGCTCCGAGTAGATATTCCACTGCACAGCCCATTGAATGAACCGATCTGCCGCTGCCTCCGCGCTGTTCTGGCTACTGGTGCTGCTTGCGCCGTCACCATTCACACGGAACCGCTTGGACGAGCTTGAGTAATAATCGCCCATTCCATCGTCGGTTGCCGTCAAATCAAGCGTCTGCAGTGCATGGCAAAATCGCTCAATGTCAATTTTAAGCCACTTGTAGTAACAGCCCTTCTCCACGGTTGTAGTCACTTGCTCAGCCAAAGCCACCACCTGCTGGTTCGTCGGCACGGACGGCGGCGAGATGTGGAACGAGCATTCGTCAAGCAACTGGAGCAGCAGCATTTGCTCTTGCCTCACAATTGCACGGTCGCTTCTGCTTTCAACCGAGACGGACAGCAGTTGGCCCATCAGCTTGTTAATCTTCTTCATGTGTGGAGGCTCCTTGTGCAGACCCACATGAAAGTACACCGCCAGCGTCTTGAAGAACCACCCGCGCATGTTCAGCTCCGCGATAGCCGCAGCGGCTGTCTTCCTCTTCGTTACATGGTAGGCCCGGCTGAATAGCTGGATCTGCGCGGCGAAATAGTTACTTGGGACACTTTCCAGCGCTGCGATAGTGTTCGGAGACGAAAATTCCTGGGTAATCAAACTGTGAAGGACGTGGTAGCACCGCTCTGCCAGCTCCGGTGTCTCCAAGCCAAAGTCAGCATTGGACACGAGCGTAACTACCGCTGCAAGACCGGTCTTCATGTAGGACGTCGGTGCTGCTGCAGCCTTGGAGTCCCCGTGCTGATTCACATTGCCAAGCAGCAGATGCGCCAGGTTCGGTGATGGCTTGTTCAGATTTTCAAGCAAGAGATCCAGGATGGCGGCCCGAATAGAAGGCGGGGCCGTCTCTTGAGCAAACAGCTCGAACGGGGACGAGAGTGTGCGGCTGTCCTGGCGCTTCTGTCTCCTTGCTGCGTGCAGATTGCCAGCATCTGAATCAGCCTCATCTTGCTCATCGGTCTCATTTTCAACTTGATCATTTTCATCGTCGTCATAAACGTTGAGCAAGCGGTTCATGTAACCAATCATGATGTCCGCGCTCGCTCCGCTATCGATAAGCAAGTCCACGAGGTCCGCTCCGCTCATACGTGCACTGATCAGCCGCAAGATTACCACCGACAGATGCGGGATGTGCGTCGACTTGGAGTACTTGATATACTTGACAATGTTCACAAAGTCAGCGCGGTGACGGCACAAAATCGTGTGCATCATTTCCACTTGCAGTCGGTGGGAAAGCTGTCGGTTCAGGTCGATGTTCACGAACTGGACGTCCTTCTCCAGTACCAAGACCACAATTTCAAGAGCGTGCTGCACGCACCGCTCACGTAAAGCAGCAACAGCCGTCGTCTTCGTCAGGTACGTGTCGCTAGGCTTCTTCGACACATCGATGACAAAATTTAGCGAGCCGTGCTTTGCCTCGGTTTCACGCTTGACAATGTCAAGGCAGTAGAAGAATGCGTGCTCGAGGTGCATGTCCGTCGACGTACTTTCCAAATTCTCAACGCCTCCATCTCCAGACAGGATGGACAACACCTTGTTCAGCAACGGATTGCTGGACAAAAATCGAGCAAGCAGCTGATACGACAAGCTGCCCTCCGTGGTAGATGTGTCCGCATTCCGCAGGATTTTCTTGAAGATGGCGAGAGTACCGTTCACCAGCGCCCACTTTTCCTCTTCGCGTTCGTACTTCCGCAAATCAAACTTGAGGAACACGTGCTCAAGCAAGAACTCGAAATAAAACTGGATCGCCGCGACACGACCGTCACCTTCGAACGACTTCCACGCGTGAGGGTTCTCGAACAGTTCGTAAAGGAGAGTGACGAAGCCTCTCGTAGCTGGGTACGTCCTGCTCAATGACTCGTAGTGCTCAAGTTCATAGCTGATATCCTGGTTGCCGTAAACGGACGTATCCCCAGTAGTGCGCAGAATCTGCAATGCGTCCACTTGACGCCATACGAAAGGTGCAATATCCGGTACTCGTGCGAAAACGGCCAGCGTCTTCATAATGGAACCCTTGAGCGAACTGGGGATGCGGCACTGAAGAAAGGCCACAAACGTCGGAATCGGAGACCAGTCGTGGTTGTGAAAAAAGATGAGTGCTAGCTGAGGGTCCGAAATAACTTCCTGGATGAGCTTCTGAATGGTTTCCAACGCCTCCAACTCCTTGGGGCGAATAAATCTGGGGCCAGGGTTTGCTGCGCTACTCACGCTGTTAAATGGGCTGCCATCAATGCCCACTCCCTGCGTCATACTCCCGGGCATGAGCGGAGAATATCCTGCCGGTTTCTCTGCATCTGTAAGAAGTCGCTGGTACTTCGCCATCACGGCAAAAAACTGGTCCCAGCTCAGCTGCTGGGGGTTCTGCTTGATGTGGTGGAAAGCCAGCTGAGCACACTCCGGTCCACTAGCGGCAGCCGCAACCAACCGCATGTACGCAGCAATACACCCAGGGTTCTTGAACGCCGCATCACGGCATGCGATCAAAAATTCGTAACAACTTCCACCGTCAGCGCTGTTTGAATGCGATTCCGGCTGTCGAAGGTCATCTCCTGCGTTACTTCCTGAGCTGCTACCGTTGCTTCCATGGAAGTCGAATTCTTCGTTGGCTCCACGCCAAAAGGAGCAGCAGAACGTTGTGTTGCGAGCGCACAACGCCGTCGCAAAATCAATAATATTCTCAAGGCAGTCGCCGGTCCAGGCTGCAACCTCGCCGTCGCTTTCGGATTGCATGGCAGCCAAAGCTGCCTTGTCAGCGACCGTGGGCACGTCGATCATCATCTTGGATGAGTACGTTCGGAAAAGCAGCTCAAAGTTCCGTTCGTAAATGCTGTACAGCCGCGGGTCACGCTTGCGGTCCGGCAGGTATTTCAGCTGCACCTCGACCAACGTATGAAACACGCGCTCCTCGATTGCCTTTTTGACCACGCGCGGTGCAGCTTCCGCCTCAGCAAAAGTAACGTTGCTGTTGCCATCGTCATTGAGCGCCAGGAATCCCGCCCACGCAAGCATCGCAACGCTTTGGAGGCTCTTCTGTTCCCACTCCTCCTCGAAGAAAATGCGGTGCAGCTCCCTCACCACCGATGCGTGCTCTCGCCGACACAACGCACCTCTGATCTCCATGTCCCCTGTTTCGCGATCCATTTTCCTCGTTTTCTGCAGCAAGACACCGAAAAGCGCCACCTGCACCGCCGTAATGGTCTGCAGCATGCAAGACACCTGTCTCACGGCTCCTTCGGGCGACGTTCCAGCGAGCGATCCGCCTTCAAAAAGCTGCGCGAACGACGAGAGGTTCACAATGTGCGGCGACACCTTCGCCACCACTGTTTTCAGGCGTCCGCAGAGCGTTTTCAGCAGCTCGGCGAGTTTCTGCACCTCGCTGGCCAGGGTCAGCGTGCTGGACACGATGAACACGAGGCAGTCGGCCACCAGCGTGTGCCAGTAGCTCACACTCTGCTCCATGCGCGGCACCTGCGCGAGCTGCATGAGCTGCGCGTCGAATGCCGCCGTGAGATTTGGTAACAACTGCTCCGTCAGCAGCTTATTGGTGAATGACACAATAAACTGCGCACGCTGCTTGTCCAGTCTGCTCTCAAGACGCAGACGCAGCAGCTCCTTGAGCAGGTGCAGCTTGTATTCCGTCTCGGACGTGAGGAAGTAGCGCGCCGCGCTCTGTACCGAATCGGCGAGTGTGCCGGGCTGCAGTTGGTCGGCGCGTTCCACCCACTCGCGCTGTGTCTGCTCGCTGGCCAGCAGCCAGAACTCGAAGCACGTCTTCTCGCTGGCGCGGAACTCGTCGCTCAGCTTGCAGATCTCCTGCTGGATGAGCGGCGACACGTCCAGGTGTTTGCCGCCCACGCTCACCGTGTTGGCTTGAAGCGCGGTGCGCTCGGCCGCGCTGGGAGGCGCTAAAGCCAGCGGCTGCAGCAGCTCGGGCGCGGCCGCCACCAGCTGCGCCATGAATTGCGGCGCGTCGTCGTCCGTCATACTCTGCCCCGCGAAGGCCAGCAGATCCTGGTGCAGCTGCCGGAAGCGCAGCGCCGGCGCGTCCGCGAGCGACAGGCTCTCGCTCATGGTCACCTCGTAAGTCTGTTGGCTTGTGGGGGGCGGGAGGATTGCATTGGCGCGGAAAGCGCTCGTACTTAAGAATGATGACCATCACTCTGACTTGTGAAGCGTTCCACATGGCGGTCCACACTGTCCCAGATGGAATCGAGTCCATTCTGCACTCGCCAACGTCTTCCACATCAGATTCAACAAGGAACTGATGAGGAGGCTGCGCTTCCTGGCGGCGCTGCCGAGCCTCCTGCTGCTCTCCTCGCTGAACGCTCTGTATCGTGATAATATCATGTGTCTTGCGTTGCAGCAGGAGGTCTCCGCGCCCGCTACGACCTTCCGTATCGACAGCAAGACCAAGATCAAGGATATCTTCAAGTGCTCCGGCATCCACTTTATTGGATCTTTCAACGAGTACTACGTGGCCTGCGAGCTGGCAGTGCCCAACCAGCAGCAACTCAAGCTGCTGGAGATAGTGGACGTGGCGCTGGATGGTCTGGCGCTGTCCCCGCTTCCTGGCGTGCACACAGAGCTGAATTTCCAGCTCAACACGAGCCTCGCATTGGTGTCCGTGCGCAACGCGCAGCTGGTAGCCAGCGCCGTGGAGATCCGCGCTGCCAACGTGTCTATGGATGAACACTCGGCCGTGAATGTATCAGCCCAGGGACTCAAGTTTGGGCCGGGGTACAACTCGTGGAACGCCATGGGCGGCAGCTACGGAGGCATCGGCGGCGCGTCACTCACGGGGAGCCACTCAAAGTGTGACGACATGCCGCCCAATGATTTCTTCCGAGTGGTAGGAGATGTGTCGGCCGATTCGGCCAATTTTCGAGGATATGGGAGTGGAGGAGGCAACGATGACAGTCGTGGGGGTGGACGGATCCGACTGGTGGCAGAAGGAAACGTCGAGATTAATGGGTCGCTGCTGGCCAATGGAGGAGACGCGTGCTCTGACTGCTACGATAGTGCTGGTGCTGGAGGGAGTGTTGTTGTTGTGGCTAAGGAACGGATTCACGGCAATGCTACAGTGCAGGCCAATGGTGGCGAGCCCAGCATTTTGAAAGGTGATGAATTTCGCGGTGCGGGTGGGGGCGGAGGAGGCGGCGGTGGACGAATTGTCTTTGATTCAAAGAATGCAGAGGAATTAGGCCCGTCGCGTGTTGAAGCCTATGGAGGCGGCTTGAGCGCCGACAGAAATGCAGCAATTGGATGGTGTCAGTTGGGGGGTGATGGAACGATATTGAAATTACAGCACACAACGAAGGAGGATGGAGAGCGTGATGGTAGCAATGGAGATGAGCACCAGGTAAAGGATGACACCAAGACGCTTGTTGGCACGTTGCTTGTGAAGGGTGGCCGATTGGCGCACGCTGGACCTGTCAAGCGTATTCAGATCTACGGCTGCACACCAATATTCGAGCAAACCTCCCGAGGCGCGCGGTTCTTACCGGAGTCGCTTGTGCACATCTTCGTTAGTGGTGGAGCTACAGTGTGTGCGTCGATAATTGAGCTGAAGGACAGTATCGCAGGCGTTGAAAGCTCCATTGTCATCGACTCTGGTTCAGAACTTAACGTTCTTGATCATGGACATATGGTTCGATTGTCGGCCTCGCAACTCACGATTCAGGGCTATGTGGGCCCTTCTTCTCTGCAAGAACGCGACCTGTTTGGATTGACTCTTATTGGAAGCGACGTGTCATTTTCCAACGCACTAGCTATGGTGCAAGAGCTAGAAGTTGCAGCTCGCGGCGCGTTCTCCATCGACAAATTCTCAGAGCTCAAGTTTCGAGATCAAGTGAAGATTCAAACGGATGCTTCGACCAAGATTGAAGGTTTTCTACAGCCTTTGGGTAAACCATTCGAGCAAGTCCGAGGCGATCGTCTGGACGGCATTCCCTCGGTTACTGTGGTAAGTAAAAAGGATGTCGAGTTTCGCCCGCAAACAGTGGAGATGGGCCAGGTTGAGATGCGCATCAAAGCTAACGGCATGGGCTTCCTTGACATGCCGTTCGACACCCCGTTTTTGAGCTTGTCAATATCGGCTGCAAATGTGTCTATCGACAACGTTAACAGTGGCCCAGTGTCGGAATGTAAGGATATCGAGCATCAGGCAGATGCATCCGCCTGCAAACGTTTGCGTGAATCGACTGATGACGACGAACAGCCCTATTCAATCAGTGTTTTCGCTTCAAATGTTGCCACTCTCGGGAACATTTCGGCAGGCTCTATGATTCTGTGTAGCGGCAAAAACATGATCCTCGGTGGTACTATCTCCAGCTCGTGGCTTGGCTGTGGTTCTGGTGTTGGTCCCGGTAAGAGTGAGGTCGCTGGCGAAGCAAGCGGTGGAGCTGGCCATGGTGGAAGAGGCGGAAATGTATTACCTGGCAGTACTGGTGGTGGCGCAGCCTACGACATTTCAAAGGAACTTCTGATGCAGGAGACGGATACTTGGATTTCACCTTCTTCTGATAATGGGTGGCCTATCTGGCCGGGCAGTGGAGCTGCGAGCGGAGATACACCGAACAAACTCAGCGGGGGCAGTGGTGGTGGAATCATTTACATCGGGTCGAAGAAGCTCAACGTGACTAAACCTGCATCCATCTCAGCTCAAGGAGGTGTTGGTTCAATGGGTGGAGGCGGCGGATCTGGTGGAGCATTAACACTTTTCGTTGCAGACATTGCAGGCGGGGGTACCATCGAATTGAAAGGAGGAGCAACATCGGTGCCTACACCGCGTTCTGATACTGGTGTAAGTGCAAACAAGTCGTCGATTTGGGATCTGGACGTGTTTCCTGGTGACGACGCAGGAACAATTGGCGGTGGTGGAGGCGGTGGAATTGTACGCATCACTTACTTGGACACGGCTGATCATTCCAGTGTCGGAAACGGAGAGCAGTTTATCAAGGATGGTGGTCGCATTTCGGTGGACGGGGGCGAAAGCACAGGAGGCGAGAATGGTGGCATCGGGGTCATGGTCGGTGGTAACTGCCGCCCAGGGCGTGGCGGTGTCTTTTGCTTGCCATGCCCAGAAGGCAGTCACAGTCCTGGACGCTTGTCAAAGTGTTCACCGTGCGATCCGGGCACGTGCTCAGCCGATCCAGGCGCTGAAAAATGTGATGCATGCTCTATCGGTCACTTCAATCCAGATTTTGGGAAGAAAGAGTGTCAAGCGTGCCCTCTAGGCTCGTTCGGTGCGGAAGTGGGGCTAAAGAAGTGCAAGCTGTGCCCACCAGGCTCCTTCGCAGACTTGACGGGCAGCAGTGCATGCTCCTCATGCCCTATGGGAAGCATAACTACTTCGTCCGGGAACAGTAATTGCACTGTGTGTGGTATCGGACAGACCACAGCAAAAGCTGGTGCGATTGTATGTGCTGCCTGTACGAACAAGCCCGTCCACTCGGAGTTTAACATGCGTGGGAACTGCTCCTACGCATGCTTCAAGGGCCGTAATGGGCTCGATTGTCTGACCCCGTTCGAGCGTTTGGTGAAACCCATCGGTGGTCCGATAGGTTTTGTGGTTCTCGTGTTTGTTGTTACTGGTCTTATCTTCGGTGCGTGGGGCTTCTTCTCTTATCGGAGTTCAAGATCCGAGTTACGTCGCTACAACCAGTACAAGGCACAAAGACTGCGTGATGAGCTGTCTCTGGAGACACTTACACGCACGCTAACCCCTCGACTCACCGACCAGGATCTAAATGCTCACGTTGCTCGTCTGTATCTGTCCGGCGATAACCACCTCAAAAGTGCTTGGCGGTTGAACCCGTATTTCTTACCAACAAGTCTGCGGGAGATCGTCGAAGAAGGCACATACGCGAATTTTGCTTCAACTTGCAACAAGTTGGTGGAGTGGGATCCAGCAGGTTGGGAAGCATGGCTGTATCGCTTCCTGCTGGTCATCTTGCCTCCTGTCAGTACGCTTTTCATGCGGCGCCGTCAGTTGCATCGCGTGGTGAAGCTTTCAAAGTACATTGTTCACTACGGCGGTCGCTTCTTCCGTGATATGAACTTCCGCGTTCATGGAGCTCAACTGAAAGTTGGATTCAGCTCCGATTTTTCGCTTGGTTACTTGGATGTTCTGATTTCACAGTCAGGTTCGTCTTCATCCTCGAACTTGGTTGCTATGCAGACTGTCAACTATGAAGATCTGGTGCTCGTGGTTGGAGGAAGTGGGTCCTTCTTCAGACCATACCACCTCGACACGAACGATATCATCGTGCGGGCCATCCCTTCACGTCTGGAGCTACTCGAACACAACTTTTGGATCGACTTCGTGGCAGACGTCAATCAAAAGCTGCGCGTGTTACCACAGCCATCGTCTGCCGTTCGCCGTGTGTGCGAGGCTGCCGACGTGGCTCGCGATATTATTGCGTTTGTGGGGGCTTTCAACGAAAAACACGTTAAAGATGGCTTCTCCGTGACATTCGGAACGTTTTCAGTCGGTGGAGCGATAGCAGCCGATTCGAACGAGAGCTGCTTTGAGCCTTTTGAGTTTCAGACTGTGGATACGACGTTTGCATCGTACCCACAGGAAGCTTTCAAGCTTGCCTTCCGGGTTTCCAGGTTGAACGCTCCTGAAGCATCGCGACCAATGATGCGGGATAGTGCCTCGGATCATTCAGTCTCGATGGATGCGTCACCGGAAGTTAACGACAGGGTGAAGGCTGAGACCGATCCCCGGTCTGGAGACTTTCGGTACTCATCTATCAGAATGGAGGCCCTTTTTGCACAACCTCAGCGCCGCCCGCTTGGAAACGATGCTGACGATTCCAGTGAAGATAGTGACAAGTTACTCAAGAAACCGCAGAAAAATACTAGAGCACAGCGAGCAAGGGCCATACTGGAGTTTCTGTGCACAAATGACACAGCTACGCGGTGGCTGACGGCGCTTTGGCAGCCCGTGTATCCGCTTTTCCGGCTGCGCAACCTGCCGCGTCCTGCGCTTCCCTGGCTACAGTCTTTGACTATGGTTTTGCTGCTGATCGCGGACATGGGCGTTGCCTTCTGGATCATGGTGGAGTACTATTGCGTTCAAATCCGCGACCCGACTGCGCAAGACGCTGGCTGCTCCCGCGTAAGTTCTTCCTTGCTTTGTCATCGGGGGAATTCGACGTATCTAACACTTTTTTTTGTTTTTCAACAACAGACATCACTGTGGTCCGTGTTGGGGATTTTGCCGGCAGCAATTGTTGGCTCGCCGCTGCTGGGGCTGGTATTCGTCACGAGAAAGAGTATCTTTTGTGGAAAGCTCTTTGCCGTGTGGAATGCGAGCTCGATCGTGAACCAAGTCGTGGCCTTTATCTGCGGCCTTGCGTTCCTGGCGTACATCCACGACGAGATCCTTCTCGTGGCAGTTGGCGGCGTGCTTATCAAGTACTTTGAAAAGGAGGTGGCGTTGCGTTGCATCGCGCAATATGCCAGCGAGCGGCCTCTGCGCGGCTGGCGGGGCCTTCACACCACGCGTGACTGGTATGACGCTGCTTACACACCCTTAGTTCATTATGAAAGCTAAGGCTGGAGCATGGATGTGAATATCCAGTGCTGAATAGAGACACACACTGTATTTTGCGTCGAGGAATGCTTGTCCAAGTACTGCCTTGCAAGCTGAACTCACATTACCATCGTCGTGAGAACAGCTTCATGTACAAGTACGTGACGATGAATACCACAACCAGCATCGCCACAAGCCACAGCGACGTCCAGAGGCCGATGCTCGAAGCCAGCTGCTCCTTGAGCTTGGTGTTCTCGCGATCAAGCAGCACCGTGTTGGACTCGGCACTCTGCCCCACGGCGTCCAGGATCTTGACGTCCTCCGTGAGCGACTGGTTGATGGTCTGCGTCCTGTCCTTGAGCTGCTTGGCGAGCGCCATCATCTCCGACTGAATGGACTCCTGTTCTTGACGCGCCACCGTCTCGGACGCAGTCGCCTGCGCTCCCGACCGATCCACAAGGCCAAGGCGTTTCCGTATCGCCTTGGTCGACAGCTTCTCTTCTTGTGGAGCAGCCATCTCCAGCATCGACTTGAAGTCGTCCGCACTCAACTCCGGCATTACAGGGTCCTCCTCCTTCACCTCCTCATTAACTTCAGTATGTGCCTCTTGCTTCTCCACCGGAGCTTCAGGCTTGTTGCGAGACTGAGCAGCACGGCGTCTCTCTTTCCGCAACTTCGCAATCTCCGAAGCTCGCGGAACCCGAGGCATGTTGACATCCTCCTCCTTCTTGAGCGCAGCGATAGCGTCGAGCACCGGGGAGAGATCCTTCACCAGCGGCTTGAGCTCTTCATTGTCGCGGATGACGTGCTGGAAGTGCAGCGCCAAGTGTTGGTACTAGGTTGAGCCACGTGGATTGATACATTGGCCACGTCAGCACAATTTGAGAACCCGTAAAGGAGAGAATGGAGGCTTGGCCGACTGCAGTGCAACGTGGTTACCTGTGTGACGATGTCGTCGTCTAGTGGCTGCGTCTGGTCGACCTGGGACCGCGCCCAGGCCGCCAAGAAGCGCCGGCAATCCACCGCCTCCGCTGCTGCCGATGTCGATGGCATTTGTTCCGAAATGGACCAAAATTTGGAGAGGGACCTAATTATGGACCAGATTTTGCGTTACCGTAAGTTGAAGTGCACGAACCAAAAGATCAGCTTCGATCGAGCTTCGACTGCCCTAACGATCAGGTTGGACCAGGCTGCTTAATGCTATGACGCATCTCCAATGCATAGATTGGTGCTCTCAATGGCGCCCTCAATTGTAGCATTGTACATGTATCTTATTGCATTTACCAGCTTCCAGTAGCTTGAAAACTAGAGCTTGACGACCTCAGCACCAAGAACACCAGAAGCTCCAATTGCCTGCCTACTATGGCAAACAAATTCTCCGGTATCTACATCTCTTAGTATGACGAGCGTGTAGCGAGATCTGGTGCATCCCTGTGATTTATCTCTCACAAGCAGAGCAGATCTGCTTCATTCCGAGAGTCCGGCTACCAAAATGAGCAGCCCGAGTGATTGGAGCTACTACTGTTGCCGCTGGAGCGCTTCAAGCCCAGTATCGACAATGCATTGCCGTACTGGCTACAAAATCACTCTCGATGATACATGCATGCCGCACCAACCACAACGCCAGCACCGAAATCAGCGTCGGGGTCACATTGAGGAGCTCTGCGAACCCATTGGCGAGTCCACGAGAACGTCACAGCCACGTCTGACGCTAAAGAGACTTCGCGTGGGCGAGGATCGCTTCGGCGCGTGGCGCCATGGGCTACTCGTTTCGGCGAGGTTACTCACTGCAGCTGCTGCTTGAGGCCAGCGCCATCCGGTGCTAATACACGAGATGGCTACAGTCATGCGGCGAGCAGTGCTGGCAGGCAGGCACCAGCAGCTGAGGACGAAAATGCTGGGCTGTGTTCGTGTGATGGTCACCCCCTGCCATCAGCAAGTCCGTAGTTCAAACAGTTCCTTGGCTAAAAAAACGGATCCAGTTGGGGATCATCGCGGGCAATACATGTGTACCGAAGTCAACAAAGTTTGGGGCACGACGAGCGATCGGCATCTCTATGGAGAGCTCCCTACAAAGCGTTTCGGCACGGACGACGCTGTGCCCACGAAACGGCGTGCTCGCATCACAGACGGCCTAGCAAGAGAGCTGTGCGAGCATCTCCCCGGGGCTCAAGTGTCCGCGGCAATGGCTGGACGGACGTGAGTAAATCTCACCTGAGCATCTTTCGGCCTCTTTCATGGGGCAAAGCGGTCTGCCTCCCACACCAGACGGTGAAAGCTCACAGTCTCAACATGGCAACAGGAACAACCCCGCACAGAAATCCGCTGGTGTGTGCACATCTGACTTTCGGGGTAGGTCAGCGATCAATCCCCCTTATCCCCTATATAAGCATTACCCACTCCGATTTATTAAATCATACTGCAAAAACGAGTGCCGACTGGCTATTTTTTTGCTCGCCACCTGCCGCGGACGACGTCACGCCGACATGGAGCTTGAGCTCAGCTGTTTGGAGCGCATTCCCCCTCTTGGGCATTGACCAACAGGTGAGGAAAGGCCAGCAGGACAGCACTTTCGTGGAATAGCTCTGCTGCCATCGCTGGGGCTGGAGATCGATCATCCTGCACTGACTGCCTGCCTTTCCTCAGAAGCAAGTAACGCACCGGTCGACCCGACCGAATGTCTCCTTCCAATAGCGAAAGCGTTGGGAGGCCAGGCATGCAGAAGCCCAATTCCATGGCGCCAAGCGTGGCGGTGGGGGCTCGCTGCTACATTCCGGATGAAGAATCTGCATGGCTTCCAGTGTATGTGGAAGAGGTGAACGAGCAAAAGGGACTCGTGACGGTTCGCATCCAGCGACCACGGAAAGACCAGCAGGACGAAGACTCGGCCGATCATGACGACGGTGACCGCTGCGGAGAGAGTCGAATGGTGCCTTTGGACGTGGGCTTCCCGCTCCAGAACGCGCAGCTCTCGCGCTTCGACGAGGGGCTGGACAACATGATCGACCTCAACCATCTCCACGAAGCGGCGATCCTACGAAACCTCAAGAAGCGCTTCCGAGCGCGAAAGCCGTACACGTACACGGGCGATATCTGTCTAGCTGTAAACCCGTACCAATGGCTCGACGAGCTGTATAATCCCGGTCTTCACAAGAAGTACTTGGACGCCCCGAAGCGACAGGCTCTGCCGCCGCACGTGTACGCCGTGTCGGTGGCGGCGTTCAGGCATATGTGCGAGAGCGGTACCAACCAGAGTATCCTCGTGAGCGGCGAGTCCGGCGCCGGAAAGACCGAGACGACCAAGATTCTGATGGACAACCTGGCCACCATTGCGCCGGCACCGACCGCCGCAGCTAGCGAGCAGGAGGAACACAGCATCACGACGCGGATTATCGACGTCAACCCGCTGCTCGAGAGCTTCGGGAACGCCAAGACGACGCGCAACGACAACTCCAGTCGCTTCGGCAAGTTCACACAGCTGCAGTTCGATAAGCACCACACGCTGTGCGGCGCGCAGTGCGAGACCTACTTACTGGAGAAGACGCGGGTCATCTCACACGAGCGTGGCGAGCGCAATTATCATATTTTCTATCAGCTTTTACACGGCACGTCGCAAGAGGAACGCGACGCGTTGGGGCTTGGAGACGAATGCCCCGCGTTTTCCTACCTTGAAGACAAGGAGCCTCAGCAGGAGACGCGACCAGGACGGAAGCCGAAGGTTCTCGCGCCACCGCCGCCCAAACCGGCAGCAGTGAGCGAAGCCGAGAACGCCAAGGACCGAGCGCTCTTTGCCACGACGAAGCAGGCGCTGACGCTGCTTGGACTTGGCTCGGACCAGCAGAACGACCTGTTCCAGGTCTTGTCGGGCGTGCTGCACTTGGGTGAGGCCGCGTTCATTGCCAACGACGAAGCCTGCGACCTGGACAAGGACTCGGTGGTCTATTCCAGCACGTTGCTGGGCTTAAACCCAGACACGATGGCCACGGCGTTGACTCACCGCACTATGAAGGCCGCCGGGGAAGTGTATCGGGTCCCGCTTACGATCGAGCAGGCTCAGTCTGGCCGTGACGCGCTGGCCAAGGCCATCTACGCCAGCATCTTCGACTGGCTCGTGGCCGGTATCAATGCCAGTCTGGGCGCCGCCGCGCGGCTTACTGCCAACACGATCGGCGTGCTGGACATCTTCGGTTTTGAGAGCTTCAAGCACAACTCGTTCGAGCAGCTCTGCATCAACTACGCCAATGAAAAGCTGCAGCACAAGTTCACGCAGGACGTGTTCAAGGCCGTGCAGGAAGAGTACGAGCGCGAGCAGATCACATGGGCTCACATCGCGTACGCCGACAACAGCGAAACGCTGGCGCTGATTGAAGGCCGCATGGGCGTCTTGGCGCTGCTGAACGAGGAGATTGTGCGTCCCCGGGGCAACGAAGAAGGCTTCGTGAGCAAGCTTTCGAGCGCCTACCTCAAGCAGAAGCAGCTCATCGAGTTCTCGCGCATCTCCAAGACCCAGTTCGCCATTCACCACTACGCCGGCACGGTGCAGTACGAGGCCACGGGCTTCCTCGAGAAGCACAAGGACGCGCTCCTCTCGGACCTGTCGGACTTGATGTGCGGCAGCCACGAGCCGTTCCCGCAAATGCTGTTCAAGGTGAGGGCCGAGATAGAAGCGGTCACTGCTGACAGCCTCAAGCGCTCGTCTTCAGGCCGGAAGTCGGGCGGCGCCGGGGCGGACAAGACTGTGGGCATGCAGTTCAAGCAGTCGCTCAACTCGCTCATGAAGAACATCAACGAGACGAACGTCAACTACGTCCGGTGCATCAAGCCCAACAGCGTCAAGAGCTCCACGCTGATGGAGGACAAGATGGTGGCCAACCAGCTGCGCTGCGCCGGCGTCATTGAAGCCATCTGCATCGCCCGCGCCGGGTACCCGAACCGCTTGCTGCATGCCGAGTTCGCCGAGCAGTTTGACATCTTTTTGACGGACAAGCAGCAGCTCCAGCTGAAGGAAGACGCGGACAAGTACGGCGCCCCGCACTGCCGCGTCTTGGTAAACCACTTCAAGCTCGAGATGCCCGAGGAGTTCCAGATGGGCGTGACCAAGATCTACTTGCAGAAAGGAGTGCTGGAGAAGCTCGAGCACGCCAAGGCCCAGAAGCTCTTCGCCTACGTTGCTCTGATCCAAGCCCAGTGGCGCGGGATGCAGGCGCGTTGCCAGTACTACGAGATGCGGGCCGCTTTGATCGTCATCCAGCGCCGCGCCAAGGTGTTCGTGGCGCAGTGTCGCTTCCAGCGTGCGAGACTCGCCATCGCGTTGATCCAGCGCGTCTGGCGCGGCTACGTGGGGCGCTGCGAGTTCCACGCCGTGTTGTGCGAGCACGGCGCGCTTCAGATCCAGCGCGTGTGGCGTGGCCACCAGGGCCGGCGGGTTCACTTTGCCGCTCTGTGTGAGCACCGCGCGACGCAGATCCAGCGCACGTGGCGCGGCCACAAGGGACGCAAGATGTACCAGGCTGTGCTGTGCCAGACTCGAGCGCTGCGTATTCAGTGCTTCGTGAGGCAATTCCTGGCTCGACAGGAGCTGGCGAAGAGGAGAATGGCGTACATTGCCAAGCTTGAAAAGGACGAGCGTGAGCGTGTTGAGCGAGAGATGGAAGCAGCCAGACTGCGCAAGCTGGAAGAGGAACGCGAGCGGCAGCGAAAGCTCCAGGAAGAGCTGGCCAGGCTGGAAGAAGAGCGTCGACTGGAGGAAGAACGGCAGCTCGAGATCCTCCAAGAGGACAGCGCGCTTACCATTCAACGACACGTCCGCGGGTACTTCGCTCGGTGCATCTTTGCTGAGATGGTTCAGGAGGCGGAGGACGAAGCGTGTCGCCGTCGGGAAGAGGAGGAGGAGCGCGAACGTGTCCGCTTGCAGCGTGAACATGATGAACGCGAGGCCCTACGCCGTGCAGCGGAGGAGGCAGCACAGGAGAAGAAGAGGCTGGCGGAGGAACGCAAGCAGAAGGCGATGGCCATGCGCCAACGTCGCGAGAAGGCCGTCACGGATATGCAGCGTACGTTCCGCGGATACTTGGCTAGAGCGAAGGTCGCCGAGATGAAGGAGGAGGCCCGTCGCGAAAAGGCCGTCACGGCCATGCAGCGTATGGTCCGCGGATATTTGGCTAGAGTGAAGTTCGCTGAGATGAAGGAGGAGGCCAAGCGGAAGGAGGAGGCAGCAGCCACGCGGTTGCAGAGCATTCAGCGTGGCCGCTTGGCTCGTCAACGGTTCTCCACTTTCAAGGTCGAGAAGGCTGAGCAGGAGCAGGAAAGCGCTCGTCTTGCTAAGGAGAATGAAGAGAAGAACGCTCGACTTCTCCAGCAGCAGGAAGCGGAGATCGCCAGTGTCCGCGAGGAGAAGACCAAGCAGGACGAGGAGATTGCTCGTGTCCGTGAAGAGAACGAGCGGCTCAAGCATCAGCTGGCTGAGCTCCAGAGGACCAACGAGGAACTGGAGGCGGCGGTGGCCGAATACCGATGCGACTGCGACGTCGTCAAGGCCTCCAACAACCTCAAGGAGGTCGAGCTCACGCAGAAGCTCAACTCACAGCGCAAGGAGCTGGAAACTGCGCGTGGCGAGTACTCGACCTTGTGCGATTCCCTCGAAAAGTCCGGCAGCTCCCGCTCCACGGAGCCAGACGAGCTCAACTCGTCCGACAGCTGCAGCTCTGGCGAAGAGAACAACGACAACGAGCACTGGAAGGAGGACCGACCAACGCTGGACTCGACCACGCAGTCGTACTTCGACGGCGATCGCCCGTCCACCGACCTGGCCAAGCTGCTCGGAGGCGGTACCCGCAAGTCTCGACTGGCCAACGCCATGCAGCAGCGTCGCCTAAAGGCCAGCCAGGCTGTTCAGCAACGCAAGCAGAAGGCGAGTGCTGCCATGCAGCACCGCAAGGAGCAGGCGACTCACTCCGTGCCCAATGGCGCGAGTACCATCACGAAAGCCAAGAAGTGGGTCACCCTCGCGCGTCACAAGAAGGGCAAGCAGGAGCCGAAGCCCACCACCCCAATCGACCCTATTGACTAAGTTGTCTCTAAGTGTGCCAGACGACGCTACTGCGCGGACCGATAGACGTTCACAGTGCCAGCGCACGCAGCGAAGTAGTTAGTATCTATTACAAAATCCCATGAAGGAGAGTTTTTGAACACCATCTTTCGTTGTTGCAGTTTTCAATAAGGGATACAGGTATTCACTATGATCTCCATGTCTATCAATCACGGTTTACGTGCTCCTTGGTAAACACTCACTCCAGCTAAACTATCCGGATAGCAGGCTCCAGTCTCCAATGCGACAAGAAGGAATATCCGAATCCTATCGTTCGTGATCAGGTTTGAGGCGTGGATTTTTGACAAGGAACCAACTGTTTAATTGACATCCTGCAAGCTGGCGAAGGCAACGGCACCAAGCAGAAATGGACCAAGCATTGCCACCAAGAATGGATCGACCGATAAGACGCGTAGGTTGGCATGAAAGGGAACGACAACAACTTGGAGAACCCATTACAAATTTTCGTGCGGGTAAGCTCTCACCAGCAGCTACTCATTCATTCATACCCGGGTTGGATAAGACAGTCGCGCTGGGCCGTTGTTCATTGGCAGACGAAGTTGCAGTGCAGCTCAACTGAACGACCACTTGCACCAAAACCGACAACAACGCCACCTTAGAGACAATAATGGACTCGCGCTTCTCTATCGCGTCTTGGTGGCGTGCGTGAAGACTGGCTGGATTCAACCCTGCGACGGCCACCTCGGTGTCGTTTGGTGACCTCCTTGCCTCTCGGCTGGAGGCAGCCCAGCTTCGAGGACGGCTTGGCGAGGAAGGAAAGACAACATCCCTACGCAGATGAATCTCGAGTAATCCGTATCCCGGCCCATGTGTTGGCACCACGTCGATCATGAAGAGCTGTGGGGCTGTGCCCAGCTGTAGCTGGCATTCATGGCGTGCTTTCAGCCGACACACTGACGTAAGACGCCGATGCAAAAACAGTTTTTCGTCTTGTCGCATTGAATGAGGTAACGTCTGCTGTTAGACCGAACGGGTACGAGCATGCAATTGTGCCGCCTCCAGTTCTGAGAACGCAAAACACTCCTGAACTTGCCATCGCCCTGCGCTTCAACGACAGCTTCGCATTCGCGATTCATCATCCACCATAGCGCTCCACTCTTCTCCATGCTACGTCTCGGACAATCTGCCGCCTCGGAAGCCTCCAATTGCGGAGGGCTCATGGTCTCCGCTATCCGCAGCAGCCTCGAGTCTCAGCTGCAGCAACGCAGCTTCAGGGCGCTGCAATGCGCCTATCAGACGCAGTCACGACGCAACCCAGAGACGGACGCCAAGCGCGGCCCAAATCCATTGAGTATTGCCGTGGTCGGCGCTGCGGCGCTCAGTGTCGGCCTGGAACTTCAGGCTGAAAGCGTCGCCCACGCTCGGGCCGCCATTGAGCCGGCTGCGCACCGACATAAGCACAAGTGGCAGCTCTTCGATCAGATCGGCGCCGGCGCGTTCGGCATCGTGAGGATTGGAATGCACGAGGATTCAGGCGAGGTGGCCGCTGTCAAGATCGTCCCCATGGAGAACCCCAACGACCGGCGTTCCTATCCGTCACTGGAGCGCGAGATCTCGGCGCTCAAGCTCGTGAAAGCACTAGGAGGCCACAAGAGCATCATCGACCTCCGCGACGTGTACGTGGAAGGCCGGAAGCTCTTCCTGGTCACGGAGCTGGCCCGTGGAGGTGAGCTTTTCGAGCAGATCGTGACGTACGGGTCCTTCCCAGAGCCCAAGGCTCGAGATGTGGCGCGCGAGATCGCAAGCGCGCTGTCGTTCCTGCACCGACACGGACTCGTGCACAAGGACGTCAAGCCTGAGAACATCCTCTTGAGCGCCAGAGTGGTGGAACCCGCCTCTAGCGGCGTCTACCACAAGGGCAATCGCCACGAAAGCACGAGCATCATCAAGCTCGCTGACTTTGGCAGTGCGGGACCGGCGGGTGCCACCACCAACCTGGAAGATGTCGGAACGGCGGCATATCTTCCGCCTGAGCTGCTGACGACGGGCGTGTGCACCAGTGCGTGCGATATGTGGGCGCTGGGCTGCGTGCTGTACATTATGCTGAGCGGCTCGCACCCGTTCGACCTGGACGGCATGGCGCCGGACCACGTGGTGGAGCACCGCATCAATTCGGAGCCGATCACCTTCGCCTTCAGCGCCTGGGACAACGTGTCCATGGACGCCAAGGACCTCATTTCCAAGCTGCTCGTCAAGGACCCGACGATGCGTCTCACGGCGGACCAGGTGCTGCAGCACCCGTGGATGAACGCCAGCGCCGAAGCCACCGGCACGTTGCGTAAACCCTCGCCATTGCTCGCAGGGCAGCCTCTGCCCATGAGCCCCGCCTAAAGCCTCAACTAGGCGTCCGTGTACTATGGAAAACTACAACTACGTATTTAAAAGCGGGGAACAGCGCCAGGAGCAGCTAGCGGAGCTTTAGAAGTTGTGTGTGTAAACTACTGACCGATAGACGAAAAAAAACAAGACGATAAAGCAAATGTACTCTTTCTCAATAGAGCAATTTGCCTTACACTTTGCTTGTCCGCTCTGCAGAGGTAATAGAAATGAAAATGCAAACTTTGATTGGAGATGTATGGAGACAAACCAGGGCAAGAAGCAGATGGAGAAGCGCTGCATATAGCCTAACTATAACGTCTCACTGGAGTTCTTTCTCGCATTATTTAAATGACCACCCCGCACACATCGCGTCCGAAGGCGCTTCACGAGGTGGAGATACCAAATGCTATCGGGACGGGTTAACCAACAAGAAAAAACACTGCTGTCTTCAACGGCAAAAGCTCAAATGACCGAACTCCAAAAGTGGAGACCAAAACACTGACTGGAGCTCGACAAACGTACCAAAACATCGGTACATCTCGGTACCACAACTGTACCGTTTCCCTTTCACTTACTTTCAGTATGGCATCTCCATGTCCTCCGAATTGGTGGCCATGCGGCTCCCTCATGCCGCCACCGAGTATTTCCGACCATTTTGACATTTCCCGGTTGAAAAAGAAGAGCAAGCATGGGTCGCGTTATTCGTGGTCAGCGTAAGGGCGCTGGCTCCATCTTCAAGTCGCACACGCACCTGCGCAAGGGCGCCGCCGCCTTCCGCGCGCTGGACTTCGTCGAGCGCACGGGCTACATCAAGGGTGTTATCAAGGAGATCATCCACGACTCCGGCCGTGGTGCTCCTCTGGCTCGCGTGACGTACCGTGACCCGTACCGATTCCAGCTCAAGCACGAGCTGCTGATTGCGGCTGAGGGCATGTACACGGGCATGTTCATCTACTCGGGCCCCAAGGCTTCGCTTACGGTGGGCAACACGCTGCCCCTCTCGGCCCTGCCGGAAGGTACCATCGTGTGCAACGTGGAGGCCAAGGTCGGCGACCGCGGTTCGTTCGCGCGCGCCTCGGGCGACTACGCCGTCATCGTGACCCACGACGAAGACAAGGGCAAGACCAAACTGCGTCTGCCTTCGGGCTCCAAGAAGACCGTCCCCTCGGCGTAAGTTGCTGCTTCTTCATTTGTGACACAAAATGATTCGAGGGGTCCTTTTGGATCCCTTGAGGCACGGCGGTGCTTCCTCTCTTCTCTATTCCCCTATGGAGAAGGAGGAGCACTCGCGCCGCGCTCGGTGGTTCTAAACTACCGGCGTGCGTGTGTGCTATCCATCATTCTTTCCCGCCTTGTGCGGTGAGTAAGTATCTCCTGATGACTCGCGCTCCTTGGGGTGTGGGGAGTGTTGAGGGGTGCTGTGTACTGTATTGGAAGGGGATGAAGTCCTGGACTGTTGTGACTGACTTATGTACTCGCTTATGGGAAACGTTGAACAGGTGCCGTGGTATGATCGGTGTCGTTGCTGGCGGAGGCCGTACGGACAAGCCTATCCTCAAGGCTGGCCGTGCCTTCCACAAGTACCGCGTCAAGCGTAACGAGTGGCCGCGTGTGCGTGGTGTTGCCATGAACCCCGTGGAGCACCCTCACGGTGGTGGTAACCACCAGCATATCGGTCACCCGTCGACCGTGCGTCGCGATGCCCCGTCTGGTAAGAAGGTCGGTCTCATTGCCGCCCGCCGTACGGGCCGTCTTCGCGGAATCAAGAAGGTGGAGAAGGACAACTAAGTTGTCTAGCTCCAGCTTCACTCGCAGCCTCTCGGCTGCCCAAAGGGAATGCCATAATGAAATGCTTTTCAACCAAACCTCCTTGTCTCTTTTCTTTATCCATGCATGAGTCGTTCAGCTCGTCGTCGCTCGGTAGCCTCCCTCTCTTCCCTCTCGCGCCGCAGCTCGTGCATCAACTCTTCTTTTATGTTTTTGTGTTTGCCCGTGCTTTTCTCCTTGTGCTTTCTGTGCCTTTTCGATCGTTCTCCATCCTTTCTACGGTCACGTTCAGTTGAGCGGTCGTAGCGAGCGGAATACTTTCTGTGATGGCTAGCACCAAGAGCTTCGTCTCGTTCATCTTTCCGCTCCTTGGGCCGCATGTGCCGCAGCGGATCCTTCTCCTCCAGCTCCCTAAAAAAACATCGTAATAGGTATTGCCAATGCTTTCTACTGAAAGTCTCAGTTGCGCACCTCTTGCGTCTGCGTTCCTGCCTGTCCGTCGGTTGCTTGGCCTCGCTTCCCTTGGCGTACCAAGGCAACTGGCCATGCCTTTTCAGCGTATCTGCTTCATCTTTTTTCTTCTTAGAGGTTTTGGAGTTTTTGGTGTGGGTCTCCTCTATCTGGAACAAGTTGACGTGTTCTTGGCTCCTCGGAGCGTCCGTCTCCGTCGTCAGCTGCTGCGCGCGTCGTTCCTGGTCCTGCCGCCGCTGCTTCTCGTCCTGCAGCTGTTGTTGCTCCTCCTGCTCTCGCTCGTCTCGCAGCACGCGCTCGATGTTGTCGCGGCGCCAGACATGCCATTTCTTGTGGGGCAGGATGCGCAAACCACCACCGCCCATTATGATACTGAACTTGTCACTCGTAGTAGAATGGTAAAATTTGTGAGCAGAACTGACACTATTTTAACTTCACAATATTTCTTATTTAGTTTACTTTTTAACGTTCCGCTGGAATAAATATACTTTTACTTTTTTAAAGTTACTTAAAAGTAAAAATACATTTATTCCAGCGAAACGTACATTTATGTAAAAGTACATTTATTCCAGCGGAACGTGCTGATGATGTGGAAACCCCAGCTCTCTCGGGTGTGTGAGAAAGTAGGCATCGCATAGCTTATCCAGACGACGACTCAACGCGTAGCATCCCATTACTACCCGCGCCAACGAAATGAGATCTCCACTCCTCGTTTCCAAACTCGCTGTTGACGACCCAGCCTCCACAACGAACGAGTGGAATGCGCTCCTGCAGGCTGCTTCATGATCATCCTCGCCGATCTGTTCGCGCACTTGTTCGATACGATTCCACAAGGAGTCGTACAGCACAACAGGCGAGTTATCCTGTTTATTGGTGTCGTCCGACAATCGTGATAGCAGCTTGCGCGCTGCCGCCGTCATTGACTCCACCGATTCTTGATTCGCTGGACGCGTCAGTGCGGTCATGTCGTCAGTATTGTACTCAACTTGGTTGCTCGTCTTCGTGCTGGTCGATATCTTTACGAATCTCTCCAACTCGTCAACGACAGTCGAAATCTTGATCCGCTTTTTCGGATCAAAGACGCACATCCGAGTGACCAAATTCCACTGGTCGTCAGTGCAGATCGAAGGTCGAGGTGGCATTTTACCTCTTGCTACATGATATTTCACAGGTGATGGATCGAGCATTCCCCACGGTAGACACCCGTATGAGGGTGTTCCATCCAGCACCGCTTGAACAACTCGCAGGGCTTCCACCATGCACATAGCCAACGAGTACACATCGGACTCAAACGTTGGTTTCACTCCCGTTTGCTCGCCTTTCTTGTCCACCAAGCATTCTGGGGCCACCCAATGCCACGCACCTGAGATCGGAGCAGTGGACTCACTGTCTACTGCCAAACTCAAACTCAGCCCGAAATCAGTTACCTTCGCCTTCAGGTCACTTCCCACCACGACATTGTTGCCTTTCAGATCTCCGTGCACCACGTCTCGAGCGTGGAGGTACTGCACGCCTAGGGCAGCCTCGTGCAACTTGACCCACAGATCCTCAGGGTGCTTTCGTAAGTAGCTGTCCAGTGTGCCGTGGGTGGCGTATTCACAGACGAAGAACGGTCTCCCGATGTGGCAGGCGCCGAAGAGCCGAACAACGTGTGGATGGCTAAACCTGAACCAAATGTTGGCTTCCCGGCGGAACATTGCTTGAACCGCTGCTCGCTTGGCAACAGTCTTAGGATCGGTCGGCGACTGGACACGCGCTGCACACAAACTGTCAGAAAAGCTGTCGCTACTGTCGGTTCTGTCTGAGCCAGGCAGCAGCACTTCTTTCACCACCACGTCGGAGTCCAGCCACTTGGCTCGTCGCACGCTCCCAAAGCCACCACCACCGAAAACTTCCCCAAGTATCAACTCGTACCACGGGATAAACCACTTTGGCGTCAGCGTCGCCGCGTTCTCCACTCCTTCCGTCGCCAGTTTGCTCTCAATCGCTTCGTACGTCTCCTTCATCGTTTGAAGTTGCTCGTCCGTGTACTTGTCCTCAGGGTTTTCCAGCTCGGATTTCAGGGATTTCAAGAGAGCAGCCTGCTCTTCCACCGACTTCAAGCTCTGCAAGAGAAGAACAGTGTCGGCGATTCCCGATACGAACGCCGCACCTTGTTCCTGACGCTGCTGCTGCCACGATGTCTGCTCCGTCTCTTCTGGTACGGACTCACCCAGCGCCTTCAGGAGTGCGTCAACGCGCCGAGTGAAGGAGATCATGCTGGTACTTGTGGCTCGTGTGCAGCTCAGCCGCATCGCCCACGCTTCTTCAGACGTCATCTTGACAGTCTGATACAAGTCGGCGACAAGAGAGTAAAATCTGTCGAGCAGGGGGTAGCTATGCTCCGATTCTTGAAGACGATCGCAGATGTGCTCGAGTTTGGTAAACAACTTGCCGTGCTGAGCGTTATCGCCATTGTCCATGCACTTGCGCAACTTTTGCCACTGCTCCTCGGCGCCTTCCCCCTTGTACCCCTCGAAGCAGCTTGCAGACTCGGCTTCTGGCTGGGGGACGGCAACGGACAGCTGCTCAAGCTCGGAGATAATGGAGGTCAAACTGGACCGTTCATGAGAGTTTTTGCAGCACATCCGCCACACCAATTCACGAAGCCGAACGAAAGTTGGATCATCACTACGGACACAGATAGCGTTATAGGGATCAAAAGGGTCATACTTGTCGCAGGGACCACAACTCGCGTGTGCATCTGGAACCCAGTGTTCTTTGTAAATTCGCGTAAACCTTTCATCACAAGTAGACCATGGCTGTTTCCCACTTGCAGCTTCAAGAATGCACATTCCAAGTGAGTACACGTCTGACTCGCGCGAAGGTGGATCACCTGTTAGCATCTCAGGAGACTGCCAGCGCATCGATCGAATCACAGAACGCGGATGGTTCGCCACATCAGTCACCCCAAAATTTGAGAGCTTCGCCATCCCGTCATTGCTAATTAAAATGTTACTGCAACGAAGATCTCCGTGAATGATCCCACGCTCATGCAGATATTCCAGTCCCAACGCTGCCTCGTACAGATATTTCCACGTCAGCGGCTTCAGGTGGCGGCTAGATGAGGATGGCGACGTCGTATACTCTGCTAGCGTCCCCTGACTGGCATACTCGCACACAAAGAAGTTCACGGTGGGCGCGGCCTGGCAAACGCCGTAGAGTTTCAGCACGTTGGGGTGGCGCAGTTCCTGCCACGCACGCACCTCCTCCTCAAACGTCGAGCTCGAAGCATCCGAAATGAACAGCTTCACAACAGCATCCGCACCCAACCATTTCACTCGAAAGTCACCGCCGACGTTTCGCTGTTCATAGAATTCGCCCAACTCCACCTCGGACGGTGGAATTTCAATGCTGCGGGACATACATGAGAACAGCCACTTGTTACCTAAGTACGTCGTACTTCGGTGGTTGGGCTGGGAGAACGGCGTCAGTAAACGCACGATATCATTGTGTCCGTAGTCAGAAGCTATTCGAATGGCGGTGTGTGCTTCGACGTTTCGTTGATTCACATCAGCACCGCCTTCATTCGCCAAAAACCGAACGATGTTGATCTGATCTCGAGCAGCGGCCCTCATCAGCGCTGAAAAACCATTTTTGTCCTGGATGTTCACGTCGACGCCGCCTTCATTCACAAGAAACCGCACGATATCCATTTGACCACCGTGTGCGGCTTTTATCAGCGCCGTGGCTCCGTCGTTGTTCTGGACGTTCACATCGACGCTACATTCGTTAACCAGAAATTGCACGACATCCAAGCAACTATCACGGGCGGCCAACATCAGCGCTGTTGATCCGACGGTGTCCCGGATGTTCACATCGGCGCCGAATTCATTCACCAGAAACTGCACGACGTCAATGTTACCGCCATAGGCGGCTTTCATCAGCGCTGTCAATCCTTTTTTGTTCTGGATGTTCACGTCGGCGCAACATTCATTCACTAGAAACCGCACGACATTCACGTGACCACTTTGTGTGGCTAACATCAGCGCTGCCGATCCCTCACTGTCCTGGATGTTCACATCGGCGCCGCATTCATTCACCAGAAACCGAACGACATGCATATTATCTCGAGCGGCAGCCTTCATCAGCGCTGAAAACCCGTCCTTGTCCCGGGTGTTCACGTCGGCGCCGCCTTCGTTCGTGAGAAACCGCACGACGTCGCTGTGATCCCCACTGGCAGCCGTCATCAGCGCTGTCGACCCGAGATTAGCCTTGGTGTTCACGTTGACGCCGCCTTCGTTCACCAGAAACCGTACTACATCCATGTGACCACCGCCGGCGGCCACCATCAGTGCTGTGGCTCCGTATTGGTTTTGGATGTTCACATCGGCGCCACCTTCATTCACCAGAAACCGCACGATGTCCATGTGACTGTCACGAGATGCCTTCATCAGCGCTGAAAATCCGTTCTTGTCCTGAATGTTCACGTGGGCACCGCTTTCGTTCACCAGAAACCGTACGATGTCCGTATGACCACCAGCAGCGGCCTCCATCAACGCTGTAAACCCGTCGTTCTTCTGGGTGTTCACGTCGGCATCGCACTCGTTCATCAGAAAATGCACGACCTCCATGCGATTATCACGGGCTGCCTCCATCAGCGCTGTCCATCCGTATTTGTCTTGGCTGCTCACGTCGGCGCCGCATTCTTCGACCAGAAACTGAACCACCTCGACTCGATCTCTGCGGAAAGCCTCTCGGAGCTCTTCTTGCTTGTCCAACCGGCCACCTCGCTGCAACAGTCGCAGCCGCTTGATCTCTTTCGCCACAACGCCATCTCTGCTCTCGTCTGCCCCCCTCTCATTTCTCCCGAACCCGCCACAAACATTTCCCATCTGCGTGACACTCGATGAGTTTTTTTTATTGCCAAGTGAGGCCCGAAGAAAGAAGCCCAACGTGCACAATGACACGCTCTGCTTTCGCGGCGGGTACTGAATAACGTCAGTGCTCTGCATCCATCGTGCCGGTCTATATGAACTTTTCCACAAGTGATGCCGCCGCTTTACTTCTGGGAGAAGCTATGCAGGGTCTGGGCCGAGCTGCAAGTTCGCTCGCTGCAACGTTATCCGGATGGATCGATCAGGTGCGCTTTTGCTACAGTTTTGGCATTTTTATTATTATTTGCTACAGTTTTGGTGATTGATGGATCTGATCTCATTTCCCACAAAACCAGCCAAAGAAGCAACATGTCGGATGGATATGACCCCCAGAAATCGCGCGTGGCGGAGGACACGCTGGCCGACTTCCTGCGCGCACCGCTCACCGGCGACCTGACAGAGGTGCCTGGTATCGGCAAGGCGGCCGTCACGAAGCTCGGCGCGGAGGGCGAGGACGGCGAGGAGGCCGTGACCAACACGTTCCAGCTCATCGGCAAGTTCCTCATGCTCAAGGTGCGCCCCCCGTACTGCAGAGGAGGGGAATAGACTAGATTTGACGTTATTATTGTGGTCAGGCCAACTCGGACGACAACGACGACGGCGTCATCACGTGCTCGGACCACTGCAACGCCTTCTGGTTCTGGCTCAAGTCCAAGGGCATCACGGCCTACAGAAGGTGAGGAGGGAGAGGACAAAGTTGAGGGAGTTGAAGAGACTCACGTCGTGCTTGTATGATATTGCTGCTTGCTAGTGGTATCGTCATGGCCATTGCTGAGAAGGTGAACACGATGCTTCCTGGTATTTATGACGCGGGGGATTTCCAGTAGAGCAGCGGCAGCCGACGGAGAAGCAGATAGGACGAACACAAGAGAAGGAAGGCGCGACAATTGACGGTAGCGTTCTATGCAGCTGTTGCTGGCTGTGCTGCTCAAGCAAGATGACGGCAGCAGCGTGGCTGGCAGTCTGCAACAAGCAGCTTTATGAGAGAAGAATGGAGAAGGATTAAGCTGTCTTACTCGGTCTTATTGTTAGTTATTTACTGACTTCCGTGCGTGGTATCGAGAACAGCTGAAGATTGTCACCTGACCTCCGCTCTGTTGAGCGAGTTATTGTTGTTGACTGGGAGTGCCTGCCAGAAGCCGATCAACTGCAGCGTATTGTTGTGAAGGTGTATTTCGGCATGTACTTCAGTAGTATTCCGTGCGAGCCTACACCCTGGTGTCCAGCGCGCAAGGATGTCGTAGAAAGCAAAAGCTCACCCGTGGAAGTTACCGCTGTGCTCCACTAGTTGCCGCAGCAGTCACAACCTGATGCGTTTCCCCCTATTGCAACGAATCTGGTAACCTGATCACTCTCTGTCCATTGCCAGCAGCGCTGCAACTAGCGAAAGACACGCACCCTCGGCGCTTTCCAGCAAGATTGGGTCTTCCCTCCAAGCACCACACCATGACGCTGGAGTGCCGATCCCCCCACGCCGCCAGCGTCCTTCCTAGCGGAAACTCGAGCGCATCCAGTCTTCAGAGCCTCCATAAACCACAACCCACAGACTCCGGAAGAGCTGCTCAACTTCACTTCGGCTGGAAGTGATGACACCAATTGATCCGAACTTCAAGTTGGCACATATACAAACCCCAAGTCACTCTCTGGTCGTGCGTGGCACCTCGATCTCCTTTCATTTCTAAATCTGCCGCTCACGTGACAAGTGAAAAACCTTCCCGATCCCAAGCGATGACCAAGGCCAAGCAGCTCGTCAAGGACGGCCACAGCATCGTGGCTGACATGGTGGAAGGCATGGCGCTGGCCCACCCGCATCTTGTACTGGAGCGCAATGAGCGCGTGCTGCTCCACCGCGAATACGCGGCCATCCGCGAGCGCCAAGTGACGCTCCTCTCGGGCGGAGGTAGCGGCCACGAGCCCACACACGCCGGCTACATTGGCCAGGGTATGCTCACTGGCGTGGTTTGCGGTGGTGTATTCGCCTCGCCTTCCACGCAGCAGGTTCTGACAGCCATCCGCTTAGTCGCGGGGCCGCACGGCTGCCTCGTCATCGTCAAGAACTACACGGGGGACCGCATTAACTTCGGTCTGGCCGTGGAACAGGCCAAGGCCGAGGGCTTCAAGTGTGACATGGTGGTAGTAGGAGAGGACGTGGCTGTGGTGAACGCCAACGCCGGCCGCCGTGGCCTCAGCGGCACCGTCTTCGTGCACAAGCTCGCGGGTGCAGCGGCCAAGGCAGGAAAAGCCCTGGCCAGTCTTGTGGATATGGTCAACGGCCTCACGGGTCAGAGTAAACTGGGCACTATGGGCGTGGCTATTAAGCCCTGCACGCTGCCCGGCCAGGAGGACAACTCGCGTCACTGGGGGGACAACGAAATGGAGGTCGGGCTAGGCATCCACGGCGAGCCTGGAGTGGCCAAGTGCGAGCAGCAAGACGTGCCGACGCTCTGCAATATGTTAGTGGACAAGATCACGACGGATTCCACGTCTGTGGGGCTGAAGCTCGAGCAGGGCAGCAGGTGTGTGCTCATGGTCAACAACCTGGGCTCCACTACGGGTATGGAGCTCTACGTCGTGGCCAAGTACGCCGTTCAGGCGCTTCGGGCCAAGGGCATCGAGCCAGAACGTGTCATGGTGGGCTCCTTCATGACGGCGCTGGACATGGCGGGCTTCTCGCTGTCGCTGTGGAACTCGGACGGGGATGCGGCCATGCTCGCACTCTTCGACGCCACCACCTCAGCCCCAGCATGGACGTACTCGCCCTTCGACCTCTCGCAGTCGGCCATTTCGGGGCCGTTTATCGAGGCGGACGCCCCGGAACAGCCCCACAAGGCGTTCGAGCGTCCGGCTGAGCTCTCGAACAGCGGAATGCTGTTGGAGAAGTGCATTCTGGCCGTGTGTGAGACTCTGATCACGAATGAACCGCAGCTCACGAACTGGGACACCAAGGTGGGCGATGGCGACTGCGGCACGACGTTCAAGAACGCGGCGGAGGCTGTGCTGGAAGACCTGAAGGCGCACTACCCGCTGAATAACGCCACGCAGACGTTGCGTGCACTCGCGGCCTCTGTGGGCCGCAGCGCTGGCGGCACGTCTGGCGTGCTGTACGTTATCTTTCTGACGGCCGGGTCGCTTCACCTCGAGAGCTGCAAGGAGGCGGACGCTGCTGCGTGGATTGGCGCTTTCCGCGCCGGAATCGCTGCCGTTCAGAAGTACGGAGGCGCCAAGGAGGGCTCACGCACGATGGTGGATGCGCTCGTTCCATCTCTTCGTGCTCTTGACAAGCCGACGTCGAAGTCTGGCGCCGAGCTCGCCACGGCGGCGGCTAAGGCAGCCCAGGAAGGAGCCGAGGCCACGGCTCGTATCCCCACCAAGCAAGCTTTCGGCCGCGCAGGATACGTCGGCGAGGAGTTCGGTGCAGGCATCCCCGACCCTGGCGCCAAGGCTGCCGCATTCTGGATCCAGGCCATCGCGGACACGGTGAACTCGAGTTAAGCAAGACACGACCACAGGCGGGCAGGTCACGTGTGCATATTGGCCGCAATCAAGTCATGTTTCGATGTTATTGTCGATGCAGCAGGCATTTCACAAAAAAGTATCTTCAGGGCTGTCCCCTCAGTGCCAGGCGGCGAGTCGGATCCCAAGATTTCCCCCAACAAGGCAAAGAATTGATGCGAAGATGGCGCGACGTCGGCTTTCGCGATGCTTGTTGGTGATCATATGGATTGGTTTAAGTTCCTCCATCGCAACGGGAGAAACGTGTTGTGCCGATTGCCTGGACCAGACGGATCCGGTGCACTCTGTGGTCACGTACGACCCGCTCGTGTTTGACGAATGCAGCGCAGCCTCGGGTATTTGTTGCTACGGCTGCTCCTTCTCCCATGGCACGCTGGTGTATCAAGACGGAGTGACCTTCGACAGCAACGGATCTGCTCAAGTCTCGGCTGGGCAGCAGTTCAGCTTCAGCTTCAACAACGTCTCTCGAGTCACCTACGACTTTCTCAAGGCCAATCAGGCGCAAACGAGCTTCGTGAGGAATGAAAGCATAGAGGCAAGCGCCACAGGAGACGGCTTCACTATCTGCACAGATTCCCCTGGCACGATTGCCTTACGTGGCTGGGGCACAGACTCCTGTACTCAAGTGACGGATGAATACAAGATCGCGGTCGTGGAAGGCGATGGCACCGCGACGTGTGACCCCAGCGGGTCTGTCATTTTGGCAGCTTCTGCTTCTTCAGCACACAACGAGCCGGTGGATGCCACTGGACGCGATTCGACCGACTCGCTGTCTACGGACGAAGACTTTGAAAACTGCAGTGCGACACGAGGCACGGTGGTAACGCGAGCGGATGGCTCCAGGGTTTGTGAGTGCACTGGAGACTGGCGCAACCCGCCAACGTGCGATGCGTTTTCGTATCTCAAGGTGGTGCTCACGATTCTCGGAGCTGTCGCGACGGTGGTAAGTAAACCAACTCTGTGACTTGTTTGCCTCTTCAGCTCAACTTAGCAAGATTTCTACAGATCTCAATTCTGATCTCCGTGCATCTCTACATCAAGAGTCGAAACAAGAAGAAACCCAAGGACACGACCAAGGACGAGCAAGAAGACAGCAATGACGATGATGACGAGATTTTATCAGTCCAAGTTATCCACGTTGGCAAAAGGCCACCACTCGGAACAGCAGACTCACGGCCCACTGGCGCACCGGCTTTCCAATCAGCTCGCCCGTCTTTCATTGCACTGTGAAGAAATGAACGCAAAATTCCTCTTTTAATTTAAGTTTAAAAACGTAAGAAATGAGGATGAAGAACATAAAGCCGCTTGTTAGCAGCCTTCACCGCCCGCGACATTGAGGCACGACGTTCGCTCGAAAGACGACAGCGTCGTAGTGAGTTGCGCCCAGAAAACCATGAAAGCAACACACACGGCCGCTGCGATCATGATCGCCGAGCCTTTCCTGCCCGTAAAGCGCGAAACCGCGCAGCCTCGGCGCGATCAGGAAGCAGTGGCAGCAACGTCAGATGCAGAGCGCGAATAATGACGGCGACGAGGAAGCAGTACATGGCCTGAGCTCGAGCATGACTGGAATCGGCCTCGTACTCGGAGTCGTAGACGTCAAAGTGCTCTCCGATGGCTTGTGAAAGCGAAATCGAGAACGGGACAGCGAGGTTCCCCATCGTAACCAGCAGACTGAAGGACGTACACTCGAGTCCCGGTTCAGCCACGGCCACAGCGGCAAGCAGCGCTACGAAGAACGCGAGTGCCTCAAACAGTGTGATGACCTGCTCTACCAGTAACGTAAGTGCAGCGACGCGGAAGACGTTGTACACTGTGAAAGAGCCACGACGAGAACGAGCGCGGCGGAGATCACCACTGAGCCAGCAACACTCTGTCGCCAGCCAAGTTTCTGAAGGATCACGCTCGTAGGGCCGAATCCAAGCAGCAGCGCCGCTCCAGCGAAGGCAGCGGCGTTCAAACTCGAGAAAATGTTGGTCGTCAACGCTCCAGCAGGCGCCCAGTACTCGTAGATGGCCTTGGCCGACGTAGCGTAGTACGTGAAGCACAACCGGGAGAAGAAAATGTACGCCATCAGCTGTACGATGGCGCGTTGATGGAACAGCTTCCTGGCTGTCTGTCGCCTTCCACTCCCGCGGAGTTAAAATGTGGACATTGTATCCGGCAGGGTTTTCGTCCTCGAGCAGGAAGAACCACGTCGCCACCATCGCCCCAGAAGACACCAGAATGGCGATCACCATCATGCCATTCACTGACGCTCCCCATGCAAAGCTGCCACCGTAGGAATCGCTTTTGCACATGAAACTCACGAAGAACATCATGACGAACTGGGCGAGATACCGCGCTGCGAAGAGCGTGGTGACGACGTAGGTTGGTCCTGAAGCTCGCGGAGGAGGCAGCGGCAATGGGTTGATATCACCTTCCAGCTCGCGCTGTTGGTGGTGGAACCGCACTTGCTGCTGCTCGCTGGCCTGGTGTAATTGTGCGAACTCGACCAGCATCCCATCACTCGCCGTGTCGGCCAAGACGTATCCGAACGTCGCGATCACGAACAGCGCCACGTACGTGTTGCCAGCCTCAGCAGCTGCAATGTTGGTCACCGCTCCGTCCGTCAAGTAGGGCGTCTCCGAAGGCAGCACGGCCAGCACGAACGAAAACACGGCAGCGACGGTGGTGCGGCTGCCGTGGTCCTACAAGACGCTCTTCGGGTTGCTGTCCGACCACCGATCGCCGGCTAGCCATACATGCTCCTAGGATGGGGAATGAAAAAAAAATTCTGCCCGTTACTGGGCCAAATTCAAGTGAAGCGGCCAAGTGGCGGGCAGCCCGACTGGCCTTAGTGAAATCAAGTCAGAACGACGTGAAAAATGAAGTGGCATTAAGGAAGTAACAATACGGACAGTACGAAAGTGGCGCCTCAGTCCTCCTGCAAAGCCAGCTTGGTCTTCTTCCTCTCCGCCCGGAATGCACGGGCGTTGGTGCGCTCCATCGCGCAGCAGATCGTGCACAATTGCCCGTCGCGGTCGCGGGTGCGCTCGGTGCACAAGAATGCCCTCCGTGCACGGCGCCCACCGCAATGTAGTTGACGAGTAGTCCGATATTCTCGCGCGCAAAGAGGTCTAGTGCTGCGACTGCTCTGCCTGACGGGAGCTGCTTGCCTACTACCATTAAAGAGTCGGTGAAGTTCACGGAGCTTGTGTCGGACTCGTTACTGGGGCGATACGGCAGCACCGCAGCCTCGCACTTGCCGATTTCGTCGCTATGAGAGGCTGACGCTGTCTCCAACATGGAGCAGTTCTGTCTTCGCTCCTGCGGGGAGATCACGTAGCCGCTAAGTCCATTCTGGACTTGGTCCTCGGGCGAGATCACGTAGCCCAGGTCGTTCCCGGTCGTCCCCATGGCGGAGACGATAGCGGAGACCAGAAAGTGTCGGTGATGCACAAAAAAATTGCGTCTGACTCGATTTCGGTGGAATACTTTAATCAAGAGGTAGTGATTCAGAAAGGGACTCGAATAAAGGACCAGCTGTTCAAGACATGGCTTCAGTCTCTGGGACATTGCGAAAGGTGCCTCTGGCCCAGGAATTCTGAGTAAAACTTGGAAATCTGAGTAATCCCAAAGGCATCTGAAGCGAACTTCTCAAAACGTGGAATTCTGAGTACAGCATAAGCGCATCAAAGGGTGCTACACAAGCAGCTAGCCCCTGGTGAGCAATCTAGTTCGTTGCTAGCTTGTGTACGTGAATGGAGTGGATACAGATGGCAATACAGAGCGGCAGCGTCACCGGTGAACGAATGAAGAGAGCAGAAGCAGCACGAGCTCACCCAGTCTGTGGCGTGGAGAGTGAGTCTTAAGATGCGAGCGCGCTAACGACATGAACGGAGCGCACCGAATGCATATCGGTCTGCGTGTGACCCGACACAAAAAATGGTTTCTAGCGTCCTCGTCGGGCACGCTGCAGGAAGGACAACCCGGCTATCCGGATAGCTCCCACTTACTCGGAAGTCATTTGGATAGCTCCCAATTACTCGGAAGTCATAAAAACATGTATTCGTGAGATTATATGATCTCGAGAGGACGGAGAGCAGTAGACCACGTTTCAACTCGTTAAATATGACTTGGGGTTGTTTCCTCACCCCCTCGAATACAAGGATGTAATATGCGATACCCTCAAAAGCCAAAATCCACGGTCATTCCCCCGAAGATAATGCTAAGCTCTGGAAGTATTCGGAGACAGCACATACCGAGAAGAAAGCCGACGCATGTAATACACCAATACATGTAGCAACGCCAATACGAACTACATGCTTCTCATGCGATGCCATCAGTCTGAGACTTGGAAATGCGCGACATAGAGAGGCATGTGATCCAAAACTTCCTGTTTCGTGATCTGCACAGGACTCAATAGGAGCTCGAGTCTCTTGCCTTCACCAGCAACAAGCGCAATATTTCACACTTGCAATTGCTGCTTCACGAATGGCTGCACAAGCTCCCAGAGAATAGCTTCATTGCACTTGTGTGTGGTGGCCTTCGTCAAGCAAAACCGCACTATGTTGCCGGGGAGCGTCCGTTTGGCAACCGCATCAATTGCTTCACACAGACTGGCTGGATCTAGTAATCCATCTTGGAAGGGTTTGCGGCCCAGCTCTCCATCATTGCGACGCTTTCCTTTTCGTTCATTCCTTCGCAGTTGACCAAAGGAAGCTCGATCGAGTCGATCGAGCCCATCTCCCGACGCATGATATTCCCCAGTTGCCGACCACTGTCCGATTAACGTTGTCGTACCTGCAATAGTACACTCGAATTGATCGTCGATGACGCACTAATCGAAACATCCCTCAAACGCAGCATCTTCGAGTCGATCGTCGTTCATACGCCTAGTAATCAGAGATTGATAGTAACTTCAATGGGCAGTACTAAGTTGTTACTAGTTACTAGCAAACTACTACTGAACTACTATAGTAGCTTTTAGTTTGACTCGAGCAAAAACATTTGCTACTATAGTAGCTATTAGTTCGTTTTCTGATCCACTATTAATATCCAAACTACTAATACTAGTATCCGGTTACAGTATGTCCTCGCTTACAAATCAAGCCACTCTGCTAGAGCTGTCAATGACTTGTGTCCAGATCCCGTAACATGAAGTGGTATTAATAATAACGGTGAAGTAAGGGAACGTGATTGGTTGTAATTCGGATTGAGTTCTGTTGCGCGTAGTCATATTTCAAGCGCTCCCCCGGACGTGCTGCAGGGCTTTGGCATGGCCAACGTGGCGCCCAGTGTCACCACGCCGCCGTCATGGGGCCCAACAGCATGACCTCCCTCAACACAGCGTGCTACCCATCCGCCCCGTCCAAGTGAAGCCTCCATGCTGTTCCGGGGCGGCTTGACGCCTCAGGCGATTGTAGTCGGGTTCAATGGGGTAACCATGTAGTGCTTAGACGCGTCGATCGTCGGAATAATTCATGTATTGTAATGCTGTATTGACTTCTCTTTTGGGCCGGTGCTCGTCGCTGGGCAGCAACCTACCGCCGCGCCCGGCCGCTCGCCGGCGTGGCATGAGCCTCCGCAGCTGCCGGCCAAGAAGGGCGACGCCAATAGCGAGGACGAGGTAGAGGCTGAGCCCCTGGGTCTCTGAGCGGCGCATAGCTTCCTTGACCAAGCCTGCCCTCCCCTATATTCCCCCGGGCACCTCCTCGCAGGCTGCACACTAAGGAATAAAGATAATACAGTATGGACAAATGTTGATTCGCTTATCTCGTGGCTTTCGGTAGTTTAGCTTCAGAACTGAATGACAGCCGGTTGGCGAGATGCAAAACTAGATCCTCTGCGATTTAGGCTGGGAACACGCAGTTATTTTTTGCTGTTACAATTGCGGTCTGCCCTGCCGAAGCAATGCCGACTTCTAGGGAATTCGTCGTGCGAAACTAGCTTGTTGAATGTAATTCGCCGTGCACATTGCACGATGAATTCCACGAACGCAAAAATTGTGAGCATACAAAAATCAAGTGAAATTCCAGCAATGCTAAAATGCACTGGAAATCGTCGTGCAGTTTGCGCTACGATTTTGTGTCTGTACTTCTTAGAGACACTGCAGAGAAACAAACGAAAAAAACGCTGCGTGTTGTTTGGGCCGCGGGCTACCGGCCGTAACGCTTCTGTCCTTGATGGTCTCCAGTCGAGGCTGGGCGCCAACAGCTCGGGCTGCGGCACGAGGTTGAACACAATTTCAATCTCCATGACCTTCTCCATGTCGGTCAGAGTACGTAGCCTCAGCGTCTCCAGCGTCTGCTCCAGCCGCCGAGCACGTTCTCGAAGGACTTTGATCTCTTGCTTGGGATTCATTCGGTGTCGAGGCTTGGGCTTGGCGGCTATAGGTTAGGCTTGACTGACACCGTAACGCTGACGTCTTTACGGTGGGCTTGAGTCTCCACTGCTCCAGAAGGCTTCCTCTGCTTCACGAAGCCATGGAAGACGCCGCCATTCTGTCCTCGTCCGTGTCATCCCCCTGTCCAAGTCCAGGTAGGGCTGCCGAGCAGTGGAGGGGCAACCAACAACGTCATGCCAAGGCACGGTCGTCACTGTCATGACTGCCAGAGCTGCCGGAGCGTAATGGACGGCGCAAGGAACGGGATCGTCTTGGACGTAAGGGAGGAACGTGCAGGTCCTCGTCGTCCGAGTTGAAGACGATGGGGGCGGTGCGTTCTGACGGGTCGTAGGTCTCGTCGACGAACTTCATATCGTGCAGAACGAGCACGTCGTCCGGGACGCCGGGCAGGTCGGTCACGCACCTGTTTGTAGAGTTAGATGGTATTTGGCGCGTTACTCCGGCGGCCAGACCGACGATGCCTTGCGGAAACGCTTTTCCTGGGCGAAGAAGACACGCCATCTTTGACCCGCACGGCGGGCTTCCGGTGAGCTGCGGGCTTGAATTTCGTGGTGGGTGGGTGGGTGAGGTGAAGATCTCTGCTGATGTTGTTCTAACAGGTACTTGACCCACAGTGGGCTAGAGCTGATCAACTCGCAGTAACCGGGTGCATTCCGGGTCGACTAGCGTGGGGAGCCCAGGAGGACAACAGTGGAGGACAACAGGAACAACAGCAAAAGACGGCAGAAAGAGACAGCAGCGGAGGACAGTTGCAGAGGACAGCGAGCAGACGAAGGGCGACGAGGACAAGGAGCGGCAGGAGCAGATGTTGAAGTTGCGTTGGACGAGGCGATGGCGGGTTGGAGCGTGGCGCGGGCCGACCCGCCGCCGCCCAACCCGGCTGCCGAGAAGATCGAAGGCAACGAAGAGTTGCACCCAAACGGAGAGCAGACCAAGACAGCAGAGCGAGCCAAGGAGTAACGACGAAGGCGAGGCGACGCGGACGAGCCGGGTGAGCGGTTCAGCAAGCCCGTGGAGGGGCGGCCGGCTCACCCACCATCACGCCAAACATGTTAAGATAGGAGAGCTCACTTCAAGACTTGCCACGCCGCGGAGCAGTGTGGAGAGGAAGAAGTGTAGCAGCAACAGAGGTATTAAGCCGAGAAATACACGGCTGTGATGATGATGAGTCTGCAGTAGCAAGTCTGAGGCGTACCGCTCGAAGGTCTGACGGGCCCGGGTATCAGAGCCCCGGAGGCCCGCGAGATCGCCGGTATGCGCAGTCCGCGACGCAGGGGAGCGGTAGACCAAGGAAGGGTATGTGCAGCCCCTGGTATCGGAGACCATGGTCACCTCCCCTGGATAGACTTCGGGTGAGCGCGCCTGTGCTGTGCACGTAAGGATAAGTCGGTTAGTCCCTGCTGTGTATGGTGTATATGCGTGTTGCACGTGAGTATAGTGAAGCAGGGCGGCCGTAGCCACCGGACACCAGCTCAGGCCAGAGTGAGGACTGGCACGGGCACAGTACCGAACAGAGGACCTATTGCGAAAGACAGACGGATGCTAGTTTGATGCTAGACGGACGCTAGAATGATGATAGAAGGAAGCTAGATGATGCTAGATTCGATGCGACTAGAGGGAGATTAACGCTTACTTCGCGCTTCAACTGAGCACTTCAACACGTTAGAAAGATAATAGAAATCGTTTCTAAGGTTTCTAAACTATGTGGTGCATTCTGCACGGCGAATTCCATTTATCTATACATGTTACGCGAATGTTGACCCAGGTTACGCTTACACAGTACCGTGGAATTAATCTTGGGTGGGCTGTCTACAGCCTCTAACGAGGTGTTCCCAGTAAAAATCTCATGTCAGCCTCTGAGCAGGATTTGCTGTTTTGAATTTACATTTGCAGTATTGAACTTGGAATTTGCAGCTTTGAAGTTGAAAAGGTGTAATACTCTGTAAGTCATAATTCCTACACACAAGTGCTCTGTGACGGCAACTGCAACTGGCTCAACGTCAACGCAGCATTGAGCAGTGCTCGCTGTGGACAGCTATTATGAACCAATCAATGGCGCAGAATCTCTGTAACGAGTTTGTGCTACACGATCTTTTCAAAACGCGTTGTCGATTGTTGCTGTTTGATTGGCTTGCTAGTTGCATTTATCAAAAATTATTTTGAGAAAGCGTAGCGCTTTCAGGTTACGCTGGCATAGATTTTGCTATAGTGGTGTTACCAGAGTTGGAGAATGTTAACCCCAATCGGGCCCAAGTTAAGGACAAAAAATAGGGCCAATTCTCATCGGCTTCTCTTGACCACACCACGGGCCTACAATTAAAATGCTTGCTATCAGAGATGCAGAACACATCAAATATACGAGAATCGATGGCTAAACCTGTGCACAACGAGGTGGTAGCTCATGCTGATATGATGAAGTTAAGGCTCATGAAGAGCTAGCTGAGTTCGTTTTGCCCTTAAACTTAGGACAAAAATTGGTCCTTTTTTCAAGGCCAAACCTGGCTGGCTTCGTTAGCGATTCTCGCGAATGCGTAGCGAGCGTCGGCGCTCCCGTATCGTCAGACCGAGACTTGGCGAGCGAAGGTTCGAGTCAACCACCGAAGAATGAGATCTTTTTCGAGAAGGCGGTGCTGCGCGATTGTCGTTTTGGCGCGTCCTGCACAGCTGTCCCGAAACTTGACAAGGGTCCGGAAGCGCTTTCTCGCTGTGAAACTTGTCAAAGCAAGATTGCTTCCCGTTCCACCGCGAACCCCGACAGAGTGCAACGGAGCATCTGTTGCACTTGAAGCGGGTTTTGAATCCTTTGCGACCGTGTTCATCGTTTTCAGTGTCATGATTGATCGAACAGCACAGCACACAATACGTGTTGGGATCCACCCTCGATTTGAATCTAGTCACACATGAAGTTATTAGGGTGATCAGGGCGCAACACTATCATTTGTAGCACGTATTAAATCGTGCTGAATTCGTTTGTCTAACCGCAGTCTAATGAGGTCAGCATCAGAGTTAAAATGATCGCGCTTCTTGTACCGAATTTCACGACTGCTCTGATCGACGCCGGCGCCATCTCCATCTTCGTTTCTTGGGCAACCACTTGATCTGGGTATTGCATCTGGCGGTGAGCTTTGACGCAGGTATTTGACCGCGTCGTGGCAAAATTCCCTAAAAGTGGACAACTTTGCTTTGCGATTCTGGTACTCGGTGTACGAAGTGCAAAGCTCCGTATTGCTCAAAATCCGAGAATCTGGTCCAGGAAAAAGAGTGAATACCACGTAACATAATTGTTGCCGATTGAACCTTTCCTACTTACCGGAAAAGTTGCAGTGACTGGAATGAATTGTATACCAGCGTCATGATAATTCGCAACATGATCGCGGCTGTCGGTGGCAGTGAAGCGTGGCATGACTTCACATTTTTGAGATATCGGGAGTACACGTCGATTCCCCCTTTCACTCGGTTCCAAACCGATATTAGCGACGGCAGAATATGTTGAGCAGGGGGTAGTGGCCGTCTTCGCTGCTCAACAATCTGATTCAGAGCTCGCCATAGCGCCAAGTTCTGCATGAGCGTGTGCGAATCGACGCAATGACCAAGTTCATTCAGCGTGAAGTAGGGTACCATGGTTGAAGCATCGTAAACCCAGTTCATATACGCACTAGTAATCACTTTCAGCGCAGTACGATACGTATCCGCTACGGGGTCCCCAACGAACACGTGAACAACCCGAAGAATACGTGACGTGCTCGCAAATATGAGAAATCCATCACGCACGCCACCACACACGACGTTGTGCAGTATTTGAGATCGGTGACTGCTCTCTGGAACCATTTGCTTGAAGTTATGCTCAAATCCATTCGTAACCAGCTCGACCTTCACAAACACCCCGAACTTATTTGCCAGTGCCTGCTCGCGCTCACGTGTCATCGGTGACTCGCGTTTTGTATTCCAGCACTGCGAAAAATTGCCCACGGGCCGCAGTAACCATCACAGCGATGTCGTCTGGTGAAAAGGCTGCGAACGGCGTATCACGACTACGATGATAAGGTTAGGACTTCAGTACTGTAGCAGACACCCCAGTACTTCACGAATACTTACGAGCACAGAAGACCGTAGCATTTCACTGCCTCGACTTCGATTGAAGCGTGCTTACCAAACCATGATTTCACGTGCGCAGCAATTTTAGTCTCATTGCGCATTCCAACCTTTGTTGCAGTTGAAAAGGTAGGCTTCATGAACCAAGCCGACTTTAAATCTCTCCACGTAGCGAAACATTCGGGGCTGCCGATCCGTCGTAATTTTCCAGTCGTTCCTTCAAAACTCTTTTGCTGCCAGAAACTTGCAGACCTCTCTCTTTGCACGCCGCTTTCAATTCTTCAAGCGACATGGCACCCAAGTCGGAGCTCTAAATGCGGGCCTGTGGATCGACGACACATCTGGGATTAGAACGGAGTGACAGCATCATAACAGTCAATTTGACGGCTGGGTCCGTCACAGGATCCTGGTCAATGTCGTGTCTGGTGTAGCCCTAGCTAATTGATGAAAAATGCGACTAGCGACAGATCCAGTGACGCGAAACTTTCTGAGCAGGAACCAATCGGGAGTACGCTGGGTCTCAGTTAGAACACTTATACCATTCTCGAACCCCGAGAATATGGTCTCAACATCACGGTGCGGCATGTCCTTGTGGCTGCAGACGTAGGACCAAGCTTCCGGTCCAAACACGCGCTCTGTCGTGTAGCACAGGGTAACGCCACCCAATCCAGATCGATAACCTAGTGCGAACGCTTGAGTCGACAATGGATTTGATTGTCCACTTCCACTTCCAGTTCGCTTCGCAGCTGCCCAATACGCAGCCTTTTCGCCCTTTTCCTCAATTGCTTTTTGAGAACCGTTTGGCGCTTTGGCATACGTGAACGGGAATTTAGCTGCTCGCTTATACGTACCAACAACTTGTCCATCAATACTGCGAATATGCTGGTTGATCGCATCGGACTGGTAGCCCCTATCGATAGCATGCAAAATACTTGGTAGTCGAATTTGACCCTCAGTAGAGGCCCCGCAAAGAGATCGCTGGAGGATTTTCACAATATCCAGCGTTGTTTCTCCGCGAGTCGCTATATGTCCTCCGAGAAAAATTGCTGTTGTGAACGAAACAATTCCGTGCTGCACAGGACCATAGCTGGGCAAGCACAACAGTTCATTAGTATAAACTAAAGTACGAATGCTAAAAAACATACCCTTCTTTGGATTCTTGATGTGTGCCAGACCGATTTCATCAACTTTCGTCGAGCGCAGACGCAGCATGTCGTCATCGAGAGAAGCGATTGTCTCGTGTTCAACAAAGCCGATTTGTGCGGATAGACGGCGAACAAGCTCAGCTGTATGCTAAATCTCGATCATGTGTCAATGGCGGCTCCCATCGATCCTCCATCGCGTTGCCGGAGCTGCTGGGATTTCCCACTGCCTTCAATATTGCCCTGTATCGCGATTCAGGCATCGCCGTCCACGCCGGTGGATACTCATCACTATTTTGCTGTCGTAGAAACAAGATGGTGTCGTTTTGTAGAAGCAAAGCCAAAGCTCAACTTCGACGAACCTCAAGAGCTCCTCGCTCGACACAAACTCGGAGTACTGAAAGCTCGCGTTCACGAACGTCTTCATCGCGGACAGAATCGTGTCATCCAGCCAAACGCCCAGCACGTCACCGACGTCGACATTTCTAGAGCTCGATCCTGATTGCCCATCCATCCGTCTCCGCACTCGCTGCAGCACCGTATCCGTTTCATTGCGCGCTTTGTGCAGCAAGAAGTCTTCAATCATCCACCCTCAGCTCTACCTGGTCGTCATCGACAAACTCCTAGGCTGTAGCAGAGGTCCCTGCAGCGTCCGCCGGCCGTCTAGGTGGACTATCGGTGTCTGACATGGCGCACCAGCGGCGACTCCGCACCACGGAGCTGCCCGCGCGGAGGTTGAAGTGCAAGTTTCCCTTGCAGCTAGCTAGCTACCTTAAGTACGATATGTTTTGTCCTTGATTTTTCCAGTTAAGGACAAAAATCAAAAACAGCTGTCGTACTTAATCGGCTTTTGGTCCTTTTTCTAGGACCAATTTGATTGGGGTTAACTGAGTATACCTCCATTTGCAGCATCCGTCTCACTTCCGAAACATACTGGTCTTTGTATGAGCGAAGTTGAAGTTGCGAGAATCTGTATTGACACAAGCTGCAGACCATCTCTCGAGCGAACACCATATTCAAGCAGCGACGCAATCGTTGGCGGAAGAATGTCCCGACTGAAGCAGGCAGGTGAACACGAGCGCTGGCTGTAGCCTCGACCATCATCCAAGCTGACTGAGGCTCCACATCTGCCTGAGAGCAATCAGACGGGCTCAGTTGACCATCTGGGGATTCCCGCCATGGTCACCAGCGTCTGGCGGTGCCCGATAAACTGATGCCCGAACACCGAAAACAACCGCCCGTATGGGTCTCCGCATACTTGGCGAGGAGGCTGGTCATCCACCACCTGTGCACGTAACCGAGACCGAGACCTCGAGCCTCGAGCTGCCACTTTGGAGACGAGCTACCTGGCGCTCATTTCCAGATCTTCTCGCTCGAGCTCACATTCAACAGCTCCAGTCCACACGAGAACTTTCAACAGCAAACTTGGACCTCTGACCTGTATTGCAAAGTAGCTTAGGGGCACGTGCTAACCTGTGGAACAACTGAACAACTGACAGCTTCACGACTCTTTGACTTGGCAACTTCGACCTTCTAGGATCCACGACGCCGATCTTCTAGTCGATTATAGAGACAATGAGCCTTCATACACGGTGGCGAGCTTGCGCAGACGTAGAGGCAGCAATGGCAACGCAGCGAGTCGTAGCAACTGAACTTTTGGGTGTCGATTCTGTCAGATTGAAGTGGGAAGAGCTGGCGTTATTTTCGGGCAATGAACAGCGTGGCTGGAAGTGCTGTGACTTTAGCTACTAGTGTTTGGCAATGCCTCTATGCTATGCGATGCTAGCAGTGCAGTACCCTACCACGGAAGCTCCGCCACCGGGATTTGGGGGTCCAGGTTGAAGAACTTGCCCGTGCTCTCTGGCGTCAGCTTGTCGATGATGTCGGTGACGGCAGCCACGCTGTCGGACGGCTTCAGCGTTGCCTTGCCCTGGGTCATGTCGGTGTCCACGTAACCGGGGTGCACCGACACGGCTACGATGTTGCTTGTGCTCAATTCCATCGCCATCATGCGCGTGATCATGTTGAGAGCGGCCTTGGAAGAAGAATAGCCGTAGGACTCCTTGAAGAACGCTGCGGTGGCGTTCGTGCAGCTGCCGATGCTACCCATGAACGACGAGAGCTGGACGACGAAAGCGGTGCCGTGGGTCTTCGCCGCGAGCTGCAGGTTGGGCTGCAACGTGCGTGTCACAAGGAACGGTCCAACGCTGTTCACCTCGAACTGGCGCATGAGCGACTCCTTGGTGCCGGACTTAAGAGCGCTGGGGAGGCCGATGCCGGCGTTGTTGATGAGCAGGTCGATGGCGATACCCTCGAGTTGACGAGCAGCCTCGATGATGGTGGCCTCGTCGGCTGTGTCCATCGTGACGATCTTGAATGGAGCGAGCGCTACCAACTTGTCAGTGTTGCTCTTGGCACGCGCCGTACCGATGACGTTCCATCCGGCTTTGACATAGTGCTCGGCGAAAGCGAAACCGATGCCGCGCGTGCTGCCCGTAATGAGAACCGTCTTTTTGGTGGATGCCATGATAAGAGGACTTGAGAGAGAGGTTGGGTTTTGTTGGTGAGGTGCTGTGGGGCTGGGAGGGTTTTGAAAAGTGAGGTACTTCAAGTAGATAGCAGTCTTTCAACGCGGTACAAGGGATATGACGGCCATGAATCAGAAAGCTAGGTCACAGCTCTCTCGTGGCAATCCAAGAAGTCTTCGTGATTGCGGAGATGAATCTTGTGGTAAACGCAATCTTTGATTGCCATTGTATTTTCTCGAGCATCTTGTGCAAACATTCCGAACTGCACAACGCCCCAATTGAGATATTCGCAGACTGGCATCATCTCAGCTTCGTCAGCAAGTGTTCGCGGGTGCCACCACGTTGAAGAGCCGAGCACGATTCTAGAGCTTCGACATCATCCGCGACAACGCTGAGCCCGACCAACAGACTGCAAGTCCCCTTATCATGACATCCACCAAGAAGACGGTTCTCATTACGGGCAGCACGCGCGGCATCGGTTTCGCTTTCACCGAGCACTATGTCAAAGCCGGATGGAACGTCATCGGTACGACGCGTGCCAAGAACAACACTGAGGCGATTACCGAGCACTTAAGCATCACGTTCTTCAAACCGAAGTGGCCCAATCGAATGTTCCGTCAGTCGAAGCGAGGGGCATCTCCATTGAACTTGTCACGCTCGAAGTCAATGACATGGATGCGATGAAGATCAGTGGAGACAGCGTACGGCTCGAAACTCAAACTACCTTGACTATTACTACTAGCAACATTGCTCGTCTGAACCTGACTACTGTGAGCTAACACCCAATTCATGAAAGGCACAAATGGACGAAGCCACGCCTACCAGCTCCAACATCATCATGCAGTTGCATTTTGGATGGGGAGGACTCGCACAAAATAACGATGCCTTCTTGCTATTACCCCGTATGCAATCACTTTCGAAGGTTGTACGGTGGAGTTGGTGGCAACGCTTTGCCGACAGGGATGCAAAGTGCAACATCGGCACAGTAGCCCACGTACATTCGGCACGTCTGTATCGATGCTAAAGCTCGGGATGATGGCTTCAGAATAAATGTTTCACACGATTAAAGATCAGGACAAACTGCAATATAGATCGGTAGCTCAGTATCGCCAGCCTCGTTCACATCGCCTGGATAAAAATCGTTCAACTTTTGCAGTTGCTGGTCGTCGATTTCATGATCAGCGACGGTAATCTGAAGATACGCGACGTTGCTCTTCTTGTCGGGGGCAGCCTCAAGCTTCACAATGCTGTCGATATTCGGAAACTCGTGACACGCAGGAAACCAATACGCGAGTGTTTCATCGTCTCTCCATTGCCTCAGATCGTTCTCATGATCGCTTGCAGCACTCCGGCAAATTGCACCGCCGTTCCTCAAGCCCACCCGCTTATCTTAGAAACGCTGCGGTTCGTTTGGCTTCCTCGTTTGTGGCGGATCGTATCCTGACACGTACAGTTTCAACGCGTTGTCGGCGCCCAGGCGATGCACATAGATCTTGAAAGCGCTTCCAGCGAGTGATCCGTTTCCGGCACTTTTCGCCCACGCATGAATCTGAAACAGGTCAAACGGGTCCAGCCAGCTCGAACAGCATACTCCGAGTCGACAACCTTGTCCCAATACCGCCTGGAGATAAAATGCTATGGCTCATTCGTATCTTTAACGAATGTACAGCGCAAACGATCAAATTCTGATCTTCTGGATAGCATTTCGAGATATCATCCACATCACTGATCGCATTTTCGACTGCGTTGCGTATGTTCTCCGATGCAGCGAGTGTAAACGCATGCACGCTACCACCCGAGTAGTAGAAACGCTCCTCCATATCCGTGGTGGTGAACTTGTAAATGAGGCCTCCCATTGACGACATGTAGAGATCCTTCTTCGACCAGCAAGGCAATAGGCAACAGTACGATTCAGTTCATTCGCCAAACTTCAGATCCACGTGCTGCGACATCGCCAGCATTTTGAACGTCCTCAGACCTTCCGGTATGTCTTGGTACCGAAATCCATCATGCTACAACCACACAATTGAGACACCGTGATGTCCCCGCAACACCATGTAGATACGCTTGGCTTCCGATATCTCGCACGACAACAGCGAAAATACACGACCCGACCATCGTCATAACCTAGATAAAGCAGGCAATTGTCTTTCTCACGTTGGGTCAAACACGAGCACATTCTGCTTGTGCTTGAAAAGGAGATGGAATGCCATCACGCACAACAGCGTCGAGTTGCCAATGCCCGGCGGGCCCATCACAATACTCGCTTTCTTGCACGCGCATTGATATTATCTGGGAGTAGATTCTCGAAACCATTCATCCAGCAGCAGCGACGCGATCTGTTTATCTTCGATTCGCCAAAAGATTTCTCCACTGTTGGTGCGTCCACCCAAGTTGCTCATAAATTTCCAGATGAAAGGAATCTTGTGCACAGCGTCAACATCCCAGTCATCCAATGAAATACACCCCTCATCATATTTTTCAGGCTCGTGCAGCGCAACGGTCCTGAGAAGTGGCACTTCAGGTTCAACTTGCCCCGGCACCGCCACCAGCATCTGGCCGGTCGATAGCTGTTCCATACCCGTCAATAGTTTCTGAAGACCGGACGTCCCTCGTAGTTGGTTGGCTTCGTGTAATAGAGCTTCGATGGTAACTGTTTTCCCTCCTCCTCAGTACCTTGACATCTTTTCTGTCGAACGCCAGCCATGCATTGCCCTGCTTCGCCAGGAAGAGCTGCAGCTTCTCAGCAGGAAACTCGTACATCTTTTTCTTGATCGCCTTCTTCAAGGCAATGACCGCGTACTTGTCGTTCCAGTCAGCCTCCTCTACTCGCACTGAAAACACTCCTCCGCCCTCAACGATTGCACAGAAGAACCTCATGATCTCCCCACAAATTTTAGAGTGAAAAAGAAGAGGAGTCGCAAACCTTCCCAACCATCAGTGAGATCGTCTTAAACGCAATATTGATTGAATCAGTATATGGTCTTGTCGTAGCTGCAGGTTTTTAGGATGTCGCCGCCGATGTCTGCCGGCAGCGCGTAGACGCACTCAGCCGTGATGGAGGAGGCTACGTTGCAACTATTGCCCACGTACGAGTTGGCCTTCTTGGTGACCGCGCTCGTGGTGGCGGTGGACTGCGTGCGCACGGTCATCTTGTAGTTGCCGTAGCTGGCTTTCTTTGCCATGCACGCATAGGGAGAAAAATCGCTGACGCTATCGGTACTTCGACCCGCGATAGCAGCAGCTTGGCTGAGCGGGTAGCGACCGACGGCGAGCATGTACTTGCCCTTGCTCAGCAGCTGGATCAAGTACGAATCGCTGGACGTGATGGAGCCATCCGTACGCCCGCGACTGAAGTACGCGGAGTTGTCGTCCCCAGCGTCATCGTTACTTGCCACCAAGCTCAACGTGCCGTCCGTGGCCTGCCGAAACAGAAACACTTGAGGGTCGATGTACGCCGAGTCACAGTCGGCGTTCACGTCCGAGAAGGTCACGTTGTCCGCCGTCTCCATCGACAGCAAGTCGATCTCCACAGTCGCCGTCGTCGCCGCGATCTGCAGCGTGTACTGGTCCACCGTCACGTAGCTCGACTTGCGATAAATGGTGCCGCTCACCGACTCCTTGACAACCGGTAGCGCCGCGGCATCACCGCCGATCCACGTCGCAGCTTGCATCAGTAGCACCGCCGCACTCGTCGAACTGAAAACACCCTTCATGGTTAACTTGAAACACGGATCGGCTGCGTGTGAACTGGGAAAGAATCGATGTGAGGAGACCACCACCACGACGGCAACAATACGCGATGCTGCATGAAAGCGAACCCCGGAAGAACGTTCACGCTCTTGAATAAATAGACCTCACTCTGTCCAGTTCTTCTCAATCCCATCAAAATGGCCTCCACCAACAGCAAAACTGCTTTTCCAGCATACAAGAAAAGCTGAGCCAGCTATCCGGATATGGGATGCAACTATCCTCATAAAAAACTAAAAGCATGTGCATTCTCAGTAAAAAGTGTCTAAAAAACTCGTGTCCCCACGGTCCAGCACCGTCTTGACTTAAGAGGCAACAAGTCCAAACTGTGTCCACCGCCCTGTGTTCCTAGTTGCCGAGCAGGTCGTAGTCGTCCAGCTTGTCGTTGTACTTCATGATGGTGCGCTTGACCTTGGAGCTGTCCACCCACGTGACGAAGTCCTCCATGGGACGGGTGACCAGGTAGGCCGAGTCGGTGACTACCGTGGGGCCCACACGGACGTGGCCCTGCTCCACGAATGTGGCGGCCTCCTGGATGTTCTCAGCCATCTTGACGCGCACCATGACGACGGGCAGGCGGCGGCGGCAGAAGGCCGACACGTTCACCTCCTCGGCCTTGAGCAGACTCTTCTTGGTCTGGATGAGCCCCATGTGGTACAATTTGTCCAGCAACGCAGTGGTCGTCTTGATACGGAACGGGTCATTGGCCGGCCGCTTCTTAAGGCGCGAAACCACGCGGGAGATGTGACCCGCCAAGCGGTTGTACTTGTGGTACTGCTCGCGGTCCGGGATGCGGTAGCGACGGATCACCTTGATCTCGCGCAGATTGTTCTCATTCTTCCACTCGAGTAGGTCCACCTTCTTCAGCAGCTTCTGCTCATGGAACTTAAGTTGACGCCCCATTCTTGCCACCTTCCGAACCAGCAGCTCTTCGACGTCGAAAATGAACTCCTCACTGGCAAAAATGCATACAAAAACCAAGTGCAGGGAAACTGTACCAAAACGACGGTACTGTTTCTGACGTGGTCCACATGACGCCCCCACGACCAACGGATCTGTACCATTGCGAGGAGCTCCATTGGTCTCGGCATCATTTCCAGTAACTACGCCTTGTTAGAATCATGTCGGCCGCTGACGTGGAGAAGAGGAGCAAGAAGAAAAAGCTTAAAGCTACGGATGCCGAGGGCAAGGACCTCATCGCGCCCGAGAGCCACACGCCCGCTTTGGACACGTCCAAGTGGCCGCTGCTGCTCAAGAACTACCACCAGCTGAACGTGCGCACGGGCCACTACACGCCCATCGCATGCAGCTCGTCCCCGCTCAAGCGCAACCTCAACGACTACGTGCGTTATGGTGTTATCAACCTGGACAAGCCGGCCAACCCGTCGTCGCACGAGGTGGTGGCCTGGATCCGCCGCATCCTGCGCGTCGACAAGACGGGCCACTCGGGCACTCTTGACCCCAAGGTCACAGGCTGCCTTATCGTGTGCGTGGACCGTGCCACGCGTCTCGTCAAGGCCCAGCAGGGCGCTGGTAAGGAGTACGTGGCTGTGGTGCGTCTGCACAGTGCCATTGAAAGCCAGGCCAAGCTCGCCCGAGGCATTGAGACCCTGACGGGTGCGCTGTTCCAGCGTCCGCCGCTTATCTCGGCCGTCAAGCGCCAGCTTCGTATCCGTACCATCTACCAGTCGAAGCTCATCGAGTACGATGAGGACCGCCACCTCGGTATCTTCCACGTGAGCTGCGAGGCCGGTACATACATCCGTACGCTCTGTGTGCACCTGGGTCTGGTGCTCGGCGTGGGCGGCCACATGCAGGAGCTGCGTCGTGTGCGCTCCGGTGTGCTTGGCGAGAGCGACGCCATGGTCACTATGCACGACGTGCTTGACGCGCAGTACCAGTACGACACGTACAAGGACGAGTCGTATCTGCGCCGCATCGTGCGTCCTCTCGAGGTGCTGCTCACCACGTACAAGCGCATCGTGGTCAAGGACTCGTCGGTCAACGCCATCTGCTACGGTGCCAAGATCATGATCCCCGGTCTGCTGCGCTTCGCCGACGACATTGACATCGGCGAGGAGGTCGTGTTGATGACCACCAAGGGTGAGGCTATCGCCGTGGGTATTGCCCAGATGACGACGGCCGTCATGGCTACGTGCGACCACGGCGTGGTGGCCAAGATCAAGCGCGTCATCATGGAGCGTGACACGTACCCGCGTCGCTGGGGCTTGGGCCCCATGGCCCAGAAGGTCAAGGGCCTGGCGAAGGAGGGCAAGATCGGCAAGTACGGCAAGGTGAACGAGAGCACGCCCTCGGACGTGTCGGAGCTGTACAGCAAGGACGACGAGAAGAAGCCTTTGGTCGAGGAAGTGAAGGAGGACGTCAAGGAGGCGTCGGAGGAGGACGAAGCGCCCAAGAAGAAGGCCAAGAAGGAGAAGAAGGAAAAGAAGGAGAAGAAGCACAAGCACAAGCACAAGCGTGACGCGGACGAGGCCGAGGTCGCCTCTGGTGACTCTCCTGAGAAAAAGAAGTCCAAGAAGAAGTCGAAGAAGAAATCCAAGGACACGAGCGACTCGGAATAGACGACCTTCACTGGGCTGGTACACTTAGCTTGACTATTCCCATGGCTATTCTTCCGGACAAAAAGGAGATAGCCTTTGGTCGGCTATTCAGCGTGAGAGGACCGAGTGTTTTGGTGCTGCGTGCGTGCATCGCGCATGGCAGCGCAGCTTCGCATAAAATAGTCGCCTCTAGTAATATATATCCTGTGTTTCAACTGCAACGCCGTCTCCTTCGTTCCAGGTTTGTCGGATCGAAGCGACGCCCGATCGGAAGATGCCGCGCCTGAACAAGCACGAGCTGGAGCGATGCAGGCAGCGACGACAGCAATGGCTCGAGAAGTTTCTGCCTCGTGTTCTCGCAGCTAAACGTCCGAACTCCGTGTACTTGGAGAACCCCGCCGTGCTGGCGTTGCTGCAGCATCTTTCGGACGGCGTGAACGAAGTGCTGATGGCGAGACCGCTGTCCCCATTGCCATGGCTTGCGGACTACCTGCGTCGTGCAGTACGTCAACGAAACCTGTTGAGTTCTACTTAGTTGCTGCTGCGGCTAACCTTCCTGCTTGATAATGTCCATCCTCGTTGCAGTGCAAGTTGGCGTATGAGATCCAGAACACCGTCTCGGAGAGCTTGATCCTCGAGATGCACAGGAAGCGACGCGTGATTCAGAGTGCCCTTCGTGACACCAAGCAGGACGAAGTGGAGAGCAAACGATTGACTCGGAAGATCATCGCTCTGGAGCACGAGTTGAAGCTCGTGGGTCGAGAACGGCGACTGAAGCGAGCAGATCACGTGTTTCTCGCCTGGGAGCAGCCGTCTTTGCAGTCCAACTGGAGCATCGACACCAGTAAAGTGCCTTTGCTATCCACGAGAGACGAAGCCTCGCCAGCGGAGATGACGGAACCAGCAACACCGACGGATGAACCGACCTCGAACCACGAGGAAACACCGAAGAAGCAAGAGAAGAGTGAATCCGAGTGGCTTTCTGACCAGCTTCGACGTGACCTACAAGCGCAGCGGGATCTGGATGCGTACTGTGACATGGTGATCGACGAAGTAGTTCGTGCGCTGGTAAATCTGCTTCTTGTTGCACCGGAGAAGCCTGCACTCTGGCTTGTCATGTATCTGCGTCATCCCATTGAGGGCTCGAAGACCGACCAGCCTGTTGTGCCTCAATCTCCTGTTGCTGCCAGGCGCAAGTCTTCCGTCGCGTTGAGTACAGCGTCTCCTGTGCTCTTCAAGACGAGTTTCGAGCTGACGCGAAAGCTGGACGAGATCAAGGAGGCCCAGCGACTCATGCACACCCGACTTGAGATACTGCAGCAAATGGCCACAGAACTCGAGCAGGAGTTGGCGACGCGCAACCGGTTCATTGTCAAGCTCTCCGAGTCGCGCGTGACGACGAGGACGCAGGCTATCATGGACGGCACGCCCGTGTTCCTCAACGCCCAGAAGCATTGGGTGCTGCCTGGTTTCCTATTGACTCCCAAGACGCTTTCCGTCGCTGAGCTGCAAGGTTTGCGTCGTGCCGAGTGCTTCCTCATGGAGAAGGATGAACTGCGCTGGAAGTTCTTGCTGCGTGCTCAACTGGAATACGACTCGACGACGTTGATCCAGAGCGTGTGGCGCGGTCGACGAGCGTATCACGCGTTCCAGACCCTCTTGAGGCGGCGTCGTCGCGCGACTACTTTGATCCAGCGCAACTACTTCCGCTACCTCTTCACTCGCGCCACCAATTTGCCTCATTGGTGTCGTCCTGGTCGAGAAGTGATCGTGGCGCCAAGTATCGCCCAGAAGTGCGCCATCTCCTTCCAGTTCTACCCCAAGAAAGACTTCCCTGCCGGAAACTATCGTCGCGAGCCGACAGGAACCAGCATCTCGGAGCTCATGGAGATGGCTCGACAGGACGAAACGTGCGCAGGTTTCACGACGGATGGCGCGTTCAAGCGGTTCCTGCCACGCATGCTCTCCCAGCTCAAGACGATGGTACCTCCTGCAAAAATGAACACGGACGGCGAGTCGGATGACAGTGAAAGCGACCAGGAGGGGAAGCTCACCGCAGAGGATGGACTCTATGTCAAGGTGTTCCCGAAGAAAGACGAGAAGGTCATCAGCTCTGCGATCGTCGTGGAAGTCCCCGATGATCGGTTCGGCCTGGTTCGAGTTGTTCTCGACGGCATTGCGCTCACCGAGTTGGTGTCCGTCTCGAAACTCACAGACCGCTGGAAGCGCATTCGAGTCAAACGCGTCCAGTCGAAGCAAGGCGAAAGACACGTGCGATCGTGTTCGGCAAAGGAACGCCCAGCATCCTCACGGACGGCGGTGAGGACGATTCGCCCATCGTCGAGCCTGGAACTCCTGATACGACGTACGAGCGCATTGAGAGCGACGAAGAGGATGTCGAAGAGAGTATGGAGAAAGAGTGGCGACGGCAACGGCGCTTGTTGCGCAGACTCGAGCGAAAGAAGGAGCGGAGTGAGGACGGCGTGGACGAAAGTGACAACCCCGACTACATCTTCGAGGACCTGGTCACGGGCCGCATCATGCGTCGAGGCCACCCCACCAACACGCACGAAGACCCTGCCATCCGCGCTCACGTGATCGCTGCTCGGAAGAAAGAGTTCGAGGACGAGAAGCACCGCCAGTTTGAGGCCAAGAAACTCGCCTGTGCCGTGAAGATCCAATGCGCGTGGCGCTCCAAGCGAGCGCGAGAGCATTTCCGGCAGATGCTGATTCTTCGCGCCAAGGAGCGAGAGCGGGAGCGTCTTGTGGACCAGGTCGGCGCCGCCAATGCGCACAAGCGGCACTCAAAACCGAGCAAGACGGCGAAAAAGGCAGGAGGACCGTCCTTCTTCTCAAAGTGGCGTCGAAGCTGAATCTGGACCTGAAACTTTCAGGTTCAGATTCAGTGAAAACTCGTCGAAACCTTCGAGTTTTAGCGTTCGCGTCTCCTCCAAGCTTCTCTTTTCGCAAATTCGTTGCAGTCTTTGAGACACACGGGCAGTTTGACGGTGAGGAAGAGCAGCGAGCACACCGACCTCGTGAGCCAAACTCGAGGAAGACGAACGCCGTGAGACTGGACTACATGTACCGGCAGTCGATAAAGGAGTAAAATGCGAACTCCGTTGGGTGACTTTCTGCAACTTTCAGATGGATCGATTCATCATACGTGCAGTGCCAGCTCTGACCATTGTACCCACGACCGACTCGGCCGGAATGGAGAGCAGACCACTGCACATGGCGGAGTCTCAGTTCGCAATAATCGCTTCAGCTGTCAACGCTGATGGAAGACGTTGTTGAAGGACCGAGGGGATACGAAAGTGGGGGGCAGAGGAGGGAGGAGGGAGCCAACGAGAGCAGAGATGGCATAGAGGTAGAAGAACTCCAGCGGCTACGACTGCTGATGCAGCAAGGCAGTGGGATGGACAAGGGAGACGAGCTCCTAGAGGCCGTCCGCGGAGATCTTCTCGAGGTGGTTCGATTTCTAGTGGAAGAATGCGGCGTCGACGTGACCGTCAAGGACAACGAAGGTTCGACAGCGCTTATGGAGGCCGCCAGTGAAGGTCACATTAAGGTCGTGAAGTTTCTCGTCGAAGAATGCGGCGCCGACGTGACTGGCAAGGACTACGAAGGTTCGACAGCGCTTATGGAGGCCGCCAGTGAAGGTCACATTAAGGTCGTGAAGTTTCTCGTCGAAGAATGCGGCGCCGACGTGACTGGCAAGGACTACGAAGGTTCGACAGCGCTTATGGAGGCCGCCGGTGAAGGGCAAAAGAACGTAGTGCAGTTTCTGGTGATAGAATGCGGAGTGGCCGTGAACATCAACGACGACGGTGGATGGACAGCGCTGATGAAGGCAGCAGAAAGTGGTCACACAGGAGTTGTTCGGTTTTTGGTGAACAAAGGCGGCGCCGACGTGAACATCCAGGACGACGATGGATCAACAGCGCTGATGAAGGCCGCCGATGGTGGACACTTAGATGTCGTTCGGTTTCTAGTGAACGAGGGCGGTGCTGACGTGAATATCCAGGACAACGACGGAGATTCAGCGCTGATGTGGGCCGCCCAAGCTGGTCAAGTAGACGCCGTCCGGTTTCTCGTGAGCAATGCTGGCACTGACGTGAATATGAGGAATGAGGAAGGACACACTGCAATTCGTGAAGCCTCTGACCATGGCCACAATGACGTGGTGCGTCTACTGACGCCATTCGCCCAGCCCAACCACCGAAGCACGACGGATACTGGTCACAAGATGCTGGCCTCAGATGCATCTCGTAGTATCGAAATTACGCCGTCCGAGGTGGAGTTGGACGAATCCTATGAACAGAGAAACATCGGCGGTGACTTTCGAGTGAAGTGGCTGGGTGCAGATGCTGTCGTGAAGCTGTTCATTGCGGATGCTTCGAGCTCGACGTTCGAGCAGGAAGTGCATGCGTGGCAGGGGCTGCGCCACCCCAACGTGCTGAAACTGTACGGTGTCTGTCAGGCTGCGCCCAATGTGAACTTCTTTGTGTGCGAGTATGCCAGTCAGGGGTCGCTAGCCGAGTACACGATGCTGTCATCCGCGTCGATCCATCACAAGCCGCTGATGTGGAAATTTCTGTACGAGGCGGCATTGGGACTTGAATATCTGCATGAGCGTGGGATCATTCACGGCGATCTTCGTTGCAGTAACATTTTGATTGGCAATGACGGGATGGCGAAGCTCTCGAACTTCGGGACGACTGATGTGGCGGCGAATCAGGAGCGTTCGGTGATTCGATCGATGCGCTGGCAGGCTCCTGAGGTGCTAGAAGGTGATCCACCTTCACGCGAGTCGGACGTCTACTCACTTGGAATGTGCATTCTTGAAGCGGAAAGTGGAACGAGGCCGTGGTCAACCGAAGATGATGAGGACACAGAAACCTGCAAGTGTGAGTGGAATGATCATGCACATGCGCGCGTTCCCTACGACGAGGATGACGACGATAACCCCAGTGACGGCGATTTCTTTATCAGTAGTGAAGATCCATATTTCGTTCGGCGCAGTCGTGAATTGGTGTGGCGCATGTGCTGCAAGGACCCTCGTAGACGGTCCAGTTTGACATCGATTATCTCCGAGCTTGAGCAATTGTCCATTCAAGGGAGCTCAGTCGCCCCCCAGCCAGAAGCTGAGTCTGCAAGCTGCTTCGAGGGGTGCACGGGGGAAGACATCGAGGAGCAGTGGCACAAGTTGCAGGAGTGCATCACCGACTGCGGTAACGCTCAGCACGGCAAGTTGTTTACCAAACTCGAGCACATCTGCGATCGTCTTCAAGAATCGGAGCATAGCTACCCCCTGCTCGACAGATTTTACTCTCTTGTCGCCGACTTGTATCAGACTGTCAAGATGACGTCTGAAGAAGCGTGGGCGATGCGGCTGAGCTGCACACGAGCCACAAGTACCAGCATGATCTCCTTCACTCGGCGCGTTGACGCACTCCTGAAGGCGCTGGGTGAGTCCGTACCAGAAGAGACGGAGCAGACATCGTGGCAGCAGCAGCGTCAGGAACAAGGTGCGGCGTTCGTATCGGGAATCGCCGACACTGTTCTTCTCTTGCAGAGCTTGAAGTCGGTGGAAGAGCAGGCTGCTCTCTTGAAATCCCTGAAATCCGAGCTGGAAAACCCTGAGGACAAGTACACGGACGAGCAACTTCAAACGATGAAGGAGACGTACGAAGCGATTGAGAGCAAACTGGCGACGGAAGGAGTGGAGAACGCGGCGACGCTGACGCCAAAGTGGTTTATCCCGTGGTACGAGTTGATACTTGGGGAAGTTTTCGGTGGTGGTGGCTTTGGGAGCGTGCGACGAGCCAAGTGGCTGGACTCCGACGTGGTGGTGAAAGAAGTGCTGCTGCCTGGCTCGGACAGAACTGCCAGTAGTGACAGCTTTTATGACAGTATGTTAGCACCGACTGTCCTGTCGCCGACAGATACTGAGACTGTTGCCAAGCGAGCAGAGGCTCAAGAAATGTTCCGTCGGGAAGCCAACATTTGGTTCGGGTTCAGCCATCCGCACGTTGTTCGGCTCTTCGGTGCCTGCCATATTGGGAGACCGTTCTTCGTCTGCGAGTACGCCACCCACGGCACACTGGACAGCTACTTACGACAACACCCCGACGAGCTGTGGGCCAAGTTGCACGAGGCTGCTCTGGGCGTGCAGTACCTTCACGCGCGTGAGGTGGTGCACGGCGACCTGAAAGGCAACAACGTCGTGGTCGGAAGTGACCTGAAGGCGAAGGTGACTGATTTCGGTCTGAGTTTGGCAGTAGATAGTGAACTTTCTGCTCCGATTTCAGGTGCGTGGCATTGGGTGGCCCCGGAGTGCTTGGCGGACAAGAAGGGAGAGCAAAAGCGAGTAAAGCCAACGTTCGAGTCCGATGTGTACTCTCTGGGTATGTGCATCGTGGAAGCGCTGCGAGTTGTCCAAGCGGTACAAGAAGGAAAACCCTCGTACGGTTGTCTACCGTGGGGAATGCTCAATCCATTCGTTGTGAAGCATCATGTTACAAGTGGTAAAATGCCATCTCGACCCTCGATCTGCACCGACAACCAGTGGCATCTGGTCACTCGGATGTGTGTCTCGGATCCGAAGCAGCGGCTCAGGATTTCGACTGCCGTTGACGAGTTGGACAGATTCGTGAAGACGTCGCCCGGCTCGAACACGACCAACCAAGTTGACCACGTGACCGATGCCATGACCACACGGACGCATCCGGTGAATATCGAATCTGTGGAATCGATGACGGCGGCAGCGCGCAAGCTGCTATCCCAATTGCAAGGCAACACCAACCAACATGATACCTCACCTATCGTGCTGTACGACTCCTTGTGGGATCGTATCGAACAGGTTGTCGAACAGATCAACGAGGGCGATAATGAAGCAGGATGCAGGAGCGCATTCTACTCTCTTGTTGTGAAAGCTAAAACGTCAACAGCAAGTCTGGAAACAAGGAGTGTAGATCTCGGTTCGTTGACGCGTGTAGTAATGGGGTGCTACTCGCTGAGTCGTCGTCTGGACAAGCTGTGCGATGCCTACTTTCTCAAGTACCCGACAGAGCTGGAGTTTCCGAAGCATGTGGGTCGCAAGCAAGTTCCGCTGGAATGAACCTCATTTCCTGGATTATTGTCGTGGGTTTTCATATAAATGTATTTCAAGCTATTTGCTTGCCACATACAGTATGTACATGTATGTACTGAAGATTTGTCGTAAGAACGCTCTTTGAGAACGCAACGACAATATCGGCCATCTCTGTGAACGGTGCTGCAGCCAAGCCACCGTCTCATCTGGGCAGCGACGTCGTACCTGGACAGGTACTCCACGTTGAGTACGTCGTTCTGGCGGCACGTGAGAGGCCCTGACGACGCGGCGGTCGATGCCTTCGACACCTTTCTGTATGGCCTGTGAGGGCCTGCGATAGCCTTCGTGGGACGCAACTGGAGTGCGAGTTTGTCATCTAAATCGCTGAGTATATGAGCAGTGAGGGGAGCTTTGGAGTAAGTGCTGTCTCTCTCAAGGCACATCGACAACTATTCCTCATTTCCCCAGACTGTCGTTGGCAACTTCAAGCAGAGTGATGGTCATGCGAGTGGCAATCTTCTGCAAGTCATGCATTCATTCATTCCTCCTAGCTGCCCTCCTTGCCATCATTTGGAGCAATGGCGACATGGCACTCGGACATTCGAGCGATCATGGACGAGCGCTTCGACGACCTTTATGGCGCTGCTTCCTCCGACGGAAGCGATTCTCCGGAATCTGACGATTCTGGTGGGAAATCCTCGAACGAAAGTTCTGATGATGTCACTACGGAGGATGAAGGTGGTGACAGCTCGCTGACACCAACCAGGGAGACAATGACCCACCGAGTGAAGGCGATGCCGCCACTCTTCAAGATATGCTCTGCCACCCCCGACTCGGACGATGACGCTGCCACTCATTTTCTCTGACCAAAGTGTTGCGGCCGTCGAGGAAGTGGAGGGGGAACCAGGGAACTTGCCTCCAGACTTCTCCTTGGTTGATTCAACATCTTCGACGGAGTTATTGATCCAGCATTTGGAGGTGAATGTGACCGCTAAGCACCGCCGAGCAGTCCATCAAGAACAGGAGCAGGAACCAGCAACAAAGCGGAACGACAGCAACAGTATGAGAAGCCCACTTCGCAAGGAGATAGCCGTAGTCAGCTATTCAGGCTGAGAGGTCCGAGTGTCTTGGTGCCGCGTGCGTGCATTACGCATGGGAGCGCAGCTTCGCATAAAGTAGTCGCCTCTAGTAATATATATCCTGTTTCAACTGCGACGCCGTCTCCTTCGTTCCAGGTTTGTCGGATCGAAGCGACGCCCGATCGGAAGATGCCGCGCCTGAACAAGCACGAGCTGGAGCGACGCAGGCAGCGACGACAGCAATGGCTCGAGAAGTTTCTGCCTCGTGTTCTCGCAGCTAAACGTCCGAACTCCGTGTACTTAAAGAACCCCGCCGTGCTGGCGTTGCTGCAGCATCTTTCGGACGGCGTGAACGAAGTGCTGATGGCGAGACCGCTGTCTCCATTGCCATGGCTTGCGGACTACCTGCGTCGTGCAGTACGTCAACGAAACCTGTTGAGTTCTACTTAGTTGCTGCTGTGTCTAACCTTCCTGCATGATAATGTCCATCCTCGTTGCAGTGCAAGTTGGCGTATGAGATCCAGAACACCGTCTCGGAGAGCTTGATCCTCGAGATGCACAGGAAGCGACGCGTGATTCAGAGTGCCCTTCGTGACACCAAGCAGGACGAAGTGGAGAGCAAACGATTGACTCGGAAGATCATCGCTCTGGAGCACGAGTTGAAGCTCGTGGGTCGAGAACGGCGGCTGAAGCGAGCAGATCACGTGTTTCTCGCCTGGGAGCAGCCGTCTTTGCAGTCCAACTGGAGCATCGACACCAGTAAAGTGCCTTTGCTATCCACGAGAGACGAAGCCTCGCCAGCGGAGATGACGGAACCAGCAACACCGACGGATGAACCGACCTCGAACCACGAGGAAACACCGAAGAAGCAAGAGAAGAGTGAATCCGAGTGGCTTTCTGACCAGCTTCGACGTGACCTACAAGCGCAGCGGGATCTGGATGCGTACTGTGACATGGTGATCGACGAAGTAGTTCGTGCGCTGGTAAATCTGCTTCTTGTTGCACCGGAGAAGCCTGCACTCTGGCTTGTCATGTATCTGCGTCATCCCATTGAGGGCTCGAAGACCGACCAGCCTGTTGTGCCTCAATCTCCTGTTGCTGCCAGGCGCAAGTCTTCCGTCGCGTTGAGTACAGCGTCTCCTGTGCTCTTCAAGACGAGTTTCGAGCTGACGCGAAAGCTGGACGAGATCAAGGAGGCCCAGCGACTCATGCACACCCGACTTGAGATACTGCAGCAAATGGCCACAGAACTCGAGCAGGAGTTGGCGACGCGCAACCGGTTCATTGTCAAGCTCTCCGAGTCGCGCGTGACGACGAGGACGCAGGCTATCATGGACGGCACGCCCGTGTTCCTCAACGCCCAGAAGCATTGGGTGCTGCCTGGTTTCCTATTGACTCCCAAGACGCTTTCCGTCGCTGAGCTGCAAGGTTTGCGTCGTGCCGAGTGCTTCCTCATGGAGAAGGATGAACTGCGCTGGAAGTTCTTGCTGCGTGCTCAACTGGAATACGACTCGACGACGTTGATCCAGAGCGTGTGGCGCGGTCGACGAGCGTATCACGCGTTCCAGACCCTCTTGAGGCGGCGTCGTCGCGCGACTACTTTGATCCAGCGCAACTACTTCCGCTACCTCTTCACTCGCGCCACCAATTTGCCTCATTGGTGTCGTCCTGGTCGAGAAGTGATCGTGGCGCCAAGTATCGCCCAGAAGTGCGCCATCTCCTTCCAGTTCTACCCCAAGAAAGACTTCCCTGCCGGAAACTATCGTCGCGAGCCGACAGGAACCAGCATCTCGGAGCTCATGGAGATGGCTCGACAGGACGAAACGTGCGCAGGTTTCACGACGGATGGCGCGTTCAAGCGGTTCCTGCCACGCATGCTCTCCCAGCTCAAGACGATGGTACCTCCTGCAAAAATGAACACGGACGGCGAGTCGGATGACAGTGAAAGCGACCAGGAGGGGAAGCTCACCGCAGAGGATGGACTCTATGTCAAGGTGTTCCCGAAGAAAGACGAGAAGGTCATCAGCTCTGCGATCGTCGTGGAAGTCCCCGATGATCGGTTCGGCCTGGTTCGAGTTGTTCTCGACGGCATTGCGCTCACCGAGTTGGTGTCCGTCTCGAAACTCACAGACCGCTGGAAGCGCATTCGAGTCAAACGCGTCCAGTCGAAGCAAAGGCGAAAGACACGTGCGATCGTGTTCGGCAAAGGAACGCCCAGCATCCTCACGGACGGCGGTGAGGACGATTCGCCCATCGTCGAGCCTGGAACTCCTGATACGACGTACGAGCGCATTGAGAGCGACGAAGAGGATGTCGAAGAGAGTATGGAGAAAGAGTGGCGACGGCAACGGCGCTTGTTGCGCAGACTCGAGCGAAAGAAGGAGCGGAGTGAGGACGGCGTGGACGAAAGTGACAACCCCGACTACATCTTCGAGGACCTGGTCACGGGCCGCATCATGCGTCGAGGCCACCCCACCAACACGCACGAAGACCCTGCCATCCGCGCTCACGTGATCGCTGCTCGGAAGAAAGAGTTCGAGGACGAGAAGCACCGCCAGTTTGAGGCCAAGAAACTCGCCTGTGCCGTGAAGATCCAATGCGCGTGGCGCTCCAAGCGAGCGCGAGAGCATTTCCGGCAGATGCTGATTCTTCGCGCCAAGGAGCGAGAGCGGGAGCGTCTTGTGGACCAGGTCGGCGCCGCCAATGCGCACAAGCGGCACTCAAAACCGAGCAAGAAGGCGAAAAAGGCAGGAGGACCATCCTTCTTCTCAAAGTGGCGTCAAAGCTGAACCCGTAGGGCAAAGTTACGTGCCATTTCCGCAACCCCGCGTCTGTGTGGCGCCTAGTTCGGTCACCATTGCCATGACGGTTGTTGTTAGCTGTCCTTCTCATGCTGTTGCTGTCGTTTCCGCTTTGTTGCCGGTTGCTGCTCCTGTTCTTGATGAACTGCTCGTCGTCGCTTGGCTGTCACAGTCTCCCCCAGGTCCAGGATCGACAAGGCTGTCGAGGATGTTGAATCAACCATGGAGATGTTTGGGGGCAAGTTCCCTGGCTCCTCCTCCACTTCCTCGACGGCCGCAACACTTTCATCAGAAGAAATGGCAGCGTCATCGTCCGAGTCGGGGGTGGCAGCGCATGTCTCGAAGAGTGGCGACATCGCCTTCACTTGACTGACCATTGTCTCCCTGGTTGGCGCCAGCGAGCTGTGACCACCTTCCTCCTGCGTAGTGACATCATCAGAACTTTCGTCCGAGGATTTTCCACCAGAATCGCCAGATTTAGGAGAATCGCTTCCGTCGGAAGCACCGCCATAAAGGTTGTCGAAGCACTCGTCGATGATCGCTCGAATGTTTGGGCGCCACGTCGCCATTGTTCCAAAGGATGGCAAGGAGAGCAGCTCGCGTCTGGCTAGGAGGAACGGATAATGACATGGAGAGAAGATTGCCACGCACAATGACTATCACTCTCGTTGAAGTTGCCTGCAGACAATCTGGAAGGAATGCTTCCAGACGGCAATTAAAAATTGTCTTTTGACTTCAGTTTACATCACACTTTTACCTAAAAAATAGGATTGCTGGATGTTTGCGAAACACAAGATATACAGGTCCATAGGCGACTGACTACTAGTACTTTCATGGGTAGCTGCGCTGCCGAGACCAATGCACGCGTTCGGAATTAACAGTGACACCTTTTTTTAGGGCGAAGCCCCCCTATAATCATATTGTGCCTTTCAACCCTTTTTTGGCTTGAAAAACTATCTTTTAATGAAGAGGGTTAGGTTTAACCCCTGCGCCCAAGCAACCCCCGCAGTTTTTGAGATTTTTGATATGTTGTACGATACAGCATGTTATAGACAGTGGACACTAGGTTTTACTATAGTCTCGATTAAGTACGAGTATGCTTTCTGCAAAACGCGACACTCGAGTTTTTTCCAAATCCTCTATCATGTTGTATGTACAGCATGAAATGTGCTCACATGCTGTATCCGCCAGCATGATATCTTTTTTGACAGATTATGAGCGTGGCTTTTTTATCGAGAGAACAGACAGGGACAGTAGAGATACTTTCCATGCGCAAGAAAAGAAACAATATATCGATTTATTTGATCATAAACATGCATGCAGTGTTATGTCGCAATCAGGCAGAGCCGCCACCACTAACACTCGTCACCATTTCCTAATCACTTCTTACTCGTTGGTGCTGCTGGCGTGATCCTGTGTCGTCTTCGTGTTGGCTTCCTTCCTGCTCCCCCTCATCCCTCTCCTCCTCCTCGTTTGCATCTTCGTCCGCGTCGCTCATCCCGTTTACGCTTCCCAGCAACCGACGCTCCTGCATCTCGTCGTTGAATGTCGCAACCGCAACGTGGCCTCGTCCGTTGTCCCACCTGTAGTGCCATATGGAAGCAGGTCATGGAATTGCCTGCGTAATGGGGGCCACACTTTGTTGCACAGGTACGTTCTGCAGGATGCCAGCACAATGGTGGTTAGCTAGACTATATAGAGTTAAATACGCAGCTATAAATGAGCACGTACCGAGCTTTGTCCGACTAGCTGAATGCCGCACAGAAGTACTTGGTTGCACGACGTTCGCCAACCCGTCGCTTCAGAATTGAGCACACTATACACTGGCGCTGACGACATTTCCGAACACCCTTCACGACCTGGTACTCTGGGCATTCTTGTGGCTCATGGTCCTTTGCCAAAGGAGGAAGCACTTCACCATGCTTTGTCTCCTGTGGTTCCGGCTACAAGTATAAACATCACTACCATCCGCAGTTAGTAATCTATTCAGCATGTCGAACATACAACATGTATCTGCACGTGTGGAGACCACCGCTTTCCACCGCATACAGCATGTAGAACATACAACATAAATGACTTACCCGGTCCTCGAAGTCTCGTTTGTGTAGTTCAAGCATCTCAGCATGCAGCTCCAGCAGAAATTCGGCATGCGATACAGGCCATTGCGTACTCCTCTTTTGAGCCTCTCTGAACACAATGTACGCGTCCGCAATGACCACGTCGACAAGACCCATGAATATGGACTTGTAGTACATGAATATGGACTTGTACTACTTCTTGCACCAAGTCTGCATCTGCCGCGAGTAACGCTGGAGGCGAAGGTGGTCGTGAATGTCGACTCCACCCATCCACCGGTGTAATCTCGTATCATAGATGGACAAGGAATCGTATCTCTTCTGCCTCCACGCTGGTGCCGCGCTGTTCAATAGCATAACAAAATATTAATTGCTAATTAGCCTCAGAAAACATGGAGTACGTACTGCATGATTTCATAGCTCGGCTTGATCATAGGCCCAAGAATTGCACAGGCTTTCTGTCCCACCAAACCAAACCTGTCATGAGCGGGCAATTGGCTGCCACAGCCATCTTTGTTATGCCATGCGGGGTCCGTTTGGGTCGGTTGCGATTCTTTTCCACAATTTCTTGTGGATAATCAATCCTGTCACCTATGATCGTTCGGATACTGTAGACGTTGCGATGTAGAAGTTGAAATCCCAGTTGAACCAAAGTATAAAATCGATCCGTCACTACGAGATGGTATATCTCGTCCCATGGTGTAGGAAGAACCGCTTCCAGGTTTTGAATCACCGCGGACGGTCCTGCGTTCGGATCAGCTGACAACGGGTTGTCTGGAACGTTTCCCAGCTCTTCCGTCTGCTGTGCCTTTTCGCAGTACACTTCAAGTCTACATGTCGTCATATACACCATTATCACATCATGTAACATACAACATGTTAGACTTAGCCAAAAGCCAAAAAATGCCGCGAACCGTAAGGTCTCGCCGACGCTTGGATAAGCACCTCATGCAGTTAGCCGTGTCGACACATCACGTCAGGAAAAGCTTGGTTCCCCACTTGTGTGGCTTGGCCTTGAGGTATTGCCGAGTCGGGTTGTTGCGGTTCCTCAAAGGCAAAATGCCCTCGTCAAAAGACAGCACCGGCGGTGTCTTGTGCCCGCGCGGAAACGATGTCTGCAGGACTTTGATGATGAACCTGGTCTTCCACGCTCGATCGGTCGTCGCTCGCGCGTCAGCATTGTCGGTGAAGTGCAGGTTGGACATGATGTGATCGAACCGGTGTCGAGGCAAGAACGCGTTGAACGTCTCGCGTGCTACAGCCCCCACCGACGTAGTCCCCCAATGATCGCGGAAACGGCGTCTGTGTGGGTTCAACATCCGCGCGATCAGAAGTCCTAGCATTTGCAAGACCTCGTGGGGCTTTATTTCGTCCTTCTTGGCCTCTCGAAGCATGAACCACTACTTCGTCTTCTTTTCCGGCGGTTTCTGGTTTTCGAACATGCGATCAACCCGGGCGGAGAGGTTCTGATCGAAATACCGGTTGGATTGTTTGGCAACTTCCGTCCAGCTCTCCTTTGGCATGAAGAAGAGAAACATCTTGAGCGGTGAATCTGCTAAGGCGAGGACTTCATCTGTAGGGCCGTACTCTCTAGAATACAGATCATGATATCTCTGGTCTGGCGGAAACTCCTCAGGTTCTACAAGTCGAAACATACAACACCATTTGGCTTAGTTCATGCTGTATCTTCCAGCATCTTTGAAAACAAGACTTACCAAAAATTCATCCACTCGAGCGCATGCCAGCCATGTTGGATTCGTCTCGCGCAAAATCAGCCAGCTCTTCCTTCTCCAACGTACGCCACGAACGGACAGGGCGTACGCCTTCGCCACCGAGCAGGTCACCCACGCTGTCGGTTTGGTTGGCTTCTGCACTTCATCTTGTCCCGAGGTAGTTGTTTCATTCCACTCGCTGTCTTCATCCACTCTCCGCGTCACTGTCGATTGATGTCCCACGTCTAGCCACTTGTGTCCGATCCAACTCCTCGTCATCGTCAAAGAAGCAGAGTTCAGTCTCCGTTTCGTCACAATCCGAATTCAGCAATTCGTATTCAGCACCGCCAGATTCGGCCACGACCAACTCGGCTGCTTCCGGCGCACCCACGGCGGGCACAGACCCACCACCAGCAACCGATTCCACGTCAGTCTGTACGTCCATAGCCGGCTCAGATGCGGAGTTCGATTCATTCACGTCGGGCATCTTGGTCAGCATAGTCTCTCACGGGATCCGGGAAGTGCTTGCAGCGGCTGTTGAGACGCATTCCTAGTATTCATAAGCACATAAGCTGTCAGCATTTATGATGTCATAGCAGCAACATGCTGGAGTCTGAACATGTTGTCCATGACATCATGTTGCGCCCATTTTGGGTGCCAGCACAACATGATGTATGTTATGCTATTTCAAGATGGTGTATCCACCAAATGACGGAACGTGCTGTACCTGGTGGCGTCTTCACAATTTGTAGCTCCCCGAATGGAGATGCTGGACGCCCCACGTCCTGTTCATTCCTAGAACATGCAACGGCAAGGTTAAAAACATGTTGTCACCTACAGCATGTAACATGACGTACCGTGGCAGTTGTGATGTTGATGGAGCTGTTGGATTGCTGGAGCCGTCACCGGAGCCCTCCACTACTGAAGATGCCAGGGTCTTCTTTCGCGACCGCTCCGATGACTTGACCTTGGATCTCTTCTTCTTCTCTTCTTTCAGCTTCTTCTTCGCCTCGGCAATCTCAGCAAGGTGTTTCCGCGCGTCCGCCTTGGCAGCACTTCCCTCTGCTTCTGCAGCAGCAGCTTCGCCACACCGTCGATCACCTGCAGCCTTTCTCACAGCTTTCTCCTGCTCTTTTGCCACCTGAGCAGCGCTGGTTTTGTGGTCTTATTTGTCTTTGTTGGTGGTTTCGGCGTCGTGGCCTTTGCCTTTCCATTTTTCTGCGGGGCTTTCTTCTTCTTAGACGGCTGGAACTCTTCGCATTCACATTCGTCGTCGTCGTCCTCCCCATCCTCTTCGTTGTCATCCACCGGAAGGAAACCATTGTCGTCCTCCTTTGCCTTCCGTTTCGTCACGAACTTCTTTCCCGATGCATCTGCAGTCTTGGCAGCAATGGAGCGTCTTTGCTGCGAAAGCAGGCGCTTGTTTGCCTCCAGGTAAGCTCTATCCTTCCCCATGGGCGGGCTTGCGTGGGGTCGCGCTGCCGGTCGCGTGACAGGAGCTGGAGACGGAGAATCGTCACCGAAATCGGCATCCCGCTCCCGATCTCCCGCCAGATACGCCTTGTGCTCTGCCAGGATTCTCTCCTTCTCGACGCCAGTCTGGCCTTCCAGCCGCTCAATAAATCACTGGCGCTCTCCACGAGCCTCGCGGGTCGGGACCGCCTTGCCAACCATTCTGCCCATCTTGCTCGCTTTTCGTGTTTGTGAGCGCCACGAATCAGCCTTTGGCGGATCTGGCAGCCACGAATTCGTGAAGGGAGGAGTGTCCCGTCGTCTCCCGTTTTGACCTAACCCTGTGCATTTGCAGGAATCTCATTTTTTGTTCAGGATTTGCTTTGACTTGATTTCACTATATGTATAGTGTTTTCCGAGCCAATCCCTATTGTGATATGTTGTACGTACAACATGATCCATGTTGTCAGATACAACATTTATGCGTGGGGGGGCCTAATGAAGGGTATTACGATGGCTCACTATGGAAATACACATTAGACGCTCTCGTCAAATCATGTTGGATGTCTCTCCGCAAGCCCTTGCAAGCTGCCACCAAACCCCGATTGGCAGGTTTGTTTTCGGCCATTCGGTACATTTCATCTAAGCACGCACATTCAGAAGTACCTCCCAAGGCAAGGTAACGTTAGCTGACACAACGAAATAATTTTCAAATCCTAAGATGAAAGTCTTACGGAGGGCTAAAAAACTACCTTCGAAAGTCCTGCGAAGGCTCGGCAAAAAGACAGAAGGCACAATAACTCGTATTTGCACTCGTATCTAGCGCATTTACTTCTACGAATCGGTAACCATTAGTTTTTGAAAAGGGTTAGGTTTGCGTTTAGAATCTCTAGCCTAGGGGCCAAAATTCACGCAAAAAACTGGGTTTACGAACAATTTGGTATAGGGACGAAAGGGAGACCGTCTGTTCAGACTTCATCGAAGAGACGCGGATGAAGACCGCCTGGTCGCTAAAAAGAGTGCAACTATTAGTCCCACACTAAGTGACCGTTCGTGCCCGGCGCCGCAGAACAGGCTTAAAACGGACTTTTTATTTGGCTTGTAGCAGGAGTAGGTGGGGTTAAAAAAAACTATTTGGGGGCAACATATCTTAATATGTAGCAAAAACTGCATGATTTTATTATCGGTTAAAAGGGTACATACGTAATTACGCGAGTCCAATACATTGCAACAAGGCTGCTGTTCGCATGCACGGAGCAAGCGGGGTTTTCGTGGTTTGGCTGCATTGGCAGCGCTCTCGCTTTGACCGATGGTCGGCGTTGTTGTGGTGGGAGACATCGGACTGAGGCGTTCGTGGTCATGGTTGCGGGAGTAGCGGCTCTAGTGCAGGTCTCGTGGTATCTCTGCAAAGGTGTACGGTTGAAGCGGCGGTGGTTTGGTTCGGCACGGTGATGGAGTTGCCGTAATGCTCATGTATTTGGCTGTATGTAGAGTACGCTGCTAATACCGCTGCTGCGGAATGAACTTGCTCGCGCAGCAGCCAAATGCACGCTAGTGTTGCTCTGATTTGGCTGCATTGGCAGCGCCCGGAAGGTTTGAGGCCGACCGCTTGCTGCGCATTCGCGCAGATGTTGGGTTCAACATGATGTGCGAAGCCCTCGCCAAGCGGGACGACGCAGCGGGTACAGATCGCAAGGCCACGCCAAGAGAGCTCTTCAAATAAGTCACTTCATGCGTATTGAGTTGTATAAAGACTGAGTGATAAAAAAGCGAGTTCCACTTGGTAGCTTGCTCAACCGCAGCTACTCCTACGATGTCTTCCTCAGATTCAGCGCTTGCAGCTGCGCGCAGGGGCCGCCTGCGGTATGCATATCTGTGGTGGAGCAGATCCCCTAGAATTTCTAGGGATCCAAACTCGCACGCACTGCGCCCAGACACCGACTAACGGAGGGGGTACTCCGATGGCCGTGTAGTTGCTGAGTGGTTCACCTTGTGTACCCGTCGGCGGGCTGGTACAGCTCTCTTGTTGGCACGAGATGCGCACTGGTGAGTCTTGGACGTCCTTGTGGGGACTTGAGAGGGGGTGGATCCGCGCGGGTATTCCTGCGCACGGGATCCGAGTAGGGTCGGCCTTGAGCTCTTGAGCAGACCTTGTGGATCCGTAATATAAATACGGGATCCGGAGTTGTCCTTGTGTTCCTTGTTCTTGTTCCCTTGCGGGGTTGTTCCTTGTTCCTTTCCGGGGCTTGCCGCTTCCAATAGCGGGATCTTGAGGGGGTTGAGAGACCGAAGGGCTCGCGCTGCCTGGCTAAGCTATCCAGGGGGCTGCCATGTGTGCAGGAAGATCGCAAAATTTCACTTGATCTACGTATGGGGCCATTAGAAATCCCCTATACTATAGCCAAGTGAGTCTTCTAGTGCAAATTCGGTTCTGATTTATGCTTTAGTCTATCCTATCCCAGTCCTTACCTTGGGCTCTCCTGAGCCTCCCATTCTCCCTATATCTTGATCTCACTATGGATCCCATACAGTCCCGACGATCCTCCCAGTTAAGTACGGATCCCTTTGGATCCGACCCTCACTCCTTACGGGACGGTCACCATGGACCGTCCCACACCGGATCCCGCGTGTCGCGTAGTCAGAGTCCTTCACTTCGAGAAATTCCCAGAAACTGCAATACCACATATCCGTGCCGGACATATTTCGGACCAGGACATAGTCCGGACCACTCGGCTCACCTACAAACTCAAATCAATAAGCAAAATGGGTCGCCCTTTTGAATTGCAAGTAACGCCATCAACATTGGGTTTGCGATGTGCGCAAACAGACGGAGGGAGGATTCAACTTTCGAATAATCCCCCGCTGGCCCAACAAAGATCAATTTCGCCTCCGCACCGACCCGCAGAACATCCCTCGATGGCCAAGGTCCCCATCGAGACGTGGGAGGCTGCTATCGCCGCTGTTGCTGTCGGCATGAGTGAGCGCATGGCTGCGAAGGCATTCGGCATCTCTCGTGGGCCTCCACGGCAGTGTGTCTATGTGCTTGTGCCGCTCGAAGCTCGTCGTGGCCCCCAAGTGGTCTACATTACTGAATGTGGTGACCAAGGCGTCGTCGAGATGATCAACTACCGCTCTCTGCGTGGGATGTGTGTGGGGGTTGAAGAGTTGCGTGTCATGCTCCGAGTAGCGGCTGAAACGGCGGGGACTCGCCCATTGACAGACGACTTCCCTAACGCCAAATTCATCCAGCGCTGGCTTTCCAAGCACCCTAGTTTGTCGTCTCGCACTGCCCAGCTTTTGGATGTTGACCGTGCTTCTGCTTCTCGAGAGGATGTTGTCCTGCATTCTTTCAACAATCTCAAGCGCATGATGGAGGACATGGACCTGCTGGACAAACCCAATCGCATTTGGAATTGCGATGAGACGGGAATTTGCCCTCAAGGAAGGGGACGAGAACGTGTGATCTGCCCAAAAGGACTTCGAGCCAATGTCCAGCGCTCTGCTGACCGTGAAAATGTCAGTAATATGGCGTGTGTGAATGCTGCGGGTGAGAGAATGCCGGTGCTTTACATTTTCATGGGTGCTAAACGAAAGCATCAGTGGATGGAAAGGCTGAGCCGTCGGCGCGCTGTGCAACGAGTGACAGCTCTAACATCAAGGGAAGCTGTTTCTCTATTGGTTCAAGTGGTTCGTGAGCTTGCTGCCACCTGAGAGACTCCAGCTACTTATTGTCGACGGCCACTTTGCTCACATCCAGATTGATATTGTGAAGTATGGAACGGAGGACGGCGTGCATCTGTTTGTATTGCCTGCTCACACCTCCCATTTTCTACAGCCTCTGGATGTGGCCGTGTTCGGGATGTTCAAGCGCGGCTACGAGGCAACACTCAAGTGCTGCCCATTTCAAAATGGCGGCAAGCTGCCAGTCAAAGATGATATCGCTGGAATTGCATCCTCCCCGCTGATTGAGGCCTGCTGCGCTCGAAACGCTAAGAAGGGGTTTGAAGATGCTGGCATCTACCCGCTGTCGGTGGATGTTATAATGATCAAGATCATCGGTAACAAACCAAGCATGCGTCGCGGGCGGTTGCCACATCTCTCCAACATATTTCGCCAAAAAGCACCCTCGTCCCATTTGCCGGAGGTGACCGAGCATCAAAAACGCGTTCTGTGAGAACTGGATCTGAATGTCGATACCCTCAACGTAGTGAACTTTCTTTCGAGCGCGCATGTGGTCCCGCAAGCACAGAAGCGGAAACGAGGAGAATGGGTTGACGAGAACTTCTCTGGAGGTCAGCTGCTCAGCTACGAGATGATGCTTGCTGCTGCTTCTGCAAAATCAGCAGCGAATGCTTAAAAGAAGGCGAACAAGGCGTCCGCTCCGCAGGAAAACGTGCCCGAGATGCGATGAACTTGCACGACAAAGTTGAAAACCAAACCGACAAAACGAAGAAAATGCTCGCGAAATGGGAGCGTGTTACCGTGAAGCGAGTGCGCAAGGCGGAACGCACGACAGCGCAGCACACGAAGGCTCAGGGAGTCACTGCCAAAGGCGCCCAACGACTGAATCAGCAGGAGGCGCGGGATCAAGCGACCAACGGCTGCACGCTCTGGGTAGTTGTGTAGCCAAACTAAATGAAAACCAATTCCTTTGCGGGGTTGGCTGAAATGTGTCCTGGGGTGTACCGACTACCACACAAACTCTAGTATAATCGATAAGTGGTCCGACATACATCCGACACGGATAGGCTCCACACGGCTTTACCTGACAAAAGGACACGGCAGTAAGTTTTAGTGCGCGTACCACGAATTAACATGACTTACGTTGTACATGCTTCTTGCCCTGCCCGCTCGAGCCCGCAGAGCTCTGTCTGAGGTCAGAATTTCCAAGGCGTGGGCATTTTCGATGGTTGACGAAGCTTCGTGATCCTCTGACTTGACGAGCACCCTGACTGAGCTTTGTTGCATGCTTTGTCACTGCAGCTGGTCTTCTCTTTGCGCGGTGATCTGGTGTGCTTTTTGATGCTCCAAGTCTGTCTCGTACACAAATATCTGCTGCACGTCAGACTCCGGCGAGACTAGCCGATAGCAGCAGAAATAACGATCAGTCATGGTACCAGATCAAATGGACCAACCGCTTAACAACGCAGAGCTCGGGGAAGCGACAGCACATAAGTACCTGCACGAGGACGTGCTACAGCACGTAGTGTGAATATCCTACTCGAGGAGGCATTGCATTAAGGCCAGCAGTAGATTCGGTTACAGTCCATAGGATAGTGTATTTGAGCCTGATATGCCCAATAATGAATGCTTTATTGAAAAACGTAAGTATTATTTTTACTTTGTTTAATTCCGACATTTGTTGCCCCATCGAATCACCTAGGTCCGTATGATATAGATAGGCAAGGGACTTGCGAAAGGGTTGAAACTCGTCCTAGATGGAGTGATCCTTTCATTTGGCCTACGTAGTTGGTTTACACGGGTTAAACATTCATCTTGAGCTATCGCCGCGTCTATGAAGCTATGGTTTTGAATATGTATGACCGCAATAAGAGCTCGTGTTGGCTAGCCCCAGAATACTCAGTGCTGTTTAGAGATGACCTGTTTGACAGTACTGGAGGTGTTTTCTCAGTATGAGAATGCTCTGTTGGAGCACGTCCAGCAGAAGATGACTGCGGCCGCGGCGTCTGTGACGCCTAGGCCTGCATCGGACGATGCTCCACGAGCTAAACCGCTCATGGTGAGCGTCAAGACCTTCGAGGGCAAGGAAGGTGAAAGCCTTTTGCTCTGGATCAGAGAGGTCGAAATGGCCATGGCGTCGCCATGCTCAAGATCGAGCAGCAGCGCGTGGCGCTTGCGATATCCAAGCTCGGTGGCCGAGCGCGAGAGTGGGCCCTGACGTGTGGCACGTCTGTGGACACTGCGTTCCCTTCTTGGGATCAGCTGAAGGCCCAGCTTTCGCGAGTGTTCTCGCCGCCTAACCAGGCGTATCGCGTGAGGTCACGCTTCCTGTCTACCCTTCAGGGTAAGAAGGAATTGTTGGACTTCGTCCAGGAGTTGAGAACTCTTCTCGCCGGCATGGCGGCGGATCCTCTTCCTGAAGTGGTCGCGGTGACCGTCTTCATGGAAGGCCTTCGCACTGGCGTGGCCAGGACGGAAGTCTTCCGTGTTCACCCGACCTCTTTTGAGGAAGCCGTGAACGTGGCGTTGAACGCCGAGTTCAACTTCAAGTCGGCGCGACTTGGTTGGACGGCTTCCCAAGCCAGCTCTTCCGGAGCTTCTGATGTGTCCGATGGCGCAGTGCCTATGGACCTCAGCTACGCTGAAGATAAGGAAGCCGAGCTTCAGGCTGCTGAGCAGCGTATCGGCATCCGTCGATGCTATGTGTGTGGCAGCACGCAACACCTGCGTCCGGGTTGCCCGCTGCGCAAGCAGCGCCAGGCTCCGTCGAGCCGAACCTCCGCTTCTGAGCAGAAGCCTGGCTCGGGGCGGGGAAACGCCAAGTCCCAGTAGGCGCGGGGCGCCCTGCTGGGGAAGAAGAACTGAGTTCTGTTGAGCCTCAGGGAGGAGGTCGGCAGGGCTTAGCCCCAAAGAGCACCGTGCTCTCTAACAACACGGGACGTGTATGCAAGCCGGGCTTGCTGGTCGTGGAAGCGACCGTGAAGGGCTTTGAGAAGCCATGGAAGATCCTTATCGACTCCGGAGCGTCGGGCAACTATGCTCGGCGCTCCACGATGGAAGGAAGTCAGCAGTACGCTGAGGCGCTGAAGGCGCGTTCGAGTGACATCGTCACCGTCCGTCTTGCGACGGGGACCCGTGTCACGGTGCCCAAGGTTCCTGTGAACCTGGGCGTGAAGTTTCTGGACTTCGATAGCGTTGAACGCTGTTTGGTCATCGACTTGGATTCGAGGTATGACCTCATCCTCGGCATGGCATGGCTGGAGTGCCATGAACCATGGATCGACTGGCGGTCGAAGACCTTAGGCGCTACGCGCTTGCCTCCTAGGGGAGCATTGGCGAGTCATGAACCCACCTCTGCTAGGAAGCAAAAGCGCTATTGGCGCGGGCATTGGACCGAGTCGGTCAATGTGCTGGACATTGGAGTGTCCGAGTTAATGGACACTGGCGTCGAGACGCGAGTCCCGAGCACTGCTCGTGGGCTGGACGTGGAGTGGCACGTAACCCACTGAGTGAGACTCCGAGTTACTGTGAGTCATCACTGCCTGCCGGTCATGGCGGGGTCGACACTGAGTCGAGGCATCTTGGGCTTGGCCCTAGTGATGCGCGTGGAGCGGCACGTAACCCGCTGAGCGGTGCTCGTCATGAGAGCGGTGCATCGCTGCATGCCAGTGATGGCGTGGTCGGCTGTGAGCCGAGGCATCAAGGGGAGGACCCTGACGATGCGGGTGGAGTGGCACCTAACCCACTGGGCGAGGGCTGTGAGCGTTGCGGCTCCACGCCGGCTCAATCAGAGCAGCAAGGGGTGGCGACACCTGACGAGACTTTCAGTCTGAACACGCTGGCCTCTCCGAGGCGTACAGCTTCCGCGAGGAGGCGGCAGCGACGCCAGATGGCGACTCCGAGACGCAAGGCGTCGGTCCTGGTACAGGACGTGTCCGTCGTGGACGATGATAGCGAGCAGCTATACACACTCGTTGATGGAGTTACTGGTGAAGCCGAGGGCAACGTCAGCCTCGAGGCTATTCCGACGGTGGCTGCTCTGCTAGAGCTGGACGAGATGTCCATTCCCGACTTTGGGGATGCCTTAAAGGCTGGCGCGCTCGCCGAAGTGGTCATGATACGACCGGAGGAGGAGTTGAACTCCTCGTCGCTTATGGATGAAGCTGTCCTTGAGGACACGAAGGAGGCACTCAGTGCGCGAAGTGGATCTTCGATCCTGAAGGACCCATCGGATCCGTTCTATCCTTTGGTTAAGGAGTTCCAGGATGTGGTCTCGAATGACCCGCCCACTGGCTTACCTCCGGATCGAGGTGTCCGTCATGAGATTGAATTGGTTCCCGGAACCAAATACTGCGTAACGAGGCAGTGGCCCTTACCGAAGGAGAGTGCGACGTCATTGACGCGTTCTTCAGTGCCAAGCACGCGGCGGGCATGGTGCGTGAGAGCAAGTCTCCGCACTCGACGCTTACGTTCTGTGTCAGAAAGCCTAATGGCAAGTGGCGCATCGTTCATGCTTTCAATAAGCTCAACGCTGCCACCATTCCGGCACAGACGCCGATTCCTAGGAAAGATGTTCTGCAGAACAATATGGTTGGCTGCACGATGTACAGTGCGCTCGACTTGGTCGATGGTTATTACCAGTTGCTCATGCGAGCGAGTGACATTCCGCTGACAGCGGTTAGCACTCCGAGCGGTATGCTCTGGGAGTGGCTAGTCATACCCCAAGGGCTGTCGAACGCGCCTGCGACGTTCAATCGTCTGGTGACGCAGCTCTTCAGGCCCCTGCGGGCGTTTGCTCAAACGTACTTCGACGACATCTTCGTCCACAGTCGTGCGGAGCACGGTCGGTCTGACGTGGAGAACCACATTGACCACTTGCGAGCAGTGCTCGAGTGCATGCGCACCAACAAGCTGTACGCTAACGCATCAAAATGCATCTTCGGCGCTGAAGAAATTCCTTTCTTAGGATGCTTCGTAGGGAAGCGCGGCCTTCGAGCAGATTCTGCTAAGGTTAAGGCCATCGTTGACTGGCCGGTTCCCAAGAACCAAAAGGACTTACGCAAGTGGCTTGGCCTCGCCAACTACTTGCACAAGTACAGCGCGAACTACGCTGAGATGGCTCGGCCATTGTCCAATCTCCTTAAGAAGGATGAGGACTGGTGTTGGAACACCGAGCATCAAGGTGCCTTCGAGGCAGTCAAGGAAAGTCTCCTTCATGCACCGATCCTGGCATTGCCAGACCCTGAACGTCCATTCAGTGTCGTCAGTGACGCATCGGACTTTGCCATCGGCTGCGCACTGCTGCAAGCAGACGCCGAAGGGCGTGAACGCGTGATTGCGTTTGAGTCTCGCCAGCTCAAGGCTGCAGAGAAGAACTATCCAGTTCATGACAAAGAGCTACTTGCGATGAAGTATGCTCTCGTCAAGTTCAGGGTTCACCTGCTGGGCTCTAAGCCGTTTGTGATCTTCACTGATCATGCGTCACTACGCACTGCGACCCAGTCGCCTCACCTCTCGCAAAGGATGGCCCGTTGGCTGTCCTTCTTCGCGGAGTACAACTTCGAGGTGAAGTACAAGCCTGGCAGGCAGAATGGTCTTGCAGACGCGTTGTCACGGCGACCGGACTATGAGCTTGCTCATGTCACGATGGTGACCTCGTCGGTGACGGACTTGATACGCGCTGCGTATGCGCGAGACGACATGTGTGTCGCCCTGCTGCGTGCTCTTGGGAGCAAGGAGTTTGAAAACTCGGACAAGACATTGTCGGCGCGCTTGCACGCGAGCCTGCACCGTTACTCCGTCGCTGACGGTCTGCTGTACTACAGCACGAGTGCGCAGGACACTCCTCGAGTCGTGGTCCCTCATGATGAGGATTTGAAGTATCGTATCCTCTACGAGGCGCATGATACACCGCTTGGCGGCCACCTCGGTCGCGAGAAGACCTACAGCTCTGTGAGCCGGACCTATTGGTGGCCCAAGCTGTACAAGTGGACGAGCACGTACGTGCGCACGTGTGAGATGTGTCAGAGGGTGAAGCCCTCACCGCATGCGGCCGCGCCGCTGGCAAGCTTGCCTGTACCCTCTGGGTGTTGGGAGTCCATGAGTTTGGACTTTGTGTTTGGCCTTCCAAAGGACTCGGAAGGTAACACGGGCATCGTGGTCTTCGTTGACCGTCTGAGCAAGATGGCTCATCTAGCGGCTGTGCCGGACACCGTGGACGGTGAAGGGACAGCGAAGCTGTTTCTCGATCGGGTCTTCCGCCAACACGGGCTGCCCGCATCGATTGTCTCTGATCGAGACCCCCGCTTCACTGGGAAGTTTTGGGACGCTGTCTTTAAGGTGCTTGGCACCAAGTTGGACATGTCCACAGCGGACCATCCGCAGACCGACGGTCAGACTGAGCGCGTGAATCGCGTTGTCGAAGACATTCTCCGTAGCATTTGCGCTGAAACGCCGAAGCGTTGGAGCGCTATGCTTCCACTCGCCGAGTTTGCGTTGAACAACGCTGTGCATGCCTCCACGGGCTACACTCCGTTCTACGTGAACGGCCTCACTCACCCGCGCGTCCCGCTGACGCTGCCACTCCGTGGTCCTGGGCTTGGTGGGGGAGAGATAGCCGATCGGCTTGCTGATGTCAGCCCACTCACTGTTCGTAAACAGGTTGACGAGTTCCTGTCAACGCGTCTAAGTGTCCTTCGACACGTGCGTGACACTATGGCTGAAAGCCAAGACAAGCAAAGGAACAAGCGGATGACAAAGGCAGAGGCAATGTTGAAAGTTATGAGGTCGGGGACCTAGTGTTGTTTAACGCTAAAAACCTACCTACACATGCAGTGTCTGCGGTCTTCAAGACCAAGTTGCGCCCGCGCTTCGTTGGACCGTTCACGGTCGTGGCCAAGAAGGGCCTAGCGTATACGCTCAATCTTCCGAAGAAGATGCGCACACACCCCGTGTTTTACGTGGGCTTGCTCAAGCCGTACCGGGACCCGGCGCATGTGGGTTCTCAGGAGCTGGCGCCCAGCGTGGCGGAGCCACAGCGCCCTGCTGAAGTCGCAGCAACAGGTCGACCTGACCTTCCAGCCGCGCGAAACCTTGCTCAAGGCGCGCCAGGCGTTGAGTCGCCGACTCAGCAGCCTCACACCACTGGAGATGTTCCTGGAGATCGCGGATCTCATTCACGGTGGTGTCAGACTCCCTCTCGGCTTGATCAAGCCTCCGCCCGTGGCGCTCCAGGGTCTGACGCACGTCGCTCAGCGATCTCTCCAAGCTCTCCAACTCCTCAGGACGGACAGGTTCCTCACCGTGCGAGGACACGGGCGCCGCCGGCGCTGCTCGACGAGCAGGGGAACCGCCACTTTCATGTGGAGCGTATTCTAAAGCGTCGTCGACGCGGCGCTCATAACCAATATTTGGTAAAGTGGCGTGGGTACCCGCACTCAGAAAACTCGTGGGAGTTTGAGGTACCCCTCCGGCAAGACTGCCCTGACGTCGTGGACGCTTTTGATCGCCGCGATCGAAGACGCTCTGCGAGCCCGCGACCGCGAAGTCGGTCGCCTCACGCTTCCCGCCGCTAGGCAGGGTAGCTGAGGGATCATACGCTGACCTCAAGCGTTGATCCCGGGCTGCTGCAGCCGTCGACTCACCTTGGTGAGTTCCTGCAGCGCTCTTAACAGCAGATGAGCCGAGTCCGAGGGACTGTAGCGACTTGGAGGCGGCCGCCTGACGTTTCGTCTTCAGCTTCGCAAAATCGAAGCGAAGCCGGCGCTCTAAGCGCACATCAGCTTCGTCGAAGCTAGATCGGAGAGCCTCCAGCGAAGAGAGACGACGGGTTCGATGAACCCAGTTCGTGAATTGGGCGTCGTCGTCGTGGAGGAGCTCTCCCGGACCGAGCACCACCGGAATAGTCCGCTTCGCGGGGACCGAAGCCCCACGGGCTTGATCGGACAGGCGAGTCCCATACTCCTGCGGAGTGGTTTGCTGCGGCGTCAGAAGCCTCTCTCGGAGAGCAGTACGAGTAGCGACCTGGTCGCTGGTACTGGCCGCCGGCCCGATTCGCCAATCCTGCAATGGCCCCGAGCCAAACTGCTTCAAGCGCTCCACCGGGTTGAGCGGCACGAAGCTATACTCTCGTCGAGAGCTCACTAGCGGTCGCGCCTCGGGTCGTTGCGAACGAACGAGCATTTGCCCCTCGAGCTGACGCTCTTGAGCCTCGTCGAGGTCGTTAGAGATCTCGTCCGTCTCCAAACCAGACGAAGCACGAAGTGCTGTGGTCTCGCGATCCACGAAAGGGTTGGGAACCCGGCGTTGCTGCTCCGGCGAGCGTGGACGCGCAGGTGGCGGGGAGTCCTCTCGCTGAGGCATCGGCGTGTCGGAGTTGTAGTCCAGCCCCTCGTCCTCCTCCCCCTCCTCGAGGCCCTCAAAGAGGTCATCTGCCGCACGGCGGACCATGTTCGCGCTGCTGGGGCTCTCGGAGCTAGGAGCACGACGGCGCTGCTGCAGGGCGTGATATTCTCTCACCGAGAGCGTTGACGCGGGGCGCGGCGAGACCTTACGGTCGGACGTTGTGGAACTAGGTGCCGGGGACGCGGGCGCGCTCTTGTTGTCGAATGACCAAGACGCCTGCGGACTCCGAGCTATGTGCTCGTTGAACTTGGAAAGTTCTGGAGCGGGCTCTTGCGAGGGCAAGCGACTTGGCCGTTGCCGTAGAGATTTCTCAGTCGAGACGATGACGAGTGCGGACACGAGGTGTCCACAGTCTGGTGGGGGGAGGGTGTAACGGGGTTACATCGAATAGTGTGATGCACACAAGCTAGGTGCCACACATAAGTTGAGTTCCACACATATGTTACGTGGGTCACCCCAGATAGGAGTGGGTGGCTCACAGCCAATGGATATGCATTAGACTAGGCTCTACTATGATAGATAGTGAGTCATATACATACAAACAACAGGCGGCTCTGCCGCGATAAACAACAATACATTCAGTTCACATTTGAAGCCTAAGAGTTCACTAGCCTTGTTTAAGGTACTTCTGTCTCTTGGAGTCCGTAAGTAGTTATCTTACGGTACTCGGTACGCTCTTGTATAGAGCGTAAGGTTATCAATAGTACTAGAGACTCTCTGAGTCTGTGTCTTCCTCTACGCTAAAGCAATTGCAGCCCCGCTGCATGCTCCCACAAACAAATATATATCATCAGGGATAAATTATAATTCTTCCTTGAACTTTCCACGAGATTATCAATATATGTGGGTGACGCTACCCGACTCAGCAATATTCACGGGCCTACTGAGCGTTCATATTAACATCCGCCTTTACTTTCCCCCTCGGAGCGAGTTGGTATTCGCTGTCTGATCGTTTCTAGCCCCCTCCCCAACTGTCACGGTGCGTTTGTTGCTCAATAACATTGACATCAGGCAACTGTGCAGAGGCTTCGTGGAGATGCTGCCCTCCGTGAAGACCTCTGGTTAAGTGTCGTGGCTGCGGCATCCCGTACGCGAGGAGGTCAACGTTGAAGAAACGGAGGCTGCGGAGTGCGTCTGCGTCTTTTCTCTGCCCACGCTCAACATAAGAAAACATTGTTAATGCCCTGTGAAATCTCAAAGGTTTGGATTAACAAGTTGTTATTGAAGTATGTAAGACAGCAATTGCTGAGAGTAGAACGTACCAGTTGCGAAGTGCTGGCTTCGCATGAAGCACATTCGGATGGCGCACGTAGTTGGTTGGTTTGGGGTGAGCGTGGAAATGAATTGTGCAAATCCAGAGACTGTCGTGAATGTGCGCTCGTGGGCGTCGAGATGGGCGCGAAGTCGCTGTAGCTGTGCCATGGTCGGTGAATGTGCTAATGGTGACTGTTAAGGGCTTCGAGGGGGTCGTTGGGATCATTTGAACAAAGTATTTTACTCCCTGGATGATTTGAAGGTTGTTTTGTATGTTGTGAGAAAAATATCAGTTTGACTTCGATTGTCGCACAATTGTTCTTCGATGTCGAGATAGGAGATAAAGCGACGAGGCGCGCTAAACGTTTCTGACACGATCCTGCAATTGGCCTTCAACGTCAAGCACGCGTCTCATTCATTATTAAGTTTTATTCGTTGAAGTTCCTGCTGTGGCGGAATTCGCGACGGGAGTGAGCGCGATGGTCTATGCGTATGTTGGCGTTGTTCGTCGTGGTTTCGTCCTCGACAGCGGCAGTCATGGGGGCTACCAGGCTGCGGCGAGAGAGACGTTCACCTGAACGCTGCTGCTTGAGCTTGATATGATGCTCCTGCGACTGATTAAAGATGGTTAGGAGGCAAATCGTATCAGCACGCAGACAAATCCACCTACCGTTCATCTCCTGCGTCGATTCTGCGCTCGGCGATTCCTCTCCAACCGCTGCAGTTCAACTCGATCCTGAGCGACTTGAATATTTCGTTGCCGCCGTAGTTGCTCAGCGACTACCCAATCATTGCGATGTAAGTAGCAGATGGGCACCCTGCTATTTGCCCACTGCACTTCGGCGTCGTCCTCGTCAAAATCATACTGCACGACAATTACGTACTCATAGAGGCGATGAATATCGTGGTCTTCTTCTTGTATAGCATCGTTTTCTGCAAATTCATCATCTTATGGGATCACGGTGGGGGGGGGCTGTGGGCTCTGGGTGGCTACTCGCGCCTCCTGCCGTTCTTCGACATTGTGATCCGGTTGTGGCTCCTGAACATCTTCCTCCACAAACGTCTGCCTGTTCTGAGTAACCATGGGAACTTCAACGCCGGTACGTGAGGTTGCAGGATCTTGATCTAGCACGCAGTTTTGAAGCTCAGGTAACTGACTAACAACGTCAGCCCGGTTGATGTGTCCTGGTGGTCCTGTGAGAAAAGCCTGACGCACTGCCGTAGAGAAGGATCGTCAACTGCTTGGCGCATGAGCGCCACACGTAACGCGTCCATTGCATCTCCTTCCATAGTGACGCCTCGTGGCCACATTTTAATGCATAGCCGGCGGAATTTGCGGCGCGATAGCATCTTTGCCTACGCAAGGTGTGAGAAGAAATGATTCGGTCTCGACCGGGAACGTGGGGTGCTTCAATACGGGAAAGGGGCCAAATAATACGTATCATATTCTTTCGGAATCCACACTCGTCAGTTCGGCTTTAGCAGGCCGATAAGAAGCGACCTCTCCATTTAAAACATCGGTGCGGTCTTAGGCCACCAGTTTAGGCGCTTCTTTCGACCACCAGCATAGGTGCGGCTTTCGTCCATCAGACACAGGTGCGACTTTCGTCCATCAGACACAGGTGCGACTTTCGTCCACCAAACACAGGTGTGGTTTTGCACAACAACTTAATGAGTGGATAGGATTGATAATTGGTTCAGCGACATCCAGAGATTGCCAGCGAGATAGAGGTTGAAACGTGTCATGAAGAGAAACAGTCGGTCAATTTATACTACTTCGTTGTATTCGATACATCGATACTACGACGGAAGGAGCAAAATAACAATAACAGGATGAAAGGCTCACCGCTGACATGGGCTGATAAGACGACAACGACGATGCTGCGGATAGATAAGAGCCCGGTGGACGTTAAACCGCGCCCATACTATTCTTACGTCCCATGTGGCAAAACACTGACACAAGTTTGCTCTCAATTTCATCGTGATTAGACTGGTATCGTTACATCACGGGTCGGAAACGAGTTTTCATAACTTTGTAGGTATTTCACGATTTATTCTCAGGTCTCTGGTTTCGGCGCTGCTATGCTGTGTGCGGTGTCTAATGCCTTTCAACGTAATTTCTCGGTTGCGCTTGCGTATGTGATTGTGTATCTTCATTGTAGATTCGCCCGAGTGTTTCTGCTGCAAGTGTTTTGAGTCTTCGGTCTTCGGTGAGCACTTCTGCGGACGGTCCAAAGTATTCATAGTCATGTTGAGAAGGCTTTCGACCGATCCAACGAAGGCCGTTTCGCGTACGAATGCGTGATAGCGCAACGTAGAGCGCATGCTTCTCGACTTTTGTGAAGTGGGGCGGTCTCAAGTCGGAGATTACTATCTCATCACGAGTATCGCCCTGTATCCCGTGGACTGTAGTGCCAAAAGCTGGTACCACAGGAAATCCCTTGATCGATATGCTGCGTTATTTGAGTTTAAACGTTGTTCGTATTTGGCATAATGGAGTCACTGATGAAGGTCATGTAATCGGGAGGCCAGGAAACGGATAAGCGGACGTGAAACTCTTGATCCACACGTACATGTTGATTGGTTGTTGGGATGCCAGCTACACGCCATCTGGCTGACGTTCGAAAGTTGTTTTTTCACTCCAATCGATGTGAAAGAGTTCGCCGTGTGCGCCGTTTGCAACTCCTCTACTTATGCACTGATTTGCCTTTATGCGTACAGGCATTCCTTGTTGTTGTTACCAGACACCCTGTTCGCTCTTTGCGTTTGGTTGATAATTGCAGCAAACGTAGTATCACGTACCAACAAAGGCAGTAAAGAACACTGGAATGTTGCCTGTTTGCGTGTCGGACAGGTTCCGAATCTTGGACAAGTCTGCTGGCGTTGCTGTTCTTGATAACTCTGCAGGAATTGCGAGCACACGGCGGGAGGAAGGCAGCGTTTTAGCTGCTACTTGGGTCGTTGTTTTGTTTACATACGACCGAGTGGCGTTGTCCGACGACACTACTTGAACAAAGTAGTTGTGCTCGCATCGTCTACCAAGTGGCGACGGACAAGTCTCGATAAACTGCTTGAGTGCGTCGTCCCACTGCCCGAGTCTTGCATGTGCAAGCCATTCTCCCCACTGCGGATCCGCTTTAAACCTCATGTTTTGCGTTAAATACACGATGTTCCGAATGTTCTGATACACGCGCCGGCCTCGTTGTTGTGGTTGTGTGAGCGGTCTGCGTCCATTCGTAGATGTGTATACCGGTAGTCGTTGCACCGCTTTTAATTGGCAGGGGTCAAACATCAGGGCAGCAACGAGTCCCCCGAATGGCTTCGGGCATTCGTTAAGATTGCACAGCGCTTCTTCCCATAGCCCAAAGAACTTCAGGTCGATCATGGATAGTTCGTCGGCAATTATGCAGAGTACGGGGTCCCATTGTTGTAGCTGTTCTAGGCTGGGATGCTGCAGATGGCTTGACAAGTGATTTTGGTTGATCCCAAGATCGACAAAGTTATGCATGGTCGTACCCTTCAGACCTGCAGCTGCTATCCCTGTCGAAGCTGTCACTAGCACATAGTTGGGTCGATCCCAAGCCGTAGCGAGCGCGCAAACAGCATCGACAATTCGTGATTTGCCAGTGCATCCAGGGTCAGTTACAATAACTGGTGACCCATCAATGCCGCGCGCGACAAATTGCTGCGGAAGTGGTTGTTCCGCAATTCTGTACAGCAACGGAACGCATATACAAACAAAAGCAGCATTCTGCTCGTGGTTGAGTCGGAAGAAACTTGATACTTGCGAAATTGTAGCGAGTGGTGGGATCTCCGTAACATCTTCCGGGCTCTTGTACTGCAAACATTGAGTTGCTGCATCTAGTTTCTCCACAACTACTGCTGTAGTAAGTTCTGCAAGGTTGGACAACGTTTCTTGGTTGGCTGGAGATGGATCAGTAGCGTGCGCGTTAACAACTCTTTGGACATCTTTTTGTGTTACATGTGCGTGGTGAACAGTTAACGTTGTCGTCATGTCCTCCGGCAGCGATTTTTCATCAATCGAGAGGTGGGCTAAAAAATGAAGGTTGCATGTCGCTTCAACGTCTTGAAATTGCTCAGCTTCTTCTACGGTTGACTCGTATGTATCATTGCTTGCTTCGTATATCTCGGATGGTACGGCAATAACACTTCGGTCGAACGATCTTGTGCCACTTCTGCCTGCGTGCGCAACATCCATGATATCGTTGTCTTCGTAGTCGCTGTCGTCGCTTCTATCGTCATGATGCGCCCGGAAATTGTTGGCTTCGTCCAAACCTAGGTAGTATTGCTGGTGGATTCTAGAGCTCGATGTGTTTTCGCGTTTTGGTTCCATCGTTCGTATTGCATTTTTGCCGATCTTTGTGTATCGAGTAATTAGCATGGGTCTCTAAACGGGTAGTAGAGTAACAACGCGGCGCGATAGTAAACTTCTTTCTGGTCATTGAAGTCGTCATCATGCAAATTGCGAACGTCAGGTAAGCGATGACCGATGATGTCAGGAAGTGTGGATACTGCACTTTGACATAACCGTCGTGTCTGGCACAAGATTGAACTCTCTCGTTGCCACCATGTTCACGAGCTGCATATGAGACGGCTTTTGGTTTGCCCGGCCTGAACCACGCACAAAAGTCATACCAACACAAATTCTCCATCGACTCCGGTCGTGACACGTACTTGCTGATCGACGTGTCGGTAAATAACTCGTCTTCTCGGTTGACAGTGCTGGCCTCACCATCTTCGTTATTCATCATGTTCAGTCCTTCAATCAGTACGAGCCGAACAAACTTGCAACTAAATATCGCAGCATCACCTTCCATGAGAATTGTTGTAGCCAGACGCCCGCCGACTTCAATAACTCCTGAGGACGAGAATGCCAGCGCCATCAACCGTGACACACCGTTTCTGAAAGCAGATTGATTGCTATTTGAGCAGCTGCAGCGTCTCGCTCTCGCTGTAATCGGCGACGAAAAGCAAGGTTGACAATGGACGCACTGTCGAGAACAGATTGCCGCTTCGAAGCGTATTGAACTGCATATCGGATTGCTTGCAGCCTGTCGCCTGACCATAGTACCCTAGCGTCCATGTTGAAGTGCATGATCCGTCTCCAAAGCGGGATATATGTATTCAACCATTGGTTACCGAGACTCAGCCTGTAAGTCATTTCGTTTGTCGCCGTGAGAGCCGTTGCTGGTATGAGGCCTCGGTAGAAGCGATAACGACACTTCGATCGCGACTGCCCTTTCACACATGACTGCGTAGGCTCGTAAGCATGAACTTGGTCTTTCTGCAATAAGCGAGATAGCTGAACGTAGGCCGTTTTAGCGTCGTCTGACAATCCGCCAAATCGTGTTCGCAATGCCTGTATCGCCGCCTCTGTACTTACCGCGCGATGTTCGTCGCTGAGAACTGCCCATTTAGCATCCAAAACACTCGAGTCAACCTGCGATTCTGTGAAAGTAGTTGAGCACACTGTGCAGACAGCGACATCTGGTGGAGGTGTCCCATGCTTTAGTCGATACATGATTTTTTTGGGAATGGCAGGAGGCTTGAGCTCACCGGAGCACTCTTGGTTTGGGCACTTGATTGTCGTCAAGTCACTGAATACAGGGAGCTCTGCAGCAAAGATCGACGCGCAGTAAGCCTCGTATCGCGAACGCAGATCGGGGCTGCAGAGCAGGTGTTCCCAGTCTCTTTTCGTCTTTGGTAACCCAGCTATCGAAACAACGCCGTGGTGATGAACGCGAAGACGGCCTTGTTGCTCCAACGCGAAAAACAGTGCTTCTACAAATCCGAACATGCCTGGTTCCGATTTCGGTTTGTTTGCCATCATATCCCACCCAAACATCACTTCAATCAACAAGCGACAGCACTTGCGATAATAGTGCGCCTGCACGACGGTATTGCCCATAACCAGCTTGGACATATTAGCTGGACTCGGCATCTGTACTGACGTGCAAGCAGCCAAATTGCTTGGCGGCCCTCCTGGTAAATCGTGACCTGTTCAAAGGCGACTGCTATGGACGAGTCAGGGTTTGGAGTAAATGTCCAAAACAGCGATGGCTCACCATACATGGTGACCATTGCATCAAACTTTCTCTGGAAGACATCACGTTCTTCATTGCTACCCCACATATTGGCTGTTGCGGCGTCCATTGCTTTGACCACACTAGTGGCATCGGTTGTCTGACGGTCGAAGGCAGCTGGCGTCCGACCACATTTCACAGCGCGTCTCTTAGTTGCTCGGGCTTCCATCGCGGCACGAAGCTGATCAGGAGTAACTTGAAGCGATTTTGTAGCGATGCTTGAGTCGTGTCGAACACGGACAAACACTTCGCTTTTTACTCGTACCGTACCGAGGAAGTCAAACATTTGGAGTTTGAACAATGAGTCTTATGCAAAACGATTTGTTGACAGGTTGAGGTAGTGAAGCACAATATCTCGCTTCGAGTACCGATGCGTCCGACTAGCAGCAAAACCGCCAACGCCAAACGTGAGAAGATGAGGGAATAATCGCTCCATATAAAATTCATCGTCATGCTGTAGAAAAGTAGTAGAGCGGCGTGCAACGAAAGTGTCGGACTTCCTTGTAATGTGCTCATACGCTCATGATAAGCGTTCTTGTTCTCCAGGATCAACGGTTATCTCGATCAGAACCGTCTCAGACTCAAGCATCGTAGTTTCTTGGTCTGCAGAGCATGCAGGTGCTGGATGCCCTGCTACACCGTCTTGACGAGCTCGCGCATGGTTTACCAACTCGATTACTTCCTCTGAGTCTTCAGGATGGATGCTGTGAACTCGACATGCATCTCCGTGACCGTCGAACTGGGTAGTTTTCTTCAACAGTAGCGTACAGTGGGTTGATATCTTGTAGTAGTGCATGCATACGAAGCACTCGCTGCCCGCTGCACTCATGTCGTTTGCTAATGCAACCTGTTGCTGCGGCGTCATGGGGCCGGCCAATACGATCTGGAAATTTTCTTGCTTTAAGACGTTTGGCACGCAGCTTGCAATTGTTGCATGCCTATTATCCCAACATAATAGATGGCTTTGGAGCATGTTCCCGGGACCACCATAGATCACCTTCACCAAACCGCGCGTTTGAGCTAATCCAACCGTCTGGCGCTCAAGCGATGTCGCTTCGTCGATTTCTCGGTATGTACTAGCGACAAAACAGTCAGCAATAGCGTACTTCGGTGGAGCAACGTTGCGGCAGCAACCTGGGTTGTTCACTAGCCGGGTATTAAGGTCTCGAAGACTTGAAAGAGCGTCTACTGAAATCCACACTTTCACGTTTTCCCTTGACGACTCGATGGCCCTTGCCGAAAGCAGCGTTCCTTGCAAACGGCTGTCGAAAGCCGAGCAGTCGTAGTAGTGTTCAATAGCTCGTGTTGTCCATAATTTTCGTGAGAGTGCAACTCGCATCGCCAGCAGTGGGAGGTCATCGATCGACAAACATACGGCGATACCCACACGTCGGTAACCAGGCATACCTTACGGTCTAAGTGCTCATCTGAAAACGCCTGCATGGCTTCGTGCTCAATACGCTCGCCAACTTCGGGTTGCAATGGCCGAAACTCGCCACTATCATTGATAGACTGCAGCGCTTCGTAACTAATCCACTGCGACGTATCGTTACCATCTAAAAGAACATTGCTCACCAGTAAGTTAAAAGCATCGCTGTTGATCAAGTCGACTAGTCTAAGACGTACCAATTGTGCTCACATTTGTGCCTACGCGCGCTCGCTTCACTCTTGACTGACGAAATTCCAACAAATCTTGAAAGTCGTGTTTCTGGGACGTATGATGTCTGCGCGCTGCATCAACTACCTGCTGGTACGAGATGTTCGATCTTAGACCAAGGTGGAACGGCATGTGATCGATCCTGCACGCCGCATCGGTTGGGGCTCGCGCCACTTCGTGCTCGATGCGCTCGCCAACTTCGGGTTGCTCATGCTGGCGAAACTCCACCAAGTCCTGAAGATCGCGCTTGTGCGACGCATGATGTCTGCGTGCTGCATCAACTAGCTCCTGACACGATCCTACCCCAAGTTGGAACGGTAGCCGAACCATTGACGCGCACTTCCCCGATTTGGAGAAATTCTTCTTGTCAACATTTTTTCCTTTTTCCCCCCGCCTGGTCTCACGCCCCCCCCCCCGCCATCATTTACCTCCCCCACTATCGTGGAAAACTCGTGCCCAACTGCACCAAGCCAGCTTGCATGGCTCGCCGACGTGATCAACAGCGCCACCCATTACGGACTGTTCGACAGCGGCTCGAAATCGTCGAGCAATCGCGTGGACTGAGCGCCAACGAAGCTGCCCGTCTGCACAACGTGAGTCGCAGCTCCATTCGAAACTGGCGCAGCATGGAGGATGAACTGCGTGCTCGTCCTTTGATGTCTCGGCGGCAGTCTTCCGGATACCGACATATGGACTTGCTCGCGCCGCTGACCTAAAATGCCCAGGCAAGCGTTGTGCCTCTAGATAACGCGAGCGGAACCGATCATGAAACCACGGGCGAACGATTTTCAACCGTAAACACTGCAACGCCTGTGACCACGTGTACTGCATCACAAAGAAGATCTCTCCAATCTGCAGCTATTAGTGTTTCGGCAAGCCAAGAAAAAAGTACCGGGGTCACTGCGGGGCTAACAACAGGTTCCGTATCAAGTGCGGCTGTCACAATAACTGTGTCAGCAGCTCATGCGACGACTACTTCCAAAAGAGTTCGTTTTGCACTTCCGACTGCTTCAGCAAACACAGCTAAAGCAAGCGCGACGTCTGACACTACTGGGTCAGCGCTCCACCCAATTAGAGACGGCTTCGGTGTGCCAAGGAATAGAGAAATCACCAACATATCCACAACATCGTCACTACTGAGCTCTCCTGATAGCACGACCGCAGTTCAAGCAAATAACCAAGCACCGGTCGTCCCATCAAGGCTCGTCACTGTGCCAGTTGCGGCTCCAGTAAAACAAACACGAACAATCGTTGACTCATCTACGAAGGATTCGACAAACCCAGTTGAACAAGTCCCACAGATGCATGCACGACACAAGCGAGTGCCCGCTGAAGCGGATTTTATAATCGTCGGCTACCCGGGCATGCTGGGACGCTTTCAGATGTTGTTGCACGCCGCCAGCTCCCCAAATTTGCAACGGGCCTGCCAAACGACCCAAAATGCTTCGAGACCATCGGATTTGCAGCGATCGAAGATATTCTACAAGCCGTCCGACAACACCAGATCGATCTCGGTATTCTCCCTGCACCAGCGCTTCTGTCACTCTCATTGGCGTCTCCGTTGCGCTCTTTTGCTACTCGGCCACTCAAGATTGTCGGACAGCTCACAAAGCGCCATAAAACTCTGTATCTGCGCGCTTCCCGAGACCAATCTGCTAGACTGCGATTGCATCATGTCCGACTACATCTCACTCGCCCAGCACGCGTCAACGCTAGGTGATCTCGAGTTAAAGCATGGATCGTCAATTCTGAAATTCGTCGTGTGGGACAGCGCTAGCGCCTGCCACACTATTGGAGAAGAACGTATGCAAAACGCTGCTGCCCTAGCAACCAAACAAGCTGCTGCAGATGCCGGACTAGAAGTACTCATCGACGAAGTGGACCCCGACAACATGACCCACACGAGCTTCATTATCGTCGGCCGGGCAGACAGCCACCACCTCCGGCTGCGCGACGTCCTTGCTACTTTCGGTCCTGTGTCGAAGGAGAAGGCAACGTTGCTGCTTGCACTTCGCAATCAGCCGGACTGGCTCACTCGAGTCGCAGCAGTGTTTACAAGATTGGACTTACACACCGTCGACTGCCAAACAGTCGCCACGACACCAGAAAACAGCATGTACGTTTGCTTTGATGCACCGTGAGGCTTTCATACACAGAACTAACCACGTATCTGCGCTACTGATCTCTGCGTCGAACAGCCACGAAGAACACCAGGTCCTAGTCAGCTACCTGATGACAAAGGGAAGCAAGGCAGATGAGCGGTTGCACCGCGAGCTGCGCCCGCTTACCGTCTGGCTATACTCAATCGGGGTCTACGGAGTCTTCACGACGGAAAACGGCGACACCATTCATTCGTAAAAAACACAGTTCAAAGCACATCACGACCAAGCGCGCGTGACAGACGTTCGTCTTGATTTAGTGTCGGAGTGCTGGAGCACTTTCGCGAACAAGGCACTTGATTCTACTATTGGTAACATGGCGATCCACAGTTGAGCCAGTCTGCCACTCTACGGGAAGCATACTAAAATATAAGCGCGCATTCAAAATCCCTAATAAACAAGATCTTCCAAACACGTTTGCCACTTTATTTGAAGCACCTATACAGAATTACATACAAGCACGCACTGCCAGATACACCTCCCAATGTATGTCATCTCATTAGAAGCTACCATACAAAACCTCATACAAAACCTTCCCCCTGTCGAATACGATTGTCGCACCCTGACAGATACGGATTCTCACAGGTACAGGTAATATTTGTTCTAGTAAGCTCAAATGGTGTCGTGTACATAATTAAAATATTATAGGTCATTATAAACAGAGGCAACTCTCTACTCTTGTTTCTATACCGTTTCTACCATTTCTATACCGTTTCTTTTTCTATATACTGTAACGTAAGTCGCTCTGAATTCGCCATGGCAAGTTCAAAACTATCAACTTCTACAGGGGTAACCCTCGGTTACACTGTTAATACAGGTCTGCTTCGTATACTATATACTTGACTACAGACTTTGCACTTTTATACCCGATTGCAGGTCATGTAAACAGAGAGGTTGGCCACCCTCTACTCTCATCATAATAAGTCGGGTACCCCGACCATTCTCTTCTGTATTGAAATTCGTTGCATAGCGCCTAGGCGTAGTGTGCGGCGTAAGACAGTAGTCTTAAAACTCAACTCTAATTTGGTTCCCGTCCGTCTGTCACGAAATAAGCGTTATGTATTGAACCCATACTCGCATTGGCCAAAATGCTGCCGAGCGCAGCGAGGCGGCCCCGCTCATTGGCTCTTAATGGCCCTGTGCGTTTCGGGGCCCTCAGGCCCCGACCACCCCGGTTTAGTGACCAAACACTGCGAGTAGTGAAGCGAGCGGTACGGGGGCGTTGCAACCCTGGGGACACCGTTACTCTACCGCCGCGTAGCGGCGGCGCTCGGCTAGTCTGTAAGATCAGAACAAACAAAGGCGATGTGTTTCTATTCCCACTTCATAATGGTACGTGAAAGGTTGCAAGGGCTCCTTGAAAACGACGTCTCGGGCATGTTGCCGCTGTACATGTGCAAATTTATGCTAGTCTTACTGTACAGCACAACACACTCTTTTTTTCACTGGGTTAAGTATACTCGTGGACTCTGGTAACTACATACTGAAGGAGATTTAACGAAGGGGTTGACACCGTGACACCTAGTGCTGTTCGACGGATTCCACACTTTACAAATTACTTATAATACCGATACGAAGAAATGTACCACTTTTCACATTGATAACGACAAGTCCTACCACCGTAAACCCCCTGCGGGTTCTTATGGGCAATGCGAGTCTATTGAACTACGCTGCACATCATCATCCATGATGAACACGAACTTAGGCTGTTGTCGGGAACTCGAGCTGTCGGATAAAGTCCAGAGATGAAGTGTTCCTGTTCGTGGCAGCTTTCTGCGGTAGAAGATCGTGCTCTTTTAGCCAATCCTCGTTGTACAACTTGCTGCCGTACCGGACACCACCATCAGCCAGGATCGTCACGATGGTGTGGCCTGGACCAAGTTGTCGAGCCATCTTGACAGCTCCAATTACATTCAGCGCACTACTTGGACCGACGAAGATCCCGTCGTTACGTAGCAGAAAGTAGGCCATGTCAACGATCTCCTGGCTCGTCCCGGTCACTCCTTGGTCGATCGACGCCTTGCGGAGGTTTTCCGTGACGCGCGTGAGGGCTGCCACACCTTCTGCAATGGACGAGCCTTTCACTGTTGGCATCATCTCCCAGCCATCCTCGATCGTCCCAGTTGAGCGGTCATTGTTAATGAAGATAGCAACATTCGCGACCTCCGCAGGATCAATGAGCCACACTATCACGTCTGGGTTCTTCTCCTTAAAAAACTTTGACATGCCCGCGATAGTTCCAGAAGTCCCCGCCGACGAGACGAAGCCATCGATCTCTCCATTCACTTGGCTCCAGATCTCTGGTGCGGTGCCTTCATAGTGAGCCTTCATGTTGGCTGGATTGTCGAACTGGTTGGGGCAATACGCGTTCGGTGTCTCTTTCGCCAGGCGTTGAGCGACGTGGAAGAAATGGTTCTCCTTGTCCGACATGGACGTGGTGGGGAGGATGTGGACCTCCGCGCCCATGGTCTTCATCATCTGCACCTTCTCCTTCGCCGTGATGTCCGGCATCGTCAGCAGCGTCTTGTAACCTCGAGAAGCTCCGAGCAGTGCGAGTGAGACACCTGTACTGCCTCCCGTGGCTTCGATAATGGTACCTCCAGGCTGGAGGAGTCCGCGCTCTTCAGCATCCAGGATCAACGACTTGGCCACTCGGTCCTTGATGCTTCCACTGGGGTTGGCATACTCGGCTTTGGCCAGCAACCTGCAGCCAGTGAGACGCGAGAGCGTCGTAAGCTCAAGCAGTGGTGTGTTCCCCACGGAAGCAAGGAGATCCACGGAGCCAGCAGCCTTGAGACCGAATTTGACGTTTGCAGACATGCTGAATGGGGCGAGTGAGACCTGTTTAATTAACGGGCAGCAAATTGAAGAATGAGGAGATCTGGGAACGTACGGTAGTGACGAGGTCACTCATCAACGTGATGCTTCGCTGCGGAGATTACTTCAAGCGGAGTTTAGTCCACTGTCGCAGGATGACTTCTCCATGGCGTTAAGTTCAACGTCAGTGCACAAGTTGTTTGTTCCTTCACCTGGGCAGGAGACTTGCTTCTACTACAGTATTAGTTTTCCGTCTCCAACTCACTGAGTATGATTCGGTGTCTTTAACAATTAGCGTCTACGTTAGCTTGGTGAGGTCGTGAAGGCAGAAGGAACTTTTAGACTGTCTTCGGGAAGTTGTGCTCCTTCACGAAATGCAGCGATGCAGAGCCCTTCATCGTTGCAGCTTCTTGCGGCAGTAGGTTGTTTTCCCTGAGCCATTCCTCATTGAACAACTTACTACCATAGCGCACGCCGCCGTCAGCCAGGATGGTCACGATCGTGTGGCCAGGGCCAAGTTCTCGTGCCATCTTGACAGCTCCAAGCACATTCAGCGCGCTGCTCGGTCCAACGAAGACGCCGTCGTTGCGGAGCAAGAAGTAGGCCATGTCGACGATCTCCTGGTTCGTAGCAGTGATACCTTGGTCAACGATAGACTCGCGCAGGTTCTCCGTCACCCGTGAGAGCGCCGCCACACCTTCCGCAATGGTCGAGCCCGTGGCCATCGGCACGATCTCGAAGCCGTCCTCAATCTTGCTGGTTAAGCGTTTATTGTTGATGAAGACGGACATAGCGGCCGTTTCCTCGGGGTCAATAAGCCACACTATCACGTCTGGGTTCTTCTCTTTGAAGAACTTTGACATGCCCGCGATAGTTCCTGACGTCCCCGCCGACGAGACGAAGCCATCGATCTCTCCATTCACTTGGCTCCAGATCTCTGGTGCGGTGCCTTCATAGTGAGCCTTCATGTTGGCTGGATTGTCGAACTGGTTGGGGCAATACGCGTTCGGTGTCTCTTTCGCCAGGCGTTGAGCGACGTGGAAGAAATGGTTCTCCTTGTCCGACATGGACGTGGTGGGGAGGATGTGGACCTCCGCGCCCATGGTCTTCATCATCTGCACCTTCTCCTTCGCCGTGATGTCCGGCATCGTCAGCAGCGTCTTGTAACCTCGAGAAGCTCCGAGCAGTGCGAGTGAGACACCTGTACTGCCTCCCGTGGCTTCGATAATGGTACCTCCAGGCTGGAGGAGTCCGCGCTCTTCAGCATCCAGGATCAACGACTTGGCCACTCGGTCCTTGATGCTTCCACTGGGGTTGGCATACTCGGCTTTGGCCAGCAACCTGCAGCCAGTGAGGCGCGAGAGCGTCGAAAGCTCAAGCAGTGGTGTATTGCCAACGGAAGCCAGCAGGTCAACGGAACCAGGTGTGGAATAGGACTCCGGTACGTCGAGCTGCTCAGCCGAACTCGACAACCCGAATGAACGCGTCCAGAAGGGCCTGGACGAACGCGTCGCGAAACCACGGCGTCGAAGAACCGAGACGCTGCTGAGCATGATGGATGGTGCTTGGGCCCCAGGTGGCAAAATACGTAATGGAGCGGTCTCATGATGGGATGCCGCTGCTGCTTACGAGTCGTAAAGGCAACTTGGCTGCCAATGAGGTTTGACAAGCTCCAGACGTCACGCTCATAGGCCAACGATGATCCTATAGGATGGGCAAGACTGCTGCACTGTCAGTAGTTTTGTTTCACAGCTACGTTAGGCGTCTTCACGGAAGAGCTCAATGAATTCCTCGAGGTCCAAGGTCGCATTGGCGTTCATGTCGAAAGACGAGATAATGCGGACCACGTCTTCCTTCGTGAGTTGCGCCGACCCACGATGATCGCTCTCATAGAACCGCTCATTGTATCGCAGCGCCTCGAACAGTTCACTAGCGTCAATGTCTCCGTTGTCGTCTGTATCATAAAGCTGCACAACCACAAGAGTCAATACGAAAACAAAAAATGTGTGACGTGTGAAAAAAGCAACTTCAACTTGACGTACCCGGAAAAGTGCTCTTAGCTCCTGCACTTGATCATTCGTCAGCGTCTTCTTTTGCACGCGTCGAGTCTTCTCCACTGTCTCCAGCAGTCTACACAGACGCAGAATCTCCTCCAGAACCTCAGGCGGAGCGTCTCCGAACACAACACCGCAGAGCTCGGCGAGGTCGATGAGGCCACTGTGGTCCTTGTCGATACTGCTGAAGATGCTGCCGATATTGTCCTGCATGTGCGTGCCCGAGAAGAGCCCCGAGCCGTCCAAGAGCTCTCGCAGCGTGATGGCACCGCTCTGGTCCTGGTCGAGTTTGCGGAACGTGCGGTACACGTTGATCACATCGTCACGGGCGAACGGGCCGAAGCGCTCCTGCCGCATCAGCGCCGCGTCCGAGCGAATACGAACCTTCTTGGCCGTCCTGAGTTCCTTTTTAGTGGAGCTGAGCTTATGCGTAGTGCGTGTAGCGCCAGCCGAACTGGAAGAAGGCGTGCCCTGGCGTAGCTTAGGCCCTCGTTCTGCAGCCGTAAACGCTGACTTCGGATGCCGCCGACGCTGCGGTTGAGGACTCGGTTGCTTCTCTTCTGGCGTATCGCCGCTCTTCGAAGAAGGTGAGCTTCGAGAGTGCTGTTCATCGATGATACAACTGCTCTCTTCTGCCAAGTGTAAGCCTTCGTCACTGATCACAGGCGACTCGAGGCTTTGCGGGCTTGAGAGCGATGACGGCGCTGGACTTGGGCGGTTGTTGTCATCATCTTCTCCTAGTAGCTCGTCGTACTGCTGACAGAGCGCAGAGAGGAGACTACGTCGTGGTAGCACGCTGGTACTGCTGCTCGAGGCCAGTGTTGCCTCTGACTGGTTAGTGTTGACGTTTGATGGCAACGCAGCTAAGGAGTGAGCTCTTGCCAGTACTGCCACGCGCTTCGGTCGAGGTGGCCTCTTGGCTCCTTTACGGCGTACAGGAACGTCTCCTTGGTCCACGTTCTCCCGGATGATGCAGCTCACGCCGAGCTTCTCAAGCAGGAAAGCTGACGGCGTGAGGTCCATGCTCGCAAGAGAGTTCTCCAGCCGTCGTTGTCGCAGCAGACCACTACTGCCCGCGATCTGCTTATTGTTACGGCGAACGTTTTCACGATGGAAGTGCTCGTACATTTGCCTTTCTCGGTTCATACTACCCACGGCCCAGTTGTCTTTGTCAGCGAACGGAAGCTCTTGGACTGGGTTCTGCAGCGTTGGCAAGAGCACTCCTGGATCGTCAGCATCTGCTAAGGCTCCGAGCACCTCTAGTTTACCAAGTGAGGCGTGTACGTCTCCGATCCCCGACGCTTTGATTGCGGCTTCCTCTTGTTGATTCCCTCCAGTGGCAACCGCCTGTTCCTCTTGCCTTTGCTTCTTGGCCTTCTGCCTCATGACCTTCTTCATGCGCTGCTGGAACTTGACCCGCTCCTTCTCCCATGCCGCCTGCCTTGCAAGCTGGAGATCGCTCTTTTTCCACGTCGTTTTACCCTGGAGCTGGTCAAATAGACGTCGCGTGTGAGCCACGGTTTCCTCGGGCTGCTCTCCATCCTGTACCACCTCCGCTTTGTCTTCTTGTGATGGTGCCAGCTCGATAGCACTGGTAGATACGCTAGTAGTCATCTCTCGGGTGCTCAAGTTCCTCGAAGCCTGGCCAAGGACCGGTACACTCGCACTACCGAGTAAAGTGCTTCGCTTTCGAGCTCGGTTCGCCACCATAACCGACTGCTGTCTCATCGTCAGAGCTTTGAGCTTCGTGCCCTTCAAGTCCGCCCAGATCTGCTCAGCTTGTTTGCGTTTAAAGGCCGAAGCCCCAGCAACATCCACTTCCCAGCGCCAAACACTAGCGGCATCAAACTCACGAGCCTGAGCCGGGTCTACTCCAGCTATTGGCGCTGGGATCTGCGTCGCTCCTGTCGCCAAGTTCCCCAATCGCCGGCCTTGGAAATCCCAGACGTAGACGCCTTTGTCGCTTCCACAAGTGAGAACACCACGCGGCTCGGCGACGATCTGTAAGCATCGAACGTTGCCACGATGCGCGGTCCAGCGATGCGTACAGACCACGTCCGATTCGTTCACATGAAGTTGCTTGGCCTCCGGAAGGCCCGATCCATTGTCCACTTCCTTGTTACGAAGCCGCTTGGCATTCTTCCCTTGGCGTAGAAAACGTCGACGCGGATTGTACGATCGATCCTGACGCGACGGCATGTTTTCCTCGCGGAAAGCGCGGACGTGAGCGCTGGTGATGACCTCGGAAATATCACACACGCTCAACTCGCCGTAGAAACTCGCCACGAAGAGCAGAAACCTACCACGGTCGATGCCTTCAGCGACTTGATCGCCGCCAGTCTCATCGTAAAACGTTCGACAGCAGGTCACCGCACTGTTGAGCTTAGCGAAAGTCAAAGGCGAAGACGGAGGCGGCGGTGGCGCTTCAGTAACTTCTTCAGTTGGAGGTTCGTAGTGGGATGGCACGCCGTCATTTACCAGGAAACTTGGCATTTCTCCATTGGTGCCAACGTCCTGGATCTCTTCTCCGCCTCCTGCTGCGATTGGAATCACTGGACGGACTGGAGTCATGTGGAAAGGGTAGAAACACAGGAGAGGTATCGTAGGCTTTGAAGGCGTGAGGCTCCACACGCACACCTGACCGCTTTCGTGGCCTGAAAGAAGCAGTGGATACGGCTCAATGAACTCGAGGACGTTCACTTCGCTGTGGGAATTCAACGCTCCGTGTGCTGCCGAAGAAGCTTTGAACGAGACTCCGCTAGTTGGTGGTGGAGGGGTGCACGTGTCTTCGAGGAGGAAGTAAATGTAGTCCCAGATCTTGATCGCTCCGTCGGTGCCGCCGCTGGCAACGAGACTGAGCGCATGGCAATAGGCAAGACACTTGATGTCCGTCTCGTGGGCGTCCTTAATACAGCGAAGCAGTACGTTCTGAGCGGCAATTCCCCCCGCTTTCGGTGCGTCGTCATCGTAAAGCCTCAACGAACGATCCCAGGATGCCGTAAGGACCGTGCGGTCCTCTTTGCAGTACAATAAAGCCGACACTTGCTGCGCGTGGGGGGTCCACCGAGCAAGAATCGCTCCGTTCAGGTAGTTTACAACCGCGAGCTCGCCATTCTGCGCCCCGACGACAAGTTTCCGCTGGCGAGAGTCGAGATCGACACACGTAATGTCAGCTCCAACGAGGTCTCGATACGAACGAAGCAGAGCGCCGGAGGCGGCGTCCCAGACGCGGATCTCCCGGTCGGTTGCAGTAGCAATCGTGAGAGACGCCTCGTTATACAGCACGGCACTGGCTGCCAGCACCCGCGGCTTGATCCTCACACGTCGAAGCAGTTTAACCTTGTGAACGCCAGCCACCAGCAAACTCTGGCCGTTGTTGAGAGCCACTAACGAGTGCGCTCGCCACGGACAGCGACTCAAGTCGCTGCCCAGCCTGAACACCTGCAAACACCGTCTACTACTACTCAACTCGGAATCCGTGCTTTCCACTGACAAGACGTTGGCCAGGGTCCACCAGCGAAACCAGCCTTCGTCGTCCACGGTGATGCATTGATCGGCCAGCAGCCTCGTACTGGAGACGCCCGACTTGGTGTTCTTCATTAAAGCTGACGCAGCAGCGAACGCGGCAGACGGGATGAGTTGAATGCAACACACAGGAGAGCCGTGGCCTGAGAGACGGAAGACGGGCGTGGTGGCGAGCGCCGAGATCTCCCATCCGAAGACTTCGCACTCAAAGCCAGCGCTCATAAACACCTGCGACGACAACTTTACCATCAAGCGAATACCACGCCGATGGCCTTGCCGAGAAGCGCGGGTTTGTAGCGTGTGCGTATCCCAGCAGTAAATCATGTTGTCCATTCCACAGGACAGGAGCGTGTCGTCGTTCAGAACGAGAAGATCTTGGAGGAGATCCGTGTGCTTCTTAAGTATCGTCACGAGCCGAACTTCACACGTTCCGTCGCTACCTTTGGCCTCTGCTCGAGCCTTGGAGGCTGCCGTATTACCCCCGATACCATGAGATCGAGTCACGTGCCACACGGAAATCATCAGATCCGCCGAGATCGAGAAGAGATGCTGCGTGGTGGCGCTCCATTCCAGCACACGTTGCGGTCGTGGAGTATGGACAACTGCTAGTGGTCTTGGCGTCTCCATTGCGCTCGTACTACACGCTGTCAGCAGCGTCGTGGACCAGAACGTGAGCTTCAAGTCGCCAGCAGAGACTGCGAGTAAATCCAAGCCGGCGAGATACTTGAGAGCTTGGACAGGCGAGCGCTCCGACCGCACCTCGTCTTGATCTCGACGATAGCCTGAGATGTAGCACAACGGGTGGAACTTGTTCACTACAGGGAGCGTCGGAGTGAATGAGAGCGTCGACGTGATCGCATCTTCGCCTGTACTCGAGTCAGCGCTCGAATCTTTCTCGCCCGAAGCAGCTCCAGCACCGCCTTCTTTACTGGTTTCATCGCTCTCAGGAGGAAACAAACCCGTCGGGTCGAGCAGCTCCACTACGGGTCGAGAGCTTTCCAGTAACAACACTCGACGGAACTCCGGGAAGTACTCGATCCTCTTTGGAGGGCGATTCACTGCCGTGTCTACAAATCGAGGGTGCTCCTCGTACTGCAGCTCTCTCAGCTGCGCCACCGTGCCCACCACGTCTTCGCTGTTCCCACCTGACGACCCCATGCCGCCCTCGATGATGGCGCTCGTGAACTCCTCCCATTCCATGGTGCCGTCGCCATTCACGTCCACTTGAGCGAAGAGCTCCACCAGATCCTCAATGAAGTTCACGACGCTCTCCGGTTCCCAGCTCACCCGATCCAGCATGACGTTCACGAACTCCCGCAAAGAGAGGCCTCGACCGGCGCGGTCGAAGTCCTCCTTGAGCAACGACAAGTCCTCCACCTGAAGACGAACCATGATACCCAGACATGCCTGGTACTGCAGCAGCGCCGCCGCCATTACCGTCGAAACCTCGTGTGTTTTCTAACGGAGACGACTCACGGTTTCAAAGCCCAACGCTTTGACGTCACGCGACGTTGGAAGAGACCCGTAAATTTAGCGGCGAGCGCTTCCAACACGGTCTCCAGTGCGTGTATTGAGCGAAGATGGAGGCTTTGACTCCAGCCGCAGTCGGCAAGGGCCGTCCGCCACGTCCACGAGCTCACAAACCATGTCACTCAGCGTGGTCAACCATCAATTCTCCCTACGCTGGACCGGTTCGTGCGAGTCCTCGTGCTGCGAAACTCGCACGTCAAGATCCATCGCAACCTACTCGACCGAAACGACCTCTGTCGGCTTCGCAGGTGGCCTCAACGACAAGCTCTCGGATGGCGCAGACGTCACCTCGGCCGAACTCTGCTCGCCCAGCTCGCCCAACGAGTGCCAGTCAAGCGCGCTACATGCAGCTTGAGACGATCGCGTTTCCGATGCAAAGTCCGACTACAGACGAATGTGAAGCGTGTTTGTCGCCACCTCCATCCGCAGAGGCCTGTGTCCTACAGGAGACGGATTCAGGGGCGTTGCACATGAAACTCCAAGCGCTTCTGGAGATGTGGACGGAGGAGCAGCCCAACTTCCGCTCGCCTGCACTGTTCTGCGAGACCACGTTCAAGCAGGCGAAAGGTGGGTATAACGCTTTTGGTGTTGGTCCTGACATTCCTTGGCTCACTTCTTCTGTGTCTGTTGTAGCTCTGGTGAATCGAATGCCTCGTCCGAACGACTTCATCTCCGCAGTGGCATTCGCTTGCCTGACCCAAATGACTGCAGCACTTGACGAGAAGTATCCCTTCCTGAACAACGTCATCCACGAGCTCGGCTCTGCGGTATACTCCAACTTCGCCGAGCTGCAACACCAAATCGATCTGGAGGAGCCCTCGCATCATCACTCTTCTCTCTTTTTCGAGCGTGGCAAGCCTTGGTTCCAAGAGTTGAACGCCCAGAAACGTCACTGTCAAACGTTCCAACGCTCTGCCGATGCCGCCAAGAACGAAGTTCAACTGCTTACCGAAATGCTACAAGAAGCTCGAGCCGCGAACACATCGATCGCTGCGAATGCCACCGTGCGAACGCCTTCACGACGTGAGAAAATCGATGAATACTACATCCCTCCAGTGCTTCAGCTTGGCGACTTGAACATCGAATCACTAAGTGACGAAGTGCTGAAAGCTTTCACAGCCATTTCAGACGGGGACGCAAGGCATTTGATGGCGTTGCTGCTTGAAAATGCAGTCGAACGCGAGATGCCGAAGCTCCCAGACATGCTGGCCGCCACAGTAGGCCAAATGAAGGGACAAGAACGGAGAATGTTTCTACGCGAGTGCTTTGACTACGTCAGTGCCAGTGAACTGCAAGACGCACTGCACGAGCGAGACGAGTGCAACGATGACAAACGCTACCAAGCTTTGGTTGACGACCTGCAGGAGTTACTACAGCTACAACCACAGGAAGACGTCTCGGATCTCAAGTACAATTCGTCGCCCACGGCGCTATTTCACTCTGAGGAAGCTCGCATTGGGAAAAGAGTGCACGACCTAGTGGCGTTGGTGGAAGACGTGGCTACGGAGGTTTCTTTCTTCGAACCGAAGCACCAGGCTTTGTTTCCAGAGCCATTGCTGGAGCGATTAAGGATGTACGAATGTCCAGTCAAGAGGATGCAGAAAGAACATGAAATCATGCAGCGACAGCAGCTCCAAGGCATCGACGATGCTGACAACTCCCAGTGTGAATGTGTCTGCGGCCGTCATCGTTTGATAGACGTTGACGAGAGAAGTAACGACCTTCAAGTTATCGACGAAATGCCCACAGAAAATGAACCACAAGAAGGTGACGTCAGAAAACAAAAGCAGCGTCGGAAATCGAGCGTAAAGAGGCCGCTGTCGGCCTCAGGACGCCGGAAAAACGCCATCAGCTTCAACACGCGCTTTGGATCGCCTCGCAAGTCGAGCGCTTCCATCCACGTCTTCCCGCTTGCGGAAGTTTGCCATCTTTTATCTGCCATTCTTCATCTCCAGTTCTCACGGGATGCAGCTGAACCTTTGTCAAGCGCGAGAAGTGGAGCGGTCTCAGCGCTCATGTTTAACGATCGATTTGAGTTTTTGCGGCAAGATGCCGCCTTACGAACCTTCAAGACTCTGGCCAAGGACTATTTGGTGCGAAAGTACGGGATCAAGTCTATCGCGGTGATGCATACCATGCAACTCGAGCGCTCGTTACTGCACTATACAGCAAAGGAGAATCACGTTCGCTGTGAGCTTTTCAGTTGGTTCTTCGGAGCCGACAAAGCCCGCGTACAGTCAAAAGACTACGCCTTCGCGTTCTTCCAGAAGCTCGTGAAGTGCATTTTGAGCTTATACGTAGCTAAGAAAGCCCCGCGATCCAACTCCATCACAAGCGCCACAATGCCAATGTCTCCCCAGCCTCAGCCTCTGGCGTACTCTGCGTTGATCACGACGTGGACCGAGTGTATTGGAGATGGCGAACCCACGAACCCTCGGTCGATTCCTGCTATGCTTGCGCTTGAAACCTGCAAGCAAATCTTCCCGTCTAGTATGCAGAAAAGCAGTCGCTTTGGCTTGTTTCGAGAGAAAATGTACCGCTGCAGCCTCGATCAGAAAGCGATCGAGCTCGAGGAATTCTTCCGCGGAGCCATGACAGCGTGGCAGCTCGTTTTCGATGCTCAAGTGCAAGAGGTTTCCAAGTCGATTGAGACTGCAGGAGTCCTCGACCAAGACGGCTTTGCGAAATGTCTCGTTACGAACGGCCTGGAGTTCACAACGGGAGAGCGGTACGAACTATTCGACTTACTGACCGAAGAAGGCACCGACAGCATCGTCCCGACCAAGAAAATGGTGCAGCTCATCGTGGAAGCCAAATATCCCCTGAGACCTGCAGCGCCATCGACAACGTTCTAGTCACAGATAATTCACAAAAAGTGCGCTGATAATTGAGGAATGATCAAATAATTCCTCACAATTTTTTATAGCGAAGGAAAGTATTCGTGTATTTTATTCCCGTTGGATTTTTTGAGATCGACCATCAAGGCTGAAGGAAAAGCCTTTGCTCTATAGGGAACTCCATTGCTCTTCATGAAGAACGGAGAGAGATACACCAGTCGCCGCAATACGTCTAGCCGAAGTTGACAAACGACTGGTTCAATCCCCCTACTTGCGGCTGCTGTTGCTGCTGAGGCGGTCGCTGCTGCTGCTGCTGCTGTAGTTGCTGGAAGCCTCCCTGGTTCATCTGCATGCCCATTGGGTTCATTCCCATTTGCTGTCCCTGGAATCCCATGGCACCTAATTATAAAAAACATAACGTTAAAATTCCTACCGATAAACTCCCTCCAACTCAACTCCCACCTACCCATCATCATGCCGTTCTGTTGCGGAGCGCCGAACATTTGGTTCTGCATGGGGTACATCATCATGTTGGGCTGCTGCGCCATCATGGGGTTCATGAATCCCTGCGGGCCCATGGGCATGCTCATCGGCGGCATCCCATTCATCCCCATCATAGGACGAGGCTGCATCATGCCCCCCATGACCGGGCTCATCTGCATGCCTCCATTCATCTGCATGCCCATCATCGGGGCCGGTGGTACCATCCCTTGCTGAGCAGGGAACCCATTCTGCTGCTGCTGGGGTTGCTGCGTCGATCCAAAGCTGGCCATGATGTTGGCCATCTTGTTCACGTGCTGGTCAGCCGGGGTCGCCGGCTGAGGTGCGAATGCATCCGTAAACCCAGCCTGGGCGTTCGTGGAGCCTCCGAACGACGCCCACTCGTCCTGCTTGGGCTGCGAAGGTGCTGGAGCCACCTGCGCCTCCACCAAGTTCGTCGTCGGCACGGGGGCACTAAAGACATCAAAGCTCAAGATGTCTTTAGTAACCACGGGCTGAGGGGGAATGGCCTCCCTGGAGGCCGTCCTGGATCCGTGCCTGGAGCCATGGCGTCCCTCCTTCTCCTTACGTCGACTACGACGTTTCTCGTCCTCACTGTTTTCATCTTCACTGTGGTTTTTACGTCGCCCGCCCTCCTCTTCCTTAGGAGGTTCTCCAGCGAATCTCTTGCGTTCGTACTTATCGCGGATCCACATCTCCTTGTCCCGCACCCCCGAGTGCTCCGTGGGGATCCGGTAGTCTCTGGGCACGTTAGCCTCGTAGTACGCCTTGGCTCGGGCGTTGCCCCATCGCTGCATCTGAGCCACTTGGTCCGGGGTCCACGAATCCAGGTTGACACTGCGTACAAAGGTCAAGTGCACGCCCAGACTGCGGTGGATGCCGGAACACGCGATGCAGATGAAGACGCCCAGGTTGATGGAGGCCCAGCGAGGCCCGCGACAGCCGCAGTCTGCGCAGAACTTGTTCTCCTCCAGCTTCATGAGCTCATTCAGCTGCTTCTTCAGCTTGGTCTGGTCGTCGGGCGCGCGGTTCCCGGCGCGACTCATGGCGAAGACGATGCAAGTATGGCGGTGCTAGCGAGGTGGCGAGATGGAGAGTGCTCAAGTTTGGGGGTGACGTAAAAAATAGGGCTGAAACCCCCGTCACTTGAAGTGAGTATGGATTCTAAGAATTGATAGGTGCAATATCTCCTGTGAAAAGTTATCCATCTGACGTGGCAAGTGCAGGTTGGTGTTGAAGCTGATAGGCGGCGATGGAGATGGGGTCGCTGTTGATGTACGGGCAGGATCTAAGCAGGAGATTGTCGATGGTTTCCGCTGGAGACAAGAACTGCAGCTTCGTCCCGGCGTTGCTTGGCGTGGAGATGATGGCGGTCGCTTGAGGTTGAGTTGAAATTGGGGATATGTCGACGAACGTCTCGAGTTGCAGCGGAGGAGAGAGTTCTGGATCGTGCGATGGTCGCTGCAGCATTTCCTCTAGACTGGGCAGCAAACTATGGTGTCTGTGCCACGTGACGGCGTGGAAGTCGTGACAAAAGCTCCGATTGCTGGCGAGGTTCGCGTGGATCGAGCGGATGCCCAACGGCGACAAGTCGGCGAACGACACGAGGCTGTCATCGCACTTCATGGAGGTGCGGAGGCTCGAAAAGACAGGCAAGTGCTGCGCCTGCACCTGCATCGTCTTGAGCCAGAAGCCTGAGCTCACGTCCTCAAGGCCGTTCATGCTTCTCAGACGCCAGTGATTTTTAGCAATGAAGCGAACGCTGTCCATTGACACGATGTAGTGCGGTCCGCAAGCGTAGGGCAGCAAGCTGCGCATCGGGTACTGGTTTTCAGGAAGATAGTACTGGCTTTGAGGATCTCGAACCGGCACCTGTTTAATGACATATTTGACGCCCCACACCTCTCCGAAGTAGAGCTTGTCACGGTTTTCCTCATGCAGACGCCGGGCCAGTTGATCCACCTTCACGTAGATATCATCGTCCGCAAGCATCAAGAATTTGGCCTTGGGAAATTCAGCTGCGGCCACTTGCATGAACGACTTCACTTTGTTTGATAGCCCCCTGTAGGAGTCGGTGCACTCGAGCTCTTCCGTAAGAAGGTCCTTGTATGCTGCTCTCTCTTTCGCCACCGCCCACGTAATTCGCCTCCGATCAAGAGGGTTATGAATCACTGCCATGTTCGGCTCACAGCCCAGAAACAACACCTTGACGTTCTGGGGCAACGTCGACGGGTTCGCCCACGTATCTCTAATGGCTTGGCGACGAGGAAAGCTCTTGATAACCTCCGTCTTGATTCCGATGACAAGCATCGGGCTGTTCGTGGACCCCACGCTAGTACGAGGCAATACGAGGTTATCGTCATCACCAAACTCGATCTCCGTCTGCTCTGCCCACTGCAAAAGGTCGATATCTTCAGGGAAGTGCTGTTCTTCTCGGCTCCTTTGGGCCAGTTGTGCGTTGCGTAGCATGTAATCTCTCTGACTCAATACCGTGAAAGTTACTCCAGTAGTTTCGTGGTGGTGACCCTGGTCCTTTGCATCCGTGATATACGCCGTCGCCGTGTAGTTGCCTTCAGGAAGGAGTCGGAAGACGACCGGCGGGCCTGAAAGCGTCTTGCACTTCTTCCACAGTCCATTGAGCTCCACGCAAAATTGCTTGTCGGCAAAGTATTTGTTCAACTCCTTCTCTCTCGCACCATTGATCCCGATTCGTATCTGAATCGGCAGCGCTTCCACCGCCCCATCCTCGGGATACAACACTTGGAAGCTCGTCAGCGGATCGTCATTGCCCGCATTCACAACTCCAACCTGACCAGCGCACTCTTCGGAGCCACACGGAGATCTCCTCGTAAGCTTAACATCATAGTCTCTTGTTAATGAAGCGCTTGAGACGCAGACAGCGCTGGCAATCAACAGCACCAGTATTGCCGGAACTTCCATCACTGATGGCCGATCTTTTTGGAAGGAAACTTCCGTAAATACTTCATAAGTACTCTAAGTACTTATGAAGAAAGTATTCCGTAAATACATACAAACGTATTGTACGGGACAGTTCAAGTGATGCATCCACGTGCAGTTCATTTATCTATGGGTCTGCTCCTCAGTCGCTACCTGGTTGCTATCTACTCTCTTCATGCTTTCTTCTTGCTCTGCTTCTTTGACTTGGGCTTTGCTGTCTCCTGCTGCTTCTTCGGAGACATTCCTGGAATGGGGCGAGGCGCTGCAGGGGCTGCTGGTGTCGCGGCAGGCTGTTTCCAGCCCTTTGAGCCAGGAACCTTGGCTTTGGGTCTTGATCCGTTGGGGCCCTTGGCCTTGACAAACGAAGATCCCGGAGACGGGGATGCCTGAGCCGCAGGAGCTGGTCGTTTGTTTGTTCGGATGTAGAACAGCAAGTAGGCGGTCTCACTGAGCGCCGTCGCCTCCGAGACGGACGTCACGTGCTCGTCATCGTAGCGGAACCACTGGTCCTTATTGTCGCGACACACGCACGTGTAGTGGCCACCAACGACGAACTTGCCGAGATGCGACACAACGGCGAAAAGCTCGTACATGGGCGGAGTCGAGAAGCCAGCACCGCTGATGGACGCAACACCAGGGACGTCCAGTCCGTTCTCAGCACGACAGGTCGTCGACATATACTGCGTCGGGAACTCCAAAAACGGCGGGTACTTCACAAACTGCTGAAGCTTCACAGGACCTTGTTCCGGATGGTACGTGAACCGCTTGACGCTCAACGTCAGCACCACAGGAAGCGACTCGACGGTCGTGAACTTCTTCATGGTGGGAACCTGGTTGGCATCTTCGATCACCTCGACAGCAAACGATTTCCTGATCATGTCTTCGATCGTAATGGCAGTACTGAGCGGTTTTACCGATCCATTCACGCCAGTAACATACGAAGGGTCCTGCGCCTCGTAGTCGAGATTCAAGTGCAAGCAGTGGAACGGCTCCACTGTAATCGAGCTCTGCCGCTTTCCATTCTGCTTGAGCTCCGAGCGCAGCGCACCCTTGAACAGCCAGTTGATCGGGGAGCGAATGGTGTCGACGGGGTTCTGTCGCAGCACGCTGCTCTTGCCCTTCTTGCCGACTTCCGCCCAGCCGTCGTCAAACGCCTGGGCATTCTCGATTGCCGCATCAGCGCCATTCTGTTGCTTCACCGAAGCAGCAGCACTGCGCTTGGTCTGCTTCTCACACGAGTTGGGCAGCTCCAGACCGCTCTTCTCGTATTCAGTGTGCAAGTACTCCAGGTAGAACTCCAAGAACTCAAGCGCGTCTTCCTGCTCGCCCCGCATCTTCTGGAAGGCACTCAGCACGTCCAAAAAGTACCCGCTGATCCGGATCGCCTGCGGTACCTTGCCATGCATATCGCTGACGGTCCGCAGTTGCACTGTTCACACACACACAAAAAACATTTAACCCCAGCGTCCTCTACACTTTAAACACTCAATCCACCTACGTTGGGCTAGCGTCGGCTCCTCGAACTCGCGTGTGAACGCCACCATGTGGCGCCAGGCCTTGAATGTCGATGTACTCTTCATCATCTCACTCGTCGGCGCCGTAGCAGTCGAAATGTCTGCCAGCAAACTACAATTCAACCAAACCCTTTAGTTCCCCTCCTTCCCCCAACTTCATCTCTACAACTCACTTCAAGAACGGCGGACAGGCCAGCACCGATTGCATGATGACGTTCTGGAAGCACGTGTTGCCTTGGTTCACCAGTCCTCTGCATCAACAACAACAAATCAGCCCCAACGTCTCTTCTTAACCCCCTCTTCTCTCTCTCCTCCCACCTCTTCTTCATCTCCTTCGCTGGAGCCGTCACGTCCAGAGTCTTGAGCGTCTCCTGAATGGCTTGTTCAAAGGGCAGCGGCGAGGCCGGGTTTCCGGCCGCCTTAGCGGCCGCTCCGGGCCCGTTGACACCTGCAGCAGCGGCCCAGGGCGCGGCAGTGCCTCCCCACGCGGGCTTGGGTTCGGTCTTGGGGGCCCCGAGGGCTTCGGCCCACGACTTGGGCGGCTCTTGCGTCTTCTCCATCTCCGGCTCGGAGTTCTTCATGTCTGCGGCAGCTGACAAGTGAGAGAAAGTATCAACCACGTGAGATTTGAGTGAGCTCCTTGCATAACCGGGTCTGCGTGTACGAGAGTGTTGGTAGGTGGGGAGTGAGATACCTTCATGTAGCGCCTGCTGCGTCTCCTCCAGCGAGAAGTCCCCGAACGTGAAGGCCAGGCCCGCGTCACCGCGAGCTTCCGGTGCGTGCGCCATGCTTGTGCGCTAGGCAGAGCCAACGTTTCAAGAGACCATCACTCATCGTACACCAACATTACATTATTCAAGGTGGGTCACACCAATATAATATGTAGCAATTTCTGGAAAGATTGCGCAGATTGGCTGCGGACGTGCCTAAAGCAGGTATTTGCTATACCATTAAATGCACACGACTGCTGGGAACATGTTTTGGCACGGAGCTCTTGGAGATTTACGACAAGTAGGTATTGCTGCCTCTGTTCGATCTGCAATTTGATCGGAAATTGGTGTAAAGGCGAAACTAACTCAAAATGCTGTTACGAACGAAGGCATCGGTTTCTTCACACGCATTGAAAAAAGCTCTGATCGCACAAACTGCAGCTTACCTGTAGCAGGTATTAACAGTTGTAGGGGTATGCAGATGATGAATTGTGCGACGAAGGTTCTACTATGTATTGTGAGTTATACCGAGCAGCCTGGCAACTTTGTCTGCCAAAGCTCGACTAGGAACGGACGGGTGCCATGAAAATGCTTCGTTGAAGGCCGTAATGTTTCGTATTGGTGGTTCGCGTCTCATTCGATTGTAGATTTCTGGCGAGTTATGAACACGCAAGACGTACGCTGCACAGTCTTCCAAGCTCTCAAATCGTCCACAGTCGATGAAGCTGTCGGGGTTGAATAGCTGCGTGACCGTAGAGGAGTTGCCAAAGTAAACCGGGATGCTACCCGCGAGGAAAGGGTTCACAAGCTTCTCCGTCACGTATCCTGGCTCAGCCGAATTCTCGAATGCGATCACAAATTTGTAGCATTGATACGAACTGACAGCCTCATCGTTGAACCATTTGTGGTAGCGCGAATCCTTAAACGATAGATCCCGAGGCCTGGACGATCCAGCACATATTCCAAGTGCATCAACAGACTCCAAAACGTTTAGCAGATCAAACATGTGCTCTCGCAGCGGACGGTCGCAGCGCGCATACAAATACGCGCAAAACCGTCTTTCATCTGATTGAGATTGCATCACTGGAGCGGGAGACAGTAGCGCCATGGGAGAATAACGTAATCGCTCTGCAAACGAGATACTTGCTACAGGTAAGTATACATGACGCTCTCGTGCTAAGCCTGACACCGAGGACATCAATGGAACCCTCTCATCCAGTGCTTGAGTGTTAATTGCCTCGCCAGAAATCATCATTAGAGCTGATTCTTTAGCGAGACGCCCAGGAAACAAATATTGCTGCATGTAGTGTGCGATCATTTCAGGGCATCCGGGGTTGGACATCGGATCACAGTCAGCGTCGAAAATGGAGAAGATAAAGATGTCGGGCTTGGTTCCAAAGATCACTTGCAGGGCTTTCTCGGGGACCACGAGGATAGGGCGCTCGTAGCTCTCGAAAATCGTCTTGAAAATACATTCAAACACGACAGACGCGTACGCGGACTCTGCTGAGTACCCAATGATGATAGGAGCCGCACTATCGTGAGCAACAAAGAGGTTGTGTCGCCACAGCTCCAAAAACGCAGAACTGATCGTTTCGAAGTTCTCGACGAGCTGGAATTGTCGCTGTACTTGAGCGAGTAACTCGAGCGTGATGGAACGACACATCCATGATTTTGTGTCCAAAGTCTCCACCAAATTGCGAGCCTCGATACATACTCTTCGTGAATATGAACGAAAGGTCTCGATCGATGGATAGTACGACACCTTTACCCCGACCTTGTGCTGTGTTGATAGAATACTCGTGATAAGCAGGTATTGTGTGTCTTCCAGAGCATTCACGTACGTCTCAATCTCTACCAGGTTTTCAACGGGTCGACCAACCACGCTTTCCCCATACATCCACGCAATTCGATCAAAACCTTCACACAGCTGATGCTCTTCAATCAAGTTTGCATGAATCGATCGGATTGCAAACGCTGACAAGCCAGCCAACGAGAGAACTCCGTCACTACATTCACCAATTCGAAGACTTGAGAACGCCGGCGTGTGCTCCACATGGACTTGCATCGTCAGGAGCCACAGCGCAACACTCACATCGTTCACAGCTCCCAAGCTCTGCAATCGGTAGCTGTTCTTGGCGATGAATTGGACACAATCCATCGACAGCACGTAGTGCGGGCCGAATGCAAACGGGGGATAAGCCTTTAACGGATAGCTGTCCTCTGAAACGTAGTAACGCTCTCCTGCTTCTCGCACAGGCCTTTGACTCCGACCGAGAATGTTATCCCAGACCTGGCCGATATACAAGCGCTGAGTTTGGTCTTCCTTTCGCAGCTCGTCCGCGAGTCGGTCAGCTCGGAGGTAGATGTCGTCATCTGCAATCATCACGAACGGAGTCTGCGGAAACGTCTGAGCTGCGAATTGTAGAAACGCTTTCACCTTGTTCGCGAGGTCAGCGTTCGAGTCTCTACAGTGCAGCTCCTCGGTGAGCAAATCACCGTAGATGTGCTTCTCCAGAGTAATAGCGCGTAGGATCTGGTGTCGTTCGGCATCGCTCCAATGTCCATTTAACCCCGGCTCACATCCAATGAAAACCACTTTCACGTCGCGTGGGAGGACGTCTCGACTAGCCCAGGTCTCACGATTGGTTTGTCGATAGATAAAGTTCTCGACCACCGCCGTTTTCACTCCAACCACAAGAAGAAAGTCGCTCCCGTTAGTTGGTGGAGATGGTACTTGACTGACACCACTGAGTGATGAATCCAGGCCCAGTTGTTCTTGTCTCTGTTTTGCCCAAGCCAAGAGAATTTCAATCCCGTTAACTTCTTGACGCTGGCTGCTCTTCTCGATCATCACATCACTGTATGCATCGAAGTCCTCCTTGGTCATAACTGACAGCGACAGTACTGGTGTGGCATGGTATCGAAAATCGCCTCCCTCGTCCGTAATGAACGCTTGAGCCGTGTAGTTCCCCGAGGGTAGAACTTCAAACTTCAATATCGGGTTGGCCAACGAACTGCACCTTTTCCATTTCCCGTTCAGCTCGACACAAAGCTCTTTGTCGTGATGTACAGCAGTAAACTCCTTGACACTTTTCACCTCAATTTCCGCTTGAAAAATGAGCGGCAGAGTCTCCACGTCTCCATCCACTGGGTAGACGACTCGGAGTCCAGTTATCGGGTCCGCTTCGGGACTATCTTCAGAGTGACGAGTTGGAACAGTATCCCATGGGGTAGATGGGTGCACGCACAAGCTCCAAAGCACCAAGCATGCCGCTGCACGACTCCAGTTCGGCATCGTCACAAAAGATATATTCTCAGATTTCGGAATCAGATTTGATTTACATCAAATATCCAATCCGAATTTGATTTGCATCGAAAGATTCGCATGGAGAGGCTGTCGGTCGTAGTATTTCTCTTGGCTCTGGCTGCGTGTGCAAGCGGGTTTCCAGAGGAGTCGAATGATTCGACGCGTTTACTCTCGATTAAATATCCCCGAGATGGTGGCGTGGCGGTGGTGCCGCTGCGGTTCAAGTTCCATATCGATGCGAAGACGCCCGAACACGAATTCAAGTCTCAATACGGTGGGATGTCCATTTGCGTCGAGGTGCAACAAATAACGACGAAATGCTCGCCACTTCTCGGTGCAAAGCTACGATTTGAAGACCTACCGGAAGGCCAATACGTTGCGCGTGCTTACATGTTGGAGCCCGACACTGGAGTTCACTACCACGAAACGGAGCTGCAGTCGTTCTCGATTGTCAGCGCAGCAGACTTCCATGTTCATACCAACCAGATGATCGAACAAACGCGACAGGCCCATAACTTCCCGCCGGAGTTGAACCTTTTGCAGTGGGCTGAACAGAATCAAGCACGAAGGACCAATTCGTCTTCATCTCCTAATATTATGATGGCCTCTCCTGCGTTCGCTCGTGTGTCGAGCTCGGACGATCCGCTGCTAATTATTGGAGTGAAGAGTGCTGTGCTGACAAACTTTCCACGTCGACAGGCAATTCGGGAGACGTGGGCGAGCAAGAGTGCAATGCCATCCAGCGCGAAGGTCTTTTTTCTCGGGTGCATACCAAACATGGACAATATTCCACGAGACCAGGATCGAGAGCGCTTTGAGTCCGCCATAACGTTGGAACGAGAGGTATACGCGGACTTCCTGACGCAGGAACTGGGGTGTGAGGACTCGCATAAGTTGCTTGCGGACAAAGTGACCGCGTTTTATGAGTGGAGTGTGGCCGAGTTTCCAGGTGCTGGCTTCGTAATGATCACAGACGATGACGTGCACGTGCGAGTTCGTGAACTGGTGGCCGATCTTCGGGACGAAGTGCAACACCAACGTCAATATATCGGTGAATCGGTTGAGGCTCTAAGTTCTGCTCCATTGGTCCCGATTCGAGACGCAGCTCATCCATATTATACGTCGAAGGAAAAATACCCCATGAAGCAGTTTATCCCGTATGCGGCTGGACCGCACTTCCTCCTATCGATGGACTGTGTACGGTACATCGCCAAGAACCGCTGGCGTCTTGCGAGTCTCGATGGTCAAGACGACACGAGTGTTGCGTTGTGGCTCCTCCCCATCCAAGTGCATTTACAGACCACACGAGCTCTACTGAGTCTTCGCTCTTATCCGTGCAAGAACAATGTTCTCTCGGTAGCAGACTTATCTCCGCTCGGTATTCGTATTGCTCATGATAATCTGCTGAGCGGAAGAGAGTTCTGCGATGGCTTTGACTACGATATACTGTAGTATGGCGATGGAAGCCTCCTGGAGCGCCTCCACAATTATCATAAGGCTGGCTAAATACATTATACTTCAAAGTAGTACTTCCAGTACTAAGTCTTGAAGTACTTCGAAGTAGTTGTATGTAAGTATCGAATATGCCAATGTATTTTGGGCTTTTGCACAGCACATCGTTGTAGTCTCAGCACTACCCGACGAGGGGGATTTCGGCTCCATTGCAGGTTGCGCCTGTTTGCCGAGCTCTTCTTGACTAAACCTCCGTATGTCTGCATTCCGTTGGGCTGCTCTTTTTGCTTCTCGAACTGTTGTTTGCCCTCTGAATCGTCTCCAGGCTGATTCTGCTTCGCTTCTTGATCGCTATCAAGATATCCCTCAATCCATGCAATTTTGCTCCTTTTTTATCGTTCAACTCGTGCGTCGCATCCACTTCAACTCTTTTTGATCCTTCAATTGTGGCTTTTGGAACGCGCGTTTAAGCAATTCTTTTTGCTGTGAAAGTTGAAGACGATAAATGTTAGCCAAACCGGTTAATTTATTAGCAGTTCTTGATAAGTGAGTGGATGTTGTCCCAGTTGAGTGCCTTGGCGTCGAGGAGCTCGAAGGCGAACTCGTCGGCTTTGTGGCCGAGGTAACCGAGACGTCCGCAATAGATACTTGGGCCCTGCATACGCATGAAACAAACAGTTGAACGTTAGAACGAGTTCGAGGTGCTAGCAAACGTCAGGAACACTGCCTACGTTGGGGTACTGGATGAAGAGTAGCAGTGGCTCGGGCGTAGTCGACCGAGTCGGGATGTTGTACGTGTCCTCGTCGAAGCAAATCTGCCGCTCGCCCCTCTGGATTTGACTCATTCGCGATCGGATCTCCGGCGAGTTCTGTCGAAAGCGATCCCACCGGAAAAACACGTGCTTGCGGTCGTCTATCGTTTTTTCTTCAAACAAGGAGCGGTAGAAGATGTCCGTGCTGCTACTGATGAACAGCGTCATGGCATTCTTCCAGTCGTGAACATCCGTGGCATCCTCGAACACAGCAGTGTATCCGCCTGGACACAGCGCCTGCATCACGGTCTGCCTTCCAGGTGGAAGAAACTGCTTTCCTAGCGAAAAAAAGTGGAATCGGTTCACGTCCACTTTCAGCAGCGGGGTCAGAACGCGCGGCTTCGTCTCGTCGACATGGATGCCGTCCGAAATACGGATAAACGGCCAGTCCAGCTGCTGGACGGGATACCCTATCTTGTTCCCCGTCTCCAGCAAGTTCCATTCCTCCGCTCGCTCGATTTTCTTTTGCTCCTCCATAATCTCATCTACTTGCCGATCCCTCGCGGTCTGTTTCTCCGCCAACCAACGCCGCCTCGCCTCACTATGCTCTTGCTTGCGCAAGGCTCGCGCCATGCGATCCTCCAGCCGCATCATCTTGCGTTCCTGGCGTCTGAGCAGCTTGAGGCGCTGTTTCTCCAGCTCCGTCTTCTCCTTCGCCTTCTTCCTAATCGCCCGCTCCTGCAGCTGCTCTCTCCTCTTCTTGATCTTCTCCCTCAGCCTCTTCCGTCGTTGCACATCCTGGCACTTCATCACCTCAACGCGTCTCTCCTCCCTCGCCTGCAGCTTCCTCCTCAGCCTCCAGTCTGCAATCCTCGGCTGATCCGGCTCCAATATCTGCGGCATCTCCCATGTCTCCGTCTCCACGTGATTCTCCTCCTTTTCCTGATATTTCTCCACCTCCTTGTCCTCCCCGTCCCACTTTTCCTCCTGTTGAAGCCTCTCTTCCGCATCCAACAACTTCTCCTCCTTCCTTCTCCTCCTCTCCTCCTTCTCCACCTCGTGGATCTCCTTCTTGAGCTTCTTCTCCAGTTTCTGCCGCTTCAACAGTCTCTTCATCTCCTTCTCCCGCTGCTTCTCATGTCGCCGCCTCGCCTTCTTCTCCTGCTTTACCACGATTTTCTCCAGTTTCCGCTTTTCCCTTTCGAGCCGCCGCTTTTTGCGTTGCCGTCGAGATTTCCGCACGGTTTTTCGCGGCTTTGTGTCCTCTTGCTCGGCCTCTCGCTTGCGCTTCTTGTGGCTGTGGTTAACCGAACAAACTTGCGGAGTTGGGATCGTCGGCAGGTTGAGCTCGCGCAGCTTCTGCCGGTTCTCCTCGATGCGGCGCAGACGCTTGGCTTCGTACTCGCTCAGCCCAGAGGCGGCGCCGTCGGCCACCATGTTGACTTCAGCGTGCCACTTTGAGAATGGATGGCAATAAAGGTGGCGCAACATAACATGGGCAGGACGTGCAGAAAACAAGGCACGGAATTGCGCGCCAAAAGCGAAAAAACTTGGCGCCAACAAATTGCCATTTTTGAAACAAACAAAACAGTTTTTCGAGCAGATGGAGAAGAAAGACGGAGAAGAATGAAAGTATGACGGTGAAGCTCCCGGTACGCGAAAGGTAGACGACTTATAGCGGCAGTCGACGGCGCAAGCGGCAGATCTGCGGCCTGGCAACTCCTCGCAAGATGCTGAGACGTGGATTGATGAACATGTGCTTCATGAGCTCGATGCTGCAGGCGCTGGCGCACAACCCCATGCTGCAACATTATTTCTTCGTGGCCAGGAGTCACGACACGACCATTTGACAGCAGCAGAGACAGAGGTTGTTGCTGAAGAGGCAGGAGGAGATGAACGCGGAGAAGGAGCGAGAACGCAGTGATGATATTGAAGAGGATCAAGAGAACACCAGACGCGGCCCTGATCCCGCGATCACGGTGTGTATGGGCTGTGAATTAGCCGCCTTCATGACCCAGCTGGTGCCTCCTTCGGCTCACTTACCACCGATCGCACCGCAGGGCGTTCTGGAGACGATGTGGTCCGGTACAAAGCAGCAGTGGATTCTCTACGATGATGCTGTGTGGCTGCAGACAAAGTGGAAAACTCAAGCGTGCGTTCATTTGGCTTTGTACATCTGCTTGTTGGTAGTTTATTTAACAGCGTTCTTGTGGCTGTGCCTGCTTTTCATATACCTGCTGTGCTGCTTTCGACGAAGCCCATTCATTGCGATCACTTCGTCAGCAAAACCATTAATTCGGTGCGGAGTGCGACAACATCCTGGAAACAGTCAGCCAAGGAAATACAGGATGAGTTGGTCGAACATCTCGTGTCATTTTGCTTTACAGCTTTTGAACACAGCGCCATGCCCGCGTGCCAGTTTCTTCTCACGTCTTCGTCTGCAGAATGGGAAGCTCCTTAGCGTAATTTGGCCACTTGACGCGCTTGCAGTATTGCTTCAGAGTAATCAAATGGTAGTAATCCTTCAGACGTTCGGGAGTAAGTCCCAGGTGAAACTTCGGCCGCAGGCTTCTTGGCGCTCGGTAATGTTGAGATTCGGGTGTCGGGATTCCATCTTGGCAGTCCTTGGAGTGTTATGCGCTTGTTATCGAGCGGGGAAAACGAGGAATGAGCTCGATCCAAGCATCGACAGCGAAAATGGTGTAGATAGTGGATCAATTCGAGATTCAGCGATGATGAGCATCATTGATGACCCAAGATATGCACAGGTGTCCGCTTCAACGTGCAGTGGGCAGTGGTACGTGCCTGCCTGGGAGGCGTGTCTTACCGCTCTACTGTCTTGAATACGTCAAGTACTGGTGAGCTAACTCGAACTCGTGGTTGTGTTTGCTTATGTAGAATTCTAGGTAATAACAAGGTATAGTCATTCATACCTGAAGACTCAGTGCGTGCGCTTGTCGTCCCTCCCGTCGAGTAGTTTGGTGTCTTGTGTACTTCGTGCTCACTCCGCTTCTGTTGTGACAGCAACCCCCCGCCCGACTCCCTGACTCGCAGTTCGCTCGCACGTGGTATTTCTCTTGGACGCGTTTAAATATCCACGTTATGGTGGCGTGGTGGTGGTGCCGCTGCGGTTCAAGTTCCATATCGATGCGAAGACGCCAGCATACGAGTTCAAATCTCGATACGGTGGGATGTCCATTTGCCGTGTTTCGTAGCAAGAACTAAAGTTCCAGAATGATATTACTCAGTTAGTGATGAAGAAATCTTGCCACCTTATCTGCCAGAGTGCGACTCGGAACGGAGGGATGCCATGAGAAGGCTGCGTTAAATGCCGAGATGTTTCGAATTGGTGGCTCTTGTCGCATTCGAGCGTACAGCTCTGGCGATCGATGAACTTTCATGACATATGAGGCACAGTCTCGTAGCTTTTCAAACCGACCACAGTCGATGAAGCTGTCAGGATTGAAGAGGTCAGAGACAGTATTCGAATTCCCTAGGTAGATTGGAATACTTCCTGCAAGGAAGGGGTTGACCATCTTTTCGGTCACGTATCCTGGATTACCCGAGTTCTCAAACGCGATCGTAAACTTGTACGGCTTGAATGTGGTAACAGCGTCGTCATTGTACCATGTTGAGTAACGGGAGCCCCCGTATGACACGTCGGGTAGCCTCGAAGACCCTGCACAAATCCCCAGCGCATCGACGGGCTCCATAGCATTCAGGATGTCGAACATGTACTCTCGTAGGGGACGGTCACAGCGAGCGTACAGGTACGCACAGAATCGGCGTTCGCCAACTTCTTTCTGGGAGAATGCCACTGTCGTTGGCGATAGCAGCGCAGTGGGTGGGTGGTCCAAACGTTCACCAAACGAACCACTTGCCACGCTCAAATAAGCGTATGCCTTTCGTGATATCCCGGATATTGTGGACAATAAAAACACTTGTTCGTCCAGTCCGTCAGTAGGATACGTCTCGCCAGATATCATCATGAATTTTGTGCGGCGCGAGTTGCTCTCAGCTCGTGAAGAATAGTTGCGAAGGTAATGTTTAACGCATCCTGGCTTTGACATTGGCTCACAGGCAGAATCAAGCACCGAGAACACGAAGACGTCGGCATTGCTGCTGTATTGCTCGCGCAACATACGCTCGGAGACGACAAGAATTGGGAGCGTATCATTCTCGAATATAGCTGCGAATAAGCATTCGAGCACAACCAATGAATACACAGCCCCAGATGAGTAGGCGATGATCAACGGTTCAGCATTCACGTCGGCAACGAAAAGGTTGTGCCTCCATACTTCGAGATACGCCCGATTAATCATTCCTGAATCAACGACCCATTGGAACTCGCGCTGGAGCTGCCACCTCGTTTCCAAAATCAGTTCGTAGCACGTCGATTGGATTTGCCCCGCTCTCTCCATCATTTGACGAGTTTCACCACAAAGCCTCTGGGAATATGAAGCAAAAGTCTCGGAAGACGGAAAGTAGGACACTTTGACGCCAGCCTCATTCGGAAATGAGACTATGCTCGTGACTTGAAGATACTTGGACGTTTTCACATCGTGTACATACGTTTGAATGCTAAACGGGAGCTCACGATTGATCCGTGTGGATTCGGAGATACGATCAGCTTTTTCCCACATTACTCGATCAAAGTTTGTGCATAATAGACGCTCCTCAAGACGATTCGCGTGGATGGATCGAAGTCCAAACACGGACATGTCAGCAAGCGAAATCATTCCGTTCTTACATTCACCAATTCGAAGACTTGAGAACGCCGGCGTGTGCTCCACATGGACTTGCATCGTCAGCAGCCACAGCGCAACACTCACATCGTCCACAGCTCCCAAGCCCTGCAATCTGTTGCTGTTCTTGGCGATAAATTGGACACAATCCATCGACAGCACGTAGTGCGGGCCGAATGCAAACGGGGGATATGTCTTTAGCGAATAGCTGTCCTCTGAAACGTAGTAGCGCTCTCCTGCTTCTCGCACAGGTCTTTGACGCCGACCGAGAATATTATCCCAGACCTGGCCGATATACAAGCGCTGAGCTTGGTCTTCCTTTCGCAGCTCGTCCGCGAGTCGGTCGGCTCGGAGGTAGATGTCGTCATCTGCAATCATCACGAACGGAGTCTGCGAAAACGTCTGAGCGGCGAACCATAGAAACGCTTTCACCTTGTTCGCGAGGTCAGCATACGAGTCTCTACAGTGCAGCTCGTCAGTGAGCAAATCACCATACGCCTGTTTCTCCAGGGCAATAGCGCGTAGGATCTGGTGTCGTTCGGCATCGCTCCAATGTCCATCTAACCCCGGCTCACATCCAATGAAAACCACTTTCACGTCGCGTGGGAGGACGTCTCGACTAGCCCACGTCTCACGAATGGTTTGTCGATAGACAAAGTTCTCGACCACCGCCGTTTTCACTCCAACCACAAGAAGAAAGTCACTGCCATTACACTGTGGAGTCGGGCACCTCATGTGATCTTGGATACTTTGCATTACGTGCTCCGAGAACTCTTGCCGCTCTCCTGCCCACTCCAAGAGACCCCGCTCCTTCGGTTTCGCTGTCATCTCGTATCTCGTCCCCATCACCGCAGCAACGTGCGCAGCCAGCGCGTCCTCGCTCACGATACTAAAACTTGTATCAGTCGTTTGAAAGTATCGAACGGCTCCGTTCTCTGCGTCCGTGATGAAAGCTCTGGCCGTATAGTTTCCCGTGGGGATGGCGTCGACCACTACGTAGGGATCCACCATGGGACTGCATCGCCTGCCGTTCCATTTTCCTTGGATGTCGACACACAGGAGTTTGTCTCCATAGTGAAGTTTGTAATTTTCGATCGAGTCCACTCCGATCTCTGCCCGAAATATGAGAGGAAGCGTCTCCAGTGCTCCATCCATAGGATTCATGAGTCGGAACTTAGTGATCGAGGTTTTGTCATTCTCGCCAATGATTTCTTCAAAGCCCACTGGGTGGGAGAACTCGCTATCGGTAGGGTGCTGTGTGGCATACAACACCGAGGCAGCAAGCACAGCGACGTTGACATTGCACAGCAGCCAGGGAATGGACGCGACGACACCCATCGAAGAGATCCTGCTTCTCAGAATATGGAATCAGATCCGATTTGAACTGACGATGTACTTAATTAAGTACATATGACGAGTTCGTTTTGATTTTCGGTATTTTTCTTCGTTTGGACTCGATGATGTTCAGTATCAAATCGTGTACCCTCGATATGGTGGAGGTGAATCTGCCGATTAGGTGCAAGTTTAACGTTGACCCATGTAGCTGGTAGAATTTGTAGGTTGTCACACTTCAGCACGCAAGTCAGATGACTGAGTAACTTATGACCGAGTTATCGGCGAAGCTAAAATGCCTCTCATCAGTCTCTATCGCAAGTGGGTCGAATGCATGACACGGGCTAAGAAAAAGTAAAAAAACTCGAACCAAGAAGTAAGTTCAATCGAAATAGAAACTCGTTTTGTAGGTTTAGATATTGCTACGTCAAATGTCCAGCGTAGCAGCAACCTTGAGGCAACTCGACAGGTCAATGAGCTCATCACTGAGTGTTTTGTGAATTCGAGTGCAAATATGAGATGAAATTGCCTCCAAACCCCCACCACGCGGAACATGAGTCAGCTTGATTCCTGCTCGTTCCGTTGTTGATACTGTGACTGTCATTTCACCACCATTGTGTGCGAACGCATCAAGTTGTAGGTGAGATTGGACCTTGTGATAATTGGTCTCCATCTGCCGTGTCTGGCGTAGTATTGCTGACGCAGAGTTGTGCGCGTCCCACTGCCATAGAGATCGATCAAATCCATGGCAAAGACTACGCTTGTGAAGAAGGTTTCCGTGAATCCGACGAATCCCAAGAGAAGACAATTCTGCCATTGATATGGCGGTATCCATGCAAGAGTCAAGTTTAAGCGTGAAAAGTGCTGGTGCCAACTGCTGGTGGACTTGAGTAGAAAGCAACCATAGAGCTGTGCTGGCATCTTCAATGCCACTAAGACTGCGCAAGCGCCATCGATTTTTTGCGATGAATCGAGCGGAGTCCATCGAAACCACATAGCAAGACCCGATCGGGTACGGAGGATACTCGTGCAGCGGGTACACATCAAATGAGAGGTAGTTTGGAAGGGTGGAGTCTCGAAGAGGGTGTTCTTTCGTCTTGAGGCGCGTTCTCCACACATCCCCTAGATACTGTCGACGCGGATTCTTCTCACGAAGGTATGTTGCCAGAGAATCTATCCTGAGGTAGATATCGTCGTCTGCTAAGGCCACAAACCTAGCGTGAGGAAACTCTGCGGCAGCAAACTCGAAATACGCCTTCACTTTGTCGGCCAGTTTGTGATAGGCGTCGTCACATTCCAGTTCTTCAGTCAACAAATCTCCGTAAATTGCGCGCTCCAGGTTCACAGCTTGCTCAAATCGTCTTCGATCGCGTGCGGATGAAATGCTGGTCGTGTTCGGTATGCAGCCTAAGAAGAGAATTTTCACACCAGGCGGCAGACTCGTCTTACTAGCCCAGGTCTCTCGGATGGCCTGGCGACGCGGGAAGTTCGTGAGCACAGCTGTCTTGATACCGATCACGACCACGATGTCGCTTGTGGCACTGGCTGAGGGAGGGCCCGTCCTCTCATCTTGACGTCCTGCCCACTCCAGGATATTCTCGTCCTGAGGCAAATGATACAATGCACGCTGCTGCTCCACCAGGTTCTCGATATATAGGTCGTAGGCATCGTCAGAAACCAAGGTGAAGTTGACCGGATTCGTATCGTGGAAGCGACCGTTGTCTTCGTCTTTGATATACATGATCGCTGTATGACCTCCCTCTTCTAGATCGTGGCACTGGATGTCATATCCAAGAAGCTGCTCGCAGTGACTCCACACCCCTCCGTCGATTTCCACACAGTACCGCGCCTTTGCATATTGTCGATTGAATCCCTCGTAACTGCGAACTGCCACAGTAAAGCGAAACTGGAGCGGGACCTTCTTGACATCCCCTTGCTTGAAGTTCTCGATATCGAAGGTTACGATGGGGTCCAGCTCGTCGGTGTCACTGAAATGGGATGTATTAGAGGTGGCCATAGATGCGCTAACACGTATCGCTCGACAGAGGAAGAAAAGAGCGAGGCTCCAAGTTAATCGCATGGCTTGGATCGGATCCGAAATTGAGATACTTCAAGTACCACATGATGTGGCCCACATAATCCACCACATCAAGAATACATCAATTTCCTTTTTTTCTGACGATGAAGCTGCCGAGGCCCGGCGAGAAGCGCGGGCGGTTGTTGAGCTCCGGCGCAGTCTGCGCGCACTTCAGCAGAGAACATCTAGCCGTATGGAAGGAGCTTCGAGCGGGGAAAGCCATTGAATCCAGGGCGGACATCGCGCTGCTGCAGCACTATACGCTGGACACGGTACGGTAAATTACCAACGGGCGTTAGTTGTGTCGTTCATATTTTACCGAATCCATATTTGAAAATTACAGGACGCGAGCGCAGTCCCGTCGAGCGAGGTGTACCGCTGTCTGTCGTGCAAGTTCCGCGGGGTTCGAGAGGCTTCGAGTGAGCAACTGCAGGAGATCGAGGACGGAGAAGATGACGGCAGCTTCATGGCACACGCGATCCTTCACAGTCACAACATCGGTTGGAAATTTACAGTGCTTCTCGAAGTGTTGTGGTCTTCTTGGGACTTTTACTTACTAAGTGATGCTTGCTGTTATTGCTGTAGCTGTGATGGAGAGGAAGACGCAGTTGTACTGTGCCAGTTGCCGGGACTTCATCTACCCGGACGCCGTCGTGGGGGGCGGCAGTCGACGACGCAAGCGGCAGATCCGCGGCCTGGCACTTCCTCGCAAGCTGCTGAGACGTGGATTGGTGAACATGGGCAACACGTGCTTCATGAGCTCGGTACTGCAGGCGCTGGCGCACAACCCCATGCTGCAGCATTATTTCTTCGTGGCCAGGAGCCACGACACGACCATTTGCCAGCAACAGAGACAGAGGTTGTTGCTGAAGAGGCAGGAGGAGATGAACGCGGAGAAGGCGCGAGAACGCAGTGATGATATTGAAGAGGATCAAGAGAACACCAGACGCGGCCCTGATCCCGCGATCACGGTGTGTTTGGGCTGTGAATTAGCTGCCTTCATGGCCCAGCTGGTGCCTCCTTCGCCTCACTTGACTCAGAAAACGTTGATGGCGTCACCGATCGCACCACAGGGCATTTTGGAGGCCATGTGGAACGCATTTCCGTCCTTCATTGGCACTGCGCAGCATGACGCACACGAGTTGCTGATCGCCTTGTTGGGAGGTCTGCACTCGCACACGCACCCACGCGTGTTCGTCCACGGCGGGGCGTCTCCGAGGTTTACCCCACGGGGTCACAGCTTGTGTGACTGTGCTGTGCACCAGCATTTTTCGGGTGTGCTTCGGTCTGAGCTCGCGTGCGGAGGCTGTGGCTTGGCGTCGCACAAGTTTGACCCGTTCCTGGATGTGTCGTTGTCACTGGGGGATGGAGAGAGCAAGAGCAGCAAAAGTGGCAAGCGCGAAGGGAAAGAAGAGGCTCCGAATGCCTCCAAGGCCGCAACGACTTCGTTGACGTCGTTGCTGCGCCAGTTTTCGGCTGAGGAGGAGCTGCGAGGATCGAACCAGGTGTACTGTTTGAGGTGTTCCAAGTACCAGAACAACTACAAGAGTCTGAACTTGCACACGCTGCCAAACGTGCTGGTATTCCACATCCGCCGTCTCGACTTCTACCGCCAGCAGAAATTGATGCAGAAGGTGGCGTTCCCGCTCACGGGGCTCAACATGAGACCGTTTACATCCGCGGGCATCGATGAAGCAAGCGATCGCAAGAAAAACGACAAGAAAAGTGTCGCTGCATCGGGGAAGACAGAGGCTGATTCAAGCGAAGATGTGTACGACCTGGTGGCAGTGGTGAACCACCACGGCGAGTCGGTGAACGGTGGCCACTACACTGCGTATGTCCGGGACGAAGTATTAAGCTCGTCCGGGACAACGCAGCAGCAGTGGATTCTCTTTGACGATGTTGAAGTGAGTGTTGTGGATGCTGACGAAGTTGAAAACTCCCAAGCGTGAGTTCCTTTGTACTTGTAGCATCTGCTGGTTGTTTATCTAACCCAGTACTTCGTGTATGTGCCTGTTGTCCAGATACCTGCTGTGCTACGTTCGACGAAGCCCGTTCATCGCGATCTCTTCGTAAGTAAAACAATTCGGCCTCGTCCATTCCGTGGGCAGTTCGTTGTCTTGTGTAGTTAGTGCTCACTTATTTTCTGTAGTGATAACCTGACTGGCAATTTATTCACACGTCAGAGCGACCAGGCCGCGTTCTTGGACAATTTGCACACGTTTTTGTCTCCCATTTCGGCTTTCGCTGTCATCTCGACTGCAGCGAAAGCGAACAAATTGCAAGACCGTGTGCCTTGGGTCGAGTGACACGAGTGCTGGCAACCACGAGAACGTCTACCAACAACACGAAAAGTCATCAAGCTCGACAAATACCGCTTTGAATAGATCGGGCATGCCGAGTACCAGTAGCCGACTAGCAGGAGCTGACGAGGACGAGATCGTGGGGTATCGCTGCGTCTAGCCAAGACACTTTAGCCTACCCTTTATTTGTGTTCAACGGTGGAGGCGGACGAACGCAAGCCTGGTGGTTGATGTCACGCTAACAGCTTCGTCCTTCCAGTTGCCGTGGGGGCATGTAGTCCATGGCACGTTGCGTGTACAGCAGAACAAGGAAGTGCGACGAGTGCCTCCTGGATCTTCACGGAGTTCTTGGTCCTCAATGTCCAGGTGGCCCGTGTGCACGATCCCCTGCAAGAAGTCAACCTGCAGTGTGGGAAGCGCGCGCTAATGCGGGCAAGGTGCTCGACAGCGTCGCTGACTGCGAGCGAGAAAGAGTCTTGACCGGGGCGTCCGTACCGAAGACCCAGGGTATGCCGTGAAAGATGAGACTGCAGAGCAGGACGGCGCACACCATGCACAAAAGATTGTAGCCCGTGCGTGGTCGGACCCAGGCCAGCACGAGCGAGAGCATCCCGCCAAGCAGCGCACGGCCGCCTTTGTGAAAGAGGAAGCTGGTCGCGAGCTTCGAGCACCCGAGCGAAGAGTCTCGGCATCGGCCGCCTGCCACGTGCCGACTTGACTTGTCCACTACTGCCCAGACGAAGGTGGGCTATTGCTAGTGAAGCGGCTGCTGGAAGGCGACCAAGGACCGATGGAGGTGCAGGCTTTTCAGGACCTTTTCGCGAGCTTGCGTCAAGTGCTCGGGCTGGGATCTTCAAGACTCTTGATCGTCAGGAAAGTGTTTCCACGGTGTCTACAGCCATCCTGTCGACCACATGCTGGCGTTGTCAAGTGGTGGACCTGAAATCTCCTCGAAAGCTTCGAGTTGCTCCCAACAAGCCCCCCCTTCCCCAGCAAGTTCTTTGCGAGACACATGGCCAGCTCGACGGAAGAGCAACGTGCCCACCGACCTCTGAGCCAGACTTGAGGAAGGCCCCTACCACTCAGCAGTCGAGAAAAGGAGCAAAACGCGGGGCTGCGCTGGGTGGCGTGGGTGAAGCAGGACTTGATTTTCAACTTGCAAGCACAACGGGAGCTTCACTCCAGGAGGAACAGTGGCGGCTTCAGGTGTGGAAAAGTACAGATGGACTGGCATGAATCTTCGTACGTGCAGCGTTTTCTCTGACCTGTGTACCCACCGCCGACAGGGCCGATCGAAAGCGCGCATTGGGGCTCGACTCACTTGGGAATTTTCTCTTCGATTGTCAACGCTGATGAGAGACGCTTTTGGAGGATATGAAAGTGGAGGCGTACAGAGGAGGGAGGAAGGGGAAGATGATAGCAGAGATGGCGTGCAGGCAGAAACGCTCAAGCGGCTACGGCTGCTGGTGCAGCAAAGTGGGTTTGACAAACATGAAGCGCTCCTTGACGTCGTCCGCGAAGACCGACTCGAGATGGTTCGGTTTCTGGTGGAAGAATGCTGCCCCGACGTCAACATGAAGAACAACGACGGATGGACAGCGCTGCTGTTGGCCGTCCGTTTGGGTCACGTGAACGTCATGCGGTTTCTGGTGGAAGAATGCTGTGCCGACGTGAACATGAAGAGCACTGACGGATGGACAGCGCTGATGGGGGCCGCCCGTGGGGGGTTACGTGGACGTCGTGCGGTTTTTGGTGGAAGAATGCCGAGCCAACGTCAATATTCGAAATGATGAAGCCCACACTGCAATTCGAATAGCTTCTGATTCCGGATACAATGACGTTGTGCGTTTGCTGACGCCATTAGCCCAGCTTAACCACCGAAGTACGACAAGCTCAGGTCATAAGATGCTGGCCTCAGATGCATCTCGCAGCATTGAGATTCCGCCGTCCGAGGTGGAATTGAGTGAATTCTATGAAGAGAGAAACATCGGCGGTGACTTTCGAGTGAAATGGTTGGGTGCAGATGCAGTCGCGAAGCTGTTCATCCCGGACGCGTCGGCCCTCGACGCTCGAGCAGGAGGTGCGCGCGTGGCAGGAGCTGCGCCACCCCAACGTGCTGAAACTGTACGGCGTTTGTCAGGCCGCGCCCAACGTGAACTTCTTCGTGTGCGAGTATGCCAGTCGGGGATCGCTAGCAAAGTATGCGGCATCGCTATCCTCGTCTAGTGACCTGAAGCCGTTGACGTGAAGTTTCTGTACGAGGCGGCGTTAGGACTGGAGTATCTGCACGAGCGAGGGATCATGCACGGCGATCTTCGTTGCAGTAATATTTTGATTGGCAATGACGGCATAGCGAAGCTCTCAAATTTCGGGTCGACTGACGTGGCGACTAATCCGCGTTCTGTCACTCAATCGATGCGCTGGCAGGCTCCTGAGGTGCTTGAAGGCGGCTCACCTTCGCGTGAATCCGATGTATATTCACTTGGAATGTGCATTCTTGAAGCTACGAGTGGAAAGAGGCCATGGTCTACCGAAAGTGAAATGGACACACGTTTTTGCAAACTGCGCTGGAATGCAGATTCACACGCGCGTGTTCCCTACAACAAACGTTACCCCTTTAATCCCTGTGGCGATATCTTTGTCCGTAAGGACGATCCATATTTCGTTCGGCGCAGTCGTGAATTGGTGTGGCAGGTGTGCTGTAAGGACCCTCATGAACGGCCCAGTTTGACCTCTATTATCTCCGAGCTTGAGCAGCTGTCCATTGAAGGGCGTCCTAATGTCCTCCGGCGAGAAGATGAGTCTGCCAACTGTTTCGAGGGGTACATGGGGGAGGACATAAAGGAGCGGTGGCACAAGTTGCACGAGTGCATGAACGAAAGCGGAAACGCTCAGTACTGTCGATCATTCGACAAACTCAAGCGCGTGTGCGATCAGCTTCAAGCATCGGAGCATAGCCAACGACTGCTCGACAGATTTTACTCGCTTGTCACCGACTTCTACCGGACTGTCCAGATGACGCCCGAAGAAGTTTGGGCGATGCAGCTAAGCTCAACACGAGCCACAACTACTAGTGTGATCTCCTTCACTCGGCGCATTGAAGCACTCCTGAAGGCGCTGGGCGAGTCCGTACCAGAAGAGACGGAGCAGACATCGTGGCAGCAGCAGCGTCGGGAACAAGGTGCGGCTTTTGTATCGGGAATCGCAGACACTGTCCTTCTCTTGCAGAGCTTGAAGTCGGTGGAAGAGCAGGCTGCTCTCGTGAAATCCCTGAGATCCGAGATGGAAAGCGTTGAGGACAAGTACACGGAAGATCAACGTCTGACGATGAGGAAGACGTACCACGAGATTGAGAGGAAATTGGAGACGGAAGGAGTGAAAAACGCGACGACGCTGACGCCGGACTGGTTTATCCCGTGGTATGAGATGATCCTTGGTGAAGTGTTGGGTGCTGGTGGCTTTGGGAGCGTGCGACGAGCCAAGTGGCTAGACTCCGATGTCGTGGTGAAAGAAGTGCTGTTGCCTGGCTCAGACGGAACCGCCAGTGGTGACAGCTTTTATGACAGTTTGTGTGCAGCGGTTGACCAGACGTCGACAGACCCTCAGATTGTTGACAAGCGAAAGGAGGCTCAAGAAATGTTCCGCCGCGATGCCGACATTTGGTTCGGATTCAGCCATCCGCACGTTGTTCGGCTCTTCGGCGCCTGCCACATCGGGAGACCGTTCTTCGTCTGCGAGTACGCCACCCACGGCACACTGGTCAGCTACTTATGCCAACACCCGGACGAGATGTGGACCAAGTTGCACGAGGCTGCCCTAGGCGTGCAGTACCTCCACGCGCCTGAGGTGGTGCACGTGACTTGAAAGGCAACAATGTCGTGGTCTGGAGTGACGTGAAGGCGAAGGTGACTGATTTCGGGTTGAGTCTGGCAGTAGACAGCGAAGCTACTGCTCCGATTTCAGGTGCGTGGCACTGGGTGGCCCCAGAATGCTTGGTTGGCAAGACGGGACTAAAGCCAACGTTCGAGTCCGATGTGTACTCTCTGGGCATGTGCATCGTGGAAGCGCTGCGAGTTGTTCAAGCGGTTCGGGCTGGAAAGCCGTCGTCCGTGTGTCTACCGTGGGGAATTCTCATGAACGGCGTTGTGAAGATTAAGGCCACTCGTGGTGAAATGCCACCTCGACCTTCGATCTGCACAGACGAGCAGTGGGACTTGGTCACCCGGATGTGCGTCTTGAATCCGAAAAAACGGATCAAGATTTCGACTGTCGTTGACGAGTTGGAGCGATTCATAAATACATCGACCGACACGAACCAAACTGACCTCGTGGCCGATGATATGACCGCAGTGAAGTATTCGGTGAATCAAGAATCGGTGGAGTCAATGACGGCGGCAGCGCGCAAGTTGCTATCACAGTTGCAAGGCAACGCCAACCAACAAGATACATCACCTGTGGTGTTATACGGCTCCTTGTGGGATCGTATCGAGCACGTACGCAAACAGATCGACGAGGGAAACCATGAAGCAGCCTGCAGGAGCGCATTCCACTTTCTTGTTGTGAAAGCTAAGACGTCAACAGCAAGTCTGGAAGCAAGGCGTGGAGATCTCATTTCGTTGGCGCGGATAGTGATGGGTTGCTACGCGTTGAGTCGTCGTCTGGACAAGCTGTGCGATGCCAACTTTCTCGAGAACCCGAGAAATTTGGAATTCCCGAAGCATCCTGGGGTTCTTGAATCATCTTTCGCTGGGATGAAGCGCGTTCCGTTGCAGTTATGGTCATGGATTTTCCAAACATCTACTGTATAGTGTAATGAAAACAAGCACACAAAATTTGCACTTGTGATAACGCCGCAGTTATATCGTTATACCGACAGCTTAGCAACTTTGTCTGCCAAAGCTCGACTTGGAACGGACGGATGCCATGAAAACGCTTCGTTGAAGGCCCTAATGTTTCGTATTGGTGTGGTTCGTGCGACTTGTGCACCCGCAAGACGTACACTGCACAGTCTTCCAAAGTTTCAAAGCGTCCACAATCGATGAAGCTGTCGGGGTTGAATAGCTGCGTGGCTGTGGTGGAGTTGCCGAAGTAAACTGGGATGCTACCAGCGAGGAAAGGGTTCACCAGCTTCTCCGTCAGTAGCTTGGCTCAGCCGAATTCTCAAATGCGAACACAATTTATAGTGTTAATACGAAATGACAGCCTCATCGTTGAATCATTTGTGGTAGCGTGAGTCCTTAAGTGATAGATCCCGAGGCCCGGACGATCCAGCATATATCCCGAGCGCGTCAACCGGCTCCATTGCATTCAGGAGATCAAACATGTACCTCTCGATACGGACGGTCGCAGCGCACGCACAAAACATCTTTCATCTGGTCGAAATGGCTCATAGCGAGGCACTACCAGGAAGATACACATGGAGATGTGGTTGGCCGTGGTGTTTCTCCTGGCTTTGGCATCACGGGCGAGCGGTTTCCAGCGGAGTCAAATGACTCGACACGTTTGCTTTGGATAAAATACCCCCGAGATGGCGGCGCCGCTGCAGTTCAAGTTCCATATCGATGCGGAGTCGCCTAAACAAGAGTTCAAGCTTCGATACGGTGGGATGTTCATGTGCGTGGAGTTGCAAGAATCAATGACCAAATGCTCGCCACTTATCGGTGCAAAGCTGCGGTTTGAAGAGCTACGGGAAGGCGAATACGTTGCGCGTGCTTACATGTTGGAGCCCGACACTGGCGTTCACTACCACGAAACGGGGCGGCATTCGTTCTCAATCGTCAGCGCAGCAGACTTCCATGTTCACACCATTCAGAACAGCGAGCAGAGACGAAAAGCCCATAACCTTCCGTCTGAGTTGAGTCTTTTGCAGTGGGCAGAGCGGGATCAATCTGAAAGGACCAATGTCCCAACGCATCGATGGGCTCCCCATCATTCGCTCGTGTATCGAGTTCGGACGAACCGGTACTATTTATTGGAGTGAAGAGTGCGGTGCTAACGAACTTTCCACGTCGGCAGGCAATTCGACAGACGCGGGCGAGCAAGAGTGCAATGCCGTCCAGCGCAAAGATATTTTTTCTCGGATGCATGCCAAAGACGGACAATGTTTCAAAGTACCAGGATCGGCGCGCTTTGAGGCCGCCGTCGAGCTGGAACGAGAGGTGTACAAGGAGTTACTGACGCAGGAACTGGGATGCGAAGACTCTTAAGATGCTCGCGTAAAAAGTGACCGCGTTTTTATGAGCGGATGTGGCCGAGTTTCCAGGTGCTGGCTTCGGATGATCACAGACGATGACGTGCACGTGCGAGTTCGTGAACTGGTGGCAGATCCTGCAGGGGAAAGTGAAAGACCAACGTCTATACACGGGCGAACTGATAGAGCCTTTAAGTTCTGCTCCTTTGGTACCGATTCGAGAAATTTAGACTTTCCTCCGAGCGTCTGCAGGAGCACTACCATTTGCGCGTGGATGACGCAGCCCAACGCCTGGACTGTGCACCTATCACCGTGAAGAGAAACTGCCACCGCTACCACGTCAAGTGGCCACGCTGGTCAAGGGCTCCTCCCATTCTGCGCTCGAAGATGTGAGAAGAAATAACACGCAGGCAAGGCGCAGCGTTCAAAGGCCGTATAGCGAAATAAGACGAGATCTTCGATCAACTCGAACTTGTGTTGCCTGCGCTTCATTGCACTTGTTCAGCTTGGATGAGTGTTTCCAGGATGTCGTCAAAGCTCCGCGGCCGAATTGTTTTACTTATGAAGAGATCGCGATGAACGGACTTCGTCGAACGTAGCACAGCAGGTATCTGGACAACAGGCACATACACGAAGTACTGGGTTAGATAAACAACCAGCAGATGCTACAAGTACAAAGGAACTCACGCTTGGGAGTTTTCAACTTCGTCAGCATCCACAACACTCACTTCAACATCGTCAAAGAGAATCCACTGCTGCTGCGTTGTCCCGGACGAGCTTAATACTTCGTCCCGGACATACGCAGTGTAGTGGCCACCGTTCACCGAGTCGCCGTGGTGGTTCACCACTGCCACCAGGTCGTACACATCTTCGCTTGAATCAGCCTCTGTCTTCCCCGATGCAGCGACACTTTTCTTGTCGTTTTTCTTGCGATCGCTTGCTTCATCGATGCCCGCGGATGTAAACGGTCTCATGTTGAGCCCCGTGAGCGGGAACGCCACCTTCTGCATCAATTTCTGCTGGCGGTAGAAGTCGAGACGGCGGATGTGGAATACCAGCACGTTTGGCAGCGTGTGCAAGTTCAGACTCTTGTAGTTGTTCTGGTACTTGGAACACCTCAAACAGTACACCTGGTTCGATCCTCGCAGCTCCTCCTCAGCCGAAAACTGGCGCAGCAACGACGTCAACGAAGTCGTTGCGGCCTTGGAGGCATTCGGAGCCTCTTCTTTCCCTTCGCGCTTGCCACTTTTGCTGCTCTTGCTCTCTCCATCCTCCAGTGACAACGACACATCCAGGAACGGGTCAAACTTGTGCGACGCCAAGCCACAGCCTCCGCACGCGAGCTCAGACCGAAGCACACCCGAAAAATGCTGGTGCACAGCACAGTCACACAAGCTGTGACCCCGTGGGGTAAACCTCGGAGACGCCCCGCCGTGGACGAACACGCGTGGGTGCGTGTGCGAGTGCAGACCTCCCAACAAGGCGATCAGCAACTCGTGTGCGTCATGCTGCGCAGTGCCAATGAAGGACGGAAATGCGTTCCACATGGCCTCCAAAATGCCCTGTGGTGCGATTGGTGACGCCATCAACGTTTTCTGAGTCAAGTGAGGCGAAGGAGGCACCAGCTGGGTCATGAAGGCGGCTAATTCACAGCCCAAACACACCGTGATCGCGGGATCAGGGCCGCGTCTGGAGTTCTCTTGATCCTCTTCAATATCATCACTGCGTTCTCGCTCCTTCTCCGCGTTCATCTCCTCCTGCCTCTTCAGCAACAACCTCTGTCTCTGCTGCTGGCAAATGGTCGTGTCGTGGCTCCTGGCCACGAAGAAATAATGCTGCAGCATGGGGTTGTGCGCCAGCGCCTGCAGTACCGAGCTCATGAAGCACGTGTTGCCCATGTTCACCAATCCACGTCTCAGCAGCTTGCGAGGAGTTGCCAGGCCGCGGATCTGCCGCTTGCGTCGTCGACTGCCGCCCCCCACGACGGCGTCCGGGTAGATGAAGTCCCGGCAACTGGCACAGTACAACTGCCTCTTCCTCTCCATCAGAGCTACATCAATAACAACAAGCGTCACTAAGTAAAAGTCCCAAGAAGACCACAACACTTCGAGAAGCACTGTAAATTTCCAACCGATGTTGTGACTGTGAAGGATCGAGTGCGCCATGAAGCTGTCGTCATCTTCTCCGTCCTCGATATCCTGCAATTGCTCACTCGAAGCCTCTCGAACCCCGCGGAACTTGCATGACAGACAGCGGTACACCTCGCTCGACGGGTCTGCGCTCGCGTCCTGTAATTTTCAAGTAGTGGCTTCGGTAAAATATGAACGACACAACTAACGCCCGTTGGTAATTTACCGTACCGTGTCCAGCGTATAGTGCTGCAGCAGCGCGATGTCCGCCCTGGATTCAATGGCTTTCCCCGCTCGAAGCTCCTTCCATACGGCTAGATGTTCTCTGCTGAAGTGCGCGCAGACTGCGCCGGAGCTCAACAACCGCCCGCGCTTCTCGCCGGGCCTCGGCAGCTTCATCGTCAGAAAAAAAGGAAATTGATGTATTCTTGATGTGTTAGATTATGTGGGCCACATCATCTAGTACTTGAAGTCTCCTCCTCTGTCGGTGCTAGCGCAGCTGTGGCCACCTATCTAACACATCCCATTTCAGTGACACCGACAAGCTGGACCCCATCTAACACATCCCATTTCAGTGACACCGACGGCCATCGTAACCTTCGATATCGAGAACTTCAAGCAAGGGGATGTCAAGAAGGTCCCGCTCCAGTTTCGCTTTACTGTGGCAGTTCGCAGTTACGAGGGATTCAATCGACAATATGCAAAGGCACGGTACTGTGTGGAAATCGATGGAGGGTTGTGGAGTCACTGCGAGCAGCTTCGTGGATATGACATCCAGTGCCACGATCTAGAAGATCGAGGTCATACAGCGATCATGTATATCAAAGACGAAGACAACGGTCGCTTCCACGATACGAATCCGGTCAACTTCACCTTGGTTTCTGACGATGCCTACGACCTATTTATCGAAAACCTGGTGGAGCAGCAGCGTGCATTGTATCATTTGCCTCAGGACGAGAATATCCTGGAGTGGGCAGAACGTCAAGATGAGAGGATGGGCCCTCCCTGAGCCAGTACCGCTAGCGATCTCATGGTCGTGATCGGTATCAAAACCGCTGTTCTCACGAACTTCCCGCGTCGCCAGGCCATCCGAGAGTCCTGGGCTAGTAAGCTGAGTCTGCCGCCTGATGTGAAAGTTCTCTTCTTAGCAGTGGTCGGACAATACAGTATGAAATTGTATTGCAAAGTTTTGGTGACCGTAATAATCATTGCAATACGAGGCATCCCAATAATCAATTATTCTAGTGGAACAAGACCGTAATAATATGCTGACCTGCTTTTACTACTTGGGATTTGTATGCCCTTTCAATATCAGCTGATATTGGGATCCATAAGTTGCAAAAATAAGCATTGCAATATGGCGATCGCCAATGATCAATTATTCTAGTGGAGCAATACCGTAATAATTGTTTTTATATTATTTTTTCCGACCACTGCTTCTTAGCTGTACACCGAACACGACCAGCATTTCATCCGCACGCGATCGAAGACGATTTGAGCAAGCTGTGAACCTAGAGCGCGCAATTTACGGAGATTTGTTGACTGAAGAACTGGAATGTGACGACGCCTATCATAAACTGGCCAACAAAGTGAAGGCGTATTTCGAGTTTGCTGCCGCAGAATTTCCTCACGCCAGGTTTGTGGCCTTAGCAGACGACGATATCTACCTCAGGTAGATTCTCTGGCAACATAAGAATCCGCGTCGACAGTATCTAGGGGATGTGTGGAGAACGCACCTCAAGACGAAAGAACACCCTCTTCGAGACTCCACCCTTCCAAACTACCTCTCATTTGATGTGTATCCGTTGCAAGAGTATCCTCCGTATCCGATCGGAACGTGCTATCTGGTCTCGATGTCTCGATGGACTCCGCTCGACTCCTCGCAAAAAATCGATGGCGCTTGCGCAGTCTTAGTGGCATTGAAGATGCCAGCACAGCTCTATGGTTGCTTTCTACCCAAGTCCATCCGCAGTTGGCCCCAGCACTCCGTACGCTCAGAATTGGCAAATGCGAGGATACGGCCGTATCGATGGGAGAATGTTCACCTTTTGGAATTCGTCGTGTTCACGGAAATCTTCTTCACAAGCGCAGCCTTTGCCATGGGTTTGATCGATCTCTGTGGCTGTGGAATGCTCGCAATTCTGATTCTACAATACTGAGCCGGATGCAGCAGACGGAGAGCAATTATCAAAAGGACCAGTCTCAACTCCAACTGGATGCGTTCGAACACGATGGCAGTGAAATAGACAGTCACCGCATCAAAAACTGAACAAGCAGGAATCATGCTGACTCATGTTCCTCGCGATGGGGGATTGGAGGCAATTTCATCCGACATATGCAATTGGTTTCAACAGCTCAATGATGAGCTCATCGACTTGCCGAATTGCCTCGAGGCTGCTGCTACGCTGATATTTGATGCCAGCGCCTGAAGTAGCAACAACTACATGTAAAACTCCAACATGAATTTCTATTTGGATTCAAGTTGGATTTGCTTACCGATGAAGAAATCTTGCGACCTTATCTGACAGCGCACGGCTCGGAACGGAGGGATGCCACGAGAATACTTCCTTGAATGCCGAGATGTTTCGAATTGGTGGCTCTTGTCGCATTCGAGCGTACAGCTCTGGCGATCGATGAACTTTCTTTCCCGGCTTCACAAAGGCAGCAGTGGTGAGATCGATGCGGCCTTCGCGCGATCTGGAGCAGTGAAGCCGGGCGAGATCCGCAGGTACGTTCAGGGTACGTGCGTGCCGTCGTCAAGCCCAAAATCCAGACGGTCTCATTCGAAGCGTTTACAGACAAGGTCCCGACATTGACAGCAAGACGTGAAAATAGGGTGGCCTCCTGTATCAACGGGGATGACGCTGGCGGCGATGAGGGTGGGTGTGGCGCAACGAAGGTTGGCGTCGGTGACAATGAATCTGGCGCAGATACAGCACTCACATGAAAGCTCCGCTCACTGCTGACCAGTGACTGCTCATAGTATCCCTATTCTTGCTAGATGCCGAAGTCAACAGTTCGCGCTCCAGTTCCGTCTCACGAAGGATATCGCAAGTATATGGATGTTGGATGATCATCTCTCTCTCACCGAGATGGCCGAGATTGTCGTTGTGTTCTGGAGACCACCACAGTCTTTGGTGTAAGAGTGCTCTTTGGACCAAAGAGCACTCTTACACCATCCTAACCTCCTGCCTCGCTTGCGCGACGTTGTTTCCTGCTGTGACGTACTACGCACTACATCGAAGTACATTTTTTATGAAATCCAATCCCAATGGAACGAGTTTTATTCCAGCGGATCACGATTTTCACCACGGAAATTCCAGATCTCGCGGATTCTCAAGGAAGTAAGCATCACACAGCTTGTCCAGACTACGGCTCAACACGTAGCAACCGATCACTATCCGCGCCAACGAAATGAGATCTCCGCGCCTTGCTTCCAGACTTGCTGTTGACGTTTTAGCTTTCACAACAAGGGAGTGGAATGCGCTTTGCAGGCTGCGTCATGGTTGCCCTCGTCGATCTGTTTGCGCACGTCTTCGATTCGATTCCAAAAGGAGTCGTACAACACAACAGGCGCGTTATCCTGTTGGTTGGTGTTGCCTCGCAATTGTGATAGCAGCTTGCGCGCTGTCGTCGCCATTGTCTCTACAGATTCTTGAGTCACCGGAGACGTCAATGCGATCATGTCGTCGGTCACGTGGTCCGCTTGGTTGTTCGAGTTCGAACCGGTCGACTTCTGCAGGAATCGCTCCAACTCGTCAACGACAGTCGAAATCTTGATCCTCTTCTTCGGATCAAAGATGCACATCCGAGTGACCAAATTCCACTGCTCGTCTGTGCAGAGCGAAGGTCGAGATGGCATTTTACCACGAGCAACGTGATGTTTCACAACGGGGTTATCGAGTCTTCTCCACGGAAGGCACACGGACGAGGGGTTTCCCTCATGAACGGCTTCCACAACTCGCAGCGCCTCCACGATGCACATACCCAAAGAGTACACATCGGACTCGAACGTTGGCTTTAGTCCCGTCTTGCCAACCAAGCATTCTGGGGCCACCCAGTGCCACGCACCTGAAATCGGAGCAGTAGCTTCGCTGTCTACTGCCAGACTCAACCCGAAATCAGTCACCTTCGCCTTCAGGTCACTCCCGACCACGACATTGTTGCCTTTCAAGTCACCGTGCACCACCTCACGCGCGTGGAGGTACTGCACGCCTAGGGCAGCCTCGTGCAACTTGGTCCACATCTCGTCCGGGTGTTGGCATAAGTAGCTGACCAGTGTGCCGTGGGTGGCGTACTCGCAGACGAAGAACGGTCTCCCGATGTGGCAGGCGCCGAAGAGCCGAACAACGTGCGGATGGCTGAATCCGAACCAAATGTCGGCATCGCGGCGGAACATTTCTTGAGCCTCCTTTCGCTTGTCAACAATCTGAGGGTCTGTCGACGTCTGGTCAACCGCTGCACACAAACTGTCATAAAAGCTGTCACCACTGGCGGTTCCGTCTGAGCCAGGCAACAGCACTTCTTTCACCACGACATCGGAGTCTAGCCACTTGGCTCGTCGCACGCTCCCAAAGCCACCAGCACCCAACACTTCACCAAGGATCATTTCATACCACGGGATGAACCAGTCCGGCGTCAGCGTCGTCGCGTTTTTCACTCTTTCCGTCTCCAATTTCCTCTCAATTTCGTGGTACGTCTTCCTCATCGTCTGACGTTGATCTTCTGTGTATTTGTCATCCGGGTTTTCTACCTCGGATTTCAGTGAATCCAAGAGAACAGCCTGCTCTTCCACCGTCTTCAAGTGCTGCAAGAGAAGGACAGCGTCGGCGATTCCTGATACAAAAGCCGCACCTTGTTCACGGCGCTGGTTTTGCCACGATACCTCCTTCTCCCGACTCACCCAGCGCTTTCAGGAGTGCTTCAATGCGCCGAGTGAAGGAGATCACACTAGTAGTTGTAGCTCGTGTTGAGCTTAGCTGCATCGCCCAAACTTCTTCGGGCGTCATCTGGACAGTCCGGTAGAAGTCGGTGGCAAGCGAGTAAAATCTGTCGAGGACGCGTTGGTTAGGGATTGATTCTTGAAGGCGAGCGCACACGCGCTTAAGTTTGTCAAATGATCGGCGATACTGAGCGTTTTCGCTGTCATTCATGCATTCGTGCAACTTTTGCCATCGCTCCTGTATGGCTTCTCCCATGTACCCCTCAAAGCATCTTGCCGACTTAAGTTCTGGCTGGGGGACGTCTGGTCGCCCTTCAATAGACAAATGCTCAAGCTCGCGGATTATGGATGCCAAGCTGGCTCGTCCACGAGGTTCTCACAGCACATCTGCCACACCAATTCACGACTGCGCCGAACGAAATGTGGGGCATCACTACGGACAAACGTATCGCCACCGCGGGGATTATAGTGGTCCCAAACGTCGTAGGGAACACTCGCGTGAGCATCTGCATTCCACCGCGATTTCCAGTCTGCTATGTCCATTTCATCTTTGGCAGCCCATGGTTGATTTCCACTAGCAGCTTCAAGAATGCACATTCCAAGTGAGTAGACATCTGACTCACGCGAAGGTCGATGGCCTTGTAGCACCTCAGGAGCCTGCCAGCGCATCGATCGAACGAGAGAACGCCCCGCACCAGTCGGGCCGAAATGCGAGAGCTTCGCCGTCCCGTCATTGCCAATCAAAATGTTCCTGCAGCGAAGATCGCCGTGCATGATCCCTCGCTCGTGCAGATACTCCAGTCCTAACGCCGCCTCGTACAGAAACCTCCACGTCAACGGCTTCAGGTCGCTAAGCGTGGATGTATACTCTGCTAGCGACCCCCGACTGGCAAACTCGCACACGAAGAAGTTCACGTTGGGCGCAGCCTGACAAACACCGTACAGCTTCAGCACGTTGGGGTGGCGTAGCTCCTGCCACGAGCGCACCTCTTGCTCGAACGTCAAGCTCGAAGCATCCGCAATGAACAGCTTCACGACAGCATCGGCACCCAGCCACTTCACACGAAAGTCGCCGCCGATGTTTCTCTGTCATAGAATTCGCCCAACTCCACCTGGGATGGTGGAATTTCAATGCTGCGAGAGGTATCTGAGCCCCGAAAGTTGTGATCTGTATGCGGAATTTGGTGGCTTGGCTGGGCGAACGGCGTGAGTATCCGCACAATGTCGTTGTGTCCGTAATCAGAAGCTATTCGAATTGCAGTGTCTGCCTTGACGCTCCTTATATTGACGTCAGCGCCGCATTCTTCCACCAAGAAGCGCACGATCTCCGTGCGACCACCATGGGCGGCCAACACTAGCGCTGTCGATCCGTTGTTACTCTGGATGTCCAAGCAGGCGCCACATTCGGTCATCACATACCGCACGATGTCCGTGTGGCCCACGTAGGCAGCTGTCATCAGTGCTGAAAACCCATCCTTATCCAGGATGTTCGCGTTGGCGCCGCAGCCTTCCACCAGAAACCAACGTCAAGATGACCGCCACTGGTGGCCTTCATGAGCGCTGTCGATCCGTTGGTGTCCGGGGCGTCGACACTCCAGTAGTTCAAGAGAAACCGCACGACCTCATTGTGACCACCTTGGGCGGCCCCCATCAGCTCCGTCAATCCCTCCTTGCTCTCGAAGTTCTCGTCGGAGCCGCGTTCTTGCACCAAAAAAACGCACGATCTCCACGTGACCCCCACGGGCGGCCAACAAGAGCGCTGTCCAACCGTCATCGTCGTGGACGTTCACGTCGGCCCCGCGTTCTTTCACGAGAAACCGAACCACACTTAGACGATTTTTGTGGATGGCCTCTCGGAGCTCCCATTGCGTGTCCAACCAGCCGCCGCGTTCCAGTTCCAACAGTCGCAGCCGCTCGAGCTCTCCTGCCTCAACGACTTCTCTGCTCTCGTCTTTGGAGCTCTCGTCTCTCCAACCTCCAAACGCGTTTCCTATCTGCGTTAAGGGTAAAAGATTTTTCCGCAAATGGGTCTCAATGGCCTTATCTCGTTTTCGACTCGAGAGGCCGAGTCGGCGGTGGGTACAAGGTGAGAGAACGATGAATCATGGCGATCTATCTGGACTTTTCCAGGCCTGCAGCCTTTGTTTCAGCAGGTACTTCAGGCGTCTGGGCGGTAGTGGACAAGTCAGCACGTGGCAAGTGCCGATCCTGAGCCTCAAAGGAGAGGTCTGGTGCTCGAAGCTCGCGACCAGCCCGCGATGGCTGCCGTGTGCTGCTTGGGCTCCAGAAGCTGGATTCTCCCGCTCGTGCCCACGAACTGCTCCTCCATCGCTTGCGTATCTCGCGGCCCATCAAGGACATTGAGTCGCTCGCTTCCACGTGGACACCGTCCTGCTCTGCGGTCTCTGCTTCCACGGCATTTTCTGGGACTTCTACACGGACCCTTGCTTAGGTGGCCACGTTCTTGGACGCCAAACAAGCTCGTCTTCCCCGGATAACTCTTTCAGGTGCTCGGCGACCTTGTGTGTGACCCCTTCAGCGCCTTGGCTATACGTAGGGCTGCCCATACTTAGCACAGTTCCATCGACGGATGTTGGAATACCCATGCTCTCGTTTGGTTGGCCATCGGGAACTCGGTGGAAGACAATGTCAACGACCACAGACGTCCGGAGACCCATATACGGCTGCTGTTGCAGTACGAGATCACTGTCGATCAACGGGATGCATGACGAGCATTATTGACGACCCTAGATTGCTTCAACATGCACCTTTCATTTTTTCTCTAGTCACTCCCCGTTGGAGTGACTGTACCGAAATTTGCCGCGTGGCCAAAAACAATCAACGCACGGAAAGCTCACTGACGAAACCCGTGAACTGAAGCACAGCATGCAGGTCAAGTACCCGATCATGGGGCTGTCGTACGCCCGCGGCTTCTTTGCCATCTGCGGCGGCGGCGGCTCGCTCAAGTCCGGCATCAAGAACACCGTCGTACGTGAAGAAATCCCGTCTTGTCCCTCAATCCTGTCATTAGTGATACATCTCCAATTTATTGACCTCTATATTATCATAATTGTTTTTACCTGTGCAGGACATCTACCAGCTCTCGGACACGGACCCGACGGGCTTCACCAAGGAGATCACGGCCGACACGGGGCTGGAGCTGGCCTCCGGAGTCGCCTTCTCCCATGACGGCCAACTTATCGCCGTCTCGGTCAGTGCAGGCTGCTGGATCTTCGCCCTGGACCTCAAGGAGAAGACCATCCAACTGCTGGTCAGGTTCCGGACGGATTTCCATGAAGAGGACAGTTCGCAGACCTGCGCCCGCTTTGTGGGCAATTCCACTATCCTCACGGGCGGAGAGGACGGCGTGGTTCGCGTCTGGCGCCTGAGTAGGGACCCGTCCGCTCGGGAGAAGAAGGTGGGCACAGCCAAGGCTCTGAAGGTGCCAGATGAGAGAGACATGCACGCCAAGGTGGTCGCGGACGAGCAGCCCAAGCTTGGAGACAGTGTCATCAATGGGGCCGACATGATCACGCTCACCAGGGAATACCGCGGCCACACCAAGAGGATCCGTGACATTGATGTGGATCTGTCCCATCGCAACCTAGTGGCGTCCAGCTCGGAGGACCAGACGTGCCACCTGTGGAGACTTACGGAAATGACCCCGATCTGCAAGTTCTCCAAGGACGACGCGCTGGATATCGCCATGCAGCGACTGCCGATGAAACCTATCGTGGGGCCACGCAAGCACTTGTTCCGCTGTGTGCGCTTTACGAACAATGGGCGTCGAGTGCTTACGGTCCTGACACCGGCGCGTGGAGACTCCATTCTCATTAAGTGGAAGCCTGAGACCATCACACAGGAGAACGAAGAGCAGTGGTCGTGGGTTGTCGAGAAGGCAGCGATCGCAGGTGACAAGCCCGTGGCGAGTTTGTGTGTGAGTCAGGATGACCGCTTTGTGTGTACGGCGGCAGTGACCGGAGAGGTCAAGGTGTACCTGGCGTCCACGCTGCAGCAGTACAAGAAGACATCGACGGAGCAGCACACGTTCGCTATCACCGGCATGAGTTGTGCGCCTCCAGCGGACAAGCAGGAGCCCGTCCTCCACTTGGTGACTGGTGGAGCCGACAAGAACCTGTTGCGTCACGAAATTCCTTTGGAAGGCGGCCTTGTCAAGTCAGCGATGGAGATCATCGTCGGTGGCGTGAAGAGCTTGGTGGGCGCTACTGTCGGCCTCGGACTCAACCTCTGGATGGCTATGACGCTGCTATTTATTCTGCTGCTATTTATTCACGCGAAGACGGCTATGCTGCTGGATGGCCCACTGGCAGGCTTCCTGGTGCGTATTTTATTGCCTTTTTTGTGGTATGTTGCATTATTTTTAATCTGTATGCTCGTAACTTCGCCTTACAGGATCTGGCATCGCTCAGCTTCGATTCTTCGGATGGTCTGGTGACTATCGCAGCCTTGTTGGCTAGCGTGGTGATCACTTGGCTCGTTTCGGCGAACAGCTCGGTGGCAAGCCGCTTCTTCTGGAACGGTTTGCTGTGCCTGCTCTCTGGCATTGCCGCCTTTTTCGTTGCCATTTCGGCGGACCTCAAGGTTTACTGGCAGACTGGCGATGAAGCTGTGGACGAGTTGCTCGGTGCGTTCACCACTTTTGATGCATCGTGGTCGTACATGGTTTTCTGACATTTTTATGATGGTTGATTCTGGTACAGACTACAAGATCTCGATTGCCCTCGGCGCTTGCTGTATCGTGTTCTTCTTCTGCCATTCGCTTCTCGCTATGGTGCAGTGAGGCTAACAGTGCAAGGTGCCAATTGAGCGGACACGACTGAGGCGACAACCATGGCGTATGCAGCGACAACTAATACTGGCGGTGTGCGGAGCGCCTTCACCATAGGACCGTAGAGCGATTGTTCACAGCGAAAGTAGCAAGAGACATCACGTGCCGCTAAAGATGAGCGACACTTCAAGAATGATGCGTGCGTTCAGCATTTTCAGTTGCTACCAACATGTTGTGGTCGTATTTGCGACCTGCATCTGAATTAGCGCCAGGATAGTCGAATGATATACCACTACATGTAGTAGCGAGCGCCTGCGGCCCATGGAGTGCCTTCCTACCAGCTGCACGGTTTCGAGCCCTCCATTGCCCACGTGAGTATTTCGCGAAAAACAGGATGTCGCCTTTCCCCCAAACACACATTTCTATAAACATCTATTATGACAGGCGAAATTGCTTACATTTTTCTCTTTTTGATGCAAACATTGCAGTACACATATAATACAACATCTAATTAAAGAGGGTTTTTGAAGTGACGACCAGCGAGATGGCAGAGCGCAAGTCTCAGCTGTTCAAGCAAGTGGCGGAATACCAGCGTACATGTAGAAATCATTGACGAGCATGTGGTTTGGCTCTTGGTAGCTGGATCTTTACCTCATTTCCTGTTCGAGCCATTGCATCTACCGTCACAACCGAATCGGAGACTTTCATAGACTTACCATGTTCGTTCGTGCATCTTCGATTGCTGCCCTTGTTCTTGTTGCTCACGGCATTACGGAGGTGACAAGTCAGGACACTGATGGAGGATTCACGACGGGAGCATGGAAACCGCTCAACGCCTCGAGCTACACGATCGACTCGCCGTGCGAACACCAGCAGTGGAACTTCACGCAGGACTCTGCGAGCGCAATGTGGCTCCACTTCTCGTCGGTGAACCTCGCTTCCGGTGCGCACCTGATCGTCTCCTCATTGAGCGGCTCAAAGGCTCTTTCGGTAGCGTCATCATCGTCGGATGCCACCACGACGCCAATTTCCGGCAGTGGCGTTGTTCTTGAGTTTGCCCCTCCAAGCGAAGGCTGCACGGCGGACAGCAACTCGACCATGACGTTGGACGCCGTCGGGTACTCGTACTCTGAAGACTCGCAAGTGGATAACGAGGAGCGAGAGATTTGCGGCTCGGCGGACACGATGAAGAACGTCGTGTGCTTCTCGACTGGCGATGATGAAGACAAGACCATGGTGACTAAAGCCAAGGCCGTGATGCGTACCCAACGCACTCGCGACGACAACGCTATTGTCACGTGCACGGCGTGGCTGTGGGGCAACCAAGGCCACATCATCTCCAACAACCACTGCTTCTCGAGCCAAGAGATGGTCGACGCCGCCAAGTTCGAGTTCGACGTGCAGACTGCTGGGTGTAGTGACACATGCACGTTCGCCACTTGCCCCATAGGCAAGACGCTGGTCGGTAAAAACAACGTCAAGTTCATCAAGTCCGACGCAACGCTCGACTATTCGGTGATGCAGATCACGAACGACGCAGCTTCCTACGTGAATACGTACGGGTACCTGCAGGTTCGTAGCAGTGCTCCGACTCAAGGCGAAGAGATCTACATCCCTCAGCAGCCCAATGGTGGCGCGAAGAAGATCACCAAGACGGACGACGACGCTGACTCGGAGGCTGCGATCGTGCTCAACGTCGACTACTCTGTAGAGGTGGAAGGTGTCACGTACACCCATCTGATCGCCTACTCCGCTGACACGGAAGATGGAAGCTCCGGTTCGCCCGTGATTTCTCGTGGAGACAACTCCGTTGTGGGGCTCCACCGCATCGGAGAATGCGACAATGCAGCTACCCCGTCCGACGAGCTCGCTAGTGCTCTTCAAGCGAGCGTGTCTGGGAACGACGGTGTCAAGACTGCCTGATAGTGAACGTCGAGTAGTTGTTTGCGTAAGACTGTGAGTGAATCTAAGGTCATCAATAGGCTTTAACATCCCATCTATAGCGAGTTCGAATTGTTCAATGCAGCAGCCATTGTCCAATATTTCCAAGATCGACACTTTCAATGCCCGCTTCTCCACTCAACATCCAGAGACCGTCAAAAGCTCGACCTGGTCTGCGAGTTCTTTGCCGTGCTGATTGCAATGAGTGATGCGAGATTCTGCCGCTGTTCGTTCATCTACAGTAACAGGAAGCTGTTAAATGCCGGGTCATCACTCCGGTCTCCTTGAGGTATATCTGTCGTCGCCACGCGGCCGAAGCTGAAAGAAGATCGCGCGCTACAGCGAACACGAGGTGCTGTGGGAGGAGCTAAGAAAAACTTAACACGAATCTGCGTTTATTGGTAGCCCGCGGTAGGCTGAAGTCGCTGAATGATGACGAAGCTAGTTCGGAGGTTGCCAATTACTTGGCATTTGCGGGTTTGAGTTTGCTTGCGAAGGTTTTCCTGATCGACTCGATAATTTGGTGCACGCACACGACGGTGACCACCGCCACAGTAAAGTCGCAGGCATCGCTTATCTCATCCGAGATTTCCAATCGATCAATGACACGTCTTGCTAAGCCCCCAGCAGCCACAATTTTGGGCTCGTAGAATGCTAGGAATCGAGATGGGTACGTCTGCACAAAGTTTACCAATGCCACTGCGATCTCCGACGGTAGCACCAGCGCCAACACTACAGCCACTAGGGTGATCTTGAGGCAGCTGGAGACACGGAGTTCACGAAGTACTTCTACTGGTCTGTCTCTGGTATAGCGAGCATTTCCCGCTGCGTTTTTGCTTTGAGAGGACACCAGCTTGCAGCGTATGTGACTCATGTCGACTTGAGCGAGCGTTCGAAGATGGAGCTCGTGTAAAAGTAGCTTCTCCAAGCCAAAAATGACCTGCGAAACCTCAGCGGCATGTGAAAAAAACAAAATTGAATTGAATCTCTCCAAATTGATGCAGGATGCAATAAAAGGATGTAAAACGATGTGGTACACCTAAAAAGGTACAGGACACCACTCACAGGGAAGATGGCCGCTCTAGGGAACCACTTGGAGGAAGCTCTCGCTGCCCAAGCGCAGTCTCATGGGAGCGGTAAGGCAGTTGGAAGTTGCTTGAAAGATCTGCGGGATCAGCTGCAGGACTTCACGAGCGAGCGCCGTCTGCTTATCAAGTTAGCCGCCACGGGCCGAGCTGTAGCGGATGTTCAACGGACGTTGGATACAGCATTGGAGATACTGAACCTCCGAGGAACCCCTACAGACCTCTTGTGGCACAATAATTTCCATATGGAGAGGAATGAGTGGATGGATGATTGCAATGCTCTACTTACGAGTCCAGGGAGCTTGAGACTGGAAATGGGCGACTGGGATCAAAGAATGGAAGTTTTGACGCTCTTGCGGGACGGGGTCGAGCGATATGGCAATGCCTTGAACCCAGAGGAGCTCGATGTGATGTCCGCGGTGTTTGACGCCGTCGTCGAAACTTCTGGCGTCGTTGTTGCGGGACTTCCGACTTGGTTCGCGACGTCCAAGCGCGAATGGTTTGGTGCCAATATATCTGCATTTAGTGGAACTGAAGAGAAGTGCTTGCGTGAAGTGGGGCTCTGGGCAGATCTTCATCATCCAAATGTGCGAAAGTTGTACGGCGCTTGCCACGTTGGCAAGGCTTTCGTGATCCACGAATGGAGTGGATCGGTCGATATCTGGTGGTCAACATGGAAAAAGTTTGCGGAAATTGCTCGTGGACTGGAATATGTGCATGACCGTGGGCTCGTGCATCGTCACTTCAGCGATCTTCTCCAATCGACAGAAACCCGAGGCATTCTGAGCGGCGCGGGTCTGGTGCATCAGAAAGAAGGACATCGCGGCAAAAGAGATCGTGAGCGCTCTCGTAAGAGACCAGAACTGTCGGTCTCCGAGGATATTCCTGCACTTGGGCTGGCAATCTTTGCATTACTGGCTAAATGGCGCAAACCTGCTCGCTCGAGGCTGCCAGCATATGTTCGCGAAAAAGCATCGCGGCTCCTGTCATCCTTTTCTTCGAATAGTCTTCCGCTGTTGAGACCAGACTTCATTACGAAATCTGAATGGGATTTGCTGACTCAGTTGTGTGCTTTCGATGCGACGAGGGGGATAACTATTAAGGAGGTGATCTACCGGATGAGTTCGATAGCCCTGGAAAGCAAACACCCGTCCGAATTGCTGTCCAAAGCGCTCGCTCTGGAAAACAAAGAGAACGAGTCTAAGGATGCCGACGGGAGAACCCCAGACGGGGAATCGGTGGCAGATGTAGGCTCCTTTGTGGTAAGTACACTGGGTCAAACGATTAGAGAAACACTCGACGAAGCTGAGCAATCGTCCAATAAACTCGAGGATTTGAGCGAGGTGAATGGATCCGTACTTGCACGGCTTAAAGACGTGTACAGCCAACTTGAAGCCGCCCAAGATCCACTGCCTGTAGCTGTTGTGGAGGATTACAGTTTGAATCTGGTTCGCTTTCATGAAAGCCTTGACCGTCGGCTCTATGGAAGTGACAGCTCCGTGGCGAGTACGTGTGCGTCTCGCTCCATTGCTAACAAGAACTACGGGATCCACTACGACATTGATCGATTGCTGCAGAGCTGCCCCCTTCTCAAAAGTACGGCAGCTGTACATTCCTGGCAGCCGCGATTTCAGAAGGCCCAGAGAGATCATCTCAAGAATCTGGAGATGTCGCTAACAGACCCCTTATCCGTTGTGAGTGAGCTTGATAGCGAGGTGGATAGGGCGGAGGCTGTCGCTCTACTGCAGTTCGAAGCGCACCGTCTGGCGAATGATCTGGAGACCAGCACAACTGATAGCGTCACACATGATAGGAGCCATGGAGACACAGGTTTGCTGCCGAGGTGGTTCATACCACCTTACCAAGTGGATCTCGGGCGGCTCATTGCAGCTGGATCGTTCGGAGCTGCGTACGAGGGAAAGTGGCTTGGCACTGATGTGGTTGTAAAGCTGGTTTTGACGGATCAAAATGATGCCGAGAACCAAAAGCAGTTCTTGCGTGAAGCGGATCTGTGGTTTGCTCTTACGGATTCCCACCTGGTAAAGCTGTACGGAGCCTGCCACGTTGGCCAACCGTTTTTCGTGTGCGAACACGCTGTGTCGGGGACGGCTTTCGAAATTCGGAAGAAAACACCACAAAATCCGTGGCTTCTGCTTTGGGGGGCAGCTCAGGGCTTGCAGCATCTTCACGATCATGGAATTATTCACGGTGATCTGAAAGGGAACAACATCGTTGCTGGCCTTCGAGAAGTAAAGCTCTGTGACTTCGGTTTAAGCAGGATAACGTCCGATCTCGAGGACGAGCGTGCGGATGGCGACGTTGAAGCCCTAGGGGCACTTCGCTGGAAGGCGCCGGAGTGTTTACTTGGCTCCCACCCGACCTTCGCTTCCGACGTCTACTCGCTTGGCATGTGCATCATTGAAGCGGTAACAGAACAATACCCATGGGGGAACTCAACCATGGATACGATTGTAAAGTTGAAGGTCACCCGAGAAAGACTGCTACCCCCTCGTCCTCCGAACTTCCATGATGCTCAGTGGCAGCTTGTGACTCGGATGTGCTGCTTTGAACCGGAAAAACGGATCAAAATTGCCGCTGTCGTCAAATCTCTCTACGACTTAGTCTAGCTGAAAAAATCCGTTAAAAATTGAAATATTGGATAAACTACAAATAAAAGTTCCGTCAATAACTTAACATTGTTTTATAGTGTCAAGATACTGCTTCGAGCAATGTTTTATTTTATAAATTTTTAACGGCTTGCAAACGGCCTTTATTGTTCACATTATCTGTGGAGTGCAGCTGGAATCACAAGAGCAATCGGAGGCGATGATGCTGCAGTGTCTTCGCCTACTTTGAGCATCATGCGCTTCTCTTCTTCGTTGTATAGCGCTGACAGCGGTGTGGGTACATCGCGTTCAGCTGGTGCCGATACGTCCGACGTTGGCGTAGGTTGAGCAATTAATTCTGTCACACACGGGCCTTCGTGCGGTGACGTTTGTGTTTGTGCTGCGTCTTCAGTCAGAGCTGCTGTTGGTGCTTCCGGTCCGTTCGCTTCTGGCCCAGTTGTCAAGCTGGGAGCTGTTTGTCCCGGTGATTCTGGTTTCGTAGCCTCTACGAAAATTCCAGTTTTTGAAGCAGCAGTGATGGCATCGGTGGAGGATTTCCGGTCTCGATGATGCTTAGTATCCGTCGGCGTATCTTCTTGGGTCTGGTTGTGTCCTCCCTCCCCGTATAGCATCGCCGCAAGCGTCGGCGACGGGCCCATATCAACTGTCGGTGGAGGTTGGTACTGCTCTTCCCACACTGTTTGGATGGGCAAAAGCACCGCTAGACGGAAGACTTTCCAGCGCTCGAATGCTGAGTTCCCTATGAAAAGCTGAGCGGAATGTGCGAACGCACCCGTGAGCGCTTGATCCAACGAGATGGCGACGTCCAAGAAGGCAGGAGGCGGTGCCGTCTTGTTGGCTTGCGCAGTCTCCGCTTGCTGAGATTCTGCTGTCCAGCCGAAAGCTTGCAATACAAAGTCAAGAGCGCCACCAAGCAGCAAGTGAAGTCGCAGCGGGTCGGTGGGAGAGCGAAACGCTGGTAATTCCTTGCCAAACATGTACGGCGAGTCTTCAAGCGCGACGATAAACAACCGCGCAATAGCGCAGTGCAAGATCGACGCTTTGGGGAAGCGTGTGATCAATTCTAGGAGCGCGTCCAGTGTACGTGTACGAATCACGAGCGTATCAGCCATAGTACACGATACGTTGAGTACTGGAAGCATGATATACACGAGCTGGACATGTGTAGGCTTGAAGCGCCACTGCAGCGATGAAGCTTCAGGTGAAGCCGACGAAAAGAACGACAGCAGTGTGGGCAGATGCGAAAGAAAGACGGTCCAGATCAACGGCAGGTCTTCGTGTGGACTGCCTTGTGTACACGCATTCGCCACGGCATCCTCGTTTTCTCCATTACTTGGTTGACCATTTGGATCGCCAGCGTCTGGGGTAGCCACCGCAGCGCTTGCTCTTGCGAAAGCTGCTTTCGTCACGCAGCCGCACTGTGTCTGCTGCAATAGAGAGTTGAGGACTTTCAAAGTGTAGGCTTCGTTCGCGAAGGATGTCGGGAGTTCGCGTAAGTCATTCAACGCGGCTTGGATCAGTTGCTCGGCACTCGGTCCGGACTCGCTAAGCGACAAAATCATGGCAAAACCCAAACTTCCTTCGCGCTTTTCATGGATGAGATCAGTGAGCAAGTCGCAAGTGAAGACCATGCGAGAGAATTGAACCGTCTCAACGTCGTTGGCCACTCGTTGGTGAAGTCTTTCCGACACTCGATCATGGATGTTTTGGACGGGTTTCATGGGCGAAAGCTGCAGCAACGAAAGGCCTACAAGCGTCTCCACTTCGGGCTCAGCATCTGCGCCGGCCAGTTCGTTGCACAAGCGCACCATGGTGTCCCGCAGCGGTTCGTAAAATACCAGCAACAGGAGCGACTCCAAGAAGGTTTTCTGTTGTCGAATGCTGCCATCGAAAAGACTCATGAACATTTGAGACGAGTACTGGTCCATGAATGCCGTGAGGAACCTCGAGAACGCTTCAAGCGTCATGGTGTCACGCGAGTTGAACTCTGCAAGAGTACGAGCTACTAAAGCACGAGGCTCGCCCTTTAATGCACTGAGCGCTGCCAATAGTTGGTGAGAAAAGCCCGAGCCGCACAGCACCCAATGCGCTCGAAATGCAGTGGCATACTCTTCGTAGGACGGAGGTTCTCCCGGCTCTCGAGCTGCTGAAGCTGTTGCTTTTGCTGTCAATGTCGGTTCTTCAAGCATGGAGCTGATCAAACACGTCACTAGATCCAACAAACGCGTTAGTTTGAGCTTCAAAAAGTGTAGGAGAAGTAGGGCGTTCGAGTTCTTACGGTTGTCTGGGGCCATGAGGAACTCGAGCACGGGCAAGTACTCGTCCGAGAGGATCGTGACTTCGCCCAACACCGTGACCATGTCTTCTTGATGGAGCGCATCGGCCACGCTACGCAGCGCCAGGATTTCAGCCAAGCGCTCTTTCATCGTGCTTAGTCCCAGTGGTGGAATGAATATAGACGAGTGAGTGAGGACTGCAGCAACGTCGACGTGGGAAGTGGCGCTGCTTTACCAAAGCTAAAAGCAGCGCCACTCGCCACATTGACGAGAATGGCCACAAAAACTATGCGAAGCAGCCTACAGTTGAGCAAGAAACGAAATGATGAGCGTGCCCAGCTTAGTTGACCGACAGAGATCGACTCGCGAGTATAAAATTGAAAATTTGTCACAACAGCCAAATTCTACTGTGAATTTGTCAAAAATAGTACAAAACAAGTTGTATGGTACAACACGTTTGGTGTGAAGTCACTCATCCTGGAGCAAATCGAGTTCTCAAGCATCCAACCGCTTTTTTTAGCTATCCTTCACTTTCAATCCAGCTACCAAGTGCACAAGCGTCTTCTGGACTCCATGGAAAAAACCTTCACGAACGCCAACTGGTCTGCGCACGCCAAGACGTACAGCAACGTCTTCGGCTCTTTGACAGCTCGCTGGGCATTGGATTCGTTGCAAATCGTGCACCACGAGATCCTCCAGCAGCTCCAGCAGCACGAAAGCAAAGGGTTAACCCTTCCGTTCCACTTCTTGGACGTCGGATGCGGCCCTGGAGTGCTGAGCTTCGAGTTCGCACGTCGATACCTGACGTCCCCAGTGGCGATCCAAGTCACCGCCTCGGATCTGTCCGAAGGAATGCTGCAGCAGTTGAATGACAAGTTGAGGGAGGATCCCACGTTGACTCCGTTCACGGAGAAGCTCACCACTTTGCAAGCGGACGGGATGGTACTAGACCAAGTCCCCGACGCATCGGTGGATCTGGTGGGCTCCAACTTCGGCTTGGGCGTCTTCCCCAACCGCTCCAAAGGGTGGATGACAGCTCATCGCGTGCTGAAAGACGACGGTTTGTTAGTCGCCACTGCGTGGGACGAGAAGAGCTCGCAAATCGTGTGGTTTGACGCCGTGACGGACATTTTCAACGCCAAAGGCGGTGAAGGAGAGTCGCTCGGCCACCCGTCGTTGATCGCAGCGACGGACCGAGAAAGGGTCGTTAAGGAGCTGCAGACGGCCGGGTTTAAGGACGTCAAGGCGTTCCGCACGACACACACGATCGTGTTTGACGACCCGAACGCCATGCTGCAGGCGAACATGAATAACCCGTTCGCTGTGAAGTTCTTGGAGCGATTGACCAAGGAGGAGATGGTGCAGACGCTGACGGAGCTCATGGAGAAGGACGCGCAAGAGAACTTCTATCAGGAAGGTGGAGCTCCCAAGACGGACAGTGCGGATCCCTTCGCGGATGAACGTCCGCGTTTGATCCCCTTCTCGGCCTACACGATCGTTGCACGCAAGTAAGCGGAGCGGACATGAACAGGTGAACGATCAAGTAGCCTGAGCTAAAGCCTTTAGTAAAGGCGGTGAGTGCCAGTGAAGCAATCAAAGCCGAGGTTGTTCTTCTATAAGGCAGCCTGTGAGTTGCTTCTCGGTTCAGTTTGTAGCGACTTTCGCAGTCGCTTGTTCAGCGAAGGCTCTTGCAACAAGCGCTTTATCTCTAGCTGCAACGCGCGTGTGGCTCTGAGGGCTGCGCTGATAGATCCAGCGAGAACGGACACCAATCGACAGAATTTGTAATGTCTTGACAGGGATCAAGGCAGCCGGTATGAGGCCTTCGAGCCTACGTTATTGTGCCACGAACAACTAAGCGTGCGGTCGAATCACGAAGAAGTCGAAGGACATTCTTGAACAGCTTCTCCAGATGCGGCCGTCCTAATTAGCGCCGACTCAAGCTTTGCCCTCCATCGGATCACATTGACGGAGTCAAGACGCCTTGTCGTTCGGGCGTACAAACAGCAATGAAGCCTTCACAGTTTCTCGGCCTTCTCGTCCCAATTCTTGCAGTATGTCTACTATTCTCAACAGTATCCGCGACGGAAGCCGTCTCCAGTGATCTCGTGAAGGCGTATTATCAGATCTACTGGTACAAAGCAAGCCAGCAGTTCACAGTCAAGCCGCACGAAGAGGTACTCGACGCCATTCAAGACGTTCCAGATGAAATCACGGCCAAACTCTTACGTTTTGGACTGGGTTTTGACGCTCTTCCGGGACTGCTTCAGCGAGCTTTGATTTGGGACAGCGGGTATGCGCTTGGCGACGATGGAGCTCTGACTGAAGTCTACACACGGTGTGATTCCAACGGTTCTGGAGCAACAATGGAAGATCTCGCAGTCGACGTCAAGCAGATAATAAACGCTGGCTGTGACGTGCACAAGTGCCCAATGAACAGCACCACGTCGATTTCTTGGAGCTTTTCCTCTAGCTGCGGACCCACCGAGATCGATGCTATCGTACAATGCGCGTGTTCATCAGTGACATCGCGAGCCAAGGAGGCCCCAGTATGGGCCACTGGTGATCTTTTAACAGCTTTCACAAACATCAGCAGGATCCCAGAGACGTTGGTACGTCGTCATACCTGGAGTGACAGTACTGCCGGTCGCTCAGCCATTTTATTCGCCATCCACACGAGCAAAGAGCTGCTGGATGAAGCGTATTCGGGCGTGTGTTCATCACAAACGTCACCTTCTTCACTTACAATCCCATGCATCAAGTACCAAGCTTCAGACGCTCGCTGGTGCCGACCGAGGGGTTCTTCCCTCATGACGACGTGGCTGAATGAATACATCGATGCACTCGCTAACTCTTCATCGTCTGAATCAAGCAGCTTCAGCTCAGCGAGTCAGAATCTCGTTCTCGAAAAGAACGGGGGGGAGGTACTAGCGGATACCAATGCGACCCGGCTACAGCACGATGAGATCACTCCTGGGAGCTGGAAACACACCACTCCAGTGTTGATCGTGGGCGCTGCAGCGCTGGTCGTGACGGGCATCGCTGTGTTTATTTACCTGCGACGCCGTTCAAAGCAGCGAAAGCAGGAACTGCAGAATTCGGCAGCGAATCAGCTCAGTTTGAGCTGTTCGACCGACAGTAGCAGGGGAGGAAACCCAGCCAGGAAGCCGCGCAACAACCCGCTGATCGACAGACAGGACGCGTTTGGCAATCCCCACACGATGCACGATTTCCTCACAATGTTGTCGTCGTCGCCATCCGCGTGGGAATCTTCTCCTCTCTCGTTGTCGTTAGCGCTAACTGCCGAAAGCCTCGCGTCTGGAAGCCCGAAACAGGACGAGAGTGGCGTCCTCAAAGCTTTGACGGACGATCCACACCTCAAGCGAGCGCAGATCCCCTTCGACCTGCTTCAATTCCATCATCTCATCGCTCGAGGACCCCGGAGTGAAGTGTGGCTTTGTGTACTACGGGATCGCTGCGTTGCTATCAAGAGATTGCACAAAGAACACCGGAAGAACTTGAGTGAGATCAGGGGCTTTGTCAAGACCATCAGGCTCAGTGCAGCGCTGCATCACCCAAGTATACTGAGCTTTGTAGGTGTCGCGTGGAGCTCGTTGCAGAATCTCTGTCTTGTGACCGAGTATCTAGAGCTGGGAGATCTTCAAGAGTATCTGCGTCAGTCCAATCCAAGTCGAGACCAAAGCGAAACTTGCGAGGACTTCATGTGCTTCTCGTTATCCTGGAAACGCGAGAAGTTGCAGCTTCTTCTGGACATCACTCGGGGTGTGGACTACCTACACCAACTCCGTGTGCTTCACGGCGATTTGAAGTCGAAGAACGTCCTGCTTTCTTCCGAGTTGGACGCCAAGTTGACGGGGTTTGGCTCAAGGCATCACCGTAGCTTGGATAGCTCTAATAGCTCGCAACAAAACGTCAACGTGGAGTCACCCTTTTGGACAGCGCCGGAGGTTTTGGCGGGTGGGAAGCAGTCGAGGAAGGCTGACATCTACTCGCTAGGAATCGTGATAGCCGAGCTCGACACGCATCGGTATCCCTACGCCAACACAGTCACGGCCCGAGGCAATCGCATGTCGCCACTGCAAGTTCTCCAGCACATTTTGACGGGGGACTTGAAGCCGTCGCTTTCGTCAAGTTGCCCTGGCGAGATCATGGGCTTGGCCGAGTGGTGTCTCCACCGTGATCCAAGTTGCCGACCGACCGCACGGGAGGTCGTACAGGCAGTTCGAAGCATTCCAGGAGTCAACTTAGACGAGTTCAGCCTGTAGCGAATAGCAACACATAGTATCAAACACAGAACAATTTCTCCAGTATAGGCCGCTAGTGCTCAGGAATTTGCCACCTAGAAACTATGCCGCACGCGAGAGAAGCGAGTTTCTTCTTCAAGGGAAGTGTCGTCCCTCGATTAGTTGTTTGTAGCTTGAAAGGCTTGAACTCGTCGACGTCTTTCACTTAGAGGTCGTACAAGATCATGAGAGCCCTCGGCATTTCACCTTAGTTGTCGAGTTGCCACGCTGTCAGTGCTCAGAAAGAAGTGTGCCATGCCTTTCCTCAACGTTGCCGTGACGATAGCCACAGCGCAGGTTCTTCGACTGCAATGTACATGGACCATCGATGTCGATGACATCGACTTCAGCCATGCTGTTCGCGTATCAGCTGATGTTCTCCTAGTCGGCTCGGCGTCCGACCTGGGCCGACAGCTCACCTCTTGAACCGCATCGCGCCCCTTCGTTATCTTTTTTTCACTGAAGGCGGTTCCACATACAAAACCCAAGTCATTCCCGTCCTCCAATCACAAACCGGCATTCTCAAGTTGCAGTGATAAGCGGAGCTCAGGCATTCCTCGTTGCTCCTCGACCACACAGCCCAAGCCAGTTCCTCGTCTGCAGCAATGCGCGTGCCTAACGGTTCGAACCTGAGTCGCCTGCGATGGCTGCTGCAGTTCCAGGCACCAGGGATTCTGGCTCTGCATCCGTGGGGTCTCTTGGCGGCGCTGTTACGATCGCCCAGCCGCCTCTTAGACGGCGTCACGGCTTCTCACCACCGGTACTTGGACCGTGTAGCCGCTGCAGTGACGCAGAACCCAGTTTTGTTCCCCAACGGGTTCTTCTCGGACGGATGGGGGGATCTCAATACGCCCAAGCGGATTCGTGAGCTGCTGCAGAGTCGTCGCATGAACGACGTGGTGACGCTGCAAGACGGGGAGCCCAAGTGGGGGAAAGTTCGGGAGCTTTCAGTCGCCAAAGTGGCGCTGAGAGGGGGCATGTTCAAGAGCACGTTGGGCAATGCAGAGAAGTTGCTGCCTGAAGAAAGTCTGGACGCGTTCTGTGAATTGGTGACGCCGCTGGACTGGGAACGGGAAGATGCCGGTATTCCACAGGGGAGGCGAGATAGACCTCTTGTGGGTACGTGCGCGTGAAGTGGGGTAGAATTCTGTGACGAACGGGTGTATAACGGTGAGCTGTCAACGTAGTGCTGCTGCCGGGAACGGGGGAGCACGGATTCCTGCATCGGAGGACGTCGGTAGCCATTCCACTCGCCAAGAAAGGAATCGCCACCTTGGTACGTCCCCAACTGGATCTTGATGGGATTATTGCTTGGAGTCCTTGACTTTGTATTATTTTATTTTTTATTTGTATTTTTGTAGATTCTTGAAGGACCGTTTTACGGGAAGCGCAAGCCGCCTCAGCAAAAAGGATCAAAACTGCGAAAGTGAGGGCTCACCACTTCTACATTTATGATACTAGAACGACTGAGTTATCGTTGTTTGTTTGTATTTGTAGGGTCAGTGATCTCCCCATTCTAGGCCAAGCCACGATCGAGGAGGCCAAGTCGCTGCTGGAACACTTCCGTGACGTTCACGGTTTCTCCCAATTAGTCGTCGCAGGTAGCAGCATGGGCGGTCTGCACGCTGCCATGGTCGCGTCCTTGTTTCCTGGAGATGTAGGCGCCACCGCCTGGCTAGCTCCTCCTTCAGCTGTTCCTGTCTTCGCAGACGGGTTGCTATCTGGATCCTGCAACTGGCGTTCCCTGTACAAGCAGCACGAGCTGCAGATGCTGGATAAAATGCTCGCTGGACATGCCGTGGCGGATTCGTACGAAAAACTCACCAATGCCGTCGCTGACGCGGAGAAAGAACGAGCGGAAGCATCGGAATCGGAGCTGGATCCAGTCATGGAGGCCAAGAAGCGCATGAGGCTGTTCCTCTCGATCACAGACATTGACAACTTCTTGCCACCTCGCCGATCCGACGCCGTCGTGTTCGTCTACGGGACTGAAGACGAATACATCGGCTTCACGGAGCCGCAATGGGAGGTAAGTTAGCTGCACATTTAAGAACCGGTCGCAGAGCTGAGGTATCCTATCTGACGGCTTCCTTCACTCACTTGTATCGACCTCAGCGCATGCGCCACCAGTGGAAACCGGCGCACTTCCGAACGATCAAGACGGGCCACGTGAGCGGAATTTTGTTGGAGCAAGAAGCCTACCGCAAGACGATTTTGGAGGTTGTCGGCTTGTTGAAGGAGCGAGATGCAACAGCGGAGTCCTCGTCTCAAGCTATTGCCACCACTGCCTGAAAAGTCCCCAGCCCACCAAGTACAACAACATGACAAATATAGTTGGCACATTTCCGTGCACTAGCAGCGAATAATGACCGAATGACAGGTCCAAAGCTAGTGATCCCTTGGCTCTTCAAACACACATTTTCCTTTCAATTGATCGTACCTGATCGCGTGCATACTGAGCCTCATCATGGGACTGGTTTACTCGTGAAGACAGCAAACGATAATGTCCTGATACGTGCTCATGACGGTGCGAAGTTCTCCTCGAGAGAGGTTCTCGCGCCACATGATCTCTTCGAGGTGGTGCTCGCCGTGGAAATATACGCAAAGCCGCTTGAAAAGCGTGAACACCGGGTTGGGCTTGGCAATTTTGGCCAAGTACGCACGCTCTTGATCTGTGAAAAGCAGTTGACTTGCCACGCTCATCACTTGCGCCATTGGCACGTTATTTCCCCCTCGTCCTTCTGCAGGGTTCTCGTCGGGGGAGGCCAGCGGGGGTGACGGCAAAGCCATCGTACCTGGATTCATTGGAGGCGTCGGTGCTACTGGCAAACTGCCAGGCGCACTGGTATTGGTAACGCTACTGCTGACGCGTTGGCGACGAAGACTGGACGCCATTAGCGCAGGCGACGCGCTGCCAACTGAAGACGCCCCTCCATTCCCAAGCTCAGCGGCGTAGTCTCCATCTGACGGGATCATGAAGTAAATGTAGCGGTGGAGCTGGACAATAAAGCGCTGCTGAAGCAGCCAAACCAGGATGTGGATGTACTCGGTCTTCTTGGCCGTAGACAGCGTCTTCATGTACTCTCCAATACGGCGAGACCCCGAGAACGTCGACAACACCTCGCCCAGCTCGTACGGCGCAAACTTCCGCCGGAATTCCTGTGCCATTGGCGAAGTAATGTGTAGATCCGCCTTGGCATTAACTTGATAGATGTTGTACAGCGTGATGGCATCGACGATACGTCCGAATCCCCAATAGACGAGATGCGCCGCTAGTCGAAACACTTGGTGGATCGGAACGCCAGTCTCGAGCGCAATATCCTGGAAGCTCTTGAGCGGATTCACAGCCTCCACGAGATCTCGAAGTTGTCGCGCATGGTCTGCAGGCAGTTTGTTGAGAATAGCAGCCTTGTCGGCCAGTAGCAGGAGCGTGTGGTACGGCCGCAAACTCGCCATCCTGACGGTCACAGCATCCGTCAGAGTCAGCGAGAGCTTGACCCATCCATTCAGCACCACGTGGGCAGCGCCAGACTCTTCCAGGCCATGGAAGACGCGCTTCAAGTCATTAGCCAGCACGCTTTTCCCAAGCGAAACGTCGATCAGCGTCTGAGGATCCACTTCCACAGTCGACGAGCCATTCTCCGTGTCCTTACGGTGGTGATGATGGTGCATGAGGCTGGATCCGCTCGTTGCTCCCCCACCTCCTCCAGCATTGCTGGTGAGACTGCTGCCACTTGTCGCCCCTGCAGCAACCGCCGCCGTCACGCTATTGCCACTGGTAACTCCAGGAATCCCGGAATTGCTGTTCCCTGCGTTGCGTTCACTTTGAGCAAGTTCATCTCTCAATTGCAGTAATTCCCGCACTTCTTTCGACACGAAACCCACTCTCAGCTCTTCATGCAAAAGTCCATTGGAAAGTTGCGCGGCCACCGTGTGGAAAGCTTGAGCAGAACTTCTCCTTCTTGCCAGAAGTTCCTCTTCATCTGCCTGTTGCAATGGCAAGAACTGCGTATCAAAAGTTTCGTCCATGACTTCAGTCCTTCTGGATAGTTGTCGAGGACGGTCTTCCAGTGCGAAAATGATGTTGAACATGGTCGTCTCCGTCCCAGTCCTGGCACTAGCGCCGTTGGTCGATTGTTCGCTAACTGTAGTGGTTGCTCCAGTAGTCGATGCTGATCCATTCCCCGCCGAAGAAACTCCATCCACGGGTACAGCAGCTGGCAACCGACGTGATACTAGCACTGGATGACTCACGAAGCGTAGATCATCCACCACGAGCTCGAAACTCGCATTACAGAGCGCGTTCTTGGGTCGGAAGAGCTTGGCCAATAGCGGGGCCGGGAGCCTGTGGAAACTCGACGCATTCTCGCTGGGGGGCGCAGGGTACCTGAAGGCCAAGTTGCATCCCTTGCTGATATCGTCCACGACGAGTGCGACGCCCAGAAGGCGGCACCCGCCGGCGAGTCGGACAGCCGAAGCGCCGCTCATGCTAAAATGTGGCATACACTTGGCGAGCAATCCGAAGCGAATAAATAAAAATCAGCGATTGGTTAAAAGTAAACATGATGTGCACCACACGACAATTCGACCACCGAACAGATCTTGATCTTGAAGCGACGTGGACCATAGATACACCAGTCACTGTTAGCAAGAGATGGCGCTCCTGGCGACAATTGTGGCGGTGGGAGGGCTGCTGGGGTTCACATGGTGGCTGCTGGCCCACTACAAGGACGCTAAGGTACCGGGGTTGGTACATGGCGCCGTGTTCGCGAGCTGGACGCTTGGGTTTCTAGGACTTCTGCTGCTGCCCATGGACTTGGCCACCAACGGCCTCGTGGCCAGCTCACAGGCTGCTATCGATATTGCACAGGAAAAAGAGACGTTTAAGGACTACCTGAACTGCTGGAGGATGTTGTACTGGCTCACGTTCGTCATGAGTTGGGTGGGATTGCCCTTCCTGGTCGAGTTCTGCCAGAACGGTGAGTTCGAGCTGGACCGGCGCGTCTGGAGCTCCATGCGTCGTCTGCTCTTCCATTGGACCGTGTTGGCAGGGGCTTTGGCTGTGGTGGCGCTGTACCTGATCTTGGTGGACCATTTGTCGCTCTACGGGGTGCTGGGGCTCGCCATGGCGGCCAGTAACACGTACGGACTGCTGTGGGTCATCGCGCTACTGGGCTACGGACTTGTGGAGATCCCGAGGAACTTCTGGACGCGCAGAGTGGATGGTGCACAGCTGCAGAAATTGCACTTCCAGGCCATGCAGCTGCAGGACGAACGCATGGAAGCGAGATTCGAGTACGACGACGTGGTCGCAGACGTGCGGGACGCCTACCAGCGCATGATGCAGGCGGAGAGCGACGCCATCATCCTCACAAGTGCAATGCAGTACGTGAAAACGTGTTTGCTGCAGGTTTCAGCGCTGGTGGAGACGAACAAGCCTGCTTTCAGTAGTTTGGACCCTTCCAGTGACCGCAAACGACCCAACAAAACGGACGTCTCGAGCAAAATGAAGCGTGGTGGCAGTAGTTCTCGAGGCTCTCGCAAGGCACCAACACTAGCAGAAACAGTGGAGCTGCACCGTCGCGTACGAATGACCCAGTTGGAGTTACGTCGATGTGATCAAGCCTTCCTGGAGCTCTGCATCAACGTGGACGTACTGCAAGACCGCTCAGCGCAGCGAGCCCTGCCAGCGGGTAGTCTTTACCCAGAGACGTCAGCTCTCAACCGTCTTCACAACATTTTCCTTGATGCGAGACACCAACTTCGTCGCTGGGTCACGTCTCCTGTAGCAACTGCTTGCGCGGTTGTTACTGGGTTCCTGTCGCTTTGTGTGATGTGGGGCGAGCTCACGATGGGCTGGCACGGGTCCTCGCTATCCCTGTTCCGGTTCCTGATCGTAGCGGAGGCAGAGGAGACAAGCACCAGTCTCCGCAGCGCAACGGAGCTCATTTCAGCCATGGTGCTCGTGTATCTAGCGCTGTGCTGCTACACCAGCCTCTTTACGCTTCGCTTACCCGGGAAGTACGCGCTTCGAGCCCATGGGAACTCGACCGAGCTGTGTCTGCTCAAGACCTCAATTCACCAGTGTCGTCTCCAATTCGCCTTGGGGCAGAACGCGCTGCTGCTGCTTCGTGGTGGAGGCCTCGCAGAAGGCACGGCTTTTAACGCTCTGTTAGCGAACACACGCGTCGTGCACGTATTTGGAAGGGGCTTCGCCGTGTACGCTCCACTCGCGATGATCGCGCTGGCTGTCTTCACGCTAACCAACGGATACGCTCGAGTCATGCGGCGACTCGGAATGGATCAGTACGAACAAGTAATCCCTGGAGATCCGGCGCACGCTGCTGCGATCGCCGAAGGAGAACGACTGGTGCAACAAGGTCTCGAGCGATTCCGTGTGTTGATCTCGCGCAAGAAGAAAATCTACGAGACGGGAGCCGCTGGTGGCGGATCTTACGGCTTTGCTTCAGCTGCGGATGGAACTCAATCCCTGCTGGTTGACGACGAAGAGCCAGGCTCTAGCGACAGCGCGGTGTAAAGCGACGGGTAAAGGATGTTTCTGTAACCTAAGAGGAAGGTGCTGTTGTCTATGACATGTTTAACTCATTGAGATACAAGTCGAGTCCTAGTAAATCTTCGTGGATGAGCTTGTCAGTCTCCACCATGACATCGGATGCCTCACGTGTTGCTTGCTCCTTCATCGTTTCTGTACTGAATTGCTGAACTTCCTGTGGCGAGGTAATGTGCTGCATGTGCATGCATTGCCGAAGGAAAGCTTCGCGTTCGCGTCGAACCTTCTCGCTCTCTGGTGGATCTTCTTCATGTTCGTCTTGGTTGTTGCCTCGTACTGACGAGACTCGCACTGGAACATCGTCTTGTCTCGCTTTGCATTTCACAAGTTGTTTTTGCAGTAGATCCGAGTGTGTGCGCTCTTGTTGCAGTTGGCTTTCCACGCAGCGCAGCTCGGCGTTAGCCTTGACCGCCGCGAGTTTGTACACTGGCAGCTTGTCAGCAATGCAGACACGAGCAAGTTTGAGTTCCTCCTGCGATTCTTCCAGTTGGCGACGTAGCTCGGCATTTTCTCCCTCGAGCTCTTCAGCCAGTACATCCAACTTGAAGACTTCGTGTGACGAAAAGCGAGAGCTTCGTAGAGCTCCTTGAACAGCTTCGTCACTAGACGTAGAGCTTTGAAGTTGTCGCTCGTGAATGGCCTCCACCTCGTCTTTTAGGGACTTTGCCAGCGCTCGCAAGGCCACAATCTCCTCTTCCTGTCTCTGGTGGTCAACTAGCACTCTCTCCAGCTGCTCACGAAGTCGTTGGCACTCTGCTACATGGTCAATACCACTGCTTTCGTCGCTGCTCCAGCGTATACTGCCTTCTGAAGGCAACTGAGACTGCGTTTTCAAGCCCAAGATGGTTGAGGCTGCACTTCTCGATTGGCGCTTCTTGGTCGTCTTTTTCACCGGATCTCGAGCCGACTTGGAAGACGTAGTACCTCGAAGTGAAGCTCCGAGTCGAGAATCTTTGGCATCGCCGCTCGTCTTGGAGACAGCACGTCGCTTCATCGAACTTGGCCAAGATCGTTGTGTACAAACTCTTCCTGTAAAAATACGAAGTAACTGTTTTCCATCGTGAAGAAAGCAACAATTTGCTTTGTCAGACAATGCAGGAAGAGCTCCAGTTGCACCACTTGCCTCGGTACGAGAAGAAGCGCTTGGTAAAGGGGTGGCATGCCACCCAAGCACCATCGAATGCCTCTTCCTCCCGTGAACGCAACGATAGTATAGGATCACTATTTGCTACGCCACCTGGGGCGTTGGCGTACGAAAGCCAGCGCTCAGGAACGTGGCGCAGGACAACAGACGCCACGGCTGAAGACCAACATCTCTACAATCAGCAACAAGAAGAAAAACTCCTAAAGACAGTCGGCCAGGTGCAGCAAGCGTATCGTGTCCGTGCCCGAAAGCAAGAAGCTCGCGATGCGTCCAATGCGCTTCGAAAGCGAGAAATGATTCTGGATCTGAGACGAGGGCCGCGATGGCGAGAGCAAGAACGAGAGGCAAAGACCAAAGGACAGCCAATGATTCTCCAAGAGGGAGTCAGCGATAAAGACCCTGAACACGAGGAAGCAGTCGATACAGCACAATGCGAACTCCAGTTGGTGGATCTGCCCGTAGACCAAGTCGTGACCAGCGCAGCATATCGAGACGAAGTGCTCCGTCAGATTCGGTGCCAACTCGCCAAAGGCGGAGAAGTTCTCTTGCAAAGCGACTGCGCAACTTCAAAAGAGAGCGTCAGCAACACTCGCCTCATGCTGCAGACACTCTGCACACAGAGCCTGGCCTATTGCCTTCGCGATCAAAACATCGTGCCGGAGACCCTCGGTCCGCTACAGTCCAGCACGCGTCTAGCCCTGCGCTTGCTTCCTCGACACCAACGATCGGTGCCCCCATCGCCACACACAAACATAACGTCATAGCGATCAAAACCCGCTCCTCCTAAGCTGGCAATTTATCTGGTAGTTCACTTGAATTGGTTGAATACAGCCCCCTCGAGCTGTTGGCGCTTCATACTCCACTGTGCTTCTCTATCTTGTGATCAATCGTCCCAGCTCGAGTCGTCCGACGCCGATTCGTCCCAGTCAATATCATCCAAGGCATTGCTCTTAGACGAGCTTCCCGTCGACTTCCGCCTAGGAGCTGCTGCAGATACAATAGCAGTGACAGGAGTTGCTACACTGCCGCGACGTACGCTCTTCCGTTGCGACTTCTGCGCAGTCTGGCGAGTACAATGCTCGCACATCCCATTGGCAAGAAGCAACCGAAAGCCCCACCCGCCACAAACCGAACAGCGTTGCCGCATCTGCGCAGAATCCACAATGAAAGCAAGACGGAGGCGGTTGCAGTGCGCGCAGAAGCCGTTCTTCTCCACGAGCCCGACGCCAACGCCTTTGCAGCACTCGCATCTGCTTAATTCTGGAGCAGGTTGCTGCCCATACATTCCTCCAAAATGCATATCGTAGCCGTACGCGTTTGCCAGGGCCGATTCAGCGCCGTAGGGCACCAACGCCGACGGCACTACCATCCCTTCCGTCGAAGATGGAGGCGTCTGTGGTACTACTTGAAAACCTGGAGGTACCATCCCTGGAGGATACATTGGCATTGACATCGGAGGAGGTTGCATGTACGGATAGTAATATCCATACGGCGAAGGCGGCGGGGGCGGCATCGTCGGATACGGATATGGAGGAGGGTACATTCCACCGCTAAATGGTGGCTGGCCGTTCATAGGGTAGCCTCCAACAGGAAATGATCCGGTGTTTGACCCATTGCTGCTTGGAGGCTGTTGCTGATCAGAACGTCCACCTTGGGTCTGTCCACGCTGGCCAGTCTCTTGGTCGCTGTTCTCACCCAAGCTTTGAGCAGCCAATGCCGCTTCCATCTTCGCCATCCGCCTCCTCTCACGCCGAAGCTCTTTCTCTCGTGCTCTGGCCTCCTCTCCGGCTTCAACGCTGCCGGTCAAGTGGTTCGTAGGCTCTTCCGTCGTCCGCCGTGGCGAGCTCGACGCCGCTGACTCGTTTAACTTCGATGCAGCCAACTCCTTTTCACGCTTTTTCCGCGCTCGCCGTTCTTCTCGCACGCGCTGTTGTTCCTTTTCCGCGGCAACTTCTGCAGCCTCATGAGCACTTTCGGCTGGTACGTGCTCGTCCTCAACGCTTTCCGCTGGCGTTACTGGTTCACGGTGGATTGAACGCATTGAACTGCCGTGCTTGCTTGCTCGACTGCTACTCCGCTTCCTGGGCTTAACTCGTTCTGGCGACGACATATCCGAACTGTCATCCGCTTCCATCGCACCACTATCGGCTGCACTTGGGCGGCCAGGTAGATCCGATTCGCTGGAATCTGTCTTGCTAATCCGGTCGGCGTCGTGCTCCGAGTTGGTTGAGTCGTCTTGCTCCTGTTTTTTTGCCGTCCTGCCCGCCTTCTCCTGTCTACGACGGTCTTCTTCATCCTGTCGTTGTTTCCGCTCTTCCTCCCGCTTTTGTTCAAGCGCGAATTGTTCAGCTCGCTCCTGCTCACGTCGCTGCTCTCGCTCAATTGCAGCTTCCTCCTCCTGTTTCTTGGCCTCCAATTCCGCCTGCATCTGCTGCCGCTTGCGCTCCTCCTCGGCCTGCTCCTGCTCCTTCCAACTCAACCCCTTTTCGCTCTCTTTTTGCTCTTTCTCCTTCAATTTCGGCGTAACTCCTTTCTTCTTCATGTTGTTGGCCACCTCGGCCATGAAGTCGTCTCCGGCGATGCTGTCCCTCTTGGTCATCATGTTTTCCTGTCGCTTCTTCCTCAAAAAGCGGAGTCTCTCAGCTGCGCTCATCCCGGCCGTCTCGGCCTCGTATTGCTCCTCTAGGGACTGCGTCTTGGTCTCTTCCTGAGCAGCCACAGCACCTCCTGAATACTCCACTTCTTCGTGTCTTTTAGTGTTGAGCATGGGCGGGGGCCTCCCCATTATTGGGGCGTTAATAGCGCCCAGTCTCCCCTCCAGCGAGGCCTGTAGCTTCTGAAACATGGCGTTCTTGGGCATGCGCTTGGCTTGAGGCTCGTCATTCACGCTCTTGTGGCTCTCCGGACGCTTTTTCCTCTCCTTTTTAGGCTTGGAAACCTCATTTAGGTTCTTATCTTCTTCAATTAGGACAGTTTCTTGTTCGAGGACAATGTGCTTGGAGCTCCATTTAGGACGTCGAGTTTTATCCTCCTCGCTCTTCTGGCTCGGCAGCTCCCAGCGACTCTCCTTCGTCTCGGCGTTGTAGTAATACGAGTGTCCATCGGGGGACGTGAACTGCTGCCACTCGCCGCTCTCCGTGTGCCGCTTGGAGCGCTCTGACGATCGCTTCTTCTTCCTGCGCACAGCGTCCGGCATAACACCTGAAGTTCCGCTCTGACTTGGCCTTAGTATATGCGACGTAATCCATAATCGTACTTAACCGGGAGTTCCCTGCGGCTTCAATAGGTATATTAAAAAACGAAGTGCGACCTCCTTAAAGGAAGGAAGTTTCTTGGGCCTGAAGGGGTTTATTGAGCCGTTCGTGAAGACGACTGGCTGCTGAACTATCATAAGCGTATGCTTTTCTCGCGTGGCGGAGCTCGAGGCCTCAGAGCCTCTGAGTCAGAGGCAGGCTTCCTGGCGAGTCCTGCACTTCCTGCAGGATTTTGGCCAATGAACGTGGTCCAACAATTAGCAGTTCGCACATTTCGACTGCGAGAATGGCGAACACTGCAGACAACGATGACTTGGAATTTGAGGCGGTGGAAGCCTTCCTGAACTCTCTGCAGGAGGAAGACGGTGAAATTCTACCCAAACGGAGGAAATCTCGCCATAATAAGGCGCGTGAGGAGCGTCAGGCTGAGCTGCAGACGCTGAGGAGCGAAGTGAACGACCTGGAGTTTACACTGGAGAGACTGCAGACCATTATTCGTGAATCGAGGAGACGAACTTGCTCGACGAGATCTGCTCGTAAAGGCAGCGGTGTGTGGAAAGATGCGTGCATTCGTCAACTGGAGCGGAGATTGCGGGTTGAGAGGGAGAACGCACACCTGAAGAAGAGAGTGGATAAGGAAGCGGAAATCGCTGACAAGATCGAGAAGCTGTTATCGGGACGCCCGACGCTGTGGAATCAAAGGATGATGTACCCTGAGGCTCAAGTCGTTACCAGAAGAGTGGAGATGCCCCCTACAGACGCCATGAGACCCATGGTCGAACTGATCTTCGAGCAGCTTTCTGCCAGTGTTGAGGCCACGTATCACGAGTTGAAGCGGCTGGACGAGGAGTCCAGCTCTAGACTGATGACTAAGCCGACCAATGGGCCTTTGGTGCGTGTTGACAACGAAGGAGGTCGCATCGATGTGCTTGACTGCACTATTCTACCTTTTGGCATGGTTGAAACGAGTGACGCGTGGTGGCACGAGTGGCACAACTACATTGGATACGACAGCACAAGCGACGAGGTGAAAGAAATCTTTGGCATCGAAATCAATGATAGCAGGAACAACACTTGTGCGACGTTCTACTCGCAGCAGATTCTGCGTCGGTACGTTGAAGACGATCGCATTGTGTACGTCTGGAGCGCGTACACTGAGCCCTTCGAGTTCCGGAAGACTCGCATCCACGGCGTTTACTACCGCGAACAGTGTCACGTCCTAATCAAACCTGTCGATTCAGCGGAGGATGCGGGCGCTCTCTGTTCACGCATGTTGTCCACCGAATCCATAACGCCCGTGTTCATGAACCCAAAGCTGAAGGAAGATGCCAAGATTGGGGCACTAACGAAGCTCATCGTGAGGTCCATGCCGCCGTTTATCGTGACAAGAAATGAAGCGATCGAGAGCTCGCTGCTGGACCAAGAACTGCAAAGACGCCATTGTTTTGCGGGGTGATGTCTTCCATGAACGAGCTGGTCTTTATACCAATAAATGCTCTGGGACTGTCCCCAATTTTCAATGAGCGCATTGTCTGTGCTATCTACTGCCATTAAATTGCTGCAGTGCCTGATCTAGCAGCACGGTCTCCACCATTTCACTAAGCGCCATGATGTTGGAAGACATGGCACTTACCAAAAAGTTGATCAGCGCGACCGTCTTCGGGTCCTCTTTCAGTTTCGGATCTAGAAAGTGAGGGGTGAGTACGTAGCAAGTGGACACGTGTGTAAAACACCCGGACTTTCCTCCGTGGACTCCCTCGCAACTCCAGTCTTCACGCTGTACCAGCACGTAATTCTGCTCCAGCAAGTAGACCCCGCCAACCCGCTCGTCGCCGAATCCGAAGGGTTCAACGTAAGCGTCCCATACGAACACCACCCGATCATCTTCCACGTATCGATGCGAGATCTGCTGGGCGTACGCTGTAGCTGAGGTATTGAAGTCACTCATCTCAAGCCCAAAGCTCTCGGTGATCTCGTTGGCTGCGATGTCTTGGAATCGTTGTCCTCTGTAGTTGTGCCAGTTTTCCCACCACGCATCTCCTGTCGAGCGAATATCGAACGGCATGGTTCTATGATCGTAAAACTTCCTCTCGACGCCCTTCAGTCCTCCATCCAGCAGTGAACTATGGCGGACCACAGTCATAGGAGCGCATTTCTTGGAATCAAACACACTTTCCACCTTGCGATAACAAACTTCGACCCCAGCTGCCAGTTGCTTGTAGATCAACGCAGCCATGCGTTCAATGTACCCGGCAGGGATATCTGTCCTCCTCGTCCGCTTGGTCGCGCCAGGATCGGAAGCTTGTCGTCTGTTGAGCAGCTTTTCAAAACTGTGGGCGAGCTGCTTCTCCTTTTCGAGTTGCTGCTTGAGGCGCACATTTTCCCGCTCAGTTTCCAATCTACTATCCAACTGACGCCCACAGATCTCGCGCCATACCGGCGGCACTCCACTCTCCGCTTCAAAACCTGATCGTTCTCTCGTTTTCAGCCTCTTGCTCCGAATGCTCTGCAGTCGCTGCAGAGTGAACTGCAGCTGGTCCACCAGCTCGTGTAACTCAATTAACTAAAAGCGACGCTCATCTCTCGCCTTGTTCGAGTTGACTTTCTTCCGCTTCTTCTTGGGCACTTGATTGCCAGTTACAGGCTCTGGGACCGTCAAAACAGACGCCTCTAAGCCCCCGCTGTCATGATCCAGGATACCCCATTGAAGCTCTGGCTCCCACTCAGTAATATCCTCCGAGTCGGGCAGCTGGAGGGCATTTAGGGCCCCAGGGGCCTCGTCCAGCAAGGCCAGCGCCTCCTCCAGCTCCGACGTCATTTTAGCCTCAGATTTTGACTTTTCGCTGGTCGATTAGTGTACACCACACCAATCAGACAACCAGTCGGTAGCTGGAATTGTTGCTTCTCAAAGGAAGAGACCGTGGACTTCCTTTGGCCAGGAGCTGCAGCCTCGGGTGGCATCGACTAACGAAACAATGACGTTATCCTCGTCTGACATGGAGCTATCGGACACGGACGCGCTGCTGGCGGCGATAGACGATGATCTCGGAGACTTTTGGCTCGACTTGCCTCCCCAAGCGTCGATTCCTTTGGACCAAGTAGCTGATTCAAAGCATTCATCGAAAGCTACGAAGGAGAAGCGAAGGGGACGGAAGAAAAATTTAAACCCAAACAATGCACGTGACCAGCAGCGTTTTGAAGTGGTTCGGCTGCGTCGGGAGGCATAGGACTTGGAACTCACACTCGAGAAACTCAAGACGATTCGGAGTCTGCAGAGACAAGAGGAGCGTGATATGGCCAAAGACGCTCGTGTGGAAGATACGACCGACGTGCGGCTGTGTGGCAAGAGATCTGCGAGCGTCAACTGGTTCGACGGCTGAAGGTTGAGCAGGAGAACGCCAAGCTGAAGAAACAGTGGGAAGAGGAGAAGCGCGTTGTGAAGAGCATTGAAAAAATGCTCTTCAAACGGATGGCTCAAGGTAATGAGGTGAACCCAGAAGTGAGCAAGCACACCAGAAGGACCAACCTGCCAGCGGACTACATCAAGCGCGTCGCAGCATTCATCTTCGATGAGCTCTCGCGTCGAAGTCTCGTATCGTGAGGTGGAAGACGTGATCGCAGGCACTGGATCTGTACCGACGAACGTGGTGACCCATCAACCGTTGCTGCGTGGCGGTGTGAAAGGAATGTACCGCAGACTCTTCGATAAGCGAGTCGTGCCGTTCAACTTGCAGGAGACTGGCGACGCGTGGTGGAGGTACTGGCACAACTATCGAGGTCAAAGGATTCACGAAGCCATGACTGACGTCGTCACCGAGAGCTTTGGCCTTGAAATGACCGACCTCAAGACCAACGCGTCCGCTGCGTCTTATGGTCAGGAGATTCTTCGGCGGCACGTGGGGAGGAGAACCGCATCGTGTTCGTCTGGAACTGTTACATCGAGCCGTTTTTGTTCGAGAACGAGCCGGTCAGCGGCGTCTACCTGCTCGAGCAAAGTCACGTGTTGATCAAGCCCGAAGACCCTAAGTCAACAGCACACGAGAGCAAGACGGGCGAATGCTCCACCAGCATCTCGACATGCTACGTCATCACGCCCCACTACTTGAACCCTGGGCTGAAAAACGACCCCAACACGTCGGCGCTGATCGATTTCTTGGTCAGTGCGCTGTCTGCCAACATCAAAGTGCGCAACGAGACGGTAGAGGACCTGCTACTGGACCAAGCACTACACAAACACTACAGCAGCTAACTTGGAGCCTTCAAGAGAAACCCAAGAAGACGAAAAACAAGAAACAACGCCGGAGATGAGCGCCGCTTCGTGTTGATTCAACTCCGCAACGAGGCTGAAAGACTGGAGTTTACATCAAGCAGCTTCAGGAGATGCGAAGCAAGCAGAAAACGACTGATGCTCCAAGTAGAGCGAAGGAGAGCGAGATGCCGCTAGTATAGCAAGACATCTGCGTTCGTCAGTTGCGCCAAAGGTTAGAGGCAGAGTGGAAGAACGCCCTATTGAGAGCTCAGTACACGAGAGAGAAGCAGCTCGTCAAGAACATCGAGAAGCGGCTACGCAAACGACGGACCTCGCCGCAAGCTGGACTGGAAGCTACGAATCAAGTAAGACGCACGCAGATTCCTGTAGGGTAAATTGCACAAATATCGGCGTTCATCTTGGACGAACTGGCAGCTGGCATTGAGATCATGTTCCAGCAATACTTGGCAAGCAAAGTTTCTTCAAAGGACTTGAAGGCCATGCTTTTATATAAAACCCCACGACAACAATCCGATGGAAGGAGCTTCATTCTAACCGATCACGCGTTCAACCACTACGACTCGGAAACGCCAGCTCCCTTGGGCTCGTGAGAAAGTAGGCGTCGCACAGCTTGTCCAGACGACGACTCAACGCGTAGCACCCCATTACTACCCGCGCCAACGAAATCAGATCTCCACTCGTTGCTGTCAGACGTGCTGTTGACGTCTGAGCCTCCACAACGAGCGAGTGGAATGCGCTGCTGCAGGCTGATTCATGATCGCCCTCGTCGATCTGTTCGCGCACGTGTTGGATACGACCCCACAAGGATTCATACAACACAACAGGGGAGTTGTCCTGCGATTGGTGTTGCCTCGCAATTGTGAGAGCAGCTCGCGTGCTGCCGCCGTCATCGAGACCACAGACCCTTGCTTCATCGGGTGCTGTCGTTCGAGCTTGGCGTCGGTCACGTGGTCCACTTGGTTGTCGGTCTTCGAGCCGGTCGACGTCTTGACGAATCTGTCCAACTCGTCCACGACAGTCGAAATCCTGAGCCGCTTGTTCGGATCCGAGACGCACATCCGAGTGACCAGATTCCACTGCTCGGCAGTGCAGATCGAAAGTTGAGATGGCATTTTACCACGAGTAACATGATACTTCACAACAAATGGATTGAGCATTCCCCACGGTAGACACCCGTACGAGGGCTTTCCATCCTGTACGGCTTCCACAACTCGCAGCGCTTCCATGATGCACATGCCCAGAGAGTACACATCGGACTCGAACGTTGGCTTCACTCCCGTTTGCTCGCCTTTCTTGTCCACTAGGCACTCGGGGGCCACCCAATGCCACGCGCCTGAGATCGGTGCAGTAGCCTTACTGTCCACTGCCAGACTCAGACCGAAATCAGCCACCTTCGCCTTCAGGTCACTTCCGACCACGACGTTGTTGCCCTTCAGGTCGCCGTGCACCACGTCTCGAGCGTGAAGGAACTGCACGCCGAGGGCAGCCTCGTGCAACTTGGTCCACAGCTCGTCCGGGTGTTGTCGTAAGTAGCTGACCAGTGTGCCGTGGGTGGCGTACTCGCAGACGAAGAACGGCCTCCCGATGTGGCAGGCGCCGAAGAGCCGAACGACGTGCGGGTGGCTGAACCCGAACCAAATGTCGGCTTCGCGGCGGAACATTTCTTGAGCCTCTGCTCGCTTGGCAACAGTGTCAGGATCTGTTGGTTTCTGGTCAACCGCTGCGTACAAACTGTCAGAAAAGCTGTCGCTACTGTCGGTTCTGTCTGAGCCAGGCAGCAGCACTTGCTTCACCACCACGTCGGAGTCCAGCCACATGGCTCGTCGCACGCTCCCAAAGCCACCAGCACCGAAAACTTCCCCAAGTATCAACTCGTACCACGGGATAAACCACTTTGGCGTCAGCGTCGCCGCGTTCTCCACTCCTTCCGTCGCCAGTTTGCTCTCAATCGCTTCGTACGTCTCCTTCATCGTTTGAAGTTGCTCGTCCGTGTACTTGTCCTCAGCGCTTTCCATCTCGGAGCCCAAGGATTTCAAGAGAGCAGCCTGCTCTTCCACCGACTTCAAGCTCTGCAAGAGAAGAACAGTGTCGGCGATTCCCGATACAAAAGCCGCACCTTGTTCCCGACGCTGCTGCTGCCACGATGTCTGCTCCGTCTCGTCTGGTACGGACTCGCCCAGCGCCTTCAGGAGCGCGTCAACACGTCGAGTGAAGGAGATCATGCTGGTACTTGTGGCTCGTGTGCAGCTCAGCCGCAGCGCCCACGCTTCTTCAGACGTCATCTTGACGGTCTGATACAAGTCGATGACAAGAGAGTAGAATCTGTCGAGCAGGTGGTAACTGTGCTCCGATTCTTCAAGACGATCGCAGATGTGCTGGAGTTTGGTGAACAACTTGCCGTGCTGAGCGTTATCGTCATTGTCCATGCACTTGCGCAACTTTTGCCACTGCTCCTCGGCGCCTTCTCCCTTGTACCCCTCGAAGCAGCTTGCAGACTCGGCTTCTGGCTGGGGGACGGTAACGGACAGCTGCTCAAGCTCGGAGATAATGGAGGTCAAACTGGGCCGTTCATGAGGGTCCTTACAGCACATCCGCCACACCAATTCACGACTGCGCCGAACGAAATGTGGATCGGCGCGACCGACAAAGTACCGGTGTACACCACCGGGATTATAGCGGTCATATTTGTCGTAGGGAACATTCGCGTGTGCATCTGCATTCCACCTTAGTTTACAGTATCGTGTCCACTCTTCACTCTCCGTAGACCAAGGCCTCCTTCCCACTTTCAGCTTCAAGAATGCACATTCCAAGCGAGTAGACATCGGACTCACGTGAAGCTGGACTGCTTCTCAGTACCTCAGGAGCCTGCCAGTGCATCGATCGAACCACAGAACGCGGATGATTCGCCACACCAGTCGACCCGAAATTCGAGAGCTTGGCCATCCCGTCATTGCCAATCAAAATGTTACTGCAGCGAAGATCGCCGTGAATGATCCCTCGCTCGTGCAGATACTCCAGTCCTAACGCCGCCTCGTACAGAAACTTCCACGTCAACGGCTTCAGGTCGCTAGATGAGGACGAGGATTCCGACATTGTATACTCTGCTAGCGAGCCTTGACTGGCATACTCGCACAAGAAGAAGTTCACGTTGGGCGCGGCCTGACAAACACCGTACAGTTTCAGCACGTTGGGGTGGCGCAGCTCCTGCCACGCGCGCACCTCCTGCTCGAGCGTCGAGGCCGAAGCGTCCGGAATGAACAGCTTCGCGACGGCATCTGCACCCAACCACTTCACACGAAAGTCTCTGCCGATGTTTCCCTTTTCAAAGAATTGACCCAACTCCACCTCGGACGGCGGGGTTTCAATGCTGTGAGATATATCTGAGGCCAGCAACTTGTCACCGTTATGCGTCGTACTGTGGTGGTTGGGCTGGGCGAACAGCGTCAGTAGACGCACAATGCCATTGTAGCCGCGGTCAGAAGCAATTCGAAGCGCGGTTTGTGCTTCGTTATCCCTTGTGTTCACGTCGGCGCTGCATTCTTCCACCAGATACCGAACGATGTCCACGTGACCCTTACTGGCGGCCAACATCAGCGGTGTCCACCCGTCTTCCTCCTGGATGTTCACGTCGGCGCTACATTCTTCCACCAGACAGCGCACGACGTCCACGTGACCATACCTGGCGGCCCTCATCAGCGCTGTGCCTCCGGCACTGTCCTTCATGTTCACGTCGGCGGTGCATTCTCCAACCAGACACCACACGACGTCCACGTGACCAGACTTGGCGGCCCTCATCAGCGCTGTCCACCCGGCATTGTCCTTCATGTTCACGTCGGCGGTGCATTCTCCCACCAGATACCGCACGACGTCCACGTGACCAGACTTGGCGGCCCTCATCAGCGCTGTCCACCCGGCATTGTCCTTCGTATTCACGTCGGCGGTACATTCTCCCACCAGATACCGCACGACGTCCACGTGACCCTCACTGGCGGCCCAGATCAGCGCTGTCCACCCGGCATTGTCCTTCATGTTCATGTCGGCGGTGCATTCTCCAACCAGACAGCGCACAACGTCCAAGTGACCAGACCTGGCGGCCCTCATCAGCGCTGTGCCTCCGGCATTGTCCTTCATGTTCACGTCGGCGGTGCATTCTCCAACCAGACACCACACGACGTCCACGTGACCAGACTTGGCGGCCCTCATCAGCGCTGTCCACCCGGCATTGTCCTTCATGTTCACGTCGGCGGTGCATTCTCCCACCAGATACCGCACGACGTCCACGTGACCAGACTTGGCGGCCCTCATCAGCGCTGTCCACCCGGCATTGTCCTTCGTATTCACGTCGGCTGTGCATTCTCCCACCAGATACCGCACGACGTCCACTTGACCAGACCTGGCGGCCAACATCAGCGGTGTCCACCCGTCTTCCTCCTGGATGTTCACGTCGGCGCTACATTCTCCCACCAAAAAGCGCACGACGTCCACGTGACCATACCTCGCGGCCCTCATCAGCGCTGTGCCTCCGGCGTTGTCCTTCATGTTCACGTCGGCGCTGCATTCTCCAACCAGATACCGCACAACGTTCATGTGACGATACCTGGCCGCCTCATGAGCGCTGTCCACCCCCTGTCGTCCTTCACGTTCACGTCGGTGCTGCATTCCTCCACCAGATAGCGCACCGCCTCGAGACGACCTTCACGGATGGCCACTTCGAGCTCTTGTTGCTTGTCCAACCCCCCTTGCTGCGCCAACAGTCGGAGGCGCCTGAGCTCTTCAGCCACAACGCCATCTCTGCTCTCGTCTGCCCCCTCCTCCCTCCTCTGTCCCCGCCTTTCGTCTCTCCGGGATCTTCTCGAAGCATTTCCCATCTGCGTTCTCAGCTGAAGCGCTTATTGCCAACTTGCCAACGCCAAGTGAGCCTCGAGAGCCTCTCGCCGAGAAGTCCACAGTGGCTGCTCTCCGTTCGACCGGCCGATATCGAGTCGGCAGTGGGTACAAAGGTCAGAAAGCACGATGAATCAGGCCGGCGTTTTCCAGGACTGAAGCCAGTACTGGCCTTCGGATAGAATTCGGAGTCCCCTCCTCAGTGAGGTTTGAAGGTTGCGCTGCTGTTGTGCCCTGCAGCCCAAGGCCTGCTGCACCCACGCCATCCAACGCAGCTCCGCCTTTCGCTCCTTTCCTCGGCTGCCGGTCGTCCGGTCTCAGGACGGTGCTCGTCTTCCTCTGGGCTGACTCAGAGGTCCGCGGGCTCGCTGCTTCTTCTCGTCGAGCTGGTCCTGTGTCTCGAAGCCTGCAGCGAGCATGCAGACGAGTGACTTGTAGGAGACGCTACAGCTGCAACTCGAAGATTTCGGGGCGCTTTTCGTTCCAGCACTTAACCAGCGCCAGCACGTGGGCCACAGGACGGCTGCAGACGCCACGCGAACACTTGTCCTGCAGGTCGAGATCCCAGCCCAAGCACGTGCAGCAAACGCCGCTCCTGTGTGGGCAGCGTTGTAAATGGGGTGGGTTGGGTTTTGGGGGTTATGGTTTATTCACACGACCCACGCACCCACGGCGCTCAAATTTTGGATATTTTGGTTAAAAATAGAAGTGCTTAAAATGACCTTGGAAGTCGAGCCGGCCATTCTTTCAGCATTGAAGTTACTATGGTTTACTGCCACCAGCAGTCCCCGCTGTCCTAACCGTGCTAGGCACGGTTAACGTGGATCGAAGTTTCCGTCGGTTGCCTCAAAAATTCTCCGGCCGATCCGTTAAATCTGGCACACTGAACATTTAATCTTAAATTTTGTAAGTGAAAATGACGTCATTCAAAAATTAAACCCAGTTGATTTATCCCACCCACCCCACGAAATTTCAAGACCCTCCCACTCGTCTTCAAAATGCCTGGGTTTTTACAACGCTGTGTGGCTGAGCAAAGACGCTCCCTTGGAGACACGCGAAACGCACTTTGCAATTGGTGCCAGCCTACGGTATCCCGCCATGCAAGTTCGCACCGAATGATTCGGACAATGTTACTGCTTACCCGGGCTTACACCGGGGGGAGGTCGCAGTCCGTAAGAAGGTTTAGGTTACGTTTAGGTGAGCTTACCCGTTTCATATTGAAGTTGCTTGAGCAACTTTAAGGGAGAATGTGTGGACCACCCGTGATTGGTTGGTCGCATTCTATCAATCGCATTCTACAAACTGCGAAGAGATGCCGCGCCGCAGAGTGCAACAGCAAACAGTGAAAGGTGCGCGCAGCAGTGACGGGAGGTGTTTAATGGACAGCGTTTCTGAACCTTACTCTACTACAGCGCGAGTTTCCGCGATTGCCTCACCAGTATCCTGTTCCAGAGCAGAAGATGGTAAGGTTGGAACGCAATGAGCTGATGCTTGTATATTTTCACGAATTTACTGTGTTTGGTATATGTAGGCCTGCAGGCATTGCGTGTGCTCCGAACAAGCTTGGACGGATAATCTCGATGGAAGACAACGATTCCGACTCCACTCTGAGCCAGCCAAGCTCCGGTACCGATGCGCCAGCTCCGGCTCCAGTCGCACCTGATCGGCTTGCTAATGCACGTGCGGCGAAAGCCAAGAAGCGGGCGCGCCGTACGTACCATTACTGCTCTGTGCTTGCTTGCGAATTTACTTTATCATTGGTGTGTGTGGGTGTGTGCTAACACTACGATGTACGCATATACAGGCAAGGAACGCCACGAACTGCGCGCGCAGCAGGCCGCGTACGCGCGCAGCTGCAAGCCGGCCAGTTTGACCAAGCCGCAGAAGAAGGGGAAGTAACTGGCAGCAAGCGTGGTGTGGAGGAGCAGTTGAAAGTTCCATTTCATTTTGTAACACTCAATGAACGAGTTAGTAAGCGTGCTGGGCTCACTCACGACTCGCATCCTACTTACCAAAGCCATACAGGGTACGACCTTGCCGTTTGAGAGCAAAGCGCACGTCCATTGTAGTCACAGTTTTGCGATGTGCGTGCTCCGTGTACACGACGGCGTCCTTGATGAGATTCTGTAAAAAACCCTTGAGGACACCACGAGTGGTGTTGTACACCAGGGCTGACATTCGAGCAACCCCTGCGCGGCGAGCTAGACGACGGATAGCTGCTTTTGAAATCAAGATTATCGCGTAACACAAAGCGGTGGCGTTTTGCCCCCCTCCTTACCGAGCTCCTTACCGAGTCCCTTTTATCCCTTCCCCCGCCCAGTCATCACGCCAGGGCTCAGGAACCTCGATTCAGGCTCGGTGCAAACCTGTTTGTTAGTTCACGCAAAAGGAAACTCTGTCAGGGAAGATAATTTAGCTCTTACAATCAAAGTGCACTCACCAAGGCAAATTCGGGACTGACGCGAGCTTTACTGTTGCCGATCAAGCTCATAGCAAGAGCGGCTTCCACAGCATCGTATTATTGGCACTCTTGCTAAACTTCAAATACATTGGTCATCTATGTGGAGGGAGCGGCCTGGAACGAAGCGGCAGCACAATGTTGAAAGGTAACGTCCACGTACAAACAAGCCATTAACCGAAAGATAGAAGGCTAACCACAGCTCAAAGAAGCGCTACAGTAAAGTGCCTCGTATAAAGGGAGCGAAACCCGCATGAAAATGAGTTCTTCCTTACTACCACGAGTCTTCAGGGCGCTAAAGCCAGGACGCATTCCTGAAACTCCTTCAGACGACTCGTGTCATGTTTACGCGCACGCTTTCTCTCTTTCCGCTCCACCTTGTACATGCTTCGTAGCTCATGGATCACCACACGCTGAAACTGATTGAAATGCTGCCCCATAGCGAAACAGTGGCAAACGCAAGAGCATTCGGGGCGGCGGTCCCCCCCTGCAGCGATCGAGCCGGACGCCATGTCTGAATCGCAGAGCGATCGCTCTCGAAATGTCCCCGGGATGCTCGCTGCATCCGGAGCCACAGCAGCTGCAGCAGTAGCTGAATTCTTCATTGAAGGAGTGTAGATGTCTCGGGTGCCATCGCCAACGTCAAGCCTCTGCGTAGGACTGAATTCCAGCTCATGCGTCCGTCCAGCATTTGCGCGTGCGTCCTGCGGAGGCTTTGGTGGAGAGGGATTACATCCATATCGACTCCGATGTGCTCGCTCGTCTATTTGGCACTTCACGTCTCGCGAAAGCACTTGCAACGCCGTCCGATGAGCAGCGTCTGTGCGCTCGAACGCCCGCCATAGACTGTTGAATTTCCGCTTTAAGCTCTCAACAGAGCGTGCAGGGCTTTTCGAAGTCGCGTCGCTGTTGGAGACCGCCCTCACGGCTTCCCACTCCACTTGGTCAATCGGAAGAACCCGGCCAACTTCGTTCACCAGCCGAAGCTCTCTTCGCGCGAGTAGTTTGACGAGCCTTGCTGTTTAGGCATCTTTACAACAACATTAGACACCGCACACTTCCTCTAAAAACGCTAATCGATGCTTACGCGTGTCCAGCTTGCTCTTCTGCGGCCTCTAGTGCAAAATGCGTAATGTCGAGCTTCGGAAAAAGATCGCAATTGACACTGTATTATTTTGACCAATTAAATCCAACTGACGATGTTGAAGGTGACGTAATTCAACTTGTGCCACAACTGAATCTACATAGAACCCCAAATCAAGCTTGCGAGACGGACGGTGGCTTGGCACTGAAGTTCTCGGAACAGCCCAAGGTTAGAATACTTGGTGATGCGGACGATAGCACCCGGAGGTGGCAGGTTGCTGTCCTCGGAGTTGATGTTCCAGACGGTAGCCGTGAATAACAGGGAGTCAATGTCATGTGCGTTGTCAGCGTAGTTGTCGGGGAAGGTCTGTGCACAAAACGTAGCGCGAAAACTATTCAGTCACTCGGCAAATCATTTCTTCATGGCAGGCAAACACAAACCTTCCGCAACTCCTCGAGCGGTTCTGGTGAGTCAGCATCGACGAAATGGAGGTGGACATACGACAGTTGCTTGTAGTGGTGGTCCGACACCCACAGCAGCTTCATGCGGAGCACAACTTGCTCAGGATTCGGGGTTTCTTTCAGCAGCTGGAGAAGGTCTAGTAAACGTGCACAACACTATTAGTAGTCACTTTTGTAACAGCGCTGGTGGGTTTTACCATCCACAGTGGAGACCTCGTGAAGCACAGGCTCGATCGAACGGGACGCCAGCACTTCTTGCGTGCGCTGGTATGGCGTAAGTTGCGGCGCGGGGGGAATTTTGTTGTGCTCACTGCTGTACTGCGCTCGTTGGGATGCAAGGGCGGCGGCGTCCGTGGCAGTGCACCTGGTAGAAGCGGCCACTCGAGTCGATGCGGGGGTTGGCGGTGATTTTAGAATCTCGCTAGCTTGACGACCTTTGCCAACCATCCTGCAAATGGAATTGTGGTGCGAAGAACGCTTGGAAAAAAAGGATCGGGGCCGTACACGATGGATATGTCGACGTGCATACTCAGGGTGTAAGTGTGCCATTTGCGCTGCTTTAAGGAGCTTTGACAACCTCCATCGATGAGTAAATCTTTCTAAAAGCAACCCGCACATCTCCAAGCGCTGCCCCCAAAGTTGGTGGGAGCGTCCAATCCATATTTTTGCAAACCTGGCACTTACCACGGAGCTGCAGGTAATGGCCACACCCGAATTGTGTATCATGCACTAGCTGAGATGGTGCTGATTTGACTTGGTGGCGGCGGCGCTGGCATGGGGGAATCTAATGCTTTTCGCGAGACAGCAAATACTGACTGTGTTTGCGGGACCGATCTTTGCAGCCTTCTCAAAGCGCTGACGCAGTAAAACCCCTAGTATCAATGCGCTTGCTGAACTAACCAGCATCGCGTCAAATGCTTTCCATGGTTGAGTCTCTGCTTTCTTGTCCATCACCAACGTTGGCCTATTCAAACGCGGTACATGCCAACGTGCCCACGCGTTGGCGAAGTGAGATCAGCAGTCAGCTTGCATAGCAAGCATATGTAGAAGGATTGCTTTTGGCTTCGAAGCATAAATGAACTCAGTGAATGCTACCAGATGAAGCGTGAGCTGTGATTGGTTCTCATGGTGAAGTTTGCGATCTATCACATTGAAGTCAACGACAGCAACTACTGTCGGCTCTGGCTGAGCCAGGCAGCAGCACTTGCTTCACCACCACGTCGGAGTCCAGCCACTTGGCTCGTCGCACGCTCCCAAAGCCACCAGCACCGAAAACTTCCCCAAGTATCAACTCGTACCACGGGATAAACCACTTTGGCGTCAGCGTCGCCGCGTTCTCCACTCCTTCCGTCGCCAGTTTGCTCTCAATCGCTTCGTACGTCTCCTTCATCGTTTGAAGTTGCTCGTCCGTGTACTTGTCCTCAGCGCTTTCCATCTCGGAGCCCAGGGATTTCAAGAGAGCAGCCTGCTCTTCCACCGACTTCAAGCTCTGCAAGAGAAGAACAGTGTCTGCGATTCCCGATACAAAAGCCGCACCTTGTTCCCGACGCTGCTGCTGCCACGATGTCTGCTCCGTCTCTTCTGGTACGGACTCGCCCAGCGCGTTCAGGAGTGCGTCAACACGTCGAGTGAAGGAGATCATGCTGGTACTTGTTGCTCGTGTGCAGCTCAGCCGCATCGCCCACGCTTCTTCAGACGTCATCTTGACGGTCTGATACAAGTCGGTGACAAGGGAGTAAAATCTGTCGAGCAGAGGGTAACTGTGCTCCGATTCTTGAAGACGATCGCAGATGTGCTTGAGTTTGGAGAACAACTTGCCGTGCTGAGCGTTATCGCCATTGTCCATGCACTTGTGCAACTTTTGCCACTGCTCCTCTGCGCCTTCTCCCTTGTACCCCTCGAAGCAGCTTGCAGACTCGGCTTCTGGCTGGGGGACGGCAACGGACAGCTGCGCAAGCTCGGAGATAATGGAGGTCAAACTGGACCGTTCATGAGGGTCCTTACAGCACATCCGCCACACCAATTCACGACTGCGCCGAACGAGTTGTGGATCGTCGCGACGGACAAAGTTATACTTGTCAGATGGATTATACCAGTCATCTTCGTCGTAGGGAACATTCGCGTGTGCATCTGCATTCCACTGCAATTTACAGTATCGTGTGTAGTCTTCGCTTCCGGTAGCCCAAGGCTTCTTCCCACTTTCAGCTTCAAGAATGCACATTCCAAGCAAGTAGACATCGGACTCACGTGAAGCTGGACTGCTTCTCAGTACCTCAGGAGCCTGCCAGTGCATCGATCGAACCACAGAACGCGGATGATTCGCCACGTCAGTCGACCCGAAATTCGAGAGCTTGGCCATCCCGTCATTGCCAATCAAAATATTACTGCAGCGAAGATCGCCGTGAATGATCCCTCGCTCGTGCAGATACTCCAGTCCTAACGCCGCCTCGTACAGAAACTTCCACGTCAACGGCTTCAGGTCGCTAGATGAGGACGAGGATTCCGACATTGTATACTCTGCTAGCGAGCCTTGACTGGCATACTCGCACAAGAAGAAGTTCACGTTGGGCGCGGCCTGACAAACACCGTACAGTTTCAGCACGTTGGGGTGGCGCAGCTCCTGCCACGCGCGCACCTCCTGCTCGAGCGTCGAGGCCGAAGCGTCCGGAATGAACAGCTTCGCGACGGCATCTGCACCCAACCACTTCACACGAAAGTCTCTGCCGATGTTTCCCTTTTCAAAGAATTGACCCAACTCCACCTCGGACGGCGGGGTTTCAATGCTGTGAGATATATCTGAGGCCAGCAACTTGTCACCGTTATGCGTCGTACTGTGGTGGTTGGGCTGGGCGAACGGCGTCAGCAGACGCACAATGTCATTGAAGCCGCGGTCAGAAGCTATTCGAAGCGCGGTTTGTGCTTCGTTATCCCTTGTGTTCACGTCGGCGCTGCGTTCTTCCACCAGACAGCGCACGACGTCCACGTGACCATTCCTGGCGGCCCTCGTCAGCGCTGTCCCTCCGCCATACTCCTTCATGTTCACGTCGGCGCTACCTTCTTCCACCAGATACCGCACGACGTCCACGTGACCATTGCAGGCGGCCCACATCAGCGCTTTCCCTCCGCCATTGTCCTTCATGGTCACGTCGGCGCTGCATTCTCCCACCAGAAAGCGCACCACCTCGAGACGACCTTCACGCAGGGCCACTTCGAGTTCTCGTTGCTTGTCCAACCCCCCTTGCTGCACCAGCAGTCGGAGCCTCCTGAGCTCTTCTGCATCTCTCCGGGATCTTCTAAAAGCATTTCCCATCTGCGTTCTCAGCTGAAGCGCTTCTTGCCAACTTGCCAACGCCAAGTGAGCCACGAGCCTATGCGAGAACCTCTCGCCGAGAAAGTCACAGTGTATCTAGTAGCTAGCTCTCCTTTCGAGCGACACGCACAATGTATCAGGCCTGAGTTTTCCAGGACTGAAGCCGCCACTGGCCTTCTGAGAGAAGTCGGCGTCCGTGCTCTGCAGCCCAAGGCCTGCTCCACCAACGCAGCTCCGCAATTGCTCCTTTCTTCGGCTGCCGGTAGTCCGGTCTCAGGACGATGCTCGTCTTCCTCTGGGCTGACTCAGAGGTCCGTGGGCTTGCTGCCCTTCCTTCTCGTCGAGCTGGTCCTATGTCTCGAAGCCTGCAGCGAACATGCAGACGAGTGACTGGTAGGAGACGCTACAGCTGCAACTCGAAGATTTCGGGGCGCTTTTCGTTCCAGCACTTAACCAGCGCCAGCACGTGGGCCACAGGACGGCTGCAGACGCCACGCGAACACTTGTCCTGCAGGTCGAGATCCCAGCCCAAGCACGTGGAGCAAACGCCGCTCCTGTGTGGCTGAGCAGGAGGCGCTCACTTGGAGACCCGCGGAACAGGATCTCGAGAGCCTGGGACGCCATCGTCCCTTGGTCGTCTTCCAGCCACCAAATGCATAGCAATCGACCGTCTTCGTCTGGGCGGCAGTGGGCAAGAACCATTATTCGTGAATCGAGGAGACGAACTTACTCGACGAGATCTGCTCGTGAAGGCAGCGGTGTGTAGAGAGATGCGTGCATTCGTCAACTGGAGCGGAGATTGCGGGTCGAGAGGGAGAACGCACACCTGAAGAAGAGAGTGGATAAGGAAGCGGAAATCGCTGACAAGATCGAGAAGCTGTTATCGGGACGCCCGACGCTGTGGAATCAAAGGATGATGTACCCTGAGGCTCAAGTCGTTACCAGAAGAGTGGAGATGCCCCCTACAGACGCCATGAGACCCATGGTCGAACTGATCTTCGAGCAGCTTTCTGCCAGTGTTGAGGCCACATATCACGAGTTGAAACGGCTGGACGAGGAGTCCAGCTCTAGACTGATGACTAAGCCGACAAATGGGCCATTGGTGCGTGTTGACAACGAAGGAGGTCGCATCGATGTGCTTGACTGCACTATTCTACCTTTTGGCATGGTTGAAACGAGTGACGCGTGGTGGCACGAGTGGCACAACTACATCGGATACGACGGCACAAGCGACGAGGTGAAAGAAATTTTTGGCATCGAAATCAATGATAGCAGGAACAACACTTGTGCGACGTTCTACTCGCAGCAGATTCTGCGTCGGTACGTTGAACACTTCCCACGTTGCGATAACAGACTTCAACCCCAGCTGCCAGTTCCTTGTATATCAACGCAGCCATGCGTTCAATGTACCCAGCAGGGATATCTGTCCTCCTCGTCCGCTTGGTCGCGCAAGGATCGGAAGCATGTCGTCTGTTGAGCAGCTTTTCAAAACTGTGGGCGAGCTGCTTCTCCTTTTCGAGTTGCTGCTTGAGGCGAACATTTCCCCGCTCAGTTTCCAATCTCCTATCCAACTGACGCCCACAGATCTCGCGCCATACCGGCGGCACTCCACTCTCCGCTTCAAAACCTGATCGTTCTCTCGTTTTCAGCCTCTTGCTCCGAATGCTCTGCAGTCGCTGCAGAGTGAACTGCAGCTGGTCCACCTGCTCGTGTAACTCAATTAACTGGAAGCGACGCTCATCTCTCGCCTTGTTCGAGTTGACTTTCTTCCGCTTCTTCTTGGGCACTTGACTGCCAGTTACAGGCTTTGGGACCGTCAAAACAGACGCCTCTAAGCCCCCGCTGTCATGATCCAGGATACCCCGCTGAAGCTCCGGCTCCCACTCAGTAATATCCTCCGAGTCGGGTAGTTGAAAACCAGCATCAGGTTTCAAGGAATGCGCTGACCAGCTTGCGGCCTCGGATGGCGTGCGTGGGTAAGGATCGTAGGTAAGGATAGGCAGAGGTAAACGGACAAGCGGTCTCTCAATCTCACTTTCCATTCTGCCGACTTCCAGCACTTTAACAGGTTTTGAGCCCAAATGCCAACGGAGACCGACCGCGCAAGGGCCGCCTCCGACGAAGGAGTGGAGAGCAAGGCCGTCGCCCTCGCAGGGGGTGACGGCGAACTGGGCGCCGCTTCGGCGACGTCCATGGAGGCCGACAAGACGACGGAGATGCTAAACCTTCTCCGCGGCGTCGTCGGCAGGCTGGACAAGCTCGAGGAGTCTCAAGGCAAGCTGGAGAAGCACCTGGAGACCAAGAAGACCCCCAAGCAGATCTCCGACTCGAGCCTGTTCGAATCGGCCTTGGGCCGTGGCTCAAGGATGCACATCGACGCGCTGGGCGCCACGACGCACGTCCAGGCGCCACGAAGACCAGTTGGGCCCCCACAGTACTTCGGGCCCCGTCACGCCGACGTGGGGGTCCACGAGCCCGGCATTTCCGAGTTGCAGAGGCTCTACGCGGTGGAGCGTGCCACGCAAGCCGCAGGTGGACCCACACAGCCGCCTGCCCAAGCCCACCAGCCTCCAGCAGCTCCTGCACAGCAACAACAGCATCAAGTTGGGGCGTATCGCAACCCGGACGCTCGCCAGAAAAAGCTGTCCATTCGCCCTTTCGACGGGAAGGAACTGTATGTTGGACTCGGCTCCGGCTTCCTGGATTGGGGCCGGAGGTTCGAGCGGCAGGTGCAGCTCGGACAGTCGGCCTGCGGGTTCGCGTGGAGCGAAGACGTCAAAGTAGACCTCCTCGGCCACTACATTGCGGGTACGGCGGAGAGGTACTACAACAAGCAAGTGGACGCATGGTGGAACCAGTGCCCGGCGTTGGCGTATGTGATGGAGCGCATGTTGGACACGTTCAAGACGAACATCACGCCCGCCCAGGCCATGAAGTTGTTGACGGCCCCGAAGGACGCCAAAAGGTCCTGGCCCGAGCACTACATGTACTTCGTGGCCATCTCCGAGGCCAGGAAGCAGCACCGACTACTTGGTGCTTAACAACATTGTTCAGTACGCCTCAGCGGATCTGCGCACGGTGTTAATGGCCAAGGTCGACCAGTCGCACAACGACTTCTTGGCGCACGCGGAAGAGCTCGCGCACTTCGCTCAGTCTTGGGAGATCGAGTCGGCGCAGAAGAAGTCGCTCGGCCATGAGACCGTCAACGCTGCGAGGGAGTACGACGAGCAGCACCACGAGACGCGGACCTGCCACGAGTGCGGCGGTGTGGGCCACCTGCGCGCAGCGTGCCAGAGTCGCAAGCAACGCGGACACCTCACGCTTGCTGTCGGCGAGAAGGCCGTCGAGGACGACGGTTTCTGGATCTTGGATAGCGGATCCAGCCGACACCTGGTCAACGACGATTCGCTCCTCGAGGACATGGAGGTGTGCAACGACGAGTGTGTGCAGCCCAACGGCGAGACACTCAGCATCACCAAGAGAGGCAAGGTGACGCTGCACGTCACGGTGAGCGACGAGGAGCAGACCGTGGTGCTCACGAACGTGTTCTACGCAGGAAACGTGGTGCACAACCTGATTTCCTACGGGCAGCTCGACAAGCGAGGCTTCGAGCTGGCTCAACGTGGCGGGCGACGCGTCTTGGCCGCCAAGGACGGGGGACGTGTGGCGTTCGACGTCGAGATGCGACAGAACGTACTGGTTGTAGCCGCCATAGCGGTGCCGAAGCTCGCGTTGCCTTCGGAGGTGATAATGGCCGTGTTGAACCAGGAGATCACCGAGTCCGCGGAGGTGTCGGGCGACGTGCAGCAAGGCACGCTGCTGGACTTCCACAAGCGACTGGCCCATCTCAACTACGATGCGGTGGAGCTGTTGGCAAAGGACCCGAGCTCAGGCATCTACCTGACCGACCACAAGCGGGTCAACTGTCTCACGTGCGCCGAGGGCAAACAGACGAAGAACCGGCGGTCCAAGAAAGACACCGGCACCCACGCGCCCATTGACAGGGTGGGAGGGGTCATCTGCTCCGACTTGAAGGGGCCAATGACTCCCAAGGACCGCCTGGGCAACAGGTACATGGTGAACTTCGTCGACTTCAAGTCGAACTAATGCCGTGTGTTCCTGGCACGCACCAAGGACGCGGCAGCGAAGCTCTTCGAGCACTTCCTCGTGTTCTTCGAGAGAGAATTCGACTGCAAGGTCCACGTCCTGCGTACCGACTCTGGAGGAGAGTACGAGAACGTAGACCTGTTCTGCAAGCGCACGGGCGTCACGCGGCAGCGCAGTGAGGCCAGGAACCAGTCCAGCAACGGCAAGGCCGAGCGCATGCATCGCACCATCATAAACATGGCGCGGTGCATGATCTTCGCGTGCGGGTTCCGCTCAGGTCCTGGGTGACGCAGTTCAGTACGGTGCGTACATCCTGAACCGCGCCCCAACGAACGCGAACCCTGGCCGCGCGTCGCCGCTGAAGGTCCTGACGGGCAAGACGCCGCCACTTGGCGAGATCGTGGTGTTCGGCTCGCCGTGCACCGTGTACCGCGACCCGCGCAAAAAGAACTTCGCGCAGCGCGCGCAGACGGCCATGATCGTAGGCGTGGGCGAAGAGACAAAGGGGTACCGCGTGTACCTGCCCAAGGACAGGGTGGTGGTGACGACGCAGCAAGTCAAGAACATCGAGTCGCTCAACAAGGAGCAGAACCTGCAGGTGCAGAAACGCTACCTGCAAGGCGACGAGACGCTCGAGGGTGACAAGGCGCCTGGGAGCGAGAACCGAGCGTCGGCAGCCGCTGCCGTGGCCATGAACGCGTGCGGCAAGAAGAAGCGTACGCTGTCCAAGAAGAAGAAGCCGTGGTCGCGAGAGCGCCACGTAACGCGCTCCGTGGCCAAGCACGCCGGAGACGTGACGTCCGAGGACGCGCACTCGCAGGAGCCGACGCGTGACGTCGTCAACAGCGTCGTCGAGTACGACCCGAAGTCGTACCAGGAGGCCATGCGCAGCAAGCACAAGGATAAGTGGCTTGCTGCGATGGCCGATGAGCTGCGTGCTCTGGAGGACAACGGGGTGTGGCGCATCATTCGCATGCCCGAGGGCGCCCACGCACTCCACACCAAGTGGGTCGTTAAGACCAAGCTGGACGCGGAGGGCGCCATCGAGCGACTAAAGGCGCGCCTCGGTGCTTGTGGAAACGAGCAGCAGTTTGGCGTGGACTACTACGTGACCTTCTCGGCGGCCATCGAGATGACCAGCGTGACGTTAATCTTCGAGCTCGCCCGGAAGTGGCGTGTACCAGCCAAGCACGGCGACGTGCCGAACGCCTACGTGAAGGCGTGAAGGAGGCCGAGCTGGACATCTACCTGCGCATCGTGCGGAATGGAGATCCCGATGGAACTGAGGCGCTCGCTCGGCGTGTCCAGTGACAGCGACCTGGTGCTGGAGCTGAAGAAGGCATTGTACGGCCTGAAGCAAGCCGGGCGCCTCTGGAATCAGCTCCTTCATCAGACGCTGATGGATCTCGGCTTCTCCCAAAGCCTCACGGATATGTGCGTCTACTATCGACGCCTCGAAGGCACTCTACTGGTGGTCGGCGTTTGTCGACGACCTTCTGGTCACGGGCACGCGGCAGGAAGCCGTCGACGCGTTCTTCAGCGCGCTCAGCGTTCTCGCCATCAAGGACTTGGGCCCGGCCAGCAAATTCCTGGGAATGCGCGTGATTTACGATGAGGAGGCGGGCTATGATCTGGATCAAGAGCTCGCGATCGAAGCGATGCTGCGAGAACATGGCATGGCGTCCGCGCACGGCGTGCGCACGCCCATAGGGGCGGAGTTCAACGAAGTTATCGAGACGGTGGACGTGCTGCTGCCTCTCACCGGAGGCAACAACGAGATCACGATCCGCAAGTTCCAGTCACTTGTGGGCAGTCTCATGTGGGTGGCGAGGTGCATGCGCCCCGACATCGCGTACGCGGTGCACAAGGCGTCGCGCCGCACCCACCGCCCCACGCTGTCGGACTGGAAGCTTGGGAAGCGGATCGCGCGCTATCTCGCGGGCTCGAAAGGATTGCATTTGAGCATGAAGGGCAACTGCTCGTTGGAGGAGCCGCTGAACGTTGTTGCGTACAGCGACGCGGACTTCGCCGCCGACAAGGCCGACAGGAAGTCTGTCACGGGCGGACTCCTCACTGTCGATGCGATGCCCGTATCCTGGACTTGCCGAAAGCAAACAGGGGTCAGCCTCTCCACCATGGAGGCGGAGTACACGGCAGCCTCGGTGATGGCCACCGAGTTGCTGGGAATGCGTGAGCTGCTCGGTGAGCTGGGCATCGCGTGCAACAGCCCGTTGTCGTTGCGCGTGGACAACCAAGCTGCGCTCAAGCAGCTTAGCGGCGAAGGATCGTCGTCTAAGACCAAGCACATCGACGTCAGGATGAAGCCGGAGTACCTGCAGGCCCGCGGACATCCTAACAGAGGCGCTGGAGGCGCCATGACTGGCGGAGCTGCAGACGATCATCGGCCTGCACTGAGGCGTGAAGCAGACCAGCGCTGCCGGCGAGGAGGAGTGTTGAAAACAACAGGTTTCAAGGAATGCGCCGACCAGCTTGCGGCCTCGGATGGCGTGCCTGAGTAAGGATTGTAGGTAAGGATACGCAGAGGTAAACGGACAAGCGGTCTCTCAATCTCACTTTCCATTCTGCCGACTTCCAGCACTTTTAACAGAGGGCATTTAGGGCCCCAGGGACCTCGTCCAGCAAGGCCAGCGCCTCCTCCAGCTCCGACGCCATTTTAGCCTCAGATTTTGACATTTCCGCCGGTCGATTAGTGTACTTCACACCAATCAGAGGATCACCGGTAGGGGCTCAGCGGTCGACACGATGGATCAAGAGTCGCTCGACGACACCTTCACCTTCCTGGACGAGGCAGAAATTGCCCTCGTCGCTGATTCTGAAGCGAACCAACTCCTTTTTGACGGTCGGGAGACCACTGCTACGTGGCGGCATCAAGGGGAAAGTGGAGAGGCTCTTTGATAGCAGAGTGCTGCCGTTTACGACGCATGCTAGCGCCGAGGCATGGTGGCGGAACTGGCACAACCACAGGGTCGAAGCGTGGAGGAGAGCGACATTGTCGCTGAGACTTTTGGCCTGGAGACGAGTGACATCAACGCGTCAGTGATTGCCTACGGACAGCAGATCTTGCGGTGAGGTGTTGACGATCATCGTGTTGTGTTCGCTTGGGATGCTTACATTGAGCCCTTTGTCTTCGACAACGAGCACGTCAGCGGCTTTTACTTTCTGGAGCAGTGCCACGTGTTCATCAAGCCTGAAGACCAAGACCACACGATTGACAGAGGCGAGGCTCCCTCGTGCATGTCGACATGCTATACCATCACACCTTACGTGTTGGATTTTACGCTGCAAAATGACTCCAAGATCGGTGCGCTTGTCGCGTTCTTCGTGAGTGCCATGTTCGCCACGATCGAGGCCCGCAGCGAGACGGTCGAAGACCTGCTTTGACCACGCGCTGCAGGAGTGCAATACATACAAAACCAAGCTGTCTGGTTCATCGAGCTCCGTAGTCTAAAGTCAAGCGAAATGAGCCGCAGCTTCAGACTGGAGGCCACGAGAGAAACACGTTGGAATGCTGGTGTCTGGTGCTGGTCCTGCTTCTCGCGTTGGCTCTTGGATTGAGTCCTATTGCAACGTGTCCCCAGCCGACTATGTTTGCACTTGCGCGTATGTTGGCGCGATGCCGCCGTATTGTGGCGAGAGCGAGTTGATGAATAAAGTGCTTTGGCTTTGATGGATCCTCGGCCATGATAGTGGTGGTGGATGTGTGCAGAGCCTGATGATACTTTATTGTGAAGCGAATGGGCGGTAATGGTGATGGAAACTGCGCATTCGCATCTCCCGAGACAATTGTTCCGCTAGTCTCCCCAGCCCGCGAAAGTCTCTACGACAGCACTGGTCGGTCAGAATCCGATTAGAGAAGCAGCCCGTCAAGAGCATCGATAAGCTGCTGTTTAAAACGACAGGAAGTGGAAACTCGGAAATATACAAGACGCGCCGATATTGCTTGGGGGACTTGGCACGAAAATCGGCGTTCATCTTTCACGAGCTGGTGTCGAAAGCATATTCTAGCAAGTGGAGTGTCTGCGTGAAGTGAGTAGTTCCACATACATGTACGCAAGTGGCGAGAAATGATGGCGAATCTAGCGCAACCACAGGATTCGAAACATCGAGAAGATCAACATGGTCATGTCAACGTTCAGCCGGGGGACGAATGACATCAAACTGGAACACGTCAGTGATTCCCTGGGACCAACAGATCTGACGGCGGCGCATGAAGGATGATCGTGATCGTTTACCTTGAACCATTTTCGTCAACGAGCTTGTTAGCGGCATTTAAAACTATATTTCGCATTATCGGTAGGTTAAACTTCTGCCACGACACAGCGAGATGGCAGGTCGTTTCAGCCGAGTGATTGTGAATTCCATTGCCATCTGGTGAATGATGTTCGTGTATACGCATTCATGCAGTACGCTGCAAGACTTGATGTGTTCAAACCAACATATTCACAAGTCAAAGTTGTCTGCCACACTGAACTCCGCCGTATGAAGGCAAGGCGCAGTGATGCACTCCAACGAGAACTTCGACCTCATCGAGGCGTTAGCCTACCTCGACGAAGTTATACAGCAACCGGCCGCAGGTTTTGACAGTGATGAATGGGATCAGCAATCGTTGCTGGGGTCTTTGGAGGAAGACGTCAAAGACCTCGAGCCGCAGCTTCCGACTGTCGTTGAATCGCCAGCCGCATCGAACGAAGCTCGAGACGCTGACACTGCGGAGTCGGGGAAGACCAAGAACAAGAGGAAAAAGAAGCAGCTGAAGCCAAACAAAACTCGGGATGAGCGTCGCTTCCAGGTTGTGCAGCTTCGGAAGGAGGTGGCAGAGTTGGAGTTGACACTCGAGTAGTGGCAGGACCAACGAAGAAAAAGAAGACGTGTTGCTGATCCGAGCAAGAATGATGGGACCGACGGTGATCAAGATGGCCCCGCTGTGTGGAAAGATATCTGTGCGAATCAACTGCGTCGACGATTGAAGGCTGAACGCGAGAATGTGCAACTCAAGCAGCGATGTAAAGAAGAGATGCAGGTTATCAAGAGGGTAGAGAAGGCGTTATTTATTAGATTCGGGAAGTTTGCAATTACACTACGGTGGATACGATGCTGCTTCGTTTTTCCAAAGTTCGTGCATCTTGAGCGTCTCCTGGACGTTCCTCTTTAGCAAGTTTGTTGCACTCTCGAGACGAGCCAGACGCAAGGACGACGCACTCAGATACCGGACCAGTCGACAGAAGCAAACTGTGTGGCTGCTTTCGGTGGAGATGTACCTCAGCTAGTGCGGCAGAGCCTCCATGCACAGTCTAACTGCTCAGTCCAGCACAGTCCTGCACAGTCCTGTACAGTTTGGTGTATTTTCCGTTGTACAGGCCCGCCATCTGGTGGATAGACTCGACATCTGTCGGTCAGGTTTCACGTCAGAACCGGGACTCCTTTTCGAAGAATGTCCTGTTCAAATGCGCAAAACGTCCTGGTAACGAGAGTGATGGTCGACAAACAATGCAATTTTCACTGAGTCCCCAAGGTTGACGTATATCTCAATCACTTGTGGTCTTCTTCATCTCGTGGAAGCAGAGCGAGGCTTGCAAACGTTAAAAAGAGTCACAAAGCCGCGACTTCGCACGGAACAGCTCTGGATTTTACGTTAATCACTGAAGGCGTGATCCTAAAGCTGTTGGTTTTGTGAATCTTCGTTGGTTGAAAGGTTGGCAATTTGTTGGATATATTACTTCTTCGATTTGTTTCGTGAGGCTAGCCATAATAGTCAAGCAGCAAAGCAAAGGCAGCACGGAGGCTTAGAAAAGTCTGTTCAGAATATACAAATACTGTAACAGAGCACAATGGTAGAAGAGCACAAGAACAACTGGTTAAGTCCAGAGTTAAAGAAATAGCAACAAATATACTGTAAAGACTTGCGGTGCATCTGCTGCGCCTGCGTCGCAGCCGCAGCATCTGCACGGTACGTTTGACGGCCAATTCATAATGGTAATCTCCATATTCTGCAGCACGTTAACGATGGCACATGTAGCATTCCGTTGACCGCCTCTTGCAGTTCCAACCAGAGCTGCATGTTGTTTGAAGACAGATAAAATCTAAAATGTTGCGCGAGTACAGATATAATCAGTAATGTTGCGGGAATGAATTGTTTCTCACAGACAATATAGGATACTCGCGTCTACTCTTTTCTACAGGTTTTTAATGCTATTGCTTTCTGGATGGGTCAACATTTAGGTACAGATATTATTTTTGTACGGCTATGTTATAGGGAGAATTCTTCTGGTAGATTCAGAAAACGATGCTACCGAATTCAGCAGGGTATACATCATGAACGTATTCTAACCCTCGTTGCAATCGTGGGATGGACTCTGGATTAAAATCCAGAGAACAGGTCCGCTTACATTGTTCTTAGGATGTGGCTAATGAGTCTGAAGCGAGAGTACTGCAGCATCTAAGAAACGTTTGTAGGGCCGCGAATCTGTAACCTGTTTGCTGCGGGTCGAAAACAGTCACAGTGAACTCCGCAAAGTTCACTGCAGCTGCGCACCCGTGGTCCGAGTCGTAGCGAAATACTGAAAAGAACCAAAGCTTCCGTTCGTCACGATCCGCTGCACGCCGCTCCGAGCTCATATCTCTTGCCATGAGCCGTCTTTCCGTCGCTCCCTGCAGCTCAAAATTTGTTTTGCATCTTTCAGCGCTTCACGGTCGAATTTGGGATACCTCAGTACATATGACGGTATGGCATACATTTCATGGTCATTGCAGTAGAATTGAATAATGATGATCGCAGCGATCGAGTCGTACGATGGCCAGCTCTCTTTGAATTGCTTGCAAGCCACTCGTAATGTCTCCTTCCTCCATTTCTCGAGGAGACAGTGCTTCAAACAAAAGCACATCAGAACTCGTGTTAAGCTTTAGAAACCTTACGAGACTGTGCACAATCTGAGAATGTACACCGTTTCATGATGATGCAAAGTATGAGTATGGAAACCGCACCTGTACGTGTTGACCCTTGCCCATGGCGTCGTGAATCATGAAGCTGAAAAGCTTGTAGTTGAACGAGTTTGTGTCGTGCGTGGCATCAATCAGAAGCAGCTCTGGAAAATGCTCGAACATCCGACGCATGTGAAAGCTTCGAATAAAATGCACTCCACTACACCCAGCAGCATTAAAAACAAACCATGTTGAGAATAGACTTCATTTCAGCCATGAAAATAAATCAAGATACCTCTTCGTTGGCGTACACGCGCGAGACGTTCCCTGGGGCGGCTGAAAAGTCGTCCAGAAATCGACCTAATGCGTTCCTCGATCGTGGGGTATGTGTAACGGGGCCAAAGACAACCGATACGTAAGCTTTCGCTGTTGTGTTGAGGAAGCAATGCCTTGGGCATTAGGCCAAGACACGTGGAATTATAAGCAAAATTGACTCTGGGTGATATTAAAGTACGGTCGCAAAACCGTACTTAAGCCGAGCTTAGCTGCTAGCCACCGGTTAAGGTGCTGCACGCTAACTGGTCAATATGCATACTAAAGGGCGACTTCTGTCCAATGACAGAGTGCCAAGTCACAGCCTATTTGGACTGTGACTTCTACCTACTATTGTTGCGGGAGATCGTCCCGTTTCAGTATGCGTACGACTCCTGACGAAGCCTAACCACCAAGTTATGGACATCCTTCATTTGAGGTTCCACGGACGTGTTCCCCGTAATGTACTCCAGGATACGCTTGCGACTGACACCGGCACGGTCCAGTGTCCGCACGGTAGACAATGTATCTTCGTCCGATACCCGGCGATTTTCGTGATAGTGTTGGTACACGTCGCGGATAACCTCATGGTTATGGCACGAGATCTGCTTCGTGATGCAGACGTCCACACCTCCAAGCTCCCTAACACACGCGTTTATCTAATCCACAATAGTTAGTCTCAACGAATGGCTGACCCACTAGCACGACAAAACATGTACCTGAGCAGGCATCCAATTTTGCGAGAGTGATGATTGAGCCGCACTCCGCGACCACCACCGGTTCTCGGAGATCCGTGGTGCGCACATACGAATGTCTTGTTGTAGAAATGAACATCTTCTGGGATATTTTGCCGGGCGTCCGGCTGTTGCGGATCCTCTAGTTCCGAACGCGAACAGGAGTAGCTATCCGAACGGAATACAACTACAAAGAAGGTAAATGCTGTTAGAATCGACAGCGAGTATTACACAGTTAAACAGTCTGCAACTGAGGCACAGTTTCAGACTGGTTCCACATACCTGGGAGGTTCGCTTACTGTAGATCTGCATGTAGCGTTCGAGCTCATTCCAATCTTAAAAAACCTCCACGTCCAGTTCCGGTACTTCTACCATATCGTCTCGAGGCACAACTTCGTACCCACTTTCATCGACGGAGGCCACGTCCGCTGAAACACCGTTATCACTGCTGTCACCGCGTTCAGACTGGGTCGACGAACCTGAAACCGAAGAGCGATCACGAGCGTATCCGATCTTTCCCGAGCGAGCCCGTCGGTTACTGCGAGCCAAATGCCCCCGAGAGGACGAGCGGCGCTTCTTGGCATGTTTGCCGCTGCTTAGATGAGTGCCCGATCGTTTCGCACAGCGCTTCTGTTTCGTGGTCTTTGTCTGAGAAAGCCGCCTATCCAGGTCTTCGCCTCCTTCGTCCTCCGAGCTCGAGTCACTACCAGATGAACCGTTCTCGTCGCTGACATATTTTGCGACAGTCTTCAGCTGTCTGGTAGGGCGACGACCCGCCATTAGACGATCTTCTGGGCGAGCCTGAGTGCGGAGGCGGTGCGTGCGGTGCGTGCGGTGCGTGCGGAGCTTGCTGCGTTAGTCAGGGACCCTGGATTCGAATGAGAGGAAGCGGGGAGAATCGGCAGCCACCGAATCCGCCGGGGGCAGGAGTGATAGTCGGGTGATGGGTGATAGCCATATGCGATGGTTAGGGCGTTTAGGGGATACGCTGTCCCACTGGTGGCCCTTTTAAAAACTGTGCATATAGCCACTCCCCAGCTAGTGCAGGCAAAAGCTTAGAGCATGCCCAACGGTGCACTGCACACAAAACGCTAAAGCCGTTTAGCGGAGATTTATGTAAGGAGTGGTAATTTACATTCCCACCGGTTCACGCAAACGCTCTTTTCACGGTAAAAAATGGCGTGCTCCCTGCAAATCGGTCATGGATACCGTGAGGATTTGACGTGGCACACGTATTTTTCACGTTTTAGCGTTTTGTGTGCAGTGCACCGTTGGGCGAGCTTTTCCCAAAAAGAGTACCCCAGGCACCATTCGTCTCAGAAAGAGCACCTTCCCAAAACAAGTACCAGCAACAACAGCAAGAATAGCCAAAGTTCAGCGAGCAGTGCCCACAACCGTCGCTCGCACCCTGCGGTTGTTGTCACGGTGTATATTCTCGTCCAACGACTGCTTAAATGACACCGTCCTCGTTTGTAGTCCTCTTCAAAGCGAGCTGATCGTTGACGGCGCTGAACGTCAGGCACGTCTTTAGCTCAGACGCGCATTCTCAGCTCGGAGGTTCAAGAGCACTGGTGTTGTTGTGCGATCGACGCCATGACTGGAGACTTGCTTAAGGAAGAATGAGTGCTCGTTCCGGGCTTCTTGTCCCTTACAAGCGATGAGAATGAGCGTTCTTGAAAGGTCCTGTTATATTTTGTGTAATTTAAGTTGAGACGAGCTGCACGACGACGAGCTACGTGCGAGCATCCACTCCCAAGTAGCACGGCTAACTTCCTCAAGCTCGCAAATTGGTGCCTATTGTTGCTGTTGTTGCTGGTACTTGTTTTGGGAAGGTACTCTTTTTGAGTCGAATGGCGCTGAGGGTACTCTTTTGGGGAAAAGCTCACCGTTGGGCATGCTCTTAGCCTGGAGACCAAAACGGGAACGCAACATTCAAGTTCAAGCTCAAAGACGAGCGGATCATGCACGCCTTCTCTCAGCAGTAAAGAGGTTGCTTCAATCCTGGAAAAGTACCAGCCATAGTAGCATGGTCCATGCAGTGCTCTGACTTTGGTACCCAGTGCCACCAGAAAGGACTCGAAGAGGAAAGCACTACTGTACGTGGTTTCGTGCGCGTTGGGCTTGGAGTCGCACTTTCGAATAAACCTCTTCGACTGTAAACGGAGAAATGGGAAACGTGTTTGGAGGATGTAGGAGAGATGAAGGTGGGGGCGGAAAACAGAGGGAGGTGGCAGATGAGAGAAGAGATGACATCGATGCAGAAGAGCTCAAGCGGTTACGACTGCTCGTGCAGCAGGGCGGATGGTTGGCCAAGCAACGAGAGGCCAATGGAAGCCATCCGCAATGATCGTCTCGAGGTGGCTCGGTTTCTGGTGGAAGAATGCGGCCCCGACTTAAACATGGATGACATGTACGGATCGAAAGAGCTGGTGAATGCCGCCTTTGGCGGTCACATGGACGTCGCGCAGTTTTTGGCGAATGAATGCGGCGTCGATGTGAACATCCAAGACGAATACGCTTTTTCAGTGCTGAGTTTTGCCTCCCGTGATGGTCGTATCGACATCGTACGCTTACTGGTCGGTGAATGCGGCGCCGACGTGAACGTCCAAGACAACGCTGGGTCAACAGCGTTGATGGTGGCTGCCTGTGGCGGTCACATGGACATCGTGCGGTTTTTAGTAAACAAATGTGGCGTCGACGTGAACATCCAGGCCAATAATGGATCGACGGCGCTGATGAATGCCGCACGTGATGGTCACATGAACGTTGTGCGTTTTTTGGTGAATGAATGCGGCGCCAACGTGAGTCTTCAGGCCAAGTATGGATCGACAGCGCTAATGGGGGCTGCCCGTCACGGTCACATGGAAGTTGTGTTGCTTTTAGTGAATGAATGCGGCGTCGACGTGAACGCCCAGGACAAATGGGAATCGACAGCGCTGATGGGGGCCGCCTTAATGGTTTCATGGACGTCGTGAGGTTTCTAGTGAAAAAATGCGGCGCTAACGTGAACTCCCAGGATAACGATAAATCGACAGCACTGATCGACGCCGCAAGTGATGGCCACATGGACGTTGTGCGATTTTTAATTAACGAAGGCTGCGCAGACGTGAATATTCAAGATAAGTATGGATCGACAGCGCTGATGAAAGTCGCTAGTGGTGGCGATATGAGCGTCGTGCGGGCTCTCGTTAATCAAGGCGGTGCTCATGTGAACACCCAGAACTACAAGGGATCGACAGCGCTAATGAAGGCCATTCGTGGGGGCATGCGGACGTCGTGCGCTTTCTGGTGAATGAATGCGGCGCCGACGTGAACACCCAGAATAAGGATGGGTTTACAGCGCTAATGATGGCCGCCGCTCAAGGTCAGATTCATATCGTTCGGTTTCTGTTGAGTGTAGGCGGCGCTGACGTCAATTTAAGAAATTACGAAGCACGAAGTGCAATTCGAATGGCTTCTGACTGCGGACACAATGACATCGTGCGTGTCCTTACGCCGTTCGCCCAGCTCAACCCCCGAAGTGCGACACAAGTAGATGAAAAGTTGCTGGCCTCAGATACACTTCGCAGTTTTGAAATTCCTCCGTCCGAGGTGGGGTTGGGCGAATTTTACGAAGAGAGAAACATCGGCGGTGACTTTCGTGTGAAATGGCTAGGTGCTGATGCCGTGGTGAAGCTGTTCCTTTCCGATGCTTCGGGCTCGACGTTCGAGCAGGAGGTGCGCGCGTGGCAGGAGCTACGCCACCCCAACGTGCTGAAACTGTACGGTTTTTGCCAGGCTGCGCCCAATGTGAACTTCTTCGTGTGCGAGTATGCCAGTCGCGGGTCGCTAGCAGAGTATGCGGCATCGCTATCCTCATCTAACGACCCGAAGCCGCTGACATGGAAAGTTCTGTACGAGGCAGCATTGGGACTGGAATATCTGCACGAGCGTGGGATAATTCACGGCGAGCTTCGTTGCAGTAACATTTTGATTGGCAATGACGGGATGGCGAAGCTCTCGACTTTTGGTAAGACTGACGTGACGAATCAACCGAGTTCTGTGATTCGATCGATGCGTTGGCAGGCTCCTGAGGTGATAAAAGGTGATCCGCCTTCACGTGAGTCAGATGTCTACTCACTTGGAATGTGCATCTTGAAGCTGCGAGTGGAGAGAAGCCATGGTCTACCCTTAGTGAAAAGTGGGCACGACACTGTAAATTGGAGTGGAATGCAGATGCACACGCGAATGTTCCCTACGACGAAGATGACTTGTATAATCCATCTGACAAGTATAACTTTGTCCGTCGCGACGATCCACAACTCGTTCGGCGCAGTCGTGAATTGGTGTGGCGGATGTGCTGTAAGGACCCTCATGAACGGTCCAGTTTGACCTCCATTATCTCCGAGCTTGCGCAGCTGTCCGTTGCCGTCCCCCAGCCAGAAGCCGAGTCTGCAAGCTGCTTCGAGGGGTACAAGGGAGAAGGCGCCGAGGAGCAGTGGCAAAAGTTGCGCAAGTGCATGGACAATGACGATAACGCTCAGCACGGCAAGTTGTTCACCAAACTCCAGCACATCTGCGATCGTCTTGAAGAATCGGAGCACAGTTACCACCTGCTCGACAGATTCTACTCTCTTGTCATCGACTTGTATCAGACCGTCAAGATGACGTCTGAAGAAGCGTGGGCGCTGCGGCTGAGCTGCACACGAGCCACAAGTACCAGCATGATCTCCTTCACTCGACGTGTTGACGCGCTCCTGAAGGCGCTGGGCGAGTCCGTACCAGACGAGACGGAGCAGACATCGTGGCAGCAGCAGCGTCGGGAACAAGGTGCGGCATTTGTATCGGGAATCGCCGACATTGTTCTTCTCTTGCAGATCTTGAAGTCGGTGGAAGAGCAGGCTGCTCTCTTGAAATCCCTGAAATCCGAGCTGGAAAGCGTTGAGGACAAGTACACGGACGAGCAACTTCAAACGATGAAGGAGACGTACGAAGCGATTGAGAGCAAACTGGCGACGGAAGGAGTGGAGGACGCGGCGACGCTGACGCCAAAGTGGTTTATCCCGTGGTACGAGTTGATACTTGGGGAAGTTTTCGGTGCTGGTGGCTTTGGGAGCGTGCGACGAGCCAAGTGGCTGGACTCCGACGTGGTGGTGAAGCAAGTGCTGCTGCCTGGCTCAGACAGAACCGACAGTAGCGACAGCTTTTCTGACAGTTTGTACGCAGCGGTTGACCAGAAACCAACAGATCCTGACACTGTTGCCAAGCGAGCAGAGGCTCAAGAAATGTTCCGCCGCGAAGCCGACATTTGGTTCGGGTTCAGCCACCCGCACGTCGTTCGGCTCTTCGGCGCCTGCCACATCGGGAGACCGTTCTTCGTCTGCGAGTACGCCACGCACGGCACACTGGTCAGCTACTTACGACAACACCCGGACGAGCTGTGGACCAAGTTGCACGAGGCTGCCCTCGGCGTGCAGTTCCTTCACGCTCGAGACGTGGTGCACGGCGACCTGAAGGGCAACAACGTCGTGGTCGGAAGTGACCTGAAGGCGAAGGTGGCTGATTTCGGTCTGAGTCTGGCAGTGGACAGTAAGGCTACTGCACCGATCTCAGGCGCGTGGCATTGGGTGGCCCCCGAGTGCCTAGTGGACAAGAAAGGCGAGCAAACGGGAGTGAAGCCAACGTTCGAGTCCGATGTGTACTCTCTGGGCATGTGCATCATGGAAGCGCTGCGAGTTGTGGAAGCCGTACAGGATGGAAAGCCCTCGTACGGGTGTCTACCGTGGGGAATGCTCAATCCATTTGTTGTGAAGTATCGTGTTACTCGTGGTGAAATGCCATCTCGCCCTTCGATCTGCACTGCCGAGCAGTGGAATCTGGTCACTCGGATGTGCGTCTCGGATCCGAACAAGCGGCTCAGGATTTCGACTGTCGTGGGGACGAGTTGGACAGCTTCGTCAAGACGTCGCCCGGCTCGAAGACCGACAACCAAGTGGACCACGTGACCGACGCCAAGCTCGAACTGAAGCACCCGATGAAGCAAGGATCTGTGGTCTCGATGACGGCGGCAGCACGCGAGCAGCTCTCACAATTGCGAGGCAACACCAATCAGCAGGACAACTCCCCTGTTGTCTTGTATGAATCCTTGTGGGGTCGTATCCAACACGTGCGCGAACAGATCGACGAGGGCGATCGTGGATCAGCCTGCAGCAGCGCATTCCACTCGCTCGTTGTGGAGGCTCAGACGTCAACAGCAAGTCTGGAAGCAACGAGTGGAGATGTCATTTCGTTAACGCGGGTAGTAATGGGGTGATACGCGTCGAGTCGTCGTCTGGACAAGCTGTGTGGTGCCTACTTTCTCAACAACCCAAGAGAGCTGGAGTTTCCGAATCAAATTGGTCAAATGCGCGCTCGGCTCGAATGAAACTCGTTCGTTATTGTAGTTGTTGTCATCGTATTTTTTTACATTAAGATGAAGAATTAGCGTGGGGCAGTGCTCTTCAAGACAATTAGGCGGAAGAACGTTGCTTAACTTTTTAAAGTCAAGCACATACACTGCAGCCCTCGAAGAAATCTCACAACTGGCGTGGAGGTCTGCTGCCACTTGGAGGAGACTCGCCTAGAGGATGCAAGGCTGCTCATGCAAACGTGAATGTTCCGTGGCGTCATGAAGCGAGCGGCGCTGCTCGATGATTTGGTGAGCGATCTGTTCTCTAACATGACTGCACACAACGACATGCTCGAAGATCTCATGCTGGGCCAAGAGCAGCACTGCTGCTCTTGGGTCGAACGCCTCCCACTAGAGCAGTATTGTGAGCACAAACGATCATTTGGAAGCCCTGTCGTCTTAGCTCACTGGTAAAGTCGAGACAGGAAAAATGACTCTAGATCAAGAGATGCGTGGTCAGGAAGCGTTGGCCTCGGGAGCCCTTATCCACTGCCACCCCAATTTGTATCCGCTGCCACCCTTTCATCGTGAAAATGTATTACACAGTGTAAAAGCAGATCTTGACGCTTTCACTTCTTGCTCGCAATGGCCATCTCGCTCGCCCCCAGCACCTCGACTATGCTCTGGTGTTCGGGACGATGAGCACGTTTAGGTTGGGCTCCGAGTCGGCGCGCAAGAGCATGCCAGCCAAGTTGACGGCAGCGTGAAAGTAAGTAGAGACCAAGTACAGGTCGGTGTCCAGGAGCAATGGGCAGTTCGACGAGGAAGTCCTCGAGCAGGTCAACAGCCAAGAACAGTTCGATGAGCAAGTGATGGAGCGAGCAAGGCTGGCGTTAGGATGTCAGCACTGGCAAAACTTGCAATGCTGCTGCCAGTGAGGTAGGAAGGCCGGACCTTTCCCCCAAACGCCAGGTGTTCGAGGAGATATTAAGCTCTTCAATAGCTCTCACAGCTCCAAGCGCTTGATCATTGCAGTTGCTGTATATGCAATAGCTTTCCCTATCGATTCGCAGCCGGCCCTCGCGTTGTTGACCCTGAACTTATGAAGACTGCCGGCAAGACGATGAAAGAGCACTTCCGCTGCCGCAGTGCCTGCGCTTACACAGTTGCACATGTCCATCCTGAACAGTCGCTCAGGTATTCACTTTCACTTGAGTTGAGTATGGGGTGGCAGCGGATACAAACTGGGTGGCACTGCCGCTTGCTTTTTTTCTTTTGACATCGTATTGATTCCTTTCATTATTTGAAAGCGTTCCAGCCCAAGGCGAGCTTTCGATGCACACTATTGTCGCTACATCAGCGTTCATGCGGAATTAGTTGCCTCACTTCCTCGTGTCAACTTCGGGCCCCTTTACAAGAATTGGTTTGCGCTTCATATAGCGTCAAGTCACAGTGGTCCTTGCACGGTGGTCGGGCGCATTTGACGAGCGCTTGATGGCTACTATGCTGCAAATGTGCATCCCGAAACCATGTAATGTGCGTCTATCGTATCCGATGATGCATGCTTGCATCCAAAAACGCTCTAAACACAAAACCAGTGGAGTTACTCTTAAAACATCGAGAGGAGATGAGTCCGACTTGTCCATCTCGCTAATCGACAATTCGACGGCACGAATAGGTACTAGTAGCCTGGTATTGTGGCTCGCGCGCTCTTGGCCACTCTCATGGTGGTCTGCTGGTCTGTTTGGTCTGCTTTTTCGAGCAGCTTCGCACAAGTTCCTTTCGAATTCACCACCATGAAGAGAAGCAACAAACCAACAACTACCACCGCCACCATCACCAACAATCCAAGACTGCGAGATTCGTCCACGATGTTGTCTCAAGACCCCCACGAGGTGGCAGCCAAGATGGAAGCTGCACTTGGTCAGTCGCTGCCTCAACTCGAGATCCGCTTCAAGAACCTGGCGCTGGGGGCAGATATGACGGAGGTCGACGCCGACGAGAAAGCGGAGCTCCCGACCATCCCGAACTACGTGAAAACTCGCTACGGCGGTTGCTGCACCACGAAAACGACAGCACGTCGCGAGATCCTTAAGGGCTTCAGCGGGGTCTTCAAACCCGGAACCATGACACTCGTCCTTGGCCAACCAGGTTCGGGCAAGTCGGCTCTCATGAAAGTGCTGAGTGGCCAATTCCCCATGGACAGGAACATCGTGCTGGAAGGTGACATCACGTACAACGGGACCTCTCGTGAGGAACTTGTCAGCCGTTTGCCGCAGTTTGTATCGTACATCGCCCAAACCGAGAAGCACTTTCCAACGCTGTCGGTGCGTGAAACTCGAGTTCGCTCACGCTTTCAGCGGTGGAAATCTGTCGAAAACCGACGATCTCTGCGCTGATTCACTGGATGAAACCCAGGCCATGGAGGCCACTACCCCCGACCTTATCATCCAGCAACTCGGTCTCCAGTCCTGTCAGGATACGGTAGTAGGAGACAACATGCTTCGAGGCATCTCCGGTGGCGAGAAGAAGCGCGTGACGACCGGTGAGATGGCGTTCGGCCACCACTTGGCCTTCATGATGGACGAGATCAGCACGGGACTGGACAGCGCCGCCACGTTCGACATCGTCAACACGCAACGCCACATGGCGCAGAAGTTTCACAAGACAATTGTCATCTCCCTACTGGAACCGACACCGGAGGTGTTCGCTCTCTTCGACAACATTCTCCTCTTGAACGACGGTGAAGTTCTGTACATGGCTCACGTGGCCAAGTTGTGAGTACTTTGCAAGCCTGGGCTTCGTCTGCCCTCCTCATCGAGACGTCGCCGATTTCCTCGTGGATCTCAGCACCGACGAGCAGCTCCAGTACCAGGTGGACCTTCGGGGCAAGACGCACGCTCGCCAGCCTAGCGAGTTCGCTGACGCTTTCACTCGCTCAGGGATCCACATCGCTGCGCTCACGGAGCTGTATACCCCCGTCAGTACCGCGAGACTGGAAGAGATGGAGAAACACGTGCCGGAATTCCATCAATATTTCTGGAATGGAACGTTGATGTTGATGAAGCGACAGCTCCTGGTGACAGTGCGCAACAAGGCGTTCATACGCGGCAAAGCCGTGCTGCTCCTTCTCATGGGGCTACTGTACTCGAGCGTGTTCTTCCAGTTGGACTTTGAGAACGTGCAGCTCGTCATGGGGATCTCTTCTTCTCGGTCATGTACCTCGCGCTGGCGCAGACGCCCATGCTGCCCGTGTATTTCGCCGCGCGCGACGTCTTCTACAAGCAACGACGAGCCAATTTCTACCGCACCGCGAGCTACGTGGTGTCCATGAGCGTGAGCCAGATCCCCATCACTCTAGTGGAAAGTCTCGTCTTCGGAACGTTCGTGTACTGGATGTGCGGCTTCGTTGGCACTGCGGAAGCCTATGTCCTCTTCGAAGTGCTATTGTTCTTGACGAATCTGGTCTTCTCGGCCTTCTTCTTCTACGTCTCGTGCATCACCGTGGACGTTCATGTAGCCAAACCGTTGGCGATGGTGGCGCTGCTGATCTCGATCCTGTTCTCGGGCTTCGTCGTCACGAGGACGCAGCTCCCTGGTTGGTTCGTCTGGATCTACTGGATCGACCCCATCTCCTGGGGGCTTCGCAGCCTCGCGGTGAGCCAGTACCGTCACGCGGAGTTTGATCAGTGCGTCGTACGTGCAGGTGGCACAAACTACTGCACCAAGTACGGCATGACCATGGGCGAGTACTTCTTAACCTTCTACGACATCCAAACGGACCGGTCCTGGATCGCGTACGGCGTCGTCTTCAACGTAGCCACGTACTTGCTCTTCATGCTGCTCGCGTACCGTGCGTTAGAGTTCAAGCGTATCGAGACGCCGACGAACTTCGTCGCTCCAAAGAAGAAACACACGACGGAATACGTTGAGCTTGCCACGCCCAAACGTATTGAAGAAGGCAAACTACTGGCTACACAGGGTGATGCAACAGTGCACGTATCGAGCCCGGAGAAGAGCGTTGTGCCTGTCACGGTGGCCTTCAAAGACTTGTGGTACACTGTCCCCAATCCGACGAGCAAGAACGAGTGCATCGACTTACTCCAGGGGGTCTCGGGTTTCGCGCTTCCTGGTCAAATGACAGCGCTCATGGGCGCTACCGGTGCAGGGAAAACGACTAAACGACTCTCATGGACGTGATCGCTGGCCGTAAGACGGGAGGCCAAGTTCGCGGCCAAATCCTGCTCAACGGCTTCCCCGCCACGGACTTGGCCCTCCGTCGGTGCACGGGATACTGCGAGCAAATGGACATCCACGCGGACTCGGCCACGATCCGTGAGGCGTTAACGTTCAGCGCTTTCCTCCGTCAAGGCAGCGACGTGTCGTCCGAAGAGAAGTACGCGTCAGTGACCGAGTGTCTGGAGCTTCTTGAACTCGACTCCATCACCGATCGCTGCGTACGCGGTTGCTCCATGGTGCAGCTTAAGAGGTTAACCACCGGCGTGGAGCTTGTAGCTCAACCCAGCGTCCTCTTCCTGGACGAACCCACGAGTGGATTGGAAGCTCGCGCTGCCAAGATCGTCATGAACGGCGTACGGAAGGTGGCCAACACCGGCCGAACCGTTTTGTGCACGATCCACCAGCCATCCACTAAAGTCTTCATGCTCTTCGACAGTCTGTTGCTGCTCAAGAAAGGTGGAGAGACGGTCTTCTTTGGCGACGTGGGGGCTCGATGCCGTGGACTCATCGACTACTTCGAGAGCATTCCGGAAGTACCGAAGATCCCGGATGGCTACAACCCCGCGACGTGGATGCTGGAGGTGATCGGAGCTGGCGTCGACCGCTCGGTCGATCTTCATGTCGATTTCGCAGCGGTATTCAAGAACAGTTCTCTTAAGACCAGATTGGATGACAACTTGAGCAAAGAAGGAGTGGCGGTGCCGCTGGCTGGCCAAGACGAGCTTTCCTTCGCCACCAAGCGCGCAGCCAGCAGCTTGACACAGGCTTGTATGGTCACGCAGCGCTTCTTCCGGATGTACTGGCGGGCTCCGACGTACAACTGGACGCGAATGGTGGTCTACATCTTCATGGGGGTCCTGTTCGGTCTGGTGTTTGTCGGCGCGAACTACACGACGTACCAAGAAGTGAACAGCGGACTCGGCATGGTCTTCTGTACCACTGCGTTCCTGGGCATCGTGTCGTTAAACAGCGCCATACCGGTGACGTCCGAAGAGCGTGCGCCGTTCTATCGAGAACGGGCTTCGCAGACGTACAATTCCTTCTGGTACTTCGTGGGCTTCACGCTGGCTGAGATCCCGTACGTGGTGGCGTCGAGTCTCCTGTTTACCGTCATCTGCCTGCCTCTCGCAGGCTTCACGGACGTCGGGGACTTGGCCTTCTACTGGCTCAACATGACGCTGCACGTGCTGTGCCAGATCTACTTGGGGCAACTTCTTTCGTTCGCCATGCCGAGCGTCGGGGTGGCAGCCTTGCTGGGCGTGCTCTTCAACTCCATTCGTGCTCTTCATGGGCTTCAACCCGCCGGCCAGCAGCATCCCGGCCGGCTACAAGTGGCTCTTCAACGTCACACCACAGCGCTACTCGCTGATGCTCTTCTCCGCCCTGCTCGTCGGGAACTGTCCTGACGCCGACTACGATCAAGTGATGGAGGCGCTGGAAACTGGAACTTCGCTGGACATGGCGCAGTTCCCAAGGGGCTGTCAGATTCTTCAAAACGCGCCGGAGGCTCTGGGAGCCATCCCCATTCGCGCCTACCTCGACGGGGTCTTCGACATCCGCCACGAAGATATCCACTACTACATGTTCGTCAACGTCATGATGATCCTCGCACTGCGCTTCCTCGCTCTGCTTGCGGTGCGGTTCATCAACCATCAGAAGAAGTAGGCAGAGAGAACACACGATTGGTTGCCAAGTGAACCGCTCATACAGCTATGCTTCATTTTTTTCTCATTCAATAGCAATCTCGCCTTGCCGTCTTGAATCAAAGCTTTCCAGTTGTCGATGTTGCACTTCTCCATCATCTCGTTGCTCATCGATAGGTTGGTTGGCTGACGTGGCGCTCACTACAAACGTAATTAACCAGCGCCTTTTCCGTTGTTCTAGCAATCCAACGAAGTCAACAACTTGGGTTTGAGAACCCCATCGAAATCCACCATATTTCGGAACTGAGTTGACAACCGAGTGCTCTCTCCTCAGCTGTAACCTTTGCGTCAAGAATGTTGCGTATTTTGCGTGTGCAATTGTTGTTCTTGTACAGTATTCTGCATTCTCGCCCTCACATGTTACTACGGCAGCCTTCTATGTCTACCGTAGCAGAAATTGTTTGCTGGTGGCTGGTGCAATTGCAATAGTTGCTCGCAGAAACGACCACATTCTTTTAAAGAATTCAGCATATGCTGTTATCAAGACTTGCAGGTTCGGTGAGCGAGCACGTCCGCAACAAGTTGGTCGATCACAAATGAACACAACGTCCGTGATACTACTTTGTCGGGTCACAAACCACAAGTGTCGACTTCATGTAGAGTAAAATTTGCACACCTGTCGTCGACAACGTTGAATCCTGTGTGTAAACATCAGCGAACGTCAGCAAAAGAGTTATTGAGGTGAAAGCTTGGGGCTGCAAATCGAAGAACTTTTTACCTGTTGAAACATCAGTAAATTGTGTGGGGTAAAATAATGAGACGAAAGCCTGGAGTGATCTTGGTTAGCTCATCAGCACGACTTGCTGTCTGTCTACTCTGCTACTGTTTTCGGGTCAGTGTGAGCAGAGCGATTTCTTCTTCTGCTTCAATGTCGTCGCTGCTTCCAACTTCTTGATGTTCGTCGGCTTCTTCGACCTTTTCAAGGCTCCCCAGACCTCCGCTCAAATCCATCGCCACCGACATCGAGATCACCCGGTAGTGCGGCTAGCCTGGACAGCAAAACACCTCCCAAGAGGCCGGCTGCTGCTCCGAGACCCGCCCCCATGATCCAACTACCCCACGACGACCGGCGCTCAAACCTCTGCGATCTTACGTCGTTTATCGGGACGAGAGGCTTATGAGGACATGGCACGCTCTCAATCCTCCTGCACTGCAGGCTGCAGCGGTGCGAAGAGATGGAACCCAGTGCTTGTTGAGAAGCTCATCACGACTTCTCAGCCTGAATCATAGCACATTTGCAGCTTATCAGCGTCCTTCTTGGTCTCCGTCTCAATATTCGCCTTCTCCTTATTGACGACTCTAGCAATGCCCGACGCAACGGGCTTCTTCTCTTCAGCTGCCTCAACAATAAGCTTGCGCCGCGACACGGTATCACGAGCCTCTGACGTCCTTTCTCGAAACGATCGCTAGCTGCAGCAGATTCCTCCACTTTCTTGCGCAGTTGAAGCAACTCGGGATACCACGCGGGGGTATAGCTGTACACACGACGGCGTTATTTGGAAGAAGCGCTCCACGCACGTGTTTACCGACGTGAACGAGAAGGGCCTGAACGTTTCAATACCTCCGCGTTCCTCCTCCGACCCGAGCAAGTCTCCAATCGCCTCAAACCATTTCAAGCGGCGTCACTTAGGTTTGTGATTCTCACTTGTCGGTTGCACACGTATGGATTGGTTCCAACGTGGTCCACGGAAGCTCTGCTGTCTGTATGGACGGGCGAAATCCGCTTGGAAAGCCTTGATGACCTCCTTGAGCGCATTCGTACCAGCCACAGCCTTTAGCAAGTTGACGATGTCCATTGCGAACAGGTCTGGCACTTCACCTGACGCTGACGAACAGATCTAGCTGCATGGCAGTGTTGCTGTCCTTGTTGTTGTACTCATCGCAAGTGGCCTTGTAGATTCATCTTGAGGCCACCCAAGTTCGTCCCCATGATCGATCGTTCACACTGTCGCCATCTTTTGTGAAGTGGCAGAAAACCAGAGTCGACGAGTTCTCGGCAGCGTGGCATCGACTCGGATTGCGCGGTGCCAACGACAGCTTTTACTAGCATTTGCACGGTCGTATTTCTCGATAGAAGCTTGCACACAAGACGCTCACCGTACACACGCTCACTTTCTTGTAGCCACGGCAAAACAAGCTTCTCGGGCGATCCTTCTTGGACGAAATGAGACCCTGAAAACAGTCGACAAAGAACTCGACGTGGGAGTTCACTGCTGTGTCTCGAAACTTAGTTACGACACGAGTGTGAAGGCGTAGCGCTGCCTTGATCAGGGCGTTGGAGATCTACGAGTCACCCAACTCATCTACAAATCCCGGCAAGTGTCCACCCAGGAACGTCTGTATATCCTCAGATCGCCTCGGTCCCTCCGCCATACCCACCACAAACGTACACAAGTGCCGCTGAAACTCGCGGGCCAACCTAGAACAGCCATCTCAGTGAACGGTGGCCATCCAAGTGCCACGTTGGCCGGCTTCGCGTGGTCTGCGACGTCGTTCGTGGAGAAGGGAGCACGTCCTGCTCGCGGCCTACGCCAGGTCCCCACGGCGCAGTTATCGGAGTCGGAACTGGAGCGCGAGATGTGTTGAGCATTCTGAACACGCAGGTTGTTGCCGACTGCAAGTTCGTCGTCGCGTCCTAGGAACCACCACAAGAGCACAATTCGTCCGCATCAATATTTGGCAAGCAAAGTTTCTTCAAAGGGCTTGAAGGCCATGCTTTTATATGAAACCCCACGACAACAATCCGATGGAATGAGCTTCATCCCAACCGATCACGCTTTCAACCACTATGACTCGGAAACGCCAGCTCCCTCGGGCTCGTGAGAAAGTAGGCGTCGCACAGCTTGTCCAGACGACGACTCAACGCGTAGCACCCCATCACTACCCGCGCCAACGAAATCAGATCTCCACTCGTTGCTTCCAGACTTGCTGTTGACGTCTGAGCCTCCACAACGAGCGAGTGGAATGCGCTGCTGCAGGCGGATTCACGATCGCCCTCGTCGATCTGTTCGCGCACGTGTTGGATACGACCCCACAAGTATTCATACAAGACAACAGAGGAGTCATCCTGTTGATTGGTGGTGCCTCGCAATTGTGACAGCAGCTCGCGTGCTGCCGCCACCATCGAGACCACAGACCCTTGCTTCATCGGGTGCTGTAGTTCGAGCTTGGCGTCGGGCACGTGGCCCACTTGGTTGTCGATCTTCGAGCCGGGCGACGTCTTCACGAATCTGTCCAACTCGTCCACGACAGTCGAAATCCTGAGCCGCTTCTTCGGATCCGAGACGCACATCTGAGTGACCAGATTCCACTGCTCGGCAGTGCAGATCGAAGGGCGAGATGGCATTTTACCACGAGTAACACGATACTTCACAACAAATGGATTGAGCATTCCCCACGGTAGACACCCGTACGAGGGCTTTCCATCCTGTACGGCTTCCACAACTCGCAGCGCTTCCATGATGCACATGCCCAGAGAGTACACATCGGACTCGAACGTTGGCTTCACTCCCGTTTGCTCGCCTTTCTTGCCAGCCAAACACTCGGGGGCCACCCAGTGCCACGCGCCTGAGATCGGAGCAGTAGCCTCACTGTGCACTGCCAGACTCAGACCGAAGTCAGTCACCTTCGCCTTCAGGTCACTTCCGACCACGACGTTGTTGCCCTTCAGGTCGCCGTGCACCACGTCTCGAGCGTGAAGGTACTGCACGCCGAGGGCAGCCTCGTGCAACTTGGTCCACAGCTCGTCCGGGTGTTGTCGTAAGTAGCTGACCAGTGTGCCGTGCGTGGCGTACTCGCAGACGAAGAACGGTCTCCCGATGTGGCAGGCGCCGAAGAGCCGAACGACGTGCGGATGGCTGAACGCGAACCAAATGTCGGCTTCACGGCGGAACATTTCTTGAGCCTCTGCTCGCTTGGCAACAGCCTCAGCATCCGTCGGCGACTGGACACGCACAGCACACAAACTGTCATACAAGCTGTCGTTACTGTCGGTTCTGTCTGAGCCAGGCAGCAGCACTTGCTTCACCACCACGTCGGAGTCCAGCCACTTGGCTCGTCGCACGCTCCCAAAGCCACCAGCACCGAAAACTTCCCCAAGTATCAACTCGTACCACGGGATAAACCACTTTGGCGTCAGCGTCGCCGCGTCCTCCACTCCTTCCGTCGCCAGTTTGCTCTCAATCGCTTCGTACGTCTCCTTCATCGTTTGAAGTTGCTCGTCCGTGTACTTGTCCTCAACGCTTTCCAGCTCGGATTTCAGGGATTTCAAGAGAGCAGCCTGCTCTTCCACCGACTTCAAGATCTGCAAGAGAAGAACAATGTCGGCGATTCCCGATACAAATGCCGCACCTTGTTCCCGACGCTGCTGCTGCCACGATGTCTGCTCCGTCTCGTCTGGTACGGACTCGCCCAGCGCCTTCAGGAGCGCGTCAACACGTCGAGTGAAGGAGATCATGCTGGTACTTGTGGCTCGTGTGCAGCTCAGCCGCAGCGCCCACGCTTCTTCAGACGTCATCTTGACGGTCTGATACAAGTCGATGACAAGAGAGTAGAATCTGTCGAGCAGGTGGTAACTGTGCTCCGATTCTTCAAGACGATCGCAGATGTGCTGGAGTTTGGTGAACAACTTGCCGTGCTGAGCGTTATCGTCATTGTCCATGCACTTGCGCAACTTTTGCCACTGCTCCTCGGCGCCTTCTCCCTTGTACCCCTCGAAGCAGCTTGCAGACTCGGCTTCTGGCTGGGGGACGGCAACGGACAGCTGCGCAAGCTCGGAGATAATGGAGGTCAAACTGGACCGTTCATGAGGGTCCTTACAGCACATCCGCCACACCAATTCACGACTGCGCCGAACGAGTTGTGGATCGTCGCGACGGACAAAGTTATACTTGTCAGATGGATTATACAAGTCATCTTCGTCGTAGGGAACATTCGCGTGTGCATCTGCATTCCACTCCAATTTACAGTGTCGTGCCCACTTTTCACTAAGGGTAGACCATGGCTTCTCTCCACTCGCAGCTTCAAGATGCACATTCCAAGTGAGTAGACATCTGACTCACGTGAAGGCGGATCACCTTTTATCACCTCAGGAGCCTGCCAACGCATCGATCGAATCACAGAACTCGGTTGATTCGTCACGTCAGTCTTACCAAAATTCGAGAGCTTGGCCATCCCGTCATTGCCAATCAAAATATTACTGCAGCGAAGATCGCCGTGAATGATCCCTCGCTCGTGCAGATACTCCAGTCCTAACGCCGCCTCGTACAGAAACTTCCACGTCAACGGCTTCAGGTCGCTAGATGAGGACGAGGATTCCGACATTGTATACTCTGCTAGCGAGCCTTGACTGGCATACTCGCACAAGAAGAAGTTCACGTTGGGCGCGGCCTGACAAACACCGTACAGTTTCAGCACGTTGGGGTGGCGTAGCTCCTGCCACGCGCGCACCTCCTGCTCGAGCGTCGAGGCCGAAGCGTCCGGAATGAACAGCTTCGCGACTGCATCTGCACCCAACCACTTCACACGAAAGTCCCCGCCGATGTTTCCCTCTTCAGAGAATTGGCCCAACTCCACCTCGGACGGCGGGGTTTCAATGCTGTGATACATATCTGAGGCCAGCAACTTGTCACCGCTATGCGTCGAACTGTGGTGGTTGGGCTGGGCGAACGGCGTCAGTAGACGCACAATGTCATTGAAGCCGCGGTCAGAAGCTATTCGAAGCGCGGTTTGTGCTTCGTTATCCCTTGTGTTCACGTCGGCGCTGCATTCTCCCACCAGACAGCGCACGACGTCCACGTGAGCAAACCTGGCGGCCAACATCAGCGCTGTCCTTCCGGCATTGTCCTTCATGTTCAAGTCGGCGCTGCATTCCACCAGATACCGCACGACGTCCACGTGACCAGCACTGGCGGCCCACATCAGCGCTGTCCTTACGCCATTGTCCTTCATGTTCACGTCGGCGCTGCATTCTTCCACCAGATACCGCACGACGTCCACGTGACCACCACTGGCGGCCCCCATCAGCGCTGTCCTTCCGCCATTGTCCTTCACGTTCACGTCGGCGCTGCATTCCACCAGATACCGCACGACGTCCACGTGACCACCACCGGCGGCCCCCATCAGCGCTGTCCTTCCGCCATTGTCCACGTTCACGTCTGTGCTGCCTTCCTCCACCAGATACCGCACGACGTCCACGTGACCATACGTGGCGGCCCCCATCAGCGCTGTCCCTCCGATATTGTCCTTCACGTTCACGTCGGCGCTGCATTCTCCCACCAGATACCGAACCACCTCGAGACGACCTTCACGGATCGCCACTTCGAGCTCTTGTTGCTTGTCCAACCCCCCTTGCTGCGCCAACAGTCGGAGACGCCTGAGCTCTTCAGCCACAACGCCATCTCTGCTCTCGTCTGCCCCCCCCTCCTTTGTCCCCGCCTTTCGTCTCTCCGGGATCCTCCAGCAGCGTCTGCCATCTGCGTGCTCAGCTGAAGCGCTTATTGCCAACTTGCGCCCCTGTGCGAGAACTTCTCGTCGAGAAATCCACAGTGGCTGCTCTCCGTTCGACCGGCCGATATCGAGTCGGCAGTGGGTACAAAGGTCAGAAAGCACGATGAATCAGGCCGGCGTTTTCCAGGACTGAAGCCAGTACTGGCCTTCGGATAGAATTCGGAGTCCCCTCCTCAGTGAGGCTTGAAGGTTGCGCTGCTGTTGTGCTCTGCAGCCCAAGGTCTGCTGCACCCACGCCACCCAACGCAGACTCCGTCTTTCGCTCCATTCCTCGGCTGCCGGTCGTCCGGTCTCAGGACGGTGCTCGTCTTCCTCTGGGCTGGCTCAGAGGTCCGTGAGCTCGCTGCTCCTCCTTCTCGTCGAGCTGGTCCTGTGTCTCGAAGCCTAGCGAACATGCAGACGAGTGACTTGTAGAAGACGCTACAGCTGCAACTCCAAGCTTTCGGGGCGCTTTCCGGTCCAGCACTTAACCAGCGCCAGCACGTGGTCCACAGGACGGCTGCAGACGCCAAACACTTGTCCTGCAGGGTGAGATCCCAGCCCAAGCACGTGGAGCAGACGCCGCTCCTGTGTGGCTGAGCAGGAGGCGCTCACTTGGAGACCCGCGAAACAGGATCCCGAGAGCCTGAGACGCCATCGTCCCTTGGTCGTCTTCCAGCCACCAACTGCATACCAATCTGGGGAAAGGCCAAGAGCAGCGCCCTTCGTGTTCTCGCCCATGGCAAGGGAGACGATCGAGCCCCTTTCTGGCTTTGACCCGCGCTTCCTACACCAACGGCAACGAGATCAAGACGTCCGAGGCGCGCTTTGACTCCGCGCAGAGGACCCACTGCGAGGGCCTGAGCATTGAGGGCCATGAGGCTGGTGAAGCTCGCGATTATCCGTGAGAAACTCGTGGACAACGCGCCGCGCGTCCTTTGTTGCGCGACAATGTCGCTCTCCTGCAAGCTGCGCCGCCTGTGGTTGTGCCAGTTCCGCCACCATGCCTCGCCACTGGCGAGCATACTGAACCGTAGAACTCTTCGATCAAGGAGCTTTTCCGTGTTTTCTTTGATGCCGCCACGCAGCAATGGCCTCTCGACCGGAGGGATGGAGCTCCTCGCTTCACGCAGACGCTCCACTTGCTGGAACATGATCTCAATGCCAGCTGCCAGCTCCTCCAAGATGAACGCCGATACTTGTGCAGTGTACCCCACAGGAATCTCCGCGCGACGCTGTCCGGTAGAACGACTACTTCCACCTGCCTCTAGTAGAGGCTCTACCCACAAAGGTGAGCAACCCGCACTACCCGCCTCACATCCATGCAATCGTAAACTTTACTATTGCGGTGCTTGCCCGTTGTTTGGCCTCGTCGTGTCCACAGAACGTCAAGACTGGGCCATCGCACGTAGTATGCTAGTTCACGAGCCGAACGATGGCAACATCGAGCTGCAAAAGCTGGAAGCTGGACGTTCTGTTGTACGTGGTGAGAGCTGACGACGATAGCACCACGAACCAGCCTCTCCTCCAGAGTTGGAGTGCCACGAAGCACAAGGCTCAGCGCGCGCACAACAACATGGCCGCTGCTAACATGACGCAGGGGGCTGTCAGCATCCCGAGCGAAAAGGACTGCAGCATTGAGGCACCCTGCTCTTCTTCTTGGTGAGCGGCAGCAGCAAGGTGCATTCGAGCGACATGTACTCGCTTGTGAGGTTGATGAGCGCAGGGCGGCGGCAATCCAACAGCGGCCTTGCCTCGTGAGAAGTGAGCGATGCTAGTTTCCAGCCTTGCTGGACTGATCGTATAGCACCTCCATCTTGTCCTTCGCTCCTTGGTCGCTTCTTTCTGCGAGCCTTGCGCAACGGCAACGGCTAGCCTGCGGTCTCGCGCGTCGGCAGACCAAGCGCACAAGCAAATGCCAGCACGAACGTCTCCATCTCTCGACAGGCAGCCCTCATGCCTGAACCACCCCATCGTCCAGCTTGGACGACTTGTCCTTCACGCCCAGGAACACTTCACAGCGGTCCACGCCAGCAGCATCGACCGTCGACGTCGAGATGTCGTTGTAGGCCATGGGCATCTTGGGCGTGCGCAACAAAGAACGCGCGGCGCGTTGTCCACGAGTGCCTCAGGGATATTCGCGAGCTTCACCAGCCTCATGGCCCTCAATGTTCGGGCCCTCGCAGTTGGTCCTCTGCGAGAAGTCAAAGCGCGCCTCGGACGTCTTGATCTCGTTTCCGTTGTTGTTGTTTGAAGCGCGAGCCAATGGCAAGAAAGGGGCTCGATCGTCTCCCTTGCCATGGGCGAGAACACGAAGGGCGCTGCTCTTGGCCTTTCCCCAGATTGGTATGCAGTTGGTGGCTGGAAGACGACCAAGGGACGATGGCGTCTCAGGCTCTCGGGATCCTGTTTCGCGGGTCTCCAAGTGAGCGCCTCCTGCTCAGCCACACAGGAGCGGCGTCAGCTCCACCTGCTTGGACTGGGATCTCACCCTGCAGGACAAGTGTTTGGCGTCTGCAGCCGTCCTGTGGACCACGTGCTGGCGCTGGTTAAGTGCTGGACCGGAAAGCGCCCCGAAAGCTCGAGTTGCAGCTGTAGCGTCTCCTACAAGTCACTCGTCTGCATGCTCGCTGCAGGCTTCGAGGCACAGGACCAGCTCGACGAGAAGGAGGAGCAGCGAGCTCACGGACCTCTGAGCCAGCCCAGAGGAAGACGAGCACCGTCCTGAGACCGGACGACCGGCAGCCGAGGAAAGGGCGAAAGGCAGAGCTGCGTTGGGTGGCGTGGGTGCAGCAGACCTTGGGCTGCAGAGCACAACAGCAGCGCAACCTTCAAGCCTCACTGAGGAGGGGACTCCGAATTCTATCCGAAGGCCAGTACTGGCTTCAGTCCTGGAAAACGCCGGCCTGATTCATCGTGCTTTCTGACCTTTGTACCCACTGCCGACTCGATATCGGCCGGTCGAACGGAGAGCAGCCACTGTGGATTTCTCGGCGAGAAGTTCTCGCACAGGGGCGCAAGTTGGCAATAAGCGCTTCAGCTGAGCACGCAGATGGCAGACGCTGCTGGAGGATCCCGGAGAGACGAAAGGCGGGGACAGAGGAGGGTGGAGGAGGCAGACGAGAGCAGAGATGGCGTTGTGGCTGAAGAGCTCAGGCGCCTACGACCGTTGGCGCAGCAAGGGGGGTTGGACAAGCAACAAGAGCTCGAAGTGGCCATCCGTGAAGGTCGTCTCGAGGTGGTGCGCTATCTGGTGGAGGAATGCAGCGCCGACGTGAACGTGAAGGACAGTGACGGATGGACAGCGTTGATCTGGGCCGCCCTGCTTGGTTACGTGGACGTTGTGCGGTATCTGGTGGTAGAATGCAGCGCCGACGTGCACATGAAGGACGATGACGGATGGACAGCGCTGATGAGTGCCGCCAGTGGTGGTCAGGTGGACGTTGTGCGGTATCTGGTGGTAGAATGCAGCGCCGACGTGCACATGAAGGACAATGGCGGATGGACAGCGCTGATGTGGGCCGCCCAGCGTGGTTACGTGGACGTTGTGCGGTATCTGGTGGTAGAATGCAGCGCCGACGTGCACATGAAGAACAATGGCGGATGGACAGCGCTGATGGGGGCCGCCAGCGATGGTCACGTGGACGTCGTGCGGTATCTGGTGGAAGAATGCAGCGCCGACGTGAACATGAAGGACGATGACGGAGGGACAGCGCTGATGGGGGCCGCCAGTGGTGGTCACGTGGACGTCGTGCGGTATCTGGTGGAAGAATGCAGCGCCGACGTGAACATGAAGGACAATGGCGGAAGGACAGCGCTGATGGGGGCCGCCAGGTATGGTCAGATGGACGTCGTGCGCTGTCTGGTGGAGGAAGGCAGCGCCGACGTGAACATGAAGGACAATGACGGGTGGACAGCGCTGATGAGGGCCGCCAGTGTTGGTCACGTGGACGTCGTGCGCTATTTGGTGGGAGAATGCAGCGCCGATGTGGACACCCAGGAGAATAGGGGACGGACAGCGCTGATGTGGGCCGCCAGGTATGGTCACGTGGACGTCGTGCGGTATCTGGTGGAAGAATGCAGCGCCGACGTGAACATGAAGGACAATGGCGGAGAGACAGCGCTGATGTGGGCCGCCAGTGCTGGTCACGTGGACGTCGTGCGCTGTCTGGTGGAAGAATGCAGCACCGACGTGAACATGAAGGACAATGGCGGAAGGACAGCGCTGATGGGGGCCGCCAGGTATGGTCACGTGGACGTCGTGCGGTATCTGGTGGAAGAATGCAGCGCCGACGTGAACATGAAGGACAATGGCGGAAGGACAGCGCTGATGGGGGCCGCCAGGTATGGTCAGATGGACGTCGTGCGCTGTCTGGTGGAGGAAGGCAGCGCCGACGTGAATGCAAGGGATAACGGAGCACAAACCGCGCTTCGAAGAGCTTCTGACCGCGGCTACAACGACATTGTTCGTCTACTGACGCCGTTCGCCCAGCCCAACCACCACAGTTCGACGCATAGCGGTGACAAGTTGCTGGCCTCAGATATGTATCACAGCATTGAAACCCCGCCGTCCGAGGTGGAGTTGGGCCAATTCTCTGAAGAGGGAAACATCGGCGGGGACTTTCGTGTCAAGTGGTTGGGTGCAGATGCCGTCGCGAAGCTGTTCATTCCGGACGCTTCGGCCTCGACGCTCGAGCAGGAGGTGCGCGCGTGGCAGGAGCTGCGCCACCCTAACGTGTTGAAACTGTACGGCGTTTGTCAGGCCGCGCCCAACGTGAACTTCTTCGTGTGCGAGTTTGCCAGTCGGGGATCGCTAGCAGAGTATGCGGCGGCGGCATCCTGGTCTGATGCGTTGATGTGGAAGTTTCTGTACGAGGCGGCGTTAGGACTGGAGTATCTACACGAGCGAGGGATCATGCACGGCGATCTTCGCTGCAGTAACATTTTGATTGGCAATGACGGGATGGCCAAGCTCTCGAATTTCGGGTCGACTGAAGTGGCGAACCGTCCGCGTCATGTGGTTCGATCGATGCGCTGGCAGGCTCCTGAGGTACTGAAAGACAGTCCAGCTTCACGTGAGTCCGATGTCTACTCACTTGGAATGTGCATTCTTGAAGCTGAAAGTAGGAAGAGGCCTTGGTCTACGAAAAATGAAGCGACCACACGAAGCTATAAACTGGCGTGGAATGCAGATGCACACGCGAATGTTCCCTACGACAAATATGACTGGTATAGTCCCGGTGGTGAATACTTTGTCCGTCGTCGTGATCCACATTTCGTTCGGCGTAGTCGTGAATTGGTGTGGCGGATGTGCTGTAAGGACCCTCACGAACGGTCCAGTTTGACCTCCATTATCTTCGAGCTTGCGCAGCTGTCCATTGCCGTCCCCCAGCCAGAAGCCGAGTCTGCAAGCTGCTTCGAGGGGTACAAGGGAGAAGGCGCAGAGGAGCAGTGGCAAAAGCTGCACAAGTGCATGGACAATGGCGATAACGCTCAGCACGGCAAGTTGTTCTCCAAACTCCAGCACATCTGCGATCGTCTTCAAGAATCAGAGCACAGCTACCCCCTGCTCGACAGATTTTACTCTCTTGTCGCCAACTTGTATCAGACCGTCAAGATGACGTCTGAAGAAGCGTGGGCGATGCGGCTGAGCTGCACACGAGCCACAAGTACCAGCATGATCTCCTTCACTCGACGTGTTGACGCACTCCTGAACGCGCTGGGCGAGTCCGTACCAGACGAGACGGAGCAGACATCGTGGCAGCAGCAGCGTCGGGAACAAGGCACGGCGTTTGTATCGGGAATCGCCGACACTGTCCTTCTCTTGCAGAGCTTGAAGTCGGTGGAAGAGCAGGCTGCTCTCTTGAAATCCCTGAAATCCGAGATGGAAAGCGTTGAGGACAAGTACACGGACGAGCAACTTCAAACGATGAAGGAGACGTACGAAGCGATTGAGAGCAAACTGGCGACGGAAGGAGTGGAGGACGCGGCGACGCTGACGCCAAAGTGGTTTATCCCGTGGTACGAGTTGATACTTGGGGAAGTTTTCGGTGCTGGTGGCTTTGGGAGCGTGCGACGAGCCAAGTGGCTGGACTCCGACGTGGTGGTGAAGCAAGTGCTGCTGCCTGGCTCAGAAAGAACCGACAGTAGCGACAACTTGTATGACAGTTGGTGTGCAGCGGTTGACCAGAAACCGACGGATCCTCAGACTGTTGCCAAGCGAGCAGAGGCTCAAGAAATGTTCCGCCGCGAAGCCAACATTTGGTTCGCGTTCAGCCATCCGCACGTCGTTCGGCTCTTCGGCGCCTGCCACATCGGGAGGCCGTTCTTCGTCTGCGAGTACGCCACCCACGGCACACTGGTCAGCTACGTACGACAACACCCGGACGAGCTGTGGGCCAAGTTGCACGAGGCTGCTCTGGGCGTGCAGTACCTCCACGCGCGTGAGGTGGTGCACGGCGACCTGAAGGGCAACAACGTCGTGGTCGGAAGTGACCTGAAGGCGAAGGTGACGGACTTCGGCCTGAGTCTGGCAGTGCACAGTGAGGCTACTGCTCCGATCTCAGGCGCGTGGCACTGGGTGGCCCCCGAGTGCCTAGTGGACAAGAAAGGCGAGCAGACGGGAGTGAAGCCAACGTTCGAGTCCGATGTGTACTCTCTGGGCATGTGCATCGTGGAAGCGCTGCGAGTTGTGGAAGCAGTACAGGATGGAAAGCCCTCGTTCGGGTGTCTACCGTGGGGAAGACTCGATAACCCCGTTGTGAAGTGTCATGTTACTAGTGGTAAAATGCCATCTCGCCCTTCGATCTGCACCGACGAGCAGTGGCATCTGGTCACTCGAATGTGCGTCTCGGATCCGAAGAAGCGGATCAGGATTTCAACTGTCGTGGACGAGTTGGCCAGATTCGTAAAGCCATTATTGTATGGCACGTACATGGACACCATAGTCTACCACGTGACGCACATCATGACCGCACTGCCACATTGGGTGAATCAAGAATCTGTGGAGTCAATGACGATGATAGCACGAAAGCAGTTATCGCAATTGCAAGACGACATCAGCCAACAAGATAACGCATTTGTTGTGTTGTATGAATCCTTGTGGGATCGTATCCAACACGTGCGCGAGCAGATCGACGAGGGCGATCGTGAATCCGCCTGCAGCAGCGCATTCCACTCGCTCGTTGTGGAGGCTCAGACGTCAACAGCAAGTCTGGAAGCAACGAGTGGAGATCTGATTTCGTTGGCGCGGGTAGTGATGGGGTGCTACGCGTTGAGTCGTCGTCTGGACAAGCTGTGCGACGCCTACTTTCTCACGAGCCCGAGGGAGCTGGCGTTTCCGAGTCATAGTGGTTGAAAGCGTGATCGGTTGGGATGAAGCTCATTCCATCGGATTGTTGTCGTGGGGTTTCATATAAAAGCATGGCCTTCAAGCCCTTTGAAGAAACTTTGCTTGCCAAATATTGATGCGGACGAATTGTGCTCTTGTGGTGGTTCCTAGGACGCGACGACGAACTTGCAGTCGGCAACAACCTGCGTGTTCAGAATGCTCAACACATCTCGCGCTCCAGTTCCGACTCCGATAACTGCGCCGTGGGGACCTGGCGTAGGCCGCGAGCAGGACGTGCTCCCTTCTCCACGAACGACGTCGCAGACCACGCGAAGCCGGCCAACGTGGCACTTGGATGGCCACCGTTCACTGAGATGGCTGTTCTAGGTTGGCCCGCGAGTTTCAGCGGCACTTGTGTACGTTTGTGGTGGGTATGGCGGAGGCACCGAGGCGATCTGAGGATATACAGACGTTCCTGGGTGGACACTTGCCGGGATTTGTAGATGAGTTGGGTGACTCGTAGATCTCCAACGCCCTGATCAAGGCAGCGCTACGCCTTCACACTCGTGTCGTAACTAAGTTTCGAGACACAGCAGTGAACTCCCACGTCGAGTTCTTTGTCGACTGTTGTCCAGGGTATGATTTCGTCCAAGAAGGATCTTTTCAACAGCACCGAGAAGCTCGTTTCGCCGTGGCTACAAGAAAAGTGAGCGTGTACGGTGAGCGTCTTGTGTGCAAGCTTCTATCGAGAAATACGACCGTGCAAATGCTAGTAAAAGCTGTCGTTGGCACCGCGCAATCCGAGTCGATGCCACGCTGCCGAGAACTCGTCGACTCTGGTTTTCTGCCACTTCACAAAAGATGGCGACAGTGTGAACGATCGATCATGGGGACGAACTTGGGTGGCCTCAAGATGAATCTACAAGGCCACTTGCGATGAGTACAACAACAAGGACAGCAACACTGCCATGCAGCTAGATCTGTTCGACGATGCTGCCAAGCACGAGGCTCGCCTTGTTCAAAACGCGTAGGTGTCGGGGGTAGTGGCAAGCGCTCACTTGCGCGTTTCGAAGCGCACATCTGCTGCTTCCTTGTTGGTCAGAGTACGAGGTCCGTTCCGAGGACGGCGAGAACGAATTCAAGGGAGATATACGCAAGATGCGCGTGGCGGGAGTGGAAATGCTGTCTCGCAACGAAGAAGACGGAGGAGGAGTGTTCTTGCTCCCAGACCCGCAGACGAGCAAGGGGAATTTTACTCATTGGCTTGAACGATGCACTAGCGTCAGGTGAAGTGCCAGCCCTGTTCGCACTGGACATCGCTAAGTTGCTATCAGCTGTGGCTGGTACGAAGGCGCTCAAGGAGGTCATCAAGGCTTTCCAAGCGGATTTCGCCCGTCCATACAGACAGCAGAGCTTCCGTGGACCACGTTGGAACCAATCCATACGTGTGCAACCGACAAGTGAGAATCACAAACCTAAGTGACGCCGCTTGAAATGGTTTGAGGCGATTGGAGACTTGCTCGGGTCGGAGGAGGAACGCGGAGGTATTGAAACGTTCAGGCCCTTCTCGTTCTCGTCGGTAAACACGTGCGTGGAGCGCTTCTTCCAAATAGCGCCGTCGTGTGTACAGCTATACCCCTTACGTCGTATCCCGAGTTGCTTCAATTGCGCAAGAAAGTGGAGGAATCTGCTGCAGCTAGCGATCGTTTCGAGAAAGGACGTCAGAGGCTCGTGATACCGTGTCGCGGCGCAAGCTTATTGTTGAGGCAGCTGAAGAGAAGAAGCCAGTTGCGTCGGGCATTGCTGGAGTCGTCAATAAGGAGAAGGCGAATATTGAGACGGAGACCAAGAAGGACGCTGATAAGCTGCAAGATGTGCTATGATTCAGGCTGAGAAGTCGTGATGAGCTTCTCAGCAAGCACTGGGTTCCATCTCTTCGCACCGCTGCAGCCTGCAGTGCTGGAGGATTGAGAGCGTGCCATGTCCTCATAAGCCTCTCGTCCCGATAAACGACGTAAGATCGCAGAGGTTTGAGCGCCGGTCGTCGTGGGGTAGTTGGATCATGGGGGCGGGTCTCGGAGCAGCAGCCGGCCTCTTGGGAGGTGTTTTGCGATCCAGGCTAGCCGCACTACCGGGTGATCTCGATGTCGGTGGTGATGGATTTGAGCGGAGGTCTGGGGAGCCTTGAAAAGGTCGAAGAAGCCGACGAACATGAAGAAGTTGGAAGCAGCGACGACATCGAAGCAGAAGAAGAAATCGCTCTGCTCACACTGACCCGAAAACAGTAGCAGAGCAGACAGACAGCAAGTCGTGCTGATGAGCTAACCAAGATCACTCCAGGCTTTCGTCTCATTATTTTACCCCACACAATTTACTGATGTTTCAACAGGTAAAAAGTTCTTCGATTTGCAGCCCCAAGCTTTCACCTCAATAACTCTTTTGCTGACGTTCGCTGATGTTTACACACAGGATTCAACGTTGTCGACGACAGGTGTGCAAATTTTACTCTACATGAAGTCGACACTTGTGGTTTGTGACCCGACAAAGTAGTATCACGGACGTTGTGTTCATTTGTGATCGACCAACTTGTTGCGGACGTGCTCGCTCACCGAACCTGCAAGTCTTGATAACAGCATATGCTGAATTCTTTAAAAGAATGTGGTCGTTTCTGCGAGCAACTATTGCAATTGCACCAGCCACCAGCAAACAATTTCTGCTACGGTAGACATAGAAGGCTGCCGTAGTAACATGTGAGGGCGAGAATGCAGAATACTGTACAAGAACAACAATTGCACACGCAAAATACGCAACATTCTTGACGCAAAGGTTACAGCTGAGGAGAGAGCACTCGGTTGTCAACTCAGTTCCGAAATATGGTGGATTTCGATGGGGTTCTCAAACCCAAGTTGTTGACTTCGTTGGATTGCTAGAACAACGGAAAAGGCGCTGGTTAATTACGTTTGTAGTGAGCGCCACGTCAGCCAACCAACCTATCGATGAGCAACGAGATGATGGAGAAGTGCAACATCGACAACTGGAAAGCTTTGATTCAAGACGGCAAGGCGAGATTGCTATTGAATGAGAAAAAATGAAGCATAGCTGTATGAGCGGTTCACTACGCAACGAACCGTGTGTTCCCTCTGCCTACTTCTTCTGATGGTTGATGAAGCGCACCGCAAGCAGAGCGAGGAAGCGCAGTGCGAATAGATCATCATGACGTTCATGTACATGTAGTAGTGGATATCTTCGTGGCGGATGTCGAAGACGCCATCGAGGTAGGCGCGAATGGGGATAGCGCCCAGAGCCTCCGGCGCGTTTTCGAGGATCTGACCACCCCCTTGGAAACTGCATCATGTCCAGTGAAGTTCCAGTTTCCAGCGACTCCATCACTTGGGCGTAGTCGGCGTCAGGGCAGTTTCCGAAGAGCAGGGCAGAGAAGAGCATCAGCGAGTAGCACTGTGGTGTGACGTTGAAGAGCCACTTGTAGCCGGCCGGGATGGGTACAGAAGACCATGCCGAGTCCGCTGTTCACTTCTTGGTACGTCGTGTAGTTCGCGCCGACAAACACCAGTCCGAACAGGACCCCCATGAAGATGTAGACCACCATTCGCGTCCAGTTGTACGTCGGAGCCCGCCAGTACATCCGGAAGAAGCGCTGCGTGACCATGTACGCCTGTGTCAAGCTGCTGGCTGCACGTTTATTGGCGAAGGAAAGCTCGTCTTGGCCAGCCATCGGCACCGCCACTCCTTCTTTGCCCAAGTTCTCGTCCAAAATGGTCTTAAAAGGACTGTTCTTGAAAATCTCTACGAAATTGACATGAAGATCAACCGAGCGGTCGACGCCAGCCCCGATCACCTCCAGCATCCACGTCGCGGGGTTGTAGCCATTCGTGATCTTCGGTACTTCCGGAATGCTCTCGAAGTAGTCGATGAGTCCATGGCATCGAGCCCCCACGTCGCCACAGAAGACCGTCTCTCCACCTTTCTTGAGCAGCAACAGACTGTCGAAGAGCATGAAGACTTCAGTGGATGGCTGGTGGATCGTGCACAGAACGGTTCGGCCGGTGTTGGCCACCTTCCGTACGCCGTTCATGACGATCTTGGCAGCGCGAGCGTCCAATCCACTCGTGGGTACGTCCAGGAAGAGGACACTGGGTTGAGCTACAAGCTCCACGCCGATGGTTAACCGCTTGAGCTGCACCATGGAGCAACCGCGTACACAGCGATCGGCGATGGAGTCGAGTTCAAGAAGCTCCAGACACTCGGTCACTGACGTGTACTTCTCTTCGGACGACACGTCGCTGCCTTGACGGAGGAAAGCGCTGAACGTTAACGCCTCACGGATCGTGGCCGAGTCCGCGTGGATGTCCATTTGCTCGCAGTATCCCGTGCACCGACGGAGGGCCAAGTCCGTGGCGGGGAAGCCGTTGAGCAGGATTTGGCCGCGAACTTGGCCTCCCGTCTTACGGCCAGCGATCACGTCCATGAGAGTCGTTTAGTCGTTTTCCCTGCACCGGTAGCGCCCATGAGCGCTGTCATTTGACCAGGAAGCGCGAAACCCGAGACCCCCTGGAGTAAGTCGATGCACTCGTTCTTGCTCGTCGGATTTGGGACAGTGTACCACAAGTCTTTGAAGGCCACCGTGACAGGCACAACGCTCTTCTCCGGCTCGATACGTGCACTGTTGCATCACCCTGTGTAGCCAGTAGTTTGCCTTCTTCAATACGTTTGGGCGTGGCAAGCTCAACGTATTCCGTCGTGTGTTTCTTCTTTGGAGCGACGAAGTTCGTCGGCGTCTCGATACGCTTGAACTCTAACGCACGGTACGCGAGCAGCATGAAGAGCAAGTACGTGGCTACGTTGAAGACGACGCCGTACGCGATCCAGGACCGGTCCGTTTGGATGTCGTAGAAGGTCAAGAAGTACTCGCCCATGTTCATGCCGTACTTGGTGCAGTAGTTTGTGCCACCTGCACATACGACACACTGATCAAACTCCGCGTGACGGTACTGGCTCACCGCGAGGCTGCGAAGCCCCCAGGAGATGGGGTCGATCCAGTAGATCCAGACGAACCAGCCAGGGAGTTGCGTCCTCGTGACGACGAAGCCCGAGAACAGGATCGAGAAAAAGCAGCGCCACCATCGCCAACGATTTGGCCACATGAACGTCCACGGTGATGCACGAGACGTAGAAGAAGAAGGCCGAGAATACCAGATTCGTCAAGAACAATAGCACTTCGAAGAGGACGTAGGCTTCCGCAGTGCCAACGAAGCCGCACATCCAGTACACGAACGTTCCGAAGACGAGACTTTCCACTAGAGTGATGGGGATCTGGCTCATGCTCATGGACACCACGTAGCTCGCGGTGCGGTAGAAATTGGCTCGTCGTTGCTTGTAGAAGACGTCGCGCGCGGCGAAATACACGGGCAGCATGGGCGTCTGCGCCAGCGCGAGGTACATGACCGAGAAGAAGAGATCCCCATGACGAGCTGCACGTTCTCAAAGTCCAACTGGAAGAACACGCTCGAGTACAGTAGCCCCATGAGAAGGAGCAGCACGGCTTTGCCGCGTATGAACGCCTTGTTGCGCACTGTCACCAGGAGCTGTCGCTTCATCAACATCAACGTTCCATTCCAGAAATATTGATGGAATTCCGGCACGTGTTTCTCCATCTCTTCCAGTCTCGCGGTACTGACGGGGGTATACAGCTCCGTGAGCGCAGCGATGTGGATCCCTGAGCGAGTGAAAGCGTCAGCGAACTCGCTAGGCTGGCGAGCGTGCGTCTTGCCCCGAAGGTCCACCTGGTACTGGAGCTGCTCGTCGGTGCTGAGATCCACGAGGAAATCGGCGACGTCTCGATGAGGAGGGCAGACGAAGCCCAGGCTTGCAAAGTACTCACAACTTGGCCACGTGAGCCATGTACAGAACTTCACCGTCGTTCAAGAGGAGAATGTTGTCGAAGAGAGCGAACACCTCCGGTGTCGGTTCCAGTAGGGAGATGACAATTGTCTTGTGAAACTTCTGCGCCATGTGGCGTTGCGTGTTGACGATGTCGAACGTGGCGGCGCTGTCCAGTCCCGTGCTGATCTCGTCCATCATGAAGGCCAAGTGGTGGCCGAACGCCATCTCACCGGTCGTCACGCGCTTCTTCTCGCCACCGGAGATGCCTCGAAGCATGTTGTCTCCTACTACCGTATCCTGACAGGACTGGAGACCGAGTTGCTGGATGATAAGGTCGGGGGTAGTGGCCTCCATGGCCTGGGTTTCATCCAGTGAATCAGCGCAGAGATCGTCGGTTTTCGACAGATTTCCACCGCTGAAAGCGTGAGCGAACTCGAGTTTCACGCACCGACAGCGTTGGAAAGTGCTTCTCGGTTTGGGCGATGTACGATACAAACTGCGGCAAACGGCTGACAAGTTCCTCACGAGAGGTCCCGTTGTACGTGATGTCACCTTCCAGCACGATGTTCCTGTCCATGGGGAATTGGCCACTCAGCACTTTCATGAGAGCCGACTTGCCCGAACCTGGTTGGCCAAGGACGAGTGTCATGGTTCCGGGTTTGAAGACCCCGCTGAAGCCCTTAAGGATCTCGCGACGTGCTGTCGTTTTCGTGGTGCAGCAACCGCCGTAGCGAGTTTTCACGTAGTTCGGGATGGTCGGGAGCTCCGCTTTCTCGTCGGCGTCGACCTCCGTCATATCTGCCCCCAGCGCCAGGTTCTTGAAGCGGATCTCGAGTTGAGGCAGCGACTGACCAAGTGCAGCTTCCATCTTGGCTGCCACCTCGTGGGGGTCTTGAGACAACATCGTGGACGAATCTCGCAGTCTTGGATTGTTGGTGATGGTGGCGGTGGTAGTTGTTGGTTTGTTGCTTCTCTTCATGGTGGTGAATTCGAAAGGAACTTGTGCGAAGCTGCTCGAAAAAGCAGACCAAACAGACCAGCAGACCACCATGAGAGTGGCCAAGAGCGCGCGAACCAAAGTACTAGGCTACTAGTACCTATTCGTGCCGTCGAATTGTCGATTAGCGAGATGGACAAGTCGGACTCATCTCCTCTCGGTGTTTTAAGAGTAACTCCACTGATTTACGCAAGCATGTGTCCCGAGTCGTTTTGGTGGACAGCGTCTCGGACACGAGGCGACTATGTGCCTCGTGTCTGAAGCGGCTCTCGCTGCGCTTCAACGGCGGCGTGAGCTTGCTGTACCGGCGTGGACTAGATCATGGCGGTGAAAGCAGGACGATGGTGGATAATGAGCGGTGGTTGAAGGTCCTCAGAGGTCCGCGCGTGGCGGCGACGGACGGATGGCATCGCGGTGACGGTGTTGGCCTGTGGCTCGGCTTGGTAGAACGCTCGGACGTGGCGTCACGCGGAGGTCCAAGCCAAGCGAGCGATCAGGACGGCTTTGAAGGTGCAAGAGAACATGATATAGCAAGGTATGGCGTGATAGAAGAGAACGGTAGGAAAGTTGTAGGAAGGTCAGTCGTGAATTTGCCTCGGATCAAGGAATACATAAAGCTTTGTTTTGCTTAGCGTTGTGTAGTTCCTACCTAAGTTTACTGCTAACTTGCTCTGTGCTCCAATACTACCTGAACCGTCCCGATCTGAGCGCGGCTCGCGACACGTGGTGGACACTGGGGGTACGGTTCTTATCAGAGGTCGGACAATACCGTAAAAAATTGTATTGGTGCCGACAGTTATCAATAGTAAAGATTTCAATACGATGACAAACAATAATACATATTGCCGTAATTTTTATTGTATTGTTAGGTAACTAGCTACGTCGGCCGATGCGGCCCGCGCCTCTTGTCCCAGTTGGGGCGCCTACACGGATTGAAGCGCTGTGGTCGACAGGCCATGTCCAGCCCAGCTCCTCCCTTTCAAAATCGTTTATCATATCCTGCGGCAAGTCAGCCGCAGGTTGCCAAGTCGGCCTTGGATACCCCACCCACGCCACGAAGTAGTATATGGCGCCGGTCGGACTCGTCTTCTTAGCATAGATGAAGTCTACCGTGAAGAGATTAGGACCCTGGAAGTCCTCGGCACTCTCTTCTGACGATGTGTCGTCGTCGACGCTGGCCATGCCGGAGACTGGTACGCCAGTTGGGTTCGCCCCTACCAGCTCTGCTAGAGTAGCTCGCCGAGCTTGAGGCCGATCTCTTGAATGCCTTGCGCATGCCAGCGCGTAGATGTGGCTAAGCCGTTTGTTCTTCCTGGGCATTTCTCTCTTGATGCAGCTCCGAATCCGACTGCTGGCCTGCTTGTTTGAAGTTGAAGTGCTACTAATATACAAATTTTGATTGGCTGCTATAAATCGCTATCATTGGGGAGCATTTTGCCAACGCTCACCAAAATAGGAAGCTGACCATATCTGTTTTAACAGGGAAATGTTTTTGACGCGTCGGATACGGTCCACTACAAGAGCTTCTTCTTCGCCAATATGGGCGTTCAGCGAGATGTAAAACCTGCTAAGCGTAGCTGAATGGCACACCTACACAACTATGATTCCTTTTAAGGTAAAAGTCTTCTGGTTGCTGACAAAATTGCCTTATAGAAATATCATAAATCTTAGACGTATAGTCATGCACGAAACGTTGATGAGTTATGATTTAAAGCGTTTCCTCCGAGCTCACACTAACTACCGTACTTACATTCCACAAGTCACGGTTAACGCGCAGGAATGCCAACTGCTCGAAGTCGGCTGGAAGCATCGCCCGTCGCTGCGGTGTCAAGACAAGCTTGCACTGAGAAAACAGCTCCACTGTGTTGGACGTGGGCGGTATCAGCTTGACGAGGGGCATGTACTGCGTTGGGTTTGATGTCTTCTTCTTCTTTCCTCCACCTCGGAGTAACAGAGAAGCGTAGTCTTCTTCTCGCTCCTTCCGCTTCTATCCCGTAGCCTGGTTCACCTCGAAGCACTTAAGCTCCGCTGCTTCCGGTGACGACAGCGAAGGTCCTGCGATCACCTTGGCCACACCAGTTTCAAACGCGGGAGTGTGGATGATCTTGGCCGTAGCCCGCAGGTGTTCGGCCATGACGGGGTACTCTGCGATCAGCGCGTCAAACATAAGGCGCACCTCTGCCATATCCGTGCTGTCACGCTGAAGCCGCAAGCACACGCTGTCGAACTTCTTTTAGGTGCTCGAACAAAGCCACCAGCTTCCTGTGTTTCGCACCTGTTGGGATCAGATCCTCAACGGCTTCGACCTTCTTGATCTCACTGCGTATCCGGATGTAGCGCTGCACCATCGTGAACGTTGACGACCAGCGGTGACGTTGCGCTTGACCGGCAGGAGCTCCGTGTGCTTCTTAAGCTCCGCGAAATTGTTCTCTTTGCCGAACTCTACCATGAGCGAATGCACCTCATCGAGTATGGTCTCGTACGGCGCCAGGAACTTGTTGACAGCGAGGTTGAATCTGTGACTAGCACAGCCGACGAGAGGCACCCCCATCTTGGTTGCAATGGACTGGTTGGTGGCACAGTTATCTCCAACCAGAAAGGCGACCATCGCATTGGTCTTCTTGTAAACGTCGAGAGTGCCATCGAACAACTGCACATGGGCATCTGCTGTCTGTGAACCATCCGCTAGAGGGGATAGCCGAAGCAGCCGTACGCGAAGTTCTCCATCTACTTCGCAAACAGCGTAAACAGCGACGTAGTGCACTCGAGCATGCATCCAGCCGTCGAACATGAGACCGAAGAGTACCCCAATCTCCTTCTCCAACTTCTGGCCGACCGCGGCTGCGATGCCCGCCATGCACTTCTTGACAGCCTTCACCGTGACAGGCCGCAGCTTGCTCATGGCTCGTGTGAGCTCGTCTTTGACTTCGTGGACAGGCATGTTTCGCATGACGACCCACTGGATCCACTGGAACAGATGGCTGACCTCTTCTGGCACAAACCCAAACGCTTGCAGCGGCTGGCTGGCATTGGTGTGGAACGACACGTAATGGGCCTCGTAGCCGTCGTGCTTCCCTGCCAGATGCGCGAGGAGGTTCGAGTATCCGGACCTAGCCACTTGCTTTCGGTCTTGTCCACAGAGGTTGCAGCGAAACAGTCCTGGCCCGAGACACTTGAAAAAGAAGGCGCAGAGAAGCTTGTTTGAGGTCATCGTCGTTCTAAGGAAATGTGGGAATGAGCTGCGAAAGCTCGGTTTGGAGGTTTGAAGGATCTAGCAGGGAGCGCTCCCTGGCCAGTGATAACTGTCGGCACAAGGTGCGTGCCACAAAACCACCGTTGCTGATGTCATTGGTGCCCGAACGTGATGTCATCAGTCTGGAGCTCTTTTATCATATTTATTGTCAATATTTGGGCAATTTCATATTTTATTTGAGTCCGGCGCTACCAATAATACATATTTCTAGTGGAAAATATCACTATTTATTTATTTTCACTATTTAATTCCGACCTCTGGTTCTTATAGTGGAGTAGAGTGAGAGAGTAGTTAAGCGGTCGAGTGATCGCTAGGGAGCTGCCTAAGTCGAGTGAAGATTGGCCAAGTACAGTCGAAGATGCTAGGCCAAGATGGAGAAGGCGCCGGAAAGGGGTCAGCGGTGACAGTCAAGTCAGAGGTGATATGTCGGAGGAGGAGGAACAGCTAGTGGCTGCCCACCGGCGTAGAACGCTCGCAGGTAGCGCCGCTACAGGCGAAGGGCGGGGCAAGTCCAAGAAGCCCGCCGGAGTCATGGGCGAACTGTGGGCTGAGGAGGAGGAAGAGTACAAGGACCCCGAAGAAGAGGTGGCGGACCTCAAGGCCGACGAGACCTCGTTGGAACCCAAGGGTGAGCACGACGTGACGGATGCAACAGGCGTTGGACTAGGCGGCCGACATAGCCCGAGCATCTAGTGCAGACTCAAGACGCGTACATGGAGCAGTTTAATGTCGCGGAGGGCGGCTACAGCAGGTTCCAGCAGCTGTACGAGTCGTACGCGCCGCCGCAGTACTATGAGTACGGTCAGCCCATCTCTCAACCGTATGGGTACGAGGCTTCGTACGGTGTCGGCTCCTACCAGGGCGGATACGAAGGGGCGACGCCGGCGAGAAGGCCCAGCGGGTTTATTGCCCGGTACACCGGCCCAAAAAGGCGCAGCCCCGACCGTCCGTCGTACGGGTGGAGCCCTGCCCCAGGAGGACGGCAGTGTGGTAGCCGTACCGTTGACGGAGGATACAGTTTGGGCGGTGCCTCTTATGGAGCTGTGCCCCAAGTCTGGCGTCCGCAGTCGGCCGAGCCCTCACGAGACCCATCGAGGCGGGATTAGGAACCGTGCCGCTGAAGTCGACCAGCCCTGCGAGGAAGCAGTTGACCCAAGCACCGTCTGGCGCGTCGTTGCCGTCTCAGGGGACGACGGTCCCTGCCGTGTCGAAGGTGGCACCGACTCCGAGTCCGCCTACACGACCAAGACAGCCGCCGAGTCGCAGTCAAGGAATGAGGAGCACGGTCACTACTGACCTGCCTCAGCAGACGACTGTCGCACTGAAGGGGGATCCCCGCTTGCAGCAACCTCTTGCTGGAAGGTATGGAGGGCCCCAATACGGTGTTCAAGGTGGACTTCAGTACGGAGCGCCTGGTGGACTTCAGTACGGAGTGCCTGGTGGGCTACCGTATGGAATACCTGGTGGACTCCAGTATGGCACTCCAGACGCACCTCAGTACGGACAACCGCTCGGATCACCGCCAGTGGTCTCCAGTATGGCGCTGCGCGACCTGCTGGTCGGTTTGAGTTGACCAACGCTGTCTCGAATGCTGTCAAGGTCCTGCCGATCTTTTACTCGGACACGATGACGGTGGAGAAGGCGAGGGACTTCTGGGAGGCGTTCGAGGACAACACGGAAGGCTTGCCCGACAGCTCTCGCTTGCTAGTCTCCCGTCAGAAGATCCGAGGCCGTGAGGCCGAACGCTGGTGGGGCAACTCGAGCATCAAGACGTTTGTGACTCTGAAGGTCCGGTTCCATAACCACTTCCTCAGCCGCACGGCCGACGAACTTTGGGAACGACTGCAGACGACGCACCGTGAGCGTGGAGAATCTGTGGAGGAGTGGGGCGACCGTGTCTCCGACCTGTGCGACTCGATGGACTATCCGGACCCGCGCATGCGGTACCAGTTGTTCCGCCGTGGCCTGAAGAACAAGAGGATGCTTGCCATCTTGGACTCTAGCCCCGCCTGCGACATCCCCGATGCGTGCGAGTGGCTAATGGTCAAGGACATGTATCGGCCCGTGGAGGAGGAGGACGAATTCGAAGACGAGAATGTGCCCAAGAACAAGGCTCCGTCTCCTCAGCCTGTTCTGCAGTACCCAGTGTTTGAGACGGTCGATGCGTTGTCTCAGGAAGTGAGGTCGTTTGTCCAGCAGCCGAAGCAATGGCAGAATGAGCTGATGCTGAGTCGCCAGCAACCGCGCCAGGTCATGCAGACCGTGGCCGCAGTTCCTGCTCCCGCCCCGAAGGCGAATGACCAGCAAGTGCCGATCGTGGCCGCGAGACCGTTTCATGGCATCAGCATGGGGGACGACGACCTCACGCAGACTGGAATCCCTATTTGTCCGCTGTAATTACCGCGGACATGGCCGAGCTACTTGCAAGCGTCAGACCATGACTTGTCGTGAGTGCGGTCGCTATAGTCACGTTGGTGCCGAATGCAAGGCGCCGCAGAGTGGATATGGACGACCGAGGTCGAACAGCTTGACGAGACGCTCACGAGAATGCCTATTCTGTCATAGAGAAGGTCATTTTGTGGCAGAATGTCCTGAAGTCGCCGAGCTCCGTGCTCAAAAGCAGGCTAGCCAGGCTAGCGGAGCGCCCCGCCAATGAAGACGGCAAGAGGAGGGAGGAAAGCCGGTCCTTCCTCTAGCCAGGTGAACGGCTCGGGAGCTGACCGTACGAGCGTGTCGACGAGACAAGACCGTGCGGTGGTCTCCCAAGGGAGTGAAAGGGAGAGACGAAGAAGAGAGGAAAAGTGAGGGAAAGTGAGCTCTTGCTCAAGGAGGTGCTGCCGGCCAAGATTTTCGCGGCGCCCACGAAAGTAGAGGACACGACGAAGGGAGTGAAGATCGAGGAGAGAAAGGAGGGCCCAGAGAAAGGGCTTTGCGAAGAAGGAACTCGGGCCGCGCGAGGTGCCGAAGTACCAGAAGGAGCTGCTGCGGGCCTCGCAGCTGCACGAGGAAATGTCGAAGAAAGAGAGTGTGAAAGTGTTGAAGAGAAACCAAGTCAAGGGGGTGACGTGGCTGTCGCATACGAGCTGGAGGAGCTCGGAATGGCCGCCGCTGTCGTCGTCGTCGAAGAGAAAGTCAAGGTCGCGGAGAAAGAGCTGAGTCGAGGGGAGGCTAGCGACGGCGTGGGTCCTCAAGAAGGTGGGGAACTCGCTGTTCGTGCAGCCGAACAAGAGGAAGGACACGAAGGAGCCGAGAGAGAGTCTGCCAGGGCGGGCAAGAAGAGCGAGGAAGGAGAAGCCCTCGATGAACGTGTGGTGCTCCTGGCAGGTGTTGCCGGAGTCACGTTGGAAGTAGAGAGTGATGGTCGAGGAGCGAGTACGGCTGTCGGCTCTGATGCGGACGGTGTGTCCATGGACGGGTCGGAGGAGTCTAAGCCGGGCCAAGAAACGATTGGGAGTCTCTTACGAGAGCAAAGAGGTAGTCGACCGGAAGGTGTCTTCTCGCCATGACCATCTCTTCTCGGACGAAGACCTGGAAGCAATGGAGACGAGTTAACCCGGTTTGGAGGAGACAGTCTTGGCAGGTGCTCCCGTTTTCTCTGAACCAGAGGAGTACGACAAGGAGTTGGAGGAGCGCCTCTACCCCTTAGACGAAGTCGAGTTGAAGCGGAGAATGGAGACTAACGCCAAGCAGCTGCGTGAACCGACCGTGAGCGAGATGGCGGAGGCCCTTGGTCTACCGAGAAAGTGTTGGAAAGGACGAAGGCTGCCATGCCAGCCGGCACTGCGTCACCGGAGTATTGGCAAGCGTGGTTCAAGGCCACGTTAGAGCAGTCGGCTGAGGCCAAGCGAGCTAATCGCGACTTCCGTGGAGCCATGATGGAGCAGGACACGGATGCCTCAAAAGTGGTGGGAAAAGAGGCCGGGCTGGACCGTGCCGTTACGGTCCTGGAAGAAGAAGACCCTGTCGTGGACTGCGAAGTCCAAGACCGCGAGGCGGCTAAGATGGTGGCTCAGGTTAGTGTCAACATCTTGGTCCTTCTCGGGGGCGGTTCGACGGGAGACCGACCGGCCTCTGCCGCTAAGGTGACTGAGATTGCGGCCATGGATCCTGTTCGTGTACGAGCTGTAGCTCGTCGGGCGGTGTTCCTGTTGTTGAAGGAAGCTAAGGAAGGGGCGCCGACGATTGCGGAGATGCCTCCCTCGAACAGCGAACAACCTGAAGTACCTCCCCAACGGGACAAGGTCCCGGAGCTGGTCTGGATAAGGCTGTACCAACTAGCTGACCGTGTGGTACGAGATCGCGCCCTGACGGGGAATTATTGGCCCCAAATGGTCGACTGGGTGGAAGACTACTACGCTACTAATGCTAGTCGGATCTGGGAGAAGCTCTTTGACCGCGTCGGACGGAGCCGCGACCGTAGCGTTCGGCGACGAAGAGGCCGAGCCAAGAAGACGGTATGCTTCGACTGTTCTGCCCTCTATGGTGTTCGAGCGGAAGCGCTGGGCCCTGTGGAGTTTCGGCCCGAGTGTGATGAGGACATATCCCATTACGTCGCTGTGATCGGGCCGGGCGGGAACTCCCGGAGCGTGAGCAACGACATGGATTAGCAGAAGTGGTCACAGTCAGTCTACCTAACGGCTTCGGCGTACGAGATGGAGACGACGAGGACGAATTACCGCGTGTGGTGGAAGGTGGTCGACGCGTGGTGTGCGCCGTAGGCAGTTTTGAGGCCGTCTCGAGTGGATACGTTGACTGTCTGCCGTCGCGGATACTAGCGGACACGGGCGCTACTTTGAGTCTCGTTGACCGGTTGGTGCTCAAGCGGCTAGGCAAGTCTTCGGAGCCTCTGCGACTTGGTTCGTAGTTCGTCTGGCCATAAGCTTCGAATCCGCGGCTGGATCAGCCTGCCGGTCCGACTTGGCTCTCTCGAAGCTACGCTGAACTTGTTGGTTGCCGACAGTCTTCACGTGGATGCTATGTTGGGGTAGATGCGCTCGGAGTCTTTGGCGCTGTGATCGATGTCGCCGAGAGAGGTATGACTCTGAAGAGTATTGGAGAGGCTCTGCCGCTTGGAGTCATGGTCGTGCATGAAACGTTCTTGGCCACAGTGGCCTCTACGGTAGGGCTGCCTCCTGGAGGGCAAGCGTTTGTGATGGCACACGTGCTAGGTGACGTCAATGACAAGGAAGTCACGCTGGTGGAAGGGGCGTTGGGATTGCCTCATACGTTTTGTGTGGCTCGGTCGCTGTGTACTGTGGAGAATGGTCAAGTTATCGCTGAAATCTGCGAAGCCTCTACTGATGAGTGCTGGGTCCGCCGCGGTACGGTTGTCGCTTCGACCTCCGTAATCCCTGAGTCGGCGTTCCTGCCTAGTGACGCTAAGCCGCCAAAAGGAGACAAGCAACCCACTAGGGCTGAGACCCCTACGAAGTCTGAAGATTCGAAGGGAGCACAGGTGCAGTCGGTTGCTGAAGAGGAAGGCAAGGCTCTGGGCGAACGAGTCATGACTGAGAAACCTGACATTCCGCCCGACAAGAATGAGCTGTGTGAACCCTATTATTTGAGTCTATGTTGTCTGAAGAGCAGAAGACGCTCTTCAAGGGGGAGCTCGACGTCTTCGCTGATTTATTCGTGGACTCATCGAAACGACCGGGGCGAACGGACTTACTCAAATTCCAGATCGATACGGGCGACTGCCCGCCGATCAAGCAACAGCCTTATCGAGTGTCGATGGCGGAAGGTGACGTCATGGAATCGGAGATAGGTCAGTACTTAGACCTGGACTTCATCCGACCCTCGAACAGTCCGCGGGCCAGCCCTGTCTTCATGGTCAGGAAGCCGGACGGTGGCATTCGCTTTTGTATTGATTATCGGACGTTGAACGCTGTCACGGTTAAGGACTGTTACCCGATTCCCTTAATTGATGACATCCTCGACGTTCTGGGAGGGGCGTGCCTCTTCTCGACTATGGATATTGCCTCGGGATATTGGAATGTGCCGATGCATGAGGACAGCATCGCCAAGACGGCCTTCTCGAGCAAGTTTGGGCTCTACGAATGGTTGGTCATGCCCTTTGGTCTGTGCAACGCTGTCCCGGCCGCTGAACGGTTGATGGAGACCGTCTTGGTCGACTTGAAGTGGCGCATGTGCCTGGTGTATCTCGACGACTGCGTGGTTTTCAACAAGGACTTCCCGTCCCATTTGATCCGCCTGCGACAAGTGCTGACACGCTCCGTGAAGCTGGGTTCAAACTGAAGATGAAGAAGTGCCACTGGGGACGGAACCAAGTCGCTTTCCTGGGCCATATAGTGACTCCGTCGGGCATCCTGCCCAACCCGGAAAAGGTCAAGGCGGTCATGAACATGCAGCGACCCCGCGACGTGCACGGTATACGGTCTTTTTGGGGGCTTACAAGCTACTTTCGGCGATATATTCCCGGGTACGCTCTGATCTCTGCGCCGCTAGAACGGTTGAAGATGAATGACGCTCCTTTTCTGTGGAATGAAGACTGTGAGAATGCCTTTCTTCAGCTCCAGCGGGCCTTGGTGAAACCGCCGATCCTAGTGTATCCCGACTATTCTAAGAGGTTCAAGTTATACGTGGATTCGTCGCGATATGCTGTTGGGGCGTGTCTGATGCAAGAAGTGGACGGTCATGACCGTATGGTCACCTACGCGAGTAAGTTGCTGACCGGTTCCCAAAAGAACTGGATCAACAAGCTGGACGGGATCTCCGAGATCGAGTGTTGGGGAGTGGTTTGGGCAACCCGTAAGTTCCGATGCTACTTAGATCGTCGCGAGTTCGACATAAACACCGACCATCAGGCCCTTACGTGGAGCATTAGCGCTGACAACAAGACTAGTAACGCGAAGCTGGCGAGATGGGCCATGGAGCTGTCGAACTTGCAGTTCAAGGTCCACCATAAGCCGGGGACGAGTATGGGCCATGTCGATGGGCTTTCGCGATTGTCCATTGAGCGTGTGGATGCGCTGCGAATGGAAGAACTACTGAACCCGGCCGATAGTGAGGCGAGGGAACCTCCCGAACCGACTCGAACAACAACGGTTGGTCCGCGAATGACCGATCTTTTGAACCCCGAAGGCTCGGAGGAAGCGGAGGGTCCGACACCGGACGAGGAGTCACCCGAGGCTGACACGGACAGCGGGTACGACTTCACTGACTTCGATGTAGACTACGACTACGACTCGGATGAGGAGGGAGAGACGGACGTGCCCCTGAGTGAATCTGCGCCTCCAATCACGGAGGAAGAGGAAGCCGAACGAGCACATGAGTCACCTGTCGACTTGTTCGGGCTGGACGTGTCTCAATTTCGTGTGGAAAAGCAGCGAGTTTCGTGGATATTGGCTTTGACCGCGTTCCTAACGGATGGAGCCTTCCCGCTGGACCCGAACCTGAGAGCCCGTCTGGTGAAGATGGCTCCCCTGCATGAGGTAGCCAAACGGTCTGCTGATGCGGCGTGTGCATCTCCCGGCCAGGATAGGGCCCGCACGGTCTATTGTGGTACCCGTTGTCCCGCTATCTTACGTGAACACCGTGTTACATTTCTGCCATGCCGACTTGCTGTCTTCTCACCTGGGGCTTACAAAGGCATTGGACAAGGTGAGGCGCCACGCGTACTGGCCTGGTTGGCGAAAAGATGTGAGGGAGTATCTGCGTGAGTGCAGGAAGTGCGGAGGAGGAAAGGGGATTCGGCCTTGGACTTCCGGCCGCATGCAGCGAATGCCTGTGACGGATCTTTCGGGGACGTTCTCGTTACTAGTGGTCGACGCTGTCGGGCCATTACCGGAGACTGAAAGGGGAAACAAGTACATTTTAGTATTTGTGGATTACTTTACAAGGTGGGCTGAAGCGTTCGCGGGCGACCGCTTGGACTCGGTGACGTCCGTCGACACGATGGTTAACGGTGTGGTGGCTCGTCACGGCGTACCGGCGCGGTTGCTAAGCGATAACGGTGGCAACTTTTCATCGAATATTGCCAAGTCGTTCTACCAAACGCTTGGTATTAAGAAGCTATTCGGGGCTGCTTACCACCCCCAAACGCAAGGCCTGGTGGAGCGATTTAACGGAACGCTCATTGGAATGCTGAGGATGCACGTGGACGAGTCTCAGTCTGACTGGGACGTGTACTTGCCCCGGGTACGCTTCGCCTACCGGACGTCGTACCATGAGGCTTTGGGCGACACGCCCTTCTTCTCGCTCTACGGGCGAGATGCCACGCTCCCTGTGGACGTGGCCTTCCTGAATCTTGGAAAGAAGTGGCGGAGTAACGAAGTGGCAGTGTACCGACGGGAACTGTATCGGTCGCTGAAGGAGTCAAGGCATCTGGTCGAAAGGCAGCTGCTTAAGGCGCAGGACCGCCATGCCCAACGGCTGGAAGGTCAGGTAGACGTGCTCTACGAAGTTGGAGACCCGGTCTGGGTCTACCAATACTTCCGTGCTCGAAGGGGAGAGAACCGGACGAAGAAGCTCGCTTTTGCGTGGCACGGTCCCTACCGTATCCTAGGCAAGGTCGGGGAGAATGCTTACCGAATTGAGATTCCTTCTCCTTCTCACCCTGACAAGGTCGTCATGGTGAACGTCAATCAGTTGAAGAAGTTTAAGGGCCGTTGGACGAGGCCCTACACGGATGAGGTGCCCAGTGGAGTGGACGACAGGGACGAGTTCGAAGATGGACCGCTGGACGAGGCGGACTTGCCGCCTTCGAGCTTTGTTGAGCGTCGAACTGTCGGAAGGGAAGATACGATCCTCGCCGGGACTACCTCTCCATTGCTGGAGATAGTCGCTAAGCGACGAGTGAACCGCGTTGTGGAGTACCTGGCACTGGCAACGAACTACGAGACTTTTTGGTTATCCCGCTCAGTCCTTTGGCCGGAGTATCGCGGGTTGGTGATGGCGTTCGAAGCGCCCGAGCGACGGAAAACGGGCCTGCCGGCGTTACGGCAGAGTGCTCGTCTTATTGAGGCTAACGCTGAAGTGGATGACGACGAGGTCCTGATGTTCTAGCTGCGGTAGAACTGTTCTTGTGTCGAGGAAAGTCATGGAGAATCATGAAATCACGGTCGGTGATAATATGGAGAAAGGGAGAACTGACTCAAGAACAATTCAACTGGGACGATCATGCATGTTTGTGTTCGTATTTTTGAAGTCGAAACGCTGGCGGCAAAGCAGAAAATTAATGAAAAGAGATAGCGTTCCCTCCGGAGGAAAACTTGGTGGAATTCGCGGAGTATGGGTGCAGGTTACCGGAGCTTGCAGGACGTCTGGGTGACTACTTGTCCGAAGGTTCGTCGTCTGCGTCGTCCGCCTTCTCGTCAGCATCTGCTGTCGTTGGTGGAAGCGGCTTTTCTTCGTCGTCGTCACTGCCCTTCGCGTCACTGTCGTGCTCACTGTCGTCGTTCTCGGGCTCGCTCACTGTGCTCTCATGCTCGCTTGCACTATCCTTCTTCTCGTCCGGCTCGTGGTCGTACACTTCCTCGCTCTCGTCGCCGGACTCAAGACCTGGAAGAACCGGGCGAGCCTTACGTTCTTGGGAACGAAGTGGGGGCCTCCAGCTGTGCACGGGACGGTTGGACCTGTAACCGTGTTCTTTGAAGTCCGAGTCCTGTGCAGCCTGTTCGGCGGACTTGAAAGGCTTGACGTCGTACGTCGCCACGCGCTTGTTGGCCTTGCTGAGGGCGCGGACCTTCTCCTGCTCTCCCAGAAGTGGCTCGTAAGCGATGAGCTCCTTCCAGGGTCCCGTGGTCTTGTTCCCAACCCACTCGCCGCGGTACTTGGGGTGGTCGTTGATGTCCACGACGATACGAGCCAGGCACGCTCCGAGAGTCGCTTGTGTGGCTCGCGCGTGGGGTCCAAAGCGTGGGTCTCCTCAAGGAGCGCGGGAATCGATGCGTAGCCATCAGCGTCGATCCGGTGAGGGCCCAGCATTCGCTTGATCTTCGCCTTGTAGCGGCCGGGGTCCTCGCACGGAACAAGGCGACAAGGCTTCCGTCCGTCGGTTTGTCTTTCGCGCCGGTGCAGTGTTTCGCGGGCCGGCCTCCCAACCAGAGTAACGTATCGTGGACCGTGTTTTCAAACCGGTCCATGAAGCCGAACCAGCCGAACTCCTCGATGTTGGCCGATAGGAAGGCCATCCGTGCCGGAGTGCCTTGGCCGTCATGCTGCGACGGTATGGAGCGTTCGAAGTCGGCGCGTAAAGCGCTAGTTGGAAGAACGTCGCCCGGTGCCGCATCACGAATCGCCAGTGGAGTAGGTGGAGCGACTCGTGGTCGGCCGGCTCATACCACGTTTTTTGCGCTTCCCTCGCCACGGGTACACGAGCTGAGCTGGAGTCTTGTTGTGGGCCGCTGTGCGCTCCGCCATGCGTCTCAAGTCCGCGATGATCTCGGCGGGCGTGTCGGCTGGAACGTCGAACGGGAGTGAGATGCACTTCTTCTGCTTCTTGGCGGGTGTCGGCTTGACTGAGGTCACCGGGAACTGTTTGCTGGCACGCTTGGCCCTTGGTGGCGCTGTTGAAGTTGCCGGCGGCGCGAAGACCATGTGCTCTGCAGCTTGTCCGGCGGCCATGGCGTCAGGGTGCGTGAACAATAACACTGGCCGTGTCAGTTTGGCGGGCGTGGCGTCGTCGTGCAGAATGACGGTGGCCGCCGCCTCGTCCAGCGCCTCGAGCCCGGAAGAAGCCGTGTTGACAGCCAGAACGCGCCTGAGCCGAGCCCAGAAGTCCACGAGCTCGCGAAGTCGGACGTCCGTCGCAGTGTCACCGGAACCCTCGTCGAGAAGCTTGCGGAGCCGCTGCGAAGCCGCCTGGGTGGTCGGCGTGAACTCGGTGTTGACCTTGGACTTGGTCATGATGTGGAGATGGGGGCTTGAATCTCGTCCGGCAGATTGTCAAATGAGAGCCACTGGAGCCGACGTCTGTTTGGCGGGTGACGGTCGGAGTCACGTGCCATCAAAAGGTTGAAGGGACGGGACGTCATGTTGCCCTGAACGTTTCGGGGAAAGGTGACGAACGTCCGTTACGGGTTGCCACCGACTAGTTTTAGTCGTTACCGGTCACGGTAAGCGACCGTTGGTTGAGCTGCGACGCGCGTGTCTCATGTATTGCGGTTGCTTGCACCACCGAGACGGGTATTGGCGGCTTCGATGGCCTTCACCATGGAAAATGACTAGCCAGAGACGGAGGGAGGAGCGACTTCGTAGGGTGTGGTCTAGACGGCTGCAGCCCCTAAGAGACGGGGGACCGGAAGAAATGGGCGCTGAGGAGCGACTGCGAGTGGCTTCTGAAGGCTTGTAGAAGGCGCCTCCTCTTGGGCTAGTGCCGCGAGACGGACCTTTGGGCGCTCTGGACGGCGTTGATGCGCCCTCGAGGCGCTCATTATCTAACGGGCCGACTGGAGTTCACGACGTTCAAGATGGCTACGCTGTTGGTGCTCTCAACTAATACGTTGGCGACTCTCGCTGGAATTCGGGCTGGCTTACAACACTGGCCTGTGATTCTCTGGTTGGGGTGTGGAGCTGCGCTCTGGAGCATTACGTCGCCGCTGCGCGACCTGCTGGCGCAAGTGTATGGCGCATGTAGCTATTCGCTTTACAAGTGGTCGGAACTGACCAAGGCGTGCCTCAAGCGGTACCGCAGTTACGCTCGAAGCGCTACCGTGACGGAACTGTCTTTTGGTGCGAAACTGTGGCGACTGAGCGAGGCTTTGTTGGCCACGCCGATGGTGATCCTGCGCGTGCGCAAGGAACACAAGATAGGTTTCGGGCGGCTGTTGTACAAGTGGCTGGATGCTTTTCGGCTTTCTGGTGCGTGTACTTACCGGAAATGACGGCCTTTGTGGGGCGGTCAATCACCAAGTACTGGAAGGGCTTGCGCCTCGAGAGTCGACGAACGGTGCAGCGTGGCGTAGCGTTGTTACGCTTGCTATGGGCCCAATCGTCACTGATCCTATGCGCCATGGCGTTTCCGGTGCTGTCTCTCTACGAGGTTGTCGAGTCTGTGTGTCAAGGCGTGTTGGGCGTGATGATGCTCGTCGTGTTGCTGACCTGCGCCTGCTTACACCGAGCCGACGCGAATGAAAGTGTGATGGTTGTTGGTGCCGGGTTGGTGATCGACAGGACGGTGCTTCAAGTGACTTATACAGCCCTAGCGCTTGTGGTGGTGTGCCGCGTGTGGCGCTGGGTTGAAGCTGGTCTCACTTCTCCGTGGCAGCGTGCCACCCGCGGCTACGAAGCGTGGCTCCTGGACTGGAAAGCGTGAGCAGGTTGAGCGCCTGTCGAAGGCGTTCTGGCAATCCGAGGATGTTGGCAAGGGGACTACGGGTGCAAGCGTGCGCACGCTGAGCGAGCTGAAAGCGGCACGGTGTGCTCTGCAAGCCGAGATTCGTGCGGCTGAGGCATCGGACGAAGCTCGGCGAGGACGCCGAGCTTCGGTCGGGGAGAATGTCCCGAGTCGTTTTGGTGGACAGCGTCTCGGACACGGAGGCGACTATGTGCCTGGTGCCTGAAGCGGCTCTCGCTGCGCTTCAACGGCGGCGTGAGCTTGCTGTACCGGCGTGGACTAGATCATGGCGGTGAAAACAGGACGATGGTGGATAATGAGCGGTGGTTGAAGGTCCTCGGAGGTCCGCGCGCGGCGGCGACGGACGGATGGCATCGCGGCGACGGTGTTGGCCTGTGGCTCGGCTTGGTAGAACGCTCGGACGTGGCGTCACGCGGAGGTCCAAGCCAAGCGAGCGATCAGGACGGCTTTGAAGGTGCAAGAGAACATGATATAGCAAGGTATGGCGTGATAGAAGAGAACGGTAGGAAAGTTGTAGGAAGGTCAGTCGTGAATTTGCCTCGGATCAAGGAATACATAAAGCTTTGTTTTGCTTAGCGTTGTGTAGTTCCTACCTAAGTTTACTGCTAACTTGCTCCAATACTACCTGAACCGTCCCGATCTGAGCGCGGCTCGCGACACATGCATGATCGGATACGATGGACGCACATTACATGGTTTCGGGATGCACATTTGCAGCATAGTAGCCATCAAGCGCTCGTCAAATGCGCCCGACGACCGTGCAAGGACCACTGCGAGTTGACTGAATGTAAAGCGCAAACAAATTCTTGTAAAAGGGCCCGAAGTTGACACGACGAGGTGAGGCAACTAATTCCGCATGAAAGCTGATGTAGCGACACTATTGTGCATCGAAAGCTCGCCTTGTGCTGGAATGCATTCGAATAGTGAAATGAATCAACACGATATCAAAACAAAAATGGAAGCGGCAGTGGTACTTGACGGGGAAGCGATGTCGTCAATCCGAGCCTTCGAGGCCAACGCTTCCTGACCACGCACTTCTTGATCTAGAGTCATTTTTCCTGGTCTCGACTTTACCAATGAGCGAAGACGACAGGGCTTCCAAATGATCGTTTGTGCTCACGGTGGGAGGCGTTCGACTCCCTGCTGCTGCTCTTGGCCCAGGAGGATATCTTCGAGCGTGTCGTTGTGTGCAGTCATGTTAGAGAACAGATCGCTCACCAAAACATCGAGCAGCGCCACTCCCTTCATGCCGCCACGGAACAGCCTTGCATCCTCTAGGCGAGTCTCCTCCAAGTGGCTGCATACCTCCACGCCAGTTGCAAGATTTCTTCGAGGGCGGCAGGTGTATGTGATTAATCGCTTTTTAAAGTTCAGCAACGTTCTTCCGCCTAATTCTCTTAAAGAGCACTGCCCACGCTAATTCTTCAACTAAATGTATTTATCCTGCCGAGTGTGTAACCCGCCCAACATCTCCTGCGCCTTCTGACGTCAGAGCTCGAGAAGCGAGATCAAACAGCTCGCCTTCTATCAGCCGCGTGTTAATTCCGTGCAAATTTGCCGAATACGGGCGGTTCAAAGAACGGCTCTAATACAAATCCAAGTCATTAATGTAATCGCACAATCCGAAAAACAGCTGTTCTTGATCGAACTTAAGGCGTTTCTATACATATTGTATACGCTGGGCGATCTGGCGGTGTTTGATACGAAGAACCGCCCATGGAAATTTCATGTAGAACGCACAATAAAAAAGTACCCTGAAACAGCTACAATAATGAACGAGTTTCATTCCAGCCGAGCACGCTTTTGACCAATTTGATGCGGAAACGCCAGCTCTCTCGGGTTCTTGAGAAAGTAGGCATCGCACAGCTTGTCCAGACGACGACTCAATGAGTAATAACCCATCACTACCCGCGCCAACGAAACGAGATCTCCACTCGATGCTTCCAGACTTGCTGTTGACGTCTGAGCCTCCACAACGAGGGAGTGGAATGCGCTGCTGCAGGCTGATTCTTGATCGCCCTCGTCGATCTGCTCGCGCACGTGTTGGATACGATCCCACAGGGAGGCGTACAGTACAATAGGTGAGTTATCCTGTTGCTTGGTCTTGCCATGCAATTGTGAAACCAGCTTGCGCGCTGCTGACGCCATTGACTCCACAGATTCTTGATTCACAGGATACTTCTGTGCGCTCATGTCGTCGGTCACGTGGTCCTCCTGGTTGTTCGTGTTCGTGCCGGTCGACGTATTTACGATCCTCTCCAACTCGTCAACGACAGTCGAAATCTTGATCCGGTTCTTCGGATCAAAGACGCACATCCGAGTAACCAAATTCCTCTGCTCGTCTGTGCAGATCGAAGGTCGAGAAGGCATTTTACCAAGAGTGACGTGATACTTCACGGCATATGGATCCAGCATTCCCCACGGTAGACACCCGTACGAGGGTTTTCCATCCTGTACCGCTTCAACAACCCGCAGCGCTTCCACGATGCACATACCCAAAGAGTACACATCGGACTCGAACGCTGGCTTTACTCCCGTTCGATCGCCTTTCTTGTCCACCAAGCACTCGGGGGCCACCCAATGCCACGCACCTGAAATTGGAGCAGTAGCTTCACTGTTCACTCCCAAACTCAGACCGACATCAGTCACTTTCGCCTTGAGGTCACTTCCGACCACGACATTGTTGCCTTTCAGGTCTCCGTGCACCACCTCACGCGCGTGAAGGTACTGCACGCCTAGGGCAGCCTCGTGTAACTTCGTCCACAGATCGTCCGGGTGTTGTCGTACATAGCTGACCAGTGTGCCGTGGGTGGCGTATTCGCAGACGAAGAACGGTCTCCCGATGTGGCAGGCGCCGAAGAGCCGAACGATGTGCGGATGGCTAAACCTGAACCAAATGTTGGCTTCGCGGCGGAACATTTTTTGAGCCTCTGCTCGCTTGGCAACAGTCTGAGGATCCGTCGGTTTCTGGTCAACCGCTGCACACCAACTGTCATACAAGTTGTCGCTACTGTCGGTTCTTTCTGAGCCAGGCAGCAGCACTTGCTTCACCACCACGTCGGAGTCCAGCCACTTAGCTCGTCGCACGCTCCCAAAGCCACCCTCCCCCAAGACTCCTCCTTCGTCGAGGAGCAACTCGTACCACGGGATAAACCACTTCGGCGTCAGCGTCGCCGCGTTCTCCACTCCTTCCGTCACCAGTTTGCTCTCAATCGCTTCGTACGTCTTCTTCATCGTTTGAAGTTGCTCGTCCGTGTACTTGTCCTCAGGGTTTTCCAGCTCGGATTTCAGGGATTTCAAGAGAGCAGCCTGCTCTTCCACCGACTTCAAGCTCTGCAAGAGAAGGACAGTGTCGGCGATTCCCGATACAAAAGCCGCACCTTGTTCCCGACGCTGCTGCTGCCACGATGTCTGCTCCGTCTCTTCTGGGACGGACTCCCCCAGCGCCTTCAGGAGTGCGTCAACACGTCGAGTGAAGGAGATCATGCTGGTACTTGTGGCTCGTGTGCAGCTCAGCCGCAGCGCCCACGCTTCTTCAGACGTCATCTTGACGGTCTGATACAAGTCGGCGACAAGGGAGTAGAATCTGTCGAGCAGGGGGTAGCTGTGCTCCGATTCTTGAAGACGATCGCAGATGTGCTGGAGTTTGGTGAACAACTTGCCGTGCTGAGCGTTATCGCCATTGTCCATGCACTTGCGCAACTTTTGCCACTGCTCCTCTGCGTCTTCTCCCTTGTACCCCTCGAAGCAGCTTGCAGACTCGGCTTCTCGCTGGGGGACGGCAACGGACAGCTGCTCAAGCTCGGAGATAATGGAGGTCAAACTGGACCGTTCGTGAGGGGTTTGACAGCACATTCGCCACACCAATTCACGACTGCGCCGAACGAAGTGTGGATCGTCGCGATGGACAAAGTATCTATCGCCACGGGGATTATTCCAGTCATCTTGGCCGTAGGGAACATTCGCGTGTGCATCTGCATTCCACTGCAGTTTCATGTATCGTGTGGCCGCTTCACTTTTCGTAGACCAAGGCTTCTTCCTACTTTCAGCTTCAAGAATGCACATTCCAAGTGAGTAGACATCGGACTCACGTGAAGCTGGATTGCCTTCTACCACCTCAGGAGCCTGCCAGTGCATCGATCGAATCACAGAACGCGGATGATTCGCCACTTCAGTCGACCCGAAATTCGAGGGCTTCGCCATCCCGTCATTGCCAATCAAAATGTTACTGCAGCGAAGATCGCCGTGAATGATCCCTCGCTCGTGCAGATATTCCAGTCCTAACGCCGCCTCATACAGATACTTCCACGTCAACGGCTTCAGGTCCCTAATGGTGGATGAGGATGCCGTATATTCTGCTAGCGATCCCCGACTGGCATACTCGCACACGAAGAAATTCACGCTGGACGCGGCCTGACAAACGCCGTACAGTTTCAGCACGTTGGGGTGGCGCAGCTCCTGCCACGCGCGCACCTCCTGCTCGAGCGTCGAGGCCGACGCGTCCGGAATGAACAGCTTCACGACTGCATCTGCACCCAACCACTTCACACGAAAGTCCCCGCCGATGTTTCGCTCTTCAGAGAATTGGCCCAACTCCACCTCGGACGGCGGGGTTTCAATGCTGTGAGATATATCTGAGGCCAGTAGCTTGTCACCGCTATGCGCCGTACTGTGATGGTTGGGCTGAGCGAACGGCGTCAGTAGACGCACAATGTCGTTGTGTCCGTGGTCAGAAGCTATTCGAAGCGCGGTTTGTGCTTCGTTATCCCTTGCATTCACATCGGCGCTGCATTCCTCCACCAGACAGCGCAAGACGCCCATGTCACCAGCACTGGCGGCCGTCATCAGCGCTGTCCTTCCGCCATTGTCCTTCACGTTCACGTCGGCTCTGCATTCTTCCACCAGATACCGCACGACGTCCAAGTGACCACCACTGGCGGCCCCCATCAGCGCTGTCCTTCCGCCATTGTCCTTCATGTTCACGTCGGGCCTGCATTCTTCCACTAGAAACCCCACGACATCCACCTGACCACCACTGGCGGCACTCATCAGCGCTGTCCATCCGTCATCGTCCTTCATGTGCACGTCGGCGCTGCATTCTACCACCAGATACCGCACAACGTCCACGTAACCAAGCAGGGCGGCCCAGATCAACGCTGTCCATCCGTCACTGTCCTTCACGTTCACGTCGGCGCTGCATTCCTCCACCAGATAGCGCACCACCTCGAGACGACCTCTATAGATGGCCACTTCGAGTTCTCGTTGCTTGTCCAACCCCCCTTGCTGCGCCAACAGTCGGAGGCGCCTGAGCTCTTCAGCCACAACGCCATCTCTGCTCTCGTCTGCCCCCTCCTCCCTCCTCTGTCCCCGCCTTTCGTCTCTCCGGGATCTTCTAAAAGCATTTCCCATCTGCGTTCTCAGCTGAAGCGCTTCTTGCCAACTTGCCAACGCCAAGTGAGCCACGAGCCTATGCGAGAACCTCTCGCCGAGAAAGTCACAGTGTATCTAGTAGCTAGCTCTCATTTCGAGCGGCACGCACGATGTATCAGGCCGGAGTTTTTCCACGACTGAAGCCGCCACTGGCCTTCTGAGAGAAGTCGGCGTCCCCTCCTCACTGAGGCTTGAAGGTTGCGCTGTAGTTGTGCTCTGCAGCCCAAGGCCTGCTGCACCCACGCCATCCAACGCAGCTCCGCCTTTCGCTCCTTTCCTCGGCTGCCGGTCGTCCGGTCTCAGGACGGTGCTCGTCTTCCTCTGGACTGGCTCAGAGGTCCGTGGGCTCGCTGCCCTTCCTTCTCGTCGAGCTGGTCCTGTGTCTCGAAGCCTGCAGCGAACATGCAGACGAGTGACTTGTAGGAGACGCTACAGCTGCAAATCGAAGCGTTCGGGGCGCTTTCCGGTCCAGCACTGAACCAGCGCCAGCACGTGGTCCACGCTACAGACGCCACGGAAACACTTGGCCTGCAGGTCGATGTCCCAGCCCAAGCACGCGGAGCAGACGCCGCTCCTGTGTGGCTGAGCAGGAGACGCTCACTTGGAGACTCGCGATACAGGATCTCGAGAGCCTGCGACGCCATTCCAGCCCCCAACTGCATTGCAACAGGCTGTCGAGGCGGTCGAGTTCGTGGAGGACGTCATCAAGAACGGGTCGGCCTGCCAGAGCCATGGCTCGTGGACTTGAACCAGTCGCTCCAACGTGGCAACTGCCACCCGCGAACGTCGGCCAGTCCGAGCTGAGCTGGTGGCGGAGGAATGGGGTGAACTGTGGGGCGGACAGAGGAGCAAGCGCAACTGCAGCGACGTGGCGCTCTGGGGAAAGGCCGAGGGCAGCGCCCTTCGTGTTTTGGCCCATGGCAAGGGAGAGATGATCGAGCCCCTTCTTGCGATTGACGCGCACTTCCCACACCAACGGCAACGAGATGAAGACGTCCGAGGCGCGCGTTGACTTCGCGCAGAGGACCCACTGCGAGGACCTGAACATTGAGGGCCTAGAGGCTGGAGAAGCTCGCGACAGGCACTCGTGGCCAACGCGCCGTGCGTCCTTTGTTGCACACGTCCAAGGTGTCCATGGCCTACAACGACAGCTCGACGTTGACGGACGAGGCTGCTGGCGTGGACCGCTGTGAAGTGTTCCTGGGCGTGAAGGACAAGTCGTCCAAGCTGGACGATGGGTGCGTTCAGGCATGAGGGCTGCCTGTCGAGAGATGGAGACGTTCGTGCTGGCATTTGCTTGTGCGCTTGGTCTGCCGACGCGCGACCGCAGGCTAGCAGTTCGTTGCGCAAAGCCCAGGCAAAGAAGCGGTCAAGGAGCGAAGGACAAGATGGAGGTGCTGTACGATCAGCCCATCAAGGCTGGGAACTAGCATCGCTCACTTCTCACGAGGCAAGGCCGCTGTCGGAGTGCCGCCGCCCTGCGCTCATCAACCTCACGAGCGAGTGCATGTCGCTCGAATGCACCTTGCTGCTGCCGCTCGCCAAGAAGAAGAGCAGGGTGCCTCAATGCTGCAGTCCTTTTCGCTCGGGATGCTGACAGCCCCTGCGTCATTTTAGCAGCGGCCTTGTCGTTGTGCGCGCGCTGAGCCTTGTGCTTCGTGGCACTCCAGCTCTGGAGGAGAGACTGGTTCGTGGTGCTATCGTCGTCAGCTCTCACCACGTACAACAGAACGTTTCCAGCTTCCAGCATTTGCAGCTTGGATGAGCTGGCAGCTGGTGTTGAGCTCATGCTCCAGCAAGTGGAGCGTCTGCGTGAAGCGAGCAGCTCCATCCCTCCGGTCAAGAGGTCATTGCTGCGTGGCGGCATCAAAGAAAACACGGAAGAGCTCGTTTGATCGAAGAGTTTTACCGTTCAGTATGCACGCCAGTGGCGAGGCATGGTGGCGGAACTGGCACAACCACAGGGGTGGAAGCGTGGAGGAGAGCGACATTGTCGCGGAGATTTTCGGCCTGGAGACGAGTGACATGAACGCGAAGGCGATGTGGGTTCCTACGGACAGCAGATCTTGCGGCGAGGTATTGACGACCATCGCGTTGTGCTCATTTGGAACGCTTACCTTGCGCCGTTTGTGCTCGATAGCGAGCACGTTAGCAGCATTACTTTCTGGAACAGTGCCACTTGGTCATCACGCCTGAGTACCGAGACCCCACGACCGCGTCTTCCTCGTGCATCTCGACTTGCTATACCATCACGCCTTACGTTTTGGACTCGTCGCTGCAACACTACGACTCCCAGATCGGTGCTCTTGTCGACTTCTTCTTGAACTCCATGTCAAGGCCCGCGGCGCGACGTGGATGCTGCAGGTGATCGGTGCTAGCGTGGATCACTCGGTCGCTCTGGATGTCGACTTCGCACGACCAGTCCTCTCAAGACCAGCTTGGACGACACCTTGAGCAAGGAAGGCGAGGCGGTGCCCAAGACGAGCTCTCTTTCTCCAACAAGCGCGCAGCCAGCAACGTGACACAAGCGTTCATGGTTACGCAGCGCTTCGTCCGCATGTACTAGCGCGCTTCGACGTACAACTGGACCGGTATGGTGGTCTACATCTTGATGGGGGACCTGTTCGGACTGGTGGTCGTCAATGCGGACTACACTACGTACCACCAAGTGTTCAGCGGACTCGGCATGGTCTTCTGCACCACTGCGTTCCTGGGCATCGTGCCGCTCAACAGCGCCGTGCCAGTGGCGTCCGAGGAGCGCGCGCGAGAACGCGCCAGAGTCCGTGGGCGCGGTTCCCAATTCGCGCCTACTGCGACGACGTCTTCGACATCCGGCACGAAGACATCCACTACTACATGTTCGTCACCGTCATGATGATCCTCGTGCTGCGTTTCCTCGCGCTACTCGCTCTGGGCTTCATCAAACACCAGACAAGTGATACACGCTGCTCTTTGCGTTCGTAGAGCGCCGTGCACACAGCGAAGCTTCATCGTTTTGCACCCCATGATAACCTTGCCTTGCCGTCTTGAACCAGAGCTTTCCACATCATCTCGATGGCCTAGACGACAAGGGGCCGAAATGATCGTTTCGCTTCGCCAGGAACTCGATGTAGCAGACCGTTATGGTTTGTACAGGTCGCACTTCTGCAGCGCTTGGTCACAGAGCAAGGTGTCGACCGCCTCTCGGTCTTCTCCTCATGAGAAAACGTGAGTTTCAGCAGTACCCGCCAGGGTTTTCTAAAAATATATGGCCATAAAAATAATTGCCATATTTTTACATACAATAATGTATTTTTGCCTCTCGGATTGCCGTACCAATAATTTATTTTGGCGCTTGGTCCCCGACCAATAATCTATTTTTTAGTCCAATATCTACCAATCGCTAGTCACGTGAATTTTATCCAATGAACACTCTTGTCCACGAAGCCTTGATCCTGCCACCAGAACCAACCGTTTGGACTCCGCAACTTCGGAGAATAACGGAGAGCATACACATCATCATTTTTCATTTTTCATCGAAAGACATGGACTATTTCCTGTCTCCAACAGCCCCAACAGCGTCTCCCTATTCCAAGAAGCAGATTTGCACTGTGTTTTTCAAGCCCATTCTTGACGACAACGAAGACGTGACAGGCTACTACCGTTGCCACTGCGGCGCGCAGCGCAAACAAGATGCCAAGCGGGGCTACACAAACCTGATCAGCCACATCTACAGCCAGCATCCCGACTACGAACGCACCCTTGACAGCTTCCGAGGTGGCAGCAACGGTACTCTTCTGTCGTTCGTCGACAAGAAGAGTGCAAACATATTTGGGTGGATTGAATGGCTTGTCTGCGCTAACCTCCCACTCTCTTTTGCGAGAACGCGCTGACTCGGCGCTACACATCACTGGAGCCGGTCTGTGACGACACGGTGGTGCTGTACATGACCGCGGTACACAAGGAGGCGCTGCGCGTGATCAGCGACTATCTCCCCGCCAATTTCGGTATTGGTTTTGACGGGTGGCCGTTCAAAAGCGAGCATTACCTGGCCGTGTTTGCCGCGTTTGGTCACGACGGCAAGCAAGAGACTGTGCTGCTGGCTATGGCGCCTCTCCTGGATGTGGACGAGAGCTCAAGTGGCTCGCGTCATGGTGCCGACGCTCACATCGCGTTTTTGAAGGACATACTAAAGCCAGTGAAACGACACATTGAGTGTGTACGTTTCCTGGTTGGAGATAACTGCTCCGTCAACATCAGCATTGCAAAGAAGCGCAAGATCCCGCTGGTGGGCTGCGCCAGCCATCGCCTGAATCTCGCGATGACCATGTATCTGGAAACGTATGGTGATGTCTTGGACAAGATCAACGATCTCATGAAGTTTCTCCGTGGTCTCACTCAATCGGCGAAGTTACGGTAAGCATTATCGTGGCTTATGCTAATTGTTAGTTTATTCTAAATTTGATTTTTTGTGGTCCACATAGGCAGAAAACATCGCTGAGACCGGTTATCCGCCAGGCAACACGTTGGTCGTCAACGTTCGCTATGGTGGAGAGGTTTTTCAAGCTCAAGCCCTTGCTCGACATTGCTGACGACGACCTTGCCGTTTACCTGCCATCACCGCTGGAAGAGAGGCAACTCCGTGCAGCATTGGAAGACCTCAAGGACTTCGAATCGGTAAGCAAGAAACTGCAACAGGAGAGTGGCTTGACTATGGCCGATGCCCGCACCCTATTCGATAGTCTGATGGGGAAGGAGCCGTCGCTCGGCAGCTATCTGGCGCCTAAGCCCCAATTGTCAAGTTTGCAGCCTTTGAAAAGGCCTGTGTTCAAGTGCAGAATGGGCAGTGGCTCAGTCGTGATGATCGCGCCGCACTCGCCCCCTTTTTGGTGAAGTCTACCGGGAGTCCTGCAGCGCCTGACTCGCACAACGCGTCCAAGAAGCTCAGTTTCGCTGAGAGATCCCTCAAAAGCCGAAGGGTGGACTCCCAACATCAGCCCAGGTAAGCATTTGCTTTGCTTTTGCACATTGGCGGGTTGTCAGAGCTTAATGATTTCTGTGATCAGGTACGAGCTGGTGCATCATATCCTCCAATGTCAAACCTGGCTGAAAGGTTTTTCAGCCAGGCTGGAATTGTTTTGTCTCCGCTAAGACAAGCAATGGGACCTGAGCACCTGGAGACCATCCTCTTCCTGAAACTGAATCGCCGCTTCTGGAATCTGAACATGGTGCGTACGGTTGGAACGCAGATCTGAATCAATTGCCATGCATTATTTATTTCAGGACTGTGAGGTATGCCATAATGTATTTCCTTCTGCGGGTGAACGAGTTCCCATTATCTATTTAGTGCTGTGCTTCCCATAAAATTGCCATAGTATTTTAGGAAACACTGGTACCCGCCTCCGCAACACAACAGGGAATGCTCTTGGTTCATAAACCGGATCGGCGCCGGCGGGGCTTTGCGCGCCCAGCCTCGCCGTCCACCGCCTGCACCGCGATGAGCGCACGTCGATTTCGGGCCTTCAAGTGATTGCTGACGACGTGACTTTGGTGTGGTTACATTCATTTTCGTACTTATTCGAGTACCTTCCGTCTCCTTTCAAAATTCATTTTCGTACTTATACGAGTACCTTCCGTCCCATTTCAAAATTCAAACGAATTGGGGTGACGAGAAGCGTTGGACGATGGGGCGCAGCCTCGAGGACGGACGAGCAGCGAAGAAGCCGCGAGGCAGTCTGTCAGCGGCTGAGCTTCCCCCGAGAACCCTGTACGCCGGCGACACGATCATGTACTACACGATGGGGATCGGGCTCGGCGATCCACGGGGCAAGCGCATCGCGAAGGTGCTGACGATTAAAGAAGGTGCCGATTACCCCCTCTCTCTGGACACCGAGGAGCTGATCACGCAGACACAGTTCGTGAAGAGGCTTACGGACCGCGGGGAAGACGATTGGTGACGCAGTCGCCAAATGGCGAAAGCTACGGACGTTAACGCTAGTTGACGGCGATGTCGAGGGTGAAACACGGTCCAGCATGCTCAATCAGGCTTTTCGAGACGTGGTCGACGCGTCATTTGCAGCTACACGTGAAGGGCTTGACATTGCGTCCGCGAGAACGGGGTCCGAGGCCCCAGCGTCGAGTCTAGTGCCAGCACCCACCATGCAAGCCGAGACTAATGACTTAAATGACCCCATCTACTCCGTCGTGACCGCGACGGAAGCAGAGACCTGCCCAACGCTCCAGACTGGTCAAGCTGAGCGTGTCGTGAGCGCGAGATCGGAGTATTCGTCGCCAGGTGAAGTGGTTGCCGTGGGGCTCGACACGGCCAGTCATTCACCTGGCGCTAGCATTGCCAATATTGGTGGTGATGACTTTGCGGTTGGAGAGACGGGTAGCAGTGACGGAGAGGACCACGTAGCAAGCGCGAGACTTGCAGACGGGGTTGTGCCCGAATCACTACAGCCCCACGACCGTGAAGGAGACCAGTTCAACCAAAGTGAAGACAGCGAGGAGGAGCCAAACCCCGAAGAAGCAGCGACGGTATACCGTCTGTTGAAGGACATCCCTACCTACGCCGAGCGTGTGCGCATTCGGCACCAGAAGAACCCGCGTAGGGTTGCCCACCACGTCCCAAAGTCGCGTTTGAAGCGGTACCAGATGAAGAGGGCTGCTGTTCGCAACTCAACGGGTGTGTATCACGCGAAGACGGCAGAGGCCATCTTCGTGAAGGGGTATCTAAAGAAACCTGGCGTTGCCAAGCGCCTCGAGGAGCTGCATCGTGCCCGGCCACTAAACCAGCCGCCGGCACCGAGTGATGACCCGCGCATCTTCTCTGAAGTCGTGCCGTGGCCGGACGACGTTACATACATTCAAAGGAACCGGGTTCCGAAAGGAATCTGGTTCCCGAGCGCCGGCAATCTGGGCAAGTGTGACTGCGTCGGTGACTGCTTCAAGTACGTATGTCTAAACTCGGCTACAGCAATCTATTGCACCCCGAAGAGCTGCAGACTCAAAGGTCGCTGCAGCAACGCGAACACGAACCAACGGTCTAGGAGTCTTCACGACGGCGCCGATGTGGACCGGCGACATCATGGGCGAATACGTAGGGCAGCTTTTGGCGTTCGAGGGCAAAGTGGACGACGTGCCGCCCAAGGCGTGGAAGTACAACAGCGGCTACACCCTCCTCTTCAACAAACGGTCCACAAAGAAGAAGTTCATCTACGTGGAGGCGGCAAGCTGTGGTTCGATCACACGCTTCATCAACCACGCCTGCCGCCCCAACGCTGACTTCGTGGAGATGAGCAACGCACCAACAACAAGGTGCTGGTTGTGATGAATCGTCCAGTGATCCCGAGTATGGAGATCACCATAAACTACGGTAACGACAAGGGATTCAAGTGTCACTGCGACGACTGCGAGTGAGGGGGGACGTGTTCACGCGCTTGGAAGGTGTCGGGAGTGTGTTAGCGATGACGCATGGAAGCATGAAAGGCAGGAATATCCTGCAGGAGCGAAGCTGGAGATGTTTACAATAACGCGCGATTGCATTTAGTTGGTTGGTACTGTTGGACTTCCATATCATTTGCATTTCGAGAGCAGGACCAACTCACGCATTACTCGAGTGGTCACGGTTGAACAGCGTATGATTTACTCCATTATTTGTGCCAGTATAATGTGCCGGAACATTTTAAAATGTTTTGTACCGGGAACAATTTCCACTAAACTGTTACCCACAGGAAATTCGCGCATGCTGTAGTTTCCTGGATGAACACTTAGACAAATGCTCAAAGCATATGCATATGAAAATGAGTATGGAGGAAGCTGGCGCCAAAAGAAAGAAGAACAAGAAAATGGTGGACGCCCACACACGTATAGGTTTCCTCTCCGCCTTCACGTTTGTGTGCAAGCCACCAGCAGGGATCATCACCAGTCCCCAGTAAGCTAGGCCATCAGAAGGTCAGCGCTGGACCTACAAGTTGAGTTTGCACTTCTCCCCACTGCTGCAGCAGCTTTTCTCGAACGAGCTCTGATGCTCGACGCACCAGCGAGGCAGAAGCTTCTGGCAAGCTGATGAAACCCTGACGGCTGGAGCTCCGGTGCCGACAGCACGAGCTCAGCTCGTTTAGGAGCGTACCCATTTTGAGCCGTCGTCGTAGAGTATAGTCTCGTTTAATCACCTGATTAAACGTCTCCACGGGGTTGTTCGTGCTGGCGTAGCCGCACTCCGTCCAGAACGCTTGCCAGTTGCAGAAGCGCCCGTACAACCACTGCCCACACATGTATTGAGCAAACCGCATCAGCTCTGGTTTGCTCCACCAGCGTTGGATGATCTGGTCCCGCAGCGCCGAAAACGTCTCCACGTCAGGTGCGAAATGTAGATCGTAGATATCGTGCACCACAGAGCCCTTATCAAACGCGGAAAGTGACTTCATGTGCTTCTCCACGTTTTCCATAACGTGGAAGAAGCACATTAGGAACTGAAAGTGCGGGTTGCTGCCGAACGCGTTGACAAGTGCGCTGTACTGGGCTTGGTCGGCGTCGCCCATGGCGTAGCGAACCACCAACTCCCTCCCCGTCACCCACCCGAACAGTCGTCGAAGCGATTGAAGCACAGCATCCAGTACAGGCTCCACCTGCTGGCTCACGACGAACAAAGCCACCAGGTGGAAATGCCTCGCACGGTCGGACACCCCGATCACCAGCACTGGATAGTCTAGGGTGTTTAGCTTGTAGGTAGCGTCAATGTGCAGTACGAAGCTGTCAGGGGGCATCAAAAGACGCTTGATGAGCGTCTTCGTCGTCAAGCCGACGATGAAGGGGGACTCGTCCGAACCGTCGCCAATTACCGGCTTGCCGAGTGGATCCAACGCCCAGGTAAAGGCAAGGGCTGGGTGTCAGGCTCGGAGCCCGTGAAGCCTCGGTCCATAGTCCACGCGGACAGCTCGTCGAAGAGATCGTGGTTGTCCAGGCTTGTGCGCGTGTAGTTGTTGACGTAGTTCTGCACGCACGTGAGGTTCGGGAGCTCCTCCAGCGGGGTCTGGAACTTCCGCGCGAGGGCATGGTGGATTCGCATGGGACGTACGCGTTTGCCCGTCAGCTCTCTGCAATACTCCTTCTGCGGAGAAGTGAGCCGCGCACGCTGGGGCGAGCTCGTTTGGGCGTGGTGAGCCCCGTATTCGAAGATGGAGGTCCTCCTCGTCTGCAAGCATACGAGGGCTTTACCGCGCCACCCGCATGGCGACGAGGACGCCGCCTTGCAAATACTAGACATGCACACAAGCAGTCTGTAGAGCATCTGGTGGTCGCTGTACCGCGCACACACCGTACACGCCATCGGGTTGCTCTTCGTGACGTAGTAGTGCTTTAGGGAGGCCAGCAGGGCCGCGCCTTCTTCCCCGGGGACGTCGACGGCGGATTTCCACCCCGGGACTCGCCCTGGCATCGCTGCGCTTCTGGAGAATTGAGCACCTTCACTTTATGTCGACCACACAGTCTGATACTTGGGACACGGCAGCAGACCAACGATGATTGGCCGACGTCCCCGTGCGCGCGGATCTGCGCGCTTTTCTCCACAGGGCGAGATAAAGGCACGATTCTGCATAAAGGGCGCATTCTATTCTGCAAGTCAGCTGTTTTCACCAGATTGTTCCTATTTCACTAAAATGTTCTGCTTTAATCATACTGAATGTCAACAGTCATGCGTTCTCTTCTCCTCATTGACGACCCCAGCAGCTGTCTCAACAATAAGCTTGAGCCTCTGACGTCCTTTCTCGAAACGATGAATTCCTCCACTTTCTTGCGCAGTTGAAGCAACTCGGGATACGACGTGGGGGGTATAGCTGTACACATGACGGCGTTGCCTGGAAGAAGCGCTCCACGCACCTCTTTACCGACGTGAACGAGAAGGACATGAACTTTTCAATACCCGCGCGTGGTTCCTCCGACCCCTGCGAGTCCCCAGTCTCCTCGAGCCATTTCAAGCGGCGTTACTTACGTTTGTGCTTCTCACTTGTCGGTGGTGGCCTCCGTACGTTGCACAGGTATTGATTGGTTCCAAACGTGGCCCACGGAAGCTCTGCTGTTTGTTGGACGGGGTAAAATCCGCTTGGAAAGCCTTGACGACCTCCTTCAGCGCCTTCGTACCAGCCACAGCTGATAGCAAGTTGACGATGTCCATTGCGAACAGGTCTGGCACTTCACCTGACGCTAGTGTATCGTTCAAGCAAATGAGGAAATTTCCCTTGACAGTCTGCGAGTCTGTGAGCATGAGCACTCCTTCTCCGTCTCCTTCATTGCGAGACAGCATTCCCACTTCCGCCACGCGCTTCTTGCGCAGATCTTCGTTGAATTCGTTCTCGTCGTCCTCGGAACGGATCGAACTCTGGCCAACAAGGAAGCAGCAGATATGCGCTTCGAAACGCGCTCCCTTGCGGGAGCGCTTGCCACTACCCCCGACACCTACTCGTTTTGAACAAGGCGAGCCTCGTGCTTGACAGCATCGTCGAACAGATCTAGCTGCATGGCAGTGTTGCCGTCATTGTTGTCGTACTCCTCGCAGGTGACCTTGTAGATTCATCTTGAGGCCACCCAAGTTCGTCCCCATGGTCGATCGTTCTCACTGTCGCCATCTTTTGTGAAGTGGCAGAAAACGAGAGTCGCCGAGTTCTCGGCAACGTCGCATCGACTCGGATTGCGCGAAGCCAACGACAGTTTTTACTTGTATTTGCACGGTTGTATTTCTCGATAGAAGCCCAGCACACAAGGCGCTCACCGTACACACGCTCCCTTTCTTGTAGCCACGGCAAAACAATATTCTCGGTGCTGTTGAAACGATCCTTGTTGGACGAAATAAGACCCTGGACAACAGTCGACAAAGAACTCGACGTGGGAGTTCACTGCTGTGTCTCGAAACTTATGTACGACACGAGCCTGAAGGCGTAGCGCTGCCGTGATCAGGGCCTTGGAGATCTACGAGTCATCCAACTCATCTACAAATCCCGGCAAGTGTCCACCCAGGAACGTCTGTACATCCTCACATCGCCTCGGTGCCTCCGCCCTACCCATCACAACGTACACAAGTGCCGCTGAACTCGCAGGCCAACCAGGAACAGCCATCTCAGTGAACGGTGACCATCCAAGTGCCACGTTGGCCGGCTTCGCGTGAACTGCGACGTCGTTCGTGGAGAAGGAAGCACGTCCTGCTTACGGCACACGCCAGGTCCCCACGGCGCAGTTATCGGAGTCGGAACTGGAGCGCGAGATGTGTTGAGCATTCTGAACACGCAGGTTGTTGCCGACTGCAAGTTCGTCGTCGCGTCCTAGGAACCACCACAAGAGCACAATTCGTCCGCATCAATATTTGGCAAGCAAAGTTTCTTCAAAGGACTTGAAGGCCATGCTTCTATATGAAACCCCACGACAACAATCCGATGGAAGGAGCTTCATCCCAACCGATCACGCGTTTAGCCACTATGACTCGGAAACACCAGCTCCCTCGGGATCGTTAGAAAGTAGGCGTCGCACAGCTTGTCCAGACGACGACTCAACGCGTAGCACCCCATCACTACCCGCGCCAACGAAATCAGATCTCCACTCGTTGCTTCCAGACTTGCTGTTGACGTCTGAGCCTCCACAACGAGCGAGTGGAATGCGCTGCTGCAGGCTGATCCACGATCGCCCTCGTCGATCTGCTCGCGCACGTGTTGGATACGACCCCACAAGGATTCATACAACACAACAGGGGAGTTGTCCTGTTGATTGGTGTTGCCTCGCACTTGTGAGAGCCGCTCGCGTGCTGCCGCCGTCATCGAGACCACATACCCTTGCTTCATCGGGTGCTTCAGTTCGAGCTTGGCGTCGGTCACGTGGCCCACTTGATTGTCGGTCTTCGAGCCGCGCGACGTCTTGACGAATCTGTCCAACTCGTCCACGACAGTCGAAATCCTGAGCCGCTTGTTCGGATCCGAGACGCACATCCGAGTGACCAGATTCCACTGCTCGTCGGTGCAGATCGAAGGTTGAGATGGCATTTTTCCACTAGTAACATGATACTTCACAACAAATGGATCGAGCATTCCCCACGGCAGACACCCGCACGAGGGTTTTCCATCCTGTACCGCTTCCACTACTCGCAGCGCTTCCACGATGCACATGCCCAGAGAGTACACATCGGACTCGAACGTTGGTTTCACCCCCGTTTGCTCGCCTTTCTTGTCCACCAAGCACTCGGGGGCCACCCAGTGCCACGCGCCTGAGATCGGAGCAGTAGCCTTACTGTCCACTGCCAGACTCAGACCGAAGTCAGTCACCTTCGCCTTCAGGTCACTTCCGACCACGACGTTGTTGCCTTTCAGGTCGCCGTGCGCCACGTCTCGAGCGTGAAGGTACTGCACGCCGAGGGCAGCCTCGTGCAACTTGGTCCACAGCTCGTCCGGGTGTTGTCGTAAGTAGCTGACCAGTGTGCCGTGGGTGGCGTACTCGCAGACGAAGAACGGTCTCCCGATGTGGCAGGCGCCGAAGAGCCGAACGACGTGCGGATGGCTGAACCCGAACCAAATGTCGGCTTCGCGGCGGAACATTTCTTGAGCCTCTGCTCGCTTGGCAACAGTATCAGGATCTGTTGGTTTCTGGTCAACCGCTGCGTACGAACTGTCATAAGATCCGCCACTACTGTCGGTTCTGGTTGAGCCAGGCAGCAGCACTTGCTTCACCACCACGTCGGAGTCCAGCCACTTGGCTCGTCGCACGCTCCCAAAGCCACCACCACCGAAAACTTCCCCAAGTATCAACTCGTACCACGGGATAAACCACTTTGGCGTCAGCGTCGCCGCGTCCGCCACTCCTTCCGTCGCCAGTTTGCTCTCAATCGCTTCGTACGTCTCCTTCATCGTTTGAAGTTGCTCGTCCGTGTACTTGTCTTTTACGCTTTCCATCTCGGATTTCAGGGATTTCAAGAGAGCAGCCTGCTCTTCCACCGACTTCAAGCTCTGCAAGAGAAGGACAGTGTCGGCAATTCCCGACACAAACGCCGCGCCTTGTTCCCGACGCTGCTGCTGCCACGATGTCTGCTCCGTCTCGTCTCGTACGGACTCGCCCAGCGCGTTCAGGAGTGCGTCAACACGTCGAGTGAAGGAGATCATGCTGGTGCTTGTGGCTCGTGTGCAGCTCAGCCGCATCGCCCACGCTTCTTCAGACGTCATCTTGACGGTCTGATACAAGTCGGCGACAAGGGAGTAGAATCTGTCGAGCAGGGGGTAGCTGTGCTCCGATTCTTGAAGACGATCGCAGATGTGCTGGAGTTTGGAGAACAACTTGCCGTGCTGAGCGTTATCGCCATTGTCCATGCACTTGCGCAACTTTTGCCACTGCTCCTCGGCGCCTTCTCCCTTGTACCCCTCGAAGCAGCTTGCAGACTCGGCTTCTGGCTGGTGGGCGGCAACGGACAGCTGCTCAAGCTCGGAGATAATGGAGGTCAAACTGGACCGTCCGTGAGGGTCCTTGCAGCACATCCGCCACACCAATTCACGACTGCGCCGAACGAAATGTGGATCGTCGCGACGGACAAAACAGCCAAACTCGTCAGAGGGATTATTCCAGTCATCTTGGCCGTAGGGAACATTCGCGTGTGCATCTGCATTCCACTGCCGTTTACGGAATCGTGTGTTCTCTTCACTTTCGGTAGACCAAGGCCTCGTTCCACTTTCAGCTTCAAAAATGCACATTCCAAGTGAGTAGACATCAGACTCACGTGAAGGTGGCTTGCCTTTCAGTACCTCAGGAGCCTGCCAGCGCATCGATCGAACCACAGAACGCGGATGATTCGCCACTTCAGTCGACCCGAAATTCGAGAGCTTCGCCATCCCGTCATTGCCAATCAAAATGTTATTGCAGCGAAGATCGCCGTGCATGATCCCTCGCTCGTGCAGATACTCCAGTCCTAACGCCGCCTCGTACAGAAACTTCCACGTCAACGGCTTCAGTTCGCTAGACGTGGATGAGGATGCCGCCGCCGCATACTCTGCTAGCGATCCCCGACTGGCAAACTCGCACACGAAGAAGTTCACGTTGGGCGCGGCCTGGCAAACGCCGTATAGTTTCAGCACGTTGGGGTGGCGCAGCTCCTGCCACGCGCGCACCTCCTGCTCGAGCGTCGAGGCCGAAGCGTCCGGAATGAACAGCTTCGCGACGGCATCTGCACCCAACCACTTGACACGAAAGTCCCCGCCGATGTTTCCCTCTTCAGAGAATTGGCCCAACTCCACCTCGGACGGCGGGGTTTCAATGCTGTGATACATATCTGAGGCCAGCAACTTGTCACCGCTATGCGTCGAACTGTGGTGGTTGGGCTGGGCGAACGGCGTCAGTAGACGAACAATGTCGTTGTAGCCGCGGTCAGAAGCTCTTCGAAGCGCGGTTTGTGCTCCGTTATCCCTTGCATTCACGTCGGCGCTGCCTTCCTCCACCAGACAGCGCACGACGTCCATCTGACCATACCTGGCGGCCTCCATCAGCGCTGTCCTTCCGCCATTGTCCTTCATGTTCACGTCGGCGCTGCATTCTTCCACCAGATACCGCACGACGTCCACGTGACCATACCTGGCGGCCCTCGTCAGCGCTGTCCTTCCGCCATTGTCCTTCATGTTCACGTCGGCGCTGCATTCTTCCACCAGATACTGCACGACGTCCACGTGACCAACATCGGCGGCCCTCATCAGCGCTGTCCACCCGTCATTGTCCTCCATGTTCACGTCTGCGCTGCATTCTTCCACCAGATACCGCACGACGTCCACGTGACCAACACTGGCGGCCCCCATCAGCGCTGTCTCTCCGCCATTGTCCTTCATGTTCACGTCGGCGCTGCATTCTTCCACCAGATACTGCACGACGTCCACGTGACCAACATCGGCGGCCCTCATCAGCGCTGTCCACCCGTCATTGTCCTTCATGTTCACGTCTGCGCTGCATTCTTCCACCAGATACCGCACGACGTCCACGTGACCAGCTCTGGCGGCCCTCGTCAGCGCTGTCCTTCCGCCATTGTCCTTCATGTTCACGTCGGCGCTGCATTCTTCCACCAGATACCGCACGACGTCCACGTGACCAGCACTGGCGGCCCACATCAGCGCTGTCCTTCCGCCATTGTCCTTCATGTTCACGTCGGCGCTGCATTCTTCCACCAGATACTGCACGACGTCCACGTGACCAACACTGGCGGCCCCCATCAGCGCTGTCCTTCCGCCATTGTCCTTCATGTTCACGTCTGCGCTGCATTCTTCCACCAGATACTGCACGACGTCCACGTGACCAACATCGGCGGCCCTCATCAGCGCTGTCCACCCGTCATTGTCCTTCATGTTCACGTCTGCGCTGCATTCTTCCACCAGATACCGCACGACGTCCACGTGACCAACACTGGCGGCCCCCATCAGCGCTGTCCTTCCGTCATTGTCCTTCATGTTCACGTCTGCGCTGCATTCTTCCACCAGATACCGCACGACGTCCACGTGACCAGCACTGGCGGCCCACATCAGCGCTGTCCTTACGCCATTGTCCTTCATGTTCACGTCGGCGCTGCATTCTTCCACCAGATACCGCACGACGTCCACGTGACCAGCTCTGGCGGCCCTCGTCAGCGCTGTCCTTCCGCCATTGTCCTTCATGTTCACGTCGGCGCTGCATTCTTCCACCAGATACCGCACGACGTCCACGTGACCAACACTGGCGGCCCACATCAGCGCTGTCCTTACGCCATTGTCCTTCATGTTCACGTCGGCGCTGCATTCTTCCACCAGATACCGCACGACGTCCACGTGACCAGCACTGGCGGCCCAGATCAATGCAGTCCCTCCGCCATTGTCCTTCACGTTCACGTCGGCGCTGCATTCCTCCACCAGATAGCGCACCACCTCGAGACGACCTTCACGGATGGCCACTTCGAGCTCTTGTTGCTTGTTCAACCCCCCTTGCTGCGCCAACGGTCGTAGGCGCCTGAGCTCTTCAGCCACAACGCCATCTCTGCTCTCGTCTGCCTCCTCCACCCTCCTCTGTCCCCGCCTTTCGTCTCTCCGGGATCCTCCAGCAGCGTCTGCCATCTGCGTGCTCAGCTGAAGCGCTTATTGCCAACTTGCGCCCCTGTGCGAGAACTTCTCGCCGAGAAATCCACAGTGGCTGCTCTCCGTTCGACCGGCCGATATCGAGTCGGCAGTGGGTACAAAGGTCAGAAAGCACGATGAATCAGGCCGGCGTTTTCCAGGACTGAAGCCAGTACTGGCCTTCGGATAGAATTCGGAGTCCCCTCCTCAGTGAGGCTTGAAGGTTGCGCTGCTGTTGTGCTCTGCAGCCCAAGGTCTGCTGCACCCACACCACCCAACGCAGCTCTGCCTTTCGCTCCTTTCCTCGGCTGCCGGTCGTCCGGTCTCAGGACGGTGCTCGTCTTCCTCTGGGCTGCCTCAGAGGTCCGCGGGCTCGCTGCTTCTTCTCGTCGAGCTGGTCCTGTGTCTCGAAGCCTGCAGCGAGCATGCAGACGAATGATTTGTAGGAGACGCTACAGCTGCAACTCGAAGCCTTCGGGGCGCTTTCCGGTCCAGCACTTAACCAGCGCCAGCACGTGGTCCACAGGACGGCTGCAGACGCCAACACTTGTCCTGCAGGGTGAGATCCCAGCCCAAGCACGTGGAGCAGACGCCGCTCCTGTGTGGCTGAGCAGGAGGCGCTCACTTGGAGACCCGCGAAACAGGATCCCGAGAGCCTGAGACGCCATCGTCCCTTGGTCGTCTTCCAGCCACCAAATGCATAGCAATAGGCTGTCCAGGCGGTCGAGTTCGTGGGAGGACGTCATCAAGAACGGGTCGGCCTGCCAGAGCGATGGCTTCGTGGACTTGAACCAGTCGCGCAACTGCCACCTGCGAACGCCGGCCAGTCCTGGTGGAGGAATGGGGTGAACTGAGGAGCAAGCGCAACTGCAGCGACGTGGCGCTCTGGGAAAAGGCCAAGGGCAGCTTTTCGTGTTCTCGCCCATGGCAAGGGAGACGATCGAGCCCCTTTCTGGCATTGACCCGCGCTTCCTACACCAACGGCAACGAGATCAAGACGTCCGAGGCGCGCTTTGACTCCGCGCAGAGGACCCACTGCGAGGGCCTGAGCATTGAGGGCCATGAGGCTGGTGAAGCTCGCGATTATCCGTGAGAAACTCGTGGACAACGCGCCGCGCGTCCTTTGTTGCGCGACAATGTCGCTCTCCTGCAAGCTGCGCCGCCTGTGGTTGTGCCAGTTCCGCCACCATGCCTCGCCACTGGCGAACATACTGAACCGTAGAACTCTTCGATCAAGGAGCTTTTCCGTGTTTTCTTTGATGCCGCCACGCAGCAATGGCCTCTCGACCGGAGGGATGGAGCTGCTCGCTTCACGCAGACGCTCCACTTGCTGGAACATGATCTCAATGCCAGCTGCCAGCTCCTCCAAGATGAACGCCGATACTTGTGCAGTGTACCCCACAGGAATCTCCGCGCGACGCTTCTGTCCGGTAGAACGACTACTTCCACCTGCCTCTAGTAGAGGCTCTACCCACAAAGGTGAGCAACCCGCACTACCCGCCTGAGATCCATGCTATCGTAAACTTTACTATTGCGGTGCTTGCCCGTTGTTTGGCCTCGTCGTGTCCACAGAACGTCAAGACTGGGCCATCGCACGTAGTAAGCTAGTTCACGAGCCGAACGATGGCAACATCGAGCTGCAAAAGCTGGAAGCTGGACGTTCTGTTGTACGTGGTGAGAGCTGACGACGATAGCACCACGAACCAGCCTCTCCTCCAGAGTTGGAGTGCCACGAAGCACAAGGCTCAGCGCGCGCACAACAACATGGCCGCTGCTAACATGACGCAGGGCTCTGTCAGCATCCCGAGCGAAAAGGACTGCAGCATTGAGGCACCCTGCTCTTCTTCTTGGTGAGCGGCAGCAGCAAGGTGCATTCGAGCGACATGTACTCGCTTGTGAGGTTGATGAGCGCAGGGCGGCGGCAATCGAACAGCGGCCTTGCCTCGTGAGAAGTGAGCGATGCTAGTTTCCAGCCTTGCTGGACTGATCGTATAGCACCTCCATCTTGTCCTTCGCTCCTTGGTCGCTTCTTTCTGCGAGCCTTGCGCAACGGCAACGGCTAGCCTGCGGTCTCGCGCGTCGGCAGACCAAGCGCACAAGAAAATGCCAGCACGAACGTCTCCATCTCTCGACAGGCATCCCTCATGCCTGAACCACTTCATCGTCCAGCTTGGACGACGTGTCCTTGACGCCCAGGAACACTTCACAGCGGTCCACGCCAGCAGCATCGACCGTCGACGTCGAGATGTCGTTGTAGGCCATGGGCACCTTTGGCGTGCGCAACAAAGAACGCACGGCGCGTTGTCCACGAGTGCCTCAGGGATATTCGCGAGCTTCACCAGCCTCATGGCCCTCAATGTTCAGGCCCTCGCAGTTGGTCCTCTGCGAGAAGTCAAAGCGCGCCTCGGACGTCTTGATCTCGTTGCCGTTGGTGTAGGAAGCGCGGGTCAATGCCAGAAAGGGGCTCGATCGTCTCCCTTGCCATGGGCGAGAACACGAAAAGCTGCCCTTGGCCTTTTCCCAGAGCGCCACGTCGCTGCAGTTGCGCTTGCTCCTCAGTTCACCCCATTCCTCCACCAGGACTGGCCGGCGTTCGCAGGTGGCAGTTGCGCGACTGGTTCAAGTCCACGAAGCCATCGCTCTGGCAGGCCGACCCGTTCTTGATGACGTCCTCCCACGAACTCGACCGCCTGGACAGCCTATTGCTATGCATTTGGTGGCTGGAAGACGACCAAGGGACGATGGCGTCTCAGGCTCTCGGGATCCTGTTTCGCGGGTCTCCAAGTGAGCGCCTCCTACTCAGCCACACAGGAGCGGCGTCTGCTCCACGTGCTTGGGCTGGGATCTCACCCTGCAGGACAAGTGTTTGGCGTCTGCAGCCGTCCTGTGGACCACGTGCTGGCGCTGGTTAAGTGCTGGACCGGAAAGCGCCCCGAAGGCTTCGAGTTGCAGCTGTAGCGTCTCCTACAAGTCACTCGTCTGCATGCTCGCTGCAGGCTTCGAGACACAGGACCAGCTCGACGAGAAGGAGGAGCAGCGAGCTCACGGACCTCTGAGCCAGCCCAGAGGAAGACGAGCACCGTCCTGAGACCGGACGACCGGCAGCCGAGGAAAGGAGCGAAAGGCAGAGCTGCGTTGGGTGGCGTGGGTGCAGCAGGCCTTGGGCTGCAGAGCACAACTACAGCGCAACCTTCAAGCCTCAGTGAGGAGGGGACGCCGACTTCTCTCAGAAGGCCAGTGGCGGCTTCAGTCGTGGAAAAACTCCGGCCTGATACATCGTGCGTGCCGCTCGAAAGGAGAGCTAGCTACTGGATACACTGTGACTTTCTCGGCGAGAGGTTCCCGCATGAGGCTCGTGGCTCACTTGGCGTTGGCAAGTTGACAATAAGCGCTTCAGCTGAGAACGCAGATGGGAAATGCTTTAAGAAGAGCCCGGAGAGACGAAAGACGGGGACAAAGGAGTCTCTTCTGCTCAAACGCCATGCTCTTGGGGCTCAATGAACTCGTGTTACAGGTATGGACAGTGCTAGAGCTCTTACAGCCCGACCCGAAGGGCCGGGCTGCACTAAAGGGAGGGATGTGGTGGGTCTAAAACTTGTCGGAGCTGCAGGCGGCGAGGCGGCGAGTCTGGAAATGCCACGGAAGTTGCGTGCCTGCCGGGGGCTTCGCTCGCCTCGACGTCCTGACCCGCCTGGCTCCTCAGCGGAGAACTCGGTTTCCGTTCCTGAAACCACCACGGAGGAGGGGGCAGGTGAGATCACATATGGCGTTGTGGCAGGAGAGCTCAAGAGGCTCCGACTATTAGTGCAGCAAGAGGGGTTGGACAAGCAACGAGAGCTCGAAGTGGCCATCCGTGAAGTTCGTCTCGAGGTGGTGCGCTATCTGGTGGAGGAATGCAGCGCCGACGTGAACATCCAGGAGGAAGACCGGTGGACATAGCTGATGTCGGCCGCCTGTGATGGTCACGTGGACGTCGTGCGGTATCTGGTGGAGGAAGGCAGCGCCGACGTGAACCTGAAGGACAATATCGGAGGGACAGCGCTGACGAGGGCCGCCAGCGATGGTCACGTGGACGTCATTCGCTATCTGGTGGGAGAATGCAGCACCGACGTGAACACAAGGGATAACGGAGCACAAACCGCGCTTCGAAGAGCTTCTGACCGCGGCTACAACGACATTGTTCGTCTACTGACGCCGTTCGCCCAGCCCAACCACCACAGTTCGACGCATAGCGGTGACAAGTTGCTGGCCTCAGATATGTATCACAGCATTGAAACCCCGCCGTCCGAGGTGGAGTTGGGCCAATTCTCTGAAGAGGGAAACATCGGCGGGGACTTTCGTGTCAAGTGGTTGGGTGCAGATGCCGTCGCGAAGCTGTTCATTCCGGACGCGTCGGCCTCGACGCTCGAGCAGGAGGTGCGCGCGTGGCAGGAGCTGCGCCACCCCAACGTGCTGAAACTGTACGGCGTTTGTCAGGCCGCGCCCAACGTGAACTTCTTCGTGTGCGAGTTTGCCAGTCGGGGATCGCTAGCAGAGTATGCGGCATCGCTATCATCGTCCTCGTCCAGCGACCTGAAGCCGTTGACGTGGAAGTTTCTGTACGAGGCGGCGTTAGGACTGGAGTATCTGCACGAGCGAGGGATCATTCACGGCGATCTTCGATGCAATAACATTTTGATTGGCAATGACGGGATGGCCAAGCTCTCGAATTTCGGGTCGACTGAAGTGGCGAATCATCCGCGTTCTGTGGTTCGATCGATGCGCTGGCAGGCTCCTGAGGTACTGAAAGGCAAGCCACCTTCACGTGAGTCTGATGTCTACTCACTTGGAATGTGCATTTTTGAAGCTGAAAGTGGAACGAGGCCTTGGTCTACCGAAAGTGAAGAGAACACACGATTCCGTAAACGGCAGTGGAATGCAGATGCACACGCGAATGTTCCCTACGGCCAAGATGACTGGAATAATCCCTCTGACGAGTTTGGCTGTTTTGTCCGTCGCGACGATCCACATTTCGTTCGGCGCAGTCGTGAATTGGTGTGGCGGATGTGCTGTAAGGACCCTCACGAACGGTCCAGTTTGACCTCCATTATCTCCGAGCTTGAGCAGCTGTCCGTTGCCGTCCCCCAGCCAGAAGCCGAGTCTGCAAGCTGCTTCGAGGGGTACAAGGGAGAAGGCGCCGAGGAGCAGTGGCAAAAGTTGCGCAAGTGCATGGACAATGGCGATAACGCTCAGCACGGCAAGTTGTTCTCCAAACTCCAGCACATCTGCGATCGTCTTCAAGAATCGGAACACAGCTACCCCCTGCTCGACAGGTTTTACTCTCTTGTCGCCGACCTGTATCAGACCGTCAAGATGACGTCTGAAGAAGCGTGGGCGATGCGGCTGAGCTGCACACGAGCCACAAGCACCAGCATGATCTCCTTCACTCGACGTGTTGACGCACTCCTGAAGGCGCTGGGCGAGTCCGTACGAGACGAGACGGAGCAGACATCGTGGCAGCAGCAGCGTCGGGAACAAGGCGCGGCTTTTGTATCGGGAATCGCCGACACTGTTCTTCTCTTGCAGAGCTTGAAGTCGGTGGAAGAGCAGGCTGCTCTCTTGAAATCCCTGGGCTCCGAGCTGGAAAGCGTTGAGGACAAGTACACGGACGAGCAACTGCAAACGATGAAGAAGACGTACGAAGCGATTGAGAGCAAACTGGTGACGGAAGGAGTGGAGAACGCGGCGACGCTGACGCCAAAGTGGTTTATCCCGTGGTACGAGTTGCTCCTCGACGAAGGAGGCGTCTTGGGTGAGGGTGGCTTTGGGAGCGTGCGACGAGCCAAGTGGCTGGACTCCGACGTGGTGGTGAAGCAAGTGCTGCTGCCTGGCTCAGAAAGAACCGATAGTAGCGACAACTTGTATGACAGTTCGTACGCAGCGGTTGACCAGAAACCGACAGATCCTGAGACTGTTGCCAAGCGAGCAGAGGCTCAAGAAATGTTCCGTCGGGAAGCCGACATTTGGTTCGGGTTCAGCCACCCGCACGTCGTTCGGCTCTTCGGCGCCTGCCACATCGGGAGGCCGTTCTTCGTCTGCGAGTACGCCACCCACGGCACACTGGTCAGCTACTTACGACAACACCCGGACGAGCTGTGGACCAAGTTGCACGAGGCTGCTCTGGGCGTGCAGTACCTCCACGCGCGTGAGGTGGTGCACGGCGACCTGAAGGGCAACAACGTCGTGGTCGGAAGTGACCTGAAGGCGAAGGTGACGGACTTCGGCCTGAGTCTGGCAGTGCACAGTGAGGCTACTGCTCCGATCTCAGGCGCGTGGCACTGGGTGGCCCCCGAGTGTTTGGCTGGCAAGAAAGGCGAGCAGACGGGAGTGAAGCCAACGTTCGAGTCCGATGTGTACTCTCTGGGCATGTGCATCGTGGAAGCGCTGCGAGTTGTGGAAGCCGTACAGGATGGAAAGCCCTCGTACGGGTGTCTACCGTGGGGACTGCTCAACCCATTCGTTGTGAAGTATCATGTTACTAGTGGAAAAATGCCATCTCAACCTTCGATCTGCACCGACGAGCAGTGGAATCTGGTCACTCGGATGTGCGTCTCGGATCCGAACAAGCGGATCAGGATTTCGACTGTCGTGGACGAGTTGGACAGATTCGTGAAGACGTCGCCCGGCTCGAAGACCGACAACCAAGTGGGCCACGTGTCCGACGCCAAGCTCGAACTGAAGCACCCGATGAAGCAAGGGTCTATGGTCTCGATGACGGCGGCAGCACGCAAGCTGCTCTCACAATTGCGAGGCACCACCAATCAACAGGACAACTCCCCTATTGTGTTGTATGAATCCTTGTGGGGTCGTATCCAACACGTGCGCGAACAGATCGACGAGGGCGATCGTGAATCAGCCTGCAGCAGCGCATTCCACTCGCTCGTTGTGGAGGCTCAGACGTCAACAGCAAGTCTGACAGCAACGAGCGGAGATCTGATTTCCTTGGCGCGGGTAGTGATGGGGTGCTACGCGTTGAGTCGTCGTCTGGACAAGCTGTGCGACGCCTACTTTCTCACGAGCCCGAGGGAGCTGGCGTTTCCGAGTCGTAATGGTTAAACGCGTGATCGGTTGGGATGAAGCTCCTTCCATCGGATTGTTGTCGTGGGGTTTCATATAGAAGCATGGCCTTCAAGTCCTTTGAAGAAACTTTGCTTGCCATGTATTGATGCAGACGAATTGCGCTCTTGTGGTGGTTCCTAGGACGCGACGACGAACTTGCAGTCGGCAACAACCTGCGTGTTCAGAATGCTCGACACATCTCGCGCTCCAGTTTCGACTCCGATAACTGCGCCGTGGGGACCTGGTGTGTGCCGTAAGCAGGACGTGCTTCCTTCCCCACGAACGACGTCGCAGTTCACGCGAAGCCGGCCAACGTGGCACTTGGATGATCACCGTTCACTGAGATGGCTGTTCCTGGTTGGCCTGCGAGTTCAGCGGCACTTGTGTACGTTTGTGGTGGGTATGGCGGAGGCACCGAGGCGATCTGAGGATATACAGACGTTCCTGGGTGGACACTTGCCGGGATTTGTAGATGAGTTGGGTAACTCGTAGATCGCCAACGCCCTGATCAAGGCAGCGCTACACCCTCACGCTCGTGTCGTCAGTGAGTTTCGAGACACAGCAGTGAACTCCCACGTCGAGTTCTTTGTCGACTGTTGTCCAGGGTATCATTTCGTCCAAGAAGGATCTTTTCAACAGCACCGAGAAGCTCGTTTCGCCGTGGCTACAAGAAAAGTGAGCGTGTGTACGGTGAGCACCTGGTAGTGTGCTGGGCTTCTATCGAGAAATACAACCGTGCACATGCCAGTAAAAACTGTCGTTGCATCGCGCAATCCGAGTCAATGCTACGCTGCCGAGAATTCGTCCACTCTCGCTTTCTGCCACTCCACAAAAGACGGCGACAATGAGAACGATCGATCATGGGGACGAACTTCAAGATGAATCAAAGGCAACTGCGCTGAGTACAACAACAAGGACAGCAACACTGCCATGCAGCTAGATCTGTTCGTCAGCGTCAGGTGAAGTGCCAGACCTGTTCGCAATGGACATCGTCAACTTGCTAAAGGCTGTGGCTGGTACGAATGCGCTCAAGGAGGTCGTCAAGGCTTTCCAAGCGGATTTTACCCCGTCCAACAGACAGCAGAGCTTCCGTGGACCACGTTGGAACCAATCCATACGTGTGCAACCGACAAGTGAGAATCACAAACCTAAGTGACGCCGCTTGAAATGGTTTGAGGCGATTGGAGACTTGCTCGGGTCGGAGGAGGAACGCGGAGGTATTGAAACGTTCAGGCCCTTCTCGTTCACGTCGGTAAACACGTGCGTTGAGCGCTTCTTCCAAATAACGGCGTCGTGTGTACAGCTATACCCCCTACGTCGTATCCCGAGTTGCTTCAATTGCGCAAGAAGTGGAGGAATCTGCTGCAGCTACCATCGTTTCGAGAAAGGACGTCAGAGGCTCGTGATACCGTGTCGCGGCGCAAGCTTATTGTTGAGGCAGCTGAAGAGAAGAAGCCCGTTGCGTCGGGCATTGCTGGAGTCGTCAATAAGGAGAAGGCGAATATTGAGACGGAGAGCAAGAAGGACGCTGATAAGCTGCAAGATGTGCTATGATTCAGGCTGAGAAGTCGTGATGAGCTTCTCAACAAGCACTGGGTTCCATCTCTTCGCACCGCTGCAGCCTGCAGTGCAGGAGGATTGAGAGCGTGCCATGTCCTCATAAGCCTCTCGTCCCGATAAACGACGTAAGATCGCAGAGGTTTGAGCGCCGGTCGTCGTGGGGTAGTTGGATCATGGGGGCGGGTCTCGGAGCAGCAGCCGGCCTCTTGGGAGGTGTTTTGCTGTCCAGGCTAGCCGCACTACCGGGTGATCTCGATGTCGATGGCGATGGATTTGACGGAGGTCTGGGGAGCCTTGAAGGTCGAAGAAGCCGACGAACATCAAGAAGCTGGAAGCAGCGACGACGTTGAAGCAGAATAGGAAGTCGCGATCACGCTGTAGCAGAGCAGACAGACAGCAAGTTGTGCTGATGAGCCAACCAAGATCACTTACAAGCTTTCGTCTCATTATTTTACCCCACACAATTTACTGGTGTTTCAGCAGGTAAAAGGTTCTTCGATAACTGTTCATCCTCAATAATCTCTTTTGCTGACTTTCGCTGATTTTTACCTACAGGATTCAACGTTGTCGACGCAAGTGTGCGGATTCTGCTGTACAGGAAGTCGACACTTCTGGTTTGTGACCCAACAAAGCAGTATCACGGACATTGTATTTCGCCGCTCTTGCATGCATGTCAGTATCTCGATTCAGATCTTTGGCTCGATTGCCAGGTCAATCCCGAAATTTGGTTGATTTCGATTGGGTTCTCAAACCCAAGTTGTTGCCTTCGTTGGATTAAGCTAAAATAATGACAAATACGCTGGTTAATTAAGTTCGAAGTGAGTGCCACGTCAGCCAACCAACCTATCGATGAGCAACGAGATGATGGAGAAGTGAAGCATCGACAACTGAAAGCGCTGATTCCAGACGGCAAGGCGAGCTTTCAATAAAAATGAAGCATAGCTGTATGAAAACGGTTCACTACGCAACGAACCGTGTGTTCCCTCTGCCTGCTTCTTCTGATGGTTGATGAAGCGCACCGCAAGCAGAGCGAGGAAGCGCAGTGCGAGGATCATCATGACGTTCACGAACATGTAGTGGTGGATGTCTTCGTGCCGGATGTCGAAGACGCCATCGAGGTAGGCGCGAATGGGGATAGCGCCCAGAGCCTCCGGCGCGTTTTCGAGGATCTGACCACCCCCTTGGAAACTGCATCATGTCCAGTGAAGTTCCAGTTTCCAGCGACTCCATCACTTGGGCGTAGTCGGCGCCAGGGCAGTTCCCGAAGAGCAGGGCAGAGAAGATCATCAGCGAGTAGCGCTGTGGTGTGACGTTGAAGAGCCACTTGTAGCCGGCCGGGATGCTGCTGGCCGGCGGGTTGAAGCCCATGAACAGCACGAAGACGGAGTTGAAGAGCACGCCCAGCAAGGCCGCCACCTCGACACTCGGCATTGCGAAGGACAGCGGTTGCCCCACGTAGATCTGGCACAGCACGTGCAGCGTCAGGTTGAGCCAGTAGAAGGCCAAGTCGCCCACGTCCGTGAAGCCTGCGAGAGGCAGGCAGATGACGGTAAACAGAAGACTCGAAGCCATCACGTACGGGATCTCAGCCAGCGTGAAGCCCAGGAAGTACCAGAAGGAGTTGTACGTCTGCGAAGCCCGTTCTCGATAGAACGGCGCGCGCTCTTCGGACGTCACCGGTATGGCGCTGTTCAACGACACGATGCCCAGGAATGCAGTGGTACAGAAGACCATACCGAGTCCGCTGTTCACTTCTTGGTACGTCGTGTAGTCCGCACCGACAAACATCAGTCCGAAGAGGAAGCCCATGAAGATGTAGACCACCATTCGCGTCCAGTTGTACGTCGGAGCGCGCCAGTACATCCGGAAGAAGCGCTGCGTGACCATGTACGCCTGTGTAAAGCTGCTGGCTGCGCGCTTGGTGGCGAAGGAAAGCTCGTCTTGGCCAGCCAGCGGCACCGCCACTCCTTCTTTGCTCAAGTTGTCGTCCAAAATGGTCGTAAGAGGACTGGTCTTGAATACCGCTGCGAAATCGACATGAAGATCGACCGAGCGGTCGACGCCAGCTCCGATCACCTCCAGCATCCACGTCGCCGGGTTGTAGCCATCCGGGATCTTCGGTACTTCCGGAATGTTCTCGAAGTAGTCGATGAGTCCACGGCATCGAGCCCCCACGTCGCCAATGAAGACCGTCTCTCCACCTTTCTTGAGCAGCAATAGACTGTCGAAGAGCATGAAGACTTCAGTGGATGGCTGGTGGATCGTGCACAGAACGGTTCGGCCGGTGTTGGCCACTTTTCGTACGCCGTTCATGACGATCTTGGCAGCGCGAGCGTCCAATCCACTCGTGGGTTCGTCCAGGAAGAGGACACTGGGTTGAGCTACAAGCTCCACGCCGATGGTTAACCGCTTGAGCTGCACCATGGAGCAATCGCGTACGCAGCGATCGGTGATGGAGTCGAGTTCAAGAAGCTCCAGACACTCGGTCACTGACGCGTACTTCTCTTCGGACGACACGTCGCTGCCTTGACTGAGGAAAGCGCTGAACGTTAACGCCTCACGGATCGTGGCCGAGTCCGCGTGGATGTCCATTTGCTCGCAGTATCCCGTGCACCAACGGAGGGCCAAGTCCGTGGCGGGGAAGCCGTTGAGCAGGATTTGGCCGCGAGCTTGGCCTCCCGTCTTACGGCCAGCGATCACGTCCACGAGAGTCGTTTAGTCGTTTTCCCTGCACCGGTAGCGCCCATGAGCGCTGTCATTTGACCAGGAAGTGCGAAACCCGAGACCCCCTTGAGTAAGTCGATACGCTCGTTCTTGTTCTTCGGGTTGGGGACAGTGTACCACAAGTCTTTGAACGCCACCGTGACAGGCACAACGCTCTTCTCCGGGCTCGATACGTGCACTGTTGTATCACCTTGTGTTAGTTTGCCTTCTTCAATACGTTTGGGCGTGGAAAGCTCAACATACTCCGTCGTGTGTTTCTTCTTTGGAGCGACGAAGTTCGTCTGCGTCTCGATACGCTTGAACTCTAACGCACGGTACGCGAGCAGCATGAAGAGCAAGTACGTGGCAATGTTGAAGAGGACGCCGTACGCGATCCAGGACCGGTCCGTTTGGATGTCGTAGAAGGTTAAGAAGTACTCGCCCATGGTCATGCCGTACTTGCTGCAGTAGTCGATGCCACCTGCACGTACGACGCACTGATCAAACTCCGCGTGACGGTACTGGCTCACCGCGAGGCTGCGAAGCCCCCAGGAGATGGGGTCGATCCAGTAGATCCAGACGAACCAACCAGGGAGCTGCGTCCTCGTGACGACGAAGCCCGAGAACAGGATCGAGATAAGCAGCGCCACCATCGCCAACGGTTTGGCTACATGAACGTCCACGGTGATGCAAGAGACGTAGAAGAAGAAGGCCGAGAAGGCCAGATTCGTCAGGAACAACAGCACTTCGAAGAGGACATAGGCTTCCGCAGTGCCAACGAAGCCGCACATCCAGTACACGAACGTTCCGAAGACGAGACTTTCCGCTAGAGTGATGGGGATATGGCTCACGCTCATGGACACCACGTAGCTCGCGGTGCGGTAGAAATTGGCTCGTCGTTGCTTGTAGAAGACGTCGCGCGCGGCGAAATACACGGGCAGCATGGGCGTCTGAGCCAGAGCGAAGTACATGACCGAGAAGAAGAGGATCCCCATGACGAGCTGCACGTTCTCGAAGTCGAACTGGAAGAACACGCTCGAGTACAGTAGCCCCATGAGAAGGAGCAGCACAGCTTTGCCTCGTATGAACGCCTTGTTGCGCACCGTCACCAGGAGCTGTCGCTTCATCAACGTCAACGTCCCGTTCCAGAAAGATTGATGGAATTCCGGCACGTGTTTCTCCATCTCTTCCAGTCTCGCGGTACTGACGGGAGTATACAGCTCCGTGAGCGCAGCGATGTGGATCCCTGAGCGAGTGAAAGCGTCAGCGATCTCGCTAGGCTGGCGAGCGTGCGTCTTGCCCCGAAGGTCCACCTGGTACTGGAGCTGCTCGTCGGTGCTGAGATCCACGAGGAAATCGGCGACGTCTCGATGAGGAGGGCAGACGAAGCCCAGGCTTTCAAAGTACTCGACAACTTGGCCACGTGAGCCATGGTACAGTACTTCACCGTCGTTCAAGAGGAGAATGTTGTCGAAGAGAGCGAACACCTCTGGTGCCGGTTGTAGTAGGGAGATGACAATTGTCTTGTGAAACTTCTGCGCCATGTGGCGTTGCGTGTTGACGATGTCGAACGTGGCGGCGCTGTCCAGTCCCGTGCTGATCTCGTCCATCATGAAGGCCAAGTGGTGGCCGAACGCCATCTCACCGGTCGTCACGCGCTTCTTCTCGCCACCGGAGATGCCTCGAAGCATGTTGTCTCCTACTACCGTATCCTGACAGGACTGGAGACCGAGTTGCTGGATGATAAGGTCGGGGGTAGTGGCCTCCATGGCCTGGGTTTCATCCAGTGAATCAGCGCAGAGATCGTCGGTTTTCGACAGATTTCCACCGCTGAAAGCGTGAGCGAACTCGAGTTTCACGCACCGACAGCGTTGGAAAGTGCTTCTCGGTTTGGGCGATGTACGATACAAACTGCGGCAAACGGCTGACAAGTTCCTCACGAGAGGTCCCGTTGTACGTGATGTCACCTTCCAGCACGATGTTCCTGTCCATGGGGAATTGGCCACTCAGCACTTTCATCAACGCCGACTTACCCGAACCTGGTTGGCCACGGACGAGTGTCATGGTTCCGGGTTTGAAGACCCCGCTGAAGCCCTTGAGAATCTCGCGACGTGCTGTCGTTTTCGTGGTGCAGCAACCGCCGTAGCGAGTTTTCACGTAGTTCAGGATGGTCGGGAGCTCCGCTTTCTCGTCGGCGTCGACCTCCGTCATATCTGACCCCAGCGTCAGGTTCTTAAAGCGGATCTCGAGTTGAGGCAGCGACCGACCAAGTGCAGCTTCCATCTTGGCTGCCACCTCGTGGGGGTCTTGAGACAGCATCGTGGACGAATGTTGCAAGGTCTTGGACGGTTGGTAGATCGACTTGGACGATGCTCGCGGTGGTAGCTGCTGGTTTGTTGCTTCTCTCGAAGCTGGTGAATTGGAAAATGAACTTGGCGTAGCTGCTCGGAAAAGCAGACCAAACAGACCAGCAGACTACCATGAGAGTGGCCAAGAGCGCGCGAACCAAAGTACTAGGCTACTAGTACCTATTCGTGCCGTCGAATTGTCGATTAGCGAGATGGACAAGTCGGACTCATCTCCTCTCGGTGTTTTAAGAGTAACTCCACTGATTTACGCAAGCATGTGTCCCGAGTCGTTTTGGTGGACAGCGTCTCGGACACGGAGGCGACTATGTGCCTCGTGTCTGAAGCGGCTCTCGCTGCGCTTCAACGGCGGCGTGAGCTTGCTGTACCGGCGTGGACTAGATCATGGCGGTGAAAGCAGGACGATGGTGGATAATGAGCGGTGGTTGAAGGTCCTCGGAGGTCCGCGCGTGGCGGCGACGGACGGATGGCATCGCAGCGACGGTGTTGGCCTGTGGCTCGGCTTGGTAGAACGCTCGGACGTGGCGTCACGCTGAGGTCCAAGCCAAGCGAGCGATCAGGACGGCTTTGAAGGTGCAAGAGAACATGATATAGCAAGGTATGGCGTGATAGAAGAGAACGGTAGGAAAGTTGTAGGAAGGTCAGTCGTGAATTTGCCTCGGATCAAGGAATACATAAAGCTTTGTTTTGCTTAGCGTTGTGTAGTTCCTACCTAAGTTTACTGCTAACTTGCTCTGTGCTCCAATACTACCTGAACCGTCCCGATCTGAGCGCGGCTCGCGACACGTGGTGGACACTGGGGGTAAGGTTCTTATAGTGGAGTAGAGTGAGAGAGTAGTTAAGCGGCCGAGTGATCGCTAGGGAGCTGCCTACGTCGAGTGAAGATTGGCCAAGTACAGTCGAAGATGCCAGGCCAAGAAGGAGAAGGCGCCGGAAAGGGGTCAGCGGTGACCGTCAAGTCAGAGGTGATACTGTCGGAGGAGGAGGAACAGCTAGTGGCTGCCCTCCGGCGTAGAACGCTCGCAGGTAGCGCCGCTACAGGCGAAGGGCGGGGCAAGTCCAAGAAGCCCGCCGGAGTCATGGACGAGCTGTGGGCTGAGGGGGAGGAATGTACAAGGACCCCGAAGAAGAGGTGGCGGACCTCAAGGCCGACGAGACCTCGTTGGAACCCAAGGCTGAGCTCGACGTGACGGATGAAACAGGCGTTGGACTAGGCGGTCCGACACAGCCCGAGCATCCAGCGGAGACTCAAGACGCGTACATGGAGCAGTTTAATGTCGCGGAGGGCGGCTACAGCGGGTTCCAGCAGCCGTACGAGTCGTACACGCCGCCGCAGTACTACGAGCACGGTCAGCCCATCTCTCAACTGTATGGGTACGAGGCTTCGTACGGTGTCGGCTCCTACCAGGGCGGATACGAAGGGGCGACGCCGGCGAGAAGGCCCAGCGGGTTTATTGCCCGGTACACCGGCCCGGAAAGGCGCAGCCCCGACCGTCCGTCGTACGGGTGGAGCCTGCCCCAGGAGGACGGCAGTGTGGTAGCCGTAGCGTTAACGAAGGATACAGTTTGGGCGGTGCCTCTTATGGAGCTGTGCCCCAAGTCTGGCGTCCGCAGTCGGCCGAGCCCCTCACGAGACCCATCGAGGCGGGATTAGGAACCGTGCCGCTGAAGTCGACCAGCCCTGCGAGGAAGCAGTTGACCCAAGCACTGTCTGGCGCGTCGTTGCCGTCTCAGGGGACGACGGTCCCTGCCGTGTCGAAGGTGGCACCGACTCCGAGTCCGCCTACACGACCAAGACAGCCGCCGAGTCGCAGTCAAGGAATGAGGAGCACGGTCACTACTGACCTGCCTCAGCAGACGACTGTCGCACTGAAGGGGGATCCCCGCTTGCAGCAACCTCTTGCTGGAAGGTATGGAGGGCCCCAATACGGTGTTCAAGGTGGACTTCAGTACGGAGCGCCTGGTGGACTTCATTCAGTACGGAGTGCCTGGTGGGCTACCGTATGGAATACCTGGTGGACTCCAGTATGGCACTCCAGACGCACCTCAGTACGGACAACCGCTCGGATCACCGCCAGTGGTCTCCAGTATGGCGCTGCGCGACCTGCTGGTCGGTTTGAGTTGACCAACGCTGTCTCGAATGCTGTCAAGGTCCTGCCGATCTTTTACTCGGACACGATGACGGTGGAGAAGGCGAGGGACTTCTGGGAGGCGTTCGAGGACAACACGGAAGGCTTGCCCGACAGCTCTCGCTGGCTAGTCTTCGTCAGAAGATCCGAGGCCGTGAGGCCGAACGCTGGTGGGGCAACTCGAGTATCAAGACGTTTGTGACTTTGAAGGTCCGGTTCCATAACCACTTCCTCAGCCGCACGGCCGACGAACTTTGGGAACGACTGCAGACGACGCACCGTGAGCGTGGAGAATCTGTGGAGGAGTGGGGCGACCGTGTCTCCGACCTGTGCGACTCGATGGACTATCCGGACCCGCGCGCATGCGGTACCAGTTGTTCCGCCGTGGCCTGAAGAACAAGAGGATGCTTGCCATCTTGGACTCTAGCCCCGCCTGCGACATCCCCGAGGCGTGCGAGTGGCTAATGGTCAAGGACATGTATCGGCCCGTGGAGGAGGAGGACGAATTCGAAGACGAGAATGCGCCCAAGAACAAGGCTCAGTCTCCTCAGCCTGCTCTGGAGTACCCAGTGTTTGAGACGGTCAATGCGTTGTCTCAGGAAGTGAGGTCGTTTGTCCAGCAGCCGAAGCAATGGCAGAATGAGCTGATGCTGAGTCGCCAGCAACCGCGCCAGGTCATGCAGACGTGGCCGCAGTTCCTGCTCCCGCCCCGAAGGCGAATGACCAGCAAGTGCTGATCGTGGCCGCTAGACCGTTTCGTGGCATCAGCATGGCGGACGACGACCGCACGCAGACTGGAATCTCTATGTGTCCGCGGTAATTACCGCGGACATGGCCGAGCTACTTGCAAGCGTCAGACCATGACTTGTCGTGAGTGCGGACGCTTTGGTCACGTTGGTGCCGAATGCGAGGCGCCGCAGAGTGGATATGGACGACCGAGGTCGAACAGCTTGACGAAACGCTCACAAGAATGCCTATTCTGTCATAAAGAAGGTCATTTTGTCGCAGAATGTCCTGAAGTGGCCGAGCTCCGTGCTAAAAAGCAGGCTAGCCAGGCTAGCGGAGCGCCCCGCCAATGAAGACGGCAAGAGGAGGGAGGAAAGCCGGTCCTTCCTCTAGCCAGGTGAACGGCTCGGGAGCTGACCGTACGAGCGTGTCGACGAGTCAAGACCGTGCGGTGGTCTCCCAAGGGAGTGAAAGGGAGAGACGAAAAAGTGAGGAAAGTGAGCTCTTGCTCAAGGAGGTGCTGCCGGCCAAGATTGTCGCGGCGCCCACGAAAGTAGAGGACACAACGAAGGGAGTGAAGATCGAGGAGAGAAAGGAGAGCCCAGAGAAAGGGCTTTGCGAAGAAGGAACTCGGGCCGCGCGAGGCGCCGAAGTACCAGAAGGAGCTGCTGCGGGCCTCGCAGCTGCACGAGGAAATGTCGAAGAAAGAGAGTGTGAAGGTGTTGAAGGGAAACCAAGTCAAGGGGGTGACGTGGCTGTCGCATACGAGCTGGAGGAGCTCGGAATGGCCGCCGCTGTCGTCGTCGTCGAAGAGAAAGTCAAGGTCGCGGAGAAAGAGCTGAGTCGAGGGGAGGCTAGCGACGGCGTGGGTCCTCAAGAAGGTGGGGAACTCGCTGTTCGTGCGGCCGAACAAGAGGAAGGACACGAAGGAGCCGAGAGAGAGTCTGCCAGGGCGGGCAAGAAGAGCAGGAAGGAGAAGCCCTCGATGAACGTGTGGTGCTCCTGGCAGGTGTTGCCGGAGTCACGTTGGAAGTAGAGAGTGATGGTCGGGGAGAGAGTACGGCTGTCGGCTCTGATGCGGACGGTGTGTCCATTGACGGGTCGGAGGAGTCTAAGCCGGGCCAAGAAACGGTTGGGAGTCTCTACGAGAGGAAGAGGTAGTCGACCGGAAGGTGTCTTCTCGCCATGACCATCTCTTCTCGGACGAAGACCTGGAAGCAATGAAGACGAGTGAACCCGGTTTGGAGGAGATAGTCTTGGCAGGTGCTCCCGTTTTCGCTGAACCAGAGGAGTACGACAAGGAGTTGGAGGAGCGCCTCTACCCCTTAGACGAAGTCGAGTTGAAGCGGAGAATGGAGACTAACGCCAAGCAGCTGCGTGACCCGACCGTGAGCGAGATGGCGGAGGCCCTTGGTCTACCCGAGAAGGTGTTGGAAAGGACGAAGGCTGCCATGCCAGCCGGCACTGCGTCACCCGAGTATTGGCAAGCGTGGTTCAAGGCCACGTTAGAGCAGTCGGCTGAGGCCAAGCGAGCTAATCGCGACTTCCGTTGAGCCATGATGAAGCAGGACACGGATGCCTCAAAAGTGGTGGGAAAAGAGGCCGGGCTGGACCGTGCCGTTACGGTCCTGAAAGAAGAAGACCCTGTCGTGGACTGCGAAGTCCAAGACCGCGAGGCGGCTAAGATGGTGGCTCAGGTTAGTGTCAACATCTTGGTCCTTCTCGGGGGCGGTTCGACGGGAGACCGACCGGCCTCTGCCGCTAAGGTGACTGAGATTGCGGCCATGGATCCTGTTCGTGTACGAGCTGTAGCTCGTCGGGCGGTGTTCCTGTTGTTGCAGGAAGCTAAGGAAGGGGCGCCGACGATTGCGGAGATGCCTCCCTCGAACAGCGAACAACCTGAAGTACCTCCCCAACGGGACAAGGTCCCGGAGCTGGTCTGGATAAGGCTGTACCAACTAGCTGACCGTGTGGTACGAGATCGCGCCCTGACGGGGTATTATTGGCCCCAAATGGTCGACTGGGTGGAAGAATACTACGCTACTAATGCTAGTCGGATCTGGAGAAGCTCTTTGACCGCGTCGGACGGAGCCGCGACCGTAGCGTTCGGCGACGAAGAGGTCGAGCCAAGAAGACGGTATGCTTCGACTGTTCTGCCCTCTATGGTGTTCGAGCGGAAGCGCTGGGCCCTGTGGAGTTTCGGCCGGAGTGTGATGAGGGCATATCGCATTACGTCGCTGTGATCGGGCCGGGGCGGGAACTCCCGGAGCGTGAGCAACGACATGGATTAACAGAAGTGGTCACAGTCAGTCTACCTAACGGCTTCGGCGTACGAGATGGAGACGACGAGGACGAATTACCGCGTGTGGTGGAAGGTGGTCGACGCGTGGTGTGCGCCGTAGGCAGTTTTGAGGCCGTCTCGAGTGGATACGTTGACTGTCTGCCGTCGCGGATACTAGCGGACACGGGCGCTACTTTGAGTCTCGTTGACCGGTTGGTGCTCAAGCGGCTAGGCAAGTCTTCGGAGCCTCTGCGACTTGGTTCGTAGTTCGTCTGGCCATAAGCTTCGAATCCGCGGCTGGATCAGCCTGCCGGTCCGACTTGGCTCTCTCGAAGCTACGCTGAACTTGTTGGTTGCCGACAGTCTTCACGTGGATGCTATGTTGGGGTAGATGCGCTCGGAGTCTTTGGCGCTGTGATCGATGTCGCCGAGAGAGGTATGACTCTGAAGAGTATTGGAGAGGCTCTGCCGCTTGGAGTCATGGTCGTGCATGAAACGTTCTTGGCCACAGTGGCCTCTACGGTAGGGCTGCCTCCTGGAGGGCAAGCGTTTGTGATGGCACACGTGCTAGGTGACGTCAATGACAAGGAAGTCACGCTGGTGGAAGGGGCGTTGGGATTGCCTCATACGTTTTGTGTGGCTCGGTCGCTGTGTACTGTGGAGAATGGTCAAGTTATCGCTGAAATCTGCGAAGCCTCTACTGATGAGTGCTGGGTCCGCCGCGGTACGGTTGTCGCTTCGACCTCCGTAATCCCTGAGTCGGCGTTCCTGCCTAGTGACGCTAAGCCGCCAAAAGGAGACAAGCAACCCACTAGGGCTGAGACCCCTACGAAGTCTGAAGATTCGAAGGGAGCACAGGTGCAGTCGGTTGCTGAAGAGGAAGGCAAGGCTCTGGGCGAACGAGTCATGACTGAGAAACCTGACATTCCGCCCGACAAGAATGAGCTGTGTGAACCCTATTATTTGAGTCTATGTTGTCTGAAGAGCAGAAGACGCTCTTCAAGGGGGAGCTCGACGTCTTCGCTGATTTATTCGTGGACTCATCGAAACGACCGGGGCGAACGGACTTACTCAAATTCCAGATCGATACGGGCGACTGCCCGCCGATCAAGCAACAGCCTTATCGAGTGTCGATGGCGGAAGGTGACGTCATGGAATCGGAGATAGGTCAGTACTTAGACCTGGACTTCATCCGACCCTCGAACAGTCCGCGGGCCAGCCCTGTCTTCATGGTCAGGAAGCCGGACGGTGGCATTCGCTTTTGTATTGATTATCGGACGTTGAACGCTGTCACGGTTAAGGACTGTTACCCGATTCCCTTAATTGATGACATCCTCGACGTTCTGGGAGGGGCGTGCCTCTTCTCGACTATGGATATTGCCTCGGGATATTGGAATGTGCCGATGCATGAGGACAGCATCGCCAAGACGGCCTTCTCGAGCAAGTTTGGGCTCTACGAATGGTTGGTCATGCCCTTTGGTCTGTGCAACGCTGTCCCGGCCGCTGAACGGTTGATGGAGACCGTCTTGGTCGACTTGAAGTGGCGCATGTGCCTGGTGTATCTCGACGACTGCGTGGTTTTCAACAAGGACTTCCCGTCCCATTTGATCCGCCTGCGACAAGTGCTGACACGCTCCGTGAAGCTGGGTTCAAACTGAAGATGAAGAAGTGCCACTGGGGACGGAACCAAGTCGCTTTCCTGGGCCATATAGTGACTCCGTCGGGCATCCTGCCCAACCCGGAAAAGGTCAAGGCGGTCATGAACATGCAGCGACCCCGCGACGTGCACGGTATACGGTCTTTTTGGGGGCTTACAAGCTACTTTCGGCGATATATTCCCGGGTACGCTCTGATCTCTGCGCCGCTAGAACGGTTGAAGATGAAGGACGCTCCTTTTCTGTGGAATGAAGACTGTGAGAATGCCTTTCTTCAGCTCCAGCGGGCCTTCGTGAAACCGCCGATCCTAGTGTATCCCGACTATTCTAAGAGGTTCAAGTTATACGTGGATTCGTCGCGATATGCTGTTGGGGCGTGTCTGATGCAAGAAGTGGACGGTCGTGACCGTGTGGTCGCCTACGCGAGCAAGTTGCTGACCGGTTCCCAAAAGAACTGGATCAACAAGCTGGACGGGATCTCCGAGATCGAGTGTTGGGGAGTGGTTTGGGCAACCCGTAAGTTCCGATGCTACTTAGATCGTCGCGAGTTCAACATAAACGCCGACCATTAGGCCCTTACGTAGATCTTTAGCGCTGGCAACAAGACTAGTAACGCGAAGCTGGCGAGATGGGCCATGGAGCTGTCGAACTTGCAGTTCAAGGTCCACCATAACCGGGACCGAGTATGGGCCATGTCGATGGGCTTTCGCGATTGTCCATTGAGCGTGTGGATGCGCTGCGAATGGAAGAACTACTGAACCCGGCCGATAGTGAGGCGAGGGAACCTCCCGAACTGACTCGAACAACAACGGTTGGTCCGCGAATGACCGATCTTTTGAACCCCGAAGGCTCGGAGGAAGCGGAGGGTCCGACACCGGACGAGGAGTCACCCGAGGCTGACACGGACAGCGGGTACGACTTCACTGACTTCGATGTAGACTACGACTACGACTCGGATGAGGAGGGAGAGACGGACGTGCCCCTGAGTGGATCTGCGCCTCCAATCACGGAGGAAGAGGAAGCCGAACGAGCACATGAGTCATCGGCTCGTGTGACCCCTGTCGACTTGTTCGGGCTGGACGTGTCTCAATTTCGTGTGGAACAGCAGCGAGTTTCGTGGATATTGGCTTTGACCGCGTTCCTAACGGATGGAGCCTTGCCGCTGGACCCGAACCTGAGAGCCCGTGTGGTGAAGATGGCTCCCCTGCATGAGGTAGCCAACGGTCTGCTGATGCAGCGTGTGCATCTCCCGGCCAGGATAGGGCCCGCAGGGTCTATTGTGGTACCCGTTGTCCCGCTATCTTACGTGAACACCGTGTTACATTTCTGTCATGCCGACTTGCTGTCTTCTCACCTGGGGCTTACAAAGACATTGGACAAGGTGAAGCGCCACGCATACTGGCCTGGTTGGCGAAAAGATGTGAGGGAGTATCTGCGTGAGTGCAGGAAGTGCGGAGGAGGAAAGGGGCCTCGGCCTTGGACTTCCGGCCGCATGCAGCGAATCCCTGTGACGGATCTTTCGGGGCCGTTCTCGTTACTAGTGGTCGACGCTGTCGGGCCATTACTGGAGACTGAAAGGGGAAACAAGTACATTTTAGTATTTGTGGATTACTTTACAAGGTGGGCTGAAGCGTTCGCGGGCGACCGCTTGGATTCGGTGACGTTCGTCGACACGATGGTTAACGGTGTGGTGGCTCGTCACGGCGTACCGGCGCGGTTGCTAAGCGATAACGGTGGCAACTTTTCATCGAATATTGCCAAGTCGTTCTTCCAAACGCTTGGTATTAAGAAGCTATTCGGGGCCTTACCACCCCCAAACGCAAGGCCTGGTGGAGCGATTTAACGGAACGCTCATTGGAATGCTGAGGATGCACGTGGACGAGTCTCAGTCTGACTGGGACGTGTACTTGCCCCGGGTACTCTTCGCCTACCGGACGTCGTACCATGAGGCTTTGGGCGACACGCCCTTCTTCTCGCTCTACGGGCGAGATGCCACGCTCCCTGTGGACGTGGCCTTCCTGAATCTTGGAAAGAAGTGGCGGAGTAACGAAGTGGCAGTGTACCGACGGGAACTGTATCGGTCGCTGAAGGAGTCAAGGCATCTGGTCGAAAGGCAGCTGCTTAAGGCGCAGGACCGCCATGCCCAACGGCTGGAAGGTCAGGTAGACGTGCTCTACGAAGTTGGAGACCCGGTCTGGGTCTACCAATACTTCCGTGCTCGAAGGGGAGAGAACCGGACGAAGAAGCTCGCTTTTGCGTGGCACGGTCCCTACCGTATCCTAGGCAAGGTCGGGGAGAATGCTTACCGAATTGAGATTCCTTCTCCTTCTCACCCTGACAAGGTCGTCATGGTGAACGTCAATCAGTTGAAGAAGTTTAAGGGCCGTTGGACGAGGCCCTACACGGATGAGGTGCCCAGTGGAGTGGACGACAGGGACGAGTTCGAAGATGGACCGCTGGACGAGGCGGACTTGCCGCCTTCGAGCTTTGTTGAGCGTCGAACTGTCGGAAGGGAAGATACGATCCTCGCCGGGACTACTTCTCCATTGCTGGAGATAGTCGCTAAGCGACGAGTGAACCGCGTTGTGGAGTACCTGGCACTGGCAACGAACTACGAGACTTTTTGGTTATCCCGCTCAGTCCTTTGGCCGGAGTATCGCGGGTTGGTGATGGCGTTCGAAGCGCCCGAGCGACGGAAAACGGGCCTGCCGGCGTTACGGCAGAGTGCTCGTCTTATTGAGGCTAACGCTGAAGTGGATGACGACGAGGTCCTGATGTTCTAGCTGCGGTAGAACTGTTCTTGTGTCGAGGAAAGTCATGGAGAATCATGAAATCACGGTCGGTGATAATATGGAGAAAGGGAGAACTGACTCAAGAACAATTCAACTGGGACGATCATGCATGTTTGTGTTCGTATTTTTGAAGTCGGAACGCTGGCGGCAAAGCAGAAAATTAATGAAAAGAGATAGCGTTCCCTCCGGAGGAAGACTTGGTGGAATTCGCGGAGTATGGGTGGAGGTTACCGGAGCTTGCAGGACGGCGGGGTGACTACTTGTCCGAAGGTTCGTCGTCTGCGTCGTCCGCCTTCTCGTCAGCATCTGCTGTCGTTGATGGAAGCGGCTTTTCTTCGTCGTCGTCGCTGCCCTTCGCGTCGCTGTCGTGCTCACTGTCGTCGTTCTCGGGCTCGCTCACTGTGCTCTCATGCTCGCTTGCACTATCCTTTTTCTCGTCCGGCTCGTGGTCGTACACTTCCTCGCTCTCGTCGCCGGACTCAAGACCTGGAAGAACCGGGCGAGCCTTACGTTTCTTGGGAACGAAGTGGGGGCCTCCAGCTCTGCACGGGACGGTTGGACCTGTATCCGTGTAGATGTCGAGGACTTTGAAGTCCGAGTCTTGTGCAGCCTGTTCGGCGGACTTGAAAGGCTTGACGTCGTATGTCGCCACGCGCTTGTTGGCCTTGCTGAGGGCGCGGACCTTCTCCTGCTCTCCCAGAAGTGGCTCGTAAGCGATGAGCTCCTTCCAGGGTCCCGTGGTCTTGTTCCCAACCCACTCGCCGCGGTACTTGGGGTGGTCGTTGATGTCCACGACAATACGAGCCAAGGCACGGTCCGAGAGTCGCTTGTGGGGCTCGCGCGTGGGGTCCAAAGCGTGGGTCTCCTCAAGGAGCGCGGGAATCGATGCGTAGCCATCAGCGTCGATCCGGTGAGGGTCCAGCATTCGCTTGATCTTCGCCTTGTAGCGGCCGGGGTCCTCGCGGAACAAGGCGACAAGGCCTCCGTCCGTCGGTTTGTCTTTCGCGCCGGTGCAGTGTTTCGCGGGCCGGCCTCCCAACCAGAGTAACGTATCGTGGACCGTGTTTTCAAACCGGTCCATGAAGCCGAACCAGCCGAACTCCTCGATGTTGGCCGATAGGAAGGCCATCCGTGCCGGAGTGCCTTGGCCGTCAAGCTGCGACGGTATGGAGCGTTCGAAGTCGGCGCGTAAAGCGCTAGTTGGAAGAACGTCGCCCGGTGCCGCATCACGAATCGCCAGTGGAGTAGGTGGAGCGACTCGTGGTCGGCCGGCTCATACCACGTTTTTTGCGCTTCCCTCGCCACGGGTACACGAGCTGAGCTGGAGTCTTGTTGTGGGCCGCTGTGCGCTCCGCCATGCGTCTCAAGTCCGCGATGATCTCGGCGGGCGTGTCGGCTGGAACGTCGAACGGGAGTGAGATGCACTTCTTCTGCTTCTTGGCGGGTGTCGGCTTGACTGAGGTCACCGGGAACTGTTTGCTGGCACGCTTGGCCCTTGGTGGCGCTGTTGAAGTTGCCGGCGGCGCGAAGACCATGTGCTCTGCAGCTTGTCCGGCGGCCATGGCGTCAGGGTGCGTGAACAATAACACTGGCCGTGTCAGTTTGGCGGGCGTGGCGTCGTCGTGCAGAATGACGGTGGCCGCCGCCTCGTCCAGCGCCTCGAGCCCGGAAGAAGCCGTGTTGACAGCCAGAACGCGCCTGAGCCGAGCCCAGAAGTCCACGAGCTCGCGAAGTCGGACGTCCGTCGCAGTGTCACCGGAACCCTCGTCGAGAAGCTTGCGGAGCCGCTGCGAAGCCGCCTGGGTGGTCGGCGTGAACTCGGTGTTGACCTTGGACTTGGTCATGATGTGGAGATGGGGGCTTGAATCTCGTCCGGCAGATTGTCAAATGAGAGCCACTGGAGCCGACGTCTGTTTGGCGGGTGACGGTCGGAGTCACGTGCCATCAAAAGGTTGAAGGGACGGGACGTCATGTTGCCCTGAACGTTTCGGGGAAAGGTGACGAACGTCCGTTACGGGTTGCCACCGACTAGTTTTAGTCGTTACCGGTCACGGTAAGCGACCGTTGGTTGAGCTGCGACGCGCGTGTCTCATGTATTGCGGTTGCTTGCACCACCGAGACGGGTATTGGCGGCTTCGATGGCCTTCACCATGGAAAATGACTAGCCAGAGACGGAGGGAGGAGCGACTTCGTAGGGTGTGGTCTAGACGGCTGCAGCCCCTAAGAGACGGGGGACCGGAAGAAATGGGCGCTGAGGAGCGACTGCGAGTGGCTTCTGAAGGCTTGTAGAAGGCGCCTCCTCTTGGGCTAGTGCCGCGAGACGGACCTTTGGGCGCTCTGGACGGCGTTGATGCGCCCTCGAGGCGCTCATTATCTAACGGGCCGACTGGAGTTCACGACGTTCAAGATGGCTACGCTGCTGGTGCTCTCAACTAATACGGTGGCGACTCTCGCTGCTGGATTCGGGCATAATACGGTGGCGACTCTAGCTGCTGGATTCGGGCTGGCGTACAACACTGGCCTGTGATTCTCTGGTTGGGGTGTGGAGCTGCGCTCTGGAGCGTTACGTCGCCGCTGCGCGACCTGCTGGTGCAAGTGTACGGCGCATGGAGCTACTCGCTTTACACGTGGTCGGAACTGACCAAGGCGTGCCTCAAGCGGTACCGAAGTTACGCTCGAAGCGCTACCGTGACGGAACTGTCTTTTGGTGCGAAACTGTGGCGACTGAGCGAGGCTTTGTTGGCCACGCCGATGGTGATCCTGCGCGTGCGCAAGGAACACAAGATAGGCCTCGGGCGGCTGTTATACAAGTGGCTGGATGCTTTTCGGCTTTCTGGTGCGTGTACTTACCGGAAATGACGGCCTTTGTGGGGCGGTCAATCACCAAGTACTGGAAGGGTTTGCGCCTCGAGAGTCGACGAACAGTGCAGCGTGGCGTGGCGTTGTTACGCTTGCTATGGGCCCTATCGTCACTGATCCTATGTGCCATGGCGTTTCCGGTGCTGTCTCTCTACGAGGTTATCGAGTCTGTGTGTCAAGGCGTGTTGGGCGTGGTGATGCTCGTCGTGTTGCTAACCTGCGCCAGCTTACACCGAGCCGACGCGAATGAAAGTGTGATGGTTGTTGGTGCCGGGTTGGTGATCGACAGGACGGTGCTTCAAGTGACTTATACAGCCCTAGCGCTTGTGGTGGTGTGCCGCGTGTGGCGCTGGGTTGAAGCTGGTCTCACTTCTCCGTGGCAGCGTGCCACCCGCGGCTACGAAGCGTGGCTCCTGGACATGGAAGAGCGTGAGCAGGTTGAGCGCCTGTCGAAGGCGTTCTGGAAATCCGAGGATGTTGGCAAGGGGACTACGGGTGCAAGCGTGCGCACGCTGAGCGAGCTGAAAGCGGCACGGTGTGCTCTGCAAGCCGAGATTCGTACGGCTGAGGCATCGGACGAGGCTCGGCGAGGACGCCGAGCTTCGGTCGGGGAGGATGTCCCGAGTCGTTTTGGTGGACAGCGTCTCGGACACGGAGGCGACTATGTGCCTCGTGTCTGAAGCGGCTCTCGCTGCGCTTCAACGGCGGCGTGAGCTTGCTGTACCGGCGTGGACTAGGTGGCGGTGAATACAGGACGATGGTGGATAATGAGCGGTGGTTGAAGGTCCTCGGAGGTCCGCGCGTGGCGGCGACGGACGGATGGCATCGCAGCGACGGTGTTGGCCTGTGGCTCGGCTTGGTAGAACGCTCGGGCGTGGCGTCACGCGGAGGTCCAAGCCAAGCGAGCGATCAGGACGCTTTGAAGGTGCAAGAGAACATGATATAGCAAGGTATAGCGTGATAGAAGAGAACGGTAGGAAAGTTGTAGGAAGGTCAGTCGTGAATTTGCCTCGGATCAAGGAATACATAAAGCTTTGTTTTGCTTAGCGTTGTGTAGTTCCTACCTAAGTTTACTGCTAACTTGCTCTGTGCTCCAATACTACCTGAACCGTCCCGATCTGAGCGCGGCTCGCGACACATGCATGATCGGATACGATGGACGCACATTACATGGTTTCGGGATGCACATTTGCAGCATAGTAGCCATCAAGCGCTCGTCAAATGCGCCCGCCGACCGTGCAAGGACCACTGCGAGTTGACTGAATGTAAAGCGCAAACAAATTCTTGTAAAAGGGCCCGAAGTTGACACGACGAGGTGAGGCAACTAATTCCGCAAGAAAGCTGATGTAGCGACACTATTGTGCATCGAAAGCTCGCCTTGTGCTGGAATGCATTCAAATAATGAAATGAATCAACACGATATCAAAAAAATGGAAGCGGCAGTGGTACTTGACGGGGACGGATGTCGCCAATCCGAGCCTTAGAGGTCAACGCTTCCTGACCACGCAGCTCTTGATCTAGAGTCATTTTTCCTGGTCTCGACTTTACCAATGACGAAGACGACAGGGCTTCCAAATGATCGTTTGTGCTCACGGTGGGAGGCGTTCGACTCCCTGCTGCTGCTCTTGGCCCAGGAGGATATCTTCAAGCGTGTCGTTGTGTGCAGTCATGTTAGAGAACAGATCGCTCACCAAAATATCGAGCAGCGCCACTCCCTTCATGCCGCCACGGAACAGCCTTGCATCCTCTAGGCGAGTCTCCTCCAAGTGGCTGCATACCTCCACGCCAGTTGCAAGATTTCTTCGAGGGCGGCAGGTGTATGTGTTTAATCGCTTTTTAAAGTTAAGCAACGTTCTTCCGCCTAATTCTCTTAAAGAGCACTGCCCACGCTAATTCTTCATCTAAATGTATTTATCCTGCCGAGTGTGTAACCCGGCTAACATCTCCTGCGCCTTCTGACGTCAGAGCTCGAGAAGCGAGATCAAACAGCTCGCCTTCTATCAGCCGCGTGTGAATTCCGTCCAAATTTGCCGAATACGGGCGGTTCACGGAATGGCTCTAATACAAATCAAAGTCATTAGTGGAATCGCACAACCCGAAAAACAGCTGTTCTTGATCGAACTTAAGGCGTTTCTATACATATTGTATACGCTGGGCGATTTGGCGGTGTTTGATACGAAGAACCGCCCATGGAAATTTCATGTAGAACGCATAATAAAAAAGTACCCTGAAACAGCTACAATAATGAACGAGTTTCATTCCAGCCGAGCACGCATTTGACCAATTTGATGCGGAAACGCCAGCTCTCTCGGGTTCTTGAGAAAGTAGGCATCGCACCGCTTGTCCAGACGACGACTCAATGAGTAACACCCCATTACTACCCGCGTTAACGAAATGATATCTTCGGTCATTGCTTCCAGAAGACTTGCTGTTGACGTCTTAGCCTCCACAACAAGGCAGTGGAATGCGCTCTTGCCGTCTGCTTCATGAGTTCCATCCTCGATCTGTACGTGCACGTGTTCGATACGACCCCACAAGGAGTCGTACAACGCAACAGATGAGTTATCCTGCTGATTGGTGTTGCCTGTCAATTGTGATAGCAGCTTGCGTGCTGCTGCCGTCATTGATTCCACAGATTCGATATTCACCGGATGCGTCAGTGTGGTCATGGCGTCGGTCACGTGGTCAACTTCGTTGTTCGTGTTCGAGCCGGGCGACATCTTTACGAACCCCTCCAACTCATCAACGACAGTCGAAATTTTGAGCCGCTTGTTCGGATCCGAGACGCACATCCGAGTGACCAGATTCCACTGCTCGTCTGTGCAGATCGAAAGGCGAGATGGCATTTCACCAAGAGTAACCCGATACTTTACAACAAATGGATCGAGCATTCCCCACGGTAGACACCCGTACGAGGGCTTTCCATCCTGTACGGCTTTAACAACTCGCATCGCTTCCACGATGCACATACCCAGAGAGTACACATCGGACTCGAACGTTGGCTTCACTCCCGATTCATCGCATTTCTTGTCCACCAAACACTCTGGGGCCACCCAATGCCACGCGCCTGAAATCGGAGCGGAAAGTTCACTGTCCACTGCCAAACTCAGACCGAAATCAGTCACCTTCGCCTTCAGGTCACTTCCGACCACGACATTGTTGCCTTTCAGGTCACCGTGCACCACCTCACGCGCGTGAAGGTACTGCACGCCTAGAGCAGCTTCGTGCAACTTAGCCCACAGCTCGTCCGGGTGGTTTCGTAAGTAGCTGTTCAGTGTGCCGTGGGTGGCGTATTCGCAGACGAAGAACGGTCTCCCGATGTGGCAGGCGCCGAAGAGCCGAACGACGTGCGGATGGCTGAACCCGAACCAAATGTCGGCTTCGCGGCGGAACATTTCTTGAGCCTCTGCTCGCTTGGCAACAGTCTCAGGATCGGTCGGCATCCGGACAAGCGATGCCGACAAACTGTGACACAAGCTGTCACTACTGGCGGTTCTGTCTGAGCCAGGCAACAACACTTCCTTCACCACGACGTCGGAGTCTAGCCACTTGGCTCGTCTCACGCTCCCAAAGCTACCAGCACCCAAAGCTTCCCCTTCATCAAGGATCAACTCGTACCAGGGGATAAACCACTCCAGCGTCAGCGTCGCCGCGTTTCCCACTCCTTCCGTCTCCAGTCTGCTCTTAATCGCTTCGTACGTCTTCCTCATCGTCTGAAGCTGCTCTTCCGTGTACTTGTCCTCAGGGTTTTCGATCTCGGATCGTAGCGAATTCAAGAGAGCAGACTGCTCTTCCATTGACTTCAAGCGCTGCAAGAGAAGGAAAGTATCGGCGATTCCTGATACAAAAGCTGAGCCTTGTTCACGGCGCTGCTGTTGCCATGATATCTCCGTCTCTTCCTGTACTGACTCACCCAGCGCGTTCAGGAGTGCGTCAATACGTCGAGTGAAGGAGATCATGCTGGTACTTGTGGCTCGGGTGGAACTCAGCTGCATCGCCCAAGCTTCTTCGGGCGTCATCTTGACTGCCCGGTAGAAGTCAGTGATAAGAGAGTAAAATCTGTCGAGCAGGCGTTGGCTATGTTCCGATTTCTTGAAGACGATCGCAGATGTGCTTTAGTTTGGTGAACAACTCGCGGTGTTGAGCATTATCGCTTTTGTCCATGCACACGTGCAACGTATGCCATCGCTCCTCTGCGCCTTCTCCCTTGTACCCCTCGAAGCAGCTTGCAGACTCGGCTTCTGGCTGGGGGACGTCTGGACGCCCTTCAATGGACAAATGCTCAAGCTCGGAGATAACGGATGTCAAACTGGTCCGTTCGTGAGGGTTCTGACAGCACATTCGCCACACCAGTTCACGACAGCGCCGAACGAAATATGGATCATAACTACGGGCAAAGAAATCGCCACAGGGACCATAGCGGTCATATTTATCGTATGGAACACGCGCGTGTGCATCTGCATTCCACCTCCGTTTCCAGTATCGTGTAGCCTCTTCACTTTTGGTAGACCATGGCCTTTTCTCACTCACAGCTTCAAGAATGCACATTCCAAGCGAGTAGACATCGGACTCACGTGAAGCTGGACTGCCTTCTACCACCTCAGGAGCCTGCCAGCGCATCGATCGAACCACAGAACGCGGATGGTTCGCCACTTCAGTCGACCCGAAATTCGAGAGCTTGGCCATCCCGTCATTGCCAATCAAAATGTTACTACAACGAAGATCGCCGTGCATGATCCCTCGCTCGTGCAGATACTCCAGTCCTAACACCGCCTCGTACAGAAACTTCCACGTCAACGGCTTCAGGTCGCTAGATGAGGACGAGGATTCCGACATTGTATACTCTGCCAGAGAGCCTTGACTGGCATACTCGCACACGAAGAAGCTCACGCTGGGCGCGGCCTGACAAACGCCGTACAGTTTCAACACGTTGGGGTGGCGCAGCTCCTGCCACGCGCGCACCTCCTGCTCGAACGTCGAGGCCGAAGCGTCCGGAATGAACAGCTTCACGACAGCGTCTGCACCCAACCACTTCACATCAAAGTCACCGCCGATGTTTCCTTGCCAATAGAATTGGCCCAACTCCAGCTCAGACGGTGGGATTGCAATGCTTCGAGAGGCATCTGAGGCCAGCAACTTCTCAACTGAATGCGTCGTAGTGTGGTGGTTGAGCTGGGCGAACGGCGTCAGTAGGCGCACAATGTCATTATATCCGTGGTCAGAAGCTATTCGAAGAGCGGTTTGTGCTTCGTTATTCCTCAAATTGGCATCAGCACCGCCTTCATTCACCAGAATCTGAACGGCGTACGTACGACCAGCATTGGCCGCCATCATCAGCGCTGACTCTCCGTCGTAGTCCTGGATATTCACGTCGGTGCTGCCGTCGTCCACCAGATAGCGCACGATGACCACGTCACCATCACTGGCGGCACTCATCAGCGCTGTCCATCCGCTGTTGTCCTGGATGTTCACGTCGGCGCTGCATTCTTCCACCAGAAAGCGCACGACATCCACATGACGATACCTGGCAGCCAACATCAGCGCTGTCAATCCGTCTTCGTCCTGGATGTTCACGTCTGCGCGGAATTCTGCGACCAGAAAGCGCACGATATCCATGTGACCAGTACTGGCGGCGCTCATCAGCGTTGTCCATCCGTATTTGTCCTGGATGCTCACGTCGGCGCTGCATTCTGCCACCAGAAAGCGCATGATATCCATGTGACCAGCACTGACGGCCCTCATCAGCGCTGTCAATCCGTCTTCGTCCTTGATGTTCACGTCGACGCTGCCGTCGTCCACCAGATAGCGCACGACGGCCACAAGACCATACCTGGCAGCCAACATCAGCGCTGTCCCTCCGCCATTGTCCTTGATGTTTACATAGGCGCTGCATTCTGCCACCAGAAAGCGAACGACGTCCAAGGGACCATACCTGGCGGCCAACATCAGCGCTGTCCATCCGCTGTTGTCCTGGATGTTCACGTGGGCTCTGCATTCTGCCACCAGATAGCGCACGACGTCCACGTGACCATACCTGGCGGCCTTCATTAGCGCTGTCCGTCCGTATTTGTCCTTGATGTTCACGTCGGCGCTGCATTCTGCCAGATTGTAGTGCACGTGCTATCTGCCGCCCCCAAACGCATCACCATCACCCCCACGAGACGGAGCGAAGAGGGTATCGCAGTGTCCGCGCAGAAGGGCGCTAACTACGCCCGAATGGAAGTCGAGGGATAGCCGCTGACAGGATGGCCAGTGAATTTGACGATGCGGTGGTGTCCTTGCAAATACTGGTTCAAGTTCGGGGTGTTTGTTCACTTGCTGCAGGCGCTTCGACTCACGGAGCGTGTGAACGGCGATGGACGTCGCGTTCTCGTGAGCCACCGAAAGAAGCGCGGCCCTAGCGACACGGTGGCGTCGGCAGCACGCCGGCTGGACGCCCTCAACTTGTAGGTCCAGCGCTGACCTTCTGATGGCCTAGCCTACTAGGGACTGGTGATGATCCCTGCTGGTGGCTTGCACACAAACGTGAAGGCAGAGAGGAAACCTATACGTGTGCGTACGTCTACCATTTTCTTGTTCTTCTTTCTTTTGGCGCCAGCTCCCTCCATACACATTTTCATATGCATATGCCTTGAGCATTTCTTTAAGTGTTCATCCAGAAAACTATAGGATGCGCGAATTTCCTGTGGGTAACAGTTTAGTGGAAATTGTTCCCGGTACAAAAAATTAAAAATGTTCCGGCACATTATACTGGCAAAAATAATGGAGTAAATCATACGCTGTTCAACCGTGACCACTCGAGTAATGCGTGAGTTGGTCCTGCTCTCGAAATGCAAATGATATGGAAGTCCAACAGTACGAACCAACTAAATGCAATCGCGCGTTATTGTAATCATCTCCAGCTTCGCTCCTGCAGGATATTCCTGCCTTTCATGCTTCCATGCGTCATCGCTAACACACTCCCGACACCTTCCAAGCGCGTGAACACGTCCCCCCTCACTCGCAGTCGTCGCAGTGGCACTTGAATCCCTTGTCGTTACCGTAGTTTACGGTGATCTCCATACTCCGGGTCACTGGACGATTCATCACAACCAGCACCTTGTTGTTGGTGCGTTGCTCATCTCCACGAAGTCAGCGTTGGGGCGGCAGGCGTGGTTGATGAAGCGTGTGATCGAACCACAGCTTGCCGCCTCCACGTAGATGAACTTCTTCTTTGTGGACCGTTTGTTGAAGAGGAGGGTGTAGCCGCTGTTGTACTTCCACTCCTTGGGCGGCACGCCGTCCACCTTACCCTCGTACGCCAGAAGCTGCCCTACGTATTCGCCCACGATGTCGCCGATCCACATCGGCGCCGTTGTGAAGACTCCTAGACCGTTGGTTCGTGTACGAAATAGCCGTAGAGTAGAGCGATCACACGGGGCGTTGCTGCAGCAACCTTTGAGTCTGCAGCTCTTCAGGGTGCAATAGATTGCAGTAGCCGAGTTTAGACAGACATCCTTGAAGCAGTCGCCGACGCAGTCACACTTGCCTAGATTGCCGACGCTCGGGAACCGGATTCCTTTCGGAACCCGGTAACTTACATCCAAAGGAACCGGATTCCTTTCGGAACCCGGTAACTTACATCCAAAGGAACCGGATTCCTTTCGGAACCCGGTTCCTTTGGATGTAAGTAACGTCGTCCGGCCAAGGCACGACTTCAGAGTAGATGCGTGAGTCATCACTCGGTGCCGGCGGCTGGTAAACTGGCCGGGCACGATGCAGCTCCTCGAGGCGCTTGGCAACGCCAGGTTTCTTTAGATACTCCTTCACGAAGATGGTCTCTGCCGTCTTCGCGTGAAATACACACCCGTTGAGTTGCGAACAGCAGCCCTCTTCATCTGGTACCGCTTCAAACGCGACTTTGGGACGTGGTGGGCAACCCTACGCGGGTTCTTCTGGTGCCGAATGCGCACACGCTCGGCGTAGGTAGGGATGTCCTTCAACAGACGGTATACCGTCGCTGCTTCTTCGGGGTTTGGCTCCTCCTCGCTGTCTTCACTTTGGTTGAACTGGTCTCCTTCACGGTCGTGGGGCTGTAGTGATTCGGGCACAACCCCGTCTGCAAGTCTCGCGCTTGCTACGTGGTCCTCTCCGTCACTGCTACCCGTACCTCCAACCGCAAAGTCATCACCACCAATATTGGCAATGCTAGCGCCAGGTGAATTACTGGCCGTGTCGAGCCCCACGGCAACCTCTTCACCTGGCGACGAATACTCCGATCTCGCGCTCACGACACGCTCAGCTTGACCAGTCTGGAGCGTTGGGCAGGTCTCTGCTTCCGTCGCGGTCACGACGGAGAAGCTGGGGTCGTTTAAGTCAGTAGTCTCGGCTTGCGTGATGGGTGCTGGCACTAGACTAGACGCTGGGGCCTCGGACACCGTTCTCGCGCACGCAATGTCAAGCCCTTCACGTGTAGCTGCAAATGACGCGTCGACCACGTCTCGAAGAGCCTGATTGAGAATGCTGGACCGTGTTTCACCCTCGACATCGCCGTCAACTAGCGTTAACGTCCGTAGCTTTCGCCATTTGGCGACTGCGTCTCCAATCGTCTTCCCCGCGCGGTCCGTAAGCCTCTTCACGAACTGTGTCTTCGTGATCAGCTTTTCGGTGTTCAGAGAGAGGGGGTAATCGGCGCCTCCTTTAATCGTCAGCACCTTCTCGATGAGCTTTCCCCGTGGATCGCCGAGCCCATCCCCATCGTGTAGTACATGATCGTGTCGCCGGCGTACACGGTCTCCGGGGGAAGCTCAGACGCTGACAGACCGCCTCGCGGCTTCTTCGCTGCTCGTCCGTCCTCGAGGCTGCGCCCCATCGTCCAACGCTTCTCGTCACCCCGATTCGTTTGAATTTTGAAATGGGACGGAAGGTACTCGTATAAGTACGAAAATGTATGTAACCACACCAAAGTCACGTCGTCAGCAATCACTTGAAGGCCCGAAATCGACGTGCGCTCATCGCGGTGCAGGCGGTGGACGGCGAGGCTGGGCGCGCAAAGCCCCGCCGGCGCCGATCCGGTTTATGGACCAATAGCATTCCCTGTTGTGTTGCGGAGGCGGGTACCAGTGGTTCCATAAATACTACGGCAATTTTATGGGAAGCACAGCACGAAATAGATAATGGGAACTCGTTCACCCGCAGAAGGAAATACATTATGCCATACCTCACAGTCCTGAAATAAATAATGCATGGCAATTGATTCAGATCTGCGTTCCAACCGTACGCACCATGTTCAGGTTCCAGAAGCGGCGATTCAGTTTCAGGAAGAGGATGTTCTCCAGGTGCTCAGGTCCCATTGCTTGTCTTAGCAGAGACAAAACAATTCCAGCCTGGCTGAAAAACCTTTCAGCCAGGTTTGACATTGGAGGAATATGATGCACCAGCTCGTACCTGATCACAGAAATCATTAAGCTCTGACAACCCGCCAATGTGCAAAAGCAAAGCAAATGCTTACCTGGGCTGATGTTGGGAGTCCACCCTTCCGCTTTTGAGGGATCTCTCAGCGAAACTGAGCTTCTTGGACGCGTTATGCGAGTCAGGCGCTGCAGGACTGCCGGTAGACTTCACCAAAAAGGGGGCGAGTGCGGCGCGATCATCACGACTGAGCCACTGCCCATTCTGCACTTGAACACAGGCCTTTTCAAAGGCTGCAAACTTGACAATTGGGGCTTGGGGCGCCAGATAGCTGCCGAGCGACGGCTCCTTCCCCATCAGACTATCGAATAGGGTGCGGGAATTGGCCATAGTCAAGCCACTCTCCTGTTGCAGTTTCTTGCTTACCGATTCGAAGTCGTTGAGGTCTTCCAATGCTGCGCGGAGTTGCCTCTCTTCCAGCGGTGATGGCAGGTAAACGGCAAGGTCGTCGTCAGCAGCGTCGAGCAAGGGCTTGAGCTTGAAAAACCTCTCCACCATAGCGAACGTTGACGACCAACGTGTTGCCTGGCGGATAACCGGTCTCAGCGATGTTTTCTGCCTATGTGGACCACAAAAAATCAAATTTTGAATAAACTAACAATAAGCATAAGCCAGGATAATGCTTACCGTAATTTCGCCGACTGAGTGAGACCACGGAGAAACTTCATGAGATTGTTGATCTTGTCCAGGACATCACCATACGTTTCCAGATACATGGTCATCGCGAGATTCAGGCGATGGCTGGCGCAGCCCACCAGCGGGATCTTGAGCTTCTTTGCAATGCTGATGTTGACGGAGCAGTTATCTCCAACCAGGAAACGTACACACTCAATGTGTCGTTTCACTGGCTTTAGTATGTCCTTCAAAAACGCGATGTGAGCGTCGGCACCATGACGCGAGTCACTTGAGCTCTCGTTCACATCCAGGAGAGGCGCCATAGCCAGCAGCACAGTCTCTTGCTTGCCGTCGTTACCAAACGCGGCAAACACGGCCAGGTAATGCTCGCTTTTGAACGGCCACCCGTCAAAACCAATACCGAAATTGGCGGGGAGATAGTCGCTGATCACGCGCAGCGCCTCCTTGTGTACCGCGGTCATGTACAGCACCACCGTGTCGTCACAGGCCGGCTCCAGTGATGTGTAGCGCCGAGTCAGCGCGTTCCCGTAAAACGAGAGTGGGAGGTTAGCGCAGACAAGTCATTCAATCCACCCAAATATGTTTGCACTCTTCTTGTCGACGAACGACAGAAGAGTACCGTTGCTGCCACCTCGGAAGCTGTCAAGGTTGCGTTCGTAGTCGGGATGCTGGCTGTAGATGTGGCTGATCAGGTTTGTGTAGCCCCGCTTGGCATCGTTTTTGCGCTGCGCGCCGCAGTGGCAACGGTAGTAGCCTGTCACGTCTTCGTTGTCGTCAAGAATGGGCTTGAAAAACACAGTGCAAATCTGCTTCTTGGAAGGGAGACGCTGTTGGGGCTGTTGGAGACAGGAAATAGTCCATGTCTTTCGATGAAAAATGAAAAATGATGATGTGTATGCTCTCCGTTATTCTCCGAAGTTGCGGAGTCCAAACGGTTGGTTCTGGTGGCAGGATCGAGGCTTCGTGGACAAGAGTGTTCATTGGATAAAATTCACGTGACTAGCGATTGGTAGATATTGGACTAAAAAATAGATTATTGGTCGGGGACCAAGCGCCAAAATAAGTTATCATTTAGCAAGTTGACGATGTCCATTGCGAACAGGTCTGGCACTTCACCTGACGCTGACGAACGGATCTAGCTGCATGGCAGTGTTGCTGTCCTTGTTGTTGTACTCAGCGCAGTTGCCCTTGTAGATTCATCTTGAAGTTCGTCCCCATGATCGGTCATTCTCACTATCGCCGTCTTTTGTGAAGTGGCAGAAAGCGAGAGTCGCCGAGTTCTCGACAGCGTAGCATCGACTCGGATTGCGCGATGCCAACGACAGTTTTTACTGGCATGTGCACGGTTGTATTTCTCGATAGAAGCCCAGCACACAAGGTGCTCACCGTACACACGCTCCCTTTCTTGTAGCCACGGCAAAACAATATTCTCGGTGCTGTTGAAACGATCCTTGTTGGACGAAATAAGACCCTGGACAACAGTCGACAAAGAACTCGACGTGGGAGTTCACTGCTGTGTCTCGAAACTTATGTACGACATGAGCCTGAAGGCGTAGCGCTGCCTTGATCAGGGCCGTGGAGATCTACGAGTCATCCAACTCATCTACAAATCCCGGCAAGTGTCCTCCCAGGATCGTCTGTACATCCTCACATCGCCTCGGTGCCTCCGCACAAACGTACACAAGTGCCGCTGAACTCGCAGGCCAACCAGGAACAGCCATCTCAGTGAACGGTGACCATCCAAGCGCCACGTTGGCCGGCTTCGCGTGGACTGCTACGGCGTTCGTGGAGAAGGGAGCACGTTCATACGCCACGTCCCCCACGCCGCAGTTATCGGAGTCGGAACTGGAGCGCGAGATGTGTTGAGCATTCTGAACACGCAGGTTGTTGCCGACTGCAAGTTCGTCGTCGCGTCCTAGGAACCACCACAAGAGCACAATTCGTCCGCATCAATATTTGGCAAGCAAAGTTTCTTCAAAGGACTTGAAGGCCATGCTTTTATAATATAATGTGAAACCCCACGACAACAATCCGATGGAAGGAGCTTCATCCCAACCGATCACGCCTTTAACTCCTACGACTCGGAAACGCCAGCTCCCTTGGGCTCGTGAGAAAGTAGGCGTCGCACAGCTTGTCCAGACGACGACTCAACGCGTAGCACCCCATCACTACCCGCGTCAACGAAATCAGATCTCCACTCGTTGCTTCCAGACTTGCTGTTGCCGTCTGAGCCTCCACAACGAGCGAGTGGAATGCGCTGCTGCAGGCTGATTCACGATCGCCCTCGTCGATCTGCTCGCGCACGTGTTGGATACGACCCCACAAGGATTCATACAAGACAACAGGGGCGTTATCCTGCTGATTGGTGGTGCCTCGCACTTGTGAGAGCAGCTTGCGTGCTGCCGCCATCATCGAGACCACAGACCCTTGCTTCATCGGGTGCTGTAGTTCGAGCTTGGCGTCGGTCACGTGGCCCACTTGGTTGTCGGTCTTCGAGCCGGTCGACGTCTTGACGAATCTGTCCAACTCGTCCACGACAGTCGAAATCCTGAGCCGCTTGTTCGGATCCGAGACGCACATTCGAGTGACCAGATTCCACTGCTCGGCAGTGCAGATGGAAGGTCGAGATGGCATTTTACCAAGAGTAACGTGATACTTCACGGCATATGGATCCAGCATTCCCCACGGTAGACACCCGTACGAGGGGTTTCCATCATGAACGGCTTCCACAACTCGCAGCGCTTCCACGATGCACATGCCCAGAGAGTACACATCGGACTCGAGCGTTGGCTTCACTCCCGTTTGTTCGCCTTTCTTGTCCACCAAGCACTCAGGGGCCACCCAGTGCCACGCGCCTGAGATCGGAGCAGTAGCGTTACTGTCCACTGCCAGACTCAGGCCGAAGTCCGTCACCTTCGCCTTCAGGTCACTTCCGACCACGACGTTGTTGCCCTTCAGGTCGCCGTGCACCACCTCACGCGCATGGAGGTACTGCACGCCGAGGGCAGCCTCGTGCAACTTGGTCCACAGCTCGTCCGGGTGTTGGCGTAAGTAGCTGACCAGTGTACCGTGGGTGGCGTACTCGCAGACGAAGAACGGTCTCCCGATGTGGCAGGCGCCGAAGAGCCGAACGACGTGCGGATGGCTGAACGCGAACCAAATGTTGGCTTCGCGGCGGAACATTTCTTGAGCCTCTGCTCGCTTGGCAACAGTCTCAGGATCTGTTGGTTTCTGGTCAACCGCTGCGTACGAACTGTCATAAGATCCGCCACTACTGTCGGTTCTGGTTGAGCCAGGCAGCAGCACTTGCTTCACCACGACGTCGGAGTCCAGCCACTTGGCTCGTCGCACGCTCCCAAAGCCACCAGCACCGAAAACTTCCCCAAGTATCAACTCGTACCACGGGATAAACCACTTTGGCGTCAGCGTCGCCGCGTTCTCCACTCCTTCCGTCTCCAGTCTGCTCTTAATCGCTTCGTACGTCTTCCTCATCGTCTGAAGCTGCTCTTCCGTGTACTTGTCCTCAGGGTTTTCGATCTCGGATCGTAGCGAATTCAAGAGAGCAGACTGCTCTTCCATTGACTTCAAGCGCTGCAAGAGAAGGAAAGTATCGGCGATTCCTGATACAAAAGCTGAGCCTTGTTCACGGCGCTGCTGTTGCCATGATATCTCCGTCTCTTCCTGTACTGACTCACCCAGCGCGTTCAGGAGTGCGTCAACACGTCGAGTGAAGGAGATCATGCTGGTACTTGTGGCTCGGGTGGAACTCAGCTGCATCGCCCAAGCTTCTTCGGGCGTCATCTTGACTGCCCGGTAGAAGTCAGTGATAAGAGAGTAAAATCTGTCGAGCAGGCGTTGGCTATGTTCCGATTTCTTGAAGACGATCGCAGATGTGCTGGAGTTTGGTGAACAACTTGCCGTGCTGAGCGTTATCGCCATCGTCCATGCACTTGCGCAACTTTTGCCACTGCTCCTCTGCGCCTTCTCCCTTGTACCCCTCGAAGCAGCTTGCAGACTCGGCTTCTGGCTGGGGGACGGCAACGGACAGCTGCTCAAGCTCGGAGATAATGGAGGTCAAACTGGACCGTTGGTGAGGGTCCTTACAGCACATCCGCCACACCAATTCACGACTGCGCCGAACGAAATGTCGATCGCTGCGACGGACGAAGTATTCACCAGCGGGATTATACCTGTCATATTTGTCGTAGGGAACATTCGCGTGTGCATCTGCATTCCACTGCAGCTTACTGCGTCGTGTAGCCTCTTCACTTTCGGTAGACCAAGGCTTCTTCCCACTTTGAGCTTCAAGAATGCACATTCCAAGTGAGTAGACATCGGACTCACGTGAAGCTGGACTGCCTTCTAGAACCTCAGGAGCCTGCCAGCGCATCGATCGAATCACAGAACGCGGATGATTCGCCACTTCAGTCGACCCGAAATTCGAGAGCTTGGCCATCCCATCATTGCCAATCAAAATGTTACTGCAGCGAAGATCGCCGTGCATGATCCCTCGCTCGTGCAGATACTCGAGTCCTAACGCCGCCTCGTACAGAAACTTCCACGTCAACGGCTTCAGTTCGCTAGACGTGGATGAGGATGCCGCCGCCGCATACTCTGCTAGCGATCCCCGACTGGCAAACTCGCACACGAAGAAGTTCACGTTGGGCGCGGCCTGGCAAACGCCGTACAGTTTCAGCACGTTGGGGTGGCGCAGCTCCTGCCACGCGCGCACCTCCTGCTCGAGCGTCGAGGCCGAAGCGTCCGGAATGAACAGCTTCGCGACTGCATCTGCACCCAACCACTTGACACGAAAGTCCCCGCCGATGTTTCCCTCTTCAAAGAATTGACCCAACTCCACCTCGGACGGCGGGGTTTCAATGCTGTGAGATATGTCGCGAGGCCAGCAACTTGTCACCGCTACGCATCGTGCTTTGGTGGTTGGGCTGGGCGAACGGCGTCAGTAGACGCACAATGTCATTGTAGCCGCGGTCAGAAGCAATTCGAAGTGCGGTTTGTGCTTCGTTGTCCCTTGTGTTCACGTCAGCACTGCATTCTCCCACCAGACACCGAATGACGTTCACGTGACCAGCACTGGCGGCCCACATCAGCGCTGTCCCTCCGTTATTGTCCTTCATGTTCACGTCGGCACTGCATTCCTCCACCAGATAGCGCACGACGTCCACGTGACCCTCAAAGGCGGCCCTCATGAGCGCTGTCCACCCGGCATTGTCCTTCATGTTCACGCCGGCGGTGCATTCTCCCACCAGATACCGCACGACGTCCACGTGACCATACCTGGCGGCCCCCATCATCGCTGTGCTTCCGTCATTGTCCTTCATGTTCACGTCGGCGCTGCATTCTCCCACCAGACAGCGCACGACGTCCACGTGACCAGCACTGGCGGCCCACATCAGCGCTGTCCCTCCGCCATACTCCTTCATGTTCACGTCTGCGCTGCCTTCCTCCACCAGATACCGCAGGACGTCCACGTGACCACCACCGGCGGCCCACATCAGCGCTGTCCTTCCGTAATTGTCCTTCATGTTCACGTCGGCGCTGCATTCTCTCACTAAATACCGCACGACGTCGACGTGACCCCAGTGAGGGTCACGTCGACGTCGTGCGGTATTTGCGGCCCTCATCAGCGCTGTCCTTCCGCCATTGTCCTTCACGTTCACGTCGGCGCTGCATTCTTCCACCAGATACCGCACCACCTCGAGACGACCTTCACGGATGGCCACTGCGATTTGTCGTTGCTTATCCAGCCCCCCTTGCTGCACCAGCAGTCGGAGGCGCCTGAGCTCTTCAGCGGCAACGCCATCCTTGCCCTCGTCTGCCCCCTCCTTCCTCGTCCGCCCCCACCTTTCGTCTCTCCGGGATCCTCCAACAGCGTCTGCCATCTGCGCTTTGCGCTCTCAGCTGAAGAATTTCTTGCCAACTTGCGCCCCTGCGCCGATAAATCCACAGTGGCTGCTCCCCGTTCAGCCGATATCGAGTCGGCGGTGGGTACAAAGGTCAGAGAAAGCTCAGCATACGCGATGTATACATCAGCCGGAGTTTTCCAGGACTGAAGCCGCCACTGGCCTTTCTGAGAGAAGTCGGCGTCCTCTCCTCGCTGAGGCTTGAAGGTTGCGCTGCGGTTGTGCTCTGCAGCCCAAGGCTTGCTGCACCCACGCCACCCAACGCAGCTCCGCAATTGCTCCTTTCCTCATCTGCCGGTCGTCCGGTCTCAGGACGGTGCTCGTCTTCCTCTGGGTTGGCTCAGAGGTCTGTGGGCTCGCTGCTCTTCCTTCTCGTCGAGCTGGTCCTGTGTCTCGAAGCCTGCAGCGAACATGCAGACGAGTGACTGGTAGGAGACGCTACAGCCAGGCATGAGTAGTACTGGACGATTTCGCTGAATGCGGGTAGTCTATTACCAGTACGGCCACAAAAACTGCTGGTATTAGCAGTACTTTAATTTTGCCTCGCCAAGCTTCTAATACAGCGTTCACTAGTACTATCAATCTACTGCTGAGCTACTGTCACACTTCATTGACATTTTTGCTGTTAAACCACTTGCACTTGCGCGGCATCAACATAAAATGACCACAGCCATTCACCACCTCCGTCCCCGGGGTTGTGCCGCATAAGCACCTATATTTCAGCTTTCTCATTAACCCGAATTGATTATCAATTTGGGTTCGTCGAGAGCTCGTGACCAGGGCTTCGCATCAACGACGACTTTAGACGTATCATTAATACAGATACTTGAATCGATACTGCATCACACTGATGCATACATACTAGAAATCCGCTGATAGATGTATCAGTATCGTATGAATACACTTGATACTGCAGTAGATACAACTTGATTCGCGTACATGAAGCTGGAGAAGCTCTATGTGTTGTCGTCTAGGTAGTAATTTATGTTCCTGTCAGTTTTCTTCAAGCACAGCAACTGCGCATTTGTCGTCGCGACAAACAGCTCGTTGTATCACTGACAGTGAATCGCGCAAAGGCGCCATGTCGAGGGCTTGGAGTTTCTTTTTGATCAGAGCAGCGCGGGCTCTGGAGCGAACACACTGAAGAACGTCTTAGTTATGACCCAAAGAAGGAAATGGTAGAATATTTATAGTCTGGGAGACGTTAACCTTCACGGTGGAATGGTAGTCTGAGCCCCACTTAATGCAGACGACGATTAAGCACAATATTGGATATGGTATCAACGTAGTGCCAATCTGATGCTGCTTGTATCAGTCATACTGATACTCATGGTCCCCAACACATCTGCTACGCTGCTATATCCGCGTCATACTGTAGCAAGTAGCACGGACTGCTGCGAAGCCCTGCTCGTGACGCAGTTTTTTGTAGGAAAATTGTTCGAATTTCCACAATCAACCTATGAATCTTGGTAGTTCGTAGTTCGTAACGAAGTGAAGAACTGTTGCTTATCCCGTTTGGGCATGTACCGTGGTCACGCTACCGTTTTCGTACCGGTATGTAGTGGTAATTTTTCGCTAGTCCAGGCTCCGTGTCCCCGACCGATAAAAATACCGGTAACATTGTGGCTCGATGATTTTTGTTCAGGTCACCACCTCACATACTTGTGAGGTGGTGCCCGACGCAACTTCAATGGTATGAATCCTCAGAAAGTGGCAAGCATCCCCACGCACCCACATACAAACTCATTGAGAGACGCTTGGTCCTGGGGATGGACGGTGACACTTTTTTCAGAAAGTGGCAATGCAGCCCTGCGAATGGTTGTCGATGGTTCTCATTTGCAAATACGTGCCCGCCAAACGTCGGTGAAAGCGGAAACGTTGCAGCAGGCAGGTAAGCTGCCGTGGTTCTGGTGGAGCGCATGGCATCGTGGTGGTCGCTGACGGTGCTATTGTTGCTGGGCAGGCACTGAAGCAGCGTCTGGGCGGTGGAGCCAAGCGTCGGTGACGTCGCAAAAGGCTGCCAGGTAGGCAGTGAAAGGTTGGCTCGGGCGTGACGATGATCTAAGAGATGGACTTGTTTTCGTGCAACAGCGACATGGGTACGGTATCTCAAAAGCGCCCATTCACAGTGGAGTCAAGTGACGAAGACGACTTACTGAAACATCTGGACATCGCCTATCGAAGAGAGCAGTGGCGGGCAAGGAAGCGGCGTTCAAGACTACGTAAAGAAGATATGAATTCAAAACACGAGCGATGTCTCGAACCCGTTGGCAGTGAAGATCAAGCTCGTTGTATGAATTACCTTCGAGAAGCACTAGGGGGCTGAAGGTCTCGATGAAACCACGTGTGGGGTATGTGATCGTTTGGTCATCGGGCGGGATGCCGTTCGGAAGGAGGGTTCCGACTGGCGGTTTATGAATGTGTTGCGGGAAGTTCTGGGTGTTGCCAGCAGTGATATACCTCAGCGACTTGTTGATCAGTACCGTGCACCACCTCATATTGAAGGTTTGGAAAATGTGATGGTGTCTCCGCGAGGTATACATTGCTATATTGACGAAAGTGGATGTCCAAGCGCATGGATGAGTATTTGCAGTGATTGCATGAGCTCTATCCGCAACCGACAACTTCCAATATTTGCCATCGCCAATGGATTTTTCGTAGGTAACTTGCCGGCGCACCTCAATGGACTTACGATTCCTGAGCGATTCATGATCCAGCTCTCCAGTATGTCAGCAATTACGAGGGTAATGCGGGGCGGACGCCATCGATGTATTCGCTCACATTGTCTGGCTTTCGATTGCACACCAGGGGCTCCAATTTCGCTGTTACCGCGCTCAATTGATGATGAATCCTCGTATCGAGTTGTCATGGTTGGAGATTTTACAAAAGTTCAGGATGCGAAAGTAAAAAGAATGCATCGGATCAAAAATGAAAGGGTGAAAAGTGTGTCCAATTTTTACAAGGCCTACAATCACTTGTACGAAAGTGTGTTGCCTAGCGAAGCCGTCCTCAACATGGAGTACCCGTACGATGTGATTGACCAGCACTTTTTCGAGCATGTGCAAGACAACGATGGATACTTTCAGGATGATATGTCAACAGAACAAGAATCCGTTCGTGGTCAGTCGGACACCTGGCAAGTAAACGGTGATGACGACGAAGCCGTTCTGGAGAGGCGAGTTGGATTAATGGATGATACGTCGCCCATGCTAGTTCGTGAGCACCCCTTTGTTGTTCAAGATGGAAAGAAGGAGTCTAACGAGAGGGCATTTATGGTTTGACGGTCCGATCAACTGTGTACCAACATAAATGGAGATTTGTACGCTCAGCTGTTTCCCCACCTTTTTCCATTTGGAAGAGGTCACCCCGGTGAGTCACGAAAAACCGCAGTCTCTTTGAAAAAGGCCATCAAGCACTACGTAATGCAGAGTGGACGGCAGTTTGCCGAAGACGAATTGTTCACAGTGGTTGCATTCGATCGAATTTCGTTGCAGAATATGTATATCCAAAATTCGGTACGGTGCAAACGTTTTCCGCATTTGTACGATGGATATGAGAGCATTGGCGTTGAGCAACTTGGAAACGCTCTGATTGAGAACGAGCGAAGACGGCAAGGGTGCATGCCACGATACAAAGACGTTGATGATACTACTAACCGATTTGTAAAGAAGGTTGAGCTAGCTTCTAATGCAGTTTGGGGAAGTAATGCGGAACGTTCACAATGCAGACAGAACGCCTTTGCGTTCCAAGCACGCTTTGGGCAACCAGCTCTGTTTGTGACATTGACTCCAAATACGGAAAACTCGTTCGCCATGGCTCACTATACTGGGATCGGATGCGTTGATACTTTGTTCGATGTATTGGAGGCTAGAATGCCTAGTAAGTCTGAGCTACGCGAAGCCACCTTAAAAAATGACTGCGGCTCTGCGCGCTTATTCATGTGGTACGTCGACGCTTTCATTAAGTTTGGCATGGGGGTCGACCCAAAAAGTAAGAAACAGATGCCACACCGAGGGCTGTTTGGCGCCGTGGAGGCTTATTTCGGTATGGTGGAGACGCAAGTACGAGGCACGCTGCATATTCACTTTTTGATATGGCTAAGTGATTGCCCCGCAAACTCTGCTGCAGTGGAAGAAAACCTAAAAAGCAGTGATGCGGGCCGTCTTACTAAATCTGTCGAGTCGTATGTCCGCACGATTGTGACCAACACGCTACCGTTGAACTTGACTCGTCATCGATGTTTACGATGTGGTGCTTCCTTTTCGCACGTCGTTGCCCTACCAATACCGGAAAATGCTCGAAAGGATCCACAGGAGGGGTTATATAATGCCCAAGCTAAAAGAAACATAAGTGCACCCCCGCTTTTGCAATGCGATGTCTGCAATATCAAATTCAGCTCGCAGCACTTGCTGCGAGCTGTGTTGCTGCGACAGCGGCCACTGCACTGGCCGATTTGGAAAGGATCGCTGTCGTCAAGTGCGATAGCAACGCAGGCGAGTCGGGAGATGAAGTGTCGAGATACGGTGCAGCGAGCCATACGCAAGGTAGATGAACGCGAGACTATCCAAGTCAGTCTGTGCAGTCAGGATGAAATGAAGAACGAATTTGGACTCTCTCTGGGTGGAACAACCGATTGGTTGGAGCATGCTAACTGTTTTCAAACGAGGAAATGTACAAGTGATGATGATCCCTTCCAGGACGACTATCTAACTCGTTTAATTGAGATGCTTCCACCTTCGACATCTGATGAACGCATTTTGCGAGAGTCGATGGATTATATGGTAGCAACGCTGGTTTTATTGTTGAACCAGCACCTGTGGTTTCACACGAACACCTGCGTTAAGCCTTCTCGATTAACACCAGACGCGTCATTCTGTCGCTACACTTTTCCTAAGGAAATTATTAAAGACACTTCATTCAGTGCGGCCGGAGTTCAGTCAAGCCGGTCGCTTGGTCATGAGTATATAAACGGATTCAACAATGCGATCATGGCCACTTTTAAGTGCAACCACGATGTTCAAGTACTTCTGGGAGGCCAAGAAGCTACTCATCGCATACACTATTGTTGTAAATATGTGACGAAGCAACAAAATAGGCTGGACTCAGTGGTGGCAATTGCGATGGGCGCTTTAAAACGACGCCAGGAAAGGGAGCAACTGGAACCATTGCCTCCTGTTTTGGGGGGCACAGGCAAAACTTGATATTGCTCGAAAACGAGTTGCATCTAGGGTGTACAACACGACGAATCGACAGGAGGTGGCAGGTCCTCTAGCAGCGTTGTATCTGCATCGAGGCTCGAGTTGTTATTCCAGTGCAACATGCACATCACTGCCATTGGCGACATAATTCGGCAGCTGTGCACTTCGGGAGAATATTCATGCAATCTTGTAAAGCAGTGCAATGCGTTTGGAGCGTTGACGTTCCAAGCGGTGTCGGTTTTGGACGATTTTATATATCGCCCGGAGGCATTGACGGAGGCGAATCTTTATGAGTTCACGATGCGTTTTTTTTCGGAAAAAAGACAAGAATGCTCTTGAAGCCAGATTTGGTTTTTTGATCGGGCACCGGCTTCGTCGTAGTCATAGCCTCGGGCAGAGATTCAACGAAGTAGTTCCGGTCATACGGGGGGTATCGTTTGCCTTACGTCGACTCTGATTCATCGTTGGAGTTTCAGTACAAGTACGCAATTCTGTCCCTTGTGTTATTCAAACCTTTTCGTTGTTTGGAAGACCTAGTTGGTGAGGGTATTCTATCGGATGCCGCGTGGCTACGCGCTTACACTGAATGGCAAGAAACTCGAAGCGACTTCGTAAAGACCATAATGAACAACATGAATGACTACCATAGCGGATTGAATCATGCCAAAGCACAGCATACGGAAATGGAAAAATAGAACCATTTTGCGACAAATGCCCCCGGTGGCGCTGACGATGATAGTGAAGATGGCGATGACGACGATAATTTGTATGATGTAGATGATGGTGTGGATGACCACGATTACGAGGAGAACACGGATACCAATGACAATATCGTCGATATTTGGGACGCCGATACGGATAGCAGTATTGTGATTGAGAGCAATTCGTTGAATCCTGCCGTATGCCCATCCGCAGCATCACCGGATAGTCGAATTACGCATATTCTAGATGCCTTCGAGTCGTGCCGCATGCTCCAAGGTGTTGCGAGTGATACTGCATTGGGAGCTACAACTGATCGCCGTTCATTGCCGAGTATAATTGACGTTCGTGTTATGAGAAAGTGGATTCGCAATGGTAACACTGATGACACATTGATTAGCTCGCAACCTGAGCAGCGTGATGTGCGGACCACTGAAGTGGTTGAGCTGCTTAATGACACACTGAACGAATCCAATATGAGTTGGTCTCCCGTATCAATGGTACGATCTCAATCACCAACCGGCAAGGTGATGCAATTTGCCAGCATCAGCGCAATTTCGAGAGCATTTACGCTGAACAAGAAACAGCATTGCGCCCTAAAGAAAATTGGAATCGCTCTCCTTACCAGATGGAAGCATTCGGAAGGTTTGGAATACTTAGACGCAAACGTAGAGAACGCTCTCAGAGCCGATCAATTGCGACTATTTCTTGGGGGGAAGGGGGGACCGGCAAAAGCCGTATCATTGATGCTGTTCAGACTTTATGCATCAGCTGGAGACGTTCAACTGCACTCGTTAAGACAGCGCTTACAGGGAAAGCGGCTATGCTAATTAGTGGGAGGACTCTAGAAAGCTTCTTACTGCAACTGAAGGGTGGTAAATCTGTCGGAGCCACCATGGACATCGATGCGCTGATTATTGACGAAATTTCAATGATGAAACGAGTACAGCTAGTCCAACTAGATCGACGTTTGCGCATCGCAAAGCGTGTTCCAGGTGTACCGTTTGGGGGAATATACATAGTCCTTGTCGGAGACGTTTTGCAGCTTCCACCTGTCGGGGCAGACCCTATATATCGAGACCCTTCGCTTAAACCACGGAGTACGGCGACGGATTTCGCGGGATTCCAGTTATGGCGTGACTTTAAAGATGTTATTCTTCTTGATGAGTCTGTTCGGTTCCAAGAGGACCCCCAGTGGGGCCGCGGGTGTCATGATGCACGACTTGGTATATGGAAGCCTGAATTTGTCGAGCTAATAAATTCACGTGTTATTACTCAACATGAGCGCCCTCTGATGGAATGGATTTCTGGCGGTGGCAGGACAACGTTTGTTACACCAGACAATTCCACGAGACTGTCAATCAACAACCTATTTATCTCAAAAACGGCCTCACTTTTGCCCAAGGGCGCATACCCTGTTCGAGTGGTGGCAAATTTTAAAGGAAAGTTTAAAGGCCTTAAACGGCCGGAAGTCGACATGGTCATGAGCTTACCAGATTCAAAGTTTGGACGAATGGCACCATATCTGGATTTAATCGTTGGAATGCCCATCCAAATCACGCAGAATGTTAGGCCCCCAGAAAATGGTTGCTAATGGGACACTCGGAACTCTGGAAAGTATTATTTACAAGCCTGGCACTACATTCCGTATTAGTCATGATACTGTTGCTGACGTGCTTGTTGAAATACCCAGCACACCACCACCTGCAGTAATTGTTCGACTTCCCCGGGGAGATACAGCATCACCAATGCTAGGTTCTGTTGACACCGATCTTTTTCCACTATTCTCGAATCGCAAGCGTTCAAACAGTGCGAAATTCCGCTGACACGAACCGCAAACGGCATCCCACGAGTACTCGCTGTTCGTATCCAGCAGTTCCCGCTCGTTTGTGCCACTGCGTCGACAATTTACAAAGTTCAGGGAGAAACCCTCAATCGGATGGTAGTGACAGAATGGCGCTCGAAAACTACTGCCGCTAACAAGCGTGAGCAGCCCTAATTGCTGGTATCACGGGTGACGTCGCGTTTGGCTTTTGTGACACTAAGTCCTTTGACAACCGAGATAATTCAATGGCCACATCCGCCAGCAGACGCTCTAGAAGAAGAGCAACGACTTCAACGTTTGAGTGACGCAACGATAGGATCGATGCTGTAGTTATTCTAATACAATCCTCTTTTCGTAATGTTTTGTACGAGTGGTAGTGCCACGTGAGTCTACTTGCAAATGATGAAACGATGTATTCAACATATCCGCACCGGTAGAGGCCAAATTTCTTAGCTACTTTGTTTCGTATGCTAGTTGCATTCGTCGTCGCTATCGTCGCTCGTTAGATCAATCGTCGCGGGTGTTGCAGCTTTTTGTTGTTGCACTTGGTCGCGTAGATCCGGTGATGGAACCGGGTCGAAGACATGCCCTCGCTTGGCATGTCGCCGCAGCTTGCGCCAACTTGGTGGACGTGTTGCCATGACCAGCGGGACATTGCTGGCACGCTTCTTGCTGACACTGGTTTGCGTTCGGGGGGGGGCAGAGGATCTCCCGGTGTCATGATCAGCGGAACGCTGCTGTCTCGCTCCATCTTGACTATTAGGTGTGCTTGTGAACGCGAGATCACAGAATGTGAATCACTTCAGCAAACAAAAAAATGTTAATCCAAAATGTAGTGGTATGATACAAACGCAATGTCGTGGAGTTCTACCCTGCGATGATCTTCTATGCGCGTTTAGTTCGGAGAATGTAACGCAACGCAGATTAAACCTGTGTGTGATCCAGCTTGCTCCAGTTGGCCGTGATGAAAAACATTGACGAGTCATCATATTCTAACAACGACATACAAATGTTTGGTCTCTAAGGCTGTGGCCACATGCGAAACTCGGTTCCCTGGTAGCAAAGTGTAGAGGACGCAGGGACTATCATTTAAAGTTCCACACGACCGTGAATGCACAGTAGCTGGGCGAGAGTATGCCGAGGGGACTGTCAATGCGGGATAACTGGAAGTATTAGCGCACGTTGCATTTAAATTTTGATTTCGCAGTTTTCAAAGTGGATGAACCCAGAATGCTGACATATATTTTGAAATTAAAGAAAGCGGTAACGCAACTTGGAAAGAACATCGATACTTACTGTCTTGGACAAGTATCTGCACTGGGACCTTACCGGTAGCTAAGGCATCGTGGTGGTGGCATCGCGCGGATGGTCGAAGTGGAAGCCATGGTAGCGATTGAGATGCTGGTGAAGAGAGAACTTCGTCCCAGCAATGAATGGACACTTCCAGACGAAGCAAAAGACTTCGTCAACATCGCGCGTGTCGTCGAGGACTTCCATTATCTCAGGTTGCTGGTACTGAGGGCGAGCAAAGTGCGGCGCGTCGAGGTAGGTGTGCACCAAGACGTTGTTTGCCTCACCTCCCGCCCTGGCATACATGTAGTCACCGCGGAAAATGACTATGTCGCCCTTGTTCAACTCGATCAGTTGCTGGCTTGACTTCAAAGCGACGTGGTTGTTCCAGCCGTAGCCGTAGAAGTAGGTCCCGTCCTGCGTCGCAAGAACAGAGACGCTGGGATTGCGCCCACATTTAGTGCCTCAGGTCTCGGGGGAACTGGCAAAAACGTTCGGCGAGCCAATTGGTCTGGAGCACCCCCCCCCGCCGTCTTGAGGAAGTGCCACTCGGTTGTCGAAGCCTCCGGGACAAGCGTCTTGTAGAAGCGCTGGAGCTCAAGTGAGATTTCGCGCGCCGGGGCGTCAGGGACGAATGCTCGAAATCGGTGCTCGTCATGAAGCGCGCCATCCCAGGTTTCGTGGATCCAGAAGTTCTGGTCGTCGCGTGATAGCGACCGCATGTAGTCCGCGATGGGGTCCTGCACTGCGCCGTACATCACGACATAACCCCGGGTCTTAAGCTTGTGGCGGGCGTACATATCGTGTCAGCAGCTCGGTTGTGTTCTTGTTGTAGAAAATTGAGAAGTGAGCATATAGTGAGTCGCTTAAGTCCTGCTTAAGGGCGGCTCTCCTTCTGCTTTACGTAGGTAAGGCTGGACGAATCAAAGCAAACATGTTCTCTACCGTAGGTCCCAACGCCAGTGGAAGGAAGAAAAATTGAATGGATGAGATCTTCTACAGTGAGATGTGCAAATTGAAGTAGTTCTACGCCAGTGGAACTTTTCAAGATTAATACTCCACGTCAAAGATGGTGTTGTGTGCATGTGTTCAAGCAGTGTTATGCGCCGACGGAGCATGCGACCGGAGCTGAGGCCCCGCTGAAAAACACCGGTTAAACGAGCAGAAGAAGATAACGCGCAGACAATGAATCGAGATCAAGCATGATGTTGTTACACTACCGCAAATGCGCACTTCAACCGAAGCAAAGCAACAGGTGATGAGCGAAGAATTGCACCCACTGATGTATGATGCTCAGAGTATGAATCGATGCTAGTACTGGTGTCCACTATTGGTTTGGAATGACACTGTGGGAGCTGTGTAGATCTAACGACTTGAAGTGTCCACTATTTGTTTGGAATGGCACCGTGGGAGATGTGTTGATGTTACGCCTTGAAGTGTCCACTAACTATACAAAATGCCACCGCAAGACTAGCGTTTGTGCCAACGCTTCGGTTTCTCGCTGAAGTTCAAAGCGCAAGTGGCATCTGCCGACGAAGGTCAAAGCGCAAGTGGCACCTGCCGACGACTAATGCTGGAGGAGGCCATTTACTAGAATGCCTACCTTTTTAAGAATAGTACCGTGGGACCCTATGTTGAAGTGTCAACAAACTAAAACAAATGCCATCAAGCGTCCACAATTTTAACAACAGCCATCAGAGGCTATCTACGTTTTCGCGGGTTGCTGCTTGCTCGTGTGCCAACACCTTCGACGAAAAATGATTCGCTCCTACGATTTAGCATGGCAGGATACCTTTTGGGACCATCTCCCCAACGTTAGTTTGGCTCTGCACATCTTTAAGCGCACTACTTACATATCAAGGATCACTCTTCAATTTGAACCATGGCGGGAAAGCCAAAAGACGAGATTGCTGCAAGCAGCACTCGAGGTGCAAAGGTGAAGACAAGTTCGACTACGAAACGAGCCGCCGGAAAACCACTCTCTGCTGTAACACCCGCTGAAGAACGACCACGCCAGACGCCGTACCAACGTCTGCGTGGACTGTTGGCAGCAACAACAACCGGAAAGGAGCCTAGACGTGTAACTACTGTAGAGGGAAAGTAGACGCTTTCTGCGTTTGCTGTGTTGTCTGACTGAACTAACGAATTTCTTTGTGTCAACAGACCTGCCAAACATCCTGCAGAAAGCTGGTGGACCGACTGAAAAACTATCTTTGCAGATGAAGATGCTATGGGTGTCAGACCACGCCTACAAGAAGTTCAAGCTCACGAGACTCCATTTGATCGATGCGACGTCGCTCGAACCTCTCGAAGACCTTCTGACAGTAAGACGACTTGTTTCAAACGTGTGGTCGCGGCGATATGATCCTATTTTATGCTTTGTCGATGTGGTGATGCAGCTTTTTCGGGACAAGTACGATGAGAACCGAGATGCGGTGGATTCGGTCCTGCTTACAGCAACTATGTGGGATATGGGGTCCGACTCGAAGGAGCTTCCGCCACCAGGGCAAGTCATTACAATTAGTGACTACTTCGGATTGAAGCTCTTTCGCGAAGATCACTGCCAAGTCACCGTCAAGCTTCGAGATTTGTCTTGGGAACGTAGTGACCCGTAATGTCGACGTAGATGTAGTTGTGGGCAAGGACAAATGCGCCGGCGGCTATTTCGTCGGAACGTACTGTCATCGTCTAACGCTATTGTATCAAGTTGAAGTAGAGAAACCTAACCAATCGAACATTCCCGTGGGTAGGATCTGTACTAAAGTGGACCCAGTCAGCTAAGCTTGCGCACGTGCAGCACGGTGTCATTCAAGAAGTTGCCGAGTCGGACCAAGAGCAAAGAGGTAAATAAACTACACTCCCGAATGCCATTCGTCGTGCTTGCCCATATTCTCTAACAAAGCACCATTGACAGATGACGAAGCCGCGAGGGACTCGCAACTACAACGACGGCGAGCTTCACCTGCTGCTGGCAGTGAAGGATGACCTCTTGCCGCTGCGCAAGTTTCAATGGGATCGCGTTGCAGCAGTATACAATACCCGTAAAGATGCTGCGTTGCAGCAGCGAGGTGCCACTAGCTTTAAAAGGAAGTCTGTTGCTTTGTACTCCGCAGGGCGAGGGAGAAAGGAGCGCAAACTGAGTTCGGCGGAGGAGATCGCGTTGGATCTCCGACGGAGGATTGTGGGATGTCCATCGCCACAACCTCAGAAGACGTCGCATGCAGACCGGCTTGGCAGCTTGAGCGGGGGAAACCAGTCGACTACGAAGGCGCCAAGGGACCCCATCGCGTGAAGAAAACAGAGAAGTTGTGTCTGGCGGGGCGGAACCATCCGCCACTACCCAGACTACCGCGCCACCAAGTCGCAGAGAGATCAATGCTGTCCGAGAAGCCCCGCACGAGAGCGATGCTGGTTCCAGACGTGCGGGCGGCGGCGTAGCCACGTCGCAGGAGAGTTTAAGCTGCTCGACGGACGACGTTGGCTTTGATGACGATATATCGGTGCCGCCAGAGCAACCCGGTGGTTCCATCTTCTCATCAGCCGCCAGCAAGACCAGGACCAAGCCTTCTGAACACACGCATTGTGACGTAATTCGGTTTTTCATGTTGTTCGAACGACGCGAGGAGCAACAGCTAGCATTGGTGTGCGAATATCATAGACAACGGCGGCTTGCAGACATTGCAAAGCTGCGGCAGCGGAATGTGGAACTCTTCGACGCGGATCGGAGACACAAAGAACTTGTGGATTGCATTGCGTCGCTCCAACGTGCCATGACAGCGGCACGTGAGCTGTAGATGATTTTATATTGCAGAAAACCGCGATGTAGTAATCCGTATACCATATTGTTGATATCAATGAGAGGCTCGCTACAGATAAAATAGTTAAAGTTTTGAAGCTAATAGCCACCGCCTGCTATCCTTATCTGCCCATGGCCCTCCCGGCTTCGGCGTGTACACGTATAATTAGAGTTGGGATGCCTTCTCATCTCCTATTACAAATTTGATGGGAACAAATTTTATTAAATGGACACGGAAGTAGTACGTCTGGGATCAGGAGATGCTACAACTCCCATTTTCCAACTTTCTTCCTCGGACACAAGCCGCACAGGTATGTTTGCAACGCAGGCGCTATTTCGCTTCAAATTGAGTTGTATGTAAATGCGAATGTATAGCTTGGTGTTGTGCGAGGAAACCACATATGTCAGGACGGGGGAAGGGCTCCAAAGGACTTGGCGCAGGAGGCTCCAAGCGCCATGGCTTCATCCTACGTGATAGTAGCCAAGGCATCAGCAGACGGGCCATTCGTCGCCTTGCTCGTCGGGCTGGAGTCATGCGTATGTCTGCCCTGGTGTACGAGGAGACACGAGCTGTTCTCAAGGTTTTTGTTGGCACCCTTGTGCGCGACGCAGTGGTGTACACTGAGCACGCAAACCGTAAAACGGTCACCACTACGGACGTCCTGTACGCACTCAAGCGCCAAGGTCGAATTCTTTATGGATTTGGGAAATAAGGTTAGGACAGAATGTGTTCACTCAAAATACTACTTTTCAATGTAAAAAATATTCATATAGTCCTATGGTTTGGTACACTCAACTCCAGGAAGGAATTAAATCGCTCAATTCCACGAAAGGTGTGAGAAGGAAAATTCCCAGGAAGCACCGACGCCAAGAAGAGAATCTAACACGAGTGCTTCTCTCCGACGACGGTAGTTCGCATTGCGATAGCATTGGGCACTTGACGAAGCGTATACATTCCAAGTTCTAAGCGATTACCTGCAGTCCGATTGCTAAAATGAATAGATCCAATCCAAAGGCGGATGAGGAGCATGGCAAGTCGGAGGACAGTGGCCAGGACAGCAGTGAGCATGGCATCGAGCAGGCGAGTGACGATGACGATGGCGCAAGTGAATAGGCTGAGGAGTCGGTGGTAGGGGAGGGCGAAGTTAGAGGACGGCAAACAACACCCGCGGCGTCGCGTGTTCGATCCAGGTCAGGCGGTGAGAATGCTTCACCACAGGCGGTGAAGCGGTTGAATCTCGGTCGCACAGTGTGTGGTGCCCAGCATGACACGGTTGGTCATGCACACCAGGGCGCCGGGATCCTAGCGACCATGAATCAGTTAGATCCAAGAGTGATTTCCGCCCGTGCAGTGGCCGCGGGAGCGGATCCTAGGGAGATGTACGCCCGTATAGCGGTCATGCCAATGGCTCCGGAGCATGGCCATGAAGACACAGGTGCAGATACTTCGGATAGCAGCGAGGAAGGCAGCTGCCAAGACGATGGCCAAGGCGCCAACCAAGCTGATGATGAAGACGATGGTGGTGCCGAAGAAGAACGTGCCGACGAGGAACCTGAACACGAAGGCATGGGTGGTGACTCTGAGGTGCATGAAGGGGGCAGGGACGGTGAAGTATCGGCGAGTCGCGAGGAATCCAGTGAAAAACTGGAAGGATCGTTGTACACGCCTACCGGTAGTGAGTCGGGGGACAGCACAACCACATAAGGAGGAGCACTTAGGAGAACGTCTGCAGCTCGTAGTGATTTTCAAGGCAGCACTAAGAGCTCAAATGAAAAGATTGATTCTCATTACAGTGTTGATTTGGTGCTCAACGTTCAAAGCTGTAGCGGGTGCGATCTTGGCGCTTCAGCGCGTACAAAGCGACTATGAGGGTGGCTATCTTCTGATACGCGTGTTCAGAGTACATACCGCATCTAGCACAGACAAGAGCCTTACGCACAGCGCGAATACAAGCTAGAAAATACCGAGGTCACGTTTAGCAATCCAAATATGTTGTTTCGCCGACTTTCCCTTTCAGTAGTCTGTATAGTACGGCCGACACGGTAAGCTGTTATTGCTATTGGTGAATGTTAGGCTAATTTTTATTCGCTAAAAATGGTTTCGACCAACCATATTCCCGGAAAAGAAGGACAGTTTTAAAAAAACAAGTGGTCACGGTACTTCCAAGCTAAAACATTGATATGTTCTTCATTTTGTTATATAATCTGCCTAAGCACCACGAACTGCGACTTTCCCCCGGGGCATCGACCCGGGTCAGCCAGTATAGTATTTCGTTACCACGTGCAGGCACCGGTATTTGCTAAGCGGCTTATTTTTTACCGGTATTTCTACACACGTGGACCACACCACGTTTGTATGGCGAGCGCTCTAAGCCCCCCTCTCCGACCGGTATTTCCTTCTAGTACGTGGACCACACACACCTTTACACCCGTGGCGAGGCTAAGCTCCCCTCCAGACCGGTATATGGTAAATCGTGTAGCACACACAAAAAGCAAGGCGCAGCTGCGCTTTTTAAAAATCACGACCGCGCCGCCGACGCCGACGCCGGCAACGTTGAAGTAACGAAGCTACAGGGCCACTGGACCCCCACAACATGCCTGCATGGGGCGGCGTACCCCCGGGCATCCGTGCACCAGATGCAGCGGCGCAGCGGTGAAGGCAAGCGCGGTGCCAGCCATCAAGTTGCCGAGGCGGGGATGGGCGGGACGCGCATTCAAGCCCCAACAGTCGCTGCCGGGACCATCCGCCGAAACATGGGCCAACTGCACGGACCATTTCCCGAAAAGGAGACCACTACGGTACGCATCCCGCGCCGGCCTGCCCGCTATTTGGCTCTCATTCAAGAATTTGCTCTCTCGCGGACAGATTGCTGCTCCAGAAATCCGTGATTCGCTTCCGGTACGTGGCGTCGCCGTGGGCCTGCTTAACTGCCTACCTGCCTGTCCGCCTTCGTGCTAACGATTGTGCGTGTATTGCTGTTCTGTTTATTCGCAGCCACTTCCTGAGCCTGTATCCGGCGGCGTACAGCGTCGGCGTCGGCGCGCGGCACCAAACTTCACCTCACTTCCGATACGTGGCATCACGGTAGGCCTGTACGGTGCCTACTTGTTTTCCTGCGTGGGTGCTAAATTTTTCGTGTGTGTGGATGGCTATGTAGACACAAACGGAGGGTCATTCCCCGGCGTACGGCGCCGGATGCCAAGCTTTGTCGCGCATGTTTCGCCCATGTTCCGGTACGTTGCGTCACTGCTGTCCGGTACGGTGCCTGTGGGTGCGGGTGCTAACTTTGTCTGTGCCTGTGTGTGCTTGCATTGCTGTGCAGCCGCTTCCGGAAGCTGCTTTCGACGGGGCACGGCGCCAGCAGTGCTTCGGCAAAACCACTAGGTTTGACGTGTGCGAATTAGGTTGAACGTATACAAGAGAAACAGTGCCTGGCCTAGAAGTTCTCGCCAGTGAATTATGTCATAGCGAGCACACACAGCAACAACAACAAACTCAATGCATACAAAACAGCTAGTGAATGAATTGGTGTTAAACATACATCGGATGCATTGCTACAATCAAGCAGGGGTAGCACGAACGAATTCATCCAGCTTGGCTAGAATGACATTCTCATCCCGCAGAAAATCCTGGTGCGGCACAAACGATTGTACCGCTGTGGCAGATCCGGTTTCGCGTGTACACAAACGATCGAAGATGGCGGTCCAGTTCACCACCTCGCCCTGGATAAAGTTCATCATACTTTGCCACGACAAACTCGCGTCTTTCCCTTGCTGCCATCCTTTCAACTTCACACAATGCAATGCCAATCTGCATGTCAGAATAATTACCATCCCCCCAAATAGCGCAGCAAGAGCAACGTACATTCAGCGGTGCGAGCTTCGACAAACTGGTCGATCGCAATCTCGACATTCGAACATGCATCCAGCGAACGAATCCACAACCGCAGTTCCGTGACTTCTTGATGCAAACATTCCGCGTCACGCCGTGCATCGCTTAAATCGCCCTTCAAACGCGTTGTGATGTACTTCAAGTTGTTGTAGGCACACTGCACTTCACCTCTTTCCCTTTCTTCATATTGGCACTTCCTGGCCCACTCGTCGACTGTACGCGCATAGCGTTCATGCTCAGCAAACTCTGCATTCTTCCGGTTAATCTCATCGAGGATAGCGTCGTGCTATCTCATCCTAGTCTTGTGAACGTCCATGTCAATCATCACTTTCTCTTCGTGTTGAGCCTGGTGGTGGTTCAGAATGACCCACTGACCCTGGAGCCGTGCACGCTCAGCCGTCTGTTCGCTCGCTTGTTTATCCAGCTTGACCTTTCTTTCATCCAACTCATCCTGCGTCACGTGAGCAACTCTATCTTGTTCGGCTGCCTCAACCTTCTGCTTGAGCTTTAGGTTATCTGCATTCGCCTCCTTCAGCTTATTTTCGAGAGCGCCAGACTGCTGCTGCAGTTGTTGTTTAAGCTGAGTATTTTCAGAATCCACCTTCTCAATCTGCGCCCACAACTCGTTCATCTCCTTCTGCCATGCATTTTCTTCAATCAGTCTCAGTGTTTCGTCTTCCCGCTCCTTTGGTGCCGCTTGGACAGATTCGTCGGACGTCTTCTGAAGATCGGCCTTGAGTCGAGCATTCGCACCCTCCAGTGCTCGAATGTCATTCTGCAATGCGTCGATGTCCTCCTTGTGCGCCAACTGCAACTTTGCCACCTCTTGGGCCCACTCTTCACTTGTCTTCTCCGTATCCCCGTCGTCGATCTGTTGCTGCAGTTTCAGCGCCATCCGTAGCATCGCAATGACGTAATTTCTTGATCCTTCAGCTTGTCAGCGTTTCCTTTGAATAAACGGAAGTTCACGTTTCCAGATGCACCCTCGTAGGTCACAGTCGTTTTCAGGCGCCTTGCCACCCGGTATCGATTTGCTATCAGTTCAACCTGCGATAAGCTCAGTTTGAACTCCTCGCCCTTCTTTCGGCGGCCAAGTTGACGCTTGCTTCCCCTCCACCGCTTGTGCATCTTCAAGAGAGCATCGTACGCCTGATCACTCTCTTTAATGCTGAGCGGTTCTTCCCTGGCAATCGTGGAAGCTTGCTGCTCCACCAAACCCAACAGTCTCTCCATCTCTTGGCATTCACCAGACACGTCTTGGCTTATCTGGTCTGCTTTGCCGTTGCTTGCTGTAGAATGCGCAGCTGGATCACTGGTGGTCTTCGTGCTTGCCCTTGTCTTGTCGGCGCCCGTCTTGCTCGCTGTCTTGCCCGTCGAAATCGCACTTGTACGACAGCTTGGTCCGCCTGCCGGTTTGGTTTTGGTTGCCGTGGAATGTGCAGCCGAACCACTCTTCGTGCTTGCCCTTGACTTGCCGGCGCCTGTCGTGCTCGCTCTCTTGCCCGTCGGAAATGCATCCGCTCGCTTCGCACGCTTAGTGGAGTCTTCTTCACCTTGGTTTGCGGTCTTCTCTGCACTTGCGCCGCCTGCTTCGCGTTTCTTGCGCTTGTGGGAACTCGGCAGAACTTGCTCACCTTCACGTTTGCGCTTGGTTTCCTTTGCACTTGGGGCCATTGTGTAGTCTTTGTTGGCCTCGCCGTGGCTGTCTGGTTTTGGTGCTTTCTGTGTGTGCTGCTCGTGGGATAACGGGCATTTGGCGTTTTCGATATTCCTCCGAATCGATTTTGAGAGGAAGAATATTTGTCCAATGAGAAAATGTGTCGAATTTTTATTACATTGTGTGTTGCTCGTGAGACAATAGGCTCAACTATTATACGTTGTGTGTAGCTCGTGAGATAACAGGCCCGCTAGTATTATTATTAGTTACACTGTGTGTTGCTCGTGAGATAATAGGCTCAACTATTATACTTTGTGTGTAGCTCGTGAGATAACAGGCCCGCTATTTTACGTTATGTGTGGCTCGTGAGATAACAGACCCGCTATTGGACGTTGTGTGTGACTTGTGAGATAACACGCTCAATATTTTGCGTTATGTGTGGCTCGTGAGATGGCATGTATGAGTCTTGAATGACCGGAACAAATCACCTACGGCTGAAGAAACAAGTAAGCAGCCATACGCAGCGTCGTGATCGACTCTCGTCATTCACACATTTTGCAGCAGGAACTGCACGTCAAGCAATGAGAGCCCAGCCACAGCCCCAGCACGCCGACCAACAGCACCAGCGCTTTCAGGAATATGGCAGCACATCAGAGGCATCAACATCATGTGAGTAGCAGCGGCACTCTCGCAAGGAACACCATCCCGGGCAGCACTGCGCTCGGCAACAGGTGTGCCTCGTGCACCAACACATGCAGCAACAGGAGCGCCACATTGGGCACCGACAGGATCAGCAACATGGATGCCATCTTGGGCACCGACAGGAACTGCATCAAGAACGCCGCTACATCTGACAACAGGTCAGATCTAGCAACATGAACCCTACCTCGGTCACCAGCTCGCACAGCAAAAGGAATCCCACCTTGAGCATCAACTTGCCGGGCAATAGCAACAGCACATCGACACCGGGTCGGGCAGCGGTGCTCCCCACCGCACGCTGAGCAGCAACTGCAACACGTTGGTTAGCGACGCACCTGGTAACACACAGCGAAAGGCGGCGCTCCCACCAACTACAACAACAGCAGCAGCTTGCACCAGAGGCTCCTTTAGCATGTCTTCAGTCGGCAAGTCCTGCATCACCGCGCGCTTGAGCGCGCGAGCAGCCCCCCACGCGTCGCTAGTCTTGGGGAGCAACCACCTTTTGCAGAAACAGGAAAGTACGCTCGCGTAAAATTCTTATTTTGCACCAATTACAGCCGTTGACTAACGAAATGACTAGCAAAACGCCGGTGGCCTGTTTTCCGATTCACAATTCGTTTGTGCAACCGGGCCGGACATGGAGCACTATTACGACATCGCTTGCGGGGTCGTGGACCTTAGGGGCGCATTCAGGTCCAGCACTGAACCAGTCGGAAAAAATAGAAAAACAATTATTACGATATTGCTCCTCTAGAATAATTGATTATTGGCGATCGCCATATTGCAATGCATATTATTGAAACTTATGGATCCCAATATCAGCTGATATTGAAGTGGGATACAAATCCCAAGTAAAAAAGCAGGTCAATATAATATTTCGGTATTGTTCTACTAGAATAATTATTTATTGTTATGCTTCGTATTGCAATGATTATTACGGGCAAACTGAAAGCCGATGCTGTATTGCAATACATAGTACTATATTGAAATGCTGAGGCAAACTGCATGCGTATAGTTTTCTAGGAAAACCTCCACGAGTGGACTGTTCTTGAAGTCGAACCACTTGTCGCATTCGTGCGTGTGCCAAAGCTACGCGTAGTGACTGAAATAGGCTGAGCAGGGAACGCTATAGACTTACAGTGTTCGTCTGGCTGTCCAAGTTGCTGCTTCGATAAGAATAGTGACGGAAGCAAACGTAGGGTATTGGGTTGACCACTGAAAAGTACTGTATTGCATCGCGTAGGAGTATTGCAATACTCGATTGCAAGCTCCAACAGTACTGCAAGACACGATTGAATCCTGGGTCAACATTGGAATCTATAACCTTACCGCAATCGACGGATTACGTTCCAATGCTTGCCAGTTCATTTTTCTCAATCACTGCCGGGAGTATACTACATGAATGAATAAAATACACACACCTGAAGCAGCGCACCGCAGTCTGGTTCGTCGCGCTGTTAGAGGAAGAACTGCGGGTCAGCAGAAACCTCGTTCTGGGAAAGGGAACGATGACGTCCACTGAAAGAGACGCCCCCGACTTGCCCCTGGAAGAAACTTACAATACCGCTGCAAGAACGCTCGGTGCATGGCTCAAATACTTTAGCAAACAACAGTTCCAACTAGATCGTCTGCGACTTACGCTGGGAACACGCAGTTTTTATTTGCTGTTACAATTGCGGTCTGCCCTGCCGAAGCAATCCCGACATGTTACGCGAATGTTGACCCAGGTTACACTTACGCAATACCGTGGAATTAATCTTGGGTGGGCTAGCCCCGTATTGTGTCGACTCCGTATTGTCGATGCGCAACAAGATGACGATGCTGGGGGGCTATCGCTGGCAAGGCGGAAAGCTGTACTACACAACCCTAAAGTCCTTCGGACTGCTAAGATGACGGAGGAGGATGACACGAAGTTTGCTGTTCTGCGTAAACTACATTGGCTTTGTAGCCAATGCAGTTTACGCAGAACAGCAAACTACAAACCCCAACCGGCAACTTGCTCGTTATACTAGGAACACCTCGTTAGAGGCTGTAGACAGGAAGACCGCCAATCGGCCATGCTTCCAGCGCACGAACGCAATTGCCCATAAAATGCTACCAGACCAAACACTGTGTCCATCAAGCTCCAAATAATACGAAATACGAAACGGCGATCGTTGTTAGCTTGGAATCTCTCAGCTTAGACCGATTAAGCATCGTTATGTAGTGGTGCAGTCCGACCCACTGAGCAATGCTCCCGGGATTGACGCTTCGTAGCAGAAGAGCAACCGCTTGATAAATACTCTCCACTTTTCGCACGAGCAGTTCATGCTCTCGATGATTTCAAACACGAGCAAAAGCACGCCAGCAAGGTTGTGTTGCGCAGGGAGATATACTGGATCTTGACAAGTAGCCCATCTTGAGCAATGAGCATAAATAAGTCGCTCATAAACCCTTCGATCAGTAAGTACAGTATGGCAGCTCGGTGGTAGTTCGTCGCCCCGTGTGCTGTCAGCCGCATGTTTTCTTGTAAACCATAGCTACCTTTCGATTCATTTTCTCTTCTTCAAAGTCGCACCTCCGACCAAAGCGCTTGCACGAGATGTAGCACCTCTTCGTCTGGGATCGATACACGATCCACATGCCTCCAACGATGCTGTACAAGTACGATTTGCGATAGCCGTCACCTCCAGTGTCGTGCACCAAACTCGCCCCGTTGCTGTCATACGTTCCAAGCCCACGAACTCGTACGAACGCAGTCTTGTCGAGATCGCAATACGTGCCTTTAGCTTTTTCGTAGAAGGCGAAGTAACCAAACTGCCGTGATAAAAAAGTAGTAGGCGAGAGGGAAGCCATCGGCGGCGCAACTGGCTGGCGTCGTTGAGTATGCCTCCGTCTTGGAGGACCCAAGCAGATAGTTTCCATAGGTCTTCGGACCAGTTACTGAATATTCAGTTAAAGTCTCGCCACATCGAGGATGAGTGCGAGACCTCTCTGGGTTGCAAGACTTTCAAGAAAGACGACTAAAAACGGCAAATGCTCGATCATCCAAGTGATATTTTCTGTTTTTGGGCAATTACTTAGTTAAATCCTCAGTAACTACATATTAACTGGATACTAGCCGATCCCCAAAGCCACAACCAGATCCTCGATCTCAACTGTAAACAACGCTCTAAACATGAAGAGCACATGCATGGGCTGCTGATTGCGCTTGCGACCACCACCAACATTCAATTGTTCAGCAAGGTGCGCTCGAACGGAGTCCACAACCGTTCAAACTCGAGCGGCGAAAAAATCGTCAGGGATGTGATGTTCTCGGAGTCCTCTCGAAGAAAATGGTGATAAACTGGAGATGGCGAGTCGATCTCGTCGTCGTCGTCGTCCAACCGGACGGATCCCACGCTTTGGCGCCGCGCCTGGCGGTCAGCGTCGAGTTGGGCGAGTGCGGAGATGCCCTGAGCAATTCGCTCGGGCGGAAGCAGCCGGTTCAGGTCTTCGGTGGTGATCCTTTGGGAGAATGCCATGCTGATAGGTGAAGCAGCAGGCAAAATTGAAAATGAGGCGGCCAGCGAGTGGAGTGACCGATCTGCCACCAAGTACTTCATCGTGCTGATGAGACTAAGTGATGCGCGGTTCTAGAAGCTTCGGTTGGAGCCTCGGATACCGAACATTTTAGGCGCTTTTGCTAGTTTATCCGCTCACCAAATCTTTGCAATCAATTTCATACTGTATTGTCCGACCACTGGCGCCAGCACGTGGCCCATACCCTATGGGTGCCTTCCAAAACCCTGACGAAGTCGCGCATAAAAGTTTAATCACGCTGAATTGTTTGGTCCGCACACTTTTTGGTCGGATCAAACAATTCTAATGCGACTCTTAAAGCAGCAACCCGATTAAACCCTTGACTGCGCTGCACTATACCCCAAGGTCGCGTTCCAGCAACCAGTTTGGTGAGCATTAAACGCATCCGTAAGATAAATAAAATACCGATTAAACTTGCTCAAAATATTTTATATGGGTTTTGGAAGGCACCCATAGGACGGCTGCAGACCAGTGATGGCAAAAATCTACGTTTGAGTGGCAGTGCGGATGGGTGATTACGTTTGTACGGGTGGGTTGGTAGAATGGGGTGGGCATTCCATTGCTCTGAAAAACCGATAATTCTTAATATTTTTGTCGAAATATCATTACAATTGTTATCTACACCGATGAATTTGAAAAATATCCTCAGCTTGAGTTCAAAATTGAAAAGAAAAACAAGACTGACTGCAGGCACTGAGTGATATCGTATTTAAATGGAGTGATACGGTTCTTCTGGCGTAAAATACTTCGATAGTTTACGGGTGTTTTCGACATTTCAAAAACCGAGAACGTGGACACCCCCTCCGTTCCCTCTCTCCCGTCCTACGTGACACCCCCTCCCCCTTTCTCCCGTCCTCCAAAGATTTACTGGCTCTCATTTGGAGTTTCTTCGCTCTTGGACGCAAAGCGACGGCGGGGACTGACCTCGCTAATATCGGCGTACGTGCGATTGCTGGTGATTGCATGGTGTATATCGCTCTCTAACATGTTGGCGTGCTGCCCGCTGCAGGGACATGAGTGGAAGCGATCCAGAGACGCATGTGCCGTCAGCCAGGACGTGGAAGAGCCCCCCGATAATCAAGGAATGGCACGAAAGCTGGGAGGCTTTCTACGAGTACCTGAAGATGTACCAAGCGGACACACACCAGCTCTTCCGACTGCGCAGCTCCACGTCAGTAGCCCGCTGCAACGCAGAAATCAAGGCGCAAGCTGGGGCTGATTCGTCGCCCGAGCTAGTCCCCGAAGCGTTCAAGACGTATTGGGCGAAGCTCATTTGTACCCACGGATAGCGTCGCAAGAGTCGAAGCACCGGTCAGCGCAAGAGCGTATTCAACAAGTCGACGGAGTGCAAGGCCGACATAAAGGCCGCCGTGACGTGGAATAGCGAGACGCAAGAGTTCATGGTTTCGTATCACGGGCTACTCGACGGACCCACAACCATCGGGTTGATGCAGCAGCGTAAATCACAGTCATATGTACATTCAAGCAACCGCACCCCCATCTGAAACCTTCCATCTGTACATTTCAAGCAACAAAGCATCCCATCTGAAACCTTCCTGCAACACGCAGCGAGTGAGGCCACCAGAGCCACTCATCAAAATCTCTACGTTTGATGAAATTTATGAACTCTATTTGAATATAAAAAACCCTTTTCTGGTTTCGGTAGCTGTTCAGTGCCTCAAAGTGCCTAAAGGCACCCTCGGGTAACGTGGTGGACCGGTTATGTTCACTCCACTCAGTGTCTTTAACATCGATCAAGAAAACAGCTTGCTCGGTGATGGATTTTTCAAAATATCAATTTGTAGTGGTTCAAAAACCCAAAAATCAAAAATATTTGTTGTACGTGGTTGGTAGGGTATCCCCAAAATCCCATTTTCCCCATTAACCGATAAGCCGCAAAATCATCACTGCTGCAGACTCCACGGAAATACTTGTCCTGCAGGTCGAGATACCAGCCCAAGCACGTGGTGCAAACGCCGCTCCTGTCTGGCTGAGCAGGAGACGCTCACGTGGAGACCCGCGAAACAAGATCTCGAGTGCCTGCACCGCCATCGTCCCTTGGTCGTCTTCCAGCTCCCAACTGCATAGCAATAGGGTGTCAAGGCGATCGAGTTCGTGGAGGACGCCATCAAGAACGGGTCGGCCTGCCACAGCAATGGCTTGATGGACTGGAACCAGTCGCTCCAACGTGGCAACTGCCACCCGCGAACGTCGGCCAGTCCGCGCTGAGCTGCTGGAGGAGGAATGGGGTGAACTGTGGGGCGGACAGAGGAGCAAGCGCAACTGCAGCGATGTGGCGCTCTGGGGAAAGGCCGAGGGCAGCGCCCTTCGTGTTCTCGCCCATGGCAAGGGAGACGATGGAGCCCCTTTCTGGCATTGACCCACACCAACGGCAACGGCAACGAGATCAAGACGTCCTAGGCGCGCTTTGACTTCGCGCAGAGGACCAACTGCGAGGGCCTGCTGGCGTGGACCGCTGTGAAGTGTTCCTGGACGTGAAGGACAAGTAGTCCAAGCTGGACGATGGGGTGCGTTCAGGCATGAGGGCTGCCTGTCGAGAGATGGGGACGTTCGTGCTGGCATTTGCTTGTGCGCTTGGTCTGCCGACGCGCGAGACCGCAGGCTAGCCGTTGCCGTTGCGCAACGCCCAGACGAAGAAGCGGACAAGGAGCGAAGGACAAGATGGAGGTGCTGTACGATCAGCCCATCAAGGCTGGGAACTAGCATCGCTCACTTCTCACGAGGCAAGACCGCTGTTGGATTGCCGCCGCCCTGCGCTCATCAACCTCACGAGCGCGTGCATGTGACTCGAATGCACCTTGCTGCTGGCGCTCACCAAGAAGAAGAGCAGGGCGCCTCAATGCTGCAGTCCTTTCCGCTCCTGTATGCTGACAGAGCCCTGCGTCATGTTAGCAGCCGATGTTGTTGTGTGCGCGCTGAGCCTTGTGCTTCGTGGCACTCCAACTCTGGAGGAGAGGCTGGTTCGTGGTTATATCGTCGTCAGCTCTCACCACGTACAACAGAACGTTGAGCTTCCAGCTTTTGCAGCTTGGACGAGCTGGCAGCTGGCGTTGAGCTCATGTTCCAGCAAGTGGAGCGTCTGCGTGAAGCGAGCAGCTCCATCCCGACGGTCGAGAGGCCATTGCTGCGTGGCGGCATCAAATAAAACAGGGAAAGCTCTTTGATCGAAGAGTTCTACTGTTCAGTATGCACACCAGTGGCGAGGAATGGTGGCGGAACTGGCACAACCACAGGGGTCGAAGCGTGGAGGAGAACGACATTGTCGCGAAGACTTTCGGCCAGGAGACGAGTGACATGAACACGAACGCGTCGGTGGGTTCCTACGGACAACATATCTTGCGGCGAGGTATTGACGATCATCGCGTTGCGTTCATTTGGAACGCTTACCTTGAGCCGTTTGTGTTCGATAGCGAGCACGTTAGCGGTTTTTACTTTCTGGAGCAGTGTCACGTGTTCATCAAGCCTGAAGGCCGAGGCCCAAGACCGACAGAGGCGAGGCTTCCTCGTGCATTTCGACATGCTATACCGTCACGCCTTACGTTTTGGACTCGACGCTGCAACACTACGACTCCAAGATCGGTGCTCTTATCGACTTCTTCGTGAGCGCCATGTTCGCCACGATCCAGGCCCGCGGCGAGGCGGTCGAAGACCTGCTCTGTGACCAAGCGCTGCAGGAGTGCGACCTGTACAACCCACATCTGTCTGCTACATCGAGCTCCGGCACTTGTTCTGGTGGTTGATGAAGCGAAGAAGCGCAGCACGAGGATCATCATAACGTTGACGAGCATGTAGTAGTTGATGTCTTCGTGCCGGATGGCGAATACGCCGTCGAGGTAGGCGCGAATGGGGATAACGCCCACGGACTCTGATGCGTGTTCGAGGATCTGGCAGCCCCGTGGAAACTGCACCATGTCCAGTGAAGCTCCTGTCTCCAGTGCCTCCAGCACTTGGGCGTCGTCAACGTCTGGGCAATTGCCGAAGAGCAGAGCGGAGAAGAGCATCAACGAGTAGCGCTGCGGCGTCATGTCGAAGAGCCACTCGTAGCCTGCCGGGATGCTGCTTGCCGGCGGGTCTCCCACGTCCGTGAAGCCTGCGAGAGGCAGGCAGATGACGGTGAAGAGGAGACTCGAAGCCAGCACGTACGGGATCTCGGCCAGCGTGAGGCCCAGGAAGTACCAGAAGGAGTTGTACGTCTGCGCGGCCCGTTCACGGTAGAACGGCGCACGCTCTTCGGACGTCACTGGCACGGCGCTGTTGAGCGACACTATGCCCAGGAATGCAGTGATACAGAAGATCATGCCGAGTTCGCTGTTCACTTGCTGGTACGTCGTGTAGTCCGCGCCGACGAACACCAGCCCAAACAGGTCCCCATGAAGATGTAGACCACCCTACGGGTCCAGTTGTACGTCGGAGCGCGCCAGTACATGCGGAAGAAGCGCTGCGTGACCACGAACGCTTGTCATGTTGCTGGCTGCGCGCTTGGTGGAGATCGAGAGCTCGTTTTGGCCAGGCAGTGGCACCGCCACCCACGCCTTCCTTGCCCAAGGTGTCGTCCAAGCTGGTCTGGAGAGGACTGGTCTTGAATACCTGTGCGAAATCGACCTCCAGAGCGACCGAGTGATCAACGCCAGCACCGATCACCTGCAGCATCCACGTCGCTGGGCTGTAGCCCTCTGCGATCTCACGTCATTTATCGGGGTGAGACGCTTATGAGGACATGGCGACGCTCTCGCCTCTGCACTGCAGGCTGCAGCGCCTCAGCAATGCCTGGTTTCTTCTCTTCAGCTGTGTCAACAATAAGCTTGAGCTCTGTCTCGAGCCGCGACACGGTACCCCCGTCTCCTTGAGCCTCTGACGTCCTTTCTCGACACGATCGCTAGCTGTAGCAGATTCCTCCGCTTTCTTGCGCAGTTGAAGCAACTCGGGATACGACGTGGGGGTATAGCTGTACACATGACGGCGCTACCTGGAAGAAGCGCTCAACGCACGTGTTTACCGACGTGAACGAGAAGGGCATGAACTTGTCAATACGCGCGCGTGACTCCTCCGACCCCCACAAGTCTCCAATCTCCTCGATTCATTTCAAGCGCGTCACTTGGGTTTGTGCTTCTTACTTGTCGGTGTGCCCTCCGTACGTTGCACAGGTATTGATTGGTTCCAAACGTGGCCCACGGAAGCTCTGCTGTCCGTTGGGCGGGTGAAATCCGCTTGGAAAACCTCGACGACCTCCTTCAGCGCCTTTTACCAGCCACAGCTGATAGCATGTTGACGATGTCCGTTGCGAACAGGTCTGGCACTTCACCTGACGCTAGTGCGTCGTTCAAGCCAATGAGTAAAATTTCCCTTGCTCGTCTGGGGAGTCTGTAAGCAAGAACACTCCTCCTCCGTCTTCTTCGTTGCGAGACAGCATTCCCACTCCCGCCACGCGCATTTTGCGTATATCTTCCTTGAATTCGTTCTCGCCGTCCTTGGAACGGAGCGTACTCTGACCAACAAGGAAGCAGCAGATGTGCGCTTCGAAACGCGCAAGTGAGCGCTTGCCACTACCCCCGACACCTACTCGTTTTGAACAAGGCGAGCCTCGTGCTTGACAGCATCGTCGAACAGATCTAGCTCCATGGCAGTGTTGCTGTCCTTGTTGTTGTACACATCACAGTTGGCGTTGTAGATTCATCTTGAGGCCACCCAAGTTCGTCCCCATGGTCGATCGTTCTCACTGTCGCCATCTTTTGTGAAGTGGCAGAAAACGAGAGTCGCCGAGTTCTCGGCAACGTCGCATCGACTCTGATTGCACGATCCCAACGACAGCTTTTTACTGACATTTGCACGGTTATATTTCTCGATAGAAGCCTTGCACACAAGGCGCTCACCGTACACACGCTCCCTTTCTTGTAGCCACGACGAAACAAGCTTCTCGGTGCTGTTGAACGATCCTCCTTGGACGAAATGAGACCTTGGAAAACAGGCGACAAAGAACTCGACGTGGAAGTTCACTGCTGTGTCTCGAAACTCACTGACGACACGAGCGTGAAGGCGTAGCGCTGCCTTGATCAGGGCGTTGGAGATCTACGAGTCACCCAACTCATCTACAAATCCCGGCAAGTGTCCACCCAGGAACGTCTGTACATCCTCACATCGCCTCGGTACCTCCGCCATACCCACCACAAACGTACACAAGTGCCGCTGAACTCGCGGGCCAACCAGGAACAGCCATCTCAGTCAGCGGTGATCATCCAAGTGTCACGTTGGCCGGCTTCGCGTGAACTGCGACGTCGTTCGTGGAGAAGGAAGCACGTCCTGCTTACGGCACACGCCAGGTCCCCACGGCGCAGTAATCGGAGTCGGAACTGGAGCGCGAGATGTGTCGAGCATTCTGAACACGCAGGTTGTTGCCGACTGCAAGTTCGTCGTCGCGTCCTAGGAACCACCACAAGAGCGCAATTCCGTCTGCATCAATACTTGGCAAGCAAAGTTTCTTCAAAGGACTTGAAGGCCCCACGACAACAATCCGATGGAAGGAGCTTCATCCCAACCGATCACGCGTTTAACCATTACGACTCGGAAACGCCAGCTCCCTCGGGCTCGTGAGAAAGTAGGCGTCGCACAGCTTGTCCAGACGACGACTCAACGCGTAGCACCCCATTACTACCCGCGCCAGAGAAATCAGATCTCCACTCGTTGCTTCCAGACTTGCTGTTGACGTCTGAGCCTCCACAACGAGCGAGTGGAATGCGCTGCTGCAGGCTGATTCACGATCGCCCTCGTCGATCTGTTCGCGCATTTGTTGGATACGAACCCACAAGGATTCATACAACACAACAGAGGAGTCATCCTGTTGATTGGTGGTGCCTCGCAATTGTGAGAGCCGCTCGCGTGCTGCCGCCGTCATCGAGACCACAGACCCTTGCTTCATCGGGTGCTGTAGTTCGAGCTTGGCGTCGGTCACGTGGTCCACTTGGTTGTCGGTCTTCGAGCCGGGCGACGTCTTCACGAATCTGTCCAACTCGTCAACGACAGTCGAAATCCTGATCCGCTTCTTCGGATCCGAGACGCACATCTGAGTGACCAGATTCCACTGCTCGGCAGTGCAGATCGAAGGGCGAGATGGCATTTTACCACTAGTAACATGACGATCGCAGATGTGCTGGAGTTTGGAGAACAACTTGCCGTGCTGAGCGTTATCGCCATTGTCCATGCACTTGCGCAACTTTTGCCACTGCTCCTCGGCGTCTTCTCCCTTGTACCCCTCGAAAGCAGCTTGCAGACTCGGCTTCTGGCTGGGGGGCGGCAACGGACAGCTGCTCAAGCTCGGAGATAATGGAGGTCAAACTGGACCGTTCATGAGGGTCCTTACAGCACATCCGCCACACCAATTCACGACTGCGCCGAACGAAATGTGGATGGCGACGACGAACAAAGTATCTATCACCACCGGGATTAGAACAGTCATATTTGTCGTAGGGATCACTCGCACGTGCATCTGCATTCCACCTCAGTTTACAGCTTCGTGTGGCGTTTTCACTTCTGGTAGGCCAAGGCCTCGTTCCACTTTCAGCTTCAAGAATGCACATTCCAAGTGAGTAGACATCAGACTCACGTGAAGCTGGACTGCCTTCTAGTACCTCAGGAGCCTGCCAGCGCATCGATCGAACCACAGAACGCGGATGATTCGCCACTTCAGTCGACCCGAAATTCGAGAGCTTCGCCATCCCGTCATTGCCAATCAAAATGTTACTGCAGCGAAGATCGCCGTGCATGATCCCTCGCTCGTGCAGATACTCCAGTCCTAACGCCGCCTCATACAGATACTTCCACATCAACGGCTTCAGGTCGCTAGACGAGGACGAGGAATCCGACATTGTATACTCTGCTAGCGACCCCCGGCTGGCATACTCGCACACGAAGAAATTCACGCTGGACGCGGCCTGACAAACGCCGTACAGTTTCAGCACGTTGGGGTGGCGCAGCTCCTGCCACGCGCGCACCTCCTGCTCGAGCGTCGAGGCCGACGCGTCCAGAATGAACAGCTTCGCGACGGCATCTGCACCCAACCACTTCACGCGAAAATCCGCCGATAATTCCCTGTTCAAAGAATTGGCCCAACTCCACCTCGGACGGCGGAGTTTCAATGCTGTGATACATATCTGAGGCCAGCAACTTGTCACTGCTATGCGTCATACTTTGGTGGTTGGGCTGGGCGAACGGCGTCAGCAGACGCACAATGTCGTTGTAGCCGCGGTCAGAAGCAATTCGAAGTGCGGTTTGTGCTTCGTTATCCCTTGTGTTCACATCGGCGCTGCATTCTCCCACCAGATACCGCACAACGTCCGCGTAACCACGCTGGGCAGCCAAGATCAGCGCTGTCCACCCGTCATTGTCCTGGATGTTCACGTCGGCGCTGCATTCTTCCACCAGATACCGCACCACGTCGAGACGACCTTCACGGATGGCCACTTCGAGCTCTTGTTGCTTGTCCAACCCCCCTTGCTGCGCCAACAGTCGGAGGCACCTGAGCTCTTCAGCCACAACGCCATCTCTGCTCTCGTCTGCCCCCTCCTCCCTCCTCTGTCGCCGCCTTTCGTCTCTCCGGGATCTTCTTAAAGCATTTCCCATCTGCGTTCTCAGCTGAAGCGCTTATTGTCAACTTGCCAACGCCAAGTGAGCCACGAGCCTATACGAGAACCTCTCGCAGAGAACGTCACAGTGTATCTAGCAGCTAGCTCTCCGGAGTTTTTCCAGGACTGAAAACCGCCACTGGCCTTTCTGAGAGAAGTCGGCGTCCTCTCCTCGCTGAGGCTTGAAGGTTGCGCTGCGGTTGTGCTCTGCAGCCCAAGGCCTGCTCCACCCACGCCACCCAACGCAGCTCCGCCTTTGCTCCTTTCCTCGGCTGCCGGTCGTCCGGTCTCAGGACGCTGCTTGTCTGTCTTCCTCTGGGATGGCTCAGAGGTCCGTGGGCTCGCTGCTCCTCCTTCTCGTCGAGCTGGTCCTGTGTCTCGAAGCCTGTAGCGAACATGCAGACGAGTGACTTGTAGGAGACGCTACAGCTGCAACTCCAAGCTTTCGGGGCGCTTTCCGGTCCAGCACTTAACCAGCGCCAGCACGTGGACCACAGGACGGCAGCACACGCCACGGAAACACTTGTCCTGCAGGTCAAGAGCCCAGCCTAAGCACGTGGAGCAAACGTCGCTCCTGTGTGGCTGAGCAGGAGACGCTCACGTGGAGACCCGCGAAACAAGATCTCGAGTGCCTGCACCGCCATCGTCCCTTGGTCGTCTTCCAGCTCCCAACTGCATAGCAATAGGGTGTCAAGGCGATCGAGTTCGTGGAGGACGCCATCAAGAACGGGTCGGCGATGACTTCGTGGATTTGAGCCAATCGCTCCAACGTGGCAACTGCCACCCGCGAACGTCGGCCAGTCCGCGCTGAGCTGCTGGAGGAGGAATGGGGTGAACTGTGGGGCGGACAGAGGAGCAAGCGCAACTGCAGCGATGTGGCGCTCTGGGGAAAGGCCGAGGGCAGCGCCCTTCGTGTTCGCCCATGGCAAGGGAGACGATGGAGCCCCTTTCTGGCATTGACCCACACCAACGGCAACGGCAACGAGATCAAGACGTCTGAGGCGCGCGTTGACTTCGCGCAGAGGACCAACTGCGAGGGCCTGCTGGCGTGGACCGCTGTGAAGTGTTCCTGGACGTGAAGGACACGTAGTCCAAGTGTACGATGGGGTGCGTTCAGGCATGAGCGCTGCCTGTCGAGAGATGGAGACGTTCGTGCTGGCATTTGCTTGTGCGCTTGGTCTGCCGGCGCGCGAGACCGCAGGCAAGCCGTTGCGCAAGGCTCACAGAAAGAAGCGGCCAAGGATCAAAGGACAAGATGGAGGTGCTGATCAGCCCATCAAGGCTGGGAACTAGCACCGCTCACTTCTCGCGAGGCAAGGCCGCTGTTGGATTGCCGCCGCCCTGCGCTCATCAACCTCACGAGCGAGTACATGTAGCTCGAATGCACCTTGCTGCTGCTCACCAAGAAGAAGAGCAGGGGGCCGTAATGCCGCAGTCCTTTTCGCTCGTGATGCTGACAGACAGGCCTCCGAAATTAGCATTGTCAATAACATTATTTGGAAAAATAACAGTAAATTATGCATTTTAGCAGACATCGATTGTCAAAGCGATAATTGATTTTCTGGGCGAATGATATCGCACTATTTATGAGGATAGCTTTTCTAACCGTAATTTTTAATGCTCACCAGCCATCTACAGGAACCAACCATTCTCGAGCGTTCACGCGGCGGAACCAAGCTCTTCCTTTTTGTGGCAAACTGCAGCATTCACTTTTCAATTCTCCTTCTCCCTCCCAAGCCCGCCACGATGGTTCGCGTCACGCGCCCCCGCTTCGCCTACTCCAACGCTCAAGTCGCTGGATTCTACTTCCGCCCGTGCCGCGATGAAAACGACGAAGTGATCCTTGAATACTTTCGCTGTCGGTGCGGCACGGTGCGGAAGCAAACCCATCGCAATGGTTACTCCAACCTCGTGCAGCATGTGCTGCGAGAGCACCAAGCCTACAAGGCAGTAATGCTCGACGCAACGACAGCGGAGACGGGCTCTCTCGTCAACTTCGTCCGCCATTCCTCTCTGAATCTGTACGGCTGGATGGTCTGGACCGTCATGTGCAACCTGCCACTCTCCTTTTGCGAGCACCGTGAAGCTAGACGGTATGTTAAACTTGGTTTTATTGTGTTTAACCTCTTGGTGACTAATTTATTCGGTTGTTGGATGTTATTCAGCTACTCGAGTTTGAAGCCTATCTCGCAGGAAACGCTGCGGGCGGCAATGGACGGGGTGATGGTGGCCATAGAGCGCGCAATCGCGGCAGAATTGCCCGCCCACTTTGGCCTCATGTTCGACGGATGGACGCACGCGTCGGAGCACTACACCGCTGTGTTTGCCTGCTACGAGGTTGATGGCTGCCCCAAAACGACACTGCTCAGCATGGCGCCGCTGCTGAACGGTGTGGACGAGGACCTGACAGCACACGGCACCGCGAGTTCCTCGCGACCATGCTGCCCCGAGACTACGGCGTTCAGCTGGAGCAGTGCCGCTTCGTTGTCGGGGACAACTGCTCGGTGAACCGCCGGCTGGCGACTCTCATGGGGGATACCGCTCGTGGGGTGCGCAAGCCATCGACTGAACCTCGCTGTTCAAGCTGACATGGCAGCCCATGAAGATGATTTGGCGGTCATCCATGCGCTGATGATCAAGCTGCGAACTCTAACGCAGTCAGCAAAACTACGGTGAGTACAATTGTTTGGTAGTGGTGTGGTAGAATTTGTCAATTTTGTCGAACCAAATTTTTTTATTGTGGTTTTTGTTTCCAGGCAGAAAACCGATCTTCGGCCTGTAATTCGCAATGTCACGCGATGGAGATCAACATTTTTTATGTTGAGGCGCTATTTCCAGCTCCTCGAATTCCTGAACGAGGACGATGACGACATTGCGGAGTTGATGCCCTCCAGAGCGGCAAACAAGCGATTGCGCGCTCTTTTCCAAGAGCTGCGCGACATTGAGTCCGTGTCGAAAGCGCTGCAACGGACTGACGTCGACTTGGTCGATGTCCGCGAGTGGTTTGACGAGCTTATTGCTGCTAAGCCGCAGTTCGCGCCCTTCATTGGTAAGTGCTTTAAATGATTTCTGTTGTGAGGTTTTACTAATAGTATGTAACTGGAAATGATGTAGGTCTACGCGCCATCATTGTGCACAGTCCAGATTTCGAGGCTGCCTGTGTTCGCGTTCTTCGCGGTCAAACTGACCGCCTGACACGGGCTGAAAAGGCCGCGCTGCAGCCTTTCGTAGCTCCAGCTGCCGAGCCTGATGACGAGCTCGCTGACGAAGAGGAGCGCGAATCGCTTGTTGAGCGTCTGAGGAAGCGGCGGCGACTGGCTCAAAAAACCATCAAGTACGAGCAGCTGAAGAACATTCCTCCGACTTCTAACGTCGTCGAACGCTTCTTCAGCGTGGCTCGAGTGACGTTCGGCCACCAGCGTCACGGCCTTCTCCCGCTTACGTTAGAGACTATCCTCTTCCTTCGCGAGAACCGTTCCTACTGGGGCGCAAGTACGGTAGACAGTTTGAACTAGAGCGCGGCGCTAAACACTCCTCTGCTAATACACAACATGTTTGCTATAATGGAATTATTTATTTGTTCTTCGGTGAACTCGCCCATTATTTACTGCAGCGTCCAAAGGTATCTCATCGGATAATCTATTGGATTTCCTTGCTCTAACTAAATAGAAATGCCATATTCGGAGCCCCTGCTGACAGACCCCTGCGTCATTTTAGCAGCGTCCATGTTGTTGTGCGCGCGCTGAGCCTTGTGCTTCGTGGCACTCCAACTCTGGAGGAGAGGCTGGTTCGTGGTGTACCCGTCGTCAGCACTCACCACGTACAACAGAACGTCCAGCTTCCAGCTTTTGCAGCTCGATGTTGCCATCGTTCGGCTCGTGAACCAGCTTTCCACGTGCGATGGCCCAGTCTTGACGTTCTGTGGACACGACGAGGCCAAACAATGGGCAAGCCCCGCCACAGTGAAGCTTACGATTGTAAGGTAGTGGGCACGCTCGATGGCAAAAGGAAAAGTGAGTTCGTTATTAAAGCTGTGGGCTGTGGTGGCAACTTGCAGTTGCAAGCTGCAGTTGAACTTTCAAGTTCAGCTTTCAACCTACCAATCTGAAGATAAACTATAACGAATCTGATTGGTCGATCCCTAACTTGACTTTGTGAACTGAACCCGATGACGTCGGATACGTCACACGACCCCGTTTCAAAAGGAGGCTATGGCTTCAACGTCGGGCAGTTTGGAGCAAGGTGCCCCACTGTCTTGCATCGGTGGCAGGTCGCTGTTGCCTGCCAATCCGTGTTGACTCGTTGGCCCGCGTGGTCGAAGCGCAAGGCGACCTCGATAGTCTCGTCGAGGGTACTAGGGTGGTGCTCTCGGACGTGTTTGGTCGTGTCCGGCTTCAAACCTTGCTGGAAGTAGAAACGGAGCTCCAGTTGGCTGATGGGCTGCGTGCACTGAATCAACAGGTTTTGAAATTCAGCGACGTACTCGTGGAGCGACTGGTGCTGACTCAGAGCACAGAGGCGCTCACGAAGGCGATATTCGTTATCAGGGGGGAGGATGCGCCGGCGCATCTGGTCCTTGAAAACGGCCCAGGTCTTGACTTGGCCCGTCGCGTCACACTCGGTCGCGAATTGACGATACCAGTTCATTGGAGTGACGCCCAGATGGCAGGAGACCATGATAACGAACTGCGGTGACTCTTCCATCATCATTGGGTGGTAGTCCGCGTAGTACTGTTCCAACGAGAAGAACCAGAGCTCTAGATCTTCGTCGAGCTTGCCGTGATAAGTCGGAGGCTGAGTTCTGCGAGCCGCTGTTGGCCGCGCAGCGAGGGCGTCGAAGCGAGCCTCGCTTGCCACATATTGCTGCTGCATCATGGCTTGGAAGTCTGCTTGCTGGCGAGCGAGAAGACTCAAGACTCAAAATTTCACCAAACGTCTGGGGAGTGTTGGTCTCTTCCATCACTCTCTTGTGCTGAGCTCGATGGCGTTGCGGGTAGAGGAAGCTTGGACTTGATGTGACTCTTCAAGTGCTACTATGTAAGGCAGAGAGAGGCATACTAGTCTATTTGGTCGCTTAGTGACGGCTAGACGTCTGGTTGATCCTGAGCCTGGTTAGCAACGCCGGTTCCTTGCGGTCCAGTGGTTATACGGGGCTTGTTCCTTTCGGTGACGTCTCTCGGGGTTCGTTCTCCAGTGCGTTGATGCATAGCTGCAGTCTCATCCCGTTTATTTGATGTTAAGGCTGTCGGCGCTCCCGCTTCGCGAGCGCCTTCAGTTGTATGATCCCTGTCGTCCAGATCTCATTCTGGCTTGCTTCCTCAGTCGTCTCATCCTGGTGGAACACCACCCTATTGCGATGAATCCACACACTCGTCGTGCACACGCTGCACAATATTCTCCACAACCGCTTCCACGCTGCCGTGTACTCCTCCTGTTCATCCGAAAACTCCTTCTTGATTCACTCCTCTATCGGATTCGACACCGCCGGCGCAGTTCTGCTTGCACAGTATCTGATAAACGGTGCAATATGTCTGTCGCCCAAGTTTCTTTTGTCCAGGCCGTGATGAGCTTCTGCCAACTCACCTTCGCACACGGACACGTCCAGAGTATGTGCTCCAACGTCTCCTTGTGCCCCTGGCACTCTTTGAGCTTCCGACAGCTATTGTCGAGAAGTCTGTCTTCATGGAACAGGTTCAGTTGTCGAACAGCTATTCTGTAGCCCACCCAGACTTGGTATTCTGTTAGCTCGTGCTTGTGTTGCTTTGGCGTTTGCTGCATCTGTGCCGTCTGCCACTCACTGTCCTGTGCCGCTGCTTGCAGCTGCTGCACTATCTTGCCCAGCTCTTCTCCTTGGCCTTTGTATCTCCGGAACGCCTGCTTCTTGATTACCATGCCGACGTGCTTGTTTGCTGTCGTGTCTGGAACGTCCCAGTGAAAGCTGTGCAGGTTAGGATGAGCGAAGAACACAATGCTCCCTTCCCTTCATTGCTGCTGAAGTTTCCTGCTGTCCGCTGTCCTCTGCTCCGCGGAGTCACGGCTCCGTTGCATTTGCCACTGGAGCCCGTTCGGAAGTTGCTCTAGTCGAATCGTTTCCGGGGTTTTACCTCTGCCACAGACTTGTGTCCCGATGATCCGTCCAGGTTCCTGCACTGCCCACGTGTAGTCGTTCTCCAACTGTGGCTGGTGTCGCATGCGCACCTTCGTTCCCACCTTCATTTCTGCACCTATTTCCATTCGGGGGCACTGCTGAGGATCGCTAATGTCCACCGGCGGAGCTTCGCTTGTTGGTGTCCTCTTATCCCTATCGAAGGGATTTCCATTGTGTAGGTCCTGACCCCTGTCCTGTGCACGTGCAGCTCTGCGATTGTGCATGGTCGGATCTTGTCGTACTTCTTGCTCGTGAGCTTTTCTCCGGTGTGGTCGACTACTCCCGGGTTGTCGGTCCACATGTATGAGGGCCAGAAATCTGTCACCTCCGCCGCTCTGCACGTCAGCGGGTGTGGTAGCTGATGCTGTAGCTCGATCACCCACTCCTCGTCCGTTGTCCAACTTATGGCTTCCCGGGCCAGCTCCTCCATTTCCTCCATATACTTGGTCAGGCTTGCCTCGTCAATCTCTACCGTCGGCGCTACCCATGCTCCGATCAGATCTTGCAGCAAGTCACCGGGGCTTTGCCGGTTTCGCCGTCTCCTCCCCCTTGGTTCCATTCTGGGCGAGACTCCTTCTGGTCATGGCTGTTGTGCTCCTCGGAATGCCCACTCCCTCCAGGCGCAGTAGTACCGGTCTTTCCTCTGTACTAGCCACTGCGTTGTGTGTTTCGCTCGTTGCGTCTTGCAAGCTAGTTGCACCGATGCGAGCCCCACACCTCCGGCTTGTCGGGGCGTGAATAGCAGTGCCGGACTCATCTTGTGCCTGCTGCTCGCAATGCTGGTCGAGTGGCGCCACAGGAACTGCTTTTGGAGATTCCGGATCTGCTTGTCCGCCCATGGGGGCATGTCGAACGCCGCCGCCGTGAACAACACCGAGGGGAACATGATCACGTTGAGTATCGTGACCCTATTATCCACACTAGTGGAAAGCTGAGTCGCAGTCGCGAGTCGTCGTTGTATTTTACGGATCCGGTCCGCCCAGTTGACATTCGTCAGCTCTCCAGTCCCTACTTCATACTACAGGTATCGTGTGGTTTCTCCGTGCCGCAGCACTGGGATTCCTTGATATGTCTGCAGAGTGACCGCGGTGTTAAGGAAGATTATCTTGCTCTTGGTGGGCTGCACTTGCAGGCCCGAGAGCTTCCCAAACTGTTCGACGATGCGCATAATTTGCGGCAGTTGCTTGGCCTCCGCTAAGAACACTGTGGAATCGTCCACAAATGCTGAGAATTTGTGCTTGGCGTCCTCGCTACCCGGGACGTCCAATCCCACGGTTGTTTCGTCTTGCTTGATTGCTAGCGCTAAGACTTCGGCTGCGAGGATGAACAACAAGGGTGCTAAAGGGCACCCTTGTCTGATGCCGGACACGATCTCCTGTGGATCGGAGAGTTCTCCGTTCACGATGAATCTGGCAGTCGTGCCATCGTGAAGTCTCCTTATCATCTGCACGAATTCTGAGGAGAATCCAAAGCGTAATAGCGCTACAAATAGGAATTCTCGCGCTACCGTGTCGTACGCTTTCCTGAAGTCTAACAGCAGTATCAGCCGACTCATTTCTGCTGCCAGGTCAGGTTCTCTATTCGCCGTTGCCAACATGGCTAACATCATCATCACGGTTTTTAGCATTTGCCTCCCTTCCATGAAACCTTGTTGAGAATCTCCAATGGGGATTCCCATGACTCGTTGCGCCCGGTTTGCGATCACTGTCGCTATAATTTTGTAGCCTGTTTGTAGGAGCGTTATCGGTCTGAGATACATCGCGTCGACAGAGTCCCCCTTCTTGCTCAGCGGGATGATCAGTCCTTCGAGAAAAGAAGGAGGAGGTTCTCCTCCCTGGAGTATCTCGTTTCCAATGTCGACCATCACCGGCACTAGGATAGCCTGTGTGTCTTTATAGAAATCGTTGTTTAGGCCATCTGGGCCCGCCGCTTTGTGGCGGTTCAGTTCCGTGAATGCCGGAATTACTTCCTCTCGGGTAATTTCCTGCATGAGGTCTGCATTCTCGGACGGTGATACCTGACGTCCCGCCGGGATCGTTACGAACTTATCGAACTCGCTGGCCAAGTCCTCGTGACCTACTGCGCTGTGAATCGTTGCCACTATTGGCTTCCATTCCGACTTAAATTTCTCCGCTATCGTCATGCCCCGCGAGAAAGGTTCCCCATTCAGCCTGTGGATGTCGGTTACTGTTTGGTCTTTTTCCCAGTTGGAGACTCTTTTAAAGTTCCAGCGGAGCTGGTCCGTGGTCCGCTCCAGCTTCTGGCCGATACGGACCAGCTGCTCCTGTCGGTCTTCTTCCATTGTTGTGTCGAGTAGGTCTCTCCGTGTCAGGAGGTGTGCTCTGTTTTGCATATTGCAGCGGTGCTTGAACTGTTCCCGCTGCTTCTTTTCCTGGCGGCTGCCTTCTCGAACACATTCTGCACATGTTGTCGCTGTATCGTCCCATGACTGAGCCTTCACTCCTTTGCCGACTCCGGCTGCCGTTAACCGCTCGAGCAGCCTCTCGACTGTTCGCGCCGGGATAGCTGTCCTCGGTGGGTAGGTCAACCCACGTTTTTTATGACGTCGTTTGGAGCGACCGTCGGCCTCTGCCAAATGTAGCCGCACTCTCTGATGGTCTGATGGTACTGCCGGTTGCGCCACTTCCACCCATTGGACTTTGGCTGTCCATTCGTCTGGCACGTAGAACCTGTCGAGTCTGCTGGCCACGTCAGGACCCCACTAGGTGAAATACTCTGTGGGCTCATCCTGCTCGGCTTCTTCGTCTGCATGACCGGTCATTGTGTGCGCGTCTTCAAGTTTTAGGTGCTGGACGAGTTGTTGCAGCTTCGCACTTTCCGGTCTACCTGACCTCCGTCCGCCCCACCTGTCCAGGATCGGACTCAGAACGCAATTGAAGTCCCCTGCGACAATGGCGGGTTGGTCCTGCCAGGGCCAGTCGGCCAAACTCCCGTAGAAGCTTTCCCGCTTTTGATGATCATTTGGGGCGTACACGTTGATCATGTGCACGTTTCGCATTGTGACAGCTATCACCTGCTTTGTCCATCTCTCTGGCTGCCCTGGCGTTGTTGTTGCTGCAGCGTCTGGATTCAGAAGTATGGCTACTCCACCAGATCGCGTGTCATCAATACTCCAGTACGATAACGGTGGTCCCGCGCTGTTGTGTTTCTTGCCCCACATATTGCGCCACTGCTCTGCTAATTCTGCTGCTTCTTCCTCTGATCCTACATGAGTTTCCTGAAGGAACCATGCCTGCTGTCTCTCCGCCACTGGCGATCTTCTCCACGCTCCCATATTTTCTTCTATTTTCCTCCGCGGAGCCCCTGACGTTTTGGGTTTCCAACCTCCATCCGTTGTACACCTTCTTCCGTATTGGTTTCGCCTGCGCTTCCTGTGTGGCTATCTGCACATACTTTTGACGTCCGTAGACGTCTCCTACCGGTCCTTGCCCTGGCCCAGTAGGGGCTGCACTTGGCTGCCCTCAATATTGCTGGTCCCGTTGCCTTGGTCCGCGCTCTAGCGCTTGTGCAAAGTAACGTGCTACTGCATACCAGTCTACGGAATGACGCGTTCCTGAGAACGCCTCCTTGTATAGCTCCACTGTCTTCAGCGCTCGCAAGTGGCGATCCAATCGTGAGAGAGGGCTTGTGTCCTGCTCGCCTTCCGTTCCTGTAATCACACGGATCTCTTTTTCGTAGATGAGTGAGCAGAGGAGATGTTGGGCCAGCCGCACCTTGTTCCCTACGTCACACCACCGCAAGACTTCGTCCTTTCCATAGCCGCGACTTCGTAAACTGAGCCCAGTCGCCACTGCTATCTGCTACGCGTAATTGTTGCTGCGGCTGTGCCGCCGCCAGCTTCACTTGCCAACTTTCAATCCAGTTGGTTGGGATGTTGTCTGTCCGTCCCCGGTACACGGCCAACCGTTCATGGAGACATTGTGTCCGCCATACGGTAGTCCAGGCTACGAGTACTTGCTCGCTCACGGCGACCAGCACTTCGTCTGGGTAGGGGAATCTCTGAAGCAGTTGGGCTAGCTTTGCCGGCTCCTGCTGTGACCACCTGCGTCCATACTGCCGTCGAGCTGCTTTCCAGCGGATAGTGAGCTTTCGCTGACGATGGCCACAGGGAGCCGAACTTGCGCCACATCTTAGGCCAGGTGTCCCTAGATGAGTCTGCTGCGCGTGTCCCCAGTTCCTGCTGCACGTCTTGCATTGCCTCAGTCCCGACTGCCGTTGTTTGGCGTTGTATCTTGGACTGCATCTGTTCTCGGATCCGTTCCGCCTCACTTGGCGTGATCGAATGCGGTCGCTTGGGCGTCTGCGCGTTGCCTTGAAGTTCTCTTGTTGTCAGCACCGAGGAGGCTACTGACGATTGAGAGCTAAGTGAGCTCGCCGGCTTCCATTCGGACTCCTGACTGCTTCCACTATTATTTCCTTGGGAGTCTAGCATCTCCGCTTCTTCTGCTTCCATCCTTTCCGCCTCGAGTTGCCATTGTTTGATGGCTTCCCCTGAAAGTTGATACTTCTGCATCAACTGCGTTACCTCTTCGGTGTGCTCCAATTTGAGGTCGGCGCTAAGTAGGAGTGTTCTTTCCGCCGTTGTCAGTAGCGAGGCCGTGTTGATGAGAAACGCGAGTAACTCTGCATAGCGATCCGGTTCCGCATTTTCCAGGATCTGGTATATTTCACACTGCAGGTCGTGGGGGATTGTCATTCCGGTGAGTCTTCCACGGAGATCCTCCACATCGCCGTTCCACTCCTCTGCATCCCACATCTCTGTGATCAGTGCCAGGTCCATGCCTTTGCAGTCGGTAGTTGTGAGCCCAGCTTCTGGCCCAGACGATGTCCCCGTTTGGGCCTCCATTGGTTGCCCTTCGCTCTGCTCCTCTCTCGCTGCTTCCCTGTGTACAAATGCAGAATAGTGCTCCCCGTGATACCGGAGTACGATCGGAGGTGCCAGCTCCCGGTTTTTATCCTGTCGGATCGCCGCCAGACTTCGCTGCAGCATCACTGGAACATGTTGACCGATGTCAAACGAGAGCCTAGCACGCGAGGCTGTGTTGGGGCGGTACATGGAGCAATGCCATTTTTTCTTGTGATCCGTGTCGAATTTGCTACTATGTAAGGTAGTGGGCACGCTCGATGGCAAAATGAAAAGTGAGTTCGTTATTAAAGCTGTGGGCTGTGGTGGCAACTTGCAGTTGCAAGCTGCAGTTGAACTTTCAAGTTCAACTTTCAACCTACCAATCTGAAGATAACCTATAACGAATCTGATTGGTCGATCCCTAACTTGACTTTGTGAACTGAACCCGATGACGTTGGATACGTCAGCGTGGATCTCAGGCGGGTAGTGCGGGTTGCTCGACTTTGTGGGTAGAGGCTCTACTAGAGGCAGGGTGGAAGTAGTCGTTCTACCGGACAGAAGCGTCGCTTGGAGGTTCCTGCGGGGTACATTGCACAAGTATTGGCGTTCATCTTGGACTAGTTGACAGCTGGCGTTGACATCATGTTCCAGCAAATGGAGCGTCTGCGTGAAGCGAGCAGCTCCATCCCTCCGATCAAGAGGCCATTGTTACTTGGCGCCATCGACGGAAAAGCTTGTTGATCGAAGCGTTCTACACGCAAGTGGCGAGGCATGGTGGCGGAACTGGCACAACCACAGGGGGCGAAGCTTGAAGGAGAGCGACATTGTCGTGGAGACTTTTGGTCTGGAGACGAGCGACATCAACGCGAATGTGTCGGTGGTTTCCTACAGCCAGCAGATCTTGCGGCGAAGCGCATCGCGTTGCATTCCTTTGGAACGCTTATCTTGAGCCGTTTGTGTTTGATAGCGAGCACGTTAGCGGCTTTTACTTTCTGGAGCCGTGCCACGTGTTCATCAAGTCTGAAGACCGACCGACAGAGGCGAGGCTTCCTCGTGCATGTCGACGTGCTACACCATCACGCCTTACATTTTGGACTCGACGCTGCAACTCTACGACTCCAAGATCTGTGCTCTTATCGAATTTTCTTCGTGAGCTCCATGTTCGCCACGATCGAGGCCCGCGACGAGCGGTCGAAAAACTGCTCTGTGACCAAGCGCTGCAGGAGTGCGACCTGTACAAACCACAGCTGTCTGTTACATCGAACCCCGTCACTTGATCTGGTGATTGATGGAGAAGCGCAGCACGAGGATCATCACGATGTTGACGAACATGTAGCATTGGATTTCGTCGTGCCGGATGGCGAATACGCCGTCGAGGTAGGCGCGAATGGAGATAACGCCCACGGACTCTGATGCGTGTTCGAGGATCTGGCAGCCCCTTGGAAACTGCGCCATGTCCAGTGAAGTTCCTGTCTCTACGTCTGGGCAGTTGCCGAAGAGCAGAGCGGCGAAGAGCATCAACGAGTAGCGCTGCGGCATGATGCCGAAAAGCCACTTGTATCCTGCCGGGATGCTGCTGGCCGGCGGGTTGAAGCCCATGAACAGCACGAAGACGGAGTTGAAGAGCCCGCCCAGCAGCGCTGCCACCTCGACGCTCGGCATGGCGAACGAGAGCAGCTGGCCCAAGTAGATCTGGCACAGCACGTGCAGCGTCATGTTGAGCTAGTAGAAGGCCAAGTCGCCCACGTCCGTGAAGCCTGCGAGAGGTAGGCAGATGACCGTGAAGAGAAGACTCGCCGCCACCACGTACGGGATCTCGGCCAGCGTGAATACCAGAAGGAATTGGTCGGAAAAATAATATCCGTACAATAGTTATGGTATTTTCCAGTGCAAATTATTAATTATTGGCATTCACTGGAGCAGTACAATTTAAATATACTCAATTATTGCAATAAATATCTTTTCAGAAGGCAGCTTGGTTAGCCTGATCCTTTCGGGACACCAGCTAACCGAGAATGACTAGCTGCAGTCGCCTGCCTTGACACCTAGGTCGACTCCAGATTGTAAATTCAGGATGATTACTAAATTACTAAGGCGTCGTGTGGTTTTGTCGATTACTTGATTAGTTAGCTAAGTTCAAAGAGATTTGATACTTAGCTGATATATTACGTTAGTCGTCAAAAATAGAGCAAAACATGAATGCAGACACTACACAAGAATTGACCCATGCCGTCGGGCTTACACTAAGTGCGATTTAAACCTTAAAGAAGAAAGGGCAGGTCTAAATTACTGCGCTTAACTCATTCTTCATATTGCAAAAATAATGGAAATAATGGAAATTATATTTTATTATTGTCATCTGTGATATTGCAATGATTATTACGGCCTCAGAGTAACTCGAATGCAATACTATATTTTATTTTCCAACCTCTGATCGTACTAGTATACGACAGCACAAGCGACGAACACTTGTGCGACGTTCTACTCGCAGCAGATTCTGCGTCGGTACGCTGAAGACGATCGCATCGTGTACGTCTGGAGCGCGTACACTGAGTCCTTCGAGTTCCGGAAGACTCGCATCCACGGCGTTTACTATCGCGAATAGTGTCACGTCCTAATCAAACCTGTCGATTCAGCGGAGGATGCGGGCGCTCTCTGTTCACGCATGTTGTCCACCGAATCCATAACGCCCGTCTTCATGAACCCAAATCTGAAGACGCCAAAATGGCGGCACTAACGAAGCTCATCGTGAGGTCCATGCCGCCGTTTATCGTGACAAGAAATGAAGCGATCGAGAGCTCGCTGCTGGACCAAGAACTGCAAAGACGCCGTTGTTTTGCGGGGTGATGTCTTCCATGAACGAGCTGCTCTTTATACCAATAAATGTATCTGGGACCGTCCCCAATTCTCAATTTCCGCCGTGGATGTGCTATCTACTGCCATTACATTGCTGCAGTGCCTGATCTGGCAGCACGGTCTCCACCATTTCACTAAGCGCCATGATGTTGGAAGACATGGCACTTACCAAAAAGTTGATCAGCGCGACCGTCTTCGGGTCCTCTTTCAGTTTCGGATCTAGAAAGTGAGGGGTGAGCACGTAGCAAGTGGACACGCGTGTAAAACAGCCGGACTTTCCGTAGGCGTCCCATACTAACACCACCCGATCGTCTTCCACGTATCGATGCGAGATCTGCTGGGCGTACGCTGTAGCGGAGGTATTGAAGTCACTCATCTCAAGCCCAAAGCTCTCGGTGATCTCGTTGGCTGCGATGTCTTGGAATCGTTGTCCTCTGTAATTGTGCCAGTTTTCCCACCACGCATCTCCTGTCGAGCGCATATCGAACGGCATGGTTCTATGATCGTAAAACTTCCTCTCGGCGCCCTTCAGTCCTCCATCCAGCAGTGAACTGTGGCGGATCACAGTCATAGGAGCGCATTTCTTGGAACTCCACCTTGCGATAACAAACCTAGACCCCAGCTGCCAGTTCCTTGTAGATCAACGCAGCCATACGTTCAATGTACCCTGCAGGGATATCTGTCCTCCTCGTCCGCTTGGTCGCATCAGGCTCGGAAGCTTGTCGTCTATTGAGCAACTTCTCAAGACTGTGGGCGAGCTGCTTCTCCTTTTCAAGTTGCTGCTTGAGGCGCACATTTTCCCGCTCAGTTTCCACTCTCGTATCCAACTGACGCCCACAGATCTCGCGCCATACCGGCGGCACTCCGCTCTCCGCTTCAAAACCTGAACGTTCACTCGTTTTCAGCCTCTTGCTCTGAATGCTCTGCAGTCGCTGCAGAGTGAACTGCAGCTGGTCCACCTGCTCGTGTAACTCAATTAACTGGAGGCGACGCTCATCTCTCGCCTTGTTCGAGTTGACTTTCTTCCGCTTCTTGGGCACTTGATTGCCAGTTCCAGGCTCCCGGACCGTCAAAACGGGCGCCTCTAAGCAACCCCCCGCTGTCATGATCCAGGATACCCCACTGAAGCTCCGGCTACCACTCAGTAATATCCTCCGAGTCGGGTAGCTGGAGGGCATTTAGGGGCCCAGGGGCCTCGTCCAGCAAGGCCAGCGCCTCCTCCAGCTCTGACGCCATTTTAGCCTCAGATTTTGAGTTTTTCGCCAGTCGATTAGTGTACACCACACCAATCAGACGACCAGTCGGTACATGCAGCGCCGGAATTGTTGCTCCTCAGAGGAAGAGACCGTGAACTTCCTTGGCCAGGAGCTGCAGCCTCGGGTGGCCTCGACTAACGAAACGGTGACGTTATCCTCGTCTGACATGGATGTCTTGGATACGGACGCGCTGCTGGCGGCGATAGACGACGATCTTGGAGACTTTGGGCTCGACTTGCCTCCCCAAGCGTCGATTCCTTTGGACCAAGTAGCGGATTCAAAGCACTCATCGAAAGCTACGAAGGAGAAGCGAAGGTGACGGAAGAAACACTTAAACCTAAACAAAGCATGTGACCAGCAGCGTTTTGAAGTGGTTCGGCTGCGTCGGAAGGCATAGGACTTGGAACTCACACTCGAGAAACTCAAGACGATTCGGAGTCTGCAGAGACAAAACGAGAGTGATATGGCCAAAGACGCTCGTGTGGAAGATACGACCGATGTGCCGGCTGTGTGGCAAGAGATCTGCGAGCGTCAGCTTGTTCGACGGCTGAAGGTTGAGCAGGAGAACGCCAAGCTGAAGAAACAGTGGGAAGAGGAGAAGCGCGTTGTGAAGAGCATTGAAAAGATGCTCTTCAAACGGATGACTCAAGGTAATGTGGTGGACCCAGAAGTGAGCAAGCACACCAGAAGGACCAACCTGCCAGCGGACTACGTTAAGCGCGTCGCGGCATTCATCTTCGACGAGCTTTCTGCCAGCGTCGAGGTCTCGTATCGTGAGGTGGAAGACGTGATCGCAGGCACTGGATCTGTACCGACGAACTTGGTGACCCATCAACCGTTGCTGCGTGGCGGTGTGAAAGGAATGTACCGCAGACTCTTCGATAAGCGAGTCGTGCCGTTCAACTTGCAGGAGACTGGCGACGCGTGGTGGAGGTACTGGCACAACTATCGAGGTCAAGGATTCACGAAGCCATGGCTGATGTCGTCACCGAGAGCTTTGGCCTCGAAATGACCGACCTCAAGACCAAAGCGTCCGCTGCGTCTTATGGTCAGCAGATTCTTCGGCGGCACGTGGAGGAGAACCGCATCGCGTTCGTCTGGAACTGTTACATCGAGCCGTTTTGTTCGAGAACGAGCCGGTCAGCGGCGTCTACCTGCTCGAGCAAAGTCACGTGTTGATCAAGCCCGAAGATCCCAAGTCAACAGCACACGAGAGCAAGATGGGCGAATGCTCCACCAGCATCTCGACATGCTACGTCATCACGCCCCACTACTTGGACCCTGGGCTGAAAAACGACCCCAACACGTCGGCGCTGATCGATTTCTTGGTCAGTGCGCTGTCTGCCAACATCAAAGTGCACAACGAGACGGTAGAGGACCTGCTACTGGACCAAGCACTACAAACACTACAGCAGTTAAAGCCGTCCTACTCAGAGCCTTGTCCGATTCAAAGCTGGGGCTCAGCAGTCGACGTGGCACAAGAGTCGCTCGACGACACCTTCACCTTCCTGGACGAGGCAGAAATCGCCCTCGCCGCCGATTCTGGGTCTTTGTCACTGCTTAGCAGTGATGAGTGCGATCCAGATGCGCTGGAGAGCGAAATGGGAGATTTTACCGCTGGAAATGCGACTGCTACACAGGCCGCTCCAAACCAAGAGAACCCCAAGAAGACGAAAAACAAGAACAAGGCCAGAGATGAGCGCCGCTTCGTGTTGATTCAACTCCGCAACGAGGCAGAAAGACTGGAGTTTACACTCCAGCAGCTTCAGAAGATGCGAAGCAAGAAGAAAACGATTGATGCTCCAAGTAGAGCGAAGGAGAGCGAGGTGCCGCTAGTATGGCAGACATCTGCGCTCGTCAGCTGCGCCAGCGATTAGAAGTAGAGCGGGAGAACGCCCTCTTGAGAGCTCAGTACACGAGAGAGAAGCATCTCGTCAAGAGCATCGAGAAGCTGCTATTCAAACGACGGGCCCCGCGAGAACAATCCGATGGAATGAGCTTCATCCCAACCGATCACGCGTTTAACCCCTACGACTCGGAAACGCCAGCACCCTCGGGCTCGTGAGAAAGTAGGCGTCGCACAGCTTGTCCAGACGACGACTCAACGCGTAGCACCCCATCACTACCCGTGTCAATGACATGAGATCTCCAGTCCTTGCTTCCAGACGTGCTGTTGACGTCTGAGCCTCCACAACGAGCGAGTGGAATGCGCTGCTGCAGGCCGATTTTTGATCGCCCTCGTCGATCTGTTCGCATACGTCTTGGATACGACCCCACAAGGATTCATACAAGACAACAGGGGAGTCATCCTGTTGATTGGTGGTGCCTCGCAATTGTGAGAGCCGCTTGCGTGCTGCCGCCGTCATCGAGACCACAGACCCTTGCTTCATCGGGTGCTGTAGTTCGAGCTTGGCGTCGGTCACGTGGCCCACTTGGTTGTCGGTCTTCGAGCCGGGCGACGTCTTCACGAATCTGTCCAACTCGTCCACGACAGTCGAAATCCTGATCCGCTCGTTCGGATCCGAGACGCACATTCGAGTGACCAGATTCCACTGCTCGGCAGTGCAGATCGAAGGTCGAGATGGCATTTTACCACTAGTAACATGATGCTTCACAACGAATGGATCGAGTATTCCCCACGGTAGACACCCGTACGAGGGCTTTCCATCCTGTACCGCTTCCACAACTCGCAGCGCTTCCACGATGCACATGCCCAGAGAGTACACATCGGACTCGAGCGTTGGCTTCACTCGCGTTTCCTCGCCTTTCTTGGCCACTAAGCACTCGGGGGCCACCCAGTGCCACGCGCCTGAGATCAGAGCAGTAGCATTACTGTCCACTGCCAGACTCAGACCGAAGTCCGTCACCTTCGCCTTCAGGTCACTTCCGACCACGACGTTGTTGCCCTTCAGGTCGCCGTGCACCACCTCACGCGCATGAAGGTACTGCACGCCGAGGGCAGCCTCGTGCAACTTGGCCCACAGCTCGTCCGGGTGTTGTCGTAAGTAGCTGACCAGTGTGCCGTGGGTGGCGTACTCGCAGACGAAGAACGGTCTCCCGATGTGGAAGGCGCCGAAGAGCCGAACGACGTGCGGATGGCTGAACCCGAACCAAATGTCGGCTTCACGGCGGAACATTTCTTGAGCCTCTGCTCGCTTGGCAACAGTCTCAGGATCCGTCGGCGACTGGACACGCGCTGTACACCAACTGTCAGAAGAGCTGTCACTACTGTCGGTTCTTTCTGAGCCAGGCAGCAGCACTTGCTTCACCACCACGTCGGAGTCCAGCCACTTGGCTCGTCGCACGCTCCCAAAGCCACCAGCACCGAAAACTTCCCCAATTATCAACTCGTACCACGGGATAAACCACTTTGGCGTCAGCGTCGCCGCGTTCTCCACTCCTTCCGTCGCCAGTTTCCTCTCAATCGCTTCGTACGTCTCCCTCATCGTTTGAAGCTGCTCGTCCGTGTACTTGTCCTCAACGCTTTCCATCTCGGCTTTCAGGGATTTCAAGAGAGCAGCCTGCTCTTCCACCGACTTCAAGCTCTGCAAGAGAAGGACAGTGTCGGCGATTCCCGATACAAACGCCGCGCCTTGTTCCCGACGCTGCTGCTGCCACGATGTCTGCTGCGTCTTTTCTGGTACGGACTCGCCCAGTGCCTTCAGGAGTGCGTCAACTCGTCGAGTGAAGGAGATCATACTGGTACTTGTGGCTCGTGTGCAGCTCAGCCGCATCGCCCACGCTTCTTCAGACGTCATCTTGACGGTCTGGTACAAGTCGGCGACAAGAGAGTAAAACCTGTCGAGCAGGGGGTAGCTGTGCTCCGATTCTTCAAGACGATCGCAGATGTGCTGGAGTTTGGTGAACAACTTGCCGTGCTGAGCGTTATCGCCATTGTCCATGCACTTGCGCAACTTTTGCCACTGCTCCTCGGCGTCTTCTCCCTTGTACCCCTCGAAGCAGCTTGCAGACTCGGCTTCTGGCTGGGGGGCGGCAACGGACAGCTGCTCAAGCTCGGAGATAATGGAGGTCAAACTGGACCGTTCATGAGGGTCCTTACAGCACATCCGCCACACCAATTCACGACTGCGCCGAACGAAATGCGGATCGTCGCGACGGACAAAGTATATACCACCACAAGGACTATCGAAGTCAAGTGCTTCGTAGGGAACATTCGCGTGTGCATCTGCATTCCACTGCAGCTTACTGCGTCGTGTCCACTCTTCACTTTTGGTAGACCAAGGCCTCTTTCCACTTTCAGCTTCAAGAATGCACATTCCAAGTGAGTAGACATCGGACTCACGTGAAGCTGGATTGCCTTCTACCACCTCAGGAGCCTGCCAGCGCATCGATCGAATCACAGAACGCGGATGGTTCGCCACTTCAGTCGACCCGAAATTCGAGAGCTTGGCCATCCCGTCATTGCCAAGCAAAATGTTGCTGCAGCGAAGATCGCCGTGAATTATCCCACGCTCGTGCAGATATTCCAGTCCTAACGCCGCCTCGTACAGAAACTTCCACGTCAACGGCTTCAGGTCCCTAAAGGTGGATGAGGATGCCGTATATTCTGCTAGCGATCCCCGACTGGCATACTCGCACACCAAGAAATTCACGCTGGACGCGGCCTGACAAACGCCGTACAGTTTCAGCACGTTGGGGTGGCGCAGCTCCTGCCATGCGCGCACCTCCTGCTCGAGCGTCGAGGCCGAAGCGTCCGGAATGAACAGCTTCGCGACTGCATCTGCACCCAACCACTTCACGCGAAAGTCACCGCCGATGTTTCCCTCTTCAAAGAATTGACCCAGCTCCACCTCGGACGGCGGGGTTTCAATGCTGCGAGATATATCGGAGGCCAGCAACTTGTCACCGCTATGCGTCGTACTTTGGTGGTTGGGCTGGGCGAACGGCGTCAGCAGACGCACAATGTCGTTGTAGCCGCGGTCAGAAGCAATTCGAAGCGCGGTTTGTGCTTTGTTATTCCTTGTGTTCACGTTGGCGCTGCATTCTTCCACCAGACAGCGCACGACGTCCAAGTGACCATTCCTGGCGGCCCACATCAGCGCTGTCCGTCCGCTGTTGCTCTGAATGTTCACGTCGGCGCTGCCTTCTCCCACCAGACAGCGCACGACGTCCACGTAACCACGCCGGGCGGCATACATCAGCGCTGTCCCTCTGTCATTGTTTTTCATGTTCACGTCGGCGCAGCATTCCTCCACCAGATACCGCACGACGTCCACGTGACCAGCCCTGGCGGCCCATATCAGCGCTGTCTTTCCGTCATTGTCCTTCATGTTCACGTCGGCGCTGCCTTCTCCCACCAGATACCGCACGACGTCCACGCGACCATCCCTGGCGGCCTCCATCAGCGCTGTCTTTCCGTAATTGTCCTTCATGTTCACGTCGGCGCTGCATTCTTCCACCAGACAGCGCACGACGTCCACGAGACCAAACATTGCAGCCCTCATCAACGCTGTCCCTCCCCTATTGTCCTTCATGATCATGTTGGTGCTGCATTCTTCCGCCAGATAGCGAACCACCTCGATACGACCTTTATAGCTAGCCGTTAGGAGTTCTTGGTGCTTGTCCAACCCCCCTTGCTGCTCCAGCTGTCGGAGCCGCCTGAGCTCTTCAGCCACAACGCCATCTTTGCCCTCGTCTGCCCCCTCCTCCCTCGTCTGCCCCCGACTTTCGTCTCTCCGGGATCCTCCAGCAGCGTCTGCCATCTGCGTTCTCAGCTAAAGAGTTTCTTGCCAACCTGCACCCCTGTGCGAGAACTTCTCGCCGAGAAATCCACAGTGGCTGCTCTCCTTTCGAGCGGCCGATATCGAGTCGGCGGTGGGTACAAAGGTCAGAGAAAGCTCTGCACGCGCGATATATACATCAGGCCGGAGTTTTCCAGGACTGAAGCCGCCACTGCAGTTGTGCTCTGCAGCCCAAGGCCTGCTCCACCCACGCCACCCAACACAGCCTCCGCCTTTCGCTTCTTTCCTCGGTTGCCGGTCGTCCGGTCTCAGGACGTTGCTCGTCCGTGGGCTCGCTGCCCTTCCTTCTCGTCGAGCTGGTCCTGTGCCTCGAAGCTTGCAGCGAACATGCAAACGAGTGACTGGTAGGAGACGCTAGTAGCGCTCGGCGAATAAAATAGTCAATCATATTGGAACCCAGCGATCACCAGTAGTAATAACGGCAATACCAAGACAGACAATAATAATAATTGCCGTAATACCAGTATATTGCAAGAGCTCACCAGCTTAACGCCGGATTGACCCAGTGTCTACTACTCGTCTGCAATAACCCCGAGAAGGGAAGCTTCGTTCCAGAGCTCACGGTTAGCACGCAAGAACATTATCATCTCGAAGTTCGCTGGTAAGAGCGAGCCGCGCAAGTCCGTGAGCACAAGCTTGCAAGCGGAGAACAGCCGTTCACATCTGTTGCTCGTTGGGGGAACTTGCGCCGCCAACTTGTCGTACTGCACGGCCATTCGCTCCGAACGTCGTGGTTTCTTCGCCTTGCGCAGGATGGTGGTGGCGAAGTCGACCTTGCGAGCCGAGACGATGCTCGTAGCGGCACTCGGCGGAAGAATGAACGACTCCAGACTCTTTTGCTCGGCGGCGACAAGCGGCAGGTCGTTCTGCAACTTAACGACCGCCGACTCGAACGCTGTGCTGTGCACGATGTTGGCACTAGCGGCAAGATGGCTTGCCATTATTGGGTACTTTGCGATGCAGGCATCGAATAGCAGTCGAACCTCAGCCAGCGTGCGCGTTTCAGCTTGGAGCTTCACACACACACTGTCAAGCTCAGTCAGCTTCTCGACCAGGACGACAATGCGGCGGTGTGCTGCACCACGAGGAACAAAATCCTCTACAGCTCCAATCGTCTGCACCACGTCGCGGATCTCCAGGTAGCGCTTGAGCATCTTGAAGACGGACGACCAGCGAGTAGCGTTGCTCTTGATAGGCTTCAATTCAGTTGCCTTATCGAGCTCCGTGGCGTTGCTCACATGTCGCAGGGTAATCATGAGAGTCTGGATCTGATCAATCAGATCTTTGTACTCCTCCAAAAAAACGGTTAACCGCGAGGTTAAACCGGTGACTGGCACAACCGACCAGTGGGATCTTGAGCTTTGTAGCCATGCTCTGATTTGTCGAACAGTTGTCTCCGACAATAAACCGCACCATTGCAAGCGTCTTGTTGTAAACACCAAGAACCTAAGCCAGGTGGGCGACATGCGCATCCGCTGATTGCCCATCATCCATCGGCGACAACGCGAGGAGGCGCTGATGACGTTCGTCACCGACCATGTAGACAGCGTAGACACCGAGGAAGTGAAACAAGTGACTAGTCCACCCGTCCAGCATGAGTCCGAACGATTCTCCCATCTCTCCACCGATGAAGGCACCGACCTTGGCGGACACGTGCCGCATGTACTTCTTGAGCGTTCTAGCTGTTGTTGGCTCGATAGAGACCATCGAGCGGGTCTTAGCGTTCTCAACCTCTGAGAGTGGGAGGTTGCGGTCGACGACCCAGTCCATCCACTTGAAGAGATGAACAATCCGCTCGTCGACGAAGCCAAAGCCGTCCATCGTGGGTGTATGGCTGCGCTGGAACTCTTCGAACTCGGCTACATACGCAGGGTGCTTGGCGATGAGATGGCTGACAAGGTTGCTGTAGCCCGACCCTTTTGCCTGCTTGCGGTTGGTACCGCACTTGTTGCACTTGTAGCCGGTGTTGCCGAGGTCGGCGAAGTAGAAGGCGCAGAGCTGGCGGGTCGTCATGGCTGTTGTTGGTCCAAAAGGATAGTAAGAGCACTTTGCGGCCAAGCTCTCGTGGTAGCGCGAGGAATTAGTGGCTCGCAGACGATGGGCTCGAGGACCATCCATCTGACGGGTGGTAGAGGAAAAATACAATAATAATTGGCTCGTATCGGAATATAACTGGACTCGGAAAAACCCAATAATAATTATTCAATAAATTCAATACACAGTATATTGTTTATTATATTATTTTCACCAAGCGCTGACCCGCGACCGTCGGCCAGTAAGTGAGCGTCTCTGCTCAGCCACACAGGAGCGGCGTCTGCTCCATGTGCTTGGGCTGGGATCTCGACCTGCAGGACAAGTGTTTGCGTGGCGTCTGCAGCCGTCCTGGGAATCACGTGCTGGCGCTGGTTCCTCCAAAGCTTCGAGTTGCAGCTGTAGCGTCCAGCGCTTGGTGAAAATAATATAATAAACAATATACTGTGTATTGAATTTATTGAATAATTATTATTGGGTTTTTCCGAGTCCAGTTATATTCCGATACGAGCCAATTATTATTGTATTTTTCCTCTACCACCCGTCAGATGGATGGTCCTCGAGCCCATCGTCTGCGAGCCACTAATTCCTCGCGCTACCACGAGAGCTTGGCCGCAAAGTGCTCTTACTATCCTTTTGGACCAACAACAGCCATGACGACCCGCCAGCTCTGCGCCTTCTACTTCGCCGACCTCGGCAACACCGGCTACAAGTGCAACAAGTGCGGTACCAACCGCAAGCAGGCAAAAGGGTCGGGCTACAGCAACCTTGTCAGCCATCTCATCGCCAAGCACCCTGCGTATGTAGCCGAGTTCGAAGAGTTCCAGCGCAGCCATACACCCACGATGGACGGCTTTGGCTTCGTCGACGAGCGGATTGTTCATCTCTTCAAGTGGATGGACTGGGTCGTCGACCGCAACCTCCCACTCTCAGAGGTTGAGAACGCTAAGACCCGCTCGATGGTCTCTATCGAGCCAACAACAGCTAGAACGCTCAAGAAGTACATGCGGCACGTGTCCGCCAAGGTCGGTGCCTTCATCGGTGGAGAGATGGGAGAATCGTTCGGACTCATGCTGGACGGGTGGACTAGTCACTTGTTTCACTTCCTCGGTGTCTACGCTGTCTACATGGTCGGTGACGAACGTCATCAGCGCCTCCTCGCGTTGTCGCCGATGGATGATGGGCAATCAGCGGATGCGCATGTCGCCCACCTGGCTTAGGTTCTTGGTGTTTACAACAAGACGCTTGCAATGGTGCGGTTTATTGTCGGAGACAACTGTTCGACAAATCAGAGCATGGCTACAAAGCTCAAGATCCCACTGGTCGGTTGTGCCAGTCACCGGTTTAACCTCGCGGTTAACCGTTTTTTTGGAGGAGTACAAAGATCTGATTGATCAGATCCAGACTCTCATGATTACCCTGCGACATGTGAGCAACGCCACGGAGCTCGATAAGGCAACTGAATTGAAGCCTATCAAGAGCAACGCTACTCGCTGGTCGTCCGTCTTCAAGATGCTCAAGCGCTACCTGGAGATCCGCGACGTGGTGCAGACGATTGGAGCTGTAGAGGATTCTGTTCCTCGTGGTGCAGCACACCGCCGCATTGTCGTCCTGGTCGAGAAGCTGACTGAGCTTGACAGTGTGTGTGTGAAGCTCCAAGCTGAAACGCGCACGCTGGCTGAGGTTCGACTGCTATTCGATGCCTGCATCGCAAAGTACCCGATAATGGCAAGCCATCTTGCCGCTAGTGCCAACATCGTGCACAGCACAGCGTTCGAGTCGGCGGTCGTTAAGTTGCAGAACGACCTGCCGCTTGTCGCCGCCGAGCAAAAGAGTCTGGAGTCGTTCATTCTTCCGCCGAGTGCCGCTACGAGCATCGTCTCGGCTCGCAAGGTCGACTTCGCCACCACCATCCTGCGCAAGGCGAAGAAACCACGACGTTCGGAGCGAATGGCCGTGCAGTACGACAAGTTGGCGGCGCAAGTTCCCCCAACGAGCAACAGATGTGAACGGCTGTTCTCCGCTTGCAAGCTTGTGCTCACGGACTTGCGCGGCTCGCTCTTACCAGCGAACTTCGAGATGATAATGTTCTTGCGTGCTAACCGTGAGCTCTGGAACGAAGCTTCCCTTCTCGGGGTTATTGCAGACGAGTAGTAGACACTGGGTCAATCCGGCGTTAAGCTGGTGAGCTCTTGCAATATACTGGTATTACGGCAATTATTATTATTGTCTGTCTTGGTATTGCCGTTATTACTATTGGTGATCGCTGGGTTCCAATATGATTGACTATTTTATTCGCCGAGCGCTGTCGCGGGTGGCAGTGGCCACGTTGGAGCGACTGGTTCAAGTCCACGAAGCCATCGCTTTGGCAGGTCGACCCGTTCTTGATGACGTCCTCCACGAACTCGATCGCCTTGACAGCCGATTGCTATGCGTTTGGGGGCTGGAAGACGACCAAGGGACGATGGCGTCGCAGGCTCTCGAGATCCTGTTTCGCGGGTCTCCCCAAGCTGAGCTGCTGGCGGAGGAATGGGGTGAACTGTGGGGCGGATAGAGGAGCAAGCGCAACTGCAGCGACTTGGGGCTCTGGAGAACGACCAAGAGCAGCGCCCTTCGTGTTCTCGCCCATGGCAAGGGAGACGATCGAGCCATTTCTGGCATTGACCCGCGCTTCCCACACCAACAACGGCAACGAGATTAGGACGTCCTAGGCGCGCTTTGACTTCGCGCAGAGGACGAACTGCGAGGGCCTGCTGGCGTGGACTGCTGTGAAGTGTTCCTGGACGTCAAGGACAAGTAGTCCAAGCTGGACGATGGTGTGGTTCAGGCATGAGGGCTGCCTGTCGAGAGATGGAGACGTTCGTGCTGGCATTTGCTTGTGCGCTTGGTCTGCCGACGCGCGAGACCGCAGGCTAGCAGTTCGTTGCGCAAGGCCCAGGCAAAGAAGCGACCAAGGAGCGAAGGACAAGATGGAGGTGCTGTACGATCAGCCCAGCAAGGCTGGGAACTAGCATCGCTCACTTCTCACGAGGCAAGACCGCTGTTGGATTGCCGCCGCCCTGCGCTCATCAACCTCACGAGCGAGTGCATGTCGCTCGAATGCACCTTGCTGCTGCCGCTCACCAAGAAGAACAGCAGGGGCCTCAACGCTGCAGCCCTTTTCGCTCGGGATGCTGACAGCCCCCTGCGTCATGTTAGCTGCGGCCATGTTGTTGTGCGCGCGCTGAGCCTTGTGCTTCGTGGCACTGCAACTCTGGAGGAGAGACTGGTTCGTGGTGCTATTGTCGTCAGCTCTCACCACGTACAACAGAACGTCCAGCTTCCAGCATTTGCAGCTTGGACGCTGGCAGCTGGCGTTGAGCTCATGTTCCAGCAAGTGGAGCGTCTGCGTGAAGCGAGCAGCTCCATCCCTCCGGTCAAGAGGTCATTGCTGCGTGGCGGCATCAAAGAAAACACGGAAGAGCTCGTTTGATCGAAGAGTTTTACCGTTCAGTATGCACGCCAGTGGCGAGGCATGGTGGCGGAACTGGCACAACCACAGGGGTCGAAGCGTGGAGGAGAGCGACTTTGTCGTGGAGACTTTTGGGCTGGAGACGAGCGACATGAACGCGAACGCGTCGGTGGTTTCCTACGGCCAGCAGATCTTGCGTCGACGCGTTGACGATCATCGTGCTGTGTTGGCTTGGAATGCTTACGTTGGGCCCTTTGGCTTCGACACCGAGCACGTTAGCGGCTTTTACTTTATGGAGCAATGCCACGTCTTCATCAAGCCTGAAGATCAAGGCCACATGACCGACAGAGGCGAGGCTTCCTCGTGCATGACGACATGCTATACCATTACGTCTTACGTGTTGGATTATGCGCTGCAAAATGACTCCAAGATCGGCGCGCTTGTCGAGTTCTTCGTGAGCTCCATGTTCGCCAGGCCCGAGTGTTGGCGAATGTCATTGCTATCTGGTGAATGATTTTCTGTATACGCATTCATGCAGTACGCTTGGTATTTAACCACCACGTTCACAATTCAAAGTTGTCTGCCACACTGAAGTCCGCCGTATGAAGTCGTCGAGCGCAATGATGCACTCCAACGAGAACTTCGACCTCATCGAGGCGTTAGCCTACCTCGACGAAGTTATACAGCAACCGGCCGCAGGTTTTGACAGTGATGAATGGGATCAGCAATCGTTGCTGGGGTCTTTGGAGGAAGACGTCAAAGACCTCGAGCCGCAGCTTCCGACTGTCGTTGAATCGCCAGCCGCATCGAACGAAGCTCGAGACGCTGACACTGCGGAGTCGGGGAAGACCAAGTACAAGAGGAAAAAGAAGCAGCTGAAGCCAAACAAAACTCGGGATGAGCGTCGCTTCCAGGTTGTGCAGCTTCGGAAGGAGGTGGCAGAGTTGGAGTTGACACTCGAGCAGTGGCAGGACCACCGAAGAAAAAGAAGACGTGTTGCTGATCTGGGATAGAATACTGGGACCGACGGTGATGACCAGGATCAAGACGGCCCCGCTGTGTGGGAAGAAATCTGTGCGAATCAACTGCGTCGACGATTGAAGGCTGAACGTGAGAATGTGCAACTCAAGCAGCGATGTAAAGAAGAGATGCAGGTTATCAAGACGATAGAGAAGTCGCTAATTAAGATAAGCACGAGGAGGAACGTGGCTCGATTTAAAGCAAGCATTCACATGCACCTACCGCTCTTGTCCATTAAGCACATTGTAGCACGCATCTTCGAAGAGCTCACAACTGGCGTGGAGGTCTGCTTCCGCTTGGAGGAGACTCGCCTGGAGGATACAAAGTTGTTCAGACAAACGTGATTGCTACGTGGCGGCATGAAAGAAGCGCCGCAGCGATCTGTTCTCCAACATGACTGCACACAACGACACGCTCGAAGATCTCCCGCTGGACCAAGTCGAACGTCTCCCACTTGAGCAGTACCGCGAGCACGAACGATCATTTGAAAGCCCTGTCGTGTCGACAACTACTGGTAAAATCGAAACTCGGAATAATGACTCTAGATCAAGAGCTGGGTGGCCGAGAAGCGTTGGCTCTAAGGCTCGGATTGGCGACATCGTCTTCAAGTACCACTCCCGCTTTCATTATTGTTTTGTTTTGATATCGTGTTCATTCATTTCATTATTTGCATTCCAGCACAACGACTCCACAATAGTATCGCTACGTCAATTTTCATGCGGAACTTGTTGCATTCTTGTACAAGGGCCTTCAGTGGTGCGGCCCGAAGTTGACGACTCCTCGTGTCAACTTCGGCCCGCGCCACTGAAGGCCATTTCACAAGAATTTGTTTTAAGGTTTACATGAAGTCGCAGTGCTCCCTGCACAAACGTGATAATAATAATAATAATAGGATCTATTTGCATTTGCCGAGCGCTTGATGGCGACAACTGCTGGAAAATACACGGCAATGCATCCAGAAACCATGCAATGTGCGTGCAATCTGCATACAAAGACACTAAAACACCGAGAGGAGATGAGTCCGACTTGTCCATCTCGCTAATCGACAATTCGACGGCATGAAGAGGTACTAGTAGCCCAGCACTGTGGCTCGCGCGCTCTTGGCCACTCTCATGGTGGTCTGCTGGTCTGTTTGGTCTGCTTTTCCGAGCAGCCACGCCAAGTTCACTTTCCAATTCACCAGCTTCAAGAAGCAACAAACCAGCAGCTACCACCGCCACCTTCACGAACAATCCAAGACCTTGCAACATTCGTCCACGATGCTGTCTCAAGACCCCCACGAGGTGGCAGCCAAGATGGAAGCTGCACTTGGTCAGTCGCTGCCTCAACTCGAGATCCGCTTCAAGAACCTGACGCTAGGAGCCGATATGACGGAGGTCGACGCCGACGAGACAGCGGAGCTCCCGACGATCCCGAACTACGTGAAAACTCGCTACGGCGGTTGCTGCACCACGAAAACGACAGCACGTCGTGAGATCCTCAAGGGCATCAGCGGTGTCTTCAAACCCGGAACCATGACACTCGTCCTTGGCCAACCAGGTTCGGGCAAGTCGGCGTTGATGAAAGTGCTGAGTGGCCACTTCCCCATGGCCAAGAACGTCGTGCTGGAAGGCGACATCACGTACAACGGGACCCCTCGTGAGGAACTTGGCAGCCTTTTGCCACAGTTTGTATCGTACGTCGCCCAAACCGACAAACACTATCCAACGCTGTCTGTGCGTGAAACTCTCGAGTTCGCTCACGCTTTCAGCGGTGGAAATCTGTCGAAAACCGACGATCTCTGCGCTGATTCACTGGATGAATCCCAGGCCATGGAGGCCACTACCCCCGACCTTATCATCCAGCAACTCGGTCTCCAATCCTGTCAGGATACGGTAGTAGGAGACAACATGCTTCGAGGCATCTCCGGTGGCGAGAAGAAGCGCTTGACGACCGGCGAGATGGCGTTCGGCCACCACTTGGCCTTCATGATGGACGAGATCAGCACGGGACTGGACAGCGCCGCCACGTTCGACATCGTCAACACGCAACGCCAATCGCGCAGAACTTTCACAAGACAATTGTCATCTCCCTACTGCAACCGACACCGGAGGTGTTCGCTCTCTTCGACAACATTTTCCTCTTGAATGACGGTGAAGTACTGTACCATAGCTCACGTGGCCAAGTTGTCGAGTACTTTGAAAGCCTGGGCTTCGTCTGCCCTCCTCATCGAGACGTCGCCGATTTCCTCGTGGATCTCAGCACCGACGAGCAGCTCCAGTACCAGGTGGACCTTCGGGGCAAGACGCACGCTCGCCAGCCTAGCGAGTTCGCTGACGCTTTTGCTCGCTCAAGGATCCACATCGCTGCACTCACGGAGTTGTATACTCCCGTCAGTACCACGAGACTGGAAGAGATCGAGAAACACGTGCCGGAATTCCATCAATCTTTCTGGAATGGAACGTTGACGTTAATGAAGCGACAGCTCCTGGTGACATGCGCAACAAGGCGTTCATACGAGGCAAAGCCATGCTGCTCCTCCTCATGGGGCTACTGTACTCGAGCGTGTTCTTCCAGTTCGACTTTGAGAACGTGCAGATCGTCATGGGGATCCTCTTCTTCTCGGTCATGTACCTGGCGCTGGCGCAGACGCCCATGCTGCCCGTGTACTTCGCCGCGCGCGACGTCTTCTACAAGCAACGACGAGCCAATTTCTACCGCACCGCGAGCTACGTGGTGTCCATGAGCATGAGCCAGATCCCCATCACTCTAGTGGAAAGTCTCGTCTTCGGAACGTTCGTGTACTGGATGTGCGGCTTCGTTGGCACTGCGGAAGCCTCTGTCCTCTTCGAAGTGCTGTTGTTCCTGACGAATCTGGCCTTCTCGGCCTTCTTCTTCTACGTCTCGTGCATCACCGTGGACGTTCATGTGGCCAAATCGTTGGCGATGGTGGCGCTGCTTATCTCGATCCTGTTCTCGGGCTTCGTCGTCACGAGGACGCAACTCCCTGGCTGGTTCGTCTGGATCTACTGGATCGACCCCATCTCCTGGGGGCTTCGCAGCCTCGCGGTGAGCCAGTACCGTCACGCGGAGTTTGATCAGTGCGTCGTACGTGCAGGTGGCACCGACTACTGCAGCAAGTACGGCATGACCATGGGCGAGTACTTCTTAACCTTCTACGACATCCAAACGGACCGGTCCTGGATCGCGTACGGCGTCGTCTTCAACGTAGCCACGTACTTGCTCTTCATGCTGCTCGCGTACCGTGCGTTAGAGTTCAAGCGTATCGAGACGCTGACGAACTTCGTAGCTCCAAAGAAGAAACACACGACGGAATACGTTGAGCTTGCCACGCCCAAACGTATTGAAGAAGGCAAACTACTGGCTACACAGGGTGATACAACAGTGCACGTATCGAGCCCGGAGAAGAGCGTTGTGCCTGTCACGGTGGCCTTCAAAGACTTGTGGTACACTGTCCCCAATCCGACGAGCAAGAACGAGTGCATCGACTTACTCCAGGGGGTCTCGGGTTTCGCGCTTCCTGGTCAAATGACAGCGCTCATGGGCGCTACCGGTGCAGGGAAAACGACTAAACGACTCTCATGGACGTGATCGCTGGCCGTAAAACGGGAGGCCAAGCTCGCTGCCAAATCCTGCTCAAGGCTTCCCCGCCACGGACTTGGCCCTCCGTCGGTGCACGGGATACTGCGAGCAAATGGACATCCACGCGGATTCGGCAACGATCCGTGAGGCGTTGACGTTCAGCGCTTTCCTCCGTCAAGGCACGGACGTGTCGTCCAAAGAGAAGAACGCGTCAGTGACCGAGCGTCTGGAGCTTCTTGAACTCGACTCCATCGCCGATCGCTGTGTACGCGGTTGCTCCATGGTGTAGCTCAAGAGGTTAACCGTCGGCGTGGAGCTTGTAGCTCAACCCAGCGTCCTCTTCCTGGACGAACCCACGAGTGGATTGGACGCTCGCGCTGCCAAGATCGTCATGAACGGCCTACGGAAAGTGGCCAACACCGGCCGAACCATTCTGTGCACGATCCACCAGCCATCCACTGAAGTCTTCATGCTCTTCGACAGTCTGTTGCTGCTCAAGAAAGGTGGAGAGACGGTCTTCTTTGGCGACGTGGGGGCTCGATGCCGTGGACTCATCGACTACTTCGAGAGCATTCCGGGAAGTACCGAAGATCCCGGATGGCTACAACACGGCGACATGGATGCTGGAGGTGATCGGAGCTGGCGTCGACCGCTCGGTCGATCTTCATGTCGATTTCGCAGCGGTATTCAAGACCAGTCCTCTAACGACCATTTTGGACGACAACTTGATCAAAGAAGGAGTGGCGGTGCCACTGGCTGGCCAAGACGAGCTTTCCTTCGCCACCAAGCGCGCAGCCAGCAGCTTGACACAGGCGTACATGGTCACGCAGCGCTTCTTCCGGATGTACTGGCGTGCTCCGACGTACAACTGGACGCGAATGGTGGTCTACATCTTCATGGGGGTCCTGTTCGGACTGGTGTTTGTCGGCGCGGACTACACGACGTACCGAGAAGTGAACAGCGGACTCGGCATGGTCTTCTGTACCACTGCGTTCCTGGGCATCGTGTCGTTAAACAGCGCCATACCGGTGACGTCCGAAGAGCGTGCGCCGTTCTATCGAGAACGGGCTTCGCAGACGTACAATTCCTTCTGGTACTTCGTGGGCTTCACGCTGGCTGAGATCCCGTACGTGGTGGCGTCGAGTCTTCTGTTCACCGTCATCTGCCTGCCTCTCGCAGGCTTCACGGACGTCGGGGACTTGGCCTTCTACTGGCTCAACCTGACGCTGCACGTGCTGTGCCAGATCTACTTGGGGCAACTGCTGTCCTTCGCCATGCCGAGTGTCGAGGTGGCGGCCTTGCTGGGCGTCCGTCTTCGTGCTGTTCATGGGCTTCAACCCGCCGGCCAGCAGCATCCCGGCCGGCTACAAGTGGCTCTTCAACGTCACACCACAGCGCTACTCGCTGATGCTCTTCTCCGCCCTGCTCTTCGGGAACTGCCCTGACGCCGACTACGATCAAGTGATGGAGGCGCTGGAAACTGGAACTTCGCTGGACATGGCGCAGTTCCCAAGGGGCTGTCAGATTCTCCAAAACGCGCCGGAGGCTCTGGGAGCCATCCCCATTCGCGCCTACCTCGACGGGGTCTTCGACATCCGCCACGAAGATATCCACTACTACATGTTCGTCAACGTCATGATGATCCTCGCACTGCGCTTCCTCGCTCTGCTTGCGGTGCGGTTCATCAACCATCAGAAGAAGTAGGCAGAGAGAACACACGATTGGTTGCCAAGTGAACCGCTCATACAGCTATGCTTCATTTTTTTCCACTCAATAGCAATCTCGCCTTGCCGTCTTAAATCAGAGCTTTTCAGTTGTCGATGTTGCACTTCTCCATCATCTCGCTGCTCATCGATAGGTTGGCTGACATGGCGCTCACTACAAACGTAATTAACCAGCGCCTTTTTCGTTGTTCTAGCAATCCAACGAAGGCGGCAACTTTGGTTTGAAAACCCCATCGAAATCCACCATATTTCGGAACTGAGTTGACAACCGAGTGCTCTCTCCTCAGCTGTTACCTTTGCGTCAAGAATTTGGCGTATTTTGCGTGTGCAATTGTTCTTCTTGTACAGTATTCTGTATTCTCGCCCTCACATGTTACGACGGCAGCCTTCTACTACCGTAGCAGAAACTGTTTGCTGGTGGCTCGTGCAAATTGCAATAGTTGCTCGCAGAAACGACCACATTCTTCAAAATTCAACACGTGTAGATTTCGTTATCTGTGCCAGTATTAGCACAAGTTAGCAGCAAAATTATCCCTGTCAAGGTCACACTTACAGGTAGCGTAAGCAAATACTTCAGAAGTACAAGCATAATATGCTATTATCAAGACTGCAGGTTCGGTGAGCGAGCACGTCCGCAACAGGTTGGTCGATCACAAATGAACACAAGGTCCGTGATACTACTTTGTCGGGTCACAAACCACAAGTGTCGACTTCATATAGAGTAGAATCCGCACACTTGTCGTCGACAATGTTGAATCCTGTATGTAAAAGATCAGCGAACGTCAGCGAAAGAGTTATTGAGGTGAACGCTTGTGGCAAATTGAAGAACCCTTTTACCTGTTGAAACACCAGTAATTGTGTTGAGTAAAATAATGAGACGAAAGCTTGGAGTGATCTTGGTTAGCTCATCAGCACGACTTGCTGTCTGTCTGCTCTGCTACTGTTTTCGGGTCAGCGTGAGAAGAGCGATTTCCTCTTCTGCTTCAACGTCGTCGCTGCTTCCAGCTTCTTGACGATCGTCGGCTTCTTCGACCTTTTCAAGGCTCCCCAGACCTCCGTCAAATCCATCACCACCGACATCGAGATCGCCCGGTAGTGCGGCTAGCCTGGATCGTGAAACATCTCCCAAGAGACCGGCTGCTGCTCCGAGACCCGCCCCCATACTGGATCCAACTACACCACGTCGACCGGCGCTCAAACCTTCGGACTCTGACTGACCAGTGCTGCCATAAAGACTTTCGCGTGCTGGGGAGACAAGAGGAACGATTGTCTCGGGAGATGCGAACGCGAAGCTTCTATCACCATTTCCGCCCATTCGATTCACGATAAAGTATCCACATGCTCCACAGACAGCCACCACCACTAGCATGCCGAGGATCCACCAGAGCCAAAGCACTTTATTCATCAACTCGCTCTCGCCACGATACGGCGGCATCGCGCCAACATACGCGCAAGTGCAGACGTAGTCGGCTGGGGACACGTTGCAAACAGCGTTTAGTGGACAGCAGCACGGCAGCTCGTGGTTGGCGCCGTCGGCCCAATCCCCGCAGTATTGGCCTGGCCCGTCGCGAAAGGCTTGAGAGCACTCGCCGGTGCTCGCACAGAGCTGACAGCCTGACGCTGGAGTCGTCACATCACCAATATCCCCAGGACTCAAGCCAAGAGCCGACGCGAGAAGCAGGAGCAGCGCCAGACACCAGCATGCCAACATGTTTCTCTTCTGGCAAATATACGTCAAGAAAACACCTCGTCCCAAGCAAATGACCACCTTGTTGATTATTTTCGCTCACCTTTTTGAGGGCAACACTCCAACCGAGTGAGTAAAACGCGCCGTACATTCGGCCAGATCTTCGCTTGCCAAAGCTTTTTTGTAGCTCGTTGAGGGACTCGCCAGTGCCGATGTAGCATTCGTTTTTTATTTAGTGAAAAGTTTGCTCAATTTCAGTTTCTCACGTACATAGAGAATGTTGCCTCCAACATTTTTCAACTAGTTCTGACGAGAATTCTAGTCGTGTTAGCAACTTCATGGCCGGCTACGCGTGGCATCACTTAATTCATACAATACGACATTCGTTGGGACCTATTTTCACGCAGTCGGTTCGTTGTTTATTTACCTGTCCGCGTTCAATAAAATCCCGGTGTCCTCTAGTTGATTTTTTTTGCCATAGTCTGCATTTGCTTACTTGAAGATCCTTTTCCAGCACCACACAACGTATTGTGCCTTTCACTCGTTTTGGCAAATCAGGGCCCAAAAGTATCACTTTTGGTTGAAGGCTAGGGGTTCAGCATAAAAAAGGGCATGTCTTCCAGCAATTTGCTCAACCATGCTTTTTTCGGGGTAAAATGGCTAGCACTTTTCATGCAAAGCCCCCAATACAGGAGTTGAAACTATGCCTTGGTTTGAAAATCGGACCTTAGGATCGAATGCGAGGTGGAGCAAAAAACTATACTTAGTCCATTTTACCCTTCCTCTTTCAGTTTAACTAGCACTAACCTCAGTTTTAAGAAACGAAAATCGGACTTGAAGTCCGATTTTGGCGTCGGCAAATTAAATGAAAAGGACAATATCTTGTAATTTTGAAAAGTGGATTTGCGATGGTGGCGGCTTTGCTTCTAACTTGGTAGTGATGGCACCCGATTCCTGTACGACATCGTCGTGAAGTGGATCAAGCCTCATTGAGATGGGATTTGCTGGTAGTTCTCGTGACATCGCTCTTGCTTACAGTATCAGCACGTAATGAAGCCCACCCAAGCACATGCTTCCTGAGATTGCAAACGCGCAGCGGGCTCTTTGCCAAAAGAGCCCGCTGCGCGTTTTTTCATGATACCGCTGCCACCGGCGGTGGCCCACCGCCTCCGGCTCAACACACCTTATTGTGGTGTCGACATGATCCGTAGCCGAGCCAAGATCATGTTTAACGCAACTGGACGAAGGTGAGGGGCAACGTCGACTCGACACTGTTCGTCACCGTCGTGCACTTGCGCTGATCGCACCCTGTCAACATGGTGAAAAGCAACAACTGCACGAGCGACTTGACTTGGATTCGAGTGAAAGATATCGAAGTTTATGTATGTACCAGACAAACAGACCATCTGCAAAACCATCAAGCTTAACTTTACTTGTTCATCCATACTTTATCTGTAGGTCCAAAACTTTGTCCGAGTCCGTGGAATCGGTGGACTCGCTCTTCAACATCATCAGGATGGCGGAGCTTCGACCGCTCAAGCTGGTTCAGGCGCCGCATGCGCCTTCGCTCTGCCAATGCGATTTTCGCGGTTGCAGTCCAGTAGCACGTCACATTGGCCGGTCCATTGGAGACCGGACGGAGCCGTCGGGCTCGATCTCCATTGTGGACATGGTCGCTCAACTCACTGTACACGCAGGTCCAGGTCCGCTTTACGTTTATGCAGCGGTCACGCCGGTGGGTTTGGCGGTGGGCGTCGTGGCCGCCGAGACGGACGACGTCTTCATGGAGCGCTTGTCGTTCTTGCTGTCCGCGAAGAACTGGGCCGCGTAGTCCGTCGAGCCCGAGAGCGCGGCCCCGTTGGCCATGTTGTCGCTGGTCGTGGACGTGGGGAAGCCCGCGCTCTGGAAGTTGTGCGCCGCCAGGCCGCGCGGGGACAGGAAGTCCATCTTCATCCGCTGCTGGCCGTTGCCATGCACGGCCGCGGCGGCCGCCATGGCAGCCATGTGATTCCGCGCGCCGTTCTGGTTCGGGTGCGCGTTCTGGCTGTTGGCATTGTTCTGGTTGTTCTGGTTGTGCTCGAACACGTTGCCGATGTTCTCGAGCAGCGGCGACGCGCCGAACTGGCCGTTCGGGTGGAAGGCCATGGGCGTGTCGGGGCCCATGAGCTTGATGTAGTCGCTCATCATGGCGTCGTCGTTGCCGCCGGGCGTCCGGTCGGTGAGCCGCGGTGTCGGGAAGAGACCGAGGGAGAGGTAGCTGCTGCCGTTGCCGCGCGAGATACTGGGCGGGCCGCTGGAGAGGAAGCCGTCGAGGCCCGGAGTGCGCTGGCCGCTGGACGTGGCGTTGCCGCCGGCGTTGGTCATGGCCAGCACGCTGGGCAGCTGCGAGTTGTCGATCTGCGGCGACGGGAGCCCCATGAGCAGACTGAACTCGTGGCTGCGCGGCGTGGGGAAGCTGTTGCCCAGCGGCGTACGCAGACTGAACTTGGGCATGGAGCTGGGCACGTTGATCTTGAGCGGGAGCCCGAACGGGTTGCCCTGCTGCTGCGGAGGCTGCATGGCCATCGACTGGCTCTGCGGCACCTGGATGGTAAGGGGATGGGGCGGCTGATGGCCGTGCGATGGCTGGTGGATCTGCTGCTGCTGGATCTGCTGGTGGTGGAACTGCTCCTGCTTCATCTGCTGCTCGCGCTGCTGCTGCTGGCGCTTCTTGCTGCTGAGGCGGCCGCCCTTGGAGATGTTGAGCTCGGGCACTTCCTCGCCGTGCGCGCGCAGCTCCATGGCGTGGCGGAAGCAGATGGAGCCCGAGTGCTGCGCCGTCTTGTTGCAGCCGTCCACGCGGCACTCGTGGCCGTGCGAGTGGCGGTTGCACAGCCCGCCGGCGCGCGCGTGCTGCATGCAGCCGTCCACCTTGCAGCGGCGGCCGCCGCCGTGGCGCACGCACTTTTGGCGCGCGTGGGCCTGCTTGGAGCAGCCTTCGACGATGCAGAAGCGCTTGACCACGAAGCCGCCGTGCTGCAGACAGAATCCGCCGCCGCGCGCGTGCGCCTCGCAGTTGTCGGCCTGGCACTGCTTCTTGCCGCCGTGGCGCACGCACAGCTTGCGCGCGTACACCTGGTTGGTGCAGTTCTCGACGCAGCACTGGCGCCGGTTCTTGTGGAACGCGCACTTGCTGGTGCCGTCCACGGCCAGGTTGTCGCAGTCGTTGAAGCGGCACTTCTTGGGCTTGCCGTCGGCTGTGAGGTTGGAGGGGGACGGGGCGTCGTCGTCGCTGCTGGCGGAGGCGCTGGGCGACGCGCTGGGGCTCCGCGTCTCGGCGCTCATTGCTGTGTGGGGATTCTGATTGGGTTTTAACACCTGCCTTTTGATAATGCCTCGCAATGCCGCGACGGAGGAGGGGACGGGGTCGGTGTCGAGTTGCCAGCAACTTGCCGAATGACAACCGCGCGGCCCAGCGGCTGTCGTCGCGCCGCGAGCCAGCCGCCAACACAAGTTGCTGCAAAGGGCAAATGGCAGACGGGCGGACCCTGCGCGTTTTATGGCGCGCTGACCGTCCAGTCTGGACCCCAGGTACCTCTGGATGTGCCACTGTTTTCTATAAAGTGCGATTTGCCAAAACGGGACGGTATATGATAATAGACGTCGGCTCGCTAAAGGATACTGTACTCGCTCGGCACAGCCGCTATAGAGTGGCAACGGCCACCTCGAACGGATCGCGGACGCCGCCTCTGGCAAGTGAGGCCAGCAGGAGTGGCGCAGGGCCGGCTAACGCTGCACTTGTTCGCTGTGATCAGTACAGTGATGCCTCCGACGGCAACGGGGACCTTGCGCCACAGGGGCGATTGCGTGCCAAGCGTCAGCCCATCAAAACGTCTATACAGTACCTTATTCCAGCATAGAGGGCTATCATCTGCGTGCTCTGCAAGATACTTTCAAAGGCGACGGCGGGGCTGACGAATTCTGGCGTTCTGGCCACAAGCCCGTCACCATTAGGGCCAAGCAAGCCGCGCTCGAAGCGAAACAAACGATAATCAATCGCCCAGCACCGGCGGCAATTTGATTTTGGAGGGGTGCGTTCCTGTGCATTGGTGCACGTTTTGTCGCTTCGATTGCTTCGGAAGGCCGCAATCGAACAATCCAGTTCGCTCCGGCGTCAAATCGTCGAGGAGCGAGATGGCGTGCGGTGCAGCGCCGGGCGCCGTAATCGCACTTAGCGGATTCGCCCGGAGCTCTCCCAGCAGATGTGCTGGGTCGCCGCTGTGCCTTGGCCATCAGCGCAGTCAGCGCTTCACATCGTGCCTCTCCGTTATCACGGTCCGCGGCGCCAGCTGGGGAAGTCGACAGAGGAGCGTGGCGGCCGTCGCCAGAGCTGCAGCATCAGCGCCGCCGGCACTAAGGCATCACCGCCACAGCAGCATCATGCGGCTGCGCATGGGCTTACTGTCTGTCAGGCAGAGCCCACGCTGCGATACGTGTGGTATCCTCAGACGATCCCCGCACGATGATAGATGTCAAGGCTCGGCGAGTTGCCTGCAATAGCGCCGCGCTGTGCATTCGCTCGTCGAGGAGAGGTCTCCAGAGTCGGGCTTCCTGTGACTCGTCTCCGGCAACAACAACGAGCCATCACAGCTTGGAGCCATGGACATCGCAGCGAAGAAGGCCGCAGCCAAGCGGCTCCGCTGAGCAAGACTCATTGCCGGCGGCGTGTCACAGTCGCCAGGGCCTTTCCCCTTGGGGACCGACTTCAACCGAGATCTTGCGTCCCCAAAGAGAGCTGGAGCTGTGCTCCTGTGGCGTGCCAAATGCATTCGCACAGCGCTGTCGCCGCCGGTGCTCGCGCCCGGAGCGGTGTGTCCGGTGCCCCTTTCTTCGGCGCACGCACGCACGCTGTTTGCAAGGCCTTGCAGCGCTCTCTTGGCCAAAATTCCAGCCCGCAAAACGAGAAGCTCCTCTGCGTCCTCAACGCGCTCCACTCCTGCTCGTCTGGAGCCTGCAAGGAAGAGCCCGAAGCAGCCAGGCCGCACGCGCTAAACAATCGGAGTGTCGAGCCATCGGTCGCTCGATTGCAGCGAACGCAGCAGCACTCAACGAGTGCCGGCAGCAGCGGAAGTGAAGGCCTTGCAGCTGTGCGGCACCGCGAGTTCTTCACGCGTGCTGTTGCATGTCACGCGGTCCAGCCACTGTGACTCCAGCGCGAAGTGGCGACGCCTGATCTGGAGCGGCAACGCCCCATCAAGAAGATGCGGCCTGCCTTCCGCTGGCAAAAATTGGATCGCGTTAGCACATGCATGGCGCTGCCGACTCGCGCCGACCTCATAGCTCTGGCCTCATGGGCTGTCCTCCCGACGTATGGGTTGCTTTCTTCTCTTTTGCTCGAGCGTCGCAGCATCCAGCATTGCACGTACCTAAGTCCGCTGCCATCTTTCAAAACAGCAGAGCTTTCTGGGACGAGGAGCTACGCGTTCTCTCTGCGAAGGGGGTCGGCAGCATGAGTGTCTAGGCTCTAGTTCTTGGTAGTCCACTTCCCGCCCCATGACGGCGTTGTGGAGCCTTGTTGTTCTGTTCGCCGCGGTGGTCGGCGCCGCGTCGGGGCAGTCCGCCAACGCGCAGTCGGGCTGCGAGGTCTGCGCCAGCACGGGCGATTGCTCGCGCGCCTATCGAGGCGAGCAAGGCCAATTCTGCGGCAACTGGCTGGACCGTGAGAACAACCGGCGGCCGTGTTGCTGCCCGGTCAATGCCGTGTGCAAGGTCTCGAATTACGCCTGCAACTGCGGCGGCGGCAGCGTCGTGGGCAATGACGGAGGGCACGGTCTGGTCTGGCTGTGGTGGCTGCTTGGATCTCTCGGGCTACTGCTGTGCTGCTGTGGGTGCTGCATTATGGCGTTCAAGAAGTCCAAGGAGCGCGACCCGGACAGGGACATCCCGATGGCAACTCCGGTCACCGAAGGCGGCTACAGCCAGCCATACGGGACGGCCCCGAGCGCCCCAGCGGAGCCAATGTACGCTAGCGCTAGCACACCTTCATATGGCAGATATTACGGACGAAGCGGTGGTATGGGGGCTGGTACGGGGGCAGCATTGGGCGGAACGGCTGGTCTTCTTGGCGGACTGCTGCTAGGAGAGACCCTCGCTGATCATGGCGGATTCGGAGGTGATGCTGGAGGCTTTGACGGCGGAGGTGGAGGATTCGACGGCGGAGGAACCGACTTTGCCGGTGATTTCTGAATGCAGTACGACACAGTACAATTCGGATAAATATTTTAAGTTCCAGCACGCCTTACTTGGCGAGCTCTCGCGCCATCTTCTCCTCTTTAAGCCTCTTCTTCTCCTCGTTCTTCCGTTGTTGATCCGCCTCGTACGGCTCCCACGCGAGTCGATCCGGGAACTCGAGCTCCACCTCCAAGTCCTCAGGGATGCCACTACTTAGGTCGTTCTCCGCTAGCAGCAGCGTCCGGCGGTTGGCCTGCATGGGCCGCGAGAAAGGTACACGTAGCCCGCCCACAACGACGCCTTTGTGATCACCGCTCCGGTACACGATGGGGATCTTGACTCGAACGTTTCGTGGCGGCGGGGCCACTTGGCGGCTCGTGGCCACCGACGGAGTGAACAGCCACTTGAAGAAATTGCGCTTCTTGCGCTGCGACTTGCTCTTCTCTGGGCGTTCTGGCTCGGGCTCGGCGGCTGGGTCAGGCTCTTGGCGCTCGGCCTTCTTGGCCGCTTCGCGCTGCTCGCGCCGGAGTTGGCGACGCCGCTCGCCGCCTTGAGCACGGGACTTGAGCGAGCGTAGCTCCGCCAACGGCGAGGCCTCCTCGTCGCTCTTGCTGGCAAGGCCGGTCATATCTTGGCGCGCTCGGAGGTGTAAATCAAGGAATGGTTCGGAGACCGCGAGAGAGCGCAATCGAGTGGTAGAAGTTGAAGTTGGCGCACGTTTCTGAAGCGGAGGCCGACATATTCAAAACCTGCTGTTCCCGATAAGTACGAATTGTAGTTTTGAAGTTGTGCTGCAACCACCACCGCTTGGCGGCAAACGGACACCAGCTTCAGTTTTGCTGGCCCAGCAAGACCAACGAAGTTAGGCAAAGTGCAAAGCTCAGCAGCCGATCTCGCTGCCGAGTAACGTCCTCTAAATATTAAGAGAATGCCGAGCACCGAGGGGCGGCGGCGGCTCGGCTCGGCGCTATAATAACAGGCAAATGCGCGCTGATCCACGGGAGAGTTGCCGTGCACCCGCATGAATCAAGTTGGGACATCGGAGCGACCAAAAACGTGTTGGTTTTCGCCGCGGCCGGATCTCGCCGAGATCGGCAGAGCTCTTCTGCGAGTTTGGCGCCATGACTCGTCAAGGTCGAGCTCAGCGCCCGGTACGATAACTCCGTTTGCCGGTTCGCAACTTGTTGGAGACTAGACAATCACTATCTCACGGCTTCGACGTAGCTGCGAGTTCGGAACAACTTGGTATCCTTGAACAGCGGACGAACGCTGCCGCACTTGGTATTCCTTCGATAGCTGGGGGACCTTAGCCCAGCAGCCTTTGATCACGTGCGATCATGAAAGTCTCGTCAGAATCTCCATTTCATCGCCAAAATCGACGCTTTCGCTTGCTACAGGTGCCTGGCAAAACGGAGTGCCAAACAACCTCCTGCATGCAATCTTGCAAAGGTAACACTTTTGTGACACACAATTTGGCAGATTTTTGACCCGCAAAATCAATCGTGGAGTTGGCAAAACGCTGCAGGGATCCCTTGGCAGAAATATCCCTAGAGCATTTGAGACGGCGTCAGACAAAATGTTACTAATGCGCCTTGCAGAGTTATCGAGATAATCACTTCCCAATTTTCAAGGCGCTTTGCAACTTGCAGTTAAGGTTGCTCAAAAATCGGCTCTTCGTTGCTGTTCAAACTGCTAACACGGAAATCGCCTCTAAAGATGAGGTATCATTTTTCGTACATAAGCGGACATTTAAATTTTGAAATGTTTTCTCTCGTACAAAGCGGTTAGGCACTCTAATTCGATTGCTTTTCGCACGGACTATATGGCAATATACATTTCAAAAAACAGGAACGCATATTGCCACCACATCAATCTCCAAAAACGTGTCGTCATTTTGGGGGCTTGAGAATGGCGATAATTTTTGAGCCGACGTCACTCATCGAATATTCAATAATTTTAAGCAGGAATGGGCTCTAAATGAGCACAAGACGCCCCCCTTTGTAGTGAGGTGCTTAAATCCCGATTCGTACTTAGGTTCATTAGTAATTTTATGTTTGACGCCGTCTCATTTTGCGGTATGATAACTTAAACTAGTATGGCAGCAACCTGCCAGCATCTTCACGGCGATTGGTCGCCTCAGTTGCTAAGGGGGCAATGCCGCAAATCTATTTTCAAAAAAATTATTTTACGCAGCGCCCCTCTGAACAGCATATGCGCATAACTAAGGTTGAAGATCAAACCGGGTTCGAAATTTAACAACGGAAACAAACGAAAAAGCACGTCGACGCCATTCGCCGGCAGCAGCAGCAATTGCCGAGGAGGTAAGCGTCTACCGCGACCCGTGACAGCAGCGGTAGCTATACTACACCCTGATGCTCACGTACCGCCCTGTTTTCGACGTTCTTCAGCCTCACCCGATGCCCAAGGACGCCAGAAAGCGAGCAACCAAACGCCGGCAGCAACTCGGTCCCCACCAGATGTCCAAGGAGGCCACGTCGTCAGCAACCCTCCACCAAGAAGAAGGCGGTTCACTGCAATGCCAATACCCTGGCCAGTGTACCAACGAGAGGGCCTTCAAGCGTAATGGAGAGCGACACTGGCTCTGTGCGGAGCATCGCGATCACCAGAACGCTTTGCAGCGTGATCGCTACCGCCGAGTCTCGAAGGAAAACAAAGAGAGGTCCTCCAAGCGCGCACCGTCGTCGACGCCAAGAGAGAAAAAGAGAGAGAAGCGACCAAGACGTGGAGAAGGACCCAAGGCAGCTGCAGCGTTGACATCAAAGAAGAAAAAGAGAGAGAAAGGAGCAAGACGCGAAGAAGGACCCAAGGCAGTGGCAGCGTCAACTTCAAGCGAGAAGAAAAAGAAGATGAGGGTGTCCAGCATGGTGTTGCTACCATGCAATCTCACCAGGTGATCTACATCGTGATGCAGGCAATGCGAATGTCATTGAGTACCGCACACCAGCCGTCCGCGCTACAACTACCAACGTCGAGCTCCTGTAACTGTTCTTCGTCCCGTGACAAGTCTACGCTGGCTGGTGCGGCAGGTGATCTCGGCAGTGCTGGCTCGATCGTTGCAGCCCAACCCTTCCTGGTGCCAGTTTCGCATCAGGTTCGGCTTCCTGTGTCGTTGTCTTCGGCTGTGTCGCCAGCAAGCGTGTCAAGTGTGCATGACAATGCCGAGGCGGGCGTCAGTGGGAGTTGTGGAGGTCCTGCGCCCACAGCTGCCAATTCAATTGGTACCGGTTCGACTGCGACTCCGACTACCAGCGCTGGCTGCAGCTGCGTGCAAACGATTTGAAGCGGCAAAAACACCTGTAGTTGCGGGGTTCTCTACGATTTATACATGCTGTTGGAGCACCGAAACCACTCAAATCCGGGTCGAAGTCGCAGTAGGTTAAGAATTTCAGGTTTTGTTTTCGGTTTGCTACGCGATGTGTGCACATTAACGTAGGTTGGATGTGGCGCTAACTATTTAATACGAAACGAAAGCCAAGTGGCAGGCAGATCTTCAACTTGACGAAGAAAACCAAAATCACCGCTGCTTGGTGCGCGTTAATGTTGTACGCGTTCCGATACGCTTCTGAGGATCTAGCACCATCAGCATATTGCAATTGTTATACAGCGATTCTACCATAGTGATCTAGCTTTGTAAGTTCATCACAGGTCTTGCGGGAAACCTTCGCTTAGCGTCGGCTGCCAGACGCCTCAGAACGCGGCAACTACTGCTATTGCACCTCGAGAAGGAGGAGAAGCTAGCGCAGTTCCTACACAGACCCGCTACGCACAACTACTTTCCTTTTGGTGTCTTGTTGTTATTATCAAGCCTTTGTTATGGAGAAGTGCGACGGGCTGCCGAAGCGCACCACCAAATTCGTGTAGCTGCCTAGCCGGATGTACTTGCCGTCCGTGAAGATCCGCGCCGCAGGTTTGACGGGCCCGTCCGCGATCTGCTGTAGTGACTGGATGGACATCGTCGTGGGCACGCTTACCTCGTCGAACCCCCACATACTATCGCACATGGCATCCTTCGGACGCCAGACTGAACTGGCACGTGACCTTGTGAATTACGTGATGCCGCTGGCGCGTTTCGTGAGCCTCAGCAGCTCGTGTTCGCGCTCGGAGAGATTTAGCAGGTCGTTGAATGGAGTATCCTCGCGATTCATGCCGTGCGTGTTCAGGTGCAGCCGAAGCGACCGGCGTAGTTGCTACTTCGTTTCCTTGACTATCTCCGTGGCGGTGCGGTGCGCCTGGGTCGGAGCAGCGTCCGTTATTCACTGCCTGCTCGATGAGCTCTAGCCCTTGCGTAGAAAGCTCATCGCGGTCCGATTGTGGAGTTGTGAGCCAATGCTGCCAACTTCATCTGTTGGATTGCTGCTATAGCCGCTTGTTCTGTCCGAGCAACTGCGTCCAAGACTCGAGTTTCCTCGAGCTGGAACTCTGCGAGTTTATCTGAGGTTGCTGTGAATTTTTCTAGCCTGAGTTTGTGCGTAATGACAATTGCGTTCCGATGTTGAACGCGCGAGAGAGCAACGTAGGCAAAAGCGATGTTTGGAACTGAATTCGAGTGAAATACGATATATGAGCAAGTCAGACCCTGTACTTTATGAACAGTCATAGCATACGCCACTCTTAGTGGAATTCCTCTTCGCACTACACGAAGGTCGCTAGATTCCTTCCCCCAAGAAATTTCTTTTGCTGCTATAGGCACGATATTTTTGGTATTCCGTCCAAAAGTGATGGCCCCAAGTACGGATCTGTTATCTGCTCGAGAATGATCGGCAGGTCGCTACCGGAGACGAACGTGAAATCGTAGACTAATGCATTGGTGCCATTACATAATCCTGCAGGCTGGGCAATGTTAAACGTGAGCGTGACAGGAGCACCGATGCATAGTTTGAGTTTGTTGGCGACTACGCGGTCATGATCAGAGTTGGTCGTTTGAGCATCATTTACGAGGGCTTGCACGGTACCAGTCGGAATGCTTCGTTTTGCTGCTAAACGCTTTTGATGCACAAAGTGCTGCGCCCTAATGTGTACAAATCGTTTATTCGCCAAACCGATGCTTTTGTTGTTAGCGGTAGCTACGTCAACGTTCTTGTAGGCGATATGCTTTGCTTTGCTTGACCATTCTGGCTCATCGATTGAAGATAGACAACGTGTGTTGAAGAGATCAATATCCGCTTGAGTAGGCGACATTCGATGCAGTCGTCGAAGAGCGCTAAACCATTCTGGATCTCGCTTCCCTCTATTCTGACTAGTTTGCACGCACACGGAATCAATGCTGGCCCAAATTTCCCTTTCCATGTCTCTAAACGTCGTTGGCAATTTTGGCGAGAGAGGTAGACAGTGAGCTCGGCACGACAGGATCCAACTGCGCAGCATCTCCTGTGAAGTAAATATCTCTGCCTCCGAATAGCTTGTCCGACTGACTAGGCCAGATTTCTCGCATTCGTCTATCTATCCAGTAGAGCATTCCACACGAGATCATTCTGATTTCTTTATGATAACCAGATGCACGTCTTTGAACTCTTGCTGCATCCGTTTTAGCTTTGCTGGTCCAGATTTGGTCTCAGTTAACGATTTGTACGGAACTGAAAACGCTGATTTTGAAAACGATGAAAACCCAAAGGCAGAACAGAGTGTCATTCCTTTGATATTGAACCCAGCCGTCCCTTGATGAGCAAGTAGCAACACACGCTTTGAAGCTCGGCGTGTGGCCGAATGCTCACCGAACACATTGTGCAAGTCTTTGACGATATGTCGTTTCAACCAGCTCTTACCAGATCCTCCTTCTCCGTTTATAATCATCTGAAGTGGCTTACACGACGACATCTCGAGCATGCTTTTAAGCCTTCTTCTAGACTGTTGAATTGCAAGTGCAAACGGAATCCACTAAGATTCATCCATCGTTTCTCCGATGTTCAACGTTTGCTCACTATCTGAAAGAGGGTATGCATAGTACGAAGACTTTCTTTCGTCCCCGTGAAACAGGTTTCCTAGTTTGCGCAAGTCATTTTTTTCTTTCATCCAAGGCTTCAGACACGCACTGATGAAATCACGAGCTTTAGCTACCGTTGCGCTATATTCATGCCTCGGTTTCCACTCCACTTGAAGATTCTGGGTGCTTTTGGGGTCCGGTACGTCCGGGTTCACAACTTCTTGCTGTTCATTGTTGGCATTGCGAAAACATATTCTGACCCCGCAAAAGACGATACGCTGCTTGTGTCACGGGCAGACTTAAGCAGATCTAGTTTATGTTGACGACCTAGCTTTGCATTCGACTCTTGTTGCAACTCTCTATCTAGCTCTTGCTCTTGAACTTCAACAAAGCGGGATATGCATTCTTCATCAGTGGAAGGCAAATCGTCCACAGATCGCCACGGCACATATAGAATCCGAAAAGCAAAAGTTTGGATTCGACGAGCTACAGCGCATCCAAGGCGACTTTTGTACGACAACAGATTTACCGCGACGTTTAATCCACCCTTCCGCATCAGTGCGTTCCCACATATCAAGGTCATTGGGCTCTCCACGAATAGTGTCGACTGTATCGTACTCTTCCACAAAGGTAGCAAAACTCATACACTCAAAAAGCTCATTTGCTGGACGATTCATATACGCACGTTCAAAGGCTCGATTTTTATCGCATCTGAGTTCGCTTTATCTGCTAGAGCTTCTAAGTCTTCAGTCCTTGTGCTTCCACTCGGTAAAATCGGTGTGTATGACGCAGCACTTTAACCTTGATAATGGTTCGTGATTTACTATGCATTGGCAAACTTCTTAGCAAAATGTATATGACCTCTGGTGCTCCGACTTCACGAACCGAAAGTGTTGCATTAGCTACACGTTTGAGAATCGAATGGTAAGAAGATTGGGATCACATCTCTGCACAGCCTTGGCGATCACGCGTCTAAAGCGAAGTGTGTCTGGCTCCGCCTTGCTAATATACGCCCCTGCATACTCGGCAGCACCGTACGAATTCCCAATTAGTTGTGAATCCATATTAGCGTGCCAACACGACAACAAGTGCGGTGAATAGTTGTTTATAGTCGACTCTTCACGTTTTAGGTGAACTTTGAGCGAAAGTGTTCCATCGGACCCAATATTCGCTTCAATATCTGTTTTCTCTTTCAACTGCTTTGGAAATCCGAATCGGCATTCACTTCTTTTCTTTCTACACGACGAGTTGGCATAGCACACATGTTGCTGTACGCGATGTACGAGCCTCGACAAATCGCACGTCCACTGCATCGGCTACGGAAGGGGGTCTTACTGCTAGTATATCGACTTCATCCGCTCGATGACTACTGCATTGAGCACAAACACTCCTCTAGTTCTTGAAGTGTCTTTGCAAGAACGGAAATGTGCTTGTCGATGTAAGCAGCAAGTTCCACTCGACCTTCGTCTGTTTCGGAAAGCTTTAGAACATCAGGGGCATCCTTTATCCACAGTGAGCAGTGAATATGGGGTGAACCTCGTTGTTGAAACTCTACTCTCCAGAAATGGTCGACGATCTCGCCTAGCGGCTGTGATTCTCCACACAAAACCCTATCAAAAATGCCTGAAACCGCCTGTTAAAGTGTCGAACACTAATGTCCGGTTTTTCGTTTAGAAGCTTTCTCGTTCACTGTAGATTAGAGCTCTGCACTCAGCTAGTATTTGGGATGGGTTACATGCACGGGCAAAATCTGGCCAAACAGTATCAGCTGCGCTCAGCGTGAGAAAAAAACGTAGGCCATCTCGTCGGCATGACACGGTTTCCAATCATGGACATTACGTCATCACGGGCGTTCGACCAGTACAGACCGCTGCCACGAACACCCGGAAATACGGCTTTAATGAATCTAATACTTGAATTGCAGCATTGAGTTCTTCTTCTCGTTGATAGACGGTTTGCCCTCGGGTGTAGGCTGCTGGACCCTTCCACACCCAGCAGCATTTATTGCCGCAGTGCGACTGTCGGTAACGCACACCCTTCGGACGAGGCCGTCAGTTTGCCTGCGTTGTATTCAGTTCATACAGAAACATTTAAAGTTCCCGTGAATTATGAAGCGCCGATCGTGCCATTTCATTAAATGAGCGCAGAACTCGGTAACGTGTCCTCATGCAATCGATTCTCTTTGTCATCAAGAGGATGATATCCGCCGAGTCCATGTGGAAACAGCGTTGGGAAACAGCACTGCATGAGATGTTTTGTCTGGTACTCGTCAATAGGGTCCCGTTGACATCGTAATTCTCCAACGGGAATTTCTGAGAATGCCGAATTTACGTTAACGGCACTCAACATGTGCTCTAACTCGCTCTTACTATTGTGATTGCCTTCTAACTCAAATGATTCAGTCAAGTTGTCCATAACATCCTCGTTATTAATTGTTTCGTTTGAGTGTCATATGATGTAGTGGAACTAGTACTGCTTGGCTTGTTTCGTAGTGATGGAATGTGTTAGCAAGCATCGCATGGTAGAGGTTATTCGGTGGAGACCGTGGCAAAAATGTCGATACGGCCACATTCTTGTTCGGGATGTGCGCCTGTACTGCATTCAACGTTTGAGCCCTGGAATTCGTGTTCGCGTTTACGTTGAATTTTAGACGCCGAGGTTGCTTGCGTGTGTTCATTGGCGGGAACCGTGTCACCCCGAACTTTCCTACGACTTTCAGCACTCGGTGTACTACTGGAAGCGCTCGTGTCGTGAGACTCGATGTCACTGCAATCCATTGCCTGTGAACCAGCCGATTTGATCCTGTTGGATTCCGCCTTGGAGATTTCCGTACCTCTATCAACGTTATTCGCCTGCTGAACTTGCCCTCGCAACTCCTGTACCTCTTCATCTGATACTGGAATGCAAGGGATTTCTTGATTCATGTCCAAACTCTCGAGTCTTGGAGGTTTTCCTCTGAAATTGTGATGATCTCGTAAAGAGGGTTGTTGCTAATAAGCCAGCAAAGAGCGCACAGCACTAAACTTGGGCGTACGCGAAAGTAGTTTGTGGCCTTGTGAGATTTTGCGGCGAGAAACACGACGCCGCACGATCTCAATGGGCGAGGCAGCTCGCGAACAATTTCACCAGGTTCATTCCAGTAGTTGATTGCATTACCCCGCGTGAATTCTTGGCCGTCTCGGTACAGGTTTACGCACGTAGTGAACGAAACCCCCAATCCTACTAGCCTGGCCTCCATTCGGTTCAGGGCAGCAAGCTCGTCCGGAACGCCACCTAGTCGAAATCCACTCGCTCGGCAGAACCTGGGAGTTTTCCGTGACCGTATGGCCCTATGGCATCGATCACAGAGCCATATTGAGTTGAGCTTCTCGTCCGACACACCATCAACGAGACCCTCCACGACAATTTCAACTTGACCATCTTCATTACGAAGTGGATCGTAAAAGTCGGCACCTGGATCGAACAAATTTAGTACCGCAATGGCTGAATTTGCTAGTTCTCCACAGCTACCGCATATCCGAAACAGTGTGTCATCGATGCAATCGAAGAATGCTACAAACGGCCAACCGAGTAGCGAAGTTAGTATCAACTGTTGCGTCAGCTAGCTGAAGTCAATTCCAAGTATATACCTTTGCGATCGGAATCACACCGTTCTTCGAAACTGGATCCAGACGTCGTTTTGGTTTTCTTGCGGCGTTTGTTTCTGGGGAGACCTTGAGCACCCGCGTTCCTTTTATTCGTTTCTTCGTGCCGGGCTAGACGCCTCCTTTGGTTTTCCGCTTCGACTGCATCTATGGTCGCGCTCGGATTTGCGTTCGACGTCCGCTGCTGCTTGCTGTTATCTTTTTTGAAGCACGCTTTGCAGCCTTGGCACAACGTGATGGTTTGGCTGGCCTTGTCATGCTACCGATGAATGCTCCACGCCGGTCACAAACAATACTGACATGTGCCAGCTACCTACAACGGGTCCATTGCTTCGAAAGTTCAGCGCAGGGCACGTAGGCAAGCAGAACATGACTATTGGGCACCACTGCTATTTTTCTGGTACCACTCGCTGTTTTTAAGTTACCTACAAATTCCGCAAATGCACGTTCTCAGTGTCGATTCAACGCCATTTATATTGCAACCAGGCTATACATTCCATGGCTTCTGGTCTCCGACACTGCACTACCACACATCCATTGAAGCACCAAGTGTAGCAATTTTGGCTTGTCCGCCATGCAACCTCAGCAAAACTATCGTCACGGATTCACCACGAATCCAACGTTTTTGCTCGATAGCTTGCCAAATAGCCAGCCGCGTTTATGAAGCTTGTTCACCTTCTAACGTTTAGCTGCGAAATCCTTCCAGCGTACCTATCGGCATGTCGCACCGGAACTGGAACCCAACGAACTTTAACGAAGGGCAACCAGTGCGAGATCATTCTAGCGTACGTGTTGGCATGTTGTACCGCAAGTGGAACCCGAACTTCAACGAAGGGCAGCCAGTGAGAAAAGCTTTCAGCAGCGATGTCGACATGCATTGATGCCCAGATCGGACGCACGAGGTATGTTGGAGCACGGGCATCGTCGCGCAAATAACGATGTCGACCATCGATCAAAATGCGCTTCGTAAATAACACGCTAGGCAGCGATACAGCCATGTCGCTCTTGTACGATAAAATCAACCCCATCCAAGCTTACAGCGCGCTCAGTACCAGCGGCCTGCGTTAACGGCTTCCAACTATTTCTAGATTTTGCATGTAGGATTGTTGTTCTGACTCAAGCTCCGGCCGTGTCGCTCATTTTATCACTTCATGGGCACGCTCGCTGTCTCATGCAAGTCCATTCCTTGCAGATGGGAGGGTGCAACCCTCTTCTGCTTCTAGTTGAACCCTGAGCAACTGCTCGGCAGATCAACACAAACAGAGCACAGAAACTGACAAAACGTTGTTGACACGGAGCCAACTAACTGTGGAGAGACTCCAGCGAGCTCCATGAAGTGTTTGTGTTCAATTTGTTGTTGGTAGCTGTACGATAGCTATCCTAGAGCCCGATATCATTAGAAACCTGCTTAGACGATCACCAGGTTGCTGCCGAGCAAAGCATGGCGGCTCTCGAACCTGCCACGGTAGTCGTCACGGTAGTTTGTGGTCACTTCAGCTTCGACAGCGGTGGGTGTACCTCTCGAATCTTGTTGGCATCGTCTTCTTCGTAGTGGACAGTTTCTTTGCGATCCCGTCGTGAAAACCGACATACTCAACCCGGTGGAGCATGTACACTGCGCCAGGACGGAACTCAATGTTGCGCTGTCTGGACGCTGTGGTGTCGTCCCACACTGTTATCACCACGATATCATGTAGCTCATGCGCCATCCGCTCCCAGTCGACGCTGACCATCGAATCAATACCGGTGACACGATTGCCACGACAACCGTTTAGCCGCTCTGTTGAAATACAGCGCGACACAAATCACCACTTAGCGCTCGCATTGCATCAGTGAAGCTGTCTTCGGTATCGGGATACCAAGGGCATCGGTCGACATTCATGACGTCGACCCGAGTGCATAGCATCAAGCGTTTACCACTACGGCAAGAAGACCAGTCGCTCGCTTAAGTTAGTAGTCGGAAGACTGCTCAGCGGATTCTGATCACGGCCTGGGTTTGCGATTAATTCGTAATATGTGGTAAACACATCCCTTTTGTAGGCAATGCCTACTAGGCATCATGCCGATGCTTCTGCAAGCTCGGAGTTATCTCAAGAGTATGACCCGCACAAAATCAGAGAGTCCTTGGTCGAGGCGCCTGGTTCTGTTGGCCAAGTAACTCAAATGCGTGCACGGGGCTCTATTGCCCAAGTGCGCTGGAAAATCAAGCCGACGTACTACCACGAATTCGAGCAAGGGCGACTTTGCCATTTCCTTGTACGGCCAGTACAACATTGATGAGAGCTCCAGACGACAGAGTGCTTGGCGCTTGGGCGCAGACCGAGTTCGGGCTCGCAAAGGCTCCCTCGATTCCTGCTGTGTCGGAGATACTCAAGCGCGAGGCTGAGCTGCGCCAGACACCTCTGGATTTCCTGGGCAGCAAGAAGGCCGCCTCCCGAGCAAGAGTGCAGCTGGAGACCTACCTGGTCGAGGCTATGCTGCACTCGAGAAGGAGAAGGTGGCCCTCTCGGGGGCGGTGCTGCGCTGGCTGGCGAGGGAGTACGCTGACTTCCTCTCCATTCCAGCAGCGAAGCAAGCCAAGTTCACGAAAATGGCTGGCAACACCATTTTATGGTGCGTCATGGGCTCAGGAAGCGCCGCGGACATGGCGAGATTGGGTCAGTCGACATCAGCGCTGCCAGACGCAAGGCGCTAGCGCTTCGCAAAGTGATCAGCCGCTTCCATCCAGACGACGTGTTCAACATGGATGAAGCGGACTTTTTCTATAAGGCTACACCCAAGTACTCGATCACGCTGAACGAGGCGCCCTCTCTCAAGCAGAAAAAAGATCGCTTCACCGTGGCTGTAGCCACGAACTGCTCGGGGACCCAGAAGCTCCCGCTGGTGTTCCTAGGGAAAGCAAAGAAGACAAGATGGCTAGCTGATATGCCAAGCGCAGCAGTCTATGACGGCTCTGCGAAAGGCTGGATGACGATCAAGATATTCCGCGAGTGGCTGGCGACGCTGGACGAGGTGATGCGGGAGCAAAACAGGAAGATCTTGCTTCTGTTGGACTACGCCCAGTGCACAAGGTGCCCGAGACGCCCCTAACTCACGTTACAGTGGAAATGCTTCCTCCCAACACTACGGCTGTGATCCAGCCCATGGATCAAGGAGTTATTGCGTGGCTCAAGAAGCGATTTCTAGCAGCACGCACGCAGGAAGCAGCACTGCGTCTAGTCGATGAAGACCCAGACCCCTACGCCATCAGCCCATCGGATGCCTTGGCGTGGATGTGCGATGCCTGGGACGACATGCCTGCAGATGATATTAAACGATATTGGCAGCACGCTGGTTTGTTTGTTGACAATGCAGATTGCAGACGTACTGAGTCCCGTACTTAGTACGAGCACATTATGCAGCTAATTCAATACTTTCGGCCCTCTCCCAGATTTGATTTGCCTTTTGTATAGTGTGCGCCTCCGATAGTTTAATCGTTGAACCCTTTCTTATTGCCGCTACTCTCTGTATATTTTATTTTGACCAATCATATTTATTTTGTTTTGGCTAATCATATCTTGGTACCACACGGGGTGTACCACATGTTGGTACAGGTCCTCTGAGGCCTTTGGTCGGATATTTTATGGTATGGATCACGATGCAAATCACCCGACGATTTCCCACGCGACCAAATGAGCGGATAAACTAGCAAAAGCGCCTAAAATGTTCGGTATCCGAGGCTCCAACCGAAGCTTCTAGAACCGCGCATCACTTAGTCTCATCAGCACGATGAAGTACTTGGTGGCAGATCGGTCACTCCACTCGCTGGCCGCCTCATTTTCAATTTTGCCTGCTGCTTCACCTATCAGCATGGCATTCTCCCAAAGGATCACCACCGAAGACCTGAACCGGCTGCTTCCGCCCGAGCGAATTGCTCAGGGCATCTCCGCACTCGCCCAACTCGACGCTGACCGCCAGGCGCGGCGCCAAAGCGTGGGATCCGTCCGGTTGGACGACGACGACGACGAGATCGACTCGCCATCTCCAGTTTATTACCATTTTCTTCGAGAGGACTCCGAGAACATCACATCCCTGACGAATTTTTCGCCGCTCGAGTTTGAACGGTTGTGGACTCCGTTCGAGCGCACCTTGCTGAACAATTGAATGTTGGTGGTGGTCGCAAGCGCAATCAGCAGCCCATGCATGTGCTCTTCATGTTTAGAGCGTTGTTTACAGTTGAGATCGAGGATCTGGTTGTGGCTTTGGGGATCGGCTAGTATCCAGTCGATATGTAGTTACTGAGGATTTAACTAAGTAATTGCCCAAAAACAGAAAATATCACTTGGATAATCGAGCATTTGCCGTTTTTAGTCGTCTTTCTTGAAAGTCTTGCAACCCAGAGAGGTCTCGCACTCATCCTCGATGTGGCGAGACTTTAACTGAATATTCAGTAACTGGTCCGAAGACCTATGGAAACTATCTGCTTGGGTCCTCCAAGACGGAGGCATACTCAACGACGCCAGCCAGTTGCGCCGCCGATGGCTTCCCTCTCGCCTACTACTTTTTTATCACGGCAGTTTGGTTACTTCGCCTTCTACGAAAAAGCTAAAGGCACGTATTGCGATCTCGACAAGACTGCGTTCGTACGAGTTCGTGGGCTTGGAACGTATGACAGCAACGGGGCGAGTTTGGTGCACGACACTGGAGGTGACGGCTATCGCAAATCGTACTTGTACAGCATCGTTGGAGGCATGTGGATCGTGTATCGATCCCAGACGAAGAGGTGCTACATCTCGTGCAAGCGCTTTGGTCGGAGGTGCGACTTTGAAGAAGAGAAAATGAATCGAAAGGTAGCTATGATTTACAAGAAAACATGCGGCTGACAGCACACGGGGCGACGAACTACCACCGAGCTGCCATACTGTACTTACTGATCGAAGGGTTTATAAGCGACTTATTCATGCTCATTGCTCAAGATGGGCTACTTGTCAAGATCCAGTATATCTCCTTGCGCAACACAACCTTGCTGGCGTGCTTTTGCTCGTGTTTGAAATCATCGAGAGCATGAACTGCTCATGCGAAAAGTGGAGAATATTTATCAAGCGGTTGCTCTTCTGCTACGAAGCGTCAATCCCGGGAGCATTGCTCAGTGGGTCGGACTGCACCACTACATAACGATGCTTAATCGGTCTAAGCTGAGAGATTCCAAGCTAACAACGATCGCCGTTTCGTATTTCGTATTATTTGGAGCTTATGGACACAGTGTTTGGTCTGGTAGCATTTTATGGGCAATTGCGTTCGTGCGCTGGAAGCATGACCGATTGGCGGTCTTCCTAGCCCCGTATTGTGTCGACTCCGTATTGTCGATGCGCAACAAGATGACGATGCTGGGGGGCTATCGCTGGCAAGGCGGAAAGCTGTACTACACAACCCTAAAGTCTTTCGGACTGCTAAGATGACGGAGGAGGATAACACGAAGTTTGCTGTTCTGCGTAAACTGCATTGGCTACAAACCCCAACCGGCAACTTGCTCGTTATACTGGGAACACCCGTTAGAGGCTGTAGACAGCCCACCCAAGATTAATTCCACGGTATTGCGTAAGTGTAACCTGGGTCAACATTCGCGTAACATGTCGGCATTGCTTCGGCAGGGCAGACCGCAATTGTAACAGCAAATAAAAACTGCGTGTTCCCAGCGTAAGTCGCAGACGATCTAGTTGGAACTGTTGTTTGCTAAAGTATTTGAGCCATGCACCGAGCGTTCTTGCAGCGGTATTGTAAGTTTCTTCCAGGGGCAAGTCGGGGGCGTCTCTTTCAGTGGACGTCATCGTTCCCTTTCCCAGAACGAGGTTTCTGCTGACCCGCAATCGTTGAGTGTTCTTCCTCTAACAGCGCGACGAACCAGACTGCGGTGCGCTGCTTCAGGTGTGTATATTTTATTCATTCATGTAGTATACTCCCGGCAGTGATTGAGAAAAATGAACTGGCAAGCATTGGAACGTAAATCCGTCGATTGCGGTAAGGTTATAGATTCCAATGTTGACGCAGGATTCAATCGTGTCTTGCAGTACTGTTGGAGCTTGCAATTGAGTATTGCAATACTCCTACGCGATGCAATACAGTACTTTTCAGTGGTCAACCCAATACCCTACGTTTGCTTCCGTCACTATTCTTATCGAAGCAGCAACTTGGACAGCCAGACGAACACTGTAAGTCTATAGCGTTCCCTGCTCAGCCTATTTCAGTCACTACGCGTAGCTTTGGCACACGCTCGAATGCTGTAAGTGGTTCGACTTCAAGAACAGTCCACTCGTGGATGCCTTTCCTAGAAAACTATACGCATGCAGTTTCCCTCAGCATTTCAATATAGTATTATGTATTGCAATACAGCATCGGCTTTCAGTTTGCTATTGGGATCGTGATTTCTTTGCCAATACAACATTGCCGTACAATTTTTATCCGCAATACAAACCAAGATATCTTTTCCGATCATTGACTCCCGGACAATTGGGTACGATCCGTTCGTCAGTCTGCCCAATCGGATTCGATCGGATTGCGTTCAGATCGAAACGTAGCCGACACAATCGATCCGCGGATCGAATCGGACTTTTGGGAAGCTTATCCAACAAAACAGATACAATGGCCTCTTATAAAATATAGGATATAAAATTCCACAGGTATGTGACCCCTGATTTTCTATAAAAGAAGCATTGATATTCCTGGATTTTAGATTAAAATACTCTATAATTGAATCCTCGTTACTTAAATAAAACGCTGTTAACAAACTCACGAATATTTACCTCATCGAATACACCGATTATCTCAGATTGATTGTTTTTAGCCCAAATTGGTGCTACTCTCCCATTTCACACGGTCATATTAGTAAATAGAGAATTCTCACCTATACAAAACCTTGGTATACCTGGTAACCTTCAATAATCGATATGCGATGCACAACTAAAATCATCCACGTGAATGTTGTTGAACAAATCGGAGTTACATCACGGTCATTATGAAACCCACTGGGTTTTCTGGTCTCGTTCATGGATTTGTAAAACGCCGCCTTATCCTGAGATGACGGGCAAGCTTCCCCGTGCTGCTTGGCGCGGCGTTAGTTATATTTAAAAGAAGCACGCCATCATGATGCTTGACGAGCATCGCACCTCGGGCAGTAGTGCTAACGCCAATCTTGCTCGAGCTCACGTCGCGCGTGAAAACGTGCAAGCCCACGGCCACTACTCCGCAGCACTGTTCAGCGACTTACTGAATAAGTCCTGGTCGGTTGTGGACGCCGCTTCGTCCGCCATGCTGCGGTCGATTGTAGTGCTCTCCACTACAATCGACCGCAGCATGGCTGCAGACACCGATGGTCCGGGCTGCGCCGAACCACCTGGGTACCACGGACCAAGACGACACCGAGTCCAGCAGCGTCACATTCCAGGGCACCCTCACGACGTGTGACTCTTCCGTGTGACTCTTCCGTGCGCGCAGCCAGCACCACCTCCACACCTTCAGCCAACGCGCATTGCTCGACAGCAACTCGTCCACCGTCCACTCGAGCCCACGCTCCACTCGGTGCAGCAGCACGAAGTCGCTCCAGCGAAGCAGCGCCATGCTCCACTCTGCACCTCCAGTCGAGCGCCACTCCGACACCCCCAACGTGTACGGCTGCTGCTGCGGCGGCTTGTCGTCCCTAACGCTCACGCCCTTGGCGAAACTCTCAAACTTTCCACGAACTGCGGGCTCAGCTCCTGCTCTGGCGATTTGTCCGCGAGAGAGACCAGCTGGCGAACCAGGACGAGAGCACCAGAGCTTCGCGATGTTGCCGGGCATGTACAAGCTGATGGAGCACGGCTTCTATAATAGAAGTCGCACGATACCTGGTCTGTGTATCGGGTGCACAAAGCTGCAGGGCCAACTGACGACGTGAGCGAACGCGCCAGGTTGCCGACGTCGAGGAGCAGGGATCCAGAAAATATAATTGATATTGAATTGGACCTGGTAATGGAGGTCAATCAATTATTGGATGTATTGGTGTATTGAATTTCAACGAGAGAACGATCAACCCGCGCTGCTTCAAGCGTTGGCCGTCAAACGTTTCTCGTCCTCAAAGGGATTGAGGCCGAGCAGATACTTGTCCGCTACAGACTAGCCATCTCGGGCGTCAACAACATCGATTTTCGAGCCATAGTGCAGCGCTGCCTCAATCGACGTATCGAACAGCAGCCATAGCTTTTGGTGGGTCAACTCCTCGCGGATAGCTCCACAACCCACGTCTTCGAGTGCGCCCATATGCTTACACAGTGTGTTTACACTAATGTTGAGTACAATCACCGCTTCTTCCTTCAAAACCCGAGCGGCAGGTGCTTCATCAGGATCCAGTTGAGTCAATGGTATGTGAAGCGGAGTGGTTAACGCGCAGAGTAGGAAACGACAGCAACACACAGCTGGGCAGCAAATGCCACCTCCGGGGTTCTTGGTATATTCTCGGCTGAGTTTGCTTTTCTCCTATTTCTCCTCTGTCTGTTTTGTCCTACGGGTTTTCTCCAAGTACACTATAGTGGGGAATTTGACAGGAATAGTATAGTTCAAGACTAGTATAACCAGATGGTGGGCCCAGGTTACCGGCCTCGAAAATAATGCGTCAGTACCAGTAAGGTTACACTACTCATGTTGGCGAACACATATTTACAATCGAGCCGATGTTTCTAAGAGAGCGAGGTGTGTCCCGGAAAAGTTCACGTGATGGAGACGCCACATCACGTCCACTAATACCGTCGGTGCCTCGGCTACATCGACGAAGGTGTGAGGGAGGGCGCACGCTTACCAGACGAATAGATTGCATAAATCCTTCATGTGCTAATGTATTCATTCCTGCATTGTGTACTCATTCAACTATCTCCTCACACTAAGACCTGGCGACGCGTGAGCGGCAGGGGGTCGAAAGCCGCTGGCTGCACGCCGAATCCGGTGGGAGCCTACAGCAGGACGCTCATTTGGGATTCCCTCTGCACGTTTCGACGTTGTGTCCTGGGCATTTGCAGCGGCTGCAGTTGTATAGGCTGGCTTCTCCGTTGCTTGGAATACGCTTTGTTGGCGGTCTTCCTCGCTGTTGTTTTTCTAGCAGGAGGCTGCGTGACATCGTCGGGTCCAGCAATTTCCTCTTTAAGTGGAAGTGACGGACTTCCCACGGAAAGCTTCAGCGTACACCGCCACGACATAGCATCGCGCAAAATGGTCAAATACAGTGACCAGTTTGTCCAAGCCCTTCAGAGCTGCTATAAAGTGTCGACACGGGATGCGGTACTGATCCATGAAGCCACAAGTGCAGTGGCTTGAGCTTATTGTCACTCTTCGCTGAACTCGCATTGAACAGCGCTGGTTGTACACGTAGTGAACGTCCACGGAAGCCGGATCCACCAAGTAGTGTCCTATCTATATCTTGGCTTTGACTGTCGTGGATCTTCATTGCTGCTGGGGTTATCTTACGCCCTTCTTGAGACCACTTTAGCGAAAGCTGACTACGTTTGAAAGCGCGACGCATGATACATGAACAGACAGCTTTTATGAAATCAAAGGGGGGAAGCCCTCGAATCCCAAGCGTGAGCTGAGTACCGAAGACACTTTCAACAAAGTTGGAGGTCCTCCACCCATACAGGGGCTGCACACCAATATTGGCAAATACACACCATCTGCGCGGTAGTATTCTCTTCAGATAATTCATTGCCTCGGTGCCAAGCTCCATTTCGATCCATGCCAAGCGGTTGTTGTATTCGACCTCTGTGTAGCAGGCTTGCAGTTGCCACACCAACACCTTGTGGTGTTGTTTGACGTTCGCGTTCTCGTGGACAAAGTTGCGGGCGATGTGTGCAGTGCAGTTCTTCAGGTTGAGGTCGACAGCGTCTGCTACTGACAGCAACGCAGTGTTTCTATCGCTGAAGATTGGAATGCCCGATACATCTATGCCACTTCGGGCCAAGACGTCGAAAAACCAAGAGTAACTCTCAATGTCCTCAGACGGTACCAGCGCGAAAGCGATAGTAACGTTCTGCATGTTGCCATCACGACCCACCAATGCATTTGTAATCCACCGTAATACTGGCACTTGGAGTGCGAGCAGTCGACCCCGAGAACTTGCTGATTGTGGGGAAGCGAATCAGCTACAGTCCGAACGATAATAATGGCTCTTTTGAATCGACCATCCTCGTCGCGGTCCATGACTGCTGTCGATCCTGGATTCATTCTCTGGAACGCGTCCAGGTACGGTCCAATCAACTCGTACGACTTCCTCAACTCTTCGTCTGTGGTGTTGAGAACCATTGTACGAGCACGATATACAGAACGTTCTTGACCAGCAAGTGATATGCCATCACGTCTCGAAACGAGCTCGATCAGGGCCGAAGCTGACATGGTGTTGTCTGCCTGAACAGCACTTGCAAAAGTGGGTAGCTCAGCGATCTGGCGGGTGGTTGCTTTCGCAGAAGACACACAGTCCATGTGCTCCAAACATGGACTGTGTGTCTTTTGCGAAAGCAACCCACCACAACGAAGAAATGGCCCATATTCCTTCTTTTCGTTTGTACAGCTGCACGAAGAATGGGCAATTACTCGAGTCCCCGCGCGCCGAGCAGACAATGAGGCTGTCAATACCACTTCTTCTCTTGACTTTGGCTCTCTTTTGATGAGGCAACGCGTATGCTTGGACGTGATACAGTGCAAGTGTACCAGAAGCAAATCGCATACCGCTAGACAGTGTTGGTGGGACCTCATTGCTTGGTTCAGGGACCAGTTCCGTCTCAGGTAGTTGCATGAACTCGCCGTTCATCAGATCATCATCTTCATCGACGAGCTCCGTATTTGTGTCCGGGCGCTATCCTTGTCTTCACCAACCGGCAAATCCGCGAGGTAGTCTCGACGAAAAGAAACTCGACGTTGGCAAGCTCCGCTGAGGACACCATTGCCGCGCCTACCAGCTCCAGCACGATCCAATCGTTCAACCCCGCTAGACGTGAGATCTGCTTGGCCAGTATCACCGGCAGAAACACCGATTGGTCTGCAAGTGGCTCCGATATCAGCATCGTTTTCTCCCCCAATGCGTAGGACGGAAGCACGATCCCCAAAGCCAGGGCCAGTACCCCCAGAATCAGTATCGGCACCGACATTAACCGGATCGCGTGGAGGACTAAGAGCATCGATTGGATCGTGGTGTAGTCTACTGCCGATACTCGCTTCGTCGCTGGATTCATCGCTGGCTTTGCCATCTGGAATGCCACCATCCATATCCACGCTGCTTGAATCTCGGAGCACGTCCTCAATTGCATTATTTGTAACGTTAGCAATAGCTCTTCCAAATTGCTGCAACCGCGTCGGGCGATTGAGCGTTCCCTCCCGTAGCCGAAATCTTCCGATGGACCACTGCCTTCTATCCTCGCGAGGGATATCTTGGCCGGACGAAGTCGCTACACGACAGACAATTGTCAGCTTCCAGAGAGTTTCGCCAGTGTCAACGTGAACCGGATAGTCCTCGCCGGGAACAATGCAAAGGACCGTTGACCGGCGATGGCCCAGTGGATCTCCAGCCACAAACGCCATGCAGTAGTACTCGATCACATCGCCCACACAGAGATCTCCAGCAGGATAGTCCGTCACCTGAGCCATGCTGTCTTCGTGACGATGCTGAGGGCCGTGGAATAGCGAAGTGTAAGTCTCATTGTGTCTGCCTTGCGAAGTTATTATTCACCAAGCTCTGGAATTGGGAGGTCCTCGCATCTTATCCTAGTGCAAACACAAGCACGTCGTGAGCCTACCCACTTGTTTTAGCCCAAAGGAAATAGCCCAAAGGAAATAGAATATATATATTTACCTGACATTCATGCCGTCCGTGTCCATCATAACACATGCGTACGAGAAGAGTGCCTGGGCTCCACCTTACTCATCCACCGCGGCATCACCTAGAAGTGGAATGCCTGCGCCACCTCCGGACAGCCCTTTAAGCCAGCATCAAATCCCAACACCAAGTCGCAGCCCGGCATCAAGTCTCCGCCCAGCACCCGGTCTCCACCAGCAGCATGTCCTTGATCATGTCGCCGCCCAACAGTAAGTTGCAGCCCAGCATCAAGTCGCCCCCCAGCACCCAGTCTCCGAAGTCGCCGCCCATGTCGTCTTCCTGCAGCACCATCTCCGGTGGAGGTTCGCCCGGCAAAGCTGTACCCACGTTATTTCAGGACTGGGATGGAGAATCTTCTTCCGGATGTGTTTCCAAGTGAGTTCGACGGGTTTCTATTCACATTATACTATTTCTGTCGGAACGGTGGCAACTTTATACTTCTCCTGGCGATCCAAATTACACAGATCGCAAAAGGGTAGGGCCTACTGGTACTGTCGGGCTTTATACTAGTCTTGTCACTTAAGATTGAAACTATACTATTCCTGTCAAATTCCCCACTATAGTGGGGATCAGTATAACTCCTCAACAGTATGCGTTCGAGGTCCAAATAATGCTGAAGTCCGCAATGACCCGTACGAACATCTCTAGCGTGCGAATAGCTTACGCTATACTCGGTGTTACAGTTCTCCATGTAGGCTGAGATGCCTTCAAATGCAACATGCTGTTCGTGTACCCGTCGTGCAGGGCGAGTTCCGCATGTTGCACTCCATCAATTCAGTTTGTATGAAAGTTTGTATGTGTGATTGAACAGGTATTGGCTTCCACACCAATCAATTATTTCATTTTTATTTATTGACAATTATTTTTCTTCAATTAAGTTTTCTGGATTTCTGTCGAGGAGATTAAGTTCGAGACGGGGAATGTGGCGCAGCACAAGGAGGGCATGATAGAGAGGCTGGCGATCATGGATTTCAGTCGCACTTTCGTTTCGAAGCGTCTGCGGGCAGTGCCGCAGGTGGAGCTCGCATTCCTATGGAATGGTTTTTATCAAAATTTCCTTTATCAAACCAATTCGTTGGTTTCACACCAATTTCGTGTCTGAAACCCAATTGCTTTTGTCGACCTCGTGATTTTCCCAGCTGACACTGGCACATTCAGTGAGAAGGTGTTCTCATAGGTTGGCGCCCTCGCCCACCGAGTGGTGCCTCCTCTCGCTCTGGTGGTAGATGCGAACGTCTTCTTCGTCGGGTTTGGCGTGTGCATTTTGACGCCATTTACTAAGGAAGACACTCCAGCTGATCGGATGGATCTCCGTCAGTTCAAGGGGAAGTAAATACTCCCAGGGGAGTCGTCTGCATTGCCTGGAGCTTTGTGGCTTCTTCGCCTCGAGAGCTCGAGACGGTTCGCGTATGAGCTGGACAAGTTTCGCACGAACACTTCGGGTATTAATAAGTTTGGAAGCTCCAGGACTGCGCCAACGAGTGCAGGCTCCCACACGTACGTCGTCGATTGATCTTCAGGTGACTCGAAACTCTTCCGCGCCGCGGATCTGGACAAGCCGTTCGGCTAGCTCAAGCCCGGCGACTACGTCGTCGCCCTGCACGGCTTGATGGAGGCCGCTCGGGCTCGGTCTCAGTCGTTTTTTGTGTACGGTACACATTGCTGCAACGGTTTAAAAATCTGTGGGGGCAATAAAAAACGGTTAACAAACATTTTTTAACCGGTTATTGGTTTGCGATTAAAAAAACCGACCAATCTATACGCATTCCCGACGTCGAGCGATCTTGATCGCCTTCACAGTGCAACACGCTTTGAAGAAAACCTTTTTCAGGGTGTGATTGGCCAAAACCCGATCCGATTCGATCGACCCCATCCCTACGATTATATTGCTGTTACCAAGCTAAAAATACTCAGTGTCCGTTTTATTTTTTATTTTTATTTTCCGTGGTGCTGTTTGGATATCCACAACTAAGTTTGCATGCTGAAGATTCAAGTCCAGGACCGAGTGCACACCTTCGAGCATGCGCCTTCACGGGTTACATCATGGACAGCTAGAGCCGCGAGCCAATTCTCTGACCTGCTGACTTCGCATCGGCTGCTCATCGCAGCTTGGGTTGTCGTGGGCTTGCTTCCATTTATGCTGCTCGTCCGCAGCTACGTCAAGTTCGCACTCCCGCACAAGTTCAACGAGATCCTCGTCGTACCATCTGGAGCGACCAAAGACACTGCCAACCTGCTTGAGCATTGCCCTCTTGAAGGGTTTGTGCTGGGCCAAGTGTGGTGGAATGTACAGGTCACCCACTCCTATCAGCTCCAGCACCGATGGCTCTGTCATTACGTAGTCCCACAGTACAATACCCATGGTAATTTCTTCATAGGAAGCCAGCAAGTCCCTCCTTTCGACACTAGTCCGCTCGAATGCACCGAAGACAGCTACCCGATTGACATGTACTTCTACCACGGCAGCTTTGGCTACTTCTCCTTCTACGAAGGTGAGGCGGGAACATACTGTGCGAAGGACAAGACGGCCTACGTCGTAGCTCAAGGCTTCGGTACATTCGACATCAACGGCAAAGACTTGGCAGAAGATGGTGCCAGTCACGAGTTCAGGAAATCGTACTGGTATTGTACGACCGGCGCCATTTGGATTGTGTATCGTGGTCTGGTGCTCCGACGAAGCTTCATTTTGTGCAAGCGGTACGGTCGACGATGCACTTTGATGGGCGTCAAGCTCCGCCGGAAAGAAGCCATGGTGTTCGTTCACGAGCAGCTTCGTTTGACGGCGTTCAACGCAACAAAGTGGCACCGCGTTTTCCTGCTTTATCTACTGATTGAAGGTCTAATGGGCGACTTATTTCTTCTGGTCGCCAACAACGGCTTCTTGTCGAAGATTCAGTACGTCTCGCTCGGCTACAATCTGTCCGGATTGCTCTTGGTAGCGTTCGAGATCGTCGAGAGCACCAACTGGTTACCCGAAAGGACTCGCGTGTTCATCAAGCGACTGCTGTTCTGCTACGAATCCTCGCTGCTCGGTGAAGTCGTGAGCGCGATCCTCCAGCAGCCTTTTCTCTCGTGGATAAACGGCTCAAAAGCGCTCAAGACGTCCAACCACGTCAACCTCGCAGTATCGCATTATGTTTGGAGCATTGCGGGGCACTGCTTTTTCGTGTTTTCTGTCATCGGATTCATCGTGTTTGTGCGTGCACTGTGGGCGTTGGTGTACGTGTGGTGGAAGCACCACACGTGGTCCATTTTCTCGGCGTCATGTAGCGTTGATACTGAGCTGGGAAGACGCAACAAAATGACGATGCTTGGCGGCTACCACTGGGAAGATGGCAAGCTAAGCTACAAACCTGCGGCGCTTAAATCATTCGGACTTTTAAAGGAGGAACAAGAAGATGGCGAAACGTTTCTCGCTCTCCGTACGTTGCACTGGTTCGCGGTTCCGGGAAACGACTTGGTCACAATTGGAGTTGTGTCCGAAGATCATGTACTGCCATGCAGTGAGCGCCCTAGCACGGGTGTGATCAGTTTCTTCAACCGAAGCTTAGGAGGCTGTGTAAACGAAGGTCAAAGTCCACGTAGACGCTTGGTGAAAAGCAAGGTCGTCCCTGTTCCGCCTCCTACCAATATATTCCCCACAAATTGAATAGATTCGTAGGGCTGTGTTCATGTCTGGATCAAGCAAGCGCTGAGAGTTCACCGATGAAGAAGGCACGGGTATATTGCGGTGGTGGCGGATCCCTGCCACAAGTGACAATTACAAGACGTGCTGAGTATTTACAGCGCAACGGAAGTTGCTGCTAGTGTGGATGTTTGCCAGTGTTGCCCCTTTCTCTCTCCAGATGCGCAGTTTCGTCAAGTGCAACCATCAGCTCCCGCCAGATACGTCAAAAGAGACAACGATTTTTTTGGAGCTGTGCCCAGTCCAAGGTCTCGTCTTGTCTGGTGCGTGGTGGAATGTCGAGCCCACGCACTACTATACTTTCGGGGAGAAACGAGTGTGCCATTTCGTAACACCGCAGTTAAATACTTGATTTGAACCACGAAAGTCTCTCCGTACAAAACGACCCCATCAAGTTGCGCCGATGATAGTTACCCGTTCGATCAGTATTTCTACCACGACAGCCTGGACTACTATTTGTTTTACGAAGAGCAGACAGGAACGTACTGCGCAAAAGACAACACTGTGTACATCTATGGCAATGGCCTCAGTTCCTACGAATCAAACGGATCGTTCCTTGTGCTGAAGGCACCGGTAGTCGTGGCTACAGACACTCGTATTATTACGGCACCACCGGATCTGTCCGGGTCACGTATCGATTGCGACGAAGTTTTATCTCTAGCAAGCGATACGGTCGAAAGTGCGACGAAGCGGGCGAAAACCTCAATCCGAAAGAAGAAGTGTGTTTGTTCAAGATAATTTACGGCTCTCTGCTCATGGTGCGAAGCTGTACCACCGATTTGCACTGCTGTATCTGCTAATTGAAGGAATCATGACCGACTTGTTTCTTCTCATTGCGAACGAAGGGATCTTGGCGAAGATGCGGTACGTCTCACTCGGCTACAATTTTTATCGGGATTTCTCTTACTGGTTTTTGAGATTCTCGAGAGCACAAAGCTGCTAGGTGAAAAGTCTCGACTCTTCTGCAAGCGACTTTGATTCAGCTACGAAACGGCGTTCCTCGGAGAATTGCTGAGTGCACGCACTTTAAGAGCACATGATCTCAGCGCTCAATCGTTTCAGAGCCTTCAGGAACTCCAAGCCGACAGCTCTTGCCATCTCCTACTACTTTTTGGGTTTAGTGGCCCACCTCAACTTTGTTCTCGTGCTTACGGTCTTCGTCCTCTCGGTTCGACGTTGTGGGCAGTAGGGTATGTATGGGCGAATTACCACACATGGGCAATCTTCACAGAGCCCTGCAGTGTCGACTCCGCAATGAAACTCCGCAACAAGATGACGTCGGTAGGGGGCTATCGGTGGGACAACGGCAAGTTATTCTACAGAGCAGACGCCCTCAAATCAATCGGGCTTTTACTCGTTGAAGACAAGACTGGCACAGAATACCTCGTTCTGCAAAATCAATATTGGTTGGGAACGATGCGCAACAATTTGTTCGTCATTGGGGCCATTTCGGGTCCGTGTTCGGGCGTCGTAACCTTCTTGGGCGGCACTCTCGATGGATTGGGCAATCGCCGACCACTGAACATTCGTGCAAGACGAGCTATAACCGAAGCATCACAAAGCGCAACTAGTTCTCAAATTTCGCTCACCATTATCGATATAAAAAAAAATCTTATCTTGTACTCATCCGTTTCACTCTTTTTCCATTTTTGGTGATGTGCATTGAAATGCCACACATCACTCTGCGCACTGCGCAGGCAATGACTTCGACAACGCTGAGCGAACGACAAGACAAGGTGATCGTATCACGGCGCAGCACAAGCTGCTACTCGCTGGGTCTTCTCTGGGGTCATTCCGTTCATCCTGCAGACGCGGAAATTCTCCACAAGCCACAAAACTACGGAGACTCTCGTCGCCCGGCAAGGGCAAACCTTACAGCTCTTTGCCCCGTCGAGGGTGTGCTCTTGGTTCAACATCCAGCCGACGCACTACATCACCACGCCCACGGTCGGCCTTGCCATAGTATTGTTTTTCCGCAATACAACGTTCACGGTACTTTTGTCATCGAGAACGTCCAAGTAGAGCCATACTACACACCAGCCACTTGTGCGAACGAAAGTCTGTTCTACGAAAATTAGTTTATCAGGGTAGTATTGGTTTCTCTTCATTCTATGAAGAGCAAGTCAGCACGTTCTGCCCCAATGACAACACCGCGTACGTTGTTGAAGATGGCCTCGGAACGTTTGATATCAACGGGTCCTGGCTAGCTGAAGACCGAGGCGGCGACGACTTCAGATACTCGATCTGACAGTGTGTGTGGCGGGCTTTGGCTCGTTTATCGAGCTCTTGAGCAGCGGCGAAGTTACATTTCGTGTAAACGGTATGGGACCGAAATGGGCGAAAGCCTGGACCGGAAAGAGGCGATGGTGTTCGTCCAGGAGAATCTGCGGCTTGCAGCTCACGGCGCAACCAATTACCACCGCGCCGCTGTGTTGTATTTACTCGTTGAGGGCTCATGACGGATTCATTTCTTCTCATCGCCAACGATGGATTCTTGGCGAAGGTGCAGTACGTGTCCATGGGATACAACTTGTCTTCTCTTCTTGTGATGGTGTATGAGATGGTTGAGAGCACTAAATGTTTTGAGTGAAAAGTGGAGAGTCGGGATCAAACGCTTGCTCTTCAGCTACGAGACTGCGTTTGTCGGGGAGGTATTTACTGCTGCTCTTCAGCAGTATTCCCTGACACTCTTGAATCGATCAGAGCTAAAGGAATCATGGCCGACAGCAGTAGCAGTGTCTTACTATGCGTGGAGTTTGGTCAGACGGCGTCATCGTGCTCAGCATCATAGCGCTGCTGATATCCGTACGAGCATTATGGGCGCTAGCGTACATGTACGTCTGGTTAAGCCACCACAGTTAAACCATCTTCACGGACCCAGACACCACCTTGCGACTTCGAAACAAAATGATTTTGCTGGGAGGCTATCAGTGGGAGAATGACAAGCTCTACTACACGACAAGTGCGTTGAAAGCGTTCGGAGCACTGCGAAAGGAGAAAGATGGAGCAGAGTTCCTTCTTCTGCGTAGTAATTGGTTTCGAGTTTGAAAGGATGATTTGTTTGTGGCCGGGGCGATCTCGACTCACACGTTGAACCCTGCAGTGAGTGAGCTTTTGCGATCGAATATTGGCCGGAGAACGTAGTGACACTAGAAATCGCAAGCGACGAATCCAAGTGAAGACAAAGCTGGGGCCGCACAACAAAAATGGAGAGCAGAAGGGAGTTGCGTAGAAACTTTGCTGGACAACGCGTTCTATTGAATGCTACGAGAAGTGAAAGTGAGAAGAGTCTCATCCCCACGCTCGAGACTCTATCTCCTTCTACATTATCCCTTGTAGTGGAGATACTTCGTGTAGGCACTCGACATCACCGCCTGTTGATCAGATGGCATTCCGCTGATCAGATTGTCGAACCTGTTGAGGTTCATGCCTGTCTCGAAACCGGGGAGGAGCTTCTGCAGCTGAGTTTCACCCTTGTCGAAGAGCGTTAAGATCTCAGTTTTCGTCAGGGATTTGATCACATCTCCCATTTCATCGGCCTCCTTCCCGAAGAACTTTGCCGCAATCAAGGCTACAGCCGCCTTGTCCGCCATGTCGCTTGCCATCTTGCTGAAAGTAGTGCCGAGGCCACCCAACGAAAAGCCCCCTCTCTCCTCTTTGGAATCATCGACGTCAAAGTCAGCGCTGTCGTCAAGGTCGTCCAGGTCATTTTTGTCGTCCAGGTCGTCTTCGTCGTCCAGGTTGTCAAGGTCATCCAGGTCGGCATTCCGCAGCCTCAGGGATCGGTGGTTGTTGCCAACACTTCGAGGGTCAAAAGCCACAGCATTCCCCTCGCCTTGCTTGGCGATGGTGACGGCAGTAGCAGTGGAACTAGCATCCAGCAGGCCAGCGAGGGCGACGGCCGCAGCTAGGATGATGAAACTCAGACGCATTCGAATTATGAGGCGAAGTCGTGGAGGGTTGATGCGTGGGACGCAAAATGCGAAGTGAGGCTTGGATCAAGCGTGCCAGACAGCACAGGAGCATGTACAGTTGGAACATGTAGTGCCAGCGATGTTTACTTAGGATTACTGTGAGTGCTGGGATCCCAGCCTGGGATTAATAATCTGGTTGGATGTGCTAGAGCAACACGGCAACAAAAACATTCGATGCAGCTTGTACTTTCATAGAGCTTCTTTGGAAAGCGACGTTCCTGCCTGTGGGTAGTCTCACACTTTGCATTTTAACTTGCAATCTAAACGCACTACGGTAGCCATCGAAACTGACAGTAAAGTTAGTTGTTGAGACTCCCAACACTGCCAGCTACTTCTCAACTACTTCGAAGTACATGTATTGCAGCACATCTCACGATCGCTTTGCCCTGCTCCTTTCACGAATTCCGCACCGTCTCTCTGCCGTTCCAGTCGATGTTTGGGTTGACAACATCGCCTTCGTGCTACATAATTTGTCAACTTGTCATCAACCTACTTACAGTACCACAATTTGGGACAGCTTCTGGAAACGTGCAAGACGAGCATTACACGTATATCGTTGTCGATACTGAGTACAGTAATGTATCCAAGCTCCGTGCTGTGCTGCTTACTGAATAAGCTGCATAGTTCGAAATCACGATCAGCTGTCCTGTGGAGCATTATGCACCCACGATTCATGACGTAGGACCGTCGCATTAAGAAGCCTTGGAGTCTACCAGGTATTATTTCAAAGTAGCAATTTACAGCTGCAAAACTGGCAATGTGCATTGTCCACAGCCGTGTCAAAACTAGATGGTGCTCGCTCTGAAGGCTCTTCTGCGAGGCGAGACGATCTTCCAAGCGTCGGCATCCAGAGTTAATAAAGATGTACCTAATAGGTACATCTGGCAGAAGAAGGACACATCGTTTCCTCGTAGCTATCGTGGTAGAATATGGCTTGACACGGTACCTGTACCGACATATACTGGCCCCATCTCGTCCGCGTTCAATACCCGGCCCTTGTCGCACACCTCCACCACGAGCTGTGTGGCCACAAGTGTACATCCGGCGACCAGGCGCATACCAAATCTCAAACATCCATGCGTTTTAGCCAGCTCCTCCTGCTGCTGAGCTCGAGCTCTGTCGTGACCGCTGAAAACTCCGCCCAGATCCAGAACTTGGGGGTCGAGAAGTGAGAGCGGCCGCTAACTCAGGGGCGGCCAACATCTACAGTGCTGGACCCCACGAGTGAGACGCCCAGCTCTGCGGCGTTTTCAGGCTGCCCAAGTCGGCAGGTTCCTAGCAGTTAGAAAGAAGTTCGACGGAAAAAAATATTTGAAGTTCCTGAAAGTATTCTATGTGGCCAACTCGAACAACGTCATCTATTAGTCATCAACGTTCAAAGAGGATTGCTTTTTTGAGAGTGGATAAAATGCCACCCCTGGGACGAACCGAACCTGAACCTTGGTTCTACTCTTTTTTGCGAACCCGAACTTCGCATGGAACCCGGTTCCTCCAAAATCCGACGAACCGAACCAGGGAGAGAACCTGGCTCGTTCCACAAAGCTAGGACCCTCCCGGATTGGGTATCCAATTTTTACCCAATCCGAGGAGGCCCCACCGGGGGAACCTCCTCGGATTGGGTAAAAACCAAATGGCGCACGCGGATTGGCGGATTGATTGGATTTTTTCAAAAATCCCCCCCGGGGGAACGGATTTTTTTTTTCATTCTCCTTATTTTGAAACCGGGCTCCTTATTTACGGGGGGACTTTGAAACCGGCTCGTTACCGACGCTAAATACGGGGAAGAACGGTAAATTTCCAGTTATCGGCTCCCCACCGCGACTAGAACGGTTACCGATGGAATTTTTGGTTCGCACCCATTCGGTTCGTCCCAGGGGTGTAAAATGCCCGAGGGGGTGAACGCACATAAAACGGCAACGGAGGCAAGCGTGTGCGAGGTCGCGTAGCCGCAGCAAACCCGCTGCGGGGTGCCCGCGAAGCAGGGTCGCGGCGGTATTTGCGGAGGCGGGCCCAGCGCCGAGCTCAACAGCGAACCGAGCACTGTAATGACCAGATCTTAGAATCTTTTTGCCCGCAGGAGCGCAGCGAATTGCCTGTTTGCGATGCGCAGCGGAGCAAAAATGACACCCGTCCTCGGGTGGAACATTCGGGCATGGTCGGGCATCAATCGGGCATGTTCGGGCACTACATGATACGTCTATGTGACCCAATCGGGCTAAATAACGAGTGACGAGTTTTTTCTAAACTATTTCAAGTCTGTTCCTTGAGTCATATAGCGCACACCTGTGTAAATACCGGTAGTTTCCATTCGACTTCCACTCAATAGTTTTAACTTTTACTGGGATAGCAGATGGCCTGAAGGGCGCTGTGCACAGCCCAAATCAGGTTAATTCGCGCCGCGGTAACCGGTAACTGAAGCCGGTAACTAAACCGGTAACCGGTAGCAAAAAAATACCCAAAATTTGAATTTTGAGGACAACCCAGCGCTGGGTTTTTCCGGCTTTGACCAATCCGCGTGCGCCATTCGGGTTTTGGCCCGCGGGGCGCGCGGTGATTGGCTGAACATTTCCAATTAATTGAAAAGGCAAATTTCACAATATAATACTTCAAATGATATTCAATTGCATCAATCGCCCATTTACAATTCCCAAGTTATTTTGTCAATCGCGCGGAGGCAGTCGTACTTAAACGGGAGAATAGTCGAAAGACCGCGTGGGGCGATGATCGATTCAACCGATGGCCCAAGAAATTTTTGTGTAGAACCCACAATATCTTGATCAACAATATAAATAAAGCAAACATCAAAAACGTCACTTTGCTGCGAGTGCCGTGCGAAGGTGGGATAGGAACTAATAGCATACACGTCGCGAACTTTAGATGTTTACTTCCAACTAACATCGAGCTAGGCTTTTAGGGCGCAGATGCTGCGGCTGCGAAGCAGGCGCAGTAGATGCGTCTTAGACCTCGAAAACGCCGTCATTAATACAGGTCCGCAAAGTACAGAAATTGAAACTTTACAAAGATAAAAAAGCATGTATCCCAGCCTAAGCATAGCCCTAGTAGAAAAGTACGAAGTATCGACGGTGGTGGGGGGAGGATCATCAACAGCTAAATGTCCTCCGATGTTTCTTGAAAATCGGGGCAAGGTCTCTACATGTAAATTCCCTTCTCTCATCATACCGTGACCTTGACCAGATCAACCTGGAGATTGCAGCAGCATGTATCCTATAGAATAGGTGACAAGTCGAGGCCCATGCACATACATAATACTCCAGACAATACCGCCAATGAATCCGCCACTCTCAGAGATACCCAACCTTCCTGAATCACAAAATATTTCCTACCACATGGCACGCTCCATACATGTATACATGTACTTACTTCAATGTATAGCCAAACGTGAATATATATTGTTTTTCACGCGTTTTAACGGATTTAAAAATATCCAATTCCACACCAATATTACACAAAATATCATATCGGCGCGGTACCCGCATTTCTGCCTTCATGGAGCACTCTTCAGCCACGCCAGCGGTCGCCATGGAGCCCGGTGCCACATGCTCCTCCCTCCCAGTGTTGCAGGTCACCACAAGTAGGAGCAACAGTGACAGCGACGTCGAGACACTGTTCAAAAGCGCCGAAAAGGACGAACAACCGCGCGGAAAATCCGTTAAAACAGGCTTAATGCTGCTCCCGCGCAGCTCCAGCCTTGGGTACGAACCCCGTCGGCCTCTCCAGGGCTCCAGCGACCCGTGTCTTCTAGGCGCAAGTGACGACGACGACGTGCACTCTCTGGATGAACTGGAAGCGCCGGAATCAGACCCGAATCAGATGCAGGAAATGCTGGGCATTGTCGTGACTCAGATGGAGCATCAGAGACCAGGAATGGCGCTGTCTTTAGGCTCTCAATTGAGTTCGGGCTCTAGTGCATCAACTTCAGGGCTGGAACTGTTGACTTCGAGCGAGAGGGAGTCGCTACAGCTCGTGCGGAGGGAGATCCCGAGACCTCCGCTTAGATCCGAGATCCCAAGCTGCAGAGGAGATGAGAACTCCACTACACCGTCCACCAGGAGGAAACAGGTGCCTTACGCCTGGATGTTGGCCAAGTTGGGGCAGAAAACTCGTCGGAAGATCGGAGACATCCGGAATTCGTACTTTGCTGGATGGCTCGTGGCCTGCTCGCTCTTCGTGGTGCTGCTCAACGTGTTCGCTATTGCCATTGTGCAGCTCACGTATCACCCGGCCAAAGGAGAGCTGGACGACGAGAGGAGAGAGTGCAGACACTGGCTCAAGCTGCTCATGACCATGCACTTCGTGGGGTTACCGAACATCGTGCTCGCCGTGCCCGTGCTGTTCCCGACCGAGGTCTTCTCGCTGTATCGAGCCAAGGACAAGCGCATGATCCGGAGGCCGTACTTGCTTTTCTGTGAGATGATCGTGACGATACAGCTGGGCTTCATGATGTACGTCGCCGTGAATCAGCTGCTCAACGTGCCGGTGATTGTGAATTGCCATGACGAGCTGCAGCCGCGACAGATTGTGTTATTCTACTCGGCTATGGTGGTGTGGCTGGTGCTGCTGCGCCAGATCGTCGTCTTTTGCCGCTTCTTGACGCACTTGAAGCTGCAGGCGGACAGCTCCAACGACTCGTCGCACACGTCTGGGATGGGGAACTGGTTTAAAACACTCAAGTCGCTTCCGATTCGAAGGGAGCGAACGCGACTCAAGAAGGAGTTCAAGAAGCTGCTCTACCGCGCAGTCGCTCGCGGCGATGTGCTCACGGTGGAAACGCTGCTGTCCGAGGAACAGTCCAAGTACCAGATTGACCGTCTCCAGGACCTGTATAAACCGCCAGTGCTGTGGTTTTACGCCTTCGCCAAGTCGAGGAAGAATCCGCTGCATATTGCCGTCAAGCGAGGCAATCTCAGGATCGTTCAGCTGCTTCTGGACCATGGTTTGGACGTCAATGTGCTGGACAAGGTGGTGCGCGTCAACTTTAACGTCGGTCTGGTATTCAAGATCATCAGCCGCATACTGGTAAGTTGTATCAAGTGTTTAAATGGTAAAACTGTTAGAAACTAACCCCTGCGCGTTTGGAAATGCAGGTTCGAACGCAAGACGGGCTCCGATCGCCTCTGAAAACGCTCCTGTGCTCGGTGTTGCTTCCGCCTCTTCACGGTGCCGTCGCTGAAGGCTACGTGGATATCGTGCGTCTCCTCATCAGCAAAGGTGCGGACGTGAACGCCTTGCCTCGGGCCTCGTTCTACTACCCAGCAGCAGTTCTTCCCCCCATTTTCGTGGCGGACGACCCGCAAGTGTTGCGCTTGCTGGTGGCCAATGGAGCCAACTTTCTTCAGGTCGCGTCGGTGTCTCTCACGGGGCTGATCCGCGCGTACGCGACGCCACTGCAGCAGAGCACGTTCACGCTGAGATCGGATCTGAGCGACTATTTGCTGGAATGCGGCGGCGACGTCGCGCTCACTCCACTTCACGAGGCCGCAGCAACCGACAACGTTCGGAAGATCAAGTGGCTCCTGGCTCGTGGTATTCAAGTTGATACTCTTGGCGAACGCGTGGAGGGCGTACACCGTCGAACGCCGCTGCATTGGGCAGCAGTTGTGGGAAAGGTGCATGCCGCCAAGTTGTTGCTGAAGAAGGGCGCGAACCCGAATGCGAAAGACCGCGATGGACGCACGCCGTTGCATTGGGCAGCCAGGAACAACCATGACGCGGTGGTGTCGCTGCTGCTTGCACACGACGCCCAAGCTGATGCGGCGGATGACGACGGGATCCCCGTCGTGTGCTTTGCTGCCGAAGCTGAGGGCGTTGACTCGTCCATCTTCTCGAACCTGGTGGCTGCTGGAGCGAGTCTTCGCACCCAAGTTCTAGGCGGCAACACAGCGTTGCACATTGCTTTACAGCGGGAGAACAGACAGACGGCCGTGTCGTTGATCAAGTGCGGGTCAAGCATGATGATGACGAATGACTCGGGCAAGCGGGCGGTGGACTGCACGACGTCAACGGAACTGCAGTTCCTGCTCAAGAAAGAGGCAGGCACGCGGAAGATCATGATCTCGTACACGCACACGCACGCGCAGTTCGCGCAGAAGGTTCGTGAGTATCTGGAAACACAGGAACAGCTCACGTGCTGGATGGACACGATGGATCCCAGCGGAATCGGAGGCGGTGCAGTCTGGCGAGAGGAGATTGCGCGCGGTATCAACAACTGCTCGCTCGTGCTCAGTATTGTGTGCGACGGCTACACCAAGTCGGAGTGGTGCTTGAAAGAGCTAGCGTTAGCCAAGCTCCTCCGGAAACCAGGTACGATATGCGCCTCTGAACGCGCTCCAAGGAGTGGAAACTAAAGCTCTTTTGCTACGTAGTCCTAGGTCTCATCGTGGAGGAAGACCATGCGGCGTCAATGGCGTCCTTGGAGTCTCTGATTCCTTTCAAGAACCGCATCCCGTTCAACGACTTTATCCTCGCGCGGCGCCAAGAAAACCCCCGAACTGTTGTTTTTGATGTCGATGAGGACGCGTTTGCCCAGCGATGGCTAGAGACACGCGCGCTCATGATCTCCATCATGAAGGACGGGCGTCGTGTTGATAAAGAAGAGCGTGAGGATATGGCGTCGATCGTTCCGCATCGAAGACATCGTCGACAGCAGGCCAGATCGTCTGCAGCGAACAGAGGAAACGAAGGCAGCTTGGATGCTGTACGACGTGAAGCTTTGCTCATCTACTCTCCGCTTGGCGCTGCGAGTGCTCTTCGAGTTCGAGTGAAGGCCGACCTGGAAGGCTTTGGGCTCTCGTGTCGTGATCTGGATGAACGCCGTCTTGTGGAGGAACTGAGCGCTTGCCGAGGTGTCGTGATGCTTGTTGAAGTACCGCCGTCTTCCGGGGAGAAGGGATCGGATGAAGCGAAGGCCAACAAGCTCGTTCGCAAGCAGCTCATTGCATCGATGACTCGGATCGTTACGGCAGCGCAGACGCTGAGTCCGCGGAAAAGCGTCTACACCGTGCTCGTTCAGAACAACTTTCTCGACCTCAGCAAGATGTACACGCTGGCGAGATCGGAGCTCTTCTACTTTGTGGATGGAGGCGGCTGGTCCCGCAGTGTCGGAACGCTAGTGGATCATCTCCGGCTGAAGCAGGAACGTACCAGCAGTGTCGGTGGAGTTGGGCTTATGGCGCCTGTTGCCTAGTGAACTGGACCATTCCGAGTGGTGTAAGTGTTGCTCAAACGCTGTCGAGTGCGAGTGACTCCGTCACTTTGATGATGAAGTCGACGAAGGTTCAATCAGTCACGAAAGGGCCACAAGGGCCAGCAGTGTTTCCTGTACCTGTGATGACGCCAACGCGACGTCTTCTGACGTCGAAGTTCATGCTGCTGGCTGCGTGGTTATCGATCGCGATGGAGCCTTTCCTTCTCCAGACACGACGCTTTCTCAAATTCGTTTCTGCCCACAAGATTACAGAGATGCTGGTAGCATCCCCAGGAACTCCGCGTGAGACGACCAAAGTTTGACGCAGATGTGTCCTGCTTCGGGCTTCCTCATGGCTCTAGTGTGGTGGAACATCGTACCGACACATTACTCCAACATCGAGCACGGTCGAATTTGCCACGTTGTGGTACCGCAGTACAATCTACACGGCTCGTATCGAGTTGGCAGCGTGAAAGTGACTCCGTTCATACGGCGCCATCGCGCTGTGCGACAGCTGTGAGGTGGACCAGTACCTCTCCCATGGCAGTATCGGGTACTACTCATTCTACGAAGAGGCCCAAGGCACCTACTGCAGCCTTGACCGGGTGTTCGTGCACGAGAGCTTGCGTCTCTCGGCCTATGGTGCGAAGACTGTCAACGAGTCGTGCTGCTGTACTTGCTGGTTGAAGGACTGATGAGCGACTTGTTTCTTCTGATCGCGCACGACGGGATCTTCGCGCAAATGCAGTACATCTCGATGGCTACACTTTATTAGGGTGCTCCTGTTGGTGTGGGAGCATGAGCTGGCTTCACGAAAAGCGGCACATGCTGATCAAGCGGCTTCTCCGCAACTACGAGTCGTCGTTGCTAGGCGAATTCCTCACTGCTGCCATCCAGCAACAGTTGCTGGTGGCGTTGAATCGATCAAACTTGAAGGAGTCGAGACCGACAGCGCTTGCCGTGTCCTACTACTTGTGGAGTCTGCTGTGGCACTCAATGTACGTGTTGACATTGATCAGCTTCGTCGTGTTTGTTCGAGATTCCTACGTACATTTGAGATATCGTACGCTGACCATATTCACTGGATCATCCTGCGTCGACACTGTACTCGGTCCGCGGTGTCGAACGACGATGCTAAGTAGCCACTTGTTGGAAGGAGAGCGTCTATTCCACTCAGCACACGCGCTGAAAGCGTTCAGGATGCTGAAGATGTTCAAGGACGACAACGGCGTGGAGTTCCTCGTTGTCGAGAGGTCTCAGTCCCAGAAAGCAATTTGACGGTGATCGGGAGTATCCGTGGGAGATTGGTGCTGCCTTGTGCCCAGCGTCCATGTGCAGGTCTCGTTTGCTTCTTCAAGCGAAGCTTGGGCGGTCTCCTGGGCAGTCTGGAAGCACTCCGTTGGCACATCGAAGTGTTCATATAGCGGTTGCCCCCGCTCCGTTGGATGTTAGATTAGCGCCTTGAAGAGATGTCCGCTCAACCTCGACGCAAGCGACTAATTGTGCTCGAAAGACAATGTGGGCATGTAATATCATTTTCATGGGCCGTTCTGTTTGTTAAGGACTTGCAGTCAAAAACAGCAAGCGAGCGGAACGCAAGTTCAGCCATCAGCATCATCCACCGGTGGCCATCATGCAGAATTTTCTCTGAACTTTGTACCCACCGCCGAGGGCAAAGCCACTGTGTACAGGACGCTGGGAATGAGCCCCACTTCCCAATAATCGCTTACGCTGTTGGAGGATCCAGAAGAGAAGAAAGTGGGAGGACAAATGCGGGGGAAGGCGGCGGACGAGAGCAGAGATGGCGTTGTGGCAGAAGATCTCAAGCGGCTACAACTGCTGGTGCGAGGCAACGAGTTGGACATGCAAGAGGAGCTCCTAGAGGCCATCCGAAAAGATCGTATCGAGGTGGTTCGCTTTCTGGTGGAAAAATGCGGGGCCGATTGGAGCACGGAGGACAGATATGGCGTGGCAGCACTGGCCAGGGCCGCTGCAGAAGGAAGCCTTGACGTCGTGCGCTTTCTGGTGGAAGAGTCCGGCGCCGACGTGAACGTCCAGAGCAACAGCGGACGGACAGCGCTCATGGGGGCCGCCAGCGATGGTCACATGGACGTCGTGCGGTATCTGGTGGAGGAAGGCAGCGCCGACGTGAACATGAAGGACAATACCGGAGGGACAGCGCTGACGAGGGCCGCCAGGAATGGTCACGTGGACGTCGTGCGGTATCTGGTGGAAGAATGCAGCGCCGACGTGAACATGAAGGACAACGGCGGAGGGAAAGCGCTGATGTGGGCCGCCCTTGTTGGTCACGTGGACGTCGTGCGGTATCTGGTGGAAGAATGCAGCGCCGACGAGAACATGAAGGAGTATGGCGGAGGGACAGCGCTGACGAGGGCCGCCAGGAATGGTCACGTGGACGTCGTGCGGTATCTGGTGGAAGAATGCAGCGCCGACGTGAACATGAAGGACGATGACGGAGGGACAGCGCTGACGAGGGCCGCCAGGGATGGTCACGTGGACGTCGTGCAGTATCTGGTGGGAGAATGCAGCGCCGACGTGAACATGAAGGACAATGACGGGTGGACAGCGCTGATGAGGGCCGCCAGGTATGGTCACGTGGACGTCGTGCGGTATCTGGTGGAGGAAGGCAGCGCCGACGTGAACATGAAGGACGATGACGGAGGGACAGCGCTGACGAGGGCCGCCAGGAATGGTCACGTGGACGTCGTGCGGTATCTGGTGGAAGAATGCAGCGCCGACGTGAACATGAAGGACAATGGTGGAGGGAAAGCGCTGATGTGGGCCGCCCTTGTTGGTCACGTGGACGTCGTGCGGTATCTGGTGGAAGAATGCAGCGCCGACGTGAACATGAAGGAGTATGGCGGAGGGACAGCGCTGACGAGGGCCGCCAGGAATGGTCACGTGGACGTCGTGCGGTATCTGGTGGAAGAATGCAGCGCCGACGTGAACATGAAGGACGATGACGGAGGGACAGCGCTGACGAGGGCCGCCAGGGATGGTCACGTGGACGTCGTGCAGTATCTGGTGGGAGGATGCAGCGCCGACGTGAACATGAAGGACAATGACGGGTGGACAGCGCTGATGAGGGCCGCCAGGTATGGTCACGTGGACGTCGTGTGGTATCTGGTGGTGGAAGGCAGCGCAGACGTGAACATGAAGGACAATGACGGGTGGACAGCGCTGATGAGGGCCGCCAGGTATGGTCACGTGGACGTCGCGTGGTATCTGGTGAAGGAAGGCAGCGCAGACGTGAACATGAAGGACGATGACGGAGGGACAGCGCTGATGTTGGCCGCTAGTGGTGGTCACGTGAACGCCGTGCGCTATCTGGTGGGAGAATGCAGCGCCGATGTGAACACAAGGGATAACGAAGCACAAACCGCGCTTCGAAGAGCTTCTGACCGCGGCTACAACGACATTGTGCGTCTACTGACGCCGTTCGCCCAGCCCAACCACCACAGTTCGACGCATAGCGGTGACAAGTTGCTGGCCTCAGATATGTATCACAGCATTGAAACCCCGCCGTCCGAGGTGGAGTTGGGTCAATTCTCTGAAGAGGGAAACATCGGCGGGGACTTTCGTGTGAAGTGGTTGGGTGCAGATGCCGTCGCGAAGCTGTTCATTCCGGACGCTTCGGCCTCGACGCTCGAGCAGGAGGTGCGCGCGTGGCAGGAGCTGCGCCACCCCAACGTGCTGAAACTGTACGGCGTTTGTCAGGCCGCGCCCAACGTGAGCTTCTTCGTGTGCGAGTATGCCAGTCAAGGCTCTCTGGCAGAGTATACCTCCTCGTCTAGCGACCTGAAGCCGTTGACGTGGAAGTTTCTGTACGAGGCGGCGTTAGGACTGGAGTATCTGCACGAGCGAGGGATCATTCACGGCGATCTTCGCTGCAGTAACATTTTGATTGGCAATGACGGGATGGCGAAGCTCTCGACTTTTGGTAAGACTGACGTGACGAATCAACCGAGTTCTGTGATTCGATCGATGCGTTGGCAGGCTCCTGAGGTGATAAAAGGTGATCCGCCTTCACGTGAGTCAGATGTCTACTCACTTGGAATGTGCATCCTTGAAGCTGCGAGTGGAGAGAAGCCATGGTCTACCAGTGCTGAAAGGATCACACGCATCTGCAAGTTGAAGTGGAATGCAAAAACACAAGCGAGTATTCCTTACGACAAATATGACTTCTACAATCCCTTTGGCGCTATCTTTGTCTGCAGTGATGACCCAGATTTCGTTCGGCGCAGTCGTGAATTGGTGTGGCGGATGTGCTGTCAGAACCCTAGCCAACGGGCCAGTTTGACATCTATTATCTTCGAGCTTGAGCAGCTGTCCGTTATCGTCCCCCAGCCAGAAGCCGAGTCTGCAAGCTGCTTCGAGGGGTACAAGGGAGAAGGCGCAGAGGAGCAGTGGCAAAAGTTGCGCAAGTGCATGGACAATGACGATAACGCTCAGCACGGCAAGTTGTTCACCAAACTTCAGCACATCTGCGATCGTCTTCAAGAATCGGAGCACAGCTACCCCCTGCTCGACAGATTTTACTCTCTTGTCGCCGACTTCTACCGGACAGTCAAGATGACGGCCGAAGAAGCGCGGGCGGTGCAGCTGACTTCAAAACAGGCCACGATGACCAGTATGATCTCATTCACTCGGCGTGTTGACGGACTCCTGAAGGCGCTGGGTGAGTCAGTACCAGAAGAGAAGGAGCAGACATCGTGGCAGCAGCAGCGTCGGGAACAAGTTGCGGCTTTTGTGTCAGGAATCGCCGACACTGTCCTTCTCTTGCAGAGCTTGAAGTCGGTGGAAGAGCAGGCTGCTCTCTTGAAATCCCTGAACTCCGAGCTGGAAAGCGTTGAGGACAAGTACACGGACGAGCAACTTCAAACGATGAAGAAGACTTACGAAGCGATTGAGAGCAAACTGGCGACGGAAGGAGTGGAAGACGCGGCGACGCTAACGCCAAAGTGGTTTATCCCGTGGTACGAGTTGCTCCTCGACGAAGGAGGCGTCTTGGGTGAGGGTGGCTTTGGGAGCGTGCGACGAGCCAAGTGGCTGGACTCCGACGTGGTGGTGAAGCAAGTGATGGTGCCTGACTCAGGCAGGTACAGTTTTTGTGACAGTTTTGGATCAGATGTCAGTTGGGGTGACCAGACGCTGACAGATACTGGAATTGTTGTCGAGCGAGCAGAGGCTCAAGAAATGTTCCGCCGGGAAGCGGACATTTGGTTCGGGTTTAGCCATCCGCACGTCGTTCTGCTCTTCGGCGCGTGCCACATCGGGAGACCGTTCTTCGTCTGCGAGTACGCCACCCACGGCACACTGGTCAGGTACTTACGACGACACCCGGACGAGCTGTGGGTGAAGTTGCACGAGGCTGCCCTCGGCGTGCAGTACCTCCATGCCCGTGAGGTGGTGCACGGCGACCTGAAGGGCAACAACATCGTGGTCGGAAGTGACCTGAAGACGAAGGTGACGGACTTCGGTCGGAGTCTGGCAGTGGACAGTAAGGCTACTGCACCGATCTCAGGCGCGTGGCATTGGGTGGCCCCCGAGTGCTTGGTGGACAAGAAAGGCGAGCAAACGGGGGTGAAACCAACGTTCGAGTCCGATGTGTACTCTCTGGGCATGTGCATCGTGGAAGCGCTGCGAGTTGTTCAAGCAGTACAGGAAGGGAAACCCTCGTACGGGTGTCTACCGTGGGGAGGGCTCATGAACGGTGTTGTGAAGTATAAGGCCACTCGTGGTGAAATGCCATCTCGCCCTTCGATCTGCACTGCCGAGCAGTGGAATCTGGTCACTCGGATGTGCGTCTCGGATCCGAACAAGCGGCTCAGGATTTCGACTGTCGTGGACGAGTTGGACAGATTCGTCAAGATGTCGCCCGGCTCGAAGACCGACAACCAAGTGGGCCACGTGACCGACGCCAAGCTCGAACTACAGCACCCGATGAAGGAAGGGTCTGTGGTCTCCATGACGGCGGCAGTACGCGAGCGGCTCTCACAAGTGCGAGGCAACACCAATCAACAGGACAACTCCCCTGTTGTGTTGTATGAATCCTTGTGGGGTCGTATCCAACACGTGCGCGAACAGATCGACGAGGGCGATCAAGAATCAGCCTGCAGCAGCGCATTCCACTCGCTCGTTGTGGAGGCTCAGACGTCAACAGCAAGTCTGGAAGCAACGAGCGGAGATCTGATTTCCTTGGCGCGGGTAGTGATGGGGTGCTACGCGTTGAGTCGTCGTCTGGACAAGCTGTGCGACGCCTACTTTCTCACGAGCCCGAGGGGGCTGGCGTTTCCGAGTCATAGTGGTTAAACGCGTGATCGGTTGGGATGAAGCTCCTTCCATCGGATTGTTGTCGTGGGGTTTCATATAAAAGCATGTCCTTCAAGTCCTTTGAAGAAACTTTGATTGACAAGTATTGATGCGGACGAATTGTGCTCTTGTGGTGGTTCCCAGGACGCGACGAATAACTTGCAGCCGGCAACAACCTGCGTGTTCAGAATGCTCAACACATCTCGCGCTCCAGTTCCGACTCCGGTAACTGTGCCGTGGGGACCTGGCGTGGGCCACGAGCAGGACGTGCTCCCTTCTCCACGAACGACGTCGCAGTCCACACGAAGCCGGCCAACGTGGCACTTGGATGGTCACCGTTCACTGAGATGGCTGTTCCTGGTTGACCTGCGAGTTCAGCGGCACTTGTGTACGTTTGTGATGGGTATGGCGGAGGCATCGAGGCAATGTGAGGATGTTCAGACGTTCCTGGGTGGCCACGTGCCGGGATTTGTAGATGAGTTGGGTGACTCGTAGATCTCGAACGCCCTGATCAAATCAGCGCTACGCCTTCACGCTCGTGTCGTAAGCAAGTTTCGAGACACAGCAGTGAACTCCCACGTCGAGTTCTTTGTCGCCTGTTGTCCAGGATCTCATTTCGTTCAAGAAGGATCGTTCAACAGCACCGAGAAGCTCGTTTTGCCGTGGCTACAAGAAAGTGAGCGTGTGTACGGTGAGCGCCTTGAGTGCTGGGCTTCTATCGAGAAATACAACCGTGCAAATGTCAGTAAAAGCTGTCGTTGGCAACGTGCAATCCGACGCTGCCGAGAACTCGTCGACTCTCGTTTCCTGCCACTTCTCAAAAGATGGCGACAGTGAGAACGATCGACCATGGGGACGCACTTGGGTGGCCTCAAGATGAATCTACAAGGCCAATTGCGACGCGTACAACAACAAGGACAGCAACACTGCCATGCCCAGCTAGATCTGTTCGACGATGCTGTCAAGCACGAGGCTCGCCTTGTTCAAAACTCGTAGGCGTCGGGGGTAGTGGCAAGCGCTCCCTTGCGCGTTTCGAAGCGCACATCTGCTGCTGCCTTGTTGGCCAGAGTACGATCGGTTCCGAGGAGGGCGAGAACGAATTCAAGGAAGATCTGCGCAAGATGGGCGTGGCGGGAGTGGGAATGCTGTCTCAAGTGAAGAAGACGGAGGAGTGTTCATGCTCACAGACTCGCAGACTGTCAAGGGAAAATTGCCCCATTGGCTTGAACGATGCACTAGCGTCAGGTGAAGTGCCAGATCTGTTCGCAATGGGCATCGTCAACTTGCTATCATCTGTGGCTGGTGGTTTGATGCACTGTATCTAATTGCATCTTGTTGCATCCTTTCAGCCACCTTGATTATGTGGTACACATTAAATTGTAGCCATCCAAGTTTCCGGCAACTTCAAATTTCCCGCCACCGATCTTCGTCTAGCATCTATGTGGTTGCTGCTGTTGCTGGTTGCAATGACGTCGTGGTGCTTCATGGCACAGCGAGTAATACCAAGCGCATCAATTTGGCACCGTCGTCGAGGGCACTGAGCGTCGCAAGTACAAGGACGCTACCTGCAACCACTGCGGCAAGACCTTGAATCGGGTACAACCTTCGCGCGGGATGATCAACCACGCAATTAAATGCCCCGAAATGCCAGCGTTCCTCCGAAAACAGTACAAGGAAACGGCCTTGGCGAAGGCGAAGAAGAAGAAGCGGTCCCGCAGTTACTCCAGTGACGACAGCCGAGCTGGAGCAGTACCAGAGGAAACTGCAACTCCTCAGGCATCTGAAACCAGCTCATCTCGAGCCTTCCGCTTTCAAAAGGCTATTGCCATGATGCTCTACACGACGTCCGTGGCATTCCGAGTTGTTGAGCTCCCTGGATTCCGGCACATGTTCTCGTGTATTTGCCCAACCGCAGTCATGCCCAGTCGACACGACTTGGCAGGGGAACTTCTCAACTTTGCCTTCATTGAAGAACGCGAAAGCGTTATTGCCGCTCTAAAAGATCTGCCTGTTGTCGCACTCGTGTCAGATGGATGGTCGAACCCGCGCCGCGAAAGTCTCATAAATTTCATCCTCGTTGCCCCTGGTGTTCGACCACTGCTATGGTCGTGCCGTGTTACTGGAGAAGCCGTCAAGACAGGATCATATATGGCTCAAATGATTGGAGAAGTTGTCGATGAGATCGAGCAAGAGATTGGTGTTTGCAAAGTAGTCTCTATCACGACCGACAATGCGTCGAACATGCAAAGCGCGTGGGCAATTTGGAAGGCACGCGTCCTGGGTTTTTGACTACTGGCTGTGCCGCGCATGCGCTCAGCTTGCTGATGAAGGATGTTTGGGGTTTGCGACGTTGACCAATCTATTGAAGGAGGCCAAGGAAATCTTACTATTTATCCGGAGTCACACAGCAACAAGTAGTAGTGAGGGGAGTGTTTCACGTCAGATTTAAAAAAACATAATTTACTTTTCACCATACCCACCCACACGCCCCCTCGTCGACCCACCCTTTCGTTACTTTCTATAAAAAACCATTTTCTATCAATATGAGGCACCTCATACCCTTTTAAGTGATCAACTCACTAAGTAGCTAAAATTATGTCCAACCCCCCTCTAGGTAGCCTTACATCCACTGTATTTTCATCGTCTAATATGGGTGCAATCTCCCTCTTGGTAACCTTACATCCACTGTATTTTCATCGTCTAAAATCATGTCCAATCCCCCTCTAGGCAGCCTTACATACGCTGTATTTTCATCGTCTAATATGGGGTCCAAACACAAAAGCAACACCCCTAGAAGTAGCGCTTCCTAAACTCCAATGGAAGCGCGCAATACAAAGTTTTCATCATGAACGATAAATGTAATAAGTATATAATCACACATATCAAGTTAGTAATATACAACATGGTTTACTCAGCCGAGAAGTATTTACAAAACAAGGACGCGCTCAAAGCCGCACAAAAGCGATACTACCTGAAGAATCGAGAAAAGATCCTTGCGAAGCAGAAGCAGTACGATAGCGAGCATAAGGATCAGATCGACAAGCGCCATAAAAAAAAAATACTACCGAGCTGGTAGGATTCCGCTAGATTAATCAACTCTAACTTTTTTTTCTCTTCACCAAGCTTAGTTAGCAGTATATTCCTCGACCTCCCCCGTGAGGCGGTTGTAGCTTAATTCATTCTCGAATGCAACAATGACTAGCATGTTAACGCCTTGGCAAGCCGCGTTGGTTCCCATTACTTGAATGCTCTGAGGTACGTCACGTTCGGTCAAGCGGCTTACGTCAGCTACTAGAACACGGTTAGTAGTACTCCATTTTTGGTAGTCGATTAGACCGTTACATAGCTCAGGTGTCTGATCGCCATTGATCGCCGATAGCTTACTGAACTCGTTAACGAAAGAGTGGAAGTCGTAATCATAGCTAATATCGAACACTTGCTGACTACCGATACGAACATTGAAGTTGCGAATAGACGAACCAGGTTGGACAGTCCAAGGCGCACTATCGAACGGACTCTGAAACTGTTGCACCGTTGTAGTGGTAGTAGCGTAATTACCGGCGCTTGTTTCAGCGAAAGGTAGCAAAGCGACATATTTAGCATTCTTAAGCGACGCTGACAGCTGAAGATCGAATGCAGAGCTATCCTGAGCTGTTAATACACCTTTACCAGTTCTTTGGTAGAACCACTGAACGTAGTAATCTAGATACTTGACAGTTTTGACAGGCTTGCTGATAATGGCTTGCAGATTTTCTAGATCGACGAAGGGGACGTATAGTCGCGTCGTCGTGAAAGGATAGTAAAGTAGAATCAACTTGAGGTTTTAGAAAGTTCATAATAGCACCCCATGCAACGGTGATCTGACCAGCACCAGTGATAACACCAGCATTAGGGCTACCTGTCGCGCAAGATGAAACCATTACAGGACAAACTTGTCCAGATGCGAGGGTTGTTGATGTAAGCAGCATTTTGTTAGCGGCAGTCGTGATTAGGGATGAACCTTGATTCATACGAAAACGTAGCTTGATTTGAGGGTTAGCCATAAATCGAGCTCTTTGAAGATAGGATGGAGTTCAGTTAGCTTGATCTTTAGCATGTAATTCCATGTTCCAGCAATAGTATCAATTGCAGTACCGCCAGCCTTAAAAGCACCACGACCAAATTGGTTAGCGATAGGGTTAGAAGCGACAGAAGCGATTGTAGGCCAGCCGTTCGTATTATCATTCGCAACAGGTGGGTTAGCTAGAAGTATTTTCACAAAACCATCATTAGCAGTCTGAACACCGGCTCCAGTTGCAGTAGATACATTCAATTCACCAGTTAGTTTAGCAGCGGTGTTAGTGTATGCATCACCTACCAGTTCCGCCGGCAGTAGCTGACCATGTGAGTGACCCAGAGCTGTCAGGGTATAAGAAAGATTCAGCACCGTGCTTTTCAACGTAAGCAGGACTAGTCTCAGCCTGAGCGCGTAGGTTATTAGCAAACATCTTGTATTCAGTCATCCTCAGAATGCTCTTACCATAAAGTTCAAGCGACATTCCATCGATAACGTTCCATACTCCACACTTCAAGCCGACTGAGAGACGGTTAGCAGCAGCACCAAGTGTTTGACCAACTGTAGTAGATGAGTTCTTGAGAGACACCTTATATGGTAGCATGATGTATGCATCACGAAGGCACGCGAAGCCCTCAGCACCATTTAGTTGAGAAGTAGCATCGATAGTAATAATACCATTAGCATACGAACCCTGATTGAGATCGATTACGTACGGAACACGCTTGCGAGACGAAACGTGGACAGAGGAGTCAGTCTTAAGAGACGACTGGTATAGAAATTGATCAGCTAGCTGAGTGTCAGACATGTTTGATAGCTGTTAGTATATAGACACAACCAAACTAGCTTCAAAATAATTAATTATGGACCTGGTCAAGCCTGTGACGTCTGATCATGATCTTATCAAGCTAGCGGGTATTCTAAATGTTCATTTAGATGCTATTTACGAGTCTAGCGAGATTAAGAGACCGCTACCAAAGAAAGGGTCATTCATCATTCTCTTGCGTAAGCCGAATTTGGATGTAGGACATTGGACGTGTGCTCACAACGGGTCTTGTTGGGATTCAATGGGGGAAGGCCCGCCGACTAGCTTTGGTTCAATGAAATATAATGAACTACAAACACAGTCAGCAACTGCTGATTACTGTGGCATTTGGTGTATGCTTTGGTTATATTGCATGCAGCATAACAAGCAAGATCTCTTGAAGCGATTTAATAATTTAAACGTAACTGTGCTTTGATTCAGACAATATAGCAAGCAACATGACTTTTCAAAGAGCTAGCCGTTTCGAGCTCTATCCCAGAATCCAAGCTAAAGCGAGCATTTAAGAATGGAACCCTATCACTGACTAAAACCGAGCTAGCCGGTACAGGAGCAACGCTTCACTTGCATCCTGAGAGCAATGCGAAAGCGATCAAAGCGCGTAAAGCTGGTAAAGGAACGAGACTAACGATCACGCACAAAGAGATTGGATATCCGTTTAAGCATGCTAACGGAGGAGGCATGCATGGTGGGTCTATCTGGGGAAGATCTGGGGAGGCATCAAGAAAGCATTTAAGTTTGCTAAAGACTCGGGCATTCTTAGTAAAGCAGCAGATGTAGGCATTCCAGCTATTGCAACCGCTCTCGGGGCACCGCAGGGTGCTATCCCAGCTCGAGCAGCTCTTAAATCAATGACGGGTATTGGTGTTGAGCCTGAAGGAGGACGCATTACAATGACTGGTATCAAACAAGGAGCTAAGCAAGCGCTACGTTATGCTAAGCAAAAGGGTAAGCAACAGGGTATCCTGACTGATCTAGTCGATTTAGGAGAGCGCAAGCTAATCGAGAGGGCCACAAAGCCTGAACATGTTGAAATTATCAAAGATGTACGTAAGCGAGTTAAAGGGAGGTTTGGTGTTGGTATCAAGTCTAACAAGCTTGTGAAGGGGAGCCCTGAAGCTAAAGCTAAAATGGCTAAACTGCGTGCGATGCGTAAGAAAGGAGCTCAAGGAGGTTCATTCCGTCTCTAGGGATAAAAAATAAACAAGCTTTCTTTTTTTAAACTATTTGTTATTGACATATTCACGAGGTTTGATTAGAAGCATGATGGATACGCTAGTATCTCTGAAGTGAACAGGTTGATCGATTTGATTCCAAATAGAGACGGTAATAGAGCTTCTACTTCCATCATTGACTTTCACCCACGCGTAGTTGCTCGGTTGGTATTGAATCAGCTGACCGATTGTAGCATCGCCTCTATCAAACGCAGCAAGCAGATCACCGCCTACCACGTAATCGGTTTTGATAATATCACAACGAACGATGTAGCTAGAGGTGGGATGGACCTGAGGTACGATGTTGCTTAGAAGACTAGCAGCAGTCGTTTGACTAGTTGTAGGGTAAGGGTAAGTTCCTGTTGCAAATCCTTGAACCTTCCCAAAAGCAGCATTATTGATGATCAAACGCGGGACGCGCGAAGTAGTAGGCAGACCAGTCCCACCAGAGCTGTATAGTCCTGTCGCAGGACGCGTATATGTACCAATTGTTGTAGGTGTTGGAGAGCAATCAAGCTGACAGGAATAATAGGTGCTGTTCTCAACAATTTGAATGAAGAAGACATCATTACCAGAACCATCGATTAGATATGCACCAGCAGCAACAAGAGCTTTCTGAATGTTTTGATTGATATTCGAATAGTTATACCATCCATCAGCTAAATTAACTGTTATAGTTGATGTCGTAGCCGCTGTAGGTACTTCAATCTGAAAAGGGTTATTACCAAAAGCTAAGCTGTCGATGTTAAAGTCTGAGCAGTAGAGAGAGATCGATTGGATAGCAATATCATTGTTTCTGAAATTTACGGACGAACCAGCGAATTCATAACGCCAAGTATTATTCAAAGTGTTCTGAACGAGGTTAGTTGCATCTAGTTTCACGAATGAAGCACACATGGTTCTGTAAATTAGTTAAAGGATTTTTAACCTGATATATAATATGTATTGAATATAAGAAGTATAATCATGATTGGTAGAGTGTATAAGATCACCAACGCTGATGAGTCGACGATGTATATTGGATCGACGACGCAGACGCTACAAGCAAGGTGGGCTGGACATAAAAATAATTTTAAGCAATGGAGCAATCGAAATGGTAGTGGGTGTTCATTATTTAACCATTTTAAAGAACAAGGTATCGACAACTTTGTTATTCATTTGATTAGCGAGCATGAAATTGAAGATCAACTTCAATTGTGTGTAATTGAACAACTAGTTATTGATAAAACCGATTGTGTAAATCAGAATCGAGCTCACCAAATAATAGAACAGTTGAAAGAGCAGCAAGCCGAATGCAAACGCCGATATTACGCATTAAATTAAGAACTAGTTATCCTACGCTCTCGTCAAAATCAAATAACTCACTCTATCCATCGTAAAGAGTATTTAGCTCAATATTACGAGGCGAATAAAGGTAGAACCAATCAGCAAATAGATTGTGGTTGTGGGAGTAAGCACACTCGCATAGGCACGTCTCGTCATCAACGCACTCAAAGCATCAGCGATGGCTAGCAACTCAACAAATCTAATCCTCATCTTCGTTATTTTTTTGTATCTGGACCACGCGATCAAAGTTGTATCGCAATTCGCTCTTTACACTATCAACGAAGAGGAACTGTCCTTTACCTCTAGCGATAGCTTGATTGTAATATCTTAGGATAGAGTTTTCATCAACATTAGCAATATTAAAATCGCTAACTATAAGCCTTTAATCACGCTTTGAATTCGCTTTAAGGATAGCCACATATTCTGTGTTAACGCGAATCATCTTCTCAGTACCAAACCAGCTATGTGATAGGAATATTGTCGATAGGAAGTGATGCCGGCCTCTCGTCATGTAATGACTGAAGACATTTTCTTGCAGAAGCTTGTCGTTGCTGTAGTCGTCTATGATGACCAACTCGGGTTTCTTGCCAGGCGTTCGTCGAATTTGATCGACGTTAGGAGGTGTGTCATAGAATGTGATAAATCCTTCGAGCTTATCTTTTAGGTAGTCATACAGCTCTTGATCCTTGTTTCTTGCAATGATATGAAGGTGAGCGAACACGTGCGGAGAGTGCTTGAGAATGTGGAATACTAGATTATTCTTGCCTGAATAGCTTGGTCCTAATACAACCATTCTAAAGAGCTTGTTGATATCCAATTCTTTAATGTCACCGACAGATGAGCTTCGATACTGTTCGGGGATAGAACCCCCATAATTGGGAATCAAACTCATTTTTCGTTTAGACTATATAGGTTTAGACATAAGATGAGCGGCTTTAGCTATCCTCAACCAATATTCATATCTAACACGTACAATCCGTCTTTCTATCTTTATCTTGATCAGACAGGGTATTTAACATATGCTTATGCTCAGACACTATATCTTGGGCGAAATGATTATCGATTAAGCTACCTAGCGGGTATCTCAGACGGTACAGCGAGATCAAATCTTGCACTCGTACCAGGAAGCGACGGTTCTATTACTGGTTTAGGGGCTCTCAGTTATTCTACCCTCACTGTAGGTGGCACAGCAATCGTAGCACCACCGAGTTATGTAGTTGGTATCACACCTGGAACAGCAGCAAACGGCAAAGCGCTTGTATTAGACGCTTCAGGTGGATTCGCAACGATCACATCGCTCACAGCAACGAGCATAACTGGTACGCTACAGACGGCAGCGCAAAGCAATATTGCATCGGTTGGTACGCTATCGGGGCTCACAATCGCTGGCAATCTTGTATTCTCAGGAGCATCACGAACGATAACCGGCTTGAACAGCATCTCAGCAACAACGCTGACAGGAACGCTATCTACAGCGACTCAGAGCAATATCACTAGCATTGGTACTCTAACTAATCTGACCTTGAATACGGCTGGTACGGGTCTTCAGATTCCAAATCTCAAATTTTGGAATGCAACTACTTCACTTTACGATAATTTCAATCATTCGTACTATCTTGGAGTCTCATTAGGCGGAGCTGTAGCTTCTAAGGCTCTTGTGGTGGATGCGAACAAAGATATTGGATCGATCAGATCATTAGATGCAGAAAACCTTAATGGTTCGATAAAAGTCAGTGGGGCACTTGCCGACTTCGGATCGCTCAGAATCGGAGGTACGGATGTCATAACATCTAGCAGACATATCGTTAACATAGGGAACGTAACAGCGGTCGGGACCGCCAACTTGTATAATGGAATTCAAATCAATAGTGTAGCTTTCGTTGATGCTTCCAGGAACGTATCGGCATTGAGTCTTTCTACATCAGGTGACATTACCTGTACAGGGTTGATCAACGGTTTTCTATCGTATGGCAATCAGGCTGCCATATCAACCGTAGGCAGCCTGACGGAGCTTGGTATTCATTCAACACCAACCAACGAATACTTCTCAATTACCGGTTCTGGTTTAGACTATTAGATGGATCGTATACTCGGATGTGCACTTTTAGCGGGTCCAATCTCACGCCAGTCAAATTCCAAATCGAGGTGAACAATGGTACTGCGGGGACATCTACAAACGCTGCATGGCTGGGAACATATAGCAATAACGACCTTCGCTTCGGTTGTAATAATTCTACGGCGATGATACTGACAACTACCACACGTCTTGGAGTTGGTACGACTTCACCATCAGCGCCGTTGCACGTCATAGGATCCGTAAATTATGTTTTCGGTGCAGGAGGCACGGTCGTATAACGACTTCGGACTGATAACGGTGTAACGGAGAGTGCGCTCGGTCCTATCACTTACAGCGTTGGAGCTATATTTAGCGGTTATGTAGCTTGCACGGCTATCGCAATGTCATCTGATCGAAGACTTAAGCGTAATATTCTGACTTGCCCAATTGATAGAGTAAAGCTACTCTACGATAAATTGAAGTAAAGCTTTACGATTGGATTGAATCGGAGAACAAAATTGGGCAAGAGGTTGGTTTAATCGCTCAAGACCTTGTATCGGCTAATTTGACTGATCTGATATCCGTCTTCTATCTCGATGATCTCGAAGCAGGAGAAGATCCTGCTCTCGAGCCTGCTAAGCAGCAATTAAACATTGATTATAGCAGGCTATCTGCTTATAGCATGAAAATGATTCAAGATCTAATAGCTCGACTCGATGAGCAGCAAGCTCAAATAGATGTACTACGAGCACTTCTATTTGAATGAATATAGATATGACTGTCGATTATAAGTTTCGTGTTTCAACCAAGCGAACCAAAAAGTATGATGCTTTGTTTAATGATGGTAGGGTTGTATCTTTTGGTGCTTTTAAGCGAGATGGTACGCCATATGAACAATTCAAGGATTCAACCCCTCTAAGAGCATTTCGTGCTTACGATCATAACGATCCTAAGAGACGTGAGCGTTACTACAAACGACACAAAACCAATTACGCTATGTATACACCCGATTGGTTCTCGAAGATGTTTCTTTGGTAGTGTATAGCAAGACGGTATGGGTTGCATTAATGATAAGGATATACAAACTAATATGTCTCATGATCCAAACACGATAGTAGGTTCAACATTACTTAGAGCGGATCAGATAGTAGTCCTCGGGGATTCTGTCTTTCTACCAACCAGGAACATGGATGGAGAGTATCAGATGTTGGAGATCGATATTGACGTTAAAAAATCTCTGTTCATCGAGGGATGAGGAACAATGCTCTTAGAGCTGGTCTTAGTTAGCTTACAAAGCGAATGTTTTTACTGCTGGCGCTTTCTTTTTTCGTGGTTGGTACGCCCAAACACGGCCTCCAGACGCATCAGTTTGAGTTGATACGGTATTTTTTTAGTATTCCTTGCGATCACTTGCCCACACAGCTGGTCTATGACTAGCTGATCGTTCATTCACGATAGGGTCTTTCAATATGGATTTTAGTTCCGCAAGGTTCTGATCGGCCTGTAGGTTATTCAAACCTCCCGACTTCGTAATTTGCTTGGTATCGAGGATCAACATCGTTCTATAGTAAACGAGTGATGATATCTTTGAATTCTGCATCCGAAATCAATTTGTTTGAAAACATGTCAACGGTGACGAGCTTGAGGTGCTTCATTATAGAAGCGTTATCGTTACCCAGCATGAGCTCGACCTTGAGTTTCTCGTACTCCATCCTAAGAAAGCCTAGTGGGTCCGGTAGCTCATCGCGAAATGCATGTTGAATGTGAGTAATACGAAGGATCTCCTTAAACAGCTTCTGATCCTCTACAGATAGCTTATCGTATGCCGCTTGACAGATGTTTTTGTTGTAAACAAGGTCTTTGAGCATCTCTGTCACTTGTTTGCTGATGTCACGACGTGGACCCATGTTCTCGCGAGATGGTCTGACTATGTAAAGGACATTATCGTTTAGCTCTGGTATGCGAATGTACTTGCCAATCTGCTTATAGATGAAAGCACTAGCTAGCGCTGTACCCTGAATATCATTTAGATTGTATCTTCCGTTGCCTCCTCGTTTGATATTGGCGTAGACTGGCGCACCTATTGGTTTCTTGCTCGGTTTACGCTCCCCACCTGCGAGCAAGCCACTCGTGTCTACTCCAGCCCCTCTTAGTCCACGTCCTTTAAGACCTTTACCGCTAGCCTTGTCGTTTAAAGTATCCTTGACAACTCGTTTATTTTCACCGTGGACTTCGCTTACAGCTTGAGTCATATTATTTAAAACACTTTTAACAGTACTCTCATTCTGTCGGTCGCGAAAGCCGTCGATATCAGATTCGTCTAAATCAACTGAACTTGTTTTGACATAAAATCCATGCAAAATCGCTATGTAGCTAAATACGTTATATGTCTTATTAATTTGTTTTCTGGTATCTTCATCTATGGTCCTTCGGTTTCGATTCCCATGTAACTGTCTCATAACCTCTAAAAACACCTCAAACGTATGACCCCAAGCCACATTTTTGAAATATCTATTTGAATATGTCGGACTAAATATTTCCTTACTATGTCTATTGACAAGCCTCAAACCATTATCATACCAGACAAAGTAATAGGTGGTAGGGCTTCTGTAATTTCCATTGAAAATGGGTGAAAGCTCTATTTGAATGAATTCGTCTTTCTCATCATCATAAATCTTAAAGAAGTCTTCTAGAAACTTTCTAGCTTCACTTTCAGCAATATCAGCATTAGGCTTGTCAAGTCCAGTAATTATATCTCTTCTATTAGGTTTTAGATCAGGACTAACATTAGAGCTCGTCTTGAATCGATTCGGATCAGCTTCAACTGAATTATCCTCAAAACCCATATCTCTTGTTTGACTTAGAAATCTATCAAGTGTAGCTGTCCAGCTGACTTCAGAGAAGATAGAAGAAAGGTTTCTTTTCGAATTGTTCTTTCTAATCTGAATAGACCTATTATTATCTACAATAATTTTAGTATCATTTGATGCCGTTCTATCGCGTAGAACTGGTCTAACTCTAATTTTAGCATTAGCAATCCTATTTGAGTATGTCTCCATCATTGTTAACAACTTTTCCCTAGCATTGATATTGTCCATCTCCGTAGACGTAGTTACTTCTTTAGAGCCAGAATAAGGATCAACCGCTCTATGTTTATTGAAGCTACCTTCAGTTGAATCTTCAGCCGGTCTAATACCCTTTAAGTGTGTATATTCTCTCGCATCTGTGTCTTTGCTTCGCATCATCGTTCTCTCATCAATGGATCTGTTCTCAGAAGCATGGAAGAGCTGCTGAATGTCTTCTGCTGTTTTAAACCAATCGACTCCACTCTGACTAGCGATTGTATTAGTTGCTGAATCATATAGATTTCCTTCAACTCCAAGGGATCTAGTTTCATCGACTGTATCATCGGTTTTAACCTTCGCTTTTTTGGTTTGAACGTTAGATATGGGTTAATTCTCAATAACGACCAATTTTGATTGTGTCTAAACAAATTGACTATCCACGATTTTGAGTTGATAAAATTTTGAATGCGTTCGTAAGTTTCATTCCAATCGAGTAGCTTAGAATTTGATTTTTTTTTCGTTTTAGTACTAAAGAGATAACCATTCTTACCTATATATTTATTCTTATCGATTGTAGCATCAGTTTAATAGGGTTTATAGTAAGATCAGTTAATAAAGGGTTAATTCTATACAGCTCTCTAACATAGTCTCTTGGATTTGTTTGATCGTCATCACCTTCAACAGGCGGCTCTTCAATGATTGCTTCAACCGCAGACGGTGCAACAGTAGGTTCTTCAACAGGCGGCTCTTCAATGATTGGTTCAACCGCAGACGGTGCAACAGTAGGTTCTTCAACCGTAGGTACTTCAACCATAGGCTCATTTACAGACTCTGTAGTTAGGTCGATCCCTTGTCGATCTTGACTGTTCTCAGCATCTTCATGACAGCTGGTTTTCAGATATCACCTTCTCCTGCTTGAGTACTTACATCGACCTTACTGTTAGGATTAACTTTGCGTATCAAGTATCATCAGTAGCCCACATTGCTTGTGCATACATGTCTCGCTTGAGGTTCGTTTGCTTAAGGCGTCGCTGTACTCTTCCTAGTGGTTCAGCCCTCTTCTGCTCGCGATGAGCTAAGCTGTCAAACGATGGAAACATTTTTCTTAGCTAGGTTATATTAGCACGCTTAACCGTGTTACATATTTAATATGCTTCGGGATTTCATCGTGAACCCAACTACACATCGTGAACTTATGGACTATCTCATTACGTCTCGCTACTAGCGCTAAGTATGCTGGCAGTACCTCATCAAACGGTAAATCAAACAATGACTCTAGTTCGTCTTTATGATTGATATCCGATGCTATGAAACGAAACGCTTTACGCTCTCCACCAATACGAGTCAGTTGGCTTTTAATCCAATCACAACGCTTTATGTCGTTAATCATTCCATAGAAGTGGTTCGTCTTCTCGGAGTAGGCTCGCGTACGTTGATGCATGCGTTTGAGCTCTTTCTTGTACATTTCAATTTTATAGTCCTTATCGTGTTGTTTACAGTAACCCGACTTTAGACATGCTCTAGAGCATTGCTCTCTACTCTGTGTGATTGCTTGACATGAAGTCATACTATATACTTGTTATATATTAGCTACGATAGTTCAATTTTGAAATGTAATAAATGTAATATCATATTGAGATGGATGAATTGCTTCATTTCATAGATGAAGATGGCGATGAAGAAGCTTTTGATAATCGAAGATTCACAGCCGACGCGGCTCACTTAGAACGAAAGAAAGACTTCGAACGATTACAAAGCACTCAACGACGAAGCCTATTGTACCTATAAAGGTTGATTCTCAGATAGAAAAAAGAGCGTTCATTCATTGCTTAGTCTTCTGCCTAGTTAGTCTACGACGTTCTAAGCTTTTGAAGTACTTTTTTCTGGCTCGCTCATTATGTTCTTGCTAACAAGTCTCAGATTGTCTTGAGACTCCCATGTGGGTTTATTATAATCTTCCCACTCGATGAGGTATCGCATTTTACCATCCTTAAGTCGCCTATGCCGCAAAATAGTCTTGTATCAAACAAGTCTCCTTGCTTGACTGTATCCTCCGTTGGTTTAGCATTGACGAGTTTTAGATCGTTTGGACTCTTGTAGAGACGTTTACCATTTTTTGATCTGATTTGGATCTTGTATCCATCTATGCCAACGAACCCATAAACAGCTTTGCTCCATCGAACGTCTTCTTTATCGAATGTTCCTTTCTGTAGACGATACAACACGCTACTACCTATATCAAGCTCGTTATTAAGCTTTTTCATCACTTCTTGGTTATGGTCATTCTCGTTCGTAGCTACATGTCCTTTCGCCTTTTTAGGTGTCATCCCGATTGATCTGTGCTCTGTAGAGTTGTAATTTTTGATAACTGCGTTCAGTAGCTGAGGCGTCAAGTCCTCACTATTAGCATCTGCATCAGTCGTTGCTTGATTGTTCGGTTGAAACGCTCGATCTTACCCATCGTGGTATGATCGCCTGGCTCATTGTTATAATGTTCGATGGCTTTCTCTTTGAAGAATCGTCTCACAGTCCTGTTCATGAACTCCTTTCCGTTGTCGCTAGTAATGATTCTTGGCTTATTTTCTTTCACAAAAGCCTCTAATGCTTCCATAACGGTTTTAGCCTGCTTGTTTGATAGAAGAGCTGCATAGCCAAGTCTCGAGTTGATGTTGACACATGTCAGAATCATCTTCTTGAACCAAAACGCAAGGTCGATCTGCCATGAATCAGGATTTGGGGATGCAATCATGAACTCCTCATAGGTAGGCTTCTGTAGCTTGAATCGTTGAATATCAACTCTCGATTGGAAGTAGTCTTTGATGCCCTTATGCGTTATGAGTCTATTTATAGCTTTAGCCTTATGATACAGCTTCTCTTGCCCGATGAAACCATATGATGGGTCGTTGTATAGTTTATCGATAAGCTACTGTTTCGAGTCATCCTATCATAAACGAACTCCTTACCTACCATGATTATACTAACAATGACAAAAATATGATTTTGCATGATTAGCAGCCGATAGCATCAAAGAAGTCCTCAATGTTGTCATACTGATCAAGTTGCTTCTGAATGCGAGAAGGACGCATTGCCATAGCGATCACCTCTTCTAGTATATATCCATTCATCAAACGTTTGTGACGGAACTTACATGATTGAACTCTGATATCTCTAGCTAAAGGATGAACTTTGCTGTTATTCAGATATCTATGAGCACACCCGAAGTAGTCATCGATCCCATCCTCTAATGCCTCATATGATTCCATCTCATCGCGTAACTCATCAAGTGACTCGTATGGCGAATCATTTTCTCGATAACCGATAAACCACTGATAGCTCTCTTCATCAGCGAACTGATAGACTCCACGAAGAAGCTCGATGTCGAGCTGTTCAGAATGAATCGGCAAGTTCATGATTGTATATGTTATGTTGTATATACTTTATATATCCATGTATCAGGTTGGACTCACTTTGTTTGTACTCATCCAAAATAAAAAAAGTTGGCTAGCTTCTCCAGGACTAGTCAGCTTATATACAAAGCGGAACTGTGCTTATCCCATCCGCTAGTACCATCCTCTTGTCATACCAGTAGTTGAGGGCTGTTTTGTGTTGTTCATACGTGATAATGCCCTTCGTAAGCTTATCGATACGGAAGCCACGGTTAGTACCAGTAAGGCAGATCTTTCTCTTGATGACCGACTCGAAGCCAGCTTGATTCAAGATATCTGCATTCTTATTGCTTCCTTGTTGAACACCCTTCGCTGATGTCTTGACTTTGTTAGCCCCCTCCGGTAGATAGCAGTGATAGTTCTTACTCGATAGCGATACCATAGCGTCGCCACGCCATTCCTCTCTGAAAAGACCCGCCGTTCGCCTATCATACTTCGCAACCTTCTCATTGTGATCGCGCGGGAACCAATCATACTTGTGTGATTTGAAGTGCTCAGCGAGTTCAGGCTTAATCAAGTTCTCGAAGGGCTTATCGTCACTGAATGCAATATAGGCTGAGTCAGTATCCATCTCTTGATACTGGAAGTCGGATCGATCCATATAGAAATCAATACAATCATAATAGAACTCTAGCATACGTAACTTAGCGAGCTGGTAGATAGTAATAGACAGATGGATAGGATTATCGAACTTGATACGTCGCATTTTCATGCTAAGCTCGAACGAACCATTCAGTTCCTCTACGTCATGAAAGTTTTGCTTTTCAACCATGGCGCGAACAGACTTAGCATCATCAAGATACTTGACCTCCTTGTGCTTGGTCTTATCCATCCCTGACCGACCAAAGGCTGAGTTACCAATGAGCTTCATCATCTCAGCGATCATAGCTTTAGAACTATCCTTGTCTCCGTCACGTCTCGCATCAGACACTTGGTTCATGAATGGCTCGAATGGCTTGTGAGCACTTGCCTTGATGAATGAGTATTTTTTGGTGACCACTAGCCCGTGCGCTAGGTACCATTTGAGTAGCGGTGTGTAGATGAGAATCTTCTCGCCGAAGTAGCTTCCGATCAATTTACGCGACTTGGTTGGTTTGCGGTTGATACCCTTAGCGTATTCAGCCATGTACTCTCCGATCAACTCCTCCTGACTCGTATCGATCTCAATGTTCTTGAAGATCGGTGTCATCTCGCTGACGTGCTCCTTGAGATGTTCTGGTGTCTCGATGTCACACTCAAGAAAGCCAAACACCTTATCAGACTTGATGTCGTCAACAATGTCGTCATACGCCTCAATCGTAGTTAGGCGACCGCACGGCATATAATTACCAAGAGCCCATAGATAAAGCGCATTAGCATCATAGCCGATCACTTTTTTGCAAAGCTTGTCGCCGTTTCTAATATAGGTTTCATTACGCTTGGCAAAACGGTTGAAGATAATGCTAGGACCGCCAGCAATGTTGGCCTTCATCTTGTGATAGATCTCTTTTTGATTCTCGTCGATAGACCAGACAAGCTTGTCAGCGTTACGCTCGAGTTGCTTGGCGACGGAAAGCCTTCATTGGCATATCCTTGAGAGCTACGTTACACTGATAGCACGTAATTAGTATGTTACCATTGATGTGTCCCTTTCGGTTATCGATACGATCAGCTGATACGTTCTCCTCAGTTAGTTGACAGCCGCAAAGTCCACATAGATATCTATTCATGTATAGCTCGTTATTCAAGTCTTTAATAGTCAAGCTGAACTCACGATTAGCCTTCTTATCCTGCTGATTGTAACCAGACAGTCGCCTTGTAGGAAAGTAAAACGGCGGCTCGACCTTGGATAGATTAATTTCATATATCAACCTAGATGGTCCGTCTTGCTGAAGCTTGCTGTAGCAGTACTCCGCTGTCAATGCATGATCAAACTTATAGATGACCCTGTTCCGTATCTATCGTATACGTTGATATACGCATACGATACTGTGTTCACATACGTGAACACAGTATCGTCGGTGACTAATCCATATCGCCTGTTATCTCCAGCTGGATCAGCTCTAATGACAGCCTTGTCTATGATAGCCTCGGTACGATTGATGTACCTTTCCTTGATCGAAATAACGACTTCGGTTTTCTCTATCGCGTTGTAGCACATTTGGTACATAACCTTCTCGGACAACCCTAGCAGGCTGACTCCGTCCATGAACATGTCAAGGCTGAAGTCTTTATAGAACTCGCGCTGCTTCTGAATAACCTTAACGAATGGCTCAACATCCTGGTTGTTGTACCAGATGAGCAGATCCTTGATTGACTTCATTTCGTAGTGAGACCAAACAAACTTTAGTCGTTCATAGTCATCATCACTGAGCTTCGTTCCCTTAAGCTTCGAATCGAACGCCGATCGAGGCGGTAGACTTGTCTCGTTAAGCTTATCGAATGAATCAATGTACTCGTAACAGAAGATGCCTTTGCCTAGCCCGCAAAGACACTTGATCTTATCCTCACATTGACACTCACCTAGGTAGGTCTTGAGATAGCCACCGTACGATGTCCCAGGCGGTAGATAGTTGCTAACATCAAGCATCTTGATGTCATTCGTTGACATGCACATGTAGCTCGGGTTCTTAATAACCATCTTGACGTTGTCAGCACCTAGTACGGCAAACAGATCGTTCTTTACCAAGTTGATGTCTTAGCGTCCTGAGTTGAAACCCATAACTGGTGCTTGAGAGCACAACTGCTCTAGTAGCTCGCTATCCTTCTCGTATCTCTTCTTACGATTAATGAATTCCTTGAGCTTAGGGTTCTCGAGCATCTGCTTCTGATGTTTTCAAGCGGTATATCATTCATGACATCTCCATCCTTCTCGAGCAAGCAATTAAGCTTCTCGTTGATCCTCTTATATAGCTTTCTATATTTGTTTTGATTGTATAGTTGGATCTTGCCTGATACCTGAATGACATACTTGAACATGTCATCGAGCAGACCTCGCGATGTCTCATTGACAAAGCACTTCACTTGCTTCGTCAAACTATCGCATATGGACACTGTACAGCTTGATGGCGGCTAGTATAGATCGTGTTTCCTCCGAGAGCTTCATCTAGATCAAACAGAATAGCCTCAAAGTCATAAACGATGAAATGGTCCATATAGTGATCGATACTATCAACCTTGTACTTAGTTAGAAGCGACTTGAGACGATTCTCTGCTGGTTCAGACAACTTCGGTTTTTTAGGGAAGCTCTCTATGTACTCGAACTTGCATTTAGTCTGCTTATGTTTGAATAGCTTTTGATATGACTCTAGGACTGCTCCACATACATTGCAAGGAAACTTACTCAACACAATGTCTATATCAGTGATATACATCGCGTGCCCGTTGTAGTCAAGGATGTTGATAACATTATCAAACGCCTTCTCGCTATCTCTAATCTTAATGATTTCAAGCGATTCCTGATCCATTCGAAGACGTTGATACGTAGCTTGAAACAGTCTTCAAGCTTATCAAACTGCATGATGTCGATAGCCTCGAACTCCTTGAACACCTTGGGAGTGTACTCCATGTTGTAAAATTCACAATACTCCTTAACACGCTGCTTAGCATACTTTGCAACCCTTTGAGGCTTCTCTCCTTCAATTAAGTGGTAAGCGATACAGTAGAACATGCATTTGTTATTCGTTTTTGGGAAATTGAGAATGAACCTGTTTTTGGAAATAGCCCTCAGGTAGCTTGATGTCCGTATCACCTAGGATGTGGTTCCTGTAGTAGATGACCACGTTAGCCGCGTTAATCTCCTTGAGTTGGTACGCAGACGCTGGATAGCTAACCCGCTCAGTGAAATCGGCAGCTTTCATATAACTGATCACCTTCTTCTCAACATCAGCCTTCGAGTTGATCGCGATCGGTTTATCCCAAATGGTTGTGTTACTACTCGGGTAGTACTCACGCTCTAGCCCGTTGGTTCGGTCAATTAGCTTATACCCAAGCTGAATATCAACCTTGACAGCCTTAGTCTGGCTCTCGAGGAACTTCTTAACATTCTCGTACAGCTCATCCTGACTGAATCCACCAAACTCATGCGCCTCTAGAGCCTTGCTTGGAATTTCTTATATCTGCGTTCCGGGCGATACTCATATTCGAGCTCGCGTTTAGTCCGCTTCTCGCTTAGTTTATATGCTTTGCTAAGCATTCGGATAGCCTTAGGGCTACTGACTTTAGAGATGAATGTATTTACACCATGCTGATTACGCACCTTAACACGAAAGCTGCTCCCCCATTTAACCGTCGGAATGTTCAATCGCTTGAGTCCGTTATATTCCTGCGAATTCATGTTGCTATATATGCGTGCCTATAAAAACTCGGAAGTTATACTTTATATAAGGACGAATAAAGCTCACGTTCAAAACCTTTTATTATTTGAGACTGAGCACGCAGAAATAGGTCTCACTCAGTCGTTATTTAAACTTAGCCATCTGGCCTGTGTGTCTATCTATACCCGCACGCATCTGTCACGCTCATAATCACTTGGCTTCACTATGGCTGCAATCATTTAGCGACACTTTGAAGGCGTGGCACTATCTTTAGCATTCACTTTTAGCGCGCGTTGCAATCATTTAGAGACACTTTTGATTCATTTTTAGCTCGATGCAATCATTTAGCGACACTTTCTGAGCGCTGCTAGCGGTGGCACTTCATCTTTTGCGATGGCTACGAACGACGACCCCATCCCGCGCGGCCAGATCTACGCCTACGCTCGCATCCCCAAGCACAAGCTCGCGTGCCCCTGTAATCGAGCTCTTGTGCGTTGTGCTTTCGCGCCGGTGCAATGCCACCACTGCGCTGCGGACATGGCCATGACCAACCATAATCACAACAACATGACAGGCTGGGCCTTTCTACATGATTACGAGATGGAGCTGATCAACCTGCTTCGACCACTGAATTTGCAGAAAAAGTGCATGGCATACGTCAAGCTGGAGCTCAACGCTGAGAACATGCGCCGGCTGAACGAGGACGTGGCTGGCATGAGCGTCCACCCTGTACAGCTTCCCGATGCGCAGGTCGCTATCGATGAAGATGGCGCCGCCGCGTATCGCGAGTCGTTTGGTAGCAGCTCCGGTGACAGTATCACCAGCGCGCTGAGCGAGGATGTTGCTGACTATCTCAGCGGCGGCGAGTGGGCCGACCTGTAGGCGCGCCGTTGCGCTGCCCACTTCCTAATCCAGGTTGATAAACTTCAATATACATTTATCGTTCATGATGAAAACTTTGTATTGCGCGCTTCCATTGGAGTTTAGGAAGCGCTACTTCTAGTGGTGTTGCTTATGTGTTTGAACCCCATATTAGACGATGAAAATACAGCGTATGTAAGGCTGCCTAGAGGGGGATTGGACATGATTCTAGACGATGAAAATACAGTGGATGTAAGGCTACCAAGAGGGAGATTGCACCCCATATTAGACGATGAAAATACAGTGGATGTAAGGCTACCCAGCGGGGGGTTGGACATGATTTTAGCTGCTTAGTGAATTGATCACTTAAAAGGGTATGAGGTGCCTCATATTGATAGAGAATGGGTTTTTTATAGAAAGTAACGAAAAGGGTGGGTCGACGAGGGGGCGTGTGGGTGGGTGTGGTGAAAAGTAAATTATGTTTTTTAAATCTGACGTGAAACACTCCCCTCACTACTACTGCAACAAATGCTCGGTTCCGAAGTATTCAAGAGTCTGATCGCGATGGCTGCCAGCGCGGTTTGAAACTTCCGGTAGCGACGCGGAGGTATTCGGCCTATGAGTGCATTAAGTTGGTGATGGAGAACGAAACCATCATTCGGGAGTTGTTTTCCGACGAGGAGCTGCTCAACAAGACGACGATGATACGGTTGCACGGTTGTCTAGGCTTGTGGTTCCTGAAGTCTTTTGGGCGAAAGGTGGAGTGGCTCTTCAATTGCTGGAGCCTATCCACAAGTGTCTGGCACATTTTGAAAAGGACTCCCTGTGCCTCTCAGTTATTTATAAACAATTTTTGGAGCTGCGCCGGCACCCGGTGTACAACACTAGCGTTCCTGGGGTTGCGAACGCGCTGCAGCGCCATATCAAAGCACGGGTGGAATATCGGTGGCAGTTTATTCACAAATCTGCCATGGGTATGGCCTACTTGCTCGATCACACAAAACCCACCAGCTTTTTTGTTGGCGACGACAAGATTAAAGCCATTCGGGATATCGTGAAGCTGGGTTCTCTTCTCGGATACACTGAAGAGAAGCAGATGAAGCTGGAATTCGAGGTGACTGAGTTTTTGAGCCACAAACTCAATTGGAGTGATGAACGTCGAGCTATTTATTACAGATCAGCTCCGTCAAAGTGGTGGTCGTGGGACGGACGCGATACGTATCCTCTCCTGGCTCCTATTGCTGAGCGACTTTTCGCTATACCGACGTCGTCAGCGGCATCGGAGCGATCGTGGAGTATTTTCAAGTTTATTCATTTCGCCCGCCGAAACCGCTTGGCTAACGACAGAGTCATCAAGTTGGCCTTCATTTACTCGAATCATGGGCCCAAGGAGGCCGTGACACCTAGCGTATATGATGCCGTGGCTGATCTGGTGCGTGAAAGCAATTCTGGGCCAAGTAACGCCGATGGTTCCGTGAGCGCTGAGGTACTGGAAAGTATTCGCGAGATGGAGCGTTTAGTGGGAGCTCCAGATGACGGCACACCGGTGAATGAATCGGGTTTTCTGAGCGATGGGAGTGTTTTTGATGGTGCTCATTGGGGTGATGAGAACGAATTTCCTCGTCAGCAGGATCAAACACCCGTCATGGTCACGGTTTGAACCACCCCGTTAAGCAATGCGGGCTTCGGTCGAGTTCAGTCCGGGAAGAACTTGGACACCGTCTCAGTCACCTCCTGCTCCGAGATAGCCAAGCCGCGGTCGTCCTCGCCTAACACCGCGAAGAACACCGTGAAGTTTTGAGCAATTTAACTTAGCATTTGACTTTGAAGCGAGGTTTGCGTCCGTTTCCGGGCGACCCATTAACTCCAAGATGAATAAGATGCACGCATCTTTATATTTGATGCATGCATCTTAATCAGGCGTAGTTAAAATGCGCTGCATCAAACCAACAGAACGACCGATAAGAACACAACCAGCCAAGTTGACCACAAGACCGACGTTATGACTGCACTGGCGGATCCGGTGAATCAAGAATCTGTGGTCTCGATGACGGCGACAGCGCGCAAGCTGATATCACAATTGCAAGGTGACACCAATCAGCAGGATAAATCACCTGTTGTGTTGTACGATTCCTTGTGGGATCGTATCGAACACGTGCGCGAACAGATCAACGAGGGCGAACCTGAAGCAGCCTGCGAGAACGCATTCCACTCCTTTGTTGCGGAGGCTCGGACGTCAATCAGCAAGTGTGGAAACAATGAGTGGAGATATCATTTCGTTGACGCGGGTTGTAATGAGGTGCTACACATTGAGTCGTCGTCTGGACAAGCTGTGCGATGCCTACTTTCTCAAGAGGCTGAGCGAGCTGGCGTTATCCGAAGCGTAGTGGTCAAAGCATGTTCCGTTGGAATGAAGATCATTCATTTGTTAGTGTATTGTCGTGTTAGCCAAGTATCGAAATGAAAGCTCGAGAATTGGCATGCGAGTCATCTCAGGACGCGGAGGCGATCTCAAACATAGCGAGGAGCGGTGATCTTCCAGCAGTCACTGCCGTCTTATGCGGGAGGGAATACCGTTAATAGGGAAGGCCAGCTTGCATACGTCTTGCTGGCGGCACACGGAAGACAAACCGCCTTCGATGCCATCTTGCGTACGAGGTACGTGAGACTTGCGACAGCTTCCGCGAGACGGGCTGGAACGGGAGATGTATTGACGTTGGTGGCTAATAATAACGTCCGCATTGAACGGTCCGTGCTGTTTTGGTGCGCGGCGTCAAACTCGGCATCACCAACCTTCGTCGCTTCATTCTTGCTTATCGCTGCTTACGTTGATGCAGTCCAGCGTATTCCCACCGTGAAAATTTCCCGTCTTGCGATCAATTCCGGCCTTCGGCTCCCGTTGGGTGTTCGACCTCGAGCTAGAGGCTGTTCTTCAGTGCTCCATGAAACCTTTGAACGCGAGTCTCGTTACGAGACCACCCCGCTGTGGTCCTTGTCGACGGCGTGAATAAACTCCTCAATGTACTCAGGGATAACTAGATCGTCTGCGACTAAGGCTGGGAACACGCAGGGTTTGTTGTTGTTGTTACAAATTGCGGTTTGCCGAAGCAATGCGGACATGTTACGCGAATGTTGACCCAGGTTAACAGTACCGGTGAATTAATCTGTGGTGGGCTATGTTCCCAGTACAACACTTCTTGTGGTTGGCATCAGGGATCGGTAGTAACCTCCAAACTAGTAGCGATATTACTACTATTATTACAATTAATATTGGTAATATTACTATAGTGTCGCAGTTTTTCCAACTAGTACTGAATATTGTATAGTAACCAAAATAAAGTGACTAGTAGTGATATAGCATTACTAGTAGTACTACTATACAGTACTAGTCTGACGCGAGCTTCAAGCAGCTTCTGCAAACTTAATGTTAGCTGAAACAAAAGGGGTTTATGCGCACCGAGAACCAATTTTTCTTCAAGGCACTCTATGTAATCGCTAACCAAGACGATGATGCAGTTGGTCCGCGTTGACTTCACCGCGCGGGGGCGGCAACAGCGACTCCGACACTGAAGCGGAGTTGGTGTACGAGGAAGAGGTGTCGCAGCCGGCCGAGAGAGCACTGCTGAGGCATTTTTGAACGCTAAGGCCGACGCTGTGTTAGAGGAGTGGCTTGGACTTCGAGTTGAGTGGGCTGAAGTGGTAAATAGGCAATACTACTACAAGTACGAACTTGACGAGATGCTCGCCCACCTGAGCATGCATGATCGGAAGCCAAAGGTTCGAACGTGGAACGAGAAGCAATTGTGCGGGAGCGTCCAAATATTATTTGACGTTGGTTTCGCAAAGGTTGGTCAGGACAAGTACAGTACTGTACCCATTGATTGCCAAGCTAGCATAGGATGGGGAACCTCGATGGCGTTCCAAGAACGACGGGCCGTTTGCAATGAGCCCGCTGCACACACGGAGGACAGTGAACGAATCCAGCGGTATACTGCGTCATGCCCGTCCTTAGATCATTCGAATGGAGGAAAGCTGCGTCAGACGCCGATGTAGCCGTGTTAGGTTTGGATACTATTGTCGTCACTCCATTACTACTGTACTAGTAATAGTAATAGTAGTCTTCAAAGGTATGCTAGTATTAATAGTAGCACTACTAGTTAAAATCCCCCTATTACCGATCACTGGTTGGCATCCGTCCTGCATCGGTAACACTACTTTACAAATCTTCATGGACAGATTTAGTAAAGTGAGTAGTATTATAATACTGGTATTAATTACACTACTATTTGCTTTTGTACTCGTGGCAGGGCAAAAAACGCAAATTGCGTTTGTAGTGCTATCAGCACACACGCACGCAATGCAGGCTACAACCCCGTCCTAGATGATACTGGTATTGTTAGCTGGCGTAAAAAAGAGTTTACTATCGAGATGATCTCAAACTATATTCAAATGTTTAATGTTTCGAAGTACATAATGTACTAAATTTATTCAAAATACTACTAATCCTTACCTATTGCACTGATTCCCACAGTTGTATCCAGCTTTTAACTGTACCGCAGACTGCACTCATTCGAGGATGCGATCCTCCCTCTCATTCCAGTTTTGGCGCCGTGAGCGCCACCATGGGTAGACGCCACTTCGACGTCCTGCGCTCGCTCATCGACGCGTACCGTGGGTGTGACGAAATGGTGATTCAGACAAGAATGGAAGTTTACGAGGTGTCTTCCGTGGCTACCGCGATGCAACCCGGCGACCTCAGCTGGGACCAGCTGGACCAGGTCGTGCAGAGAGCAGAGCAGCATTTTCTCAATCTTCAAGGTGCCAGAGAAGTTCAACGGGGTCAGCGACCACACCTGCGTGGCGAGCGATGGGAGCGATGGCGCCGAGATAATGCGCTGGACCAAGAGATGACTCAACTTCATGAAATGCTCGAGGAATTTCTTAGTCTCCAGCAATGGGACCACGATGCATGCCGTGACATTGCTCTTCAGGATGCCTCTTGGCACGATGATCTGAGTGTGGTGCGTAAGTTTGTGGATCTCGGGGTAAAGAGGAAAGACGCTGCTCTGGTAACTGCAGCCGGGCTGGGTCACGTAGCGGTAGCGATGCTGCTTCTCAAAAGTGGAGCCAATGCTCATGCAGCAAGCGATGAAGACTCTGCGATCCTCGAGTACGTCAAATTTAATGGAGAAGATGCGGAACAGGAACCCGGGACCTTTTTGGAGATGATGGCTTCCCTCCTGGGTCATGGGGCGGATCTTGATGATGAAATGTTCAGAGACATGCCTCTCAATATCAGAGAAGAAACCTCTGACGCTTGTGTTGCGTGCTTCGAACAGTGGAGAAAGCAAAAACGTTCAAATGCGACGCTTGTGAAAGTACCTGTGGAAGTGTTTCGTCGCGGCGCAGACGCAGTCAAGACGTACTTCGCAGAATGGGAAACCTCTCAGACTCTTGTCGCGCGATCCAAGATCTGTATCGTAGGTCCTAGTATGTGGGGGAAAACTAGTTTGGCCAAGACGCTGACAAGTGGAATTCCTACGATGGAACATCGTGAAGATCGTACAATTGGCATTGACCTGTTCCCATGGACGTTTAAGAGCGAAGGCAGAGTGCAAGATGGGAAGAGGGTGGAGTACGAGGAGGTAACATTCTGGGACTTTGGGGGTCAAGACGTCTATCGCGGCGCCTACTCCATTTTCTACTCTCAGCGGACGCTCTTCTTGCTGTGTGTTGACCTCGAAGAGTATGCTCGAGTGCTCAAGCACAAACTGAAGTCGGAACTCGCTCAATTCTTCAACGACAACATTTTGCGCTGGTTCCGTCTCGTGTTCGCCAGGCAACCTGAAGCGCAGGTGGTTCTTGCTGGCACGAAGGCTGATGCCGAGAGCCTCAACAAAAATCTCATCGATTTTATTAAGGAAGATGTGATAGAGCGCCTAGAAAAATGGGCTCAAAAAAATCGGAACGCGATGGATAACACGAATTCAAACGCAGCCACGGGAATTCGGAGACATCTTAGCCGGAGCCACAGTGCGTTCAAGAACGATGACGAAGCCTCGTTCCAGTGGCTAATTACCAGCAGCAAAGATACTTCGGTAGCTGATCGAGTTCGTCGGGAATTGCAGCAAATTGTGGTTTCAAGTGGCAAAGGCTTTGTCATGCCGGACAAATACTTTGCTGTGTTGGAATACGTTCGTGGCCTGCGACTGCAGGCTGAAAATTATTCGGAGGAAGACAGGCTAGCGCACATTTTTCGCGACGATACAGCACTTTGTTTCGAGCTCATGAACAACCTGGAAACAAACGCTCCAACAATGAAAGATTGCAAGGCCATTTTCCAGATTCTCCATGATTTGGGCGACTTGCTGTACTTTGAAAACACGGGCATCGGATTTCTCGACGAGTCCGTGGTTGTTGATCCGCACGTGATTGTGGATTTCGTCCGCCAAATTATTCGTCATGATCGCACGGTGACAGACGACATGGCAGATCTTCAAAGTCGAGGCTTGGTTCGACATGAGCTGCTGAAGACATTGCCACTGTGGAAAGATATCTCGGACGAGCGCATGGTTGTCCTCAAAAAGCTTCTGCAGCATTTCCGAATGGCATATCCAGCAGGACCGTCACAAATGACTCGAGAGGCAGACATTATTGTGCCGGCGCTGTGGACTGTGCATGAACCTGTGAATCAAACATCACTGCAGTTTGAAGAAGCGCTCAAAGAATTTCACGATGCAAGTGACAAATCGTGCACGTTTGTCTGGGAGTACGAGTTTCCTGGCGATGTGATGCCTGATGACGCTTTTTACGAGGAAGTTGTCGTTGAACTGTATCACCCAGACGTGTTGGCTGTCGTACTATCCAACCGCATCGACTTGTTCAAGAACGGATCGTTCGCCGCGCGACTGTGTCTTCATCAGGAGTTCAATCGAAGTAATATCCAAATCGAAACAGCTGCCTACGAAACGAGCATGGCTTGGACTGCAATGCGGTTTCTCATCAGGGCAGTCGAGTTGGCCCTCGCTCGATTTCCCGGTATTCCCGCAGATCACTACATTGCTGTGAAGAGAGATGGCCAAGAAAAGCGTTTCAACCTGGAAACAGAGTTGAGCAGATTCCAGAAAGGCCAATGGATCGGAAACCTGACAGGGTGTCCCGAATGGTTGCCTGCCAACTGCGACTTGAAGTGGTTTGTGGACAAAGCATGGAACAGCAAACACTATTTCGAGGATATACAAAACTCCGTGTCAACGAAGAAACAGCTAGACCGCTTGGACAACAAGATTGATGTGCTGCACCGGATGGCAATCATAGGCGAGCAGAACCGCGAATTGCCTGCGTTGTGGACTGCTGAACGTCTTCCCACCGAAATGGGATCCAGAATACAAGTGAGGATGCTAAGCGATCTGTCAGGTCGTTGTTTCCACAAACCGATTGATATCAAGGTGTTACCAGACGTGGTTGGTGCCTACGGGGAGTGGATCAAGGTAATACTCGGCCGCTATAGGAGCTACTTGTTGTTTTACTAACTTCACTGTATATGCGTTTCCTTATGCAGATAGGTCTGTCGGTCTTTTCTACTGTTGCTCCGTCGAAATGGATAGTTAGCTCATCTGGTACGAGTTTTTCCAGGTTCTGGATGTCCGTAATCGTTCTTATTCTCGCTGACGGGTCGTTCTTGTGCGCTCAGATTTGCGCGCCGCTTTGGGGATCGATCGTGATATTGACAAAACTGTCCAAGTCTACAATCTTATTGACGGAACGGATCTGAAGACAAGTGGCTACATCGATACGTCTGCTGACCGCAGACTAGATCCTCAAAAGTCCAAAGATTTCCTGCGCAAGCTTCTAGAGATTCATTGTGGTGGATTCGACCCCGGAGACGTCTCCAGTCTCTCGAATCTGAGTTGCGGTATCATCAAGAAGTCAGGGGTTCACGTGTGGGCTGCACAAGATGAACTTGAGAAGTACCGTGAGGTTATCACACCCCGCGCGGATTTTGCAACCCTAACACGAGTGCGAGCTCAAATCGTCGGATCAATCCAAGGTTCTCTCGTAATTCGTCATGTAGCGGGTCTAACGGATTGGGACTGGCGAAAGACATACGTGGAGTGGAAATTCGTGGACGCAGCAGGCCTTACGCTGGCGAGTGGGCGCACTTCGATGAATTCGGACAAATCAAAGGAGCCCAATTGGTCCGACAAGCAGCACTTTCCCATCGACTCGTTCGAGGAATTGCGCAAAACGACGTTGACAATAACGTCCAAGCGACCAAGTCGCTGCGTTTTCTTACCTGTCAAGTACGTAACTGCAGTGGCTAGTAGCGAAGGGTGACAACACTGCCAAATCTAACTGGTTTTATGATCAACAGGGAAATTGGTACCGGCAGCGTGGCGATTGCAGCCGTTCTGCCTAGCAGCGCTCCATCGACGCCTATATCGTTCTCGATCCGTCTACCCGAGAAGGGAACGATTACATGCGAGCTCGCCATTGAGGTGCGTTGGGAAGGAAAAGCCAAAAGGAACGACGTTTGGCTAACCTATTTTGATGTGTTATGGAACAAACGTTAGCAGGCAACAAGACCATGAGAATATCTACATGGGGGGACGGCTTTAGTTGCTAGTTTTTTTGTTACACAAGGTCGCAAGCAGCAAATATTGATTTTGATTTACCTACTGACTGTCTCTGAATTCCATGAGAAGCAAGCTGTTGATGCCGCGGATAAATTAAATACCTGCATCTTTTAGAGATGGCTGGTTGATGGGGATCGCATCGAGAACTGTCGTGTCATCTTGTCTCGGGTTAGTCTGGGCCTTCGCTGTTCGTCCAGGTTATCATTGCTGTCGGACAAAATATTTTTGATCATGTTTCTCAACCGAGCAAGCTTGAAGAGGACGAAGCTTACAGTTGAAGCAGTTGCATATGGAGATTGGTACCTTCGTTATCATCTTAATCATGCTGATTCAGTCGTCTTGGGCAATGGCTTATTTGTGTTGGAAGCACGGCTGTACATGGGCGATCTTGTCCGCATCGTGTTGTGTTGACACGGCGCTTGCAGTACCAACAAGATGACATGTTAGGTGGCTACAGATGAAAAAAACGGAAAATTGTACTGCACGGCTGACGTCTTCAAAGCGCTTGGCTTGCTAAGGATAGAGGAAGACGATGGTTCCGAGTTTTTTAATTTCCGCAAAGGTACCGCAACACGACTTGCTCGTGATCTCTGTTGTACATATTTGCTGATCAAAGGACTGATGAGCGACTTGTTTCTTTTGATCGCGCACGACGGGATCTTCGCGCAAAAAAATGCAGTATATCTGGATAGGCTACAATTTATCTGAAAAAATGCTCTTGATGATCGTTGTTGGCTTCACGAAAGGCGGCGTGTGTTGATCAAGCGGCTTCTCTGCAACTACGAGTCGTCGTTGCTAGGCGAATTCCTCACTGCTGCCATCCAGCGATAATTGCTGGTGGCGTTGAAACGATCAAACTTGAAGGAGTCGAGACCGACAGCTCTTGCCGTGTCCTACTACTTGTAGTAGTCTATGAGAGGTTAAAGAGCCTCAGCCAAAGGCTCGCTAATATTACGAACATATAATCTCTTAGCTGCCTCTATACTTTCCGCAGCTCACATCCGTTTCAATATTTATTTACTCAGTTTGACTAGCAGTATGAAGCCAGCGAGAGTTCATTGCCTCGACAAGGGACCACAAGTCGGCATCGTTCCCGACGGAGCAAGGAGAAGCAATGGCAATAGCTGGGTGACTGTGCTGCGAAAGCTGACTCTGGCGTGGTTGGGTTTGCGCCGTTCGTACTCCAGACACGAAGTTTCCTGAAATTTGTGGTACCTCACGTCATGTCAGACTATCGCTCACGTCATGTCAGACTATCGTCGTTCCACCAGGAGCGGAGCGACTGCAGCTAATTTAATGGCGTTATGTCCGCGTTGGGCTTCACATGGCCGAAGTGTGGTGGAATATCGAATCGATACACTACTATGAAGGAGGTCATGGGCGGCTCTGTCACTTCATCTCGCCACAGTTTAATTGCCATGAAAACTACGTGGTTGGAAGCGATAAAGTCAAGGCTTCGTCCTCGGCAACAGCAAGGTGCTCAAACAGTAGCTACGCTATGCGCATGTACTTCTACCATGGCACAATGCACAATTGGGTTTTACTCCTTTTACGAAGAGCTCACTTACTGCACGGAGGATCATACACTTTACGGAGTCCTCTCCGGTCTCGGCACATACGACATCAACGGTTCGCTCCTGGCCGAAGACGATGGCGGCTTTGGCTATCGAATGTCGTACTGGTACGCCACGGTGGGCTCAGTGTGGCTTTTGTATCGCGCTCTCGTTCTACAACGAAGTCTTGTCGCCTGTAGACGCTACGGAGAAAACCTGGACCGAAGAACGCTAACGGTTTTCGTTCACGAGAGCATGCGCCTTTCAGCTCACGGGGCAACGAACTACCACCGAATGGCGCTCTTGTATCTCCTGGTGGAAGGAATCATGAGTGATCTGTTCCTTCTCGTCGCAATTGAAGGAATCTTTGCACACATCCAGTACATCTCGTTCGGCTACAATTTGTCCGCCGTGGCGCTGCTTTCGTTTGAGATGATCGAGAACAAGGGGTGGCTGCGAGAAAGCACTCGACTTTGCATCAAGCGCCTCTTGTTTGGCTACGAGTCTTCGTTGGTTGGTGAGCTGCTGAGCTCCCTGGGTCAGTCCTATTTCCTCACAGGACTAAGCCACAAGGCACACGGGACCGACAGCACGAGCAGTGTCTTACTACGTTTGGGGTCTGGTAGGACACGCAGTTATTGTGTTCTCCCTCCTCGGCTGGATCCTGTTCGTGCGAGTAGTGCGTGCTGTCACTTTCGTGCGATGGGAACACGGCGTTTGGCTGTCCGTTTTCACTGCTCCGTGCTGCGTCGACACGACACTGGGGATGCTCAACAAGATGGTCATGTTGCCAGGCCACGAGTGGAGAAGCGGGGAACTCTACTACAAACCTGACGCGCTCAAAGCGTTTGGCATTCTCAAGATGGAGGAGGAGGACGACACCGAGTTCCTCGTCCTACGCAAAATCCAATGGCTTGGAGTACCGGCAAGCGACTTGACTGTGATTGGCGTCGTGTCCGGACACCGTGCGGAGCCTTCCGCGGAACGCCCTTGCTTGGATGTCGTAGGCTTTTGCAACAGGAGTTTGGGAGGAGACCTGAGTGAAGCAGCGAGGCAGCATCCCAGTATGATCCACGGCAGAAGCAGGAACTCGGTCTCACCTGCGCTTTCTCACCACTAAACCTGCTCCCAGTACCTTAATCGCCCTTCGAAGTTATGCACTCAAACTCGTGTTTTATAAAGTTACGGAACTAGAATACAATACACGTACCGGTCCTCACCTGTTTTACCACTGTAGCGTGTCCGGTAGATACTTGTCCGCCAGTTGCAGGAAGTACGGGAGCCCTTCCTCGACGCAAACCTTCTGGATATTATCCTCAGACACGCAAGCCACCTTGCCCAGCGAGCTGATCCACTCCTTAGTGTCCATGTCTTGAGGAGCGCACAGATCCTCGTAATTGTCCTGTTCATACCACGTCTTGAAGGACCAGAAGCGGACGACGTCCAGAGCTTCAGCAGGCAGCGTCGTCTTGTTAAGAGACAACACGCGGTGCAGATACTCGTCCGGCGTCCACGGCAGCAGCACGTGCTCCAAGCCGCATTGGCTGGCCACACTGCGACCACCTTTCTCGCCATTCAAGTGGTCGACGTTCAGCTCGTTCAGTTCTGGGAACGCAATGGAGCTTGGGATCGGTTCACCAACCACCCACGTCGAGTTCTTGGCCATCCACTCTTGAGCCGAGATGCTGCGTAGCACAGCGTTGTCGTCGTCGGTCCAGCACAGAAAGATCATTCCCAACGCTCGAAGGAAGACTGCAAGCTGCAGCCAATCCGGGTGTCCGTCCTCCTTCACCGCAGCGGCCGTAGCCAGCATGTACTTGATCACCCAACTGTTCTCCCTCTCCGAATCGCCCGTCAGTTCGATTACGGCCTTGCAAGCTTCTGCCACAGACATTCTCGCATGCTGCAAGTCTCCGTATTTCGCCACTTGGCTCTTCACAAAGGCTGCAGTCTGGTACTTCCGCATGATCTTGACGAAAAGCGGGTGCGGATCGGCCTTGTTGCAGACCAACGACATGATCTCGCCTCCATCCCACGGCACGGGGCGGTCCGAAACCTCCACCCGCTTTTCCAATGGATCGATGCACAAGTAGCTCCCATGGAAACTACGAAGTGCCACACCTCCAACGTTTTCATTCATTGTTTCTCCGTGGTGAGGCACAATTTGGAACGTTTCCCACGTCGAGTTCAGAGGCCTATCGGCCAAAATCGTGCCATCTTCCTCCACGCACAGAAATTTGCCGTGGACACTGCGAAGGAAAACTTCCCCTTTAGGTCCGAGCAACGTTTGCCACATGCACCCATTGCCGCTGGAACTCACTTCAATGTTGCCATCTTCCCCGGCAACAAGGCAAGTTCCGTCGGGCGTCTGCAGAGTCATCATGCAGAACCAAGTGCTTTCTTTCGGGCGAACTGGAAAGAAAGTGCTTTTCTGGAAAATTGACACCATTGGCACTTTGCGGAGACACTCGTTGCCGTTGTAGAGGAAGAGAACGTTGGCATCTTGCAGCTCGACGAACCCCCAACCACGGTAAAGCCCCACCAAGTGGTCGTGCCGCTTGGAGTCTTCCTCGGCCTCCAAATAGAGCGCCCGAACCTGTCTTTCCTCTAAAGTGGCAAGAGTGGCAAGGTAGAGCACGCGTGCCAGTCCCTGGCGGCGGAACTCCTTGTTCACAACCACGGACTTGACATGAGCGGTGCCGCTCTTTTCCATAGTGAAGATGAGCTTCCCCACAGCGCCGCGTTGAGTTGCTGCAAGTAAAATTATTGACAATATTTAGACACAAAGTGGCAAAAGTGGCAAAAAGTGGCAAAACTGTCCGTACATGAGAAGAGCACCCAGCGCAGCTCCTTGGTGCGCTTGTCGTCGGTGAATTGCAGGCGGAAGCGCGCGGCTGGGGCGGCCAGCACCTCCGTCACGGGAGCGCACGTGCCCAAGGGCGGCAGCGACGATGCCAGCACCTCCATTGTTGGCATTCTCCTTTTCCAATCGTTTTCAGGAATGAAAAGACGGACGAGTGGTTTTGGCACGACCATAGTTAAGACAAGTCATTTTCGATCTTCAACTACCGCAACCCACATATGCGTTGCGTTTGCCACTAAAAGTGCCGATGGCAATGTGCGGGCGAAAGCGGCAAAGGCGACCAAAGGATAATGTGCATCGTTCGGTCTATTATTTCATGGTGGAAAGTCTGCGCTGGAACTTCCGCATCGCGTTGCAGGTGTCTTCACTATCTGCTTGGGCACTTCGCACCTTTGTCTTACCTCGAAGTTTTGGGTTTGTTCTTAAATCTCGTCGGATTGGGTACATGTATTCTCGAGAGAAAAGTATCGGTGCGGAATTGGAAGGGACTCCAGTAAATTGTTTTCAAAAATGCTTCTCCACTGCAAAACACTCAGTGGTGGTCACGCGACGATGTGTACTCGGCTGTAAAGCAACTTGCCTTGCGTATGCCCTCAAACACACGGGAGGCGTTGCTGAGCCATTCTCGCAGTGAAAGTGGATGCGGCGGAGGCAGAGGCTTTGACCCCGGCGTTCTCAATGGTAACGCTTGCGATGTGAACGAGGGTGAGCTCGGCAAGCTCAGCACGAAGCGCTGGAAATCTTCTGCTGCTTCGTTGAAATCTGCGAACTTGGCTGGAGATATCGCGGTATTCGTCCTGCTGCGGCTCGCCGCCTTCTTGCTCTCACTTCCGGGAGATGCTGATGACGACCGCGTGCCGTCTTTCGAGTCTCGGCGTGGGAGCTGCTGCTGTCTGTGCGGTAGAATAAATGAAGCTACGTTGGAAGTACCGGTGTCTTCGTCTGCAGGGTCGGTGTAGATCGAAGTTTTGTACGGCACGCGGACCAGCGCTTGCGCCCATGCAACTTCCTGTGCACGTTCATGGGCCGAGAGCAGTTCGTTTTCCCTATAGAGCATCTCCGAGTCCGCGATGTTGTTGGCTACGAAGAGCAGTTGCGCTGCATGCTTCTGGCTGTTGCCCGAGACGCTCGGCAGTCTGCACTGTGCGAACTTTTGCTCGATTTTGCGCAGCAAGTGGCTGACCGACACCTGGAACGCGAAGCCATCGTGGACGACCACAACGTAGTGGCAGATCGCGAACAAGAAGACCGCGAGCTGGTACGACACCACCTCCACTTGCTGCTCGGGCGTGATCGCGCCAAAGCGCTGTGCCTCGTTCCTCTCCAAAGCGTCCGCTAGCATTGAGCTGCTCAGCAGCGGCTGCGAGTCCAGCAGAATGGTTGGGTGGCCCGAGCCACCGACCATGGACACTGCTAAGTCCACCCCCGTCGTCTCATGGCGATCCATCATCACGGCATCCAAGCTCCGCGTCGCGAAGATCCCTGCATCCTCTTTCCCCCGTCCAGGTTCTTTCTCCGCCAGCAGCGACAGCACCGTGGACTTGCCCACTCCTTCCAGGCCCAGTACCCCCACCACTGTAAAGTTTGTGAGTTCCAGACACGCCCCCAGCTTCACCGACAAGTCTGTGGCGAACTGCATCTGTGGCGTGATGATCTTCACACTGGTTGATGGCGGTACGATCTTGGTCTGTTGCATGGTGGACGGCGTGTGCGGGCGCATCACGCCCTGCTTCACAGCCGAGGGGCTCATCCTCAAGCTCCGTCGATCCAAAGGTGACGGAGATGGTGCACGTCCACTGCTACCTCTAGTATTAACTTGTAGCAAGTATTGCTCCCTATCCGTGGGCCCCGCGACGCTGTGTCTTGCACGTCTTGCGGCGTCCGGCTCGTAAAGTACTCCGGGGGCCGGTGGGGCACCGCGCAGCAGCATAGAGGGCGGCTTCGACATAATGGCGGCCGGGGTGGGTGCTGCGGAGGCGGCAGTGCGGCTGCGTGGCCGCTGTGGGCCCCGGGAGGCGTGGGATGGGGCCCCCACAGAGCTCATGCTAGCTCTGGAAGGCTGGCTTGGACCATGACTTGTGACGCCGCTAGGGGTACTGCTGTTGCGGCGGTTGCTGCCACTGCGCTGCAAGATGCAAGTATAGAGATTGGGGATGAGCACAGCGTGATAGGCGTAGCGGGGGAGGCAGCAGCACAGACCTTCTGGCGCTGCTTCAGTGGGGTGTTCTCACGATCCATCAGTGAGGTGGATACAGAAAAATGAAGAAAAAAAATGTACGTAAATAAATGAGGCTGGGCAAGATATGGATTTATGGAGATATGGAGCTCTAGACGCGTTTGTACTTCTCCTGCCGCTGGCGACGGCCGCGAGAGGCGGTGGTGCCTCCGCGCGCCTTCTTGCTGCTCTTTTGCCGCCGCTTATTGCGGGATAAGAAAGAGTCACGCTCGTCCAGCTCCTGGTCGAAGAGTCCCATTGCTTGGCTCAGCGCAGTCACGGGATGATTCTGATTCTGCTGCTTCTGCGCTCTCTGCTGCTGCCGCTTGAGTGCATGCTGCGCGTCCAGTTCGGCTTCGGCCTGCTTCTGGGCACTCTTGGACGCCAAGAGGTCCTTGGCAGCGGAGCCGGACACGACGGCGCCGCTCTCGTTCAGCGCCAAGTCCAGACTCGAAAAGAGGTCGGCCATGGCGGCTTTGCTGGCCACGGATCCGGGTACAGGTGCAACAACAGCTGAAGAGGAGGAGGCGGTCACCATGGCAGCGCTGCCCGTGGCGCCCAGCGAGGAGCGCAGGCTCGAGACGAAGGGCGACGACATGCTGGTCAAGTGTCCTCAGCTTTTGCGCTTTGACGGTTGGTCTCGACGATTGTTCGATTTACAGCCAATGCAAAATCTGATACATATAATATCCAAATCTGGTAATACTTAGTATTACCAGATTTAAAAATGTTAAAACCAACAATGTCGGTAGCGGTTGGCCACTTCAACTTGTGTCGCTTGGCAAGAAGGCTGTAGCTGCACGAGGTGTGGCGTCTGCTATGGAAGCTGCAGCTGCTGCCTGGGGTTCGTCGTGGAGCAGTTCTTCCCAGACCACCTCTTGTTGTTGCCGGGCGGAGTACTCGGATGTCAACTCGGCTAGCACTGCGCAGTTGAACAAGTGTGAGCGGCCAGCAGTCTGAGACAAGGGCTTCGTGTCCTGCTACATGCACGGTATCCTAGTATATGTTTCCTACCTTCTGGAAGCAGTTCGGCCACGAGGTCCTTTGTCCAGTCGTTCAGGATGTCGGCAGCCACGGCGTCTGCCGTTGGCGTCGCAGCTCGAGACAGGTCGATTCGCTGCACGAGGTAGGACTTGACCATGGCCTGCAGCACGTCATGGAAGACGTCGCGGATACACTCATCGATCAGCGGCGTCAGCACGCCCTCAGCCAGCGAGGCCGCGAGGTCCTCTCTGCGCTTGGTCGTCGCAGCTTCCTGCGTGTGGCAAATCAGACAACGAACAAGGTAAAACAATGATGGATGAACGTCACGCGCTCGTCACGAGCCTCGCTGCCCTCTGCGGCAAGGGTCCTCGGCATCGACCGCGATTTACATGTACCTGCAGGCGTGTCTCTCGTAAGACGTCGAGCAAGCAAACCGGCACGAGGCTGGTCACCTCCTGAAGCAGAAACACGTCCAGGAAGGCCTGCGCCTGCCTCGCAAGTCGTTGGTTCCGGCGATTCCTGCTGGCTTGCCGCCGACGATAGAGGCGATACTCTCGCTGCACACAGAATGGTGAGACAGAAAAAATGAGCCCCATTTAACAGCACCAAGCAAGGGATCGGCTGCGCAGATCCGACATGTACGCACCTGGATGGTGGTGGCGGCGTCGTGCTGCAGCTTCGACATCGCCGCCAGCGAGCGCATGCGCTGGCTTCGCATGGTGCTCGTCTTCGGCAGCGACTGTGGAACGCGGTCGTCTGCTTCATCGCTGGAGGACGCACTGCTGCTCTCGTCGCTGCTGCTATAGTATCCCCGGCCCTGCTGTCTACCGTGTGGATTCGTCTTCGTCCTGTAGTGGCGTCCGTGGTGTCCGTCAATGGGGAATACCGGCGGCAGATACACGAACGCTAGCTCCGCCTTCGGCTCGCGCCGCCTTCGTCGACAAAACCGGCGGTGGCTGTGACGACCATCCCACTCGGACTCGGCTGTGTCATGGCGGTGCTGATTGCTCCTCGCAGGATTCCGCAGCACCGGCAGCAGCAGCTTCTCCCTCTCCGACGATCTCGGCGGCCTGCCTGGCGACTCGCAGCAAGAAGCACGTTAGATCCATCCAGAACGAGCTCCCATCGTGCGGGTCTCCAAAAGTCTCACCATGCATTGCTGTTGCGCACAAATAGACGATGTGTCGTCGAAGTTGGCTAAAGATAGGGCTCCGTTGTCCCGGACGTGGAAATGCCGGCGAGAAAGACAAGGGCGACGTCTCCAACTTGGGAGGGCAACGCATGGCCAACAGCAACCAACGGCACACACACATGGGGATAAATAGAGGTGTATTCTACTGTACGGATGCTGTTTCTACTGTGGATTTCATGGCAATGCGCTCTGCTCACTACTCTGCTTACGGCTATAGATATAGATATGGACAATGGTAGGGTGAAGCCTAGGCTGGCGTGATGGCTGGCGACTGGGCTTGGGTGGAGGACGACTGGCTACTGCAGCATCTCGTTGGACAGCTCCAGGTCGAGCGTCTCGTCATGGCCGCTAAGCTGCACGAGGAAGCCGCCCAGCAGGTTGAGCTGCTTCTGCAGCTGCGTCATGCTGGGGTTGTCCAGCAGCTTGATGGACTTGAGCTGCGTGTTGGGCGTGCGCCGCGCCACGTACTGGATGGCGCAGCGGTCCACCTGCGAATCGCCGAGGGCGATCACCGTCTGCGGCGCCCGCTCCTGCTGCTGCACGTACCCAGAGTGGGTCTCCACGGGCGGCTCCTGCATGAAACCGCGCTTGGCGAGCAGGTCGCGGTACACGGCGATCTTCCACTCGATGGGGCGGTTCGGGAACATGTTCTCGAAGTTGGAGCGCGCCGACACGATGGTCATCTGCTCGAGCAGCGGCACCACGTTGGGCAGGAAGCGCTGGCACGAGCGCTCCACCCAGCCCGTGAGGCCGTTGGTGACGATGCAGCACGAGCCGATCTTGAGGCAGGCTACGAGGAAGTTCTCCACCTCCTTGGACAGCTCCTCCAGAACGGGGACGCAGTCCTCTGGCACTTCGAAGGTCTCGTCCTCCGACGAGAAGCCCAGCTTGGACAGGTGCGTGTTGGGCAGGATGGTGTCATCCCAGTCGAGGATGACCACTGCAGTAGACGCAACGGACACAAATGGTAAGTACTCACACGAACTGCAAGCAAGGAAACGGTGCGTTCAACGTACGAGAAGCGGGGGCGAGCTCCTGCTCGACAGCCTGCGTGGGCGACGCGGGCTCTTCGTGAACGGAGGTGCTGACGACGCGGTTGACTCCCATGAAGTGTAGTGAACGAAGAGGTCGTTGCAGTGTCTGGTAAATTGGCTTTTGAACCGAACGCGAATGAAGCAAAAGTCGGTGGCAGAGGGCGCGGAGCGAGAGGGTGACAAGAACTGTTAGCGATCTGAATACTGATGCAGTTGCACCCGAGTAAATAAAATGGATTCACAAGGGTACGTTATGCTGAAACAGATTAGCTTTAGAATTTGTAAGGAGCAGATGATGGAAAAAATCGAATATCATAGGTTTGGTGTGGCACACATAATGATGGGATCGTGCTCAGAGCGGGCCCATACTTTAACCGAGACAAAATGTAGGTTCAATAGACGTGCACACTTCAATACAACATAGCCGGGCCATGAAATACTTCGGTTCATGTACCTGGTCTCCGGTCATCTTTGCTTGGTGATTCCCTGCATTCAATGCAGTGTATTGCCCGGCGATGCGAGCCTCCCTCCCCAGCCTTCGCTTGCATTGGTGTCAGTGCGCGTCTGGCTGCCGTCAAACTGGCTGCCGCAGCTGGCAAAGCATTTCTTGGCGCTCGCTGGCTGTACCGCGATCGCTTCAACCACTATCGCCGAGAGCAGCACAGCGCTGGTGCACCGCACAGCTGGCGGCGCCACACAACCAGCCCAGCAGCGAGAGTCGGACTCGGGAGTCTGCCAGACTCGCCAGACTGTCTGGCCCAGACGAGGGTTGGACAATTCACCGGGCTGTCATCCCAGCGGCGATCGTGGGGCTCCAAGCGTGCGTGCCGGCGGGCACGTGCCTTCAGCTGGCAAACTTCAGTTCTTGCGACAATCAACTGAATATCGAGCTGTCGACGAAATGTCCAGCGAGACTTGTTGAGACACCAAGCAGAAAATCTTGGTGCTTGGAGTGCTTGAAGAACACGCACGAAGCGGTTCAACGCCGAACACATCAAACCACGCAACAACGAGGCAGTCGCTGTATTTTGCATCGTTAAATATCCATCTCATGAGCAGGTGGCTACGGCAGCAGTGGCGCCAGCACCAGCAGCAGAGGTACAGACAGCCTACTTGCGCATAACCTCCTCCTTGATGTCGAGCACGTCGTCGTACGTGTGGCTCTGCACGATGTACTCGTTGTCGTCCTCGCTGTCGTAGCCGTCCAGCAGCGCGATGTACTCGGCGCGGCGCGCAGCGGCCGTGACCAGGCGCTTCTCCAGCAGCTCCTGGAACTCGTGCTCCTTGCGGTTGCGCTCGGCGTTCACGGCGGCCAGACGCTCGCGCTCCTTGAGGCGGTCCATCTGGTCGAAGCGCTTCTCGAACTTCTTGAGGTTCTTGACCACGTTGGTGTACTCCTTGTCCGACAGCAGCGTGCGCGGGCGCGGGCGCCACAGGAACTGGTAGAACGTGTCCTTCTTCTCCTCCAAGAGCTTCATGCCCTGGAACGTCCACAGCGTGTAGCCGTTGTCCATGGTGAACTTGTAGTACGAGTTGTCCAGCGGCTGGCACACGGCCGTGGCCACCACGCGTCCGGACGGGTCCCACTCGACGTGCGTGCACTTGAAGTGCTCCTGCACCGTGATGCTCTGCTGCTCCGAGGCGTCCCAGAACTCGAGCTGGCCGTTGATCTCGCCCAGGCCGGCCAGCACGATGTTGTTGCCCAGCGGCGACCAGTACAGGTGGCTGCAGGCCTTGTCCTTGAGCGTGTACAGCAGCGTCACTTCCTTGCCGGCCTTGCTGCCGCCGTCCATGTCGTAGAACGACACGTTCAGGCGCTGCTGGCCCTCGCCGTGCACCGTGGCGAAGCGCGTGCCCTTGGGCTCCCACGCGAACGCCACGATGGTGTCCTTGACCTCCAACATCTCCACGGGCACCAGCTCCTCGTGCACGCGGAAGAGCTCAAAGTTGGTGTACATGGTTTTCTTGGACTTGGAGTGGCGCGTGACCTTGACGCACAGGAACGTGCCGTTCGGGTGCCAGTGCAGCTTGCAGTCGCTCACGTTGAACAGGTTTTTCTGACGCACCTCGCGGCGCGACGGCAGCTCCACGAGCGACACGCGCGCGGGCACGTTGTTGCCCTCGGGCGCCCAGTAGGCCAGGATCGGGTCGGTCGGCGACCAATAGAAGTCATTGACGCCATCCGCGCGGAGTGATTTCTTCTCCAGCAGCTTCATGGACGGCAGTTCGTAGACGCTGATGACGTCCTTGCCGCGGCGCGCCACGTACTTGTCGTCGGCGCTCCACTTGAACGGGGTCATGAGGCCCTGCACCACCTCGTCCTTGGCGCCCGTCGGCTTGCCGGCGGGGAAGGCGCGCAGCATCTTGCTGGTCTTGACGTCCCAGATGATGATCGCCGCCTCCTGCTCCGTCTCGCTCACCGTGATGAGGTAGCTCTCGTTAGGCGAGAACACGGCCAGCTTGACGTTCTTGTGGGCAAAGCGGCCCACCTTCTCGTACTTGTCTCCGGCCCAGATGGCCATGCCCTGCGGGTGGAACGTGGCCAAGTACGTGCCCTGCGGGGACCACAGCACGTACTGACTGCACCACTGCTTGCCGTTCTGTTTCTCACGGTCGCCGGCGTAGTCGAGCTCGAGCTCGCCCTTGTCGCTCCAGAAGATCTCCGTGTCGGAGCCGTGGCGCAGCGCGAACATGTCGCGGCGCGCAGGGTCCGTGAGCCACGTCTTGAGGTTCTTGGGCTCGACGAACTTGTCCACCTTGGGGGCCACGAACTCGGTGGGCGTCTTCTGGAAGCGCTCGATGTCCTCGTACCGGTTAACGAGCATCGTGTGACGCTTGTCCAGCGCGAAGTTGTTGATGGTGCGCACGGCGTCGTTGGCGTGCGCCTCCTGCTCGTACTCGACGAAGGCGAAGCCCGTAGTCTTGCCACTGGCGCCGAACGGCATGCGGATGTCCACCACGGTGCCCACCTGGCCGAAGATCTTCTTGACCACGTTCAGCAGCTTGCCGTGCTTGGTCTCGTCCACCACGGGCAGGCCGCCCACCACCACAGCCATGCTGTAGTCGTTGCAGAAATCGGCCTCCTCGTGGGCCTTGGTCGTCACCTCATCCTCCACCTCCTCGTCGCTCAGATAGTCGGCGTAGTGCTCCGCCTCGCGCTTCAGGTGCGCCAGCTTCTGCTCGAACGTCGCGGGCGCCATGTTTCCTGCTGCTACAAAGCTATACAAACTCGAGATGACAGGGGAAGGAGCTCGTCGCCGCCAGTCGTTTGTGTCGTTTCGATTAGGTACGATTCTGCATGCTAGATCTGTAGGTTGGACCTACAACTTCAACCTAGAAGATGCCGATCCTACAACCGTTACGGCGGTCGAAACGACGTGGAGCCACACGGCAAGGGCAAGTACTTGTCGTACTGTCCTCTTCTCGCCCCATGCGCATTCGGAGCTGCTCGCGCGCTGGGTTGTTACTGCTCACAACTCGCTTTGTGCAGAAGAATAACTCCCTCTGAGGATGCACAGCCTCCGTGAACACTACCGTCGCCGGAGGAGAAGGAGCGCTCCGGTCACGGCCAGCCTCTGGGTGCTGCTGATGGTAGGACCGCGGTACGGTGTAGACGCCACGCTGGACGTCGCGGCCAAATTGCACGACTTGCAGCAGCAGAACGCCGCAAGCGGAGGCGATGCGAACGAAGGTGCACCTCAACTCGTGCTCAAGAATGTGCCAGACTCGCTGTTGGAGCGACTCTCGGAGAAATCGGTCAGGTGGGACGCGCTGTCCGGATACCTGCAGCGCGCTCTGCTGTGGGACTCGGGCCTCATCATGTCGAGCGGGGATCGACTCGTTCAAGTCTACGCGCCGTGTGGTGAAACCATGTCGGTGGTCTTGACCACGTACGAAGCTTTCAAAGACAAGGACTGCCCACTGGAGACGTGCGACTCCACGGGGCTGTATTTCACAGGCTCAACCTGCTCGCGGACGACCGTATGGAAGGCCTCGCAATGCGGCATTGCAGAATTTGAGAAGAACGCGAGTGATATTGCCGACGCATCGTCGAGCACGCTTTGGGCCGAGGACGGGTATTTGACGGGGGTGCCGGAAATTCGGCTCTACAAGCACTTGCTCGACGACAGCTCCGGGTCGGATGGCATCGAAGAAGTCGTGAGCTCCGGCGCAATGGGAAACTACACGATTAGGACCGACGTTCTCTTCACGATCAACCAATTTGCGCCTTTGCCATGCACCACGGAGAGCTGCCCGGTAGATCCATTCTTCGTGGCACCCTGCGTGCAGTTCCACGATGCTGAAGAGGAGGAGTGGTGTCTTCCTGAACACGGTGGCTTTGTCGATCTGTGGCTCGACGGCGAGATTTCGGGCGAGGCCCTGTCAACCGGCAGCTCGGCAGCCTCTACTTTGACACTGTCAACCGATGCCACTACCAGCATCTCTGGACCCACCGTCATTCTCGTAGTGCTCTTTATTCTATTTGCAGCAGCGGTAGGGGCCCTCATAGCAGTGCACGTGAACCGCAAAAAGAGAGATGAAGAGAAGTCCTCGCCTACAATATTCGCGAGTGCCACCACAACGCGCTCGAAACGGAGAACAAATGCCACACTGGACAACTCCATGAACGAGTCGCGACGACGGCGGTCGGTGGAGTTGGCAATTTTCTGCGCGGACGCGAACATCACCTCCAAGCGCCTAGCTTACGATTGCCTCACCTTCGATAAGCTCATGGCGCGTGGGGCCAACGGAGAAGTATGGCGTGGCACCTGCGGCTCACAGGTTGTGGCTATCAAGCAGCTCTTACCCGAGAAGCGTCACGACGAGAGCAACGTCATGCTATTCGCCAACGAAGTGCGTCTTGCCGCTGCTCTAGAACATCCCAACGTCGTCCGCTTCATTGGCTTGTCCTGGAACCGCGTGTGTGACTTGTGCATCGTGTCCGAGTTCATGGAGCAGGGTGACCTGTCGGTACTGCTGAATTCCAAGCACAAGGAGGAGCTGACGTGGGCCAACGAGAAGTTAGCAATCGCCACGGACATTGCCGAGGCGCTCGCCTACTTGCACGGCCGGCAGCCGATCATCATCCACCGCGACCTCAAGTCGCTCAACGTGCTGCTGGACAACCGCCTGCGCGCCAAGCTGAGCGACTTTGGGCTAAGCCGCGAGCGCTCGTCCGACGACACGATGACTAACGGCGTGGGCACGCTGCTCTGGACGGCGCCCGAGATCCTGCGCGGCGAGGCCTACAGCGAGAAGGCCGACGTGTACTCGTACGCCATCGTGCTGTCCGAGCTGGACACGTGCCTGCCACCCTTCACGCTCAACGCGGAGGTGAGCGAGCGCCATCTGACCACGATGCAGCTCATGCACTTGGCCACCTCGGGCGAGGTCTCGCCGCAGTTGCGCGACGACTGCCCCAGCTCGCTGCAGAAGCTCACGGCGGCCTGTGCCTCGTTCGAGCCCAGCCAGCGCCCCAACGCGCTGGAGATCGTCTTCACGCTCCGCAACATCGCTCGCAGCATTCGGTACAACGCCGGCATAGTGTTAAACGAGTGATGGAGCGTACCACACCATGAAAGTATGTTTTGACTTGATTTCAACCATGTATCGAGCCGAAGTTCATGAGCACCATTACGCGGGCACTCGCTCACTCAGCGCTCAACTCCAACGAGGTTAGCGCTGGCACGACTGTGCCGCCGACTTGGTGAGCAGGTCCGGCGGCGGAGCACCAACCTGCCGATGCCTCTTCTGGCTTAAGCCGCCGTCGATTTGCGGTGCTGCGTGATGCAGGATTCCCGCAGAGACGACGCTTCAACGATGTGGGCGCGGCGTGACGAGACGAGCACTTGCAAGGCTGCAGTCTGCGATGAAAGGCTTGCGAACTCGAGGCTGCTTGCCGTGCCTTGTGCACGAAGCGCTCACAGGTGATTGCCAAGGCTGCAGGCGATCTTAACCCCAGGTACGAGTCCAAAACGGAACCCCAGCTGCGGCTATATTTGCAATTTCCTCCCTATAGTTGGTCCTTTTTATACTCGAAAGGCTTCAAGAAAAGATCTCCCCATCCTCTCTGTCTTACAAAAAGCAAGTGAACGCGTCATCATGCACCTCCCGCTTGGGAATCGACAAGAAGTTGATCCCAGTCCGCTGCGGCGCCGGCATTTTCACGGCGGCACTTTCAGACTCTCCTTTCGCGCGCTACTTGAATTTCTATTCTAATAGTACATGTACCAACGCCTGCGGGCACGCATGGTGCCACTTCTATCGCGACGAAGTAAAGCCGTCAACAGGTCCCACCGTCCCTCCCGCTGGCGCTTGAACCCCTGAGCCTAAAAGTGCCCTCGAAAGTAAGAGTTAGTTTGCCAAACGGCCTCAAGTGAGCAACTCGCCTCGTGTCGAGTTTGCTTGCGCGGGCGTTCTCGCCGATAACTTCTCGGGCGTGGTCGCAGTCTATTCAGAGATGGCTGTCGCATCTAGTTTTGGACGTTATCGGCGCTAGGTGTCTCATCAATCATCAGTCGAGTCAGTCCAGCCGCACTGTTCCTTCGCAAGCCGAAAGCTACAATTCGCTGTGAAGACCTGCTTGGGTGTAGTTCTTCATGCAACTTCGAAAGCACGATGTGATGCGAAACCAGTGTGAACCGCAGCGGCAGCAACACACGTCAAGCATATCATACGGCCGAAACGAGGAGAGTGTGGGTAGTGAAGCCAAAAGCACATCTAGTGGTCAGCCGCCCTCGCTTGTGAGCCCACATGGACTCCAGTTGAGCCCTTCATGTGAACTGCCGAAGCACACACGTATCGGTAGCGCGCAAGTGCCATCCGTCTCGACTTACAAGCTCACCACCGCCGCGCCGCAATTCACTCGGTCGCCTCGTTGCAGGCGACTCGTTTGACCAAAAAAAGCTTGGACTGACGCGACGCAGTGTGCCGTCGAGGGTCTTATTTTCACGGGCGCACTGTGATACACTAGCAAAAAAAGCCGGCGTGTGCACTCTCATTCTATAATTACGACTCTGCCACTCAAGGCTTGTCGGAGACTTTGGCGGCATTGCGTCGCTAGTGACAAATCGCATGGTTCCGGTGCGGCGGCGCGGCGCCTTCTTCCTGCTGTCGCGCTACCGGCGTCGACAGCGCGTGCCCCGCCGTCTCTTCCTGACCTCGCTCCTCCTGCTGCTGCTGTGCGGGGACGCGCGCGCCGCCGGGGACCTCGTGGCGCGGCTCTACGACCTGGAGACGTCGGGCAGCTCGGCCGCGCGGCTTCCCCTCAGCTCCAGCGCGCTTCCGAGCGCTGTTTCCAGCCGCCTGAGCAGCTATTCACTGACATGGAGCGAGCTGTCGGGGCTCATGCAGCGCGCGCTTCTGTGGGACTCAGGCTTCGTGTTCTCGTCCGCCGTGGGGTCTTCTTCCTCTTCTTCGGGGTCTTTAGCGGAGGGGGACGACGTCAAGCTAGTGCAGATATTTACAGCCTGCAGCCACGGGATGGACGACCTGCTGCCGGATCTGGCGGAGATGAAGACGCTGAGTGCAGACAACAGCAGCTGTGCCGTGGAGAACTGCGGCCTCATCGGCAACTTCTTGCCGCAGAGCTGCGGCACGGCGGTCATGCTGCCGCTCACCAGGTGCGCGGTGTACGCGTCGGATATGGACGAACAACAGGAGTTTTCAGGGGTCTTCTGGGCCGAGGACGGACGCAGTACAAGTGTACCGGAGCCCGTGCTCAGACGACACACGCCCGTGGACGCGGCGGCCAGCGCGTCGCTCTTCGCTATCCACTTGACGGCCGCGAGCTTTACAGGGGCCGAGTCGTGTCTGCCGCACACCAACTTCATCCTGCCCTGTCGAGGCGTGGCAGACGACGTGGACATTTCCAGCAGCAGCGGCAGTAACAGCGTCATGAGCAGCAGCAGCAGCGATACCGAGGTGGATCTCTGCCCCGCCGCACAGGGCGCCGCGATGAACGCGTGGCTGGAACTCGAGTCGGTGCCCTCGCCAGGCACGTTCTCGACCACTGCGATCGTGCTGTTAGCAGTGGCGATGCTCGTCTGCGTGCTGTTGGCCGCGTCCGTGTGGTGGCTCAGCCGCTCGCGAGCGTGGCTGCAGGACGCGTACGATCGGGTGATACTGGAGGGATCCTGGGACGACGGGTGCTGGTCTCCGACGTCGCATCTTCTAGGGGGACCGCTCGCGCCGTCGCTAGCTGGGGCTGGTACGACAGACGAGGAACGACTCACGCCGATGGAGGTTTTCTTTGGCGCTCGGCCTCGAAGTCGACGCTCGCCCGGAATTCACGGGACATCAGCACTCGTGGCAACGACACGGGCCGAGATCACGCTGTCCAACGACCAGCTGTGCCGCAAGAGCGCCATCCTCAAGGCCTTCGTGTCGGATCCAGCCATTGTGACGAAACGGATATCATTCGCCCAGCTGCACTTCTTGAGACTGCTCGCGAAGGGAGGCAGCGGTGAGGTGTGGCTGGGCCAGTACGAGACTCGCTACGTGGCAATGAAGTGCTTATTGCCAGGGAAGCGAGAAGACCCGGAGGCCTTGGAGCAGTTCGCGGAGGAGATCAGGATGGCTTCTCTATTGTCGCATCCGCGCATCGTCGCCTTCTGCGGCGTGGCGTGGCAGTCGCTCTTGCACTTGTGCGCCGTGACGGAGTACATGGCGCGCGGCGATCTCGAGAACTTGCTGGCCAACCCTGTCGCTCAAAAGGAGCTCAGCTGGAGCAGAGAGAAGCTCATGTTGAGCAGCGACATCGTCGAAGCGCTAGTGTATCTGCATTCGCTAGTGCCCATCGTGATTCATCGCGACTTGAAGTCCAAGAACGTGCTGCTGGATCGACGCTTGCGTGCCAAGCTGAGCGACTTTGGACTGAGTCGGACGCGATCTGTGGAGGACACGATGACCAACGGGATTGGCACGATCCTGTGGAGCGCGCCGGAAGTTTTGGAGGGGAAACGCTACGATGAGAAGAGCGATCTCTTTTCGTTTGGCGTCGTGCTGTCTGAGATTGACACGTGCGCTCTCCCGTACGGCTTTAGTCGCCACGCCAAGATGCGCAGCATGCAGATCGTCCACCTCGTGTCAGAAGGCAAGTTGCTGCCCAACTTCCGTGACGACTGCCCGCCCGCGATCCGTTCGCTGGCTCAGCGTTGCCTGAGTTTGGACCCTGCCGCACGACCCACGGCAATGGAAGTTGCCTTCGAACTGCGCTCTGCTATCGCGCCTCAACTGCTCCAACTACCGATGCCAACGGTCGACGATGACATCGACAGTATTCTTTCTTCAGCGTCTTCTTCAAGCCCAAGACACAGCGAAGGAGGTGACAATGGCTCGGCCCTGCCAGCGCCTGTACAAATTAAAGTTATCGACGCAGATGCAAACACAAAGGAGACGCAGACGGAGACGCGAACTCCAGACGAAAAGCAGTCGCCAGTGTGACCAGCAAGCGCTGACAGCAGACCAAAGGAAGCGCATTAATTTATGAGAACAACACCAGTTTGAAACCCGAGAAGCTGCCAGCAATAGCTGGCTGAACAGAACAATGTATGGAGACACCAGCGAAACGGACGCGAGCGCTGCCGCTGTCAAGGTGCGTGCCGTCACTTTCGACAACGAGATGGACAACAGCATCAATGAAGGCGAACCATCGACACCTGAGTCGGTACGTAAAGCCCGCTTGATCCGCCGAGTACCAATCCTGGCGCATGTCGTGAAGCACGGACTGTGTCCGGAGGGCGAACTGCTGCGCTCATTGGAGCTCGTGACTTTCAGCGATGGCGAGTACATTTACTGTCAAGGCCAGCCCGATCGAGACTTGCTGATCATTGAGGAAGGGAAAGTTCTGATCACTCAGACACGACGATCGCGAGCTCGGAGTACGAGTCGGCCGGCGGGCTTGATCCCAATGGACAGCTCAGGTGGCGTCGTCTTCGCTCGGCGTTCTACACGAAAACGATCGCAGATCGAGGCGGACATGGAGATCCAACTGCACAAGCACGAGGAGCTCGAGTACTTTGGAGAGGATTCGTTGCTACAAGGATTGATGTCGAGGGTGTTGAACGCCGTGGCAAGCGGAGCCGTGGCGTGTTTTGTGCTTCCAGAGGCTGCTTTTGCTAGCTTGCTGGCACCCGTGCACGAAGTGATGCTGCATCGCCACTTGCTACGAATGCACGGTGTACTGGCAAAGCAGCGAGTGTTTCAGCACTTTTCAGCCCGTCAAAGGCAGTATTTACTGGATCGCTGCCCTATCGAGCACTATGAGGAAGGAGCGCGTATCATCCAGCAAGGCGACAAGGAGGACGATCGGTATTTTATCTTGGCCGAAGGTGAGGCTGACGTTGTGCTGGATGAACCTTTACGAGATTTGAGACCGAAGGGGAATACAGGAGGCAGCATGAAGTATGGCGAGCTACACGTTGAGGGAGAAGAAGACGATGACAACGGTGTAAGATCGTCGATCGTGTGTCGAAAGACGGTTTACCAGGGATTCGGAGAAATGGGGATCTTGGGGCGACCTCGGACAGCGCACGTGGTTGCGGCTGGAGCTGTGGTTTGTGTGACTATTTCTCGTAAGACTTACATTGGCGCTTCCCAGTTGATAGGCGTCGGAGGTGTCGACACCGACGCGGACGCCTTGCTGGCCATGTCGCTCATGGAGGAATGGGCGCTTGTCGTCAAGGCGCGCAACCTGCACTTGGCAAACCCATTGGTGTCGCGCCATCTCGAAACTTTTGTCAAAAAGTTCAAGGCAGCTTATATGCACAAGTTTGACGGGAAAACGCTGTACCTGGATCTGTTGCGAAGAATGCACGCGGACTCGACGCTAGCGGATGAGTTTCCCTTTCTGTCCGATCGTGTGGCTTGGGATCAACCAACATCGTCGCTCAGTATCACACGTGCCGAAACGCGGCGTGTATTGTCGTTGCCTCCAGCTGACCGCTCTCCTTTCGAGATTCGTTTCCTCGCTCGCTTGCTGGAGCTGACAGGCTTCCTCGATAAATTCGACCGTCCAGACCATATCGACAAGCTCACGCTTGCTCGCGGCATTGCTCGGTTTGCAGCCTTCGCTACCATTCAAAAGGAAAAGTTCCTGTTCCGACAGGGCAAGATCGAAAGCCGCGCCTTCCTCATCTTGCGAGGGAACATCAACATCGTCAACGAGGACGTCAGCACAATGCAAGCTGGACTTTCTGTCAAGCACTACGACGTGCTCGCTACGCTCTCCGCTGGGGATTCGTTTGGTGAGTTATCCCTTGTTACTCGACTTCAGCGCTCCGCCACGGCGTTAGCTCCATTTGAGGCAGATCTGTTGGTCCTGGAGCGCCCACACTTGTATGCATTGATGGAGCTACTACCTGGTGTATCCGTGCAGCACGCCATGGTCGAGCGCGCCGAGTTTCTCGCGACGCTAAGCTTTCTCCGCGATGGTGATTTCGCGCAGTGTATTCGCGTGGCGCATGACCTCCAGGAGCAATTTTACGAGCCACGCCACATTTTCCTTCAAGAACCAGTGCACCTGCGTACGCTCTACATCGTCAAGAGCGGAGAAGTTGTGGTGTTCTTGCGTCGACAAGTCCCCGTTGCTGATAGTACGGCGATTGCAGGGTTGAACGAGCCCGCAGCCTCGAAGGAAGTACTCGTCCGTGTGGCCACCATTGGGCCCCAGGAGTTTTTTGGCGTTGCTATCACAAGCGCAAACATGTTAGCACCAAGTGCGTCGGTAGCAGGAGCGATCACGTCGACTGGAGCCCCGAATTCTCCGGCTGCGGTTGGTCCTCCCTCCTCGCCACCGCCAGCGTCGCCTACCTCACCTGCGCCACCATCATCGATAGCGAATGCTCAGCTGTACGTCGCTACGACGTTAGCTGCTGCCACAGGTGGAAATGGCTCCGCTCCATCAAGCACCGCCGTTTACGATTTCGCTAGAACCGTGTTCATGTGCTCGACCCAAGTGCAGATGCTCGAGCTCTCCGAACGAGGGTGGAGGCGTCTGCCAATGTCGAGTTTGCAATGCATTCGCGGCTCTCTGCTCGAGCGCCACCGCTGGAACCAAGAGGTTGTTGAGAAACAGAATCAGCAAGTGTACTTCCTCGTGGACAAACCGTGGCAGGCAGTAGCTCGGCCAAGCACTTCTTCCACATCCACTACGACAAATAATGATAGCAAGGACCCTCAAGCTCGAGTTCTGGAACCTTTACCAGTGACACAATTGGCTCGCCGGATTAAAGACAGAAAGCAGCAACAACACCAGCAGGGCCACCACAACGCCGTGACTCGAATGTTTTCTCCCGCTTCATTGACGCCGACCAAGCCGCCCCAACGTTCTGGACGTCTTTCAATTCCCAGTATCTATGTCGAGCGCCCGCCATCGACACCATCAAGTCGTGGCTCACCTATCTACGGAGGTGGCCAGCTGAGAACCACTTCAGCTGGATTGGCAGCATTCTCTCAAGGCAAAAAGTGGGTTTCATCAGCCATGTCGCCTTCATTTCTGTCGCCGTCCCGAACGACGCAACTTGGTGGATCGTTCCAGCCGAAAGGAGCAATTGCCACATCCCCGACAAGTTCACCACTCTTTTTCAATGTCCCAAGCAGTCCGACAGTTGCAGTCAATTCAGTCACGACTCTCAGTCCTCGGCCGCCTGCTGTGGTTTCACCCTCGAATGGAACACCAAGTCCACGACAACCTTTGCGGGAGGACTCAAGCCGACGAAAATCAAGCCCAAGTTCGAAGCAAGACACGGTGCGAAGTGCTCAAACACTTGGCGAAGACAAGTGCAAAGCGATGTGGAAGTTGCAGCGCAGACCTTCAACATGAAATAATAGACCGAACGATGTACATTATTGTCCTTTGATCGCCTTTGCCGCTTTCGCCCGCACATTGCCATCGGCACTTTTAGTTGGCAAACGCAACCGCGTCTTGGTGCGGTAGTTGAAGATCGAAAATGACTTGTCTTAACTATGGTCGTGCCAAAACCACTCGTCCGTCTTTTCATTCCTGAAAACGATTGGAAAAGGAGAATGCCAACAATGGAGGTGCTGGCGTCGTCGCTGCCGCCCTTGGGCACGTGCGCTCCCGTGACGGAGGTGCTGGCCGCCCCAGCCGCGCGCTTCCGCCTGCAATTCACCGACGACAAGCGCACCAAGGAGCTGCGCTGGGTGCTCTTCTCATGTACGGACAGTTTTGCCACTTTTTGCCACTTTTGCCACTTTGTGTCTAAATATTGTCAATAATTTTACTTGCAGCAACTCAACGCGGCGCTGTGGGGAAGCTCATCTTCACTATGGAAAAGAGCGGCACCGCTCATGTCAAGTCCGTGGTTGTGAACAAGGAGTTCCGCCGCCAGGGACTGGCACGCGTGCTCTACCTTGCCACTCTTGCCACTTTAGAAGAAAGACAGGTTCGGGCCCTCTATTTGGAGGCCGAGGAAGACTCCAAGCGGCACGACCACTTGGTGGGGCTTTACCGTGGTTGGGGGTTCGTCGAGCTGCAAGATGCCAACGTTCTCTTCCTCTACAACGGCAACGAGTGTCTCCGCAAAGTGCCAATGGTGTCAATTTTCCAGAAAAGCACTTTCTTTCCAGTTCGCCCGAAAGAAAGCACTTGGTTCTGCATGATGACTCTGCAGACGCCCGACGGAACTTGCCTTGTTGCCGGGGAAGATGGCAACATTGAAGTGAGTTCCAGCGGCAATGGGTGCATGTGGCAAACGTTGCTCGGACCTAAAGGGGAAGTTTTCCTTCGCAGTGTCCACGGCAAATTTCTGTGCGTGGAGGAAGATGGCACGATTTTGGCCGATAGGCCTCTGAACTCGACGTGGGAAACGTTCCAAATTGTGCCTCACCACGGAGAAACAATGAATGAAAACGTTGGAGGTGTGGCACTTCGTAGTTTCCATGGGAGCTACTTGTGCATCGATCCATTGGAAAAGCGGGTGGAGGTTTCGGACCGCCCCGTGCCGTGGGATGGAGGCGAGATCATGTCGTTGGTCTGCAACAAGGCCGATCCGCACCCGCTTTTCGTCAAGATCATGCGGAAGTACCAGACTGCAGCCTTTGTGAAGAGCCAAGTGGCGAAATACGGAGACTTGCAGCATGCGAGAATGTCTGTGGCAGAAGCTTGCAAGGCCGTAATCGAACTGACGGGCGATTCGGAGAGGGAGAACAGTTGGGTGATCAAGTACATGCTGGCTACGGCCGCTGCGGTGAAGGAGGACGGACACCCGGATTGGCTGCAGCTTGCAGTCTTCCTTCGAGCGTTGGGAATGATCTTTCTGTGCTGGACCGACGACGACAACGCTGTGCTACGCAGCGTCTCGGCTCAAGAGTGGATGGCCAAGAACTCGACGTGGGTGGTTGGTGAACCGATCCCAAGCTCCATTGCGTTCCCAGAACTGAACGAGCTGAACGTCGACCACTTGAATGGCGAGAAAGGTGGTCGCAGTGTGGCCAGCCAATGCGGCTTGGAGCACGTGCTGCTGCCGTGGACGCCGGAGGAGTATCTGCACCGCGTGTTGTCTCTTAACAAGACGACGCTGCCTGCTGAAGCTCTGGACGTCGTCCGCTTCTGGTCCTTCAAGACGTGGTATGAACAGGACAATTACGAGGATCTGTGCGCTCCTCAAGACATGGACACTAAGGAGTGGATCAGCTCGCTGGGCAAGGTGGCTTGCGTGTCTGAGGATAATATCCAGAAGGTTTGCGTCGAGGAAGGGCTCCCGTACTTCCTGCAACTGGCGGACAAGTATCTGCCGGACACGCTACAGTGGTAAAACAGGTGAGGACCGATACGTGTATTGTATTCTAGTTCCGTAACTTTATAAAACAGGAGTTTGAGTGCGTAACATAGGGAGATTAAGGTGCTGGGAGCAGGTTTAGTGGTGAGAAAGCGTAGGTGAGACCGAGTTCCTGCTTCTGCCGTGGATCATACTGGGAGCTGCCTCGCTGCTTCACTCAGGTCTCCTCCCAAACTCCTGTTGCAAAAGCTTACGACATCCAAGCAAGGGCGTTCTGCGCAAGGCTCCACGAGGTGTCCCGACACAACGCCAATCACAGTCAAGTCGCTTGCCGGGTATGATGAAGGTATGTTTTGCGGCAACTTAGAGTTGCATGTTATATTCAACGTCGAACTCTTTTGGATCAGCATTTCGTCGTTTTATTCAGCTCTCTGTCGGAGGAAATTGATGCAGCTCTTTTACAACTTTAATTGAGACCATACGCCACTTTTTTATTTAAAAAACAACAACAACAACATCGTCGCCTATGATCCATAAGACTTCATATCACGTCTTCGGCTCACCCCTGGGACGATTTATCCTCGTGCATCAATAGCAAAATAGGAGAAAATCAGAAGAACTGATCCTAGAAACCATAACAGTAAAACTAATCGAAACCCAATTTCCAGATACCTATCGCCGTTTTTGTAATGAAAAATTATCTCGGTATTCTACCCCTACGATGCGAAGGCAATGCAAGTTATACATCACCCCCTACTACGACGAACTAATGATACTCCGAGTGACAGCATAATCATCGTTCACCTCCGCTGATGCTGAGTAAATCATCATGCCACCATATCCGTCTTGACGAGCGAATTCCTGCCACTCGGCGATAACTGTACTATTCGGTCCTGGGCCGAACGCACATCCTCCACCAACACAGAGACCGATCGTGGCTAGCGAGTAGTTTCCACCAAGTTGTGTGCCCCAAGCAGCGAACGTCGTGCTCTCTGCAGCCGCGTAAATCGCCGCTGCTGTGTCGTTGTCTTGGTTCACGTTGTACGCCATGATGTTCACCCAGTCCACGTAGTCCAGCACCTGAGTTGGGAAGCACCGCATGTACTCAGCCGTGTCCTCCGCTGCACATACAGACGCGTCTCCTTCATAGAAATACGCGTCGTAAGTCAGCAACGTCGACGTGCTGTCCGCCGCATCCAACGCCTCTCGCGTGGCTTTCAATATCCCCACAGTTCGATCTGCGCTAAACTCCGCTCCGACCGTCTCGTCGTCCAGATCGACGCCGTCAAAGCCGAATTTCTCCACCAACGCCACCGCCGACTCTGCGAAAAGCGTCGCATTCGCCACCCCCGACATGTTCTGGTTATTCGTCGACCCTCCGATACTCGCCATTGCCATAATACACCGAGCATGAAGTTGCTCCACGCACTGCGTTATGTTGGCGTCAAAAGTCTGGAATGAAGAAACGACGACGCCGTCAGCCACCAAAGCGAAGCCGAAGACGACGTGCGTGACACCGTCAGGAACGGTGTCACACGCAGCCACTTCTGATTGCCAGAAGGCCACCGTCCGGTCGCTGGCAGCAACAAGGGAGCAAGAAGACAACAACGAAGAAGAAGCTGCAGAACTGGAACTGGAGCTGCCACGGCCACGACTTCCAGCGCTTGATTCGTCGTCTGAGGTGCTCGATTTGTGCAACGTCACTGCGACGATGACAACAACGACAACTAGCACCAAAACGCCTGCAAAAATACATGAAACAAGGCACGGTTAGAGCTTTAAACGGAGATTTTTCTTTGTTGTTGACTGAACGAACCGCAGATGATGGGAACCAGTCGATTGAACAACTTGGACCGCTTCTTCTTGTCTGGAGCAGCGCGTTGACTGAAAGACGTGGACAGGTACGGCCCCATTTGGTCCGGCGGATAGAAGCAAGCGGACGTCTCGGATTCATCCTCGTAGCGTCGAGGAGGCGATCGAACCATCTTTTCGTGTTGTAACTGAAGAGCTCCAAACTAAAACTGAAGCAGCACATGGTCGAAGTCATGGCCCCATGGCAGAGAGATCTCTACCATCCATTGACCAGCTCGTATTGTGGGCGTTGGGGTACCTTTCATCTCTGCCACGCTGCAACCCGGAGAGTATGGCATCGACCAGATGGCTACATTTCCATGCTCTCTTGCTGAGACCGACCGAGCTTCTCATGCCTCATGGCAGAGGCCACTTGTCTTTTGTCTCACTCTGTCCAGTTAGCCGACAGGCGAAAGAAAGTCTTAATTACAGAATCAAGCACTTGATCGTTAGCTTCTTGTGCTCGATCGTTTCAGCGTCGAGAAACGGACTGTCACCCGATACGTCTGAGACCAAGCAGGCGTCTTCTCCACGTTTTACAGTTTACGCCAACGTGCGTCTCGATTGTTCAGGCACGGAGCTCATTCCAGGTTTCTCGTGCTCGAAGAGATGGCCTTAACCAGTGAAGACCTCAATAATGATGACGTGGAAGGCTTTGATTTGAATGTGGACCCGGCATTGGCGACTCTCCTGCAGAACTTCGACAGCCACCAGGCCGTTGCCATTGCCCCGATGGCTTCTACTGAGTCTTCCGTTCGAGCGATGAAGGACACCGGAAAACAGCGACCAGATGCAACGAAAAAGTCGTGGCACCAGCGCCGGAGGGAGGAAATAATTCGCCTACGGGAAGAGGTGGAGAAGCTGGCAGCAACACTTAGCAGCGAGAAGGCGAAGTTTAGGTTGATTCTGCCAGCAACACAAGCATCGGGCGGAACAAGAAGGGGCGAAACGGTAGCGTCACGGGAGTGGATGCGGCTACAGAAGAGCACGGAGGAAAACACGAAGCTACGTGAGCTGGTTCGACACCGCCAGGTGCAGATCAAGGCTGTCGAGCGTTCGTTCAAAGCACGGATGCGGATGCGAACGATCCTCCCCGTTGAAGGCGTTTGCTCGCCGAGTCTCTCCAACTTGGTCCCCGTGCGAACATGTCGCAGTTGGGAGATCTTCAAGGACCTACTGACTGGAATGAACGAGGCATACGCAGATCTCGAGAGCTTCTTCGATCGAGTCAAGATGCACGAGTTGCCGTGTCCAGGACGAACGAATGAGGGTCCGTCATCGAGTCAAGACCCGAACGTCTTCGTGGAGCTCCTGGATTCCTACAAAGTGCCATTTGACCTTCATCAGACCGAAGATGCGGCTTGGGAGCTAAAAACGACATCAACGGGGGAAGGAAGTACTACTTTTGCCGAGGTTCGTTGAGCAGCGTCGTTTACTGTAGACGTCCATTGAATTAGTGCTGCTGGGTCTAACGTGAATGTGTGCTTTAGTTCTTTGCTGTAGATGACAAAACACGCTTGAAGAACGTCTGCACCGCCGTAAGTAGACACGACATCGATATCCGCGTTGTCGTCCACGTCGCTGTCCGAAAGTACGTTGAGCGGGGCCGCGTCGTCTTCATCTCTCGCGCGCTGATCGAGCCGATCCAGGACGTGTTCGCCGTGACCTTCAAGGAGACTGCGCGCCTGGTGCTGCAGCCTGGTCCACCGTGCGCAACGGGGCCGACCACGGTAATCCAGACGCATTGCCGGGCAACACACCACGTCCAGGACGAAAACGAGAACCACGCATCTCCTAGCTCTAGCTGGAAGGCCACGCCCTACTACGAAAGCGGCGTTCAAGCCTGGGAGCGCTCGATCTCGCACTTTAACCACAAACTAGAGGACGAGCTGCTGCGAGCGTCGCTGCATGCCCGAACAACATAGCTCGAAGCCATCACTATAGACCGCAAGGAGCATACACCAGTACTTAGTAAAGTACAACATGAACTCGCTGGATACTGGACCCCATCCCGTGATTACTATCCGTTTCCGTTCAAAATGTTTGCCCATGTGTAGGTACAGAGCCGGATCACGTCACAAAGTCAGTCTGACAGCTCAGCAGTTGGTCGATCGACTGCAAAGACTGCGGCCATTCTCAAGTTTTCCAGGTCCATGGCGTCTTTGCTGAGCTGCGAGGAGGATTTCCTCATGGACGAGTCGTCGGTGCTGGCGTTCCTGGCCGACTGCGACATGGCCAACGACGCTGCCACGCTTTCGACGCCGACGCCGATGCCGACGCCGGTAGCTACTGCGTGGTCCGACAGCGCCAGTTCCAGTTCTCCGGAGACAACGACGGCTGCGGAAGATAAGAAGAAGTCGTGGAGACAGCGACGCAAAGAGGAGGTGCTGACTCTCCGCGAGGTCGTCAAGCAGCTCTCAGCGGAGCTTGAAATACTCAAGATGGAGGCGGGAGTGCGCTCTACGCTGCCGAACTCGGAAAGAGCGATTGCTGAGCTAGCGACCAGTGTACCGAGATGTGCGCTCAAGGCTCAGTCAGTTCACAAGACGGAAGCGTCGCTGATGTGGGAGCGAATTGCAGGGCGTCAGTCGACTCTGCGACTGCGTAGTGAGGAGGAGAACGCTGAGCTGCGCAAGGCCGTGGCGCTGCATCTCCAGCAGGCGAAGTCGTTGCAGCGCACGCTCAAACGCAAGCTGCGCGAAGATATGTCGTCGTCGTCGATGAATCTCATCCAGCAGCATCGCCTGACTAGGAGAGGGGTGACCCCGCCGCTGAACAACAAGGCGGTCTTCGAAAAGCTCATGGCGGGCATGGACGGCATTTACGAAGGCGTGGATGGCTTCTTCCAGCAGTCGGGAATGCTCGATCTGCCGTGTCCTGGGAGGAAAAACAACTGCGTTGCAACCAGACAACGAGGCGGCTTTGTTGAGTTTCTGGACAGTTATCCCTTACCGTTCGATGTGTTCGAGACGGCCAAGGCAATCTGGACTCCGAAGGCGGATCATTCCGACGATGACAAGCTCTACTTTATGCAGGTACGCCTAGAAAGGATACATTGCTGGCTGGTTAGGCCACTTACTTACGCTGTTTTGCCTCCTGTATTCACAGAATTTTGCTTCCGGCGAGAACACGCACATGCAAAGTATGTGCTTTGCATTCACGCTGGAGGGAATAGACTTCCGCGTTGTCATGCGCACAGTGACTCGGAAATACGTCGAGAGCGACCGAGTCGTGTTCATCACGCGAACTCTGATTGAGCCCATCTACGAGTTCTGGACGGCCACGCTCGTTGAGACGACCCGCTTGGTCTTAACGCGTGGAGAAACGTCGTCCGTCGGGCCCACAACATCGATGCATAGTCATCGCGAGGCAACGCTTCACACTGAAGCGGCTCTGGGAGCTATGGACGTAAAAGACTTGCCCTCTCCCGATGTTGGCCTGAAGAATTGGGAGAACAATATCACGCGCTTCAACAACAAAGTCGAGGACCAGCTAATCCGAACAACGAGTTAGAGTAACAAGGTCTGAAAGTTAATGCGAAAGGCTGCACCTCTGACTTTTTTTTAAAAGACAGCGCAAAGCTCGAAGGAAGGCACCACGGCACTTATCATCGCACCTTCTCGGTAGTCGCAGTAACATGAAGACAATCAATGCGTTTACCCCACCATGAAGATGTGTTTTGCCGATTCTGGTCACCAACAGCGCTTTGATTACACTCGGTTCCGTTCAATTTGATTGCCACTGTCTTGTGCCTCCATCGAAGAATGAAAATCCATTGTGCGATTGTCGAAATACTCGCGACATCAACTCCTAGGCGACGAGGATTTCCTAATGGACGAGTCCTCGTTGCTAGCCTTTTTCGCCGATCTCGACGCAGCAAACGAAACCTCGTCTTTTACCTGTTCTCCGGCGAAGCAATCACCATTGAAGAAGACGTCGTGGCCAGAGGTCTGAAAAATATTATCCGTACAATAGTTATGGTATTTTCCAGTGCAAATTATTTATTATTGGCATTCAGTAGAGCAGTACAATTTAAAATATACTCAATTATTGCAATAAATATCTTTTCAGAAGGCAGTTTGAGCAACAGGTTACCCTGAGCCTTCGGGGCACCAGCTAACCGAACATGACTAGTTGCAGTCATCTGCCTTGACACCTAGGTCGACTCCAGGTTGTAAATTCAGGAGGATTACTAAATTACTAAGACGGCGTGTGGTTTTGTCAATTAGTTAGCTAAGTTCAAAGAGATTGATACTTAGCTGATATATTACGTTAGTCGTCAAAGATAGAGCAAAACATGAATGCAGACACTACACAAAAATTGACCAAAGCCGTCGGGTTAACACTAAGCGCGATTTAAACCTTAAGGAAGAACGGCCAGGTCTAAATTACTGCGATTAGCTCCATCTTTATATTGCAGAAATAACAGAAATTATTTATTGTTGACATCTGTGAAATTGCAATGATTATTACGGCCTCAGGGTAACTCGAATGCAATACTATATTTTATTTTCCAACCTCTGGTCGTGGCGGCAGCAACGCAAAGAGGAAATTCTGACCCTGCGTGGCGTCGTCGAACAACTCACAGTCGAACGTGAGCTGCTCAAACTAGCGGCAGGAGTGCATTCGACACTCGCAAGCTCCAGAAAAGCAGTCGCAGCGGTGAAAGCGAGCGGATTAAAGCTTGAACTGAAGGCACAAACCGCGCACACGACGATACGTCGATGATGTGGGAGATGACTCATGCCATCAGTCAATTCTACGACTGCGCACCGAAGAAGAGAACATGAAGCTGCGTGAGGCGGTGACGCTGTATATACAGCAGGCGAAATCGCTACAACGTACGATCAAGTGAAAAATACGCGAGAACATGGCAGCGCCGTCGATGGATTTGATCCGGCAACATTGCCTGAATACGAGAGGAGTGACTACACCGCTCAATAACAAGGCGGTTTTTGACAAGCTGATGAGTGGGTTGGACGAAGCCTACGGAGATCTGAACCACTTCTTTGAAATTGTGGGGATGAGCGAGCTTCCATGCCCAGAGAGAAGAAATTACACGATGAAAAGTAGAGGAAAGGGTGCCTTCGCAGAGTTCCTGGACAGCTACGCGGTTCCGTTTGATCTCGATGAAACTGGAAAGGCGATCTGGACATTGGGCCCAGATACGTCGGATGATGGCCGTCTTCTTTCAAGGAGGTATACTTGATGAGATTGAAACTTGGAAAAACAACGTAACGTGCTTTCACACCACAAGGTTAAGAATAGGCTAATGCGGACAATGGCAGAGAAACTGAGGACTGTTGCTGATTTTAAAGGTATGAATTCAAGTCTATTGTCGTGCTCCGGTTCAGTCTTTGATGAATTTTAAGACTCTTCTTGGCGTAAAACAACACACAGACCAACACCTAAAATTATTTAGCCTAGTCCGAAAAACTACTTCAATATAAACTAAATCCTCACGATGAGTATCGCCACCTCAGCTAAGATACAGGGATCTGTTAGATGGCTCACAACCCAGGCATTCCTTAGTCTAAAGAGGAGCGAGGCAGCCGTTTGTAATCGACGACTCGCAGCTGGAGCACACTGTCCTTGATATGGATAGATGTACCTCCTTCGAGCACTTCCGACCCAAAAATGGGTCATTGAGCCCAGCCACGCATGCAAAAAAATCATCGTCGTGTGCGAAATGAAGTCCTCTATTTGAGTTTATCACGTCGTGGTGCGATTGTGAACGAGCAATCCCAAATTACTGAACGCACGATACCAAATTCAACGAAAAAGAGCATTCATAGATCCAAAAACTGCACCAATTTTCGTTGTTTTACACATATTCATAGCATGCCTAGAATAGTACATGTAGACCATGTACTGTATTGTATGTACGTGATTGTACTGTACACTCTGTTCAATCGGATTATGACGCTTTGTGATTTTAATCAGTGTCGCTTTTTTGCTGGTCGTCGTTAATTGCAGACAGCTGCAACGCGAGAATGCTTACAACTTGATTCGGACATGCCAACAGATCTGGTTTGTTCGCTCGTGGTCGAAACTTTGTCCCGCCCCACGCCCCGAAAGCGACATCACCGTTGGTGTTGTCGATTTGTTGAGTTAACGTATGTTTCTCAAGCTTGGCACGCCAATATCCGATCGTCTACACGGAAGGTGTCGTTCGATACTATAAGACAAAGTTTATCGTCGATTTTCAGTACGTCTTAGCTCGCACCAGTGCTCTTTGCGAGATTTAGCTATTGATGTCGCGTCAGCCAGCCAATTCAGCTTTACAGCTACTGTATTTTGTCGGACCTCTGCGGATGATGATGAAAAATTGATTAACTAGTTATAGGACTTCTCGTTCTGCTAGCTATGAAGAGGTGATGAAATACCATGACTATGGCTGCGGGATCCATATTCTGCGTCGAGGGGGAGGTATATTCAGCGTCGTAGGAGCGTCAAATCCAAGGCGGTCGAGTGGACCTCTGCGGAGATGTTTGCATGGAAAAAATATCAACTCCGTTTCACTGCACGATCTTATATTTTTGTGTTAGCGTTTTTTATAAGTTTGTAGTACTGTTGTACTCAAAACTGGTGGACCTTACACCGCACCAAGCCTTCCCATCCAAAGATGACGTCCAGTTTGTTATGGCCAGACAACTCCACAGCAGTAATCAAAAACGCGTCTCGCGAATGCCGCATGCGTGTGACTGTGGCTCTGTAGATTTCCAGGTGAATCGGACTGGTCGACAAGTTTCTTTTGCAGATTACTTTCAATTTTTCCTGCCGCCGCAACAGCTCAACGGAAATGCAAGTTTTTGCCCCCCTCGTGGTTCTCGCCAGCCTTGTAGCAAGTTCTCTTGCCGATGGCTCGTGCAGCGGACCCAACACGCACACCCAGCCTCCCGTCGGAGCCATCGTCGTCGATGCCAGTGGCGCCTACAACGGCAGTTTCTACAACATCTCGGAGGCAGTGGCGAATGTGCCGAATACAACGGAGGCACATACGATTTTCCTGTTCCCGGGCGTCTACCACGAGCAGGTGCTCATCTCGAAGCTCAATGGGCCTCTGACGCTACAGGGCTACACGTGCAACACGACGTCATACGCTGCCAACGAGGTGACCATCACCCACTCCAAGGCGCAGAGAGACATTCCTCCCGAGATCACCTCCGGCCGCAACGACCTGACCAGCACGCTGCGTCTCAAGACCAACAACGTGAAGGTGTACAACCTCAACGTTGCGAACACGGCCGGCCAGATCAAGCAAAATGGGCAAGCCGTGGCCACCATCATCGAAGGAAACAACTACGGTTTCTACGCTTGCAACTTCAGCGGCTACCAGGACACCGTGTACGCCAACAAGGGCCGCGAGCTCTTTGCCAAGTCGTACATTAGTGGCGCTGTTGACTTCGTGTTCGGTTCCAAGGCGCAGGCGTGGTTCGAGTCCTGCGATTTCGACGTTGTCGGCAAAGGCAGCATCACTGCCAATGGACGCGTGAACGAGTCAAGTCCCTCTTACTACGTCTTCAACAAGGCTCGTGTGTTCGGCTCCAGTGGCAATGGGTCAGCCTTTCTTGGACGTCCGTGGCGTCCTTACGCCCGCGTTGTCTGGCAGAACAGCGAGCTCGGCGACGTCATCAATCCGGAGGGCTGGGAGCTTTGGAACAAGGACAACAACACAGCCAATGTTTCCTTCAAGGAGTTCAACAACAGCGGCCCCGGTGCGGCTACTGACAAGCGAGTCTCCTTCAGTGGACAGCTAAATGCGTCAGTGGCCATCACGGAAATCCTCGGCGACGGATTCGAGTCCGAGTGGTGGGTGGACAACACCTACCTGTAGGAGAAAATAGTATCTACTCTTTGCAAGAGTAGATTTGGATATTTGAGTATGTGATAACAACATATAGATGGATTGATACTTTCATGGTCGAATCGTAAAAGACTTACTTTTCAACCTGGTGCAATCTAGCCAATCACCACATTTTACATAAGATGAGACCAATCACGAGAAGTTTTCTAAGCAATTCGCAGCTCGAAGAACTGTATAGGCGGCCCATGAAAGTTTGACCATTGACATCCTGCAACATAAGTTGAACAACATTTAACTTGCTCCAGTTTCTCCAGCGCTTCTGGCGCACAACTCGTTTTGCACGGGCCGAGCCTTTTGACCACGGAGGACGACGATGCGTATCACTTTGTGGTCTACGTGCCTGTAAACGGCAAGATCTACGAGTTGGACGGCCTGAGGGAAGGGCCTATTTGTCTGGGTGAAGTACCTGAGGCGGCCAACCGTGACGCGTGGCTGCAAGTGGCATGTCCGGTGATCCAGAATCGATTTAAGAAGTACGCGGCCTCGGGGATCCGCTTCAATTTCCTGATGCAGACGTACGAGGAGCAGCTCCAAGCTATCATTGAGGGCTGTGAAAGCGCGACCAAAATTCAAGCGGATTTCGCTTTCGAGCAGCAGAAGCGCGAGAACTCGACTTTTATGATTAAAATTGCGCGTTCGTTGGCGATGTCGAACACGAGTTGATCTACACGGGTGTACACGATGGACCTGTTGCAAGTTGATTGTACTATTTCTGAGAACTGCGAACCCCCCGGTCCTCCAGGCCCGGGTCCCCAATGTTGAAAACATATAAAAATGGTACAATTTGAAACAGTGCCAACATTTCCAAATGAAGCAATATGCCGCGCCGCACCCACCTGTCCGTGGCCCAGAAGGCTGAGCTGCGACTGTACTACCGCGCACACCCGCACCTGACGCACGAGTACCTGATTCGCTGGGCCCAGATGCGCTTCTCCGTGCTGTTGGGTCGTTCCACCGTGGGCTCCATTCTTCGTGCACCTTCCAAGGCGAACCTCAACCCGCAAGCCAAGCGCAACCAAATGGGTCGGTACCCAGAAATGGAACACCAGCTGTACCAATTCGTGCTCCTTTCACCCGATTTGGGTGAATTGAACGATACAGTGCTCTGCAACAAGGCCAACGAGCTATTTGCGAGGGAAGGGACTGTGACTAAATCGTGGATGTTCCGTGTCAAGCAGCGCTACGCCTTCACAGTGCTGAGAGACCTCCGAGGCGTCATCGACGACTTCGCCCCGCGAGTCGTGTTTAATTTGGGCGGAATGGGTCTATTTTACCAAATGGGTCCTGAACAACTTCAACATGAAGAGACTAAAAACCCAAAAATTGTGACTGTGGTGTTATGCTGCAACATGGATTGCAGCGAGAAGTTGCAGCCCGTGGTGATCCACATCGAGCGTAATGGGCTTGTTGGGGCTCAAATTCCGGTCAAAATGTACTATAACGATCACGCGTGGATGACGGACGACATTTTTGCGGACTGGTTGCAAGCTTTTAACGCTATGATGGAGGGTCGAGAGGTTTTGTTGCTGGTGGATAACGCTTGTTGCCATGGAAACGGCGAGGACATTGAATTACCCAACGTGAAGGTTCGTTTTCTGCCCCCAAACACGCCGGCGAATCTCCAGTCGATACGAGCAGGGATTTCTCACCAGTTTAAGACCCGCGTGAAAACTATGGGCGCTCAATGGATGCTCGATCAGCGCCGTACATGTACAGCTTCTAGCTTGGGGCAGAAGCCAAATTGGGTCTGCTAACTGCTTGCAGCACATTGTGAAGTCGTGGCAGTACGTCGCACCGCGAATGATTCGTAACTGCTGGGCGCACATGGGGATCATCTCAGGGGAACAGTGGCTGTTTTACAACAGGAAAACGTTCCGAAATTCGGGTTGGACACGTCCATACTAGATGGAATCATCCCACTGCTTGAGCTCAATCAACCGATGACTAGCTTGGAGTATATTAAAGCTGAGGAGAACATTGCGGTGTGGATGCCAATGTCTGATGAACTACCGCCAGCTCCGCGGTCTCGTCGTGCTATCCAACAATACGAAGACCAAGAGGAGGCAGAGGCAAGCGGCACGGATCCAAACCAAGTCCAGTGGACGAGTCACGCGGAGGCACTCACAGCTGCACTTCAGTTGTCAGAATATGCGTTTGCAAACGGTATTGATGTCCCCGACCTCGAACGGTTGATTAATACTGCACAGAAGTTCGCGGTTTTGAAAGGTTACAGCGGTCAACCCAGGTTGAACAAACATGGTTTGGTCAGATAATGCGCTGGAATGGTAGAGTCTCCACCAAACTTGTGATTATCTTCCAAGCGTCCGAACGTTGCAAGACTCAACAGGAAGTAGGTATCTGTAGCGTTGAACGGAGATTGAGTACAGTAAAACGAAGCTGAGTTCGTGGTTTCAGCGCAGGAGGTGGCTTACTACAGCATATAGAGAGTGACACGATTGCCGTGTGGCTCGCAGTTCCGCGCTTCAGTCTTTCAACATGATCAGCACGGAATTTTCGTCTTCCCCAAAAACGCATCGGCATGACGAGAAATCGCCCAGCTTGAAGAAAGCTGTGATTTTGTCCTTCTTGCGCTCAGCCTGTCGAACGTTGCCAGTTCTGTTTGCTCGAGGCTGACGACGACGTAATCGTTTGCTTTGAGAGCAGCAAATCTCCCGCCAGCAGCAAATTGAGACGAGTTTCTCATCCATCTTGCCATCGTCCACGAACACCGTAATCCCCCAGCGACGCCTATCATCACTGACGAAGAAAGAGACGGACCCCTTCACCGTTTATCCATCCTACACACTTGCACTTTCGATGTCTGCATGAAGATTGGGCTGCTCAGCGGCGCGTGGAGAGCAAGACCTTCCATAACTAAATACTGGACGCTTGATTTCTCAAGGTAGCGGAGCGGAGACGACGCTGCCTTCTTCAGCTCACCGACGGACAGATTCTTCAGTATCATTCTGAAGGAGGCCATGGAGCGATAACTTCTTGTTGAGATCGTGGTTTGGGAACAGCCATCTGCAGTAGTATCGCTCGGCTATCAGGGACGTGAACCTCACATGACCGTCGCCGTTCTCAACAACAATCCGTCATTCTTGCAACGAGAGAAGCAGCAGAAATCTCCAGCCCCCCAGTCTAACTGTGAACGCCCCCGCGCTTCATTAGAAACTCAGAAACTTTGGGAGTGGGCGGAGTGTGACCCTGCGGCATCCTGCCAGGGCGCCTCACCTTTAATATCTTCCCACCGAAGAATCGAACTAAGGTCTGCAGCGGTCTGTCCGTCAGACAGCACGCCACCAATCTTCTTCACACACGCTTTTGTCTCGAAATGTGCTCTTGAGAAGATCGAGTACAGTGCGCAGTAAAGCCGCATGCCCATTGCACTCTCGAATGATCAGCTCAGAGATCGCATACTGAAGGGCATGCCATTCTCGAACGCCATCAACTCTCGTGCTTCTTCTTTGCTGAATAAAAGATCGTCTCTAGTGATGGCGCACGGAAGATCTTCAAAGCGAACGGGCTATCGGGCACTTTCGCTTCCAGTAAATGGGCTGTTGAGAGGACAAACTGCACATTTCGAGGGAGCCATTAAGTTGACTCTTTCGTCAGCGCTTCCCAGAATTCCGCGTCTTCGTACATCCGTTGGGCCCCGTGGATCAAAACCACAATCTGCGCATCCGCAGAGGCATTTAAAGTGCTACTGGCCTTGCTGCGGAGAACGTCCATGTTGCTTCACGACGAAACATGTCGATGCCGTTCAGGACAAGCCGGCCACGGGTTCAATCCGCACACGGAGAGAAAACGAGGTTAACCCAGTGGACTTCCGTGTGCCGTCGACAGAATAACTGCAACAGCTCAAGCTTCCCGCATCCTGCAGGCGCCAACACCAACACAAAGCGGTCGTTCTGGCAAATGGCACGATAGAGCTTCTCCACCAAAGCGTTCCGCGGAACAAGACGTGGTTTAACATATATATAGACCGCCATGGTGAACAGCAGGTGCTTCTGGCGTCTTGTAGTAGCTGGGAGTCTGTATCTGCTTAACGTTTTGGGCTAACGCGACGTGGTTCTTCTTCACCTTAATATGGATGTGGTCCAAAGTCGAAGGTACTGGCAACGTCAGGTCTTCGAGACACTGCTGAAGTGTCCGCAATCCTCTCATCGGCGCCGTCTCCATCAGATCTCGAATATCCTCAGGGATCTGTCCCTCTTCCAGTTGCGATACGGCCTCATCGTCGATTGGTAAAGTAATATTCCCGTCCAGTTAGGCCACACACCCCGTACCGTGCCAGGTTTGCGCTGAGCGACAGAACAGGTGCCTTGTTCACTACCGATCATTAATTCTTAAAGGTTTTGAGGGTGGTTCCCCCAGTATTCAAAAAGGATTACACATACCCCTTTTTTAATATTAATTTTATTAAAAATAAAAAAGTAGGTGGCAGTGTCCACTGTCCGCTGAAATACACCTAACTACGAATCGAATATACACAGCAGTCTGTGTACACTTTCCGCGTGGCCGTGCAGTGGTGATGCTTCCGGTCCGAAGATGTTCTCTCTTCCGCTAACTACTGGTTGCACAGGTCGCTTCGTCGACGGGGCTACGATACCCGGGGGGCTCTGAGTACCCACTTAGGACTGCCAAGCGGCCTGAGGCAGGATCGACTACTGCACGACAACCACTGAGCTTCGATACCAGTACACGGGGCTACGATACCCGTTTCCTATTCTTCGCACTCTTCGGACCTTGGCGGGGCGTTGCTAGACGTTCGCTTTGGGCTGTCTTGTTGCTCGACAGCTCCGCACTCAGACAGGCGTTCGCTTGCTCTTTGTATTTGCGGTTAGTTCCTCTCGTCTCGCTGCGAATCCAGAACTGAGCTCTCCGCTCGCTATCCTACACATGCAAGGCCGCTGTGGGTGTGCACCCACCGACCGTCTGTGGCGTCCCTGGTCCGTACGTTGGCTGGGATCTTGGCGGCTGCCTTCTCCGCGGCTCTTCAAGGTGCGCGATCTTCCCGCGGCCAGGCGCGGCCAGACCCACGGGTTGGCTCGCTGTGGGTCGGCCTGCTGCTGGCCTGCATCTCCTGCTGTCGTCGTCAGTTGCTATGCCTTCTGTCACCGCCGCTTATCTTGTCTGTGCCGCTGCTGCCCACCTCCTAGCTGCTCGTCGCCTTGCCGCCCGTCGCTCCGCTGTATGTCTTTCTTGTTCGTCGTCCTCGCAGCGGCGGCGGTCGGTCACGCCACTAAGCCTTCAGGCTTATTACTGTAACCATCCTTCACCCTTCTTCGCAGCGAAAATCTGCAGGTCGTTGACATCGCACGTCATCTTGTTCGAGTTCTTCTTCAGGATCTCATCCTGTACGACAAACACACGGTCTTCCAGGCTGACGTCGATGACGAAGAGGCTGTTCTTGAACCCGAGCAGCATGCAAAGCAGCTTCCCCATATTCTCCTAGTTTTTGAAAGATTTTGAAAGCAATAGACTAGTTCCTAATCGGGGCAAAGCCCCCTATAATGAAACTCACAACAAGTTTTTACGTCTGATTTACCACTTCATTTACCCTTTTTACAGACCCCATTTATAAGTTCTTGAAATTGGTTAGCGTGGATGAACTAGCATAGCTCGTCTCTGGGGACGTTTTGGCGAAATTTACCTGCACTTTAAGAACATCGACAGGCCGATGTCCCACGCTTCAATTAGAAATGTGCGGTAATCACCCATCACGACTGACCATATGTTCATTAAACCGAGGGCGTTCTTTATAGAACCCTGAGGGGTCGCTTCAGTATCAGGCACCAGCGGATTGCATAAAATACTACATTTCAGCAGGAGAATTATGGCGACGATTTAGCCGTCCGATTACCGTGGGCAAGCGGCAAATCAGGGCAAATTCACTGTATAAACTGATGCGTAAAAACTCGTAAAAACTCGGTGCACCTGTCAGCGCTGGAGGGGCGCGATGGAGAACAGTTCGGCGTGCGGCGTGCGGTGAGAAGAGCAGCGCCCGATGCGGGCTCGAGCTCGGTCTGGCGGCTTTTGCGGCGGCGCGTGCTTTGGCCGTGCGCTGGTCGCGATGGCGACCACTTGTGCGGTGCGGCCGGTGAGCTCACTTCGCGTTTTCCTTGCTTGGGCGCAAGTTGAACGCCCAGGACTCTCGACACCCACCCAACGGCGGCGACAGCAATGGATCTACTCGACGCGATCCGCGCGCAGGTGCTCAAACAGAAGGAGGAGGAGACCGTGAACTTCTTCTCCAATGTCAACGACCTCCGCGAGTCATCACGGCGGCGCAGCCGGCGTCCGACGTCAACATCACCATCAAAATGTGCTGCCTCACCTCCGAGAGCCTCAGCGGGGACAACGGCACACGCGTCACGCTCATTGACGCCAGTCAGCGGGGCCTGTTCGAGGCGACGTACGAGGGCCTGATGGAGCTCACGTCCGGCAAGCGCAAGCCCTACATTGCCCAGATCACTGTGTGGGACGCGAAGGCCAAGAAGGGGTATGCGAGCAAGGCTAACATGTTGTTTCGTCCCGGCGGTCTGTATGAGTTCCGCCAGGTTGATGGCGTCGTCTTCTACGCTGATGACCCCAATGGCCGTGCGCAGTGCGACCGCGACGCGACGGACAAGATCAGCGAGTTGCTGCCCCCACCGAACAAGCTCAAGTCGCCCCGCGAGAGCCCTGCGAAGAAGAAAGGCAAGAACAAGCCGCGCGAGGTAAGCATGAACATCGACGGCGAGGACGCCATTGACGTCGACGTTGCCGGCTTCAGTAACGAAGCGGATCCTGCGGCGGAATCTGGCGGCTCGGTCCGCACGCGCAGCAGCGTTCCAGCGCACGCCTAATTGTGCAGCTTCAGAAATTTGAAGAGCGCCTCAGCGCGCGTGGCGAGGGTTGCGAAGGTGTCCGTGCGCGTTGTACTCGTGCGTAGCTAGCAAGCTTTGGTGAGTAAGACTTGGTAGGATGCATGTGAGGAAGAAGAAAATTAATATGAATGAAGTTCGCTCTTTGGCTGCATTAGCTTTGGACTGTGCTATGGCGGTTTTGCTGATTGTGCGAAATATTGTAAATGTTCGTGGCTATCTTCGCTGGAAGCTTTTGTCGCGGGATGCTGCCGTCCTAATGGCCGGGCCTGTTGAAGTTGAGACTGTCGCGAGCGGAGAGGGGCATCCGGGCATCGAGAACAGCGACCATGTTGAATCTGGGACTGTTGTGGCTGGTAGTGGCGAAGAGCTGCAGGCGGCGTGAGCAGGATGAGCGACTATCGTTTGGTTGCGGCGAAGCGCGCCTACACGTAGCGCGTCACTCTAGGAATCATGACCACGGTTAGCTGTGAACGGGCTGCTTAGTTGAGCTGGGCAATTGCTCTCCCGGTGCTCCGGACGTGACACTTACTACAGCGTCATAGAAGAAGGCACTGCGGAACCGATAACTAGCTTGAGAATAGCCGCGTGCTAACCAAAGTAATGATCGAGATCCGCTCTGTTGCTACGCACTCGCCGTCGTAGCGTTTCGGTCTGCAAGAAGCAACAATGTGTGCGAGCGCGGCGTGTGCGCGTCACTGCGTTGAAGTTGCTTTTGCGTCGAGAAGAGTTCGCAGCGTTGAAGTTGCGAACTTGGTATTGGGGTGCTCGAGAAGAGTTGACTAGAAATCGCGATCTTATGGTTCGTTGGTATTGTGACGGTGATCTGCTAAACCGATATCGTTGAAGTGCTGCTAGCCACTTAGCTACAAAAGAACAAAACGTCGCAGCGCGGCTACCGCAAATGATGCTGTGTACGATCGCCAGGATACTTTTGGGTAACCTGAGCAGCTGCGGTGGCGATCGCGTGTCGAAGGATACCGGGCGATTCCGTGTCGAAGGATACCAGTAGGTCTTTCCCAACCTGGTAGTCTGCCAAGCTGGGCGCACTGGCATCTGTCAATTGTCTAAATCAAGAGGAATGCTGCGCTAATGCCGCAGGACACGCAGGACACGAGGAGGCAGCTGTCGATCGAGACATTCTAGCTGTGCAAGAAGGCGACATCTATTGGCAACCTCGGCACGATCAGCGAGACACAGTGAGTGCTTGGACTCGCATTTGTTTCCGGGTGCTGAGAACTAAAATTGTTTACGTGCAGGTTCGGGATGATCGCTCCGTACTACAGGTCTTCGTGGAGTATGATGGTGTGGACCAGAACCTGTATGTGGGTCGGCCTCGACGCCAACTGAACGAAGTAAGTGAAAGAGTGATCGTGTTATTGCAAACCGATCGAGGCTCTGAATGCGGTATCCGTCGTTGTTTCTCTGCTGTCGCTGACAGGATGATATTCCATACTGCACGTGCGAGCCGCGTGCTTGGGAACGTGTTATCCGCGGGGTAAACTGTGAAAACCGCGCGGTTAGTAAAGTTCAAGAAACGTTGGCATGGTTTGTACGCAGAATTACTAACTATGAATGTTTCTGCGTTGTAGAGCCAAACTGAGTGTGTCCAGGGGCACTGTTTCACTAGGACGAGATGCGGGAATCAACGGATGCAAGAGGGCGCTCACGTTTCATTGGGGCTACGAGCTGTGGCCCAAAAAGGGGTATCCCTCTTTGCGGGTCACCATGTCGCGCGAGGCGAGCTCGTATCGCAGTACGTCGGCGAGGTTCTGACCAGGGAGGCGTACGTGGAGCGGGAACGCTGGGTATGAGGATCTGCGCAGTCTTCAAATTCTCAAGCGTTTCAGTAACTTTGTGCGGCGCTTTTGTTCGACAACAGGAAAAATGCTTTTCTCGGATAGAACCTACGGAATGCAAGTGGCCAGCAGTGAAGTAATCGACGCTCGGTACATCGGTGGGATAGCTCGCTTCGCGAATCATGCCTGCCGGCCGAACTGTATTGTGGAACGCTGGGAAGTTGCAGGAGAGACATGCTGTGGGTTATTCGCCGACTCCGACATTGCTGCAGGAGACGAGATCACTTTTAACTACGGTCGTTCGCCTAGATGGCGAGAGACGTCATGCTTTTGCGGAGCTGTCGATTGCACCGGCACTTTCTAAGAAAAATGCAGCCAAGTTGCATATTGTACGTTATTGCTTGTGCTCGGATAAAGCATTTTTCATGGCAGATTTCGCCGACGGAGCGTCGTCGCTAAAAGAATGCTTGCAACGCCGAGCAATCGATATGGTGGAGTTCATGTGAAAAGCACTGACGACGCGCCTAACAGGAGCCAGTAAATATCGGTTTGTATTCAAGCTTGAAGTGCTGTTTGGACTACAATGCTGCCGGTACACGTTTCGTTTTTCTGGTGGCTTCGTCTCCCATCACAGCTCGCGTAGCCGAACTGTTGAATTCAATGTCGTGTTGATGAGTTACTTCTTTTTTTAACGGGGAGCCGCGACGATCTTCAACTGGCAGCTTGCGTGAATGCGAGCTAGAGTTCGAACTGCAAATAGCATCCAATGGTGACCGAGATCACTTCGCCATTGTTTTCATCTACGACCCATGAAAAGCCCGCGTACGGCAAAACGGCGCGGGAAGGCTACGAGACGAGCGGTGAAGGTGGCGGCGGCTGCAAGTAGCGCAGGTGGTAAGTCAGAGACGGATAAGGCTTCGCAAAGCACTCTCGACAAACTTGAATCAGCGTGCGAGGATGCTTGAACAACTCGGTTAAAGGAAACCATGAAGCGGAACGCCGCCGTACAGCAGCTTCTGCGAGTAACAAAACGGAGGAAGATAAGCTCCGGCCAAGGCGAGGCCGACAGCAAAAATCTTGAGGCGGACGCGAAAGGTAGTAATTTGTCGGCCTCGGTCACACAGACTTTCACATCTATTAACCTGGATCGTTCTGAATTCGGCTGTAGACTTCTTTGCTAATATTGACGCGCCGCTTTTAACAGTGTGCGGTAGTTGCGGAGAACTTGCAAATGCTGCCTTGGCAGTTCGCAGACTGTACGACCCCAGTGCAGGTTTTTGTTTTCGCCTCTTCGAAATGAGGCAGGAATCGTGGAAGTCATCGACGCAGGTCTCGCGGCTGAAAGTGCGGGTGGAAAGACATTTATATGGATCTGTCATAGGTGCTACGTAGCGCTACGCGCGCGGCAGACGCCAAAGTTTTCTCGCTGTAGCGGCTTTCGTATTGGATGCGTGCCCGAAGTGCTTGCCCGTCTAAATCGTATGGAGACGCGATTAATCGGGCTGGGCGTGTCGTTCACCACGTGTGTGAACCTTTACCGGGATGGTCAAGAATTTACGAGGGGAAATGCGATCAATTACTGGAATGAGCCGGACACGATCGTGCAAGAACTACCGCGGCCGCTGCGATCTTGCGGTGTTGTCTTTTTGGCGACCAGTACTGATAAAACCACGAAGTATTTTCGCGCCCGTCCAGACTTGGTTCGGCAAGCACTGAACTGGCTGATTGCCAACAACCCTCTGTATGAGCACATCACCATTTCGGAAGCCAACCTTCTCTCTCTCGAGCAAAATCGACGCCGAACACGATGTGCCGAGTATTCAAGTCACCGCAGAGGAAGCCCGAGAGCTCCAGGGGCAAGTGAGACCAGTGAATGAAACCGAATACAATGGTGGTGGGGGCCTGGCAGGTGGCATTGCTGCTAGTGCGACCCCGGCGACGGCAAGCCCTCCTCCGACTCAAAAACACTCAACACGGAGAGAGCTCACCGGCGCGATCCAGCAGTGGTGAGACCGCGTGTGATGAAAACGCTTCACCCGCAAACTGTGTCCGCTCCACTTGCGCTACAAGCAACGGAAACATGCATTCCGTAACAACATCCAGCTTAAATCGAGCAGATATGGCATGTCATGATGTAGATAGTTCTGAGTGTTCCCATGCGTATGCTCCTTCGAGCGCCGAAGCCACCAAGACGACATGTGTAGATCTTGACTTCATGGAGCACTTATATGAGTCGTTTGAGCTTGAAGGAAACCAGAAAGGTAAACAAAGTGAGCTCGAGAAAGTAATGAGCGCTGTTGGAATGGATACAACTAGTACTGCGTATCCCGTTGGAGAGCTGAAACGGCTGCGAGAACCCCATTGACGAATACAATACGAAGCAGCTGACGCAAAACTGCTTCCCGACGCTATTTCCTGACGGTCGCGGTGGGTACCATCCTATGAACGCAAGCGAGACAAGAGATCATGAGTACACGCTAACAGAATACTGTGCGCATTTAATGAAGTGGCATGACCGGCATTTTGTTATTCACGGAAACTTTAAATTCTTCTGCATGAACCTTATACAGCGGCGCCAAATTGACGGTCTTGTGCGGCGCGTTTAGGTGACAGACAGCCGAGAGGAAACAATTCGGGCAGCTCGGTCTGAGGCGGAAGATAATGGAACGCTCGGAGATGACGCCGTCAGTTCAGAGAAACTTGAAATACGGACTGCGATGCAGATTTTAGATTCGCTGAAGCCCTTTTTCCGCGTCGTGCGAGGAAGCGGTCTGTACTGGTCGAACGCGAGGGATGATCTCATGGCTATGATGGGGAATCGAGTGCTCCCTACGAGATGACCGACCCTGTTCCTTACTCTAAGCGCCGCGGACACAATTTGGCCAGACTTTGCGAGGGCATGCAACCCGGCACTAACACTAGACGAATGCCAAAAGCTCTCTTTCGTTGAGAGAGACGATACCTCGTTGAAAACCCCGACATCAGCGCTAGACACTTCAATAGACGATTTCAGGCCTTTTTGATCGAATCCTGTGCGGTAAGGCTAAGCCTCTCGGTAAGATTACCGATCACTTTTGGCGCGTGGAATTTCAACAGCGCGGGTCGCCGCATATCCATTGCTTGCTGTGGATCAAAGATGCACCTGATGTGCTCAAACTGTCAGAATCGGAAGACGGGCGTAAGGAGCTAGCTGCTTTTGTAGATAAAAAGATATCTGTTCTTTCGAAAAAGCGAAGTGAACTAGAAGTGTGTTCGTGCGAAACGTGCTCTGTCCATCGAGAAGGAAAGATCGATGTCTTAGCGATGCGCCCGCCACCGGTCGATAGCGAAGATTGGCAGTGTGACTTATCGCGAGTAGTGCAAAGGGTGCAACAGCATGTCTGCAACGCTGACTCGTCGTGCCGCAAGAAAGGTTCCGAATGCCGATTGTCTATCCTAAAGAACTACAACCTTGCACAAACATCGAAACGAGCACTTCGCCGGATGGCACCCCGATCCTGAAGGTGCATCTCGAACGGCACGTGTCCTCCATCAACAATTACTCGCCTCGTCTTTCATCGAACTGGCGTGCCAACATGGATCTCCAGCTTATTGGAAACTCATTCGGAGCCGCCGAGTACGCTGGAGCATACGTCAGCAAAGCTGAACCAGACACACTGCGTTTCAGACGGGTTATATCAAAAGCCGTCAAACGTTGTAACCCCGACCTTCCGTATCACTCTATATTGAAGCGAGTAGCCAACGCAACGCTGTCGGTCCGAGAAGTTGGCGCCCAGAAGCTATCTACACATTGCTGCGAAGTTTACCTATGCACAGCAAGTCTCGAACGGTGCAAAAGATTAAGGTGCTGCGTCACGATAAGCGATTTAACCGCGTTGATCCTCGCGGCTTGCAGGAGCTCGCAGAGTTGGCTACAACAAGTAGTACCGAAAGCATTCGATTAGAGCGTATTGAGAGAGGTTACATGAGCCGACCTGCTACGCCGTTCTTTGATTCGATGTCCTTGGCAACGTTTGCTGAGAACTATGTGTTAGCAGATTCTGTTAGTGAAAAGACAGATTCGCGGAAATTCTGGAAGCGATTGGACGGTGAAGGACACATTAAACGTAGAACTAAAGCTGTGGTAGTTCAGAAGTCGCCCTGGATGAAGCCTGATCCATCGGATGCAGATTTCTGCTTTTCGGAAGTGTTCCTCTACATTCCGTGGCGATCTCTGGACGCCCTACCCGATACAGATGAGGACTGCATCGAAAGGTTCCTTAGCGAGCAAGAAACGCTTCTTGACAGCGAGTTAAAAGAAGAGTCGAACGCGAAGATTGCCCGTCAGCAAAAGTTAGATCTATTGAGGAAAGCTCCCGAAGCTTGCGTCCTGTCTACATTGCCGCCTTCGCAATACGTATTCGTTAGTAGCGCTAACAATGGCGACGCTGAGAATGAGCCTTCCGCTAACCAACGCGGCACCACGCAGCAAAATGGCGAAACAGAGTGGCATTCCAAGCATTCCTATTCGCACGAGGTAGTTACTAAAGCAGCCGTTTTCCTTAACCTGCGCCTTAAACCGTGGTTGAAAGAGAAGAGGGATTCCCGGAAGTTTGGCGGGTGTTTTCAGACAATGCAATCGCCAGCTCTAAGTATCGCTATCCTATCGACGGTAATGCACCATAATGTACCGTCGATAGGATAGCGATACTTAGAGCTGGCGATTGCATTGTCTCGGCGGCGCGCAAGAGGCGATGGCTGATTCACAGAGGATTCCGTTCTTGCTTGCGATGAAGAAATCGCGAAATCGGCTTAAGTGCTCTCTAGAACAGGCGCGATGCAAACCTCTTCGGATGATAGTGAATGGAGAGGGCGGGTCAGGAAAAGTTGGTTGATAAAACACATAGTGAAAGATGTGCACAATGTGTTCGGGGAGCATACATCCACTCACCGGTCCTCGAAACGTGTATTACTATTAGCGCATCAAGGCACTGCTCGTTCAACATTAAGGGGTGACTATATACTCAGCTCTGTCTTTCGCTTCGTTCTCTCGCTCGACATTATCGGTCCCGTATAAGTCGCTAGCTTCAACTAAAACAGGTCCTGCAAAATTTAGAAGTATGCAGCAACAGTTTAAGGACGTGCATCTCGTGATAATAGACGAGTTCAGCGTTATCTCTTGTGGTATGCTTTACTGGATCGATAATCGCATGCGCGAAATTTGGCCCGAGCATTCCGACGAGCCATTTGGAGGGCGAGACGTTTACTTAACGGGGACGCCGCTCAATTAAACCCTGTTGTTCCGAGTGCACTGGCCACGCCGCTGACTAAAATTTGCAACCCTGTGCAGCGTCGAGGCCGAGAGTTATGGGAGAGCATCGAACATGTATGCATGCTTACTAGCCAAAATAGAGGGAAGAGAGATCCTGAATGGTTTGCAGCATTGCGCCGGCTGAGAATGAAAGCACCCACCGCTGAAGATATTGCGCTTCTCAACTCGCTGTGCGTCCAGCCCGATCAGCAACCGTCGTATTTGGCAACCGCAAAGCACATTGCGCACAGAAATGTAGATGTAGATGCAGCTAACGACGAGAGGATCAATGTCGCAGCACTTTGTGCAGCAAAAGCGTTTGGCGACAAAGCGAGACATACCTGCCGGGACTGTTGACGCTCTCTTAAAAGACGCAAAGAAGCCGAACTCAAACCGTGCTAGAGTGGTCTCGAGTAGGTTGAAATTATGCGTAGGTGCCCCCGTGACGCTGACTTACAACATGGCTCAAAGTGCTGGCCTCTGCAACGGTACAAATGGGACTGTCTACGATTTCATGTTCTTACCTGACCGGAACTGCCTGTTGTGCTTGTTCAGATCACAGATACCTATCTGGGGCCGTCACTACTCGATAGTGTTCCTAACATTCTTCCTATCGCCCGAAAGAAATATCTTGAGGGAAGAATTCTAGCGATCTACACGTCGTTCGAAGGGGAACCCCAGTGCGGTTGGCGTACGCAATGACATTGCACAAGGTGCAAGGACTCACATGTAAATACGTCGTTTTCCACTCGAACTCAATTCCGAACGTAGCATTTGCGTACGTAGCGCTATCTCGCATAACACATAGGAATTCAATTGTCATCACTCATCGTCTTTCCATTGATAAGCTTACAACTACACCTGCCAAGACCGCAGCGTTTGCGCGCGAGAGCGAGCGCCTGGAGGAAGCTGTCGCTAGAACAATTGCGGCTTGTATCGACCGTGCGAGCCATGCAAGCCGTCGCGCTGGCGCACAATGAGGCACTGTCCCCTCGGTAAGTGGAACGGCGGTACCTCCTGGAACATGCTCGATTGACCGCTGATGAAGATGCCCTATCAAAAGGGGTTCCGGGCGTCCGCCGCGAGCGCCTTCGGCCGGAGAAGTTACCCTCCGACGTCGCCTCTTCTGCGCGCGCAGTCGTTGCGAGCCGCTTGCGCACACGGCTTGGGCAACTGAAGCTCGCGTAAACGAATTTTAAAGAGGGCACTTCTAACACCCGATGTATGAGCTTCCGCTGGGAAGGTCATACAACCACATCGTACACGCGCGCCTACGTTTGCGCACAACACAACACGCTGACGACCATGTCCTCGGCGAAGCAGGTAGCAACGGCCTCAATCCAAGAAGTATCGCCATCGGAGCTAGCATAACACGTAACGCTTCAAGCAACCAAGGTTCATTAGGCTTTCTGAGCTGCGTTGGAATTCTTTACAACTCAAATTCATGCTGTGGTGCCCGAGCTGTTTTGACTGCTCTGGCCTAGGCTTCTACGCTTGGCTTCGGTGCTGCGCACTGGGTTGCACTGCGAGTACCTTGGTAATGGTTTGAAACACGGCAGAAAATACCGCGTTTCCAGCCTCCGAGGACACTGGCGGAAGTCCATCGTCGACAGCACAGGATACTGGAAGCGCCTGGACAACCACAACGATAGCATGGGCGGCGCGGCTTACTGAGCATGTAGGGTCTGCATGGGTCCGGCGCTCTCCGCCAGCGGTGCATGCAGCGGGTCCCGTCGAGTTGTCTGTGGCTACTACAGCTCGGGAAGCGTCTCCGTTTTCGCTCGCCGCAGATGTCCTGCTGTTGGAGCCTTCAGCGCAGTGTGAGTACGTATCAAACCAGCATTCGCGAGCCGGAGCGACTTCCGCGAGCTGCGACGTTGCTGCTTTCGCAACCTGGGACGCCATGCGGGACGCGCGCGGAAGATCCGCCTTGGCTGTCCTGCGAGTCTTCGGCTGTCTCTCGCTCGAGCTTCGTGCTTGGCGAACTGGGACAGGGCTCTGCAGCAACGCTTCTGCACTACCATGCAAGCTCTGACTCGCGGTTTCCCCTGCGTTGCCCTTGCGATGGTTTTCGTGAGGTGACGCCGCTGCCCGAGGCTCGGTGGTACAAGCGATTGCACCGGCCTTTCGCTTCTTCGCCTCCACGACGCGTCGGTGTCGATCTCGCTGCGAGCGGTTCTGGCGATCGCGGTGGATCTCGCAGAGCCAATGACGCTCCCCGTTGCGCTTGATAGCGCGCTCGTTTTCGCAGGCACCAGGATACTGGCACTGTAACTCTCCCAGCTGGCGGTGCTCGGGTCGCGTTCGGTGAGGAGCTCCATGTCAATCAGCAGCACAAGAAACAAGCCCAAGCGCGGCGATCCCTCAGCGAGCTCTGAGTAGTGCGCCTGTACAGGTAGATAGACAGTAGGCAGCGCACAATACCATGAGGAAAGCGTTCACTACCAACGCAGCATGTCACGACGTACAAGTGCTGCGCTCTTCGCGGCGTCGATCTGCTGCTGCTGCTTCCTCAGCGCGCGGCGGCGGCGTACTTGAGAGAAACCCACTTCCGGCAATGGAGATGATGAGAAAGCTGCAGTTGAAGCTAGCGACCTGCGAAATGTGATTAGGTTCAATTCAAGCGTTTGGGGGGGCGTCTCGGGAAGTGTACAATTTTGTCCAATACAATCTTTCCGAGTTGTCCCCCAGCAACCTCGGCGCCTTGGCCGATGCTCCTTTACTAGTACTAAAAAACTAGATCGTCTGCGACTTAGGCTGGGAACACGCAGGTTTTTTTGCAGTTACAATTGCGGCGGTCTGCCAAATGCCGAAATGTTGCGCGAATGTTGACCCAGGTTACGCTTACGCAAATCTTGGGTGGGCTGTCTACAGCCTCTAACGAGGTGTTCCAGTATAATTGGTTATGAATGCTACATCATACAGCTCAAGTTTCTATTTATTGCTTCAATTGGAACATTTGATAATTTACGGGAAGTGCTGGGTGCTTCCCAACTCGACAGAATCACAGCCGCTAAGAATGGATAAAATCCATGAGCTCAATGCGGCCGTGACTTGCTCCACTCGAGTCTTTTGAATGTTGTGTCCTCCGCCAGCGAATTCGAGGCGTGGTCCAACGTGAGAGAGTTTGCCCAGTTCTTGTGGAATTTCAGACTCGACAAGGATGTCGTCAAGAGCCCAAGCAATGAACACCGGCATCCTGGCTTCCTTCAGCAGATTGACCTGAGTTCGGATCAACGGGAACCTGGTTGTTCCTGCTCTGATGACTGCCGACACACATGACGTTGCTGGCGTTCTTCGTGGAAAGCCGAGAAGTTCCGTGTACAAGTACTTGGTGACTCGCGTCCCGAAGCGAACGACGACGGCACTGCGAGATCTGAGCAGCATCATCAGCATTTTTATCGGGATTTCCTTCACCATTCGTTGTGGGGCGCATCCTGCCGGGGCCAGCACCGCAATTCCACGAATCCGGAGAGTATTGGCAACATGTCCAGCGATTCGTTGGGTCTCGTTCAACGCTGCCATGTTGATGACGGTATGAGCACCAAACGAGTGACCCAGAAGGAAGACGTCGCCACTTTCCAATGTGCCACAAAGCTGCCGAATAGCTTGAAGCACCACTTCCGCGGCTCGCATAGCGGCGACTGTCTGGAGATAGTGGGCCTTTGCCACCTCCGAGCCCAAGTAGCCTGGCAGGTTGACGCCAATGATGCGAAGTTCAGGCTGTTGCTCTGCCAGGAGTGGAATCAGGTATCGAAAGTCTCGGAAACTTCCAGGAGCGCCGTGGACACACACAACCGTAGCTGAGGCATTCTCTACCTTTAGTGTTGGCTCCACGTCGACGTACTCGATCTTACAGATATCCTCGATTTGTACATACTTGGGGTCTGGAAGTGGCGTTGGTGCGGGGCGAGGCTCGTGGACAACCCGCGGAGATCTACAGCAGGGCAGCATCATCGCGTTCGACAATTACGAAAGAAGGAGACATGACACTAAGAGCAGACCGTTCTCATCTCTTGAGTCTTATCATGTTTCTCATCCTATTCAAGATCCTAGCCAAGAATACATGGTATTCATCAGACTTGAGACGTCCTGGCCGCTTCTTCAGGCCTTGTCTGTAACGACGACGTTGGTGATCCACTTCATCATGGAAGCCGAGATTTCATCCGCCCGAGTCTTTTGGAGATTGTGCCCCCCGCCAGAGAATTCAAGGCGTGGGCCATCACCACACAACTCCGCGAGTTCTTCCGGTATCTCGCTTTGAATGTGCTCATCGTTGTGGGCCCACGTGATGAACGTGGGCGTCCGACGACTTCCGAGTAGCTTGGCCTGGTCGCGAATCAAGTCGAAGTCGGTCGTGCCCGCGCGAATCACGGCCGACACGAAAAGATCGGCTGGCGAGTCGCTGGGGAAGCGCAGGAGCTTCGTGTACACGAACTTCGTGAAGAGCGTTGCCGCACTGACAGCCCACGCGTTCCCCGACTGTAGCATCTTCACCGTCAGGGAAATGACCCCCAACTTGAGACTCTTGTGCGGGATGCAGCCCGCAGGAGCGACTAGCGCCATGCCTCGGATCGCGAGCGCGTCGGCGTTCACCCTCGTTTCCGTCGAGTTCAGCGCTGCCATATTGAGAACAGTATGGGCACCAAAGGAGTGGCCAACCAGGAAGATGTCGTCCTTGACGCCGCAGATCTTGCGGACTCCATCCAGCGCCACCTCAGCGGTTCGAAGAGCGCTGACAGTCTCGAGATAGTGCGCTCTTTCGACTGTAGAGCCCCCATAACCAGGAAGGTTCATGGCAATGATGTGAAGCCCTGGATGCTGAGCGAGAAGTGGGATGAGGTACCGGAAGTCGCGATAGCTGCCGGGTGCACCGTGAACGAGAACGAGAGTCGCCAGCTTCTCGTCACTTGATGCAGCTGACCGAACATCGACGTATTCGAGCTTGCAACAACCTTTTATCTCCAGATACTTGGGTTCTGGAAGTGGGGGCGGTGGGGTGCGATGTTCACGAGCCACTAGCGTCGTCCGATGGGGCAGGAAGCTCGGAACTGCGCTGATAACCGAGTAGCACTGGCGCCCAGCAGATTCAAAGCAGCCCAGCGAGAGCGACAGCACGCGAGTACTAGCTGAGGTCACACGGGTCCACCAAAGCGCCATTTTGACACGAGAGGCCAATTGACAGAAGATTCGATTGTGAAAGCCGTGAACGCCTCGCTCGATGAGTCCATTCACGATACCAGTTTGTTTGTTTACTTGACAAGAAACGTGGTAATCGCTCCAATGTTTATTCGCAAAGCGTTGCTGCTCTGCTTCTCCATCCTCAGCGAGAACACCCACCTGCAAACGCCAGTCTTGGACCAGGATGGCTACCATAGTCCGGCTAGCTCGCGGGATCTCTTCCTGCTGTGCGATGCCGTAGGATTTACCCGAGAGTCGCCGATGGGTTGGGATGGGTTGCGACGCCGCTTTTCCGTTTATGATAAGCATTCTTCCTTTTCATTTTGGAAGATGAAGCTTTCACTAGCGTGTGCGCTTGTGGAAACGGGAACCCTGCTCGATGTGGAGATCGACGATGAGAAGAAGGTGACGAGGTTGAAGGCGGCGATCGAGGGGAAAAGTGGAGGCGCAATCACAGTCCCTTCGGAGGACCACCGGCTCTTCCTGGCGAAGAGGGCGGATGGCACGTGGCTGAACTGGACTGGACTGGAAGTTGTGACGCTCGATGGAGATGGAAGCCCACATGGCTTTGAGGAGATGAAGCACACGCTGGTTGTGAAGAGCTCGGCGCTTTTCGGAGCGAATTTTCAGCCGGGAAAAGGTGAAGTTCACGTGCTGGTGGTGGTTCCGGAGATCAAATCGAAGCGTCCAGTATCAAAAGAGGCGCAACGGAAGAACCTCTTGAATGAAGGGAACCAATGTGACTTTGCCAGAGCGCTGGCCAACATTGGTCCTATCAAGGAGCATAGGAGCAAGTGGCGAAACTCACAGAGTCGCTTGTCGTGCGCTATGTCGCGCATGCTGGATGAAATGAAGGGTTTGCTGTGAAGCTTCTGAGTTTGACGTCAGCTACCGAATGCTCTGCGAAAGACAGAGCACCATGGCGGCAGTTTGTTGATCGACTGAGGCAAACGTGTTCAAGCCTATACTAACGTCGCGTAGAACGCGCTTTCATTCTTCTTGTGATGCTGTTGCGCACCCTGCCGGACCATAACGGCGGTTTGATGAGCTTCAATGAGCACCTAGCGCACCGTGGTGGGATGGCAGCCATTTGAGCAATTGGTGGCGTTTCACCGTCGTGTGAAATCGATGGTCTATCGTGGTGCTCCAGTCGAACTCTCTGCTTTCACTCTGGTGCTCGGTTGTGGTTTGGTTCCATTGACGGCATTCTGATCGAGGAGCTCCAGCCGCGCAGAGTTGTGAAGTCGACAACCCAGCACGACCCAAGTGTTGTCAAGGGATCCGACATGGACGCAAATGTCCTCGATGAGACCAGAGCTGCGATACGAACGCGCATCCAATTGACGACTGATAGCGAGACAGTAGTTTGCTAAAACTACGAAGTGGTTCAATGCAAGTTGATGCAAAGGGACCAGAAGATGAACAAGGAAGAGCGCGCTCAAGCCGTGAGCGGCAACACCGACGTGGTTTTGCTGCTCACTACGTCTGACGGTGTGGCGGATCAATTTGATCTTCCTGCTCGATGTGGCATCGTGTGTCCAAAGGAGAATTTGACGAATACTTCGGAGCGTTTGCAAGTCGCGGGTACCGGAGTCTTCTCGACCCCCAGAATACCAACACGACATGAACTACATCTTGCAAACGCCACAAAAGTCGTTGCTGAGAGGAAGAAACGACGATTTTCTAGTGGTGAAGGTGCAGTGATTCGACTTTTCAAGAACAAGAAAGGCATAACGGCGGCAGTCTTGTGCTCACTGACGCAGAATCTGATGTATTGCGTATAAATGGCTTTGGGGTGGCAGGAAACTAGTAAAAGAGGAAGAAACAGACACAATCTACATGGTGCTTCATTTCCGTTATCGAAAACTCTTCCTTTCTCATTCGAGAAATCGCCTGTGCTTCTCAGCTTGCCTCTTGAAGTGCAATACAAATATCTCTTGACGCAAGAGCAGAGCATGGTGTTGACGCTGCAGATATATTAAGTGACAAACAAGTCCTCAGTCGTTACGGCGGCGGCTGAAGAAATGATCGAGCAGTTGCACAGCTTGCAGCGCTCCAGACTGCAAATCATCCAAGATTTCGGCGCCATCGACAGCTTTGGCAAGACACTCGACGTCCACCACCAACTGCAGCGGGAGTATGAGTTGCCACCCACTACCAACCAGCAAATCTCCGGCGGTCCGCTCGAGGCATCGATCGTATAGACAGACGTCCAGGTAGCTCTCGTTTGATGACGAGGACCAGATCACGAGCATCTGCTTCAACAGGGTGAGCTGGAGAGTCATAAGAGGTACGGCAGCCGACTCGGTCGTGAATATCCATCGATGGACTGCAGATCCAGAGCAGATCCTTAGGCGAAGGTGCGAGCTGGTACCCGTACGGTCAGCAATTTCTCTACATACCGATCTCGTCAGTTGTGCAACTCCTTCAGTTTTCAGCAGCAAGTCTTGCTGGTCTTTCTCGCCAGTCGGAGGACATCCCCGCTAGTCGTTGTTTGGTCATTATCGCGTAGCCGAGGAACGATCTCGATTCCAAAGCGAATTTTGCCGAGGGCTAACGTGAAGTTGAAGCATCATGGGTCAACATGGAAATGCTTCCAGCAAATGCTAGCGCCTCCAGCTCGGTCTGCCTTCGTAGACTGGTCTTTCTGAAGAAATTGGGGCTACTCCTCTACTGTAGTATCTCCTTGCTTCACCCACAAGTGCCCGAGCTTGCACGTTGTATCGACATGGAAACACGAAGTTGAGAAAACTGCTTTGCTATCTGCGGCAAGCACGGAGTTTGGGATATGTACACACAATTAACCCGGCCAATGTTGTATTTATCCAAATGAGCATGCGAGGCGTGGTGTCCGCCACGTGGCTACACTGAAATCAAACGAGTAGATATACAACTACGAGCTGAGTGCGTTCCGTTCGGTGGTTGGATGATGTCTTGCGGAATTTCGCTCGGTGTACTGAAAGTGTATTCGCGTATACCGAAGAAAACGTGCTAGCGAAGGCATCGAAAGTCATTCGCAACTAGATCATGCTGACGTCGAAAATACAACTAGCGTTCGTTTGACCCACCTGTTCGGCTTCCCCACCAAACGCGTATGTATCGTGTGGTCATTTAGCAGCTAGTTGGCCGGCCACGTCCCCAATCGCGCGCGCTTGTTGCCCCCCACTTGGTCTCCTTCAGCATGATCGATATTGGTCATTTCATAATCGACTCCGCAGAGGAAAACCTCCCCACTGCATCCAGCGAAAACCGGATCAGGATTTTGGCGACTAGATGAAGCAACATTCACAACACTCTCCTGAAAAGCTTTCGATTTCACTGGGAGTCGGAACGTGGCCAAGTTCGCCATCGGGACAACATAGCACACCTCAACTCTTTCGACTTTGTCCAAAAATTTTGCCGCAGTCAGCTGGACCAGCGCATTCACGAAAGGCTTTGCATCGTAGCCATGCTTGTCAGCGCGCGTCAATTGAACAAACCGCACGAGCCCACGATCTGTGCTGACCAACACAGCGTCATAGCCGCCTTGGTTCCACTTCAGTGCAGCTAACCACGTCGGCTTCAATAACAGGAGTCGGATTCTTTTGGCCGGATCGAAGTAGAACACGTCTGTTTTTCTCCATTGCCGCATCTCTGTGGTGTCCTCTTGGACATACCGTATTGGGAGATCGCTGTGATGGAGACTTGAAAAGAACCAAGCTTCAAGGACGTAGCCACGGACGGATGGGTTTACTTCGCACACCCGTGAGAAGTCTTGGAAAAGAGCAGGACCCATTTTAATCGCAAACCTCCACATCACGTAGCTGCTCACTAAACGGATACCATCATCATTATACTCGTCGTCGTTACAATACCGAGCAAGCAGTGGCGAGTCACCAGCAAGTTCAAGAGGTACTGCTTCGCATTTGTCACCTTGCGCATCGCATGGTCAATAACTCCGATAGCACTGTCCAACGACACGTCAAACATCAGCCGAGCACTTCCGCAGCTACAAAATACTTCTCTTCCAGCAGCTTAGTAATCCACTTGGCTCTCTGTATCCCACGCTCCTCTTCGCCAAGTTCTCCTTCGGCTGGTTTGCAATCGTCTTCACTCAAAAATGGATTTTTTTGATCACGAGTCACGGAGACAACGTTCTCGACGGAGCGCAAGAAGTCTTCGTGACCGATTGCTTCCCTGTATTCCTCCAGTCTCCATGACTCGAGACTAAACAGCATTTGATCTTTCACAATTGGGTCCCCATCAGATCCAGAAATGTTCATCTCCATGTCCTGATCATCGTTTCCAGCCGGCTCGCTTTCTGAACTTCCCCTCCGCTGAGATGGCGCTTCATCATCGTCATCAAAGTCGCTACCATCAGAGATAATTGGGCGGGTATCCTCGATGCGGAAAATATCATGGGGCGCCCTCATCGAGCAAACGAACACGACTCGACGATGCTTTTCATCACGCATACGCCACCAGGTACACAGTGAACAAGCTGCGGCTCCTTCATGAGGTGGTTCGGTAAATCCATCCAGGAAGACGATCGTTTTCCGAGCCATCGCCTTCGTTGTCGACTCCAGGACTTCGTTGCAGCGATCCAATTCATGTAGCGGGACGACACAAGCTGTTTTCTTGCCGCCCATGAGCCGAACGCAGTTGAAGAATCCGTCACTTCTCGTGTAGTGAATCCAAACCACATTCCACTTCGATGGGTTTAGTGTGTGCGCAAACGCAAGCGCTGCGCACGACTTCCCTGTGCCCGGAGGGCCGACGACCCACAGGCGGGCATGGGATCGGATGACGCATCTGTCGATTTCGTGCCATTGCTTTCTAAACGGAGCCCGGCGATACAGAAGCAGGTCTTTCCCAACGGTACAACCGATCCCGGCGCCATCGATGCAGACCCATGGCAACCGAATCAATGGATCGTTCTTGTCAACAGCGAGTCGAGGGCACGCTTCGGGCGCAGTCCACGTAATCCGCTTGACGCGGCTCGTTTCCGCCTGGATAATGCTATCTTGATGTGTGTCGGTTGACACCGGCTGCAATGGCACTGAGCCAACTGCGTTCTTCCGCTCTGGAACCACCGCCACCAGCACGTTAATTTCATCTTGACCCGGTTGAAAATCCTCTCCAAAAAGCGCAGGGTTCTTCACAGCCAGCGTGAGATTCATCTCCTCGAAGTCTTTCGGGCATTCGTTTCCATCGAGCGCCACAGCTGCCAGTCCAGCCCACTTCAGCCACCGCTCGTCCTTCTTCGCTAGGAAGAGCCGCAGTCTCGTCGAAGGAACAGTGATCGTTCCTCTGCTCTGAGCCTTGATGGCCTCCCTCAAGTCTTCGACCAAGTACTGGTCCTCGTCGTCCCATTCGGCCTTCTCCACTCGCACTGAGAACGCCGCTCCACCGCCAATAATTGCACAGAATAACCTCACCATCTTCTCGTGAATTGCCAAGAAGAATTCTGTCGTAAACGGAATTGAAAGATGGGGCGGAGCAGAGTCGCAAACTATCAATTGTGCGCGGGGAAACTTCAAGCACGTAGTTAAACCACGTCTACTGTAGAGATTCAGCTGAGGCAAGCAGGCTCCACAGCAAGCCCCTGCGGATTAAAAGCCCGTCAAAAGCATGCTGAGGGTGGAAGACTCGCCACTTCAACGTAACCAGGTTTACCTGACGAGACGCTCACATGGTTATTGGCAAAGACTTCATCACGGCAATTGCCGAGTTGGTAGTTGCTTTGCTTCTCCGTTCTCAGCCAAGACGTCTTCTATCCAGCAAGTCATCGCATCTGCGACTTGCTCCGCACGAGTTTTCTGCACGTTGTGTCCTCCATTTGCAAATGCCAGTCTCGGGCCAGCATGACACAGTCCGGCGAGCTCCACCGGGATCTCCTCCTCCATGAACTCGTCGTTCTGCGACCACGCGACGAGCGCTGGGAACCTTAACCTCTCCACTTGCTCTCGAATGACCTGAAAGTCCGTCGTTCCGGCGCGTACCAGCCCTGCGACGTAGTGTCCTGGCGGCGCATCTCGAGGAAAGCCCAGCAATCTGGTATAGACCGTCTTGAAGACGTGCGGCGTCAACGCCGAGACCACGGGGTTCCCCGTCCGCAGCAACTTGACCACCAAGGCACTCTCTCGAGGTCGCAGTACCTTATTCGGTCGACAGCCAGCAGGGGCCAGCAACGCCATCCCTCGGAGATTGAATGACGCTTCCTGGTGCGTCTCTGTAGCCTGCAGCGCCGCCATGTTGATCACCGTGTGCGCTCCGAACGAGTGGCCCACGAGGAAGACCTTGTCGCTGCCTTCCTGGCCTACGCAGAGCTTCCGCACTGCTTCGAGCGCCAAGCCAGCCGTCGGCAGGGCGCTGATACTCTCGAGGTAGTGCTACTCGACGACTTCAGGCTTGCAAGCAAGACTTTACCGTGAAGTTCACGATCCAAGCCCACTCGGCCATGCTCATGAAGACGACTGAGCTCGCTTGCTGCTTCGCGAAAAAGTTCTGCAGTAGTGACGCCACTCCGTCACATCTTCATTTCCGGTTAGGTACGACTGGAAATTCTCGCCCCATTCATTCCAGAACGGAGTCTTGACGCTTGACGCGGCGTGAAGGACGATGGTGAGGTTGTTCTGTGCACTTCTTGAGGATGGCGCGACGTTCTCGGTTCGAGTGGAGAAGGCCGAATGGGATGACGAGGACGGGTACTTGGTCGAAGACTTGAAGAAGGCGATCCGAGCGGCGATGCCGGAAAGGATCAAGTGTGATGCCATCGATCTGCGGCTCTTCCTGGCGAAGAAGGGCAAAGGGTGGCTGAACTGGGCTGGATTGGCTGCTGTGGCGCTCGATGGAGACAGATGCCCGAAAGACATCGAGGAGATGAATCCCACGCTGGCTGTGAAGAACCCCGCGCTTTTTGGAGAAGGTTTTAAACCGGGTCAAGATGAAATTCACGTGCTGGTGGTGGTTCCGGTGCAAGAAAGGCACTTATTGGAGTTGTGGCGAGTCAGTGGGTCGATTGAAAATGCTCTGGAGACGAAAGGCATCCGCTGCAGAGTCAATCGTCTGGCGGCATCATACCTTGGATACTACGATCCTGCGCGTCGCACTGGGGACAAGGATATCGCGCTCTGGTACGACGGCAAAACGTTGTGCATTGATGTACTGTTCGAGACAAGTAAGTACCATCATTCTTCTGTTGCGTTGTGTAGTGAGTGCTGCTTGCGTTGACTAACTGAGTGCCGTTGCTCAGGAGAGAATGCTTTACTATTCGACAACGCACTGCACGATGACTGTTGCTCACCGCTGTCCGCCCTCAATGGCCGAACGGTCTCGATAGATGTAGCCCCAATTTCTGGGCAGCCTATCGCAAAGCTTCGGCGCATCTACTCCCACGACTATGACCCACAAGACTCTACATCTCCAGAAGTCATGGGGACTTCTTTGTCGACGACCACCTCAATCGTGGACGTGGCGACCGACGAGTTCAAGTATCAGCGTATCGAGGCCGAAACGTTGTTTGGTCATTTGGGAAAGGCACAGAGCTGCCATTTGATGTCAAGAGAGCACTGCCGGAGATATGCAAGCTACTTCAAGTATGACAGTGACCCGAACAATCGCCTTGCTCTTTCGTCGGACATGCACGGATGGTACGATGGCAGCAACGTCGATGTGCCGGTGATGAATATTTCTATCGAATTCGTGAGTGAACGTCCTGTTAACGGGATCAGATACGAGGTACAGTACTAGCTTTGGCTGGACGTCTTGAACTGAATGTATCGACTGAATTAGCAATGTTTGCGGTGCCTTAGGTGGTTCTGATGGTTCATGCGCTCGATGCGGATTACGGGAAGCTGATCTCGGCGCGTTTGAAGGAAGGCTCTGTTGTACTGGAGAACCACCTCAAGATGCGAACATCCGTCTATGTGGAGAACCCGAAGGTTTTTCAGGCGTGTATGGAGTGGAAGCGTAAGGATATTGAGAAGAAGTGGAGCGCGTATTATTGCATGAAGCCTGCGACGGGCTGACTTCACATGAAATACACCTGGTGTTGGCGTTTCTTCGAAGATGATATTGCTTGAACCTCGCGAGATTTTAGAAAGACCACCCAGTTTGTTGCCCGAGTTGTTTATCGCCCTCCGGAACGTTCTCGACGCTCATGTTGTCCTCCAAGGCGCGTCGTGGGTGCACAAGAGATATCCGCTGGTCTAATGTGATCAGGCGGCGCTGCAAGAAGTCCGGACACCGGTGAACATTGAGCAGAGAAGAACACGCTCCGGAGACTTTTGTAGCTATCCTATGGGAGCTTGCGCAGCCATTTGTGAGTCGGCAATGGAAGTCTGCTACATTGCGATTCTTCCAGACGAGGAGAAGATACGCAAATTCCGATTGAGTCCTGTGCAGATCACGAAACAGGAAGTTTTGGATTAATCCCTCTTTATGTCGCGCATCTTCAAGTCTTGGACTAGCGCCACCCAACGTGTCGAAGAGGTTCAGCGGTGCTATTGCTACTCAATACACTGTCCAGTTCTGGAAGTCGGTGATCCATGTCGAACTAGCAAATTGTTTGGAGTTTTGTGTCACAGTGTTGCCTTCTTCCGCTTCGGCATTTCCGCTTTTTCGTGATTTCTTACCAGTGTGTAATTGTGTCGAGATCCCCGAGAGCACCGTCGACCAAAGTCTCCACGGATGGAGATCGATACATAGTTCCACTGGGCTGTGAATCGCTGGGGCCGGATACCGTATAACCTTCGAAGCGATTGCGTACTGAGTGAGTGCACGTCGCTGCCATTTTGTAGTAGGAACCCGAAGTGCGGCTGCATACTTTTGACGTTTCACGTTGGTGAGTTTGGATCTGTAACTACAGAAGTAGGACCACTCGTAGGATGGAGTTGTAGCGACTCATTAGTGCACCAGATTGAGTTATCAACTTTTGTCACTTGTTTCTGCCGATCGAATGTATCCTACTCGAGTGTGCAGGTCCTTGTCCTTCGACTCCGGCCGAGGGCAATGCCGAGCCACCGGAATGATTGCCCCAGACAGCCGAGCAGCGCTGACCCCAGCAGACCCGAAAGACCAGCTGAAAGCATGCTGACGCTCGCTCTCAAGGCCACTTCAACGGAACAAGAGATACCCAGCTACTTAGTACGTCGTAATCGCGCCAATGTTTATTGGCAACGCCTTCCTCACGGCAATTGTAGGGTTGGTGGTTGCTCTGCTTCTCCGTCCTCAGCCAAGACGTCTTCTATCCAGCAAGTCATCGCACTCGCAACTTACTCGGCACGAGTTTTTCTGCAGGTTGTGTCCTCCACCTGCAAATGCCAGTCTCGGGCCAGCATGACACAGTCCGGCGAGCTCCACCGGGATCTCCTCCTCCATGAACTCGTCGTTCTGCGACCACGCCACGAGCGCTGGGAACCTCAATCCGCGTAGCATCTCCACTTGCTCTCGAATGACTCGAAAGTCCGTCGTTCCGGCGCGTATCAGCCCTGCGACGTAGTGTCCTGGCGGCGCATCTCGAGGAAAGCCCAGCAATCTGGTATAGACCGTCTTAATGACGTGCGGCGTCAACGCCGAGACCACGGGGTTCCCCGTCCGCAGCAACTTGACCACCAGGGCACTCTCTCGAGGTCGCAGTACCTTATTCGGTCGACAGCCAGCAGGGGCCAGCAACGCCATCCCTCGGAGCTTGAATGACGCTTCCTGGTGCGTCTCTGTAGCCTGCAGCGCCGCCATGTTGATCACCGTGTGCGCTCCGAACGAGTGGCCCACGAGGAAGACCTTGTCGCTGCCTTCCTGGCCTACGCAGAGCTTCCGCACTGCTTCGAGCGCCAAGCCAGCCGTCGGCAGGGCGCTGATACTCTCGAGGTAGTGCTCGTTTGCCACCTTGGACCCGGCGTAGCTTTGCAGGTTAATGCCGATGATCCGCACGTGCGGATGACTGTCCAGCATCGGGATGAGGTGGCGGAAGTCGTTGTAGCTGCCAGGCCATGCACCAGCACGATCGTCATGGGAGCTTCGTGGCCTCGGAAGGCCGCCTCCAGCGGCGGGATGTCGATGTACTCGAGCGTGCAGCGACCTCGCACGTCGAGATGCTTTGGCGACGGAAGAGGTGGCGGCGGACTGCGAGCTTCACGGGGTGGCATACACCTCCACGCGAGGCAGGAAGTCCCAGCGGCTGTAGGACTTGCGAGCGCTCGAGAGCAGCCGAGCTCGAGGAACGCGCAGCATGGGCGGCAAGTTTACTCGACACTTCAGGCTTGCAAGCAAGACTTCACCGTGAAGTTCACGATCCAAGTCCACTCGGCCATGCTCGTGAAGACGGCTGAGCTTCTCGCGTTGAGCTCGCCAAGCTCGCGAAAAAGTTCTGCAGTAGTCACATGTTCATTTCCGGTTAGGTACGACTGGAGATTCTCGCCCCATTCATTCCAGAACGGAGTCTTGACAAGGACGATGGTGAGGTTGTTCTGTGCACTTCTTGAGGATGGCGCGGCGTTCTCGGTTCGAGTGGAGAAGGCCGAATGGGATGACGAGGACGGGTACTTGGTCGAAGACTTGAAGAAGGCGATCCGAGCGGCGATGCCGGAAACGATCAAGTGTGATGCAATCGATCTGCGGCTGTTCCTAGCGAAGAAGGGCGAGCGGTGGCTGACGAGTAGCGACACACCCGCGGTGAAGCTGGACACAGATCGAAAGCCCGTGACTGTGAAGAAGGATGGAAGCACACACTCGTTTGTGAAGATGGATGAAACAGTTGATGTTGTCGACTACGTTGGCAAGACCTTTGAGCGGAAGCCAGGGGAGGTTCACGTGCTGGTGGTGGTTCCGGTGCAAGAAAGGCACTTATTGGAGTTGTGGCGAGTCAGTGGGTCGATTGAAAATGCTCTGGAGACGAAAGGCATCCGCTGCAGAGTCAATCGTCTGGCGGCATCATACCTTGGATACTACGATCCTGCGCGTCGCACTGGGGACAAGGATATCGCGCTCTGGTACGACGGCAAAACGTTGTGCATTGATGTACTGTTCGAGACAAGTAAGTACCATCATTCTTCTGTTGCGTTGTGTAGTGAGTGCTGCTTGCGTTGACTAACTGAGTGCCGTTGCTCAGGAGAGAATGCTTTACTATTCGACAACGCACTGCACGATGACTGTTGCTCACCGCTGTCCGCCCTCAATGGCCGAACGGTCTCGATAGATGTAGCCCCAATTTCTGGGCAGCCTATCGCAAAGCTTCGGCGCATCTACTCCCACGACTATGACCCACAAGACTCTACATCTCCAGAAGTCATGGGGACTTCTTTGTCGACGACCACCTCAATCGTGGACGTGGCGACCGACGAGTTCAAGTATCAGCGTATCGAGGCCGAAACGTTGTTTGGTCATTTGGGAAAGGCACAGAGCTGCCATTTGATGTCAAGAGAGCACTGCCGGAGATATGCAAGCTACTTCAAGTATGACAGTGACCCGAACAATCGCCTTGCTCTTTCGTCGGACATGCACGGATGGTACGATGGCAGCAACGTCGATGTGCCGGTGATGAATATTTCTATCGAATCCGTGAGTGAACGTCCTGTTAACGGGATCAGATACGAGGTACAGTACTAGCTTTGGCTGGACGTCTTGAACTGAATGTATCGACTGAATTAGCAATGTTTGCGGTGCCTTAGGTGGTTCTGATGGTTCATGCGCTCGATGCAGATTACGGGAAGCTGATCTCGGCGCGTTTGAAGGAAGGCTCTGTTGTACTGGAGAACCACCTCAAGATGCGAACATCCGTCTATGTGGAGAACCCGAAGGTTTTTCAGGCGTGTATGGAGTGGAAGCGTAAGGATATTGAGAAGAAGTGGAGCGCGTATTATTGCATGAAGCCTGCGACGGGCTGACTTCACATGAAATACACCTGGTGTTGGCGTTTCTTCGAAGATGATATTGCTTGAACCTCGCGAGATTTTAGAAAGACCACCCAGTTTGTTGCCCGAGTTGTTTATCGCCCTCCGGAACGTTCTCGACGCTCATGTTGTCCTCCAAGGCGCGTCGTGGGTGCACAAGAGATATCCGCTGGTCTAATGTGATCAGGCGGCGCTGCAAGAAGTCCGGACACCGGTGAACATTGAGCAGAGAAGAACACGCTCCGGAGACTTTTGTAGTACACTAGGTGGTACTCATGCAACTGCTGTAGATATATTGACGTTGTGGGGACAACTTGTCCCCACAAGGTCCCGGACAAGTGGTGTGGCTTGGGACGATCTCGGTGAAAGAGCCAACATCGCTGACGAAGCTTTGCACGATCTGGTCGAAATACTGGTATAGACGCCGGTTAAAACGTCCCTAAAATACGTTCTAAAAGTGCTCTAAATGCACTAAAAAGCAGGTTAGCTTTCACAAATGGCTATCGGTATTAGAACAGTTATTAGAAAAATGAGTTAGTGCTCTATTAGTGCAACTGGTTAAACTCTGACGTGTTGTCACTCGAACTCGTCATAATCGGGCGGGATGACGGGCTCGACGCATGGAGCGTGCGGAGGAGGTTCGCGGCGATGGTTTTTGACGTCGTCAATGAGGCGAACGAATCGCCGGGCCTCTTCTTTCGCATTTCCACAAATCCTACTAGGCTCGGGTGCTTTACGGTGAACTTTTCACCGAACACCCTGTTGTACGATTCTAGCGGATTGTTGGTGCGGTTGTGCACGTCAACCCCAGCTTCAACCATACTGTTCACGTTCCAGAGATCAGCGCCGTTGCTCTTCATCCACGTCGAGCAAAAGTAGCGTCCCATTTAGTTTTATTTCCAGTCTCAGTAATTCTGGAGCGCACCAATCTGATTCCCTGAACTCATAATCAAAAGTAGAAATGTTAAACTAAAACTAGAAAGAGCATAAGTATAAATGTGTACCTTGTCACCAATTTCCGCGACGGGGATAATGGTGAGCACGTCGACGATACCCGGGCTGAGTGCTGCGGCAATCTGGTCTTGCTCAATTCGAAGCTCCACCATCTTGCGTCGAAGTGCCTGTTTCCAATGAAACAGGCACCCAACCATCTTGACCAGCGGGAATTGCTCCGTGATGGCGTTCATTCGACCCTTTTCAAAGTCACACGTAACAGTAGCTGGTTCAAGGAGCCGACCCGTCTGGATGATAACGAAGTTCAGTGCATTCCAGTAGGCCTCTTGATGCTTGGAATCCAGCAGCACTACATGGCAGGCACGTACACATCCACACCGAGATCCATGACCATTACGATGAGGCACTGCGTGAACGGCGCAGGCACCATTTTGAACATGCCGTCAATGTAGATGGCGGAATTGGAGTACCGTAGCAACCGGATTAATTCCGGGTGACCAAATCCGATGCATCGGTGCAGTCCGCACCCAATTGTGTGCACTACATTGAACTGTAGGAAGGGCCTGGGGTCGTTTTCGGCGACGCTCCTTGTTGGGGCGCTCTTGATGGCACGGAACGCATCGCTGCCTGTAGCCTGCGTCCTCGCATACTTGATGATTGCGATGCTGGGTAGCCTGGCGATTGTGCGGAGCGTGTCGGTTGGGTGGGTGGCTTGAAGAGAGGCCATCACCTGCTCCCAAACCAAGCTCGGTGGCAGGGAGAGATTGGCGAGGCCGGCCTTTTGCAGCTCGGTGCGCATCCTGCTGCGCACGTCGGTGACGCTGGTAGTCCCCTCTTCATCATCACAGCTGTGGCTGTTGCGGGCCTTGTCAACGTCGTTGCGTACGATCAGCCGAGCCCTGCACCCGAGCGATATCGGGCGCAGATGAAGTAGGTGGTGCCGGTCTCGATGACTTCGCGCTGGCGGTAGAAATTATAGCCTTTGTACTCCATAGCAAAATGTTGAATGCTGTGGCTGACCAGCTCTCGCCAGAATGGGTGGCTTTGGTTGCTTCAAATGAACGACTTGAATTGAGTATAGTTAAATTACCGAAAATTATACATTCTTAGATCAAACTAGCCAGATCATTCCTTCATTGGTAATTTATTTTAGAACTCTTAGATCAGTTTATTGCTGAATTAGGCACGTTTTCTCCTGCCCCATCGATCCAAAACGTCCTGTTTCGTGATCTGCACAGGACTCAATCGGAATTTGCGTATCTTCTCCTAGTCTGGAAGAATCGCAATGTAGCAGACTTCCAATTGCCGACACACAAATGGCTGCGCAAGCTCCCATAGGATAGCTACAAAAGTCTCCGGAGCGTGTTCTTCTCTGCTCAATGTTCACCGGTGTCCGGACTTCTTGCAGCGCCGCCTGATCACATTACAGCGGATATCTCTGTGCACCCACGACGCGCCTTGGAGGACAACATGAGCGTCGAGAACGTTCCGGAGGGCGATAAACAACTCGGGCAACAAACTGGGTCTTTCTAAAATCTCGCGAGGTTCAAGCAATATCATCTTCGAAGAAACGCCAATACCAGGTGTATTTCATGTGAAGTCAGCCCGTCGCAGGCTTCATGCAATAATACGCGCTCCACTTCTTCTCAATATCCTTACGCTTCCACTCCATACACGCCTGAAAAACCTTCGGGTTCTCCACATAGACGGATGTTCGCATCTTGAGGTGGTTCTCCAGTACAACAGAGCCTTCCTTCAAACGCGCCGAGATCAGCTTCCCGTAATCCGCATCGAGCGCATGAACCATCAGAACCACCTAAGGCACCGCAAACATTGCTAATTCAGTCGATACATTCAGTTCAAGACGTCCAGCCAAAGCTAGTACTGTACCTCGTATCTGATCCCGTTAACAGGACGTTCACTCACGAATTCGATAGAAATATTCATCACCGGCACATCGACGTTGCTGCCATCGTACCATCCGTGCATGTCCGACGAAAGAGCAAGGCGATTGTTCGGGTCACTGTCATACTTGAAGTAGCTTGCATATCTCCGGCAGTGCTCTCTTGACATCAAATGGCAGCTCTGTGCCTTTCCCAAATGACCAAACAACGTTTCGGCCTCGATACGCTGATACTTGAACTCGTCGGTCGCCACGTCCACGATTGAGGTGGTCGTCGACAAAGAAGTCCCCATGACTTCTGGAGATGTAGAGTCTTGTGGGTCATAGTCGTGGGAGTAGATGCGCCGAAGCTTTGCGATAGGCTGCCCAGAAATTGGGGCTACATCTATCGAGACCGTTCGGCCATTGAGGGCGGACAGCGGTGAGCAACAGTCATCGTGCAGTGCGTTGTCGAATAGTAAAGCATTCTCTCCTGAGCAACGGCACTCAGTTAGTCAACGCAAGCAGCACTCACTACACAACGCAACAGAAGAATGATGGTACTTACTTGTCTCGAACAGTACATCAATGCACAACGTTTTGCCGTCGTACCAGAGCGCGATATCCTTGTCCCCAGTGCGACGCGCAGGATCGTAGTATCCAAGGTATGATGCCGCCAGACGATTGACTCTGCAGCGGATGCCTTTCGTCTCCAGAGCATTTTCAATCGACCCACTGACTCGCCACAACTCCAATAAGTGCCTTTCTTGCACCGGAACCACCACCAGCACGTGAACCTCCCCTGGCTTCCGCTCAAAGGTCTTGCCAACGTAGTCGACAACATCAACTGTTTCATCCATCTTCACAAACGAGTGTGTGCTTCCATCCTTCTTCACAGTCACGGGCTTTCGATCTGTGTCCAGCTTCACCGCGGGTGTGTCGCTACTCGTCAGCCACCGCTCGCCCTTCTTCGCTAGGAACAGCCGCAGATCGATTGCATCACACTTGATCGTTTCCGGCATCGCCGCTCGGATCGCCTTCTTCAAGTCTTCGACCAAGTACCCGTCCTCGTCATCCCATTCGGCCTTCTCCACTCGAACCGAGAACGCCGCGCCATCCTCAAGAAGTGCACAGAACAACCTCACCATCGTCCTTGTCAAGACTCCGTTCTGGAATGAATGGGGCGAGAATCTCCAGTCGTACCTAACCGGAAATGAACATGTGACTACTGCAGAACTTTTTCGCGAGCTTGGCGAGCTCAACGCGAGAAGCTCAGCCGTCTTCACGAGCATGGCCGAGTGGGCTTGGATCGTGAACTTCACGGTGAAGTCTTGCTTGCAAGCCTGAAGTGTCGAGTAAACTTGCCGCCCATGCTGCGCGTTCCTCGAGCTCGGCTGCTCTCGAGCGCTCGCAAGTCCTACAGCCGCTGGGACTTCCTGCCTCGCGTGGAGGTGTATGCCACCCCGTGAAGCTCGCAGTCCGCCGCCACCTCTTCCGTCGCCAAAGCATCTCGACGTGCGAGGTCGCTGCACGCTCGAGTACATCGACATCCCGCCGCTGGAGGCGGCCTTCCGAGGCCACGAAGCTCCCATGACGATCGTGCTGGTGCATGGCCTGGCAGCTACAACGACTTCCGCCACCTCATCCCGATGCTGGACAGTCATCCGCACGTGCGGATCATCGGCATTAACCTGCAAAGCTACGCCGGGTCCAAGGTGGCAAACGAGCACTACCTCGAGAGTATCAGCGCCCTGCCGACGGCTGGCTTGGCGCTCGAAGCAGTGCGGAAGCTCTGCGTAGGCCAGGAAGGCAGCGACAAGGTCTTCCTCGTGGGCCACTCGTTCGGAGCGCACACGGTGATCAACATGGCGGCGCTGCAGGCTACAGAGACGCACCAGGAAGCGTCATTCAAGCTCCGAGGGATGGCGTTGCTGGCCCCTGCTGGCTGTCGACCGAATAAGGTACTGCGACCTCGAGAGAGTGCCCTGGTGGTCAAGTTGCTGCGGACGGGGAACCCCGTGGTCTCGGCGTTGACGCCGCACGTCATTAAGACGGTCTATACCAGATTGCTGGGCTTTCCTCGAGATGCGCCGCCAGGACACTACGTCGCAGGGCTGATACGCGCCGGAACGACGGACTTTCGAGTCATTCGAGAGCAAGTGGAGATGCTACGCGGATTGAGGTTCCCAGCGCTCGTGGCGTGGTCGCAGAACGACGAGTTCATGGAGGAGGAGATCCCGGTGGAGCTCGCCGGACTGTGTCATGCTGGCCCGAGACTGGCATTTGCAGGTGGAGGACACAACCTGCAGAAAAACTCGTGCCGAGTAAGTTGCGAGTGCGATGACTTGCTGGATAGAAGACGTCTTGGCTGAGGACGGAGAAGCAGAGCAACCACCAACCCTACAATTGCCGTGAGGAAGGCGTTGCCAATAAACATTGGCGCGATTACGACGTACTAAGTAGCTGGGTATCTCTTGTTCCGTTGAAGTGGCCTTGAGAGCGAGCGTCAGCATGCTTTCAGCTGGTCTTTCGGGTCTGCTGGGGTCAGCGCTGCTCGGCTGTCTGGGGCAATCATTCCGGTGGCTCGGCATTGCCCTCGGCCGGAGTCGAAGGACAAGGACCTGCACACTCGAGTAGGATACATTCGATCGCAGAAACAAGTGACAAAAGTTGATAACTCAATCTGGTGCACTAATGAGTCGCTACAACTCCATCCTACGAGTGGTCCTACTTCTGTAGTTACAGATCCAAACTCACCAACGTGAAACGTCAAAAGTATGCAGCCGCACTTCGGGTTCCTACTACAAAATGGCAGCGACGTGCACTCACTCAGTACGCAATCGCTTCGAAGGTTATACGGTATCCGGCCCCAGCGATTCACAGCCCAGTTCACAACAGTATGGAACTATGTATCGATCTCCATCCGTGGAGACTTTGGTCGACGGTGCTCTCGGGGACCTCGACACAATTACACACTGGTAAGAAATCACGAAAAAGCGGAAATGCCGAAGCGGAAGAAGGCAACACTGTGACACAAAACCCCAAACAATTTGCTAGTTCGACATGGATCACCGACTTCCAGAACTGGACAGTGTATTGAGTAGCAATAGCACCGCTGAACCTGTTCGACACGTTGGGTGGCGCTAGTCCAAGACTTGAAGATGCGCGACATAAAGAGGGATTGATCCGACGCCGGTTAAAACGTCCCTAAAATACGTTCTAAAAGTGCTCTAAATGCACTAAAAAGCAGGTTAGCTTTCACAAATGGCTATCGGTATTAGAACAGTTATTAGAAAAATGAATTAGTGCTCTATTAGTGCAACTGGTTAAACTCTGACGTGTTGTCACTCGAACTCGTCATAATCGGGCGGGATGACGGGCTCGACGCATGGAGCGTGCGGAGGAGGTTCGCGGCGATGGTTTTTGACGTCGTCAATGAGGCGAACGAATCGCCGGGCCTCTTCTTTCGCATTTCCACGAATCCTACTAGGCTCGGGTGCTTTACGGTGAACTTTTCACCGAACACCCTGTTGTATGATTCTAGCGGATTGTTGGTGCGGTTGTGCACGTCAACCCCAGCTTCAACCATACTGTTCACGTTCCAGAGATCAGCGCCGTTGCTCTTCATCCACGTCGAGCAAAAGTAGCGTCCCATTTAGTTTTATTTCCAGTCTCAGTAATTCTGGAGCGCACCAATCTGATTCCCTGAACTCATAATCAAAAGTAGAAATGTTAAACTAAAACTAGAAAGAGCATAAGTATAAATGTGTACCTTGTCACCAATTTCCGCGACGGGGATAATGGTGAGCACGTCGACGATACCCGGGCTGAGTGCTGCGGCAATCTGGTCTTGCTCAATTCGAAGCTCCACCATCTTGCGTCGAAGTGCCTGTTTCCAATGAAACAGGCACCCAACCATCTTGACCAGCGGGAATTGCTCCGTGATGGCGTTCATTCGACCCTTTTCAAAGTCACACGTAACAGTAGCTGGTTCAAGGAGCCGACCCGTCTGGATGATAACGAAGTTCAGTGCATTCCAGTAGGCCTCTTGATGCTTGGAATCCAGCAGCACTACATGGCAGGCACGTACACATCCACACCGAGATCCATGACCATTACGATGAGGCACTGCGTGAACGGCGCAGGCACCATTTTGAACATGCCGTCAATGTAGATGGCGGAATTGGAGTACCGTAGCAACCGGATTAATTCCGGGTGACCAAATCCGATGCATCGGTGCAGTCCGCACCCAATTGTGTGCACTACATTGAACTGTAGGAAGGGCCTGGGGTCGTTTTCGGCGACGCTCCTTGTTGGGGCGCTCTTGATGGCACGGAACGCATCGCTGCCTGTAGCCTGCGTCCTCGCATACTTGATGATTGCGATGCTGGGTAGCCTGGCGATTGTGCGGAGCGTGTCGGTTGGGTGGGTGGCTTGAAGAGAGGCCATCACCTGCTCCCAAACCAAGCTCGGTGGCAGGGAGAGATTGGCGAGGCCGGCCTTTTGCAGCTCGGTGCGCATCCTGCTGCGCACGTCGGTGACGCTGGTAGTCCCCTCTTCATCATCACAGCTGTGGCTGTTGCGGGCCTTGTCAACGTCGTTGCGTACGATCAGCCGAGCCCTGCACCCGAGCGATATCGGGCGCAGATGAAGTAGGTGGTGCCGGTCTCGATGACTTCGCGCTGGCGGTAGAAATTATAGCCTTTGTACTCCATAGCAAAATGTTGAATGCTGTGGCTGACCAGCTCTCGCCAGAATGGGTGGCTTTGGTTGCTTCAAATGAACGACTTGAATTGAGTATAGTTAAATTACCGAAAATTATACATTCTTAGATCAAACTAGCCAGATCATTCCTTCATTGGTAATTTATTTTAGAACTCTTAGATCAGTTTAGTGCTGTATTAGGCACGTTTTCTCCTGCCCCCTGGTATAGTACTACGTAGTACTTCTTGAAGTACTAGCTAAGCGCGACCAGGAAAGCTGCGCGAGAGTTGCGATTCGCAACTTGCGAAACAAGAGTCGCGTAAGCGAACTCACCCGTGATCTTCAAGTACTGCAGCTCCTACGAACACAAGAGTCCGATGTGGCGTTTACTCGACAACTTCAGATTTGTAACGTCAAGTGCCTGGGGCCTTCACGACCCCATAGTCATTCGTGAATCTGCGGCCAGACGCTCATGAAGGCGGCGATCGCAGCTTCTCGGGTGGCAAAGCAGCTGGGCGTTGCAAGGCTTGGCAGGGGATCGAGCGCTTTCTTGAGTGTTCAGCACGCGTTGACTCGGTCGTCTCACAATCGGATGGCCGTGTCCACTGCTGCTGGGGCCAAGCCACGCCGTCCGCCTCCCCCAGCTCTACCGGAGCCTTCGTTCATCGACGTGGACGGCAAGTGCATGATTGAGTACATCGACGTGAAGCCCGAGGCTGTGATTGCTACTACGCCGACGCTGATGCTGATCCACGGCGCCCCAGGGACGTACAAGGACTTCCGCCACCTCATTCCGCTGCTGAAGGAGCGCGGCGTGCGCGTGGTGGGCGTCAACTTGCCAGGCTTCGCCGGCTCCGCCATCCTAGACACGGACAACTACTACGAGCACATCAGCGCGGTGCCGTCCGTTGAACTCACATACAGCGCAATGCAGCGCGTGCTCAAGGACGCAAGCAACGTGTTCGTGCTGGGCCACTCGTTCGGCGGCCATGCTGCTGTGCACTTCACGGGCATCAACGCAGAGCAGCGGCAGATCGCCGTCAAGGGGCTGGTGCTGCTCGCAGGTGCCGGCCATCGCCCGCACCACGCGTTGAGTCCGCGCCTGAACGATCTACTATGGCAGATGCTGCGTTCAGGAGTGCCGGTGCTGGAGCGGTCGTCCAAGTGGCTCGTCCGCCAGCTCTACATCAACTCGTTCAAGTTCCCGGACAGCGAACTGCCCGACTACTTCACGGCCGGCATCGCGCGCTGCGCCACGGCGGACTTCGATCTGTTTGCGAAGCACTTGGAGCAGAGCCGCTCGCTGCCGAGCTTCTTGGCTTGGGCCAAGGACGACGCACTCATCGAGGAGGAAATCTTCCTCAACGTGAGCAACGTATGCCACCCCGGACCTCGGCTGGCGTTCGAGCGAGGCGGCCACAACGTGCAGAAGACCAAGGCCAGCTTCCTTGCTGATGAACTGGCCCAGTGGATGAACAAGGTTGTACAGGGAGACGCCAGCAGCGAAGAACACGCCACCACCGTGGACATCCACCCCTAATAACGTGCAATGCAGTGCACATCAAGAGGATCAAGTTACAGTGCAGTCGTGTCAACTTATTCGAGCAGACCGAACGTATCCATCCATCGATTGGTGTCAAAGAAAAGTATCCATCCTTCAATTGGTCAGAAAGTGTATGGTGTGGCGTACACAAAGGGAGCGTTCTGAGATTCTTGAGTCATAACCCAAGAGAAGGCAGAACTCTAGCAAGCAATGACGCTCTCCTCTCCGACGCTCCGGACGCGCGGAAGCAGCGGCAGCGACCACAGCTGCGCGGCCAAGCCCCGTCGTGCACGCGGCAGCATGGACTCCACGGCTTCCTCCTCCAGCAGCGCCAGCAGCTCCGTGCTACGCGTGTCCAAAGAGGTGGAGAACATTGGCGCTCGCGTCCCTCTCTCCAAGAAGCGCGTGACGTGGCGCTTCGTGCTCGCGGGCTCGGAGCAAGTGCACACGGTGATGCTGGAGCATAGCCGCATCTCGGCCAAGAAGCGGCTCAAGCTGGACGGCCGTCGGCTGCACAGCTCGGACCAGTACGCGGCCAGCTGGCACTACGATTTCAGCGTGGGGAAGGACCCTGCAATGCCGTTTAGCGTCGTAATCCGCGACGCCAAGTCGTCTGTGGTGGACCAAGGACGACTGGAGACGCTGTACGAGCTCGTGGCCGATGGGGTCCACTGGGAGCAGCTGTCCGAGCGCTTTTTGCCGGCCGCGCATCGCCACCACATGTCGACAGTTTGGAGCAGCGATATGTACGTGCGGCGCGTGGAGGACACTCGTGGACAGCTGTTAAGTGATGGCGATGAACGTCCACCTGGAACCCTCCTCACGTGGACGTTCGCGTTCGGCGTGAATGGAGGCGTCCACAAGCTGGAGCTGAGGGACCTGGAGAAGGGCGAGTTTGTGGTGGTGCTGGACTGCAGGGAGCTGAAGCGCGTGGACTTTGACGAGATCCAGGGCGAAATGTGGGAGTTCGAGTACGACCTGGAGGACCAGCACGAGTTGGACCTGGTGGTGACGCTGGTGGACGACCACAAGACGTACGACTTCTTCATCGACGGAAGCGCCTGGGACGACATCAGCCAGACCAACTTCGTACTGGAGTCGGGCTGGTACCCCGTGTACTCGCGCTCGCGCAGCGCCGTCTACTTCCGCCACGAAGGCACGGGAAACACGCAGTGGGAGAAGCCCACTGTGAACCGCGACGACGCGCGCGCCAGCCGCCCCATGCAGGAGTTTGAGCAGGTTTCGCCAGGATCGCAGGGTCTGGACGACCTGATTCATGGCGTGCACGCTGTGGCTATTCAGGAGGCGCACGAGGAGCCGGAAAGCGAGCACGAACAGGCCCCGCAACTCGTGTCCATGAAGCAGCCGCTGCAATCCGTACAGGAAGTTCCTGAGGGACCAGAAGTGCCGGAGGAGGCCAACCTCATTGATTTCTCGGACGTGGCGGTGCACTCTTCGACCTCGCTGAAACCCCAGGGGAGCGGATATGACGGCTTTGACCCGTTCAACCCGGCGACACACGCCGGCTTCGTCCGCAAGGATCAGAGAGGCCAAGAGAAGGAACAGCCCGTGGATCTGCTGAGCCTTTAGAGGAAAGAAACCCCAAGCAGTTCGGTATTTATGTGTTGGAAGGTTCGTAGATGCATTCATGAAGAAGCAGACAGCGCTGAGCTCTCGTAGTGGTGGGTAGGCAAGCTAAGATGGTGTGAGACAGTGATTGGGAAAAATGGATTGGCAAGCATTGGAACGTAATCCAACGATTGCAGTATTTCAATGCGGATGTGGATTCAGTCGTGTCTTGCAGTACTGCTGGGGCTTGCAATCGAGTATTGCAATATTCCTACGCGATCCAATACAGTATTTTTAGGTTGTCAATCCAATACCCGTCCATCACTACTACTTATCGAAGCATCAACTTGGGCTGCCAGGCAAACGCTCCAAGTCTACTGCGCTCCTATTGCAGCGACACTATCGTTTTTTTCGCTTACTTGTAGCTTTCGTTTTTCAGTGAGGTACATTGATGTCACTTAGTTCTAATCACTAACGACTTCCTAAACTTACTTGTAGCTTTGCCACGCGCTAGTGGCTCGATACTACTTCAAAAAATAGCTACAGGCCTTACCTATACAGAAAACTGTCTACACATGCCGTTTTCCTCAACATTCCAATATGGTATTGCAATACATCATCGGCTTTCAGTTTTCTATTGGAATTGTGATTTCCTTGCCAATACAGCATTGCCGTACAACCGCAATACAAACCAAGATATTTTTTCCAATCACGCACACTGTGAGGTGTCGGCTATCGAGTGTTGTGTTAGATGAAGCTTGTTGCTGTCTGCGAGAATATTCAGCTTAGTGGAGAAGCTTCTTAATGAGCTCGCTGAGCGGCTCTTGCTCGCGCTTGTCGACGAGGTCGAACTGCGTGACGAAGGCCATGAAGTGCTTGAAGCACGAGTTGAGGTGCGCTTCGGCCCCGATGCTCACGATCTTGTCGAAGTGCGAGTAGTACACGTGCGCGTAGACCCGGAAGAGCCGGCGGAAGATGTTCTTGACCACGGACTGGAAGCCGCGGCAGTACGGCGCTCCTTCGCGCGTGGGGAAGAGCGTCTCCTCGCTCAGCAGTTCCTCCACCCACGTCATGAGCATGTCAATGTACTCTGGGGCCGAGAGCTTCGCTGGCTTCTTGAAGTCCTTGTCATCCTTCCACAAGTACTCGAACTTCGACCCCGCGCGCATCTCCGGGCAGGAAGCGCACGTGCAGAACTCAAGGATCGTGCCGTACACGATGCTGATTTCGTTGAAAAAGTCGACCGCTGTTCAAAATGCCGAAAGTCAGCCAACCTTTTCCAAGGAACAACACAACTCAAGTAACGTACTATGGACAGCGAGCCACTCGTTCAAATCTTCCCCTTCCGGCAGCGTCACCGCATTCCTCATATCGCCACTGTCAGCACCACCATTTGTCTGTTTAGTGATTCGTTTTTTTTCATCTACAAGTTCAACTTCGGTATCCTGAAATTCGACTTACTTTCCCAGCGTCGCCTGTGCGTGCTTGTGCAGGTCGTAGCGCTTGGTTCCGTGGCTGTGGCTCTTTTGCGGCCGGAACGTCTTGTTGCGGTTGAACAGGTTGTTCATGTCGAAGTCGCGCTCGTCTTGCAATGAGTGAAGCAGAAAAACTTCTTTTATCCGGATACTACGAATAGATCAAGGCGAAAAAACCGTTTTCAGAGCCTAAGACCGCACTTAACGAAAGTCTCCACAATCACTGGTCAAACTCATCTGTGGCGAAGATGATTCGCAGTATCCGCGACCTCGTATCCCCCGAGGACGTGGGGGTGACGCTCCCCCACGAGCACGTTCTGCATAATATCGGGGCTATTGCAGCTTCAACTGCCCCTAATGACGACCTGGAGATCCGCTTTGAAGACTTGGTGGACTACCGTCGGTCCCCTTTCGCCCATGGAGGACGCAACTTGCTGCTCCAGAAGGAGGACGAGGCTTTTCGAGAGCTTGAAAGGCTACAACAAGTAGCGGGCAGCAAACTTAAGCCATTGGTGATGGACGTCACGCTGCCTGCTGAAGGGCGCGACGTGTTCGTGAAAGAACGAATTCATCTGGCCGAAAGGCTGAAAAAACTGAAGCTGCTGACAGTCACGACGTTCGAGATGGAGAGGATCACCGATGAATTTGCCGTTGGTTTGACGCCTGAACAGCAGAGTGAACGCATCGCCAAGACGTTGGAGGCGGAACTCATGTTCGGGATGGAAGGAGCTGGCGGAGTGGCTTTTCCAGGAGCCATTTACCAGCAGATTCACGCTACGACTGGGGAACTTGGTGCGAAGGAGAAGATTCTAGCGCAAGGACTCGCGTTGGTACGTTGGTGATTGTTTCTATGCGAAGGGATTGAGAGCTCATGGTTTTGTTGTTCTCTATAGGTGCAAGCGCGAACGCAGGCTCCATTGTATCTTTCGTTTTCGGAGAAAAGTCAGGCAGTTCAAGAGGGAAATGCGGGGCTGGAACAAATGGTTCGAAGTTGGATTCAAGCGCTACTCAGTGCTGGCGCTGAGAGCAGGAAACTGGTCGTTTGTCATGCGGATCGCTGGTGCCGGGGAGAGTTTGGAGGCGCGGACCATTCGTTTCTGACGGAGCTGTTGAATCTCGGAGTCTCAGTGTTGTTTGACATGGTTGGGTTATTGGCAGTGAGCGATGTGGTGCTCATCAACCCGTGCTTCACAACTGCTTTAAGTTGTAGCGAACTCCTGGACGACGAGAGGCAAGAGCCTCCTCCTGACAGTCGGCTTGTCGAGTGGGTGGCAGCCCTTGTGAAGGGCAAACCGCAGTATCTACACCAGCTCCTCTTGTCAACCAATCTACAGCAGCGCATCCAGTACCGCCGTTACGGTGGCGGAGGCTACACGTATCTGTTTGAACACTTCAAGCTTCGTCTCCTGCGTCGGGGCGTTACCGTGGAGCAATGGGACCAAATCGTGCGCAAGAACGCGGTGAGCTTGTTGTCCTGGTACGTGGCTCCAGAGGCGCCGCCCATTCCGAAGAATTATCTGCAGTGCTCCATCTGCGGTAACTACTTCGAGCCAATTGAGGGCGAATACTTCACCAAGTACGCGTTCACATATTGCGGCACCAAGTGTCTGCGGCGTCATAGCCGGCAGAAGTTCGCCCCGCTTCCGACCAAGGTATAGGCTGCTGGGGATTGGAAACTGAACAAGATCACGTCGACCACGTGAAAGCTACGCTGTGATTCTGACATCGTCTAGTTAGGCAGTCCCCCCATTTCGAACGTGATTCTGTCGGACGAGTGGAAACGTAGCTTGAGAGCACGCTGGTACGACTGAGCCCGTCGAAAGTGCGACCTGAGAGCTCTTCGAAGCTTGGCATTCTCCATCTCGCAGCTTTGGCGAAGCTTGAATCGGCGCTCAGCTACTCCTTTCCACATTAGCTCACCTTCCACCTTTACTTGAGAAATCTGGGCACTTGGTTTCATCGCGCATTTGAGTTTCAAATGCTTCTTCGACAGTTGAATTACCAATATTTGCAGGTGGAGGACCTCTTCGGTCCGACGCTGTTGCCAGTTGGTCTTCTGCAATGCTACAGGTTTCCCAATGGGCTGCTCAGTGAAGGATCATAATATGATTCATATCGACGTCTCTATGGGAATCGTTGGGATGGTAATAGCCTTTCGGCCATGTCGTAGTCAGCTAGGAACGCCTGCATGGAGAATGTTAGTATCTGGAGCTCTTCGTGACCTTCACGAGACTGTGGACATTTTAAAATGAGCTTTCGAATGGACCTTCACGCGGGACACTCGCAACTTTAACGAAATAGGAACCTACCTCCTCCCACGCACGCCGGATCTGCTCTCCTTGCATAGACCGAAGTGTGAGGTCTGGTCGCATTGAAGATAGCAAGAGGCAATGCAACTTGAGTACGGTACTGCAACACTTATTGCAGCAAAAGGATGCACCAAGTCTCAACAGCCAAGAGCACAATTCAATCGTCTCTGCTGCTCACGAAGAAGAAATTCAAAAGATTATCACGACAACTTTTTATGTATTTACTCCTTAACCCGTTGCTCGAAGAAGTTAATCTTCTACGCGATACTTGAATCGCTCGACGCCGCCTTCCCAGATCTTGGGGCCGTCTCCAACGCTAGGATATCCTTTCGAGTCCGAGGTTAATACATCTCCTCGTACGACAGCTTCCTGGTGTCTGCATCTTGGTAACGGGTCCGACAAGTGACATTTCGCCGCGTTTCACGACCAAGCGGGTCGATTTGACAAGCTTAATTGAGGCGAGACCGATGACCATTCAATAAGCGATCACGTGATGAATACCTAAGCGTAACCTACGCGTAAGGAACACTTGAGTGTTGCAGCCGGCAGTAAAAGACTGTGCATGGCATCAAGCCAAAGAAGAACAACAGTGAAGTCAGAAGCATGACACCGTAGATGGGGCGTACCGATGCACTTTGATCTGGTTTCCAGGAGGCCACGTCGGTTTGGCGAAGGTCGAACGGCAAAGCATAGCAGCGCAAGAACTCGACCAGTAAGCCTCGTTCTTGGTAGTTCATCGTTTACGTTTTGCTGCCAGGACACGGCAGTTGATCCATCCCCACTTCCTCGAAGAAGCCGTCCAAACCCACGACATATCGTCCATTCCAGCGACCAGTACGTCAAACACCGACTTGTTGTTCGAAGGCGGACTCACACCCCTCGAGTCGAGATAGTTGTGCAGCGCACAGTACATTAACGTTGTAGCCATAGTCGCTCGAAGCTTCCGTCGTAGTGTACGCTGCGAACTCCTTGCCAATTGTCGATGGTATGTCAATGCCTCGCGTAGCTTGGCATTCTCGTCCTCGCTTGTTTGTCGGAGCATTGACTGCCGGGCAGCGATTCTCTCCCACATCGACGACGCTGCGTTTATCCGCTTGGGTTGAGGAGCACACGCTTGTCCAGTTACGAAAGTCTGCTTCGAGCTAGGCAGCGTTGAGACCTCACCCGCCGTTTCAGACGCTCCAACTTGGCTGAAAGCTGCTTCGTTTATTTCTGTAGATCCAGGGCTCTTGCTTGCGCAGCTGTCGCCATCTTTTCCGTTGTTGGTTTCTGGATGGAGCTGGTGTTGCTGTACAAATTCTGGATCTTTGTGACGTGAGTTCGTCTTTCGCACAACCGCCAGTGGTAAACAAATTGAACAAGGGTTACCTCCCGTGTGGATAAAGCTACTGCCGTCTGCGTAGCCGGATCATCTGCTTTGTGGTATTCGGTCGAATTTATCGCCGTGCAGCGTTGACGAATCAATTTTTTTTGATATCGAACAACGAGCGCTGTGTCCGTGTGACTTACAGAGTAGAAGGCCCGTGAGAGCTCGACTCATGCGTAGGATTTATAGTACAACAAACCCCACTTTGCTCTAAAAATGAAGATCGATCTCTCAATTTTTAAGGATCATGCACGATAGCCGACATTCGTGTCATGCAAGCGAGAATGATGTTTCAGCTTTTGCAGCAGCGTACGACAAGGAGCACAGAAACCATGTGCGTATAGTACACTTTGAAGTATTCCACTATCCCTCCCTGAGGTAGATGCGTATGATAGGCGTGCTTGCGTCGTTGCTCGCTCGTCAGCAGATTCAGAGGGCTATAAGCTGATGACCGACATACTATCTTGAAGTTGACCCAATACACGCTGAATGTTCTCGATCTCCTGTCGTTGCTACCCACCAGCAGGCACAAAGCTTCGTGTTCCTCCATACTCTTCTGCAGATGCTGCTCACGCCCAGCAATATATTTCCACAGTCCTTGCTCTCCTTTCGGCTTGGAAGTGCTATCCTTCGTCGCCGCCGGCCTTCTCGTTCCTTGTTGAAGCTCTGAGACTGGTTTCTGATGTTCTAGTTTCTTGGATAGCGCATTCACGTCTTCACGTAAACGTTGTATTTCCTCTCGTCGCCGTTGATGATACGACATTTTCTTCTGCAGTGGGAGGGTCTGATAAGAGTTTTAAACGGATAGGTATTTGCTGCATTGCCAAAGAAAAGTAACACTTACTACCATCGAAGCAGCTGTAGCATCCTGTAACGGGGCACATCTCTCCAGAAACGCAGCTAAGGCTGGGTCCACATCTAGGTTGAAGCCGTCGAAGCCGTCGATGCTGCCGACATCTCCACCATTATTCATCTAGACGGTAGTCCAGAAGTAATCGTAAAATGACGCCCATGTTCGCCTTGACTATCCTGGCAGCGTAGCGAAGTCATGGCAGTCGTTACTGTTACTTTTCGTGCGAGTTGCATTAATTCCAGTAGCAATGGCATTAACGCTGGACCGCCATCAGCACCAACATTTCGAGCCGATTCGCAAACGCTTGTTTGCATTTAGCGTCTGCTCGAAGATTTCCAGTAATCGTCTCGGTCCGGAGAGTGAAACAGCTAGGTCTGGATTTCGAGCGTGTGTATTCCAGGCATCCTTTTGGAATGGCCTGCCATGCTGCTCAGTATGCAGAACCGGAACCATCCAGTGCCATCAGCGTTATACTTGGCATGAGTGCCTCATCACGGTTGACGCCAACGACTTTGATACTTCAAAGTTGTTTCGAAAATGGGCTGCGAGCGGAAATTCATATAACTTCGAGTACTAAAAAGTTGCTTTCATGGGAATAATAATCGTAAAAAAATGATGAATCGAGACGATAACAGGGACCTCGGGTCGCATTGAGCCGGGGAGCCATGTTGAAGTCAAGATACTTTTCACCTCAAGTTTCCACTTTGGTGTGGTGTACTCAAATCTCATTTTCATAACGGTTTTGCAGTCTTCATATCATCGCCATGGGGAACTCGTCCGGCAAGGGCTTCGTGTACTCGAGCAACGACTACCAGCTGGCCATCGAGGCGTCCAAGGAGCTCGAGTATCTGCTGGAGAAGGAGTTCGGCGCGCATGGCCAGGGGCTGCACGAACGCGTCACGTCCGTGGAGAAATCGCTCCCTTTCCTGACAGTGCGCAATATCCGCTACGTTGCTACACTACGGAACCAGCTGATCCACAACCGCGAAATGCGCGCGCTGCCCGACCGCGAGAAGTTCATCAGCAAGTTCAATGCCGCCTTGGCAGAGCTCAACATCCTCATCGAGAAGAAGCGGCTGGACGCACGCGGGGCTGAGCCGGTGACAGCTCCGGGGTGCGTCATCTCTTAGACCAGGAAGAGAAGAAGCCCTCATCCAGACCAGAAACAACTTTATATACGATACGTGGAGCTCTCCTCTACGGACGGCGCCTCACTGTTCTACTTGTTGGCCTGCAGGATCTCAATCTGATGAGTGACAGTGGCCAGGTACTTGTTGCAGTCATCCTGCGTCGTCAAGGGTGAGCACATCATGTACACCACATTGCCGAGCGAGCGAGCGTACACGCCGTTCTGACGCAGCACTTGGATGAGCTCCGCGGCCTCGGTCGACGCGTACCCGGCGTTTTCCGAAGCCAACTCCACGCACGCCACCGTGCCGATGGCGAACGTGCGCTCGATGTACGGACGCGTGGAGAGCTCCGTGAGAGCGTCCGCGTTCCAGTACGCGCGCGTGGCGTCCTTGGTCGCCGTCGTGGCGTGGTTGAAGATCTCGTACATGTCGATTGCGGTCACGGCAGCGGCGCAACCCATCGGGTAGGCCGTGAACGAGTGGCCGTGCAGCAGCGCCTCGCCCTTGGAGTCCGCGTAGAACGTGTTGAAGACCTCCTCCGACGCGAGCGTGGCGGCCATGGGCACCACGCCGCCAGTCAGCAGCTTGGCGTAGCAGGCGATGTCCGGGTCCACGCCGAGCAGGTCGCGCGCAGACTCGACTCCCAGGCGCCACCAGCCGGAGAAGACCTCGTCGTAGATGACGGGGATCTTGCGAGCACGGCACTCCTGGACCAGCACGCGCTGGTACAGAGGGTCCACCAGGAACATGCCACCGGAGCCCATGAGCACGGGCTCAATCAGCGCCGAGCCCACACGCACGTTCTTCTCCTCGGTGCTGTCAATCATGTGCGCAACATGCGTGCGGTACACGTCGGCCAGAGGACTCTGGTCACGCGAAGCCTCGAACGCAGCGTTAAGCGACGACAACTTCTCTTCGGTCGCGCCGTTGCCGGCGATTTCAGGGTCGATTGAAACCACGTACTCGCCGTTGCGTAGCGCCATCGTCGGGACCTTGAGGAAGACGCCTTCCGGACGGTACCACGGGTGCTGCTTCTCGTTGAACACGCTCTTCTCGGCGACATTCATCACGCCCAGCGTGTCGCCGTGGTAGCAGTTGGCCTGCGCGAGCGTGACCATCTTGGAGCCTGTGGCCTCGTCCGACATGAACTCGCTGTACTCTAACTGGTGGTCCAGCACGTACTTGCGGAACGCCATCTTCAGTGCGACTTCCACCGCCGTCGAGCCATCGTCTGACAAGTACACGCGCGAGGCCCACCCCTTGCCGACCGAGTCAAGCAGCTTCTCACTGAGCTGCAGCGCTGGCTGGTGCGCGTTCTCCGGGAACATGACGTGGCCGTAGCGGCCAGCGGCGTAGGCCAACGACGTCGCCATCTTGGCGTTCCCGTGGCCGATGCCCTGCGTCCACCAACTGGCGCACGCGTCGAACAGCGGCTCCACCGTGTTGCTGTCCGGACGGTACACGCTGAACTCGTCGCCAATGGCCGAATCGATTATGGACAGACCGCCAGCCTTCTTGTGCTGCGTGAACGGCCACCAGAAGACCTGCTCGGCGCGCACTTCCATGTGCTTGAAGCTCTCCAGACGGGTCCTGTGGAAGGCCTTCAGCGCCTTGTTCACACTGTCGAACACGTCGTCATGTGCGACAAACCAATTGTCCAGCGGTTTCGGCATCGGCGGCACTGCGTTCATAGTGAAGATCGGGATGCCGAGCTCGCTCGTACGGGGCTCCAGCGCCGCCGCGTTGTCCAGGCCGTCCTGCTCAATGAGGCAGACCGCCGCCACGTCGTATCCTCGGATCAACAGCGTCTCGAGCGCCGACATGGTGGTGGAAATACCGCCAAGCTTGCCGTCACCAACCAGCACCACAGGCAGACGGAGGCCGCGGTACACGTCCACCTGGAACCTCATGGAGGCCGAGGGACTGCAGACGCCACCCGCCGTCTCCACGAGCACCAGACTGTCGGCAGCTTTGGCTCCGTTCACCTTGTTGATGCTCTTGAGCTTGTCCGACAGCAGCTCCAGCAGCTTCTCGTCCGTGATCGTGTGGCCCTCCATCTTCGCCGCCAGGTGCGGTGAAACCGGGTTCTTCCACGAGAAGAGCGTGGAGCACTGCAGCTCCCCCTGTCGCTGCTGCTTGAGCACCGCGTGCTTTTCCACGAAGGACGCGTCGCCAGGGAAGGAGCCGGGGATGTCGTCGTCCGTGCCCGTCTGAAGCGGCTTGATGTACTCCGTGCGGCCGCCGTTACGCGCCGAGATGCTGGCGGCACTGCGGCAAATGCCGGCGGACACGATGGTCTTGCCGATGTCCGTGTTGCTGCCGAAGACCTGGAACACGGGCGTGTCCAGGCTCAGAGCCACGGCTCCCTGTGTGCGCAGATGCTGCTTCTGCGTGGCCAGCGCGTCGACGCCCTGCTGCGTCTCGCGCACGCCCACGTGGTACTGCATGGCAGCCGAAGGACGACGTAGCGCGGAGGTGATGGGGCGGCGCAGCGCCTTGGACAGCATGCTGGGCATGGCTGGGGAGATCTTGGGGGCTTGGCGGCGGATTGGCGACTGGCAATGGAAGAGCGTGTGCACATGATGTTGATTGCGCGTCACTGCATTAGTTCTAGCAGGTAGACCTGCGGGAATGGTTGGAAGTTGAAGATGAATTCAAGAGGGGCTGAGAAGATTACAGGTCATTGGTGTGGTGCACACGGTGTTAAACGCGAGGGTGATGCGCTTCCAGCACCGGTATTCTTGTAGTGTGACGTCAGGGCGGTTGGCATGACCGAGGCGATTGATAAGCTCGACGAACCTTGCGGCGGAGGAGGATTGAAGGCTGCGACAAGAAAGAGGGTGTTGTGTGGAAGTGCTGCATGATTCTTCAAACTAACGTTTGCGAGTTGGCTGCGGTATTCATCCTGTTCGTTCCTTAGACGCACGTTGTCATTTGTGCAATCTTCATGCAGTCAAGGCGCTGTTGGTGATCGCGCGACTTCCTTTGGAAGTGAGCTTTCGCTGCCTCCAACACTAAGGCCGCCGCGGCCAGAATCCACATCAAGACTCCTGAAATGCCGACGGACAGTAGCTTTCCACTGGCCGGATTGCAGGCAGTAACAACGCCACGGACAGTATTTTCCTCGTACGAGTAGAGATACCCGCCCAGGATGAAGGCGATAACTCCACACAGCCAACTCGACGAGGCCAGTGGGCATGGGTAGTAAACGGATGTGGCAGGACAAAACATCACGATAGTAATATGCATATTACTATAGTAACCAGTACATTCGTCGATTGTCCACTTTCAGCTCGAGTATTACCAGTACTTCTTTCTCCCGATCTAGCATTACTATTTTGTACTACCAAGATTCATAGGTTGATTGTACGATTTTCCTACAAGAAACTCTGTCACGAGCTCTTGACGATCCATTATTGATAACAAGAAAGCTGAAATATAGGTGGTTATGCGGCACGACCACGAGGAACGGAGGTGGTGAATGGCTGGTGATTTTTTTGTCGGTGCCGTGCAAGTGCAGCGATTTTTAATAACAGCAAAATGTCAATGAAGGTGACAGTAGCTCAACAGTAGATCCATAGTACTAGTGAACGCGGTATTAGAAGAGTGGCGAGCCAAAACTAAAGTACTGCTAATACCAGCAGTTTTTGTGGCTATACTGGTCCTAGACTGCCAGCATTCAGCAAAATGTACCAGTACTACCCATGCCTGCCCACAGCATCCCTGCGAAATCAACACCGCAGTTAGCCATCTAGGTTGATACGTTCAACTCCTCGAGATCCGTACCATGATAGTACATCATCTTGTTGAAGCTGATCTGGCCGGCAAACGAGTAGCGGAGATCGCGCTTGATGTCCTCGGGGACGTCGGCAAGAAGGTGCACTTCTGTAGCTGAGTCTACGCCGTGCAGACCAAAGCCAGAGCTTGAAGCCGGAACCTTTGGGTCCATTCGATTGCGACTCGACATGACCGCCTTCACCCTCATAGGAACTATTCCTCGCTTGAGCGCATCGACTTCTTGAGCACTGAGCCACTCGTCACCTCGTTTCGCGGGGTAGAACGCGACTTTGCTGGGGTCCAACTGCTGCTTGCTCTTTTCAACAAATGTCTTTGCCAATGCCTCAACGAGCTCACACTCGTCAAAGCTCAAATTGAAGCTGACCCCACCCCGACAACGACGGCGACGAGGTTTGGCATTTCGCTGGAATCTTGGGAAGGAAAGAGGAAGCAGCGATGAACCAAGTCATCGAATGTGTACGCCAGGATCAGAAATTCAGGTTCTGGAGGAATGGCACCGACGGTGGTACCATCAATGACCGAAGCTTGCAATGGAACGCAAACCGCCTAGACGGGAGTGTATTCACATTATTAATACTTAAAATATTTAAAATATTTATATGCGCAGGCCGGTCCTGGCGCTTACTTGATAATGAATGACTTACAGGCTGTGGCGCTTTTGAGGCAGAGTGTTGACCGATGCCGAACGGAAGTGGTTTGCCGTCTGCGTTTGACGCGCACGGAGAATGAGCTGCTGACGCTCACGGCTGTACTCATCAGCAAATGTGTTGATGAAGCCGAGAAGCTCATCGATCGGCAACGTGTCCTCCTCCTCGAAGTAGTTCAAAAATTGTTTTCCCTGGAGTTCACGGAAGCAAGGCACATCAAGTCAGCGCCAAAACAATAAAAAAAGCTTTGAAGAGGTCAATGGCGGGGCAGCTTACCTCTCTCTCGAGTTGGTTGACAAGCTCCTGTACACTGTTGAGCTCCTGCTCCACCTCCATGGCGTACAACCTCATGCTTTCCCGCGACTGCGCCAGATCGTCGCGTAAATCGTCGTCGTCGGTCTTAAATACTGCTGCCTTTTGTGTCTCGTTGATCAGCATGCGAAGCCCGCCGAGGAGGGACTGATGCTCAGCGACGAGGCTCTGGATGGACAGCTTACTGCACTTGGTAATAAGTGGGAGCTGTTCACTAAATAGTGCGAGGTGCGGCTCGTCACGCTGCAATATACAAATACACAATTGTTAGGTGGAGGTATCATGGTTCGGTTAGAAGGGAAACTGTTGCGCTTACCTCAATGGACTGGATGACGTACTGCAGAAACGAGATCCGCCCGTCGTAAGCCTTCGTGAACGACAGCTTGGCGAGCGAGCTGATTGAAATGCTCTTCACCCATTCCGTGTACTCGACTCCTTCGCCAAAATTGAGCAAGTTTCCCAGGTGGAAAATGTACTCCAATACGCCAGCAAAGCGGTCGCTAGCACAGACTTGCTGGATACCTCGAATCATCAGGTTCAAGTTGTCACTGTACGAATAAAATAAACAAAATGTTAGAAAAGCAAGCGTGGCACAATAAAAACCCAATAACCTCACCGAAGTTCTTCAACTCGAGGGGCGAAGTCCATCTTAAACTGAAGGCAACGCAACTTCTGCTGCGCCCTCGGAATCTTGCGAGCTACCAGCAAAAACTGTTCGGCCTGTGAATGGCAAAGGGAACAACGTGTCAGACCTCCAGTACCAGCGTAATACTGTCCTAGGACTGCTCACCGTCGCCAGACTTGACGCATCGCCGTGGAATTGGTCAATGGCCTCTTGCTCGTCGCTGTCAGGCCACATATCAATCAGCGACTGGAGCGCTGGGCTGGATAATACGTCGCAATTGAGCGTCAAAATCTCGTGCGTGAGCTCCGGGAAGGAGCGCTTCACTCTTGCGAGCACGATGGCAATATTCTGGGACTTTTTGTGGTCGAGCAGCACCACATACAACTTGCGGTGCAGGAACGCGCTGCCCGGATCCTTTGCAGCCACTTCCACCTCCGCGTCGACGTCCTCCGGGTCCGGTTCAACCTCCAGTTCGTCTAGTTCGTCGTCAAAAACGGCCGGATCGGAGCTCGCTCGCTCACGCTTTTCCAGTTCAGACGTTGGCGGCTGCTTCTTCTGGGGCGTTGCATTGTTTCCACTGCTAGTGCGTCGTCGCCGACCAGCTTTTGCCTTGGCCACAACTTTGACGAAGAGTTTCTCCATCCAGCGTCGGCTTTCGCTTGAGATGCACACCCGGTCTTGCTTGTCTTTGGCGTGGATGCGGCTCCAAAGCGAATCTCGTCGTTGGACAGGGACCATTGCCCCCGTGTACGCAGTTGTGGACCAGTGCAGCTTCTTGCGCATGCCAGTGTTCATCTTACGAAGGGCCATCATTGCCAATGCACGGCCATTACTAGTTGCCACCGTCGAGGCAGCGCGCGTCGCCACTGCGTCTGGCGTGGAAGGTGCTGTTGACGCGGCGGAGCTGATGCTGGAGCGTCTGGAACGAGTCGATAGCTTTGCAGGTAGAGCAAGTTCACTGTCCTCCGGCTTGAGCTGGGCAGCACCACTTGCACTTGGTCTGTTGAGCTCGGCTGGGTCCACGCCTTCTCTCCTCGCCTTCATCTCAACAACGTGGCGCGGCACGCCCACCTTGATCATCCGTTGGAAAGCCTCGATCTTCTGCGTGTGCTCGGGGTCTTCGTTTTCGACCGGTTCTTCGGCTCGCGGGATTTCAATCGGAGCCGGTATCTTCTTGGCCTTGGACGTTGCAATGAGCTCGTCCAGCACGGCCGGGTCCTTGTTCTCGGCTCGCATCTTGTGGTTCACGACAACTCGCGGGAGTCTGACCTTGAGCATCTGCAAGTACGGCGCGTACTCGGTGCGAATAGCAGCCAATCTGGCAGCCGCACGTTCCTCCTCTTCGTTCTCCTCTGCGTCGCTGTCGCTGCTATCATTGGTCTCACCTTCCTCGTTTTCGGTTAGCACCTCGACTGCCTTCTCGACGGTCTCAACGACCTCTTCACGCTGCGAGTGGTGCTGCTGCTGTAGATGCCGTCGACAGCACTCGGGCAGGCCTCGCTGGTTGTAGGCGTGGTTGTGTACCACCACGCGGCTCCAGCGCACGTAGGCGACGAGCACGAAGCTCAGCACGAGGTGGAAGATGAGCCAGGAATCGCCGGTCGATTCTGGAGGACAAGCACCGCAGTTGACGCGCACGAAATTTCCGCCGGGTCCGTCGTAGACCGGGCAGCTCCCGTTGTTCCCCATCACAGCAGCAGTGGCGCTACGTAAGGCAAGACGGCAAGTGGCCCCAAGTCGACCAACTGAAGGTACGTATGTAGTCTCGCTGCCTCCTGCAAAGCTCCAATGCCCGCTGCAGCAATCAGGTCGCTCGATGGAGACACCTGCGAAGCGCCGCAAGCCAAAGAATGAGCGGGAGGCCACTCGCCGCGGCCTGTCCGTTGCCGGCTGCGACACCATCATGCCCGCGCAGGAAGGTTCTCGGCGCACTCGACGGCTGGAGCAATAACGGCAACACGAAGTGCTCGAGCAGCCAGGCGAGCAGCGGCAGAGATTTGCGTCATGGGGCCAGTTGCCATTGACTGTTACACGGATGCTCCAATTCATATCAGACCGATAAGATACTTTTTGGTGGGGGCTGCTGCGACCGACGATGGAGGGAAATGACTGGAACATATGCAACCATTTTGTATGGATGCTGGCATTCGATTTCTGGTCGGGCGGAGGAGTGTGTGCCCCTTGCCGAATCGGCGCACGTTACGCGGCGAAAAACGGCTTTGACGTTGCAATTTTTGGTGAATCGACCGTGCATGAACACCGGGATAAGCCGTGGCGTGAGCATTGACGGAGTGTCTGGGCCCTCTGGGCCTCATGGAAATCAAGATAGAGCTCACAACACTTTTGCGTCGGGAAGCGGAGGAAGCGAAGTGCCGACTCAGCAGCCCGCGTACACAAGACAAGCTGCGGAGCATTGCCGACCTTGATGAAGTGATGAACACCATGGTCTTCTTGTTCCGACGAAGCTTTTGGCTGCAAGAGCAGACATCAAATCAGCGAGGACCTCGCCTCATCTGTAGGGCTCCATCCTCGAGAGAACAAACAGCAACTGCGGCAGGAAACCAGTAATCCCTCGTGGTGGAAGGAAGGAGATATGCCAACCTTTCAACAAGAACCTCTGGGCTTGCGGTGCGCGGCGCTGAGAGCTTCAAAGGTTTCCGCGGTGCGAGTGCGGTCACAGATGGCGAGCTTGACTCGTATCGCACGTCGCGTTGTAGTAGAACAGGTGGACCCGAAGCTGCGCCTGTTTGCTGTAGTTGTCGCCTCGAGACTCGGATACCAGTCATTGTCGTCAATGAGCTGGCGATAACCAGCTACTACTACGTAGTACTTCGTAGTATTAGCTACACATGCTATCAAATGCTATAAATGCTATCGCCGAGAAACCAACAACTCTCATGAACATGCAAACGAACGGTTAATTGCTGTCTGTATCTGTGCTGCCTCACAACTTCCTGCACATGTACACGTAAACTTTTTGTAGAGTCTCAACCAGGTGCTGCCACCCAAGTGTCGTTGTACTTCCACCCCATTTCCAAGGACCCGTGCACCGCTTGGTTCGCCTCGTTCTATTGGGAGTCCGCGCGTTACCAAAGCCCCAACGGCGCTTTGCACTCAGCAGCTTAGATGATGCCGACCTTGATCTGCATCGTGTGGCGGTCCACCTTGCTCCACTCCGAGTCCTTCATCGAGCGGTCGAAGGCGAACTTGATCTTGAGTTGCTTGCCCTTGGAGGCGTAGAAATCCAGCTGGTCCGAGAACTCCACGGGCAGCTCGCGGTCGAATCCCTTCTGGATGCGGCTGCGCAGCGCCTGCACCACCTCCGTCTTCTGGGTCACCTGCACCATCAAGTCGGTCTCGCCCTTGACACGCAGGATCAGGTAGTTGTCGGGCTGCGTGCTCATGGCCACGCCCGTGAGGCGGGCGAGCTCAAACACACGGCGCTCCTTGGGCTGCTGGATCTTGTCGGCCTTGAGGTTGAAGACGCGGTTCTCGCTGATCATGAGCACGCGCGATTGATGCGCAAAGCGCTCATTCACCTTGTCCACCGTCCCCAAGAACAGCAGCTTCTCCTTCTTGCCACGACCACTGCCGGCCTTGGAGCCACGGCCCTCCGAGTGGGCCTGGATGATCGATGCGTAGGCCGGGTACTTGTTCACGCCGATGTAGTCGCCCTGGTACGTGCGGTCAAGCGAGTCGCGACGACGCTTCTTCTTGCCCATGTAGCGCTCGAACTCGGTGCGCACGCCAAGCAGCGCCACCTTGCACGACCGCCACATGTCGTTGGCCAGCTCCTTGCGCGTCTTGACGCCACGGTAGCGCTTGCTGAACACGATCTGGGCCCGCTTGAGCGTGAGGAACTCGCGGCGCTGGCGCCGGGCCTGGACGAAGCTCTGCATGAAGAGGACGGAGTTGAGCTCCTCCTCCTTCTTGAGGTTCGTCACCAAGCGGCTGTTGTTGACGTCCAGCAGCTTGGCCGACACGGCGTCCCAGTTGGCGTACATCTTGGCGATTTGCTGCTTGCTGCCGGCCCCAGGCACGCGCTTACGGCGGTCCTGGCAGTTCTTCCACACGGCGGCATACGCAGAGAAGAGCTGGGTGGACGCCGCTTTGAACGCGTTGAGGGCGATGCGGTTCTTGTAGCGGCGCCACGCGTTCTCGATGATGTTGACGATCGCCGGAATGCGCTCCTCACGCAGCACCTCCAGCGCAGACAAGGCCTGCGGATGACGCAGGAAGATCTTGTTGCGACCGAGCGAGAAGCAGCCGAGCGTCTTGGAGTCTTCTTCGAACGGAACGAGCGCGTCCTGGTTGTCCGGGTCTCTCACGCCAAGTCCAGCGGTCGTGAGCAAGTCGATCGCAGCCTTGCGAGTCGAGTGGGCAACTGGGGCGGGCCACGTGGACTTGGACAGGAAGCTGTAGCGCTTGATGAACGCGCCGTACGGCTGGCTGTAGCAGAAGCCCTGGCGGCGCACGCTCAGGTTTTCCACAAGCCCCAGGTAGCGGACTTGCTCGGCGACGAGCTCCTTGTTGACCGCAAGCGGACTCTTCTTCTCGTTGGGCTTGATACAGCGGATGTAGTGCGGGTTGCAGCCATCCAGCTTCTGCAGCAAGTCGGCCACTTGCGTACGGAACTGCTGCGACGTGGACGGCGGGCGCTTGAGCGTCTGCTTCTTCGTGCGCTTGTCCAGGAACACCTCGCGCACGAACGCGTTGGACGAGTGCTCCATGCCGTCCTGCAGGTCGTTGAAGAACGTGTCCACGTTGGCGTCGAAGAACAGCGTCACGTCGTACTCGACCTTGCCGGCGTAGTGCACAATGCCGAAGGTGGGCCCACGCACACGGGACGCAACGTAGTGCGGGTTCCTCGAGTGCTCGCTGTTGTAGCGCTCAATGAGCTCCAAATCCGATAGCCGCGCGATGGCGCATTGCTCGTCCAGCAGCGGGAAGATGCCGTGCTGCTTGGGGTCCTCAATCAGGTCGCACACGCACTGGTTGTTGAAGAACTTGATGTTCTGCCAGCTCAGTCCTTCGCGACGGTAGCCCTCCTGCTCACTCTCGAGCGTCTGGCTGATGAAGAGCTGCTGCAGCTTCTCGTTCACATAGTTAATGCACAGCTGCTCGAACGCGTTCACGTCGAAGATCTCAAAGCCGTAGATGTCCAGGATGCCGATGCTGTTGCTGATGTCGCGCTTCTGGCACGTCACGTTCTTGTTGATGCGCGCCACGATCCAGTCGAAGATCTTCTCGTACAGCGAGCGCATGATCGAATCGACCACTTTCTTGGCCTGCCGCGCATCGAACAGCACCTTCTGGTCCTCACGGTAAATGTTGACGATGCGGAACGTCATCAGAGACTCGAGTTTGTCCTTGTCGATGCCCATGAGGCTCGCCGCCTTCTCGAGAGCCGCACGCGCCTCGGGGGCCTCGATGGCAGCGCGAGGGTTGTGCGCCTCGTCCGTCGTCTCCTTGAACTGCACGTTGCCCAGCCACAGAATCGCTGCGAGCTGCTGGAAAATGGCATGTTGTTCCTCGTCCGTGATGCCCACCGCCGTCATGTTCTGGCGCACGTTGCGGTAGTTCTCCGTGTCGTCCACGCCCTCAATGGTCGAGTCTTCGTTGGCGAGGATGTCGAACTCCTCGGGGCTCTCGGGCAGCTGCCAGGCCTCGCGCTCGGCCGCCGTGGCGCCCGACATGAGCTGGTAGAAGGCGTGGAAGTTGCGCTCGCCCTCGGCCTGGTGGATGACGCGGCTGCGCTCCAGCAGGTAGTTGTCGATGTAGCCGCCAATGACCTGGCCCACGCGGTTCATCTGCAGCACGATGTATTTGCCGAAGCGACTGCTGTTGTTGTTGCGGATGGTCCGCGCGTTGCCGAAGGCCTCGAGCACGGGGTTGCTGCCCCAGAGCACATCCGTGACGTGGCTCGTCATGTTGTCCGCCTCCTGGCGCTGCGCCACCGACATGCGGCGGTTGGCAATCACAGCGCTCTTGGCACGCGAGCGCGTGCTGACGGTGGTGAGGTAGCGCATGACGTGCTTGGACGTCTCCGTCTTGCCCGAGCCAGACTCGCCCGTGATGAGCAGACTCTGGTCCAGGCCGAAGCGCATGAGGCTCGTGTAGGCGCTCTCGGCCAGCGCGAACGGGTGGGGCGCGCACAGGTGCAGCTCCTTGCCCTGGAACTCGTCGATCATGTTGCGCGCGTAGATGGAGTCGCCGTTGGGCTGGCGCAGCAGCTTGTACGGGTTCATGGCGATCAGCACGGGCCCGAGGAATGTGTACACGTAGCCCTGGCGGTAGCGCGTCACCAGCTCGTCCACCACATGGGCCTCGTCCACGGCGTCGACCATTAACAGGTCCTTCATGGTTGCAACGACGGAGAGGGAGGGACGATCACTCGGATGTGGGGAACTGCGATGCCCAGCGCTCTCTTTGTCGAATGCTGTCGTTGTCCGCGTGGCCGCAGTGCTCTCTGACTCCCCCTCGAAAAAGCAAGCGAAAAAGTGATGGTCATGTGACCTCTGATAATTAGTAGGAGAACGGAAGGGACGAGGAATAATGACAGTATCTTCGGAAGATAATATCCTTATGAAATAGGTACGCAAGGTAACGAAGTTGACGGGTTTTGACCGTTGAGCTGTTGTTGACACGGAAAGTCCTTCGTGCCCGGCCGGAACAGAGCATGGTGCCAGGTGGGCACTATGCCGCCATCCGTATCTCTACGTCGATGCCGGCGGCGGTGGCAACGAGCGCAGTGAGCAGCATGGTGTTGTTCTCCAGCCTCGTCACTCATACAACAAGTTCCGGGGTCGACGGTCTCTATTGGATGGGCACTGAACCTGGCTGGTCTTGCCACTTCAAGGTGAGTTGAGGGCCGAAATGAATCCTTGAGACTGATAACATGTTTTCGAAGCAGACCTTGCGGGCCCTTGAACGTAGCCAAGCAGCAAGATGCCTTTGACGCGCCTGGGCAACCGAACGAGGCGAGCGCCAAGTACGAGTGAGTGATTCTGAGCGGACAGAGAAGGATGTGAGTCCGAATCGGGCAGCTCGAGAGCTTGCAACTGCGAACGCGGCTGAAGTGAATCCGATCGGCGATTGCGCTGCTGCCACAAAGCAGGGCCAACGTTGAAGCCCTCTTCAAAGGAGCCCGTGAGGGCGACAAACAGACCAGCGCTAGGATGAGTCTTTTATCGTTTTACCCAACGACCGTACGAATCGATCGTGGAGCTGTCTTGTCCAATTCGGTTTCAGTATCTCTGTGGTACACACCTCTTATTCAATACAAAAGCCAAATGACTCTATCGATAAAACTAGAAAGTTGCATGTTTCTTTCTTAAAGGGTATTAACAGAGTCAGGGTTTGACGTAACGGTGGGTACCCGATATGGGCGGGTATTAATTTCCAGAACCTGACTCGTCTGGCACGAGTCATTCTTGTGAAGCGGCTCACGTGTTGGTGTTGGTGCCGTTGGTGTCGCGAAGTCATATCAAGAGTGCAGTAATGAAAAATAATAGTTTCATAACGCAAACTTTGCATGGGCTCGGCATGCGCCGGCGCCTCTAGGGATAGGCTTGACGCTAGGTAGATATATAATGAAGTATGCAACACAACGTCCGCATTCTTCGCACGACCGCCTTCTGACCAGCACATCGCGCGTCTAAACGAAGAGAAACGCTCCTACGCAGAAAGCAGAGATGGTGTGGGATGGTGTGGCCACAGAACGCGCGGCGAGCATCGTGCAGAGCGGCGCCGCGCTCGGCGTCCGGGATGTTCTTCGTCCAGAGCACGTGGACGTTGATGATAGCCTGCAGCACTTGTCTGTAAAATAAATACTCCAATTGCGAATAAGTTCATTCGGGGGTGGGGGTTATCGACGCCGTGGTTGCGGAGGTGCCCCAGAGTGGGGAGAGTGGCTTCCACGGCGGACGATAAACCAAGACTGAGGTATAAACCTCGACAGCGGTGGCGATTTATGCTTGCGGTAGAGTGATGTGTCTCCACACGGAGAAGGCTACTTTCGAAGAAATCTGCGTTCGTGCATTTTTCGGGTGCTACCAGCCCAATTCTCTAGTTTGGCGATGAAGAAGCCATATTGGCTAATCCACGCGCTGATGATCAAGTGTGACACCGCGTTGATCGAGCACGTTTGCTATGTTCGAGCGTATGTCAACCAACGGTCCGTACCCCTCAACCTCAACTCGACCACGCAATGGTGACCACGCACGGCATGGTCAAGGTCCAGCTGACGGACGAGGAGGCAGCCCATGTTCATGACTTGTTCGAGAAGACGGAGGAGTCGAATGAAGTGACCAAGGCGCTACAAGACGCCACGCTGACTTCGGCCGATGCCCTCGTGCGCTTGGCCTCGCCTGATGCAAGTACAATCGAATGGAAGTGCGGCTGGCGAGCGACGCTTCTGTAGTCAACCACATTGACCTCGAGACTGGGGTCGTGAAGATCATTCTGGATACGAGATTAAGCGCGCGTGAGAAGGCGGCATGCGTTTCTTTAAAATGCTCTGAAGGCGATGCCACTGCAGTCGAGGACATCTGGCCATTTTGGCGTTTCCAGAAGACGAACAAGCGATGCGAGGCGGGCAAACGCCTGAATCGTTCAGGTTGTATAGCGTGCGAGCTCTAGATAGAACGTCGACATCCCCGTTGCGGAAGACATACCACTCGGAACTTCCAGATCGAATTATTCCGACCATAAGGGCGTGCTTATTTGTGCAATCCATATTGGGTCGATTACCTTCGAATCAGATAACTGCACCGGAATAGGGAAGCTTGTTCGTGAACTTGGCGATGCAGGTTTGAGCGAGGCGCGTACAGACCACTCAGTTAAATATACACAACTTGGAAACGAATAAACAAACCAAAGTACAAGCATCCCCGATGTGATATACAGATATATAGCTGTCACTTTGTTTTGAATTCCTCGTACGGTGGGCTTTATTATTATTATTTATTAGAGTCCTTTTGCTCCCGTATTTTACGTAAAACTACGACTGCCGTCGATACTTCCTATCGTCAAAATGGTTCGGTAAAACCCGCGCCAGCCCATTTGTTGACTTTGATTGACCTCTAAATATTGGTAGAGAACTAAATAATAAGTACCATAGTGCGATTCGAATCGCCTCCGCGCGCAATGGGGCGCGGGTGTGCAGCTTGGCCGGACTTCTCCGACCTGCATGGGATCAACCTGTTGCACGGGGTTACACCAGCGAGCCAGGGACGCGAGTGATATGAGCAGGTCGAGCTGCAGAACGCTCAACCAGGGAGTCACGCGCGCGGTAGAGTAGACGAACCCAGAATGCAAGCTGGACGACCAGAGGATTCAGCCACCATGCAAGCGCAGCACAACCGCGAGCCTGTGGAAACGGATGTGCAGCCTTACGTGCGAGGTGCCACCGTAGGTCAGCATCTACAGCAGCATCCGCATGTTGTCCCAGGCCATCACGTCGCGACATATCGAGAACCTGGAGCTGGAGCAGACGCGCCTGCCGTCGAAGTACACACCGACCTGCCTATAGGGCTGCAACAACGACCACGACCACCTCGACCTCTAAGTCTGAAGAACTATCAGCGCCAGGTAGAAGATCACATCGGTAATGGACCTATTTTCGAGAGCGCAGCGTACGATCGCTGGAGAAACTATAGCTTTGTTGCTTTGGTGACGAGTGATATTGAAGATGATGAAATGAATGCCGAGGATGCTAGCTGCGTTGATGGCGATCAGTATAATGATTCGGAAGTGACCGAGGCTATGAGCGATGAACTCTCGGAGACTAGTGATGTTGATGGCCAGCCAAGAAGTGAAAGCGTAGGTTTCTAGATGGAGCCATCGGGTTCAAGTGCGGATGATGAAATTTCCTGTATAGTGTTGCCAATCTCGGCAGTCGTGGAAGTAGTCATGCCGAACGTGATGCTGATCGAACGTTGTCGGGACGCGATTGGTCGGAAGAGCACCTAACAGATGCGGCTCAAGCGATTTTGCGACAAACACCCACGAATAGCATTGATTTGTATGTTTTGTACCGCAGAGGCTCACTCGTTACCGGCACTACGGATTGATGTCACGATCTGTTGCATGCGCCTTGGCAATGCAGATGCTGGAGGAGGAACATGAAATCCTCAAAAACATTATTCATGAAGTTTAAACAGTTTGTCTGAGAAGGACTGTGCCGATCGATTCCGGTTCCGCAAACTGCAGCTTGCTTATCTGCTCATGACATTTCAACTTCCAGGTTCTTCTCGACACAGGAAGGATATCGAACTTCCGCAATAGAGGCGCTGTGCATTACCCTCGAACGACTCAGTTATCCAGCGCGATGGAGGCAGCAGGAGAAGAAATTTGGTCGGTCCGATAGTAATTTGAGCTCTATCTTCTACTATGTGTGCGAGCACATTGGAAAGCGATGCCGTTCTCTGCTGAAGGGTGACTGGGACCGCATCATTACCCGCCATGAAGACTTCGCTGCTGCAATACGTGTGAAAGGATCAGCGCTGCCCAACCTCTGGAGGTTCATCGACGGCACGGTTCGAAAAATCTGACGACCTCGAGATAGCGTGGAGCAGCGAGTAATGCATAACGGGCACAAGCGCTCCCATTCCGTCAAGTACCAGTCCGTCACGACCCCGGATGGCATCATTGTTCAGATGTTGGACCTGCTGAAGGACGTACACACGATTTTACTCTGCTTGAAGACTCCGACCTGGATATAATTATTGTTTGCTGATCCATGCTTTCGGGGTTATCTTCTATAAGGCGATCCTGCATACGGCCAAACGAACGTGTTTGCATCCCCATTTACCAGCGCGGGCGTTACTGAAGATGAGCATGATGTGAACAAGTCCTTGAACGTTTACGATCTCCCCAGAACCCCGCTCTAATGTGATCCGCACCCGGATCACATTAGAGTGGGGTTCTGGGGAGATCGTAAACGTGTGGGCTATGATCGACTTCAAGAGAAAGATGATCATTGGGGATGTTTCTGTGGGGTTGCTGTACGAGGGGGTAACAATCTTCGCTAACGGCTTGACGATATCGAGGCGTCAAAACGTTATCAGCAATTACTTCGGCATGGTGCCACCAACCTTCGAAGATTATTTCTCTGGGCTTGACTAGTTCAGCAACTATAGCGTTTGCACACCGTGCATGTAGTGAGTCAATGGCGCGTCAGTGGCTTACTCGTACAAAACTGCTAGCTGCTTCTAAAAACAAGCTGAAGGCTTACGGTCGAGGCGGCTACGCCTTGGTTGCTGGAGTTGACGGAGTCCCGCGTGAGGAGCTCCATCGGCAGCTTGTTCATCATCGTTTCCACCATATTCTGAAAAGCTTTGCCCCGCTTCGCTTGAGCAGCTCTCTCATGCGTAGTCATCGCCTCCTCGCTAGCCCAACTCTCCCTCACGAGAATACACTTTCTCTCCACTGTGTTGGTTTCTTCATCCAGGGATTCATGGTCCTCATGGCTATCGTCGCTTCGGTCGCTATCTTCAGCGTCTTCATCGCTGCTGTAGTCACTGCCTAGAAACCGACGCAACTGGTTTTGGCTCCCGCCTCGCTGCACTGAAGCACCATCTTCTTGGGACCCAACGCCATCGTCCCCACCATCTCTTCCGTGCAGGGCTCCTAGGCGTTCAGCCTCCTGTTTGCCCCCAGCCTGCGGTGCTTCAACCTACACAGCTACTCGTCAGACCACGTACACAGGTAAAAAATGTGCATTTACTAACCGCTGAGCTGCTTTGCGCAATGCCTTGTTTCCGGCAGACACAAGTCGCTGCCGCTTTCGGTCCTTTGCGTCCTTCTTGGCCTTTTTTTTCTCCTTCAAAACGCGTTTTTAAGTGCAAGTAGCCTTCAACGAGATCAGCTAACCCCGAGTGCTTCTCAGAAATACCGCTCGCTCGGCGGCTCGCAGCGGAGGATCGTTTCTGTTCCCGCAACAACGTCGCAACCTTATCCCGACACGCCCGGGGAGAGAAGGAAGCAGTAGCAGTTAAGCTCGTCTACAACTGCTTGCCACTCGTCCTCCCCCGTCCCATAAGATGCAGAGTACGTCTTGGGGCGCGTGACAAATCTGAATCAGCGCAAGAAGAACGCGTCCGCACGCATCTGAGGGCCAGTCACGCGAAACGGAACGTCTTCCAGGCTTTCGGCACAAGATCATTCAGCTCCGTGGTAATCGCCATGTTTTCCTTGCGAATGAAGTTGCAGTTTGAGTCCGCGTTGCACCCGCCGACGAATGATATTCGTACGTAATGTTCATACGTGAGCAAAATGTATTTTGCCAACATTACAACTTACGCTTTAAAGAAAGCGTTGATACCTCGCTGAAGTATCGTAAATCACAGGAGCAAAAAACTCTATTCTCCGGTCAACTAAGCACACACAATACACTGGTCAATCTTGGACGTATTTCTCGCGCACCACTCACGCTGGAGGAGAAATAAGCATATATACAATCTACCACTAAGAGCCTCTCCACCGGTTGCGCTAAACTAAAATTACGCACTAGTTTCGCACAAATTTGCGTTTACGTTAGGTTTTGGTGCTGCGCCGTCGGACTAAAACTAGTGTAAAGTACGCACAGATTTACTCACCACCACGTTTTGAGCAAGTTTGCTTACAGTTTACGATTTGGGCAACGCACAAAAACGCCTTGTGAAGCCTCCCCCTCCTCGCCCTCACACCAACCGCCAGCTCTCAACGCTCGCGACTTCGCCACGAGATACCTCGACTCGACGCTTGTTTCCGACCTCTCAGATCGCTAGCGCGACCACGGATCCGGGAACAAGCATGGCAGACCAGACAACGCGAGTTGTGTTGGCCAAGCGGCCCAAACAAATGACGAGGTGCTGAGTGCTGTCACCAGCACAAAAACGAAAGGAACAAACTTTTCAAGCGGGGAGGACACCGCTTTTGCGGCGTGGCTCGACGCGTCCCAGGACCCAATACTTGGTGATAAACAAAAAGGCGATGCCTTTTGGCTGACAGTGCATCGCGCTTTTCAGCGAGAACCTACGGCGCGTTGGGCAAGACGCAGCCGAGCGACCGCCGACCAGCTTTCATTGTAAAGACACGCAGGCTATCGCTGCAATCAGCGTGCAACAAGTACGCAGGCTACTATATAGCCGTGGAAATTTTCCAAATGCTGGGCCTCACCAAAAAGAATTTGCCGAATTCTGCCCCGCCCTCACCTTATGTCATTCAGCCTTTTGCTGCAAACGAAGAAGACGCCAAGTGATCAAGCGTCCCGCGCCAGCCACCAAGACAGCAACACGGGCAGCAGCACGGGCGGCATGGAGGGCAGCGCGGGCAACACCATAGGCAGCATGGAGGGCATCAGCACGGTAGCTTGGAGAGCAGCAGCGTGGAGAGCAGGAGCACGAACGGCGTGGAAAGAAGATCTGCGTCGGTACGGCTAAGACAAGCATTGGCGGAAAAGCGGAGGTCTAGTACGCAGCGAATTAAAGACCAAGTAATTCAAACGCAGATGCTTTATTTAAGTAGCTTGCAGCAGTAGCATGAATGTTTGATACGCGACCTCCGCACTACTCATCTCAGGTTCGGGCGTTGTGGCCCGGCATTCTACACTTACTGCAGAGACGAGATTTAATTAGCTTCCATCCTTCTTCTCACCACGACTCCGTATCCGCTTTCTCTTGTGGCGTCCTCTCTTAACGGTTGGCAAGGGAGCGACGACGTCATCATCGGCCTCAATGTCTTCGTGGAGGGGTAGCTCAATATGTTTACCACTATCGACACAATTAGCTTCGACGTATCCATCGACCATGTCGCAGCGATCAAAGAAGTCGTACAGCAGCTCGCTCTCCCCCAATGCGTTTAGTGCCGCTATCATGTGGCGGCACGGGATACCGAACTGCCGTGTAAACGAACACGTGCACGTTTTCTTGTCGATATCTACACGCCGAGAGTGGGGAGGGGTCCCTCGGAGATCTCGCACAAATGCAATGCTGGGCCCGCTGAACTTGACTTTGTGAAACCGAGCCTGTGAAGCCTGTTGGGACTGTAAATCCGAGGCGTACGTTGTTATAACGTTTCCAGCCTTCTTCCACTTCCCGCCGGCAACCCATCTCGCGTACTTCTCCGTCATGAAGAGATTCATGAAACCGAAAAAGAAAGAGGCTGGATTTTGGTCCCGCACTGGCAGCGCTTTTGAGTTTACAGACTCCACGAAATTGGTCGTGTTCCATCCATACAACTTCGTGTATTCGTCCGCAGTGTAGGCCGCCCATTTATCAGCAGGTATTTCACGAATTGCCTTCTCAAGGCTGACGTCAGTCTTGCCGATAGCCTTCAGAAGAGACTCAAACATACATTTTGACTCGGCTCGTTGTAGCTCCCAGATGCGAGACGCCATTATCACAGTCAACTGCGTCTGAACGCTTCCTTCAAGTTGCCGATGATGTGACGGGTACAAAAACGGAGTTGTAATCCCAACTGGTTTCCGGCAGCTATACCTCCTTTGCCACGATACATAAAGAGAGGAAACCTTTTATCTCGATTCCAGCAGCCTCCCAATTGCTAAAAAACCATTGACAATTGCCGGCGTCTTCAGAAGGACACAGACGCACAGCCATCACTATGTTCTCGTTGTTTCCATTGCGTCCCACAAGTATCAGCATTTGGTGCTGATGATGCGGTGTGCACAATCGAAACCCAATATTCGCTGGCCAGCTGCCTGCATTTCATGTGCGTTGGGGTGAGAAAGGAATGCCTTTTTAAATCGCAGTTCAGCATCTCCTTCGTAGGCAACGCGAGAGGAAGAATTGCCTCCCTCAAATTTCTTCAACAAGGAGCGCAACTCCTGGCAGGAGCGCTGATAGTCACCACTGCTCTCTTTCACAATAGCTCACGAGCGCGATATGCCATTCGCCGACCCACCTTCACTCCTTCGATTTGGTGCACTTGACTCATTAAGACTCTGGCGCTAACGTGGGCGTTGCTTTTCCGTCGCTGCTCACGTCTGCTCCATGTCAATCAATTTTTTGCGGTCACCTTGGCGACACCTGTGCACCCGTTGTGGTCTGCATTGAAGGAGCTAACAAAATAGTCGCTCGCCATGGCGCTCTTCGATTGAAGCACTCGAACCATGAACGTGCATGGTGTTCTGCTGGAGCAGACGTACACAGTCCCGTGACCTCCCAATAATGTGCGATCGGTGACGGCTTGCTTACCCTGCGCGGTAGCGAAGTTCTTCACGTGCAATGTAACTTCTTGGCAAGTGGCAAAACGCATGGCCTCGACAATAGAAATCGAGCGGCAAGCATTCTTCTCCACAGTTACGCATCACCTTACATCATCCATAGCTTCTCCGTGAATTAGCCACTGGCTGGTGTGTTGGCTTGGCACTGCGCTTGGTGCTGTCCTGGCCATCGCTCCAGCACCCTTCACGTCCCAGGCTTTGATACCGCTCTCGGCGCTGCCGTGATGCTGCTCTCCTCGCCGCCCTCCGATCTTCTCTCCACGCTATCCGTGCTGCTGCTCTCTATGCTGTCCCTCTTGCCTGCGGTGCCCTCCATGCTACCCGTGCTGATGCCCTCCATGCTGCCTATGGGTGTTGCCCGCGCTGCCCTCCATGCCGCCCGTGCTGCTGCCCGTGTTGCTGTCTTGGTGGCTGGCGCGGGACGCTTGATCACTTGGCGTCTTCTTGGTTTGCAGCAAAAGGCTGAATGACATAAGGTGAGGGCGGGGCAGAATTCGGCAAATTCTTTTTGGTGAGGCCCAGCATTTGGAAAATTTCCACGGCTATATAGTAGCCTGCGTACTTGTTGCACGCTGATTGCAGCGATAGCCTGCGTGTCTTTACAATGAAAGCTGGTCGGCGGTCGCTCGGCTGCGTCTTGCCCAACGCGCCGTAGGTTCTCGCTGAAAAGCGCGATGCACTGTCAGCCAAAAGGCATCGCCTTTTTGTTTATCACCAAGTATTGGGTCCTGGGACGCGTCGAGCCACGCCGCAAAAGCGGTGTCCTCCCCGCTTGAAAAGTTTGTTCCTTTCGTTTTTGTGCTGGTGACAGCACTCAGCACCTCGTCATTTGTTTGGGCCGCTTGGCCAACACAACTCGCGTTGTCTGGTCTGCCATGCTTGTTCCCGGATCCGTGGTCGCGCTAGCGATCTGAGAGGTCGGAAACAAGCGTCGAGTCGAGGTATCTCGTGGCGAAGTCGCGAGCGTTGAGAGCTGGCGGTTGGTGTGAGGGCGAGGAGGGGGAGGCTTCACAAGGCGTTTTTGTGCGTTGCCCAAATCGTAAACTGTAAGCAAACTTGCTCAAAACGTGGTGGTGAGTAAATCTGTGCGTACTTTACACTAGTTTTAGTCCGACGGCGCAGCACCAAAACCTAACGTAAACGCAAATTTGTGCGAAACTAGTGCGTAATTTTAGTTTAGCGCAACCGGTGGAGAGGCTCTTAGTGGTAGATTGTATATATGCTTATTTCTCCTCCAGCGTGAGTGGTGCGCGAGAAATACGTCCAGGATTGACCAGTCCCACATGATCTACAGAGAGCAGCAGGGCACAGTACAAGAGCCAATATGTGGCCCCTTCTCCGTCACTCGACAAAGTGGCTTGCAGTCATTACGGCGAAGCGGAAGCAGAAGCGGCGCCATCGAGACGAAGATGGCGCATGCGCACCTGTTTCCAGCACTATCGAGACTGGTGATGCTGCCCTTGACCGTCCAATTGGCCGAAAAACAGCGAAGACAAGGGAGAAACGAGCGCGCCATCTCGAGTCTGTTGGCGAAAAATTGTCAATGAGACCGATAAAAAAACTGCTTGCTGAAAGAAGCAACCCGCGAGCAGATAATGACTCGCAGAATGGATGAAATGTCGGCGACTCAAAAGCGTTGCTACGAGATTATGCAGGTATCGATTTTAGCAGAGCTCGTGAACGCTATGAACAGCTAAACTTAATTTTCATTTCCTTTCTGTTGCCATAAGCGCTCGATCAGATTATTTTGCAGCCGCTAGTGAGTTGGGCGTCTCGAATGGCGCTGTAGTGCTCTAAGAATAGATCAAAGGTGGTGCTTGCAACCGCAGTAGCAGGATTCGTAGTAGCTCCGTCGTAGTCGAAATCAGGTCGCTCGATTCCCTGTTCATCCTCCACAATCATATTGTGGAGGATGATGCACGAGGTCATGATTGTGTGCAAGTCCGCGGGACTCCAACCCCGCGCAGGTCCTTTAACTGTTGCCCACTGTGCTTGCAGCACACCGAAGCCGCGCTACACGTCCTTCCTTGACGATTTTTGCTGACGCGCAAAATTATTTCTCTTGTTGGCAGCGGGGATTGAATTGACTTAATCAATGCCGCTCATGGCGGATAAATCCCTGTGCAATGATAACATTTTGCATCAGCACAATGCAATATACTTTCATCACATGTGTTGCGCTTACTATCGACCAGATAATATCTCATTGAATATTCGTGCCTATTGATGATGTAGTTGCAGCTCGAGCGCGAGGATTTGCAATGTGAGAGAATATATCAGACCGCTCCAGCACGTTGATGTAATTGTGAGAACCAGGCATGGCGAAGAACGCATGCCAAACCCACAAGTCGCGGGATACAACAGCCTCAAGAACGATTGTTGGCTGTTTCTCCTCTCCAGTGTACTGCCCCGCCCACGCCCACGGGCAGTTTTTCCATCCCCATGCATGCCGGAAGGACTACCTAGCATTCCCACGAGGCCACGCTCTTCATACATAGCATCGAGCCGACCAATATCTGCTTGAGTCGGCTTGCGTAAATAATCCTCACTGAATACTGCCACCACTGCCGGACAGAATCGATTGAGGCTCTCTAGCGCAGTCGATTCTCCAATCTCTACGTACTCGTCCATCGGCGGCCTCGCCATAGGCAAGCTGCCGAATTGCCACCGTACATTTCTGCAGAGCGGTAAGCCCAAGTTTCCCAGTAGCGTTGCGGCGCTGCTCGAAGTATCCATTTTGTGCCTCAACCTCCCTTACAACACGTATAAATAGATGACGCTGCTTGCAGATGCGGTGACGGAATGTTATTTTCATAGTAGATCGGAGGCTGCCGAAGTAATCACGCGCGAGGCGAACCCCAGCTTCCAATGTACCCCGGTTAACGTTAGGATGGCGCGTAGTCCGCGCTGATGAGCTAGCCGATCCGCTGCCGAAGACAGTCGCAACAGTGGCAGCGACCTCAGCGATGTTGTGATCATAAAACCATCTGAATAGCTCCAGGTCAGTGTTCTCGGCCGCGGTACCGCTGTCGCCATCCGTACTGATGTCCACGTCCACGTTGCGGTTGGACTCCCTGCTTCTCCAGACCTCCGTGGTGCTCCTGACTTCCAAGCTGCTCTCGCCCTATCGACCAAATCTCAGCCATATCGGCACCGTGTAAAGCAAGGTTCTCTTGCGGTTTCGTCGAAGGAAGCCAAGCGTGCGATAGAGGCCGATTATAAGCGCTGTTTGATCGAAGCCCTGAAAAATCCCTAACCAAAGCCCCGACGCAAGAAACCCACGCACCACCGAGTAAAGCCCGACAGGACAACGCAAACTCAGCAGTGGTTACCTTACCGGACAAGCGAGTCCCAGTGCTAGCTCGAGTGCTCGAGTGGGGCGCCATACTTCGGACAACGGCCATGTCTGATATGCTCATGATTTACCCAGTTATAATGATAGGCGACTTCTTCGACGCGCGTACTGCTCGCTGCCAACGCATTCAAGCTCAACGTGGTGCGTTTGGCTCAATTCCGTGATTTCCAAAACGGGACGATGTTTTGCAAGCTGAAAAGACGAAGCAGTCGCCAACAGTCCTTTGCATCTGTTGTCTATGCGGTAAACGCGGTCATACACCGGACGTAACGACGTTGCATCCTATTAGGGGTGTCAGAATTGATAATGCACCTACCAAATCCCATATGATTTCGCCCTGAAATGACATGGTATTCGGGCAAATGACATGGCATTTCGAATCACCCACCTCCAGAGGTGGGCGATTTTGCTAAATCGCACATGATATTTTGTGCAGTTGTGTACCTAAGTGTTCGCAGATTGGTCCGTATTAAGTCCTAAAGTAAAACGGCTAACCGAAACGGATTCAATACATATCACGTTAACGAATGTACCCATCAAGTTAACTACGTATCTATTTATGAAGGTGCTCAAAATGAGGTGAATCACTAGACCTCGAAATCAGAAAGAGATCACTGCACCGAAACGCACATGCACAGTTAACCAATGGTGTGACATGCTAAGGTATTTCGCTTCTGGCCGGGAGCATACCCCGTGATCCAACTCGCCCTAGCTTCGAAGATACCGCGGTTCGATCGATTGCTCATATTATGAGTTCGAGGTAAGCTGGCGCGAATTCCTTCATATTTCAGGTCAGTCCGGCTCACTCACTCTACAAAATCTCGACTTCCCAAGAATCACGTGCCTCGCACCACCCCCACCGCTCGCCGCACGTCTTCTCCTGCTGGCTCCGCCTCCAGACGACCGCCTGCCCGTCGCACGACTTCTTCTGTTGGCTCCGGTTCCACGTCGCCACCTGCTCGTCGCACGGCTTCTCCTGCTGGCTCCAGTTCCAGGTCGCAGCCAGCTCGTCGCACTCGATCCGTCCATACAGATGATGCTACAGCTGCGAGGCGAAGCGCTCGCCAGGGCATAGTGCAGCTACCGGAGTTGGACGCGTTGCGCGTGAGCAAGCGCGCGCGCCACCATCTGGACCCGCTGCCCGATAGCGATACCGATGAGGACGCCGACCACCCCATATTGGACATGTTCCAAGAGATCGGTACGGAGAGCGTGCTAAAGCTCTCCAACTTCACGGTGGCTGAGATTTCCAGGCTTTGGAGTAGGGTTAGCGGCTTCATGGCTTCGCGATGGAATGTGGGGAAGGGCAATAAACACCGTGAGTCTGGAATGGATATCCTCTTCATTAGTCTCTGCCTGCTGAAGAACGGCGAGCGCTGGGACTTGTTGGCGTCCACCTTTCACATCAAGGCCCCCCTGAGAAGAAGGTAGTGCACTTCTTGGAAGTCATTTCACCGTACCTGTACAAGGTATACGTGGATCGTGCCGAGCGCGACAGGACGATGAGAAAGGAAGTGCTCGCTGGCCATGCATTTCAACATTACCCGGCAGCACGCTACGCCGTAAATGTAACCTTCCAACAGGCAAATATGCCGAGCGGAAGTCAACAAGAGCGGGCTGCCTACTACAGCAAGACGCACAAGTTGCACGGGTACAAGACAGAGGTTTCCGTGCTCTCCACAGGACTGGCGATTAACTGCTCACATCACTACAAAGGCTCTGATCCTGTCATTACTATCTTCAGGAAGAACAAAGACTTCCGTGTCGCGGCTGTCACCAAGCCGGCGACGGACGACAACATGCCCGATGATGGTCCCTTGAAAGAGGAGTACCCTGAGTCCTGGATCATCTTGGCCGACAAGGGCTACCAAGGACTAGCAGGAGAGATGCGTGTGGTAATTCCTACGCGCCGTCGCCCCTCCACGCCTCTAACCGTCGAGCAAGAAGCTATCAACCACGACATCTCTTCGGATCGAGTCGTCGTGGAAAATTTCTTCAGGAGGCTTTGTACGCTGTGGTCCCTCTGCTCCGATAAATATCGTTGGCAAGAGGTAAGTACGAGACGTTCTTTCGAGCGTGTCTTGCACTAAACAACTATCATGTACGAGATCATCCACTACGAGCTGAAGATGGGGAGCATTATCGCGACTATCTACGGCGCCTTACAACTATTGGGGCAGAGAGAAGAGAGAGACGTCTGGAAGCAAATCGGCGTGCGAGAAGACGCCGTGAGCTGCGGCTCGAGGTTGCTGCTGCAGACGACGATAACGACTCGACCGTGATGAGCACCGAGTACTAGATGTTGGTAGTTTTATTTGCATGGAAGTCACATTTTGTGCATACCATCATAAGCAGACTAACCAACTAATACGGATTGCATTTGCTGTGGATGTTAACGGTTTAACGAAGTACTTGGGATCGGGTGGTGATCAAGACTTGCTCGATCAGATGCGGATTCGCTTCGGAATTCAAGCCCTAAATGAGCTTGTAGCCCCTACCGTGCACGGTGATCGTCTTCTGATATCGAGGACTACTGTACCAAATATCAATGCCGATTTCGTAAAATCGTCCACCATTGGGTGATTTTGCCATGTTATTTGGCCGAAAATCACTTTGCCATTTCCTGTCGAAATCGCCTGCCATCCGATGTAAAACATTGGGAAAAACAAGCCTGACACCAGCGTACCCGTCTCTAAATAGGAGACAAAATAGTTTTATTTAATTCACTAAAGCAACCCCACCGGTTCAGTAAACGCAAAACAAATTCAATCCTTTCGCGAGTCCCTTGATTAAACTATATCATACAAGCCTAATTAATTCCGTCCTTAAATGACACAAACTTCGCCCCTTAAGAAAATCACGGTTACTCGTTTTGCATATCTTTTGCAACATAGTACTTTTCAGCGATTTTGCTTGAACATCCTGTTGACTGCAAGCAACTTGATTATTTTAAGCTTTCATAATTACGCATTGTACCGTTTATGATTTGTTGTAAAAGGCGGTGCTTTTACGGTTGAACATATGAAAAGGGCACAAAATGGGCCTTTGAGAGGGGTGCCTTCGCACCGTGTTTTGGAAAACATGTAAAAGGGCCAATTTGCACCCTTCTACCGCGAAGGGTTAAGACTAATCCCAATACCAAATGATACTAACACAGAGATAATCGCCTCCAGAAGACGAGGTATCATTTTTCGTATATCAGCGATAATTCTGAAAATGTTTTTCTCTCGTCTAAAGTGGTTATTTAAGCACTCAAATTCGGTTGCTTTCGCACGGACTATCTGGCAATACTAATATATATATTATGCATTTAAAATTAATCAACCCAAAGACATGCCGTCAGTTTGGGGGCTTGAAAATGGCGATATTTTTGGGGGGACGCATTCATTCGTCGAATATTGCAATTTTCAACAGTAGCAAGCTCAAAATGAGCGGGAGACGCCCACGTTGTAGTGAGTGAGGTGCTTAAATCCTGGTTCATAATTAGGGCCGTTCTTAAGTTCCCGGGACGAATCCCGGGGAAATAGTCTCCCAACTTCCGAAAATAAGGGCCGTTTTTTTTTTAACCCTATCGCGATTCACTCGTGATTCACTTACCTTAGTATACAACACAAAGAAACAAGATACTTACTCGTTCAAGGGTGGGAGATTTTGCGAAATCGCACGTGATATTTTGTACAGTGGTCCACCGAAACTTTGTAGATTGATACTATTAAGTCCTAAAGTACAACGATACACATCACCCTCATTGTACCCATCAAGTTAACAAGATATTCGTTTATAGAGATGTATAAAATGAGGTGAACCACTGTACGAAATATCGTCTCTGATTTCGCAAAATCGCTCACCTCTGGAGGTGGGTGATATCGAAATGCCATGTATTTGCCAGAAAATCATATGACATTTCTTGTCGAAATCGCATGTGATTTCCGCGGCAGTTTTGTCAATTCTGGCACCCCCTATTAAATAACTGTCAATAGTATAATGCACAATATCTGCTAATCTCAAATTCCGTAACCTTCCGTTATTCGTGTGGACTATGATAATTTTTCAGTCACGACTAAAAAGCAATCCACACTATTCCTGTTCAAGTCAACTCAGATGTGGCTTGATGCCTTGTCTCAACAGTGACCCTGGCTGCAACCTATTTCACTATCTTTGTGCACACGTCTAATATTTTAGGTTCGAGACGAACGTACCAGATGAGCAGTCAATTGTTTGAACCGCTATGCCATGACGCCTGTCATAGAAGACCGGGTGAGACAACGAACGCTACCGACAAATTCAGATGCCAAGCTCCACTACCTCAAGATGTAGCTGCGTATTTGACGTAAGCGTTGCGGCCCCATGTTTGAACTTCCCTTCTCCTGAACTAAACATATTGGAATACACTCAAGGTATCATCATCCGGTATCGCTCAGGATCCTCACAGAGGATCTCCGGTAAGCATGGTGGCTGTACTTGATTTTTGGGATTTCACCCAGCGGCTGGGGTAGCTATTTGACGCGGTGGAAGATGGCACAGTATTTCATGGCTTCGGATGAAATCGCATTGTGGCGGATTTGGACGAGCACCAGGTCATTAGGCTCGATCGTAGGGATGTACTTCTGTGTCGCATACAGTTTTATACATGAGGGGCTACCGACACTGTGACGCATATTCGAAATCATTGTCATATTATTGAGCCGCCAGATTTCCAGCGCGGCACAAGTCCGAGCTCACTACAATCTGTTTACTACGGTCGCACCTACGCTACGCGTGATGGCATGTTCCTTTCGTCGTGTTCTTTTAGGTTTTGCAGCTTACGTCGTCGCAGCTTACTCCTGAACATGCATCTGCTCGCCCCACTATAGCAACTGTTCAACTTCAACGCGAAGATAGGTCAAACAGCCTTCCCCAACCGTTTCAGATACGAGCTGGTGCTCATTTGACGGCGCCTTCTTGCCTCGCTCCTTGGCTCACTGCTGACTCGCCGATACTCCCTCCTCTTGCATAGTTCTGTGGGTTGGCCATTCTTCTTACTACAGTAATGGAAGTGCAAACGACAAAGAATGGATTTATAAGTTAACCCTTTCGCGAGTCCCTTGACTAAACTATACCAATAAGCCGAAGTAATTTGGTCCTTAAAGGGCACAAAATTCGCCCTTTAAGAATATCACGGTACTTGTTTTGCATATCTCTTGGAACATAGTGCCTTCAGCGATTGGCTGGAGAATCCTGTTGACTGCAAGAAAATTGATTTTTTATGGCTTCATGATTACGCATTGTACTGTTTATGACTTGTTATAAAAGGTGGTGCATTTACGGTTGAACTTGTGCAAAAGGGCACAAAATGCGCCCTTTGAGGAGGGGGGGGTGCTTTCGCATCGGGTTTTGGGAAACATGTAAAAGAGCGAATTTTGCGCCCTTCTACCGCGAAAGGGTTAAACAACACGTGGTAGAACCTAGTGCATATTTCGAAGATATCCTCTGGGAAGTCCTTGCCGTGAGGTAGCTTGCTACCGTACATGATGTGCTTGAGCGATTTAGGCGAGCGCTCCAGGAACAGCCAGCTATGGAAGTCCGTGATGATCCCTTGAATGGCCTGGAGTGGCTCGGGCAGTTGCTTGTTCTTATTCGCAGCGCCTCCATCAACACAAATGGAACTGGCCTCGGTTGATATCGCATTGCTTGGCCTCGATGACGACCATCATCCGCTTACCCCATGTAATCACCCAGTCTGCTGCGCCAGCAACGTCGAGGTCCGCGCACGAGATCGGGAACGCCGGCTCCAGTAGTAGCTCCTCCTTGTCCGGGCTGGCCGTGTTGACGGCGTAGACACAGCGCAAGCTTTTGCACATTACGGTTCAGCTTTAAATAGAGTTTTCCAGCTTTGTGTTTGTTTCTTACGGCGACATGTGTGCTACTGAAAACCGGCGTATCCATGTTGAGGTGCCATGATCGAGCGGCTTGCCCATATGGTGTTCGAAAATAATCTGATCCACCTGAACCTCCATAGCTTTGTCCAGATTGAGGAGATCATGGTCGGAGGAGCGACTTGAGTTATTCAGTTGTTTGATCGACGGCATTTCATGGTAAGTTTTTATATAATATACAAGTTATATTAACCCTTTCGTGAACAGAGCTTATTTCCTTTGATTTGTATGGTATACAAAGTTAGCATAATACAGTATCAAGTGGGGCATTGTGACCCCTTTCATAAAGCACGGTACTCGCCCAAATCAGCCACCTGATGCACATATGGTAATTGGGAGGGATGGGGTAGTCAAGTGGGGCTTTTGACCCCTTTCATAAGTCACTGTACTCCCTTCAATATTTTCGAGTAATAATTTCATTGGCTGATACTTCAGATGCCGCGAGCAAAATCGACGGCGAGTATTCTCATTGGTCAAGCTGGGATATGCTTGTTCACGGAATGCACGAAAAGCTGAGACAGATACGTGCGGATACATCATAACTTACGAGTCCTACTTCATATCTTACAGCGCTAACTTCAATACCATGTGCTGGTGTGTGTGCCTCACGCACCGCCTCGTAGCCTCCACAACGCGAGCCAAGAGCAATTATAACGGCCTAACTGTCTGGGCTACATTACAACTATACGATACATGTGCGATTGTCTGATTATCGCGACACAATGACCAACGCTGTCAAAAAACTGTCACACGTCATCGCTATCCTCCTAACAACTTGGCGGAACAGGCAGTTGTGCAAGTGTCTTGGTTTCATTATTGGAAGTATGTGGCAAATAACTTGATTTCATTATTGAAATGTTGTATCTTCAAACACTATCACCTTCATATATCAATGATATAAAGTATTATGTAACTGTGTTGTTCTACCCTATTTGATCTTATCATACGTTATACGAGATCGACAGATGCAATCATTTCTATTTTCCGAAACCGTGTGGAAGCCGGAGGCGCTGCTAGCTATGGCCACCCATCGACAAGGAGCTGGCCCAAGTGAGGAAGGAGCTGAGCCAAGAGAGGAAGGAGTCGAGCCAAGAGGGGAAGGAGCCGAGCCAAGAGGGGAAGGGCCGAACCAAGAGGGGAAGGAGCCGACGCAAGAGAGAAAGAAACCGAACCAAGCGAGGATGGAGCCGGACCTAGAGAGGTAGGAGAGGCCGCAATCAGAGCCTCCGGTGTTACTGCTGCTGGCCTGGGTTGTGCCACAAGCGCGATTGAAGCTCAGACAGGTGTGCAGACGACAATCTGCACGACCGCAACGTACACAGGACCGTCCAACCAAGCGGCAGCTATTACAACCCCGGCTCCGCAAAACGTGGCCGTCCAAAAGGATCGAAGAACAAGCCAAAGCCTGGACAACCTGCTGTCAAGCCAAGCCGTCCGACAGAGCAAGTGTCAGCAACGAAAAACGGCAGCACCACTCCGAGGCGCAGGCATGACGAAGTCTTCACTGAAGAAGCTGCGGATTCCCCGATTCGTTCAGGGGGCGGACACCGAGCTACCCATATCTACTGTCGAATCAACGGTGCTGCCGCCAACTCCAGCCACACTCGCACCTTCAGGCAACGCCACGGTACTGCCCAACGAAGGGCTACCAGATCCGACGCACTCGATTGCCATGTAACCTGCAACACCGCCCTTACAACGGGCGAAGAGAACCCCTCTACCGTCGGTGCTGTCGATGTACGTGGATACCCTCGTGGCATTTTCACCGGCGAAGGAAGGATTTATTTGCCAGAAGAAGAAGTACGCTGGTGTCGATAGCGCTTTCCTGGTTGGGAGAGTCTGCCGACTCTTGAAACGGTCCTTGTTTCAGATCAATTGGTTGGACTCGCAGTTCCAGAAGCATGTGGAGACGTTGAATCTAAGCGCGGTGCAGCGAGAAAACGCTAACTATCGCTCACTACACGGACGTTCAACTGGAGTTGGTTGGGGCCGCTTGTGCGCAGTTGATGACGGCGAAGAAGTTCACGTCGATGACGATGCAGACATGCTGGAGCAGTATATGGAGTCTTTCGAGCCTCCGGAGGAGCTTCCGACCTCATTAGCAGTGGTCGAAGAGATCAAAAACATGCGCTTCGAACCTGAGAACGAGTGTGACGAACCTCCAGACCTGTATCAACATTCTGACGGATCTACGAAGACACGATTACGACCGGAGTTCAAACATATTTTTAGCATTCGGCCTCCTCAAGATTTTTTGCGTACATCCCGGTCTCGTTCTGGCAGCAGGTTGTCGGCGAAACGAATACGTACGCACGCCTGCACGACATCGCAATTGGTAAACCCTTTTCGCTCGATGAAGTGATGACATTTCTGGGGATCTTGCTGTTTTTGGCTCTTGTCGACAAAGGAGAATACTCTAACTATTGGGGGACACAAGTGGAGAACACAATACTGGGTGGAACATCAAGTGGACGTGATGACGTGATGGCTCTGCGCCGGTTTAAGGAGCTGAGGAAGGCGTTCTGCTTTCAATGCGTGGAGGTAAATCCGGTTGCGCGGGACCAGGCTGCAAGGAACCGTCCGTTACTGAATCTGTTGAAGACTACTGGGCCGAAATATGTGGAAATAGGCCGTAATGTTGCGCTTGACGAAGCAAGCGTTGCTTGTCGGTCGAAGTATGGCAAGCCACTTATTGTCTACAATCCTATGATGCCGACAGGGAAGTATCACTTCCGGATCTACATGTTATGTTGTGCTTCGAGTTGGATATCGTTGAATTTTCGGCTACATTGTGTTAGCGATATCTCAGAGCACTTGGCTGGGGTTGTATCGCCGGGAGAAGCACAGGCATTGAGTGATGAAGTTGCAGAGCTATCCTCGATTCGAAAGTGTGTGCTTGAAGTTGTTCGCCCCCTCTACAATACCCGCCGGATCGTCAACTCTGATAATTACTACACTTCGGTGCAGTTGCTGATGGCGTTACGCCTCAAGGGTCTCTATGCTCGCGATACTGTGCGAAAGACTAGTGCACACTTCCCTCGCCATGTACTCTTGGAGAAAAAAGATTGCTCTCGCGTAGTCTCCCGACAAGGCGTTTCCACCGACCACTCGATGGTTGCGGCGTCATGGTATGACAGCGCTATCGTGACGGTGATATCGAACACGGATCCGTCGACAGTCACTACTGTAACTCGTCAAGTTCGTTCAGAACAGCGAAGCTTTTCGGCCCCAACGTGCATCGAGGAATACAATGCGAGTATGCAGGGTGTAGATCGTCTGGATCAAATACGTGCACGGTTCTCTCTGGCGGACGGCCACTCCTTCAAAAAGTGGCATAAGAAGCTTGCATTAGCTCTTGTCAACGTCGACAAGAGCTAATGCGCACTTGACCCGGAGACTGGCAGTGGATCCGAGCAAGGCCCGCGATGCGCATCGAGACTTCGTTGTTGAGCTGTGCTCCGAACTGGTATCAGGAAAGTGGAAGGAGGCGCCCAGTGAACGACTGATGTTCTACACTGACACTGTGTCCAGCGAGGAGCTTCCGAGTCATGCGTCTCCATCAAGCACAGTCTGGATTGCTCGGCAGCATAATGGAACGCCATGCTCTGGAAGCCCTGAAAAGAGATGCTCCGCTGTCTCCTCGAAGCAATTCTATACGGATATGAATCGCAAGCGCAGAAAGTGTGTTGTGTGTCGTTGGGAGGACCGCTACGCTACTGAAGTTACGGGTGTCTGTGCGCTCCACAACGTCTGCCTTTGCCAGAACGTACACGTCTGCAACAAGGCGTATGCCTGTCCCGAAACTACCTGGACCTGTTGGGAGAAATACCATCGTTTCTATCTCCCCCAACAGCTCTTCTCGCAGCGAGGGATGGTGCGTACGAGCTGTGATTTGTACAAGTTGAAGCGCAGGCAAGGTACAACGGATGGTCAAGACAACCTGAGTGCCGACGAGGAACTTGGTGTCGCTGGTGCGGGCCGAACGGTCGCAAGGTCCATCGTTCTGTGAGTTGTGGGTATTTGTCTTGATGTAAGTATGCAAAAGTTGCATCAAGAAAAAAGCTGGCAATTCACTTGAACAAAGTATACAAATATGAAAGACCAAAAAGTATCTTGCTGTAATTCCATTATGTAGTTGTGCTCATTGCGACTCGTACACCAAAACTTGTTGGACGTCGGCCTTCCAGCTACACGGGAGGTACAGCACTTTCTCCAACTTAGACGCTAGACAGAATGCATTGTGGCAAAGGTCACGATGTCTTGCACAGAAGTTCAAAGAACTCACCAGCTTTCGCAGCAGGAACATCCCAGAGAGCTCTTCCTTCACAAACTCGATAACCCGCGGTTCAAACAGGAGATTGTTCCAAAACACCACTGTGGCATCGGCGTACGGTGGCGTGCTCGAATCCGTATGTCCAAGATGTCTTGGCATACCAGTTGGCTTCTCTCGAGGAGTCGTTTCGAGTTCACAGACTTGGCTATCATCTTCATTCCCAGGTCGTTCAACTCCCGGCGAACTTCAACTCCAACAGCTTTGGCCACATTTGTCGCTAGCACCACATGTGCCACCACGTTTCCCACACCAGATCCAATGTCTAAGAAAACGTCCGTCTCGTCGAGCCCGCCCAGTTCACGGAGAAGTGATGAAATACCACTCGGCATCAGCTCTCCAGCGTTACGATGCGGCATGTTTTTTTTAGCACCTTGGACAACTACGTCGCGAGGAACTTCGGCGAAAATCGCTGTAACAGCTCGCTCACCACTTGGCGGGGGCATCGGTGGAGTCCTTTCTTCAGCAGGAACACCCGGAGAATTTAAGGAGCTGCTGTCGCCGCCGAGTGATGTCACCAGGTCCTCGTCGTGGGCTGACGCTGACGGCGCTTGAGGCGCGGGAGAAGGCTGACGGTGCGTGAGACGCAGGAACCGCTGGCGATACTGGAGGTACTGGCGACAAGGAAAACACTGGTGGCGAGGAAAACGCTGGCGGCGTGGAAGACGCAGGAGCCGCTGGAGGTGCTCGCGGTGCTGGTGGAGCTGGCGGCGCGGAAGACGCAGGAGCCGCTGAAGGTGCTGGCGGCGCTGGAGGAGCTGGCGCGCGCGAGCCGGTGGAGGTGAAGGCACCTGAAGTTGCTGATGAGCCGGGGGTCGTGCGGCCGCGCGCCGCTGTCGCTGCGTAGTGATAGCACCTTGGCGCAACTGGCGTGTCACCTCGGGTGTTCGACCCCGGGGTCGTTGCACCGGCGTGAAGAAGCTGGGAGGGAACCGCCGGATGTCCGTCCCCCACGTCTTCATCAGCGTCCGAAGGCGCTGTTATAGCTTCCTGACACTGTGGCCCGAGCGCCGCACCCGCTGAGCAACGCCTGCCCATGATGCTTGCGTCCCTGCATCTACGTAGGCGGACGCTAGCTGCACGAGCTCTTTGTCATCTTCGAAACTGAACGTGGTGCGCATGGTTGCCGTGGCAAGTAGGCAATTGACTTTAGTTTTGTATTCCAATTATGGAAGTAGCATTTGACTTCGATTTTGTAAGGCAATTCTGTACCTTTGGTATGGAAGTAATGTGAGGAGACGGGACGCTTACACTGAAAGCATCGCATTACGCAGGCGCGTCAGCAAAATTACGTACTTAGTATGCATTCTGCTGACGCAATCGCGATATATTTCGCACCTAAGCGCATATATTACTTGCTGTTTGCCACATTAAGTAATATCGTGGCAAATCAGCTGCAGAAACGCGATTGGATTGGCTGTAATAGGAGATGATGATGGGCTAGTTGAACATCTGTGAAAGGGGGCAAAATGTTCCCCCGTCATGGTCATTTTGCTTCAAGGTTTCGAAACATGCGTCAAACGGGTCAAAATGCACCCTTTGACCACGAAAGGCTTAATACAACCTATCCGCATTTGAACATTTCATGTCGCCATCTTGTGGCATAGCTCTTCTCAAGTGAGAAAATGGACGTTCACCAACACCTCCAACAATGGTATCTGCTCAACGAAAAAGTTGGACAGGGAACTGTGATCCAGCTCTCTATCAAGGTTGCCAAACTCGGCTGCGGGATCGATCTTGTATTCCGATGTGCTCTCACTGCTACTCGTTTATATGTTATTTCTTACAGAACGCTTACTCCTCCTCCGGGCAACCCGAGGAGTTTTTTTTTGAAGCTGGGGGGGTAAATTCTCGAGACACGTGAGCCGGTTGATGTGGTCTGTGTTGCCGTACGCGTACGGCGCATCTCAAGCGAGCTAATTAAAGCCGATCCCATTTAGTATCCCAATCTAACGACGTTCAGGCGTACAAAGGTTGCGTTAATGAAATACTAACAAATACCGTTTAACCGTTTCGCGAGTTCCTCGACTTAAGTATACAAGCCCAAGTAATTTGCTTCTAAAAGGGTACAACTTTCGTCCTTTAAAAAAGCACGGGACTCGTTCTGCATGTCTCTTGCAACATAGTACCTTCAGCGATTTGCTTGTGACCTATTGACTGCACGCAAAATGATTTTAAAATATGACTTCATGATTATGCATTGCACTGTTTATGAGTTGATATAAAGACGGTGCATTCACGGTTGAACTTGTGCAGAAGGGCTCAAAACGCGCCCTTAACGGGGGGGGGGGGGAGTGCTTTGGCACCGTGTTTTGCAAAAACCTCTAACAGGGCGATTTTGTGCCCTTCTACCGCGAAAGGGTTAGTTCTGACGACCCCGATGGCCGCATTAAGAAGGGAGGGTTAACGCTCCGCTAAGGCTACGTCCCAGCTGCTCACCACTTCCCAAATTTTAGATTGCTCAGGCAGAAAACAGCCTGATCGTTCCTCAAACACTTTGATACCCTCCTCCGTTTTTTTTGCGATAGACTTGATGCTTTACGGAAACTTTGAAGACAAACCGAAGAAGAAAAACGTTACAGCATTAGAAAACACAGCAATTTGAAGCAAGAATGTCCAACAGTCCGGGGGGATTAATCAAAAGCACTCGGGGTTTCAGATACAATTCATCCATTGAAAATGCACCATGTATCTGAATGTACCAATGGAGCAAGTGTCGACATGCCGCCCTTGTGCAGTTTCCTGCCCTAATAATCAACCGGAGGATTGCCACGTCTATCCAGTCGAACCCACTTCGCCGACTCCGAGAACGTAAGTGTATCTTCGTCGCTGCTAGTGAGATCCGTCATGTCTGCCAGGGTAGCAGTTCGTTATTTCCAGGTTGCTTATTGCCGCGAGCCCTCTCTGCGATCGCACAGCCAATAGGTGCTTGTCCGCAAAGCGATGAAGAAATTTTGTTGCGTTCTTCGTGTGAATACGCGGGGCCCATGGGGCCACGACGCTCGCAACGTCCTCTTCCACTTTAGTTTTGTCCGCGGCTGCCTCCCCCGCCCGGACGCTGGCTGCCCAAGACTGACATCCTGGCTTCAGCCTCTGCATGAGGTCAAGCGTCCCGCGGCCGTGAGAATCCAAGGCTCTGCCTGCATCCATGTCAAAGTCTCCTACGCAGTTGTAGTCGATATTCACCCCCTCGCAGTTCTAGTGAGGGGGGGGCTGCTGAACCGCGGAAACGGGGTCCGCGCTGGCGAGAACCGCCAATTCCTTGTCCAAGTTTCGCTGCGCGTAGGATCGCGGCTGCTTGCGCTTTCTCTTTTCAGCGGGGGCCTCTCGCTCCGGGGGGGGTCGCATTCACGTGCACGGCTTCCAGGGTTCGCTCCGTGTACACTTACGCTTACCCGCCATGATCTACCGACACAAAACTAAAGTAGCGCGCCGCGTTAAGTCTCCGATCAAGGGACAGACCTGAACTAGCTCTGGGACGACTGCACAGGCGATGCTACTCCCAACTCCGCCTCGACGGGGGCCTAACGACAGCGGATGCCCGCGCCGGCACGGTAGAGGTCGGGTCCGAGACTTCCGAGACAGATGCTACGACGACGGCGTCCACGTCCGCGACTTCTTCGAGAATCAGGAATCTCTGCACTGTGGAAGGTTGCATCACGATTGGCAGAGCAAGGGGTCTTTGTGTCCGCCACCGTGGCGGACACAATACTATTAATTAGGACGTCTAAGTACGCAGGACGAGACGAATGAAATAACTGTAAATCAGGGAGCAAGGAGCGAGTCCAGAGTCCGCCGTGCGTCTCGCGAAGTGCAGCCTTCAAGCAGCGAGCGTCTCCACCGATAGCAATACTTAATTTCAAGGCAACCGAAGCTCTATCATCGTCCCCAGATGCACACAGCTCACAATAGGCACAGCTGTAGAAAAACGCATTATCCAGGTTGTGCCACCGTTTCTTTTTTCGGTACTTCACCTTCTCTGTTACCACCTCCGTGCACTCATAATATATTGCAACGTCTCAATGCCTTTGGAGACGAAGTATCTGTTTTTGTGCCGAAGCGCGAGCAGTACCACTTTTTCTCGGTCGGTTTGCCTTTGGCGACTGTGGTTAACCGTCGGCTTGATGCCACACTTGACCACACGGTCCAGGCAATTACCCTTCTGGATTTAGGAGGGGTAATGAGTCCCAGATAGCTGGGCTCAAACATCCACCCTAGGCAGCCCCGGAAGCCTCTGACTACATATGGTGGCTTGTGTAGCTAACTACAGTCATTACAGTAATTAGTCTGTCTCAGACTAATTGTTGTAAACAGCTTCCAGATCGAGTTACAATAAATAGTCTGTCACACCGCGTACATAATAATTTTGAACCCCCCACAGACTAAATTTGAATTGTGAATAGGAATCGAAAGCACTCAATTATTTGTGAAATAGGAAGAAATAAATAACTCATTAAATGACAAATGTCAAATTTTGACGAAACCTACCACCTATTCCTTCGAAATAAAAAAAATCCATCTCTGACGCGTTGAGCGATTAGCTTGTGCCGATTAGTCACTACAAACAGGGATTCGAACCCGGGTCCTGGGAATGGATCGCCAAGATGGGAGTACGCTGCTACCACAGAAAGTAGTGCCCATATTTGGTATTTCTTCTGTGATTTATGGTATACTTTCTGTAAGTATCTCTACCTACATAAACTGGACAGCAGCTCGAGGAGCGGTGACCTGATACCCGCAAAATCAACCAAATGGCCATTTCGATTCCTCAGCGCCTGCCATTCCCCCCATTCTTTCAGCGCCCCCAGGAGGCTCTCCGTGCATCGAGCTTATGATGAGGATCATCATAAGTCTTCACGCCTCAATTGAACTTGTTTCAGCGGAATTAGAGTTTTTTTGGCCCTGAGCACGCCCGACATTCAGGATTTGAGGGACATGCCATCCATCCTGAATGTACCATGAAATGTCACATAATGTCCGTCTACTTTCTGTGGTAGTAGCATCGTCCGCCAAGATGAGCCAAAAAAATTCAGACAAATTTTGAAGGTTTGTTGACAGACTATTTGTGAGCCTTGGGAATTTTCATCGACAGGAATTAGTCTTTCCTAGACTAAATTTGAACACAGAATAATTTTGAACACATATTACTTGCTGTAATGACTGCACCATGCACACACGCAGCGTACCTCGCCGATGTGGCGGCGGCGGCGCGCGGGCGAATTCAAAATGGGCGGGAATCACATTTTCATTTTAGGTACGCTGGTGTAGTCTACACCAACTCAATATTGATTAATGTCTGCCGTCGTTCGGCAGCTGGTCGGAAGCGGGAATTTCTGCGAATGGGGGGCCGCCTTCGCTTCGCTATGCAGTTGTTTGGCCGGGGTGCGACGCACGAGGACATACGTACAGAGTACTGTCATTGTGTTTCTGATGAACGATGTGGGGGTTCCGCGTCGCCAACATTGATGCCTGATGAATCGGGGTCGAAAGATTCTGACAGTCTTGGGGATAATTTAGAATCCGATATGACTTCTGATCTAGCACTTGCGGTTTTCATTAACAGCATTAACAGGGATTCGCGTGCTCGAGGAATTGAACATGTGCACAGCACTGCTGCCACGTGCGGCTCCTCGAACTGAGGTTCCGCTGGAGGAAAACAAGGTTGCCGGTGACGACTCGCAAGAGCGGTGTGCAGCGAATGCTGATCAGGCCGACCCGTCGCCCAAATATTGACACAGGTTTTGGGGGCTGTTAATCGACCAAGACTCAGTCATAGCGGCACCGTCTAAAACAAGGTTTCGCTTGACGAATGTGACGGTTTCGTCAATCGATCGATAAACGCTGATCGTACAAAGCAACGACGAACGTGACGGTTTCGTCAATCGAGCGATATATGCCGATCGTACAAAGCAAGGTTTCTCTTGACGAATGTGCCGGTTTCGTCAACCGAGCGATAAAGGCCGATCGTACATGTAAGCGCTGTTTGTTTGAAGCCCTGAAACATCCGAAGCAAAGCCCCGACGGAACCAGCTCAAGAAACACACGCAAAAGCGAGTAAAGCCCAACAGGACAACACAAGACTTGGTAGTGGTTACTTTATCGGACAAGCAAGTCCCAGTGCTGGCTCGAGTGCTGGAGTGGCCGCGCGAGTACTTCGGACAACGGCCATGTCTGATATGCTCATGAATTATCCAGTTATAGTGATGGCTGACTTCTTCGACGCTCGAACTGCTCGCTGCCAACGCATTTGAGCTCATCGTGGTGCGTTTGACTACAATTTCGTGATTTCCAAAACTGGACGCTGTCTGCAAGCTGGAAACAAGAAGCGGTCACCAAGCACGAACTTTGCATCTGTTGTCTCTGCGGTGGACGCGGTTCATACGCCGAACGAGATTGTGGCCAATTCGGTAGTAGGTTGCGTCACGCAAGGAGGTTGTTTTGATAGTTAAGTAACCGGAGGCATTCCGGAGGATCCGCAAAGGGCCCGAACGGGTGACGACAAGGAAGGACAGCGGAGCGAGGACGGCGTGCAGGACAGTGAACAACAGAGGATGAAGATCAGCAAGGACAGGACAGCGGCGAGGATCAAGATGTTGAAGTGGATAGGATGGGGCGATAAGGTGACGGGCTCGGCGCGGACCAGGCCAACCCGTCGCCGCTCAACCCGGGTCGCCTGGAAGATAGCAAGCGGCGGAGTGTGGCGTCGTGCGACGTCCGACAGGAGTGCGGACCCCGACGACGAAGCGAGCCAAGAGACAGAGAAGCGGGAGGGGCGACAGCTGGAGAGCCAGAACGACGAGCAAGAAAGCCGTGAAGGGGGGCCCGTACCCTCTATGCATATTAATATAGCGCGCCCACTTGAAGATTCGACGTTCAGCATAAGGAATGCCGATGCATCGAGTAGCTGCAACGCCACAGGAGGTACTAAGAGGCCGAATTGTTTTTTTAAGTCTGATAATGGGCCTGTAGTTGTTGGTCTGAGGTGTATAGCTCAAGGGTCTGGCGACCACGGGCATTGGAGCCCCGTACGGCCGAGAGATCGCCGGTATTGGCGGGCCGCGACGCAGAGAGGCCCGAATGGGTACTACGAACCCCTGGTATTTTTGCCCCGGCCATCACCTCTGGCCAAGACTCGAGGGGTCCTAGGTGGATGCACCTGTGCTGTGAATGTAAGGACAATCGGCTTCTGGTTGCCATGCAGAAGACGTAATTCGTATACACAACGAGAATGCTAGACGTGTTGCTAGATGATGAATGTTAATGCTTACTGCTATGTATTAGAGATGTCAGAATTAACAAATGCTCCGACAAAATCCCATGTGATTCTTTTTTGTTCGCCCTGAAATGACATGTGATATTCGGGCAGATGACATGTCATTTCGAAATCACCCACCTCCAGAGGTGGGCGATCTTTCTAAATTGTGCCGTTTTGTACCGAAGGTTTAGCAGATTGGTCCGCATTAACCTTTTCGCGAAAATGGAAGCATTTTGCTCCCTTGAGCCATTTCCTCCCGAAAGTACCACGTTGTACATACCTCAAAGGGAGCAAAATGCTTCCTTTATCGATTACGTACGATATGCGACGTGGCATTTTGTTCATACACGTGGCACTTCGTGCATAATAAGAACTGCCATCTCAATAGGAAGATTTGATCGGGGCCCATCACTCAGCTCAAACGAAGCAAAATGCCTCCTTAAACGAGTAAGTATATTGTTTTGGTATAGTATACTAAGGTAAGTGAATCGCGAAAGGGTTAAGTCATAAAGTAAACGGCTAACAGAAAAGGAACTCAATACATACCCACGCTTTCAAAATGTACCCATAAAGTTAACAACATATCTATTTACAAAGGAGCTCAAAATGAAGTGAATCACAGTACCAAATATCATCGGCGATTTCGCAAAATCACCTACCCTTGGTGATTTCGAAATGCCATGATAATTGACCGAAAATCACATGCCATTTCTGGTCGAAAAAAATCGAATATATCCGATGTAAAAACATCGGGAAAAATTTGCTTGATCTGATCACCAGCGCACCCGTCTCAAAAAGATAGGACATAAAATCCCACCGGTTAAAATACGAATTTAAGACTATACCCAATATCAAATGATACTAACGCATCGAGATAATCGCCACAGAAGACGAGGTATCATTTTTCGTACATGAGCGGAAATATTAATTTTGAAAATGTTATTCTCTCGTACAAAGCGGTTAAGCACTCTAATTTGGTGGCGTTTCGATCGGACTATCAGGCAATACTTATATATACAGTACACATTTCAGAGACAAATGAACGCATAGTTTCACCACAATCCCCACAGACGTGTATCCATTTTGGTGGTTTAAGAATGACGACAATTTTTGGGGCCGCCGTCATTCATCGAATATTGCAGTTTTCAATAGTAGAATGCTCAAATTAGCGGGAGACGCCCCTCTTCACAGTGAGGTGCTTAAATCCTGGTTCGTACTAAGGTTCATTAGTATTTTTTGATTTGACGGAGTCTCCTTTGTCAAGGGCTGGGTGTAAGAATTGATTTGAATGTAACTGCGGGGTCCTCTTCTCTTGCATGTTTCATTTCCGTTCATCGCCACTGCCCATGCACAGGGTTGTTACAAGCCCTTCATTTTGAGAAAGCGGGAGGAGTGTTGTTGCCTTTTAACGGGTGGGATGGTGGGTGAGTGGGTAGCGATGGATTATACTGAGATGGGAGCAATTCATTGCCGCTAGGCAACCCAACAAGGGTTAATTCTGACCGATATGCCATTTGCCAACCGGTTGTGTCGCAGCCGGCTGGGGGCTTTATTCCGGCCTCCCATTGTGGTACAGTTACAAACCTGTTTCCTAACGGGGGTCTGGCGGCTTTATTTGCAGTTCGAAACGTAGTGGAGAACTGTCACTTACCCTGTTTTTGATATATTTAACCTTTTCGTATCGATACACTAGGTATGCACAACAAAAGTCAAGTCGGATTCCCATACAAACATCAAATCATTTTGGCCAAGCGGCCGAGCCCTACGTAAATGGAGGCGCACCACGCCACTCGCTTGCCGTTTGAATGACTTGATACCGTGTTCGTACCGGTACTAACGTATTGCCATACAAACAACAAGTCGTTTCGAGCGACCCTCCGTGTATGGTCGGGGTACCCGACTTATTGAAGCGCGCATGAGGGGTGCCCCTGAGCATAGGCATAAACCTCGTGGTTGGGATGCAAAGCGGGGCGTAACCTTAGCATTGTAGTATACTGAGCGAAACTCGTACCCCGTTTCGCCTCCCCAACAAACTACTTAAGTTCAACGTGGCAGTGTTTCTTTGCATACTTAAGCAACGTGAGGCACTCGAGTGAAGGGTCTCTTATTAAGGCTGACGGAGGTAGGACGGTGCACAAAATTTAGCCCTTGTATTGAGGGCATGTACGGTATACTCCATGTCATACTTTGATCAAGATAGCACCTGTTGAGGACATGCACGGTACTCCTCAGTATATTTAGATAAGGATTGCACTCTGTGTTGGAAGCGCTTCAACAAGATTGCACTAGCGATGGGACCCACGCCGTCCGATGCACACAAACTACGGAGACTGCGCGATTGCGTTGGTATACGCGAGCGGCCAGACTGAGCAGGCGGGCGGATGCTGCACACTAGCTTACACACCCGCATCCACAGCAGCCGCGGCAGCATCATTCAGCGGAGAGGACGCGGAGGCAACATTGCTGGACGCGTTGGAGTCGGCGACAGCAGCATTGGTGGGGAGGGTGCACTCGCTGTTGCTACTTTCGCTCGACGGAGTGACCGCCATGCTAAAGTACGTGCCAAGCATGTGCTGCCGTACAGTCCTTTCGGCTAGGTACTCCAGCAGCGTGGATGGTGCTGAATTGGTCGACATGAAGCTCATGAGCATTTGGTCGTGGCTTCGACGTATTCTTCGTGCAGCGAGGCTTTGACGTGTTCTTCGCGCAGCGTTTTTTTGCGGACAGACCATGCATAGCTCGGTTAAGCTTGGCATCCGGCAGAAGCAGTTGCACCCGCACGTACGAGAACCAACGGAAGAGCTGAACGCGCTGTGAGACTCAGTGCTGTGCGTATATGCTGACGAATTGTCCATGACAGAAATCGGCTTTGTCGGACTTTGGGTAGAAGCGCTCAGGCACGTCAAAAACTGTTCAGACCCTTTTAAGGGGGCTCCTACCGGGCTCATGCTCGACTTCTTCCAACTGGCGACGATTAGTTGTATGGGCTGCCGACACAAAAGTCCATTTAGCGAGCTCCAGCTACGCGGATCCTGGCTGTACCGAAAGATTGACAAAGTCGTGTAGCTAACACGCAATATGCGCTTCGCGAATGACCCTGAGTGGGGTGATTGGCTAGACCTAGCGCGACGCGGCAACTGGTGCACGGCCATGCGTGCGTTCCTGCAGCAAGCGCCACCAGCTTCTGCGAATCAGCTCTCGGGTGACTTCGTTCAGGTGATCTCAACACGTAAACACGTAAACGACACGGCGGTGCAGATTGCGACCCGATCGCTCCCCAACTCACGCAAGGTGTACGCTATACCTGCACATCTGTCAAAAACGACCAACCTGGTAGCAACCCAAAGCATGCCAGACAGCCGCACCGGCAACAGCCCCGTGTTCCTGAAAGCGTACATTGGTCAGTAACGAACTACACTACGTCGCGTTACTAAGCTGATCGGTACGTCTGACATTACCCAATGTGTTGTACTGCTGCAGGCATGCCGGTCCGCGTCAAGACGAATCAATGCATCGTGAAGGGCGTCGCAAACGGCACTACAGGCAAGATCTTCCACATCGACTGGTGTTCGGGCACGCAGTTCGAGCGCAAAAACGACGGCGTCTGGGTTGCGTCGGCAACACGGTCCAATCTATTTGTTGACATTCGAGACCAGCACTCCCGAGATCGCTTCCCCGGTATCCCGGCGGCATGGCCGGCATCTTTCGTGCCGGTGATGCAAACAAGAGCCATGTTTTCGTTCGAAAGCGACTTAATCTCAATCAGGGGATTTCCCAGTCGTCCCAGCGTTCGGGACGACGGTGCATGGTGTTCAAGGAGATACGCGAGACAAGATTGTCGTGACCGACTTACGCCCGCCCCGCACTTTCATCGAATTGATCGCCACACTCTGTACGTCGCGCTCTCAAGAGTACGCACACATGCATGACTTTACTGGGCGGGCCGCCGCCTCGATGACAGCGAATTCGTGTATTTCTGCCCAAATGAAGAAGGGTTCGCGGAGGATCAGCGCCTGCCCAAGCTTGCAGCAACAACTACTGGGATGTTGTGACCAAGGACGGCGATCCGGACGTGAACTTACGCGAGTCGTGCTTCATTTTCTTCACTAACGTTGTGCGACTACTCCAGCGGCAATTGATGATCTCATCCTTACCAACAAAAAGCGAAAAATCTCACATCAGCTACCCGGTGATCATGTGCACCCACAAGCCGCGCACAAGCACTCAAACCGCACTTGAAGATCTCTCAAACCGGGTTGTAAAAGCAGTGCCAATTTGTTTCTAGCGACACCGCGTGGCAGAGAAGCTGAGAATAAGGGACGAGACGCTGCAGCTGCGGCCGCGACCGAGCATTTCGAGCACCTTTCGCTGCCGAATTGACCCCACAGACAACGAATCTCCGTCTGCCGTGTAGACGGCATCACGCCAGCGCTGCAACTGACAGTTCCTAGGCTTGCAGACTACGTAACGCAACTGGGACTGTCTCGTGGTAGTTCATGCGCTATACGCATGTGTTTCCTCCGTGGCAGCCACTTCACAACAGCTGCGCCTCTCCATTGCCTCCGGCTTGCCAACGCTACATACTAACAACAACGTCCCCCCGCCAACCAGATCAATTCAGCGGAACGCACCTCGAATTCATCGATGCCGAATCGGCCACCGTGTTCGATGACGCGCGCTCCCGCTAAACCCGGCACGTCTTCAACTTGAACCTCTACAACAAGATACCCCAAGGATCCGCGACGAGAGCCTGCGCCGAAGAACGGATCGAAGTGGAGCAACCCAACGCAACAACGACGCAACGCCGCCCTGCACCGCAGATGCTGCTGCTGCTGCCGCAGCAACTACCACACACGATACTACCGAGCTTGACTTTAGCTCTGCGATTCCAGTGGCGGCTTCAGACTCAGTTCGCCTCCCTGTGTCCGCAACACCCAAACGGAAGCATTCTGATGAGTCGCCGCAGAAGATGCCACGCAAGGCACCATCCCAGAAGAAACAGTGGACCGTCGAGTAAGTCAATTACGCCGCTCCACGATCACAGAGCTACGATGAGCAAGCAAGATAGCGCCGCACCGCGAACACGAAACAACAACACCTCGCCAAAGCTACGAGTTCCTAACATAAAAAGAATCCTTCATGCAAGTTGACATAAAGTTGAAGTTCACAAGAACTCTCGCCCCACTGACGCTACGAAGCGGGTACCCCGACCACTCTGTTTCGCCCGACAGGGCGAAGCCTATATACGTGGACTACATCACATTTGCGCAACTTCAACTTCAACTTTCTCCTGGAAGTAGCCGAGTGGTCGGATGGATGGGCAGCCAGCTCCATACAATGGCTAGATATTGCTGGATGAATGGGAAGCGCACCGACACATCTGAGAGAAAGTAGGCGCAAAACCCGGACGTGCGCGACGATCCTCACTCACCAATTCGCACCCCGCACGGTAAGCAACGCTGGGATCTTTTGGATGCATGAGGTGCTAAACGATCGGGCGTGCTGTATACGTGTGTTGTTTGTCGTGCAGGCCTGTCTTCAGTCTCGTCAGGTACGATGAGACTATCATCGAGATATGCATCGTGCTGCTGTACTGACCGAGTGCGTTTGCTGTGCGTAGGATTTGTGAATGCAGTGGTGTGGTGGTAGCGCTGTACGCAGATCAACCAGTGAGGCCGACGAGAGCGATTCGTTCGCCGTCTAGGCGTCTCTCCAGCATCGACGAGTACGACGCGACCAGCACCAGGTTGTGTATGATGCTGCTCAACTGACTGATAGTGAAGGGTTATCGTCCCTGATACACTGGGACCGGGACCCGCGATTTGGCGCAGCTGAAGCCCGGGAAAAAATAAGCGGTATACGAAGTTTAGCCAATGATTTGCAGTCATTCGTTTAAAGCCTTCAGTGGCTCACAAATAAACTGCAGGAGAAGCCAAGGCTAGTGAAGATGCGCTGCCATCGTGGGTTTTGGGTGTACGCTGGTGATCATGGAGCTGAAGTATCTGGAGATGCAGCTGAATTCGCACAAACGCAAGCTGGTCAAGATCAACCTGGGGATAATAGGACGCAGGGAGGTCAGTACGTCAACACTGGCTTTCCAACCCACCTGAAACCAGGCAATCGTACATCTATGAGGATCCGGACAGCTGCTTTCCCCTTGTCGGCAACCCCCAAGACCTCAGTGACGGACGCAAAGATCGCAGTCGCTATCCAAGAATGATCTGCGCGGACGTCGAACACCTTCAGGTTCTCCAAAACAGCGTCGTTGTAGCTCAAGCTATGGCACACGTGCCAGTCGACCATCGACCAAAGCGCTACTCCGTGGCTTCGAGTGGCAGCGCAGTGAGCTGTTGCAGGCGGCGCTCGTCGCCGAAACAACAGTGATGGCACTCGCGGTGAGACGAAACGATATTCGACAAGTTGTTGTTCGTTCGGCTGCTGTAGAGGAATGCATGGGTGAACATATTGCTGCGATGGTACCCGCTCATATACGAGATTCGATTTTGCGAGTGGTATCGGATGGTGCGATGAATCTAAAGGGTTCGGCGACACAAACGCTCATGTACTCCGACGATGAAGCCGATGATGCGATGCGAGAGACGCAGGTCTGCGATAACGACACCAACGCATCACTGGACAAGTACGTCAGTAAAGTTCTTGAAAGCAGCCCCACATTTGCAGATATGTACAGCAGAGAAAACTATACGACCGTGACAACAAAGCATTTGGAGAAAGTGTACTGGGTGGTAGAAGCGCCATCGGAGGAGATTTCGTAAGTATTGCAGGCTAACATGCAAGTGCTACGATGCCCTCACCCACCCTAGCTAATTCAGCTACACAGCGTCCAGTGCAGCAGGCTACAGTGGTGAGAGATGCACCCGCCGATACTGATGCAAATGAAGAGCTGGATTTGGCGTTGACTCGAGTCGGACAACAAGATCCACTGATTCACCGACGGAAACGGCTTCGTTCTTCATCAGCCACGTGTCAAGATTGCCCCGGTGCTACAACACAGCCTGATGATGTGGATGGAGATGCAAACACTGGAAACACAGATTGTGTGTGTGTGGTTGATAGTGGAGCAGAACTGAAGCTGTTTGCGTCAATGACGCATCAACTTGCAAACTATTCAATCGGCAGGTATAACGTAAGTGGTTGACCGTTCTCGGGATCCGTCCACACAAGTAGGCCATCATGCTTATGAAGACGCTTCCTGAAAAAAAAAACGATTTGGGATATCCCTCTCCGACTTATCCAAATCGAGAATCTCGAAATTGCTATCATCAGAACTGCCGGATTCATTACTCTGCATTTCTCCACTGCTCGAAACTTCAGCATCACTGTCAGCAATGATCGTCTCACTATCCGCTGCATCGACTTCGCTGACTCTGCAGCAATCGTCGACATAATTGCTCGGATCCGCTTCTCTTGGCAGTGACGCCGGTAATTCCGCGAAACTTCGACCGAATTTTTGCCTTCAGTGGCCCTAACACGCCGACGTCCAGTGGTTGACAAACCGTCGGCTTGTTAGGCGGAAAAGGGTTCATTGTAACGTTCGCCTACTCGCTGACCCCTCAGACACATGCGAGTCTAAATTATCGAGGGGGAGGGCAGCGGGGCCGTCAATTTCGTCTTTGAAAAAACTCTACGTAGATTCGCCACCCAGTAGCATCCATCCACGCGTTCTCCTGCACCCAGTAGTAGTGGCTAGGCGGGCAGCTCACGAAGCTTCCCTTGAATGATAAAGAGAATCGGATGTTTTTTACATGCAAAATTACAAAACATCAAATTTTGAATCCAGAAAAGGTTTTTTTAGCATCAATCAAGCGTTTACACGTACCATCACCGCGAATAGTAAACACTGCTGTCATTCGACCCGTGTGCTTCGTCATCTTGGCGATTCGAGCGGGTTCTTTCCGGCCTTTGATGGCCCAAAAACGAGCAGGCGGAATGTCGAAGTTGATTCCAGTTTCGTCGACGATGTAGATCTTTGAGAAGCTCTATGAACTGTAATCCTTTCAGCAAGTTACGCAGTTACTCACCCCGCTTGTCTAGCAGTTCAGCAGTCGGCATTTTGGCTTGTTGGGCCTTTTGTGAACAGAAATCGTAGCTAAACAAGAGATAATAATATCAATAGAAGTCATGGTAATTAATTCTTAAAACGAATATACAGAACCTCAAATAAAAACTTGACCGCTTGCAGATACGCTGGCACATTCGTTCAAGCGAAATATCGGGAGTCTTGCGGTCCTCCATGTAACCAATCCGGCTCTAGTAGCCGTGTATTCTATCATGGAGTGTGTTGAAAGTGCCTAGACAGTATAAAAGTGTCGTAAAGTTAGCAGAAATGCTAATGGACCCTGCTAGTTATCACCGGCAGCAAACCTTCTCTTCATGCCGGACATCTTTCATGAACGTCACAAGGGCTGGGACGCTAGGAAATAATACCTCACACGACCCGAAGACGATGCCACGCGGTCGCTTGAGCTGGCGCGCTGCTTCGTCCACACCGACCTTGAGCTGCAAGCTGCGCGCCTGCGCGTTTCTCTTTAATGGTGTAACGCTGCTGCTTTCGCGCCATACAGGAAGTGCGATCGGTATTAGCGCTTCGAGCGTCGCCATTTTACGCGGTCCACTCGATTTTGCGTTTGCTGTGATTCGCTAAATAAATGAAAATACTCACTTCTGATTGGCTAAATTATTTTCCAAGTTATATAAAGCCCTGGTTTTGTCTATGCTATTTTTTAGTCTGCCGGCTTTGCATGTCGTTGTCCGTGTAACATATCAAGTCATAGCTCCAGTTCCCGAACAACAGAAAGGGTCGCAGAACAGCATTGTTCCGGCGGTAGCATTGGAAAGTGAAGATAAGTGCCCCCAGAAACGCTCCTATTCAGATGAACTGATGTGTGACCGAAGCTGTGAAGCGGACGCGTGGTTGAGCTCCGACCGAAGCTCTGGTTGGTAAGAGCGATGAGAATCGAAGTAACGTTTCGAGTGACATTGAAGATGATCTGTAGCTTAGTGACGAAACTGCAGAATGAAACGTCGATGACACTGGTTTCTACAGCGACACTAAGATTTCCAACAGTGACGAAAGTGGGCGTGACGAGGATTACGACCCATCCTGTAAAAGACCGTGCTGCGCCGGTTCTTCAGGAAGCGCATTTTAGAACATTAATCTCTTGCTGTCCGGACGGACCTCGCAGATAGTAAACAGCGAACTGTGTACGTTTACCAGTCCGATTTAAATAGTTTGCGTGCTGATGCTATTTGACACAAACGGCGCTGGTTTGTCATACATTGGTACAGTGTCCATAAAACTGGACAAGTGTGCGTGTGTGTATATGAAATGTACGCACTCATGGAAACTGCAAGATACACACGTCTTCTGAAAAAGAGATTGCGCTTAATCCGAGAGCTGGGTTTGCCGTTTGACAGGACCTCCTACCGATACGTCCTGCTCTCCTTGCCAGATCACAACCACTGAAACGTTGTTGTCGTCGAAATACCATGAATGCGGATCCGACCAAAGTTTATCACATAAACTCGATGAAAATGCTCACAGCTCCGCCTATGCGTTTAACGTTCTCCAATGATTTATAAAATATTCACGGAACCCAGTTAAAATTTACGACTGTATTCGAGTGGAGTACTATATAAAGCCGCAACAAAACAAACTGCCGGATTGTGTCTCTTCGTTCTTCACTATATGGATTTGATCGCGAAGAGTGTTGCGTCTGAAGGACCTGATTCAATCGAGTAGGAGATTGCCGCGTGGGCATCGGGAAGCATCATTGCAGCAAAAGCAACTGCATTCTGATCTCGACTATACAGAAAACTTCTACCAATGTGATCGTGCTGTGCAAAACCTAATTCACTAGTGAAAACTAAACAGTAGTTTCACTGTTAACTGTTACTTTTACTCACCTCAGTCGTGACGAATCCCACAAATGACTTGCCGCACATAACGCTGCAGTATTACGGTGTATGCTTACTACGCCATTTCTGTGGTGTTACATTGTGGTACTGAAATTTTACCGCAAAAATTCGTTGCGGTAATGCATTGTTGACCCTTTCGCGAGTCCCTCGACAAAACTATACCATACAAGCTTAAGTAATTTGGACCTAAAAGGGCTTGGCTTACTGCTTGTGCTGCTTCGTCAGTCCTTGGCTTTGCTGCTTATGTCAAATCCTACCTATCAAACTTCATACAAAACCCCTGGGTCTGACGTATGTCTGACGAGTTCCATCTAAGAATCATTTTAACCGTTATGCAGACCTTATAAAACATCAAATCCAACAAGTTGTGCGAATTTGACAAAACATAGAGCTTTTCCTTAACATTATTAGGTTTCAGGAGGCTTAAATGGTCGCATACGTTGACAAATCCGATCACTAACGTTAACTTTGCTGGAGCTCACATGTCAAGCAGGGTCTCACATGTTATTACTATTTTAACATTTATTTCTATTGGAGCACCAACGAGATTGCATATTGAACATCATTGCCCTAACAACCAAAGTTGCCGGCATTCAGCCGGGCAACGCGTAGTACTGCAAGACTAGGGTCAAGCCTAACGGGTTAGCCATCGAGGTTTAGCATCGACATGCGAAGTAAAGTCTTCAGCATACTAAACCTAGACATTTACCCATGTCCCTGAGAGTATTAGGGTAGGGCAGGGCGATATAGATGATTATGTTGCTTGATTATGCTGGCAAGTTGCTCTAAAGTTGCAGTATACGACGGGTTCGCTTATTTAGGTAAGACGTGGGCTAGACGACAAACGCAAACTCTCTATTGGTTTCTTAACGTTTGTTATTCTCCAATCAGGTATTATGATTCTTGGCCAAATTTGCCATGTTAGGGCTCTTCGCCCAAAGGCGATCATTCGTACTTAGTGATGGTCCTATAGTAGACTGAAGCGCGGCGATTCGCCGGCGGCTCTTTGAACGAATCACCGGTGGAAAATTTGGGTAGAATCTACAATATCCTTTCGAGAGCGCTTATGTTCAGTTGTCGATCCAGTCGTTCCGCCAAAAGCTCCGATACTCTGCGCTTACGTCTAGTAGGAAACAAAGGTAAGCGTTCTATCCCTAGGTTGAAGACCCTTTCTGCTTCTTGTGCTGACATACTTTGTGAAGTCTTGCATCCGGCCTCAGCTGCTGCATCGGTGTATTCGGCGTACAAGACTGATCCAGTTCGACAAGGTCTTTCGCATACCGTCATTTGGGAGATCGTGGGGGTCCAATGCGCTTTAGCGGAGGATATCATCTCGTTTTGTCCACAAACCACCACACCATACACACGCCAAAGACCCCGGTCTTCTGGAACTCGAAAGATTCAGGAAGCACATGGGACTTCCCTAGCCTGACAATCTCCTTGCCGTTCCTCTGAAGAAGCTAGTGCAGCAGTTGTAGCATGATCCCTTTCTAATCCAGCGCGTTCTAGCAATTTTTCGATTTATTTTCAATATGTATTTAGTGATGTTGCCAACAGCAACTTCGTTGATTTCGATGAGAGCGCTCATACCAGAGAAGCACCACGGGTAGATTATTGATTGAACATTGAACAAACTGAAAGGGCGTGTATAGCTCCACGAGTGGGATTCATCCAGGGCTCGTTGTCTGTTGTCAGAGCATTTTGATGGTCTTTCATCATGGTGCTATCATTAAATAGGCCGGTGGACAGGAGCGGTTAGGTGGCGGTAACGTGTTCCTCAGGTGCACAGCATGTTTTGTCAGGGGAGCAACGCACAACTTAAGAATATCCTGCGAGTCCGAGAGACCAATCCACTCTTAGACACACGCTGGTGACACGATGTGGCCAGGGATTTTTCCCGAGGCCTGCGACAGCTGCTCGTTCCTAATTGTGATCGGCTGGACGCAAGGACCAATTTGACTTTGGGATGTGACACGTGGAGATAATGGAACGATTATGGAGAATGGCGGAGCTCGTGTCTGCTGTGGATGGGCTTGGTAGCCCTGGACGTGCTGAGCTTACTGCTACCAAGACCCGACGACAAGGTAAAGCCCAAGGGAGCATTCAAGAGCCTCCTATTAGAGTGCCACCTGTCCTGACACAGCCATAGCCGCGGATGAGACCGACCAAGAACTCCCAAGATCAACCAACAACCTCCACCCGTCCAGACTCCGGAACTTCCAGGCTTCCATGTATGGGACGACCCTGAATGGTGAATGTCTGGGCGTACCCATCTGTCTGGACGTATGATTCCAGCATACAAATTCCAAGTGATTAACGACCGGCCAAGTCGTCCGACCAAGATCAAATCAGGTGATGCGCATACTGAGACACCTTGAAGTACCCAACAAGCGTGCACCCTGCCTGACCTCGTGCCTGACCAGTGTCAGACACTTGCCATGATTACGTTACGCAGTCATGGCCTCAACCACCATACAAAGATCAAGATTAGCGACAGAACTGCATGTAGCTAGCGCAAGGAAACCGACACACAGATAACAACAAACAGAGTTCATTTTACCTTCAACCTTCAACCCCGCAAGCGTCGGAGAGATACCTGCCGGAGGCCTATTCCCGGAGAACCGGCCAAGACAGCGACGACAAGGACACCATGGCTTTGCGACAACCATGTGTGTGTGAATCTCAACGTTAAGTCAAGCCAAGTTAGACGAGGACTGGACGTAGCTCGTCTGGAGTGATCCGTCTATTCCATATCCCCATTGTGGCGAACATCCTTTAACGGTTGACTCCCGCATTTCATATTAGCGATTGTATTTCTGGACGTAAATGGTAGTCTGCGTTCAGGAAGTTTCGAATTGATTACCTAGTGTTAGGATTGTACGTGATTGTATAATCTCCCTCATCTTTGAGGGTGATGCGTGTGCGAACAGCCATCCAGGACTGACCAGTGTCCTGGAAGTGGCTTAGTGGACTGGAGAAAAGACCCACCGTCTAAGGGTCTCAAAGAATAAGTGACGGCTACATATCTACATTTAACTCTGTTATGTATATTGGTTATCCGACCCGTGGAAGCTGCGTCTAAGAAGGTTACGTCTGCCCCAAGCTCTCGACCTACACGTGTACGACAACTCATACGGTGCAAGTCCAACATCGAAGACAAACGACACCCAGAGGGATTACACAAGGTAACACCGCCATCCTGGACGTACTTGTACGGTCAGGAATACAACTGTACTTCTTGGAAGTCTAGTTGGGCTGCGCTATACACCTGGGCGAAAAAGGTTCATCGGCCTCGCCTCACTGGCAATCAACGGTCCTCCGGTGCTACCGCCGCAGGCAAACGCAGCGACGTCTTTTCGAATAGGGTGAGTGTTGTAGTGCGTCTGGTGCTTCAGTTGGCCAACCAGTTGCAGCAGTATGCTTCCAAAAAACGAGATTCCGGCTGCGAACTTGAAAAGATGGGTCCGCGTGGATGGATTGGCCTGTACGCAAGAAAGAGAGCAAATGCTGTAACCCAGCAGGTCTCTGGTGTCAGAGGGATGTCATACATATGGTCTTTTTGGTCCGTTTCCCTTTCGATTTGCCTTAGACGTGTGCATCATACAGCCAATTCTGTCATCATGGCCGCTGGAATGATCGGTGTATATTGCCTGTACAAATTCGGATCTATACATCAAATTCCACTGTGTTGTTAGGAATAGATGAACAAAACCACCGTCCTGGCCCTCCTGAGCTGCCTTGACAAAGCTCGCGGTACAATGAGTAAGGCAACGGAACGCTTTCGGCGCTACAGACTGGAACCTCGAGGCCTTCATGCGTTTCAAGCCAGAAACATGTTGCCAAGTGCTTCACGTACGCCGCAGGCAACTCCCAGTCGTGTCTACGGTACATGTCTTTCGTTGCACTCATATAACCATTGAGCTGCCAACACTGATGCTCTTTCACTTTTCTAGCAGAATTTGTTAAAGTCTGCGGCCGTGAATGTATCGAGATATATTTGACAGTTGCTGTCAAGTACAGACTCGCCTCCACCTTCTTGTGCTCCACAATCCATTGCAAGATCACGAACAGGCTAGTACGATAATCGCTGGGTTTAGCTGGTACGCAGGTATTACGAGCATCTTGAGCCGTAACCTCCCGTTTATTTTGATATTCAAGTAGTGTAGCCGTGTCACTAATACTGGTTTCCGGTCCGACAGTATGCGAGGTACCGCCGCCGACCGCCAGGTCTGTGGCGCCCAATCCATACGTCGCCATCGACAATGGCATGTCACCTGAGTCGCTGGCATAATCTGCCGAACCAACCATGTCCGTGCCGTGACCATGCACACCATACTCGAGTCGTTGCGAAGTACTGCCGGCGTTACTGCACCCAAACCAAAAGGGTTGGCTGCCGATCCCGCCACGCCCAATCCGCCACATGTGATCACCGAGACCTCTGCCGTCACGGCGTTGCTAGTGGCTGGAGTGGTCGTGACACCGGAGTCACCACATGATCAAGCTGAGGCCATCACACACGAGCCATCGCTTCTGCTTGGCATGGTCTCCGCCGCCATCTCCCTGTCAGTCGACATTAAGATCGTCTAATCCGAGTCGCATGCGATCGTCGCAATCCGGGCCTTCTTCACCACGACTGCTAAATATGCCTTCCTGGAGACGGTGACAGCGATCGCGTCCTGCTACGTGTGCTGCGCGGGGGGGGCACGCTGGGTGTCGTCACGCTGGGCCGTGTTCATCACGGCACCTTGAATTTGTATTCGAACAAACCCAAAATTTGCATCGGCGCTTGCTCGATCTTCTTGCTGTTGAGTCTGCAACCCCTGCAATAGCTGGTAGATGTGCTGAAGTTGCCGTTGATCAACCTAGCTTCATAAGAGTATCTGAAAACCGATGATTTGAGCGACTTGGCATGTAGGCCGTGGGTTTGCTTCTTGCTGGTAAGGCTGGAGACCAAATGCTTGTTTCAGCCAGAACGAGGCTCGATCGGATTTGTCGCCTACGAAAGGGAGCTCATTAGAGTCCTTTTGCTCCCGTAATTTACGTAAACCTACGACTGCTGTAGATACTTGTTTTCGTCAAAATATTACGATGAAATCCGAACGAGCCCACTTGTAGACTTTGATTGACCTCTAACTATTGGTAGAGAACTAAATATTTAGTACCACAATGCGTTTCGAATCGCTTCCGCGCGCATGACACGCCGCACGCGCTGGTGTGCAGCCGACGGCTCCGACTTGCAGGGATCGACCTGTCGAACGAGGTTACACCAGCGAGCGAGAGTCGCGAGCGATACGAGTAGGACGAGCTGCAGAACGAGTCGAGCCACGGGCGGGGTGGAGAGGACGAACCCAGAATGTAAGCTGGACTACCAGAGGATGCATCCACCATGCAAGCGTAGCACGACCACGAGCCTGCGGTAATAGATGTGCAGCCTCACGTGCGAGGTACCACCGTAGGTCAGTATCTACAGAGGCATCCGCATGTTGTCTCAGGCCATCACGTCGCGATATATCGAGAACCTGCAGCTGGAGCAGACGCGCCTGCCGTAGACGTACGCACCTACCTGCCCGAAGGGCTGCAACAACGACCACGGCCACCTCAACCTCTTAGTCTGACGAACTACCAGCGCCAGGTAGAAGATCACATCGGTAATGGACCTATTTTCGAGACCGCAGCGTACGATCGATGGAGAAACTATAGCTTTGTTGCTTTGGTGACGAGTGATATTGAAGATGATGAAATGAATGCCGAGGATGCTAGCTGCGTTGATGGCGATCAGTATAATGATTCGGAAGTGACCGAGGCTATGAGCGATGAACTCTCGGAGACTAGTGATGTTGATGGCCAGCCAAGAAGTGAAAGCGTAGGTTTCTAGATGGAGCCATCGGGTTCAAGTGCGGATGATGAAATTTCCTGTATAGTGTTGCCAATCTCGGCAGTCGTGGAAGTAGTCATGCCGAACGTGATGCTGATCGAACGTTGTCGGGACGCGATTGGTCGGAAGAGCACCTAACAGATGCGGCTCAAGCGATTTTGCGACAAACACCCACGAATAGCATTGATTTGTATGTTTTGTACCGCAGAGGCTCACTCGTTACCGGCACTACGGATTGATGTCACGATCCGTTGCATGCGCCTTGGCAATGTAGATACCGGAGGAGGAAAATGAAATCCTAAAAAAAGATATTCATGAAGTTTAAACAGTTTGTCTGAGAAGGACTCTGCCGATCGATTCCGGTTCCGCAAACTGCAGCTTGCTTATCTGCTCACGGCATTTCAGCTTCCGGGTTTTCTTCTCGACTGAGTAAGGATACCGAACTTCCGCAATAGAGGCGCTGTGCATTACCATCGAACGACTCAGTTATCCAGCGCGATGGAGGCAGCAGGAGAAGAAATTTGGTCGGTCCGATAGTAATTTGAGCTCTATCTTCTACTATGTATGCGAGCACATTGGAAAGCGATGCCGTTCTCTGCTGAAGGGTGACTGGGACCGCATCATTACCCGCCATGAAGACTTCGCTGTTGCAATACGTGCCAAAGGATCAGCGCTGCCTAAGCCTCTGGAGGTTCATCGACGGCACTGTTCGATGACCTCGATATAGCGTGGAGCAGCAAGCAATGTATAACGGGCACAAGCGCTCCCATTCCGTCAAGTACCAGTCCGTCACGACCCCTGATGGCATGATTGTTCAAATGTTTTGACCCACTGAAGGATGTACACACGACCATACACTGCTTGAAGACTCCGACCTGGAGATAATTATTTCGGCTGATCCACGCTTTCAGGGGTATTTTCTTTATGGCGATCATCATACGGCCAGACGAACGTGTTTGCATCCCATTTCCCAGCGCGGTATTACTGAAGATGAGCATGAAGTGAACAAGTCCTTGAGCCGGGTACGGATTACAGTAGAGTGGGCTTTTGGGGAGATCGTAAACGAATGGGCTATGATCGACTTCAAGAGAAAAATAACTATTGGGAATGTCCCTATGGGGTTGCTGTACGAGGTGGTATCAATCTTCGCTAACTGCTCGACGAATGGAGGCGTCAAAACGTCATAAGCGGTTACTTCGTCATGGCGCCACCAACCTTTGAAGCTTTTTTTCTCTGGGCTTGACTAGTTCAGCAACCGTAGCGTTTGCACATCATCAAGCAATGCACATGTAGTGATTCGATTGCACGTCAGTGGCTTACTCGTTAAAAATTTGCTAGCTGGTTCTCAATAAAAAATGAAGGCATACGGTCGAGGCAGCTACTGTTGGTTGCTGGTATTGATGGAGTACGCTTCCCAAGCGTTCGATTAGAAGTTGATCGATGTTAGAGGTACTGATTGGTCGTACTTAAGCGCGTGTTAGAGTACTCTGTCTTAAGTGCCTCAAGATACAAGAGGCACTTTGCACGTACTGTAGCCACTTGTGACAAAAAGAGGGGTTATATATGGTAATTTATCCAGTGTTTTCATAAATTTCAGCATTCGTAGAGATTTCATTGAGTGGTCGACAGCGACCCGCTGTAGTATGTTGTTCGTGTAGCTCATGGTGTGGTTCACACAGTCTCCAGAATAGCACATGATGTAGCTCACACTGGATGTTGCACAAATGTACAAAAGACTTGTTGATTTTCATGCTGCCAGTACGCGAAGCTTGCATGGGTGTCAGTCTTTTCACTACACTATCGGCTAACAGGTACCTATGGATCTATCATGCGCAAGATACGTGCAAATTAGCAAGTCGATAGTGGTTCATATATCTAATGACGTGCATGGCAAATGTTAGCAACCCCACAGAAAGCACGGCTACGAAAAAAGCAGGAAGAAATGTTGCATTTCCACGGTTTGTTATGTAGCTACTTTAGACATTCAGCATGTACTGCAGCCTCATGAAGCGGATCAAGCTCTCCCACGTCTTTGTCGATAACGATAAATTTGACATCCTCCCACGACGGGTTGTTAAACTTGATCGAGTTGATAGCATCTGTGTGGCACTTGGCACTCTCATTCTCCATGAGACTATGGTGGACGTACTGACCCTAGCAACATCAAGCATATGACAGAGATGTAAGTGAAACTCATACACACTCGGTACCTCCAGTTACAGTGATGTAACTGCAGACACTTGAAGAGTACTCAAAGTAACAAATGTGCAATTTGAGTAGCGCCATGTTCATTCACTTTTATGACCTTAGCCATCGTTCACCATGAACGAAAACAGCTTGTAGCGCGACTCGTTCGTATTGTACGTGGCGTCAATGAGCAGGACTTCAGGGAACGCCTTGAACCAGCGCCACATCTGCCTTGTTTGATGCGTGATCGTCTGCGCAGTTTTGTCGTCATCCACAAATACCGTAGCTCAATTACCACAGCTCTCGCAAACCTCTCGTAGAACAGCCTCAAGGGGATCTTCGGTGGTCTATTTTCCTCGTTTTCTCCCTGAACCTGGCCACCATGTTGTGCACATCTCGTAGCGTGACGTTCTTGCCTACGTACAGCATCCACATCATCGTTAGCAACATACACGCAAATTGTGTACGAATGCAGCATACCCGTCTTTTTGCGAAGATACTGCATGATCAGCTTGGGCTTTCATCCAGCAGTATGAAGCTCGTCCACGAAAGCAAGAAGATACGAATCTTCAACGTTTCGGTTGGAGACATTTTACTCGAAGATGGCCTTGGACCCAGCACGGTTGTGCTTGACGTTATAGTCGGTCACGCGCACCATGAACGCATTCTCACTCGTATTCCAGACAACAGCGGCCCTTGATGTTGGCCTTGCACCCCGTTGATTTGTCGAAGAATGTCTGCTATGCCTTTACCTCGGCTTTTCCGCTGCCAGTCATGGGTACAGACCAGCAGTTCTTGAACAACTCGGGAATGAGGCGATTGGATGTACAGCGCGTGGCGTCTAGAGAGCCACCTGATATATTCGAGTTTGACGGGGCTTGCATTTTGATAGGCTGAAATAACACAAAGTCTCTCTACGTTTTAATAATGAATATTATCCGCGATAGCAGGTGATAAGGTGTTGGGTGGCTCTCTAAGACGCCACGCACTGTACCAATGTGCGTCTCCTCGAAATTTGGCGCTGCGAGATCCTGCGTGGCGCGTTTGGTGTCTCCGCTGTCGCATGTTGACGTCGTCAAGCCTTCTGGCGGTCTTCGCAGGCTTCGATCTCTCGGTTTCGCTTTTACACATACGTGGAAGTGCGCTATCGAAATATTTGGTGCGTGGTGGCTTGGTACTCTTCCAGGTGGGCGTGGAAGGCGTCCCAGTCTTCGTGCCACCCCACGTCAACTGGAGGAGAAACCCACGAGCTGCTGGACGGGACCTGGTGTTCGGGCTCGCTGTCGCTCATGGTTGCAGTTCGGTTTGAAAAGCGTAACATCACACGTGTCATCAATTGCTCAATAGTACGCAGCGGGGCCGTACACTCACACCTGTCAACTTACCGTTTTCTTGCGTCTGAACTTGAGTTACGGAGATTCCGAAATGAAGGGCTCACAGCGATTGAGGATGGAAGAAAGGGGGAAGAAAAGGGGAAAGAGGGGTGTCACGTTTCAAAAATTCCAACTTTCACAAAATTGGATGTTCGGTATTTTTGCCTCGTTTTTTCGTAAACTATCGTTTTATTTACACTATCGTATCGTTAAGGTACAATTTTACTGGGTGACGCCAACCAGTTCCTTAAAAGTTTTGTGTGTCATGTGGACATAACAGCAAAAAAAAGTGAAGATATGATTTTGCTTTGGTCGCAGCGACCAAGTTTAAGCTGCAGTATCTTCCTGAGGATTGATGCTACGAACGTGGAAACACCGCCATTGTAAAAACAGTAACATGTACGAATCTCTATTATAGCACTTAGAAATTTGACTAGACGCCAATTATGATAATTTGATTCTTTGACTCACCCGAAAAAATCGTTTTTTTCTGCTTACCGGACCTTGCTCGTAAATATGAGTATAAGTAATAATAGCGGATCTGTCGGGCGCCGAAGTTTGTTTTGCATCGATTGTTAAAGCCCCCCGCACCTTCCAAGATGCATCGATTGTTAAAGCGCGCGGGACATACCGCAGCTTCCAATATGAATGCTGTATCGATTGTTGAAGGTCCCGGAATATCCCGCACCTTCCAAGAGACGTCACACTTGGTTTGCGATGAATTACGACGACGCGAGGTACAGCGGGGGCAGCGACGCCGAGGCGAACGACTCGAAGCTCAGTTGGTTGGAAGATGGCTGAACGCAGTTGATAAGTACGAACCAGAGGTAGAACGCCAAAGCAGCGAGCCGAGGTGGACGAAGACGAAACTGGATCCTGATCTGCCGCTGAAGGCCGACCTGCTTTCGGTAGAGCTGTTGAATTGTGTAATCAAATTTGTTTGCAGGACACCGGCTTCAACAAAGGGCTGCTCAAACTACCGCATAAACATTCAGTTAACAGGTATTTCCGGCTTTTTCAGGAGAAATACGCGACTAATGAAGAATTGTCTTTCATGACGTACTTCCGAGCGATCGCGGACACCAGGTCGATGAACCAGTTCGTGGTTCCCTTTAAGAAACTGGTCGAACTTGGCGTTGTGACCTCACCCCAAGCTGTCACGGATTTGATCAAGCCGTACAATCTCGTCAAACACCAAGACTACCGGGCAGAAAGCAGCAAGATTGCAAACAGCGTTACCGGGCAAAGGTCCGTCACGTACTGGCTGGCGCCGCACATATTCAAGAGACTGCTCATGCGGATTCGACGCCACTCCAAGCAGAAGACCGACGCTGTTGTGATGAGGCAAAACGTTTTTTTTCTGTGAAGCCACTTCTGTCCCGTTCAGGTGAGGTATTGGTGTGGTTTGATTACCCCAAGAAGATGGTGGTGCAGTGCAGCGTGGCAGGAACCAAAACCAGTTGCGTCTCTTTCTAGGCAGTGACTACAGCAGCGATGAAGGCGCTGACGATAGCGACCAAAGCGATAGTCATGAGGACGAAGAATCCCTGGATGAAGAAACCAACACAGTGGGGAGCGATTTGAGCTAGAGAGGAGGCGATGATGATGCGTGAGAGAGCTGCTCAAGCGGAGCGGGACAAAGATTTCCAGAATATGGTGGAAACGATGGTGAACGAGAACAAGCTGCTGATGGAGCTCCTCACGCGGGGGATAACATAACCTGGACGGTGACGATGTTGACACCATGCTCTTAATTTGTGATGCCCAAAACATGCTGGCCGTGAAATGATCAGACCGATGTTGCGTGGTAGAATGAGGCGCTTCTGGGACAGGAGGCGGATACCAATGTATACATATACAAGATAATAAACAGCGGAGTAAGCTATTGCCCGAGTAGCGTGGCTGTGACGGGGTTACATCAAATAGTGTGGTGCACACAAGTTAGGTGCCACACATTAGTTGGGTTCTACACATATGTTACGTTAGCCACACCAGATAGCAGAGGGTGGCTCACAGCCAATGGATTTGCATTAGACTAGGCTCTGCTATGATAGATAGTGATTCCTATACATTCAGACTACAGGCGGCTCTGCCGCGATAAACAACCCATAAACTTCAGTTCACATTTTGAAGCCTAGAGTTCATACCTTTGTTTAGGTTATTGTCTATCTCTGGAGTCCTTAAATATGATATTTAAGGTACTCGTGCCAAGCTCTCGTATAGAGCTTGCACTCAATCATTAACACTAAAGACTCGCTGAGTTTGTGTCTTCCACTACGCTAAAGCAATGGCAGCCCCGCTGCAGTGGTCTTGCCCTCATCTCGATTGCAAACGTTAGCTTGCATCGTTTACGAGACTGATTAACACTCCAAGCTTGGCACCTCCCGAGCGCAGCGAAGACAGGAACTAACCAAGTCGTGAAACGAGCTGGAACAGCGAGCGAAACAGGTAGGGTCCCCGCATTGCCCAACCGCTCGCATAGCGGGCGGCGATAGAGCTAGTCAAAACAAAATATTTGAAGATATCAGGAACAGCATCAATATCGGCACCTTACTATAATAGCGGTACATTTTCGTACTGGGTGCACCGGATCCCTCTCATTTTTAACCTACATCGGGATGATACATCCTATTCCCGAATAACATGCGAATTCTGCAAAGCAGATCCAATGAAAAATGAACCTTGTTAGAGTCACCAAACGAGATTATCGCTGAAACGTTGGCGGTCTCATAGCGTTTGTATTCAATCGTAGTAAGGTAGCAAAAAAGATGAGCCATTGCCAATGGCTGCACACATCAATGACTTGGTTAAAGTATGTACGATGCAAAATCGGAAAAAGGTATCAAGTATCGTAAATCAGGGGAGAAAAAAAACTATTAGAGTTTTTTTGCTCCCCTTGATTTACGATACTTCAGCGAGGAATCAACGTGTTCTTATAAGCGTAAGTTGAAATTTTGTCAAATACCTTTTGTATGAACATTAAGTATGAAGGAGGTGAAGGAGACAGCTGAGAAACGACTATAACTCCAGATGGAAATGGAAATATAGGAGCAGGAAGCCGTTCGACCGCTCCAGCAACCCAGGCAACGCGACTCCACAGTGGCGCGCTCTGCTGCAACGACTGCAACGTCAGCTACAGGTATAAATGATTAGTCGCGCAACTGGTCGAACCGAAGCCCTGGTAACGCAGCCAAAGAAGAACGCAACGAAGCGCTTCGCACAAGTGATCACGCTTCACCAACGAGGCATCGCAACGTCCTCACGATTTGCAGGGCTGAAGGAGGAAGCGAAAGCCGAGGACGGAATTCCAGATCCAGCGAGGCAAGGGAACATGAAGCAGATGAACATTCGCCCGGATCCGACTGCGAGGAGAAACGCCACGGCCGATCACTGCAGCTGAAAAAGCGAAGCTGCATCTAGAAAAAGAAAAACCGAAAAGGCATTCTCAACACCGCAAATAGTGACATCGAATCAACGTGAACGAACGGCGCTCGCCAGTGCGCTGGAACAAACAATCGGCCATAGAAGACAAACACTACCATTGAGTTCGGAATTCGTCGGAAGCAACATAAACTTAGGCAACATTAAAGAAGGAATTATGTATACGCCCTGCTGCGATTCCATATTCTGGTAATTGTATGGCTATGACCTAGCCCAGGCTCCTGCGGATCAAGATCTGGCTGTGAATGACCGGGCGCTAGCGATAGTGATAGTGACTGCAATCATCAAAAGTGGTATAAGATGGTCGGATCATCTAATTTTCGCAGCACAATTCAACCACTTCGGGCGCACGACAACGCTTATCAACGTATAGCGCGGATGGGAGGGCATGGAGCCCAAGGAATTGGCAAAATAGTACCTATTGTACCTGGATGACTGTGCCATGACGTTGTTCGAACAACTGGCATCCGTTACGCGACACAACTGGGGTTGCAGTGATGTTATTTAGCATTAGAGGCCTATTTTTTCCAGCGCAACGTGTACTTATTAGCGTACAACACGGACAAGAACAATAAATGGTACTGCTGTATGTACAAGATAAGCACGTTGACCCGAGAAAGAAAAGTCATCGAAACTGGACAGCAGTTATCGATGGTTGTGTATGAATTCGTGGCGACGATTGGATAGGAGAAGGCCACAGAGGGGGTAGCACTACTCATACTCCGGTACTGGGGTAAACATAATTCGGCCTTCGTACACTCTAAACCCTCCTCGAGCAGGATGGACGAAGGCCAACGTGATCAGCGCGAGTCACAGGACCCCTAGGATCCGGCCGACTGGAACGGCGAGTGGCAGAATTGCGCGAGCAGCTGGAGGGTCTAACAACCCCGAACGATTTGCAAAAGGAGACCCAAGTAATTATCGATAAGGAGGAGCCGGAGTGGTATGACGTACTATCGTTCGTGGTGCACACGGCGTATCAACTCACCCATCAGCAGCGGAAGACATTCATGCATATTGATCTAACGGACACCAACAATCTCGATACCAGGCTAGTATTGCAACAATTCCAGATTCCGAGACATGTGCTGCTCCAGTGGCAGCACATTGCCTCAAGTATGATGACGATCAAGATATGGAGCAGGACGAGTCAACTAACAGTAACCACGAACAACCCGTTTCGTACCTTTAGCACTAGTTCTCCTTCTACTGGGCTTGTATTGTTCTGTACAGCCACAGGCGATCCCGCGAGTCAGCATGCTCTTCAAGAATTGCGGCGTCCTTCTGTAAATAACCGTGCCTTCTTCTAGCCTGCTGTCGATTCTCCATTCGTCAGCCGTTCCTTCACGTAGTCTGCGTTGATTGCTGCCAGACGTTGGCTGTTGACATATCTCTGTTAATTTCTGGCTTCAACCCAAGCTGATTCCTGTCGGCATAGCTAATTCGACAAGCCACCCGTCAGGCATTGACCGAGTTAGCGGTCGCACGTGAACCTTACTGTTCCACGGCATGCACCGCTCGCTGCACGGGGACCCTCGGTCGGTGTCGTGTGAGCACCACCACCTCACGTACTATGGCGTGGTTTGCATGAAACTACGTTGTCCCGTACAACACGCGGATTGGCTCGTGTTATGGTGCATCTACGCAGTATGGTATCGTGACGCAGTATCAATATCATACTATGGCGCAGCTTCAGCAGCCCATCCCCTCAACATGACTCGCCGGCTTTCGTCGTCATTTTAGAATCCGCAATGCATCCACTCGGGATAAGTCATGCTTCATTACTTCACTGTCCACAATCCTACTGCACTACGTGACAGCGTCAGCATATATCGCGCGCTTCGAAACGTTCAACTGCCTTTTTTTCACGCAAGCGCTGGAGAACGTATGAAGCACAGCAAGAACCCCATCGCTTGCATAGATGCATAAAATACGATCGTAAAAAGATTCTGGATCATCATGTCAGTAAACGCTTCCTGCATCATCGACTGAAAGTGCATGGCAGGGTCAACAGCACTTTGAGGAACTCGTGTCGGCATGTAACCTCTCATTACTATTGCTGCTGAAGATCTCCTGCGAGTCCTCCACCAACGGCAACTGCCAGAAACTATTGACCATGATAAAATTTGCCTAGCGTGGCACCATGAAAGCTGCTACAGTAGTCACCATTGAAAAATTTGGCACGGCAGCAGCATATGAGCCGGAACACATCCTTGCTTCCCGCCATGCAAGCAGGCCTAAATTGCTTGAAATGTTAAGCCGCACTAGACCGTATTTTTTCGGCAGCTCAGCAACATCACCGCTTGGTAAGTTACTCTGTGAAGGCGTTTTTTTACCTTCACCACGCTGTACGGTCTTACTCATGCCATCACGTCAACTTAGCGATGAGGGTCCTGCGCTATGATTGTCCCTGTTGGCAGGTCGGGACTATCAGAAGTGGTAAAGCGCAAAAGCGTCGAATGCCCCCCTCTCCGTCCCCCTCCCGCCGAATGTCTCGAATGCCTGAGCACCTCCACCGGTTTGTGAGACTAGCACAATACGACTTCCACGTAATACCAGGGATGCTAAATAGAATGAATAGGAAAGAAGAATAACGGCCGTTCCCCGTGGATGCGTTAAAGCAACGTTACACATCTTAAAAAAATGGTAAGTAACTCGACGGTGTCGAATCATTCACGTGCGAATGAGAAATGCTGTATTTCCAATTTATTCCAACGAGCATATCCCTTAATCCGTGGAGTGGTGATAGACTCGGAGTCATGGTGGACTTGTCCGCAGTCAATTTACAAGCCACCAAAACAAAATCAGTAGTTGTTGGTGTCCACACGTATAGCAATCTCAGCGTTGTAGGGATGAATGAATTACTGTCGACGTTCTCGGCTAGTAGCAGCGATACCATGTCGTTTGTGACAGTCTTGAAGTATTTGGAGGGACTGAAACGTCATTTGATTCTAAAATCACAAAATTCGCCCTTTAAGAAAATTACATAATGCACATGCTTATATCTTGTAGCATATTACATGGAGTGATTCGCAGGAGCTTCCTGTTGACTGCAGTATACTTGAATTTTGTATGTGTATGTATATATGATTACGAATTGTGCTGTATATGATTCGTTTTAAAAGTGCATTCGCGATTGAAGATGGGCACAAAGGCAAACAATTCAGGAGGAGATGTAGCCGTTTGGCGAATTTGCACTTGGTCTTCCAGCTGGCGGGCGACATCTTAACGACGAAGCCCTGGCCGCCACCGAGCTCTAGCTTGGATTGCTACACTTGCTCAGTTGATCCGCCACGTACTCGATGAATCCTGCGGCGCATCCTCCTTGGCGCTCTTCCTCTCACAGCGTTCGCACCGTGCTTTGCAACCCCCTCAAGGGCAAATCTTGTGCTTTCTACCGCGAAATGATCAATCACAACACGGTACCAGTGAATAGCGTCATAGTTAACTGCCAGTAAAACGATCTCCTTGGACATTCCAGACAGGAAAGCTGCCACAGCTCCGCCGTCTCGATGTTGATGTCAGTATTTATCACCATGCGTGATGGGTTCTCATCACAACGACGACATCTTTGCTCATGCAGAACATTTTCCGAGGCAGCAACGATAGCGAGGTTCCAGAGGCGAGGCGGGTGACGTCTTTCTCGCCCAGATGTATAGTGTCAGTTCTCTCCTCCAGAATTCGGGTAAGTCAGAACTGCTTCCGAAAAGAACTAGTCTTCTGGATGTGGCTTTTATGTGTCCTTGTGATCATCCCTTGTGGAGTCGTTTGCCTTTGGAACTCCGGATTTATCAGTTCAACTTCTCTGCAATACAGTAAGCAAAAATATAACACTAATGCTCCCTCCCGCATGCAGCACGTTAGTTGGGGTGGTACTACGAGCACAACCTTCCCACAGTAAAATACAGCGAGTTATGTAATAGTGGTTCTCAGTTCTGGTAGCAGCAAGATAACACGGCCGCAGTCGTCGTGTCGCTACACCGCTGATTGGCTAAAAAGCATTCGCCATCTTGCTGCCCACCATTTCTATCTTGCATCGATTTTGGTGTAGTTTAGCAAAGCGCAGCAGCAAGTCAAGTCCACTCCCTCTCATAAACAACATGCTTTTCCAAAGCGAGGTTACTACAGGAAGTTTCTCCCCCTCCAGATCTTGGAGCTCTCTCAGCTGGCCGTGCCTGAGGCTGGGAACACCATCCTAGACGCTAGCCAAACAGCGGAAGCCCCGCCAGCTGCAGGAGACACTGAAACCGTCCGCTTGACCTCAGCGCTGGGATCGCCCGCGCAGGAGCCAATTCGCTCCAAACGACTGCCTCGAAGGCGGTCTGCTAACGCGGCGAAGCAACCAAGAACATCCCGAACATCCAGTCGCACGCTCTGGAGCACTGATGGTCCTAATGACTCGGTCAGTTCACTTAGCGCTGTTCTTGATTGGCTCACAGAGGAAGGCAAATACTCCAAGTGGCGCGGCGGAGATAAGCAAAATGGAGACATCAAGACGGCGCTAGCTAAAGCAATAGCAGAGCGCATTCGCGTGAACGGAATCGAGCACCCGAGAAAGCCAAAGGACATCGTGACGAAGATCAGTGTCCTCGAACAAAGTTTCCGAACTGCGTCAGATTTCCTGGCTAACACTGGTGCCGGTATAACGAATGAAAGCTCGCTTCAAGCGGCTATCGAGGAGCGCTGCCCCCCTTCTACAACCTGCTGAAGGCCGTAAAGGACGACAGACCGAACACTAGACCGCTGCTAACTACGGAGGACCGTGACTTCGGCGGAATGGGCGACGACGGTGTAGCCTCGGACGCAGCGGAAGTCATGGTGCGCGACAGTAGCGATGCGACGCAAGGTTCTACTCAAACGGAAACAATACGTGGGCACAGTCCAGGAAGACGTATCAACTCTATTCGTCCACCGAGTCTCCGTGCATCCAACGCTGGCTCCGCTTGGAGCGACATTAACTCGGCGTACGCCGCCGTGAAGGAGCAAGAGCGCGAGGGGGCAAGACAAATGAACGACGACTCGCTGGCATTTCAGCGTGAGAAGCTGCAATAGGACTCGCAAATCGAATTGGCCGTATTGCCTGCGCGGAGGAAGAGTCAAGGTGCCGTGTTTCCCTTCTTAAAGCTCAAGCAGAGCGACAACGAATGCACGCTAAAAAGGAGGAAATTGCGCTTCGATGGAGATTGCGAGGTGCCGTAGACAGCTTAGAGATGAGGGAATGACTCAAGCTGAGATTGACGAAGTGATTCCGATGAGCTACAACTAAAAGCGGCCATCTCGCACTACGAGATAATGGAAAAGCTGATTTCTGCGCCCGTCTCCGTCATCACATGCACCGCTATCCTCTTCAAGTGATATTATCTCATTTTGTCTTGCAGCGCGCCTCCTCGCTGCGTCTACATCATCCGTGAGCTCAGTTGGGAGAGGATCACGATCAACAGGTTGTGGAGTACCAGTGTACTGTGGAAGAGGCGCAGTATTCGTCGAAGATGCTTCTTTTCGCCAATGACAATCCGAATTCCTCGAAAGTATTGAAAGCGTCCCTTGATGAGCCCGATGCAGTGCTCAGTTCGAATCCGTATCTTCGCTAGCTTCTTGTTGAAAAACTCCCTCTCGGGTGTAGTTGTAGCGTCAGAGCGCTTCTTGAAAGCAGGCACCATGCGCGCTGAAGACGAAAACGCTGAGTCGCCAAGTAAGTACTGCTCCCTACTGAAGTGCAGCTCGGGTTTCCTACAGACGGTCAAGTTGGACCAGACTCTGTTGTCGTGTGATGAGCCAGGCCAACCTGCCAGCGCATATGTGACTCTAGCGCGGTCATCACAGATCAGCAGCGCATTTATAGCATTGCCGTCTTTCCGCGTGAAGTAGTCCTCGCCATTGAACGTGGGCTTGAATGCCAGCGGCAACAAAGTGCCATCCACCAAGCTAACACAATTCGGGAAGTCGAAGTCAGCTTGTACTCTATCCGCAATCTCGTGTCGACCTTCAGCCGTAGGCCATCCAACGACGTCATCGTACAACTCCATTAGCGCACGCGATACCCGCTCGATATAATTGAAGCACGCACCACCACTCACGTTGAACATTTGACCAAGCTGCTCGAGGCAGGCGTCCGACCCTAGTGTGCCGATGTACTTGAGAAAGGCCAACAGCTGTGCAAACGGCGGAGCCATGCTCTTTGAAACACCAACACCGTCGATAACAGTGTTGCCGCGAATGAGCATGACAGTTTTTTTAGGGAATTGCGCTCGAGTCGAAATGACCTTTGAAACTCGCGCTCGCTGCATTCGGTCAACAAATAACCAAAGCGTTGTCTTCTTGATATTTGAATCCGAGGCGTCACGTATCGGGTCTGCGGAAGCTATTGAAACGTCGCCAGCAGAGCTAAGTTGATATCATCTTCTTGGGGATCATCGATCTCGTAAATCAGCCTTCCATACATAGCATCCAAACGGCAATCCATTAGCACTGTGTAAGCACTGATAAGCTTGGCTCTCTTCGACCTTCGTGGCATGATCTTCAGTTGTCAGCAGCCACCCCTCTGAACGACCAGCTCCTTGCGATCTAGGACCGCAATTATTTGCCGGCACACTGACTGCACGGACGTGGAGGCTGCCGCGGGCTGCACGGACGTAGAGGCTGCCGCTGACTGCGCAGGCTAGGAGACGATCACGGGCTGCTCGGACGGGAAGACTGCCGCGGGCTCTCGGACGTGGAGGCTGCCGCGGACTGCGCAGGCTCGGAGACGATACGGACTGTCGAAGCCTGCCCGTATGGGTGGCTACTGACAACTGAAGATCATGCCACGAAGGTCGAAGAGAGCCGAGCTTATCAGTGCTTACACAGTGAAGAAACTTGAGTGGGGTAGCAGGATTGGAAGAGGCTGTAGAGTGCGAACTGCGGGGGGCCATTGTTTCTGGCAGAACTTGCTGCTGCGGGGCTCTCAGTTTGATCTGCATATGATTGGATAAAATTCGTTATGTGGTTTTTCGTTGCTATCTTGCTGCTGCCAGAACTGATAACCACTAATATATACGACCGCAACCTATAACGTTTATCCCTGAGCGATGATTTAACTAGAACAATTTGACCGAATGAAAGCGATTAACTCGCAATGCCTGTATATGTCTGTCAGCATTGGCATGTATATTTTGGATACCCGTCAATAGTGACAGGTCCATACAGGAATTGCGAGTTAAATCGTTCAAGTTCATACTTTGAAAAATATATAATTAAATCCGGTCAATATAAACTTATATGAAATTATTTATTCTTTAAGATAAGCACAAGCCAAGGCGAGGTGTGCCAGTTCCTACTGCATAAATGTAAGTGCAAAAACGCAATGGCTCATTGAAAACGACGCCTCGGGTATTGCTGCCGCTGTACATGATGATGGAAACTTCTTGCGCGTGCTTAAAACATCAACGGCTTCCGTTACCGGAGATCAATGAGGGCAGTCTTTCCGTGAAGCCTCGCGGAAACCTGATGAACCAGCATACAATCAAGGTGGTCGTGTGATGCTGTGAAGTAGTTCAGCTGTATTGCAGCCGAGGTGGGCACTGTTATGTCCGCGCGAGTTCCCACAAAGGAGGAGATGGACGGCATGGTGAACAATTACTACTCGTCCGAGAACCACATGGTGTTCCCGGCATTTTTCACGTGGGAGATACTTTACAATGAAATGCAGAACTACGTCGAGGATAACCCCTTTTTATTTGGGATCCGCAGCTGTCCACATTCCGAGAGCTATTCCAGAAGCTCTGAACTGACATCCAAATTGGCCGTCTCGATCTAACGTGTGTGACGTCCGATCAATCTAGTGTACCAAGATACGCCACAGCTGGCAGAAGAGCTCGGCCGACATACAGAAGCAACTCGGCAGATGCGGTATGTGGAGAGCAGAATCCTATTGATTTACTTAGTACATGGACACTTAGATCGCAACGATTTGACACCAACAACCAAAACAACATTGGCATCGCCAGCACGAATGAGGACAATGGGATCATCATGGACTTCATCCAGACCCTGACGCTCTCTAAAGTGTCGGAGACAGGTATTTCATTTTGCTTGTGAGGGTAGCCTGCTTCGAGATCTACTACGTCAACAAGGAGATACAGTACAACTGCATCTGTCAAAAAGCTATTACAGGCACACAGAGATATGAAGTGAACAGCCTTCTGCATCACTTCATTCGGACCGTGGTTAGCTCATACGGCCAGCATCTACGCAGGCAGTGGTAGCGGACAGAACAACAGTAACGTTGTTTGGGCTTATGTCATTGATTCATGGGAATACGGGGCAAGTGGATCTCCAATTTTGTAAGAGCCACACCAAGATCCTGGTAGCCTGGTGTTTCGCCGTCACATTGAAGAAGGATTTACGTACTGATATTTTTGACTTGGGGCCACTAGGTTTAGATCGTGAATATGCCGCTGAAGAGGGAAGAACGACGTGTTTCACCAGTATAAAGACGTGTTGAACGAACCGACCAATTCGATTAGGGGCATCAATCTGTATCAAATGTTCTCGATGACGAGTGCCTCTCCCGGAACAGTTTTGTTTTGGGATTGGGCCAGATAGCACACCTGTTTTCCAGGACATCCACCACATGTTTTAATAAAATCTTCACCGATGACACTAACGTATGCGTGATGTTTGAGATACATTTAGAGCCACTGCCTCTCCACTGCCAGTGCACTCCGAGGATAATCAGGATATGTACGACAAAGTGAGGTGCTACATTCCTAAGGGGTTGTGAATTTCCAGATCTATGATCTCCCAAACGATCAGAAGAAGTCGAAGCCAAGGCCATGATGCGCGCCGCAGAACCCGCAGCAAAAAAATGAAATCAAGAAGGCAAGCGTCATCAAGGACATCTGCAACGCGGGACCAACTGAAGCTGTTGTCACTGCGTGTCCCAATGCAGAGCAGAACACCGAGATTATATCCAGGATGTTGCTGCTCAACCAAAGCAGACAGTGTTTCCGATGAAGCGGCCTCAAAGTAGACAATTCATATCGCTTTGAAACACTTTTATTATAATATACATCCATTTCAATTTCATTAGTCAATAAAGTTTTTTTGTGATTTTGCGACGGCTATCCTATACGCATACGCCGCTGAAAAAATACTTTTGCCAAAATAAGAAAGAGAGGCAACTCAAATTAACCCTCGGGAGACAAAAGCTGTCACGGATTTGATCAAGTCGTACAATCTCGTCAAACACCAAGACTACCGGACGGAAAGAAGCAAGATTGCAAACAGCGTTACCGGGCAAAGGTCCGTCACGTACTGACTGGCGCCGCACATATTCAAGAGACTGCTCATGCGGATTCGGCGGCACTCCAAGCAGAAGACCGACCCTGTTGTGTTCTGCGACTAATTGTTTTTTTTGGTAGAGCAGATTTATAACATGTGTCTGGAGTACACGAAGCGCATCGCACCCAAAGTATGATAAGCTTGCAGGCGAGGATAAGCTAGTACCAGAAACAGATTTGTGAACTGGTCGATGGGTAACGAATCTCACGTGGCCCAATCGAAGATCAAACGCTCAAAGAAGGCTGTTGCGGCGTTCACGAAGAAGCGGGCTGACGTTAATTGGAAAATGATGCCCTCGAGTGCGGAGAGAAGATTGATAATCTCCGCAGTAAGCAAATGGGCTTGGCATTTGCTCTCGAAGATTGGCAAGATCGATATTTGGAGCTGGCGCAGATGCTACACCGCAGTGAAGTGGGTGAACATGTATGCGGTCGACACAGCCCGACGAAGCTGCCAATGCTCGAAGCGCCATTCTTTGTTATCTCTCGCCCGACGAATCCTCGACACACGGACTTGTTTTTTTGCTGTATGGCCCGTATCGTTATCTCGCCGAAGAAATCCGGAAGACGGAAGAGCAAGATATCGTCCTGAAGCCATGGTATTCCTGAGCTTCTTGGAGCTGATGGCAGTCCAGCACGACATCGCACACATCAGCCTGTTGTCCTCTTCGATGATGGGCATGTTGCGCTCAGCGAGCCGACCACATCCATTGAAAGCGGTGAGACGTTTCCTCGGAGACGAAGCCGAGTGATGGGAGGGGCCGCGCTTCGGCGCAATAGACAGTGAGGTACAGGGTTTGGTGGTCCCCATATTTGCCAGAGAGGTCCGTCATGAGGTTTGTGTACCCAGTGTCGGCAAGTTGCTTGCGGTCGGTCCCACAGAGCGAGCAGCGGTACACGCTACTCCCAGGGACAAGGCGGTGAGGTCTTGGTTAGCGACCATGGGCGGTGGGCTTGAAGGTTTGTGGTGACCGGCGTTGTTTTGCGAAACGGAAAGTGAGCAATTTTTTTTCTGTATGGAGTTGATGACTGCTACTTCTCTATGTAAGTATTCTAGGGCCAGATGGTTTGGTCCGTTTGGTCGGTCTCATCCAGACGTTCAAATTTGACTTTTTTCGTATTACCGAGGGTCGCTTGAGGTAATCAGACCATAGTTGAGTTAACCTGAATGCCAATTTTTCATACGCGCTGTCTGTAGGAGCAACAATACAATGCAGTTATCCTTATAACGATATCTAACAATAGAAGTGGCTGTTGCATTACACAAATACTAGTTTTTTTCGTTATCGCTATCAACACGAATTTAGTGAAGCCACATCGACGGAAAGTTCGCCTCAATGTTTTCACCTGTTTTGAAGCAACTGAGTCAGATACCATACAAATAATTGAGTACATACCGTCTCCTTTATTAGCACGACTCGGTGTAATACACAGCGAGAAGATGAGCACTGAATTGAAGTTATTTGTTCGAGCGAAGTGCTTCCTTGAGTCGGAAACACACGTACGGTGGTGCATGTTGCACCCATTTTTGCTTTTCGTCACATTTTACAAAAAATACACCCTCAAATATTGTCTATAAAGTAGACTTCGGGTAAACTATTTGTGCAATCAGACGACATCCGCTTCCCAAACGTTCGATTAGAAGTTTTGTGTGGGATATGGACAGAACAGCAATCAAAAGAGTGAAGACAGTTATTTGGTCGCAGCGATGAAGGTTAAGCTGCAGTTTCTTCCTGAGGATTGATGCTACGAACGTAGATACACCGCCATTGTAAATAGCATGATCGAATCTCTAATATATCACTTAGAAATTTTACAAGACGACAATTTTGATATTTATTTTTTACTCACCCCAATTGTTGCCCAGCTGAGCTCCCCACGTCGCCGCTTTCGTGAGTGCTCCGTGGTGTCAGGTACGGCGACACTATCGGAGCAATCCATAAAGACCTTCGTCGCTTCTTCGATAGTCCGCGTGCGTTGGAGAAGGCCTTTCGCAGTTGCACAGCTCTCGATCTTTCGCATCACGTAGCGTAGCTGGATCAGGCGCTTTTGCAGCTTGCGACTTGGCATATCGTGGCCATCAAGAAGGCGGAGAGGAGGAACTTGCGTTGCCTTATTCCCGCACAACCAGTGAACCCAAACATGTCGGACAGAGCAGTCGGGGGTGTCAAAGTCGGCAGGGACACGGCGGAACTTACCACCCCAATAATGACATGACTGACTTTCTCCATCTCCATCTTCTTCTGCGATGTTGGTATCAGGCGCGTGAGCTATTGCAAGCTTCTCAACGAGATCCGCGACAACGGTCTCTTGAAGGCACGTCCTTATGGCATCATGAAGGCCATCGTAGGTAACTGTCCCGGCGCCGATAGCACGTTTCTCTAGTTCGGCCATAATGTCCTGGACCGTACCAGCTCCGCTTCCTCAATTTTGGACAACGTCTCCAGCTAGCCGTCTTTAAGCCACTTCATCTCGCAAAGAATAGCCACGTGTGGAGGAACACCAGTCGGTCGAGCCGTTCTTCGGCACATCCATCACCGATTTTCACCCGAGTCGAGAGGAGAGAAACCAAGTTGTCGTCTTGGAAGATTGGTGTCTCAAGCAGATGATGCTTCGGTGATAGTGTGCTCCTCAAAAACCACGAGTGGTAAACTAGCGAAGCCAGACAATACTCGGCGATATACTCCAGCTTTTCGGGCAAGCCAGGAAACATAAGCTTGACTCCAGTTTCGATGGACGCGTCCCAACAGTCGAAGTGCGGCGCTAAAGTTGAGAACTTGTAGCTCTCAGTTGGTAGTCCAGCAACCGTACGACCGACGTGCATGTCTCCAGCGGCCGCATACCGCAAGTACGTATTCTGGCCTCCGCCGAGTGACCAGCCAGCGCGCAGATGGACAGCTGTGGATGATGGACACGCAGTTGAGCCCGACGTTGCGCATGGATTTGGCGCCGAGTTTAGTGGCGTCAAGGCCTTGACGCTTCAACTCAGCTGATACGTCGTCTTCTTTCAGCAATTGGAGCCAGCATTTTCGAAAGCGCTCGTATTGGTTGCTTCCAGGGAAGAGCATATCGCTCCCGTCGAAATTCGACGAAGCCCAGTACAGCCCCAATGAGAGAATTGGGGAGATACTTGGTTGAAGAGGATTAGCGTAGATATGGCGAGGATCGCGCGGACGATCACCGCCTTGATCATTCTTCATGTGAGCAAAGTAGATCTGCAGAACATCACCTCTCCACGCCATGTGTGAGTGCCGTATCCGAACGCGTTTGAAGAGCGGTACATTAGATTCCATGCGATGACCATGTAGGCGTGAGCAAACGCCATCTCTTTGCTTGAGTGTGCCAACATCTTGTCGCACAAGAACGAATATAGATCGAACATGAGCGGGTCCTTGCCCGTCTTCACCGCGCTCTCTCCATTCACAGCGCCCTTGTCAATCTTGTTCTTCAGCCCCTTGAAGTAGTTGGTGAGCTCGTACTCTAGCGACATGCTCATCGTATGCCCATAGTCGCGAAAGAGGTTGAACAGGCCCGCCTTGTGTGTGTTGAGAGCGGAGTAGCTCAGTGAACCACCATCCTTCCGCTTCAACGTCACGAGCTAGGTGACGAAATCGGCTGCGACGAGAGCGTCAAAGTCGAGAGGGGCGATGCTGCAATCCTCGGTGACGCGCTGCTTTATGCAAGCCCTCAGTTGTTGCGTGGTGGTCTCGGTGGTGTCTCCGAGACTCGCGCGGAAGGGGGAGAAGTAAGATGAGGCTTGTTGCGCGCAACCCATGCGAGGAACCGGCAGTACGAGTTCTGGTACGTAGCTCTCGACCGCGCGGTGACCGTGTTGCCGCGAATCTCACGAACGGTTTGCTCTAACGTCTCCCAATCGTAGGTCTCCATTCTGGTTAGACAAGCGAGCTGACGTCTTCTGTGCAAATTGCGATCTGCGCTCTGAGCCACACAATCGCACATAAAAACGAATCGGAAGCCCGGAAAATGGCAGACACTCTATCTAACCCAAATCGAAATAATAGTCCCATTGTCACACGTTTTTTGGGAATGTGTATTGAATCGATACCTATCAATACTGTGGACCATACCGTAAAAACAAAGCCGCGACTTCGCACGGAACAGCACTGGATGTTACGTTAACCACCAAAGGCGTGATCCTGAAGCTGCTGGTTTGTTGTGAATTTTTCCTGTGTTGAAAGGTCGGCATTTTGTTAGCTATGTATAATATTTATTCGTTTTCGTTTCGTAAAGTTTATCCTAAATAGTCAAGCAGAAAAACAACTGCTGCGCGGGGAGAGCAAGTCTTTAAGAATATACTGCAGCATTACACAGGGGTAGAAGAGCACAAGAACAACTGGTGAAGTCCAGAGTTCAAGCAAAGAAACAGCACAACTATCCTGTAAGACTTGCGGTGCATCTGCTGCGCCTGCTTCGCAGCCGCAGCATCTGCACGGTATGTTCAACGGCCAGTTTGACAATGGTATTCTCCGTATTCTGCATTACGTCAGCGTTGGCACATGTAGTGCTTGAAGGCAGATAAAATCTGAAATGTTGCGGGTAATGGATTATTTCTTACAGACAATATAGGATATTCGCGGCTACTATTTTCAACAGGTTTTTAATGCTATTGTTTTCTGGATGGGTCAACATCCAGGTACAGACATTATCTTTGAAAGGATATATAGTATTGATAATTTCTTCAGAGGTTTCCATAAATGATGGCACCGAATTCAGAGGGTATGCATTATGCACGTATTCTGACCTCGTTGCAATCGTGGGATGGACTCTGGATTAAAATCCAGAGAATTCCAACTCGGTTGGACTGCTTCCAACCAATACCGGTAACAGCGGTATTTAGGGTTTTTGTATGCCCCGCATTTGAAACGTCTGGCGCCGACCCGGGGGCGCCAAAATAACCCGGGGGTCACAAAAACTGTTGTAAGGAATATGACATTATATAGGATTTCGCTGGCCGATTAGTTGAAGTGCCAGGACACAAGCACTTCGTGTCCAAACGAAGACTGTTAAACGTACTTGGAGTGCACAATGCTGAGAGGTGTGATGCGCAAAAGGTGAAGAGAAGAATTATAACAAGAAAACAGTACAGTAGTCACCGCAATTAGTGTGTGTGCAAAATTAGCGACATACGCGAATTAGTGTCACTGTGATTTCGTGACGCTAATACCTGTGAAGAAGAAATCCGCGGATTCAAAATTAGTGTGAGTGGGTCTGGGAATTTAGTGCAGTGGGATAGGGTCGACCCTCCTAATCTGCTGCCCTGGGTTCGAGCCCGCCTTCGTGCAGTTTTCCGAGTCGATAATACCGACAGATCCATGGATTGGTTAGGGTCCGCCAGGGGTGTGTTGCTTATTGTAAAAAAAAAACGGTGACTGCATTTGTGAAACGAAGGTTTTTGGTTTTGACGTAATTATCAAAAGCTGACTAAATCTATTAAAATTACATATTTGGGAAAGATGGAGCCAGAGCGTTTATTTTAACATCAGCCACCAACCTCGCGAAGCAACCAAGAACAAGCAATGCCAACCGATAACTATTCGTCAAAGACCCCTTGTGGTGGCTGTGGTGACCTTGTTGGCAGTGTGCACTCCTGTCCCCAGTGTTCAGTAAGCATGCATCCGTTCTGCGGGACTCCTGCCGGCCCGGAAGGCTTCAACCAGCCAGTTATGTGCCCACAGTGCCAGAACGGTGCAGTCATGAAACCTGTCAGCGCGTCACCGATCGTGGCAGCTTTCGAGAAGGCGTCAGAGCAGCAAACAACTCCATCGAATAGCCAAGGCCGCAGTCCACGTCTGAGTCATCACCCATAACTGGTGTCCCACCTTCACTACCTGCTGCCACGGACGGAAACAGAGGACCACCGCCACGTCGAGATGCGCAAATCGTCAGTACAATCAAACAGCGAGAGAAAGTGGTCCGGTGGATGGTTGTGATGGAGGGGAAGGGCGGCATCAAGGGTCTTTTTGCTCAAGCAGTTGACGAATTCCCTGAGATATTCAGGTCCAAGACGCGCAACAACGCAAACCTTACTAAGGCAACGAGATGGTGGAAGCGAAGGGAGACGTTGCTTCGCCTGCCTCGTGGAGTGCGAGAACTCTCAGCAAAGTGCGAACAAGGCCGCTCCCGTGTGAACAAAAAAGCTCTCAAAGGGCGTGGAAGACAACGGAGCGGGTGGGTGGCTTGGCTGTATCCGCAGCTACTTGACGAGTTTGATCGCCTGCGCAAACTGGGCTTGAAGTTCGATGCGTCAATGCTGCGTCAGCTTGCAATTCGACTATTGAAAACGAGCACGGGCAAGTTCAACAGTTCGTCAGTCGACAAAGTGGGAGCGCTCATTTTGGAGAAAATATCACCCAGGTGGATCCAAACGTTCATGGAGGCACATCGAATTATCTTCCGCACGCAGTCAGGCAAGAAGCAGGTCAGTCCTGAGAAACAAGAGGCTATCGAGCGTGAAGTAGCAGCTCACCTCGGAAAGATGAAACGCGGATTTGAGTCGGGACGTCTGAACGAGGACACAATCGAGAATATTGACGAGACTCACTTTGTGATTGATTTCGACAACGGCAAGACTCGAGGCTTTGCTGGCGAGAAAAGCATTAAGTATGCAGACGTTGTCTCTGGCGGAGAAGGTATGACAATGGTCGTACGAATTTCTGGTGGTGCAAGCGGACGTATTCACCCGCCGATGATGATCTTCCAGAATGCGTCGTCAAGCTATCCTATCCGTGGAGTCCGAGACAAGACACCAGGCGTCTGCTATCGAACGGGCCAAAGGGGTGGATGAGCAAGCGGGTGTTCCGACAGTATATCGGTGAGAGAAGAGCAATGTGCGCTGATCCTCGGGGCCGGGAGAAACGCATTTATCTCGACAACTGTTCGTCACACCTAGATGAAGACGAATGCAAGGATGAGTTATCGCAATTGAAGGCTCGTCTCGTCTACCTTCCACCCAACGCGACCGACTTATGTCAGCCTGCTGATTCATTTGTGATCGCCAAGATCAAATATGCCTGGCATCGCAAATGGAACAAGAAAAAGATAGAGCTTATCGAGGGCGGCGAATGGCAGAACACCCAACGGAAGGACAGCTCGTGGTCCGGGAAGCTCAAGAATCCAGGCAAGAAGTTCTTCATGTCTTTGGCTGCCGAATGCGTTCGTGAGGTAAACGCGCACCGCGACAAAAACGGCGTCAACTATGCCAGGAAGGCAATGATCAGATGTGGGCTCTCACTTGAGATTGACGGCTCTTGGAGCCCAAAGCAGCTTTTCCCTCATCTTCAGGATATTATCCAGAAGTACCTGGATGAGTTTAATGGTAAGTCTGCTGCAGATGGGTCGATGGATAGTGATAGTGGCGACGAAAGCCGCACTGCCGGTGATAAGGACTGCATCGCCAGTGCAGTTGTGTAGAGAGGAAACCTAAATTAGTGACAGTGTCTCTAATTTTGCCAGACATAAATTAGTGTCAGTTCCAAAATAGCAACACTCACACTATTTTCCGTGAAGACAACCAAAACCTCCTAACACAAATTAGCATCGGTGACACTAATTTCGGTGACTACTGTAGTATATCATAGCAACATACACCCTGTCTGGTGGACCCACTATATAAAAATAATTATCTCGATTTTGGCACCAATTTGTTGGCGTCGACCCAGGTCGTCGCCAAGTGTTTCATTTAACCTTGCAGTCAGAATCCTTCACCACCCCCGGCCAACAATCGAGCCCGCCGCTCCCAAGACGCCTGTCCTGTGCTGTGGTGCGATGCTACGTGCTGTCGGCTTGTAGTACAGCTTGTAGTGTGCTAACCGATTGCTCTTGCTATGTGCCTCCTGCTGTCTGTACTGTGTGTTTGGCGTAGGGAGACGATGCATGAGCGCTGTGAGAGTTCCGGACTACGCGCCGGGCATTGGGCTGCGTACAGCGCTAGTGACCACAGGGAGCTGGCCAACTTACAGATCTGGGTGATGGACCGCTAGTCACGCGTTTAGCCTTGAGGTGGGCTGTTTGCTGCACGATTGGCTTGCGCGCTGGCCTGCGTACACGCAGGCCAGCCATATTGCGACTGACCCCGTGCCCACGGAGCTCGAGTGGTTGAGCGCCAGGCCTCCAGGCCTGGTGGATTGGGTTCAATTCCCAACGTGGGCTTCGACTCTTTGTGTGTGTGTCGCTTCATTATGTAGGATGGCTATCACTGCGCGAATGCTCCGCACGCAGCAGTATGTATTGCATTGATTTCTGTTCGTCTTTCTTACCTAGATACTAGGACATGCGGATGAACGGTGGTAGGGCTGTCTTCGGCGTTGGATCGATGATATCGCCTTCAAAGTATCGCTCTCGGTACTGGTCAAAAAGGTCTTTTAGGTTCCCAGCCTTTTGCAGCGCGCGCATGGCTTTGACGACGGACCCAACAGCGACAGCGTGTGACCCCTGTGCTGACAAGAATTCCAGCGTGTGCTTTTCCGCTCCGACGCCTAGAGCGTGTACTTCGGCCTTGAACCTGGCCGACTCTGGATCCAGCTTGAAGCCCGAAGGTAAGCAAAGCATCATGTACGACACTGCATGCCTGGACTCGGAAGGATCGCTTTACTAACGGTCGATGATTCGTACATGCGTGGCACAGCGGTGAACCACTCGAACCACACCGTTGCAAGTGCCTTCGATGCACGTTTACGCGCGCGCTTTGGCTGCTCTTGTTCGGGCTCGTCGGAATGATGTTGTGTAGTGCTGCGTGTTTGCTCAATAGATCCCGTTTTCGCCTCCAATGCTGCAAGCCTTTCTTTGACGCGCGTTTGACGCACCAGCAGCTCATCAAGCTGTTGCGACAACTTGTTCAGAAGAGCGAGTACGTCGCTGGGAGCTGTACCTGTCTCTTCGCCTTCTTCTTCAGGCAGATAGAATGCAGCGCGACGAGAGATCGACCAGGCCAGCAGCTCCGAGCTGCGCATGCCGAGCACGTTAAGAACTTCATGGACACGGAGGACGTATGGGCTCTTTGGACGGTGGCACTCCATCTCACGAAAATGCAGGATCAGTGTTGCCATGAAGACTTTGAGAACCTGTGAGTCCATGTTCCAGGACGCCGTCGGGAACCCAGCAACGGCAGAGAAGAGGACGTCCTGCAACTTGTCCACGCGGGATCGGACTACGCCATCGAGGGACGACAGGTCAGGTAAGCGAGCGCCAGCTTTAGGATTCCAGCCGATCAGTTGATGTTTGCAACTTGTTGGTCTTCGTGTGTTGTGTTCAGCATATAGGAGAATGCTTTGCTCACGCGCGACATTTTCCAGCCCCCGCGTTCCACCACCCAGTTGGGGCTGATGCGACTGTCAGCGTTCGCGTGCATGGCACCACCGCGCCGAAAAGAGTGTGAGATGAACCCTTTTGTAAGTCCACTCTCCTGTGCTGTTGGCAACGTGCCGACTTTGACTAGCAGCCTGTTAATGTAAGCTTGTGCGCCAGGTGCTCTGTTGGAGCGGTGCGTCTGAGGCGGAGCACTGATACGGTCATCGTTGAGCTCGCGGTCAAGAAGAGCCAGCAAACCAAGCTCATCATCTTCGCCTTGGGCATCTGGGGTGGACTGCGCCGGAGCGGCAGCGAATTGGGGGGAAAAGATGCGAGAGCCTGGCGCGGGATGTAGAGCGAGCGTCACCGCAAGTATGTGTAGTGGGCATGTGAACGGATCGTTGGGGTCTTTGGGGCAGGGCATACCCCTGCCCTGCTGCGAAGCTGTCTTCACTCGCTTAAAGCGAAGAAATATCATACCGCCTTGTGTACACAAACGATTCGTCAGCTTTATACAATCAAAACAAATATTGAAGCATCGTACCCGGATAGACACACAACTGTGCTTTCTCCAATTGCTCGGCCTCAGAGCCTCGACCGTAGAGATACCACATTGTCGCAACAAGCGCCGCGTCGAGGTAGTCTGACTTGGCAGACGCGTGCGTGTAGAGAGCCGAGATGATGGTCTTTAAATCCTTCTTAGTGCACGGGGGAGCTTGTTTCGTGACACCTTGATCTGGCCTCTTCTCGCAGTATCTGTCGAGAGTACTCAGCATCTTTTGCAGCTTTTTAGCGACGCATTGGCTCTGCTGCGAGTAGCGATCCGCCAGCCAGTTCTTGACATTGCCGAAGTAAGAGAGAACAGTATTCTTCGACAAAGCTACGCCTTGCCTTCCTACTTTTTTTAGCTAAGAACCACCCATACTTACCCAGAATAAAGCATAAGCTTTTACCTGTACTGTCGTTCGCAATACGATCGTGAGCCTCCTCTAGCGTCATCTCCTTCTTCTCGAGGAAGTCCTCGAATGACTTAATGGCCGTCGTTCTACTTCGCTGGCTGTCAGCTGGAACCAACGAAGCCACCGACATGACTTCGAGCGTCAGAAAGCGAAGTGGTGTCGGCCTATCGATATTTATTCTATTTGTAGTTCACTTGATCTTTGTGAGGCATACCGAATATCACTTCACGATTCCAACCAGATATATTTTGGATCGTTGGAATGGCGGTTGCAGTTCTTGCCTTAATCCAATTGAGCAATAATATGTTTAACACAGCTAGTGATTGGCTGAAACAAGGATATAAATAAACGGTTCCTATTGGGTGGGAGGCGCCATACAAATGCAAAGGTTATGGGTTGGAGTATGAATCGCAATGATATGCTACCATATTATACGACTGACACCCGAATTGGGATGTACGTAATTCTTCGTATCACTACCAGGATTTCTACCTGTACTCTGCGTACTGCTGCTGTCGTTTATGAACTGTGGTTAATGAATACTAGAAGTACCCATCAGCAGCACAGGGTATTGTAATCTGCAGAAAATCTTGCTAACATCCGAGTCGGATGATCCGACACAGGACCGGAATTTCCGGTCCGGGAAGCACTGCAAGGCGCCTAGGCTCCATTGTGTACATGTATCGCCTTTGTCGGGTGTCCATTTGACCAGTGCCTAATCCGGCTGATTGGATGCCGATGCAAGAACGGTGCATACTGTTGGTGCTGTGCCTTCTTGTGGTTGTGCATTCCGGTGGGTTGGTGCCCAAAGCAAGCGTCATGAAGCAGGCCGAAGGTCGCAATCGGCTTAAAGAAACGCCGAGTTCTCTACGTAGGCTGCACACCAAGCAGCAAAAATGGCTGGCGGTCACGACACCGGCAGCGCAGAGCTCATGGCGTGAGTCATGCGTCCGGTGCGCTTTCCAGCTTGGCGCACCGCCAACGTCTGCTTCATCCCAGTGACGATTGTGCAGAACCCGGCGCGATTTGTGCGTAGCAGTTGAAGCGCAAGCTCGGGCCCCGGCGAGCCTCTGGGGCGCAAGCTGCTCGGAGGTGATATTTCCACTTCCGCGCTGGCCCAGCTTGGCGCTTCGAACGCCGCCGAACCCGTTCACCAAGCAGAGCGTACAGTGTACAGTGTGTACCGGTAGACGCATTTTCTGCTTCGTCGATTCCCATCTCCTTCAGCCAGCGCGATGAGCGCTGCTTGCTTGCCTGCTTACACAAGCGGTGCCAGTGCCTGCGGCGCCCACGTTGCAGACCTAAGGTTTGCATGCTCATTCGTGCAGGCTTTGCCAGCAATGATTTCAGCGTCGCTACACCGCGTCATCTCCTCCAGGGCAGCAACAGCATTAGGCTGGTAGCAGTCCACGCCAAGAGTTCACCCAGCTGGGCTCAGTTCTCCTTCCTTTCCAGCTCGCAGCCTCCAGCGCTCCTTGAACTCCGTTGAACGAGCGACACCCAACAAACGCGCTCACCACCGGAGATCTTGTTGGCTCGGAAGTGAGCTGCTCGCTGGTCTCTCGCCACGGCAGAACCGCGCGAGCCGGGCCCATCTGGTTACAGACATCTTGAACTTTGTATGCTGCCCCAAAGGTCGTGCCACCGACGCTCTGTCACCGACCAACCGTGGCAGCCAAGAGTATCTTGTCCTGCGCGCATGGCCACCGCACGATCATTCGCGAACTCGCAGGGCTCCGCGCACTCCTCCTCGCCCCCCTCCAGCGCCTCAGCGATCGGCTCTCGCGCTCCTCCCGCCCGCCGCTAATCATGCTCCGCTCGCAGCGCCTTCTCGTCGGCCGCCGCGTGGGCTCCAGCCTCACGCGCGTGCAGACGCGCGACGCCAGCACCATCAAGAAGCTCATGGCTGCCAACCGCGGCGAGATCGCCACGCGCATCATGCGCGCCGGTAACGAGCTGGGCATCCGCACCGTGGGCATCTTCTCCAAGGAGGACCGCTTCACGCAGCACCGCTACAAGGCGGACGAGTCCTTCCTCGTGGGTGCGGACAAGACCCCCGTGGGCGCCTACCTGGACATCGCCAGCATCATCCAGATCGCCAAGGAGAACAACATCGACGCCATCCACCCGGGCTACGGCTTCCTCAGTGAGAACGTGAGCTTCGCCGAGGAGTGCGCCAAGAACGGCATCAAGTTCGTGGGCCCCACGCCCGAGAACCTGCACCGCTTCGGAGACAAGACGGCGGCCCGCGAGATCGCCATCGAGCAGAAGGTGCCCGTCGTGCCCGGCACACCCGGCCCCGTGCACAACGTCGAGGAGGCGCGCGCCTTCATCGACTCGGGCGTCGGCTACCCCGTCATAATCAAGGCCAGCATGGGAGGCGGTGGCCGCGGCATGCGCGTCGTCACGAAGGCCGAAGAGCTCGACGAGAACTTCGAGCGCGCCAGCTCCGAGGCCCTCGCGGCCTTCGGAGACGGTACCGTCTTCATCGAGCGCTACGTGGACCGCCCGCGCCACATCGAGGTCCAGATCCTGGGAGACGGTCAGGGCAACGTCGTGCACCTGCACCACCGCGACTGCAGTGTGCAGCGTCGCCACCAGAAGGTGCTGGAGACGGCCCCGGCAGTCGGCCTTGACCCGAAGACCGAGAAGGCCATGATCGACGACGCTGTGCGTCTCACCAAGGCTGCCAAGTACCTCAACGCCGGTACCGTCGAGTTCCTGGTGGACCAGCAGGGCCGTCACTACTTCATCGAAGTGAACCCCCGTATCCAGGTGGAGCACACGATCACGGAAGAGATCACGGGCATCGACCTGGTGCAGAGCCAGATCCGCATCGCCGGTGGCGAGAGCTTCAAGGACCTCGGGCTCAGCCAGGACAAGATCGTCCCGCGCGGCCATGCCATGCAGTGCCGTGTGACGACCGAGAACCCGAGCACGGGCTTCCAGCCGGACTCTGGCGTCATTGAGGTGTTCCGTAGCCCCGGCGGCATGGGCATCCGTCTCGATGACGGCCCTGGATTCGTGGGCGCCCACATCACGCCTCACTACGACTCGCTGCTCGTCAAGGTGACGGCCCGTGCTCTGGACCGCGGTGACTGCGCGCACAAGTTGAAGCGTGCGCTGTCCGAGTTCCGTGTGCGTGGCGTGACCACCAACAAGAGCTTCCTGTCCAACGTGCTGAACCACCCGGACTTCATCAGGGGCGTCGTTGACACCAGCTTCATCGCTGAGAACCCGGACCTGCTGCTGCCGTCCAAGTCGACGAACCGAGGCCAGAAGATGCTCAAGTACATCGGTAACACGATCGTGAACGGTCCGGAGAAGGCGCTGGGTGCCACTGGCCCCGCTCCGTCCAACATCGACCCGATCGTTCCCACCCTGGCCACGCCGCCTGCTTCGAAGGACAAGTCGCTGCGTCAGATCTACGTTGAGCAGGGCCCCGAGGCGTTCGCCAAGGCCGTGCGCGCCAAGAAGGGGCTGTTGCTGACCGACACGACGTGGCGTGACGCGCACCAGTCGCTGCTTGCTACGCGCATGCGTACGCGCGATATGGTTGCCATCGCTCCGGCCACGTCCATCGCCATGCGCGACGCCTTCTCGCTTGAGATGTGGGGCGGCGCCACGTTCGATGTGTCCATGCGCTTCCTGCGTGAGGACCCTTGGGACCGTCTTTCCGTTCTGCGGGAGGCTGTGCCGGACATCCCGTTCCAGATGCTGCTCCGTGGCGCCAACGCCGTCGGATACACGAGCTACCCGGACAACGTGGTGTACAAGTTCTGCGAGAAGGCCCAGGCGACTGGCATGGACGTGTTCCGCGTCTTCGACTCGCTCAACTACCTGGAGAACATGAAGCTGGGCATTGACGCCGTCGGCGCGGCTGGCGGTATTATTGAGGCCGCGATGTGCTACACGGGCGACGTCTCGGACCCCACGCGCGGCCCGTACAACCTCGAGTACTACTTGAACTTCGTCCGCCAGCTTGTGGGCGAAGGCATCCACGTGCTGGCCATCAAGGATATGGCTGGCCTGCTCAAGCCTCAGGCCGCGCAGATCCTGATCTCCGCCATCCGCAACGAGTTCCCGGACCTGCCGATCCACGTGCACACGCACGACACGGCTGGCACGGCCGTGAGCTCGATGTTGGAGGCCGCGTACGCTGGCGCGGATGCCGTCGACGTGGCCTCGGACGCCATGTCGGGCACGACGTCGCAGCCCTCGATGGGTGCCGTCGTCGCGGCGCTGAAGGGCTCCAAGTACGACACGGGCGTCAAGGCGGAGGACATCATGGAGATCAACGACTACTGGGAGACGATGCGTGGCGTGTACGCCCCGTTCGAGTCTGGTCAGAAGTCTGGCTCGGCCGACGTGTACAACCACGAGATGCCCGGCGGCCAGTACACGAACCTGCTGTTCCAGTCCAAGCAGCTCGGGCTGGCGGGCCAGTGGCCTGCGATCAAGCGCGCGTACGCCACGGCGAACCGTCTGCTGGGCGACATTATCAAGGTGACGCCGTCGTCCAAGGTGGTGGGCGACTTTGCGCAGTTCATCGTGCAGAACAAGCTGACGGAACAGGAGGTGATCGACCAGGCCGAGACGCTGTCGTTCCCCAAGTCGGTGGTCGAGTACTTCCAGGGCTACCTGGGCATCCCGCACCACGGCTTCCCGGAGCCGCTGCGCTCGCGTGTGCTCAAGGGCAAGCTGCTGCCGAACGGCCACGAGATGTTCGAGGCCCGTCCTGGTGCCGAGATGGACCCGTACGACTTCGAGGCGGCGGAGAAGGAGCTGAAGGAGAAGTACGGCGCCGACAAGATCCGCGACGTGGACGTCATCTCGCACGCAATCTACCCGGACGTGTTCGCACAGTTCCAGAAGTTCAAGGACGAGTTCGGCTCGATGCACTTCCTGGATACGCGCACGTTCCTCACGGGCCTCGAGGTGGACACGGAGGTGGAGATCGAGATGGAGCACGGCAAGACCGTCTTCATCAAGCTGATCGCCGTGGGCGGCGTGAGCAAGAAGGACGGCCTGCGCGACGTCATCTTCGCGCTGAACGGCCGCCAGCGTGTGATCAAGGTCAAGGACGAGGCTGCGGGCGTGACCACGACGGCCAAGCCCAAGGCCACGGGCCTGGCTGGCTCTGTTGGCGCCCCGATGCCCGGCGTCGTGCTCGACGTGCGTGTGAAGAAGGGCGAGAACGTCAAGGCCGGCGACGCGCTGCTGGTGCTGAGCGCCATGAAGATGGAGACGGTCGTGGCCGCCCCCGTGAGCGGCCGCATTGTGTCGCTCCACGCCGGCGTGGGCGACAACATGCTCGGCGGCGACCTGCTCGTGGAGATCGACGAGACTGGCGACGCCGACGAGTAAGTTTTATCCACTCAGCATCATTGAATACGTGTACGGAAGCAAGCCTAGCGTAAATGAGAGGAAACCCGATAAGTAAAGTGAGGTATCACTATGGATATCATCGTCAAGATCCGTTGTAGCGTTAGCGATGACTGCTGCGACCGACCGGTCAACTTCAACAAGTTGTTGACATCATCGATTTCTGCGCCGCAGCTGACGTTAAGCAGATCCCAAGTTACCGGCTCGAGCAGAAGCTATGAGCAACCAGCAGCAGGAGATTGTGGTGCGTCGCCACGTGCACGCCGGCTGCATCCTCGTGGTGGAGATGTGTCGCCTTCGCGCCAAGAACGCCTTCAATGACGCGCTGTACGAGCAGCTGACGGCGGAGCTGGACGCGTTCGAGGGTGACGAGTCCTTGCACGCCTTCGTGCTCACCGGCCACGGCGACTACTTCACCAGCGGCGCCGACGTCAAGGAGACGGCCGCCATCCTGGGCGACGGCTCTGTGCGCCTGCCGTCGCAGAGCCCGTCGCATGCCTTCATGCGCAAGATGCTGGACTGCAAGAAGCTGCTGGTGGCGGCCGTCAACGGCCCAGCCATCGGCATCGGCGTCACACTGCTCATGCACTGCGACCTCGTGTTCGCGGCCAACAGCGCCACCTTCTGGACGCCGTTCCTGCGCATCGGCGTCGTGCCCGAGTTCGCGTCCTCATACACGTTCCCGCACCTGCTGGGCCCCACGGTAGCCAACAACCTGGTGATCCGCTCCAAGGTCTTCACGGCGCAAGAGGCGCTGAACGCCAAGCTCGTGGGCGAGGTCTTCCCCACCAGCGGCTTCCGGGACGCGGTGCTTGCCGAGCTCACGCCGCTCGTGACCAACCGCTTCAACCGCAACAGTCTGCCGATCTACTTGACGCTGCTGCGGCGTGAACGCGGCCCTAAGATCCGAGAGGCGCTGTTCCACGAGTTCGAGCAGCTGGATCGCCGCGCCGCCAACGGCGAGTTCTTGACTACGGTGATGGAGCTCAAGAACCAGTTCAAGAACAAACACAGCAGCAAGCTATGAGGAAGCAAGGGATGTTTTGCCTGTGCCACGAGATGTTTTGCCTCGAGGATGTGGTGGTGGTGCTTCGAGCTCACGTGAAGAGTTGACATGTAATGGAACACACGTGTTTTGCTTGACAGGCAAGTAATAGAGGTTGCTAATCTGCCAGCGCAATGATCCCGCTGGACTCGTAGCAGTGGATGAGCTGCAGCTTCTTGAGCTCGTCGATGGCTCGGTTGCCCTCTTCGAAACTCGGGCAGCTCTAGATCAACGAGCAAGTTACATCGTTAGCGACGAGGCCAGCAGCCAACACGAACGAGTAAACGCTACGCACATTGAGGAATGCCTTCAAGTCGACCGTTTTTCGCGGTGTCGGAGGCAAGTCAGTTGCCGACGATGGCGTATCGTTGCACAATTGCTGGTATAGTCGAGTCATCAGCGTTCCAACGCCCGGCGATGGGGCCAGTGTACGCAGCAACGACTGCAGCCGAATGCCGTTCGAGTTGATTTGAGGAGTAAAATCCTCCACCAAACTTTGAAGCTGCAGCATTAAGGAAGCACAAGTCAGACAAGTGCAACACACGGGCGAAAGAATGTCCGGAGTACTTACATGGTCAGTTTCCTCCAGCACTTCTTGCTTCTCTTCCTCGTACTGAGCCTTCAGCGATTGTCTCTGTGAAGTAGCAATAACAAAACAAATTGGTTAGTCAACAGCTCCACCCTGGCCATTCTCGTTTTCCACATAAGCGCCTACAACTTCGCATGATACGCACATCGATCTTCTCTGCAATCGCTTCCTGGGCTTCCTTTAGCAGCACAATCTCTTGCTGGAGCTCGACGATTTCATTCTGAGCTCGTTCCTCCTCCTGCCGACGGCGCTCCTCTGCGGTCTGAGCTCCAACCTGGCTATTCTCGTTTTCTTCGTCGCCTGCCCTTTCCAGCGTCGCGAACACTTCCTGCAATTGCCTGATCTCCGACGTGACGTCGTCCAGCTGCACCTTTAGCTGCGCGCCTTCTTCTTCGAGGTGCTGCTTCTTGCTCGCCCTCCTCTGCAATGCCTCTTCACGACGTCTCTTGGATCGATCCGCCTTGATCTCTCTCTCCTTCGCAATCTCGTGGTCTAGTGACTCTATCTGGTCATCCAGCTCCTTGAGCATTCGCGCGTACTCCTCCTGGATGTCCGTGTTTCTGCTCTTCACCAGGTCACGGAACTGCAGCACACATGCCCAACAACCACAGTAAGTTAGCGCATCAACTTTTTCCTCCATTCTAAATGAACCAGCAGTCCGTACGCTCTCCGAGCGCCGCCGCAGCTCCTTCTCTAGCCGCGATTTGGTGATCTCCAGCCTCTCTGTCGCCTCCGTCCCCTGGTTGAACACCTCCTGGAACTTCTCCTCCAGCGTCTGCGCCTCCCTTTCTGGCTTAGCCGGCACCACAGCCAGCTTGGACGTCAGTAGCGGCATCCCAGCCGCCGGCAGGTCGCGCTGCATGCGGCCCACGTACTGGCCCAGCATCGCGTCCGTCACCCGGAGCTGTCAGCGCACCATACAGCGTCAAACGTCAGCTACACCGTGAAATGATCATGGGCAAGAAGCTGCATCCACTCAAGACGGACCTTGTCGCTGCATGTCGCCAGTTGCAGCACGCATTTAAGCAGCTCGCCCTGCACGTCCGTCATGGCGATAATGGCGCGCTTGAATATGATTACACAATATTGTGTGGCGTTACGTATGGTTACACGAAAATTGCGTTTTTGTTCGTCAAAGAAATGCCAACGGATGCAGCCACGTCCGCCACCTCGATGGCCTCCGCCCGCTCCATGGGCGCCGCCACCACCTCGTCTGGGGTTTCTGCCACCGCTTCCACCTCCTGTGCGAGGATTTCCACGCCTTCCGCGCTTCTATCCGCAGCCTCCGCTTCTTCCTCGGGGCTACTACCCTCGCTTGGTGCGTCCACCTGCTCCGCCTCGCCCACCTCCGCCTCGTCCTCCTGTGGTGGACACAGAGCAGCAATGGTTGGACACTTTTAAGCGAACGCATTGCAGTTCAAATGAAGACGCAAAATCTACTGGAGAAGGCGGTGCAGAGCCGCCGTTGCGAGCGCTGCGGCGTCGCGTGGCCAAGGCCCAGGAACTGGTGGAGCAGCTGAAAGCAGCGGCGGCCGAGTTGGCTGTAGTTGAGAAGCATCTAGAGGCGTTGGATGGAGGCCCCAAGCAACAGCATGGAGATGAAGAGGCCGCTGTGCGTGTGGAGGCCCCTCGACTGCGTGTGCAACGTGAGCGGAACCTTGCGGCTTGTGAGGCGCTGAAGAAGGAGCTGGAAGCGATGAATGCGACGTCTGGGCTTTTCCCGGAGCAGCAGTTTAAACAGATTCGAGCTTTTGCAGCGAAGGTTAAGAAGAAAAAGGTGCGTGAATGCATGGATCCAGTTTGCTTTCGAGCTGAGTAAGGCAAACTGAAGTTGATCACTGTGCCATGTGCAGGCGTATCGAAAACGAGCCAAACTGCGGCGAAGAGCTGAAGCAAGCATTCGTCGTGCAGTAGATGCAAATGTGCTTCAGGAAGTGGAGTCCACGAAGAACTCGGAAGTCCTAGAAGAAAAGGCCATCTTGCAACCATCTCACCCGGAAGCCGTTATCGCCGAGCCGAACGCGTCAACTTATTTATCGAGCACAGGCAGGGACTCACCAAAACAGTCTCTGGACCCAGAGGCCTTGACGATTGAAGCGTTAATTGCTGTTCGACGAGCGTGGGACGCACACATTGTTTACCCGCAGACGCCCAGGGCTTCGACTATCCCTCCGGTACCCAGTCGTTTTTTCGACGTTCACACCTTCAAAGGACATGTTCTGACTAACTGTTCATGCTGATGTACTTGTTAAACAGCATTTTGTACTTCCGCCGCCTGCGCCGTCCGTTAACTGGGCGGCGTATGTAGCTTCGTCGACAGAGTCAAGAGCCGCCAGGTAATCGAACAGCTTGTGTTGTAAAATACAACACAAAAGTTGCAGCCACAACAACGCAAATCAAAGGAAGATGCCGTATAGTGCAAGGAGTGTCGATCGCTATAAGATTGCTGTAACACTACCAACAAGTGCCCTCCCCCTTGAGATGCTCTCTATTTCCACTCGACCAAGAACGCCGCCCTCTAAGATCGACGTACTCTGCGTGAATACTTACGCGGAAAGCTCGGCAACTTCGTCGCGCAGCGTTTGCTCGGTCGTGAGCTTCTGCAGTTGATCCTCGTTAAGCGACTCGCCGGCCTCCTTCTTGGCCTTGATCGCATCGATCTGCTTGAGCTTTTTCAGCAGGGTCTTCGCCTTCTTGGCCTTCTCCTCGGGGGTCATCTCAATCGGGGCCGCCTGTGCTGGGGCTTCCTTCTCAGGTGCCGCACCGCCAACCGTAGCGAGAGCAGCTTCGACGGCAGCCCGGGCCTCAGCAGCCTCCTGCGCCTTCTTCTTGCGAGCACTCTTGCTCAGCTTCTTGGGCGCGGCAGCCGCTCCCATGCCTGGAATCGCACGAGGCGCAGCCATGCCTGGGACCGAAGGAGCACTACTGCGAGGAGCCGCATATTTGTTGCGGTCGAGCTTCTTCGAGCCCCCCTCCTCCCTGCGCATCATCGCAGCAAGCGCACCCGTCGAGTTCGGCGGGCGGTAAGCCTGCGGCTTCGGGGCAGCCTTCGGGGCCGCAGACCCGAAGCCAAAACCGGCCTCGTCACCCTTCCGACGCGGAGACTGAGGCCGGTTTGGGTAGGTATCCTGCGCCGCGGGGCGGAACTTGAGGTCGTAAAGCTCACGACGCTCCTCCTGGTGAATAGGACCCGCGCCATCGTAACGGAAGACCTTGAAGCCGTTGTCCACACGCAGGCGCGGGAACGTAGTGGCCGTGGCGAAGTAGCGGCTGTCAGGCGACCACGCGAAGGTGGTGGCAGAGTTCGACGTTGCCGATCCCATCTTCTTGAGCTTGTTGCGCTCCCAGAAGTCCATGTCGCCACGAAGGTTGCCGAAGCCAGCAAGACACAGGAAACGACCGTGCGGACTCCAGCTGACGTGGTTGCGAGGGGCAGCGCCAAACTCAAACACGGGCAGCGCCTTGTTGTCGTAAAGCGTGGCGTGCGCAGGCATCGCGCCCGCGATGACCACGAAGCCGCGGCCAGTGGGGTCCCACGCAACATCGTGCACAGTGCCCTCCTTTGTAAGCGGCACGATGCAGTCGTACTCGCCGTCGCTCTGCAGGAAGAAGAGACCCGTTTCGCCGTAGTACGACTTGCCAGACGTGTCAACGTCCGTGCGCGTCTCAATAATCAGCCCAGATCCCGTAGGAGACCACTTCAGCGACACATCCTGAGCCTTGTAGAAGTTCTTCGTCGCCGTGGGGGTATCCAGGCCGTTCGGGAACTGGTAAATCTTGACGCCGGCAGGCTTGCCCTTCTTCTCCGGGACGAACAGTGCCACCTTGTACGGAGCGCTGCCAGGAGCCACACTGAAGTTGGCAACGTTCTACTTAGCAATAACAAGACACACCCATGTAGTCAGCACTTCCGCTCTCGCATGCTCGTATCCACATTACCGATCACTTCACATACCGGGAGGTTGATCTGGCCAATGGAGCCGGCCGCAATGTCCCGGCCACTGTAAAGCACCACCCCATTCGCGCTCTGACGGGCGCAAATGGTCTCGTCCGAGGACCACTGGAGCGGAGGCCATTTCTGTTATCCACAGCAGACACAAGGCAGAAATGGTCAGCCCAACTCGTCAACAAGCAGCACAATGGGCCAACTTCCAGCTTGCAACGTACGTCGCGCGTGTAGGACTTCTGGTTGAAACGAGCGACATCCTTGCCGATGGCGACGTCCCACACGATGAGGTTGCCCAGATCCGAGTCCTTCTGCGGCCGCTGCCACGTCAGTAGGTGCGAGCCCAGAGGCGACCAGGACACCGCGTGAATGCCTGGGTTGGTCACCTCCGTCACCACGGCACCGCTGTCCGCGTCGCGCACCGTGAAGCCCGAGGCCGTCTTCACCAGCACCAGCAGCTTGCCATCCTCCGAGAACTCCATGATGTCGGCGGATCCCAGCGCCTCGAAGTTCTCGTCGCGCTCGATCTTGACCTCGTCCTTGCTAGAGGACGGCGGGCCCCACATGGCCTCGATGCCGCCCTTGCCGCGCAGGAAGAACTTGGTGCGCGGCAAGTTGTTCGCGTCGTCAGTAGCTGAAGCAGAGGAGGAGTTAGACACTTGCTTGGAGCAGTCGCAGGAGCGTAAGAAGGACCCCTCAACAGGGGAGCCGACTCACCTGTCGCCATTGTTGCTTGCGTTGGAGTGTGGCTCGCATAGCTTTTAGCCCATTCAAAAACAAGTCGGGGCACCGAATAATTTTTGTTAAGTGCGATCATAAAAAATAAAACGTGAACTAAAATTGACCCAAGTGTTATTTCTATTTTAGCATTTATTGTGCTTTCCATTTAGTTTGCCGCCCTACTTAGTGCACTAATTAGTGTCGTACTGAGTGGTAAATCGAGGAGGATTTGAGCACGAACGTCTCAAGTCGCGTTTGCAGCACGAAATAGCCCAGAAATGGCACTGTCAGAAAGTGCCAAACGCATGCTAAATCATTTTCGATCTGCAACTCGCGATTGGGACGACTTGAGTGCAGTATATTGACAAGGAAAAAGCGTGCACTAGTTATAGAAAATCGTACTTGAGTACGAGTCATAGCTAAGTAGAGCTCGATATCTCGTATGAATTACAATTGAAAGCGACAAAATTATGCAAAGCATAATATATCTAGTGGAGTACAGTAGTTGTTGTCTTCGTCACCGCCCGGCTAGGACGGCTCATCTTGAAACCAAGTGCCCCACAGCCTGGCTGATGCCAGTCCCCGGACGCCCCCACCCCCGACTGTGGTCGTCACGGGACAGTAATGGCGGGGCTCAGCTAACGCCACACGAGGACACAGACGGCCACTCGTGGGCGACACGGGCGGACGGCCGATGGCTTACCCGACGCACCACCCCATGGCCACTACGTTCCTCTAACACAGTTTGCGCACTCACGTTGTATTGCTCCCACTTGACCACTACCTGGCCTGCAACGCCTCACTCGACCGCTAACCCGGCCGAGGGCGACTCTTCACCCCGGATCATCGCTCCGGCGGCTTCGGAACCGCTCGTTCGCCACCGTGACGGTCCCTCACTTCGCGTGAGCCCATCGCCAGGCAGCTGCCCTACGTCGACTATTCCTCCTTGCTCGATCGCCGCTGCTGTCCGCCGCCTTGGTCTGCTCGTCGGCTTTCCTGATCCGCGCGTCCGTCTTGCCTTCTGTCTGCCCATTCGTCATGTCCTTCTGCTCCCTGCTGTCCTGCCGCTCGCCTGCTTACTCCTTGTCCTCGCTCGTCATGACATTCGGCTTATTTCTCCGTCGATGCATCCCACGCCTACTGTACCAACGAGATTGCGTAACGAACATAATTGCCCTAACAACCAAAGTTGCCGGCATTCGGACCGGCAACGCGTAGCCTGCAAGACTAGGGTCAAGTCTAACGGTTAAGCCATCGAGGTTTAGCATCGACATGCGAAGTGAAGTCTTCGCGCAGCTTGCTAAACCTAGACATTTACCCATTTTCCGCATAACTTTTCGGGGTAGGGGAGGGCGATATATATTATTTTGTTGCTTGATTGTGCTGGCAAGTGGCTCTAAAGTTGAAATATACGACGGGTTCGCTTATTTAGCTAAAACGTGGGCTAGACGACAAACGCAAACTCTCTATTGGTTTCTTAACGTTTGTTATTCTCCAATCAGGTATTATGATTCTTGGCCAAATTTGCCATGTTGGGGCTCTTCGCCCAAAGGCGATCATTCGCACTTAGTGATGGTCCTATAGTAGACTGATGCGCGGCGATTCGCCGGCGGCTCTTTGAACGAATCGCCGGTGGAGAATTTGGGTAGGATCTACAATATCCTTTCGAGAGCGCTTCTGTTCCAGTTGTAGATCCAACCGCAACGTCGTTCCGCCAGAAAGCTCCGATACTCTGCGCTTAGTCTAGTAGGTAACAAAGGTAAGCGTTATATCCCTATATTAAAGATCCTTTCTGCTTCTTGTGCTGACATGCGTTGTGAAGTCTTGCATCTTGGGGTTTGGGAAAGCGGAACAGAGGTTTCAAACGAGAGGAGGAAGCCACACCAAGTCAAGCCAAGCACGGTCCCAGATGCGGAGCCCCAGTAGCGTCGCAACGACAGCCGCTCCGTGGCCAAGTTTAGCTAGGGCTCTGGCTCCACGCCCCTCGAGTCTTAGCACGGCAGTCGTCGGGGAACTGGCGGCACAGTCGCCAACGTGCCTCGCCGGACACATCCAGCTCTCCAAGAACAAGCCCCGAGCGTCCAGGCCATCACGCCGGCGCGCGTCAATTTTTAGACCCACCGCACCACTCCCTTTAAGGGCTGCCTCGCCTCTCGCTCACTTTGTGAGGCTCGGCCAAGCATGCCTTCTATAATCGGCAACGACTGCCTTGCCCGAACTTGTGTGCTTACAGAGCGTTGTTGGAACGGCCTCAGCTGCTGCATCGATATATTCGGCGTACAAGACTGATCCAGTTCGACAAGATCTTGCGCATACCGTCATTTGGGAGATCGTGCGGTGCAATGCGCTTTAGCGGAGGATATCCTCTCACTTTTTTCCCACACCACCACACCATCCACGCGCCAAAGACCCCGGTCTTCTGGGACTCGAAAGATTCGGGAAGCACATGCAACTTGCCTAGGCTGTGCCATCACCTTGCCGTTCCTTTGAAGAAGCTAGTGCAGCAGATGTAGCATGATCCCTTTCTAACCCAGCGCGTTCTAGCAATTTCTCAATTTTTTAGTATGTCTTCAAAGATGTTGCTGTTGGCAACATCACTGATTTCGATGAGAGAGCTCATTTCATGGAGAAGCACCGTGGGTAGATTATCGATCGACTACTGAACGCACTGAAGTGCTTGTACAGTTCGATGTGTGGGATTCAAGTGGGATTCATCCAGGACGAGTTGTCTGTTGCCAGAGCATTTTGAAGTTCTTTCATCATGGTGCTATCATGAAATAGGGAGGTGGACAGGAGCGGGTGGGTGGCGGTAAGTGTTCCGCAGGTACACAGCATGTTTTGCCAGAGGAGCAACGCACAACGTAAGAGTAACCTACAAACCACTAATGCTAATGTAGTGATGGGTGCATGTTGAACGAACGCAATCGGACAGACAATCGGGCGCTCATCATCGGCAAATGGGGAGGTTCAGGGGTAAGCCAGCGACAATCCGTCCGAATATTGATCGCCAGCAGCTTCATATCGGATATACCGGTCTTGAACACCTCCGAGAGACCACCCCACTCTTAGACACACGCTGGCAATCAACGGTCCTCCAGTGGAACCGCGGCAGGCAAACGTAGCGACGTCTTTTCGAATAGAGTGACTGTTGTAGTGCGTCTGGTGCTTCAGTTGGCTAACCAGTTGAAGTAGTATGCTTCCAAAACGAGATTCCTGCTGTGAACCTGAAGATATGAGTCCGGGTGGATGGGTTGGCCTGCACGCAAGAAAGAGAGCAAATGTTGTGACCCAGCAGGTATATGGTGTCAGAGGTTGTCATACATATGCCGTGGGTCTTTTGGTCCGTTTCCTTCTTGATTTGGCTTAGACTTGTGCATAAAACAGCAACTTCTGTCATCACGGCTGCTAGAATGATCGGTGTATATTGCCTGTACAAATTCGGATCTATACATCAAATTCCACTGTGTTGTTAGGAATAGATGAACAAAACCACCGTCCTGGCCCTCCTGAGCTGCCTTGCCAAAGCTCGCGGTACAATGAGTAAGGCAACGGAACGCTTTCGGCGCTACAGACTGGAACCTCGAGGCCTTCATGCGTTTCAAGCCAGAAACATGTTGCCAAGTGCTTCACGTACGCCGCAGGCAACTCCCAGTCGTGTCTACGGTACATGTCTTTCGTTGCACTCATATAACCATTGAGCTGCCAACACTGATGCTCTTTCACGTTTCTAGCAGAATTTGTTAAAGTCTGCGGCCGTGAATGTATCGAGATATATTTGACAGTTGCTGTCAAGTACAGACTCGCCTCCACCTTCTTGTGCTCCACAATCCATTGCAAGATCACGCACAGTCTAGTACAATAATCGCTGGGTTTAGCTGGTACGCAGGTATTACGAGCATCTTGAGCCGTAACCTCCCGTTTGTTTTGATATTCAAGTAGTGTAGCCGTGTCACTAATACTGGTTTCCGGTCCGACAGTATGCGAGGCAGCACCGCCGGCCGCCAGGTCTGTGGCGCCCAATCCATACGTCGCCATCGACAATGGCATGTCACCTGAGTCGCTGGTATAATCTGCCGAACCAACCTTGTCCGTGCCGTGACCATGCACACCATACTCGAGTCGTTGCGAAGTACTGCCGGCGTTACTGCACCCAAACCAAAAGGGTTGGCTGCCGATCCCGTCACGCCCAATCCGCCACATGTGATCACCGAGACCTCTGCCGTCACGGCGTTGCTAGTGGCTGGAGTGGTCGTGACACCGGAGTCACCGCATGATCAAGCTGAGGCCATCACACACGAGCCATCGCTTCTGCTTGGCATGGTCTCCGCCGCCATCTCCCTGTCAGTCGACATTAAGATCGTCTAATCCGAGTCGCATGCGATCGTCGCAATCCGGGCCTTCTTCACCACGACTGCTAAATATGCCTTCTTGGAGACGGTGATAGCGATCGCGTCCTGCTACGTGTGCTGCGCGGGGGGCACGCTGGATGTCGTCACGCTGGGCCATGCTCATCTTGCTGGTGCGCATCCCAGCTTCATGAGAGTATCTGAAAACCGATGATTTGAGCGACTTGGCATGTAGGCCGTGGGTTTGCTTCTTGCTGGTAAGGCTGGAGACCAAATGCTTGTTTCAGCCAGAACGAGGCTCGATTGGATTTGTCGCCTACGAAAGGGAGCTCATTAGAGTCCTTTGCTCCCGTAATTTACGTAAAATCACGATTACAGTAGATACTTGCTTTCGTCAAAATGGTACGATGAAACCCGCGCCAGCCCACTTGAAGACTTTGATTGACCTCTAACTATTGGTAGAGAACTAAATATTTAGTACCACAATGTGATCCGAATCGCTTCCGCGCGCATGACAGCCGCGCGCGCTTGTGTGCAGCGGACGGCTCCGACTTGCACGGGATCGACCTGCCGCACGAGGTTACACCAGCGAGACAGAGACGCGAGCGATATGAGTAGGTCGAGCTGCAGAACGCTCAACCTCGGAGTCACGGGCGGGTGGAGAAGACGAACCCAAAATGCAAGCTGGACTACCAGAGGATGCATCCGCCATGCAAGCGCAGCACGACCACGAGCCTGTGGTAATAGATGTGCAGCCTCACGTGCGAGGTACCACCGTAGGTCAGTATCTACAGCAGCATCCGCATGTTGTCTCAGGCCATCACGTCGCGACATATCGAGAGCCTGCAGCTGGAGCAGATGCGCCTGCCGTAGACGTACGCACCGACCTGCCCGAAGGGCTGCAACAACGACCACGGCCACCTCAACCTCTTAATCTGACGAACTACCAGCGCCAGGTAGAAGATCACATCGGTGATGGACCCATTCTCGAGGCAGCAGCGTACGATCGATGGAGAAACTATAGCTTTGTTGCTTTGGTGACGAGTGATGTTGAAGATGATGAAATGAATGCCGAGGATGCTAGCTGCGTTGATGGCGATCAGTATAATGATTCGGAAGTGGCCGAGGCTATGAGCGATGAACTCTCGGAGACTAGTGATGTTGATGGCCAGCCAAGAAGTGAAAGCGTAGGTTTCTAGATGGAGCCATCGGGTTCAAGTGCGGATGATGAAATTTCCTGTATAGTGTTGCCAATCTCGGCAGTCGTGGAAATAGTCATGCCGAACGTGATGCTGATCGAACGTTGTCGGGACGCGATTGGTCGGAAGAGCACCCAACAGATGCGGCTCAAGCGATTTTGCACAAACATCCACGAATAGCATTGATTTGTATGTTTTGTACCGCACAGGCTCACTCGTTACCGGCGCTACGGATTGATGTCACGATCTGTTGCATGCGCCTTGGCAATGTAGATACCGGAGGAGGAAAATGAAATCCTCAAAAAAGATATTCATGAAGTTTAAACAGTTTGTCTGAGAAGGACTGTGCCGATCGAGTCCGGTTCAGCAAACGCCAGCTTGCTTATCTGCTCACGGCATTTCAGCTTCCGGGTTTTCTTCTCGACTGAATAAGGATACCGAACTTCCGCAAGAGAGGCGCTGTGCATTACCCTCGAACGACTCAGTTATCCAGCGCATGGAGGGAGCAGGAGAAGAAAGTTGTCGGTCCGATAGTAATTTTAGCTCTATCTTCTACTGTGTGTGAGCACATTGGAAAGCGATGCCGTTCTCTGCTGAAGCGTGACTGGGACCGCATCATTACCCGCCATGAAGACTTCGCTGTTGCAATACGTGCCAAAGGATCAGCGCTGCCTAAACCTCTGAAGGTTCATCGACGGCACTGTTCGATGGCCTCGAGATAGCGTGGAGCAGCAAGCAATGCATAACGGGCACAAGCGCGCTTCCGTGCAGTCAAGTACCAGTCCGTCACGACCCCGGATGCCATGATTGTTCAGATGTTTGGACCCGCTGAAGGATGTACACACGACCTTACACTGCTTGAAGACTCCGACCTGGAGAGAATTATTTCAGCTGATCCACGCTTTCAGGGGTATTTTCTGTGTGGCGATCCTGCATACGGCCAGACGAACGTGTTTGCACCCCCATTTCCCAGCGAGGGTTTTACTGAAGATGAGCATGAAGTGAACAAGTCCTTGGGCCGGGTGCGGATTACAGTAGATGTGGGCTTTTGGGGTGGTAAAAGAGTAGGTTATGTTCGACTTCAAGTGAAAGATGACCATTGGGAATGTCCCTGTGGGATTGCTGTACGAGGAGGTATCAATCTTCACTAACTGCTCGACGAATCGAGCGTCAAAACGTCATCAGTAGTTACTTCGGCATGGCGCCACCAACCCCTTCGAAGATTATTTCTCTGGGCTTGACTAGTTCAGCAACCGTAGCGTTTGCACATCACCAAGCAACGCGCATGTAGTGATTCGACGGCACGTCAGTGGCTTACTCGTTAAAAATTTGCTAGCTGGCTCTAAAAAAATGAAGGCATAGGGTTGAGGCAGCTCCTGTTGGTTGCTGGCATTGGTGGAGTCCCGCGTGTGGAGCTCCATCATCAGGTTGTTCTGGTTCACCATCGTTTCACCATATACTGGAAATCTTTGTCCGCTCCGCATGAGCGGCTCTCTCACGCATCATCATCGCCTCCTCTCTAGCCCAAACCTTACTCACATGAAGACGCTTCCCACTGTGCTGGTTTCGTCAGCCAGGGATTCTCATGACTAACGCTTTGGTCGCTATCCTCAGCATCTTCGTCGCTGCTGTAGTCACTGCATAGAAAGAGACACAACTGGCTTTGGTTCCTGCCATGCTGCTATGCACCACCATCTCCTTGGCGCCCACGGCCATCGTCCCCGCCATGACTTCCATGCGAGGGTCCTCGGCGTTCAGCATCCTTGCCTGCTCCCAGCCTGCGGTGCTTCAACCTACACAGTTACTCGTCTGACCACGAATGCAGGTAAACAATGCCCATTTATTAATCGCTGAGCTTCTTTGTGCATTGCCTTGTTTCCAGCAGACGCAAGTCGCAGCCTCTTTCGATCCTTGCGTCCTTCTGGCCTGTTGTTTTACTTCAAGACGCGTCTTGAACTGCAAGGAACGTTCGACGAGATCAGCTGCCTCCGAGTACTTCTCAGAAATGCCGCTCGCTCGGCGGATCGCTTGTGTTTCCCCGATAACGTCGCAACCTTATCCCGACACGCCCGGAGAGAGAAGGAAGCAGTAACATCACGGTTAAGCTCGTCTGCAACTGCTTGCCACTCGTCCCCCACTCCCATGAGTTGCAGAGTACGTCTTGCGCGACAATCTGAATCAGCGCCAGAAGATCGCGTCCTTGGAAGCGTTCACGCTTCTGAGGGTCAGTCACGCGAAACGGACCGTCTTCCAGGCCTTCGAGCACAAGATCGGCCAGCTCCGCGGTGCTCGTCACGTTTCCCTTGCGAATGAAGTTGTCTTTAGAGTCCGCGTCGCACCTGCCGAACAATGATATTCGTACTTAATGTTCATACAATAAAGGTAGTTGCCAAATTACAACTTACGTTTATACGAACGCGTTGATTCCTCGCTGAAGTATGTAAATTATGGGAGCAAAAAAACTATGCGAGTTGTTTTGCTCCCCTGTTTTACGATACTTGCTCCGATACTTGTTCCGGTCTTACGTCGTACCTACTTTAACCCCTTGACTCCCAACGTCGTAAGTTACGACGTGCCCTTTTTTCAATGTCGTAAGTTACGACATTGGTGTGATAACAATAGAAAATGGCTCGGAATAAGATTTTCAATACTTTAATCAAGTCACTTCAAATAAATAAGGTCCAAGAGGTGATTTGAGGACATTCCAGAAACGAGGCCGGTTGGGTAAAAAAGAGGTGTGCGGGAAAGTATCCAGCTACCATTTAGCTATTAGTAAAACAATGGACGTCGGGCATCTACTTATCGCTTTGGCGCTCGTGCTGTGTTCAGCGGACCAGCTTATCATTTTGCGATGTCGGGGTCAAGAGCTTGCGAGTGAAACATATTGCATGGAAAACGGTTCATTCACGACGTCAGGACAGGCTCCGACGATGAGAGTACCAAGTGACACCTCAGTTCGTGTCAGGTGATGAGTCTAATCTCTTGTTAGATTGTAACGCCTAATCCCTTGAACAATGTATTTTTTTGCTCCGTATTTTCCATCTGTATGGATTTACACCAACGTTCTTTGCAACACTCCCCCCGGCTCTGAATATTGTTTTCCCGCACCTCAATCTAATCTTCTATTCCCCTCTCGATGGACTGGGGTATGAAGGTTATAGCCTTCTACTTGCGATGATCTACTGCTCGCAACGGACGGCACTAGTCGGGCCATATCGCCCTCTTTCAGAGACGTAATTATACGCCCACACATGTCGTCCCCACACATGTCGTCCCCACACGTGAACGCGCTATCTGCGATGACGCCGTATCGGGCGTCGGGGTTAACGTTCCTGTAGACCAGATTCGCCCGGAAGTGGAGGCTGGTGTAAGTATTATTTCAGCTCCCTGGATAGTTATGTTTGATCGATACCGTCAGCGCTGAATCAACGCATTCCAGTCACAAAGACCGCATGCAGCCACCCATTGTAATAATGGACGTTCTGCAGGTCGCGATCCGATGGTTCTTGCAGCTGGGAACACATCGGACAGATACAGCCAGACATCAGTTAGCACGTGGCCGCCGACACAGCGGTCTCAAGTATCTAGAGCGCACCTTCAGGTTTTTACCATCTATGAATCCCCACGTGAAGGGAAAAAGCGGGTGCCGATCGGCAGCGAGTCGAGAGAGATCTCGCTGCTGAACCAGCGAAGGTCACACAATTCTAGTTGGGGAAAACACGGCGTGTGCGCTGTTCATTGCGAGCTCCGCATCACCCATGACACGACACAGCGTAGCTGGGAGAACCCCGAACTTAGAACACAAACGTTTCTGCATCATTGAGTCCACGTTTAAGGCCCCAGCACCTGGCGGTGGTGCTGAGGCTTGTGGGGGCGGCACCCCCGAGGGCATGCGTGGGGAGCCCGTAGAATAATGATAACCTGTTTAACAAATGATTGAATGAACGGCTACCGAGTCAAATTGTTCGAGCTTTTTGCACACAGAGATACTGGCATACATTGCACCTACCGGCAGAGACCTGTGAGATTGATGAAGTTCTCATCGGTACCAAAGTACCATAGGAACATCCACGGCGCCAGCCCAAGCAGTGGCAGAGCTTACACCGTCTAGTAGTGGCGCATGTGCGCCCGCTTTATCCTCATACACTATTCCAGCAATCGGCGCCGGAGCCGCCGTAACTCTGTCGCCTTCCGCAGTCTTACCCACTCGTCCATAGATACAACCAGGAGCAAGCGCGGTCCATTCCGAGCGCGCGGATCTCACCACATCCTTGCCGGATCGGCGCCAGAGCTTGGATCGCTGCTCTTCCCGTCCAAACGCCTAGTTGCAGCACGAGTTGTTGACGTAGACACCCGGTTGCAGTCCGAGGGTCGTTGAGATCTTCAAGCGATCCCTCCTTTCCGTAGATATAGATATAGTTTTTCATCTTTTTGTCCAACGTTAAAAAAACGGTCCGTTTCTGCATAGCACTCATATTCTCATGCAGATGCGACCGGTTGGACATTTCAACCGAATGGAGGAAACGGGTTCGGCCAGGTTTTGGACGTCGGTTTGAAGCTCGGATTTGATGCTGATCAGAAACAGACCATCAATGGATAAAAAAGTGCATTAAACGAAGTGACAGCAAACCCTTTTATGGAAGTTTTGGAAGGCGCCCACTTGACCACCAGGAGTCAGGACTATTGTACCCACCATCTATAGGAACCACTCCCACGACTTATTCACAAATGTGTTCGTTCCGCAGCGACCCCGCTGCTTCAACAAGATAATGATAGCGATGATGGCTGGAACGAAGGCAGTCAAAACAGCGGTCGGTGCAGACGCAACAAGAGCAAACGAGCTCATGAAAAGGCTGAAACCGCCTTTGACATGCGTGCGATTGGTGCTAGTCTCAACCATATTGCGGAGGCGTTCAAAGTGGCCAGAATGCAGACTCCAACAACAATGAGATGGTCACCTCGCTGAAGGAGATTATGCAATCGGTGTAAACCCCAGACACACACATTGAACGAGCTCATTCGTGTTTTGGCAACCAAGAGCAGCAAAAATCAGCACAACAAACAGCAACGTCTAGTCTAGTGGAAAATAATGTTTGGGATAGCATTTCTCTTTGCGATGCCAAATTTGCGATGGTTCTGTTGCAGTGTGTCTTCCACAATGTCGCTCTCATCTCTTGCTCTCGGATAGAAACGAATATCCATGCTGTCGCGAAGGCATCATCAGGTTCTGTAAAACAATTGTCACGATCACAAATTGCTCCTCACTACGAGGTGAAGCCTACCTTGCAGGATTCGGAACCTGCCTTTCCAAATTCCAACCGACTGCCATTCATGTTTTATACTCGCTTCTAGAAAGTTAAACTGCTTTTGCTGAAGCGATAACACGCCATCGTCTTCATATTCACAGTGAAGAACCCATGAACCTGGTAACAGCGCGTAACCTGCGTCGCAAATGAAATGCATGTGAGCAGGAACCACGCAGTGAACTGCCCGCCCAATTACACTGTTCTGCCAGCACTTCCGATCCGACCAAGTGCCAGGCCGTGCCTCCACGCTCATGAAGGGGTTGACCGGAGATACCACCGCTTGTAGCTTGTAATTATGGGCGGGTAACATTTCCGGCAGAAAAATCGCTAAACTTGACACGACGCTCGATTGATAGCAGCGATCCATCAATTGCCCGGCCACATCTGGACAGCTGCTGTGCCGTGACGAAAATCGCCCTCCACGGCTCGCCATCGTTGGCGACTATGCTAAACTAATCGCGGCTGACGCCGCGCCAGTCAACACACGAACAACCTCAGTTGTAATCTCCATCACGTAACTTCTTGCCCCCCCCCCTCCATAGAGCCCCCCCCCACATCTCTCTATCCACCCGTTGAGCAGGATTGTTGTAACCTTCTTGTCATAGGAGTGTACCTTAACTTTTGCAGCAGCGATTCGGATCCCGTCCGTACTAGAAAACTTGCTATACAAACGATCGTTGTTTTTGTGCAGCGGAAATTTTCCTCGAACCAACTTGCGCAGGAAGTCGAGTGAAGCATCCGCTCAAAGTGCAGCGTGCTGGCAGTCAGAATGTTATTCGTGCTGACGTGGCCAAGCCAGCTCTTGTCGCCGATGTATTGGGCCAACATGCCTCATGACGCCAGTAACACTTGTTGGCTGTTTCGCTTTCGCGATCCTGACGAAAGGTAATGACGCGTAATACTTGCGGTTGAGGTATGCTGTCTTGCTTTCACAACCTGTACCTGAGGTGACGTTAGACCAATACATTCCCATGCAGCGGAATGCCGAACTACGCTGCGACTGTGAGTGAAGAAGGAGGTCATCTCAAATGTGTAGAGGCAAATAAAAGCTGCGAGTACCGAGGATCACGTGCAGCCCCTCGTGGTCTTCGCGACATCTTAGGTACCGAAAGCCCATCCGAATAATCAGGTACCTCCTTCGGCGGATAATGACGGGAACATGAGCGACGTCGGACCTGCTGTCATTCTGTTCAGCGAATACTTCGCAACGGTTGCTAGTGTCCAGCTTCGCCGTCAGGGCATGCCGTTTTTATCGTACCAATGCCAAATCAGGTTTTGACGAGATGCTTTGCTCAGAAACATAAAAACGGATGTCGTGCATAGCCATTTCCGCAAATTGCTATTCGTGGCGTATGTGGAGACCAACGAGTGCCCGTCATCTAGGGCGGACTTGATAAAAACCGAACAACGCATATTGCACTATCGTCACAGGGCTTGTGCGCGGATCTAGGCGTTGAACGTAAACCTGGCCGTAGCGTTTGGGTTGATCGCGAGCTACGGAGTAGCACCACCCTGTCAGGCTGGTTAAAATGAAAGCCAAGTGATAAAAAACGGATTTAGCCACTACCAAATCGATCCAAGTCGGAAGTAAATAATATGAACGCTCCGTCCAGTGGCGTATTTGGGGGGAATTAAATGTTCGTTTATGTTAATTATGATTTATTTGAAAACGTGGAGTCGGATTTGGGCATTGGTACTGTCAGCAATTGTTGTAACTTTGAGAGCAATACCACAATTGAAATCGTTGTCATATGATGTGAGGTGATTTATTAGACGATCCTGGAGAAATTACGGAATCCACATTAAAACGCATGGGTAATGCTGTACATAAAGGATATTATGTGGACTATCGCACTGAACTACAGGTGCTCACTTAGGAAGGAGTGGCTGTAGCGTGTCTCAGGTAACGTTCAACCTGACCGGCAAATCGATGACCTCCTGGCAATCCTGAAGTTTTCCGCCAAATTATATATATATATATATATTCTTATCACAAATTGCTTGTGAGTTATGATGTGTTGTATGTCGATACGTACCACCGCTACGCTTTGGCAGCTCTCTTTGCTTACACTGACCACGCACGCCTTGGATATAGTCGTATCTTAACGCTACGCGATGATCTATAGCGTCGGACAGAATGTAACTGCACCAGCAAATCACCACCGGCACCAGATTCATCGCAACAGCAGCTTTAGACCAATCTACTTTCGCTAATTTTGGATTTTAACCCGTGATATTGATCTATCCAGATGCTAATTTAAGGTTGCCAGTCGGTAAAATGGGGGCAGCTGCGGACGACACGTCGAGCACGGACAACATGGAGCCGCCGGATGATGCTGCTGCCGCTGGAGGGGCTGCAGCTCCAAAAAAGAGAAGGATGCATTACTCCATCAAGGCCAAGCGTGAAACGCTTCTTGCGGTAGAAGGACTAAGCCAGCGCGAGGCTGCGAGACAGCAGCGCTGGACACTGACAGACTGGCGACGAGCCAAGGGCAGCATTGCCAGCTTTGCTGGCAGCGACAAGCACCTGTCCCGCGGCCCGGGAGCCGTGACACCGAGCTTTTCACGTTCATGAAGGACACCAGGAGGGAGTCAGGGATGCTGACCGCTAAGGTCATGTCAGGCTTCGTGCGTGACCAGCACCCTGACTGACTTTCCAGCTACGTGAGCTACAAAAAAAGACACTGTCACTGCGCATGCTCGTTGCATCGCCTCCTTCGCCGCTTCGCCTATCGTCACGGGTTCGTGCAGCGCACGCCAAGTGGGGTCAATGTAAACGTGTCCCTAACTGTATTTCATACCACTAAACCTTATTTTGTGCTTTACGAACGTTTTTTCGCTCTTACATTGTGATGCTGCTGCTTACTAACTGGATAACGTGGTGTTATACCGTGCATTTGTTGCGATGCTGCCACAGGAGAAGCAGCTTGATTTAGTTGCTGTACGCGATGAGTTTGCTAAGACTTTCATCACGAGCTACGGCTCTTGGGACGCTAGATTGATCTAAAACACGGACGAGAGTGGACTTTATTTTGATTGCCCACCATCCAAGATGTTATCGGAAAAGCGTAACCCTGCATCGTTCACGGCCGAAAAGAAGCTCTCCTCAAGGCTAACAGCCGTGTGCACGATTCGAGCGGATGGGAAGAAGCTGTCATTGCTGTTCATCGTACGAGGCGAGCCTGGCGGCAGCATCGAAAACGGAGAGCTGAAGACTTAACGGACGGGTCCATACTGTTGTTCGACATATAGACTGCCACGTCTCAGCAGCCTCTGAAGCCATTGTAAGCGATGAGCTATGCTCAAGCACTCCCTAAAAATTCGACGTCGGTCTATCAGACTTTAGACGTGGGCATCATGGGCCCACTGAAGGCGAAACTAAAGGCGCTCCGGATGGAGGAAGGCCGATGCCTCTCCCCCAGGGTCAGACACGAAAGAAAAAGACTGCCGAGGAAAAGCGGTTCGAGACAATCAAGCTGTCCATCAAGGCTTGGGAATCATTCGAACCTGGAACGATCTCAAAGGCGTTTAACAAGGCGCTACTTACTAAATTTTATCCAGCATGCAGCTGCCCCCTATTTTTGCCACTACCGGAGCTAATTTTTGGTAATAATCAAATTGACTAGGATACATTTCAGCCAATCGTTTGGCGTATGGTGGTGGCAATTACATTCTATCCGACGCTGTAGTCGCTTTGACTGCTGCCAGAGCTTGCTTACTGAGCGCCTATTTAACTATTTACAGAGGGTTGAAGACAGCATAAGAAAGACTTCATGCCATCTGCGGTAGGGTCCGTTAGGCTTGTTTAATGACAAAGATTGATCTGCTGTTGTCACGAAGCAAAATTCGTTGATTCACCTGCTGTTGTCACGAAGCAAAAATATTTATTCCTCGGTTTTAGCCGCATGTCATCAGTATCAGTGACACGACCTGAGAGTAAAGTACTTAATCCTTTGACGATATAAGCTCGTATTTCTCGCCCATTGGCGTGCTTTTCAAAACATGAAAAATATACATTTCCAGAAGGGTGAAAATTCCCCTTTAACACAAGTTCAAGTTAGCCGGCCTTGATAAAAATATCATACACAGTAAGATGCGAAATCATGAATGTGTACAACATCCAAGTTATGTGCAATCGGCAGGTCGTCTTCCCATTCACTCAAGATGCACAGAGCTCAAAGCTTGAATGACTGGCAGAAAACTAGTCAGAAAAAAACTAAATGATTTATTTGCACATACAACACGTATAAACTTACCCTCAGAAGCAAACTAGGTCGTCTACGATTTGGCTGGAAATGTTGGCGAAATGGCAGGCGCATCATTATCCTCTTCGGCTAGATATGGTTTCGAGTCACGATCACGGAATCAATCCACTTCCTCGCACACCCTCTCATCCACTCAGACCACGTTAGCGCAAACGCACCCTCGTTTCTGTAGGCATACAAGGTTGGTATTTTTGTCAAAATATATCGGCGTTAGGCTTCTAAAGTTCCCTTGGATAAGATACACCGTTCGCGCTAACAAGTCGTGTCACGACTACAGTTGTGCACCTCGTTTTCGGCAGGGTGGACCATATAAGGTTCTAAGGTGAAATGGTTATGAAGTAAACTTTACTTTGCAAATTGGTGACCAAATTAAATCCAGGTTTACAGGATATCAATTTATGTAGGGGCCGAAAACGTGGTGCATAACAGTATTACTTTGCAATATTCGGAATTTCATTTCTGTGAATGACCGGTTTTGGTGTATGAGGGGGGTCGATTTTGGTGCGCTAGTAATTTCGGATCATTCATGAAAAGGTCGAGTAGCACTTCTGAGGCAAACGATCATATTTTTATGTGGTTAAGCGGCGTCGCGCGACGCGGTATATCATGGGAGATGGCTGCTGCAACAAAGAACGGCAATAATTCAGGGTTCAAACTTCTGGTTTTCTTGAACTATGTCAGCGACGTCATTTACCTGACCGAAACGAATGAACAAAACCAACTCAACAAGAGACATCATTATGGGTCATTTCAATACCCAGAGGGTCTCTACTCGACCAAATCCATACTATAATATTTGTGAGAATGTAAATACACGAATAGTACTGCATATATGTCAGTCCTCAAATGGCCGCAGAGGTCGACACCACAGCGACCCACCACCGCACGGCATACACCACGCACTATGTCAGGGCACGTCCCACCCGACGCCTCCACACACAGCCGTCAGATTAAGTATCCACCCCATAGTCGTGCCCGCGCTTCCTATCAACCGTGCATATAGCCTGGGGTATTTCATGTCGCCATGCCCAGTCACTCCCGGTCGTCCCATGCACCACGCGCACACTCGTGCAGGCACTTCGGACGTTATGATCACCTTCCTCCATGACAAAACATGCAAACACAGCGTGTTATTCCGTCCGTCAGAAGCCACGAATGACGGGGCGAAACCGAAATGCGATCGGTCGATTCGGAGAGAGTTATAGTGTGAAGAGGGTCAACGAACGAGGAGGGTCAGACGGATGCTGTCGTACGACAATCAAGTGGTCGAGTACATCAAGGTGAAGTCGACGTAACGCTGAGATCAATTGCGAGTTCGAGATCAGTTCAAATCAACTCATATTGTGCACTGCGCAACGGCTCCGTGTCAAGTATATACTGTGTCGGCAACGCGGCCTATTGCATGGTTCCCATGCGTGCTCTTATGTCGCAACAAAATAATGGAACCAGATAATTGTCCATCGACGGAGAACGGGAGTTTGTCAGGGGAAAAAGTAAGAGGGTGAAATCTACACAAAAAATAAGACAGCAGTGCAGAGGACGGAGCGGCGCAGAGAAGGATATCGCGATAGATACTGAGCAGTGTGGACAGGACAGCGGCGTGGACGATCAACAGGACAGAGAAGCAGAGCTGGACTGTGTGATGCGAGGAGGGGTTGCAGCGTGGCGCGGGTCGATCCGCTGCTGCCCAGTCCGTTCACCCACAAGATCACCAGAGCGAAGGGTCGAACGGTTAGGAGCCTGTGGGAAGAGCAGACCGAGACTGCTGCCACACAGGCACAGGGTAGAGGAGGAGGCGAGGCGACGCGGAGAGTCAGCGGAGCGGTCAAGCCCGACCGTGTAAGGTCGGCCTTGTACCCACCGAGCCGTCAGGCACGCGAGCAGAAGCAGCAGCTCATTTAGAGACTTACCGGAGAGGACGATGCAGCCGCGAGACTAGCGACGCAAGAGGCGGGACACAGAGGTAACGAGCGGAGGAACATAGGCGTAGCGAAGCGATATGTAGCAGCTAGTTTGAGGTGTGGCGCTAGAGGGTCGAGTCGACGCGGGTATCTTAGCCCCGTCGGTATGCAAGGTCACCCGTATGAGCAACCCGTAGCACCGAAGAGTGTTGGACCCAAGAGAGTTGCTTAGAGCATCGGTATACGAGCCCCCGGTCAACCCCCTTGGTGAAGCCTTATACCGACTGTCAGGGTAAGTCTGCATTGTTTGGTTGCATTGGAGTATTGCTGATTGGAGTATTGTTGATTGGAGTATTGCTGACTCCAACGCAACCAAACAATGCAGACTCACCCTGACAGGTTGGCCCTGACTCACCCTGACTCACCCTGACAGTCTGACAGTGTCAGGGTGAGTCAGGGTGAGTGAGTCAGGGTGAGTCAGGGCCAACCTGTCAGGGTGAGTCTGTATTGTTTGGTTGCATTGGAGTATTGCTGATTGGAGTATTGCTGACTCCAATGCAACCAAACAATGCAGACTCACCCTGACAGTCGGTATACCTGCGCCTGATGAGTCGACGTCGTGAACTCGTCGAGGAAATCCGGCTGGCGCTTGGGGATCTGCACGCACGGACATGTCAGATTTTTTCTCATGTTGACAAAGACAGCATCGGTTGTTGACTCAACAGTTGAGGGGTTTAATGAGCAGTGGCACCGACAGAGCTATTAATACTTGCTACTGCAGCAGCGGGATAACGTTGATATCCCCACTGCCAGAAACGAGCTGATGACCTTTCTCGTGAAAATCGGAATTTGACTTGATTTCCCTATGCAAATCGGTTTTTCCGAGCCATTGCTCTATAGACATGTTGACCGGTATACATGTTAGATTTTTTCTCATGTTGTACCTCGAGTATGCGCACCTCTGCTGTGCATGCCAGGACAAATCGATATGCTGCTGTCATACGAGTGTACTGCATGTGTAGAGATGGCGGTGACGATCGTAGCCACCGAACACCAGCTTTGGCCAAAGCTAGGACCGGCGCACAGCACTGAACTGACGAACTGCTTCTGGTGAAATATGACGAAGCTAGACTGATGCTAGAAGTAGAGACGCACGACGGCTGCTCGAAGAACTGAAGCGAGACCTGGTGATGGCAGTGAGAAGGTTGACGCTTACTAAACATTTCAAGTAATGGCCCTCATGTGACAATAACTCACAGAATTGACGCAACTTCTACGTTATCTTTTAACGCTGACTCTACAATGTGAGATCGGCGTAGATAAAAGCTGAGGTCCTTAGCTTCGGAAGGCCGTCCGGCTGAAGGAATCTTCTTAACCGTTCGCGAGTCCCTTGACTAAACTATACCATACAAGCCTAAGTAATTTGGTCCTAAAAGGGCACAAAATTTCGTCCTTTAAGAAAATCACGGTACTCGTTTTGCATATCTCTTGCAATATAGTACCTTCATCGATTTGCTGGAGCATCCGATTACGCATTGTACTGTTTTATGATTTGTTATAAAAGGCGGTGCATTTACGGTTGAACTTGTGCATAAGGGCACAAAATGCATCATTTGAGGGAGGTGTTTTCGCACCGTGTTTTGGAAAACCTGTAAAAGGGCGAATTTTGCGCCCTTCTACCGCGAAAGGGTTAATATTATTTCTGTGTGTGCTTCCATCAAGTTGTTCAATATATCCACAATAGTCAAGACGATGTAGATGAACATTTCAACGGAGATACAGTCCGTAGGCCTTGCTGCGGTAGGCTTCGTGCACATCACCGGGCTCCAGACGAGCGGGGAGGCCCAATATCGAGGACGTCACCTCACGTTGCAGCGTTCGCCGCACATTTGTGCGGTAGATCTGACACGAAAACTAAACAACGAGGTGCAATCCACTGACCACCCACTGTTTCCTGCTATGACGGCCTTGGCTGTCGCTGCCGCTGTTTTTTTTCATGGACGAGATGGTCCACTCAATTTACATGTCCAATTCGAGGGTACCCCCGCCGAAGAGGTGTACTGGGAGTAGCTAATAAATAAGCCAGTTTGGTATCGAGGAAGTTGTCGCTATTAATCTGGCATACTACGCCCTCAGTGTCAATGACTTGGTTGTGGCGGTGATCCGCCTCCACGAGCACGGTGCCCCCCCCCGCTCATAAACTTCAGAGGAATTGCTGTCGTCAAGTGGTTATGAGTGCGTTCGTGCCCTCCTAGCAGTCCGCCATCGTCTCTGTACGATGCGTTACAAATGACTACAATTGTGACAAGGGAATGTGTTGATTTGTTTCCGAGGAGTTGAAAATTGAACGTGCGTTCGAAATTCAAGGCTCATTCCGTCGCCTAGAAAACGTAGGTCAAGTATGTTTCCGAGACCAGGAGCCATTCTATACATCAGCTGAAATCGATTTGTCACCAGACCCATTAAGTACCTCCTCAGAGTTAGAAAGCAATCCGTTTTCTTGGAAACGAGTGGCAACTGTCGAAAGGCTTGATACACGTCCAATACTGGCGTAGCATCGCTCTTGAAGGTTGTCAGTGATGGCCATTTATTGATACCTAATGTAGTTCACGAAGGCCAAATCAGTCAGAAAAGTTTTGATCTCGTTCTGTTGCATCTCCGCGTTTAAATCTCCATATATGAAGTCGCGATCAACAAAAATCCCAATTAAAATGGCGTCCGAGGCTTGAAAGGTCCTGAAGCAGCTGATTAGACTACCCCCACCGCGTTGTTGCTGGCTTTTGAAGGCTTATAACGCCAGCTATTTCTGGGCCTGATTGCGTCGAGCATGCTCATGATGATGGCTGTTGAAAAAGTCACCACAAATTTGAAGCGCTTTGCAAATTTAAACAATCGCTCGAAAGGATAGTCTACCGAGTATTGAGTTTGGGATGAGGTCTCCTTGCAAATTTATTTGCTCCAAATGCATATTTTATAAGCAAGTGAAGCCCATGTGATGCATACCCATGACAAGCATTGGCAGAAACTCTCGTGCTGCAAACAGCCAAACAGCTTCGTTAGCCCTTGGTGTTGTCCGTGGTTGCTCTACACACTGTTCCTAAAACTAAGAGAATACACTGGTGATGTCGGTGGCAATACATTCGGAATTTTGTCGCTTGCTCTCTAGTGGAAACCGATTCAATGAAAATTGATTTGTCAGTAATACGACCCTGTAGAGTCATTTATAACTTGATCTATTTTTTCTAATAGTTCACGATGGAATCGTGCAGTATGTTGATCCACCCATCCGAAGTGATACACACATGAAATTCCATGTTTTGAAGTATTTCATTCACCCTTCCCTTCAACAAAGCACGACTGCAAGTTCATTTACCCCACCCTTCACTTCGACAAAGCCTGACTACAATAGAGGATCACTCAGCTACTAGCGTCCACGTAACTTCACACTGTTGCGACAAAGGTCAAATTTGTGCTGAAGATTAAGGCTTTCTACGCGTTGGAAGGGCATACCCGTCGTATTAAAGAACATTCCAAAAGCTTGCTTGATCATGATCTTTTGACGCTGATGTTTACTTCGACGGAATATCAGCCCCCAAAACTGTCGTACGCTTCTTCGACGCGCGGGCTTCTTTTCCACTTTGATACTAATCCGGCCGATCGCGCACTTCAAGGTCCATCATGGACTTCACAAATGCGGGCACCGAAGTAAATGCGTAATGACAGACTTTATTTTTTTGTGATAGTGGCATACGATGTCCTCGCAGTTCTACACGTTGCTGTATTTGGGTTGATCAACTTTTGTGACCCCGGAGAGATCGATGAACATGCCCCAGCAGTCATGTAGGGCTTGCCACCTTTCTTACTCGAGATACCTTGGGCAGTACTCTGACGCTCACGTTGATTGCCAATGGTGACGGTCAGACAACTTTAAAGGTGGGAAAACCCTAAGTTTTCGCACATTTCCTACTTTCGTATGGCCGGTGTTGGGACGAATTCAAGTGCCCTATATACAAACTTCATCAGCTGTTGGAATGATCGACATACTAGGAAGGGTATCTAACGTGGAAGACAAATTTAACCCCTTGACTCCCAAGATAATAGGCTCGAAACGCGTTATTCAATGTCGTATCTTACGACGTTGCCGTGCCATTTGAAGCTTGTATGTGGCAGATGTTCGACATGCGGATAGGTGTATAAGTTTTCGAGAGGTTTATTGAGCAATGTCGTCAGATCTCCATCATTCTACACCTTTGCCAGTGCAATAGGAGACAGCACGGAAAGCGAACTGGGATTGTGTACGACTTTATATTTTTGGGTCCAAGAGACAAAACTTAATTTGGGTGCCACCAACGCAAACGAGATTATCGCCAGAGCAAATGAGATTCCATTTAGCAGATTAGCAACTAAACGCCGTACTCCATGTCTTCTAGCTTTAACGCGCCCGCGACAGCGCACTGGCAGTGCAGCGCCATCGCCACGACCAAGTGGCAATTCATGCAGCCGATCGACGCTTCGGCTGCATCCTCGAGCAACGACATCCTTGCTTCCGTCATGGTTCGATACGCACCCTGCACAAACATGCGCTGTCGGTGCAGCGACAAGTACGCCTTCACGCGCGCCTTGAAGACGCTAAAACATCCTGTATAAAGCAGCAGCATACATGTATACAGCGTTAGAATATACCATACCGTGTAGATACAGCTTTGGCACCCTTACCTTCAATAGGATTCAGCATCGGCGAGTAAGGGCCGAGGCGCAGCAGCTCAAGGTCACCGTGCTCGGCAATCACATTCGCCAACAGCACCTCCGTTTCGTTATGGGCGCCCTTTGGAATCGCGACAGGGTTAAGACACGTACTGTACCAGCCGTAGTCCACACAATAATGCGTCTCCATAATTTCTGCATCAACAGTCGAGAAAATGGATATGGCAGCGTCGATGTCGAGTGCATTTTCGTGCGGCATCAAGATGGACAACACGATCACGGTTACATAAAAATTCAACTCCAGTTTGGTGTCTGTCCGTCTGTCACGTTTTTGCGTGATTTTCAGACGCGCGATCATTGGCTGCCGAGCGCAGCAAAGATAGCTCATATTGGCCAAAATGCTGCCGAGAGCAGCGAGGCGGCCCCCTCTCATTGGCTATTAATGGCGATGTGCGTTTCGGGGCCCTCAGGCCCTGACCATCCCGGTTTAGTGACTAAACAACTGAGAGTAGTGAAGCGAGCCCTGCGAGCGTAACGGGGGCGTAGCACGGGTGGGGACGCGACAAATTCCCCTACCGCCGCGTAGCGGCGGCGCTCGGCTAGTTCCCTCCAATATCGAAGTCACAATACACACCAATGACATTCGTTCTGAAGTTTATCTGGTCCAAAGCCTCCGCACGCCAAGTTACAACGTTATCCGAAACACCTCACAACAGGCTTCAGGTGCTAGAGGTTCGACGAGACCCGTTGGTGGGCCAGAGCCTATAGGGTTTAGTTCCCGCTCCCAGCTCCCGGGACGTAATATCGCCATTTGATTGGTTCAGACGATCAGTGGAGAATAGTCCCGATTTCCCGAGACCCTCCCGCTCCCAAGATCCTTTCGAGCCGGCGGGTGGTGGGCGCCGCACCTCAAAGTTCGAAGTCCCAAGTACCCGCAGCGATGGAGGACCAACGCTCTGCGAATGGAGTGTCGATGGCTGAAGGCTACACCAGCTTCGTTGAACAAAGCCTCGTATCTGGCGGCTTGCGGGCCTCTCTCGTTGCACAAATACAACCCAGGCCATGGGTGTAGTTCAAGATCCTTTTCAGCAAGGCGTGGTCGATTGCAGGACGATAGAAAGCAAGTTTAGACTTCTAAATGTGTTGTTCTCTGATGTGCATTGCGAGCTTCTCTCAAGCCTAGGAGACCTCGCTAGTCGTGAAGCTCTGGATACCGACAACATCGGCAGCGGCACGCCGGTGTGGCAGAGCGTCACGGCTGACTACAACGATGAAGATAATGAAAACTTCAATGTTCTGCTTCACGTGAAAGAATGAGTTCAGCAACATCGACGCTGCCAGCGTCCGCCCCCATGATAGGGCCAAGCTATGGGCGATGTGGAAACACGAGCAAGTATCGCGAGGTCCTCGCCAATTTCTCCAAGTCTGGTAACCACAAGCCCTTCGAGGCGTTCCATGGCGGATGTGTGGACGTCTTCTACCTCCACTTGCTGACCCCGATCACGCGCCCAAACTCAACGAGTGCATTTTCCATCTCTTGCCAGGATCAGTGGATCAGTGGCCTGTGACTCGATGGAGACCACGTCATATGCTCAGGAGTCCACTGCAAAGCCCCAAAGGGCGCTACGGTGGGTACACTTTATATCAACATGTTTTGGCGCTATATTTACATATGAAACGGTTGGCGGGAAGCTGGGTTCCTCCGTCAAAACCGCCGATATCAGCTTTTACTCAATGCTTCTCCGGCGACTTGTCGTGCCGCTCCTTCGATAAGAGAGTCTCCATTTTCGGGGTGAGCTTCGAGAAGAGGAATGAGTTCGCGTGGACGTGGTGGCTCACAGGCTACGAGGGCACCAAGAAAACGACAAAAGGGACCAGGAAGAGCAGCATCGGCGTACCATCGAGCAGTTGCGATCCTTAGAGAAGATCGAGAAAGGCAACTACACCGCGAACGGGACTCGTGCAATTACTGGTCAAGGTGGGAAAGAGAGGCATCAATCGGAAGGTGACGTTCTGCAGCTGCTGCAGAAGGGGCTTTCGGAGCGTGTTATTAGAACCATCATTCCGGTTGGTGGAAGTCGAGTAGCGAGATTGAGGAAGGTCCTTGCACTCGGAATCGACACACTGCATACCAGACGAGAGCCTAGATCTTCTTCTCAAACCGTGGCGTGCGTTTACAGAAGAAGATCTTGCTCGTTTAAACTCACTGTGCCACATGGATACTTGAGGATGGTTTTCCATGCCCTCATCGCCGACCACGCCAGTATTTCACCGACCCTAACCTGACGTGGAAGGTCGTGCACGCGCACTACACCGACGACACCTCGCGTGCTGATCCCAATGCCAGAACCTCAGCTACTCGCGGTTTACCCAGTATGTTCATATTTACTATCCCGGTGTTCGCCTAACGCGAACGGCTGAGGACGTCTGCGATTGATGCGTTCGTCTAGACACCTTTCTTCTACAAGACAATATTCGGAGGAAGAAAAGAAGGCCGCTCAAAAGCAAACCCATTTCGACGAGGCAATAGGACAGCATCGATTCGTGTCTTCATTCGTCAGAGAATATACGAGTCTGCACGCACCCGCGCAAGTCTAACCCGACGAGATAATTCCTGACACAATAGATGACATTCACGACGAAACAGACCGAGCCGTGAAAGAACGAGAAAAAGCTGCCTGGTCCAAATTACATCGGAGGACTTTAGAGGTGGCATTCGATGCCTCACTATGGTCACTGTCTTCCTTCTACAGACTATTTCAACAGCAAATTGACGATCCAGAATGTTGGTGTTGCTGACATTTCGACTGGGCAAAACAACGTTTACTTCTATGACGAACGCGGGCAAGAAAAAATGCAGATGCGCTTTGCAGTCTTCGGCTCCTCTACCATCTATCGACATTATAGACTAACGCCCGCAACGGCGTGCCAGCCGCCCAGAACAGTCTCAGTGTTCTGGATAACTGCGTGGGTCAAAACAAATAAAAAGCGGTCATGACGTTATTTGCGATGTTGTCGGTGGCATTTCCGTACAAGAAGGTGGTCTTGTGCTTTTTGTACCGGGCCACTCTCACAACATTGCAAATCGTGTCGAAGTCTGGTGTCGGAGAGCCACGCGAGGGGAAACATATTCACTCAATGGACTTGGTAAAACAAAATCAATACGATGAAGAATGTCAAAGCCTCATGGATCACAATAACCCCCACCATCCGTTCTTCATTGGATGGAGCACGCTTCTGAGTAAATAATTTCGCTCCGCCCCTCCTGGATACACCTCCAACCACCTCTTTGAGATCGATAACGGCGTTTGCACTGCTCGAAAAAACGAGGGCACCCCCGATGAAGAGTCAATTACTTTTTCGGTGGTAGATCCTGACAACATCGACATTATAAAAAACCTGTTATATCGGACATATTTTGTGCAAACGTCAAAAGAATTTGGGAGGCTTCTATCTCAAGTGCCCTGCTTCCACGAGACCAGAAAAAAGAGCTTCCAGCCAAAAAACCTCAAGTCACTGTCGGCAAAAATATTTTCCATTCCCCAACGGTACCATGCCTACTACCCCGAAGTACCCGAACCCATTGTGAACGCGGCCACGCTTGTACTCGACGATGTTTCAGCCAACTCGACAAAACGGAAGCCAGGCCGTCCCCGTAAAACCAAAGCCAGCCTAGACCGAATCAGCTTTCGATTCTTCAGTTCTTTATCCCGAAAAAGTAGCCAGACGGACCTGCACACGTGCTGTCATTGCATACTTTAATATACGTACTGCTTTGCTACCGGTATGCAATGAGAGGCCCATCCGGACCCCGGAGTCCCGCCAAACGTTTCCTATATTTGTTGTTGTGTGCTGTGGTTACAGGAAAGTGATCGGATGGTGTAGTAGAAGTATTGAGAGAGCTCGTGACAAATGAGGAGAGGACGCTGTTGACGAAGCGGCAGATTGTTTTTTTTCGATGAGAGCATTGCGCTCAAGCGCCAAAAAAGAATATCGCCGTAAGGCGGAGCATGAAGTCACGATGCGCGCTGCCGCGGTACATGAAAAAAACAAAGACGGCATTGATCTTCTGATGTGCTTACAACGATCAGTGAGCGACATGAGTTGCGCTCTTGCCGAGCTCACGCAAGCAGGGCGAAATCAAGTCGAGATTGAGGTTGCTGATCTTCGCGCTGCATTACCAACCTCCATAGCGAGATGGATGCATGCCTGTAATAGAAATATCAATACAAAACAAATTTCTTCACGTTGTCATTTTGATTGATTGGGGTTACCTATGCATACGCCGCTGGTGATGATAAAGTTGTGAGGTGTTTATGACGTACGATCCCGATTGTAATACTAGAAGATGATTGGCTATAAAGTAGCTGTGGCGCGTGACAGGCATGTTCTCTACGTCAAGATAGAGGCCTCAATAGAGCTCTACCAATCGCCCAGCCAGGCCATCAGACTCGGTCAGACAGACCAGCGTTCGTGGTATAAGACTCAAACAGGTTTTCTTCGCTCAGAGCAGCAATGTCCAGCGCGCAGGGAAGTGAATGGGGGGGCGTTGGTCGCTCAGCACGAGTGCACCATCGACGACATTTCCGTGAATACTCTCGTGGATGATTGGGAGAGCTTGGTGGTGGAGGAGGAGGAGTGGGAGTAATACTCCCTATCATGGCACCGAAGCCCAGCCTCGCAGCGACGGAGGCGATATCGCTGTCGACAGCGAGCAGCTTCACCTCTGTGGTCGCCAGTACGGCGTAGGTGGCGAGCAGCTTGTCGACGATCGCCAGCTGGTAGGTCGCGACGACCAGCAGCTTCTTCCCGGCGGCCACCAGTACGGTGATTGCAGACCGCTTGACATGCAACGAGAAGGCTGTCCGACGCCAGCGATTACGCCGTGAGTAGAATCGACAACGCGTAGCCCTGGAGGACGTTGTCGGAGCCGACACTTGACCGCATATCATCACGCTCAACACTACCAACCACAGCAACGGCAAGCTCAAAAGCTACATGTGCTGCCTTCGTGGACTGGCGAAGAACTCACGGTACGGCTGCACGAAATGCGAACGGGGCTTTCATGTTGAGTGTTGTTCTGCGTACCACTACCAGGATGCATTCAGGGGCCGATCTCCAGCACTTCGGGATGTTCTGAACGCGATCTGCCGCGTGACAACCGATGACCCTGTAGCATTCACGCGTACAAAGGGCAAACAAGTCAATAACAAGGGTTGGGGCGCTGACACTACCAATATCATGGATATAGCGTACCTTGTCGTCTGGTCAAAGCCTTTGCAACTGTCTAGTGATGCATACAGGAACACCCCACACAACATCCTGTCTTTGCAGTAGTGATACAAGCTCCGCAAGTGCAGCACGGATGACACGGCCTCGCAGTCTGCGCCTGGACAGGATCTTCTTCAGTCGGGCCCCAGCTTCTAGGAGCGCGCCACCAGCGCGCTTCCAGTCGCACTCGGATGACCCGCCCAGCCACCCACCCGCTTGGTGTCCTCCATCTTATCGACAGTGTAGGAACAATGTTTGAGGGGAGTCTCGTTTTGAAAGGTGGACAGATACGACCATTTTGGTTAAAAAAGTGCGCAGATTTGATTTATTCTAGAAGAGGTCCGAGTAGACTCTAAAGTTTGGCACGGTCGCTAAAGGGTTATGAACTGTCCTTAGGTTCATAATTGTGCATTCGTTTGACGGAGTCTCATTTAGCGAGACAAACGAAAGCACAATTATGATTTTAATATAATTCTTACACCCAGCCGTTGACAAATTGATGTAACTGCGGAGGTCCTCTTTTCTCGCATACTTCATTTTCGATCGTCGCCATTGTTAGGGTTGTATAAAATCCTTGATTTTGAGAAACCAGCGGGGGATTGTTGCCTTTTAACCGGTGGGATGTGGGCAGCGTTGGATTATATCAAGTCCTATGAAAAATCCAACAACTGGCTCACACTATTGAGCGTAGGTTTGTTCCTTGACGTACGTGTATATCGCAAACGATAGTACGATATTCGTGATGAAGCTAGCCGCATTGCTCCACGAGAAACACGCATTCCAAACAAAAAGGGCTCAGGACTCGACATCGTGTCGTACTTTGCATTTAAAATACTCTGTAAGATAATATCCCGCTTAAAACGATGCGTTTACTGTTAAACTCTTTATTTCAATTGCCTTCTGATAACGAATAACGTATGCGATTTTTTACGAAGAAAAACACTGTATAATCCCATTTTTATCTTTAGTGACCCATTATTCCAGAATCCAATTCACCAAAAAGCCCCAGTTTTACAACCCTGTCCATGCATGACGAGCGCGTGGGCGAGAAGCGGCACCGTGGAGGGCGGCGGCCGAGCCCTGTGTGGACCTTCTTCACGGAGATCCGCACTGCCGAGAACAAGGTCCATGCGCGCTGCAACTTTTGCTCCAAGCGCCTCGCCGGTGTAGCCGCTCGCATGCGGCACCACGTGTTGAGCAAGTGCGAGAACGCACCCACGGACATGGAGCGCCTTCTGGACGAAGCTACCGCTAACGTCACAGTTCAGACGGAATCGCCAACTGCGACGGTGATTTTCACAGATACAAGCCCAGCGGTGGCTATTGAATCCGATAGTTCCGCGCATTCAAACATTGCAATTATCCAACCAACTGCTGAAGTTGATCCTGAACCTGTTGATACGGTCCCAGTCAAGAGATACAAGTCACAGCCACAAGTCCAGGAGGAGGAGGGGGAAGAAGAAGAGGTTGGAGCTCCGACGGTGGAGGAAACCCAGGAGGCTGATACCATGTCCGAGGATGACGGTGAAGAGGAGGAGGAGGAATTGGTCGTTGAAGAGCGAGATGATGTTCAGCCTCTGCCTTCTAGTGGTGGATATTTGGAGAAGGAAAGTGACCTTGTGCACCAGAAGTTGGTACTGGCTTGTGTGCTGAACGACGTGCCGCCAAGATTCGTGGAGGACGAAGCGCTGATGGAAGCTTTTACTGCAGCGCGGCCTGGACTGCCTCGGCTCACTGCAGAGCAGGCCAAGACGACGGTACTGCAAGAGCTGGCAAGTGCAGCGTCCAAGAGTTTGGAGCGGGAGTTGGCAAACTGTGAAGTCCTCACTATTGTGCATCGACACTTTAAGGAGCAAGGAGAAGATGGAGAAACGGCAGTGCAGTGGTGCAATCGATGGGTTGGAGTGGATGAGCGCCGCAAGAGTGTTCCGCTCAAGGAGACATGTCGGGAGGTTGAGATATCGCCGTTCGCAACAGCTGAGGACTGCTGCAGGTACTGCGCGCCTCGTCAAGAGTTTGATGCTGTCTTATCGGCTTATCGCCGTAGTGTGGCACCGGAGGCGGTATTTTGCTTGTGTTGCGAATGCCCTCAGATGCATCAACAGCTACGCCTGGAACAGCAGCAAGCTTTATCGTCAAGTGTCGATGCTCCAGCCTCCAAGACGAAAACGCTGTTATCCATGTGCTTGCTTCGTCGGTCGCTTGTACTGCGCAAAGAGCTGCTGGATACGTTTCCTGCGGTTCTTGATCTGCTCACGAAAGCTATTTTTCTTGGGCATAGCGTATCCAAGATCACGCCCTTGCGTCCACAACTCGAAAGCCTGCTGACCTCGTCGAGCTGGGATGCTGTGCCCCGGCTCGTCAAGCGCATGGTGTACCTGGAAGGCGATATACGTCGGTATCAGGCGAAGGTTTCTGTTCCTGTTGACGAAGTGGCGTCGTTCTGGAACAAGCTGCGCGTTGTGGACAAGTTGCTCACGCCGTTCAACTGGATGCTGGCGCTGACTGAAGCGAAGGAAACAACATCAGCGCAGTTCATCGTGCTTTGGCTGTGGCTATTGGCAATCGTCGACTCGACCGATTCAGAATTGCTGCCAGCGCAGGACAAAGAGCGCTTCACGTCGGTCGTGCTCTCGGTGATGAGGCGGTACGTTGATTCGCACGAGCTGGTTTGTATGCTTTTGGATCCTCGCATTGCTGGCGCTGGGCTTTCGATCTCCGGTAAGCGACGCGTCAAATCGCTCGTCGTTCAGTTGGCCGAGCGGGTGTTTCCAAGTGGTGGATTCGGCAGCGGTGCTTCTCGTTCCCACTTGCTGACCGAGCTAGCCGACTACGCTGAAAAGTCGGGAAATTTTGACGATGCAGTCGCTTGGGAAATGAGCGCAGGCCGGCCGCCAAGGCTCTTCTGGAACGACTTCAGTGAGGATGCACCACACTTGGCTCGCGTGGCACGCGCTGTGATTTCCGTATCGCCCTACGCTCAAACAGCGAGCGACTCGTTGAACTGTTCAGTCCCAGCAGATGAATTTGCATGGGAGCAGACGTTCGCAGTGCGGCAATTAAAGTTCCAGGCCCACAGAAGTTCGCCTCAAACTACCAACAGCGTGGAACAGTACAGCTCGCTCCTGTTCCCTCCTGCTCCGTTAACGCAAGACAGCGTCTCTGACGGGACGCTATCCGTCGAAGTGGACAAAGCTCTCCACGTCACCAACGCTCCCCGATGGTCGGCCAGCGTCGAGACCGAGGTGGACGCCCTCGTGACGCACCAGCTCAGCCTGATGCTGAACGTTGGCGGTGATAGCGAACTCCAAAGCGATGCGACACGGTCGACTCTCGAGCCACCCCGAAGTGCCTCTCGAAGCGTCGGGCCGTCGTGGTTCGCGTTCCGGTCGTCCACCGACCGCCGTGCATTGGAAGACGCCGTCAAGAGCTTCCTGCCGTCGGCCACCAACATCATTTAACGTCCGTCCTAGCAGTCCAAGCCGTCCACATTAATTTACAGCTCTCTATAGCGACTATCCGAGCACAGGTTTGGGTCTGGAGGCGAACAGGACGCGTGTGCGGGCGATGCCCACCACCTCGTACTTAGTCTGACCAGCTGCGTCTTCTTGGCCGTCCATGGGCTCATCTTCAGTTACGTCCTTGCGCAAGATGGCGAAAGGCTTGGGCAGCTTGGTCACCTTCCCGGCCAGCACGTGGTTGCCGATGCGCAGCGTGATCTCCCCGCCCTGTGCGTACCGCAGCGTCCCCACGTCTACTCCTCTCAGATCCGGCGTATCAGCAGGCAGCAGATCCCCCTGGAACTCGAGCAGACTCCACTCCTTGGCCGCGGCGTCAACCACTACAGGCACCAGCATCTTTTTGCCAAATGGCGCCAATAATTCACAATTTAAGCCAATTCAATCCCAATAACCTGTTAAAACGTATGCAATAACCTATGAGAACGCTTATAGGACGTTCTCTTCAGGCCGCTCATTTCGATTCCGGGGGTCACACGGCCAAGACGCTTTGATACCGGCCGGATATGTTCGCTCTCGTTCGCTCTAAGGGCCTGCGCGCGGCCGTCATGGGTGCCCGCCAGGCCAGTACCGTAGGCGCCACGCTGGAAGAGGCTGTGGCTCGCCTACCGCACAAGGAGGCGCTGCATAGCATCAAGCAGGAAGTCCGCTGGAGCTTCAAGGAGCTCAACGCCGTCGTGGACGAGCTGGCCAATGGCTTCCTGGACCTGCAGTTCCAGCAGGGCGACGTGGTGGCGCTCTGGCTGCCCAACAGCGCCGAGAACGTGGCGACGCAGCTGGCGGCGGCCAAGGCGGGGCTTACGCTGGCCGTGATCGAGCCGGAGGTGTCAAAGGCGGAGGAGCTGGCCTTCATCCTGCAGGACAGTAAGGCCAGCGGCCTTATCTTCGAGCCTAAGCAGGCTGGTCGTGACCAGACGGCCATCGTGCAGGGCCTGTTCCCGGAACTGGCTACCTGTAAGAATTCATTCTGAAAAGACGGAGAGTGTTGTGGAGGGCTAACGCTACCTGTATATGCTGATGTTAGTCCGCAAACGCATGGAGGTGTTCCGCCCCAAGAAGTTCCGCCACCTGCACAGCGTCATCACCACGAGCTGGGACCCGGTGGAGGGCATGATCAACCTCAGCGGCATGATGGTCAACAGCCCCGAACCTTACACCATGAAGGCCGTGACCAAGACGCTCAGCGACAAGACGCCGCTCGTCTTCACGTACTCGAGTGAGTATCTTGGAGGCACTGGTGGAGTAAAAGCCTGCTAACGCAGTGGAATTGTTATTATTATTTTTCTCTGCAGAGGTGGAGGGCCAGAACCCCAAGAAGAGCGCGGTGCTCACGCACGGCGACCTGCTCAAGCGCGCGGACAAGCTGGCCAAGAGGTTAGCCGCTCCAGTTTGGTGCTAGCGACTTTTTTAAGGTTTTGTTGCTTACAGTTTTTGTTTTGTTTTATTGTGCAGCTTGAAGTTGACCGCCACGGACAAGATTCTACTCACCGGCGAGGAGGCTGGTCTGTCCCTGGGCCCGCTCGCCGCCATCGGCCAGAGCTCGCAGGTTGTGCTGCCCACTGTCGAGTTCAACGAGGAGGCTGTGCAGCAGGCCATGAAGGTGGAGCACTGCAGTATTGTAGGCAGCGGACTCGAGAACTTCAAGCGCGTGTAAACTGGGAGCGCTACGGACTTCAGTTCGGGAGGCGACACATACACCAGCATCACGCACTCAATTATCCACTGAGCAGGTGAAGAAACGAACAACATGAAGCGAGAGTGAGTGAAGTAAGCGGTCGCGTTATTGTTTGTCAATATTCTGCTGTGGTACAGCGTCTGTGCGCGTCCTCGACGTACTTCCAGGTAAAACAGGTATGTACATGTAGCTACAACCAGTGCTCGGAAAAAATAAATTTGCAACGATTTCAATTGCCACTCACTACTGCAGTCTGTATTGCAATCCTAGACTCAAGTGCAATGGTGTCTTGCAATAAGAGAGCGCAGTGCAGTTTTCATTGCAATATCCTGGCGTGTTGCAATAATGAACGGCAAGTATTGCTATATGGGAACTACAGTGGTTACAGCAATTAGTCCCTTGAGTGAGACTAATTTATGTAAGCACATTTTCAGTGACCTCACACAAATAGTCTTGCGGAACTTGACATAGACTAATTATGAACACAGATTATTTATGAATTCCAAATATAATCTAAGCACGACTCGCGGGTTGGCTGTATTCACAGGTGCTCTGCATCTGGATAAGTGCCTCGGTACCCGAGCGATTCATTACGGCAGTGCTCACCAGTTCACTCGCATCTTCACTGTCCCCTGATTCCTGTAAGCTGTCGTCTGATCTAGCCGCGACTGGAGCTTGCTCAAATTCACTTGGAAACTTTCTGATGATCTCTTGTAGGTGAGGAAAAAGTTGCTGCGTAGACCAGGTTCCATCGATCCCCAGAGATAGACCACAGCGCATCATTGCTTTTCGGGCGTAGTTGATATCATTCTTGTCCCGCTTTTGATTGACCTCACGAACTGCAGCTGCTGCCAGCTCCAGAAAAAAAGTATTTCCTGGGTTCTATAGCTTTCCGGAATAGCTGCCATCCTTCCTCGCCTTGTTGTGCCACTCTTTATCCTCAGTGAGTTTGATCTTCTTCTCGTTCCACATGCGAGACCAGACATCTTTGATCTTCGCTATGACGAATGAGTCTGCAGGCTGGCAGAGATCAGTTGCATTGGCTGGTAGATACTGCAGACGAGCGTTGAGATGATTCAGTTCTTTGCACTCGGATTCCTCGAGATGACCGGAACAATTGTTCAGGAATATGCTCTTCGTTCTCCTACGTGGGTCTGGCGCCATCGCCCTTCGCTCTTTCAGATACTCGCGAAAGAGTCGCTGATCCATCCAGCCTTTTGGTCCAGTACGATAGCAAGCACCTGCTACGTTGTCGGCGACACCTCGGATAGGGTAGCTCCGGTTTCGATTCGTAAATATCATCATGGGCGGGTGAATATATCCACTAGCGCCACCTGAATGCGCACAACCATAGTCATACCTTCCCCCCAGACTCCACGTCCGCATACTTCACGCTCTTTTCGCCGACGAAGCCTAGTGTCTTGCCATTATCGAAATCAATCATGAAGTGCGTCTCGTCAATGTTTTCCACGGCGTTTTCATTGAGCTTGCCACTCTCGAAATCTCTCTTCAGCTGACCGAGGTGAGATGCTACTTCACGTTCAACTTGGGCTTGCTTCTCTGGGCTCACTTGACGTTTCCCAGTATGCGCTCGCAGCACAATTCGGTGCTTCTCCATGAACACCTGCACCCATCGCGTGGTGATCTTTGCGGAGAGGAGCGAGTCGTTCGCATCGACCGACTGTGCATTATATGCCGCACCAGGCTCATTCAGTTGACGCAGCGCAACTCGACGAAGTAGAGGTGCGTCGAACTTCAGTCCGAGTGATCGAAGACGGTCAAATTCAGCGTGAAGCACCGGATATAGCCATGAAACCCATGCGCTTGGCCGTCGCCTTCGCCCAGACACACATTTCCGATCAACACGAACCCTTCCCTGATAGCGTCGACCTGAAAGCCCACTTGAACCGCGCTCGGCATCCAAATATCTCGACCGCTTGCGCCACCAATCCATGGCCTTGGCAAGATTGGCTTGTCGGGTCCTTGATTTGAAGATTGATGGAAACTTGTCAACAGCCTTGGAAAAAAGTAACTCGTCTCCGTTCGCTTCCTCTGTCGTGACCATCCAGCATAGCATCTTCCTTCTCTGGGATATGCTCGATTCAACTTGAGCGATGAATGTGAACTGAAGTCGACCTTGCTCGCGCTACGCCCCGACGAGCTGACGACACGTACCGCGCTTGATGGACTTCTTGACGCTGCAGGTGACGTGCCCACCTCAGGATCTGGTGACGGACGATGCGTGCGGCAAGTTGTGTCTGCACGAACATTGCTTGTGTCTGTTGGCTTGGAGCAGAGGGGTGTACGTGCGAACGCAGCAACAATCGGGGAGCTCGAAGTTAAACGACTTGCTCGAAGTTGCGAAGAGCCTGCAGCTGGTGCGGGCCCTGTACTTGTTGCACTGGTTGGGTCGGTTTGTGCTCCAGAACAGTCTGGACATCGGACAAGTTGGCCGTAGCCCTCCGGCCCAATAGGCATCCCACAAAAAGGATGCATCGAACGCTCAGAATAGGGGCACTGGTGAATTCGTCCGACACGTTCACCGCAGCCACCGCATGTAGATGCCTCGGTACTCGCCATAATTGCCGCTCGTGGGAGCTTGGTCTGGTGTTGCTATGAATGAACTGTGAAATGGTGCGAAAAGTCGTCTTGCTTCGTAGGATGAGTGGTTGTGGCCTGTCGGGAGCAACAGCCGAGCTGGTAAAGAAATAAATTGAACTCAAATAGAGAAAGGGTACTAAAAGGGCAAAAAAGAAAGAAATAAATGGGGATAAATATAGCAATTGGGCAAAACTGCCAGCTCATATGACGACACCATTCACCCTAATCCTAAGAAAGAATAATCCATTTCCGTCTCTGGCGCTTGCGCCTCCAGCTCGTGCCGAATAATCATCGCACGGAGGGACTCGAACTCAGGTCGTGGGAATGGAGCGGGCGAGACCAAACCACTTCGCCAAGACGAGCCCATTCAATGCAGACTAATACTGAACATTTTTGCTCAGACTAATTATGAATTCGTTCATTCCTTACTCACATGAATTAGCCTGGCATATACTAATTTTGAACGCAGGCTAACTTTGAAGTCAGACTAATTACTGTAAGCACTGTACTTAATTAAGTAAAGCGGAACCTTGCGATAAGAACGCGATGCGCACAACGTTTTGTTTGGGAGAGTCGTTTTGGTATAGAAGCGAAATCCCTCAAGAGCCACCGATCCCACGGAGCGCAAGCAAGACGTATATTATGAGCAGCTGAAGATCGCAGGCGCCGCAAGCTGACTCAAACACACAACGATCAAGTAGAAGCCTACAGCTGTAAGGTACTGGTATTGTAAGCTTCTCCGCAATCAGTATTGCAATAAGCTACCGTCATGCAATCGAGTATTTGTATTTTACTGGAATAGCAGTATCCGGAGGGTGCTGTGGCCAGCCCAACACACATCAATTCGGCGGTCCTTCGGTAACTGAGGCAGGTAAAACTGAAGCCGGTTGAGGCCTCAATAGTACCGATGTGTTTTGACTTAAGGGGAGAAAATATATTGCATATTAATATGTAGTTATTTATTTTGATGGAAAATATTTCCAAAGGATAACCCATGCATTTCTCCGGTTATACAAAAAACTGTGTAAACCGTAGACCAGATTGAGCACATCGCATGCGCTGAGTTTTTCGAGTGAAACATGGAGCCTTTTAACCCTTTCGTGGTAGAAGGGCTAAATTACTTCGGCTTGTACGGTATAGTTTAGTCAAAGGACTTGCGAAGGTTATACCTCCATGTTTACCATTTAAAAATGATATCATACATTAATTAGCACTGGGTTTTGGCTTCAAAGAAGCATAAAAGAAAACGTGTACGTTAATTACAAGAAGGACCGTGTGTGCATTGATGCAAAACTATACGTTATTTATACTGGGAACACCTCGTTAGAGGCTGTAGACAGCCCACCCAAGATTAATTCCACGGTACTGCGGAAGCGTAACCTGGGTCAACATTCGCGTAACATGTCGGCATTCGCTTCGGCAGGGCAAGTAACAGCACAAAAAAAACTGCGTGTTCCCAGCCTAAGTCGCAGACGACCTAGTCCACGTGCCGCGCAGAAGATGCGTCAAGGCCTCGCTTACCTGTGTGGACGGTGGGCTCAAGTAGTTTAGAGCAAGACACTACCAGCCCAATCCTCTAGTTGCATATGTATTTTTTTTGTCATGTCGGCGGTGCGAGTAAGCGGTCGAAATAAAATGCTCCACCCCTTCGAGATAGTTGTCGTCCAAACACAAAAACACGCACAGGAATGAAGATGGTGAAACTATGATGCAGCTTCGGTACTTTACTTTCTTTAACGGCGTTGATCGGACATCGTGCTAGCCTTGGTTTCACTCTGCGGTACAAAGTGTTTGGCGCCATGCAACTTAAGGAAATTCCCGAGCTATTCCAGCCTCCCAGCATCTAGTTCATGGCGTTGCAGTTGTGCATTTGTCTTGCAATACTTTTCCGGCGAAAAGACCAATTTATTTTTTCCGAGCACTGGCTACAACTATGAAAATACGTAGGATTCGCTAGTCCTCTCAAGCCATCAGGATGCCGCCAAGGCCAAAGGTGATCGTAGCGAACAGCATCGAGCGCATCATCTCGCGGGACGTGTAGGGTGGAAGCTCGACAGAGAAGAAGCACGTGTGAGCCACCGGCAGGCTTCGCGTGGCGTCACGGCCTCCTTTCTTCGAAAGCTTGAAGGGCTGCGGCCACTTTCCGCGTGGCAGACGACTACGGCCCCACGCGAAGCGCACGAAATCGGCGCGTTGCTCGTCTGAGAACTCTTCCAGCGCCTCCCAGAACAGCTGCACCGTCAAGTCGTCCTCGGCGTAGCCGTCATAGCGCGTGTGCCGCTTCCAGAGATCCAAATCAATTTTGGGCGAGCCGCACGTGAGGATCTCGAGCTCTTGCCACGTCAGGAGTGTCAGGACACGTCGAGGGAATAGCGTCGAGAAACCTCGAGTCATCGCAGCCACTTGTACACTGCATTCCTCCAGTCGGGCTCGCTCCGCCAGGCGACAATACTCCAACCGGTTGTGGAATTCCACCGTTAGATTGCGTCCTCCAGGCACGAGCTCGATCTCCTCTCCTGTACATGAAGACGCGGTAAATCGCAGCTCAAGGCCAGCGAAGGCCGTGGCGAACTCGTCCTCCGTCGAAATGCCGTCGTTCTCGCAGTTGGCGATGCCGTCAAGCATCTGGATGAACATGGCGTCCGTGCCTTCGAGATCCGCCCGCGTGAGCGTTTGGCCGAGCATTTGCTTCCACACTAATGAAGGCAGCATGAATGGAAAGTCTCCGTGCGTGCGTAGTGAAATGCCCAACAGTTGCCCCACAAACGCGAACATTTGCATCGCGACAGGAGACGTGCACTTGGGATTCGGCAGATACATGCCTCGGTTGCTGCCCGTGTCGTGCTGTCCGTTCGGACACAAGACGAACAAGCTGAAGTGGGGCGAGAACAGGTCGTCCACCATGGATGTAGCGCCTTCGCGATACACTCCACCCCAGTCCACGCCTTCTTCACCTCGGAATTTGACGCTGAATAGTCGACCTTTGCTGTCGATTTGACGTCTAAGCAGAGCAGGATCCACTAGATGCAACTGACGGAACGCTTGGGCGAAGAAACACTCCGACACGGACGGCTCGACTTCACGATCGTCCCGCGATTCCAGCGCCTGCATCCGGTCCAGAGTGATACGCGCTGTCTGTTGCTGCGAGCTTCCACCCGAAGTCTCTGTAGCGACATTCGTGGCCTCGATCGCTGCTTCCACCAGCGCACTCTTGACGTCGAAGAAGATGCAATGGCTGAGCTGCCGCAAGCGGTGTGCAATCGTCCACGGTGACTTGGCATCACGTAGATCCAGTAGCGATAAGCAGTGCTTGAGGCTGAGGTTGAGGTACTTTAGCAAGGCAAAGCGAAGCTGCAGAGACTCCAGTGAGAGGCCGAGCAACTCGGAGCATCGCAAGCCATCGAGCGTTTGGTTCAGCTTAATGTCTGCTGGCTGCAGGTCGACAGAATGTCTGGTCGTCGCTGGGGTAGACGTCGGCAGAGATACGGTCGGTTCCACGTGATTGTTCACCCAGTCCACGAGCTGCAAGTCCATTTCTTGGGTCCACCGATCATCCTCGGAGGTATCACGAAGCCCTGTTTGCAGTAGCAAGAGTCTCTGAAGAAGCTGCTCCATGTCTTCAGCCGTGGCTCGGGCCAGCTGTTTGTCCTTGGAGATTCCTACCGCATTTACAGTCGCAGCAAAGCCAAAGTGGGCGCCCGCGTTTTCATCCGCACGGAAGATGTACTCGAGGTTATTCCCCTCGTGAGAGATAGCACCTTCAGGCCACCCACTCCCCCCCACATACGTTCGGTTGCTGCGAATTTCTCTCGTAGGTTCACCGGATCCGTCACCTTGAGGAACAAGCACAAAGCTGGCCAACTCCAAGCGCGCCATCCCTTGTCCTTGTCCAGGCGCGAGCGAACAGCGTGAGTCGAATGTAGTTCGAAGGGCCTGGGCACCTTCAAAACCAACGAGCCCACTCAAGGGAGTACCAGGAGCATAAGGGTGCGACGTTTCAATCACTGTAGATGATCCGTACACCTCGAGCCAGATCGCGACTAAGATATGCTGAGGCAAGCGTGTCGTTTGCCCGAGCAAAAACCTCGTAAGCTCCGACATGTCGTTCAAGCTATCATTCACGCGCTTCCGTTCGAACGGGACCGGCAATTCAAAGGGTGTCGTTAGAAGCGGTGTAGGCGGAGCGCTATCATCGATAAGCTTTCGTTCGAAGACGGGTGCGGCGGCGGAAATCACCATTGAAAGCTCCACCAATTGGAGCAAGTGCGCAGAGAGGAACACTTTTCCGCTTGCTCTATCAACCTCTGCACGTGTCAGCGCCAACCGAGAGATTGATTCTAGCGCATCCAGTTCGGGGATCTCGTCTGCTGGGAACAGCTCGGGGCGGTGCAACAACTGCTGCAGTAAGCGTACGACACGTCCCTTAAACGGAGCTCCTGGGGATCGCAAGTATCGGACGAGTGCGCCATAGATTTTGCGGTTGTGCACAGCACCGTGAGCTACCAGATCCGTGGCGTCGTTAAGCAACAACTCAAGTACCCAGCAGGCCCATTCCAAGGACGGGTTCGTTAGGACCTCCGACTCGTTCGTCCAGCGAATATTCGCCATAGGCTTCACTTGGAAGCGATACCCATACCCGTTATCCTTCGTGGCATTCTCCTCCGACGCAGCGAAACGGAACCAGAACTGGGACGAATGAATGATCAAATCGGGGAGAAGATGGCCAGAAACTGTCACGGCATTATCCACCACGCCAATGCGGTCTTCACACTCCGGGTCAGCGAAAAACGTAAGCTTTGCCTTGGGTCCCAAGCGACAGCGATGGTCAAATACGATCCGCAAGCATCGATACGAGCTGTCGATGCTCACTGCTCGCGCGTACTCACAGCGGCCAAAGTACGGGTGCAACGATTGAAACTCCTGGACTGCTGCGACCTCCCCTGCACCGTCGCCTGCCATTCGTGTAGACTCCACGAAGTGACTGACGCATTCTTTCACGAGCACGCTAGAGAGTAAGCCGTCATGGTCATCGACTCCACCGCCTAGATAGGCACTAGCAACTTCTTGTGCTTCAGTGTCAGACGGCTGACGAGTTCTTCTCGTCATTTGCCCAGTAGTTTCTTCAATTTTACTTTCGTCGTCGAAGTGTACAGCACGCCTCGAAGTTGCGAGATCCTGTGGCGCAGTTATCGCAGAAGGGGGTGGCAGTGCGTCTTCAATGGACATCGCAATTGCACGGTTCAACGCCTCATCGTCATCGTCATCTTCGTCATACTCGGGAAATCCAGGAACCGAATAAGGGGCAGAATGCCCAGAAAACGTTCGTAGCTGTTCACCAGTGGGAGCGCGTCTAAGAGAACCAACGCGGGGGCGTGACGGGCTCAGCTCGGAACTCGGGGTATTGTCCATCCGTGCTTCTTCATGAAGCATCTTCAATGTCATCGCCTGTAAACTGGCCAGTAAGGATCCTGGCTGTTCGGTACTATCTCCGACCGACTTGCTAGCTCCACTCGCTGGCGATGGCCCGGTGAGACTTCTGCCCTTACTCTCAACCTCCACATGTTGGGTCGAATTCATTTCGGAAGCTGCCACCATCTTGAGCAGACTGACAAACTGCCGCGGACCGCCAACCACACTTAGAATGTCATTCGAAAACGAGGACAATGGCGCGGGTGGTTTATCTTCGAGCATTTGGACTTCGTCAATTGGAATCCCAGACGCCTTTCCAGTCGATTTCCCAGCAGATTCAAACACGCAAAGCAATGCGGTGACGGCACGTCTGGCGTAGTACGTCGAAAGCGCATTTTCCGTTCGCAGTGCAACTCGGTGGATACTTTCCACCCCTTCTAGCGGTTCGTCATAGATTCGCACAATCCGGCGCAAGTCCCGAGGAAAATGCCACTCGTCTTCGTACGCTCCCGACTCCGTGTTTAAGAAAGTAATCAGCACGCCGTCGTCCGGTGAATAGCGCCTGTAAATGCCTGTCCGTCCGCTGGTTGCCAATCGCTGCACGGGGCCAATGTCACTGGTTACCGTCAAGAGAACACTTGGGGTCAAATACTCCGGATCCATAGGGGAAAACGCTGTCACGCTTGCATCTCGCGCTGCTGCAGCCACGGACGAAGGCTTAGCTGACGCAGGGGCTAAGATCGGAGCAAGTGTCACGGCCATTTCATCCACATTATGAGAACAAGACGGCTCCGCGCTCCGTGCCGATGCAGCAGAGCCCAAATACTCGGCAGCAATAGCATCACGGTGATCCAAAGATCTCACAAGCGGGTCCGGCTGATCGATTTCTTCCATCGCTGCTCGATCCTCCAAGACGACAGTTCTTGCTGCGGAGAATTCGTCCGTTAACAAGTCCAACGAGTCGAATTTCTCGGCGTAGTTGCTGCCATGCTCCATCAACCACTCCATGGCCCGATTAGGGTCATTATTCGACAACTCGAGGGCGCAGAGGGCCAGACAGTAAGGCATACCAGAGATGTTTTGGAGCTCTGACGCCTTTACTTCCAGAGTGAGGCCTGAGCCCCCTTCTCCTCCATCAGCCAGCTCATGTGCAGCGATACTTGCCTGTGCTAGTCGCTGGGCTTGCTGCCGCTCTTGGTAAGTAGCCGCTCCATCTCCCATCAACCATTCGACTGCCGAATTCGGGTCGTCGCGAGAGTGCTCCAGTGCCGCCATGCACAAGTCAAACTCGAAGCCCATTGCAGCCAGTGTTGATGCAAAGCCCCGACGAACACGGTGCCCTTCCGTTTCTTCCTCAGCGGGATCATCGTTCGCCTCGACACCGCTGCCACCGGATGGACTTGCTGCCTCGGATGCTGGAAGTGCTGGAGCTGTCGGCTCTTTCAATCCGTGAAACATCGCGTGGCCGAGGGGCGTAGAGGACTCAATCAAACGACACAAGATCATTCGGCCTCGCTCCTGCAGCAACGGCAGACTCAAGAAACTGTTCAGACTGATCGGGGTTAGCGCAAGTCGAAGTAGACTCTGCGCCATCGAGTCATGCGCGAAGCTTTTCGTCACTTGAAGCGAATGACGCAAAAGCGCTTCGAGAGCCAAGAGCGCGCGCGACCGGATTTGCAGCCTCCACAAACTGTCAAACTCTTTCAACACGCTCGTCTCCTCTAAAGAGGAAAGCTGTAGAATCACAGGCATCATATCCATCGTCAGCGGTACCGCGGTCGGAGGCAAGCAGATCTCTTCGATTGGAGACAGAGCCGATAGCTTCACATCTTGAACATTATGGCCGGGATCGAAGTCGAACTCGGAGGATGTGGGATGGAACACAACTCGAACCGTGGAAGCATGCGAGTTCATCTCAATCAGCGTTGCACTCACGGATTGGCTACCGCCGTCCACGCTGCTATCGGCCCCACTACCGTTCGCGCCTTGTGCAGCCACCCCAACTTTCCCGCCAACACGAATGCAATCCGAATGAGACCCAAGCACACAGAGAGCACCGACAGCACGAATAATTGCAGCACGGAACCGAATATCCGACGGGTCCGGGCGCGCTCTCACGTCTGGAGATGGCGGCACGGACTTCTTCCGAGCCAAAATCGGCGTGATGTTGCGAATGGCGTTGCACAGATTATCCGCCACGCCTTGCTGCCATTTCTTCTCCATCATTAACCGACGCAACAGCGCCACACTTTCTGAGGCCACCACTAGTGAAATTTGGCCAGAGCGGAATCCGATCGGGTTGCTTAAAGACTCTGTAGACGCCATCGAGCTGTCTCTGTCTGCAGGTCCAACCAACGCACTGCTGGGTGGAACACTGACTGCATGCGTTGGCATCGGAGCAGCTGTACTGCACACTGACTCAGCTACTTGATCCAGCAGTAAATCAATCAGCACGGACTCGGATCCAAGAATCTCGCCCACATCAGACGGCTTGACACTGCCGCTGCAGCAGATCCTGCGAAGAAGGAGCTTGACGACGCGTTGAGATCGAGGTGACGCTAGACGAAGCATTTCTAGCAAGCCACGGAGCATATGCGGGCGCACTAAATACACGATTGCTGGCGATTGTTGACTCTGCGAAAGCATGAACAACAGAACGCCAAACATGTGCGTTTCCACTTCCAAAGGCTCGAGAATCTCGCTGTCTCCGGACAAGTCGCTTGGGGCATGATGCACATTCACGAACCCCGACTTCCCACGTGCTACATCGCTCGGGTACTGACGCAGAGTTGCCCCCCTCTTTTGGACAGGGGTGGATACTGAACGAAGCATTCGTTGGGCACGGGTCAGCCCCTCGGCTTCTTCCGTGAGCTCCTTGCCTTGCATAAGCTCTTTTTCAAGAACCTCGAAGATTTTTCTGTGGAATTCTTTCGAGAACCATAGAGTCTGAAGAACAGGTTCTTCCAATTCCCTATTCGTAGCAGCGCTCTTAGCTGCGTCGCTTGCAGCTTCAGCTGTGCGAACAGCGACGTCTTCGCTTGTAAAACTCGATCCAATGCGTGATGATTCTGTCCCAGGCAGTCCGGCCGTTGCAGGGGATGGCAGATCGCCAGAACTGCCAGCCTTCTGGAGTCGCTGCTTTCTCTTCAGCTTAGCAACTGCAGCAACTGACGTTGCTTCTCCTTCTCGTCTCTCATAAGCACCACTTAACCCCGTAGATGCTAGGAAGCGGAAAACGATCCATGCACAGCGTCTGGTCTGCTTCCGAATGATCATCTGCTCGTCTGTGCAAGCTCTCCACTGGGTTATCAGGTGAGCTGCAACGGCGGCCAAGCCCTGGCTATTGGTTGTCGATACTTCCCGGTCACCTTGGAAACCACTGACGTACGCGTCGTCGCTGTCGGATGAGCCCTCCTCACCATCATCAGCTGCTCGGGACTGGATTGCAGCGCGCTCATCGTGCTCACAGATCAGCTTCGACAGTCGAACTGAATCGTTAAACTGTGCCGTCAACCACGACCGAATCTTTCGCTGGAAGGATCGAATGCGTGCTATGACTCGACCCCATTCATTCGGCGACGTATTGTCCAAAGCATCATTTCCGAAGACTGGTATGGTCATAGGAACCCAGCGGCAGTGAGAAATAATCGAATTGAAGCCCCTCGCCTCAGGCCCTTCGCTTGCAGCTTTTAGGACAGGAGCACAGTCATAGCCGCAAATGCCTTCCCCTTCCGTCAGATGCCAGAGGCCGATTAGATCTTTGGAAAAGGCCTGCGACTTCGTCAAAGTTGGCTCCACCGAACGATCCCTCAAAGGGACAGAGCGCTGAAAGTCGCGCACAATATCATGGGAAGTGCGAGCCACGCGCCAAATCCGAACTTCGGTGATTGATCCCTTAAACTTACGCTGGGCAGAGATATTCGTGAGTGCCGCACCTTGAGAGTCGACGTCACTCATCCAGCAACCAAGCCGTGAACCTCGGAAGTTTACACTGCCGCAAACTCGTTCAAAAACCATTTTCTCGGACAACATTCCGTTCACATAAAGCGACACACATCGCGCTGTCGCATCATAACTGATAGCACAATGGGTCCATTCGAAGGTCCGGAACGGGTGCGTCCTGAACAAACGTTCGCGTGGCGAGTTGCCTGGGATCGACACCTGCAAGTTTCTGTCGATAAGCTCGACGTACACACTGCCATTGTGAACTCCGTTGTCGCATCGCAAGGCTTGGCATCCTGCTAATTCGGTCGGGAAGATCCACATTTCCATCGTAAAATCCGTCACCTTGCCCAGCGGAGGAACTTCGACGTAACTTACCTCATCTGGTTTCGGATTCGCCGACTGCGCACCACGAACAGAAGCCGGTGTTATCTTTGCACCTAGAAGAAGAACTTTTGAAGCAGGCGCGGGGGCTGGGGGGCCTAACAGTTTCCGTTGGAGCCCAGCCATCATATCGGCATACAGCAATGACAACGAAGAAGCTGTATGGCGCGCTGTAAGTGGCACCGCGTCTTTGGTAGTCTCCGCATCCAGCTCGTTCTTTTCCCACCATCTTGCTGAGCACACGTAATGAGGAGCCCGACGAAGAAGACGGATTACATCTCGCTTGGTCATGTAGCCGCTCCGCAGAAGTCCTTGCTGAACGAATTCCTCTGAAAAAGGATGCCAGTTGATCGTCGAGTACGGTCGTTCTGAGCTGCGTGATAACGTTCCCCCAGATGCCTGGTTGTCTGCAACTGCCTCCCGTAACACCGAACTAATGGAGAAGATTTCTTGCAGCTTGGACAACATCCCCGTGTCAAGCAAAAACTGATGGTCTCGCGGCTCGAAATCCAGACTCCATGCACACAGAATTGCTTGCTTGAGCTGCGGATCAGACACACTGTAGCCTGAACTTCCGCCCAGCAACTGAGCCAAATAGGCGTACAAGTCGCAGAAAGCTCGTTGAACATCCTCAACAGTCTGGCGATTGCAACCTTCAAGACCCTTCAAATAGTGGTGGCGAACCGTAGCCCGAAACGTTTCCGCAACAACCTGTCCGTCGTTCAGCTCTCGGGATTCCTTCTCACTATCAGTAAACCCTCTCATCGCGGGTCGCAGGAAAATAAGCGCATTGTGGATCGCCGAGTCGTAGGAAAGCAACGAGATGATGCTTTTCATAGCTTGGAGACCAAACAAGCGAGAATCGGATCGCCTCTGCCGTCTCTCCAGCAGCAGCGCGAGAACTTCCGGAGGAGCTCCAGTGCCGTCACGAATGTACAGCTCACACGCTTTCATCATTGCAGAAAAGCTGCTCGTATAGTCGTATTTCTTGCTTAGAAGCAGGTCATCAGAGCCGTCATCATCCAGATTTTCGTCACTTTCGGTAGGCTGAGCGAGGTTGCTCGCTCCGGATGGTGGCATACCAAGTCCTAGAATCGAAGCTCGACGAGCTCTCCAACGATGCTGAGCACGCAGCACGTCCACAATCCCAGACCATTTGGAACTATCCGCTTCGCCTAACGTTTTCCAACGTTCAAGCATCGGTTGCAGCAACGGAGGTGTCTTCTGAGCACTCCATTTTTCTGCCAGGTTAAACAGCGCAATCTGGGAGTCTCCTTTGAGACGCTCTCCTTCCTCCGATGACGGTGCGAGTTTGCACAAAAATTCGGCTCGGTGAATCACTTGTTCGACGAGCTCGTCAAACGTCTTGGGCGCCACGACGCTTTCCTCCAGGTTAATGTCATCACCCGATCGCTTGGGGCTAGTCGAATCGTCGCGTTGGGTATTTGTTGTCTCTGGAGAAAGCCGATCCAATTCCAGCTTTGCGTGATCATTCCTCGGCGACTCATCTGCTTCTCTTGCCCGGTACTCCTGTCGAGTCTTTATCAGCCAGTGCCGCAGCATAAGAATCCGTTTCCAAACGCGGATTAAATCGTCCGAAGGAGTTAAATTCGCGTGAACAAGGAAGAACTCCGCCCCAATAACTTCGCCAGCCGCACTGGCCCCCGCTCCGGCAGCGATTGCTTGTACTTCTTGGAGGACGTGAGACGGCGCATGCATTATCAGAGCCGCACACAGCCACCGCTCACATGACGGGAACTTGCCCAGTCGGCTCAAGAAAGTTCGATCAGGGCAGTGCTTTTCGAGCCACGACAAAATGAGCTGTACGGTTCCACGCTCAGTCATGTCTGTCGTCCAATTACCCCAGAACACAGGGTCCCGCTGATTCGCCGAGTCGGTAGCTTCTAAACGGCCTCCCGATCCACGCTTTCGCAGAACCGAATCCTTCTCCGTACTTGGCGGTGCATTTTGGGATATTTGGGATAACCCTGTCAAGACACCACTGCCTGTCGCCTGATCATGAGAAGGATACCGAGCACATTCGGCTTGGAGCGCGTCACTCCATCGCAAAGGCAAGTTGCTGTTCGTTTGGTCTGATCCCTCGGTAATTCCTCCGCTAAGTAGTGGCGATTGTAGCCATGGTAGCAACTCTTCTTCCACACCATCCACCGGGTGGCCCGCGATCAACGTACTCGCGATCCGCCCGGCAAGAGAAGCCAGGGAATTGTGCAAGTCAAAAAGCCAGTGGATACGTAAGGTTGACTTGGCAATTCCTGATGGACGCACTTGAACGACGTCTTGGGAGCCGTAAAGAGAGACACCCGCCGTCACCACATGGGGAAGCTTTTCCATGACAGCTCCGAGGGGTTTAAACTCTTGTGGTCCCACGGCAACCCCGAAATCTTTTCCATTGTAGCAAAACGATAGCAGCTGTAAATCGTAATTCATTGTGACCGTGAAAATGTCGCCCGCAGCGACTCCAAGTTTTGGACCATAGTCATAGCGTGTGCCTTCAACCCAGACCGAGCCAACAGAGGGGATCCAACCGATACTTGTCGGTGTCTCTCCCAGAAACTTAGCGTAGGCAAAAAGCTGCGAGTCTTCAGGACTCCCTTGGTGTGGCTGTCGCCAGTCAATGCCGATGCAAACGTGGCCAGATACCGTTCCTCCCGCATGCGAGCATTTCAGAGCAAAATCAACCGAATGAACGCCATGAAGGAATGCTGTTCGTAGAAGACAAGTGCGCCAAGAATCCGTGCCATCTTTTACATACGCAGATGTCCCCGTGTGGCTGATACAAACCGAGTTCAGCTTCTTCTTGCTGTTGAATCGTAGTGGCAAACATCCGTGCGGCGGGACAAATCGAGAAAGGCTAGCCAGCGGCGTTTCGTCTTGAACCATGAAAGTAGGCACACCATACGCAGCACCCATCATGTTTTGGGAGCCAGGAAAGCCAACAGATCCAGATGCGTAGCAGTCGCGCAGAATCTTGATGAAGGATTCATCGTACTCCTCATCTGGCAGGTTTTCCTTCTTGTACCAGGGGTCTCCGCCGTTTGCAAATTCTTGCGTTGTCAATCGATACAGCTTTCCCTGCGTGATTTTTGCCGGAGATGCAAGCATTTCGAGTGCGTATCCAAGCGTGTCCTTCTTGGAACTGCCTCCAACTGTGACTTGGGCTACGAGCAGTTGAGATCCTTCTTCCCATAGTCGGACTGTGTGTTCACGGGTTAGCCTTCCACCACGTCGGGTCGGATTAACCGAGCGCCCTAGTGCGACGATAGTAAACGAACTCATTGCCTCAAACTGGAAACCAATTTGACCTTCAAAATGGTCTTTTTCACCGGTGTAAAGCTGATGAAACACATTGTATAACCGCTTGGATGTGTGGGACCGGTAGCTCGGGTCTCTTTCCAGCGCAGCAGCGCGCTCCGTTTCTTGCGATTCGATCAATCGCGCCTTCTGATGTGCCTCCAGTTGCTGAAATCGGTGCGCCGACTTGCTCACAGCCTGCGATTCCGAGCAATAGTGATCCAGTGTTTCAAGTAGTCTAACTACAGCCGGAAGTATCGGCCGAGCGAGCCATGTCTGTCGACGCAGCAGGCACAGGCACGACACAAACCAGGGAAGCACTTCGGAGAGCAAAGGAATTTTGCACGAGCGGACGTTTGCTTGACGTGCTGCTGCTTCGGGGGAGAAAAGAAACGATTCTTCTGCCTGAAATGCGACAACGCTGTCGATCAGGTCCCGATACGCGTTCAGCGACAGAAATCCATACTGCATCGTCGCCTCTTGAACTTGAAGCCTTCGCTGGAGCGTTAGTCTTAGTTCATCTGCATCTCTTGGATTAGCGCCGTCGTCCTCGATCGCATTGATCTTGGTCATTTCTACAGCTTCTGATAGCAGATAAAGTTGGTACGTCTTTAGCAAGCGTATCGCGACATCCGAAAGCCCATCTCCACAAAAAGACGCATCATGCGAAGTAATTTCTGTACGATCGGTTTCTGCCTCGAGTTGTGCCCGGTGCGCATTCACAACTACCTGCATAACGAGTCCAACGGTTTCTGTCACTGCCGACAGCCACGCCCCTTCATTAATTACCTTGGAGTTTTCTCCTCCGCACTTGGCAAGCTCAGTTGCCTTAAACGGCATGAACGTCAATATCCCGTCTGGCCCTGGAGCAGCGAGAAGCTCCATCACCGACACCAAAATGAAATAGCTCGCTGAAGTGACATCAAACGAGTGTTGAATGTACGACCGCAGTAATTGAAGTAGGAGCTCCAACTTCTCAAGCGGAGAAGGGTACAAAACCGAGATGCCAGCCACAATTGTCTGAGCTGCAGCCTTTTCAATACCCACCGTCAATGGTTCTTCGGGCGTGTCATTGTCTTCACGAATTCGCGCGATTGATTCGAGTTCTCCTCGTAGATCAGCTACGAGCTCAGATGACACGCCTAGCTCTGCCGCTGGATCTTTCACGTCGTGCCGTTCAATGCTTTCCAAATTTGCGCTGATAATCCCCAGAATGTGCATGCAACCCTCTCGAACATGCTTTGCTTCATTAGACGAGCATGTATCCTCTAGCGATCCAGCAATCTGGGTGTGAAATCGCTTCAGCATGACCAGTAGTAAGGCAAACACATCCTTGCTCGGCTGGCGGCAAAACGGCTCCTCAAACTGGACACCAGGAGAGGACTTTGCCAAGCTTGTCGGGTCAGACTGAAGCTGAAACAGATCGTAAATTTGCCGCAAGATTGTGGTTCCAAGCTGGCCAAGTGATTCCGCGTGCTGGACGACATCCTCACCTGCAATGTACGCCGGTGTTTGTGATTCACAAGAAACATTTTCCAAGCTGAGAGATTTCACAGTTTTCAAACTTTCCTCGCGAGTTCCAGTTCGGCAAACCGAGCAAAGAGTCAACGACCCTTTATTGACGAATGAGCAGTTCAGGCACTCCCATTCTTCGATCGGATGCAAACAAGGATCAACCCAGACAGCATGCGCGCAGTGGTTTGACCCAGGGCATGATACCTTCAGCTCTAGCATTCGCACACCTTCCACATCGACTTCAAAGGGCTCGCTTAGATTTTGGTCAGACAGTGGCTTTGACTGCCACAGCAATTTCTCATCTCCAAATATCTTGAACATCAAAGAGATACCGCGACTTTGCAGGATCTCTGCGCGTGTATCATCGTTGATAGCGGCTGCACCAGTGATCATGCGATAGGCTTCGGAAATATCGTACATCACGTAGGCATCACCATGAGAAGGTGGGTGTGTCGACAAGCAGCGCTGTTTAGCCTCGCCGTTGACGTGAATGGAGGTGCTGCCCGTAGTGGACGCGTTGCCAGATAATGTATTCAATTCGCCGTTGCTTGCGTATCCCAGCTGATTTCCCTTCCCCAACGTTCCGTAACCAACAGAAAAGTGGTACTCTTTCAAGCTTGAGAGAAACAAAGGGTCGATGTCCGCAGGCCCCGAGCTGCTACAGTCCCACTTTGTGACTCCCAACAGCGTGATTACTTTCCCTGACCCGTAAAAGGATACAGCAGGATGCACTTCGTGACCTGCTAGATCCGTGAACACAACTCCGTAGTCCGTGCCGTTGATTTTGTACGCCAGCGTACCTTCCGTCATGTCTACATCAATTTGCACAATGTCTCCAGGGTGCACCTTACCAGTCGTTCGGCTGAGTTTGTGTCCTCGAGCATAGAGATTACCATTGTAGCCTCGCAGCATCCAAAGACTGGGGGACGAATCGTAGCCGTTTACAGTCACCGGAAGTATCGCAGCACCGAAGCAAGTCATTTCGTCGTCCTGTGTATCCGTATCAAGCCGGAACTTCCACGAAGCCTTGCCAGATGATATTCCACAGTTGACCGCAGCATACTGGTAGCTCGTTTCTCGCGTGCGGACAACGAGACCTCCATCCTCGACGATCACACCAGTCGAGCACACCGCCGACTCAAAAAGCGCTGCAACCCTCCGAACGTCTCCAAATCCAACCTTGTCACCCTCGTGAGCTAGTCGCAGGGATTTCTCGCGATGGTACGAACTTACACCTTTACTCATTAGGCGACCTTGTTCCAAAGCTACCGCTGCTATCCCACATCCCTCAGCCTCGTCGTCTTGAACTTTAAATCCCAGCAGCATATCCACGAACTGCAGCGTGACGCCAAGCGATGCTGTCGACAAGGCCCAAGCTCTCAGAGCGCCAATGGCTTCTGCAGCCATGACTCGATCAGTCGTCTTTAACGCTCCAAGAAGCCAGTGAGCAATAGCGCTCAGTGTGGACTTCGGGTCTTGAAACAGAGAGCCGGGCGCAGGCATATTCAGTCGCAGATGCTCAACAGCGTATGTTCCGTTTCGGTTTGAGGATGGCGTTCCCGACATGACAATGCGGGCCTCCCGGCAAGACGCAGGGAAACTAACTTCAATGATCGTCGGCCCTGGCGGCGCGACGACGCGGTCCTCCGCCAACTGTACGAACACATCACTCCCCACTGGACGATACTGAACGCCAACGGTGTGAGGGACGTACTTCATGTGCCAGTGAATCGCGATGGACGTCACCTTCTCCAGCTCCGTGGGGCGCACGATAAAATTCACCACACCAGGTCTCAGCTGCGACTGCCAGAACGTTTTGTTCACTCCATCCACTGCGGAATACGCGCCGTGCGCGTCCGAGTTCGAGGTCACGGACGATGCCTCCACCTCGTTCTTCTCCAGTATCAGCAGCTTATCCGGTGGTTTCGTGGTCGGGCTCCAGAACGAGTAGAGCGACAGCACCGGGAAGCACGTGAGCAGCTGCGACAGCTCTTCAAAAGATCTCAGTGCCTGTGGAGTTTTATAGTCAAACGCTGCCAGCAGCGCCGAAAGCGTGTGGATCGCCAAATGGTGCAGCTCCTCATTGGCCGGCGCGCTCTCCACCGGCCGTGGGATCTTCTTGACCCCATCCCGACTCATCAAATCGCAGGCAATACTAGAACTATGTGAAATGACAGCCAGTCTTCTCTCCAACACGTGGGTGAACACTGGAGTAGGCAGCGCTTCAATGAGCATCTCCTCCAAAGTGCGAATAGATCCTTTCTCCATCCCAGAGCGGTCCACGACCCCGGCGCTCGTCATGTTGCGGTAGTCCGCCACACTCTGGCGACATTTGAGCTTGCGGTTCTTGTGCATTCTGTGCTCCGTGGGCAAGTCGCCTGCCGCCGTTTCTCCACAGATTAAAGACGATACAAAGGCGTCCTGAAGTACATTTGCCTGTAGCTGGCGTAGATACTCCTCGCTCTGCAGATACTCGTCCCAGCTCGCAGCTGTCGTGTACTGCAAGGACGCGAAGCACACGGCGCAGCTGCGCGTGCGGCCCGAGTGCAGACGCGCGGGCTTGGGCATCCAGCCGTCTTCGTCATCGCCTGTTCCCCAGGCCTCAGCCTCGGGTCGCGGCGGCTGATCTTGCGCTGCAACTTGACTGGGAGAAGCAGAGGCTTCTTCACTTGGTGGAGAGTCGCTTGTGTCAGCGCCAGAGCTCTCCACGGCGGCGTCCGAGCGCGGCGGCGGCAGCAGCTCCACCTCCATGGCAGTGCGGGTCTCGTTGTGGTTCTCAGAAAGATATGCCTCGCTGCGATTGGCGGAAAAGGTTTACCAATGAGCAACGAAGTATAGCAGTAACTTCAAGTTAAAAAAAGCAAGAAGGGGTGAACAATATGAATTAAAAAGGCAAGAAGGGGTGAACAATATGAATCCCATATATAGAGCTTGATTACTTCCTCTTCTTGTTTTGTTGCTCTCGTCGCTCGAGTTTGTGCTGTGGACGACGAAGACTTGGCTAACGGCATCTCACAGCGCTTGGGAGCCGTTGAGTGCTCGCCGAGGGCCGCCGTTGACGTTGAGCCCGGCAGGCGACTCGAAGTTGGCGTAGCTGCCCTCCTGCGGGGTCAGCGTCGCCGCCGAGTAGTGCGACGACGAGCGGCGCACCTGCGAGCGCGAGCGCAGGAAGCTCTGCGAGCGAGACACGCGCGCCACGAAGGACGGCGCGTTGCGCGCGGCCTCAGCGTCCTTGCGCATCTTCTTCTCGGTCTTGAGCTCGATGGCGCCGTGCTTGGAGCTGGCGCACACCACGAACATGAAGACCGTGACGAGCAGACACAGGCCGGCGAAGATCAAGTGGCTGATGGCGAACGACGGATCGGCCACGTAGACCGCAGCCTGGACCACGTAGTACACGACGAAAGACAGGATGATGTATCGTCCATTCTGGTACGGAGGGAACACCTCGATCGCAGTGAGCCACGTGCCGCACGTGAGACTCAACGCGCCACTGGCAAACACCACAAACTCCAGGATCTGGGTGATCACACTGTCTTCCTGATCGGCGAGACCCAGAGCACCACACGCAACCGACAGAGCCGCCACGAACGGAAGCACGTCCTTGAAAATCGTTTTTCGCCGCATGTTGTCCACCGTGAGCAGACTCATCACAGCGCCCACAAACGTCATGATGCCGTAGTAGATCTCCCACTTGGACGTCTGTGCGCCCGTTTGGCTGGGAGACGGCTGGACGAGCGTACGGTGCAGCAGCGCACCCGATGTGAACAGACCGAAAGTGGCCTGCAGCACCACCACCAGCAGAATACGGAACGGAACGTTCACGCGGCCGTCCTTCACCACGAACAGGTCCTTCAGTTCGTTTACTTCTTCCATCACATCGTGGCGCTGACGCAGGCGCGCCAGCGCTGCTTCGGCCGCCTTGACGTCGTTCTTACGACGGTACTCCCAGTAGTGGCTTTCCGGAAGGAAGAACATGCTGGGTACAAGCAGCACTAGCGGGATGATGCCGAAGATAAACTGCCACTGCCAGTCATGATACGGCGAGTTGCCCCAGTTCTCCGACATGGTGGTGGCGTTGATATTGTTGATGAGCACCGCCTCAATCAGGTAACCCAGAGCAGCACTCGTGAGGAACATGAGCACACCCTTGCCCTTCCAGCCCTGCATACAGATCTCGAAATTGTACAGAGGGCACACGAGCGAGAGCATGGCGATACCGGCCGACGCCAAGCAGATGCCAATCAGCACCATCGAGCTCGACTCCAACCACACCAGACCACAACCGGCGAAGGTCACCAAGCACGAAACCTCAATCGTCCAGCGGCGTCCGATCACATGAGAAAGGCCGCCACTCAGGATGACGCCAACAGCAGCGGCAGCAGCGGCGTACACCTTGATCATCTTCAGATCCAACGCGCCGTCAAGCGTCTCGTTGTTGAAGTAAATGAACGACTCGTTCACGAAGTTGTCCGACGAAGAGTTGACGTAGCCCAGCGAGAAGATGAGGCACGTCAACCAACCGTAAGTCCAGCCACCCAGTCCGCCCACGATTACGCTCAACGAGGCCGCGAATTCACTACCGGAGCTCAGGGCACGCGAGAAGCCGCCGTTATACATCATACGCGTCTGGATCGTCTTCATGAACGGGAAGGCCGACAGCACCAGCAGCGGCACGGCCAGGAACATGCCAATAATCACATCAAAGAAGAAGGCAAGTTCGCGAACGAGCCCCCACTTGGCAACAGGCAAACCGAAGATTCCGTGCAGCAGCTGCAAGTAGTGAAGGAGCGAGAATAAACCTGTGAAAATGGACACCGTCAGGGAGAACGACTTGATCGTGTCCCAATCCTCCATGGAGCCCACGATGAACGGCGCCACGCCAATGATGATCACCATCAGCACGTACAGAATAGCACGCGGGACGCGAGCCTTGTTTCGCAGGCACATTCCGAGGCCAAAGCCGCCGATCCACAGCACAACAGCGATGCCGCCAACGCACGCCAACAGAATGCCAAGGTCGCTCAGGCTGAACGAGTAAATGAAGACGTAGTACATGACCAACGGATGGCGGAGATCACGGACAGCGTAAACGAAGCGGCTCATCGGACCAATCGGGTACATGAGACTGGCCTCGTAGTTATAGAAGTCATTCCACGTGTCTGCCGGCCCTGTAGGGCTGCTGCTCACGTGGTTCGGAAGAAGCCTCTCATCACTGTCCGCCTCCTTCACGGAAAAGAGCCACGATAGCCAATAAGTAACATCCACGATTGTCTTCGAGAAGTCCAAGCCATCCGTGTTGAACAGGAACGGCGCAAGCAGCCAGCAAGTGCCAAGCAGCCACACCGCGAAAGAAGCGATGCCGTAGTCCTGGCCCTTGGAGCTGTACGCGTTCAGCAGCGTAACGTTCGACGGGATTTGGTCGGGGTCCGTGTCACAATCAAAATCGGCAGTCGCGCAGTAGTCAGCCAGAACGTTCGTACCAATGCTGAAGTTACCGTAGGTACCAAAGATAATCATCAAACCCATCAGCTCCACAGCCTTGCGGTAGTGAGAGGCAGCATACTCCTTGTAAAAGTTCACCAGTGTTTCGCGAACGATAGCAAAGCCACGGCCAGTACCACGATACTTAGAGCCACCACGCATGACGGCAATATCGTAGAAGTGCGACTTGGTGCCCGTCTCGAAGATGTAGAAGACAGGTCCGAGAGTCACGATCAGCTCCACAAAGTTGACCACAGCCTGGTGCCAACCATACTCCACAAACAACGTGGCGATCAGAGGAATGGTCATCAGCATGCCGAACTGGAAAATGAACTGGGTGTTCATCACCTCAGCGAGGTCATCCAGGAAGTTCGTCGTGATAATGGCAGACTCCTCAATCTCTTGGTGCAGCACGATGTACACTTTGCCGTAAGCGTACGCAAACACACACAGCACCACCAACGCGTTACAGATGTAGAAGCCCATGTGGCCGTAGAACATCGAGTTCAGCCGGAAGAAATCCATGCCAGCACCCATACGGTGCGAGTCACGACTGAGCGAGCTTTCAGCGCTACCGTTCGCCAGCTTGGCCTCGAAAGCGTTGATCTGACTCAAGGTCACATCACGACCCTTGCCGCACTGCATGAACTCTTGGTGAGTGACATGGCCACCGCGAAGTGCAGCGTTGTAGCCAGCAAATACATCCTCAGACAGGTTGATACCCTTGCTGGCCTTCGACACACCACCATTGGACATGACATACGCCTTCTCAAAGACATCAGGGTGACCGTAGTGCATGCGACTTTGGAGGGGGTTCGCCAACACGCGCTGTGTCAAACTCACGAACACCAGCTCCTGAAGCGTCATGAAGTGTGCCAACGACGATGCGCGGCCCGTGAAGATGTGTTCCTTCATACCAATGATGGTAACATCCTTGCCGTTCTCTGTGGCTGTTGCCAGGAAGTTCGGGATCTTGAGCGCTTCTTCGAAGTAGTGCTCTTGGTTCATATCGATGGTCTGGACGTACTCGCCACGCGTAAAGGCAAGTGCAATATTCTGGTTCTCAGGCTTACCCTCGCCAACCAGCGGGTTGCCAGGCAGCTCGTAGCGGTAAACCTCGACAATTTCATCACCATCAGACTTGACCAGCACACAGTCGAAACGAGGATCAATGCCACTGCCGGCGGGTGGGCGGACGGTATCGACGTAGCTCACACGCCAGTTCGGGTACTTGCGCATCAGCAGGTCGATGTCAGCAGCGCGAGAGTCGCCCGCAGCAAGCTGGTCGGCGTAAATCTGGCAACTCGTCACGTACGAGAACTTGAGGCCAGCAATTCGATCCATGTGCTTAATCTTCTCCAAATGTGAGATGTTCTCGTCCGAGCCGATCTCCAGCCAGCGCAGCATCTTCAAAGCGTCTTCGTACATCATCATACCGTGCACGGTGCGTGCCAACGTCTGGCCACGCATAGACGCCCAGAGCCGAACCTGTGTCGGCGTCTCTGCGAGCGCCTCATCCATGGAAGCCACACCGACACGCTCAAGGAAGTTGCCCCACTCGTCGTCGTGGAAAGTAATCAGATACTTGAGAATGCTGAGATCACGGCCCTTTTGCTCCACCTTGCGGAAAAGCGGGTTCGAATCCACACGTCCGTTCAATTCATCCACCGAGAACAACACCGTCTCGTTGTAGTACGGCGTGACCACAGAGAACGACTTCATCGCAGCAATCGAGTCGATGGTCGGGATCCGCATGTGCAGAGAGTTCAGGAAGAAACTCATGCGACGCTGAGCCTCGGGGCAACGGGGCAGCGCATCGGCAGCATCCAGGGTAAGCAAGAAGAACAGGCGCGTCGAAAGCGACACGACGCTCTCGTTCGAGCTCGGAGAAGTCGTGCGCGTGGGCGAATTCGAGTCGCGCTGGCTGATGCGGTCCGCAAAGACTGACAGCAGCAGTTCCTTTTGATAAGCAAGGTCTGGCGTCATCTTCGCGAACGCCGACTTGCGCAGCTTCTCCGCCATCCACTCCTCTTCCAGCATGAGTTCAATGCTCTTCAATAAAGCATCCACACGCTGGACGACAACAAGGACCTGATCATGAGGGAAGCCAAAAGCTCCACCCGCAGGCACCACAGACGGCTCGGGCAAGTCCAAAATGCTTGCAAGCAAGTCAACCACATTCTCGCGCACCAATGAGATGTGCGTCAGGTTCACCACGCCACTCACCTTCCCTCCCGACAGGATCTGGTGGAACACACCGACTAGTTCCGAGTCTTGGGGACCGAGCAGCTGTCGCAGGATTTGGAACAGAATGTCCACGCAGTTGTTGGCACAGCCTAGTACGCCCGCCTTCTTGAGATCCTTGAACAACTGACCGTCGCTCATGCGCTTGGTCTTCGCCTTGGCTGCAATATCGGAGGCTGTCTGGGCCTGACCAGCGATCAAGAACACGGGCTCTTCGACAGCTCCGGTATCCGAGATCTGGTATTGAAGAATTGCCGTCTCGCGATCATCGAGCAAATCCGACAAGCGGAAACTGCTCACAATCTCGTTCCACACCACAGCGAAGCGCAGTCGGCTGTTGGCATCAGGGGCGACAGAACTCGACGACAATGGGTTGTTGTTGATGGCGAGCTGGCCGCGAGCAGCAGCCGACACAACCTTCTCGTCGAACAGCATGGGCGCTTGCTGAAGGCGCTTCACAAACTCGTTAATGCGCGCCGAGTGGCCAATCTTCAGGCGGAAACCAATCCAGGCGCCCACAATGGCTTGCGCGATAGACAGCCAGATCTGCGAGTCGTAGATGTACACGAGAACCACGGGGGCCCAAATGGCAGCCAGGAACGCGATGTTGTGCTCCGATTCAATGATACCATCTTCTAATTGAGCGGTGGAGACGTCCACGCTGTAAATTTCGACGCTGGGGCCAATCAGCGGCTTCACCATGAGCTGCAGGTTGAACAAGAACTTGCACACGAAAATAATCGTCCAGAACGCTCCGTAGCCCACGAAGTCCCCCCAGCTCTGGCCCATCGTGCGACCAATGTACTGTTCACTCGTTCCGTCCAGCGAGCTCAGGAAGGCCGATCGCCAGATCACACCGCGGAAGAACATCTGCACGATCGAGACGAGCACGATCGGCACCATGTATATAATGATGAAGACGGGGGCCATGGTGAGCAAGTCACTTGAGCCAATGTCCTTGTACGGTGCTGCGTTCACAGCCGTGAAGAGGCCGAAGAACACGGTGTGCCACACGAGGCGGATGAACACCGAGACGGCGTACATGAGGCGGCTGAAGATGCGCGTGCCATCGATCCAGACGTCCAGCACCACCTTGATCGCCAGCAAGCCGCTGACCGACATAAAGATGGAGTAAAAGGCGTGGCTGCGGATGTCCGAGATGTCTGACGTAAAAAACTTCGAGTAGAAGCTGAATCCGTCCGTATCGTCCGGGTCCGAGCGGTACGCCACGTAAGCAACGACCACCAGGATGTGGAGCACCACGAGCAGGAAGAAGTAGATGCGGAAGAATGCCAGGATCGGGTTGCAGAAGCTGCGTCGTTCCTTGAACGTCTTGTAGTCGCGCACGTTGATAACTTCGGCCACATTGAGCTCGTCAAAGTTGAGGCACTTGTCAGTCCAGAAGAACTCGTTCACGTCGTCGTAGTTGGTCACGTTCTTGTGGTCAACACCGGCGCCGTTCTTCTCGCGCATCTTGGCCACCACAGAGTAGATCGGACGCACGACACGCCTCAAAAAGGTCCCCTCGGGAGCGGTGGGCAGTTTCTCGACGCCGTCCAGCTTGGCCGCCATCTTGTGGTACAGGAAGCATAGACACTCGGGCATGAAGCGCAGGTTGGCGCTCTCGCCCCAGATGAGCAGGAAGAGCGCGATCTGCCGCTCAGCCGCGCCTGGGTAGGACGCCGTCTCCAGCAGATAGGGCTGTGTGCGCAGGAACTGGCACCACTTGACGTAGTTCTTGAAGAACTTGGCGTGGATGGTCTCGATGGCGTTCTCCGTGTCCACGGGCGTGACAGCTTGCTCCAGGATACGGGACTCGTAGTTGAGCACCCAGCACTCGAAGTGTTCCTTCTGGTTGCGCACGTTGCCTTCCTGGAAGCCAAATTTGGCTTGGAGCAGCTCGAACGAGCCGGCGCCCGGACGCGGCGGCCGCACGGGGCCGGAGCCCGTGAGCGCCCCGATGGGCTGCGACTGATTCTGCATCTGAGTCTGCGGCGGGCGCTTGTCCATGGGCGGGCGGCTGATGCTCACGCCGCGCTCGGCCGCCACGTCCTCGACCGTCTGGTAGTTGGACGGCGCGCGGCGGCGAGGGGGCGGCGCGGCCGACAGCTGCCGCTGCAGGCCGCGGTCCGCGGGCTTCTCCTTCTTCATCATACGCGCCAGGGCCTACGGGCGGGGGGAGAGCTGAGCTACCTGTCCGTCCGAAGGAAGCCGCGAGGTCCGACACCTTACAAGTGAGAGCTTTGGGGCGGGCTGCGGAATGGGCGAAGGCAGGGCGAGCGGTTCCGTTTCCTTTCTGTCAGTCACGAGCGTCGAGCAGATTGTTCAGAGCGAGCGCTGGAACAAGAGAAAGGACTGGTATGACTTGGGTTTTGTATGAACTAAATTTACGCGAAATAGGTTCGGGAAGCTCGGCGCGACGGAGCGGGCTGTGATGGTTGCAAGGCTGCGGAGCACTGGTGGAAGAAAGGTGGCTTCCATAGCGTGCAGTAAAGCGGTATCAAAGGCGGCATCTTGAGCGCCCAAACACCGACATGAGCATCCGAGTCGGTGCGAGCCAATTTTGTTAAATTAGTGAAAAAAGAGTCAGATCAACTAGTCAGAAACTCGCTTAAATTACTATTGGCCGCGCACGCGACGGGGCATCAACACTGGCGACGCAGTTCGAAAATAGCCTCAATATTTAAACCAAAAGCCTCGGTGCGTCGTGATCCTGGATCGCTACTGTAACCCAATTGGTGCTGTCGGCGGCACGCATCGCTGCACTTTCGCCTGGCGCGCAGGCTGGCGCCCTGCGAGCCTCGCCACAAGCGCCGGCCCGATGGTGGGCCTGTCACTGACCGCTGGACCCGAAGCCTGTTCAAGCCTGCGATCGCTGGCGTGGCTCGCACGCAATTCCTGGCCGGCCACCTGGCGCTCCCCATGCATCGCCCCACATAGTGATTGCAAGTCACGGGAGCAGTCGAAGTTCGACTCGAGTGGGATGCAAAAATCCTATCCATCATGCGAAAAAAATCAATCGTCACTCAATATCGGTTTGGACAGGGGAGCTTTTGAAAAAATGGCTACACTTGCAACAGCAAGACTTCCACCTTGCCAAATCAATCCGATGGAACCGTAGCGTTCCCCATGGGGAACACTGCAAAGAGAATAGCATCCCGTTCAGCACGAGCAGGGCACGAGGAGATAGGTGAATGGCGCCCGAGTGTTATGCGGAACTCGGGGGTGGAATGGGTTCAAATTTGCAAATAAATTTCGTGCGGCACCCACATGCCTTCGATCAATGGACTGCAGGTGGTTGAACAACATAATTTTTTGGAAGTGCTTATCTAGCCCCGCTTTGCTCCGTGCCTTGCGTAAGAGGAGTGAAGAGGAGCTCTTTGCCGCCAGTCGTGAAATTCTACTGGGAGCACGAGCTACCTCATCGTCCTCTCGGTCGTTCTCCGCAGAGAGCTTCAGCAGGGGCAAGAGAGGCGATCGGAAAGGATACGCGCTACCCGACCCACAAAGCGTCTTGCCAATTCATGCAGTCAACGATGAAGCCCAGCCCCCTCTGTGTGCTGATCAGACCTAGCAAATTAGTCCTTGTACTTCATCTCCTCCTCAGTAAAGCCGATGGTCGGGAACTGACGCACGAACGCAGTGACGTCGTCCTTGAGCGCGCCCACCTTCTGCTTCGCCTCGGCATCATCAGCGACAAAGCCCTTGAAGTCCTTCACCTTCTTCACGCCCTGCGCACGAGCGCGTTCGTTCAGCTCGGCCGTGAGCTTCACACCCTCGTCGAGGAAGGCGGCCACTTGCTGGAAGTCCTCCTCCGTACAACCTCGCGTGGTCAGCGCCGGGGCACCGAGACGAATGCCACCGGGCACGAAAGCGCTCTTGTCGCCAGGGACCGTGTTCTTGTTCACGACCATGTTGGCGCTCTCCAACACAAACTCGACACGCGCGCCGTCCACGCCACGCGACTTCTTCACGTCCACCAAGGCCAGGTGGTTGTCCGTGCCGTTGGAGACCACTTCGTAGCCGCGCTTCATGAGCTCGGCCACCATCGCGCGGGAGTTGGCAATCACCTGCGTCTGGTAGGCCTTGAACTCGGGGCTCTGCGCCTGCAGCAGCGCCGTGCTGAGCGCCGCGATCGTGTGGTTGTGCGGTCCGCCCTGGAGTCCGGGGAAAACAGCAAAGTCGATCTTCTGCTGCAGGTCGTACATGACCTCCTTGCCGCTCTTCTTGTCCACGTGGTGCACGCCCTTGCGGTAGAAGATCATGGCGCCGCGGGGTCCACGCAGCGACTTGTGCGTCGTGGTGGTCACCACGTCGGCATACTCGAACGGCGAGGGCACCACGCCAGCCGCCACAAGACCGCTGATGTGGGCCATGTCGGCAAGCAGCACGGCGTCCTCCTGGTCGCAGATCTCGCGCATCCGCGCGTAGTCGATGTGGCGCGAGTAGGCGCTAGTGCCAGCCACGATGAGCTTGGGGCGGAAGAGCGCTGCCGTCTTCTCCAGACCGTCGTAGTTGATGAGTCCCGTGCTCTCGTCCAGGCGATAGGGCATGCTCTCGAAGAAGATGGACGTGGCCGAGATCTTCTTGCGGCCGAGCTGGTAGCCGTGCGACAGGTGGCCGCCGTGCGGCAGGTCCAGCGCCATGAGGCGGTCGTGCGGCGCCAGCAGCGCCGTATACACCTGAAAATTGGCGGGCGAGCCGGACAGCGACTGCACGTTGACTCCCCAGAGCTCCGGGTCCAAGTTGAAGGCCTCGAGTGCTCGTGCACGGCAGAGCTCCTCGGCCTTGTCGATGATCTGGTTGCCGCCGTAGTAGCGCTGGCCCGGGTACCCCTCCGAGTACTTGTTGGACATGACGGAGCCCAGCGCGTCCAGCACCGCCACGGACGTGCAGTTCTCGGACGCGATGAGGCTGATGCAGTTGCGCTGGCGCTGCTTCTCGCGCTCGATGATGTCGAACAGCGCCGGGTCCGACTCGGCCAGCGGCTTGTTCATGGCGGCGGCCCACTGCAGGCTCTCTGACGAGGCGTGGCGACGGCCCAGCAGTGCTGCGCGGCGAGCAGGCGTGCGCAGGACGCCGAGCATCTTGTATTGTCTTTCTGGATTGGAAATGCGGGAATGACGGGCAGGGATTGATAGTAGAATTGATAGTAGAATGATTTTACTTCAACCAACATATTAGTTTACTATTACCGTCTAAACTATAATATGTATTAATAACTTCAACCTCAGCTCACCAGACACTAATATTAATAGTAATATATTAGATACATATTAATATTGTCCACTATTGTCGACCACCAAATCGTTGGTTTCAGATTGCATCTCTTCGCGATGCATATGCGCAAGTTTCAGGCCCGCCAGGGAGGAAACATGTTATTGAAACATATTTGGGGGGGCTTTCGACAATTACGCCTTTTCAACCTCAATAAAGCTGCAAAGTCCAACCTCAATACTGCAACATGTAAGTTCCACACAGCATGTCCTCACATCCACATGAATTTTTTGTTTTGCTTGTCGTCAACCGGCATGGCTTCCAAATCTGTGTGTTTTGAGATATAGAACTTGGACTTTGCAGCTTTGGAGCTGAAAGGTTATTTGCGGTCTAAAGCATCAATTGAGGGGAAGCGGATGTCGCAGAAACCAGCGCTTGATGTATAAGTGCTCAAGGACAGCTTCACATCTCCAACACACCACATCATAACGTCGTTCCAGGTAACAGTGGGGTGAATGGTCCACGGAACGATGAGACCAGTACACGGTATACTGCCGCCACGCTCCAAGACCTTATCATCTTCTTCGTTAATCCATATGCCAGTATCCGACTCGTCAATGCCATCCACGCTAAGATAAAAATAAAAGCAACCATCTACGCCAGGATCGATAGTCTAAAGTGGTGGTCGCGTCGAATTTTTTCCAGTATTCAGACAAAGTCGTGCGCTGCACGAAGAAGCTTTGAAATTTGGATTTATTTAGATATAGGAAGTTTATTTTGTTTACACTTTCGTGTTTTGGCGGCAGTCATAGTCTTGCTCAAGACGTCGAAGGCGGTGTGTTTCGGTTAGTGCAGCTCGGTAAGAACGAAGTTTCAGCGGAATCGCTGGAAGAACGAGACGCGATGCTGGAAACGAGAGCTGGTGGTGCACTTGTTTGCAAATGGGAGTGCTGCAGCAGAGAAAGGATTAAGTAAGGCAGGACTGACACTTCAGCAAATGTATTTGTCGTGCGGTAGCCTTGTATCCTTAAGCCTGTTATCTCACCGCATTGGTATCTTGTGATCCTACCAACTCTATCCATACTATGAAGTCCCTCCGACTCTCGTTACAGACAGCGACATTGTTAAACGGAGGATGGAACGATTGGCCTCTGGCCCAAACAGTGCAGCGTCGATTCAAGCAAGCACAACGAATTGAAAGCATTGGACATTACTTGTACTTGTCTACGAACTTGAGGGCGTTTACTAAGTTTAAGAAGTCCGCACCACTCCTCGGGCGGAGCCAGCGCCACCTTCATGCAACATGCAAGCTTGATATATTTCGCACTTACGGTGATGGGGTGACGACACAGGCAACATGCATGTAATTTATCAGGTTCTGCAGGTATTATTTCATACAGTGCTAACGGTACTTGTCACTCCAAACTTAAGTATTATACCTTTCGCAATTGGTATATTTGCCGATATTTATCTTACCGGATTTTCAATTGTTGGAAAATCACACCTCACTGGCATTTTTCGTGTCTTAGCTCTGACAATAAATTTCAGAGAATAGTAATCAGATAGTAATATATTAGCTAAGCTCAAGCTAATATGAACTTATTAGTATTACCTTGACCCTTTTGCCAAACTACTAGATTACATATTAGCACACGTGGCTCGTTTCTTGCGCAGACCGTCATCGGTCCTGAAATTTGCCATCTTTCAAAAGCGATGACGATCGAACGCGCAAAGTTTCCTCCTTGATATTTAGATTTGAATAAGGAGTTAGTATTGTCATTAAATTACGAGACTTTACAGTACCGAGACGCAGTATTGCACTATTTGACCATGTTGACAAGCGACTGTCACGGCTTTCGCAGACCAATCGCTCCGGTTTGATTAGACGGCCGCCTGCGCCGAGTGGATTAGACTGCGCAGTTGAAGCAGTTGTTGTAGCATTGAGCTTTGCCAGTTTGCTGCACAGCACCAGTGTATTTCGACCAATGCGTTCTACATGTAGTTGCTTCGCTCGGTGTCGCCCCGCTCAATTTCCCACACGTCGATCCGGTCCGTGGAAAACTGTGGATGCAAGCTCGTGGCCGCTACGCGCGTCTTGGCGAGGTTGTGGCGCTCCAGCTCGCTGAATAGCAGTCGGTCGGACACGATGCTGCGCTTCTGGTATGACATGAGGATTCGCGTTTTCACGGCGGAGTGGCGAACTAGCGTGTCGAACGTGGCCACGAGCGGCGGGATGAGCTCCTCGACCCACACGACGTCCGATGCCAGCAAAAAGTCAATGTTGCCCAGCTCTGTGGGCGGATTGAACCAGTCCAGCACGCGAGTATCCACGTCGCATTGCACTGGTCTGCCGGTATTTGCCGCCAATTTCATCGTCTCCGCCACGTTCTTGGCGAGGTTCTCGACCACGTAGTCCAGGTCCGTCAGCGTCACTTGCCGTGCGCCAAGCAGCGCAGCAGAAATCCCCACCAGTCCTGTACCAGCGCCTAGCTCCACCACGCGACTTCGAGCAATTTCACTCCGTCGCTGGTGTTCCAGATACTTGGCCAGCACTACCGATCCGTCCCACGTCGTCAATCCCGTTCCTTTACCCGAGTTGCCCACCTCTCCAATATGCACGACCCTCCCCTCGATCGCAAATTTGCCCTCCACCGCCGCATCGAATCCAAATATCCTGGCAGGTAGTGCCAAGCAAGTGTGGTCTGGGAACAGCTCGTCCGCATTGGCGAGCGTCACGCTTAGTCTTGACCGGTGTCCGAGCTGCGAGAGCTCCTCGAGTGGTGCAAACTGCTGCCGTTTCTGGTCAAATACTTCGATGCTCATGTCCAGCTCGGCAGGTACGTGGTCTTTGTCATTGCCCACTAGACGCTCGGTCCATCGCTGACGAAGCACGTCCTGCAGCTCCGCCAATGAGGTCGGAGGGTCCTCCAACCGCAGCGTCATCGGAGCCTGCAGCGTATCCGGCAGACCGAGCTGCTGCTGCAATTCCACCCGCAGTGTGAGAGATCGAGCCATGGCTGAAGCAATGAGTAGAGCCGACAGGGCGGCGATCTGAATATGCAGCGCAACCAGCATTGACGTCGGCGATCCACACTGGCTGACGTATCTCACGTTTTGTTTGGTCATGGTGTGTCAACATCAAATGAAGTGTGAACATCAAATTACGTCGTGTTTCGGATCTCCCCAAAAAAAATATCAAAATAGGATCTAAAAACAGAGCTTCAACCACTTCAACTTGACTTGCGATAAGAAGTCGAGGGAGTTTAGAAATCGCCTTGAAAGCCGTCACTTTGCGATCACCTTTCCAGGCTACAGCCGCTCCAGCGACGACGAAGCCACGGCGAGCATGAAGACCCCAGCGGAGCGCGGCCCCGTCCCCATCAGCGGCTACCTGTACAAGATGAAGGCCACGGAGCGCGTGCTCACGCCGCAGTGGAACAAGCGCTTCTTCGCGCTCGAAGGCGCCAAGCTCAAGTACTACCAGCACGAGAGCTCGCAGGAAGCCTCCAAGGTCATCAACCTGCTCAACATCGAGTCCATCCGGCGGTTCGAGAACGGCGACCACGGCGTCTTCAGCTTCGTTGTCAAGACGCCCGAGCGCAGCTACTTCCTGCGCGCCGAGAGCAAGGGCGACATGAAGCGCTGGGTGCGCGGCCTCAAGGACCAGCAGGACCTGTGGCGCACCAAGCAGGAGAAGGGCAGCGTTCTCCCAGACCCGGCCGTGCGTCGGCCAAAGCATTACAGCGACATTCCGCTGGTGCCGCAGAGCAGCTCACGCAGCCTCCACGCTTAGTGCTATTGAGCCAATACTGACACCACCGCAGTTTAAAAACGTTAGCCACAGGCACGAGCTGCGCCATGTACTCTTCCTTATAAAATGTGGAGCCATAAGCTCCTCCAATTCTTCAAACCGCGTCTGCTTTACTTCTCGCCCAACGCAAAGTGCTATTTCTATAAACCCGCGAACTTTGCCCAACCCGGTGCACTCTCACACAGCGCGCGAATGAGGGCGTGACGCTTCTCTGCATCCTGCAGCAGACGCGCGAGGTCCGGCACCAGACGCCCCACGAAGTCCGGGTCGAAGGAGTCCATTAAATATTGGTAAAACTCGTGTGCCGTGATCTGCTCGTTGCCGTACTTGCGCGTATGCGACGTAAACGACTTCATCTTCTTCGTATCGCCACAAAACGCAGTCAGGACCGATTCCAAGATGGATTTATGCAGCAGCTGCGCTTCTTCTCCGACAACGGGCTCAATGTCCTTGATCGGAAGCGGCACCGCCACCTTGTTGCGCTTGCGCCCAGCCGAAGAGGATCCCGCTCGATTGCGGCCCTCGGACGGTGGAGACACCAGCGAGTTGCGTTGGTGTTTCTTGGATTCTTTCTCCTTCTTCACCAGCTCTTTAAAGCGTACAAATGCCTCCTGTAGCGCAGTTTTCTTGTCCTCATTGGAGACAAGCTTTGCACTGTTCGGGATGATTTTACTTGCGCACTTGGACCCGACGCACTGCCGCACGTGGTCGCAAAATTCATCAGCCGTGATTTCTTCCATGCCAAACTTCCGCGACGAGTCCTTGAACTGCTCGATCACTGCATTCTCGTCTCCAGGCGAATGCTTCCCAGCCCAAGTCGTGATGATGGACATGATCTCAGCATAGATCGCCTTGGTCTCCTGGGAATTCTGCTGTCGTTCCTCTTCTTGTCGCTGGCGTTCCTCGGCTTCCTGCTTGAGGCGCTCGGCCTTTTCAGCCTCCGCAGACGCTCGCGCTGCTGCGGCTTCCTCGTAGATAGTCTGATACTCCTTGGTCTGATTGTGGCGGTAGGCCTTCTTGAATTCCGTCACAAACTCGTCCAAGATCGTAAAGAATTCCATCGGGCCAACCTTCCGTGGGTCCTCTCCAAAGGAGCCAACCAGCTCTTGATAAGAAGTTTCGAGGCCGTTAAAGTCGCGTCCCAGCTCCTCCAGCACTTCTTCGGCGTCCTTGGCAAAAGGAGTCATTACCTCGTAGAACTTGTCGCCCTCGATGTGATCACTCTTGGATGCACGCACTTGTCCCTTCAACATGGCGAGCTCCGTGTTGTAAGACGACAGATCAGCGCGCAGCTGATCAAGAGACAATCTCTTCGCCTCCACGATGTGGGGGACTTCTCCGGCAAACGTGATGACATCTGGGGCCTTCTCTTCCAGCTGACGCAGCAGGAAGTGCATCAAAGTGACGCGAGGGTCAACCGACTTCAACGTGTGCAGCTTCATGAGTGTATCCAGCTTGAAACCGTACGCACCACCACGAGGCGTGCTACCATTCAAGTAGTTCCCTATGGCGAGAATGTGCTCCAAAACGCGGCGGAACTTGTCGCTCTCGGCCACTTGGTCTGTAGCTGCAACCAACGTGTCGAGCTGTGCCTGCGTTTCGAGAATGCGGTTTTCAAACTGCAGTTTGTACCTGAAGCACTTGATACGCTGGGTGTAGCGCGGGATGGTCAGAAGATCAAGGAAGAACTTCTCCACATTTCCTAGCAGTTTAACGTCTCCATCGTAATTCTTGAGCATGTCAATCTCCTCCAACGTAGGCGAGATTGAAATGAGCACGTTCAGCACTTCCGAGCCCAACTTCTGGCCGTCCAAAGCATAGATCGCGCTCTTAATGTCCTCGGACGACATTTTGAACCGAGCGATTGCGATAGAGACGTTTTGCTGCCTCTTCGGGTCAAACAGAAGCACTTCCTTCGGCTGGGCGGGAACTTTCTCGGCTTCCTTTTTCTTTTCATCCAGCTTTTTCGAGGCATCCACTGGGTTCTTGCGGAACATCCACTCCATTTCGTCCACATCCAGCTCGGCATGCGAGTCATTCAACTTCATCCAAACAGTGCTGCTGACGACGTTAACGGGCACGCGCGTCCAAAACAGCGGGCGCAACTCGACGTTGGGCTTCACGGTTTCCTTCTTCGGAAGCTGGGGCTCCTCCGGCTTCTTGGGCGGTGCCTTTGTGTTCAGCTTCGAAGCCAAGCTTGCTTTCAACGCGGACGGATCCACCTTGACAGCTTCTGTTGGAGGAGGAAGTCCAGCAAGCAGGCCGCCTGCCCCACTACTACCAGCAGATTTCTGGTTAGGAGATGGCGCATCAGGCGTGTCCAGCAAGTCCGCATTCACACCTGCGGTGCTCATCTTCATCTTCACTTGCTCGGCAGGCATGCCCATCTTCACCAGCTTGAAGAACTTTTCGTAGGCTGGGTCTTCCTTCACCGTCATGACCTGATTGGACGCCGCCGCGGGCGCAGCAGCACCGCCAGATCCTGGCATTGGGGCATCCGGCGTATCGAGAAGGTCCGGGTTCAACCCGCTCGCGCTCATTTTGAGCTTGATCTGCTCTGCAGGCATTCCCATCTTCAAAAGCTTGAAGAATTTGGCGTACTGCTCGTCGTCTTTCACCAGGGTTCCACCTGATGCTGCAGACTGATCCCCGCTCGGGGCCGCGCCTCCGATAATCGCATCGGGATCGTCCAGGACGGATGGATCAACGCCTGAAGCTTGCATCTTCATCTTCACCTGCTCGGCAGGCAGCCCCATCTTCAACAACTTGAAAAACTTCAAGTAATCCGGATGGTCTTTCGCAGCGACTCCCGTGCCGTTGCTAGTGGGCGCTGCTTCCGCTGCAGCTTGAGGTGCCGATGCCTGGGCTGCCGATTCCGACGCATTGTGATCATTCGTATGAGCCCCCGCGGCAGCAGTAGCAGCGGCTGCGGCGGCAGCCGTCGCCTCCGACACAGCTCGGGCGTGCTCCTCCTCTCTTTCCAGTCGACGACGCTCCGCCTCCGAGACCTTGCGCTTAAACTTCTCGACGCGGTTGCGCAGCTTGTCGTTCTCCGCCTGCAGCTGCGCCACCAACTCCTCGTACTCTTTTGCCTTAGCCATTGCGTCGTCACTGCCCTCGGGCGTCTCCACTTCCACCTTCTTCTCCACGGCCACATCGTCCTCCGGTTCCTGCTCCACCGGCGCGCCGTCCTCCGATCCGTCCGTTGGCTCCGTGGGAGACCCACTATTCTCGTCAATCACCATGAGATTGGTGCCCAGCGAGTCGCGGAATCCTCGATTGCCTCGATCAACTTCTCCTGCCCCCACGCCGTCCACGCTCACGGGCGACATGATCTGCTGCCGCACCGAAGTGCCGCACTCAATGCAGAATTTCACTTTAGGCGGCAATTCGTTGCCACACTCAATACAAAACTTGGCCGTGCTCGCCAACTATCAATCACCAGGGACAGAACCGTTAGAAACTCGTCTGATAACAGAAAACACGTGGGATATCCTCTCCACTTCAACTTACATTGGTGACTTGTGGGGCGCTGCTCTGGGCGAACGAAGAGGATGACGAGAAGCTGCGGCGCTTGCTCGCTGTGGATCTGGAACCCGTGATCTCCAGCGTGGCGTCTTCATCCAAGCAGCCCATACAGTACCACTGCGGCCGCGAACGCTCCGGTTTCTTGCGGTCGATGGCCTTGCGCCCGCACTCCTTGCACACTGCGATGTGACAGCTGCGGCAGTGGTGGCGGCGCCGCAGGATGTTGAACGACTTACTGCACACGCCGCACTCTGGTTCACGTGCGAATGCGTCGTCGGGCGCCATGTTGGGCTTGCTGCTGAGCGAGGCGCGGGTTCTGGACGGTGGGGGCGTGGCTGCTGTGGCTGCCGCCTGGACGTCGGCGCTCGTGGGCGAGAAAAGGCCTTGGCGCGCGCCCTCCATGTGCGACGTCGAGCGGTCTTCTTCTTCTGACTCCGACGCGGCTCCTCCCTCGATGTATCAGGTCTCGCAGGTTTTATGCGTTCTCGCAGTCTCGCGCGTGTCGCAGGATTCACTTGTGCTGATCCAAGCAGGCCAAGGCAACTTGTCCAACGTGGGGTGGACGGAGACAAACCCGTGATGACGGCACATCGGCGCTGGACGCTTCCGCTGGGCGGAACAAGCCTGTCTAAAGCTTTGCCTAGACTTTAGTCGAAAGGCAGGCAGAAAGCGACCTCAACTGCGCTCGCAACCATGTGTGGAGTAAACGGCGATTGTCTCTTTTGGGACGAGGAAGCTTGGAGGCCGGAGCGCGCTGGCCGGATGCAATGCACTGCTGGCAGCAGTGCTGCACCTGGACTGTATTGGGCTAGATTCGTACTTCGAACGAGCTGCCTGCATCCGGTGCAGGCTTCTTCTTCGCTCGCTACAGCAAGCTGGAGACGACCGGCGTCGAGTTGTTGCTCAGGGCACTTTCTTCGCGCTGCGACGTCCAGCGGCTGCGCACCGGCACGGCGGACACTTCAATCGGGCCACACTCTCTGGGGGGCGAAATGCCTGCCATGCAAAGCGGGCTTACACTTATTATAACACGACGTGCCAACCACAGGAAGCGATGCGTGTGCGCGTGTGCGCTATCGAAGAACGACAAGAAAGTCGGGTAGAGTTTTGCTATCGTGCGTTCGGTGCTGGTGCCGAGCCCTCCAATGAACTGGCCAGCGTCTCCTTCTCCTCAGTGCGTGATGTCCATCATGGCAGCTCGGAACCTTCCCATTGTTATATGGGCAGGCCTTCATGGTTCGTCTACAGCATGCAGCTCGTCGATTCAATATACTAGGGACGAAACCACACTGCTTCATTCACGAGCACTATCTCCTCACAGCGAGCTGCGTCTTACCAGCGGGTACATTTGCTAGCAGTAACCTCTGGGTTACGGTAAAGAGTAACGCTGTTTGCGTTTCTGAAATGGCGTCGTACAGCCAGCCCATCAGGGTTAAGCTCAAAAGATGAATGCTTTTCCACGCCATCACTCCGGTGGCAGCTCCGATTGGCCCGCCCACTTCAACAAGATGTAGTCATCTGCTTCAGAACCCTTCCATTTCCGTTCAGAGACCCAAATACTCGTTTCGAGAGGGAGCTGTTCGTCGCCTGGACACGCACCAAAGGAGCGGACAGAAAGCGTTGAGCTCCGATCACCCTCTAGTCAAGATGCTGCTCACGCTCCTCGAGAAGCTGCCACTGAGCCAGGGCGGCAAGGTGTTTGTGGGCACGTCTCTCTGCCTGGCCATCTGCGCCTACCCCGTCATTCGCAAGCGTGCGTTGCGCTCTCCTTCTTGCCAGTGAAAGACTCTCAGTCTCTAACGCCCTGTTGTCCTCCTTCTTGCAGAGCAAAAGGCCGGCCACGACCTCTTCTCGTCCGAGAGACCTCAGGCCATCGTGGACCAGGAGATCCAGGCCCGCCGTGAGAAGCTCAACATCAAGTAGATCTCCTCCCTCTGCAGCCCTCGTTCAGTTCAACTTCGTATTCGGACCTCTCCATCGTCCCGGTGGAGAATGGGATATACCAGTGCCTCGAGCTGTCGATTGCCTTCACTGCTGCTGATTGCGTCTGTCTTGAGTCTCACTGCACCACACCAACGTCAAATTCCGGTCCCAATTCGATCAGCGGGAGCCTAACAGCAGACGACGAACCTCAGTTACATCATGTTGTACGAGGATACCTGCACCTTGTACTGTCCAGGGCCTTTCTTGAGCAGGTAGCACTCGTTGCGAAGGATGTCGACGAAGTCGCGGAAGTCGTCCACCTTGAGTCCCATGCTCTCGGCCACCTCGAGTAGATCGTCCATTGAGAACAGCGACGTGTTGCGTCTAGCGGCAGCCTTCATGAGCCGTGCCACGTACGCCTTCACTTTCTTCGCCAGACTCATGCCTCCGCTGCGGCCGAAGTCCAGGTTGCCGTCTTCCGTGGCGTACGTGTCCAGCAGACACTCTTGCATGATGTCGACGACGTCCTGCGCGTGCTGCGCCGAGACCGTCTCAGCTAGTTCAGCCCGGGCACGAGCCTGAGAGAGACGGATCAGTGACTCAAGCTGGCGAGTGGTGATTGGGATGCTGTCCGTCGGGTTCTGCTGGCCCTCGCCCGCCGAGCGCAGCTCCAAGTACTTCTTCTGGAGCACCGCAGCAGCCTCGGACGATAACCGTGGGTGCACGTACCGACGAGCGTACGCGATGAACTTGCGCACAAAATAGAGAGGAATGGGGTTCATGCTGTACTCGGACGCGTTCTGACGAAGCCGGTGCGACAGCAGCTGATGGCCACACGCTGCAGCTTCTTCGTATCCGCTCGCTGGTGGCTCGTCGACGTAGCTGCTTGAGCTCCACGAGCCCATCGGCGCGTTGCTATCTCGTGTCCGCTTCCTTGACTTTCGCCTACCGCGCGCGTGCGAGTTCATCACGTGCTCGGACAAGAGTCGATCTCTGTCTTCGTCTGGTCGATCTAGCAGAATGAAGACGAGGTCGAACCGGGAAAGCAGCGCGGCTTTCATCTTAAGGTTTTCTCCCACCGAGCGACTGCGGTCGTAGTGTCCGCCACTAGGATTCGCAGCAGCAATGACCGATGTTCGTGCATTCAGATTGCACACAATTCCTGCTTTTGCGATGCTGATGCTTTGTTGCTCCATGGCTTCGAGCAAGGCCTGATAGTCGATCCCCATCTTGTCGAACTCATCGATACAACACACACCTTGGTCTGCAAGAACGAGAGCGCCAGCCTCCAACGCGTAGTCCCCCGAGCCATCTTTCACCATTGTGACAGTCAAACCGGTGGTAGTGGTTGTGTTTCCACCGACGTAGACAGCCCGTGGCGCAACTGCCGACACCGCTCGGAGCATCTGACTCTTCCCCAGACCAGGATCTCCGACAATTAGCACGTGCGAATCGGGCCTACGCACGCAAGTCATATCTTTCTCGTCCGAGTTCCGTGTGCCCCCAAGGAGCGCAAGGATTAAGCCCGCTTTCACGATATCGTTGCCGTAAATGCCAGGGCACAGCGAATGTACAAGATGATCCAAGACATATCCCTGGTTGATGATGTTGCTGATCTGCTCCAGGTCTTCCTTGGTGAAATCAATGTCCGAGGCTTTGTCTTTATCCTTGTCGACCTGGTACGAAGGTCGAAGCGATACAAATGCACATAGTTGGCGTCAGAAGAGTACTGTAGTTAATCTAGCACGCAAATCCGAACAGCTTGCTTACCTTGGCTGAGTTTTCCACCGAGTTCGCGCTGATATACAAAATAAACAGACTATTTGCCTGTGCGCGCTTGCCATACCTTCCTTCATGGATTTCCGAGTTGATGCTCTTGACGATTCCAGAGATCGTCACCACATTGCCGGGAATACAGGAGTCCACGAGGTCCTCACAGAGTTCCACCTCGATCTGCAAATACGAGCTCATTTCGTCAGGCTTCCCTTAAACCAGTCCATAGTCACTGCTGTCAACGCACCATTCGGGGCATGCGACCTGGCCCCACATCCGTCGTTTCCATCTCCTGAAGCCTTGACAACAGCCACCGAATATTCCTTGTTAGCCCAGGAATGTACAAGCAAACCCACCCGTCCACTTCACTCACTTGATCTTCTGGTAATCCACCGTATCCACCGACGACCGGTTCGGTAGCAGCGTTCGACCTCGGCATGGCGAGTTCTCACACCGCTGCGGTGGGGTAAACTTCCCATCAGGGAACGCCCTTGACGTGGCTTCGTTGCACTTGGCGCACACGAAGTCGCACCTCGTGACCAGTGGCTTAATAGCACTCACCCTCACCACCGTTCCCACAACACTGACGAACTGGTTCACCACGTCCGCCTTCAGCGCCGCAATGGGCAGCACGGGCGTCACGCCGTGCAGTCGAACCGTGACCTTAGTTCGGTCCACCGGTACGCTGCGCTTCCTGGCGACGTCGTCCTCTACTTCCACCCGCAATTCATGTCTTCTCATGCAAATTGCAATGCCCAAACAAAGTAATACATCCTCGATGTTCTCCGTCACAGCACGTTCAAAGTCCGCCGTGCCGGTCCGGATGAGCTCCGAGTAGTGCAGCCAGACCACCGTCACATTCGCCTGCGTCAGATCACACTGCACGCACAAAATGTTAATATAAAGTTATGCAATGTTATAGTCTGGTTAGGGTATTACTTGCAGCAGCGGGGCCCATTGCTGGCCGTCGCGGAAGCAGTTGAGGAAGGTCATGGCGGCCTGGAAGCGGCCGTCCGTGTCGCTGATGGGGCTGTAATACTGCACGGAGCGGGTCTCGCCCGGCTGCCGAATGCCGATGTTATGGTCCTCTGGGTAGTACTGGTTCCACACGCACGTGGCGGCCTCCACGAGGCTGCTGGACGACGACCCAGGCTGCATGGTGCCCAAGCGATAAATATCAAGTGTCTGAGGTCAAAATGCAAAACGCTATTAATTCTTCCGGGTGCGCACTTCAAGTTGCAGCATTGATATCCCTGCTGAGTCTGCTTACCCCAGAGCTCAGCGTGGGCTGCTCCCGTTCAGTTGCACACTTGCTGTTGCAGTATGTATTGAGGTAAGCATGCTAGTAGCAATACATACTGGAAGTTCTTAAGTTTCTTGCAACACTGCCACAAGCAGCACCTGCTGTCGTCTCTCTCTCCTGAGCTGTCTTGCGTTGAATCTGTTGGTAAGCACAAACTTCACCCGCGTGCAGCCCCAGAATGTGTTTCTTGTCAATCTTAGAACCACTAGTAGTCCGAGTCGGAGTAGCCGTATGCGTACGGGTCATAGAAGTCGTCAACGAGAGCACCGCCAAGATGCATCGCTCTGCCAGACTGTGCAGCATTGGATCTTGAACTGGTAGCTGGGACGGTGCCCGCAAAGGAGTAATCGTTTTGTTGAGTGAACGCTCTCGCTGGCTCTCGGTGAGGAACCGATGCCCGAGCTTGGACCCTTTGGCTGCGCCGGTTTCGCTGCTGAATCTCGGGTGAAGGCGAGGTCGTCCGCCCACGCCCACGACCTGCTGCCGTCGTTGATATTCCTCCCGCTGCATGAACCGATCCTGCATTGGCTGTAGTCGCAGCAGTAGTGGGATTGGTCGCAGTGTTATTCGGTAAGCCGAGTGCTGACCGCTCCGCTCGGTGCAGCTCGACCAGATTGGCTATGTCGCGGTTGACATGGGTCACCACGCCGTACGAACGGCAGACCGGACATTGAGCATTGCGTCTCATCGCTTCACTCAACGCCGCAGAGGAGAAAGTCTTGCCGCAGCATTCCGTCACCACCGGGTTCTCATACAACTCGAGCGAAATCGGACACGTCAGCGCCGCCTCGCGCTCCGACAACTTCTTGCGGCTGAGACGCTGGTGGGTATTCTCAGTGTCACTCATTTTCTTTAGCAGCTTTACTCGTTCTGCAGCGAACGAAGTCGTAAGTTGACTCAAACGTCGAGACAACTCCTGGTTTGACGCTGGTCCCGTCGTCGCAACCGTTCTCGCAGTAGCACCTCGAGCACGCTGGCTTTGCTCCCGATCGTAGGCGTCCAGAAATCCACGCAGTTGGGGCACAACTTTCCCCAGCGACGCGTTGAGGTCCGTTTGGGCTTTCATCGAAACCGACGCTTGCACTTCCAGACGCGCTCGTTCTTGCTCGAACGACGTGTTCTGGTCCTTCAGCTGCTTCTCCAGCCTTGCAATGGTGGCCTTTTGGGCCTCTTGGATTGCACGCTCCTGCTGCTCCCTCTCACTCCGACTCTGCTGCCCAAGGATATACCCATCCAGTCTGCTAACCATCTCGTTCTTGCGGCGAAGAGCTCTCTGCACGTGGTGCGGAGGACCTCTCCCCTGCGGATCGCGCTGGTTGAGGTAACTCCCCAGATCCAACAGCAGCCCCTTCGTATCCTGGAGCAGCTGGAGAAGCATCGCGCGCTCCTCCGGGCTTTGCATCACTTCCCCTCGTTCTTCTCCGTTGGTCAATTCGAAACTGGGGTTTCAGATAGTTCAGATAGGAAAATAGTCCAAATTGTGTCACAAAAATTATGGTAGCTTTTAGCTTTGCCTTTGAGACCGTTCAAAAGCATCCATCGATGCCTCAACGCTTGCTCTTGACACTGTGTCGCATCATGAAACACTGGTAGAGTTGTAGGTGTTGGCCGCTGAAGTCAGTACTGCACTAGACTTGGAATTCGACGTTGATACTGAAGCATTCGTACCGAATTACCTTAGTTATGCCATACTCTTTGTTATGGCATACAGGTGCCATTGACCAATGGGAACACTCACGGGCAGGACCTCCGTGCATCCTTTGTTATTAAAACTTCCCACACACCACCAATTTGCCTCACTTCTCAACGCTACAAATGGCCTCAACGCCACAAGTGGCCCCAACCTGGCGAAAACCGCCAGTAGGACGGCCACGCCTTCCAGGCGGAAAAGGTCGCGTTGCCAAGAAAACGTTATCAAGGCTTACACCGCGGCCCACAAGCTGAAGGTCCTTCAGCACCTGGACAAGCATGGGAAAATGGCAGCAACTATTGCTAAGTTTTATCCTACGCTAGGTGCGCATCAATATCAAAGCCACCGGGTCCTGATCTACTCGTGGCGTCGATCGCTGGACAAGATTGCTGCAGCACGCGACTCTCCTCGTGAGGCGAAGAAGAAGAAGTCAAGGTCGAGCGATGAGGCAACGGTCCTGCCCAAGACGGCGGAGTTAAAGCTGGTTCATTGGGTAAATGAGCTTCGAGAGGAAGGCGTACCGGTAACGCACATGATGCTGAGGCTACAGGCCCCAGACGAAGCAGCATCGAGCGGTGTTGAGGAATTTAAGGCGTCATGGTGTTGGCAAAGCCTTTTCAAGGCTCGATACCGTCTATCCCTGCGTGCCAGGACGCGCCAAGGGCAGATTCGTCCCCCCAAACTTGCCCAACTTGCCCAAGATTTCGCCAACGAGGTCTCTGAAAAGACACGCAGCCTTGGTGTCACCAACATCTACAACGCCGACCAGACAGGTAGTTCGGTGTGGCTAATATTTAAGTTGGTTGTTATGAAGTTTAACGGCGTGCCGTGTTAGCTGTGAATTTTGAATATTTGCCCAGGCGAAAGTTAGCGAGGAAGAGAAGTAAAACGGTTTGGGTCAAATGCGGTGTTAAATCGAAAGAGAGGGCAACCGTAATGCTGTTGGGCGATTCAGAAGGTACCAAATACCCTCCTTTTGCTGTGTTTAAAGTTCGACCGTCCACAAAGTTGGATAACCAACAAGCGAATGTTCAGTTCCGGAATGGGTTTGGTATCCATATCTGGAAGTCTATCACCAAAGCTCAGCGTGCGACTGGGATGCAAGTGTACGGTAATGGCAAAGGTACGCCTATTGCGTTGGATATGTCCTCAAACAACAATATTCTAATTATCAATTTGCATTATTGTAGGCTGGTGGAACGGGGAATTTGACGGTAAAGTGGCTCCGCTATCACTTTGGGTCACGCGAGGACCCGACCAAACCCATCCTTCTTTTGCTTGATGACTTCTCGGGCCATTGGACTTCTGAGGTCACTACGTATGCAGAAACTATCAAGGTAACGTTGATGAAAGTACCACCGAACGCAACCTCTGTCTGCCAGCCCGCCGACGCTACGTGGAACGGGCCAGTCAAGATGCGACTGCGAAATGCATGGATTCATGACTTGAAGAACCAGCTTGCTGCGCGTGTGCCTGGGATGCCGTTTAAGTTGAAGCCCTCGAATCGTTCATTGCTGTGCGAGTGGGTGAGTGCAGCCTGGAATGATGTGTCGGCGACGACGATTCAAGCTGGATTTCGTCACTGCGGACTCACTCAGCACGAAGACGATGCCCAGCATCCGCCCAAGGAGGTTGAATCGCTGCAACCTTCCCAATGCCCACCCGAGCACGTTGAACCACTGCAAGCTGACAACGAGCTTTTTCAAGCCATGCTCCTTTCCGACATGATTGACACTAGTGTACAGCAGTTTAGTTTGGAAGACGACTTCGATGACCTCTTTCGTGCTGTGGCTAATGATGCCAATCAATAAACTACTTTTGCCTTGTTAAATGCAGATCCATTTAGCCGGGGCAGGCGATTTCTAGTCTATGCACTGCAGATCAGGTGTATGGCATAACTAAGGTAATTTGGTAGCTGCTTGTACTCCCAAAATGGGATTTGTGTTTTCAGGAACCGCCCACTACACTGATTCGCCTTGGTTGTATCGCAAGCCTGCCTCCGTTGCCGAAGCAGTCGCCACGTCAAGTATTCGCGTCCAAAGTCAAGTAAATCATCAAGTTGATGCCATCAACTTCGACGGCTACACCGTTTACTGCGATGTCAACGATTTACCGCCTCCAAAGACGATCCCGCTATCACACGCCAAAGTCACGACTATCCTCGTCTCGCATAGAGCTATTGAGTGCCATTGCACAAGGCATACAACACTTCAGGATCTCCTAGGATCGGCCACATGACACCGGCTAGGTTTGGAAATGAAACATAACCTCTTTAGCCAATTACTTCGAAGTAGAATCCTTGAAAATCCGAAAGGCAGTATTTTTGAGTTGTGCGCATGACGTCTCGCTTCCTGGCGCCGAATGGCGGCGGTGGTCTGGAGAGCACCCAGCAGCTTTCCAAGGAAGCCGCGGTAGCTCTGGTGAGCCTCGACCGCGTCCTGAAGCGACGGCATGAGACGCTGGAGCAGCAGATCAAGGCGCAAGAAGAGGAGATTTTGAAGTTAAGGCAGGATAAAGAGATGCTCGAGAAAAGCATGGAGAGCGAGCAACTCAACTCCGCCCAGACGAGGATGCATTTTTGGCTGGAATATGCTGGGGCGCAGGCGAATCTGGAGCGGAAGAGTAAGGCCCTGTGGGATTTGGAGCAAAGCCAAAGCTCGACGGTCAAGGCTCACGATGAGGCGATCGCAAAGCTAAGCCAGAAGAAGGAGAGGCTCAAGCAAACCTTGCAGGAAGAGCGCTACAACTTCGCCAACAAGAGGGAGAATATCTGGGAGCACAACACCAAGTTGCAGGAGGATTTGGAGCGGAAGAAGGCGGACGTGGGGCTCGCGATGAGGAGATAGCGACGTTAAGCCGGGAGAAGGAGAGGCTTGGAGAAATGCTGCATGACGAATGCCGAGACTTCGCCAACAAGAGGGAGGAGCTGTGGGGGCACAATAAAAGCTCCAGGTGGCTCTAGAGCAGAGGAAGGAGGACGTGGAGAAATTGGAGCGAAGCCAACGCTTGATGGAGAGCAAGCTGGAGGAGCAGCAACGAGCAGATCAACTAGACCGGCAGCTTCAGAGCGAGCGGCGCAAATATGCTGACATCATTAACAGGTTGCTAGCCGACGTGAAAGAGGTCAAGGTAGAGCGGGATCAGCTACAATTGGAGAAGGAGAAGGAGGAGCAGAACGAAGCGTTCGATCAAGAACGGCAGATGTGGAAGCAGCGGGAAACTGATAATCGGGCAGTGGGTCGAGTCTCAGCTCGTCGCTCGAGAAAGTCATGCCCCACTTGCGCGGCTTATTGGAGGCGTACGAGCAAGAGCAAGGCGATGCCGATGCTGACAAACAACCTGACAAACATATGAAGGTCGCTGAGAAAGTGACGGAAGAGCTCGAAACGACCACGAGTTCGGATCTGTTAAGCAACTGCGCGAGCAAAAGAGTGCGTTTGACCGAGAAAGAGTGCAACTACTGGAGCAAGCTACTGACGCTGCGAAAACGTAGCTAGACGTCACCCGAAGGAATCTGGCGGAGCGCGAAGGCATCCTCACGTGTCCGGTTTCGCTGGAGCTGTTCGACAACCCCGTGGTCACTGAATGCTGCGGCAAAACGTTTTCGTCCGGTGGGCTTTGTCAAGCTCTTGCGCGGAGCCCAACATGTCCGTTCTGTCGTCAGCCACGGGTGGTCTTTCATGCGAATCGCGATGTGGCAAAGATGGTAGAACCCCACCGTGCAGAGCGCTCCATTATGGGGCTACCACTTGACAGTGTCGGTTCTTCTGTAGCGCATGGGTCTGCTCAGTCACGGTGGCGTTTGGAATTTAATCGAAGACGCGCCAACGATTCAAATCCACGCGAGAGCCTGCACCGAGAGTTCGCCTTGAACGAGTTCGAGCACGGTCTGAAATTCCCCACCGCCGTGAGTCAACGGCAAGCAATTTGCGTGCTGCTGAGACAGCAACTGCTTCAGCTCATCCCTTGCTTGCTGCACGACCGCAGGTGTTAACGAACTACTTCCCGACTTGATGAATACAAGATGAAATTCCGAATTCCAAGTATTCAACGTGGCGCGGAGTCGCGTGGCTTAGCAGGGTTGCTTTTGTCCGCTGCTGGAAGTGCTCAGGCCAATCGTACAACAGCGTCAGGCGCCGCAACTGGTGACGGCCGTGAGGTCAACCGGACAGCCAGGCTTAGCTATTTGAGGACTTTAGTTTCTGCCTCGGAGGGCGGGTCTTCTGACAATGAAGACTCTTCTTAACGGAGGACACCGGCGGCAACCTCGGGCGGATTTCTTGCAATACTGAGAACAGATAGGCCAAGCAGAACACGTTCTCAAGTGCTTGAAGTACGACCTGAGTCGAGCTCACGCTCACGCTCAAGTTCTAGCTCTAGTCCTAGCACCCCCGCGCTCAAGTTCCACCTCTGACTTGGATTTGAACTAGCTGGCAAGGGAGCATGTCGGCTCTGCTGCGTGATCTCGAAAGTGCACAAGTTGAATTCACAAGCTTAAGTTGTTGCTCGATCGCAATGGTAACAGTCTTCATGTATGTTTTGCCAATCAAAGTGGAGTGGTTTGGTCAGAAGCCCAAGGCCCCAGATGAATGAAACGACGACGTGGAGCATGAGAAAACCTGGCGATCGGCACTACAAGTAAGCAAGCATTTGGGAGGCGCGTAGATCTTGGAATCGCAAGCAAAGCGATGTCGATCGGGTGCTGCAAGTGCTTTAGGAACATATCAGCGCACGCGAAGCAGAGCAACTGCAGCGGGGCTGCAATTGCTTTAGCGTAGAGGAAGACACAGACTCAGAGAGTCTCTAGTACTGTTGATAACCTTACGCTCTATACAAGAGCTATACCGAGTACCGTAAGATAACTACTTACGGACTCCAAGAGACAGAAGTACCTTAAACAAGGCTAGTGAACTCTTAGGCTTCAAATGTGAACTGAATGTATTGTTGTTTATCGCGGCAGAGCCGCCTGTTGTTTGTATGTATAGGACTCACTATCTATCATAGTAGAGCCTAGTCTAATGCATATCCAGTGGCTGTGAGCCACCCACTCCTATCTGGGGTGACCCACGTAACATATGTGTGGAACTCACTTATGTGTGGCACCTAGCTTGTGTGCGTCACACTATTCGATGTAACCCCGTTACACCCTCCCCCACCAGACTGAGGACACATGTCTTCATTCGTCATCGCCTCGGTTGAGGTATTGTTCAACGGAACACGCGCGTCGCTAGTCGCTAGCCATCACAAGACCTCGCTCAAGAACTTTCCAAGTTCAACGAGCACATGGCTCGGAGCCCGCAGGCGTCTGGGTCATTCGACAACGAGAGCGCGCCCGCGTCCCCGGCACCTAGTGCCACAACGTCCGACCGTAAGGTCTCGCCGCGCCCCGCGTCAACGCTCTCGGTGAGAGAGTATCACGCCCTGCAGCAGCGCCGTCGTGCTCCTAGCTCCGAGAGCCCCATCAGCGCGAACATGGTCCGCCGTGCGGCAGATGACCTCTTTGAGGGCCTCGAGGAGGGGGAGGAGGACGAGGAGCTGGACTACAACTCCGACACGCCGATGCCTCAGCGAGAGGACTCCCCGCCACCTGCGCGTCCACGCTCGCCGGAGCAGCAACGCCGGGTTCCCAACCCTTTCGTGGATCGCGAGACCACAGCACTTCGTGCTTCGTCTGGTTTGGAGACAAACGAGATCTCCAACGACCTCGACGAGGCTCAAGAGCGTCAGCTCGAGGGGCAAATGCTCGTTCGTTCGCAACGACCCGAGGCGCGACCGCTAGTGAGCTCTCGACGAGAGTATGGCTTCGTGCCGCTCAACCCGGTGGAGCGCTTGAAGCAGTTTGGCTCGGGGCCATTGCAGAATTGGCGAATCGGGCCGGCGGCCAGTACCAGCGACCAGGTCGCTACTCGTACTGCTCTCCGAGAGAGGCTTCTGACGCCGCAGCAGACCACTCCACAGGAGTATGGGACTCGCCTGTCCGATCAAGCCCGTGGGGCTTCAGTCCCCGCGATGCGGTCTATTCCGGTGGTGCTCGGTCCGGGAGAGCTCCTCCACGAGGACGACGCCCAATTCACGAACTGGGTTCATCGAACCCGCCGTCTCTCTTCGCTGGAGGCTCTCCGATCTAGCTTCGACGAAGCTGATGTGCGCTTAGAGCGCCGGCTTCGCTTCGATTTTGCGAAGCTGAAGACGAAACGTCAGGCGGCCGCCTCCAAGTCGCTACAGTCCCTCGGACTCGGCTCATTTGCTCTTAAGAGCGCTGCAGGATCTCACCAAGGTGAGTCGACGGCTGCAGCAGCCCGGGATCAACTCTTGAGCTCAGCGTATGATCCCTCAGCTCCCCTGCCTAGCGGCGGGAAGCGTGAGGCGACCGACTTCGCGGTCGCGGGCTCGCAGAGCGCCTTCGATCGCGGCGATCAAAAGCGTCCACGACGTCAGGGCAGTCTTGCCGGAGGGGTACCTCAAACTCCCACGAGTTTTCTGAGTGCGGGTACCCACGCCACTTTACCAAATATTGGTTATGAGCGTCGCGTCGACGACGCTTTAGAATACGCTCCATATGAAAGTGGCGGTTCCCCTGCTCGTCGAGCAGCGCCGGCGGCGCCCGTGTCCTCGCACGGTGAGGAGCCTGTCCGGCCTGAGGAGCTGGAGAGCTTGGAGAGATCGCTGAGCGACGTGCGTCAGATCCTGGAGCGCCATGGGCGGAGGCTTGATCAAGCCGAGAGGGAGTCTGACACCACCGTGAATGAGATCCGCGATCTCCGGGAACGTCTCCAATGGTGTGAGGCTGCTGAGTCAGCGACTCAACGCCTGGCGCGCCTTGAGCAAGGTTTCGCGCGGCCGGAAGGTCAGGTCGACCTGTTGCTGCGACTTCAGCAGGGCGCTGTGGCTCCGCCACGTTGGGCGCCAGCTCCTGAGAACCCACATGGGCCGGGTCCCGGTACGGCTTGAGCAAGCCAACGTAGAACACGGGGTGCGTACGCATCTTCTTCGGAAGATTGAGCGTGAACGCCAGGCCCTTCTTGGCCACGACCGTGAACGGTCCCACGAAGCGCGGGCGCAACTTGGTCTTGAAGACCGCAGACACTGCATGTGTAGGTAGGTTTTTAGCGTTAAGCAACACTAGGTCCCCGACCTCATAACTCTCAACATTGCCTCTGCCTTTAGCATCCGCATGTTCTTTCTGTTTGTCTTGGCTATCAGCCATTGCGTCACGTACGTGTCGAAGGACACTTAGACGCGTTGACAGGAACTCGTCAACCTGTTTACGAACAGTGAGTGGGCTGACATCAGCAAGCCGATCGGCTATCTCTCCCCCACCAAGCCCAGGACCACGGAGTGGCAGCGTCAACGGGACGCGCGGGTGAGTGAGGCCGTTCACGTAGAACGGAGTGTAGCCCGTGGAGGCATGCACAGCGTTGTTCAACGCAAACTCGGCGAGTGGAAGCATAGCGCTCCAACGCTTCGGCGTTTCAGCGCAAATGCTACGGAGAATGTCTTCGACAACGCGATTCACGCGCTCAGTCTGACCGTCGGTCTGCGGATGGTCCGCTGTGAACATGTCCAACTTGGTGCCAAGCACCTTAAAGACAGCGTCCCAAAACTTCCCAGTGAAGCGGGGGTCTCCATCAGAGACAATCGATGCGGGCAACCTGTGTTGGCGAAAGACCCGATCGAGAAACAGCTTCGCTGTCCCTTCACCGTCCACGGTGTCCGGCACAGCCGCTAGATGAGCCATCTTGCTCAGACGGTCAACGAAGACCACGATGCCCGTGTTACCTTCCGAGTCCTTTGGAAGGCCAAACACAAAGTCCAAACTCATGGACTCCCAACACCCAGAGGGTACAGGCAAGCTTGCCAGCGGCGCGGCCGCATGCGGTGAGGGCTTCACCCTCTGACACGTCTCACACGTGCGCACGTACGTGCTCGTCCACTTGTACAGCTTGGGCCACCAATAGGTCCGGCTCACAGAGCTGTAGGTCTTCTCGCGACCGAGGTGGCCGCCAAGCGGTGTATCATGTGCCTCGTAGAGGATACGATACTTCAAATCCTCGTCATGAGGGACCACGACTCGAGGAGTGTCCTCCGCACTCGTGCTGTAGTACAGCAGACCGTCAGTGACAGAGTAACGGTGCAAGCTCGCGCGCAAGCGCGCCGACAATGTCTTGTCCGAGTTTTCAAATCCTTGCTCCCAAGAGCACGCAGCAGGGCGACACACATGTCGTCTCGCGCATACGCAGCGCGTATCAAGTCCTTCACCGACGAGGTCACCATCGTGACAGGAGCAAGCTCATAGTCCGGTCGCCGTGACAACGCGTCTGCAAGACCATTCTGCCTGCCAGGCTTGTACTTCACCTCGAAGTTGTACTCCGCGAAGAAGGACAGCCAACGGGCCATCCTTTGCGAGAGGTGAGGCGACTGGGTCGCAGTGCGTAGTGACGCATGATCAGTGAAGATCACAAACGGCTTAGAGCCCAGCAGGTGAACCCTGAACTTGACGAGAGCATACTTCATCGCAAGTAGCTCTTTGTCATGAACTGGATAGTTCTTCTCTGCAGCCTTGAGCTGGCGAGACTCAAACGCAATCACGCGTTCACGCCCTTCGGCGTCTGCTTGCAGCAGTGCGCAGCCGATGGCAAAGTCCGATGCGTCACAGACGACACTGAATGGACGTTCAGGGTCTGGCAATGCCAGGATCGGTGCATGAAGGAGACTTTCCTTGACTGCCTCGAAGGCACCTTGATGCTCGGTGTTCCAACACCAGTCCTCATCCTTCTTAAGGAGATTGGACAATGGCCGAGCCATCTCAGCGTAGTTCGCGCTGTACTTGTGCAAGTAGTTGGCGAGGCCAAGCCACTTGCGTAAGTCCTTTTGGTTCTTGGGAACCGGCCAGTCAACGATGGCCTTAACCTTAGCAGGATCTGCTCGAAGGCCGCGCTTCCCAACGAAGCATCCTAAGAAAGGAATTTCTTCAGCGCCGAAGATGCATTTTGATGCGTTAGCGTACAGCTTGTTGGTGCGCATGCACTCGAGCACTGCTCGCAAGTGGTCAATGTGGTTCTCCACGTCAGACCGACCGTGCTCCGCACGACTGTGGACGAAGATGTCGTCGAAGTACGTTTGAGCAAACGCCCGCAGGGGCCTGAAGAGCTGCGTCACCAGACGATTGAACGTCGCAGGCGCGTTCGACAGCCCTTGGGGCATGACCAGCCACTCCCAGAGCATACCGCTCGGAGTGCTAACCGCTGTCAGCGGAATGTCACTCGCTCGCATGAGCAACTGGTAATAACCATCGACCAAGTCGAGCGCACTGTACATCGTGCAGCCAACCATATTGTTCTGCAGAACATCCTTCCTAGGAATCAGCGTCTGTGCCGGAATGGTGGCAGCGTTGAGCTTATTGAAAGCATGAACGATGCGCCACTTGCCATTAGGCTTTCTGACACAGAACGTAGGCGTCGAGTGCGGAGACTTGCTCTCACGCACCATGCCCGCCGCGTGCTTGGCACTGAAGAACGCGTCAATGACGTCGCACTGCTCCTTCGGTAAGGGCCACTGCCTCGTTACGCAGTATTTGGTTCCAGGAACCAAGTCAATCTCATGACGGACACCTCGATCCGGAGGTAAGCCAGAGGGCGGGTCATTCGAGACCACATCCTGGAACTCCTTAACCAAAGGATAGAACGGATCCGATGGGTCCTTCAGGATCGAAGATCCACTTCGCGCACTGAGTGCCTCCTTCGTGTCCTCAAGGACAGCTTCATCCATAAGCGACGAGGAGTTCAATTCCTCCTCCGGTCGTATCATGACCACTTCGGCGAGCGCGCCAGCCTTTAAGGCATTCCCAAAGTCGGGAATGGACATCTCGTCCAGCTCTAGCAGAGCAGCCACCGTCGGAATAGCCTCGAGGCTGACGTTGCCCTCGGCTTCACCAGTCACTCCATCAACGAGTGTGTATAGCTGCTCGCTATCATCGTCCACGACGGACACGTCCTGTACCAGGACCGACGCCTTGCGTCTCGCAGTCGCCATCTGGCGTCGCTGCCGCCTCCTCGCGGAAGCTGTACGCCTCGGAGAGGCCAGCGTGTTTAGACTGAAAGTCTCGTCAGGTGTCGCCACCTCTTGCTGCTCTGATTGAGCCGGCGTGGAGCCGCAACGCTCACAGCCCTCGCCCAGTGGGTTAGGTGCCACTCCACCCGCATCGTCAGGGTCCTCCCCTTGATGCCTCGGCTCACAGCCGACCACGCCATCAATGGCATGCAGCGATGCTGCGCTCAAGCCACGAGCATCGCTCAGCGGTTACGTGCCGCTCCACGCGCATCACTAGGGCCACGCCCAAGATGCCTCGACTCAGTGTCGACCCCGCCATTACCGGCAGGCAGTGATGACTCGCAGTCACTCGGAGTCTCACTCAGTGGGTTACGTGCCACTCCACGTCCAGCCCACGAGCAGTGCTCGGGACTCGCGTCGTCGGCGCCAGTGTCCATTAGCTCGGACACTCCAATGTCCAGCACATTGACCGACTCGGTCCAGTGCCCGCGCCAATAGTGCTTTTGCTTCCTAGCAGAGGTGGGTTCATGACTCGCCAATGCTCCCCTAGGAGGCAAGCGCGTAGCGCCTAAGGTCTTCGACTGCCAGTCGATCCATGGTTCATGGCGCTCCAGCCATGCCATGCCGAGGATGAGGTCGTACCTCGAATCCAGGTCGATGACCAAACAGCGTTCAACGCTATCGAAGTCCAGAAACTTCACGCCCAGGTTCACAGGAACCTTGGGCACCGTGACACGGGTCCCCGTCGCAAGACGGACGGTGACGATGTCACTCGAACGCGCCTTCAGCGCCTCAGCGTACTGCTGACTTCCTTCCATCGTGGAGCGCCGAGCGTAGTTGCCCGACGCTCCGGAGTCGATAAGGATCTTCCATGGCTTCTCAAAGCCCTTCACGGTCGCTTCCACGACCAGCAAGCCCGGCTTGCATACACGTTCCGTGTTGTTAGAGAGCACGGCGCTCTTTGGGGCTAAGCCCTGCCGACCTCCTCCCTGAGGCTCAACAGAACTCAGTTCTTCTTCCCCAGCAGGGCGCCCCGCGCCTACTGGGACTTGGCGTTTCCCCGCCACGAGCCAGGCTTCTGCTCAGAAGCGGAGGTTCGGCTCGACGGAGCCTGGCGCTGCTTGCGCAGCGGGCAACCCGGACGCAGGTGTTGCGTGCTGCCGCACACATAGCATCGACGGATGCCGATACGCTGCTCAGCAGCCTGAAGCTCGGCTTCCTCATCTTCAGCGTAGCTGAGGTCCATAGGCACTGCGCCATTGGACGCATCAGAAGCTCCGGAAGAGCTGGCTTGGGAAGCCGTCCAACCAAGTCGTGCCGACTTGAAGTTGAACTCGGCGTTCAACGCCACGTTCACGGCTTCCTCAAAAGAGGTCGGGTGAACACGGAAGACTTCCGTCCTGGCCACGCCAGTGCGAAGGCCTTTCATGAAGACGGTCACCGCGACCACTTCAGGAAGAGGATCCGCCGCCATGCCGGCGAGAAGAGTTCTCAACTCCTGGACGAAGTCCAACAATTCCTTCTTACCCTGACGGGTAGACAGGAAGCGTGACCTCACGCGATACGCCTGGTTAGGTGGCGAGAACACTCGCGAAAGCTGGTCCTTCAGCTGATCCCAAGAAGGGAACGCAGTGTCTACAGACGTGCCACACGTCAGGGTCCACTCTCGCGCTCGGCCACCGAGCTTGGAGATCGCAAGCGCCACGCGCTGCTGCTCGGTCTTGAGCATGGCGGACGCCATGGCCATTTCGACCTCTCTGATCCAGAGCAAAAGGCTTTCGCCTTCCTTGCCCTCGAAGGCCTTGACGCTCACCATGAGCGGTTTAGCTCGTGGAGCATCGTCCGATGCAGGCCTAGGCGTCACAGACGCCGCGGCCGCAGTCATCTTCTGCTGGACGTACTCCAACAGAGCATTCTCATACTGAGAAAACGCCTCCAGACGCGCGTGCACCGCGTCGGGGCCTTGCGAAGCAAGATGGGCCACACCTTCCGGGCCGATCAAGGACATCAGCTTATTAAGCCCGTCCTGTTGGTTCGGGGGTAAGTGGGCAAATTGCTCCATCCTCACAGAGGGACAGTCGTAAGACTCAGGTGTCGGATTGACTACAAGTGCTACCAAGTGCAGCGGGGCTGCAATTGCTTTAGCGTAGAGGAAGACACAGACTCAGAGAGTCTCTAGTACTATTGATAACCTGACGCTCTACAAGAGCTATACCGAGTACCGTAAGATAACTACTTACGGACTCCAAGAGACAGAAGTACCTTAAACAAGGCTAGTGAACTCTTAGGCTTCAAATGTGAACTGAATGTATTGTTGTTTATCGCGGCAGAGCCGCCTGTTGTTTGTATGTATAGGACTCACTATCTATCATAGTAAAGCCTAGTCTAATGCATATCCAGTGGCTGTGAGCCACCCACTCCTATCTGGGGTGACCCACGTAACATATGTGTGGAACTCACTTATGTGTGGCACCTAGCTTGTGTGCATCACACTATTCGATGTAACCCCGTTACAGCAACAGCGGGCGGACAGACTGCATAATGCACTCGATGGGGCGGAGATGGCACGAAGAGTTACAGTGCGTCTGTAGCAGTGGATTTCAATTCTTCTTTCGAGCCACAGTGAGGTTTCTCGACCAGGAATGGCAACTTCCAACAGGAGTTGAGAGGGTAGGAGAAGCGCCTTCAGGTGTTGGTTTTGGGAACGATTGCACCCAATTGATGCAATAGGGAGCCGAATGCTATGGAGGATTTCAATGGATCGCTGGACGCAAGGCTACTCAGCTGGATGGAGGCCTGTGATCGGATCAAGGTACCGTCGTGGAAAAAGGTGATCAGTGCCGCTGAAGTCGAAACCGAGAACAGCGGAGCCAACGTGTTCAAGCAATCGTTGCGGGGGTATCTCGTCGGGTGTGTGCAATTTCCAGACAATCCTCTCGTACTGCCGTCGTAGCTACCTCTGAAGCAACGGGACCTCACCAAAAACGTCTTTGATGCCGCTCAGGTGTAGTATATGTTGGAAACCTAGCGGGCTTCACGTAAGCACGGAAGTGCTGTAGACTAGGGTGACTTGTGTTCTGTATGGCATATTGCCGAGTGAGTGTGTATTTAGGTTAGATCCCCCACAGCGGTCGTCTCAACGTTAGACCTTGGACCTCTACGAGACCGCCACGTGGACGAGTGTGGTGCTTGACCTGGTAGATCCAACACCTCCCCCTCAAGCAACACACTCGTGCGCTGGGGTTCCGGAAGATGTCCACCTCCAGCTGCGTCGTTAGATGATTCTGCCGGTGTGCATGCCGCGTGACTTTCACCAAGTCCGCTAAGCCATGCCCGTTACTCTGACAGCCACTCGTTCAGACGTCTCAGCACACCACTCTCCGTTACACATGCGTCGACTCTCGCTCTTAATCCTCCAGTGTTTTGGTCGTCGCCTTCAACTTCACTTGACTTCGATCATCGTTCTCGTTGGTACATGTACTGCGATGCTGGCAGGATGAAACCGGCCTGCTGGAACCTTATCCAGCTTTCGCTGGCAGGGTGAAACCAGTGGCGGGAACCTTTTCCAGCTTACGCTTCTTCAGCAACGTCCTTCTCAGCTCATCGGTGAGTTCGACGTCATCCGGCAGCGTCCTTCTCAACGTTCAGCTCCGATGTTTTCGCCACGCAACAGCATGAATTCCCTGCTCATAAGCGCTTTTGTTAGTCATATCAGTTGCGGTAACGTCATACCTTTCACCTTGATCGTAGTCACTTCCGCGCGCGCTCCCTTCCAGCTCCGAGCGGGACAAGACTCTTCATGTGTTGAGATCTGTGGGGTAGGATGCAAAATCCTGGCTCAACTCCAATCGTGGGTAAACCCCCGCGGTAAAAGGAATTATCTCACACGGTCGAAGCAAAAGGATCGCTTTCGCTAACGGGGGCATTGCGGTTCACCTGTGGTTTCATTTACGGAAACCCGAAATACACACATTGAACATACGGACCCGCGGTCAGCGCCGTGGCGATGAGCGAGAGCTGGAGGGCGACTCCAGAGCGTCGCTGGAGGAGCAGCACGCGGCTCTGAGACTGCTAAGCGACGATCTCGAGCGAGAGCTGGCCCAAGAGCGTTCCACAGGGTTCGATGTGCGGTGGCAACTCTGGGAGGTGGAGGCAGCCCTGGAGCACAGAGTAAACGAAGTCGAGCGACTGGAGCGAGAGCTACGTGAAGAGACCAGTGCATACCGAGCTGAAGACAGCGCGCGGACCAACTGCAGCAGCAGACGGACGAGGACCAGACCCGCCTCGAACGGAAGGTGGAGACGCTTGAGAAGCGACTAGAAGAGCAGGCAGATATCGACTCTTCACTGGGCGAGATGATGCCGCATATGCGCCGCTTGGTGGGAGCCTGGGAACGACGATCTGAAGGAACATCTGAGACCATTGACCTTACTCAGGATACGGCAGAATCTGCAACGACAAGCCCGAGCCAAAGTGAACAGGAGCGAGGTTTACTATTGCAACAATCGACTGACCAGATGCAAGATATCTGTCGCCACAACGTCATCGAGCGGGAGGCAGTTCTAACGTGCCCCATTTCGCTTGAGCTGTTTGATAGCCCGTAGTGACCGAGTGCTGTGGCAAAACCTTTTCGTCCGAGGCATTAGCGCAGGCTGGAAGACGCAGTTCAGCTTGTCCATTCTGCCGCTCTCACGGGATAGTGGCCCATCCGAATCGAGACGTAGAGAAGCTCGTCGCGCTCCATCGCGCGGAACGCCAAGTTCTCGGCATCCATGACATTGCAGCACTAAGTTCAGCATCTGGCACATCTGATGAAGATGGTGTCGAGGATTTCAGGATTCCCGGGGAAGAAGACCCGCGGGAAAGACAAGTGGTCGCCGAAGTCAGCATCGAGAACAGCGGCATCAACGGGTGCAGGCACGCGCGGAGGTCCCCCACCGATCTTCGAGATCTACCTCATCCACAGATACCGCAGCCATGGATCCAGCCTCTTTGTCAACTGCCTCGATCAGAGCTGGGCCGTCTCATCAAGAGTGGACTTCTTCTAGTCCCAACTCGTCGACACTCTCTGCGAGTTCGAGTCCTACCGTCGCACCTAGTGTGACGTCAAGCACTGCGATCAGTGACTTTGAGTTGCGAACAGACCTTCAAGAACTTCTAGAACTTCAAGACCTTCTAGCAGAACGTCGAGAGACTTTTGGTTCTTTCGCCGCTTCCTGACTGCGTCGCCTGTCGTTGTATCTCCACCAACCAGATTTTGTCAATCGTTGCGCCAACACCTCACTCGTGCTGGTCTTCACGACAGATTAGCTTGCAAAAGTATATACCGCCGCGGACGAAGAAGTATTCCCTCCAACAAAACGTATCTTGCACAAGTCGCAGATGTTGAGCTATCGAGTTTTTTTTCTCTTTGGGGCAAAGCCCCCCCTCCAATGAAACAAACACCATTCGTGTACCCTTATTTACTACATCAATTACCCTTTTTACAGGACATCTTACGCATAGTTGCGATTCGGGTTAGGGGTTATCATTATAATCACACGCCCTAGGGCTTTTTTTCGAAATTGGCGATCTTGCCTGCAGCTCGTTGTGGTCGGGGTACCCGACTTTCCGTACTAAAATATAAGCGCGCATAGAAAATTCCATACAAATAAGCTCTTCCAAACACGTTTGCCACTTTATTAGAAGCACCTATACAAAATTACATACAAGCACGCACTGCCAGATACACCTCCCAATGTATGTCATCTCATTAGAAGCTACCATACAAAACCTCATACAAAACCTTCCCCCCTGTCGAATACGATTGTCGCACACTGTCAGATACGGATTCTCGCAGGTTCAGGTAATATTTGTTTTACTAGGCTCAAATGGTGTCGTGTACATAATCTAAATATTAGAGGTCATTACAAAACAGAGGCAACTCTCTACTCTTGTTTCTATACCGTTTCTACAGTTTATTTACCGTTTCTATACCATGTCTATTTCTATATACAGTAGTGTCGCTCTGAATTCGCCATGGCAAGTTCAAACTATCAATTTCTACAGGGGGACCGCCGGTTACGCTGTTAATACAGGTTTCCATCGTATACTATATACTTGACAACAGACTTCGCACTTTTATACCCGATTGCAGGTCATGTAAACAGAGAGGTTCGCCACCCTCTACTCTCATCACAAGTGGCGATCTCGCCCGTGGGCTCGTTGTGGTCGGGGTACCCGACTTTAGCGACAGTGGTTGAGGAATCGCTTTAGTGATGGTTATGGTGAGTACGTTCGGCGTGTGATAGGAACATTGATGTGTAGAGAACATTCGTGAAGATGTCGTGGGAGTATCGTATAGATGGTGTGTACATTAGTTGTGGTGAATTGGTGCTTTGTGGCGGCTTGCATTTGTGAATATTAGTTTTTGTGTTGACTCTGTTGCAGTTGTTTGTGGGGTTGTTTTGTGGAGCGCTTTGTGCATGAATAGTGTCGGTGACGGTGTTGTTGCACTCGAGGTGGGATAAGTCATTGCTGGGTTGTCGGGTTCGGTGCATTGGTGTACGGTTGGCTGCGGCGTGGGTCTTGGCTATCCAGCGTGGTGGCGGTACTCGTCGCTGCGATAGATCGGGAATTGACGCTTGCGAGTAGACTAGCTACCGAGACGGATGCTTCCGGCATCTCCTTGAATATTTTGAAGCCGTACACGTGATGAATCTCGTACAGTACCTGAAATGCGTGAGAACATGGTTTAGCATGTGCAAATCGTTGCGTGATACAATAGTAGGGTAGCCGCACCACGTCAACGTTGATGTCTTCCCACGCGGTGAGTCGGCAGATCTCGTGTCCGATCATGGCTTGTGGCAGCATGTTGATGATGTTGAATATCTCTTCGAAGTTTCTGGCCGACTCCTCGTCCAGGAATTCGAGGTGCGTGCCACTGTAGCGGTCTGTTTGGGTAGATCCATGAGTGAACATGAGTTGTGGTGTAAGACAGCAATTGCTGAGAGTAGAACGTACCAGTTGCGAAGTGCTGGCTTCGCATGAAGCACATTCGGATGGCGCACGTAGTTGGATGGTTTGGCGTGAGCGTGGAAATGAATTGTGCAAATCCAGAGACTGTCGTGAATGTGCGCTCGTGGGCGTCGAGATGGGCGCGAAGTCACTGTAGCTGTGCCATGGTCGGTGAATGTGCTAATGGTGACTGTTAAGGGCTTCGAGGGGGTCGTTGGGATCATTTGAACAAAGTATTTTACTCCCTGGATGATTTGAAGGTTGTTTTGTATTTTGTGAGAAAAATATCAGTTTGACTTCGATTGTCGCACAGTTGTTCTTCGATGTCGAGATAGGAGATAAACCGACGAGGCGCGCTAAACGTTTCTGACACGATCCTGCAATTGGCCTTCAACGTCAAGCACGCGTCTCATTCATCATTAAGTTTTATTCGTTGAAGTTCCTGCTGTGGCGGAATTCGTTACTGGCACATCTGGTTTCGGTGGAGAAAACATGAGGCATCGACAAATGGTGCAAAGTATGAGCATGGGCTAACGTGACGTTCTGCTTGGTGAGGTCCTCATCGTAGCTGCACTTCACTGTAGCGTGTGTATAAGAGCATGGTGCTGCCGTCGTTCGGGTAGGACGAGGCGATCTTGCCGGGTCCACGGCGGCTTACAGGAAGCTGCGCCATGTAGGCGCCGCGCTGGTCGCGGAAGTGGGAGAAGTTGGCGCACTAGTACTTGAGCAGCTACCCTCCTGCGCCCGGCCAGAAAGTCCTGCGCGACGGGAGTGAGCGCGATGGTCTATGCGTATGTTGTCGTTGTTCGTCGTGGTTTTTCGTCCTCGACAGCGGCGGTCATGGGGGCTACCAGTCTGCGGCGAGAGGGACGTCCACGTGAACGCTGCTGCTTGAGCTTGATATGATGCTCCTGCGACTGATTAAAGATGGTTAGGAGGCAAATTGTATCAGCACGCAGACAAATGCACCTACCGTTTATCTCCTGCGTCGATTCTGCGCTCGGCGATTCCTCTCCAACCGCTGCTGTCCAACTCGATCCTGAGCGACTTGAATATTTCGTTGCCGCCGTAGTTGCTCAGCTACTACCCTATCATTGCGATGTAAGTAGCAGATGGGCACCCTGCTATTTGCCCACTGCACTTCGGCGTCGTCCTCGTCAAAATCATACTGCACGACACTTACGTACTCATAGCGGCGATGAATATCGTGGTCTTCTTCTTGTATAGCATCGTTTTCTGCAAATTCATCATCTTCTGGGATCACGGTGGGGGGGCTGTGGGCGCTGGGTGGCTACTCGCGCCTCCTGCCGTTCTTCGACATAGTGATCCGGTTGTGGCTCCTGAACATCTTCCTCCACAAACGTCTGCCTGTTCTGAGTAACCATGGGAACTTCAACGCCGGTACGTGAGGTTGTAGGATCTTGATCTAGCACGCGGTTTTGAAGCTCACGTAACTGACTAACAACGTCAGCCCGGTTGATGTGTCCTGGTGGTCCTGTGAGAAAAGCCCTGATGCACTGCCGTAGAGAAGAATCGTCAACACCTTGGCGCATGAGCGCCACACGTAATGCGTCCATTGCATCTCCTTCCATAGTGACGCCCTCATGGCCACATTTTAATGCATAGCCGGCGGAATTTGCGGCGCGATAGCATCTTTGCCTACGCAAGGTGTGAGAAGAAATGATTCGGTCTCGACCGGGAACGTGGGGTGCTTCAATACGGGAAAGGGGCCAAATAATACGTCTCATATTCTTTCGGAATCCACACTCGTCAGTTCGGCTTTAGCTGGCCGACAAGAAGCGATCTCTCCATTTAAAACATCGGTGCGGTCTTCGGTCACCAGCATAGGCGCTTCTTTCGACCACAAGCATAGGTGCGGCTTTCGCCCACCAGTACAGGTGCGACTTTCGTCCATCAGACACAGGTGCGACTTTCGTCCACCAGACAGGTGCGACTTTCGTCCACCAAACACTGGGGCGGCTTTCGTCCACCAAACACAGGGGCGGCTTTCGCCCACCATACACAGGTGTGGTTTTACACAACAACTTAATGAGTGGATAGGATTGATAATTGGTTCAGCGACATCCAGAGATTGCCAGTGAGATAGAAGTTGAAACGTGTCATGAAAAGAAACTGTCGGTCAATTTTTTTATACTACTTCGTTGTATTTGATACATCGATACTACGACGGAAGGAGCAAAATAACAACAACAGGATGGAAGGATCACCGCTGACATGGGCTGATAAGACGACAACGACGATGCTGCGGATAGATAAGAGCCCGGTGGACGTTAAACCGCGCCCATACTATTCTTACGTCCCATGTGGCAAAACACTGACACAAGTTTGCTCTCAATTTCATCGTGATTAGACTGGTATCGTTACATCACGGGACGGAAACGAGTTTTCATAACTGTGTAGGTATTTCACGATTTATTCTCAGGTCTCTGGTTTCGGCGCTGCTGTGCCGTGTGCGGTGTCTAATGCATTTCAACGTAATTTCTCGGTTGCGCTTGCATATGTGATTGTGTACCTTCATTGTAGATTCGCCCGAGTGTTTCTGCTGCAAGTGTTTTGAGTCTTCGGTCTTCGGTGAGCACTTATGCGGACGGTCCAAAGTATTCGTAGTCATGTTGAGAAGGCTTTCGACCGATCCAACGAAGGCCGTTTCGCGTACGAATGCGTGATAGCGCAACGTAGAGCGCATGCTTGTCGACTTTTGTGAAGTGGGGCGGTCTCAAGTCGGAGATTACTATCTCATCACGAGTATCGCCCTGTATCCCGTGGACTGTAGTGCCAAAAGCTGGTACCACAGGAAATCCCTTGATCTTTCCAACAATCTCTCCGTGGGGCAAACGTGTCGTGTTTGGCCACAACAGGGCGTGGCGTGGTGGGTTAGCTTCGAGGAAGATCCAAGACTGAACTAGTCTATCTTCCTACTTCGCGATCGGGAAACCGAGGGGTTTCCTATCTGGCCTTGAAACCTCTGCGACGTCTCAAGCTTATCGGAAACCACCCAATTTCCAACAATCTCTCCGGGGGCAAAAGTGTCGTGTTTGGCCACAACAGGGCGTGGCGTGGTGGCACCCCAAAGAAGTATCCGCCATGACTCGGTCGGAGGTGTCCGAACACTGCAATTGTCGAACTTAGCTCATTAATCGGGACAAGTGGGCGGAGCCTTGAGCAGTGAGCACTGGGTAGGCCTCGAACGCGTTCGAAAGCCATCGTCCGAGTAGTTTGATTACCAGTCGATCCGCTCCAGCATTTAGGAGCGCAGTGGCACCTCCGATCCGAATCGAATGGATTGAAAATCGACTGGGGTCTTGTCTTGTCCTTATCGCGGCAGTCTTAATTGCTGTTGATACGTCGTTTGCCGTGATGCCCGTGGTTAAGCCGGTCGAAAGTGCGGGCATGTTAGCCCTTGTACCAACTGATTGAGCTGCCTTGAATATCCATTGTGCTGCCAGAACCGGGCACAGAACGGAATCGCCAGAGCGCGAATGAAAGCGGCATTCCTCCCGCCCATACTGGTTGTTCTTCGCGCCTTGTAGTTTGATACCGACTGAAGCGGCGGTATCCGGCGAAGCCCGAGCACCATTCCCGTTGAAGAATCGGATGTGGCCAAGCTTCAGAATGTAGTTGTGGCGCTTCGAGCCGATGAACAGATACTCCGAGCGTCGAAGTAAGAAGAAGTAAGCAAGTAGAATCCCGCCCCAAGTAATTGGTCGCGCGACTGCGATAGGTCCAGGCTGGCCGCGAGAGCACGTTGAAGCGGGGGCCGAAACTGGATGCTGCTTAAGTACTGGGTCGGTGAACCGGCGAATTCCCCGGAGGAGAATGACATGGCTGGTGGAGACGCCAGGGTCGTAGCCGGCGTTTGACTTGTGATACCAGCGTACTGCACACAACTTGCCGCAAATTGTTGAGTATGTGTTCCCTTCCAGTCGCTTGTTCATCCCGAATTGCCATAGATAAACTGCGAATACACCGAGCTGTGCCGCATTCCCGTAGATATCATCCTCGCTGAGCCAGTGTGGTAACCTCATCATGGTGCACCAGCGGCACCACTGCTGCCAAGCTCTCTGGTAGAGCGTGCTGGAAGTAGCTGCGAGGGCTCCAGAGCGGAATATCGCTCCCATAGCTTCCAGAGATTGATAGAGTCGGTGGGGACTGCTACCTGTTTCCACGACAACGATAGGTTAGCGAACAGTGAGGCCAATTTCGGTGACTGCCATACGCAGCTGCCTGCATCTGCCATCACGTTTGCTACTCCTGGGATGTGGTCCGCCGATGCGTAAAACCCGTGCTTCACCTCTGAGAGAGTGAGGAGACGGAGCAGCAACTGCCCAAGGGGTTTCGACTTGAGCGATGGTTGTTCCACGCGATGGCGGATTGGTTGTCGATCCAGAAACGAACGTGGCTGTGGTCCCCGGTGCGGTGATCAGACCAATGGTGGCCCCAAGTCAGTGAAGCATACACAGCGCTCATGAGTTCACGAACGTTGATACCGTAGTTGGATAACCCTCGCCAATTGAACGATTCAATTTCTGTACGCTCATCAGCCGTAAACTGAACTTGTAAATATTCACGACGCATCGGATACAGCGCGCAGACTCCGAAATCACTTGCATCCATGTAGATGTGATAGTCAACGGGTTTGGTGCCAGTGAATCGGGTGAGGGGGACCGAGTTAAACTGACCAATAGACAGGATTATCTTGAACCATCGCAAGTCGTCCAGCGCTACCTTCGACACACGGATACGCCATGAGCGACTCGGGATGCGAGCCAAATCCGCGAGACGCTGGAAAAATGGTATGGCGGGTCGAAAACAGGTCACCACATGTCGGAGACTTCCAAGAAGTTTTCGCAGTTGGCTTCGAGTTGTATACCACTGAGAGGCCATCAAATCAATCCGTAGCGCCGCCTCCGCAATCTTATCCTTTGGCATGGAGAGGGTGGCTGACGTGAGGTCCCAGATCAGACCGAGTGCTCGACCACGATTGAACCATCCAGTGAATTTGTCTTCATTGATCGCTTCAGGGCCAAGGACCGCTGCCATTGTCCGACGTAGCGCTACGTTGGCGTCTGCGAGGCGCGAACCAACATCAGGCTCGATACAATTGTGGTCATCGCACCAGGCTTTGGAATCAAAAGTGTTCGATGCGCAGCGAGGTTGGCCCAGCCAAGTGGGTGCGCTCACCCCATAGATGTGCTTGATGGCATTTCCTGCAATCCAGTATTGGCGTGGGAGTCGCTCCATCCAAATGGGCACGAGAGGTCGATAACGAGAATGCCAATTTCTCGAATGACGCCAGAGAAGCGGCCGACGTGGTCGGCGTGAATAGGGATGTTCCGGAACGCGCCAGCAACGACACCCGAAAGCATTTTGACGAGTTAAGGAAATTGAGCTTGTACCTCGAGGATCCGGTTGGCCAGTGCGGCTGCGCCATCATAGCTGACGTCGATGACTAGTGAATCGGCTGTTAAGTCATTAACCGAGCTTCCTTCGGGAAACGACAAATCGTGAATCGTGCGTGCGTTCTCGGACAGAGGTGCATTGCCCTTTTGAGCTGCGCCAAACGGACTGCAAGTGACATTATCCAGGTCACTCAGTAACCCAATGTCGAGGATCAGGTACTGACCTTTATCTTGGCCTTGCCGGAGGTTCTTCACAACGCAGGCCAACGCTTCTTGTAGCGACCCGTGGTTAGGAGGCGGCCTTTGTTGTGGCGGAAATTGGGTGGTCCAGGTAGGAGTAACACCAGTGTGCACAATAGCCTCCCACCGAGCACGATGGGAATACGACGACCAGCCAGGCAAATGGTCAGGAGTTTCCAAGGCTTTGTTTGGACGAGGGTCCGACGAGGTTTCACCGCGAACCAGGCGGACGAAGTCAGGTAGCTTCATGCGAGACCGCCGGAGAAAGTCGCTGAAGGCTGCTTGCTTGTTTTGATCGATGAGGTGCACCACTTTACCCTCGACGATATGACTGGCTGGGTAGACGTCAGGAGGCTGGATACAAATACTGATGAGGGCACTAGCGATTTGTGCAGCACCCTTGTCACGATGTAACCGCAGCATCCGAGTCCGTAATGTCAATGTCGATACAAGCGACGCCTCTGACATCCGGATATGATCCCCCAAGCTCCTATGTTGTGCCATGATGATGGACCCGTCTGGAGGAGACACCGAATGACGCTGCTGGTGAGTGGTCTCTGGTTGGGGCTGGCACAGGTTGCTTGCAGCGACGGCGGGGATGGGCACCTCGGCCTCCGTCGGTCGCCTAGCTCCTGTGATGCAGTTGCTTGTTCCTGACCGAGTTGCGAGTATGGATGTTGTATCCTTCATAACCGGTAGGATTCCGCTGGTTCCGCTGCCAGCATCGCTTACTTTTGGTGCTGGAGCAGCGAGTATGGACAGATAATCCTTCGCTACTCCTGGGACCGCGTCAGTTCCACTGCTGGCGGGGCAAGTGAGGCCTTGAGGGTGTACGAGTATGGGCACGTTTTCCTTCGTAACCGGCCGGGTGCGCACGGCCATCCCGCTGTTATCCACACCATTGACGACTCCGGCTGGTGCACAGATTTTCGCGCCGGTACACCGTCTGCCCCGCCACGTGGCCGATTCCGGTGAGGGAATGGAACATATACGCGATGAGAGGCAAAGGCAAAGCTCACCACCACACTTTCACGCAGTCTCCTCGATAGCAATGTCGCTGAAAGGAGCCGCTAACCCTCCGAAGGTCTCGTTGATGAAGTCGACGATAGCTGCACTCAGCGTTGATGGCTTGAAGTGGGCCCGATAAGACACGGTGCATCGACCATCGTCGTCCGGAACATCCATCAGTGGATATGTGCCGCATACACAGACGCTTTCCTTTCAAGACGGGGAGTGCTTTGACAATAGCTGAAGGTACCGGCTGACGCTGACCTTCATCAGGTTGGGATGTTTGAACGCGTCGAGGTCGTGCTGCTGCTGCTCCGCCACGTGGGGGGAGGATGCTGGATGGTATCATTCTTAAGTGAGACCAGTTAATAGCCTGCAGCACGCAGACAAAGCTGGGGTCCGTCATTGAGAAGGTCATGCTGATTCGACGGGCCTCCGATGTGTCGTTATTAGCGAGATGACTTCGAAATACTTCGAACCGACCATCAATCCAGTACACCATCTCTTGAGCTTCGGTGGCTGTCGAAACCACGCCCTCGGACGCGACTTCGAGAATAAAAGAGCGGAGATCCACCAGCATCTTCGTCACGTAGTACTGGTAAGCATGATTGACTGCTGTGGTGAGGCAATCAATTGCGCTGATGATGGAGCTTACACCGTCTGGGGTGGGGCACTTTGGATGAACCACCCGACCCTTGAAGTTGTTCATGTCAAACGTCCGACCAGCGTCCCGGCGCGATTTCGCCGTCGCCATCCTGAAGTGCATGATAGAGAGACCGAGAAATCCAAAATCCCAGGAGTAAAACCCACGTGCAGTAGCAGGGTGGGGCAAGAACGGGAAGTCCGCCCTCCGAATCTGGATGATGTCAATCAGCCGCTGAGCAGTCATAGTAGCAAACGTACCGTTCACCAGTTGGTTGTGTACCAGGCGCTGGGTCTCAGTAGGCCGAAAACTGGAAGAAGAGTCGATGGTACGCGTAGCAAGTTCGCCACTTGTGTCCAATCCGCGAGAAATCTTCTTGAACGAGATGAGTTGGTCAATGTCTTGAGCGAGGGCCGAGTTAGTACCGACTGTCTCCCGCAGAGCTAGAAGTCTCGCGAACTCAGCATCACCTGCGGCAGCGTCAAGCTCTGATATCCGTCGCTTACCCAGTACTGCAGGTGCCGCCACAGCTGGGATCACTGCAGTCGTCGGAGCGGCACCGTCGTCAGCATCAGAGTCGTCGAGTTGGTCCATCGAAAATGGGTTCGCCTCAGCTACCGACACGGTGTCGTTCACGGGTGGTGGAACATCAGGTGTCGGCTGAGAAGGAGATGGCCGCGATGCATTTTGTGGAGTCGGTGGGCAATCGAAATGGTGGTCCCGATGTTAACACCTGCCGGGATACGACGCCGACCGCTCTGGTAGTAGCTGTAATCCAGAATATGCTTGATGGAAACTGATACCACGGTAGACGTCGCAACGTCGAAAAGGGGGACTGAAGTGGCCTCGTCGACGGCAGCAAGCCCTACTGACTGAAGAATCGAGGCTGACTTGCGTGAGGAACGGCGCCCCAGCCCATTGAAGTGCTTGCAGACCACGTCATGCAGAGCATGCACTTCGCAAGGCATGACCTCGCACACCGCCTGGTGTAAGCAAGGCCGTAGGGCAGACGTCTCTGGGGCGAGGTCCATCAGACTGTCCTCGTCGAACGGGATGTCCTCGGGCCCATCAGAGAAGACGAGATGAAGAATCCCGACGGAAGTGGAGTCGGTCCAGGTGTAGCCAACAACAACACCGTAGTCCCACCGCTTGGTGACCCCGGGCGGGATGCGGGCGACGCACATACAGCTTCCTACGTAGGTACCGATTCCGCTGACACCACGGGCCTCGATCTCCGAAATGGTAAGCGCTTTGGCTTGGGCGTCGGCATCCTTCCACCGACCACTACGGACAAGCACGACGGGGACAGGGCCCGCCTGATCACTTGCGAAGGTGGCCTTCCCGTACGTATAGCCTGCGGTTGAGAAATTGCCGGGCTTGAGGTACGTGTATGTATCCGATGGCATGGTGACAGCAGGCCGGGAGGGGTGATGAACACGAGAGGTTTCTGGCTGGAGGGTGGTGCGACGCTTTAGCTTCGAGGAAGATCCAAGACTGAACTAGTCTATCTTCCTACTTCGCGATCGGGAAACCGAGGGGTTTCATATCTCGCCTTGAAACCTCTGGACGTCTCAAGCTTATCGGAAACCACCCAAGATATGCTGCGTTTGTTGAGTTTAAACGTTGTTCGTATTTGGCATACTGGAGTCACTGCTGAAGGCCATGTAATCGGGAGGCCAGGAAACGGATAAGCGGACGTGAAACTCTTGCTCCACACGTACATGTTGATTGGCTGTTGGGATGCCAGCTACACGCCATCTGGCTGACGTTCGAAAGTTGTTTTTTCACTCCAATCGATGTGAAAGAGTTCGCCGTGTGCGCCGTTTGCAACTCCTCTACTTATGCACTGATTTGCCTTTATGCGTACAGGCATTCCTTGTTGTTGTTACCAGACACCCTGTTCGCTCTTTGCGTTTGGTTGATAATTGCAGCAAACGTAGTATCACGTACCAACAAAGGCAGTAAAGAACACTGGAATGTTGCCTGTTTGCGTGTCGGACAGGTTCCGAATCTTGGACAAATCTGCTGGCGTTGCTGTTCTTGATAACTCTGCAGGAATTGCGAGCACACGGCGGGAGGAAGGCAGCATTTTAGCTGCTACTTGGGTCGTTGTTTTGTTTACCTACGACCGAGTGGCGTTGTCCGACGACACTACTTGAACAAAGTAGTTGTGCTCGCATCGTCTACCAAGTGGCGACGGACAAGTCTCGATAAACTGCTTGAGTGCGTCGTCCCACTGCCCGAGTCTTGCATGTGCAAGCCATTCTCCCCACTGCGGATCCGCTTCAAACCTCATGTTTTGCGTTAAATACACGATGTTCCGAATGTTCTGATACACGCGCCGGCCTCGTTGTTGTGGTTGTGTGAGCCGTCTGCGTCCATTCGAAGATGTCTATACCGGTAGTCCTTGCACCGCTTTTAATTGGCAGGGGTCAAACATCAGGGCAGCAACGAGTCCCCCAAATGGCTTAGGGCATTCGTTAAGATTGCACAGCGCTTTTTCCCATAGCCCAAAGAACTTCAGGTCGATCATGGATAGTTCGTCGGCAATTATGCAGAATACGGGGTCCCATTGTTGTAGCTGTTCTTGCCTGGGATGCTGCAGATGGCTTGACAAGTGATTTTGGTTGATCCCAAGACCGACAGAGTTATGCATGGTCGTACCCTTCAGACCTGCAGCTGCTATCCCTGTCGATGCTGTCACTAGCACACAGTTGGGTCGATCCCAAGCCGTAGCGAGCGCGCAAGCAGCATCGACAATTCGTGATTTGCCAGTGCCTCCAGGGCCAGTTACAATAACTGGTGACCCATCAATGCCGCGCGCGACAAATTGCTGCGGAAGTGGTTGTTCCGCAATTCTGTACAGCAACGGAACGCCTATACAAACAAAAGCAGCATTCTGCTCGCGGTTGAGTCGGAAGAAACTTGATACTTGCGAAATTGTAGCGAGTGGTGGGATCTCTGTAACATCTTCCGGGCTCTTGTACTGCAAACATTGAGTTGCTGCTTCTAGTTTCTCCACAACTACTGCTGTAGTAAGTTCTGCAAGGTTGGACAACGTTTCTTGGTTGGCTGGAGATGGATCAGTAGCGTGCGCGTTAACAACTCCTTGGACATCTTTTTGTGTTACATGTGCGTGGTGAACAGTTAACGTTGTCGTCATGTCCTCCGGCAGCGATTTTTCATCAATCGAGTGGTGGGCTAAATAATGAAGGTTGGATGACGCTTCAACGTCTTGCAATTGCTCAGCTTCTTCTACAGTCGACTCGTATGTATCATTGCTTGCTTCGTATATATCTCGGATGGTACGGCAATAACACTTCGGTCGAACGATCTTGTGCCACTTCTGCCTGCGTGCACAACATCCATGATATCGTTGTCTTCGTAGTCGCTGTCGTCGCTGCTATCGTCATGATGCGCCCGGAAATTGTTGGCTTCGTCCAAACCTAGGTAGCATTGCTGGTGGAATTCTAGAGCTCGATGTGTTTTCGCGTTTTGGTTCCATCGTTGGTATTGCGTTTTTGCCGAGCTTTGTGTATCGAGTAATTGGCATGGGTTTCTAAACGGGTAGTAGAGTAACAACGCGGCGCGATAGTAAAGTTCGTCCTGGTCATTGAATTTGTCATCATGCAAATTGCGAACGTCAGGTAAGCGAGGGCCGATAATGTCAGGAACTTGTGGATACTGCACTTTGACGTAACCGTCGTGTCTGGCACAAGATTGAACGCTTTCGTTGCCACCTTGTTCACGAGCTGCATATGAGACGGCTTTTGGTTTGCCCGGCCTGAACCACGCACAAAAGTCATACCAACACAAATTCTCCATCGACTCCGGTCGTGACACGTACTTGCTGATCGACGTGTCGGTAAATAACTCGTCTTCTCGGTTGACAATGCTGGCCTCAACATCTTCGTTATTCATCATGTTCAGTCCTTCAATCAGTACGAGCCGAACAACTTGCAACTAAACATCGCAGCATCACCTTCCATGAAAATTGTTGTAGCCAGAGGCCCGCCGACTTCCATAACTCCTGAGGACGAGAATGCCAGCGCCATCAACCGTGACACACCGTTTCTGAGAGCAGATTGATTGCTATTTGAAGCAGCTGCAGCGTCTCGCTCTCGCTGTAATCGGCGACGAAAAGCAAGGTCGACGCTGGAGGCACTGTCGAGAACAGATTGCCGCTTCGAAGCGTATTGAACTGCATATATATCGGATTGCTTGCAGACTGTCGCCTGACCATAGTACCCTAGCGTCCATGTTGAAGTGTATGATCCGTCTCCAAAGCGGGATATATGTATTTAACCATTGGTTACCGAGACTCCGCCTGTAAGTTATTTCGTTTGTCGCCGTGAGAGCCGTTGCTGGTATGAGGCCTCGGTAGAAGCGATAACGCCACTTCGATCGCGACTGCCCTTTCACACATGACTGCGTATGCTCGTAAGCATGAACTTGGTCTTTCTGCAATAAGCGAGATAGCTGAACGTCGGCCGTTTTAGGGTCGTCTGACAATCAGCCAAATTGTGTTCGCAATGCCTGTATCGCTGCCTCTGTACTTACCGCGCGATGTTCGTCGCTGAGAACTGCCCATTTAGCATCCAAAACACTCGAGTCAACTTGCGATTCTGTGAAAGTAGTTGAGCACACTGTGCAGACAGCGACATCTGGTGGAGGTGTCCCATGCTTTAGTCGATAGATGATTGTTTTGGGAATGGCAAGAGGCTTGAGCTCACCGGAGCACTCTTGGTTTGGGCACTTGATTGTCGTCAAGTCACTGAATACAGGGAGCTCTGCAGCAAAGATCGACGCGCAGTAAGCCTCGTATCGCGAACGCAGATCGGGGCTGCAGAGCAGGTGTTCCCAGTCTCTTTTCGTCTTTGGTAACCCAGCTAACCAAACAACGCCGTGGTGATGAACGCGAAGACGGCCTTGTTGCTCCAACGCGAAAAACAGTGCTTCTACAAATCCGAACATGCCTGGTTCCGATTTCGGTTTGTTTGCCATCATATCCCACCCAAACATCACTTCAATCAGCAAGCGACAGCACTTGCGAAAATGGTGCGCATGCACGACGGTATTGCCCATAACCAGCTTGGACATATTAGCTGAACTCGGCATCTGTACTGACGTGCAAGCAGCCAAATTGCTTGGCCGCCCTCCTGGTAAATCGTGACCTGTCCCAAAAGGCGACTGCTATGGACGAGTCAGGGTTTGGAGTAAGTGTCCAAAACAGCGATGGCTCACCATACATGGTGACCATTGCATCAACCTTTCTCTGGAAGACATCACATTCTTCATTGCTACCCCACATCTTGGCTGTTGCGGCGTCCATTGCTTTGACCACACTAGTGGAATCGGTTGTCTGACGATCGAAGGCAGCGGCGTCCGACCACATTTCAGAGCGCGTCTTTTAGTTGCTCGGGCTTCCATCGCGGCACGAAGCTGATCAGGAGTAACTTGAAGCGATTTTGTAGCGATGCTTGAGTCGTGTCGAACACGGACAAACACTCCGCTTTTTACTCGTACCGTACCGAGGAAGTCAAACATTTGGCGTTTGAACAATGAGTCTTCTGCAAAACGATTTGTTGACAGGTTGAGGTAGTGAAGCACAATATCTCGCTTCGAGTACCGATGCGTCCGACTACCAGCAAAACCGCCAACGCCAAACGTGAGAAGATGAGGGAATAATCGCTCCATATAAAATTCATCGTCATGCTGTAGAAAAGTAGTAGAGCGGCGTGCAACGAAAGTGTCGGACTTCCTTGTAATGTGCTCATACGCTCGTGATAAGCGTTCTTGTTCTCCAGGATCAACGGTTGTCTCGATCAGAACCGTCTCAGGCTCAAGCATCGTAGTTTCTTGGTCTGCAGAGCATGCCGGTGCTGGATGCCCTGCTACACAGTCTTGACGAGCTTGCGCATGGTTTACCAACTCGATCACTTCCTCTGAGTCTTCAAGATGGATGCTGTGAACTCGACATGCATCTCCGTGACCGTCGAACTGGGTATTTTCTTCAACAGTAGCGTACGGTGGGTTGATATCTTGTAGTAGTGCATGCATACGAAGCACTCGCTGCCCGCTGCACTCATGTCGTTTTGCTAATGCAACCTGTTGCTGCGGCGTCATGGGGCCGGCCAATACGATCTGGAAATTTTCTTGCTTTAAGACGTTTGGCACGCAGCTTGCAATTGTTGCATGCCTATTATCCCAACATAATAGATGGCTTTGGAGCATGTTCCCGGGACCACCATAGATCACCTTCACCAAACGCGCGTTTGAGCTAATCCAACCGTCTGGCGCTCAAGCGATGTCGCTTCGTCGATTTCTCGGTATGTACCAGCGACAAAACAGTCAGCAATAGCGTACTTCGGTGGAGCAACGGTGCGGCAGCAACCTGGATTGTTCACTAGCCGGGTATTATGGTCTCGAAGACTTGAAAGAGCGTCTACTGAAATCCACACTTTCACATTTTCCCTTGACGACTCGATGGCCCTTGCCGAAAGCAGCATTGATTGCAAAAGGCTGTTGAAAGCCGAGCAGTCGTATTAGTGTTCAATAGCTCGTGTTGTCCATAATTTTCGTGAGAGTGCAACTCGCATCGCCAGCAGTGGGAGGTCATCGATCGACAAACATACGGCGTCGGCCGTAAATACCCACACGTCGGTAACCAGGCATACGTTACGGTCTAACTGCTCATCTGAAAACGCTTGCATGGCTTCGTGCTCAATACGCTCGCCAACTTCGGGTTGCAATGGCCGAAACTCGCCACTATCATTGATAGACTGCAGCGCTTCGTAACTAAGCCACTGCGACGTATCATTACCATCTAAAAGAACATTGCTCACCAGTAAGTTAAAATCATCGCTGTTGATCAAGTCGTTTTCCACGAGCCCCAGGTAGCGGACTTGCTCGGCGACGAGCTCCTTGTTGACCGCAAGCGGACTCTTCTTCTCGTTGGGCTTGATACAGCGGATTTAGTGCGGGTTGCAGCCGTCCAGCTTCTGCAGCAAGTCGGCCGCCTGCGTACGGAACTGCTGCGACGTGGTCGACTAGTCTAAGACGTACCAATTGTGCTCACATTTGTGCCTATGCGCGCTCGCTTCACTCTTGACTGACGAAATTCCAACAAATCTTGAAGGTCCTGTTTCTGGGACGTATGATGTCTGCGCGCTGCATTAACTACCTGCTGGTACGAGATGTTCGATCTTAGACCAAGGTGGAACGGCATGTGATCGATCCTGCACGCCGCATCGGTTGGGGCTCGCGCCACTTCGTGCTCGATGCGCTCGCCAACTTCGGGTTGCTCATGCTGGCGAAACTCCACCAAGTCCTGAAGATCGCGCTTGTGCGACGCATGATGTCTGCGTGCTGCATCAACTAGCTGCTGACACGATCCTACCCCAAGTTGGAACGGTAGCCGAACCATTGACGCGCACTTCCCCAATTTGGAGAAATTCTTCTTGTCAACATTTTTTCCTTTTTCCCCCCGCCTGGTCTCACGCCCCCCCCTCCGCCACCATTTACCTCCCCCACTATCGTGGAAAACTCGTGCCCAACTGCATCCAAGCCAGCTTGCATGGCTCGCCGACGTGATCAACAGCGCCACCCATTACGGACTGTTCGGCAGCGGCCGAAATCGTCGAGCAATCGCGTGGACTGAGCGCCAATGAAGCTGCCCGTCTGCACAACGTGAGTCGCAGCTCCATTCGAAAGTGGTGCAGCATGGAGGATGAACTGCGTGCTCGTCCTTTGATGTCTCGGCGGCAGCCTTCCGGATACCGACATATGGACTTGCTCGCGCCGCTGACCCAAAATGCCCAGGCAAGCGTTGTGCCTCTAGATAACGCGAGCGGAACCGATCATGAAACCATGGGCGAACGATTTTCAACCGCAAACACTGCAACGCCGGTGACCACGTGTACTGCATCCCCACAAAGAAGATCTCCGTCTCCGCCAGTCCAATCTGCAGCTGTTAGTGTTTTGGCAAGCCAAGAAAAAAGTACCGGGGTCACTGCGGGGCTAACAACAGGTTCCGTATCAAGTGCGGTTGTCACAATAACTGTGTCAGCAGCTCATGCGACGACTACTTCCAAAAGAGTTCGTTTTGCACTTCCGACTGCTTCAGCAAACACAGCTAAAGCAAGCGCGACGTCTGACACTACTGGGCCAGCGCTCCACCCAATTAGAGACGACTTAGGTGTGCCAAGGAATACAGAAATCACCAACATATCCACAACATCGGCACTACTGAGCTCTCCTGATAGCACGACCGCAGTTCAAGCAAATAACCAAGCACCGGTCGTCCCATCAAGGCTCGTCACTGTGCCAGTTGCGGCTCCAGCAAAACAAACACGAACAATCGTTGACCCATCTACGAAGGATTCGACAAACGCAGTTGAACAAGACCCACAGATGCATGCACGACACAAGCGAGTGCCCGCTGAACCGGATTTTATAATCGGCGGCTACCCCGGGCACGCTGGGACGCTTTCAGATGTTGTTGCACGCCGCCAGCTCCCCAAATTTGCAACGGGCCTGCAAAACGACCCAAAATGCTTCGAGACCATCGGATTTGCAGCGATCGAAGATATTCTACAAGCCCTCCAACAACACCAGATCGATCTCGGTATTCTCCCTGCACCAGCGCTTCTGTCACTCTCATTGGCGTCTCCATTGCGCTCTTTTGCTGCTCGGCTACTCAAGATTGTCGGACAGCTCACAATCGCCATAAGACTCTGTATCTGCGCGCTTCCCGAGATCAATCTGCTAGACTGCGATTGCATCATGTCCGACTACATCTCACTCGCCCAGCAAGCGTCAACGCTAGGTGATCTCGAGTTAAAGCATTGGATCGTCAATTCTGAAATTCGTCGTGTGGGACAGCGCTAGCGCCTGCCACACTATTGGAGAAGAACGTATGCAAAATGCTGCTGCCCTAGCAACCAAACAAGCTGCTGCAGATGCCGGACTAGAAGTACTCATCGACGATGTGGACCCCGACAACATGACCCACACGAGCTTCATTATCGTCGGCCCGGCGGACAGCCACCACCTCCGGCTGCGCGACGTCCCTGTTACTGCCGGTCCTGTGTCAAAGGAGAAGGCAACGTTGCTGCTTGCACTTCGCAATCAGCCGGACTGGCTCACTCGAGTCGCAGCAGTGTTTACAAGATTGGACTTACACATCGTCGACTGCCAAACAGTCGTCACGACACCAGAAAACAGCATGTACGTTTGCTTTGATGCACCGTGAGACTTTCATACACAGAACTAACCACGTGTCTGCGCTACTGATCTCTGCGTCGAACAGCCACGAAGAACACCAGGTCCTAGTTAGCTACCTGATGACAAAGGGAAGCAAGGCAGATGAGCGGTTGCACCGCGAGCTGCGCCCGCTTACCGTCTGGCTACACCCATTCGGGGTCTACGGAGTCTTCACGACGGAAAACGGCGACACCATTCATTCGTAAAAAACACAGTTCAAAGCACATCACGACCAAGCGCGCGTGACGGACGTTCATCTCGATCGCGTGTCGGAGTGCTGGAGCACTTTCGCGAACAAGGCACTTGATTCTACTATTGGTAACATGGCGATCCACAGTTGAGCCAGTCTGCCTCTCTACGGGAAACATACTAAAATATAAGCGCGCATTCAAAATCCCTAATAAAAAGATCTTCCAAACACGTTTGCCACTTTATTAGAAGCACCTATACAAAATTACATACAAGCACGCACTGCCAGATACACCTCCCAATGTATGTCATCTCATTAGAAGCTACCATACAAAACCTCATACAAAACCTTCCCCCCTGTCGAATACGATTGTCGCACACTGTCAGATACGAATTCTCACAGGTTCAGGCAATATTTGTTCTACTAGGCTCAAATGGTGTCGTGTACATAATCTAAATATTGGAGGTCATTATAAAACAGAGGCAACTCTCTACTCTTGTTTCTATACCGTTTCTACAGTTTATTTACCGTTTCTATACCATGTCTATTTCTATATACAGTAGTATCGCTCTGAATTCGCCATGGCAAGTTCAAAACTATCAACTTCTACAGGGGTAACCCTCGGTTACACTGTTAATACAGGTCTGCTCCGTATAATATATACTTGACTACAGACTTTGCACTTTTATACCCGATTGCAGGTCATGTAAACAGAGAGGTTCGCCACCCTCTACTCTCATCATAATAAGTCGGGTACCCCGACCATTTACCTCTCTATAACAACTTCAACAATCGGATGACCGACCCTTCAGATAAGGATTCTTGAATGACCTCTCGCCGAAAGAGTAAACAGTCACTAAAGTCGGGTCGGTTTTTTATAGAGCCCGGGAAGGGTCGCTAGGTATGGGGTACCGTGGGATGATGGCGGATTACCCGACTTTGCGCCTTTTTATGATTTTATGGATGGCTACAGCGGCCAGTCAGTCGTCTTTTGGGCGCGAGCGGCTCTGATTACTTTGCAGCCATTGTCTGATTTAGCGTGAATGCGAGCAAATCAGAATCGTAAAAACTAACTAAGTACGAAGTGGATCTTGTAAGAAGTCGACAGGGTGTACTGACGAGTGTCGCTTCGGCTCTATTGCTTTTAGGGGAACACTCTCAGTACATGCGCGGTGCACAGCACCGCGTCCTGCACCGCACCCAGTAAAACGTCTCACGCCTGTCAAGGCGTGCTACACCACAGCGCCACAGGCCTCCACCGCACATCAACTAGAGTGCAGCGGGGCTGCAATAGCGTTTACGTAGAGGAAGACACAGACTCAGAGAGTCTCTAGTGTTCTTTGAAAGCTTACAAATTCTATACGAGAGTTTGGACGAATACCTTATTAAACCTAAATTAAGGATTCCAGAGATAGACAATACCTTGTACAAAGGTATGAACTCTATGCTTCAAAATGTGAACTGAATGTATTGTTGTTTATCGCGGCAGAGCCGCCTGTTGTTTGTATGTATAGGACTCACTATCTATCATAGTAGAGCCTAGTCTAATGCATATCCATTGGCTGTGAGCCACCCACTCCTATCTGGGGTGACCCACGAAACATATGTGTGGAACTCAACTTATGTGTGGCACCTAGCTTGTGTGCATCACACTATTCGATGTAACCCCGTTACATAGAGTGCGTAGAGCGGCATGATGACGTTCGTGCACGTGAGGTGCGTCGCTGGCTATGCTGCTGTGGTATGTCTACGTTGTCTAATGCTGTTTGTGTTGCAGTGCTGCAGTAGTGGCAGGGGTCGACGAGCGCCGCGTGTCGCGCCGAGGCCGTGATGTTCGTGCACGTGAGGTGCGTCGCTGCCTATGCTGCTGTGGTATGGTCTACGTTGTCTAATGCTGTTTGTGTTGCAGTGCTGCAGTAGTGGCAGGGGTCGACGAGCGCCGCGTGTCGCGCCGAGGCCGTGATGTTCGTGCACGTGAGGTGCGTCGCTGGCTATGCTGCTGTGGTATGTCTACGTTGTCTAATGCTGTTTGTGTTGCAGTGCTGCAGTAGTGACAGGGGTCGACGAGCACCGCGTGTCGCGCCGAGGCCGTGATGTTCGTGCACGTGAGGTGCGTCGCTGCCTATGCTGCTGTGGTATGTCTACGTTGTCTAATGCTGTTTGTGGTGCAGTGCTGCAGTAGTGACAGGGGTCGACGAGCGCCGCGTGTCGCGCCGAGGCCGTGATGTTCGTGCACGTGAGGTGCGTCGCTGGCTATGCTGCTGTGGTATGTCTACGTTGTCTAATGCTGTTTGTTGTGCAGTGCTGCAGTAGTGACAGGGGTCGACGAGCACCGCGTGTCGCGCCGAGGCCGTGATGTTCGTGCACGTGAGGTGCGTCGTTGCCTATGCTGCTGTGGTATGTCTACGTTGTCTAATGCTGTTTGTGGTGCAGTGCTGCAGTAGTGGCAGGGGTCGACGAGCACCGCGTGTCGCACCGAGGCCTTGATGTTCGTGCACGTGAGGTGTGTCGCTGCCTATGCTGCTGTGGTATGTCTACGTGTGCTCATGCGGCTTGTTGTGCAGTGCTGCAGCAGTGACAGGGGTCGACGAGCGCCGCGTGTCGCGCCGAGGCCGTGATGTTCGTGCACGTGAGGTGCGTCGTTGCCTATGCTGCTGTGGTATGTCTACGTTGTCTAATGCTGTTTGTGGTGCAGTGCTGCAGTAGTGGCAGGGGTCGACGAGCGCCGCGTGTCGCGCCGAGGCCTTGATGTTCGTGCACGTGAGGTGTGTCGCTGCCTATGCTGCTGTGGTATGTCTACGTGTGCTCATGCGGCTTGTTGTGCAGTGCTGCAGCAGTGACAGGGGTCGACGAGCGCCGCGTGTCGCGCCGAGGCCGTGATGTTCGTGCACGTGAGGTGCGTCGTTGCCTATGCTGCTGTGGTATGTCTACGTTGTCTAATGCTGTTTGTGGTGCAGTGCTGCAGTAGTGGCAGGGGTCGACGAGCGCCGCGTGTCGCGCCGAGGCCTTGATGTTCGTGCACGTGAGGTGCGCCGCTGCCTATGCTGCTGTGGTATGGTCTACGTTGTCTAATGCTGTTTGTGGTGCAGTGCTGCAGTAGTGACAGGGGTCGACGAGCGCCCCGGGTCGCGCCGAGGCCGTGATGTTCGTGCACGTGAGGTGCGTCGCTGCCTATGCTGCTGTGGTATGTCTACGTTGTCTAATGCTGTTTGTGGTGCAGTGCTGCAGTAGTGACAGGGGTCGACGAGCGCCGCGTGTCGCGCCGAGGCCGTGATGTTCGTGCACGTGAGGTGCGTCGCTGGCTATGCTGCTGTGGTATGTCTACGTTGTCTAATGCTGTTTGTTGTGCAGTGCTGCAGTAGTGACAGGGGTCGACGAGCACCGCGTGTCGCGCCGAGGCCGTGATGTTCGTGCACGTGAGGTGCGTCGCTGGCTATGCTGCTGTGGTATGTCTACGTTGTCTAATGCTGTTTGTGGTGCAGTGCTGCAGTAGTGGCAGGGGTCGACGAGCGCCGCGTGTCGCGCCGAGGCCGTGATGTTCGTGCACGTGAGGTGCGTCGCTGGCTATGCTGCTGTGGTATGTCTACGTTGTCTAATGCTGTTTGTGTTGCAGTGCTGCAGTAGTGGCAGGGGTCGACGAGCGCCGCGTGTCGCGCCGAGGCCGTGATGTTCGTGCACGTGAGGTGCGTCGCTGCCTATGCTGCTGTGGTATGGTCTACGTTGTCTAATGCTGTTTGTGTTGCAGTGCTGCAGTAGTGGCAGGGGTCGACGAGCGCCGCGTGTCGCGCCGAGGCCGTGATGTTCGTGCACGTGAGGTGCGTCGCTGGCTATGCTGCTGTGGTATGTCTACGTTGTCTAATGCTGTTTGTGTTGCAGTGCTGCAGTAGTGGCAGGGGTCGACGAGCGCCGCGTGTCGCGCCGAGGCCGTGATGTTCGTGCACGTGAGGTGCGTCGCTGCCTATGCTGCTGTGGTATGGTCTACGTTGTCTAATGCTGTTTGTGGTGCAGTGCTGCAGTAGTGACAGGGGTCGACGAGCGCCCCGGGTCGCGCCGAGGCCGTGATGTTCGTGCACGTGAGGTGTGTCGCTGGCTATGCTGCTGTGGTATGTCTATGTTGTCTAATGATGTTTGTTGTGCAGTGCTGCAGCAGTGACAGGGGTCGACGAGCGCCGCGTGTCGCGCCGAGGCCGTGATGTTCGTGCACGTGAGGTGTGTCGCTGGCTATGCTGCTGTGGTATGTCTATGTTGTCTAATGATGTTTGTTGTGCAGTGCTGCAGCAGTGACAGGGGTCGACGAGCGCCGCGTGTCGCGCCGAGGCCGTGATGTTCGTGCACGTGAGGTGCGTCGCTGCCTATGCTGCTGTGGTATGTCTACGTGTGCTCATGCGGCTTGTTGTGCAGTGCTACAGCAGTGACAGGGGTCGACGAGCGCCCTGGGTCGCGCCGAGGCCGTGATGTTCGTGCACGTGAGGTGTGTCGCTGGCTATGCTGCTGTGGTATGTCTATGTTGTCTAATGCTGTTTGTTGTGCAGTGCTGCAGTAGTGGCAGGGGTCGACGAGCGCCGCGTGTCGCGCCGAGGCCGTGATGTTCGTGCACGTGAGGTGCGTCGCTGCCTATGCTGCTGTGGTATGTCTACGTTGTCTAATGCGGCTTGTTGTGCAGTGCTGCAGTAGTGACAGGGGTCGACGAGCACCGCGTGTCGCGCCGAGGCCGTGATGTTCGTGCACGTGAGGTGCGTCGCTGCCTATGCTGCTGTGGTATGGTCTACGTTGTCTAATGCTGTTTGTTGTGCAGTGCTGCAGTAGTGACAGGGGTCGACGAGCACCGCGTGTCGCGCCGAGGCCGTGATGTTCGTGCACGTGAGGTGTGTCGCTGGCTATGCTGCTGTGGTATGTCTATGTTGTCTAATGCTGTTTGTTGTGCAGTGCTGCAGTAGTGGCAGGGGTCGACGAGCGCCGCGTGTCGCGCCGAGGCCGTGATGTTCGTGCACGTGAGGTGCGTCGCTGCGTATGCTGCTGTGGTATGTCTACGTTGTCTAATGCGGCTTGTGGTGCAGTGCTGCAGTAGTGACAGGGGTCGACGAGCACCGCGTGTCGCGCCGAGGCCGTGATGTTCGTGCACGTGAGGTGCGTCGCTGCCTATGCTGCTGTGGTATGGTCTACGTTGTCTAATGCTGTTTGTTGTGCAGTGCTGCAGTAGTGACAGGGGTCGACGAGCACCGCGTGTCGCGCCGAGGCCGTGATGTTCGTGCACGTGAGGTGCGTCGCTGCCTATGCTGCTGTGGTATGGTCTACGTTGTCTAATGCTGTTTGTGGTGCAGTGCTGCAGTAGTGACAGGGGTCGACGAGCGCCGCGTGTCGCGCCGAGGCCGTGATGTTCGTGCACGTGAGGTGCGTCGCTGCCTATGCTGCTGTGGTATGTCTACGTTGTCTAATGCTGTTTGTTGTGCAGTGCTGCAGTAGTGACAGGGGTCGACGAGCACCGCGTGTCGCGCCGAGGCCGTGATGTTCGTGCACGTGAGGTGCGTCGCTGCCTATGCTGCTGTGGTATGGTCTACGTTGTCTAATGCTGTTTGTGGTGCAGTGCTGCAGTAGTGACAGGGGTCGACGAGCGCCGCGTGTCGCGCCGAGGCCGTGATGTTCGTGCACGTGAGGTGCGTCGCTGCCTATGCTGCTGTGGTATGTCTACGTTGTCTAATGCTGTTTGTGGTGCAGTGCTGCAGTAGTGACAGGGGTCGACGAGCACCGCGTGTCGCGCCGAGGCCGTGATGTTCGTGCACGTGAGGTGCGTCGCTGCCTATGCTGCTGTGGTATGGTCTACGTTGTCTAATGCTGTTTGTTGTGCAGTGCTGCAGTAGTGACAGGGGTCGACGAGCACCGCGTGTCGCGCCGAGGCCGTGATGTTCGTGCACGTGAGGTGCGTCGCTGCCTATGCTGCTGTGGTATGGTCTACGTTGTCTAATGCTGTTTGTGGTGCAGTGCTGCAGTAGTGACAGGGGTCGACGAGCGCCGCGTGTCGCGCCGAGGCCGTGATGTTCGTGCACGTGAGGTGCGTCGCTGCCTATGCTGCTGTGGTATGTCTACGTTGTCTAATGCTGTTTGTTGTGCAGTGCTGCAGTAGTGACAGGGGTCGACGAGCGCCGCGTGTCGCGCCGAGGCCGTGATGTTCGTGCACGTGAGGTGCGTCGCTGCCTATGCTGCTGTGGTATGTCTACGTTGTCTAATGCTGTTTGTGGTGCAGTGCTGCAGTAGTGGCAGGGGTCGACGAGCGCCGCGTGTCGCGCCGAGGCCGTGATGTTCGTGCACGTGAGGTGCGTCGCTGCCTATGCTGCTGTGGTATGTCTACGTTGTCTAATGCTGTTTGTGGTGCAGTGCTGCAGTAGTGACAGGGGTCGACGAGCACCGCGTGTCGCGCCGAGGCCGTGATGTTCGTGCACGTGAGGTGCGTCGCTGCCTATGCTGCTGTGGTATGTCTACGTTGTCTAATGCTGTTTGTGGTGCAGTGCTGCAGTAGTGACAGGGGTCGACGAGCACCGCGTGTCGCGCCGAGGCCGTGATGTTCGTGCACGTGAGGTGCGTCGCTGCCTATGCTGCTGTGGTATGTCTACGTTGTCTAATGCTGTTTGTGGTGCAGTGCTGCAGTAGTGACAGGGGTCGACGAGCGCCGCGTGTCGCGCCGAGGCCGTGATGTTCGTGCACGTGAGGTGCGTCGCTGGCTATGCTGCTGTGGTATGTCTACGTTGTCTAGTGGTGTTTGTGTTGCAGTGCTGCAGTAGTGGCAGGGGTCGACGAGCGCCGCGTGTCGCGCCGAGGCCGTGATGTTCGTGCACGTGAGGTGCGTCGCTGCCTATGCTGCTGTGGTATGTCTACGTTGTCTAATGCTGTTTGTGGTGCAGTGCTGCAGTAGTGGCAGGGGTCGACGAGCACCGCGTGTCGCGCCGAGGCCGTGATGTTCGTGCACGTGAGGTGCGTCGCTGCCTATGCTGCTGTGGTATGGTCTACGTGTGCTCATGCGGCTTGTTGTGCAGTGCTGCAGTAGTGGCAGGGGTCGACGAGCGCCGCGTGTCGCGCCGAGGCCGTGATGTTCGTGCACGTGAGGTGCGTCGCTGCCTATGCTGCTGTGTAATGGTCTACGTTGTCTAATGCGGCTTGTTGTGCAGTGCTGCAGTAGTGGCAGGGGTCGACGAGCGCCGCGTGTCGCGCCGAGGCCGTGATGTTCGTGCACGTGAGGTGCGTCGCTGGCTATGCTGCTGTGTAATGGTCTACGTGTGCTCATGCGGCTTGTTGTGCAGTGCTGCAGTAGTGACAGGGGTCGACGAGCGCCGCGTGTCGCGCCGAGGCCGTGATGTTCGTGCACGTGAGGTGCGTCGCTGCGTATGCTGCTGTGTAATGGTCTACGTTGTCTAGTGGTGTTTGTGGTGCAGTGCTGCAGTAGTGGCAGGGGTCGACGAGCGCCGCGTGTCGCGCCGAGGCCGTGATGTTCGTGCACGTGAGGTGCGTCGCTGCCTATGCTGCTGTGGTATGTCTACGTTGTCTAATGCTGTTTGTGGTGCAGTGCTGCAGTAGTGGCAGGGGTCGACGAGCGCCGCGTGTCGCGCCGAGGCCGTGATGTTCGTGCACGTGAGGTGCGTCGCTGCCTATGCTGCTGTGGTATGTCTACGTTGTCTAATGCTGTTTGTGGTGCAGTGCTGCAGTAGTGGCAGGGGACGACGAGCGCCGCGTGTCGCGCCGAGGCCGTGATGTTCGTGCACGTGAGGTGCGTCGCTGCGTATGCTGCTGTGGTATGTCTACGTTGTCTAATGCTGTTTGTGGTGCAGTGCTGCAGTAGTGGCAGGGGTCGACGAGCGCCGCGTGTCGCGCCGAGGCCGTGATGTTCGTGCACGTGAGGTGCGTCGCTGGCTATGCTGCTGTGGTATGTCTACGTTGTCTAATGCTGTTTGTTGTGCAGTGCTGCAGTAGTGACAGGGGTCGACGAGCGCCGCGTGTCGCGCCGAGGCCGTGATGTTCGTGCACGTGAGGTGCGTCGCTGCCTATGCTGCTGTGTAATGGTCTACGTGTGCTCATGCGGCTTGTTGTGCAGTGCTGCAGTAGTGGCAGGGGTCGACGAGCGCCGCGTGTCGCGCCGAGGCCGTGATGTTCGTGCACGTGAGGTGCGTCGCTGGCTATGCTGCTGTGTAATGGTCTACGTGTGCTCATGCGGCTTGTTGTGCAGTGCTGCAGTAGTGACAGGGGTCGACGAGCGCCGCGTGTCGCGCCGAGGCCGTGATGTTCGTGCACGTGAGGTGCGTCGCTGCGTATGCTGCTGTGTAATGGTCTACGTTGTCTAGTGGTGTTTGTGGTGCAGTGCTGCAGTAGTGGCAGGGGTCGACGAGCGCCGCGTGTCGCGCCGAGGCCGTGATGTTCGTGCACGTGAGGTGCGTCGCTGGCTATGCTGCTGTGGTATGTCTACGTTGTCTAGTGGTGTTTGTGGTGCAGTGCTGCAGTAGTGACAGGGGTCGACGAGCGCCGCGTGTCGCGCCGAGGCCGTGATGTTCGTGCACGTGAGGTGCGTCGCTGCCTATGCTGCTGTGGTATGTCTACGTGTGCTCATGCGGCTTGTTGTGCAGTGCTGCAGTAGTGACAGGGGTCGACGAGCGCCGCGTGTCGCGCCGAGGCCGTGATGTTCGTGCACGTGAGGTGCGTCGCTGCCTATGCTGCTGTGTAATGGTCTACGTTGTCTAGTGGTGTTTGTGGTGCAGTGCTGCAGTAGTGGCAGGGGTCGACGAGCGCCGCGTGTCGCGCCGAGGCCGTGATGTTCGTGCACGTGAGGTGCGTCGCTGCCTATGCTGCTGTGGTATGTCTACGTTGTCTAGTGGTGTTTGTGTTGCAGTGCTGCAGTAGTGGCAGGGGTCGACGAGCGCCGCGTGTCGCGCCGAGGCCGTGATGTTCGTGCACGTGAGGTGCGTCGCTGCCTATGCTGCTGTGGTATGTCTACGTTGTCTAATGCTGTTTGTGGTGCAGTGCTGCAGTAGTGGCAGGGGACGACGAGCGCCGCGTGTCGCGCCGAGGCCGTGATGTTCGTGCACGTGAGGTGCGTCGCTGCCTATGCTGCTGTGGTATGTCTACGTTGTCTAATGCTGTTTGTGGTGCAGTGCTGCAGTAGTGGCAGGGGTCGACGAGCGCCGCGTGTCGCGCCGAGGCCGTGATGTTCGTGCACGTGAGGTGCGTCGCTGCGTATGCTGCTGTGTAATGGTCTACGTGTGCTCATGCGGCTTGTTGTGGTGCAGTGCTGCAGTAGTGGCAGGGGTCGACGAGCGCCGCGTGTCGCGCCGAGGCCGTGATGTTCGTGCACGTGAGGTGCGTCGCTGCCTATGCTGCTGTGTAATGGTCTACGTGTGCTCATGCTGTTTGTGGTGCAGTGCTGCAGTAGTGGCAGGGGACGACGAGCGCCGCGTGTCGCGCCGAGGCCGTGATGTTCGTGCACGTGAGGTGCGTCGCTGCGTATGCTGCTGTGGTATGTCTACGTTGTCTAGTGGTGTTTGTGGTGCAGTGCTGCAGTAGTGGCAGGGGTCGACGAGCGCCGCGTGTCGCGCCGAGGCCGTGATGTTCGTGCACGTGAGGTGCGTCGCTGGCTATGCTGCTGTGGTATGTCTACGTTGTCTAATGCTGTTTGTTGTGCAGTGCTGCAGTAGTGGCAGGGGACGACGAGCGCCGCGTGTCGCGCCGAGGCCGTGATGTTCGTGCACGTGAGGTGCGTCGCTGCCTATGCTGCTGTGGTATGGTCTACGTGTGCTCATGCGGCTTGTTGTGCAGTGCTGCAGTAGTGACAGGGGTCGACGAGCGCCGCGTGTCGCGCCGAGGCCGTGATGTTCGTGCACGTGAGGTGCGTCGCTGCCTATGCTGCTGTGTAATGGTCTACGTGTGCTCATGCGGCTTGTTGTGCAGTGCTGCAGTAGTGGCAGGGGTCGACGAGCGCCGCGTGTCGCGCCGAGGCCGTGATGTTCGTGCACGTGAGGTGCGTCGCTGCCTATGCTGCTGTGTAATGGTCTACGTGTGCTCATGCTGTTTGTGGTGCAGTGCTGCAGTAGTGGCAGGGGACGACGAGCGCCGCGTGTCGCGCCGAGGCCGTGATGTTCGTGCACGTGAGGTGCGTCGCTGCGTATGCTGCTGTGGTATGTCTACGTTGTCTAGTGGTGTTTGTGGTGCAGTGCTGCAGTAGTGGCAGGGGTCGACGAGCGCCGCGTGTCGCGCCGAGGCCGTGATGTTCGTGCACGTGAGGTGCGTCGCTGGCTATGCTGCTGTGGTATGTCTACGTTGTCTAATGCTGTTTGTGGTGCAGTGCTGCAGTAGTGGCAGGGGACGACGAGCGCCGCGTGTCGCGCCGAGGCCGTGATGTTCGTGCACGTGAGGTGCGTCGCTGCCTATGCTGCTGTGGTATGTCTACGTTGTCTAATGCTGTTTGTGGTGCAGTGCTGCAGTAGTGGCAGGGGTCGACGAGCGCCGCGTGTCGCGCCGAGGCCGTGATGTTCGTGCACGTGAGGTGCGTCGCTGGCTATGCTGCTGTGTAATGGTCTACGTGTGCTCATGCGGCTTGTTGTGCAGTGCTGCAGCAGTGACAGGGGTCGACGAGCACCGCGTGTCGCGCCGAGGCCGTGATGTTCGTGCACGTGAGGTGCGTCGCTGCCTATGCTGCTGTGTAATGGTCTACGTGTGCTCATGCGGCTTGTTGTGCAGTGCTGCAGTAGTGGCAGGGGTCGACGAGCGCCGCGTGTCGCGCCGAGGCCGTGATGTTCGTGCACGTGAGGTGCGTCGCTGGCTATGCTGCTGTGTAATGGTCTACGTGTGCTCATGCGGCTTGTTGTGCAGTGCTGCAGTAGTGACAGGGGTCGACGAGCACCGCGTGTCGCGCCGAGGCCGTGATGTTCGTGCACGTGAGGTGCGTCGCTGGCTATGCTGCTGTGGTATGTCTACGTTGTCTAATGCTGTTTGTGGTGCAGTGCTGCAGTAGTGGCAGGGGACGACGAGCGCCGCGTGTCGCGCCGAGGCCGTGATGTTCGTGCACGTGAGGTGCGTCGCTGCCTATGCTGCTGTGGTATGTCTACGTTGTCTAATGCTGTTTGTGGTGCAGTGCTGCAGTAGTGGCAGGGGTCGACGAGCGCCGCGTGTCGCGCCGAGGCCGTGATGTTCGTGCACGTGAGGTGCGTCGCTGCCTATGCTGCTGTGTAATGGTCTACGTGTGCTCATGCGGCTTGTTGTGCAGTGCTGCAGCAGTGACAGGGGTCGACGAGCACCGCGTGTCGCGCCGAGGCCGTGATGTTCGTGCACGTGAGGTGCGTCGCTGCCTATGCTGCTGTGTAATGGTCTACGTGTGCTCATGCGGCTTGTTGTGCAGTGCTGCAGTAGTGGCAGGGGTCGACGAGCGCCGCGTGTCGCGCCGAGGCCGTGATGTTCGTGCACGTGAGGTGCGTCGCTGGCTATGCTGCTGTGTAATGGTCTACGTGTGCTCATGCGGCTTGTTGTGCAGTGCTGCAGTAGTGACAGGGGTCGACGAGCGCCGCGTGTCGCGCCGAGGCCGTGATGTTCGTGCACGTGAGGTGCGTCGCTGCGTATGCTGCTGTGTAATGGTCTACGTTGTCTAGTGGTGTTTGTGGTGCAGTGCTGCAGTAGTGGCAGGGGTCGACGAGCGCCGCGTGTCGCGCCGAGGCCGTGATGTTCGTGCACGTGAGGTGCGTCGCTGGCTATGCTGCTGTGGTATGTCTACGTTGTCTAGTGGTGTTTGTGTTGCAGTGCTGCAGTAGTGGCAGGGGTCGACGAGCGCCGCGTGTCGCGCCGAGGCCGTGATGTTCGTGCACGTGAGGTGCGTCGCTGCGTATGCTGCTGTGGTATGTCTACGTTGTCTAATGCTGTTTGTTGTGCAGTGCTGCAGTAGTGACAGGGGTCGACGAGCGCCGCGTGTCGCGCCGAGGCCGTGATGTTCGTGCACGTGAGGTGCGTCGCTGCGTATGCTGCTGTGTAATGGTCTACGTGTGCTCATGCGGCTTGTTGTGCAGTGCTGCAGTAGTGGCAGGGGTCGACGAGCGCCGCGTGTCGCGCCGAGGCCGTGATGTTCGTGCACGTGAGGTGCGTCGCTGCGTATGCTGCTGTGTAATGGTCTACGTGTGCTCATGCGGCTTGTTGTGCAGTGCTGCAGCAGTGACAGGGGTCGACGAGCACCGCGTGTCGCGCCGAGGCCGTGATGTTCGTGCACGTGAGGTGCGTCGCTGCCTATGCTGCTGTGTAATGGTCTACGTGTGCTCATGCGGCTTGTTGTGCAGTGCTGCAGTAGTGGCAGGGGTCGACGAGCGCCGCGTGTCGCGCCGAGGCCGTGATGTTCGTGCACGTGAGGTGCGTCGCTGGCTATGCTGCTGTGTAATGGTCTACGTGTGCTCATGCGGCTTGTTGTGCAGTGCTGCAGTAGTGACAGGGGTCGACGAGCGCCGCGTGTCGCGCCGAGGCCGTGATGTTCGTGCACGTGAGGTGCGTCGCTGCGTATGCTGCTGTGTAATGGTCTACGTTGTCTAGTGGTGTTTGTGGTGCAGTGCTGCAGTAGTGGCAGGGGTCGACGAGCGCCGCGTGTCGCGCCGAGGCCGTGATGTTCGTGCACGTGAGGTGCGTCGCTGGCTATGCTGCTGTGGTATGTCTACGTTGTCTAGTGGTGTTTGTGTTGCAGTGCTGCAGTAGTGGCAGGGGTCGACGAGCGCCGCGTGTCGCGCCGAGGCCGTGATGTTCGTGCACGTGAGGTGCGTCGCTGCGTATGCTGCTGTGGTATGTCTACGTTGTCTAATGCTGTTTGTTGTGCAGTGCTGCAGTAGTGGCAGGGGTCGACGAGCGCCGCGTGTCGCGCCGAGGCCGTGATGTTCGTGCACGTGAGGTGCGTCGCTGCGTATGCTGCTGTGTAATGGTCTACGTGTGCTCATGCGGCTTGTTGTGCAGTGCTGCAGTAGTGGCAGGGGTCGACGAGCGCCGCGTGTCGCGCCGAGGCCGTGATGTTCGTGCACGTGAGGTGCGTCGCTGGCTATGCTGCTGTGTAATGGTCTACGTGTGCTCATGCGGCTTGTTGTGCAGTGCTGCAGTAGTGACAGGGGTCGACGAGCGCCGCGTGTCGCGCCGAGGCCGTGATGTTCGTGCACGTGAGGTGCGTCGCTGCGTATGCTGCTGTGTAATGGTCTACGTTGTCTAGTGGTGTTTGTGGTGCAGTGCTGCAGTAGCGGCAGGGGTCGACGAGCGCCGCGTGTCGCGCCGAGGCCGTGATGTTCGTGCACGTGAGGTGCGTCGCTGGCTATGCTGCTGTGGTATGTCTACGTTGTCTAGTGGTGTTTGTGTTGCAGTGCTGCAGTAGTGGCAGGGGTCGACGAGCGCCGCGTGTCGCGCCGAGGCCGTGATGTTCGTGCACGTGAGGTGCGTCGCTGCGTATGCTGCTGTGGTATGTCTACGTTGTCTAATGCTGTTTGTTGTGCAGTGCTGCAGTAGTGACAGGGGTCGACGAGCGCCGCGTGTCGCGCCGAGGCCGTGATGTTCGTGCACGTGAGGTGCGTCGCTGGCTATGCTGCTGTGTAATGGTCTACGTGTGCTCATGCGGCTTGTTGTGCAGTGCTGCAGTAGTGACAGGGGTCGACGAGCGCCGCGTGTCGCGCCGAGGCCGTGATGTTCGTGCACGTGAGGTGCGTCGCTGCGTATGCTGCTGTGTAATGGTCTACGTTGTCTAGTGGTGTTTGTGGTGCAGTGCTGCAGTAGTGGCAGGGGTCGACGAGCGCCGCGTGTCGCGCCGAGGCCGTGATGTTCGTGCACGTGAGGTGCGTCGCTGGCTATGCTGCTGTGGTATGTCTACGTTGTCTAGTGGTGTTTGTGTTGCAGTGCTGCAGTAGTGGCAGGGGTCGACGAGCGCCGCGTGTCGCGCCGAGGCCGTGATGTTCGTGCACGTGAGGTGCGTCGCTGCGTATGCTGCTGTGGTATGTCTACGTTGTCTAATGCTGTTTGTTGTGCAGTGCTGCAGTAGTGACAGGGGTCGACGAGCGCCGCGTGTCGCGCCGAGGCCGTGATGTTCGTGCACGTGAGGTGCGTCGCTGCCTATGCTGCTGTGTAATGGTCTACGTGTGCTCATGCGGCTTGTTGTGCAGTGCTGCAGTAGTGGCAGGGGTCGACGAGCGCCGCGTGTCGCGCCGAGGCCGTGATGTTCGTGCACGTGAGGTGCGTCGCTGCGTATGCTGCTGTGTAATGGTCTACGTGTGCTCATGCGGCTTGTTGTGCAGTGCTGCAGCAGTGACAGGGGTCGACGAGCACCGCGTGTCGCGCCGAGGCCGTGATGTTCGTGCACGTGAGGTGCGTCGCTGCCTATGCTGCTGTGTAATGGTCTACGTGTGCTCATGCGGCTTGTTGTGCAGTGCTGCAGTAGTGGCAGGGGTCGACGAGCGCCGCGTGTCGCGCCGAGGCCGTGATGTTCGTGCACGTGAGGTGCGTCGCTGGCTATGCTGCTGTGTAATGGTCTACGTGTGCTCATGCGGCTTGTTGTGCAGTGCTGCAGTAGTGACAGGGGTCGACGAGCGCCGCGTGTCGCGCCGAGGCCGTGATGTTCGTGCACGTGAGGTGCGTCGCTGCGTATGCTGCTGTGTAATGGTCTACGTTGTCTAGTGGTGTTTGTGGTGCAGTGCTGCAGTAGTGACAGGGGTCGACGAGCGCCGCGTGTCGCGCCGAGGCCGTGATGTTCGTGCACGTGAGGTGCGTCGCTGCCTATGCTGCTGTGTAATGGTCTACGTGTGCTCATGCGGCTTGTTGTGCAGTGCTGCAGTAGTGGCAGGGGTCGACGAGCGCCGCGTGTCGCGCCGAGGCCGTGATGTTCGTGCACGTGAGGTGCGTCGCTGCGTATGCTGCTGTGTAATGGTCTACGTGTGCTCATGCGGCTTGTTGTGCAGTGCTGCAGCAGTGACAGGGGTCGACGAGCACCGCGTGTCGCGCCGAGGCCGTGATGTTCGTGCACGTGAGGTGCGTCGCTGCCTATGCTGCTGTGTAATGGTCTACGTGTGCTCATGCGGCTTGTTGTGCAGTGCTGCAGCAGTGACAGGGGTCGACGAGCACCGCGTGTCGCGCCGAGGCCGTGATGTTCGTGCACGTGAGGTGCGTCGCTGCCTATGCTGCTGTGTAATGGTCTACGTGTGCTCATGCGGCTTGTTGTGCAGTGCTGCAGTAGTGGCAGGGGTCGACGAGCGCCGCGTGTCGCGCCGAGGCCGTGATGTTCGTGCACGTGAGGTGCGTCGCTGGCTATGCTGCTGTGTAATGGTCTACGTGTGCTCATGCGGCTTGTTGTGCAGTGCTGCAGTAGTGACAGGGGTCGACGAGCGCCGCGTGTCGCGCCGAGGCCGTGATGTTCGTGCACGTGAGGTGCGTCGCTGCGTATGCTGCTGTGTAATGGTCTACGTTGTCTAGTGGTGTTTGTGGTGCAGTGCTGCAGTAGTGGCAGGGGTCGACGAGCGCCGCGTGTCGCGCCGAGGCCGTGATGTTCGTGCACGTGAGGTGCGTCGCTGCGTATGCTGCTGTGGTATGTCTACGTTGTCTAGTGGTGTTTGTGTTGCAGTGCTGCAGTAGTGGCAGGGGTCGACGAGCGCCGCGTGTCGCGCCGAGGCCGTGATGTTCGTGCACGTGAGGTGCGTCGCTGCGTATGCTGCTGTGGTATGTCTACGTTGTCTAATGCTGTTTGTTGTGCAGTGCTGCAGTAGTGACAGGGGTCGACGAGCGCCGCGTGTCGCGCCGAGGCCGTGATGTTCGTGCACGTGAGGTGCGTCGCTGCGTATGCTGCTGTGTAATGGTCTACGTGTGCTCATGCGGCTTGTTGTGCAGTGCTGCAGTAGTGGCAGGGGTCGACGAGCGCCGCGTGTCGCGCCGAGGCCGTGATGTTCGTGCACGTGAGGTGCGTCGCTGCGTATGCTGCTGTGGTATGTCTACGTTGTCTAATGCTGTTTGTTGTGCAGTGCTGCAGTAGTGACAGGGGTCGACGAGCGCCGCGTGTCGCGCCGAGGCCGTGATGTTCGTGCACGTGAGGTGCGTCGCTGCGTATGCTGCTGTGTAATGGTCTACGTGTGCTCATGCGGCTTGTTGTGCAGTGCTGCAGTAGTGACAGGGGTCGACGAGCGCCGCGTGTCGCGCCGAGGCCGTGATGTTCGTGCACGTGAGGTGCGTCGCTGCGTATGCTGCTGTGTAATGGTCTACGTTGTCTAGTGGTGTTTGTGGTGCAGTGCTGCAGTAGCGGCAGGGGTCGACGAGCGCCGCGTGTCGCGCCGAGGCCGTGATGTTCGTGCACGTGAGGTGCGTCGCTGGCTATGCTGCTGTGGTATGTCTACGTTGTCTAGTGGTGTTTGTGTTGCAGTGCTGCAGTAGTGGCAGGGGTCGACGAGCGCCGCGTGTCGCGCCGAGGCCGTGATGTTCGTGCACGTGAGGTGCGTCGCTGCGTATGCTGCTGTGGTATGTCTACGTTGTCTAATGCTGTTTGTTGTGCAGTGCTGCAGTAGTGACAGGGGTCGACGAGCGCCGCGTGTCGCGCCGAGGCCGTGATGTTCGTGCACGTGAGGTGCGTCGCTGCCTATGCTGCTGTGTAATGGTCTACGTGTGCTCATGCGGCTTGTTGTGCAGTGCTGCAGTAGTGGCAGGGGTCGACGAGCGCCGCGTGTCGCGCCGAGGCCGTGATGTTCGTGCACGTGAGGTGCGTCGCTGGCTATGCTGCTGTGTAATGGTCTACGTGTGCTCATGCGGCTTGTTGTGCAGTGCTGCAGTAGTGACAGGGGTCGACGAGCGCCGCGTGTCGCGCCGAGGCCGTGATGTTCGTGCACGTGAGGTGCGTCGCTGCGTATGCTGCTGTGTAATGGTCTACGTTGTCTAGTGGTGTTTGTGGTGCAGTGCTGCAGTAGCGGCAGGGGTCGACGAGCGCCGCGTGTCGCGCCGAGGCCGTGATGTTCGTGCACGTGAGGTGCGTCGCTGGCTATGCTGCTGTGGTATGTCTACGTTGTCTAATGCTGTTTGTGGTGCAGTGCTGCAGTAGTGGCAGGGGACGACGAGCGCCGCGTGTCGCGCCGAGGCCGTGATGTTCGTGCACGTGAGGTGCGTCGCTGCTTATGCTGCTGTGGTATGGTCTACGTTGTCTAGTGGTGTTTGTTGTGCGGTGCTGCAGGAGTGGCGGGAGGCGAAGAGTTCCACGCTGCTCAACGGCATGTGAACGAGGGCACGAGTCAGTTGCGCTGCTGGAAAAGTATCTCACAGTTGTATTTTGGTGTTTTGAAGTATGCTAAAGACTTCCTACTATTCACATAATGCTACGAAATGAAGCCTCATTACCAAATTAGTACTTAACGAAACCTTCAGATGCGTCTTGTAATGGCTAACTTCATTTTACTTTTGCCAGCTCGCCAACGCTTTCCCAATGCATCTGCTGTTTTCTATCCAGGACGACGTCCTCAAACAGAAAGAACAAGAGGCCGTCAATTACTTCTCATACGTGCAAGACTCCGCGAATTTATTCGGACGACTCGTCCTAGACAGGATGTGGTTGCTACACTGAAGCTGCGCTATATTTTAGCAGAGCGGCTAAACGGTTGTCGTGGCAATTGTGTCACCGGTATTGATTCGATGGTCTGCGTCGACTGGGCGCCGATGGCGCATGACCTACATGATATCGTTGTGATAACGGTGTGGGACGACACCACAGCGTCCAGACAGCGCAACATTGAGTTCCGTCCTGGGCTGCTGTCGCGGGTCGCGGTAGACGCTCATCTCCTCGGCAATTGCTGCTGCTGCCGGCGAACGGTGTCGACGTGCTATTTCGTTTGTTTCCGTTGTTCTCTCAGCCCAGAGGCTGAGAGTATACGCTGCCGAAAGCGTTTCTAAAGGGCACCCATCTGATATGTGTGAAATTTGGGGTGTTGTAAACACGTTTTAAACCGTTCCTGGCCTGTTTTTCAGAAATATCGAAATGGGTTCAAATGTTTTAAATGGATGGCTACTTTTGCATCACTTGGCGTTTGTATTGCGCCATCGTATCAAAGACTCGCATGGGACGACCCTTCAAAAGTATGAAAGCTCAAACGTAGACTCGTTTTGCCTTGTTAAATTCTACACGCGTATCCGTGTCGTTTATCGTACTTAACATGAAATTTCCCCGCGTTAAGTAAAGGGCGGAGCAGCCAACAGTCACTCCAGGAATAGAAATGAATAGAAATGAACTTGTGTGGCGTGGTAAGGTGCGCGAAGGGTCGCCCAGACGCTACTTAACGCACCACCGCAGCCTAGTACAAGTATACATCCGGTAGTTTTTGGCCAATGGTGGGCGGTCGCCAGGAAAGCACTACATATGGTAGGGGGCTCACTTGTCATCAGTATGGCCCCCTACTTCAAGTGGTACATCTAAGCTCGTTAGAAATCAACAGAAATGGTACACAAGTTAGAAACCGGTGTGATGTGGAAGACACAGGTGAACAATTGATGAAGCCCGATGCTGAACTCCGCTTTGACATTGAGGAGCTGGCGAAACTAGAAGAATCTGTCTGCGCCACCCCTGATGACCAAGAGGTTCACGAGTCGTGAATCACGAGGTAGTCGGCGGCGAGGCGTTGGTGATTGGTGTTGTGATGCCCGTTATGAAGCCGAAGCCGATAAGCCACGCAAGGACGAGTTACCCACCACCGCTTTATCCTCCGCGACAGAGCAGCATCGTATCCTCACAACTATCTAATGGTGACCACAGCAACGTTATAACGGTTGGCATTGCGGGTGCAGACACAGGGCCAAGATCAAGTCAGGTTCAGAACCAGGATATAAAGCCTCCCTGGAGTTTGGCCATGGATAGCAGTTCCGGCTACTTGTCCCGCGCGTATCGATTGACAGCTTCTCGTGCATGCGAGAATAGGTGTGCCTATTCTCCCATGTTGACACTCCTCATGCACTTCAGAAGGCACTTGGATGCTCTTGGAGAAGGAGATGCAGAGCTCGCCCAGACCCCGGCGGAGATAAGCTTAACACGTACGTGGTCGCTGCAGTCCGAGCCTTAGCTGGACCTCCGACCGTGTTCAATGCCGCCGAGGAGCATGACCAGCTTTAAGAATGTCCAGCACTCGCCGTCTTCAAGCTACGGTGGAATGAACCCTAGCGGTTTGTCGACATAAAGCCAGAAAACAATCACTAGCAACGGATTTACCTAGGCCGCAACAAATCTATTAGCGAAGGTCTTTACGTCTACTTCCCGTCCCTGGAGTAGCTTTCAAACTACTACCGCTTCCTTCGCAAATCACTTGACGGTACTCGAGTTGTTCGTCGGAACCTGGAGATGGTGTCTTTCAGCGCCTTTTGTCACGTTTTCAACAGCTTAGTGGGATTGATGCACTTGTCATGTGCACCTCGACCTACTCAGGCTCAATCTCGGGACTCTCAATTAGATTTGGAACCGGTTTGATCTTCAACCTAAGTTATGGCATATGCTGTTCAGAGGGTCGGTGCGGAAAATATTTTTTTTGAAAATAGATTTTGCGGCATTGGGGCCCCTTTAGCAACTGAGGCGACCAATCGCCGTGAAGATGCTGGCAGCTTGCGTGCCATACTAGTCAATTATGAAGTTATTCAGCGTCCTTTGACAAATCCTGCAGCGGCAGACACGGCGTCTCGAGAGTGGTAACGGAGACAGCACCAACAAGATCATATGCGTTGGCTGATGAGAACGATGGCATTTTCGAGTAGATTTATCTCAGTGAAGCACACTTGCTATCTTCACCATGCTGAACAAATGCTGCGGTACGATGACAATGAATGCAATCTATATATTACAGCGTGTATTCCTTGGTACTAGCCACTACTGTCGATGCGATCTACTTTTTCTGGTGATTGACGAAGCGCAAGGCGAGCAGCCCCAGCACGCGGTAGATGACAATGAAGCCCAGCACGAAGCCGAAGTTCTTCCAGATCTCGCTGTGCTTCATCAGGAAAGTGTCCTCCAAGTACTGCTTCACCGTCATGTCCTCGGGAAGAGAGGGCGGCACACCCGACATGACCTGGCAGCCGACCTCCGATCCGTCGCCGTCGCTCGGGCAGTCGCCGAAGACGAGCGACGCCACTAGAGCCAACGAGTATTTGTGCGGCGTGATGTGGTAGAGCCACTTGTAGCCCGTGGGAATGGCGCTTCCGGGCGGGTTGAAGCCGGAGAACAGGAAGAAGATGGTCTCCATGAGCACGCCAAAGATCTGGGCCACCTCCACAGTCGGCATCAAGGCCGACATGAGCTGGCCGAAGTAGGCCTGCCACAGCACGTGCATCGCCAGGTGCACCCAGTACGCGAAGAACGTGGTCGCTCCCGTGAAGCCCACCAGCGGGTAGTACGGCGCCATGAGCAGCAGCGCACTGAAGAAGACGTAGGGCACTTCCACCACCGTGCCGGCCACCCAGTACCAGAGCGCGTTGTACGTCTGCGACGCTCGCTCCCGGTAGAAGGCCAGTCGGTCTTCAGACGAGATGGGGATGACACTCGTGAAGCCGATGAAGCCGAAGAAGGCCGTCGTGCTGAAGAGCATGCCCATGCCCGAGTTGATGCCGGCGTAGGACGTGTACTCTGCGTTGGCGTACGTGATACCGAAGACGACGCCGAGAATCAGCGCGAGGCTGAAGCGCGTTAAGTTGTACGAGGCCGTGCGCCAGTACATGCGGAAGAAGCGCTGCATGAGGAACTTGGCCTGGGTCAGCTCCGTGGCCGCACGCTTGTCCGAGTACTCCAGGGCAGGGAAGTCCGGCGACGGACGAGACACGCCCTCGCGACCGAGGTTAGACTGCAGCAGCTCGAAGTGCTTGCTCGCCTTGAAGAGCTCCACGAAGTCCGTCTTGTCGCCGTTGCTGTTGCCCACGCCGGCGCCGATCACCTCCAGCATCCACGTGGCCGGGTTGTAGTTGTCCTCGAGCTTGGCCACGCCGTCGATGGACTCGAAGTACGCGATCATCTCTCTCGCGCGCTTGCCCAGGTCGCCGGCGAACACCGTCTCTCCACCGCGCTTGAGCAGCAGCAAGCTGTCGAACACGTTGAAGACCTCCGTGGACGGCTGGTGGATCGTGCACACGACGGTGCGGCCCGTGTTGGCCACCTTGCGCACGCCATCCATGATGAGCTTGGCGGATCTGGCGTCCAAGCCGCTCGTGGGTTCGTCCAGGAACAGCACGCTGGGCTGCGCCGCCAGCTCCACGCCGATGGTCAGGCGCTTCATCTGCTCCACGGAGCTGCCGCGGATGATCTGGTCGGCGATCGGGTGCAGGTCCAGCAGGTCGAGGCACTCGTTCACCGAGTCGTACTTGTAGCTGTCGGGAACGTCCACGCCCTGGCGCAGGAAGGCGCTGAACGTGAGCGCCTCACGGAACGTGGCGGACTCGGAGTGGATGTCCATCTGCTCGCAGTAGCCCGTGGACCGGCGGATGGAGAGGTCGGTGGCCGGGTGGCCGTTGAGCAGGATGTCGCCGCGGATCATGCCTCCCGTCTTGCGGCCGGCGATGACGTCCATGAGCGTGGTCTTGCCAGCGCCGGAGGAGCCCATGAGCGCCGTGATGGTGCCTGGCATAGCGTATCCGTTGATGCCCTTGAGCAGGTCGATGGTGTCCTTGGGGTTGGTCGGGTTGGGCACGGAATACCACAGATCCTTGAACGCAATGGTGACCGGCACGAAGTGTTTCTCTCGGTCGGGCGCCACCGACAGCACCGCATCGCTTCCGGACGGCGAGCTGCGTGGCGTCTGCACCAGACTGTAGTTGTCCGACGTCTCGGCCGTGTCAAGCGTGACGTTCTCCGGGCTCTCGAAGCGGTGATACTCCAGCGTGATGTACGAGAGGAACATGAAGAAGACGTACGCCGCCGCCATGAACACCATGCCGTACCAGAGCCAGAACTTCTCGGTCGGCACCTCGAACGTCGTGAGCGAGTACTCGCCCATGGTCATGTTGAAGTTGGCGCAGTAGTCCACGCCGTCGTACACGCACGTGTCGAAGCTCGAGTCCGTGTACTGGTTCACCGCGAGCGCGCGCACCCCCCAGGCCATGGGGTTGATCCAGTAGATCCATATGAGGTAGTCGGGGATCTGCTCTTTCGTGATCACGAAGCCCGCGAAAAGCACGAAGAAGAGGATGGACACCATGGAGATGGGGTTGGCCACATTCAGGTCGGGCGACACGCAAGAGAGGAAGAAGAACCACGCGGCCATGGCCAGGTTCGTCAGGAAGAGCACCAGCTCGAAGAGCAGGAAGGCCTCCACCGTCGACACGTAGCCGCACATCCAGTACACGATGGAGCCGAACACGACACTCTCGGCCAGGCCGAGCGGGATCTGGCTCACCGAGTTGGACAGCACGAACGACGAGGTGCGGAAGAAGTTGGCTCGGCGCTGCTTGTAGAAGACCGCGCGAGCTGCCATGAACATGGGGATCTGCGCCTGCTGGCCCAGCGACACGAACAGGACGGCGTTGAAGATGATCCCCATGACGAGCTGCGCGTTGGTCTCGTTGAATTGGTAGAAGACGCTCGAGTAGAGCAACCCCATCATGAGCACCATGACGGAGCGGCCCACGAGGAACGCTGTGTCGCGCTTGGTGAGCATGATCTGACGCTGCACCACCGCCACGGTGCTGTCCCAGAAGTTCTGGTGGAACTCGGGGATCGGGTCGATGTGCTTCGTCTTGTCTTCGGCCAGGTTCGGGTGGACGGGTGCGTGCAGGTCTTCCATCATCCGCTCGTAAATGGCTGAGCGAGTGAACACGTCCGCGTATTGACTGGGAGAGCGCGGGATGCCGCCCGACGGAACGGAGTCGGCCTCATACTGAGACTGGTTGCTGGTGCCCAGGTCCAAGAGGAAGTCGGCCACGTCACGGCGCGGAGGGCACTTGAAGCCCAGGCTCTCGAAGTAGCCTAGCGCCTCGGCGCGCAGGCCGTGGTACATGACATGGCCCGCGTTCAGAATGACCACATCGTCGAAGAGCTCGAAGACCTCGGGTGACGGCTGCAGCAGTGAGATGACGATGGTCTTCTTGAACTTCTTGGCGATGCTGCGCTGCGTGGTGATGATGTCGAAGGTGGCGGCGCTGTCGAGGCCCGTGCTGATCTCGTCCATCATCATGACGTACTTGTTGCCGAACTCCATCTCGCCCGTGGTCACGCGCTTGCGCTCTCCGCCGGACACGCCGCGCGTCATGGCGTCGCCCACGATGGTGTTCTGGCAGTTGTCGAGGCCGAGCTGCTGGATGACGATGTCCGGGTAGTGCTTGAACATGGCGCTGGCAGCGTCGAGCGCGGCCTTGTTCTCCTCGGGCGTGCCGTCGGCCAAGTGCTGCGCCTCGCGCTCCGAGAAGCCTCCTCCGCAGCAGGCGTGGGCGAACTCGAGCGTCTCCTTGACGGTGAGCGACGGGTAGTGCTTGTCCCGCTGCGTGACGTACGAGACGAACTGCGGCAGGCGCCGGAGCAGCTCGTTCGACGGTGCGCCGTTGTACGTGACGTCTCCCTCGATGGTGACGTTCTTGTCGGTCGGGAAGCGTCCGCTGAGCAGCTTCATGAGCGAGGACTTGCCCGACCCGGGTTGGCCCAGCACGAGCGTGATGGTGCCCGGCCTGAAGACGCCGCTGACGCTGTGGAGGATCTGCTTCTTGACTGTGTGCTTCTTGGCGCCCATGCCGCGGACGCTCTTCATGAGCTCGTTGGTAAGCGTGGGCAGCTCGGTCGTGACGTTGGTCTCGTCCTTGACGACGATGTCGGCCGAGATGGACACGTCCTTGAAGCGCACCTCCATCTGCGGGAGGGCTCGGCCCAGCGCCTTCTCCATGCGGGAGGCGACGTGGTCGTGCAGAGCCTGCGGGCCTTGGGCCATGAGCGTCTTGGCGTTGTGGTACTCGATCGTGGCGCGCATCGGTGCGTCCGAGTCATCGGTGGGTGTCGTGGACATGGTTGTCGTGACGCTTTCAGTTGTGTCAAGGCAAAAAAGTGCGTTTTGTAGCTAAGTCGACCGGTTGGTTGGTCGGATCAAGTTGTCGCTGCTGTGGCACTAATTGGAAAGTGTGCTATCGAAAAGTTGAGGTGCAGATCGAGTAGCTTGGTGGTGTGGTGTCTCATCCGGTCTCGTTGTCGGGATTCCGTTGATCGCGCCCCTCGTCGAGCATGATGGGCTCTGTCACTGCCCGAACGAGCGCAATCAAGGAATCCAAAAGACAAATCCGGCGGTTTATGATACATCGGCTAAGTACGTCTAGCGTGAATAGCTTGGAAGTGTTTTTTCTCTTTGAAATAAAGCTGCCCGCTGGGCACGATAGCCGTGTTGGCAAAGTGCGCAGCGCTAGAATTTGTTTGTCGATCATTTCATGGGACCCAGTGCTCGGCTGCCAACGGTACCGTACCAGTCGTCCGTTTAACACTCCCCACGATTATGGGTCAATTCAATTGCCACAAACAAGAGGAAAAGCGACCTTCATTCTAAACCGTATCTATCGACACTGTCTCATGAACTGTCCGCGTGGTTGGAAAGTGGATCCAGTGTGGTTTGCTAACTGAAGTAACTTATAATGCATCGGTGCTTATAAAATATAAATATATAAGCTGCCATTACTTTCGTGTATTTGAATTCGCTGAGTGGAGGCTGTGTATCAAGTGTTAACGGAGCTGGAAGGGTCCGTGCACTGTGCACTCGAGTCGTCTCGATTCGATTATGCCACCGAGGAACTGGCGACCATGGCTGAGCAACTTCTGAAAAGGGCAACTTGCGATGTTGCATCAATTCCTTTTGAGACAGATCAGATAGCGGCAATTGAGCGTCACGGGTTAACACAGAATGAAGGTCTAGCTTGTGCCCATAATAATTTGCATGTGATTTGCAACGGAAAAACGGGCCAGGAAATTGTTTAGTACAGTACAGTAAAGTGCGTCAACCTGACAAAAGCTATAAGCGGGAAACGAGGTGGGTGATGTGCAAGGTACCAGTTTGTACACTCTAGCAATCTATATGTATCCGGCGTGGACTATTGACGCACTTTACTGTATAGCAATATGCACTACATACATACCTATCGCGCGAAGTAAGCTGGGAAAAGAGATAAAAGTGAAAAGACCGAAGCTTCTCAAACCAATAATCCCGTGGAAGCTCCGATCGACACCCTACGCTGTTAGTACGACAACCTTCGACGCAATCTACTAATATTACTAGTATATATGTATTATATTACAGCGTGTATTCCGTGGTACGAGCCACTACTGTCGATGCGATCTACTTTTTCTGGTGATTGACGAAGCGCAAGGCGAGCAGCCCCAGCACGCGGTAGATGACAATGAAGCCCAGCACGAAGCCGAAGTTCTTCCAGATCTCGCTGTGCTTCATCAGGAAAGTGTCCTCCAAGTACTGCTTCACCGTCATGTCCTCGGGAAGAGAGGGCGGCACACCCGACATGACCTGGCAGCCGACCTCCGATCCGTCGCCGTCGCTCGGGCAGTCGCCGAAGACGAGCGACGCCACTAGAGCCAACGAGTATTTGTGCGGCGTGATGTGGTAGAGCCACTTGTAGCCCGTGGGAATGGCGCTTCCGGGCGGGTTGAAGCCGGAGAACAGGAAGAAGATGGTCTCCATGAGCACGCCAAAGATCTGGGCCACCTCCACAGTCGGCATCAAGGCCGACATGAGCTGGCCGAAGTAGGCCTGCCACAGCACGTGCATCGCCAGGTGCACCCAGTACGCGAAGAACGTGGTCGCTCCCGTGAAGCCCACCAGCGGGTAGTACGGCGCCATGAGCAGCAGCGCACTGAAGAAGACGTAGGGCACTTCCACCACCGTGCCGGCCACCCAGTACCAGAGCGCGTTGTACGTCTGCGACGCTCGCTCCCGGTAGAAGGCCAGTCGGTCTTCAGACGAGATGGGGATGACACTCGTGAAGCCGATGAAGCCGAAGAAGGCCGTCGTGCTGAAGAGCATGCCCATGCCCGAGTTGATGCCGGCGTAGGACGTGTACTCTGCGTTGGCGTACGTGATACCGAAGACGACGCCGAGAATCAGCGCGAGGCTGAAGCGCGTTAAGTTGTACGAGGCCGTGCGCCAGTACATGCGGAAGAAGCGCTGCATGAGGAACTTGGCCTGGGTCAGCTCCGTGGCCGCACGCTTGTCCGAGTACTCCAGGGCAGGGAAGTCCGGCGACGGACGAGACACGCCCTCGCGACCGAGGTTAGACTGCAGCAGCTCGAAGTGCTTGCTCGCCTTGAAGAGCTCCACGAAGTCCGTCTTGTCGCCGTTGCTGTTGCCCACGCCGGCGCCGATCACCTCCAGCATCCACGTGGCCGGGTTGTAGTTGTCCTCGAGCTTGGCCACGCCGTCGATGGACTCGAAGTACGCGATCATCTCTCTCGCGCGCTTGCCCAGGTCGCCGGCGAACACCGTCTCTCCACCGCGCTTGAGCAGCAGCAAGCTGTCGAACACGTTGAAGACCTCCGTGGACGGCTGGTGGATCGTGCACACGACGGTGCGGCCCGTGTTGGCCACCTTGCGCACGCCATCCATGATGAGCTTGGCGGATCTGGCGTCCAAGCCGCTCGTGGGTTCGTCCAGGAACAGCACGCTGGGCTGCGCCGCCAGCTCCACGCCGATGGTCAGGCGCTTCATCTGCTCCACGGAGCTGCCGCGGATGATCTGGTCGGCGATCGGGTGCAGGTCCAGCAGGTCGAGGCACTCGTTCACCGAGTCGTACTTGTAGCTGTCGGGAACGTCCACGCCCTGGCGCAGGAAGGCGCTGAACGTGAGCGCCTCACGGAACGTGGCGGACTCGGAGTGGATGTCCATCTGCTCGCAGTAGCCCGTGGACCGGCGGATGGAGAGGTCGGTGGCCGGGTGGCCGTTGAGCAGGATGTCGCCGCGGATCATGCCTCCCGTCTTGCGGCCGGCGATGACGTCCATGAGCGTGGTCTTGCCAGCGCCGGAGGAGCCCATGAGCGCCGTGATGGTGCCTGGCATAGCGTATCCGTTAATGCCCTTGAGCAGGTCGATGGTGTCCTTGGGGTTGGTCGGGTTGGGCACGGAATACCACAGATCCTTGAACGCAATGGTGACCGGCACGAAGTGTTTCTCTCGGTCGGGCGCCACCGACAGCACCGCATCGCTTCCGGACGGCGAGCTGCGTGGCGTCTGCACCAGACTGTAGTTGTCCGACGTCTCGGCCGTGTCAAGCGTGACGTTCTCCGGGCTCTCGAAGCGGTGATACTCCAGCGTGATGTACGAGAGGAACATGAAGAAGACGTACGCCGCCGCCATGAACACCATGCCGTACCAGAGCCAGAACTTCTCGGTCGGCACCTCGAACGTCGTGAGCGAGTACTCGCCCATGGTCATGTTGAAGTTGGCGCAGTAGTCCACGCCGTCGTACACGCACGTGTCGAAGCTCGAGTCCGTGTACTGGTTCACCGCGAGCGCGCGCACCCCCCAGGCCATGGGGTTGATCCAGTAGATCCATATGAGGTAGTCGGGGATCTGCTCTTTCGTGATCACGAAGCCCGCGAAAAGCACGAAGAAGAGGATGGACACCATGGAGATGGGGTTGGCCACATTCAGGTCGGGCGACACGCAAGAGAGGAAGAAGAACCACGCGGCCATGGCCAGGTTCGTCAGGAAGAGCACCAGCTCGAAGAGCAGGAAGGCCTCCACCGTCGACACGTAGCCGCACATCCAGTACACGATGGAGCCGAACACGACACTCTCGGCCAGGCCGAGCGGGATCTGGCTCACCGAGTTGGACAGCACGAACGACGAGGTGCGGAAGAAGTTGGCTCGGCGCTGCTTGTAGAAGACCGCGCGAGCCGCCATGAACATGGGGATCTGCGCCTGCTGGCCCAGCGACACGAACAGGACGGCGTTGAAGATGATCCCCATGACGAGCTGCGCGTTGGTCTCGTTGAATTGGTAGAAGACGCTCGAGTAGAGCAACCCCATCATGAGCACCATGACGGAGCGGCCCACGAGGAACGCTGTGTCGCGCTTGGTGAGCATGATCTGACGCTGCACCACCGCCACGGTGCTGTCCCAGAAGTTCTGGTGGAACTCGGGGATCGGGTCGATGTGCTTCGTCTTGTCTTCGGCCAGGTTCGGGTGGACGGGTGCGTGCAGGTCTTCCATCATCCGCTCGTAAATGGCTGAGCGAGTGAACACGTCCGCGTATTGACTGGGAGAGCGCGGGATGCCGCCCGACGGAGCGGAGTCGGCCTCATACTGAGACTGGTTGCTGGTGCCCAGGTCCAAGAGGAAGTCGGCCACGTCGCGGCGCGGAGGGCACTTGAAGCCCAGGCTCTCGAAGTAGCCTAGCGCCTCGGCGCGCAGGCCGTGGTACATGACATGGCCCGCGTTCAGAATGACCACTTCGTCGAAGAGCTCGAAGACCTCGGGTGACGGCTGCAGCAGTGAGATGACGATGGTCTTCTTGAACTTCTTGGCGATGCTGCGCTGCGTGGTGATGATGTCGAAGGTGGCGGCGCTGTCGAGGCCCGTGCTGATCTCGTCCATCATCATGACGTACTTGTTGCCGAACTCCATCTCGCCCGTGGTCACGCGCTTGCGCTCTCCGCCGGACACGCCGCGCGTCATGGCGTCGCCCACGATGGTGTTCTGGCAGTTGTCGAGGCCGAGCTGCTGGATGACGATGTCCGGGTAGTGCTTGAACATGGCGCTGGCAGCGTCGAGCGCGGCCTTGTTCTCCTCGGGCGTGCCGTCGGCCAAGTGCTGCGCCTCGCGCTCCGAGAAGCCTCCTCCGCAGCAGGCGTGGGCGAACTCGAGCGTCTCCTTGACGGTGAGCGACGGGTAGTGCTTGTCCCGCTGCGTGACGTACGAGACGAACTGCGGCAGGCGCCGGAGCAGCTCGTTCGACGGTGCGCCGTTGTACGTGACGTCTCCCTCGATGGTGACGTTCTTGTCGGTCGGGAAGCGTCCGCTGAGCAGCTTCATGAGCGAGGACTTGCCCGACCCGGGCTGGCCCAGCACGAGCGTGATGGTGCCCGGCCTGAAGACGCCGCTGACGCTGTGGAGGATCTGCTTCTTGACTGTGTGCTTCTTGGCGCCCATGCCGCGGACGCTCTTCATGAGCTCGTTGGTAAGCGTGGGCAGCTCGGTCGTGACGTTGGTCTCGTCCTTGACGACGATGTCGGCCGAGATGGACACGTCCTTGAAGCGCACCTCCATCTGCGGGAGGGCTCGGCCCAGCGCCTTCTCCATGCGGGAGGCGACGTGGTCGTGCAGAGCCTGCGGGCCTTGGGCCATGAGCGTCTTGGCGTTGTGGTACTCGATCGTGGCGCGCATCGGTGCGTCCGAGTCATCGGTGGGTGTCGTGGACATGGTTGTCGTGACGCTTTCAGTTGTGTCAAGGCAAAAAAGTGCGTTTTGTAGCTAAGTCGACCGGTTGGTTGGTCGGATCAAGTTGTCGCTGCTGTGGCACTAATTGGAAAGTGTGCTATCGAAAAGTTGAGGTGCAGATCGAGTAGCTTGGTGGTGTGGTGTCTCATCCGGTCTCGTTGTCGGGATTCCGTTGATCGCGCCCCTCGTCGAGCATGATGGGCTCTGTCACTGCCCGAACGAGCGCAATCAAGGAATCCAAAAGACAAATCCGGCGGTTTATGATACATCGGCTAAGTACGTCTAGCGTGAATAGCTTGGAAGTGTTTTTTCTCTTTGAAATAAAGCTGCCCGCTGGGCACGATAGCCGTGTTGGCAAAGTGCGCAGCGCTAGAATTTGTTTGTCGATCATTTCATGGGACCCAGTGCTCGGCTGCCGACGGTACCGTACCAGTCGTCCGTTTAACACTCCCACGATTATGGGTCAATTCAATTGCCACAAACAAGAGGAAAAGCGACCTTCATTCTAAACCGTATCTATCGACACTGTCTCATGAACTGTCCGCGTGGTTGGAAAGTGGATCCAGTGTGGTTTGCTAACTGAAGTAACTTATAATGCATCGGTGCTTATAAAATATAAATATATAAGCTGCCATTACTTTCGTGTATTTGAATTCGCTGAGTGGAGGCTGTGTATCAAGTGCTAACGGAGCTGGAAGGGTCCGTGCACTGTGCACTCGAGTCGTCTCGATTCGATTATGCCACCGAGGAACTGGCGACCATGGCTGAGCAACTTCTGAAAAGGGCAACTTGCGATGTTGCATCAATTCCTTTTGAGACAGATCAGATAGCGGCAATTGAGCGTCACGGGTTAACACAGAATGAAGGTCTAGCTTGTGCCCATAATCATTTGCATGTGATTTGCAACGGAAAAACGGGCCAGGAAATTGTTTAACAGAGGGAACTGACTGGAGAACGGTAGAATCGCACAGACGATACAAGGAAATCCATAGACTTTGAGGGGTAATCGCACAGATCCCTCTATTAAAAGCATTCTGGGGGGTTGCACCCCCAGACCCCCGCATTAGAAAAACTAACTACTGGACAGGGCAACGGGTCCGTTCGCTGAGGACCTCGTTGCTGGGCCCGCCGACGCAAATACCGAGCGGCCCTGCTGCGCGGGCACCCCGCTCGGGTTTGCTTTGGCTACGCTCCTCGCACCCGCTCACTACCGCCCTCTATTAAAAGCATGCCGCTCACAATCTCTGTGGAATTCACGTTTTCGTCCAGGCTAAACCTCACATTTTCCTATTTCCCCGAAGGGGTTTTAGGGTTAGGGCATGGTAATATTGATGATTATGTTGCTGGCAAGATGCTCTATGTTGCTAAAAGTTGCGCTAAACTTGCTAAACTTGGTTACACTAACAAGGTTCTTAACAGAGAGCTTGTAGTACAAGTTGTACGGTGCGCCGAGCGCTGCGGTCAGGGGTTGGTCCGAAGTAGTACTATGCCATACTATACCATGATAATATTTACATAACTTATTACAAATGTCAAGTGAGACTTAATATTAAGAGTTCAAAATAGTAGAAATTCGCGAGGCTTAATATTGGTAGTATTTCTACTATTCCGGAACATCAAATTCAAGCTGCGATCTTGAACAGATGCACTCAGTGGCTTGTGGCAATGGGTAGACAATGGCAGGCTGCTACCTTCTTCGGCTCACTCCTGGATTCTCCGCCTGACCGCAAGTGAGCTGCAGGAATGAGTGCTCAACGGCGAGTTGCTTCTTGTCTGCTGTCATTTCGTGTTACATTTGTAGCTGCTCTGTGCATCATGTTTGCAGTAACGAGCTGTGTAGTGATGACGGGCTGGTTAGTACAGGTTCAGAAGAGTTTGAAGAGGTCTCCGAACATAGTTTTGCAAGAGTCTGATGCTGATCTGGATAAGTGGGTTGCCTTCGGGTAGATTGGGCCGAAGTGGCGAAGCACCAGTACCCCAATGTGGATGAACGCAATGCAGTACTGGGGAAGCTATTAGCAATGGCAAACGTGCCTGGAATGTGGAACGCCTGTATCAATACATCGATGTCCGCTACTGTAGTGGTTTGAGGAGTATGGTCAGCACGCATTCCCGACGATTTCGCTGCTGTCCCGAGTTTGTCTAGGTCGCAATTCATCGACCGCTTTTCAGGAAAGGGTGTTTTCAATGGGATCCTTCGTCATTGGTCCTCTTCGAACTCGAGCCGACAATGAACGCGCTCAGAAACTGTTAATTCTGCGTCACAACCTCCAGCGCATGGGGGAGGAGAGCAAGCGAAACCTGTGATAACCGATATTAGGTTAATACTACTAATTTAAAATAGTAATACTACAACTTTGGATCTCTGGTAGTAATATTAACACACAATCGCCCCTCAATCGGACTGGTCAGCGGAAGTCAGCAAAAATAAAAATAATAAAAATGCGATTTGAACGCCCAAATTTTGGCACCGTATATATTAATACCCCAAACTAGCCCATACGATGTATGGAAGCTAATTGCTTCGTAGATCATGCGTTATATGAGCCGGCATTTTTCGACCGCTTACTATCGTCTTGTTTGGTTGTCCACGTGGGCATGGATATTTGCCAGCAAAACTTTGTACCCTACCCCTATATTACACACGCTTTAGTTAGATACAGAGTTTCAGTAACAAATCGACGACAAGTACAGCGGCCATTTAACTGCCGGCATTTTCAACGCCGCAGAAGTTATTCTGCACTTGCATGTAGATATTCTAACTAGCACAACATCGTACTTTCATCACCACAAACACATTAATGAAGTCCGTTTCTCAATAGAGGTCCTACTGATTTTTTTTTTATTTTGAGACTTCCACAGGAAGCCCGTCTCCTGTCCGATTGAGGGGCGGATTGGGTGTTAATACAAATAGTAAGTCAAACTTCCCTTTGAATAGTAATACTTACTATTCGATGGATATCGACCTTACTAGCAATTCTTGGCTGCGGTCCCAAGGCAACGTCCAAAGTATAGCAATACGCAGTGCTTGATAAACAAAGCCGCGACTTCGCACGGAACAGCTCTGGATTTTACTAAAGTCGTGATCCTAAAGCTGCTGGTGTTGTGAATCTTCGTTCGCTGAAAGGTTGGCAATTTGCTGGATATATTACTTCTTCGATTTGTTTCGTGAAGCTAGCCCTAAATGGTCAAGCAGCAAAGCAAAGGCAGCACGGAGGCTTAGATAAGTCTGTTAAGAATATACAAATACTGTAGCAAAGCACACGGGTAAAGTACAAGACAACTGGTTAAGTCCAGAGTTAAAGCAAAAACCAAAACATATACTGTAAAGACTTGCGGTGCATCTGCTGCGCTTGCTTCGCAGCCGCAGCATCTGCACGGTATGTTCGACGGCCAATTCATAATGGTAATCTCCATATTCTGCAGCACATTAACGATGGCACATGTAGCATTCCGTTGACCGCCTCTTGCAGTTCCAAATTGCACCATCTAGAGCTGCATGTTGTTTGAAGGCAGATAAAATCTAAAATGTTGCGCGAGAACAGATATAATCAGTAATGTTGTGGGAATGAATTATTTCTCACAGACAATATAGGATATTCGCCTCTACTCTTTTCTACAGGTTTTTAATGCTATTGTTTTCTGGATGGGTCAACATTTAGGTACAGAAATTAGTTGGAGAGTTCTTCTGGTAGTTTTCAGAAGGCGATGCTACCGAATTCAGCAGGGTATACATTATGGACGTATTCTGACCCTCGTTGCAATCGTGGGATGGACTCTGGATTAAAATCCAGAGAACATGGCTATCGCGCGCAGTAAGCTGGTAGAAGAGACAAAGTGAAAATACCATAGCTGTCTAGTGAATCGTACTTAGTGATGGGCTTATTATGGAGGTCACGAGGTGGAAGAGAATGGAGACGCTTCACGTGGAGAGCGACTCCTGGCGAAGGTGTAGGACGTGAAGTTCGAGAGGTGTAACGGGGTGTTACAGTTACATAAGTAGGTAGACAAGATATACATAAGTAGGTAGACAGAGAGACAAAAGTAGGTACAAAAGCACACGGATAGCGTGTGCTTCGTGTCAGCCTGTCATTGGTTGAAAGTGGGGAGCCATTCCAACCAATTAGGTGACAGTTTGTATTTGTGTGGCCCCGAAGGCAATTAAAACAAAACAGAGTTAAATTTGCCACAAAGTCCATACTTAGGCTCAGTCTGCTGAGTCTCTCCGTGCTTCCTCGCATCTTATAGTGTACGCTAGTGACGGACACACCTGGCCCGTTACACCTGGTAGCACTTTGTAGTCCTTCCAACGACCAAGATCGAGACCAAGAGCACGATGAGTCAAGTACTGGGTACTGACGGTTTCGGCGGGACCCTGGAGCACACGAGCTTCCCTCATCTCACGACGATCGAGTAGAAGGCGCTCCATCGCCTCGCCGCGGTGACCGGCGAGGCCGTCGTCGCGACGCTGCTGAGTTCGGCAGCACCAGACGCCTAACGCCAAGCCGCCCAAGAGTTCATGGAACGAGAGCTCGCCGAAGCCAATCGGCGACTAACGACTCCCTCGCGTTCCACGAGAGGCGATGTCGTCAAGATGGAGACCTCCGCGTACTCTGGCGCCGGCCAAGACCGGCTGCCGCTGAATCGGTGGTTCCGCGAGATCGACATCGCAATCGCCTCGAGGCTCCTCGAGGTTGAGTCGGCGAAGGTCAACTTCCTGCTCTCCCGACTGAGCGGGAAACCCAAGGAGTGGGCTCTAGGCAGGCTCGTTACCGACGCCTCCGCCTTTCCGACCCTAGAGGCCATCCAGAAGGACCTACGACTCGCGTTCGAGCCCCCGCAAGATGAGTCTCGAACGCGCGCGACGTTCTTCGCTCTCCGGCAGGGCAAGCTGCCCATGCGCGACTACGTGCAGAAGCCGCGTCATCTGGTTTCGTGCATCGTCACGAACCCAATCGACGTCGCCTCTGAAGTGCACGTCTTCATCTTCGGAATGCGTGAGGGCATGAATCGATACTGCCTCACGCGAGCGGAGCCTGCGAAACTTGAAGCTGCGTTCACACTCGCGCTGCGCGAGGACTACACGGTGGCGTCCTCCTACGCGCGAGCGCTGACGCCGGATGCTAGAGCTGCTGCTCTCGAGCCCATGGAGATCGATGCCATCGAAGCCGAGTCGAGGTCGCGGTCCTCCTCGACTTTTCGAGGTCCCCGATCTACCAACGACAGTCGGCAGCTGACCTGCTACCGCTGTCGCAAACCTGGCCATCGCGCAGCTGTATGTCGCGCTCCAGCGCCGGTGCTTGCCAGCGCTGAGGTCGTCGGCGATGCCGACGTCAATTCCCCGGCCGTTCATCCAAAAAAACGGTCGGGACCAGTAGGTGCGGGGCGCCCTACTGGCTGGAATGAAGGTCCGGGTCCCCGGTGGCGACCTGTCCTCCTAGCCCCCCGTGCTTTACGCACACTTCAACGCCACCACCACGTCCGACGACCCAAAGCTGATCCTCGTCAGGCTCCACGTCTCCGGCGCGGAGCGGCCGCTCCGCGCGTTGCTTGACTCGGGAGCCACGAACAACTGTATTCGTGACGACTGCCTCGACCTCCTCCCGCCGCATGTTCGCGTGCAGGATGGTCCGGGCGAGATCGTCGTGAAGTTGGCAGACGGCAAGCCCCACCGCGCTCCGCGGCGGGCTGTGTCGTTGTCATACACGTTCGACGGCTTCTCCACCAATGACGACTTCTTGGTCATCAAGCTGAACTACGCCTTCGACTGCATCTTGGGCATGCCTTGGCTTGCTCGCCACCAGCCCAAGATCGACTGGCTAGCCCGTTCGGTTCAACGGCGCGTTGGCTTCGACGTCAGCGAGGTGTTCACTCACCTTCTCGTCGCCCCGACGCCCCACGTCGCAGTCGTGGTTCGATCATCCACGACTCAACCCCCACAGCAAGCGAGCGATGCCCTCGCTGTGTGGTGTGCGCGACCGCCGTTGTCAGAACAAACAACGTGTCATCTTCGCGAACGCGCGAGGACCTGAGGAATAACGCGGTCGAGCAGCGGCTCCCTCACGCGAGTATCGCGGCCGAGCAGGGGCTCCCGCTTGTGAATGCGACGGTCGAGCAGCGGCTCCCGTTCGCTGATGATTCCGTCGCGCAGGACCGATCTCTGCGCGACACCGGCGTGGTCGAGAATGAGCTCCCACGCCTAGGGGAGGGTGAAGTGTCATCCAGCGAATCCTCATCCAGCAAGACTTCGGCCTCGAGCAGCGGCTCGAGGCGACTGAGGAAGTCCAAGCGCAACCGGTCCGGACGTCGGCGCCTTCGCCGATCGTCTCCAGCGGCCCATGACGCCTCGACCAGCGAGGTGCTCAACGTCGTAGAGTACTCGGGGGACCCCCCGAACCGAGTACGGGCAATCGCAGTGGCGAACCCTCCCTCCGATGCGGCAACCATCACGCGGCTTCCAGGCCTCTCGTGGAAGCACTTCCTCCGCGACTTGAAGGCTGGTGAGATTGAGCAGGTATGCCTCCTCACCAGCCCTGACTCGATGGATACGGCCGTCCACGCGATCAGCGACGACGTGTCGTCGTCGCGGCCGAAGGCGGCTAGCCCAAGTCCGCGCGCGAGGAGCGCTATGCGACACAGTCATGGCAGGCGCTGCAAGACTCAGGAAACCCGGTGTACTCGCTTGCTCGCGAGTACGAGGATGTTATCCCTGACAAGATTCCAGCGGAACTCCCTGCCGAGCGAGGCGTTCGGCACGAGATCGACCTCGTGCCGGGATTGAAGTACGGTGTGACGCGACAGTGGCCGCTACCACGGGACCAAGTCCAAGCCATCGAAGACTTCATTGAAGGCCGTGCAAGGCCGGGCACGTGCGTGAGAGCATCTCTCCGCATTCGAGCCCGACGTTCTGCGTCAAGAAGGCGACCGGCGGATGGCGCATCGTGCACGCTTTCAACAAGCTGAACGATGCCACCATCCCCGCGCAGACGCCCATTCCTCGGAACGACATGATCCTTGACACCATGTCTGGCAGTGTCATCCACAGCGCGATCGATCTGACGGACGGCTTCTATCAGATCCTCATGCGAGAGAGAGACTTTCCGCTCACGGCTGTGAGTACTCCCCGCGGGATGCTCTGGGAGTGGTTGGTGATGCCGCAAGGCTTGAAGAACGCACCTGCCACTTTCAATCGCATGGTCTCTCACGTGCTGCGTCCGCTCCGAGCCTTCGCTCCGAGCTACTTCGATGGCATCTTCGTGCCCAGCCGCGCTGAGAATGGTCTCAGTGCTGTCGACGTGCATCTCCGGCACCTGCGGCAGGTCTTCGAGAAGATGCGCGGGAACAAGCTGTACGCAAATCTGAAGAAGTGCGTGTTCTGCGCGCCGGAGATTCCGGTGATGGGTTGCTACGTCAGCAAGAGTGGCGTTCGCGCCGACCCGGATAAGATCTCCTCGATCTGTTCTTGGCCCAAGAACCAGAAGAAGAGCCTCGCGTCTGCGCCCGTCTTGATGTTGCCTGATACATCAAGACCCTTCCACGTCGTGTGCGACGCGAGCGACTTTGCCATCGGGTGCGCGCTCATGCAGTTCGACGATGAGGGCCGTGAACGCGTCGTGAGTTACCAATCACGACAGATGAAGTCGGCGGAGAAGAACTATCCTGCCCACGACAAGGAACTCCTCGCGATGCGCTACGCTTTGATCAAGTTCAGAGTGTACCTCCTCGGCGAGCAGACGTTCGCTGTGTACACGGACCATGCTTCGCTTCGAACCGCGATGAAGAGCCCGCACCTCTCTCAACGCATGGCGCGATGGCTCTCGTTCTTTGCCGAGTACAACTTCGTCGTTCACTACAAGCCGGGCAAGAACAACATTCTTGCCGATGCGCTCTCCCGGCGTCCTGACTACGACCCTCGCCGCGAAACTCGTCATCAGGAGCGTCCTGATGACGAAGACGACTGCGCTGCGTGTATCACGCTGGGCATCAACGCCACAGTGTCAAGTCCCGTTCTGCCGCTGCGTCAGCAGATCGCTGACGCGTACGACGACGACGACTTCTACGCTGGGATCATTCGCCACCTCCGCGATCCAACCCCGGAGACGCTGGCGAAGTTGACGCGCCCAACGCCTGACGCGATCGCGCGTTATGAGCGCGATGGTGATCTTCTGACGTATGCCATCGAGACGTTCGATACGCCGCGCATCGTCATCCCCGCAGATGACGATCTTCGTGCTCGTCTGGTTCACGAGTATCATGACGCTCCGGCTGGCGGTCATCTCGGTCGCGAGAAGACGTTCGCAGCCCTGTCCCGCGACTTCTTCTGGCCCCGGATGTACAAGTGGATCCGGAAATGGGTTCGATCCTGCGAGATCTGCCAGCGCGTGAAACCTGCAGCATCGAAGCAGGCTCCGTTACGTCCGTTTCCCATCGCCACGAGCGCGTGGCGATCATTCAGCATGGACTTCATCTTCGGCCTCCCGCGCGACGCCAAGGGCCGCACCGGCGTCCTCGTCTTCGTCGATCGCTTCAGCAAGATGGTGCATCTTGCTCCAGTCGCAGCCGAAGTAACTGCTGACGAATCAGCGGAGCTGTTCCTCGACCTGGTGTTCCGCCACCATGGTCTTCCGGAGTCGATCGTTTCTGACCGCGATCCCCGCTTCACGTCCGCGTTCTGGACGCGCCTGTTCCAGCTCCTAGGCACGCGCCTGCTCATGTCGACAGCGGCGCATCCGGAGACGGATGGGCAAACGGAGCGTGTCAACCGCGTCCTCGCGGACGTCCTGCGGAGCTACGCGACGTCATTCGTCTCCTGGAGCTCGTTCTTGCCAATGGCCGAGTTCGCGCTGAACAACGCGACCCACTCGTCGACAGGGCTGACGCCGTTCTTCGTGAACAACGCGCGGCACCCGCGCGTTCCAGCTCTTCTTGCCGTGCGTGGTTCCATCCACTCGGCGGGCTCCACTGTTGGTGGGGGAGGATTGGCACCGACGGCAGTGTCGGCGCAGACATCGAGTGTTCTCCCGCCAGCCGAGGGCTACGCACTCTACAGCGTGGCATACGACGACCTATGTGCGACTGACGCGGCGGCGTCTGTCGCGTCCGGATCCGACGTCGCGAACTTCGCCCCGAAAGCAGCTTCGACGCCGATTAACTCGGCCGCCGTTTCTGACTTCCTGTTGCACCGTCAAGCCGTCACGCGTTTGTCCGTGACGCGCTCCAAGCTGCTGTCGACAAGCAGAAGGTGAACGCAGATCGGCGGGGCCGGAAGAACATGTCGTCCTTCCGGCGAGGCGAGCGAATGCTTCTATCCACGGACGGCATCCAAGGCACTGCGGTTACGAACTTGGGCGCGAACAAACTCGCGCCACGTTTTATTGGACCCTTCAAGATCCTGAAGGTTCTCGGCGATGCCTACACGCTAGACATCCTACCGCGATGCGACTCCACCCCACGTTCTACGTCGGGCGCCTCAATCCATACGTTCCTGCGACAATTCCCGCGCCTGACGCCCCACCCTCTCAGCAGGCGCGTAGTCGGAGATCCCCTGACGACGACGCTGGCGACGAGTCGGCCAGAGCCCTCGCGCCTCCCGTGAGGGCGTCGCAGAGCGTGGTCCACCGCAGACGAGCGTCTTCAAGTGACGAAGCCGCTCCAGCATCTCGCGCCGACCTTTCCCCGACCGAGTCGCAGCAGCCTCGATACCGCCGCGATGGTCCCCGCCGCTTGTGGATGCATCAGGCGAGCAACGCTGGATCGTGGAACGCTTGGTTGATCACGATATGCGCGTGGATAGTGCGGAGTTTCCTCACGATAGCCCCAACGCTGCAAATACGCGCTCACGTCGTCAACGGGCACCCCAGAAGCACTACCGGGTGCGCTGGCTTGGACACTCGCCATCGGATGATACGTGGGAACCACGTCGGTGACCACTTGAAGATGTCCCCGACGTAGTGGACAACTACGAGGCCACACTTGCACAGGTGAACGCGAGCGACAACGACGACCCCGACTACGTTCGCAGCATTGCGAGCCCCCCCCCCGCGACCGGCTCCGAGAACGACAATGACGACGACACACAGGTTGCGAGTTGCGGCGCTCACCGTCGCAACTATGAAGAAGTGGTGACATCGGCCGGGATTGATCCGGCGATCTCCTGCATGACAAGGCGGGTTAGTACGACTGGGCCAGCGGCGCGACGACTCTCAGCGTGGGCGACGAAGATACACCCCAGCTGCTGCTCTAGCCAGCGCTCGTCGTGGACATCCTGCAACACCGAGCCGTCTCCGGGTCCTTCGGAGGCTCACGCAAAACATCGACGAGGTGCGCGAAGCTGTTGGCATCGACGGCTCACGTGAGGATCGAACTCACGTGTACTGCATGGAACGTGCGCGGCTAACCAGCCTCGCCACGCTGTCGCAACGACTTCGAGGGTCCTTCCGCTCGCTGGGGTGTCTTCGGTCGGCTCCCGCGTTCTCCGTTGATCTTCACTTGCCCTCACGATGCGTGAGTGCAGCTTTGAGAGGGGGTGATGTAACGGGGTGTTACAGTTACATAAGTAGGTAGGCAAGATATACATAAGTAGGTAGACAGAGATACAAAAGTAGGTACAAAAGCACACGGATAGCGTGTGCTTCGTGTCAGCCTGTCATTGGTTGAAAGTGGGGAGCCATTTCAACCAATCAGGTGACAGTTTGGATTTGTGTGGCCCCGAAGGCAATTAAAACAAAACAGAGTTAAATTTGCCACAAAGTCCATACTTAGGCTCAGTCTGCTGAGTCTCTCCGTGCTTCCTCGCATCTTATAGTGTACGCTAGTGACGGACACACCTGGCCCGTTACAAGAGGGAGGTCTACAGGACAGCCTGACAACCGCCATCAAGGCGTTAATTCTCCCTTTTGCGCTGCTCGGCTGGCCTGTGACGACAACAGACCGGATGTTGGACTTCACGGTGACCGCGGTGTTGACGCTCGTGACGAGCACGGAAACGGGAGCGAGACATTGACCGGTGGTGCTGTGGTTGGCCGGTGCTGCGCTCTTCTGGAGCGTCACGGCTCTGCTTCGTGAGCTGACGGCTCGGCTCTACAGTGCTTCGGCTTCTCGTCCTACAAGTGGGCCGGTCTCACCCAAGTCAGCGCTTGCCGACGTGCGTCCGCAAGCTCGCGCGCCATGAACTCTTGAGCTGCAAGGCAGTGTTGTTGTTCCGTCCCCGTGGACAGCAGTGCGGTGATCACGGCTTCGCCGAAGACTTGTGTGAGGCGGTGAAGCCCCTCCCACGGAATTGTGTCAGGTGGTGGAACTGCTCGTGTTCCAGTCGCGCGCCCGACATCCCCTCGATCGTTTACGCGCTCATCGTTCGTGGTCGTTGGAAGGACTACGAAGTGCTACCAGGTGTAATGGGGCCAAATGCTACCGATACGTAAGCTTTCGCTTTTGTTGTGAGGAAGCAATGTCTTGGCGTTAGACCAAGACACGTGGAATTATAAGCAAAATTGACACTGGGTAATATTAAAGTACGGTCGCAAAACCGTACTTAAACCGAGTTTATGATAGCCATCGGTTGGGTGCTATACGCTAACTGGCTAATATGCATATTAAAGGGCGACTTCTGTCCAATGACAGAGTGCCGAGGCACATCCTATTTGGACTGTGACTTCTACCTACTTTTGTAACGGGAGATCGACCCGATCCCGCGCAAGGACATCATCCTCGACTCGATGGCTGGCAGCGAGGTCTACAGCGCCATCGACCTGACCGATGGCTTCTACCAGATCCTCATGCGTGAGAGCGACGTGCCTCTCACAACAGTGAGCACGCCAAGCGGCATGCTGTGGGAATGGCTGGTCATGCCGCAAGGGCTGAAGAACGCCCTTGCCACCTTCAACCCGATGGTGTCGCATGTACTCCGGCCGCTTCGAGACTTCGCTCCAAGATACTTCAACGACATCTTCGCGCACAGCAAGGCAGATCCAGGTCGCTCTGCCGTCGACGTCCACCTGGGCCAATTCCGCCTCGTCTTCGAGACGATGTGTACATACAAGTTGTACCCGAACCTGCGCACGTGTGTGTTCGTCGCACCCGAGATTCCAGTGCTCGGCTGCTACATCAGCAAGGCTGGCGTCCGCGTTGACCCTGACAAGATCTGATCGATCTGTTCCTGGTCGATTCCCAGGAACGTCAAGGAAGTCCGACAATGGCTCGGGATTGCCAACTACCTGCCCAAGTACACGAAGAAAGGTCGCGGCGATAGTACATCCCCTCTCTCAGCTGCTCAAAATGGACGCTGAATGGTCCTGGACTTCAGTGGAGCAGACGGCGTTTGACGCCGTCAAGAAGAGTATGACTTCAGCGCCAGGTTGGCGCTCCCGGACTACGACAAGGCCTTCCGCGCCGCGTGCGATGCGAGCGACTTCGCCATCGGCTGCACACTCATGCAGTTCGACGACGACGGCCGTGAACGCGTCGTGAGCTTCCAGGCCCGACAACTGAAGCCTGCGGAGCGGATTACCCTGTCCGTGACAAGAAGTTGCTAGCCGTGCGCTGTGCCTTGATCAAGTCCTGAGTCTATCCCCTGAGCGAACAGACATTCGCTTTGTACCGATCACGCCTCGCTGCGGACGGCCACGAAGAGCCCGCATCTGTCACGGCGCAGGGCGCGGTGGCTATCGTTCTTCGCCGAGTATAAATTCGTTGTACACTACAAGACTGGCAAGTCGAACATCCTCGCCGACGCGCTCTCACGCCGGCCGGACTACGACCCTCATTCGGGGGCGTTCCCGGTGGTCGACGCCGATGATGACGAAGATTGCGCGGTTTGTGTTGCGTCAGGCGTCAATACGGTTTCGGTGCGCGCTGTCGGCTCATTGCGGCTGCAGATTGCGGCCACGTACGACGCGGACGCGTTCTACTCTGGCGTCATCAGTTACCTCCGCGACCCGTCCGACAAGGCGCCGCGTCGTCTGACAGCTCCGATGCGCGCGTCCATCGCGCGCTACAGTTTTGACGGCGAGGTGCTGCATTACAGCATCGATCGCGAGGACACTCCTCGGGTCCTCGTGCCTTGCGACGACGACATCCGCGCTCAGCTTCTCCACGGGTACCACGATAGGCCAAGCGGCGGCCACCTCGGCCGCGAGAGGACCTACGTCGCACTGTCGCGCGACTTCTACCGGCCCCACATGTACAAGTGGTTCCGCAAAATGGGTTCGTTCCTGCGAGGCGTGCCAGCGTGTGAAGCTGGTACTCTCGTCGCAGGCTCCCCGACCCCTTGCTGTGGCTGCTGACGCGTGGTTATCCGTCAGCATGGACTTCATCTTCGGGCTGCCAGCCGACGCCCGTAATCGCACGGGCGTTCTCGTGTTCGTCGACCGCTTCAGCAAGATGGTGCATCTTGCTCCGGTCCCCGCAACTGTGATGGCGGAAGAGTCCGCCGCGATCTTCGTCTAGGATTTAGGGTTTAGGGTTCGTGTTCCAACACCACGGCTTATCGTCCGACATCGTGTCGGATCGCGATCCACGCTTCACCTTGGCCTTCTGGACTCACCTATTTCAATTACTCGGCACGCGGCTGCGTATGTCCTCACCCGCCCACCAGAGACCGACGGACAGACAGAGCGCTCGAATCGCGTGGTCGAAGACGTGCGTCTTGCTACGCCACCTCGTACGCATCATGGAGCGAGTTCCTGCCCATGGTTGAGTTCGCACTGAACGGGGTTGACGCCGTTCTGCGTCAACAACGCGCGCCATCCGCACGTCCCAGCTTCTCTGGCTGTAGCAGCACCCACAGCAGATCGTGATTCTCAGTCTGGTGGAGGAGGGACTCCGCCTATGGCGGTGTCGAAGGAGATCATCGGCTTAAGCGGCTTCGATTCAAGTGACGACCCAAGTATCAACGCGCTGACTCATTTGTCGGATCCATCGGGTCCGAAAGATCCGTCGGGTTCGTCACGGGCGACGTCGTTCCCATGCCGCGAGACCCATTGACTGGCTTGGCTTCCCCAGTGGCGAACTTCGAGCCCAACAATCTGTCAGCAGCGGACGAACCGGCTGCGTTCCCGGACTTCGTACTGCAGCGGCAGTCGATCATCCTCTACGTGCGCGACGCCATCGCCATGACTGTCGACAAGCAGAAGGAGAACGCGAAGAAGCGCTGCCGAAAGAACATGGAGACGTTCAAGGTTGGTGAGCGTGTTCTACTCTCGGTCACGGGCATTACAGCAAACGCCGCGACGAATTTAGGAGCAAACAAGCTGCTCCCGCGCTATATTGGCCCGTACAAAATCGTTGTCGCTATAGGCGACACTTACACGCTCGACATACTTACGGCTATGCAACTCCACCCTACGTTCTACGTCGGCCGGCTCAAGCGGTACCACCCGGCGACAGTCCCGAGCGAGGAGTCGCAGCGTCCGGCTGCGACGGAGCGGAAGCCTTCTCTTCCTGCTCGTCCGGCTCATCCTGCGTCGACCTTGGCTCATAGCGCAACGCCGTTCGCGCTTTCTTCGGCGCCGGCTGCTCCGGCTCCCAGCCCACGGCCTTACGAATTGACGCTTGTACGAGTCGTGCGACTGCTCGATCCTCTGCATTCGCTCCTCCTGGCGAGCGACTTTATCATCACCCTCATGTTCAGCCTCCAGTGCGCGATCCTTCGCGTCGTCAACTTTGTTCGTCAGGAGAATAAGGCGTCCGAGATTGTTCGCCGCTGGCGCTGGCGGCGCCTCGTTCGTCACAGCAGCACGCGGAGGCGTCTGCGTCGGACACCCCGAAAAATAACAGGTACAGTGTGCCCGCGCTGGCCGCTAGGGTTTCATTAGAAACGAAGTGGGTGCCAAAAGCAGGGAACTCTGTGGTGGTGAAACGGGAACACAGTAGTCCAAGCAAGTCGAAACGGCCGTGCCCCGTACGTAACGAACTGTGGCGAGTTGAAGCTGCGAAGGGTTGGATCTATTTAGCTGGAGGATCACGCGTATACGTCGCACCGCGCGCTTTCGTGTAGGTTCATTTCTATCGTGGTGGACGACTGCGCGCGCGCGAGCGCATGAACTTGAAGCGGGGCGGTACTGTGGATTGCCTCTCAAGTAGGCCGAAGTATCGTATACATATACAGGGTTAGAATTCGCGGCCGGGAACGGCATTTAAAACAGTGTCCCATGCATCTATTGCGGCATACTGGGGGCAAGCTTAAACGCGAAAAAAGCGGGCTGCACACCCCACCCGAAAACCGTTTCCATCAGGGCGTTTCCATTTCTGACCTTTTAGAAACCCTAGTGCTTCAGAGCTAAAGCTGAAAGAATTAACCTTAGCTCTCAAGCTGATGCCTTGACAAATATAACAAAGCCCCGTCGCTTTCGTCCACATTATAGGCAGATCAACTGCAGCAGCAGACTCGGCGTCTGGAGATGATTTTGCCCGAAACGAGCGGAGCGGAGGCAGCACAAACAAGATCATATTAGATGGCGTCAAGCATAACGTTAACTAACACGCCTTTAGAGTTATCGAGATAATCGCCTCTGAAGATTGGCCAGTGATTTCCGTACTTAAGTGAACGTTTGAGAAAATACCGTCTTTTTGTTTCTCTAACTCTGATCGAAGTCTACAGACCGTCTCGACATAACAACCCAAGCAACGAAAGAAAAGATCAAGCAACAAAATAAGATGGAAGACCAGTCTGCCCTCCCCTCTCCTGCCACTCATTCTCAAGAAGGAGACGCCCCGAGCGTGAGCGCTGAGATGGTGTCGCCCCTGGCGCCTCGGGTGGGGAGCCTCCAGTTGTCGGCACGAAGGAACCGACTCTGGTTGTTCACAATGAAGACAGTATCTGCGACGTTGGTGGGACACCTGCGGGCGACGAGAGCGACGAATCCGACAACAGTAACGACACGATTACAGTCTGGCCTCGGATGCGTCGAATTCTTCAGAAGACGAAGAACAGCCGACGGTGGAGAGTGCGGAGAGTGCGGGGAGTGATGCTGATGAAAACGAGGACATAAGTATATTTTTGATGGACGTCGACTTGCACCAGCAGGTTTCACGTCTTATTGCTGCTGACGAGTGTGAGGACCGTTGCCTCGAAGGCAAGGCACGTGAGCTGGAGTGGCTCGTGTGTTCTACCTCGCAGATGACAAAGCAAGATAAGACAACCAGCTTGTACACCCTCCTGGGCGTATTGATGCAGACACCTATGGCCGAGTGACGCAGAGGCTGCTACCGACTTCGTGAGACTATCTACCATTTGTCGGTAGAGTCTGTTGCCTATCGATTGCGCGGTGCTATGGTGTCGTTCCGCTCACTGTCCAGCGATACAAGACACGTGTCCGCGACGGGAATATTGCCGTCAAGGCACACGGCAACACGTTCAACTCTCACGCGTCGGCGGTGGACCTGGTCTGGTTTGTGAAGTGGTTAACAGAGTTTTCCGAGGGGGTCGGCGAAGTGGTTCCCGTTCGAGTTCGCATGCAAAATACAAAGGACGGAAGAATACAGAGGTATTACAGCAGCGAGATGTACACCATGCTCCCTGCGCACGTCACATGGGATGCTCGTTACGAGCAGATGCACACGTACGTGGAGATGATACGTCTGCGAGTCCGCGAGCCCGCAAAGTCTATGATGTGGAAGTTGCTGACACTTCACTGCCCCACCATCCGAATCCGGTCACCACGAAGCAATGTGTTCGACACGTGCTCTATCTAACACACCAGCATTTGCCACGCGATCACTGCAGAGAAAACGGAGATGCTGGGCCGTCATACAGAGTCTGCTCGTCAGATGCGGTACGTTGATATCGACGATATTGATATCATTTTGAATTAGCTGGGATAATTAACGCAGAATGTTAATAACATTTTGTTTTGTTTGTAGCCGTGGGTACAAGAAGGTCAAGTTGTTTGCAAGCGATGACCACGCTTTCATTGTAATGGACTTCTCCAAGAATTTGACAATTTCAAGCGTGTCGAACACTCTATTCCAGTGGTACTTCGGTTCGCTCGTGGCCGTGAGCTGTTTCGGCATACTTTACGAGAACGACGAGGCCGCCCTCTGTCGCCGGCACCGGTCTGACCGACGCCACCGACGGCGTCGCGAAATGCCACACCGCCTAGCAGCAACTGGACTGCTCGCGGACTCTCGTTGCATACGCTGGTAGCGCAGCGTGGCGTGCTCCACTTGCATGTCGCCCCTGTTAACACTCACAACAAGCGTTGCAACTACGAACGGTTCGTTAGCTGCACATCCTCGTTACCGTTGAAATGGCACTTCGTGGTGTTCGACGGCGTCGAACCTGCCTAACGGCTTGAGTACTTATCACCGTGCCCGCGGTGTACGCAATCGATCCGCGCGTCCGCCTCGGCCCCGCCCTCTGTCACCGGCACCGGTCTGACCGACGCCACCGACGGCGTCGCGAAATGCCACACCGCCTAGCAGCAACTGGACTGCTCGCGGACTCTCGTTGCATACGCTGGTAGCGCAGCGTGGCGTGCTCCACTTGCACGTCGCCCCTGTTAACACGCACAACAAGCGTCGAAACTACGAACGGTTCGTTAGCTGCACATCCTCGTTACCGTTGAAATGGCACTTCGTGGTGTTCGACGGCGTCGAACCTGCCTAACGGCTTGAGTACTTATCACCGTGCCCGCGGTGTACGCAATCGATCCGCGCGTCCGCCTCGGCCCCGCCCTCTGTCACCGGCACCGGTCTGACCGACGCCACCGACGGCGTCGCGAAATGCCACACCGCCTAGCAGCAACTGGACTGCTCGCGGACTTTCGTTGCATGCGCTGGTAGCGCAGCGTGGCGTGCTCCACTTGCACGTCGCCCCTGTTAACACGCACAACAAGCGTCGAAACTACGAACGGTTCGTTAGCTGCACATCCTCGTTACCGTTGAAATGGCACTTCGTGGTGTTCGACGGCGTCGAACCTGCCTAACGGCTTGAGTACTTATCACCGTGCCCGCGGTGTACGCAATCGATCCGCGCGTCCGCCTCGGCCCCGCCCTCTGTCACCGGCACCGGTCTGACCGACGCCACCGACGGCGTCGCGAAATGCCACACCGCCTAGCAGCAACTGGACTGCTCGCGGACTCTCGTTGCATACGCTGGTAGCGCAGCGTGGCGTGCTCCACTTGCACGTCGCCCCTGTTAACACGCACAACAAGCGTCGAAACTACGAACGGTTCGTTAGCTGCACGTCCTCGTGCATTCAGTAGCCGAAGTCCGGGCGCCTCAGCGCGCTGCGTCATGAACTCGGAGACCGCCAGCCGGCATTTGACCTCGAGCATAGGGCGCAGTACATGCGTTAAAGCAGCATCGTTGTCATGCGGTCTGGCCGCCGTGGAGTCCCACCTCGAGCCAAAGTGTAGCTTGTAACAGCAGCCGTGATTAGCCGCAATTGCGGTTCTGCATCCGCCAAATTTGTGGCGCACGCCAGTTGCGTATTCTGCAACGTTTTTTGTAAAGGCTTCCGCCACTGAAATGCCGTTGGAAGAAGCAGCCAGCAAAGCACCATTCGGGCGCTACTGCTGCTGCTACTGCCACTGCCACTCAATAGCTGAGCAGAAGAACACCTTTAAATGTTTGTGCGTCCCCTCACACCTTAACGATGCAGCAACTTATCTCGCAGCACGGAGCAGGATGCTCGTCTTTTGACTTCCTATAACAGCGCATTGTGTGCTTTGTGTGCGTGTCCGTGAATCCTACTGGTCACCACAACTCGAACGAAAAAATTCTGAATCACTACCGTGCCCTGCACGGGCTGACATGCGTTGAATTGTAGCCTGCATGCTAGCATGCAGCAGCAGCAACAACATCAACAACACCGACTTACTGCGCGGGCCAAAGCTACTCCGGTGCTGCAGAGGGATTACTCGCTCTGCCTGGTCGTGCTTGTTTCCACGGATTCGACGAAGGCCCGCTGCACGTCATTTGTGTGTGCTTATCGAAACGTTGATATTGTTCGTTCGACGGCAGCTCGTGCTGCTACCGCCACTGTCGCCTGCCGTGCATGTTGCGGTTGGTGCGGGATGCTATCTACCTTCCGTACTTGTGGCCTAGGTTTGCGGGGGCGGAGGACACGGCGCGGCCACCCGCCGCATCATTACCCATGCCAATGCTTGTTCATCTTTATCTGTTGAAGTTGAGCGGGCGTTGAAGGTGTGGCGATGCGGTGAGCCAAGACCACGGATGAACATTACAATCCGAACCTGGGACTGGGGTCAATAGACCAGATCTCAGAACGCTCTAACCCGCGAGGTCTGAGCGTGGCGTGTGAGTCCTCACCTTGTTATCCCTTGAACAGTGTCTGAGGCTACGCTCTGGGCCCAAGCTCACGACGGCCACACCAACTGCGATCCCAGTTCTTGGTGTCTCCAAGCTTGTCTTCCTGTGCGGATATAGGCCCTGGCTCAGCAGGTCCCAGTCTGCACATGTTGATCAGAACTCGAATTGCCCCGAGTGTTTCCATGTGCAGCACTCCTCACTCCACATACACTCTTGTCCTCTTCTTTCTCGGACCCAGGATACGGGTCGTAACAGTCTCTGCTCTTCTCAGCAACTCCGGCTCAGAGTCGCTCCAGTCACTTATCTTCCTCGGCGGCTCAGACTGGGAGCCGCGTAACGGATCTTCACTCGCTCCTCAAATCCAGGAGGAGCCCGGTGTAGTTGGCTCTCGTCTGAGTCTGCCTTCTTTCCAGAATTGCTCTCGCTGCACTGTGTGACTCCCGCGGATCACGCCTTGTCTTGGCGAATCAAATCGTCATACAGATCAATCGAGGAAATCACAGGACCTGCGCCGAAGCTGACCTCCACACCTTGATTTCGGAAGAGCGCACTGCCTTAGCCTCAGGGCCGAACGCCGAGCACCTACGACCCGAAATATGAAGCACGCGCGAAGTCGCTCAGCACAGGACCGACGACACCACGAGTGGGCAAAATGAAAAAGCAGAAGCACACACGAACGAGTCGGACCACTTGGGCTAAATGAGCTGTATTTATTTGGAGATCTTCTTAACCCGTGGGGGGGTGGTTGGTCTTCGCGTCGCTTGTACTCAAATGCGATCGGGCGGCGCTCGCTTGTGTCCTTCGGGGCAAATTGAATTCTGATTCAATCTTTACACATGCAAACGGGGGCGTGCAAAAGCTAGGGCGCGCACTCCGCAGTAAAACAAATACGCTTGGGTGCGGACGAAGTTGAGTGCGCTTATCCAGATCTTATCCCCCGCTTAAATCTTGAGCGGGATCCCAGTCATTGGTCAAAAGCGGGCAAGCTGCTTGACTTTGACGAGCTTCAACCGCGTAGTCGCTGTCACACAGGCACTTTGGTGAATTCAGGGCACTCATTGGTCGGCTTGTGCGCGACATCGAATCTTGCACCACCGGTCGTCGAATCTTGTACCCTCTTTCTCGAACTGGGTGCCACATGTCAGGCAGATTGGCACCACATCGACTGGTCACGCCAACAGTCGCCCATGGAAAGATCGCACTTGGAGTGGGATCTGAGACTTGGACCTGGAAATCTGGATTTGAAACTGGGATCTGAGAAACGCTATCTCTCCATCCGAATTACGGAGCTGGAAAGTGGGATCGGTATGGGAACAGCCATCTGTAGTGCCACACGTGGATCTGACATCAGCCGGTTCCCATGCGCCGTTCGGTCGCACGGGGAAGTCGCCTGAGCTGAATGATGGTGCTGGGCCGAATATGGGGCCAGCATCGTCACAGAAGTGCCCGGCTCACTTGTATGTACATACACCAATAATCGGTCTCAGTAAGCCACCAATAGGTCTCGACAATGAAAATACGTCTCAACAACCCCAACACTCTAGCAATACTTATATACAATACACGGGAAGAAAACGAAAACAGCCATCGCTTTTCGGCAGGTTGACCTTATAAAGTCATAAAGGCAGAATGATTACGCTGTGTGCTTTACTTTTGAAATCGGTGAGCAAATCAATCAAGTTCGCCAGGTTATCGACTTATGCATAGCCGTAAACGACTGTATTGTTCCGGTCACCTGCGGTGTCCATTGCATGGCTAGTCTCTCGTAAGCTGTGGTGCGCTGCTCAGGGCTGTATGCACCAAGTCTATCCACGAGGTCGTGCGTGCACTGCCTATTCTAATATCGCGTGTTACTCGTACTGGTATTGCCGAATGATGAAGCCGCATGTCAGCGATGCTCAGCAAACGTTAGCGTCCTCGGGTCGACACCGGGAAACCCTGCACGATTTCCAAGTCGCGCAGCGCGCGGAGCTCGGGCGGCGGGGAGAACCACGACGTGCGGCACGCCGTCCGTCCCGCAGATGCCACTTAGGCGTGCGGTGAATTTCGCAGCTAGTCTAATATTATGAAACGCTCGAATGCGAAATTTATAGAACTGATAATGGCAATCAACAGCTTTGAACAATACGAGTTAATAGCACTATCACATGCAATGAGATGTCATAGTATGGACAATTCAAAATGGCAACTCGACCCTCAGAGTCAGAAGTGGTCACTGGTTTTTGATGAATAAAACCTTGAAATAGCATGTATAGACAACTTGGCAGGACTATGATACAGTCGCATCGCCTCGGCCTGATAGGCAGCCAGTGATTTCAGCTGGTACCTCCTAAAATTTAAAAAATAGAGATGGGCTATCAATTGGCGAGTCACCATCTCGCACGCTCTTTTTGTCCAATTACACTAGACCTCCCGAGGCATTATGACCAACATGCCATTCCTAGACAAATACCGGCGCAGATGCGTTCACGTTTGGGGCGATAACTCACAATGTACAGTTCTAAACGATAAGCAACGCATATGCATGTAATCATGATACATAGCGCTATCCAAATATGTTATTTTCTGAATAGTTATAACGCGTTTCGTGGTGTTGGTGTGGTTTCCGTATATTGTTGACCTTGGCTCACAAATCCCGCGTTATAGAGAGCCGGGGGTGGCAAAGAAAACTCGCTGTCCCATGCATCATTTGCGGCATACTAGGGTTAAGCTTAAACTAAAAAGGCGGGCTGCACACCCCGCCCGAAAACCTTTCCATCACGGCGTATCCATTTCTGACCCCTTAGAAATCCTTGTGCTTTCAGTTCTAAGTTGAAATAATACCGTTATAGAGGTATTATCTTCAACAAGGCCGTGCTCTGGCCCGGAATAGCTCTGGATTTTATGTTAGGCACTTAGAATATAGCCCAACTAGCCCCGACTGGCCGCTGCCCGACAGGGGTTAAACTTACTTTTTGTACAGAGTGCCACAGCACTCTTTGGTGTGTAACACCCGGGCAGAGCCTCCGTACACAATCAGATGGCTCATCTCAGGACAGTCTGTCAGAGTCTGACACAATCGTGCACAGTCACTTGCATTTTCTCGTATACCGATTCGCCATCTGGTGGATAGACTCGGCACGTGCTGGTCAGGCTTCTCTTCAAAGACGATGTCGTTGTGCGCAGAACGTCCTGTCCAAATATGTAAAACGGCCAGCAAAACAGGAGTGATGGTCGCTTGAGGCGCAAACTCGTCGATTTTCACAAAGTCTTTCAGCAGCGATGGAAATGAATTTCACAGAGTCTTCAGTGCACGAATCTCTGTGTTATGATACTGAAACCGAGCGAGGCGAAGCATCGACGTTGTGCTTACATTGCTTGAAGTGCTAGGCTCAGGTATATGTATCTGAAGAACTGCATGGCAGCCGTCGAGTCTGCCGCTAGTCCTGTCAGTCCCGTCTGCTGCCGCAAGAGTTCGAAAAACCACATGACGAACACCCCGCAGTTGTAGTCGTCGACCTGGGGCACCCAATCCACTTGCTTGAAGTGAAAGTGCCGCGGAGAAGGCAGCGGGAAAAGCAAAGGCAGCAGCTTCTTGTACGGATAGGTTCTTAGCGCCTCGAAACGGTCACCTGTCTTCTGGGGGTCGTAGATCGTTATCTAGAGCTCGCTGAAGTTCACAGCGACAGCGCACCAGTGGTCCGAGCTGTAGTGGATCACTGCGAGAAACCAGAAATTATCTCTTCCATCTTCGGGTTCATCATCACCTCTAGCGTCTCCAGAAAGCTCCAACTTCCTCGCGGCAACACGCAGTTCACCCCACACTGCTCCGCCTCGATACATGCCCTGTCGAAACAAGGAAACTGTAAAATGTGTGATGGAATTGTGAAAATCGCGTACTCGTCGTGGTAGTGGTGAATCAAACCGCGCAGACACAAATCCATGCAGGAGAGCTCCACTGCGTAGTGCTGTCACCCAATAGAGATCGCGAGTACAATCAATACTTTTCAGTCGCTCAATCACATCGTCCTTCTCGAGACAGTCTTCTCTCCAGACATCCATTTCAGGGTCTGGGGCAAGCAGACTCACTTTCGAAACCACTTGATCGTCTTCTTCATGTCTGCAAAACGAGCCATCGCGACACACCATCGTCGCATTGCATCCAGCATCTCCACGCTGTAAACCACCCGACCATCCTTAACGGACAAGGCCCACTTGGGCATTCTCCTCTCGTGGTCGCTAAACCATCGGTTCTGGAATAGAGCGATTTGCAACTTGCATGTCTCGCTTCGTCGCGTCGGTAGCACTGTCATGATCTGCTTTGGGGTGGTCGGAGGGGCGTGTAACTTTCCAGAACTTTTATTTTCGTCGACCATGCCTGGTCCAGCACCGAAATTGCCTCCAGCGCTTGAGCGTCGTTGATGACGAAACCAGTTTTGTGAGCCTCTAGTACGGTCTCCATCGTTGGAGTTGACCCGGATGCTACCGCGTACACCAGCCGCGTTGCCTGCCGAAGTCCATCAGATGCGTTCTTCTAGCGTGAAGCTCTCGCCACCTTAGCGTGTCCGGTCTCTGCTTCGACGTAGCGATAGACCAATTGGCTACGTCTCGGGCTTCAGGAGTATTGTCGCTGGCTTCAGCTACCCTTGGAGCCTTGGTTTGACCATCATAGGACTCCACAGTCTCTGACTGTCCCACAGTCTGAGACTGAATCTGCTTCATCGAACATCCCACCTTCAACCGAACCATGTCTGTCTTCATTCTCTGCAATCTGAATTAGGCTCAAAGCGGCGTCGTCGAGTTCGTTCATTAGGCCGTAGACAGCTCATCCTGTCGGCGACATCTGCTACTCCCTTATCACTGCATACTTCGATAGGGTCGTCATAATCCTCACCAGGTTCGTTTCGGATCGTGGGCGGCGGGCTTTGCGAGTCGAACTGAACAGAGGGGACAGAGGCATCCTCCTGAGGCTGAAAAGGGGCGTTGTCGTCGAGAAATCAGCTGTGCAGAATCACAGTAGAATCCGGGACTGGGACGGTATTGTCTTGATTTGCCTCAAGGCGCGGGCACTTTCATTGCGGCATACGGTGAGAATGTTCGCGAGAAGCGTTTTCAGCTCAGTGTGTCCATCGGTGCCCCACGACGCACCAACATCAGCAATCTGACGTCCAAAGCTGAGGAGCTCGTTGAATTTCTCGTTTCGGGGTTGTTATCGACAGTGGTATTGCCGTTTCCGGGAATTTCCCGAAGTGAAGGATCCTGACTACGCGACACGCGGGATCCCATATGGGGCGGATCGAGTCTTCTTGTGCAAATTCGGTTCTGATTTATGCTTTAGCCTATCCTATCCCAGTCCTTTACCTTGGGCTCTCCTGAGCCTCCCATTCTCCCTACACCTTGATCTCACTATGGATCCCATACAATCCCGACGATCCTCCCAGTTAAGTACGGATCCCTCGGCTCCTCCCAGCTAAGTACAGATCCCTCCGGATCCGATCCTCACTCCTCACGGGACGGCCCTTAGACGTTGCTATAGTATAGGGGATTTTTATTGGCCCCATACATAGATCAAGGGAAACTTTGCGATCTTCCTGCACACGTGGCAGCCCCCTGGATAGCTTGGCCAGACAGCGCGAGCCCTTCGGACTCTCAACCCCCTCAAGATCCCGCTATAGGAAGCGGCAAGCCCCGGAAAAGGACAAGGAACACAAGGACAACTCCGGATCCCGTATTTCTATTACGGATCCACAAGGCTGCTCAAGAGCTCAAGACCGACCCTACTAGGATCTCGTGCGCAGGAATACCCGCGCGGACCCCCCCTCTCAAGTCCCCACAAGGACGTCCAAGGCTCACCAGTGCGCATCTCGTGTCAACGAGAGAGCTGTACCAGCTCGCTGACGGGTACACAAGGTGAATCACTCAGCAACTACACGACCATCGGAGTACCCCCTCCGTTAGTCGGTGTCTGGGCGCAGTGTGTGTGAGTTGGGATCCCTAGAATTCTAGCGGATCTGCTCCACCACAATGGTGCGCGTGCCCGGATCTCTTGGCGACGCGGATTTCACCGTGAGTCCCAATATGATGCGCAAGTGAATCATGGATCGGGAGATGAAACGCCGACGGAGACGGGATTGCCGACGGCGTCGCTGAACGCAAGATCCACGGATCGGCCGAGCCCTGGGAGGAGCTCCGCCGACGGAACAGAGGATGGTCTGGCAACGGATCAGGAAGAAAAACCTCGCTCTCCTCCCCAGGTCACTTCGGGGACCCCCGCAGATGACGCGAGTCAGGATCTGCCGGACGAAGGTTGTAACGGGGTTACATTGAATAGTGTGATGCACACAAGCTAGGTGCCACACATAAGTGGCTTCCACACATATGTTACGTGGGTCACCCCAGATAGGAGTGGGTGGCTCACAGCCACTGGATATGCATTTGACTAGGCTCTACTATGATATATAGTGAGTCCTATACATACAAACAACAGGCGGCTCTGCCGCGATAAACAACAATACATTCAGTTCACATTTGAAGCCTAAGAGTTCACTAGCCTTGTTTAAGGTATTTCTGTCTCTTGGAGTCCTTAATTAGCTATATTAAGGTACTCGTGCAAACTCTCGTATAGAGTTTGCAAGCTATCAATATTACTAGAGACTCTCTGAGTCTGTGTCTTCCTCTGACGCTAAAGCTACAGCAGCCCCGCTGCACTTGGTAGCACTTGTAGTCAATCCGACACCTGAGTCTTACGACTGTCCCTCTGTGAGGATGGAGCAATTTGCCCACTTACCCCCGAACCAACAGGACGGGCTTAATAAGCGGATGTCCTTGATCGGCCCGGAAGGTGTGGCCCATCTTGCTTCGCAAGGCCCCGACGCGGTGAACGCGCGTCTGGAGGCGTTTTCTCAGTATGAGAATGCTCTGTTAGAGCACGTCCAGCAGAAGATGACTGCGGCCGCGGCGTCTGTGACGCCTAGGCCTGCATCGGACGATGCTCCACGAGCTAAACCGCTCATGGTGAGCGTCAAGACCTTCGAGGGCAAGGAAGGCGAAAGCCTTTTGCTCTGGATCAGAGAGGTCGAAATGGCCATGGCGTCCGCCATGCTCAAGACCGAGCAGCAGCGCGTGGCGCTTGCGATCTCCAAGCTCGGTGGCCGAGCGCGAGAGTGGGCCCTGACGTGTGGCACGTCTGTGGACACTGCGTTCCCTTCTTGGGATCAGCTGAAGGCCCAGCTTTCGCGAGTGTTCTCGCCGCCTAACCAGGCGTATCGCGTGAGGTCACTCTTCCTGTCTACCCGTCAGGGTAAGAAGGAATTGTTGGACTTCGTCCAGGAGTTGAGAACTCTTCTCGCCGGCATGGCGGCGGATCCTCTTCCTGAAGTGGTCGCGGTGACCGTCTTCATGGAAGGCCTTCGCACTGGCGTGGCCAGGACGGAAGTCTTCCGTGTTCACCCGACCTCTTTTGAGGAAGCCGTGAACGTGGCGTTGAACGCCGAGTTCAACTTCAAGTCGTCGCGACTTGGTTGGACGGCTTCCCAAGCCAGCTCTTCCGGAGCTTCTGATGTGTCCAATGGCGCAGTGCCTATGGACCTCAGCTACGCTGAAGATGAGGAAGCCGAGCTTCAGGCTGCTGAGCAGCGTATCGGCATCCGTCGATGCTATGTGTGCGGCAGCACGCAACACCTGCGTCCGGGTTGCCCGCTGCGCAAGCAGCGCCAGGCTCCGTCGAGCCGAATCTCCGCTTCTGAGCAGAAGCCTGGCTCGGGGCGGGAACACGCCAAGTCCCAGTAGGCGCGGGGCGCCCTGCTGGGGAAGAAGAACTGAGTTCTGTTGAGCCTCAGGGAGGAGGTCGGCAGGGCTTAGCCCCAAAGAGCGCCGTGCTCTCTAACAACACGGAACGTGTATGCAAGCCGGGCTTGCTGGTCGTGGAAGCGACCGTGAAGGGCTTTGAGAAGCCATGGAAGATCCTTATCGACTCCGGAGCGTCGGGCAACTATGCTCGGCGCTCCACGATGGAAGGAAGTCAGCAGTACGCTGAGGCGCTGAAGGCGCGTTCGAGTGACATCGTCACCGTCCGTCTTGCGACGGGGACCCGTGTCACGGTGCCCAAGGTTCCTGTGAACCTGGGCGTGAAGTTTCTGGACTTCGATAGCGTTGAACGCTGTTTGGTCATCGACCTGGATTCGAGGTACGACCTCATCCTCGGCATGGCATGGCTGGAGCGCCATGAACCATGGATCGACTGGCGGTCGAAGACCTTAGGCGCTACGCGCTTGCCTCCTAGGGGAGCATTGGCGAGTCATGAACCCACCTCTGCTAGGAAGCAAAAGCGCTATTGGCGCGGGCACTGGACCGAGTCGGTCAGTGTGCTGGACATTGGAGTGTCTGCGTTAATGGACACTGGCGTCGAAGACGCGAGTCCCGAGCACTGCTCGTGGGCTGGACGTGGAGTGGCACGTAACCCACTGAGTGAGACTCCGAGTTACTGTGAGTCATCACTGCCTGCCGGTAATGGCGGGGTCGACACTGAGTCGAGGCATCTTGGGCGTGGCCCTAGTGATGCGCGTGGAGCGGCACGTAACCCGCTGAGCGATGCTCGTGGCTTGAGCGCAGCATCGCTGCATGCCGGTAATGGCATGGTCGACAGTTCGTCGAGGCATCTTGGGCATGGCCCTAGTGATGCGCGTGGAGCGGCACGTAACCCGCTGAGCGATGCTCGTCACGAGAGCACAGCATCGCTGCATGCCACTGATGGCGTGGTCGGCTGTGAGCCGAGGCATCAAGGGGAGGACCCTGACGATGCGGGTGGAGTGGCACCTAATCCACTGGGCGAGGGCTGTGAGCGTTGCAGCTCCACGCCGGCTCAATCAGAGCAGCAAGAGGTGGCGACACCTGACGAGACTTTCAGTCTGAACACGCTGGCCTCTCCGAGGCGTACAGCTTCCGCGAGGAGGCGGCAGCGACGCCAGATGGCGACTGCGAGACGCAAGGCGTCGGTCCTGGTACAGGACGTGTCCGTCGTGGACGATGATAGCGAGCAGCTATACACACTCGTTGATGGAGTGACTGGTGAAGCCGAGGGCAACGTCAGCCTCGAGGCTATTCCGACGGTGGCTGCTCTGCTAGAGCTGGACGAGATGTCCATTCCCGACTTTGGGGATGCCTTAAAGGCTGGCGCGCTCGCCGAAGTGGTCATGATACGACCGGAGGAGGAATTGAACTCTTCGTCGCTTATGGATGAAGCTGTCCTTGAGGACACGAAGGAGGCACTCAGTGCGCGAAGTGGATCTTCGATCCTGAAGGACCCATCGGATCCGTTCTATCCTTTGGTTAAGGAGTTCCAGGATGTGGTCTCGAATGACCCGCCCACTGGCTTACCTCCGGATCGAGGTGTCCGTCATGAGATTGACTTGGTTCCTGGAACCAAATACTGCGTAACGAGGCAGTGGCCCTTACCGAAGGAGCAGTGCGACGTCATTGACGCGTTCTTCAATGCCAAGCACGCGGCGGGCATGGTGCGTGAGAGCAAGTCTCCGCACTCGACGCCTACGTTCTGTGTCAGAAAGCCTAATGACAAGTGGCGCATCGTTCATGCTTTCAATAAGCTCAACGCTGCCACCATTCCGGCACAGACGCCGATTCCTAGGAAGGATGTTCTGCAGAACAATATGGTTGGCTGCACGATGTACAGTGCGCTCGACTTGGTCGATGGTTACTACCAGTTGCTCATGCGAGCGAGTGACATTCCGCTGACAGCGGTTAGCACTCCGAGCGGTATGCTCTGGGAGTGGCTAGTCATGCCCCAAGGGCTGTCGAACGCGCCTGCGACGTTCAATCGTCTGGTGACGCAGCTCTTCAGGCCCCTGCGGGCGTTTGCTCAAACGTACTTCGACGACATCTTCGTCCACAGTCGTGCGGAGCACGGTCGGTCTGACGTGGAGAACCACATTGACCACTTGCGAGCAGTGCTCGAGTGCATGCGCACCAACAAGCTGTATGCTAACGCATCAAAATGCATCTTCGGCGCTGAAGAAATTCCTTTCTTAGGATGCTTCGTTGGGAAGCGCGGCCTTCGAGCAGATCCTGCTAAGGTTAAGGCCATCGTTGACTGGCCGGTTCCCAAGAACCAAAAGGACTTACGCAAGTGGCTTGGCCTCGCCAACTACTTGCACAAGTACAGCGCGAACTACGCTGAGATGGCTCGGCCATTGTCCAATCTCCTTAAGAAGGATGAGGACTGGTGTTGGAACACCGAGCATCAAGATGCTTTCGAAGCAGTCGAGGAGAGTCTCCTTCATGCCCCGATCCTGGCGTTGCCAGACCCTGAACGTCCATTCAGTGTCGTCTGTGACGCATCGGACTTCGCCATCGGCAGTGCTCTGCTCCAAGCAGACGCCGAAGGGCGTGAACGCGTGATAGCGTTTGAGTCTCGCCAGCTTAAGGCTGCAGAGAAGAACTATCCAGTTCATGACAAAGAGCTACTTGCGATGAAGTATGCTCTCGTCAAGTTCAGGGTTCACCTGCTTGGCTCTAAGCCGTTTGTGATCTTCACTGATCATGCGTCACTACGCACTGCGACCCAGTCGCCTCACCTCTCGCAAAGGATGGCCCGTTGGCTGTCCTTCTTCGCGGAGTACAACTTCGAGGTGAAGTACAAGCCTGGCAGGCAGAATGGTCTTGCAGACGCGTTGTCACGGCGACCGGACTATGAGCTTGCTCATGTCACGATGGTGACCTCGTCGGTGACGGACTTGATACGCGCTGCGTATGCGCGAGACGACATGTGTGTCGCCCTGCTGCGTGCTCTTGGGAGCAAGGAGTTTGAAAACTCGGACAAGACATTGTCGGCGCGCTTGCGCGCGAGCCTGCACCGTTACTCCGTCGCTGACGGTCTGCTGTACTACAGCACGAGCGCGGAGGACACTCCTCGAGTCGTGGTCCCTCATGACGAGGATTTGAAGTATCGTATCCTCTACGAGGCACATGATACACCGCTTGGCGGCCACCTCGGTCGCGAGAAGACCTACAGCTCTGTGAGCCGGACCTATTGGTGGCCCAAGCTGTACAAGTGGACGAGCACGTACGTGCGCACGTGTGAGACGTGTCAGAGGGTGAAGCCCTCACCGCATGCGGCCGCGCCGCTGGCAAGCTTGCCTGTACCCTCTGGGTGTTGGGAGTCCATGAGTTTGGACTTTGTGTTTGGCCTTCCAAAGGACTCGGAAGGTAACACGGGCATCGTGGTCTTCGTTGACCGTCTGAGCAAGATGGCTCATCTAGCGGCTGTGCCGGACACCGTGGACGGTGAAGGGACAGCGAAGCTGTTTCTCGATCGGGTCTTTCGCCAACACGGGCTGCCCGCATCGATTGTCTCTGATCGAGACCCCCGCTTCACTGGGAAGTTTTGGGACGCTGTCTTTAAGGTGCTTGGCACCAAGTTGGACATGTCCACAGCGGACCATCCGCAGACCGACGGTCAGACTGAGCGCGTGAATCGCGTTGTCGAAGACATTCTCCGTAGCATTTGCGCTGAAACGCCGAAGCGTTGGAGCGCTATGCTTCCACTCGCCGAGTTTGCGTTGAACAACGCTGTGCATGCCTCCACGGGCTACACTCCGTTCTACGTGAACGGCCTCACCCACCCGCGCGTCCCGCTGACGCTGCCACTCCGTGGTCCTGGGCTTGGTGGGGGAGAGATAGCCGATCGGCTTGCTGATGTCAGCCCACTCACTGTTCGTAAACAGGTTGACGAGTTCCTGTCAACGCGTCTAAGTGTCCTTCGACACGTACGTGACGCAATGGCTGATAGCCAAGACAAACAGAAAGAACATGCGGATGCTAAAGGCAGAGGCAATGTTGAGAGTTATGAGGTCGGGGACCTAGTGTTGCTTAACGCTAAAAACCTACCTACACATGCAGTGTCTGCGGTCTTCAAGACCAAGTTGCGCCCGCGCTTCGTGGGACCGTTCACGGTCGTGGCCAAGAAGGGCCTGGCGTTCACGCTCAATCTTCCGAAGAAGATGCGTACGCACCCCGTGTTCTACGTTGGCTTGCTCAAGCCGTACCGGGACCCGGCCCATGTGGGTTCTCAGGAGCTGGCGCCCAACGTGGCGGAGCCACAGCGCCCTGCTGAAGTCGCAGCAACAGGTCGACCTGACCTTCCAGCCGCGCGAAACCTTGTTCAAGGCGCGCCAGGCGTTGAGTCGCCGACTCAGCAGCCTCACACCACTGGAGACGTTCCCGGAGATCGCGGATCTCATTCACGGTGGTGTCAGACTCCCTCTCGGCTTGATCAAGCCTCCGCCCATGGCGCTCCAGGATCTGACGCACGTCGCTCAGCGATCTCTCCAAGCTCTCCAGCTCCTCAGGCCGGACAGGCTCCTCACCGTGCGAGGACACGGGCGCCGCCGGCGCTGCTCGACGAGCAGGGGAACCGCCACTTTCATATGGAGCGTATTCTAAAGCGTCGTCGACGCGACGCTCATAACCAATATTTGGTAAAGTGGCGTGGGTACCCGCACTCAGAAAACTCGTGGGAGTTTGAGGTGCCCCTCCGGCAAGACTGCCCTGACGTCGTGGACACTTTTGATCGCCGCGATCGAAGGCGCTCTGCGAGCCCGCGACCGCGAAGTCGATCGCCTCACGCTTCCCGCCGCTAGGCAGGGGAGCTGAGGGATCATACGCTGAGCTCAAGCGTTGATCCCGGGCTGCTGCAGCCGTCGACTCACCTTGGTGAGTTCCTGCAGCGCTCTTAAGAGCAGATGAGCCGAGTCCGAGGGACTGTAGCGACCTGGAGGCGGCCGCCTGACGCTTCGTCTTCATCTTCGCGAAATCGAAGCGAAGCCGGCGCTCTAAGCGCACATCAGCTTCGTCGAAGCTAGACTGGAGAGCCTCCAGCGAAGAGAGACGGCGGGTTCGATGAACCCAGCTCGTGAATTGAGCGTCGTCCTCGTGGAGGAGCTCTCCCGGACCGAGCACCACCGGAATAGTCCGCATCGCGGGGACTGAAGCCCCACGGGCTTGATCGGACAGGCGAGTCCCATACTCCTGTGGAGTGGTCTGCTGCGGCGTCAGAAGCCTCTCTCGGAGAGCAGTACGAGTGGCGACCTGGTCGCTGGTACTGGCCGCCGGCCCGATTCGCCAATTCTGCAATGGCCCCGAGCCAAACTGCTTCAAGCGCTCCACCGGGTTGAGCGGCACGAAGCCATACTCTCGTCGAGAGCTCACTAGCGGTCGCGCCTCAGGTCGTTGCGAACGAACGGCAGTTTGCCCCTCGAGCTGACGCTCTTGAGCCTCGTCGAGGTCGTTGGAGATCTCGTTTGTCTCCAAACCAGACGAAGCACGAAGTGCTGTGGTCTCGCGATCCACGAAAGGGTTGGGAACCCGGCGTTGCTGCTCCGGCGAGCGTGGACGCGCAGGTGGCGGGGAGTCCTCTCGCTGAGGCATCGGCGTGTCGGAGCTGTAGTCCAGCTCCTCGTCCTCCTCCCCCTCCTCGAGGCCCTCAAAGAGGTCATCTGCCGCACGGCGGGCCATGTTCGCGCTGCTGGGGCTCTCGGAGCTAAGCGCAAGACGGCTCTGCTGCAGGGCGCGATACTCTCTCACCGAGAGCGTTGACGCGGGGCGCGGTGAGACCTTACGGTCGGACGATGGGGCACTAGGTGCCGGGGACGCGGGCGCGCTCTTGTTGTCGAGTGACCAAGACGCCTGCGCACTCCGAGCCATGTGCTCGTTGTATTTGGAAAGTTCTGGAGCGGGCTCTCGTGAGGGCAAGCGACTTGGCCGTTGCCGTCGAGACTTCTCAATCGAGACGATGACGAGTGCGTACACGTGGTGTCCACAGTCTGGTGGGGGAGGGTGTAACGGGGTTACATCGAATAGTGTGATGCACACAAGCTAGGTGCCACACATAAGTGAGTTCCACACATATCTTACGTGGGTCACCCCAGATAGGAGTGGGTGGCTCACAGCCACTGGATATGCATTAGACTAGGCTCTACTATGATAGATAGTGAGTCCTATACATACAAACAACAGGCGGCTCTGCCGCGATAAACAACAATACATTCAGTTCACATTTGAAGCCTAAGAGTTCACTATCCTTGTTTAAGGTATTTCTGTCTCTTGGAGTCCTTAATTAGCTATATTAAGGCACTCGTGCAAACTCTCGTATAGAGTTTGCAAGCTATCAATATTACTAGAGACTCTCTGAGTCTGTGTCTTCCTCTGACGCTAAAGCTACAGCAGCCCCGCTGCAAAGGTTCGTTCGCGAAAGCGAATGATCCTTCATCCACCACCACCCATGCGGCCTCAGGTGCAACGTCTACGAAGACGAAGGCCGCAAGAAAGAAACTCAAAGCACCAGACTCGGATGGCGAAGATCGTACTGTATTGAAGTCTACCTGGTCACGATCCAAGCTAGAAATGGCGTACCACTGTACGGAGCTGAGGGATTTCTTACGCGGGAACCCAGTGATGCGGATCATGCAGCTGGAGCTGATCGGATCCCTCACTGGACCGGTGCAAGCCCCGTCGTCGACAAAACGAACAAGCTCGACGCGGCGATGGATCTGCTGCGTCGGCTAGAAGAAGCCGGCTTCACGACTGGAGCCTTCGACGCTGACGACTTCTTCCATTTAAAAGTTGAAAAGCGCCGCAGCGGAGATCCGGATCGCGTCGAGCTCCAAACGGAAGCTCGACGCGATCTGGATCTCCGCTGCGGCGCTTTTCAACTTGTTGAAGCCCCTCGTGGGCGAGCGCCCAGCAGCCAAGACGCCAGAGTCCAAAGCCGCCCACACCCAGTCGCCGGAGTACCACACGGGATCGTCCCAGTATGCCTCCGCCACATCGGAGGCCGGAACCAACCGTTCGTCGGGATCCCGACGGATGTCGCTTGGCCCGTCCGGTGCTGCGATGCTGCAGGAGCGCTCTGCGCACGACTTGGAGGAGAAGATCCCCGCCCCACGCTTGTCGAAGTCGAAGTCGGGGCGGAACGCTGCGGCAACCCCATCTCAGGATCCGACGAGCGGTCTGGAGACGTACTTCCAAGCCGCTATGTCTCGTTTCCTGAGCGAGCGTCCAGAGATCATAGCGCCACGACCGCCTGCCTCTTCTCCTAACCTTGGAGAGCAAGACGTCGACATGGAATCGGCGGGATCGCAAGATCACCCCGAACACTGGGAGTACGACCCGGACGATCTCGACATGGGATCCGCGAGACGTACGGCAACGACGGCGGCGGCGATCGCGCCGACCGGATCCTCGGCTGTTCAACGCGTCAAGGTCGCAGCTATCTCGGATCTGAAGGAATTCACGGGCAAGGATCACGATGAAGAACGTGCCAGAGGATGGATCAGCAAGGTCAAGTCGGCACTCACGAGAGATCAAGCTACGGATTAAGAGAAGTGCCTTACCTTCGCGGATCTGCTGACAGGTCCCGCGAGGAACTGATACCGACAGCTGAGCCGATCCACCAGAACGAAGTGGAGCGATCTGATCCGAAACTTCCAGACGCAGTACTGCGGGCTGGACGTCTCGGTGGCGTGGCAGTACTACCACGCGCGCAAGCGCTCGGAAGAGACGCCACTAGTACCTCCATCGCCTCAACGTTGCTGGCATGCGTGCTCGCCTGAAGATCAAGGACGGCGACGCGAAAGCACGCCTCGAGCACGTGGAACACTTCATTGAGACGCTCGGGGATCCCGAACTAGCGGATCAGCTTATGTTGTTGCGCTTGTCTGACGGCGACCGCCTAGACGACGTGCTCCGCGCGCGTGAACGTGCGAAGACCCGGCAGAAGAAGTCGACTCGATCCAGCAAGTACCGCCCGAAGCCGACCCCGTCGCCACCGACGGCTCCGGCTCGTGCCGTGATAGCGATCCAGACCACTGAGGCTGGATCCGAATACGGATCCGACACTGACGGGTCGGGATCCGAAGGAGAGCTCGTCCGTGCGTACGCGGCGGCTGTGAGCGATCAGCCTCAGGCGCCCCCAGCAACGGACCCACCGAGGGCACCGGATCCTGGACGTCCGAACGATGTTCCAGGTGACGCGCAACAGCAGGACCGCCGTCAACGCTTCGGCAGGGATGGCCAACAGCTGCTCGCACTGCCGATCCAACCGGCACTCGGATCTTGGGTGCTGGAAACGCCTGATCTGTCAGAAGTGTGGCAAGAGAGGACATCCGTCAGATCGCTGCTTCTTCGTGTGCCGTGGCTGTGGCCAACGCCATGATCACGGCAAGTGCCAGATGGAGGAGTTCTACAACCTCATCCGTCAGTGGTGCGACCCCAGCAAGCATCCGGGACTCCTACCTGAAGCTGCGGAGAAGATGTTAAACTAGGACGCTCGCCGGTGTTGAACCCGGTACGAGACGAGCGTTCTAGCTCTTTCATCTATGCATTTGTGGAGAAGAAGTCGAAGGATCAAGTTAGCAAGCTGCATGCGGATCTATTCGGTAATACATGTGAACTTCATGGGAAACGTACGGCCGCGGTCGCGAGTCTTCGACCCGTTGACGACTACCAGAGATCCGAAGTCGCGATGACTTTGGATCTGCGGCCAGGCGAGTCACGCGGGTACTCGAAGTACCATGTCCCCGGCAAGCACTTCAAGCAGGCGAAAGCCAACAGCAAGATCAACAATGTGAAAGCTGTGGCGCTTCTTGACTCAGGATCCGAGGTGTCGATCATCGACGCCACCTTTGCTCGTAAGGTAGGATGCTACATCGACACAAGTCCAACTCAAGCGTGCCTCGAAATTGGTGAAACGATGTACGTCGCAACGGGCCGCACACGGATCAAGCTTACCTTGGCAGGATCCTTGGTGTACATGTACGACGTCTGGGTCGGAGACGATCTGCCGCCAGACTACCAAGTGATCCTCGGCATGGACTTCATGGTCCCGGCTGGGATCCGGTTGGATCCGGTTGACGGATCCCTATGCCTGCCGGACGAAATACGCGTCATGCTGCATGAACGTCGTCAGATATTCAGTGACAAGGCTCGCCCCGTATACGTCGGCAAACACCTTACTGTGGGGATCGCGGTGTCCCTGGAGCTCCCACTGCGACTGCGTGCATCGGAACACGAGAAATTGTGGTTAACACGGGGTGAACGGTGGGTCCCGACCTTGATCAAGGGTCCAGGCAAGTTGCGTTACCTGCACGTCACCAACCTGAGCGACACGAGGCTGATCCTGCACCGGGACGTACAGATCGGCTTGTGGCTGACGGGGATCATGTACTCCGCCAGCCCGGGTTGTTTCCGTCGGATCCCGGCGCTATGCCGAGTGGCAGACCCTGGCGTGGGACGCCACGACGGATGCCGCCCTAGCCGCGGCGGCAGCGCCGCGAGGGCCGGATCTAGTCCCAGCAGTCGACCGAGTGGAGTACGCGACGCCGAGCCGGATCCTGACACGACCGGAGGCTGCGTCGATCAAGGGCGATCTTCTGCAAGAGTTGCGTTCGGCCTCGTCCCGCATCCTGAACGATGGTCAACGACAGGACGACGAGACACCGGAAGTCTGCTTGGGGCGTAAACATGCCCCGTCAGACACCATGTCTCATGGACATGCAGACTTGACAGTCTGGAGAGACTCCACGGCTAAGGGCGGGAGCGAGCATGGTGCCTCAACGGCGCAAGATGGTGCGTCTGACGCGCCTGGAAGAAGCGGTCATAAGGAGGTGCGGCACGTCCAATTCCGCGACGTGGATCCCGAGATCGACCCACCGCCAGACGTCGCCATTGCGACGCGTGTCTCTGCCGTTTCAGTGGGAAATGAGACGGGCCCCAGCGACCAGTCGCTTGATTCTGGGCAGGGACGGGACACCAATCTCACTTTGCCGGAAGTGCCCGATGCGCGCAATGCGAGCCAAGACGGCTGCGAGGAGGGCACATGGCCCCATGAAGGCCCCAAGGAGAGCTACGCGCTCAGACCGGGCGGAAAAGCTGCTCATGGAGAAGACGAAGCGCAGGGTCCAAGCCGTGAGGCCGACAGGGGTTCAGGGGCGGAGTTATCGCCGCCCGTCGGCGTGTCCAAGGCCCGGCCCAAGAAGGATCACGCGACGGAGGCATCGGCCGAAGCCCCGCCGTTTCTGGTGGAGGATCCGACCATTGGATCCGAAACCGTGGTTGTCGATCCCGCTGAAGGGGGCGTGACGGAGGAACGCAGGCTGGCAGACGTGGAGCAAGACGCCGCCGCCGGATCCCAAGATCGCCCGATCGGATCCTCGTTGGATCCGGTGGTTTGGGTCCCAGGATCGGATCCCGCAACCGGATCTGATCCTCCAGCCGACGACCTAGCTCGCGCGGACTCGTCAGAAGCATGCAAGCTGACGGAGACGGAACCGGACGACGTCATCGAGACCCAAGATCGCCCGATCGGAACCGTGGAGGATCCAGTACAAGCACCGATCCAAGGATCGGATCCCAAACGGCCGATCCCACGTGGCCCGCCCCAGAAGGATCCCGATCAGGATCCGGTCGCCTGCAATCGAGACGGTGGCATGCTACATGCCGAAGAAGTCGAAGGCGAATTGGCAGTGCTGCCGGAGGTGGCGCCTGGCACGATTGAGGTGTGGATCGGGGATCTCCAAGTGGGGGATCCCGACGACAACACCGAAGAAGAGATCCGCCAGCTACGGGACATCATCTGGGAGCACCGGCACCTGCTGATCGGCAAAGGGAATGCGTTGCCCCCAGCAGCGGTGGGTGCGATTTGCGACATCGATGTTGGAAATGCAACTCCGATCGCTCAGCGTGTGCGAAAGATCGCGCCGCGATTCCGTGAGAAAGTGTCGGATCTGCTCAGGGCTTGCTGTCAGCGAAGATCATCCAGCACTCGGCGTCACCGTGGGCATCGCCTATCGTAGTGATCATCAAGAGAACGGTGTGGACATAAGATTGTGTATTGATTCCCGTTTAGTCAATGGTCTCACCAAGCTGATGATCTACCCGATGCCGCTGATTAACGATCTGCTCGAGGATCTGGAGAAGGTACTTTGGTACTGTTCGCTGGACATGGCAAGCGGCTTGTGGGTGGTATCCATGACGGATCGCGCCCGTGCGATTTCGGCGTTCATTACGCCGTTTGGCCTGTTCGAGTGGAACCGCATGCCGTTCGGCCTGAAGAACGCCCACAGATCTCCCAGTGGCTGCGTTGTACGGGTTCCTTCGGATCCCGCCCGCGTCGGATGGGAGCCTGCTCACGGATCTCTTCGAAGGAGGAGAACCAGAAGCTTTGGGCGGTTCCTCCATACTGGGGCGTCGATCCTATATCGACGATATCCTTGTCACGGCCAGATCCTGGGATCAGCTATGCGATCGAGTGAAGCTTCTGCTGGAAGCGTGTGACAAGTGGAATATCTCAATTTGTGTGGCGAAGAGCTTTTGGGGTCTGAAGAGGGTCGATTATCTCGGACACCGCGTATCCCACGAGGGATTGGAGGCTCACCCGAAGGATCTGAGCGCGCTGGTGGATCTGCCGTTCCCGAGAAACCTCCGGGCCATGCAGTCGTTCTTGGGCAGCCTCAACTACTACGGCCGATTCATCGAAGACATGGCCGTGTACGCCTCGGTGTTATACGAGCTGCGCGAAATGGACTTTGCTGCGATGCGCGATGAGGGCCGCACGAGCAAAGCGGATCCTAGCATGGTTTCGGCTGCGGATCCACGCTCCGGTCACGATCCTCCAGCAGCAGATGCCAAGTGGGTCCGAGCTGAAGCAGCGTTCTCAGCGTTGAAGACCAAGATCACATCGACGCCGATCCTCAGGCACTTCGATCCTGAGAAGCAGCCGGTGCTGATCTTCTACGCCAGCGAATGGGCGGTGTCCGCCTCTTTGGTGCAGGATCACGAAGGCACGTACATGCCAGTGATGTTCACGAGCCGCACGCTGAAGCAGAACGAGTTGAACTATGGAGCTGTGGAGAAAGAAGTGCTGGCGTTGTTAGGCATACTGGATCTGAGCTACTCGCTGTTGGTGGGCCGATCCATCAAAGTTTTGGCGCGACATTCGACGCTAGCCTGGCTGTTCCGTGCTGCTGGATTGCAGGGGCGGCTGGGGCAATGGGCTGCACTGCTATCTCCGTGGACTTTGGAGATCACGAAGTGCACCAAGGGCGAGGACGAGATCCTAGGATCGCTTGCTGCGTCGGTGACGCCGCGATCCGTCGTCGATAAGGCACTGGTTGCAATCGCACCCCGGAAGGAGCCACGCCGAGCAGTCGAGACCCCGATCCCGACCGTGAGATCCGAGGAAGAGCTCTTGGTGGTCAGCTTCGACGGATCCGCCCGAGTTAAACGCGGCGGAGGCGCATTCAGCGCGATCGTGTGGAAGCTGCCAGGGTGGACAGTCGTCAAGGCAGCGTCAGAATGGAAGAATGACATTACGGTTAATGAGGCGGAGTACAGTGGTCTGCTGCTTTGCTTCGACTTGCTGAAGGATCTGGACCGAGGACGCCTGATAATCTGCGGTGACTCCAACTTGGTGATCCACCAGATGAAGGGCGAGATCGACTGCAAAGCGCCTGCGCTGACGTTGCTACGCGAGAAAGCCTTGCATCAGCTGAAGGACTGGCCGGATCACGACCTACTTCACGTCAAGAGGACGTGGAATGCTAGTGCAGACAGCTTGGCAAGCGCTGCCCTCCAGCGGGAAGCTGGTGTTGTGGTGACCGAAGACCAGGGGCGACAGGATCTGGTGACGCTGAACCGACTGCCTGAGATCCTAGCCACAGCAGCGAGCGAAACCACACTCCGGATCTCCGCTATGGCCACCCGATCCCGCCGAAACGTGATCAATCCTAGTGTGCTGCAGGAAGAAGCCGTTCGCCAGCTGAGGATCGAGCGGCTCCGGCAAGGACAAGACGAAGAACAGTGCATCGTGAACCTCATGAACTATCTCCGGGGGGATGTGAAGGATCTCGAGAAGGAAGAAGCGCGCGCATGTAGCAATGTCGCCGCTGACTTCGAAGTGGATGAACAAGATCTGCTGTATTACTGTACACCGTCGAGGAAAGCGGAAGAGGAGAGAGATGTCCTTCTCCGTCTCGTCATCCCTGAGACGCTACACGAAGACCTGCTCCACCATTACCACGTGAGTATTGAAGGCGGTCACCAAGGGATCCGGTCACCAAGGGATCAGCCGCACCTTTCAGCGGATCCGGGATCACTTTTACTGGCGTGTTGAACTTTTTCGGAGCGTGCAGCGGTTCGTGGGCGAGTGCGTGGATTGCGAGACGGGCAAGGGTCGACCCACCCTCCGTGGAGAGTCGCCGGGCAACATACAGGCCACCTACCCGTTCCAGATCCTAGCCATGGATCATATCCCTTCGCTGCCCAAGTCGTTCAAGGGGCACACCGAACTCTTGATCTGGGTGGATCTGTTCACTGGATACGTCATCGCTAAGGCGAGCGCGTCTCGAACGGCACAGACGATCGCGGAGTCCTACGAGGAGTGCGTATTCCGGCGTTTCGGCGCTAGCGAGGTGGTCCGTCATGACGGAGAGCCCGGCTTTATGTCGGTCTTCTTCAAAGCATTCAACAGGATCCTAGGCCAGCGACAGCGAGCCACGATGGCTTACCGACCGCAGGCCAATGGAACTGCTGAGCGCATGGTCCAGCCTGTGACGAGAGCGATCAAGATGTATATCGAGGACGAGAACCAGCGTGACTGGGACGAGTACGCCGAGCGGTTGACGTTCGCCGTCAACACCGCGCACCATCGGATCCGAGGCGACACGCCGTTCTACCTAGCTCATGGGTGGGAACCACGGACGACGCTGGAAGCAACGCTTCCAGCGTTGCTTCCAGCGTCGTCCGTGGTTCCTTTTGGGCTCTTAAAGGCCGCAGGGACTCCGCTCGCATTGTCAAGATGACCAAGCACGCCGGCAGAATGACTGCAGTTCTCACAATTCGCGGTGATGGTACGTTTATACTTGTATTATCTGCCTAACTGAGATGTTCTAAATAATTTATTGTGTTTTTCAGGTAAAAAACTTCCAATTCTCTTCATCGTTAGAGGAAAGCTCGGTGGCGACATCGAGCGCGATGAGCTGCCACACTACCCGCCAGACCACTACTACACAGTGCAGGAGAGTGCGTGGATGGACGCAGCGGGCTGGAGATTTTATGTAGGTAAATTGTTAAAACATGAAATCGATGGACCCGCAGCCCTCCTCCTGGATAATTTTGACTCCCACGTTTCGGAGGAGGGTCAGCGAGCGTCGCTGAGGAGTTGAACTCTAAAGTGGTCCCTTTCCCCCCTAATACGACGGCGGTTTGTCAACCGCTGGACGTGGGCGTGATGGGACCACTAGAAGCGAAAATTCGGTCAAAGTTTCGCGGCATTACTGGAGGCACTGCCAGTGAGAAGCGTCTCCGTGCAATTAAGTCTACAATTGCTGCTTGGGAAGAATTAGCGGAAAGCACCATAATTCGTAGCTTTGAGAAAGCAATTCCTAGGTTCCCTGAGATAATGGTCTGATAATAGCACCTTTTCTTACAAATCACATGTTTTTCATCGTGTTTTTGCACAAAATCGTAGCATACCTTCCAATCAAAACTCTGCCGGGTTATTTTGTCGTTTTGAAAGCTTGGTATTTATATAGAGGATATCGTTAAGTGATGCCGGCTTTGTAAGTCGTTGTCTGTACTATACTTCGTAGAGCTCAGAACTGTACTATTAATAGTAGGACTCTGGATATAAGCTTATGACTTGACAAGATCCAACGAGGCCCGTCGCTCTCGTCAACAGGATAGGCAGGTCAACTACAGCAGCAGACTCGGCGTCTGGAGATGATTTTGTCCGACACGAACGTGGCGGAGGCAGCACAAACAAGATCATATGCATTGGGCTGAAGCACACTTGCTATCTTCACCATGCTGAACAAATGCTGCGGCACGATGACAATGAATGCAATCTATATATTTAGTGTATTCCTTCGTACTACGTAGTACTATACATTGCTGTCGATGCGATCAATCGATGCGACCTACTTTTTCTGGTGGTTGACAAAGCGCAAGGCGAGCAGCCCCAGCACGCGGTAGATGACGATGAAGCCCAGCACGAAGCCGAAGTTCTTCCAGATCTCGCTGTGCTTCATCAGGAAAGTGTCCTCCAAGTACTGTTTCACCGTCATGTCCTCGGGAAGAGAGGGCGGCACACCCGACATGACCTGGCAGCCGACCTCCGATCCGTCGCCGTCGCTTGGGCAGTCGCCGAAGACGAGCGACGCCACTAGAGCCAACGAGTATTTGTGCGGCGTGATGTGGTAAAGCCACTTGTAGCCCGTGGGGATGGCGCTTCCGGGCGGGTTGAAGCCGCAGAATAGGAAGAAGATGGTCTCCATGAGCACGCCGAAGATCTGGGCCACCTCCACGGTCGGCATCAAAGCCGACATGAGCTGGCCGAAGTAGGCCTGCCACAGCACGTGCATCGCCAGGTGCACCCAGTACGCGAAGAACGTGGTCGCTCCCGTGAAGCCCACCAGCGGGTAGTACGGCGCCATGAGCAGCAGCGCGCTGAAGAAGACGTAGGGCACTTCCACCACCGTGCCGGCCACCCAGTACCAGAGCGCGTTGTACGTCTGCGACGCTCGCTCCCGGTAGAAGGCCAGTCGGTCTTCAGACGAGATTGGGATGACACTCGTGAAGCCGATGAAGCCGATGAAGCCCGTCGTGCAGAAGAGCATGCCCATGCCCGAGTTGATGCCGGCGTAGGACGTGTACTCTGCGTTGGCGTACGTGATACCGAAGACGACGCCGAGAATCAGCGCAAGGCTGAAGCGCGTCAAGTTGTACGAGGCCGTGCGCCAGTACATGCGGAAGAAGCGCTGCATGAGGAACTTGGCCTGGGTCAGCTCCGTGGCCGCACGCTTGTCCGAGTACTCCAGAGCAGGGAAGTCGGGCGACGGACGAGACACGCCCTCGCGACCGAGGTTAGACTGCAGCAGCTCGAAGTGCTTGCTCGCCTTAAAGAGCTCCACGAAGTCCGTCTTGTCGCCATTGCTGTTGCCCACGCCGGCGCCGATCACCTCTAGCATCCACGTGGCCGGGTTGTAGTTGTCCTCGAGCTTGGCCACGCCGTCGATGGACTCGAAGTACGCGATCATCTCGCGCGCGCGCTTGCCCAGGTCGCCGGCGAACACCGTCTCTCCACCGCGCTTGAGCAGCAGCAAGCTGTCGAACACGTTGAAGACCTCCGTGGACGGTTGGTGGATCGTGCACACGACGGTGCGGCCCGTGTTGGCCACCTTGCGCACACCATCCATGATGAGTTTGGCGGATCTGGCGTCCAAGCCGCTCGTGGGTTCGTCCAGGAACAGCACGCTGGGCTGCGCCGCCAGCTCCACGCCGATGGTCAGGCGCTTCATCTGCTCCACGGAGCTGCCGCGGATGATCTGGTCGGCGATCGGGTGCAGGTCCAGCAGGTCGAGGCACTCGTTCACCGAGTCGTACTTGTAGCTGTCGGGAACGTCCACGCCCTGGCGCAGGAAGGCGCTGAACGTGAGCGCCTCGCGGAACGTGGCGGACTCGGAGTGGATGTCCATCTGCTCGCAGTAGCCCGTGGACCGGCGGATGGAGAGGTCGGTGGCCGGGTGGCCGTTGAGCAGGATGTCGCCGCGGATCTTGCCTCCCGTCTTGCGGCCGGCGATGACGTCCATCAGCGTGGTCTTGCCAGCGCCGGAGGAGCCCATGAGCGCCGTGATGGTGCCTGGCATAGCGTATCCGTTGATGCCCTTGAGCAGGTCGATGGTGTCCTTGGGGTTGGTCGGGTCGGGCACGGTATACCACAGATCCTTAAACGCAATGGTGACCGGCACGAAGTGTTTCTCTCGGTCGGGCGCCACCGACAGCACCGCATCGCTTCCGGACGGCGAGCTGCGTGGCGTCTGCACCAGACTGTAGTTGTCCGACGTCTCGGCCGTGTCAAGCGTGACGTTCTCCGGGCTCTCGAAGCGGTGATACTCCAGCGTGATGTACGAGAGGAACATGAAGAAGACGTACGCCGCCGCCATGAACACCATGCCGTACCAGAGCCAGAACTTCTCGGTCGGCACCTCGAACGTCGTGAGCGAGTACTCGCCCATGGTCATGTTGAAGTTGGCGCAGTAGTCCACGCCGTCGTACACGCACGTGTCAAAGCTCGAGTCCGTGTACTGGTTCACCGCGAGCGCGCGCACCCCCCAGGCCATGGGGTTGATCCAGTAGATCCAGATGAGGTAGTCGGGGATCTGCTCTTTCGTGATCACGAAGCCCGCGAAAAGCACGAAGAAGAGGATGGACACCATGGAGATGGGGTTGGCCACGTTCAGGTCGGGCGACACGCACGAGAGGAAGAAGAACCACGCGGCCATGGCCAGGTTCGTCAGGAAGAGCACCAGCTCGAAGAGCAGGAAGGCTTCCACCGTCGACACGTAGCCGCACATCCAGTACACGATGGAGCCGAACACGACACTCTCGGCCAGGCCGAGCGGGATCTGGCTCACCGAGTTGGACAGCACGAACGACGAGGTGCGGAAGAAGTTGGCTCGGCGCTGCTTGTAGAAGACCGCGCGAGCCGCCATGAACATGGGGATCTGCGCCTGCTGGCCCAGCGACACGAACATGACGGCGTTGAAGATGATCCCCATGACGAGCTGCGCGTTGGTCTCGTTGAATTGGTAGAAGACGCTCGAGTAGAGCAACCCCATCATGAGCACCATGACGGAGCGGCCCACGAGGAACGCCGTGTCACGCTTGGTGAGCGTGATCTGACGCTGCACCACCGCCACGGTGCTGTCCCAGAAGTTCTGGTGGAACTCGGGGATCGGGTCGATGTGCTTCGTCTTGTCTTCGGCCAGGTTCGGGTGGACGGGTGCGTGCAGGTCTTCCATCATCCGCTCGTAAATGGCTGAGCGAGTGAACACGTCCGCGTATTGACTGGGAGAGCGCGGGATGCCGCCCGACGGAACCGAGTCGGCCTCATACTGAGACTGGTTGCTGGTGCCCAGGTCCAAGAGGAAGTCGGCCACGTCGCGGCGCGGAGGGCACTTGAAGCCCAGGCTCTCGAAGTAGCCCAGCGCCTCGGCGCGCAGGCCGTGGTACATGACATGACCCGCGTTCAGAATGACCACGTCGTCGAAGAGATCGAAGACCTCGGGCGACGGCTGCAGCAGTGAGATGACGATGGTCTTCTTGAACTTCTTGGCGATGCTGCGCTGCGTGGTGATGATGTCGAAGGTGGCGGCGCTGTCGAGGCCCGTGCTGATCTCGTCCATCATCATGACGTACTTGTTGCCGAACTCCATCTCGCCCGTGGTCACGCGCTTGCGCTCTCCGCCGGACACGCCGCGCGTCATGGCGTCGCCCACGATGGTGTTCTGGCAGTTGTCGAGGCCGAGCTGCTGGATGACGATGTCCGGGTAGTGCTTGAACATGGCACTGGCAGCGTCGAGCGCGGCCTTGTTCTCCTCGGGCGTGCCGTCGGCCAAGTGCTGCGCCTCGCGCTCCGAGAAGCCTCCTCCGCAGCAGGCGTGGGCGAACTCGAGCGTCTCCTTGACGGTGAGCGACGGGTAGTGCTTGTCCCGCTGCGTGACGTACGAGACGAACTGCGGCAGGCGCCGGAGCAGCTCGTTCGACGGTGCGCCGTTGTACGTGACGTCTCCCTCGATGGTGACGTTCTTGTCGGTCGGGAAGCGTCCACTGAGCAGCTTCATGAGCGAGGACTTGCCCGACCCGGGCTGGCCCAGCACGAGCGTGATGGTGCCCGGCTTGAAGACGCCGCTGACGTTGTGAAGGATCTGCTTCTTGACTGTGTGCTTCTTGGCGCCCATGCCGCGGACGCTCTTCATGAGCTCGTTGGTGAGCGTGGGCAGCTCGGTCGTGACGTTGGTCTCGTCCTTGACGACGATGTCGGCCGAGATGGACACGTCCTTGAAGCGCACTTCCATCTGCGGGAGGGCTCGGCCCAGCGCCTTCTCCATGCGGGAGGCGACGTGGTCGTGCAGAGCCTGCGGGCCTTGGGCCATGAGCGTCTTGGCGTTGTGGTACTCGATCGTGGCGCGCATCGGTGCGTCCGAGTCATCGGTGGGTGTCGTGGACATGGTTGTCGTGACGCTTTCCGAGTTTCCACTTCAGTTGTGTCAAGGCAAAAAGTGCGGAGCTGCGTCGACCCGGTTGGTTGGTAGGATCAAGGTGTCGCTGCTGTGGCACTAATCGGAAAGTGAGCTATCGAATAGGTGAGGTGCAGATCAAGCTGCTTGGTGGTGTGGTGTCTCATCCGGTCTCCGCTGTTCGGCTGATCAGTGACTCGGAGCGTGATCACGCCCAAAAGCACCTGGTACAACTGACGATGCATGCCCGATTCCCCGCAATCAGTAGAAGGGCAAATCCGGCGGTTTACGATACCTCGACTAAGTACGATTCACTAGACAAGCTTTGGTCTTTTCACTTTTTCTCTTTTCTACCAGGTTACTGCGCGCGCGATAGCCATGTCGGTCAAGTACGTACTGCATTTTGCTATTCTGTACTTTGGACGTTGCCTTTGGACCGCAGTGCTCGGCTACGATACCGCACCGTACAAGTCTCCGTGGTCCGCTTTTCCGTTGCAAATCATCATGCAAGGGATTATGGGCACAAGTTAGACCTTCATTCTATTCTGTTAACCCGTGTCGTTCGATTGCCGCTGTCTCATGAACGCACAGCCCGCGTGGTGCCGACTATATTAGTACTGTACCTGCATGTACATGCTAAGGATTGCATCGCAAGTTCCCTTCTCAGAAGTTACTCATCCATGCTGGCCAGTTCCTCGGTGGCATAATTCGAATCGAGACGATTCGAGTGCACCGTGCACTGTGCACGGTGCACCCTGCCAGCTCCGTTACCACTTGATCCACTGCCTCCACTCAGCGAATTTCAAATACACGAAGCTAATGACAGTTTATACTACGCGGACAGTTCATGATACAGTGTCGGTAGATACGGTTTAGAATGAAGGTCGCTCTTCCTCTTGGTTGTGGCAATTGAATTGACCCATAATCGTTTGCATGATGGGGACTTGTTTAACGGAGGACTGGTACGGTACCGTTGGCAGCCGAGCACTATCCCAGTGACCGACCTACAAAACAAATTCTAGTGCTCGCACTTTGCAAACACGGCTATCATGCGCAGCGAACAGCTATTATATCCAACAGAGAGAAAACATTTCAAATCCACCACGCCTTCGTTGGCAGAGAGAAGTGATTCGTACTTAGCCGAGGTATCATAAGTCGCCGGATTTGTCTCTGGGATTTTGGATTCCTTGATTGATTGCGAGGGCTCGGGCAGTGACAGAAGCCCATGCTCGATGCGTGGGCGTGATCACCGTCAGTCGGAGCGAATCCTCGACAACGGATGACCACACCACCAAGCAACTCGATCTGCACCTCACCTATTCGATAGCTCACTTTCCGATTAGTGCCACAGCAGCGACACCTTGATCCTACCAACCAACCGGGTCGACGCAGCTCCGCACTTTTTGCCTTGACACAACTGAAGTGGAAACTCGGAAAGCGTCACGACAACCATGTCCACGACACCCACCGATGACTCGGACGCACCGATGCGCGCCACGATCGAGTACCACAACGCCAAGACGCTCATGGCCCAAGGCCCGCAGGCTCTGCACGACCACGTCGCCTCCCGCATGGAGAAGGCGCTGGGCCGAGCCCTCCCGCAGATGGAAGTGCGCTTCAAGGACGTGTCCATCTCGGCCGACATCGTCGTCAAGGACGAGACCAACGTCACGACCGAGCTGCCCACGCTCACCAACGAGCTCATGAAGAGCGTCCGCGGCATGGGCGCCAAGAAGCACACAGTCAAGAAGCAGATCCTTCACAACGTCAGCGGCGTCTTCAAGCCGGGCACCATCACGCTCGTGCTGGGCCAGCCCGGGTCGGGCAAGTCCTCGCTCATGAAGCTGCTCAGTGGACGCTTCCCGACCGACAAGAACGTCACCATCGAGGGAGACGTCACGTACAACGGCGCACCGTCGAACGAGCTGCTCCGGCGCCTGCCGCAGTTCGTCTCGTACGTCACGCAGCGGGACAAGCACTACCCGTCGCTCACCGTCAAGGAGACGCTCGAGTTCGCCCACGCCTGCTGCGGAGGAGGCTTCTCGGAGCGCGAGGCGCAGCACTTGGCCGACGGCACGCCCGAGGAGAACAAGGCCGCGCTCGACGCTGCCAGTGCCATGTTCAAGCACTACCCGGACATCGTCATCCAGCAGCTCGGCCTCGACAACTGCCAGAACACCATCGTGGGCGACGCCATGACGCGCGGCGTGTCCGGCGGAGAGCGCAAGCGCGTGACCACGGGCGAGATGGAGTTCGGCAACAAGTACGTCATGATGATGGACGAGATCAGCACGGGCCTCGACAGCGCCGCCACCTTCGACATCATCACCACGCAGCGCAGCATCGCCAAGAAGTTCAAGAAGACCATCGTCATCTCACTGCTGCAGCCGTCGCCCGAGGTCTTCGATCTCTTCGACGACGTGGTCATTCTGAACGCGGGTCATGTCATGTACCACGGCCTGCGCGCCGAGGCGCTGGGCTACTTCGAGAGCCTGGGCTTCAAGTGCCCTCCGCGCCGCGACGTGGCCGACTTCCTCTTGGACCTGGGCACCAGCAACCAGTCTCAGTATGAGGCCGACTCGGTTCCGTCGGGCGGCATCCCGCGCTCTCCCAGTCAATACGCGGACGTGTTCACTCGCTCAGCCATTTACGAGCGGATGATGGAAGACCTGCACGCACCCGTCCACCCGAACCTGGCCGAAGACAAGACGAAGCACATCGACCCGATCCCCGAGTTCCACCAGAACTTCTGGGACAGCACCGTGGCGGTGGTGCAGCGTCAGATCACGCTCACCAAGCGTGACACGGCGTTCCTCGTGGGCCGCTCCGTCATGGTGCTCATGATGGGGTTGCTCTACTCGAGCGTCTTCTACCAATTCAACGAGACCAACGCGCAGCTCGTCATGGGGATCATCTTCAACGCCGTCATGTTCGTGTCGCTGGGCCAGCAGGCGCAGATCCCCATGTTCATGGCGGCTCGCGCGGTCTTCTACAAGCAGCGCCGAGCCAACTTCTTCCGCACCTCGTCGTTCGTGCTGTCCAACTCGGTGAGCCAGATCCCGCTCGGCCTGGCCGAGAGTGTCGTGTTCGGCTCCATCGTGTACTGGATGTGCGGCTACGTGTCGACGGTGGAAGCCTTCCTGCTCTTCGAGCTGGTGCTCTTCCTGACGAACCTGGCCATGGCCGCGTGGTTCTTCTTCCTCTCGTGCGTGTCGCCCGACCTGAACGTGGCCAACCCCATCTCCATGGTGTCCATCCTCTTCTTCGTGCTTTTCGCGGGCTTCGTGATCACGAAAGAGCAGATCCCCGACTACCTCATCTGGATCTACTGGATCAACCCCATGGCCTGGGGGGTGCGCGCGCTCGCGGTGAACCAGTACACGGACTCGAGCTTTGACACGTGCGTGTACGACGGCGTGGACTACTGCGCCAACTTCAACATGACCATGGGCGAGTACTCGCTCACGACGTTCGAGGTGCCGACCGAGAAGTTCTGGCTCTGGTACGGCATGGTGTTCATGGCGGCGGCGTACGTCTTCTTCATGTTCCTCTCGTACATCACGCTGGAGTATCACCGCTTCGAGAGCCCGGAGAACGTCACGCTTGACACGGCCGAGACGTCGGACAACTACAGTCTGGTGCAGACGCCACGCAGCTCGCCGTCCGGAAGCGATGCGGTGCTGTCGGTGGCGCCCGACCGAGAGAAACACTTCGTGCCGGTCACCATTGCGTTTAAGGATCTGTGGTATACCGTGCCCGACCCGACCAACCCCAAGGACACCATCGACCTGCTCAAGGGCATCAACGGATACGCTATGCCAGGCACCATCACGGCGCTCATGGGCTCCTCCGGCGCTGGCAAGACCACGCTGATGGACGTCATCGCCGGCCGCAAGACGGGAGGCAAGATCCGCGGCGACATCCTGCTCAACGGCCACCCGGCCACCGACCTCTCCATCCGCCGGTCCACGGGCTACTGCGAGCAGATGGACATCCACTCCGAGTCCGCCACGTTCCGCGAGGCGCTCACGTTCAGCGCCTTCCTGCGCCAGGGCGTGGACGTTCCCGACAGCTACAAGTACGACTCGGTGAACGAGTGCCTCGACCTGCTGGACCTGCACCCGATCGCCGACCAGATCATCCGCGGCAGCTCCGTGGAGCAGATGAAGCGCCTGACCATCGGCGTGGAGCTGGCGGCGCAGCCCAGCGTGCTGTTCCTGGACGAACCCACGAGCGGCTTGGACGCCAGATCCGCCAAACTCATCATGGATGGTGTGCGCAAGGTGGCCAACACGGGCCGCACCGTCGTGTGCACGATCCACCAACCGTCCACGGAGGTCTTCAACGTGTTCGACAGCTTGCTGCTGCTCAAGCGCGGTGGAGAGACGGTGTTCGCCGGCGACCTGGGCAAGCGCGCGCGCGAGATGATCGCGTACTTCGAGTCCATCGACGGCGTGGCCAAGCTCGAGGACAACTACAACCCGGCCACGTGGATGCTAGAGGTGATCGGCGCCGGCGTGGGCAACAGCAATGGCGACAAGACGGACTTCGTGGAGCTCTTTAAGGCGAGCAAGCACTTCGAGCTGCTGCAGTCTAACCTCGGTCGCGAGGGCGTGTCTCGTCCGTCGCCCGACTTCCCTGCTCTGGAGTACTCGGACAAGCGTGCGGCCACGGAGCTGACCCAGGCCAAGTTCCTCATGCAGCGCTTCTTCCGCATGTACTGGCGCACGGCCTCGTACAACTTGACGCGCTTCAGCCTTGCGCTGATTCTCGGCGTCGTCTTCGGTATCACGTACGCCAACGCAGAGTACACGTCCTACGCCGGCATCAACTCGGGCATGGGCATGCTCTTCTGCACGACGGGCTTCATCGGCTTCATCGGCTTCACGAGTGTCATCCCAATCTCGTCTGAAGACCGACTGGCCTTCTACCGGGAGCGAGCGTCGCAGACGTACAACGCGCTCTGGTACTGGGTGGCCGGCACGGTGGTGGAAGTGCCCTACGTCTTCTTCAGCGCGCTGCTGCTCATGGCGCCGTACTACCCGCTGGTGGGCTTCACGGGAGCGACCACGTTCTTCGCGTACTGGGTGCACCTGGCGATGCACGTGCTGTGGCAGGCCTACTTCGGCCAGCTCATGTCGGCTTTGATGCCGACCGTGGAGGTGGCCCAGATCTTCGGCGTGCTCATGGAGACCATCTTCTTCCTATTCTGCGGCTTCAACCCGCCCGGAAGCGCCATCCCCACGGGCTACAAGTGGCTTTACCACATCACGCCGCACAAATACTCGTTGGCTCTAGTGGCGTCGCTCGTCTTCGGCGACTGCCCAAGCGACGGCGACGGATCGGAGGTCGGCTGCCAGGTCATGTCGGGTGTGCCGCCCTCTCTTCCCGAGGACATGACGGTGAAACAGTACTTGGAGGACACTTTCCTGATGAAGCACAGCGAGATCTGGAAGAACTTCGGCTTCGTGCTGGGCTTCATCGTCATCTACCGCGTGCTGGGGCTGCTCGCCTTGCGCTTTGTCAACCACCAGAAAAAGTAGGTCGCATCGATTGATCGCATCGACAGCAATGTATAGTACTACGTAGTACGAAGGAATACACTAAATATATAGATTGCATTCATTGTCATCGTGCCGCAGCATTTGTTCAGCATGGTGAAGATAGCAAGTGTGCTTCAGCCCAATGCATATGATCTTGTTTGTGCTGCCTCCGCTACGTTCGCATCAGCCCAATCCACATTTTTTTTGGTAAGGTATATTGTGTTACTGTCTTCACTGGTGAAAACGAACTCTAATAACCATCCTAGCAAGGCATTTGCATCCCTACTATCCGTGCCGGGGACCACTTATCGATTATACTAGAGTTCGTATGGTAGTCGGTACACCCCAGGACACATTTCAGCCCACTCCGCTTTTGTATTGGTTTTCATTTAGTTTGGCTACACAACTACCCAGAGCGTGCAGCCGTCGGTCGCTTGATCCGCCGCCTCCTGCTGATTCAGTCGTTTGGCGCCTTTGGCAGTGACTCCCTGAGCCTTCGTGTGCTGCGCTGCCGTGCGTTCCGCCTTGCGCACTCGCTTCACGGTAGTACGCTCCCATTACGCGAGCATTTTCTTTGTTTTGTCAGTTTGGTTATCAACTTTGTCGTGCAAATTCATCACATCTCGGGCACGTCTTTCCTGCGGAGCGGACGCCTTGTTCGCCTTCTTTTAAGCAATCGCTGCTGCTTTTGCAGAAGCAGCAGCAAGCATCATCTCGTAGCTGAGCAGCTGACCTCCAGAGAAGTTCTCGTCAACCCATTCTCCTCGTTTCCGCTTCTGTGCTTGCGGGACTACACGCGCGCTCGAAAGAAGGTTCACGACGTTGAGGGTATCCACATTCAGATCCAGTTCTCGCAGAACGCGTTTTTGACGCTCAGTCACCTCCAGCAAATGGGACGGGGGTGCTTTTTGGCCCAATATGATGGAAAGATGTGTCAACAGCCCGCGACGCATGCTTGGTTTGTTACCGATGATCTTGCTCATCATAACGTCCACAGACAACGGGTAGATGCCAGCAACTTCAAACCCCTTCTTGGCGTTTCGAGCGCAGCAGGCCTCAATCAGCGGGGAGGATGCAATTCCAGCGATATCATCTTTGACTGGTAGCTTGCCGCCATTTTGAAACGGGAAGCACTTGAGAGCTGCCTCGTAGCCGCGCTTGAACACCCCGAACACGGCCACACCCAGAGGCTGTAGAAAATGGGTGGTGTGAGCAGGCAATACAAACAGATGCACCCCGTCCTCCGTTCCATACTTCACAACATCATTCTGGATGTGAGCAAAGTGGCCGTCGAGAATAAGTAGCTGGGGTCTCTCAGGTGGCAGCAAGCTCACGAACCACTTGAACCAATAGAGAAACAGCTTCCCGTTGATGTTGGAGCTGTCACTCGTTGCACAGCGCGCCGACGGCTCAGCCTTTTCCATCCACTGATGCTTTCGTTTAGCACCCATGAACATGTAAAGCGGCGGCATTCACTCACGCCATAATACTGACATTTTCACGGTCAGCAGAGCGCTGGACATTGGCTCGAAGTCCTTTTGGGCAGATCACACGTTCTCATCCCCTTCCTTGAGGACAAATCCCCGTCTCATCGCAATTCCAAATGCGATTGGGTTTGTCCAGCAGGTCCATGTCCTCCATCACGCGCTTGAGATTGATGAAATAATGCAGGACAACATCCTCTCGAGAAGCAAAGCACGGTCAACATCCAAATGCTGGGCAGTGCGAGACGACAAACTAGGGTGCTTGGAAAGCCAGCTCTGGATGAATTTGGCGTTAGGGAAGTCGTCTGTCAATGGGCGAGTCCCCGTCGTTTCAGCCGCTACTCGGAGCATGACACGCAGCTCGTCAACCCCCCCACACATCCCATGCAGAGCGCGGTAGTTGATCATCTCGACGACGCCTTGGTCACCGCCTTCAGTAATGTAGACCAGTTGGGGGCCACGACGAGCTTCGAGCGGCACATGCCCATAGATGCGCTGCCGTAGTGGCCCACAAGAGACGCCGAATGCCTTTGCAGCCTTGCGCTCACTCAGGCCGGCAGCAACAGCAGCGATAGCAGCCTCCCACGTCTCGATGGGGACCTTGGCCATCAAGGGAACTTCTGCGGTTGGTGCGGGGGCGAAATTGATCTTTGTTGGGCCAGCGGGGGTTATTCGAAAGCTGAATCCTCCCTCCGTCTGTTTGCGCACATCGCTGTGTCTAAAACCAAATGTTGATGGCGTTACTTGCAATTCAAAAGGGCGACCCATTTTGCTTATTGACTTGAGTTTGTATGTGAGCCGGGTGGTCCGAAATATGTCCGGCACGGATAGTTGTACACTACATCCTCCTTCACACTAAGCGTTGCATGCCTTCTTCACGCTCGCTCATGCCCTCCGAACTCTCTAGCTCTCCACTGATCCACATCACTCGCCATCCGCTCCTCCACCCCAGATCTCAGTCAATGTGCCCCACCTTCCAGTGTGAACTCTTCCGTCACGCTTCTTTTCTCATCCATGGCTTGATTGGCGAGCCAATCCGCCATCTTATTGAACCTCTGATAGTGGTGCGTCCAACTTGTAACCTGGCAGATGTCAGCCAATTTGCTCGTAGCTTGATACCAGTGCTTGAGGCGCTGAGCTTTCGGCGGCTTCCTCGTTCTCATCATCCGCAATATCATCTGGCTATCCCCCACGACGTGCAACTTGCGCCACCCCCTGCTAGCAGCATGCTCTAACAGACGGTGTAAACCGACAAACTCGGCGACATTATTGGTGGTCTCACCATTCCCCAATGCTGTCGCCGCCGTCCAGATAGGTTGCCACCCTGCCCCCGCGGGAGCTAGCTGCACCACTACACTTCCGCTCCCTCCAGGGCCGGGATTGCCTCTTGATCCCCCATCGAAGAAACCAACTCTCATTGCCCGGACCTCTGCATTATCCGCCCTTGTGTGAGCCTCTCGACCCCAATGTCTGCATATCTCCTCCGCCCACTTAAAATCTCGTGACCGTGCTCCGCGTTATCGGCAAGAGCCCCATTCGATATCGCACATACGCTTCGCGTATTGCGCCCCCTGTCCTCGCTGTTGCTGCTGATAGACTTAACTGCTCGCTGTCTGCTTCGTGAACTCGGTCGACGTTCCAACGCCAGATCGCTGAGACCGTCACCGCCACGCCCACTACCCACATCTCGATCGCAGTTCTCTGCAGGTCTCCACATTACTACATTCTCACTCTGCCCCCATTGCACCAGCCATGCTGGCATTCGCTTTAGCTGACAGCCGAAGATCTCCATCATCGCCACCTGTGTCTCCTCCTCCGTGACTATTGGCTGCAAACCCCACCTCCTGCGCAGAGCCTCCCAAAAGACTCGAGCCTCCGGACACTCCCAGATCATGTGCACCGTACCCCCGTCCTTGCGATCTCCGCAACATGTGGCCATACACTGATAACCTTTGTCTGCCCTCTCCCACAGTCGAAGTCGATTCATCTTCAACTTGTAAAGATTCTGAGTTTGATATGCCGATACGCCTTCCATTCGATACAGCCTTTTCCATGTGAGGTGGGCGAGCGCCTTGTTTAATCTCGGGTTCTCTGCTAACAGCGCCGCTGCCAGTTTTAGCCCTCTCTGCTGCTGTTTGTTCATCCCTCTGTCTATTGATGAGCAACTTGTAGCTCTTTCGAGATTGCGTCCAGCGCCTGCGCCCCATTCATAGCGGTCGCATCCTGGTGAGCCAGGGGTGCGGTACCACTATGACACTTGCCTCTTTCATCTTCAGGTGTGCGGCCACTGCGGCCTCTACCGACTCGGCCGCCTCTCGCCATGCCACCTTGTAAGTCTGCGCTCCCCACGTATGACTGTTCTCCTTTTTGTCGACGCCTCCAACCTCGAACACATGATGTGGATCGTCGCCGTGGTGTCGGACCATCAAATAGTTCGCTTCCTCCGTCTGCCCATATAACGCTGGGAAGTTCGATACAATATTCAGACAGACCTCCCTAAAACAATGGGCAACCTGGCTGGCCATCGGAAGCGCATGCGTAAGTGGCCTGAACTGCACTGCCCCATCTCTCTCGAGCGAGATACGAATAACCTGCCCGATCGTTGTGTTCGCTGTAGCCGTATAGAGGTGTTTGAACTTCTTCCACGAAGTCTCTCGCCCCTGTGCATCCCCCAGCCATAAATCCCGCAGGCCTATTGCATAGATCGGATCGTGAGCAAATCGCCCTCTCTCCTCCAGTAGTCTCCGACGCTGATCCATCAGCAACTTCCGAGTTGCTCCGTCACATGTGATCACCAGTCCCGATCCCGTCCATTGGGAACGAATCCCATTGCTATGTCTCAGCGCCGCCCTCAATTCCGGCATGCCTCTCCTCTGTGCGTTCCGCCCACACGTCTGCTCCGCAAAATGCAGCTCCGTCCACTGCCTCCCTGCTTTCCACATAGTTGTACCGAGTCATTTGACCGTCTTGGTGAATTGCGGCACTAAGAGACTCGCTGCGCCTCGATCCCGGACCTGCAGTATGTCCCCAACTAACTGCACCTGCGGTCTGGTCGTCATTGCCCATTCACCTACCACCATCGCTCCGAGAGCTTTCAGCTCTGTATATATGTTTGGAACGCCGAGGCCCCCCTCAATCATGTCTGCTCTGTCAACTGCTTTTAAATCCATCCAGCTGAAGCGCGCTCCGGTACTCCGAAATCAGAGGCCCATACGTAGTTCCTAATGCTACGATCCGTTCTCTTGGCCATGTCCGGTGATGGCCAGGTGTGCCTGGCCACATACATCAATTTGGGCACTATAATGGCGGCCGCGATCGCCGCTCGCTGGTGTACTGTGTTGGTCTTGGTCTCCGCTAACACCACCCTCACCCTCAGAGCCTTGAAGGCTTTGCTCCATGCCTCCTCCGTGGTTTGCGCCGTGCCCGCAATGTGCCCCAAATACCAGACGCTTTCCACGACTGCTACCTCCAGCCCTGCTCCCCTAAGCCAAGTCAATTCAGGGAGCGTCCGCTGTGTCGCTCTCGAGGCCTCCTCGTCATCAGTTTCCGCCAAGTTTACTGCCGCCGATTTAGCCACGTTGAGTTTCAGACCTGAAACAGCTGAGAACCTCTGCACTGCTCTGATCGCAGCCCCTTGCATCCCGCTGTGTGCAATGTAAATGGCAGTATCATCTGCGTAGCCCGCCACTTTAAGCTGCGGCACTCGATCGTCCATGCCCAGTGTGATGCCCTCTAGCCGCTCGTCTTCCTCCACTTCGTCGTAGAGTAAGTCCACCGCTATGATGAATAATAAGGGCGCAAGCGGACATCCTTGCCGAATCCCACTTGTGACCTGCATCTGCTCCGAGATGTATCCGTTCGCCATGAACTTCACGGTGGTGTCCGTGTGCATTGCTGCTATCACAGCCAGGATCCTGGGCGGGAATCCTTTAGCCCGGAGTACTTCCATCAAAAAGGCTCGATCTAACGAGTCGTTCGCTTTTGCGAAATCGAGCAGCAAAACCTGTGCCCGGGAAAGCTGCCCGTTGTTTTTACATATCACTTTGGCCGCTTCCAGCAGATCTATTACCTCGTGAATAGTGCGGCCTGGCACAAACCCACATTGTCGATGATTCACTAATCTGTCCACGTACTTCCTCACTCTCCACGCCAGAATCCGAGTGAAGATTTTGTAATCAGTGTTCAACAGGGCGATAGGCCGATAGTTCATCGGATTCGTATGGCCCCCTCCCTTCGAGATGCTGAATATATACACCTCCAGAAAACTCGATGGCGTATTCCAGTTTCCATGCAAGCATTGAAGGGTTTTGTCAAAATTGGGCAGAGCATGGCATCATTGTCGCTGTACCACGCGTTCCCCAAATCATCCGGGCCACACGCCTTTCCTATTTTACAAGCCGCAATGGCTGCGTGAACCTCTTCTTCGGTTATCTCCGCATCAAGATCCTCCATGTCCACTGCCGTCCATCGGCGGCCGCATTTTATTATGAATTGGGCCCGATCAGTTGCATCCCCGCTCTCCCGTTCAGAGTTTGTTCCCAGCTGTCGCGCAAGATCTTTGCTTTGTCGTCTTCATTTCGCTGCACTGCTCCCTCTGTGTTTTTATGTCGTTGTCTCCGAACATCGTGCACATCCTTTTGTAAACGTTTTGTTGTTGTAGCCTTGACGCTCCGTTCTGTTTTGGCGAGCAGCACTCTCCGCCTCAGCGTTCGACGCGATTCCTCTGTCTGCTGCAGGGTCTCTAACAGCTCCGTTCTGCGCTGAGCGATGTCACTTTAGCCGCGAAGGCGTTTCAACTTGTTCTTGAGCCGCTTGATCTTCTGCCGGAAGCCGTTTGTCATTCTTTCTCTTGCCGCTCGTTTCAGCCCCGTCATTTGTACGGTGATGTCGCCTTTGAAGCACTGCCACGCAGCTATGGTGTCCCTCGCCGTCGTACCTGCAACTGCCTCCCGTAGTTGCTCAAGCCGCTCGGTATTTAGTCTTCGAGTAGCTGCCATCACATACGCCGGAGGTGGGTACAATTTTACTCTGGGTTTCATTTGTATCGGCCCCTGTGGTGTATGCAACTCTAACAACACCGCCCTACACAGCGGCTCCTCTCCTTCCACACCACGGACGTATTTATTTGCAGCGATCCCCACGTAGAATCTATCCCTTCTTGCTGACCCTTGTATCCCGCTCCCGAGCTCGTGAAAGTGCGTGTGATGTGCTGCCTGATGCCTGGCCAAAGCCTCCCTTCCCTTGTTCTCCGGCTGGTAGACATCCCCAGGATCGATCAGCCCCACTTTGTCAAGGAAGACCGTCAGCTCCCTTGCCCCTATGTCTCTCCGTCGCTGACTTCCAACGCTGTCCACATCTACGTTTAGTACGCAGTTGAAGACGCCTCCGCAAATTACATCCACATCGTCGGGAAACTCCATTGCACTCAACGGTTGGAAAAACTTCACTCGTGCTGCTCCATGCGTCGGCGCGTAGATGTTGATGAATAGCACCTTTCTCCCCTCCAAGTCGCCCGTTGTCATGATGAGGTGCTCTGTCCAGACTTCTTCTCTCCAGCCCCTCATGTTGTGAACCTTTCCGTAGGGATTCACCAAAATGGCCACGCCAGCCTTCCTGCTGGCTCCAGATGCCCAAAAGGAATAATGCTCCGCCACTGTGTGCTTGAATCCCCACATGGCTCCATACTGTCGAGCTGCTCTGTCATGCTCCTCCGGCATCAGATGAGTCTCCTGGATCAAATCACATCCCTGTTGTCCCTCAAATGCTGCTCTTTAAAGCCTTGTAATTTATTTCCAAGGTTCGTCATGTGGGTGGCCAGGCCTCGCACGTTCTGCGTTGTGATTCCAAATGTCCTATCTCGTCTGTGTTGAAGGCACCTGCGTCTTGTAGGCGTCCCTCGTCCTCGTTCTCTTCTCCGCCTCGTCAGTCTGCGCTCATGCGCCCGGTACTCTCGTCTCTCCTTCTCTTCTCTGCTCACCTTGTCGTAAAAGGTGTGCAAAGTCTGTTGCTGCCCCTCTCTCCCGGCCACGTCGTTGCGTCCGTCATCCCGCGCATCCTCTCCTCCTCCAGCACCATCTCTGGGTTGTAGGACCATGTTAACAGTGATCACTCTGCTCACGCATTTCTTGCGTGATCTCTTCGATCCCCGGTCGGTTGTCCTTTGATTCTCTTTGAGCCATGTGGGCGTCTGTAAGTGCAGCCTCTCTCTGTGCGTCGTGAGGCCGCCAGCCGTTGTGTCTGTCTCCGTTACTTCACCCTTACTCAAGACGTCTCCAACTCGTGCTTCCTCTGGTCCACCGACTCTTAGTTCCTTCCTGGATAGATCTCCAGTAAATCGCCCGTGCAGCTGTGACCCATCCGTCGATATGTTGGCTGCGCGGTCTCGCGTTGTCACTTCCCTGGTTGCTGACTCTGTGCCCCTCGTCTCAAGTGTTGCCTGCGCCAAGCTCTTCTGCACTCGACCCCGGATGCTGGTTAAGGCAGCTGCAGCCGCCTTTGCAGTCTTGCCGGAATCATATTCGACACAGTCCATGGTTTTCCAGCCATGCTCCAGCAAAATCCTGTTTCTCACTGGCGCATAGGTCGCTAGGTACTTCGCGTACTGTTCATGCTCGCTCCTGGGGTAGTGGACCTCCCTAAAATGATTGCCTGCCGTACTCCATCTTAGAATCATCACTGGCGGCCTGATCCCAGCCGCTACCAAATCGTTTAGCAAAGCCATTGCCTGCTACGTGGGGACCGTACAGACTGTTCCTGTTTCCATCAATTCTCCGTCTGCGTCCTTGACGTTGTGATAGGCATAAGCCTGCAGCCGTGCCTGTCCATCCTCATGTGCATCCAGCACGTAGATCGTTTCCCGGGCGTGAATCGCCATGGCTTTTAAATGCATCGGCCGCACCCAGAAATGCATGGAAACCGCCGCCCTCACTGTCTTGGCCAGCTGTTCCGCCAGGTGATTGCCTACCACGCATATTCTCTCTGCATCGGTCATCTCGTCCCCCGGAGATCCCCCACACGCAGCTGCTTCAGTTCGCAGATCATCCTGGTGGAGCGTCGCCTCATCCTGCAAGTTGGCTATCATCTCGTTCAAGACTCGCTTTTTGAGCATGTTGGCGTGTGTTACCACTGCCTTCGATGGGAGAGTCAGCCCGTCCGCGTTGTTATACAGCGCTGCGAAGAACGCGATCCAACCGCAGTGTCCGTTGGCAGCCACATCGACTTCAGTGCCTCCCAGTAGCTGCAGCCAGTCCTCGAGGGGAGCCCTTTTGTCGCTCGGAGCAGTGACTTCGTGAGTGCAAAGCCCCTCGCCTTCTCATCTGATGTCCACCCTACTACCGGGTCCTCTCCAGTATTTGCGTCTGGTTGCTGAGTCTTGCATTCGAGGCCGTCCCGTTTTGAACGACTCGCTGCTTCGTTCCGCATCTCCGTGGCAAGCCGTCGTAAGTCTTCTTCCACTGCACCCGTGAAAGCCGTCACATACTCATACATGAACTTTTGCATCGTCATCTTGCCCCCTGTCCTCAACGATTCTGTACTCCTTCTCTTCGGAGACAGCGAGCGTGCTTGGAGTGGGACCGTTGCCTCAGTCGAAGCTATGCTCTCCGCAGGCACTGAGTCCGCATCCCTACCATTCGGCCATTGTTGGTCCGCCTTCCTCTTTGGAGAGAGCGATGCCCGACGCCCCGTCTTCGCCGGAGCGGACTCGCCTATCGGATTGACGCTCCGCCGCTTCCGCTCGTTCTTCCTCATCTCGTCCCTCTTGTGCATCTGCTCCTTAAAGACCGAACTGCGCGTCTTGCAGTCCATCTTGCGTGGACTTCTGGAACGTCGCCCGTTGGCCGCTTGTCGAGTCTTGGACCTGCCTCTCCCTGGGGAGGACACTTGGCTAGGCTCTATCGCCTCCGGCCCTTGAGTGCTGGTAAGACGGTTTGCCGACGTCGCTGGGCTTGACCCCTTTTCTTCTGTGTCCAGCATGTCCTGGTCTTCATCCCCGATGCCGAACTCTGGTGTCGAAGAAGTGACTTCGCTGCTGTCCCCCTGCTGCTCGTGCTCACTTGAGCTGGAATCACTCCGGTTCATCATCGGTATAGATGAGTCTTCGCATTTGACTTCTCCCCCTCCCACGGTGGGGGCGATCTCCTCTTTCCTTATAGCCTCTGCATCTTCCGCTGAGTTGTCATCTGCCACGCCACCTTGTGGCATCTCCTTCTCCTTCTTTAAGCCCTGCGTCATTTGCAGGCAGTCCGGTGGTAAGGAGAGACGTTCTTTCGCTGTGTCTTTGCGTGGCTTGACCTTGTCCAGTATCTTCTTCCGCGGTGCTGGTGACTTGGGTCTGTCAGGCGACGATGGTAATGGTCCCGTGCGTCCTTCCTTCCGCAGCAACCTCTCCATCTGGACCATGTCATTTGATGGATCGTCCACTCCCCTCTTCCTCGTTCCATCGCGGCTCTCCTCCGACCGTGGGTTTTCCACCGTACACGTGAACTGCGTTCGATCTCTCTCTTTGTTGTCCTCTGCCACTTTGCAGAACCGCGTGGGGTGCTCTGGCGACAAGCAAGATCTGCAGGGCCAGTTGACGTGGATGGTGTAATGATGCAGCACCAGTTCCTTTTGCCCCGTCACAATGTAGCTTTTGCTGGATAAAGAGTCCGGACATCCGGCTGCCTGTACTCGCACGTGCCATTGCCTTTCCTGCAGTCCACCGGTCGGCAACACGGTATGCTCCAACATTTGAACTTGGAGCCCCATACCTGCCGTGAGTACACCCAATAGCTCCCGTGAAGACATCACTCCCTTGTGCACTTCCACCACAAAGGAGTAATAGTCCAGCATGACTCGTTCATGAGTCACTTTCGCTCGCTTCCTGATCTGTTCATAGTCGACCAGCTTCAAATGACGGTTGGCCAACGGCACAGTCCATCATGCCCACTTCAAGGCCGTTTCTCGTCCCTTGAAAGTCACTTTGAGCGTTCTCGCGCGCATGTCCAGACTAATTCTAGAAGTCTCCCGCCTGAACTCCTCAATTTTCTGCTTGTGCGCGCTCGCCGCCTCCGGTCCTCCTTCGATGTGAGCCAGAATTGCACTCGTTGGCATGTTGTCGTAGAACGCTCTGCCCTGGCTCCAAGTGTGCGTACAGCCGGTACTCCAATGCCATGAAAATGTCTTCAAACACGGCCATTTCACTTGTCGTCATGGATTGGCGTAAAAAGGAGGCACCATGGCCACCTCTATCTCATGGTTCAATATCATCACGATCACCTTCGCTTCATCTGCCGTTCGCTTCCGTAGTTTGGTGGTCGGCTGTCCAGGCTGCATACACAGCGCCCGGAGCCTCTCCTTCTCCCCCGTTGCCCTTGCCGGCGCAGCATCCTCCCATGGTCGTACTGCTTCCAGATAGGTCCCGTTCACCCTGCCTCCTAGTTGGGTGCCTTCTCCTTCCCCTTTTTCGAAGTGAAAAAAAACGCAGCCTCTCTTCTATCTCCAGCTGACACACCCGCTCTTGGACTACCCACTGATGCATCAGGTGAGCCAGTCGGCTCTGATGCTCTGTCTCGGCGGCATCCCACACGCTCGCAAGTACTTCCTTCGTCTCCTTGAGTCTGTATGAGATGGCATCCAGCCGGTTTCCCCTCAGCACCTCCTCCTCGATGTCGTTCCGTTGCTGGGCTGGTAGTACCTTCAGGTATGCCTGGAACCTGCGCTCCTTGGCCAGTTCATCAACTTGAGCACCGTTTGCTGCACGTACTGTGCCGGGGCTGCCGTGCTCAAGTACTTCCTCAACTGCTCAAATACAGCGCGTCCGTCGCCAACCCTGCCCTCTTCCTGCAGCTCCCGACTGCCCGTTCTTGCGCTGCTTGGGTGGTGGGCCTCCTCCACCGTTCTTCTTCATCGCCAGCTTCTTCTCTGCCTTCCCGCCCCTAGTTCCTTCCTCCTGAGTCCACCGTCTCGAGCTCGATCTCTCCACCGTGCGCGCACTCTGCTTCCGGACGGTTCTCCACGCACCCCCGTCGCTTTGTGCCGTGGATTCCTTCTCTGGCCCCTTCGGTGGAGTCTCGATGTTGGTCGGCGTCGTCGTCGCCGCTGACTTCGTCGTGGTCGCCATGGCAGGTTCGGTGAACCGATGAACTCGTGCGCGTTGGTTTCGCCCCGCTCGTGCACGTAGTCCGTTTAGTCTTGCTCTTTGTATGCCGGAGGTTTCTGCGACCTTTCAAGCGCCCCCGGTATGAAGATCTGACCGCTGTCTGCCGAGGTCCGAAGAGTCTTGTGCAGCCGGCGGTTAGATGGAAAGTGGCCAGTTCACATTTTGTTAAGAATTTGCAGTTCGTAAGAACTGTCGTTGGTGGGTCTGCCCCGGGATTTCCCGTCATTGAACGGTGCACCCGTCGCGCAACATTGAGCACGTTTTGTCACAGCTCGGGGCAGAGATGGTGCACGTTTTGGCACGGCTCGTTGCAGGTGGGCATTAAGACGACCCACATTAGTGGCAGGGCGGGCGTCAACCGACATTAGCGCACGCTTAGCGCAACACGAAGTCCGGGAGGTGCAAGCAAGCAGCGAGTGGGCGCAGGCAGCGGCGGCGGCAGACATAAGGGTCTCGCGTCGGCGTCGGCCGAGACGTCGGTACGTGAGGGCGTGCGAGGGCGGGCTCAACATGCATGCATACTAACATGTCGACTCGTGGGGTGCAGGCGCACAGCATGTAGACGCAGCAACCGACAAAGAAGGTGGTCGGTGCGCCGCTGGGGTCGCGCTGCGGTCCTGCGCGTCGAGGCCATAGGCATTGGTACGTGCGGACGCGCAGGCGGACTCAACAACATGCATGCGTGCATGGCTGGACTAACGTTTCCACTGATGTCATGGTGCAGGTGCACATCATGAAGATGCAGCGGAGGTGGTCACGCTGCTGCAGTCCATCGTGCGTGTCCTACCAGAGGCATCGGTGCGTGCAGATGCACGACTCGAGATACATGCATGCGTGCACGGCCGAACTAACGTTTTCATTTGATGGTGCAGGTGCAACTACATGGGAAGGCCGTTGCGGCGCGAGCGCTGGAACGCCAGGAGAGTGCGCGAGCTGAGCTCATTGAGCCGCGCCTCTTCATCTAGAGTGTTTTGTGGTGGTCTCGACCACTTTGCGAGCTTGTCAGTAAATGGAGATAGAGAGTAAAATGCGTTGCGGCTCGTTACGCGCGAGACCAGCAAATAACTTGCTGTGGCTTGTTGATGAGGTTGTTGGACGAGGTCCAGTCGACCACGACCATTGCATTTAGGGTCTCGCCTTGTACTTTGTACACGGTGGGCCCGACTGCGCACACAAAGGGGAATCGCTGCATCTTCACCTCGAGGTAGCGTCGCTGATCGTCGGGTGCCGGCGGCAGTGAGATTTTGCTCTTCTTGAACGGCTCCGTGGCGAAGAACACGGGAAAGAGTTCGGCGTCCATGTCGGCGCGGATCGGCATGGCGCGCGGACGCGGCAGGCGCAGCAGCGCATAGTCCGGTGGCTGGCTCGAGAGCTGCACGATCGTGTCGGTCTCTCCGTCCCGAACGAGACGGAATGTGGTAGGCGGCTGGCTTGGAAAGTGCACGCTCTCGAGAGTGCCCAGGGCGCCGTTCGCGACGCCCTTCACCGTGCCTACATTTTGCGTTACTTGATCGAGCATCCCCGGCACCAGGTCCAAGTAGGGGGCCATGCGGCGGAAGCGGTTGTCGGGGACGCCGAGGACATAGGCGACATCGCTGCGGCTAAGATTGTTCAGCGCGCTTTTGAAATTGGCGACGATGCGCAGCGAAAACGCTTGCGGTGGCAGCTGCGTCGCAGTCTGGGCGACAAATGCATTATTGATGACTAGCCGCTTGACGTTCTCGGGGGTCACGAACACGCTCGAGTGCAGCGCGAGCTCGGCCTTAACGTCGGCGTCGGACGGACGCACGACACGGCTGTTGACGATGTCCATGAACGCCGGCGTCCACTCGCTGACGCGCGCCTTGACGCATCCTTGCCCCCACTCGGGGTCGCTACGGAACCTCACGGACTCGGCGAGCACGACGACGGTGGAGAACCGCCTCCACAACTCAAAACCTTCAATGTCGGCTGTCGACGGGCGCGGCTTGCTTTCCGGGTCGACGAAAATCGCGTCGGCGCCCACCGGCGGCAGTTGCAAGAAGTCGCCCACAAGCACGATGTGCACGCCGCCGAACGGTACGCCGGGGACCTGCTTGTACCGGCGCAACATCTTGTCGAGCTTCAACCAGTCGGGTTTCGACAACATCGAGACTTCATCGATTACCAACGCATCGAGCGTGGTGAGCGCCTTTTCTTGGATCGCGTGCTCGATGCGCACCAGGAAGCTCGCCAATGTGCGCGCGCCGATGAGCGTAGCTGCTTTCTCGGTCAGCGCGGTATTCACGAGCGAGCTCTCTCGGTGCCAACTCACGCAAAAGGCACTGATTGCGTCGATAACGCGGCTCTTGCCGGCGCCACCGGCGCCGCCAAGACACATGAGAACCTGCTGGTCTTGGAGCTGTGCCTGGAAGTCGTGATGACCACGACCTCTACTGGAGTCGGGGGCGCCAGCCGCAGTGGCGAGCTCGAGCCCGGCCTGCTCTTGCCGCAGAAACGTCTGCAGCAACGCGGAAGCGATGATCGCAAATGCGGCGTGTTGCCGCTCATTGAGCGTGAACGCCCGCGATACCTCGGTGATTGTTGCGTAGTGGTTGACGTCTGGTCGCTGCTGTAGCCGGTCGCTTGGCTCCCATGTTGCGGCAGCAGGATCGAGGCGTTCGAGAGCAGCTCGATGACGTCGGTCGGGCGCTCGCGATGGTAGTGCTCGGACGGATCAGATGCGTTGGTGGAGTGTTCCTTGACGTACCGATTGAGCTCGTCGACAGTAAACGACGCGCTCGTTTGTACGTGCGTCTCGCGCACCGAGGCATACGTGCTTGCGGCCGTCTCGGCGACCGACGTCAGCGATGGGCGGTACCTGTCCGCCGAGTGCGCGGGTGTGCCAGCGCGCGTCGACGACAAGAACACGGCCAGCTCGTCTCCGGTGGCGCAGTTGTCACCGCCAGCTTCCGAAAGCAAGCAGAACTGGTCGTCCTCTTGCTCTGCCGCCTCGCCGACGTCAGCCATCGCGTTGACGTCGTGGCGCGTCCCTGTGGTGTCGTCGTTGTCGTCGTCCTTGCCTAACACATCGAGGTCGTCGTACTCGTCTGCAGCGGCCTCTTGTGCCTGCGTCTCGACGCGGTGAAAGTCGTCCAAGTTTGCCATGATCTGGCACACAAAGCTTGGCCGCGTGGGTTCCCAGCGTCGATAGGCATCGACCCAGGCTGCGTCGCTCGACGGGTCGGAGACAAGATCGGTCGCGGCACGAAAGGGGTGGAAGAGTACGAGCGCGCAGCGGATGCGCTTCAGCACCATCTCGCTTGGTGACTCGGCGTCCACGTACGGCATGCGGACGCCGGTCACAACCGGCACGGCGGCAGCCAAATGCTTCCCGACGCAGTGTGTGCTGCTCAGCGGGTGCTCAGACAGGAAGCACGACCGCGCGGGTACCGACGGGCTTCGCTTGCGCCGGAAGTACCGCATCACGAACTCGTACATATCGACGCGGTCGAGTGTGCGCGGGTGGTAGCAGTAGTCATCTAGCAGGGAGGCTGCACGGTAGACCGCGACCGAATCGTTTTCATGCAGCTCGACGAGCTCGCACGAGTGCTCGTCGTCGTCCGTGAGCTCGTTCAATATGTCGTTCAACGGCAGCGGTGCGCAGGTAGAGCTCATGTAGCAGCACGAGCCTCGCAGAAGGTACAAAACCGCGAGCGGACCGGCGATCTCGCGGCGATTCGTGACAGCAAATGCAAGCGAAGCCACGCGTCTGCGCCCGACGCTAGCGCGGTCCGTGGATGCGCATTGGTCGACCAACTCCCGAGCCTGGCGACGTCGGAAGGCCGAGAGCGCGACGGCCGTCACAGACTCGATCATCGCTTGCAGCTTCGTAACGTACTTGGTCGCGTAGTAGATGCGAAGCAGAGCGGTGGCGTCGCCAATCATAACCTGGATGTCGTGGTTTGATTTGAACGCGGCCATCATGACGGCGTTGAAGCCGTTCACGCACTCGCTTGCAAGACGCGCGACGCAGACGCCTTCGTCGGTGCAGGTCGACTGCTCCATGCGCGGGCGCGGAAATCCATAGCGCAGCAGAGTGGGTGTTTTTGAAACAGCTTCCAGCGTGGGACCACCAGTGCAAATTCACCAAGAGCACTAACACCGAAACCGCAAAGGCCAGCGTGTGCGACGACCACCCAGCATCGTCAAGCGACGGCGGAAACGTCTGCACGGCGCGAGCGACCGAGTCGGAGCAGAAGAGGTCGTCATGAAAGCGCTCGCTGCGCTGTGGCACGCGATTCATCGCCCGAAGACGGTCCCCTTCCTCGTCTACGTCGTCATCACGACCCGCCAAGAAGCAGTCGCGACGGAAGATCGCGCTTTTCGCGGCCGCCTCCGAGCCTTGCGACGTCGCATCGCGAGCGACCGCTTCACGCAACTCGGCGGCGGAGTGGTCTCGGCGTGGCGCCGGCCACAGCGGCGGGCAATTGTCGAGAATGACGCGGCGCAACACGTGCTGGGAGCTCGTATGCGTCTTGCATCGTGCACACACAACTAACAGCGGCTCTGCAGTCGGGCCGCCGTGCCGCTGGTCTGGGCTCGCATAGGCTTCGGCCGGGATCGGCAGCGGTTCAAGCTGTGTGTACGACTCCCCGCAAAACTGACAGCGCGAGCTGCCAATGTCGAGCAGCAGCGAGGTCGACACGATGCTGCCGGCGTAGGCCTCGAGGTCGCGGTGATACTGGGCACCGTGCGTCGCGACGGCGCGGTCGAACGCATCGGAGTTGGGCGGGGCGCTCGCTAGCCAAATCCAGAAGTGAGCGTGTAGCGTGCCGCCCCCCTGCGTCTCCACCATGCCGAAATAGGCATCCACGTCTCCGAAGAAGCCGTCGAACAGCTTGCCGCTCAGCCGCACGCCGAGGACGTGCTCAACAAATACGTTCATGTGGTGCATGAAGATGCGTGCCGAGACGACGTCATTGCGCAAGCTGGCACGTTGCATGACCGACTTCCCCGGCGGCCCTTGCAACTCGGGATCGAAGAGCGTGCTGACGGAGGTCACGCCCGTGTACTGGGCCATCGCAAAAGACCCCGCGACGTTCGGCGTCAGCGTGACGAACAGTGCCGGCTGGCCGTAGCGCGCCTGGTAAGCGAATGCACGCCAGCGGCACTGCGCGCGCTCTGCGTCGGAGCCCCAGATCGCGCCGCCACTCAGCTCGACCGAGTGCAGCAGTCGGTCGGCGGCCGACTTTGCTCCGCGGGGCGTAGCCGTCCGTCCTTGCCGGCGGAGCTCTTTCCGGTGCAGGGCATCCGCAAGGTCGACCTCAGAGACGTCGCTGAACGGTTCGAACACTGTTGGGCTCCGCTTGTACTTCAGCGCGACCTACATGTACATCTTCTGGAGGGAGATGTGGTTGAACGCGGCGAGCATGAAGAGCTCATCTTCTGCAAATCGACGCGAGCTGAGCATTCCATAGTGACGTACACAAGCTTCGAGCGAGACTGGAACCAGCCGCGCTTCGCCAGGATGATCACGTCCATGAGGGAATAGATGGGGAAACATTTGCGCGAAGAGCACGTTCTGTCGCGATGAAAACCGGCTGGAGTGGCGCACCAAGAATTGCGGCGCGGACGAAGCCTCGGTCAATGGCTCGACGGTCGTCGCATGTGTGCTGTCGCCTCCGACATCGTGGCTGCCCGTTGCAGAAGGCTCGCTGCCAGCCGCAACTTCCAGATCGTCAGACACAAACACCACGCGCCGCTCCAAGACTTCGTCCGCCGCGACCGTCGCGTCGCTGTCGAAGACGGCCCCAACGCGGCTACCTTTGACATCAACATCTTCAGCCTCGATGTCAGCCTCGGGCTCTTCGCACAAAATGTCTTCAGGAACTTGGTCGTCGACTAGCCGTGAGCAATCGATGGCGACGTGCTCGTACAAGTGATTGTGGGCTTGATAGAAGCCAAGTAGATCTTCGACGACTTGCCGCCGCACGCGATGCATTTTCCGGATCTTCGCTTGCTGGACCGTCGTGAACGGGCCTGCCAGCACGACGTGAAACGAGGCGACGCCGCGCATTGGCGTCGGCAGCAACGTAGCTGGCGGCCCTGGTGTTGCGTCGAAGGCCAGGCAATGCGAACGGATCGCGCGGTGCGCTCCACCGCGCATGACTCTGGTGACGGCAACCACCGACACGAGCTGTGTCATCACGCGCTCTGGCAGCGTCGCCTGCTGCAAGTTGGCCGGTTGCACACCGATACAAAAGCCGTTCTTGATCGCCAACTTCGGGACCTGCCGCTTGCGCAAGCTGTCGCCGCACTGCTTGCAAACGTGCATCGTGCGGTTCGCCGTGTCGACGCCGCTCTTGGACAGCAAGATACCTTCAAGCTCAGGGAGCAAGCTCGAGCAATCGTACACGCTCGCTAGCGCCGGAGAGAGGTCGTCGTCTCGACCGCCGAGAAGTCTCCGCATCACACTGACCTGCTCGCTGTCTTCGACGTCGATAGTGCGGCACTTCGTGCGCAGCGTCCACTCGTCGCACACCGCGCACACCCGTCTCATCCAGTCCTGACGCGCCCAATGCGCAGCGCAGACCCTTGAGCACGCTCGCCTGGATCTCTGCTGGCACTGGCCGCAGTTGCGGGACTCCGCCGTCCGCCCATGCGTCTGTCAAGTGCACATCGACCTCATCCTCCATTTCGACGACGTCCGGAGAGCTCGGTGCCCCAGCTGGTGCTGACGTCATTCCGGCCGCCTGATCTCGTCTCGCTTGATACCGTACACGATCTCGTTACCGGCACCTTTCGCAATCGGCAGGTGTCCACCGTGCACGATAATGGCGCGCTGCCTCGGTATTTCGGCGCCGCCGTTCCGCCTTTCTCTCCTCCGCCGATTGAATACTGCAGCTTGGCGTGCCGGCGGCGTTCATGACACTCGTTCGTTTTCAAGTCTGCCCGTACCAAAACAGGTGAGACGCGAGCTTCAACGCCGCTTTAAAGTGCAAGCCATCTTGTCCAACGATCGCGACAATCGACCTGTGCGAAAGAAGCAAACCAGGGAGGCGGCGCGGCGGTGCATTGTCAGCGATCATTCTTCATAAAATCAAAGCCATGATTGCCACGTACGGACCCACGGAAATTGGCAGCTCCGCGATGGCGGTCGAGTCCTATAAACGTCAGCAGCAAAGAACCGCATGGAGACTCGCAATGACCGAACACTGCAGTTGGGAGGCATGATATCAAACGCAGACCATAATCATGAAAACCAAAGCGCTGCTAGATCTGTTGGTCGTCGTCAATGACTTGCCGAGGCACCAGGAAGCGATCGAGCGTGGTCTGCTTCATGCGCTTGGTCGCCGCGGCCGGCAAACTAGACGACCACGCACCGCGACGGCACTTGCTTCCTTGCGCTCCGATCATGCCACGACACGCCGCCGATCCACATAGGCAGGTGATGCTAACCTACGAGCAGCAAACAAACCACGTAGCTTGTGAGACCAAACGCCATCAATGACCGCATACCTCATGACCATGACCAACAAACCGCATGATCCGAGCGGTCGAAGCAGTCGTCGAACGTAAGCTCGTCGCCCGCATTCACAGTTTGGGCGGCGAAGACTCCGCATCACTCTTCGCCCGCAACGATCCACTTGTCTATCCTACAGTTCGGGTGCAGCAGTGGTTCATGAACCGCAGCAGGCCACCCCGCGAGTTGCGTCGACGACTTCATCGCCCGCTAGCTGCATCATATACCAGCAGCCACGAGCCGCATAAACCTAGGAGGCAAGTCAGTCGTCAGCGAACCAAACCACGAGTAGCCAACGATACTCATCACCTGCCGCCTCCTTTGCAACCCGCCAGACACGACCTCCCCAACATACTCGCCAATGATCGTGTCACTCGCGAGCCGATCGAGCGTGAGCACGCCGACCCCCTTGCGGCCGCAATCGACGACTGCAATGGGCAAACGGAGCCCGACTGAAAACGCTAGTTCGCGCACTTGCTGCCGCACGGACAGTAGGCACGAATGCATTCATACCGCGCCTGCAAATCGTCACTCAGCACGCTGTCAAACACGAAGCCACTGGATTCCTCACCTACCGAGCGATTCGCGCATCCATCGTCAAGGCAACCAGCCTCGTCGCACTCGCTCACTGCACATTTGCCGATTGAATGGTCGTCCTGCAGAGCACACAATCGGTCAGATAGCTGCCATGTATGCAAACCAAACCTTGCCCAGTGCCACTCCGCAAGGACGCGCTCCGGGCGCTGTAGGTAGACGTTGTGAGCGATGATGTCGACCGCGCGAAACGCGCGGTCGACATCAGACTCCACCATTGCCACTTGGCCCTCGTAATGTCGTTCCTGAAGCGCTGAGAGGCACCAGCACCATTTGCGTTCACGCTCCTCTCCCACGTCATGCTCTCGCTCACGGTCGCCGCGGCCGTCGCCTGAGCACCCGCTGCTCATTCTCAAACTCGCACCAGCCAGCTCGCACGGTCCAACCTTGATGCCAGCCAAGAAGTAACGCGACATTCAGCAATCGCAACCCAGCGCGGACGCCGTGCACACTAGGCGCCAGAAAGAGCTTGTGAGCTCGCCCACGAAGACGGCCACGAACACGGACGCAAAGTCGATGCCCGTTGCTGCCGCTCATCCGGCTGGCAACACGGTACACGCACGAATGATTCTTGAGATGGCAGCGCTCGCGTACGCCTCGCTAACATCCGATCGTCGTGCGCTCCACAGCCCGTCGCCGACCCACCATACGAGTCTCCGCTAAAGAAGTTGAAGAAGGCCATGAACCAGTACCCGACGCTACTCTTCACTACGATCGACAGTACGAGCATGCTGTGATTGCATCACGGACCGACCTTACTCCTACGTCATGTTGCATCCGCAGGTTTCCGAAACTTCATCCGCACCAACAACGTCAACAACGCGGACGTGCGCGCGAGCGTGCGCATCCGCGCGCGCTTGCTCTGGACCATCACGGACAACGTCCCGATTGTCGACAAGTCCGGCCATACGACGTTGCTGCACTTCCTGCGCCTGTACTTCACCGAGGGACATGCGCCCGAGCCGCTCGAAGACCAGGTCGGAGTACGTCTCGGCTCGCGCATTTATCTCATGACTACACACACTAACTCATCATCTGCAGGACTACCAAAACGCAATGACGCCGTGCAGCCGAACCAGTACCTGATCACGACCTCGCTCTACGAAATCGACATCAACGACTCGCGCCTTCCGCCGCAGGGAGCGGTGATCACTGTTCACCCCCACGAAGCTCCGACTCTACAACAATTGCGTGCAGATTGACACCAAGATCCAGAACATCCCGGTCGTCGCGATGCCGACTCCCCCCAACACCCGCGCCTCCACACGTTGCCGCCGCCGGCCATCACCACGCTTTCCCTTTCATTTCATGCCACGTCACGCAGTCTCTATCCGATGCATGTTGCTCTATCTGTCAATCATCACGAACCACCGGCAAGCCCTACTAATACGCTCGCACGTGCCGTCCGCCAAGCTCCCGAAGTCATCGACATCACTACCAGACACTCTACATGAGGACGCGCGACAGAATCGAGGTCAAGATTGCGCGCCCCCCCCCAAAACAAATTCGCACTAAGTTCGAACTGCGAACCCCGGACCCCCTTCCGGTAGGCGAATGTGTTCGTTGTTCGTAGAACTATGCTTAGCATCGATGTCGGTGTAATCTGGGCGGTTTTTACTGGTACTGAAAGGTATCGCGTTTGATTGGCTACCTTCTCTTCGCTACCTCCTATGTGGACCACTTCGTCGCCGCGCGACCAACCGATATTCCACCGGTACTAATATGTGGACCACACATTGAAGTCAGGTTCACGTCAGCATCTCCAAACGCACCGGCAGACTGTGAAAAGAGGCGAGCCCGACGTGTCCTTTTGTCCGGGAAAAAGGCAATCGCCACCTTCTCTTCAAGGATGCTTCCATCGGCAGACTGACCAGCCATTCAGTCGAGCTTTTGCATACCGCTGCATTGCACGACGGAGGAGCGCATGGCAGGGCATCGGTAAGGCCGGGTGCGGTGTTGGTGCTCACAATGGCGGGCGGCTCACTAACGATGCTTACGCGTGCTGTTTGCAGAGGATAGCGCCGCGTCCGAAGACGCTAGATTGGACGGAGGAGGCCATGGCGGGGCATCGGTAAGGCCGGGTGCGCGTTGGTGCTCACAATGGCGGGCGGCTCACTAACGATGCTTGTGCGTGCTGTTTGCAGAGGATAGCGCCGCGTCCGGGGACGCCAGATTGGACGGAGGAGCCATGGCGGGGCATCGGTAAGGCCGGGTGCGGTGTTGGTGCTCACAATGGCGGGCGGCTCACTAACGATGCTTATGCGTGCTGTTTGCAGAGGATAGCGCCGCGTCCGGGGACGCCAGATTGGACGGAGGAGCCATGGCGGGGCATCGGTAAGGCCGGGTGCGGTGTTGGTGCTCACAATGGCGGGCGGCTCACTAACGATGCTTATGCGTGCTGTTTGCAGAGGATAGCGCCGCGTCCGGGGACGCCAGATTGGACGGAGGAGCCATGGCGGGGCATCGGTAAGGCCGGGTGCGGTGTTGGTGCTCACAATGGCGGGCGGCTCACTAACGATGCTTATGCGTGCTGTTTGCAGACGATAGCGCCGCGTCCGAAGACGCTAGATTGGACGGAGGAGACCAAAGACGCCAAAGGTGGCGAAGCAGGAGATCATAGGTGGGGTTGATATTTTGTAAAGGCTTCGAGCCAATTAAAACCTGTTGGATGCATTTCGTGTGGTTAGATGCTTGATGGGAATGCAATCTTATCGTTGTGGGACAAGCGCTTTCGCTAAGGAACTCATTGTGCAGTGAGCTATGCAGCCAGAAGAAGTTACCTGGCGGCAGGCGATTGAAGAGGAGGAAGATGCCTCCACAGCGGCTGTTCAGGCTGAGAGGGTCCTCCATCAACTCGTATAGCGTCACCTAGCCAGCAGCCCAGAAGTGGATGCTGCAGTGGCGGAGCTGGATCTGGGGCGCTCAGATTACGCGCGCAAGTTAAGAGCGACTGAGGAAGCCGACGACGTCTACCATCGCGCACAATGGGAGGATATCATCACAGACCGAGATCGCCGTCGGGCAGCCCACGAGCAGCGCGTCCAGGCAGTGCTGCAGGGCCCCCGCAAGCCTCGACCACCCGGTCACGAGCGGCCACGCACTCGGACACTAGCTCCAGCGACGATGTCCCTTCACCCAGGCCTACCAAACGCTTGAACCTTGGACTGCTTCCGCGCTCCCTAGTTAACCAACATGGCCGAAGCGGGGACGAGGCGATAGGCAGTGGTGAAGCCGAAGCCAGCTCCAGTAGTGGTGGCTCTGAAGACAGCGCTAGCAGTGGAGATGCTGCAGACTCGCCACCTGCACCAATCAACAGGCTGATGCTATTTGATCCCAAAGTGCATCGGGTTCCTCCAAGACCGCCGGCTCCAGCCCCAAACTCAAGCGCAGACGGCTGGCTATCTATCGGACGGTGAATCCGAGTCGAAGAGCCACCATGCCGACAGCGATCGTAACGCGGAGGAATCTGGGAGCGCTGAGGCGTCGGAGTTTCTTCCCAGTAGCGAGTCTGAAGACACTAGCTAAGATCGCGATTATGATGACCCGCAAGAGAAGAGCTGGAAAGTTATTTGGGGTCCCTTCATATTAAGCAATGCAATTTTGATCCTCTTCAGTGACTTGTTGTTGTTGCGCTCGCGTGCTTCCCTACTACTGTTTTGCCGTGATTAGTCTCATGGGTTTTCGTTGTTCATAGCAGTCGTAGCAGGTCCTATAGCTCTGTTCAATGTCTTGTGGCTGTACGATACGCTTCAACTGCATTTCAGTTGACTCGTTATGCTTGGTGTTGATTACAGAAGCATCGGCGGAGGTACGGTGGCTAAATTTGAATGTGGTTTAAACGAGGCTCACGTCAGCATTTCCAACCCGGTGAAAGAGGGGGGGGCGACGTGTCCCTTTGTCCAGGGAAAAAGGCAAACGGCGCTTCAAGGATGCCTTCGTTGGCACGTGACTGCAAACCCATTCAGTCGCGTTTTTTGCGCACAAGGTAACACTGCCGTCGTAAAAAATAAAAAAATAAAAAAATCGCTGCGATAGCAGTATTTCAGCTCACTCGATATGCTTGTGGTTTTGGCATTGGGTGCAGGCTACCTCTTGTGTGGCGGAGGTACGGTGGCTCATTTTGGACGTGGTCTGGCATTCGTTGTATCTTACTTTGATCATTCATAGTGGTTGTAGATATGGCTTTGCAAGCGGTAGAAGAACCAGATGAAGACGACTTACTAGCCTTTGTGGATGTTGCATCCAGGAGGGAAAAATTGCGCTTCGGTACAGCGATCCAGGGCCCGAAAAAACGCCGAACAAGCGAAGGAATTGAAGCGACTGAGCCTCCGAGTGCCAATTATTTTCAGCCGGTCAGTGAAGACGAGAAAGACCGTTGCAGGGACTTACTTCGAGCTGCTCTCGGTGCCGAAGGATTAGATGAGTGCACGTGTGTTGTTTGCGATCGACTAGTGTTACGAAGGGAAGTGGAGCGAAATGATGGCACTGACTGGAAATACATGGCTATATTGCGTGAAGTTTTGGGTGAAGCAAGCAATGATATCACTTTTGAAGCAATACGAAGCCCCGCTCCTGATTCCCAGTTTGGAAAACGTTCTTGTCTCGCCGCGGGGCATCGAGTGCTATCTGGATGAACATGGCTACCCGGGTACATGGGTGAGTGTGTGCAATGAGTGCAGAACTTCTGTCCGTCGCCGGAAACTAACGAAGTTTGCTACTGGAATGGCTTTTTCATGGGGGATTTGCCAGATTACTTAAACGGGTTAACGATACCGGAGTGGATGCTGACACAGCTCAGCTCTATTGCGGCTACAACCCGTGTAATGCGGGGTGGTCGCCATAGATGCATTCGCTCGCATTGTCTAGCCTTCGACTGCACCCCAGGACCGCCTGTTTCGCTGATACCACGCTCACTTGCTGACATCACATCATATCGAGTAGTCATGGTCGATGACTTCACGGAAGGTCAAATTCGCGAAGTCAGGAAGAAGCATCGAATTCGGAACGGCGTTGTACGGGACGTAGTCAGGTTTTACAAGACCTACAACAAGTTGTATGGTGATGTTGTGGTGAGCGACGACTTTCTTGAAGCTGAATATTCAGATGACTCGATTCACGATCACTTTGTGGAGCATGCTATAGATGATGATGGAGATTTGGATGATACTATGGACGCTGAACAACAGAACATACGTGGTCGTTCTGATGCATGGCGCGTAATTTGTGAAACTGATGAAGAAAGCGTAGTTGAGCGTCGCATTGGGCTAACTGACGATACCCCACCTCCTCCTCTTGCCCAAGATCATTTTCCAGTTGCGGAAGTTGAGGGAGCTCCTGTTGCAGAACGGGTAATTCTAGTTCGTCGCTCGGATCATATTTCTCACGATACCACGGGTGATCTATTTGCAAAACGTTTTTCACATTTATTTCCGTTCGGCAGAGGGCACCCAGGAGAATACAGACGTGTTCCTGTATCTGCGAAAGCGTGCATGAAATACTATGTCGAGCTCAGTGGACGGCAGTTCGCAGAGGACGAGTTATTTACGCTCGTGGCATTTGACCGAATCTCACTACAACCCATCTTCATTCATAATTATGTTCGATGCAAACGATTTCCACAAGTATACGAAGGTCATGAAACGATTGGAGTCGAGCAACTTTGAAACGCCTTACTTACAAACGAGAGACGGCGCCAGGGTTGCTTGCCGAGGGCTGGAGCAAGCGATCCCATTGTAAAGAGCTTTTTGAAGACTGTGGAGATCTCCAAAAGTTCGATATGGGGTAGCAACGCAGAGCGTTCGCAATGCAGACGAAAAGCGTTTGCCTGTCAGGCACGCTTCAGCCAGCCAGCTCTGTTCGTCACGTTGACACCCAACTCAGACAACGCCTTTGTAATGGCTCAGTACACCGGTGTTTCCTCTGTGCAAACCCTTTTTGACATATTGGACGCTCGAATGCCGACCAAAGCGGAGCTTCGGGAGGCGAGTCTGGGCAATGGTTGCGCTTCTGCACGGTTATTCATGAGGCATGTGATGCATTTATTAAGTGTGTGTTGGGAGTTCAACCAAGTGCAACCAAGTGCGAGAAAATCCACTGCACACCGGGGGTTATTTGGTACTGTGGAGGCATATTTTTGGCATGGTCGAAACGCAAGGCCGAGGAGCACTTCACATCCACTTTCTGATCTGGCTGAAAGGATGTCCGCCAAATTCGGCAGCCGTGGAAAAGATTCTACAAAGTGCAGAAGGTGACCGGTTTCGTGCTTCTGTTGCAGCGTACGCACATAGTATTGTCAGCAATGAACTCCCTATCGACTTGACGAAGCATTTTTGTTCTGAATGTGGTGCGTCGTATTCAAGTTTGGTTGCTCTCTCGATATACGGCGCGCAACAACCCACAGGCGGGAATGCATTCTCAGGAGCTAAAGAAGACAGTCAAGGAGCCGGAGCTCTTGCAGTGCAATATTTGCAAGAGGAAATTTAGCTCGCAACATGCCTTACGAAGTGCTCTGCTACAAAGTCGCCCTCTGCACTGGCCGCCGTGGAAAGACGTGCTTTCTACCGACGAAATTGTGAAGCACGCAAACAGTGAATTGTCGTGCCGAGAGACACGACGAAAAGCATTCGATGTCATACTAGAGCGTGAAAAGATGCTCGACAGCTTGGGCGCTGACAGGGATTTAAAAAATGAAAGTGGTCTGAGTCCTGCTGAAACTTCCTATTTGCTGGAGCTCGCAAATGATCTAAGAATGGGGTTCTGCAAGAGCGACGATGACCCGTTTCAGAACGATTATCTGACCCGGTTAATTGAGATGCTGCCTCCGTCAAATTCCAATTGTCAAATGGCGAAGGAATCGATGGATTATATGGTTTCGGTTCTGGTTCTACTGCTAAACCAACACTGGTGGTGTCATACAAGCAGCTGCTTTAAGCGGTCCAGGGCGACGGGTCATGCAAACCTGTGTCGATACTCGTTCCCGCGTGAGAGAGTAGACTGTACAAGATCTGGTTCAGCGGGGGTTGAAACAAAAGCGAACGTTGGGGCACGTTGGGGCACGAGTTCACAAACGGTTTCAGTTATACGATCATGGCAACTTTTAAATGTAACCACGACATTCAGGTGCTGCTAGGGGGCGTGAAGCAACTGGCCGCATATATTACTGCTGTAAGTACGTAACGAAGTATCAGAATCGCTTGGATTCTGTTGTTCCGGTTGCCTTGTCGGCTCTCAAAAGGCGGCAGGAGAGAGAATGCAAGAATTACCAGCAGTCCCTGACGAACACGAGCGGCTGGCATCAGCTCGCAAACGCGTTGCATCGATGGCGTATGCTCTGACCAACCGACAGGAGGTGGCAGGGCCACTGGCCGCGCTTTACTTGTACCGTGGATCATGCTGCTACTCTAGCACTGGTTTTGCGGCGTTACCAATTGGAAATGCCGTTCGACAGCTGTGCGCGTCAAATGAATATAGTTGCTCAGTTGTCAACGAGAGAGAATCTGACGACGCGGCTTCGTTTCGAGTCGTGTCATTTCTCGATGACTACATTTATCGGCCTGATGCCTTGCTGAATCTTAATTTGTACGAGTTCGTAATGCGGTATTATCGCCAAAAGGGTGTTAGCACATCTACTGCGAAGCTTGGATTCTCAAGCAGGCACCCACTCCATCAGTGCCACCGTCTTGCGCGTCGCTTCGAGGAAGTCGTTCTTATTGTACAAGACTTTCGTTTGCCGTACGTTGATGACAAGTCATCACCAGAAATCAAAAGCAAGCACGCAATGTTGTCTTTGGTACTGTTTAAACCATTTCGAGCTTTAGAAGACATCATTAATGTTCAGGGTAACGCTGAGGAGGCATGGCTGAACGCATTTTCGTTGTGGGAAGGAACTCGCAGTGAATTGGTTAGAACTATCATGAGGAATATGAATGACTACCAGCAAGCTAGTATGCAGAACAATCAGGCCATGAATGCAAATGCCAACACAAACGATAATGATATGGAAAGGGACGACGAGGAAGCCGACGTGCTGTTTGACAAAGACGACGACTTTGACGAGAACGACATTTGCTTGGATACAGAGGAAGACTTTTCTGATCTTTGGGGACTTGACGAGTCGAAGATTGTAGAAACTATGGGTTTAAACCCGTCGATCTGTCCTACGTCGGCTGTTCCTGACCGCCGAATAGCTCATATTCTCGATGCATTTTCCAAACTTAACATGCTTCGAGGTGCTGCATGCTTCGAGGTGCTGCAGTTGAAACCATCACTAGGTCAAGCACTGGAACCTCGGACGAAGATACCCCGCCGCTTGATTACATGCGTGCATGGATTGCGGACATCAACACGGATAATGCAATCGTTGCCCCCGTTCAATCACGATAAGTGAGCAGGATACTACAGTACTCGAACTGCTGGATGATGCGTTAAGGGAAACGAGTATGAGCTGGACGCCTTCAACTATGATGACACCCGGCCACCAACCCCAATGAAGGAATGCGCTACCATCGCCGAAATTTCGCGGGCTTTTACATTGAAGAGAAACAGCACTACGCCGTTAAGATAATTGGAATGGCATTGCTGACAAGATGGAAAATTACTGAAGCTTCATTTTACATGAATGAAGATATTGAAGCGCGGTTACGATCGGATCAACTTCAAATGTTTCTCGGGGGAGAGGGAGGTACAGGTAAACGTCGTGTGATCGGCGCAATTCAGGCTTTATGCGCTAGTTGGAGGCGCGCTGGTAGCATCGTGAAGACCGCCCTAACAGAAAAGCTGCAACTATCATCGGCGGACGCACGTTGGCGAGCTTCTTGTTGCAAATTCAGCGCAAAATGTCCATCGATGCCGTGATGAATCTAGATGTAATCGTCATCGATGAGGTGTCGATGATGAAGAAGTCGCAGCTCACACAGCTGGACACGGTGCTGCGAAATGCGAAGCGTGTTCCAAACGTTGCATTCGGAGGGATTCATGTAGTGTTGGTCGGAGACTTTTTGCAGCTACCACCAGTTGGCGCGGACCCGCTTTACCGCGACCCCGTGAAGAAATCGAAGTGCACCGCGAATGACATTGCAGGCTATCAACTTTGGAGTGGATTTCAAGACGTGATAGTGTTAGATGAGTCGGTTCGATTTCGGCTCGATCCTGAGTGGGGGCGGGGCTGCCACGAAGCTCGTCGTGGTATTTGGACACCTGAGTTCGTGTCCATAATTAACTCTCGAGCCATTTCGCGGGACGGATCGCTGGCTGATTGGCTTTGGATGAACAAGCAACCAAATTTGTAACTCCTGATAACTCAACAAGGTTGGCCATAAACAATTTGTTCATCTCGACTGCAGCTAAAGCCTTGCCAAGCGACGAATATCCTGTCCGGGTAGTCGCAAACTTCAAAGGAAATTGGTAGCTCTATGCGCAGCTGAAGTGAACATGGTGATGAGTCTCCCTGATTCGAAGTTTGGTCGAATGCCGCCGTACTTGGATCTGATCATAGGGATGCCAGTCCAGGTCACTCAAAACATTAAACCACAGAAACAGGTGGCCAACGGAACCCTAGGTGTATTGGAAGCTATAATTTACCAACCTGGTACAACATTTCGTCTTGTACGTGATGGTGTAGCGGACATGGTGGTAAAAATCCCAAGTGTTCCTCCACCTGCAGTCCTGGTGCGCATTCAGCGGGGAGATATGGCTGCTCGAATGCAAGGCTCCGACGACGCAGACTTGCTTCCGCTTTTCTTTGACCCGCAGGCCTATGGTCAGTGCCGCATTGCTCTAATGGGGTACTTCGCTCTCTCTGAACTCTGATGTCATCTCATATTAACCCTTTCGCGGTGCAAGGACGCATTTCTCGCCCTTTTAGCAGGTTTGCAAAACACGGTACGAAATCGTCTCATAAAAGGGCGAAAAAATCGCCCTTTACACAAGTTCAAGTAGATACATACCGTATTTTAAAACAAATCATAAACAGTACGAGCAGTAATCAAGTAAGCACACAAAAAGCAAGCTAGATGATTACAACAGATCCCTTCTACAAATTCTTGAAGATGCTAATTTACACGAGACATGCAAAAGAGTACAGTGAGTATCTTAAAGGGCGAATTTTGCGCCCTTTAAGATGCTAATGACTTTACTTTGTTTACTATAGTCAAGGAGAGATTATAACTGCTCCTGGCGAAAGGGTTAAAGATCGAGATCATACGATCGTTCCTTTCGCCGAGAACTACGACGCCGACCAGAGAGCGAATCAACCAGACGCAGACGTTACTTCCGCGTCGCCTTCCGTACAAGCTAGCTCAGGCGATGCAGGCCACCAGGCGCGCATCGCTGTCTGGAGGCACAAAGCCCGCAGCCGGCGTCCCGTTCGTACAAAACTACTAACCACGTTTGTGTATGTCTACGTAGCCCACAACTTGGCTCTCACACGAAGCGATGTCTGTCTGCAGTCGTCGCTGGATTTGCTGGCACCGACGCCGAATAAAGGAGATGCCAAGCGACTCAAGTCCGCGGCCATTCCTCCCAAAGACGCTTCTCCGCTCCCGTGACTGAGATCGGGTTGGCGGGTTTCTCATCTTCTAGTTGTCGAGGCGGCAACTATCCAATTACAGGCGCTGCTCGATTTCAAGCTCTCACGCCTCGACACGTGCAGCACGGTTGCAAGTGCCGGCCCCAGGTAACGGAGACCAAACCTACGTCATCTCCGGCTACCAGTATCCATGCTGTAACACCAGCATTGCATTCGCCTGAGAGACCACCTCGACGACGGCCCCGTGGGCGCCCCAGCGCGTGGCCTCGCAGACCTCGACGGTGACGGCTCCGTGTAAGCCCAAACCTGCCCCCTCGCAGACCTCTCCGTCAACGGCTCCAGCGGTGCCACAGGGAACGCGTTGTCGAAGCCACGTTGTTACACCACGATGGGTTGCCGAGGTTATCAAGATTGAAGAAAATGACTCCGATAATCTAGCCATCATTTGTTTCCTACCTCGTACGGGGCGGCCATCATAAACCAGTTCTGCAGCAAGCTCTCCGCGGTTCGCCGTGGTTGACGACACCTCACGCGCTTCGAACACCAACGACTGGGTGCACGAAGAATGCCTGCCGACGTAAACTCGTTGACGTCCCTGCACAACCCAACTAAGTGAAAGTTCCCGAAGGCCCCGATCGGAGTTCGAGGCGGTGTGTGTTGTGGGTGCTCGACGCGCTGCAATGCCATCACGTTCTGAATGCCAAGAGGGAGGGAGTTTTGCACGAACGCCCACTGCGTTTTCGCGAGCAAGTGTGGGAATGCACTGGCCAAGCATCCTTCGCTCGCTCTCTGCAGGAACACCCGGTCTTGGATGCTACTGCGGCCACTCCGACGGGCGAGGTACTTGATCAGTGCCTGGGTCATGTGCAGCTTCTGAGGCATGTCGGAACGCGACGGTCAACGCGAGCTATCACGTGCACCTAAAAACAAGTACCACGCGGAACAAGTATGTGGTCATCGACGCGCTGGACCAGGTGGTACGCAACGCATGTTTGAACCACTTCTGCAACGCTGCTGCAATATTCCATAATTTCCAGACCGGGGATACGCTGACGGTGGTAGCTGTCACAGTCCGCGACGTCTTCCTGGAGGAGGGGTGGCTGCCTCTTACAGAGACAAGCTCTGGTTGCTCTTTTGCTGTGGCCGGTGGATCTGCCAGCACCATTGAGAGACTTTTGGTTCTCTCGCCGCTTCCCGACTGCGTCGCCTATCGTTGTATCTCCATCAACCAGACTTCGTCAATCGTTGCGGCAACACCTCCCCTCATGCTGGTCTTTACGACAGACGAGCTTGCAAAATATATACCGCCGCGGACGAAGCAGCATTCCCTCCAACAAAAAGTATCTTGCACAAGTCGCAGATCTTGAAGTTTCAGGGGCAATTATAGCGTCCCTCAAGACTCGTTTGAGTCTCTTCAGGGCGAGGTCTCTCAGCCAACAAAAAAAGCAAGCCGGCTAGTCTTACAGAAGTATTTTCGTTTGCGCTTTGACCCGAAGACAACTGCCCTTCATATTATAGAAAAAGGAGTTGCCAAATCCTCCCCGCTCGGAAGGTGTATTCGGTCTCGCCAACAAACGTGCTCACAACTTCGGGGTGGTTGATGGTGAACACACATACCTTCAATCCCTCGCCAGCGCTCTCAGGGATTTACCCGTTTCGGGCGGTCCAAACAGCAAACCGCTCTTCGAAGCCCGCAGCCCGAAGCGCTCGAACGTGTTTGGGTTCGTTAGTGACTGCTCCACCACCTCACGAATAGTCCCTCCTCCTGAAGGCCTCTGATGGTCGCGAACTCTTCTTGTCTCTAGACGTCGCTTCAGTCGACTGGGTGTCCCTTTCCAGGTCTGATTCCGCGTGCTTCTTCTCCCACGAGACCGTCGGCGCCGTCTTGGCCGCCACAACCTTCCCGATCATCTACTCGTTACCACTCTCTCCATCAACTTTCTGCACCTTAATGACCGTGTTCACTCCAGGCAGAGGCAATATATTCAGTGCGTATTGATACAATAAAGCTCCGTCAATCATTGCTGCAATGCATCGCGTCAGTAGCTCCCGCTCCTTCTCCGAGAGCTTCTGCTTGTGTCGGAACGATCTGGATTGGAGCTGCACAGCCACGCTCATGGCAGCGGGGTTGGAGCTCTGCAATGTCTGCACCCACCTCCACCTGCTTATCTGCCACATCAGCTTCCCCACATGGAGCTGAGCCCCACGCTGCGCCGCTTGATCTTCTCCATGGACCACGCCAGTCCGCAGAGCACCAGCCTGAAAGTATCAGGCGTGTGCAGCACCACGTGAGCGCCTGATTCCAGCCCCAAGAGCGCCAAATCTGCAGGATTCAGGACCTACACTTTGGACGGAACGAGTCGCAGGAATTGGCGTCCGTGGCAGAACTGCTAGGCGGTTTGTTGTCCTGGTCCTGGTTCGGAGTCTAGAAATGACCTTGGCCCTGTGTCTGTGCCCCCAATACCAAGCATCGAAACGTTGATGTGGTCGCCATTAAATAGGTGCGAGGGCACGATGCTGCTCTGTTGCGGAGGAAAAAGCGGCGGCGAGTAGTCCTCCTTGTGGGCTTCTGCTTCATTACAGGCTCCACAACACCAATACCCCCAATGCATCGCCGACGTTTATCAGTTCCTCGTTGTTGAGTCGATTGTGTGGATTGTTCGCCTGTGTCGTCCAGAACATTGAGTCGAAAAAATGCGGCAGCACCTCAGCAAGACGTTGACTTACAGCGACTTAAAGGAGTCACAAGGCTGCGAAACAAGAGTTTGTGAGCCGACGACAGTGCAAAGCTGAAATTCAAGTGCAAGCTGACGCTCGGCATGAGTGCGCGTATCGATGAAATTATTACCAACCACTGCGCAAACGTACAGCAACACTACGTGCGCTTCGAGTAAGTCTGGGTGACCACACTCTTAAGCGAACATCGACAGGTTGGACTTGGTGTACCAAAACGTCAGTCTCTCCACGCTGGAATCTCGGCCTTGGTGAAGATGTCAAGTCGGGACGTGTTCGTCCACTCGAGCTCATAGAGACCACAAATTGGAGCACACGAGTGTTGATGAAGCGGCTTCATTTCCGCACCTAGCGGCATCGAAGAAGACTTCAGTCGCGCCATCCCAGCTTGATTTGATGTTCAGCTTCACTTGCTAGCGCTTTTCAGTGCGCTCATGGGCGTCGGAAGCTATACAGCAGCCTTGAACATAAACTGTATAGACGTCGAACGCATAGTTGACGTTGACGACTCGCTAATACAGCCCGCCACAATCAGTACATGGTCCCGCCACAGTGAACCCTAGTGGTACAACAACAGGTTAGTAGATTAGCGCAACGGCAGCAGCTGCAAGGACATGCACTTGCCTCGTTCACTGCGTTTGGGAAGTGGCGGCTCTCCCGACGAGGAGGCATATTGGTTTTAGCAAGCGGGTCCATTCAAAAGAGTAAGGTTAGCCGTTTCAGCGACTTTTTCTTTCTTCAGAAGTTTGATTTTGGCTTCAATAACAACTTCTCCCACTGGTGCGACTATTTACCAGAACCGTGCGATTTGATGCAAATCGTACTTAACCGAAAGTAACCTTAATAAATATTAGTAGGTTGCACAGCTAACGCGGCGGGTCGCCGACCTCCGCTTCGCTGCGGGGGCTCCGGTATAGATTGTAAGTTCTTTCCAGGGCATGTAGTGAACGCTACGCGCCGCGCCCTTGACCTACGCTGCGCTGCGCCTCGGTGGGTCTCCGCTCTGTAGGCGTTCATCTGACATTTAATTTCGGTTAAGTGCGTTTCGCATACGCCTCGTAAAGTGTAATTTCTACAACAATTGGTTAGTGTGACGTTCTGACGTCGCGAGAAAAACGTACGACGAGTAGTGTTAGTGGAAAACATACCTGGAGCTGAAAGACGCTTGAAGCGCGCTACATATCTCTCAGCCTCTGGGCTGAGAGTTGCGCTACCGAAAGCGTTTCAATAGGGCATCCCATCTCTGATATGTGTGAAATAATTTGGGCGTTATAAACACGTTTTAAACCATTCCTGGCTTATTTTTCAGAAATCACGAAGTGTGTTCAAAGTAGTTTTAAATTGATGTCTGCTTTTGTATCACTTGTCGTTTGTATCGCGAAATCGGATCCGAAGACTCACATGGGACGACCCTTCAAAAGTGTGAAAGCTCAAACGAAGACTCTGTTTGCCTTGATGAATTCTACATGCCTACCCATGTCGTTTATCGTAATTATCATGAAATTACCCCGCGTTAACTCCTTAGTTCCCGGGTTAGTTACAATGTATTGTTTTTGACTCTTGACCATTTATTAATATATAGAAATTTGTATGGGTCGGATATTTGCAACAGCTATGTTACCGGGATAGTGCGTGGCTATTCAGAGATAAAGAACTTGACAGATCCAACATAACACACTCTATGTTGGTTGTCTGAATGGGCCCGCACCGCGTATGATGGAACGTACAGCATACGAAATGTCCTATTTATCGGTTAGTCTTATTTCTGAACTGTAGCACAGATGGATTGATTGCAGGCAGTGCAAGGCGTTTCAATTGATTGCATCCTGTGCTACACGCCACTTCCTACGCTTCATCATCAGCCATCTGTAATCGCCACTTCGCTACCACGCGCGGAATCTGACACTTTCGCGCCACCGCCTTCGCTGTCACCCGCCGCATCCTCCACATCTTGGCGCCGCTGTTTCTTTCTTGGATGACATAAAGGTGGGTGGTTGCGGATCTTGAGATCCTGCAGACTGAGAGGGATAGCGTTACCATTGCTCCAGTCATCGTACCAGATCTGGAAGCAGGTCTTCATTTCCGCGCGCGCACCACGTTGCAGAGATATTTGCTGCCGGCCGCGCGGATCGATTGCGTACACAACGGGCACGGTGGTGAGTGCTCAAGCCGTTGGGCAGGTACGACGCCGTCGAACACCACGAAGTGCCGTTTAAACGGTATCGAGGATGTGCAGAACGAACCGTTCGTAGTTGCGACGCTTGGCGCGAGTGTTAATATGTGGAGGACTGGGACATTGGTGATTTAAGTGATGAAGACTCAGATGATGAATCGGCCGACCTGCCGGAGTCGCTGTGTTTGTCAGCTTCGATGAGCAAGAATGTCGGGACGGACGGTACGTTATGTCGGATATGCCCAACATAATATGTTCGAATCGTATTCTCATATTCTGTGAATGCGATCCGAATTTTCACCAGCATAAGGGTAACATAACTAACGGTTTTGTTCATTTGTGCTCGATTTGTAGATCCTGCAAGTTTGGACCGGATAAATCGTACACTGATATATACGATGGTACTTACGGGCCAAGCAAGAGCATGCTAGCAGTGGCAGACGACCCGTTGGAACTTCTGTTTACTTCATGCCACCGAAAATTTGGAACCAGATCGCAGTGGATAGCCACACGCAATCTGTCCCGCTTCGGGCAAGGTCAATTCGGTCGCAGCAGCGGCGGAACGGGTGGAGGTTGCAGATGTCGATGAAAAAGTTCGCCGTCTTGCGACTGTGCCCCCCTCTGTCGCAGGCACTGGTCTGACCGACGCCACCGACGGCGTCGCAAATGCCACACCGCCTAGCAGCAACTGGACTGCTCGCGGACTCTCGTTGCATGCGCTGGAATCGCAGCATGGCGTGCTCCACTTGCATGTCGCCCCTGGGAACACCCACAACAAGCGTCGCCACCACGAACGGTTCGTTACCTGTACGTCCTCGTTACCGTTGAAACGGCACTTCGTGGTGTTCGACGACGTCGTACCTGCCCACGGGTCGAACACGCATCTCCGCGCCTACGGTGTACGCAATCGATCCGCGCGTCCGCCTCAGCCATCAGACCAACTAACAATCAGGGCGGTGCAACGATTCTCAGCGGTATCGGGGCTGAAACTGAATGTGGGGAAATCGGCGGCTTTGAACCTTGTCGAGAGCAAAATCAGCGAGGAGGCAGATAAGTCGGAACCAGACACCCAAGCCTACAGAGGTGAACACACTGCAGTAGCTGCGGTGCAGGTGACGGACAGCATACGGTACCTGGGGCACATAGCGGGAACGGGCAACACGGTCATCGCTGCATGGGACAAAGCCTTCGAGACCCTGAGGGTGAGGCTGACATTGGTAGAGATCAAAACAAACACGGTCCAACAGAGAGCGGAAATTGCTGCAGCCATCATCGTTCCTAAACTGACGTATGTTGCTCGGCATGCGTGGCCTATGTCCGAGATTGTCAAGAGAGCGGATCGTTCTATACGGAACAACGTGTGGAATTCAGTCTTTAGAGTTCCGGACAGACCAAAGGCGGGTTGGATTCAAAGCCACTTGGCGGAGCTACTCCGGGCTTGGAATCCCAACATCGTTACGGAGTTGAAGGCCCTAAATGCAATGGTGGTGGGGGAAGGGGTCTTGGCGACTAGGCCGCAGATGCAGATAATAGGGGATATTTTGCAGACACGGGACAGAGGAGACACGAGCCACCTCGTGCCGCATCGTAGCAGACCTGCTAAAGCGCTTGGCAAAACTCTGTGGGGAACGGGGCGACCGTGGACAGAACTCCTGTTTTCGGAGCTGACGGGGGTACGGCGAGGGGAGAGGCAAGAAATCTCGATCTGAGAGCCGAGCTTAGACTCAGCAATGGAACGACTACAAGATGGACGCGAGCAGATTTGGTGATATCATGCAATGCAGAGCAAGAGCGAGGTTGAATTCGTGCAAACTGAAGCAGACACAGGAGCACGGAACACTTTCAGTGGAAACCACTCATGCTCTAGGACTTGGGCAACTATGGGTGGGGAATGCGCAAGGTAAAGAGATCACCTGGAAGCACTTCCACCAGCTATACAAAGTGACGGCGAGCCGAACTGTCGGGCAAGTCCTGAGCATCACGCACGAGGAAGGAGGCGCAGTGTGTTTCATGCCACTCACACATGCGCTTACCATGCAGAGTGGAGTAGCGCATTGTTTCCGCGAATTGTGTTTGAACATAGTGGCGGACTTCCCGGGCCTCATAGGAGCCCACGCGGCGGAAAATTTGCTGCAAGTGGAACACACAGGAGAGGATCCCCACCATGTCTTCGAAGTAGGAGGTGAAGCGGACCCAGAGACCACCCACACATGGGGAACGCAGGAAACAGTTGTACAATGGCGTGTTAACGAGGAGCCCGCTGAGGCAGCGGTGGCTCGACTACTGGAAATGGAAGAGGCGGCGGTGAGGGTTATTCCACACCCTTGGATCACAAGGATGCGGCCGCTATGGTCGGGACACCGAAGGTGGACACAGTCGAGGCGAAAGTACACACAGCTCATCAATCGGAAGAGGGACTCGATCGGGAAGCTCAAATTGGACCAAATTGCCGGTGGTATTGCGGAGGAAAACAGACACATAGCAGCAGCTCTAAAGCAGATTACATGGAGACGGGTATATCGCATGGAAGGGGTCTCGCCATATCAAACGCAGAATCTGTATAAACTCAAGATGAACAGGCTAAGGATGTGGGCAGGGAGCTCGACCCACTTTCAGTGTCAGGCAACAGGGTGTGCGGGAACTGGGGTTGGGGCATGATTCACCTGGTGTGGGGACGGCCAGAGGCAAGACTGTTTTGGGAAGCATTGAGAACAAAATGGGGATGGCAAGCTGACACAGACGAAGAGGAGAGGAACGTGGCGATAGCGGACATCTTCGCCGCCAAGCTCACACATATGCCAGCATGGTTAATGCAGTGGGGGCAAAAAGAGAAATTGGCGCCCTGGGAAGACCTGCAGCAGACTGCTGGGGACCTATGGGCAGTCGGTGTGATGGTTACGCTAACGGCTATCTGGCGGTGGAATGTGGATTGAGTCCACGCGGATGTCGGCAAAGCGCAAACGTTGAAGGAAGCAATAGCTCGGATGGGAGGAGCGGTCAGGGAAGCATTCGTGAGATATCGGATGGGGTTAATGCCGGTGACGAGAAACACAATAACGATAATAAGGGTGTCGGAAAAGGTGTGGAAGCATTGGGTCCAAGAAGAAATTCTGATGGAAGCAACGGCCTTCGAAACACCAACGAGAGTGGGGTTCTTTGATGGAGGTTCCAGGGGAAATCCAGACCCAGGGGGAAGTGGCAGTGTGGTGGTGCAGATGATGACGCAGGGTGTAGGGTGCAGACCGCTATGGGCGGCGGCGACCGCATTGGGCCTGCGCAGCACTACCAACAACGTCGCGGAGTTTGTGGGTCTACACCGATTGCTGGCACAAGCGGCGGTCAAGGGATGGAGGCACTTGCATGTGGTGGGCGATAGTGCCATCATCCTCAGGTTGATGCGGCAGAGGAAATCGCCGAAAGCAAAGCGGTTGAAGCACTGGTGCAACGTGACGAGCCAACCGGCGGACATATGCAGAGTGGCCAGCTGGACGCACCATTTCAGGAGACACAACAAGATGGCAGATTGGTTGGCCAATCAAGCCATGGACTGGAAAAGGAGTGTAATGGAGGATTACACGGGAGACGCGCAACAGCAGAGGTTGTTAAACGGCGTGGAAGAAAGGATGAGCGGGGACGTTGAGCAGTCGAGAGACTGCAAGTGACGATGGTTCGACGTAAATGGAATAGCAAGTTGTGAAAACTGGCGAGGATGCAAATGCCTGGCTGGAATGGTTATTAGAGTTCGTTTTCAGCAATGAAAACAGTAACACAATATACCTTACAAAAAAGGGGGACCCGATGTACGCGGCACCAAGTGCAGACCAGCAGTTAGATGCCAAGACATCGAAAAAATCACGCCGTGTCCATCGCGCTGCAATGGCTGTTACTGCGAATGAAAGCCAGGATCGCCGAGGAAGACAGCAGCCCGACGGTGAGACTCAGTCACCGCAAACGAAGAAGCAAAAGACCAGTGTGGTGGCTTAGGCCGAGAGCTCGATCAAACTGACTGGTAAATCAGTTTAATAATTACCATCCAGCCGGTTGATCAAAACGTTACGTACCTCCATGTAAATGAAAATCTTTAAATCAGCAATATCTTTTTTAGAGGGGGGAACTCGGGGTCCGGCCAAACACATTTAACCCTTTGCAGTAGAAGGGCGCAAAATTCGCCCTTCACAGGTTTTCCAAAACACGGTGCGAAAGCACCCCCACCCCAAAGGGCTCATTTTGTGCCCTTTTGCACAAGTTCAACCGTAAATGCACCGCCTTTATAACAAATCATAAACAGTACAATGCCTAATCACGAAGCCATACAAAAATCAAGTTGGTTGCAGTGAACAGGATGCGCCAGCAAATCGCTGAAGGTACTATGTTGCAAGAGATATATGCAAAATGGGTACCATGATTTTCTTAAAGGGCGAATATTGTACCCTTTTAGAACCAAATAACTTAGGCTTGTATGGTATAGTTTAGTCAAGGGACTCGCGATAGGGTTAATCCTTTTTTGTGATTTTTTGTGATTTTGCGCTTTGGGCTGGAGATGTATTTTTTTCATCGAAGTGGTTCTCGGCACCAGCCGACCAAAAAGCCGAGCAAGGGCTCAAAAGAAGAGAAGACGCTCCTCTTTGCAATGGTGTGCTTAAATCCCGATTCGTACTTAGGTCAATTAGTTATACTACGTAGTATTATGTTTGACGCCGTCTCATATGCACTGCTAGCCCGGTCCCGTGGGTCCCGGGGGGTGTCACATTTCGTTAAGAAATGCGACCTTGTGGTGTGCTGTGTGTGTGGTGGCTCGAGTTTTTATTTGATGTTTAACACGAAGGACGAGCTAGTGGAGCTCAAGCTGGCCAAGTAATTGGCATTCCGATATCATCGTAACCCAGCAAAAAGATCAGACCCAGGCAAATGAATCTATTGCTACCCTATTACAGGTTTTCGATGAGCGCGTCCTTCTGGATCGTCACCCTGCCCTGCTTCTTGAGAAAACCCGTGCGGATCTCCGGGCCTTTGGAGTCCAGCATGATGGCCACGCTCTTGATGGGGCGCTTCGCCAGCGCGACAGGCGGTTCAGGCACGCTACGTGGCTCTCGTGGTCGCCGTGCGAGAAGTTGAAGCGGGCCACGTTCATGCCAGCGTCGATCAGCTCGAGCCGACTCTCCTCGGATCAGCATGCCGGGCCCAGCGTGCAGAAGATGTTGGTCTTGCGCTGTACGTCACAGCACTGCATGTGGCCCGTGTAGCCCTTTGACATGATGGTGTCTTCACCGTAGGCCACGTTGTCGCAGTTGAACTTGCCCAGGTACGTGTAGCCGCTAGTAGCTGTTCAGCAACTCAACCAGCGCCCGCACGATCCCCAGCTTCGCCGACGACAACGAGACCAGCTCCATCAGCACCCTCACGATCCCCAGCTTCGCCGACGACAACGAGACCAGCAGCTCCACCAGCGCCTGCACGATCCCCAGCTTCGCCGACGACAACGAGACCAGCTCCATCAGCACCCTCACGATCCCCAGCTTCGCCGACGACAACGAGACCAGCAGCTCCACCAGCGCCTGCACGACCCCCAGCTTCGCCGACGTCAACGAGACCACCAGCTCCATCAGGACCCGCACGACCCAGCAGCACTTCACGTTTCTTGCTTCAGTTCTTTCTCCGTCGCAGCAAAATCGCAAATGGCTGCCTGGAGGCCGGGGGCGCAAATAGTGAAGCCATCGAAGGCATGTTGATAAAAAAGAGGACGGTCAGCTGCTTCACCCTGTCCTGTTAATAAAAAAGAAGCAAGCTCTCTAGCAGGCATGCAGCAAACAAAGCGGACGCACGCTCGCATAGTGAATTGCAGTATGTGGTTTTGTCCCGTTAATAAAAAAGTGTACATGCCTACCTTCTAGTGGTTTTGTGCGGGGAGCGTTGGGGACGCGACCTCTTCCAGCATGCCTGGTGCTGCGCCTATTGATTCTCGGGCACCTGGCGAGGCTTGCCACGCACACCGGCGAGTTCACGGTGCCGTGCTCTTTGTAGCAGGTACTGCTACAGAGGTCGAGGGATCTGTGATAGCGGTGTGCAATGCACTGCAAACGCGTTGCGTGAGGGTTGTGTACAGATTGGTGTGGCAAATACCGACAGCATCGGTGTAATACGGTCAAAGGTGACTGAGGCCTTCGATAGAATTGGTGTAAACGTTGTGTGAGAAATACCGGTATTTTGCAACCATGGTGACAAAAGTGCCGGTGTACTATATTGGTTACCCGGGCCAGTGGGTCCCGGGGGGAAGACGTAGTTCGTGGGGTTTAAGAAATTGAGGAAAAATTGAGGAAATATGAAATAATTAAAAGTAATTAATAAATAAATGAATATTGAGGAAATAAGAAGTTGAAGATTTCACACAGACATCTTAATTGGATTTCTAGAATCTAAAAACGAATACCAGTTATGATTTGTTGAACTTGAAATGTTGAAATTGTCATAACCAGTAAGTTGAAGTGTTGAACTGGATATACCTTGAAAATCTGTTGCAGTTCCAAGCATGACGACTCGGGGTGTCGTGGAGAATATGCAGCTTCGACAACGAAATAAACGTACTCTAGTAGCAATCAACTTCACTGCTAAGGTTGTGTATTCACTTGGCTTAACTAAATGCGAACTTAGTTACCGAACCCGTAAAGAGTGCGGACCTGGTGTTTAAGTGCGTAGACGACGTCCATGGTCAATACGGTGTTTCGGTTTGCGTGTTCCGTGTAGACCACAGCATCTCGCACTAGGTTTTGGACGAAGACTTTAAGTACGGCTCTCATTTCCTCCTACACAAGTGCCGACATGCACATGACTCCGGCACGACGAGCAAGACGGCGGATGGAGCGGCGACTTATGCCTTGATGTTCTCGCGGAAGATGTAGTGATGGCGCTGCGAACCGCCTTTATCCTCACCTTTCCTTCGTCCAGACATCCATTAAGCCACTCCATAACAATAACATGGGTCAATCAGTCATGAGTAACTACGCGCCGTCAGAGGGTACCCTTACCGGCACAGTGACCTCTTGCGATAGACAACGAAAGTAGTGAAATAAATGTTTATCAGGGATACAGTCACTGAGTTTCGGTGGTGCAACATTGTACTGTTTGCTTTTCAAAAAGGAAACCAGTATTTGGACTTTTCTAAACCAACCCAAACGAAGGTGGCTGCTGAGTGTGATACATGGAATACCTTTTGAAAGGGAAACAGAAAACTTCAACTTCAACTTCAACTAGAGCATCTTCATTAACGGTACCGGTAGCGCATGCGCTGCTTCCAGCAGCGGGTGAACCGAAACATGCTCATCGCTCCTCTCAAACGCAACGCAAACTCACTTCCATGACAACAAAGCAAAAGATACATGAATTGGTGAGAGAAATGAGTTTGTATGGGCTTCCTTCTCCTGAACGTTGTAGCAAGATGACTATGCCTCCTCAAGCCGTTTTCAATGTGTGCGTGCGAGATTCAACTTGTCCGCCACGCGCTACACCCAACGCACGTTGGAGCGCATTAATACAACCTACAAGTTTCATGTGTCCCTGCTGGGCTTCGCGTGCATCAAGCTCGTGCTGAGCTTGCCCCTTGCTTTCCTCTAAACCAGCCCGTTCCCGGTCCGCGGCACCAGTGCTTTGCTTGATTCTTGTCACGATTCTGGAACCACAAGAAGAGCTGGATCACATCGCAGTGTATTGGCAGCCGGTCAACCGCCACAAGTGTCTCCGGTGCGACTTTTAGGCGGGCAACACTTGAGGAACCACCCACCAGGGTCTCGCCACTGCATTGGGACCCTGTGGAAACATCCTGATCCGGCACTGGTGCAGTCGATACAGCACGGTAGCCGTTTTCACAGCTGCTCCCTGAGCTCGACAATTGTGCCCCACCGCCACAACATCCAGCTTCACTCTCTCCTTGATCGGGATGATGCACGTTTGGATCGGCATCTTCTGGTTAGCCACTTGCTGAGACGATCTCCCCCCGCGATCGTGCAGCGCAGGAGCGACTCACGATTTTTCGTCGTATCCCTAAGGCCGACTTCTCTCTCGAAGTTAGTGCACCCCCTTCCGCTTTCGTGACGCTGTATGCATGCTGTTGAACTTTCGCTTGAGACTAGTGCTGGTGCGGTCGATCCACTTTGCACCTTTGCTGCTGTTGTATGCTGCTGCGACTTGTTGACACTCGCTCTTCTCACGTGGAAAGCACTCGGCAACGACAGATTGCAACCGCTCTTGCTCAGCTGCGCTGTAGTTGGAGGTTCCGCGTGGTTTAGTCATCTATAGCAGCACAACAGGTTAGCCGACACTGTCTTCAGAGGTGAACCTGTATGACAGCTCTTCCTCACCTTCGCGCCGCAATTCCAGAATGAACGAACCTCTTTGCCAGCCGCGCGCACGTTCAACTTGCGCATCATAGTCGTACTACCTATCGGCTGGAATGAGCATCATCAGGGCGCTTATTGGTAATAAATGCCACATATTTGCACCAATTGCAGCACGCGAAAGTGAAAGCAGCTTTTATGCTGTGTACTATCGATTAAGTATCGCTCGCGTATAATTATACGTACAACGTATACTCCTCATTTTTGGTAAGTGCGCAAATGCCACAATCGAAACACGTCGTTTGATGTGCACGACGCACCAACCTCAAGGAAGGCAACTTGCTCCCGCCTCGTATCAAGCAACGGCTTGGGCCCAAGTTCTCGATCGGGAGTTCTGTAGATTTGTGTCGTGCATTGAGTAACTAAGCTTTGCTCTATTCACAACATGTTCACATGAAGAGTTCATCGCGATGGTATTTTAATTTTATGCATTACTGCCTAGAGACCAAGTAGAAAGAGCCTGCACGAACCGAAGATGTCAACGAATTAAACGGACGCAAGCACGCCTAGGTTTTGGCATGTTGCGTCGCTCCCTTCCACGAGATGTCCTTTACCTTGATGCTCGCCTGGCACTGCTTGTCGCGAAAGAGCTTCATGCTTGAGAAGTTGGGGATTTCAGCGATCGTTCCAGGTGAAGGCAGCACTGGATCGTTGGACTCCATGTACCAAACGGTCGCAGTGAATAGCACTTCATCAATCTCTTCCCAGTTTTCGTTGTACTGGTCGCGAACAGCTACAGATCGAATAGCGTTTGTCAGGGTCGCAATTTTGCGTAGTTAACTCCTTACCGCAAGTTGGGCTTCAAGCGTCTCGGGTGATGCCGCATCAGTAAAGTGCAAGCGGACGAACTTTATCTGTCGGTACATGTGATCAGAGATCCAAACCAACTTGAATTTAAGTGTAGCCCCCTTGAGTGAGTGCTGGTTATGCAGTAGCTGCTGCAGCTCTATAAGTAAGTGAAAAGACGTTAGAAATACATAGCAAATATGAGTAATCTGGCACAGGTTACCTTCGACTGACGTGACCACCTGTCCAACACCGTCAGCAGGTTGACGCGAAGCTAAGAGCTGCTGAAGGCGCTGGAATGGCGTCTGTTTTGGAGAAGATTTGGTCTCCTCGCGTGGGACATCAGCCTTGCTTGTTTTAGTAGTGGGTTTCACCTTGGCAGAGCTACCAAGCGCATGAGTTTTCCAGTCATAGGTGAATTGGAAAGTGAACTTTCACCCATAGTATTCCCTCGTTGGTAAAGTGCAGTGCGGAAAGATCTCAGTCTCACTTAAAGACTGGTTAAAAGTTACTTATTGAAGTATCACTACGTTCAAAATTGCACCTAAGCCAGACATGGAAAAGAAGGCTGCTTGCAGAGCACGATCAATGGAATGATGGTCCCGAATACCTTTTGAAAAGGAAACAGAACACTTCAACTTCAACCAGAGCATCTTTAATAGCATTGCAAACACTAGAAGCAGCGTTCTCTTCAGCACTGCGGTCGTATCATGAACACGCACAAAATAATATCGCTATCTACAATGCTTAGACTGCTGAGCTTCGCCAGCAGGCTGTCGTGGATTTCGTTCTCATAGCACGGCAACAGCGTCGCTGGGTTACCAACGCGGTCTCCAGAAATGGCGAACTCTCTTCAACTTCGATGCTTAACTTGGCAGTGGCCGTGGAACTTAGCGAATGATGGGCTACCAAATCGACCACGCTGACGGCTGTATAGCCGGAGATCGCTCTATGTTCGGCTGCACTCGACTACAACTGCTGGTTTTCAACCACCTATACGTGTCTGGACACTTCCATTATATTGGAGTATCCCAGCGCTGATTGAGCTGCAATAAACGCCTTTGCTGCAAACCATGGCTACAAAGTCGAACAAAACCTCAGGAATACGTAAGGTGAAAGGATTCAACGATATGTCTAATGTTGATTTCACTATGAGGGATAAGACGGATAACATCAGGGGTATGGCTGGTATCATCGCTCCCTGAATACCGTTTGAAAAGGAAACATAACACTTGAACTTCAACCAGATCATCCTCATTTACTGGTGAACATCTTCTCGCAGCTTACGATCCGCCCGTTTAAGGTTGCGTTCACTATGATGGATAAGACGGATAACAACAGGGGTATCACCACCCCCGAATACCTTTTGAAAGGAAGCATAACACTTCAACTACAACCGGATCATCCTCGATGACTGGTTCATTCCTTCAACACCTTTAGCGTTTGGAACGAACATTGCTATCGATGTCGACGCGGACCAGCGGAGAGCAATGGAGGCAGCTAGTAATGGCTTGCAGGGCCTGGAGGTGCCCAGCCTGATGAGATCTACTTCAACACGCCCCCTTTAAGTATCCAATGCTTACTTACTTCAACTAAGCAACTGTGAACCACTATCACAGGCAACTTCAACGAAGCATCTTACTTCTATTTCGTAAGGGTGTATATCTGCTCCACGCAAAGCCATGACACACGTCGAGTCGGTGATAAATTGCTTGAACGGTGGCAGTGCACCAAGTATAATGTACAGAGGTGTACGCATTTACTGTCCTGCAAGTTGCAGTTCACGCAAAGGTTTACCACCCAGTCGAGATCCCTGCCAGCGCTAGCATTTTATGTAAGAGCTTACTTTTCAAGTTGACGCCTTCGAGACACGTAAGGCTCATGTTCGCCCGGCAGCGCCTGAAGACACGCGGGTTCCTCGTCCTCTACCACGCCATCCCAGAATCGGTGAGCAACACTCTACGCTCCATGGCCAGTGACGAGCAGGCCTTTGGGGTTCATGACACCTGGGACGGCGTACTGCACGATGCGCATCGACTTCGAGCCCTCGTATCCAACGATGAGTCTCAGGTACTCGCTGAGTATTTCGAGCGTCACTATCGGTCATTTTTCACTATGGCCACGGTGACCGAGTGGCGTTTCCTGAAAACTACGGGTGGTGCGGAAGACCAACCAGTTCGTCGCGAGTTTGAGACTACTGGTGTTGATGTGCAGAACGTGGGCTCCGTTCCAGGGTGCATTTTTGTTGCCACCCAAGACCGCACTTACGTCTACGGATACGGCTGGAATAACCATGTCGTGCTCCGCTCAGAGCAGCGAATCATCGAACTCAACAAGGGTGACGTGCTGCTATCCAGAGGGGACTTCGCATATGCTGCTGCTGGAAATGCTGAGACGCAAATCGGGCTTCTCGGATACATTGACACCCCGCTGTATCAGCGACCTCAATTTACACATCCAACCATTGTTGTCTCCGTCGACGACACACGCGACGTCGACGACATGTTCTGCTTCGTCTGGAACTGCCCCTTCAGAGGTACAAACCCAGACACCCTCCGCAGACACCTCAACCGCTACCACCAATTCTTCTTCAATCGTTCTCGCACGCCTACAAGCTAGCTAGGCAGTGCCGTGGGAGCACGTGCACGTTTGTCATCAAACGCTACCCTCGAGCTCACCAATTCGAAGTGTTCTAAAGTTACGACCAGCAAGTAGCAACCTTAACACATAATAAATGTTTTCCTTTCGATTGTGTTACTTACTCTTCCGTCGCGTCTTCGAGACTTACTAGTATTTTGTTTCTGTCCAGCATCTTCTAGAGGCCAAGTCCAAACAAATTTCTACCTCTCCAAACAATTTCGTCTCCAAGGTGACGCCATCGCAGCAGATAAACACCAGCGTCCAGTTGGTCATGGTGTCGGGTCCTCCAAGACAGCGCAAATTTACGACGCAGTTGAGGGACAGCAGTGTCCCGTTGATAATGTCGACGGGTTCTCCAAGCCAGCGCAAATTGCGTCGTCGCAGATGGTTCCGCCGCTATGTCCACCTTTCGCCTCCGGAAAATCTGCTCGATCAAGCACGCCCACAGAAACCACGCGAGGTAATTGACCTCACCAGCGATGACGATGAATAAGCTCGGGCAAAAGCAGACATCAACTCATGACTCTTATGTAAAACAAACCCAGGGGCAGTTATAGATTCTTCAGTTTCTCTATGGTAAATGCACTCAACATAAGAAGTTGATCTTCTTCTTCTAGTGCATCTGCAGGAGGATGAGCCCACTTGATTATCTCGGGTGAGATCGGAGTAAGCGTCACGAATGCGGACCGTGACGTGACTCTAGACACAAGCAAGTATGGTTGGTGGCGCTTATTCGTTATCGCATTTGTCGACCGCCACTCCGTAACTACCATTCGGTCGAGTGTCTCTCCTTGAATCTTGTACACAGTCGACGAGACTGCGCAGACAAGCGGAAATTGCTGAATTCGAACAGTAAGCTCTCGTGGAAGAGGCTCGCCAGACTCGTGTAGAACAGGACACACTAGGCAGTTTACATGTACAGCGGGGTGCTTCTCTTCTGGGGCGCAGGTTTCGAAATGAGCAAGCTCGGGGTCATGCGGAGAAGTTCGCGCGCAAACTCCGCTCCTTACAGCCCTTGAAGATATCACAGCTTCAATTTGAAATCTCAGCGACTCGTTCAGGGTAGTAGACTCAACCCATGTTTAAACACAGCCACTTTTGACTGAGATGGGAGCAATTCATCGCTGCCAGGCGGCCAAACAAGGGTTAATTCGGATAGGCATACCATTTGGCAACCGGTTGTGTGGCAGCCGGCTGGGGGCTTTATTGCGGTCTCCCATTGTGGTACCGGTATCTACCAGTTACAAACCAGTATTGTAACGGGGGTCTGGGGGCTTTATTGTCGACCGCAATGAGAGCACCGGTAAACTGGTGGTAAACCGGTGGCATGAATTGTCATTGCGGTTAGTCATGATCGGGCGCGGATGCAAAGCAGGCGCAGTAGATGCACCCGGTCTCGCGTTGGTTGTCTTTAGTAAAGACTATTTACTTTAATTTGCTAGCCACTTATACTCATCTCAGCCTTCGCGTAACCCTAGTAATCAGTTGCTCATTCAGGATCAGTGATAAACGGCGATAAACGGGATTTTAATTTTTTTCGTGTGACCAACGTTTGGTCTCACAGAAAGATATTATTTAATCACAGATATAATGACGTGTTTAATGACCTTCCGGTAGACATTAAACGGTTTATGGGGGTTATGGAGGGACAATAACGGGTGCGCAATTGGGTGCCTTCCAAAATGGGTTCCTTCCAAAACCCTCATAAAAAGGTTTAGTGGCCCTTCGTTTTATACCCCACGTTAAATCAGGGTGGGACCGGCTTTTTATATCGCATAAAAGAAGGGCAACGAAATCCGACGTCCGAAACCAAGATTAACCGTTTGGTACGTTCGGGTATTTTCGCCCCTTTTCTACGAGTTTGTATGGTGGTTCGTTGTGGACATATTCAAGTAATACGAAATTTTGGAAAACATTTCGAAATCTAAAGATCGCAAGAGGCGCGAAAAGCATCTCGCCATCCCCTGTTTCGACTTGGCGCGGAGACCGTGTACATATCCACGTGGCGGATGGCGTTGCGAGAGCGGAAGTCGTTATTGGTGATATACCTGGCCATGGAGGCTCAGGATTGTGCGCGTGCGACCCTCAAAGATCTCAAACGGCGATTGACTGAGGAGCTTATGCTAGCAGAGCACGCTCGCATCGTCCGAATACGGCACTACGTTACTGCCTCCTGTCTGCCAAGGCCAGGTATCTCCCCTTGGATGTATATCTGGCATTTCGAGTCGGACGAGAACTTTCTGTGCGTCACCAGCCTCTTTCGGTACGATCGATCGCTTCTCCTGCTTCTGCACTATGCCTCGTTTCCGCCCGCGGGGTGGTCGCCCGAGGATGCTGCCAAACCATTATCAAGTCATAGGCGCGTTGATGGCCTTTTATGTTGGATCCGTGCAGCACAAGTCGCTCTGCTCGCTCTTCGGGGTCCCGCATTCTACACTGAGTCGTGTGCTTACTGCCGCAGAAAGGGCGATGGGAAAAGCATTGAGAGGTTTTCCCCCAACAAGAATTGTCTGGCCAACCTTGGCTCGACAGAAGGATTTGGCTCGCCTCAAAGCAGCACGCTCCCCGTTGCCTCCCTTTACCCGGGGCTTTTTTACGGGAAGAATAACCGGGAAAAAAGGATTTCCCTCCTTGAGTTGATGTGCGAATGGAAACTAACGTGTGCGTTGCTATCATACCATCAATGTGAGCGCAGGTCCAGCAGCCGCCTCAGCGCGATATACAAAATGTCCATTATAACGGGTGGCTACACGCTGTGTTTGTAACGGGCACCTTGTGTTTCTCGGCTGACGCCCTCATTGTTTAACATAACTGCCGAGGCAGCTGGAACGATGCGGACACAAGCATCAACTTCAGGGCCAAGTTGCTGGACCCAACACTTAACCCAGACCCTCTTTATGGTGTTATTGCTGACAGTGCCTTTCCGTGTGGAGAGGAAATGACAGGGGGCATCATGACCCCTTTGAAGGGGGGTGATTTGAACAGGCTTGTGCCCTCGGTGGGCGCTGTACCACGGGTGAAGTTAGAGGCAGTTACACTTCGTCCGACAAAGCATTGAATGGGGGATGGGTATCGTGGGGAGAAGGTGTACAAGCGGATACTGCTTCCGCTACCCAACGATATTGAGCTGCGAAAGATCCATTTCGACAACTTATTTCGCTTGTCGAATTACCGCGTACGTACTTGCGAGATAAGTGAGATTCGTACAACATTCGTGTACAGCCGAGAGGATAACAGATAGATAAATGCAATCATCCATCCCATTATTCATGCGGCCTTTACTTCTTCTGTAGGCTAGTCAGCAGCATCAGCATCTGCTCGTGGCGCTGTCTAGCTTCGGCTTATCGAACGCCGGTCTTTCCTCAGACCTACGCTTGTTCTCTTCGCGTTCCTGATCCAGCGAGACCTGATGGGCGGCATCGTCGCGTCGCTGCTCTTCGCGTAACTCGCGTGCAGCCTCCGCAGTGGCATGCCGACACTTTCGGCGACTTCGGCCTCATCCCGGCGTGCGTGTTCCCTTTCGGATCGTTCATTCTTTCCAGCTTCAAGTCGTTCCTCCCGGTCGGTTCGCCGACGCCGCTCTTCGGCCTCTACGCGGCGATCGCTCTCCTTTTGTAGGATAAGCATCGTGTGCATGAGCTCGCCACCCGAGGACTGGAGCTATTTCTCTGCGTCGTCGAGCTCCCGGTGTATCTCGTCAAGACGCTGCTTGGATTGCACTCGTTTTGCTCTAGCATAGGATGTGTTGCTGGTTTGGCCGTCAGTGATGGAAGCTTCGGTCGGAGATTGCTTCCCGTTTGCATTCATCATGGTATGTGTCATGGTTGCAATGTTGTCTCTGAAGATGCGCAAATCTTGACCTCCGAGTCGGTTGCTGCTGACGTTCTGGTTTTCGTCGGTCTCATGCGAGTCTGTTACCGCTCGGCTGGGATCGCGCTGTAAGAGAGGGCCGTCCGGAGTAGCGGTTGTGGGGATTGGATTTCGATGTGCCGTCCGTGGTCGACCTGACGCTCGGTGCGCTCCGGCAGCCGGAGAAGTCGTCGTCGTAGGAGTATGGGCTGTGTGCCGAAGAAGTTATCGGCTTGCACGTGTGGTAATGCGCCGCGGAACCGTGGTACGTGTTTGAGAAGTTGTGACATCGGGGGTTGACGAAGCTGCTCCTGTTGATGGCGGTACAGCAACCTCACGCGCGACGACACACCAGGCATGACTGGAGTTTGAGGTTGCGGGGTCGATGGCGCAACCTCAGAAGTATCTTCGCATTCATTGGTAGGTTCTTCCTCGGACTGTTCGTAGTCAGATGCAAGGCTTGCATCAATGCAGCCGAAGCTGGTCATGATAGTGCCTTGCGTGTTCGGCGTCGCGAGTATCGAGCGCTGCGCGTATTGACTGATCTCATCTCCAGCTTCAGTCGCCCCAGCTCATGGACTGCAAGCACTATTCTCCACTGCTGCGATGAGGTCGTCCAGGCCAGTATCTGCCCCGTCTTCAAAGGGCCCCGACTCACGCCGGCCATCTCCGCGTGCACTCTCATCTTCTTCTTGAGCTTCGGTGGACTCTTCATGGTTGTGTCTTGAGCGCGTCAGCGGTAGGGTGGGAGCTGTAGCTCGATCGACGTCCCTGGTAAAGGCAGCATCGTCCTCTCCATCGTCGAGGCCGTCGTGACTCGTGTGCATGCCACCCTTGGTTTCGATCCTGAGCTGAATCTCTTGAGCCCACACGACTGGTCGCCGGCGTAGTGACACCTCTCCACTTCCAGTCGGCTTCGGTTTAGTGAACAAGCTCTTGAACATGTGGCGAAGCGATTCAAATCTCGCTCGGGTGACCCTCGCATTCTCTTGGCGTTGTAGCTAACCGCCACCTGCTCCCACATTGTCCGTCCCATTGGCACGATCTTCTCCGCCATTTGGCAAAGCAGCATCTGGTCCTCCACAGAGTAGTTGTTATGCCCCTGTCGTCTACCGCGCTGGTGTGGTTGCAACAAGACAAAGTGTCAGCAACCCTTACTGTGTGGCACCACTACATTGCATTTAAATGCAACGCACCCCTGCCATGACGTTCTTCGTCTCGATTATCGCTTAAGTCGCCCGCGGAAGATCTCAAAATGAAGAAGAAAACGAGTGAGTTAAAAAAAAACTCAAGTTGAAGATGATTTACGCTCACTATATACAGTAATAAAACCTTAGACTGGCCATCACATGTGTCCCTTGCGGTTCAGCACTTGGTCCAGCCGAGCTCACGCTAAGGGCGTGATATTCTTGCTGGAGGCCGTGTTGTTGCCATGACTGGGAAGGTGCTGTATGTCGCGGTGCTCGCAGCCATTCCATCCACAGCGACAATCAAATCATAGCTTGTTCCCGTATGACACCGTCATTTGCTCCCCCGCCGAAATATCACGGACCGATACGGCGACCACTGTGAGCTGCGATCCGGTCTGCACTTCGTGAAATCTGGCAGAAGGATTGCATGCATGGTTCGTGAAGCGGAGTTTCCCACCTCTCTCCAGCGCGTCGATGCCCACATGTTTCTTGCCCGTCGTGCGAGTCTTCAAGTGCATGCGAAATCCCTCGTTGATGGTCCCGTTGCGGCAGGGAGGGCCGAAGAGCTGGATATGACCGAGATACTCTCCGAGCACCTCGCCGGCTGGGATATAGGCCGAAGCCACCAATCCCCTCATACCCGTGCGAGAGCTTATAGAAATTGCCAGCGAAGCGGTCCCATTTAGCGCGTTGCCGCAAACGCCTCCAAAAGAGCAGTTGTGATCACAACAGAAACGACTCTCCTTGGCATTCCGGCACGACGTAGCGATGCACCTCGTCTCGCACCCGCATCCCACCCCGTTGCGTCTTCCAACACTCAGATGAGGTAACTTCCACTTCGCCGGGTTCCATTGCTCTTGTAGAAGTTTGACTCCTTCTGGCCAGCTTTCTGGGACCCAACTCTCTGTGGTCACGATGACGTCGGGGTGAGAGTCGACCGAAGAAGTGATGAAGACAGGGCGCGACACTGCGCGTGGAGGTCCGATATGAGCTCAAGTGCCTCCGAGTCGTAGCCTTCCGACTCGAAGGCGCTATCAAACCAGGGCGAAATTTCTTCATCGGGCGTACGTGGGGTATTGACCCGCCACAGCTGTATAGTTGGTCGGACAGGACTTCGTTTCGACGCAAACACAGTCGTTATCCCTCTCACAACCTGTGTAGGTGGTCTGGGCGAGGCCGACGAACCAGGAACCAACCCAAAGGATGGATGAGTTGGGGAGCATGACACTGCGACCATGGGAGGGGAAGAGGACGATTGCACGCGAGTGTCGTTGCTCGAACGTGTTCGTCTCTCGAGAGACCAGATGTCATGATAGACCCGTCGGACTCTTCCGTAGCGTGCGAGCGGAGACTGCGAGAGCTGCGTATTGAATCTTGGGAACTTGACTGCAGTGCCTCGGTCGGAGGATACAGCACAAATTCAGCCAGCGACCCGACTTGCATTGTAGTCGTCTCCAAAATCAACGGGTGTCGGACCACGGGACCAGAGCGGGGTATCTTGTACGTCTCGTCGGGGGGCTTCACCAGCTTCTGCCTTTTTGAACGCGGTCCCAGCTCGGAGGGCAGCGCAGCAGCTACATCATCCACATGGTTGAAAATGGTATGTTAGATAGATATTTCACGGGAGAAGTTCGACCGTTTCATTCGGACGTCATTATGCAGCCACGAGCATGTGTCTGGATCCGGCCTTTCAACGATCATCATCTCTTGGAAAGTCAAGTCTTCAAAGTCCTTCTTTGCAAGTGTGCTTTTGGACGAAGCTGTCTGACTGGGGACGGGCGAACGTTTGGACTTGGGCTCTGACCGCGGGATTTTGGACCGCTTACGCGTCTGTTTGGACAGTGAGTCGTCCAGAAGCTTTTCGACCTCAGCGTCCAACATCTCATCAGCCGCATTCCAGTCGCCATCCTTGACCTTGTCATCCGGCTCTGGAAGGTTAGCTTCTGGGTCGTCCGCTTGGATGCTCAGCTCGCCCCAGTACGGTGGCTCGATACTGGCTTCTCGAAGCTCGTCAATCTTGCTCCGCGCTGCCTTGAAGTAACGACGAGGGACGTACTTGGTCCAAATGGTGGAGTCCAAACGACCCCAGTACATCATGCGGACCAACATTTCGATCAATGGTTCCATGTGGAAGCAGTTGTGAGCGGTTCGATTTCCCCCCAGCCACTCCAAGGCGCCCGGGTAGAGTTCACCGTGACGTATGATTATATGCGCGCAAGATTTGACCCTGGACACACAACAATTCTTGACGACTTGCGCTGGGGGAGACCTTCCGATACCCAAATGGAAACGCTAAATTCACGAGTTCAAAACTCCGAGGTTGACGAGAATTTGGACATCGAGGAACACCAGCTTACCATTTATCGTCCCGTTGTCGTTTGTACCAATAAGCTTCGCTGCGCCATCAATAATGATCTTTCGTACTGAAGCTGCAAGGGAAATCACCGTTTACGAATGCTTAGCGAGCCCGTCTACAAGATCAAAGCTGATTGTAGAGCACCTTGCAAACGTTAACGACAACCTCATAGATCGTATTCCCATGAAGTTACTATTTTACGTTGGAATGCCAGTGATGATAACCCACAAACACCCCGACTTACTCGAAGCTGACATCACTGCCAATAGAGTAACAGGAACCCTGGTTGATACATACCCACCGCTTGAGGAGATACCGCAAATTGCATACGAAGCTTTTGGTGTCATCGTGATCAAACTTCTACGGCTACCAGCGCTACTGTTTATCAAACTTCAAGGTGTGGAAACTACGCTTGTGGAGGACTTGCCCGAAGGTGTAATTGGACTTCCTCCCCTCAAGGGAAGCGTGCATCTAAGCAAGATTCCCAATCTGTCCCAAGCATCCGTCACGGTAACCCAGTTTGCACTTGTTCCGGCTTTTGCCTGCACGACAGAGAAGCTTCAGGGGAAAGCATGTTATGATGGAATTGTAGTGACTCAGCTAGATCGTGGGCGCGGGGTTCCTTGTGAAGCCTTATACGTCGCGGTTTCTCGAACAGTAAGTCTGGGCGGTCTGACACTCACTGAACCAATTATGCGAGAGTAGCTCGAGCTTTTTAAGCCTACCAAGGCTATTGCTTCGGAGATGCAACGACTAATTGACTTCGTGATACCGCCGACGTACACACAAGCGGAAGAAGTGCACGCATTTACTGAGTGGAAAACTAAGCAACATGTTTAAACCCATGTCAACCCAGTATGTCTTCGGGTTCTCCAGCGAGCACTTGTACATGACTTCACGCTGCTTGAATTTCTTGATTAGACCTTCGATCCTCATATGGAGAAGAGAAGTATGGTGGAAGAATTGATGGACACCGCGTTAATGGGCACCTTTTCGCAAGCTACTACTGGTGTTTTCATTTTTGGCTCAATATTAAAACATCCGAGTAGCCGGCAGCTCTCTGGTAAAGTGACGGCGGATATCGCTATGTGAGCAGGAGACAGACCCAAGGACATAGACACAGTAGTGTCTAGAGGAAGCCAACATCTGCAAAAGCGAGTGAGACTCAGACCGCACCAGTGTCACAACGGAAGAGATACGCGCTGGGCACCTTTTGCAGTTAGGCAAACTAAAATATATACGTGACTCACTATAATTTAACAGAGTGAATACAGGTCGAGCAACCTCAAGTGCAAATACGGCCCCAGTTGGTGGGGCTCTCGCACCGGTGGACCAACGTGTTGGTAACGTCATTTACGAGAGCTGCAGCAGTGCTCCTCAGCGCAAATCTGACGAACCACGTTCAGATTGTCCTCGCAACAGTAGAGCTGGCCGAAGCCTGCCTTGCTTGAAACTCAAGCTGAAACGTGTAAAAATGGCCGCCGCCAGTATGATCGTCGTCTGCGATCAGAGAATTTCAAGCTATCATCATCCCAGAAAACTTGATGGTGATTTCCTATCGGACAGCCCGATACGAAGGTCGAGAGGTTGACTACGAGCGAGTGGCCGCAAGCATCCACTTCAAGACACTCAAAGGAAACGCACATGAGTTGCAGGAACTCGAGAAACAGTTAGTTTGTGATATGAAGGAGGCCCTGGATGAGCAACGCATCGTCGACACTGGAGAACGCATTAAGACGCCAGAAGAATCGAAGAAAGACCTTGTGAACTGTCAGGCCATCCACCAGCACGAACGAGTCGTATTCCAGAAGAATATCCAGCTTTTGGAGGATCGCAGATCTGCAGAGACCGCAACCGTAGCGTGTCTTCGTGCCCAGTTGTCATCTGTGTGTGGTGAAAACGAAAGTCTCAAACGGATCAATGGCTTTCGCATGTCTCCACACGGCGGCAGCAGTGCGCTGGATATGAACCGTGCGGAGCTGCGTGCGCTCAAGGAATCCGTGGACTGTCAACGCGAGGTTCAAGAACAGATTCCTGATGATCTAAAAGCTGTGTTGCCTTATCCACAGGCACCGCGGTCAACGCTCGATAGGACTGGAAACGCTTTGACATGGGAGAAGCAACTTGAAAATCCTCTGCACGTAGGTTTGGAGAAGGATCTCGAACAGGTCATCGTAATCCACGTCCAAGGTGCGCTCAACAAAATCCACCAAATGTACCACGAGGAGCAGTGGCGCAAGGAAATACGAATTATTATTCACGAGCTCACGCAAACGATCAATACGCTACGGAACCAAGATGGATCGCCGCGTGGTGTCGCCCTCGACGCCCCTTTTGATTGATCACATGTTTTGAAGATGTTCCGTTGGATCATCTTCATTTTGATTGATCACATGTTTTGAAGATGTTCCGTTGGATCATCTCATGTTCCTAGAGGAACATCTTCAAAACATGTGATCAATCAAAAGGGGCGTCGAGGGCGACACCACGCGGCGCAGCTTCGCGATGAAGCTATCCAAGAAGCTCTTCAAATGGTAATCCAAGCACGTTTTACAAGTGTCTTTATCTGGCAAGTGTTTAATATATGTTTATTTTAGCTCCGACACTGATAACCAATCTGAATCCTCACTTCGCTATGGGGAAGCAATCGGGATATTTGTACTTCCCCAACACCAATGACATCCCGTCTGTACTTGAGCTTGTTGCGGCTTTGTCTCCAGCGTTGAGTGGACTAGCGGAGTCAGCACGGATTTGGCAACTCGTTTTCTTTTTTTGTTAACGAAACTATGAAAATTGATTTTCTTTTGTTTAAATGAAAGCATGAAAAACTGCATTTATCTTCGGGTCAGAACCAGCGGTATCCTTTATGGAGCGTTCAGTGTCTTCCGACGCCGCGCGACGGCCAGAGCCATATACTGGCTTCAGAGTATTGTGACGCAAAGAGCAGTTTGGGCTGTAGCCACTGCGGCCTTGTGGACTGCATAATAAACTCTGCTTGACGACTTTGCACGGAAAGTTGTTGAGTGCAACTGAGATAAAAAGACATTCGCACACTTTATCAGTTTTTCTCCCCCCTTTCGACACAAACAAACAACGGCGAAACCTTCGCGTAATGGACGCTAGGGTACGCACGGAAATGGTATTGTTGTGAGACCAATAGGTGACCGAGACACATGGATGTTTAGGCGCAGCAGTGTGCGTATTCGACAGGGTGTCATGGTCGCATCGCTATCAAGAAGAATGGAAAAACGCACTCAATGTGCGAGACGCATCAACGATATCAAGCTACGAAGCAGCAATCGCGACGACGAGCACAAGGACAACCGCGCTTTAGGGAGAATCAGTGCCAATACAAGGGGGCTGTACTCAACAACAAGCTCTCCAAGCGGGGAAACGCATAAAGTTGTGCCAAGATCATAGGGCGCGGCACAACAAATGTCAACGGAGACGATACCGGGCTGTAATTTGCAAGGGAAAAGGATGGAGGAGCGCGAAGTGACGGCGAGCGCTTGGGTGGTGCAAGTCGACTTACGCCGTATCCGACTTCTACCCGGGGTACTGCTTCGACGTTGTTAGACGGGACACGTCCCAGAAGATGTGGTTGGTGAACGTTCGCCTGCGAGTTCATCGAGGATTTTGGAGCGGTGTAATACGTTGCATGATCTCTCAAGCGCATCCGTGACTGACCTATCTCGGGCAGTCCAGGAGCATCGACATCAACGGTTGGATGCAGATAGAATCTTCTTCGAGCGCCATTGTGAGGTGTGGGCAAAGCAGTATGCACGGGGGTGAACAAGGCGACGCAATAGTGTTTTTTTCTGCCAGCGAGCGAAGCTACTGGCTGCAAGTAAGAAACGCGCGTAGACTTACGGTGGTACTGACGACTGTTATTCGCCTCGACAAAATCATGGTAAGCAATCCGTGACTGCTCAAGCCGAGCTCTGTCTTCTTCAGGCAAAATGTAGACCTACACGCAGCGAAACCAGAACTGGGTCAAAGCAGGCCTCAGCTTCAGCTGCCGCGACTTAACAGGTCGCACCGCGATCGTACGCCACGCGCCAACCACTCTGCTACGGTGTGATGGACTCGCCGTGGTGCTCGCTATACCGTAAAAATCGGATTCAGTAAGACAAACGGATTGAATGCGACAGTCGTAAAAACACCACGGTGAAAACAAAAAAGATGCAACTTGCAATAACCATGAAGGTGACACCCCGTCCGGCCAAATGCCCACACGCACAATTAAAACCAAAATGTAGTAGTAAATGCGAATGAACATGTATTGCAAGATTTTAAAGGTCTATCCGTCTTGGACTAGCGGTGCATTGGCGACAATTGCAGCAACTCGGAAACGGCCATCGCGGTCACGAGGTCCTGTTGGGACTACGCCTGCTTGGGCGAAGCCTTTGAGGATCGTGTCAGACTTGACAGCTTCCCACGCCTTAACAACGAAGCGCGAGATGAGCGCCCGCTTCTCCGATGTCGAAGCCGAGAACGGGTTGTCAAGGTGATGCTCCAGATAAGGCTTGCATCAAAATAAAATCATACGAAAAGATATGCAAGATGTTAGGAACATAAATTACATCATAAAAACATATAAAAGTACCGAAAAACGTCCTTGAATGGCTTCATCACTGCCACATCCATCGGCTGGCACAGACCTGTGATACCTGGCGGCACGAACTGCACCTGCGTGCAGCCCTGCTCCAGTGATGCCCTCATCGTTGCCATTTTGTGAACCTTGAGGCTGTCTAAGAGTAGTAATCTACATCCTTCAACACTAGGTTTCCAAACCTTTTCCATAAACACAAATTTAGCTTGAAAAAACAAAACTCGACATAAAAGTGCAAAAACTTACTCGTTCAATCCACTCCATCATAACTGCCTCGTTGCAAAATGCCTTCTTCTGAACGGTATGTTCAGCTTCTGGAGAACCAAACGCAGGGTTCCAAACCTCTTGGGATACGCAGGGTTCCAAACCTCTTGGGATACGGGCCCCCCTGGAACACCCGCAAATACGATCAGCGGGGGCAACTTAATGCCTGTAGCTGATGCTGTAAGAAATACTGAAGCTCTAAAGCCGTTTACTTCACTACCTGTAGAACCGAACGTACGTAGAATTAGCCAAATTCCGCTAAAACCGTGCGAAAATTATAAAATGTACCTTGCATCACGTCCACCGTTGGATTTCCCGTAAAATCAACGGTTGTCTTGCCGGCCATATCGATGTAGATGGCCGTTTGATCCATGTTGAACACGGTAGCAAGCTTGGCATCGCCGCGCTCTGCCGATACTATGCCATCTTCCTCGATAACATGCTGTATTGACTGCGAAAATACGTTTGCAACAAGCTATTTACCACAAAACGATAACAGTTAAATAAAATAAAGATAAAACAGCAATTCAGGCAATTACCTCCATGTCCGGGCGCTTCTTTCTGCCTTTGTGTGTGATCCGGCGAATTGACAGGCGATTACGCTTCAGAAAGCGCCGTAGAAACGAGATGTTTTCACCACGGCTACGGGTTTTAACGTGATCCGGGTCGTACCGCGCCAACATGAGCAGCAGGCACTCCATGGACACACAGAGAAATCGATTCTTTCTCTTCTCGATTATCCAATCTAAAAGTCTAACATATACAATGTGATTATTAACGTGTTAATATTGACTAAAGAACTTGGTACTTACTTTTTCTCCAGGTATGGGTTCTTGATGTACATCGATCTACTGCGAGTAGCGTAGTACTTAGTTGGTGCATTTTGGGTGGCTGCTTTGATAACTGCCTCTTGACCTTTCCAGCGGTACCACGTCGAGCGATGAACGCCGACAGCTGCTGCTGCAGCTTTCACGGTCATCACTCCGCGCTGAAGTGCTTTCAGCTTCATTTTATTCTTGTTTTTGGGGCTGCGTTTCATCGGGAAGTGAGGTTGGATGGCATGGAGCTGCCAGCGCTGAGTGAATGATGCTGCGCGATTTAGACTTTTTACGTCTCGTAAATAATAAAGCCTTTTTATGAATTTGTGCTAGGATCAAACTTTTTACCACTGTCTTACTGAATCCGATTTTTACGGTACGTAATAGGCACATACACGTCAGTCATATTCCGCGGGTTGACCCGACTAATGCACTTACTTAACAGCGGATAGACCTGTGGGCCTCCAGCGGTGAATCTTGAAATGGGCGGCAGAGAGGGTCCTCGCGCGCGCGAAACTGAGTTGCAGCCTTTGAAGATTTCAAACTTCAATTTGAACGGATCCTTCCCGCTTAAGGGTACCGTTTAGTTCCATGCTTACATCAAGTGTAATTTTAATGCGGTTGCAGCTTGAGGGTCGGATTAAACGTGATAAAAGGTGATCAAACTAATTGTTTGGTCCGTACACCTTTTGATCAGACCAAACAATTCCAGTTTAATCAGCTCGTTTAATGCACCCTCTAATACGCCATAAACCTAGTGGTTAAACGTTTTATGGTGGTTCTGGCACCCAATGGGTGCCTTCCAAAGTATCGGTAGGTCGCGTTCCAGCCGCCAGTTTGGTGTGCATTAAACGCATCCGTAAGATAAATATAATACCGATTAAACTTGACCAAAATGTTTTATTTCCTAAATGTTTTTTCCTAAATGATTTATTTCCTAAATGTTTTATTTGGTCAAGTGTAATCGGTATTATATTTATCTTACGGATGCGTTTAATGCACACCAAACTGGCGGCTGGAACGCGACCTACCGATACATTATAAGTTACTTCAGCTCGCAAATCACAATTGGATCCTCTTTCCACGTAAGGTGTCTGGCCAGTTTAGATCAAATTCACGATCGTGATGTGATTTTTTTTTAGCATAGCTCATAGTAAGCTTTGGCGATTTTCGGGTGAGGGGATCAATCGAAAGCTGGCGCTATGGGCTATTTTCTGTGTTGTCTAGGTTGGACAGGACACCAGAAGACCAATTGGTGGATCATTGAACGGAGTGAACCAAATCCATCTCCCGACCAGTTTACTGCAACGAACATCTTGAAATTTGTAGCGCAGGTGCATCGCTGCCCATCCCCATCGCGATTTTATCCAAACAATCGACAAATGGTGTCGCCTGAAATTCTAGCCGCCATTTGATTGGCTTTCAATTGACTCGCTGGGCACCTTAGTACAATGTGCCAAGTACATACCTTGGCAACCTCGCGGACAATTTCATGAGACAGTGTCGGTAAAAGTGCGACCTTCACTCTAAACCGTTAGATACGGTTTAGAATTATGGCTCAATTGACAAAAACAAGAAGAGCGACCTTCACTCTAAACCGTTTATACTTTTCTAACGGCTTAGTGAAGGTCGCTCTTCTCTTGTTTTTGTGGCAATTCAATTGAGCCATAATTATTTGCATGATGGGAGTTGTTTAACGGAGGACTGGTACGGTACCGTTGGCCGGAGGCAGCCGAACACTGGGTCTAAGTGAAATGAACGACAAAACAAGTTGTCGTGCTACGCGTGTTGCGAGCACAGCTATCGTGCGCGGCGGGCAGCTAAAGAGAGAGAGAGAAAACACTTCCAAGCAATTCACGCCTTTGTTGGAAAGAAAGAAAATCGTGTTTAGTCGAGGTATCCTTGATTGCGGTTTGACACGGGGCGTGATCATCGCTAGTCGGAGTGTGTGGATCGATCCGACAACGGCACCACACCCACGCTACTCAATCTGCACGTCAACTTTCCGATAGCTCACTTTCCAATTAGTGCCACAGCAGCGACAAGTTGATCCGACCAACCAACCGGTCGACTTAGCTACAGTACGCTTTTGTTGCCTTGACACAACTGAAGTGGAAACTTTCGGAAAGCGTCACGACAATGTCCTCGACACCCACCGATGACTCGGACCCACCGATGTGCCCCATTGAGTACCATAACGCCAAGATGCTCATGGCCCAAGGCTCGCAGGCTCTGCACGACCACGTCGCCTCCCGCATGGAGAAGGCGCTGGGTCGAGCTCTCCCGCAGATGGAGGTGCGCTTCAAGGACGTGTCCATATCGGCCGACATCATCGTTAAGGACGAGACCAACGTCACGACCGAGCTGCCCACGCTCACCAACGAGCTCATGAAGGGCATCCGCGGCATGCGATCCAGCAAGCACGTCGTGAAGAAGCAGATCCTCAAGAACGTCAGCGGCGTCTTCAAGCCAGGCACCATCACGCTCGTGCTGGGCCAGCCCGGGTCGGGCAAGTCCTCGCTTATGAAGCTACTCAGCGGTCGCTTTCCAGTCGAGAAGAACATCACTGTTGACGGAGGTGTGACGTACAACGGCGCACCGTCGAATAAGCTGCTCCGGCGCCTACCGCAATTCGTGTCGTATGTGAATCAGCGCGATAAGCACTACCCGTCGCTCACCGTCAAGGAGACGCTCGAGTTCGCACACGTCTGCTGCGGCGGTGGTCTCTCCAAGCGAGACGAGCATCACTTCACCAACGGTACGGCCGAGGAGAACAAGGCCGCGCTCGACGCAGCCAGGGCCATGTTCAAGCACTATCCGGACATCGTCATCCAGCAGCTCGGCCTCGACAACTGCCAGAACACCATCGTGGGCGATGTCATGACGCGCGGCGTGTCCGGCGGAGAGCGCAAACGCGTGACCACGGGCGAGATGGAGTTCGGTAACAAGTACGTCATGATGATGGACGAGATCAGCACGGGCCTCGACAGCGCCGCCACCTTCGACATCATCACCACGCAGCGCAGCATCGCCAAGAAGTTCAAGAAGACCATCGTCATCTCACTGCTGCAGCCGTCGCCCGAGGTCTTCGATCTCTTCGACGACGTGGTCATTCTGAACGCGGGTCATGTCATGTACCACGGCCTGCGCGCCGAGGCGCTGGGCTACTTCGAGAGCCTGGGCTTCAAGTGTCCTCCGCGCCGCGACGTGGCCGACTTCTTGATGGACCTCGGCACTAGCAAGCAGGCGCAGTACGAGGTCAATTCGGTTCCGTCGGACGGCATCCCACGCTCTCCCAGTCAATACGCGGATGTGTTCACTCGCTCAGTCATTTACGAGCGGATGATGGAAGACCTGCACGCACCCGTCCACCCGAACCTGGCTGAAGACATGACGAAGCACATCGACCCGATCCCCGAGTTCTACCAGAACTTCTGGGACAGCACCGTGGCGGTGGTGCAGCGTCAGATGACGCTCACCATGCGCGACACGGCGTTCCTCATGGGCCGCTCTATTATGGTGCTCATGATGGGGTTGCTCTACTCGAGCGTCTTCTACCAGTTTAACGAGACCGACGCGCAGCTCGTCATGGGGATCATCTTCAACGCTGTCTCGTTCGTGTCGATGGGCCAGCAGGCGCAGATCCCCGTGTTCATGGCGGCTCGCGCGGTCTTCTACAAGCAGCGCCGAGCCAACTTCTTCCGTACCGCGTCGTTCGTGTTGTCCAACTCGGTGAGCCTAATCCCGGTCAGCCTGGCCGAGAATCTCGTGTTCGGCTCCATCGTGTACTGGATGTGTGGCTACGTGTCGACGTTGGAAGCCTTCCTGCTCTTCGAGCTGGTGCTCTTCCTGACGAACCTGGCCATGGCCGCGTGGTTCTTCTTCCTCTCATGTGTGTCGCCCGATCTGAATGTGGCCAACCCCATCTCCATGGTGTCCATCCTCTTCTTCGTGCTTTTCGCGGGCTTCGTGATCACAAAAGAGCAGATCCCCGACTACCTCATCTGGATCTACTGGATCAACCCCATGGCGTGGGGGGTGCGCGCGCTCGCGGTGAACCAGTACACGGACTCGAGCTTCGACACGTGCGTGTACGACGGCGTGGACTACTGCGCCAACTTCAACATGACCATGGGCGAGTACTCGCTCACGACGTTCGAGGTGCCGACCGAGAAGTTCTGGCTCTGGTACGGCATGGTGTTCATGGTGGCGGCGTACGTCTTCTTCATGTTCCTCTCGTACATCACGCTGGAGTATCACCGCTTCGAGAGCCCGGAGAACGTCACGCTTGACACGGCCGAGACGTCGGACAACTACAGTCTGGTGCAGACGCCACGCAGCTCGCCGTCCGGAAGCGATGCGGTGCTGTCGGTGGCGCCCGACCGAGAGAAACACTTCGTGCCGGTCACCATTGCATTTAAGGATCTGTGGTATACCGTGCCCGACCCGACCAACCCCAAGGACACCATTGACCTGCTCAAGGGCATCAACGGATACGCTATGCCAGGCACCATCACGGCGCTCATGGGCTCCTCCGGCGCTGGCAAGACCACGCTTATGGACGTCATCGCCGGCCGCAAGACGGGAGGCAAGATCCGCGGCGACATCCTGCTCAACGGCCACCCGGCCACCGACCTCTCCATCCGCCGGTCCACGGGCTACTGCGAGCAGATGGACATCCACTCCGAGTCCGCCACGTTCCGCGAGGCGCTCACGTTCAGCGCCTTCCTGCGCCAGGGCGTGGACGTTCCCGACAGCTACAAGTACGACTCGGTGAACGAGTGCCTCGACCTGCTGGACCTGCACCCGATCGCCGACCAGATCATCCGCGGCAGCTCCGTGGAGCAGATGAAGCGCCTGACCATCGGCGTGGAGCTGGCGGCGCAGCCCAGCGTGCTGTTCCTGGACGAACCCACGAGCGGCTTGGACGCCAGATCCGCCAAACTCATCATGGATGGTGTGCGCAAGGTGGCCAACACGGGCCGCACCGTCGTGTGCACGATCCACCAACCGTCCACGGAGGTCTTCAACGTGTTCGACAGCTTGCTGCTGCTCAAGCGCGGTGGAGAGACGGTGTTCGCCGGCGACCTGGGCAAGCGCGCGCGCGAGATGATCGCGTACTTCGAGTCCATCGACGGCGTGGCCAAGCTCGAGGACAACTACAACCCGGCCGCGTGGATGCTGGAGGTGATCGGCGCCGGCGTGGGCAACAGCAACGGCGACATGACGGACTTCGTGGAGCTCTTCAAGGCGAGCAAGCACTTCGAGCTGCTGCAGTCCAACCTGGGCCGCGAGGGCGTGTCCCGTCCGTCGCCGGACTTCCCTGCCCTGGAGTACTCGGACAAGCGTGCGGCCACGGAGCTGACCCAGGCCAAGTTCCTCCTGCAGCGCTTCTTCCGCATGTACTGGCGCACGGCTTCGTACAACTGGACGCGCTTCATCCTGGCGCTGATTCTCGGTGTCGTCTTCGGTATCACGTACTCCAACGCAGAGTACACGTCCTACGCCGGCATCAACTCGGGCATGGGCATGCTCTACTGCACGACAGGCTTCATCGGCTTCATCGGCTTGTCGAGTGTGATCCCCATCTCGTCTGAAAACCGACTGGTCTTCTACCGGGAGCGAGCGTCGCAGACGTACAACGCGCTCTGGTACTGGGTGGCCGGCACGGTGGTGGAAGTGCCTTACGTCTTCTTCAGCGCGCTGCTGCTCATGGCGCCGTACTACCCGCTGGTGGGCTTCACGGGAGCGACCACCTTCTTCGCGTACTGGCTGCACCTGGGGATGCACGTGCTATGGCAGGTTTACTTCGGCCAGCTCATGTCGGCTTTGATGCCGACCGTGGAGGTGGCCCAGATCTTCGCCGTGCTCTTGGAGAGCATCTTCTTTCTGTTCTCCGGCTTCAACCCGCCCGGAAGCGCCATCCCCACGGGCTACAAGTGGCTCTACTATATCACGCCGAACAAATACTCGTTGGCTCTGGTGGCGTCGCTCGTCTTCGGCGACTGCCCGAGCGACGGCGACGGATCGGAGATCGGCTGCCAGGTCATGTCGGGTGTGCCGGCTTCTCTTCCCGAGGACATGACGGTGCAGCAGTACTTGGAGGACGTTTTTCTGATGAAGCACAGCGAGATCTGGAAGAATTTCGGCTTCGTGCTGGGCTTCATCGTCATCTACCGCGTGCTGGCGCTGCTCGCTTTGCGCTTCGTCAACCACCAGAAAAAGTAGATCGCATCGATTGATCGCATCGATAGCAGTGGCTACCGGTAGTACGAAGGAATACACGCTTTAATACATAGAGATTGCATCGAAAGTTGTCGTACTGCAGCACTTGTTCAGCATGGGGAAAGCAGCGTTGCTATCGATCTGAGCTTCTGTGAGACTATTACATTGAGAGCGCCCTCGTTTTCTTGGGATTCGGACGCATTGGATTTTGTAAGAAAAAGTATACATATACGTGTCGTTTTTAAACATTGGTCCTCTTTTTTAATTAAAGAGGACCAATTTGTTAATTAAACTTGCCGCAACTTTGTTTGACGTCGTCAGTCTTGCGAGGGAGAAGTATTTTTTGGTAAGGTTTATTGTGTTACTTTCCTCCACTACAGCGATGGAGAAGTTAGACGGACACAGACAAAGTTGTTTGAGAGTCAGTTGCAGGAGACTCGGCCGAACCGAGGTAACAAAGCTCGAGCACATAGCTGGCTAGAGACGGGATTAAATGGAATATGAATATAAACCCTGATGCGGGTTATCCTCCATGCGCTCGAAGCTGTTCCAGGGCATCTCTCATCCTTTCGACGATTCCACGGAGCGTAGCAGCTAAGTCAGTATCCGACTCGTCCGCCGAGCTTGAGAGATATCCGTCTGATGTTGTCGTCGCCGGAACGTTTGTTATCGTACGTTCTGTTGCACTTGGCGCACTGATGGTGGCGGTAGGCCTAGCACTGTTAGGAAGTGTCGAAGAATTGCGACGAGAAGCGCGCTCTCGACGAGAAGGCCCAGCTCTGGTCGCGGTAGTTGATGAAGAGGCTAGATCCATGGCTGCGGTATCTGTGGATCGGGTAGGTCTCGAGGATCGCCGACGGAGAACCTCAGAGCGTACCTGCACCCGTTGATTCCGCTGTTCCCGATGCTGACTTCGACGAGCACTTGTATTTCTCGAGGGTCTTATTCTCCGGGACTCCTGATGGACATCCTCGACAGCTCCATCTTCCGCTGATGTATCCCTTGGTACTGCAGCTTCTTGGATACCGAGAACTTGGCAATCCGAACGATGAAGCTCGACCAGCTTCTCTACGTCCCGATTCGGATGGGCCACTACCCGGTGAGAGCGGCAGAATGGACAAGCTGAACTGCGTATGCCAGCTTGCGCTAACGCTTCGGACGAAAAGGTCTTCCCACAGCACTCGGTCACTACCGGGTCCTCGAACAGATCCAGTGAAATGGGGCACGTCAGAACTGCCTCCCGCTCTGCCACGTTGCGCCGGACAGATATCTTCCATCGTGGTTGTTGAGTCCGTTGCTTGCTGCAACAGTAACCCTCGCTCCTGATCGCTTGGTTCGGGCTTGTCGTTGCGGATTCTGCAGAATCTTGGGCAAGGCCAACGTGCTCGGGTGTTGCTCCACTTCGTCGTTCCCAGGCTCCCATCAAGCTGCGCATATGCGGCATCATTTCGCTTAACGACGTGTTGATATCTGCCTGCTCGTGCAGCCGCTTCTCGAGCTCCTTCACTTTCCGTTGGAGCCGGGTTTGATTCTCCTGGTCTGTCTGCTGCTGCTGTTGTAGTTGGTCTGCGCGCTCTCTTTCAGCTTGACGGGCTCCGCTCTCTTTTCTGCTCCAGTCGCTCGACATCCATCTTCCTGCGCCTCAGATCACTCTCCGCCTCCCAGAGTCGCCGCCTGACGGACACTGCGGAGGGCTGATAGGACAGCTCTCGCTCGAGGCCGCCGTTTAGCAACGTGAAAGCCGCGTTGTGCTCCTCGAGCGACATCCGGGGGTCTCGCGGCGGCTCATGACAGTGGAGACGCAACTTTGATTGACAGAAGGAGAAAAAATGAAAATTAGATCGATTTATCTCTGCAAATAACGACGAAGTACTTCGACGCACTTTTTATTACGTCGTTCAAAATTTCCGTTTTTTACAATTTATCTTACCCCGCTGTTTGAGAGATCTTTATGCTGTGCCAACGTTCATCTTGTTGATCATCAACAGCGCTGTTATCTTAGTCTTCATGATTCCGACAAAATGGGTTTCAAAATCGGCTCATGATGGATTAGCAAGACGACAAGATATTAATACTTCATGTCCGAAATGGGTGGCCAAGTCGCGTTAATCATAACCCGGCGGGCCCCAGTGTTCGCATTGAGAGGAGTCGTCGTTGTCTGAAGACTCGTCTTGCGAGGTGCTCGACGCAGAAAGTAATGTCCGTATATCGCTAAACGAGACCGTCCGATCAAGATCACGGTCTTCACCAGTTGAGAAGGCGCTGGAGAGTGCTGTACGATTACCCTCCTCACTTGACGCAGCACTTCCAGCAGGGGACGAAAGCAAGTCCGCTACGCCACGCGACTCTGCGCCACTTGGCAAGCTTGGAGTTGGAGGAGCGTTCAATATCTTGCTCGTCTCAGCAAAGCGACGCGACGAGCGATGCGGTTCCTTATCTCCTGATTTCGTGCTGCAGCGATGTATCAACTACGGCATTTGATGTCCCAGTAGCGCGCGAATTGGTTGCCGCTGACTCATGGCGGTGGGGGAGTTCAGACCGTGTACGAACTCGATCGAGACGATCCTCTCGGTGCATGCTCTCCCGTGGATTGGAATTATTGGCGCGTCTTCGATCAAATTCTCGGCGCCACCGCGATTCAGCGGACCCATGAGCTACAGCTTCAGTAGCACGAGAAGCAGAATCGTCCGAGTCAAGCGTTGGCCTTTCTAGCAGCCCCGCAATGTAGCGCTCTGCACGGTGGAGTTCTACCGGCTTTGACACGCCGCGATTCGCATGAAAGACCACCCTTCGCTAACGAGGCGCTCTTCCTGTAAAGTTTGCTTGAGCTTATCCTTCTTCTGGCTTAGCTTTGCGATCGCCTCATCGTGAGCCTTGACTGTCGAGCTTTGGCTTTGTTCCAAATCCCATAGGGCCCTACTCTTCCGCTCCAGATTCGCCTGCGCCACAGCAAATTCCCGCCAGAAATGCATCCTCTTCTGGGTGTAGTTAAGTTGCTCGCCCTCCAAGCTTCTCTCGAGTCTCTCTTTATCCTGACTTAACTTCAAAATCTCCTCTTCCTGCGCCTTGATCTGCTGCTCAGGGAGGGTTAAAACTTCAAATTGGCTGCTAACCCGAGTCTGAAGTGGACTCGAAGTCCGATCCTAAGAGATCCTGAAGTGTTGTGATGCCTTGCGCGATGGTACTCAACGGCTGACGAGGAGCTGGTTGGCTCAATGCGAGACGAGGAGAGTCATGGCGTTGGCGTGTGATAGCGGAATCGTCTTGGGAGGTCGCAAATCGGATCGTTGTTCGGTGCGGAACACTTGTTGAGGTTGACGTCGCAGTAGACGAAGTAGACGTGGAAGTTGATGCTGCGCTTGGCACTGCTGAGGCAACAGAAGCAGGCTGGGATCGTTGCCAATCATTCATGAAGGCATCCATCGACGTCGCAACGCTTGCTCTTGACACGGGATTGCTTCGTGAAACACTCGAAGATGTGGTAGGCGTTGCAGTCGGTACTGCACTTGAAGAGGAGTTTGGCGTTGGCACTGAAGCATTTATAGCTGCACTTGAACTGGTTGGTCTGGGTAGGATCGCCCGCCACGAACTTGGCGTCGAAGTCGGTGCTGAGCTTGGCGTGGAGCTTGGTGCAGCCCCTGCAACCCGTGCAGTGTGACGGCGTGATCCGGCAGTTGATGCAGCCCTCAAAGTTGCGGTGGCAGCAGTGTTTGAAGCAGTTCTGGCCGTTAAGCGTTGGCGACGACCACGCGTTGCAGTCCGGGATTGCGGAGTTGGGAAGCGCATTGAAGCTAGCACGGAGCGCACCATGTGAGGCGGCACGGCGGTCGGAGGACCGTCGCTGCCAACTGTCCAGACGGAAAGACCTGAAGTCGGTGCTTGCGTTTGCTGCTGCGCGTTTGTTGTAGAGGTCGAGGTCGATACCGCCGATGAGCTACTCGGTTCACCCGGCGGAGCTCTAGTTTGCCTTGATGAAGAGCGACGAGTGATCTCGAATCTTGCTTGGGTCCTTTCACTTCGATGCTCTCGATGCCGGCTTTGACGTGTGCTTGAGCTACTGCGTCGATCACTGCTCTGTGGACGACCTGTCGACGCAATAGGAAGCACTTCGTAGTCGCCAGAGCCAGGACCAGGGAGTGCTAGGGCCGACGCTTCGGGGTTTGACATGCCCAGTACAGAGCGCTCCTTTCGGTGGATCTCTACCAGCTTCGTCATGTCACGATTGGGGTGAGTCGACATTAGTCGTCCACGGCACAATGGGCAGAGCGGGCCTCGACTGATGGCTTCTCGGAGTCCGTCGGACGAGAACGTCTTCCCGCAGCAACCCGCGACCACCGGGAACTCAAACAGGTCGAGCGAGATCGGGCACGTCAAGATCCCCTCGCGCTCCATCAGATGCTGTCGGATAATGTCCCGCTGTGTCTTCGCTGCGTCACTTGCTTGCTCAAGAAGCTGCGCGCGCTTCTGATCAAACGCCTTCTCCTGCTCTTTCAACCGCCTGTCCAGCTCGGAATCCATAGCCTTTTCAAGAAATGGGCGAGCCGTGCTGGTTTGCCTTTGCTTGCCCTTGGCTGGCCGCTTGTCGTTGCCCCTCACTCGGTCGTACGCACTCAGCAGACTCCGCAGCTGCGGCATCGCTTTATCAAGCGACGAACCGAGTTCGGTCTGTACGTCACTCTGACGACTACTCGCTTGCCGCATCAGCTGCGCGCGCTCCTCTTCGAAGGCCTTAGTTTGATCCTGCAATCGCATTTCAAGCTGGGCCACATGTTCCTGCAGCAACATTTGCTTCGCCACTGCATCCCTCGTCTTCTCACTCGACTCAGCCGTAGCTTGGGCGAGACTCGCTTGATGTTCCAGAACGCGCTCATTCTGGTGCTGTAGTTGCCTTCGAAGCTCCACCACGGTCTTTTTCAGCAAGGCCTGTCTTCTATCAGACTCGGTCGACGCCACGGAGAGGCTCACTTGCTGGTCCAAAACCTGCTTTCTCCGCTCCTGTAGTCTCTTCTCGAGTCGTTCTACGGTCGTATGCAGCTCCTGCTGCTTCGTTATGGCCTGCTCAGCCTTCTCATTGGCCTCCGTCGCAGCTTTCGCGACGCTCGTTTCCTGGTCCCGCAGTTGCCGCCGGAGCACGCCCAGCTCTTCTCTCAGCGCAGCCTCCGCGCGTCTGTGCTCCACTCGACTATCTGTTACTTCCCGGAGCTCCTCCTTCTTGTCCTTCAGCTCATCTTTCAGCTCGGCGATGCAGTCCCAGAGATCATCCCTCTTCTCAATCAGCTCCGTCACCCTGGTGGAGTAGCTCGAGTTCTGCTTCTGCAATTGCTGGATCTGCTGGTTCTGGGTTTGGATGCACTCGTGGAGCCTGGCCTCGAGGTCGCTCGGCGCTAGACTGGACTCCTCCGCGGGGCTCGACGGAGTGCATGGCGCGCAAGGCACCATCGTCACGGCAAATTGGCGCTGAAAATCTGCAGGATCGGGTTGTTGATTGGCTGAAATATATTAGCCAATCAGCAGCCACTGGCCTAACAGAAGCCACCTCTACAACTTCAGCTAGAAGTAACGTTTGTGTTCATGTCATAAAGGAAGAAATCTGAGCGAGGAGAGCGAACTCAAGCATGGATGCCGTGAACTTCTGCGAACAGGAGGAAAGTGGTGCACAAGCAGTCACAGGTGGCTTCATCCTGCACATGGTCTGACAGAATAATGTTGAGTCAGATGCTTTACTTGCCCAAGCACTGCTGACTGATCTCTCTCTAGCGCCGTGCCGTTGCAGAGTGCTCTGTTTAGTCAGAGCACTCTGCAACGGCACGGCGCTTGACTAATGGACTTGATTAGTGAACGTAGCGCCATCTAACTGCTCTCTCATTCTTCAATTTCCGCTCTCGAGTCAACATCAACCATCACCCAAGCTTCATTCTCCTTCCAACTCACCATGCGCGTTGCTGTCGTTGGATCCGGGTCATTCGCCAGACACTTCGTCGATGAGCTGCCCGCCGCTGGGCACGAAGTCGTCGTCCTCACGCGCTCGCACAAGGCCTACTTCGACGGCAAGAAGGGTCTCGTGGAGCAGCGTACCACCGACTACTCGTCTGTGCCGCAGCTCGTGGAACTGCTGAGCGACTGCGACGCCGTTGTGAGCACCATTTCCGACACGACACAGACCTTTGCCGACATCCATCTCGCACTGCTCGAGGCTTGCAAGCTCACACCCAAGTGCAAGCGCTTCATCCCGTCCGAGTATGGAACAAACACGGAAGACTTTCCCGAACATCCGAATTCCCCGTACAAGTACAACGTGACGGTGAAAAACGCGCTCAAGGCGCAGACCGAGATCGAGTGGACCGTCATTTCGCTCGGGTGGCTCATCGACTACATTGTCCCGAGCACGAACCGCTACCACGCCGACCTCGGTCCGCTGTACGCTCTTGATCTGAACGCGAAGGCCATGACCATCCCGGGAGAAGGCACGGAAGCGTTCTCAGCTACGAGCGCTCGTGACACGACCAAGGCAGTAGCGGAGCTGCTCAAGAGCCCGACCAAGTGGCGCCACTTCACGTACGTGCAAGGAGAGGAAACGACGTGGCTGCAACTTGCAGAGCTGATGAAGACGGTCGGTGGAATGCCCGACCTCAAGGTGTCGTTCGAGTCGCTCGCTGACCTGCAGGAGACGTTTGAAAAGAACGAGTCCAAGGAATCCACATTGGTGGCAGAGTTCAAGATGTACGTACCGTCGGGGCGCCTCAAATTCGACCAGCACAAGGTGAAGCGCGATCGCGCTGAATTCTTCCCGAACGTGCACTTCCGTTCGACGCAGGAGGTGCTGAAAGCCGTCAAGAGTGACCCGAAGATCTTCGTGTAAGGCTTGACGAGACGGATCACTAGCCAACAGACAGACAGTAGTCTACTTTCTGTAGGTGTATAGTGTTGTTCCACGGAGAATCAATGCACAACTTGATGCTGATCCCTTGTTTCTCAACAGCTAACTTACACAGTAATTGACGAAGACATTTCGTCGACGCTGCACCTTGAATGAACGGACTCATTGAGCAGCAAGTCGTCAGCACTTGAGAGCATACTTTCGACGCACGCTTCAATCGCTGGCATGATAAAGGCCTGCAGGCTGGCTGCTTCACCACTGTCTTCTTTCGGCTTAAGCTGAGACTCGCCCACGATCGCGACGATCGATTCCATCCGGCCAGAAGGGCATCGACGAACTGCAACCCACAACGTGTCCTCGTACGCGACGCTACCGTTCGCCAGCGTGAAACGCGAGTGCCATACGAACACCTTTGCATGCTCTGCGAGCGAACTCCGACGAACCACCGCATGATAGTCGATAACGGAGGCCCCGCTGTCTAGCAAGATTTTATCCTGCACTTTCATCGTGGAGAAGCTCGACGTGCGTTCCACAATGCGCGTTTTCAGCTCGACCTCCTGGGAAGCTGCCTCCAAGCTCGTACTCAATGTAAAACTACCTTTCGGGCAGGACAGAACTGTCCACACAGCGGTTGAAGTCGATTGCATGTCGAATGGCACTCGCCGAACACACACAAAGGTGGAGTGCAAGTCTCCATTGCTCTGGTGAGTCCACACCTCCGGCACCTGCTCCCCCCCTATAGCTTGCAGTGAGTTATCGAGAAGCTGAACGCCATGGTCGGTGAAAACGCTTGACGACCGCAGCACTGCCTCCTCTGCGTGTTGCTTGAGTTGACTCAGCACAAGGTCGTCTTCCGCGCTTCGCTGCAATGCCACCGTCCTCTTCACGCAGAAAGCTTCAGCAGCTCGTCGCTTTTCGTGCAGCAACTCCCACAAACGCTGGATCCAGTCGGCGTTGTTCTGCACTTGCTGGTTAAGAGCGCGATTGGTCTCCTCTGCCGCTCTCCGGGCACGTGCTTGGCGGTCTGCAAAACCTTTCCACGCCGAGTGAACACCGTGGCGTTGTGGCTGTAGTTGACACCCACGAGACAGCGCCTTCAAGTAGGCGTCTAACTCGATAGCGAGGTCCCGTAGAGCTGCCAGCTCCGCCTTCTCGCGGTCTCGCGTCGAGTTCCGTTGGCAGGGCTTCCGCATCGTCGGTTCTTGGACAAAATGAGGAAGGTGCGCTGACAACGCTGAACAACCGTCATACGCTTATTGTCAATTGTTTATGAAACGAATCGAATATTTCGCTCGAATCGATAAATTGCAAGCCCAGCCTTTCGTTTTCCACTACGCGTGACTCGAGAACTTTGCTTTTAAAGCAGGTTTACACAAACGTTGAGATACACTTCACAATACAGCAAAGTGGGCAGCTCCTAGCTCTGCAGGGGTCGTCCTAAGTCGGCAAACTCAAACGAGCCAACGATTTAATCGTCTCGTGATCTCGCCTGCTCGCCTGCTACGGCGCTTAAATATTCCTACTGCGAGCGTTGCTGGAGAGCCATGATGAGGTTGCGTGGCGCGTCGTACCGCTCTTCCTCGTCCTTCGAAGTTGACGTTTCTGCTTTGATTTTTGTCGCCGTAGTAGTCGACGGCACCTTGGCAACAGCTGCGGACTTGTTGGCAGCACTGAGGATTAACGGCATTGGAGTCGCCTCAGCCTCCGGTTCAGCAGCAAATGGAGATGACGTCGTGATAGGCGGCCGTGTGTCACTCAGGACTCGAGCTGCAAAGAGGTCGGCCACAGATTGGGGGCTCTCGGACAGCAACAGCTCTTGGATGCTTCCAGCCAGCGACGGGAGACTTACCGGGGTGCCGTGGATGTCTTTCGTGATGGCGACAATGGCGTTGGGCTTGGAAGAAGAGGGGGGCGTCAACCCAGCTCGACCTTCTGAGTAACTCGCCAGGGGAAGCTTCTGGTGTGCTGCCAAGTAATCCACGTACTCGCGGATGTACTGCTGCATGTACAGCTTGACTTGCTCTTGCTGCTCACAGTAAATGATCTGCGGAGGGATCGGCTCGTTGTCGGCGTCCATTCGAAGTAGACCCACTCTCTCCTCTAGCGTTGCTCGAGGTGAGCCCTTGTCCCCGCCAAGCTTGCTGCGTTTCGCGGAGGACTCGCCATCTGACATGCTCACGTCGCTCCCTTCTTGGTCGTCTTGCTTCCGCTTGGAGCCGCAACTGCTTGCATCCGATTGGGAGTCGCTGCCCTCATCGAACATGTCGCTATCGCACGACTGCGGAGACTTCATGACGTCCGTGCCGTCCATTTCAGCATCAACTTGCGTCGTAGCGTCAACTGTGCCATCGGATGAAAACGCCTTCTCCTCATCGGCAAACTTCTGCTCCGAGTCGCTCTCGTTGGGTATCTGCGAGGTACCGGAGTCCGAAGACGAGCTGCGTGTTTTCCACTGGAACACGGGCTTTCGCGAGTTGGAAACCTGTAGCTTCTCGATCAGCCCCACGCTTACCAGGACGTTGGCGACGTCGTATAGTCGACGGATTTTGGCTGTTATGGTGGCAGGAAAGCATTTCGTTAACGAAGAAAGCGCAGTTGGGTGGAAGAAACGGTAAACTGCTCACTCTTCAGAAGCCGATCTTCTTCGCTTTCGCTCTCTTCCATCTGGATAAGTTGTTTGGCAGCTTGGTCCAACGGGATGATGCAATCCTCCTGAAAGGGAAGCAGCAACAAGAAACACTTTTCAGTTCTGCATCGCACTGCACACGTTTGAATGGAGGTGCTCACCTTTCCAAGGAAGAGCTGGACGAACATCTGGCTGAGCTTTGACAGTGACTTGCCCCTCCGACGGTCGCCTGGGGACAGCAATGCAATGTGAATTTCTCACTCGATACCAGCGACTCCATGCGAAATTCGACTTACTTTTGATGGGCGGATACTCGGTACTCGAGCTGGTCTGAGACGACGACGTCTGCGCTTCTGCGTAACGTTGCTTTACATCGAAGAGCAAGACCCAAGATCAGTAAAAAACAATACAATTGACGGAACTTGAAAGAATCGAGCGCGTACCTTCATGCCGCCAATGGTTTTCGGGAGCGAGGCCAACCCGTGCCAGTTGTACAGGTTCTTGCTCTTGCGACTCACGAGGTGAATGCTCTCGAGAATGTTGACGATGTCGTAGATCCGTCTCCTTTCAACGCCCAGTTCTGTCGCCGCTCGGTCCAGGCAGATTTCGGCAATCTTGTCATCCCTGTACAGCTTGAGGAAGCTGCGGCAACAGGACAGCACAACGACCGTTAATATCCTCCATCAACGCACTACTCTCCTCAACCTCCACGTACTTTTCGCACAGCAGTCCGAGCGACTTTTCCTTGCGGTTGTACTCTCTGAAAGGGAAGAAGCGGACTTCGTCTCCGTCCATGCGCCAGTCGCCGTTCTTGTCCCCGTCTTCCGCCATCTTACCCGCGGTCTTCACTGGGGGCTTCTCCGTTGTCACCGCGTCCGCATCCATCAACGCTGTCTTGATCTGCCGTTTAGCAGACGTGCCCACCTTCTTGGGGACCCGACGAACGTATCTGCGTTTGGCCTTTGTGGGCTTGAGCGCGGGGCACGTCTTGTTCTTCTGGTCGCTAGTGTTGCCACTGAGCAGGTTCATCATGGCGGCGGCCGCCTCCGTGCGGTTGGGGCTCGGCTGGATGCTGGACACGCGCAAAGTGCCAGGCGTGAGCGGTGAGGGCTCCGGCTTCGCTTTGTGGCGCACGGGGCTCATCATATCTTGAGTAGCCATTGCACTCCAAAGATTGTATGGAGATGTAGAGGTGATGAGAAGGTATTCCACTGCGGAGCTTGGGGTCGGCTTGATGCGGAGCTCCTCGCTTGTGCGGTGGAATCGAGATTGACACAAGAGCGGAGCTTGCGGGCGAGAATGCGCAGCGCTGATTGGCGGAATCTGAATCGGAATTCAAATCCGGCCGTTTTGGCGCGCGCGAGAATTTGAACTGCTCCCGCCAAAATGGAGAGACACGACGCGCGACCTTCGCTCCACAACGACGTGACGAACACCGAAGGAATGTTGCGTCAACGCCGCCTTCGGACAACTTCATGTATCTTGAAGATCGCCACGAGTAGCTGGGGCGACAGAATGAAGAGCTGCTGGGGGCGGAGCGCTGCGAGCTCAGACGGGGGCTCTAGCCGCGAGGTTATGAATGTGCTTCCACAGAAGAGGAAGAGTCCAAGCGGATGGAGCAACGAACGAGATGACAAATTGACGAGTGCGGGATGAGAAAGCGGAATACGGATCACTGCGGAGCCTTGTCCAAGACATAGACGCACGACAGGAAGCGGGACCGCGCGAGCCCGTAATTGAATCATGATCCAAAAGTTCGTTGCTCAATGAGTCAGTCCACTCAAGATACAGCGCCGACAAGATGTAATGGCCAGTTACTATGTAGCTGTCGAGAAACAATGCAGCAGCATGTTGTGTATTGATTCTTTCGTTGGGCCAACACCCTCGAAGCGATAACTAGACTACTGTCCCAAATGGTGCGTACATCTTGAACTCCGCCACCATTGTGGATTCCTCGGACTCGTTCTTTTCAAACGTCTCCTGCAGGTCAGCGAGCGACTCGAACGACACCTTGAGGTCGGGCATTCCACCGACCGTCTTCATCAACTCTGCAAGTTGCAGCCATGTCGTTTCCTCTCCTTGCACGTACGTGAAGTGGCGCCACTTGGTCGGGCTCTTGAGCAGCTCCGCTACTGCCTTGGTCGTGTCACGAGCGCTCGTAGCTGAGAACGCTTCCGTGCCTTCTCCCGGGATGGTCATGGCCTTCGCGTTCAGATCAAGAGCGTACAGCGGACAGAGGTCGGCGTGGTAGCGGTTCGTGCTCGGGACAATGTAGTCGATGAGCCACCCGAGCGAAATGACGGTCCACTCGATCTCGGTCTGCGCCTTGAGCGCGTTCTTCACCGTCACGTTGTACTTGTACGGGGAATTCGGATGTTCGGGAAAGTCTTTCGTGTTTGCTCCATACTCGGACGGGATGAAGCGCTTGTACTTGGGTGTGGGCTTGCATACCTCGAGCAGTGCGAGACGGATGTCGGCAAACGCCTGGGCCAGGTCGAAAATGGTGCTCACAACGGCGTCGCAGTTGCTCAGCAGTTCCATGAGCTGCGGCACAGACGAGTAGTCGGTGATACGCTGCTCCACGAGACCCTTCTTGCCGTCGAAGTAGGCCTTGTGCGAGCGCGTGAGGACGACCACTTCGTGCACAGTGGCAGGAGCGACGAAGTGTCTAGCGAATGATCCGGATCCAACGACAGCAACAGGTATGGTGAGTGGCAGGAGCATGATGCTCGGGTGGTGGTGGTTGGTGTTGGCTTGAGAGCAATATTTTACTTTGGCGGATGCTCACTCTTTTGAAATGTCGCTTTCATGGTTTGCACATACTGAATAGGTGTTGGTTCTTTTGACACTCTTGATCAAGGCTGCCACAAGCTTTTCAACATCGAGTGCCTGGATCACCATGATATTTGAAAGGATGCAATAGTCCGAGGGTTTGTGCTCGGGGCATATCCGACGGCGACGACTCGTCGCCGTCGTGAGGCTCAAGTTCGTGATGCGCGGGGTTCATTGCGAGCTCTCTGTGTCTTGGGCAATAGCGTCATTGCACGAAGGACTTGTGGCTACGAAGAACTCGGAAGCTCCTCGGTGTGGTAAAACTAGCTGTCGACTACAACAGATTTTTTTCCATGACTGAAAGTCGTACAAAAGAAACAAATGGTGGAGACCCCTAACGTCCAAAACTATAGCCGTGTTCACGACTGGATTACGGACACGTTCATCTGGGGAACTCCTTGTAAGATCACGAGCACAGTTCGTAACCTCCACGCCGCGCACATGCGGAAGCCACACCACCGCAACTCGACACGTGACCGCGAGAAAGCTGAGCTCTCCACGCTGCGAGGTCTCAGCCGCGAGCTGGAGTCCCACGTTGCTGTGCTTCGCCGCGGAGGAAACATACGCGAGGGTGCAACGTCAGCGTGGCGCTGCTTCTCTGACCGCCAAGCACGCGCCAGACAAACGACAGAGCGGACCAACCGCCAACTCAGCGATCGCGTCCAGAGCAGGATTCAGCGTCTTTGGGAGCTGCTGCATGAAAAGCGACGAGCTGCTGAGGCAACCAGCTTGAGGCGGGTGGCAGAGCTGCAGCAGAAAGCGGACGATAACCTGGTTCTTGGTGAGCTCAAGCAGCAAGCAGCGGTGGCTCTACCGCAATTACCAAGTGTATTTTCCGCTCACGGCATCCACTTTTTCGATGGCTATTTGCAAACTAGTGAAGGTGATGTGGGGAAAGATGTCTGGTCTCACGTACAGACAGGAGACGGTCGATCGACGCTAGTGGGCGTGCGACGCGTTCCTTTCGACGTACATTCGACGTCGGCGGCGATCTGGACGGTCATCTCGAGCCCAGACAAGAGCTTCGCGGGAGAAAACAACAAGGGTCGCGACACGACGCCGGTAGCTCATGTCGTGGAGCGAACACCGAGTATCTGCTCAATGAAGTTTCGCGGAGGCATCCAGGAAAACTACCTCGAAACCACGCCCCTCCATTACCATGCGGTTGTTCGCCGAGAGTCCACGCCAGAGCTCCCTGGCGCCAGTGTTTCATATGGCACGCGTTCTTCAAGCTCGCCGACGGAACCGTTAAACACCAGGATACTATGTGGGTTGTCGTCGCGAAAAGGCCGTCGGGTGGCTTGGAATCGGTTGTCTCGCTGGTGTGCACGTCTCAAACTGAAACAGGGCCGAGGGCAAATGGCACGGACAATTTCCAGACCGCGGTCATGCACGAGACCGATGCGTGTGTCGAAACCATCCTCTCCAGCGCGGACGATATCTTGTTCGAGCAAAGTTTGAACGGTACCTATCGCTCAAACCGCAACAGTGATAACTTCCTGGACACTGCAAGTGTATAAGCTTTAGGATCTGGCAAACGACTGCAAGTCGGTTCAAAAAGAAAATCAAATGTTTTTTTGCCAATTGATGATTTCTTTCCTCTCATCATGGTCGATTCTCTCTCTTTCGGGCTCGGTACAGCACTCGTGCCGCTGGCTGCTTACACAATAACATTTGGGTTGTGCTTCACCGCATCAAACAGCTCCTGCGCCGTGCGCAAGTGGACATTCGGGAAGTGCTCGGCTCGGTCGCGCTTGACCTTCTCCTGGGTAAGCGTGCACCTGCCCGAGGGCACAAGCATCTTGAACTCCGCCAGCATCGCGGCTTGGGGCGACGACTTGTTTTTCTCGAGCGCCGCCTTGATCTCGTCGACAGATTCGAACGACACCTTGAGATCCGTCACGCCGCCGACCGTCTTCACCAGCTCGGCCAGTTGCAGCCACGTCGTCTGCATTCCTTGCACGTACGTGTATGGGCGCCACTTGTGCTTGCTCTTCAGTAGCTCTGCGATGGCCTTGGTCACGTCGCGAGCACTCGTCGTCGAGAAGACGTCGTTGCCCGTGCCTGGGATGTTCATCGCCTGCGCGTCCAGGTCCAGCGGGTGAAAAGGGCCGGCGTTGGGGTGGTTGCGGTTGGTACTCGGGACGATGTAGTCCATGACCCACCCAAGCGAGATGAAGGTCCACTCCACGTCGCTCTGTTCCCTGAGCGCCTTCTTCAGCGGCGCATTGAGCTGGTCCATGCCCTCAGCGTCTTCCGGAAAATCCTCCGCGTTCCCGCCGTACTCGGCCGGGATGAAGCGCTTGCACTTGGGCGTCTGTTTGCAGGCTTCAAGCAGCGTTAGGTGAATCTCAGGGTTGGGCTGCGTGATGTCGAAGATGGTGCTGACGAGAGCGTCACAGTCGCTCAGCACATCCACGAGCTGCGCCACGGACGAGTAGTCACTGATGCGTTGCGCCACGACGCCCTTCTTGCCGTCCAGGAAGGCCTTGTGGGAGCGGGTTAGCACGACGACTTCGTGGCCAGCGGCAGGCAGCTCGTCGATGAAGTGCTTGGCGAACGATCCGGTTCCGGCAACGGCGACGCGCATGTTTTCGATTGAGTGGAGGTGGTGGTGGTGGTTGATGTGTTCTTGTCAAAGAAGATTGAAGAATGAGATCAAAACAGCACCGTGTAAAGTCACCACTACCCAACGAGTCCAGCTCGGCTGGGGCATCGCAGGTGGGTGACGAATCCACGATAAGTCACCGCGCTCCAGGCCAAAGTTCAACTGGTGAATAATCGACTAATACTGTATGTAGCCATCCTGAAGTTTTGACACGCGAAACCGTCATGTGTGGACCACATAGCTTATCGGTCAGCCACACGTACGTCAGCTCTCGAGCATGTCGATGTCGTTCATTGCGCAGCGTCTCGGCCGCCGCGCCTTGCTCTCCTCCACCCGCCATGGACTGAAGCCTCGCAGCTTTGCCAGCACCAAGGCCACCTCCGGCTTCTCATATCCTGGCGCGCGTTCGCTGGAGCAGCTCGTGAAGCTGGAGCTTCTGGAGAACGAACAAGCGCCGCAGATCCGCAGCATTTGGGAGGACTTCCACGCCGACAAGGACGACGCCGTGGCCGCTACACTGGAAGCCAGCGAGTTCCGATCGCTGGTGAAGCGCGCCGAGGCCGCGCCGTACTTTATCTTCCCCGTGTACCGCCAGGACGGGTTCTTCAACATGTTGTGCCAGTTCCAGCAGTCGTGCTTCCTCGTCACGTACCTCGAAGCCTTCAAGGAGAACCCGAGCGCAGCGCCGCCCTGTGTGGCCGTCTCGCTGTACGACGACCTGCTCACCAAGAAAGAGCTCGCTCTCGTTCGCGCAGACGTCATCAACATGCTGGACAAGAAGGAGTCGCAGCGCTTGCTGCAGCAGTTGCTGGCCAGCTACGAGGACGACAAGCTCTACGAGCATGTGGACAAGTTCAACAACCAGCCAGACCAGTTCGACTTCGAGGCCTACCGCTTGCTGCTCCAGGACGTCACAGAGGCGTAAAGCGGACGCACCTAAGCGCAGTATCGACTTCAATTTCCACCGCATCTTTGAGCATTACCGCTGTCACGAAGCGGTCTAGTGTCAGTGGGCAGGCATCAATTACATGTATCGTCACCGCGACAAGGTATGATGTTCGAGGGTCCTCGCATTCAGAAAGCAATCTCGGTACTGTACTTGTACTAGTTGTATTCTTGTTGAGGAAACACCTTAAAGATCAGAAACAACGGTGAAGCATTGAATGCTTAGCATTCCTTTTGTGTATAACTCGTGCGTGCATGTATTCTCGACGCGCTGAGTCGATCAGCTCTTTCGCCAACTTTAAATGATCGTCGGTGCCTTCTTGACGGCCTCGAGTACACCCTGAACCAAGAAGGCTTCTTCTTCCCGCCACCCTTGCTTGGTCGAGTCTGCTTTGGCTCGTCAGCATATTCAACTTGAACTCGGCCATCCTCTCAGGCTCTTCCCGACTCGCCCCCCCGAATGACTCTCTGCGATGCATCGACCGACTTGAACAACACCTTGACATCGAAGGCTGCGGCCTGCCAGTTTGTCGTACGTCTTGGGCACTCTTTACTCTGGTAGCAAGGCAAGGCGGCTACAAGCTCTCCCGTATCGAGTGCCTCGTATCACCTGCAGTTCCAGAGGATGCAACCGTTCGAGGTTCCGGTCGGTGTTCGGGGGAGAGTAGTCGATGATCCTATCCATTCGATCTCGTTTTCGTCTTCAAGCAGTTCTCCCAACCACCTGCCAGCAGCAGTGCAAAGCGCCACATGCACGACCACGCCGACCGACGACCAACGCTCCCAACACCTCAGGATCGAGTATCTAGCGTTAGCATCAACCAAAAACGGCAGTCTGCAGGCCAGCCATTGCCATCAACCCCCGTTTGTAGCGTTTGCAAGCACCTCCATCCGCTGCTGCTCCACGCGTCGTTGCCAGCGAGCAAATGTCTCGAACATTCGCTTGTGGCCGCCGGTACACGTTCGAGAACTACCGACAGCCTAAAAACCGTTGCCACGTACCCATCCAACTCAGCCCTTTGGGCTGATTGGGCCAATCCGTCCGCACAATCTAGAATCTTCTGCGCCTTCCCCGACGCTCACCCCGTCGCTCAGTATACTGAAAGCCAGTCAAGTGAGCGACGGCGCCCCGCCTGTGGATAAAACGAGGAAAAAGATCGCCTTTTTGGCTGGCGGGCAAGAGCCAACAACCGCCTGCTCATTCTTCAATCTTCCCTGTTGGAACTCGACGCCCAAGACTCAAGAAACACAGAGAGCACCATGAGCGCCCCGGAAGCTGAGACGTTCGCCTTCTCGGCCGACATCAACCAGCTGCTGAGTCTGATCATCAACACGTTCTACTCGAACAAGGACATTTTCCTGCGCGAGCTCATCTCGAACGCGTCGGATGCACTCGACAAGATCCGCTACTCGTCGCTGACGGACGCCAGCGTGCTGGACACGGACAAGAACCTGGAGATCAAGGTGATCCCGGACAAGGCCAACGGCACGCTGACCATCCAGGACTCGGGCATCGGCATGACGAAGGCCGACCTCATTAACAACCTGGGTACGATCGCCAAGTCGGGCACCAAGGCCTTCATGGAGGCCCTGGCCGCGGGCGCCGACATCAGCATGATCGGCCAGTTCGGTGTGGGCTTCTACTCGGCCTACCTGGTGGCCGACAAGGTGGTGGTGCACTCGAAGCACAACGACGACGAGCAGTACGTGTGGGAGTCGGCGGCCGGCGGCTCGTTCACCGTGACGCCCGACACGACGGAGCCCATCCTGCGCGGCACGCGCATCGTGCTCAAGCTCAAGGAGGACATGCTCGAGTACCTGGAGGAGCGCAAGCTCAAAGACCTGGTGAAGAAGCACTCGGAGTTCATTGGCTTCCCCATCAAGCTGTACGTCGAGAAGACGGAGGAGAAGGAGGTGACGGACGACGAGGAGGAGGAGGACGAGAAGGAGGGCGAGGACGACAAGCCCAAGGTGGAGGAGGTCGAGGAGGAGGAAGGCGAGAAGAAGAAGAAGACGAAGAAGATCAAGGAAGTGACCCACGAGTGGGACCACCTTAACAGCCAGAAGCCCATCTGGATGCGCAAGCCTGAGGACGTGACCCACGAGGAGTACGCGTCCTTCTACAAGTCGCTGACGAACGACTGGGAGGAGCACGCGGCCGTCAAGCACTTCTCGGTGGAGGGCCAGCTGGAGTTCAAGGCCTGTCTGTTCACGCCCAAGCGCGCGCCGTTCGACATGTTCGAGGGCGGCGCCAAGAAGAAAATCAACAACATTAAGCTGTACGTGCGTCGCGTGTTCATCATGGACAACTGCGAGGAGCTCATGCCCGAGTACCTGTCGTTCGTCAAGGGCGTGGTTGACTCGGAGGACCTGCCGCTCAACATTTCGCGCGAGACGCTGCAGCAGAACAAGATTCTGCGCGTGATTAAGAAGAATCTGGTGAAGAAGTGCCTCGAGATGTTCGCCGAGCTGGCCGAGGACAATGAAAAGTACCAGAAGTTCTATGAATCCTTCTCGAAGAATCTCAAGCTGGGCATCCACGAGGACTCGACCAACCGCACCAAGATCGCGAAGCTGCTGCGCTACCACTCGACCAAGTCGGGCGAGGAGATGACGTCGCTGGACGACTACATCTCGCGCATGCCCGAGAGCCAGCCTGGCATATACTATGTGACGGGCGAGAGCAAGAAGGCGGTGGAGAACTCGCCATTCATTGAGAAGCTCAAGAAGAAGGGCTATGAGGTGCTGTACATGGTGGAGGCCATTGACGAGTACGCCGTGCAGCAGCTCAAGGAGTACGAGGGCAAGAAGCTCATCTGCGCCACTAAGGAGGGCCTCAAGATGGAGGAGACGGAGGACGAGAAGAAGGCGTTCGAGGAGGCCAAGGCCGCCACCGAGGGTCTGTGCAAGCTCATGAAGGAGGTGCTGGACGACAAGGTGGAGAAGGTGGAGATCTCGAACCGCATTGTCGAGTCGCCCTGCGTGCTCGTGACGGGCGAGTACGGCTGGTCGGCCAACATGGAGCGCATCATGAAGGCGCAGGCGCTGCGCGACAGCAGCACGTCGGCCTACATGTCGTCCAAGAAGACGATGGAGATCAACCCCCTGCACCCCATCATCAAGTCGCTGCGCGAGAAGGCCGAGGCCGACAAGAGCGACAAGACGGTCAAGGACCTCATCTGGCTGCTGTACGACACGTCGCTGCTGACGTCGGGCTTCAGCCTGGACGAGCCCACGACGTTCGCCAACCGCATCCACCGCCTCATCAAGCTCGGCCTGAGCATCGACGACGACGACGACGCCGCCGACGAGACGATGGAGGACCTGCCCCCTCTGGAGGGCGAGGACGAGGAGGAGAGCACGATGGAGGAGGTCGACTAAGTCTGCATTGGATGCATTTCGTTGCGCTCAAAGCCCGCTAACGTCGCTGGTTAGCTCGTGCATTTTTTGGTGGTGAGGTTTAGTTAGATCTTCTAGTCGAAGGTTACATATATTTACGATTCGCCTACCCTACGTTATTGTTGCTTCATTTTGAGTTCTTGGCACGGCAGTAGCTTGGCCTTCATGAGGTTGCAAGGTCTCGTTGTCGTCTACAACAAATCGATCATCTTCGTCGACTTGTACGCGCCCCATGTGGCAAAAGTGAAGCCATTCCCAAAAGTATCTTCTCGTATTGGAGACGGACGCAGCTCCTTTTGGCTTCTCCGGTTCCCTATTTCGTTTGCCCTAGTTTGCGAGGTTGGCTGGCCCACGCAATGGTGTATGAACATGCTACAAGCAGCGCCATTGGTGTTGGCTGTACATGTACACTGGGACCGGATGGCTGCACACTACAGTACAAGCGGCGAAGTGTCCACCGCAATTCGGTGCTGCACCGATCCAAACGACTTTGAGGAGGATGGTCTACTACTTTTCTTTTCCAGTGAAGTGACCCCAGCACCTTCCTCTAGCGCATGGAAAGCAGCGACGTCGAAGTCGCCTTTGATGTGGGTTCACTATTGCTGCGCCCCTTGGCGCTGCCCATCCCCATCTCAGACGGCCTCTCCGCCAGTCAATTCGCGTGCCGAGTCGCGACTTGTTTGGTGTGTCGCACACCAATCTCAGATGGCTACCTGCGTCCACCCGCCTCGTCAGTCCATCAGACCCCAAAGCTTCCTGCTCTCGCTTCCTCCCTGTAACCATGGACGTGGCCAGCCTGCACAACATCCTGCTGCACACGTTCAGCAACGACGACGTGGCGCGTAAAGCCGCTGAGGATGCCGTCGCGGGGCTGCACACGGTCCCGGGCGCCGTGCAGCTTCTCATCCAGATCACCGTCGAGGCCAGCGTGACGCGCGAGATCCGCCAGGCCGCGGCCGTGTCGCTCAAGAACCTGGTGCAAAAGTACTGGGAAGGTGCGGACGGTCCCGATGGCCAATGGGTGCAGGTGATCAGCCCCGCCGACAAGGTGCTGGGCCGCCAGAACGGCCTCGAGGCGCTGCTCGTGTCGCAGGACTCGAGTATCCGCTCGCTCCTGGCCGAGACCGTCGCGTACATTGCGCGCTTCGACTTCCCGGAAACGTGGCCCACGCTCATCGACGACATCTGCAAGAACGTGCAGAGCGGCGATGCCAACCGCATCATCAACGCGCTGCTGGCGTTGCGCCGCGTGGTCAAGAACTTCGAGTACCGCTCGGAGGAGCGGCTGGCGCCGCTCTATCAGCTCGTCGAGGTCGTCTTCCCCATGCTGCAGACCATGATGGTGCAGATGCAGACCAACAACTCGATCGAGGCCGCGCACATGATGCACCTGATCCTCAAGACGTACTGGTCGTGCGTCAAGACGAACCTGCCGCCGCACATTGCGCAGACTGAGCAGGTGGTGGCATGGATGAACATTTTCCGCATGGTCATCGCCAAGCCGCTGCCCGAAGCCAGCGAAGGCGGCGAGCCGACTGGCCAGCCCACGGACGAGGAGGAGCGTGGCAACTGGGCGTGGTGGAAGCTCAAGAAGTGGGCGTTGCAGATCCTCTGCCGCTTCTACACGCGGTACGGCAACCCCAAGAAGGCCGAGGACGAGTATCTGCAGATGAGCACGGTCTTTCGCAACCAGATCGCGCCCGAGCTGCTGCCCTGTGTGCTGGAGACGCTGGCGCTGCGCAAGAACGGCCGCTTCTGCACGGACCGCGTGGTGCAGCTCTCGCTCGTGTTCCTGCAGGAGGCGGTGGACTCGGCCGTCACGTACAAGCTCATTAAGCCGCACCTGGGCTTCTTGATATTCGAAGTGCTCCACCCCGTGCTGTGTCTGACCCCCAAGGACCTGCAGCTCTGGGCCGAGGACCCGCACGAGTTCGTACGCAAGACGAACGACGTGTTCGAGGACTTCCTGGACCCTGTGTACGCCGCGGCGAACCTCCTGTCCGATCTGTGCACCAAGCGCGGCAAGGACTGCCTGCCGACCGTGTTGTCCTTCTACAACAACATCCTCAACACGTACCTGGCGGCGCCGGAAGACAAGAAGGACTACATCCAGAAGGACGCGGCGCTGCACGCGCTCTTCTCGCTGGACGGCGTGCTGACCAAGTCCAAGGCGCACAAGGACCAGGTGGAGGCCATGATCATCACGCACATCCTGCCCGAGTTCAAGAACCCGCACGGCTTCCTGCGGCTGCGCGCGTGCAAGATCTTCTCGCGCAAGTACATTGAAGGCATCAAGTTCAAGGACGAGCAGACGCTCGTGCGCATCGTCAACGGCATGCTGGACGCCATGTTCGACCCGGAGCTGCCCGTTCGCATTGAGGCCGCCAAGACGATCCGCTTCGTCGTCATGTACCCGCACTCGGACACGGTCGTGGACGTGCTGCGGCCGCGTCTGCCGCAGATCCTCGAGCAGTTCTTCAGCCTCATGGACGAGATCGGCAACGACGAGGTCGTGGTGGCGCTGGAGCACATTATCGACCGCTTCTCGTCAGAGATCGGCCCGTTCTCGCTGCAACTTGTGGCCAAGTTCGTCGAGTTCTTCGGCCAGTTCACAGCCGTGGCCGAGGACGACGAGGACGCGTCGCTGGCCGCCGTGTCGTGTCTGGACGCCATCAACACGATCCTCATGAGCATCCACAACCACCCGGAGCTCTACGCGCTGCTGGTGCCGACGCTCGCGCCCGTGATCCACAAGATCCTGACGGACTTCGACTACGTCGAGTACATGGAGAGCGGCATTGACATCCTGGGCTCGCTGGCCTTTTACAGCCACAAGATCGCGCCGCAGCTCTGGGAGCTCTTCCCGCTCGTGTTCGTGAGCTTTAACGACTGGGCGTCCGACTACCTGACGAACTTCGTGCCCGTGATCGACAACTTCGTGGGCCGCGACATCGCCGGCTTCCTCTCGGGCGTCGTCACGGACCCGACTACGGGCGCCAGCGTGCGCTACCTCGAGCTCGTGTTCACCATGGCCAAGACGGTCTTCGAGAGCCAAAGCGTGCAGGAGATCGACCTGTGCGCGGCTTGCCGTCTGCTCTACTCGCTGCTGCACAACCTGTTCGGCAAGATCGACGAGACGATCCCGCCCATCACGCTCCTGGTGTGCAAGAAGCTGTCGGAGCCCCTCGTGGACGCCACGGCGCGCAACCTGCTGGGCGTCTTGGCCAGTCTGCTGCACTACAACCCTGCGCTCACGCTGGACGCGCTCAACTCGCTGGGCGCCGCCGACGGCGTGCTCAAGATCTGGCTCAGCGACTTGTCCCGGTACGACAACTTCCTGGACCGCAAGCTCTTCGTGCTGGGCGCCATGTCGATCCTGCGCGCGCCGGCCGACAAGATCCCGGCTGCGCTGCGCCCGCACCTCAAGCAGCTGATCCAGGCGGCCATGAAGGTGCTCGCCGAGTCGCTCCAGAACCCGGCGCCTGGGATCCTCGACGGCGAGGACGAGGGCGAGGACAGCGAGGAAGGAGAGCAGCTCGAGGAGCTGCTGGAGAACGGCGGCTACGCGTCCAACGAGGACGCCGAGGACGTGGTGGACGACCAGTACTACGCCATCCTGCGCCAGCTGCGGGAGGAGGCCGAGGGCCAGTTTGGCTACGAAGACGACGGGGACGACGACTACATCAGTCTGCTGGACGAGGTGGACGAGGTCGAGTTCTTCCTGGGCTCGCTGCAGGGCTTCGCGCAGACACATGCGCCCGAGTACCAGGCGCTGGGCTTGGAAGCCGACGCCACGACGCAGCAGGCGCTGGTGCTCTTCCAGGCCGAACACGCCAAGAGGAAGGAGGCTCAGGCCCAGGCCCAGAATGCCCAGCAGTAAACCGGTAGACGATCGTTTCCTGCCGTGCCAGGCCGTGAGAGGAGGACGGAGTGAGAGAGTGAGAGGGTTTTTAACACATACATTGTTTGTTCAGATGCACTTGAAAGCTTCTCGTTCGCTTTACGCCTCTGTGACGTCCTGGAGCAGCAAGCGGTAGGCCTCGAAGTCGAACTGGTCTGGCTGGTTGTTGAACTTGTCCACGTGCTCGTAGAGCTTGTCGTCCTCGTAGCTGGCCAGCAACTGCTGCAGCAAGCGCTGCGACTCCTTCTTGTCCAGCATGTTGATGACGTCTGCGCGAACGAGAGCGAGCTCTTTCTTGGTGAGCAGGTCGTCGTACAGCGAGACGGCCACACAGGGCGGCGCTGCGCTCGGGTTCTCCTTGAAGGCTTCGAGGTACGTGACGAGGAAGCACGACTGCTGGAACTGGCACAACATGTTGAAGAACCCGTCCTGGCGGTACACGGGGAAGATAAAGTACGGCGCGGCCTCGGCGCGCTTCACCAGCGATCGGAACTCGCTGGCTTCCAGTGTAGCGGCCACGGCGTCGTCCTTGTCGGCGTGGAAGTCCTCCCAAATGCTGCGGATCTGCGGCGCTTGTTCGTTCTCCAGAAGCTCCAGCTTCACGAGCTGCTCCAGCGAACGCGCGCCAGGATACGAGAAGCCGGAGGCGGCCTTGGTGCTGGCAAAGCTGCGAGGCTTCAGTCCATGGCGGGTGGAGGAGAGCAAGGCGCGGCGGCCGAGACGCTGCGCAATGAACGACATCGACATGCTCGAGAGCTGACGTAGTGTGGCTGACCGATAAGCTATGTGGTCCACACATGACGGTTTCGCGTGTCAAAACTTCAGGATGGCTACATACAGTATTAGTCGATTATTCACCAGTTGAACTTTGGCCTGGAGCGCGGTGACTTATCGTGGATTCGTCACCCACCTGCGATGCCCCAGCCGAGCTGGACTCGTTGTAGTGGTGACTTTGCACGGTGCTGTTTTGATCTCATTCTTCAATCTTCTTTGACAAGAACACATCAACCACCACCACCACCTCCACTCAATCGAAAACATGCGCGTCGCCGTTGCCGGAACCGGATCGTTCGCCAAGCACTTCATCGACGAGCTGCCTGCCGCTGGCCACGAAGTCGTCGTGCTAACCCGCTCCCACAAGGCCTTCCTGGACGGCAAGAAGGGCGTCGTGGCGCAACGCATCAGTGACTACTCGTCCGTGGCGCAGCTCGTGGATGTGCTGAGCGACTGTGACGCTCTCGTCAGCACCATCTTCGACATCACGCAGCCCAACCCTGAGATTCACCTAACGCTGCTTGAAGCCTGCAAACAGACGCCCAAGTGCAAGCGCTTCATCCCGGCCGAGTACGGCGGGAACGCGGAGGATTTTCCGGAAGACGCTGAGGGCATGGACCAGCTCAATGCGCCGCTGAAGAAGGCGCTCAGGGAACAGAGCGATGTGGAGTGGACCTTCTTCTCGCTTGGGTGGGTCATGGACTTCATCGTCCCGAGTACCAACCGCAACCACCCCAACCTCGGCCCTTTTCACCCGCTGGACCTGGACGCGCAGGCGATGAACATCCCAGGCACGGGCAACGACGTCTTCTCGACGACGAGTGCTCGCGACGTGGCCAAGGCCATCGCAGAGCTACTGAAGAGCAAGCACAAGTGGCGCCCATACACGTACGTGCAAGGAATGCAGACGACGTGGCTGCAACTGGCCGAGCTGGTGAAGACGGTCGGCGGCGTGACGGATCTCAAGGTGTCGTTCGAACCTGTGAACGAGATCAAGGCGGCGCTGGAGAAAGACAAGTCGTCGCCCCACTCCGCGATTCTGGCGGAGTTCAAGATGCTTGTGCCCTCGGGCAGGTGCACGCTTAACCAGGAGAAGGTCAAGCGCGACCGAGCCGAGCACTTCCCGAATGTCCACTTGCGCACGGCGCAGGAGCTGTTTGATGCGGTGAAGCAGAACCCAAACGTTATTGTGTAAGCAGCCAGCGGCACGAGTGCTGTACCGAGCCCGAAAGAGAGAGAATCGACCATGACGAGAGGAAAGAAAACATCAATTGGGCAAAAAAACATTTGATTTTCTTTTTGAACCGACTTGCAGTCGTTTGCCAGATCCTAAAGCTTATACACTAGCAGTGTCCAGGAAGTTATCACTCTTGCGGTTTGAGCGATAGGTATCGTTCAAACTTTGCTCGAACAAGATATCGTCCGCGCTGGAGAGGATGGTTTCGACACACGCATCGGTCTCGTGCATGACCGCGGTCTGGAAATTGTCCGTGCCATTTGCCCTCGGCCCTGTTTCAGTTTGAGACGTGCACACCAGCGAGACAACCGATTCCAAGCCACCGGACGGCCTTTTCGCGACGACAACCCACATAGTATCCTGGTGTTTAACGGTTCCGTCGGCGAGCTTGAAGAACGCGTGCCATACGAAAACACTGGCGCCAGGGAGCTCTGGCGTGGAATCTCGGCGAACAACCGCATGGTAATGGAGGGGCGTGGTTTCGAGGTTTTCTTGGATGCCTCCTCGAAACTTCATTGAGCAGGTACTCGGTGTTCGCTCCACGACATGAGCTACCGGCGTCGTGTCGCGACCCTTGTTGTTTTCTCCCGCGAAGCTCTTGTCTGGGCTCGAGATGACCGTCCAGATCGCCGCCGACGTCGAATGTACGTCGAAAGGAACGCGTCGCACGCCCACTAGCGTCGATCGACCGTCTCCTGTCTGTACGTGAGACCAGACATCTTTCCCCACATCACCTTCACTAGTTTGCAAATAGCCATCGAAAAAGTGGATGCCGTGAGCGGAAAATACACTTGGTAATTGCGGTAGAGCCACCGCTGCTTGCTGCTTGAGCTCACCAAGAACCAGGTTATCGTCCGCTTTCTGCTGCAGCTCTGCCACCCGCCTCAAGCTGGTTGCCTCAGCAGCTCGTCGCTTTTCATGCAGCAGCTCCCAAAGACGCTGAATCCAGTCGGCATTGCTCTGGACGCGATCGCTGAGTTGGCGGTTGGTCCGCTCTGTCGTTTGTCTGGCGCGTGCTTGGCGGTCAGAGAAGCAGCGCCACGCTGACGTTGCACCTTCGCGTATGTTCCCTCCGCGGCGAAGCACAGCAAGGTGGGACTCCAGCTCGCGGCTGAGACCTCGCAGCGTGGAGAGCTCAGCTTTCTCGCGGTCACGTGTCGAGTTGCGGTGGCGTGGCTTCCGCATGTGCGCAGCGTGGAGGTTATGAACTGTGCTCGTGATCTTACAAGGAGTTCCCCTAGCCGTAATCCGGTCGTGAACATGGCTATCTTTTTTTCGAAAGTAGAGCTCAGGGGCTAATAATGGTAACCTCCAAACGGCGAATACGAATATTTTGAAATATTACCCAGGCTGATGGCGAATATAGTAAATATTAGGTAGTCTTTCTAATTGTGAAATAATATAATATGAGTGCATATTTACTACTTTAAAAATATGATATTTTGAAAATAATTACGCATATTATCGTTAAAGTATAAATATGCTTTCATTTCTTATATCATTTTACAATTATGAAATGTTACCTAGCATTTACTTTAGTCGCCAACAGCATGGATAATATTATCAAATTATACATACAGTATTGTCATTTTCACCCAAATTTGTAGAACCCGGGGGGAAAATCGGAGTTCTCCGAATCGATTCCACCGGTTGTTGCCCAATCAGAGGTGACCTTCGTCTAGCACTTCACTTCGCATTCTTCCGGCAATGAACCCAGCAACACCGGTCCGGCGGAGCTCTCCTCGACGCGTTTCGCTCGATGCCAACACACCTAACCAAGCGCAAGCGGCACGAGGGCCCAATCCTCGTCCCTCACCAGCTCGAAGCCCCAATCCTCGTTTCTCGCCGTACCAGAGGCGAAGTCCGCGGCTTCAACAGCAGACAGAGGTCGTTTCCTCGAACGATCCGTTGATCAAACTCTCTGTGGATGTACGACTCAAGAACACAGTCAACCAGCGTCTGTCGTCAGGACGGCTTGGAACTCACCGAGTTCAATGCGACACATGGGAGGAGGTGAAGGCCACGCTGTGGGACATCATCCGCCGTGAGTTGAAGCCGCTAGCTGTTCCGACTGGAACTCCACCAGTCTGGACAGTTGATGAACATGACCCAGCAATCGAGATGTTCGAGAAGTACACTTCTATGAGAATGAACACCAAGGTCCTGGATCCGTGGACAAGTGCGAAAGATCGTCGGTATTTGCAGAAAAACCAGAACGAGTCCGTTTTGCTCTCTGTCTACAAGTACGGCAACGAGATTTCAACCATTGACCAGCACGCGGACTTTGAAGACCAGTGCATTGGCCCGGCCGCTACCGATCGTGGAGGTGCTGCGACAGAAGAGCTCCACCAACTCCTGATGAGTTCACTGAAGGAGAAATGGGGCGCTACATTCACTGCGCAAGATATGTCATGGCGTCTATGGGCTTCCCTCGTCCTCAAGAAACCAAGACCACAGCATGAGCGAAAAATCGTAAAGGCGCCGCCTCCAAATCTGATGTCTCAGTTCAGGCCTGCGTCAAATTCAAGTGACCAACACTTACAGCGTGTACAGCGCAGCGTAAAGATGGCTATGAAGGTCGTACAAGGCATGCAAGCAAAGGTCAAGCACTTCGCGCAAACGGTTCAAGTGCTGCAAAATGCAATCGTATCCATGGACCAAATGCTAGAAAATCATTTGGATGTGATCGAGGCAATGGGCGAGGACGTGGTGATACAACCAGACAGCATGGATGTCACGTCCACGTTGGCCACCATTCCGAACCAAGAGGACGTCGACCACGCCTAACACAACTGGGTTTGATTATCGACTAGCTCGCCATCTAAGCATGCATCTCCACCTCACAAATTTAGTCTTCATCACTTGAATACTCGTCGTCGTTGTCAGGATCGCCTCGCTCCGAAAACTCAAGCAACTCGTCTTCACCGAATTGCTCGGCTCCCGATGTACTCACGTACTCATCTCCCAGTGCTGATGTAGGGTCAAAATCACCGGTTACACTCCACCCACAGTGCTCGAAAATGTTGGTCATATCGTAATCTTGGAACTGCTGGAGCACATTTGCAATGAGTACGGCTTGGTTTTGTTTGGATCCTTCGACGTACTGCCGCTTGAATGCCTTCTTGATCAAGCCAAACAGATACTCGATAGGGTTGTAGAATGGGCAATATGCTGGGAGAAAAATGGGAATTATCCCAAGCGAACGCAAGTAGTAGACGATGTCAGGGTGACAATGGATCTTGGCACCGTCCAGAATCCACACAGAGCCATTTCCAGGGTACGGGTGTACAGACTTTCCCGAATGCGCATGTAGACGGCAGAAGTCAACAAACTTGGCTCTGTCAAACGTCCCATCCGTGTGGAAGCTTTCCACGAGGCCGTCCACAGATATAAAGCAAAGCAACGACACTCGTGCCTTCCGATTGAACTCACCGCGAGTTTCTTTCCCTTCAAGCAGTATCCGCGCGAGCGCAGCATGCCCCTGTTGTCGAAACTGACTTCATCGAGGAATTGGATGTTCATTTGGCACCACTTGATCGAGCCTAGCTCCAACGTGAAGCGTACTATATCGTTGGTCTTAATGTTCATCGCCCGCCGTTCAAGTACCTTCCACGTGAGCCCATTCTGCCGCAGCGTCCTCCACACCGTCGAGATAGAAATGAAGCGATTGAATTTGTGCTCAAACGCAGCCTTTGCTTCGTCAAGAAACGCCACCGGGTGCCTCGTGTAGAAGTCCAGCAGCCACGCGCGCTGCTCTTCCGTGAACTGATCATTCTGCTTTGTAGAGCGTCGCTGGTAGTCGTTGTCGGACTCGAAGCGCTGGATCCAGTTGGAAATGGTGTTGATGTGCTTGTTGTAGATCGTCGCCAGTTGCGTTTTCGACAAGCCCAGGTAGAAGTAGCCGTAGAGGGCGTGCATGATGGTGTTCGCCGACGCGTGGCGCCCACTCACCGCCTGCTGGATGCTTGCCATCGTCGGTTGCCAGTCGGGCGACTGCTTGAGTTGAGGGAAGCCGAGAACTTTGATCTCTGGCTTCTGATTGGCTGAACATGACACGAATCAACTTCAAATCGGTTCGCGAAATCGATTCGATTTTTTTTCAGGCTATTCTCACAAATTCGAATGGAACTGACAATATTTGCCACTTTTTTTTGAGGGTTGCCCATGACCAGGCCTCTTTAATGGAGGGAAATTGGGGTCGTTTCCCTCACAATACCTATATTTAGACCCCCGCTCATCCCTCGCAAAAACAGCCCAGCCTCGGGAGTTCCTGAGATCTTGTCGGGTTGACTGAGGACTGCAGAAGGTCTACGATCAAGTTGCGGCTCCTACCAACATGCCGAGCGGGTTGAAGACCCCGTTCCAACAAGGTCATGACGTGCAGTATGGGCTTCAAGTTGCTGAGCGACACCCGGAGACGTCTGCTGTGCAGTCGGTAGCGTGCAAATTTTGCATCAAGTTTGGTCGTGAAGCAACGTCCAATTCGAAGCGCAAGCGAACCCAGAACGTGCAGTATTTCAAGTTCCCATTTCGTGCAGATAATTACAGACGCCATCTTGAACTAGTGCACGGTACCGCATGGAAGCAATACAAAGCTGCAACACAAGAAGCCAAGGCAGAGTTTTTTAGCCGCCCCAACCGAGCCAACACTATGCTGGCTCATCTTGACTGTGGAGAACCTATCAAGTTCGTGATAAAACGACAGATTGTCGAGGAAATTATTGGCGGCATTCTGTTTGATCCAGATGACGTTGAAGCACAGTCTACTAGTGCCAATGCTCTCGCGATTTTTAAGGCTGGAGACGGAGAAGACTACACAGTGACGATTGGATCGCCCAGGCTTTTCAATCTCCTTGTGGGTTTTGTCAGCAACGGGGCTTCATTTCGAGGCGCAGCTGCACACGCTCGAACAACACAGCAAGTGACCAAGCTCAGCTATCTCAGCGGCGCCACAGATGCTCGAAGTGCATCGTATATCCGGGCAGTCTGTGGAGCGAGTTTAGATCGTATACATCGTCTTCTCAAGTCGTGTTGGGCATATTCACTAGCCCTTGACGTGGGAAGTGTACAAGGCACTTCGTATCTTGATATTCGAGTGCGATTCAGCTATGTGTGCGGGAAACTGGTCAATCTCCACTTGCTGGCGGTTCCCCTGTTCGAAAACAAAACTGCAGCAACATTGTTCGGGGTTTGTGAGCGTGTGATGGAAGTTCTTGACGAATCATGGCGCTCAAAGCTATTGTCCATCGGAACAGACGGCGAGCCAACAATGACGGGGCGACTTTCCGGCGTGCAAACCCTTTTCGACTCAGCGACTACTTTTCCTCTTGTACGCGTTTGGGTGCGGCCTACACCAACTGGATCTCGTTGCTCAGGTGGAATACAACATACTTTGCGACGATCAGTTTGTGAAAGACTTGACGAAAATGGTAAGTTGGCTACGTCGTCAACAAAAACTGGTTATCGAGATGAAATCAACCTGTCCGAGATTCGCTAGTACGCGGTGGCTGTTGATGTATAAGCTGACGGAATGGCTGGTCAAGCATCGGACCCGTGTGCTTGGCGAGCTGAGAAGGAAAAAACCGGATTGTACTCCCTGCGACAAGTGGTGGGTAACGTTGCTTTCTCTCAATGCCGTAGCCGGTATGCTGTCTGCAACGTGCCAGCGACTTCAAGGTCTCTCAACACTGTTGTCGCAGCAGGAAGCACAACTGAATCAACTTAGTGTCAAGCTTTCAACTCAGTGCTATGTTTCGGGGCCACTTTCTGCCGCAAGAATCCACCAGCTAGTGCTTTCGCAAGAGTACGTCATGAGGGGGTCGTATGCAGTGAAGATGTCGGACGCTCGTGAGTTCATAGAAGACCTGGGGCAGGTGGCGATTGATGCCTTATCACAACTGGATCCGGACGAATCTATTGCTGTTGCTCGCCACGTTGCTGGGTTGTTCGCGGGGCTTGTGGAAGGAATCGCAAAAATCGTCGCAACGCGGAACTCACAAAACGAGGCAAGCACCGTAAAACTACCTCCAGTACTGCCTCATCAATTGCTCAACACGCGAACGGCAGTGCTGTGCGACCTTGTACAGCAACATCGCCGAAGGTTGGAAGCTGCAGGTTGGAGCGATGAGAAAATCGAACTCATCGAGATCGACCACCAAGCTTTTCTTCAAGCCGCGTGTGACGACGAATCGCGACGCAAGCAACTACTGGTGTGCGCAGACAGTAAAACGGGATTCGAAGAGGGGTGGAGCTTAGTCAACGAGAGATTTATGACCTTACAGTCGTTTTGTGGAGCTCAGGCGACCATTTTCCCGAACACTGCCACAGTGGAATCCGATTTCTCTGTCATCGGTTGGGAGCGGAACGAGTATCGAAAGTCTCTTACCGATTTTTCACTAGAAGGCATTCTACATGCGAAGCAATTCAGGCGTATCTACTCACTTGATACAACGCAGGGTAACTAGACCACAACAGAGAGCAAACTAACTTGGTTTTACTATGGAAGAAGTCATCCCTCTCTATACCTATCTGAAATGACGTTGACGTCCCTCCATTAGCTTAATAGAGGCAATGGAGGGAATTCCCTCCATTGAAGAGGCCTGCCCATGACCCTTAACATGTGCTGAAATGATTTTGCGATTTGATTGGCTGAAATATGCTTGTAAGAGTTTTAAAGCAAAAAACAAATAAGAGTATATTATACTGAAAGACTTGCGGTGCATCTGCTGCGCCTAATTCGCAGCCGCAGCATCTGCACGGTATATTCGACGGCAAATTTTATAATGGTAATCTCCGTATTCTGCAGCGCGTGAGATAGCTCACATTTTATTCTATCTTTAATTTTTGCTCTTTCGTGTTCCAGGATGCCGTTTTCCAGAACACAGCGGCAAGGCCGGCGCTGTGCGCTACTCAACGTCAGAAGCTTGGGGGCCGCTTCGGCGGCGCCACAGATGCCTTCTCGGGGCAATTTTGAAAATGAGTGTGTGTGGGGGGGGGAGTCCCGGAACTTACTTGGACAGCCACGCACACGTTCTCAAAACCACAAGCACAAATTGAGACTTCACTCGAAACCCTAGTCTCTTGTATAGCACAGAACACAAACACATTCCCCACCTGAACCACCCCGTATGTTTCTGGCAGCCATGTCCGCAGTAAGTATTAAGTCCATCACGCAATTGCACCATTATCCAAAGCGCAGATCGAACTCTCTCTTGAAACCTTGGTATTTGACGTTCGTTAACACGATGCTGGTGGACGACACGGCGCAATGCATTGCCCTGCACCTTACGGAGGAGGCGGAGACGAGAAGCAAAGATCAATCACTCACCACACTGCCTGTCCTCAGGATGAAAGTTTTCGTCGTGGACTGGGGAAATGACCACCATTCCGTTTGCAAGCCCATCGGAATGTTGATTCGCATTGTCGAATCGTCTGCGGTGCCTACCTCGGCAGCTTCGTTGCGGCGACTTTGGCTCAAACTTGATACACCGCAATGATCTGCATTCGGCGCTGAACGCACATCCACTGACTCCGGACGTCGCGGTCGACGTTTCTGCCGCAAGAGAATCTTTAAGAGATCTCTGCAGCCTCCTGTGGCAGGCTCGCTCTGCATCTCGAGCGAGTGCCTGGCCCCGATCCACGCGCCTTCAAATCGCCGTTGATTCAAGATTCAACCGCTTGAAAGCTTGCGATGTGGACCGCTTTGGCGATTAATTTGAAATCGTCCAATCAGCAGCCTGGATACAAGTGTGACCTCTAGATCGACAACGACCATGCTGCTCGTTCCACTCGTTGTTTTGTGGCCCACAAATTGTGGGTAGCCTTTTTCCTGGGTCGTATTCTGGTCGGGTCGGGTGTTTGGGTCGTGCTTTTAGGACCCGTGAGCTCCTCGTTTGCACCGCCAATTTCGCTTCGCTCATGGCGAGCAAGGCGTCGGTAATTAGAAATTAACTCCCTTGTTAAGGCAACTACTCCGGTCCACGCGCCGACCATTGCAGACCTCCGCTTCGCTTCGGTTGCAAACGGTCTCTCTGAGGCTCTTTTGCACATCGTAAAAACACTTGAGGATTGAATGGAAAACCCCGACCCAATCCACGAGCCGACCCGAATACGACCCGGGATAAATCTACCGTTTTGTGCTGCGCCGGTCAGACTCTCAATGACGCTCCAACCGAGAGTTCTTCCAGGTCGCCAGAGGGGGGCTGCACATTTAGGGCCAATATAAGGATGACGGGTTGACAGTGTTGCCAGTCATCACACCGTGCAATCGGTTGCCGGTGCATTCAACGCCAGCAGTGCAGCTGACCTTCTTTGAAGGCAGGTCTCCATGCCGTGAGCCTCGAAAGAGGATCACACCGCCAGCGTCCTGTTTCTGAGTGTTAAAGCGCCGCCCAAGCCCTCGCCCCACAACCACACATTGCCCACCATGGTTCCTTCTCGTTGATACCGGTACGCTCTGCGTCGATATCTCCTTCCCTGCACTTCCAGCACTGTCGGTGACGACAAATACAGAAACCTCGATCCAGCAATCGAGTGGGTGGTGGCGGTCCGCCCACGGTCTGCTGGAAGGTCCGCTGGTACGTCACTCCTCGCTTAGATATCCGTTTCAGTTGCCTTGTCTATGATTTCTGAGTTGCTGCTGCTCTCGCACGAGTATCCAAGATCGTGGTATCCTTACGGATGCAACGCCCGCCGCTGGCCAGACGTCACACCTGAATTTGCTCCAGACCACTCAAGAGACCAAGTTCATTATGGCCGACGCTGTCCCCGTCGACCCTGTGGCCACGCCGCTGCCCACGGCCGCGCCGCTCGAGTGGCCCGAGAGTATGACCACCACCGAGGGCGTGGTGCTCGCCGTGCTGCCGTTCGCGGCACTCGTGCTGTGCTACGTCATGCTGCGCCTCGTGTGGCGCGTGCCCACACCGCTTCCTGTGCGCGCTCCTGCGCCGCCGTCGTACGGCGCCACGGGCGAGCAGCTGCAGCCCATCACACAGGTCAAGACGTCGCTCGTGGAGGAGGGCGAGGTGGCCGGCGACTACGAGGAGCACTGGTACAACACGTTCGACTTCGCCTTCCTGGTGGGCATGGGCGTGTACGGCGCCGTGATGCTGGTGCTCACCTTCTTCTACGAGCCGCAGTGGTTGAGCGATCCGCACTTCTGGCTCATGCAGCTGCCCAAGCTCGTGGTCATGATGGTCGTGTCGCTCTTCGGCGGCATCATCTGCCGCTGCTTCTGCGATGTGGACGACAAGGGCTACATCATGACCAACAAGTCGTCCAAGTTCAAAGTCAACTACACCCGGAAGCTGCAGCACTTTGCCGCTTACATGGTGCCGCTGGTGATTAGGGCCGACTACCCGGGCCCGATTGCGCTGGCATGGGGCGACTTCTTCACCATGCTGGGCTTCCTGGTGCTCATCAAGCCCGTCCGTGAACACTCCAAGTTCTTCATGCTGCAGTTCAACTCGCTGGACCGCCCCGAAGACCGCCCCAACACGCTCAAGTGGATCATCGTGGGCAACATCGCGCCGGGCATGTTCATCCTCATGTTTTTCAAGTGGCTGTTCGCGGCGCAGGGAGCGCTGACGTTCATCCTCGTGTTCATCACGGGCATCGGCGACGGGCTGGCGGAGCCCGTGGGCATCACGTGGGGCACGCACAAGTACAAGACGCGCAGCTGCTTTTCCAAGAACAAGTACACGCGCAGCTGGGAGGGCAGCGCGTGCGTGTTCCTGTCCGGCCTCGTGTTCCCTGCGCTGCAGTACGCGGCGTTCGACAACTTCTGGCAGGTGCTGCTGTCCATGCTGATCCTGGCGCCGACCATGGCGTACGCGGAGGCGACGGCGCCCCACACGATGGACACGCCCGTGCTCATGATCGGGTGCGGCGTCATCCTGTACGCGATCGTGCACCTCGTTTAAGCGCTAGCGACTCCACCCCACCTAGAGGAGAGTGCGTCCTAGGGCTTACCTTTTCCCAATGAAACATGTCAATGAAGCAGCTTTCTTCGCCTGCAGTCTATTGTATCGCAGTCTAGAAGCCGCGAGACCTCCAGTTGCACGGGTCGAAGTCGTCCGAATCTTCATCATCCGAGTGTCTGTGCTGCTTGACCTTCTTGAGCTTCCTCTTGAGCTGCTTCACCGCCGTTTCCACTGCAGTGGCGTCTTCTGCTTCGCCGTCTGCCTCGTCCAAGGCGCCAGCGGAGCCCTCCAGCTTCCGTTTGCCTGCTGCGGGCTTCTTCTCGCCCTTACGGAGACTGGCCGCACGCTCCAGCGCCACGCGGTACCTTTCCACGTACTGCATGTTGTCGAGCTGGTCGACGGCCTCGCGCTCCTTGGTCTCCTCCACCTGCTCCTTGTCTTCCTTTATCGACTGCTGCTCCACCTCGGCCGCGAACTCCTGGAAAGCCTCCCACTCGGAGGCGAGCTGCGTCTCCGCCAGTTGTTCCACGTCCACTTGGCGGGCCTTGGCGTCGGCCAGCGAGTCGTCGTAGAATCCTGCGGGGGTTGGCGCCTCGCTGGCGGCAGAGCTGCTGGGCTTCGCTGCTGCTGGCTTCTTTGCCTTAGCGGACGGCAACTTGGCACGCGCGGCAGCCGCGCTGGGCTTCTGCTTGGCCTCCTTCATCAACCGCCGGATCTCCTCCTGCGAGCCCATTGGTCTCAAGTTGAGACTCGCGACGTTTTCAAAAACGTTTCTAGCAAATGGCTAAAAATGGAGTCATTGTGACTTGATGTGGACCACTTTGTGTCCCCCACTGGACCAAATCACAATGTCTGAAAAAATAGCTGCAATTGTGTCCTTGTGTTGCACATTGCAGCTATCTTTTGATTGGCTGGATTTGGGTATTTCGTCTGATTTTAGGGTATTTCTCCGACTTTAGTAATTGTTTTGTGACGAAAAGTTGAAGTTGAAGCAGCGCAAACGATATTTGAGACAAGGCAGAGCGGCGCACTACGTCATTTCGAAGCCAGCGCCCGACGTGATGGAGGTGAGCAACTTCGCACGGAGCACCTTGTATGACGAGTACGTGGGCAGCTTGAGCGTGTTGAAGCAGGTCGAGGAGCTGGGCAGCAGCTCGTCGTCGCCTCGGATGGGGATCTTCTGGACGCAAAACTGAGGCGTGAGTGAGCTGAAGCCAAGCGACGGCGCTCGCTGACAAGAAGTCGTGAAGCGCAGAAACGCCGCTTGCTCGCTCGGCGTGAAACTCGCCAGCGCCGTCCAGAGCCAACCGACGCGTTTGTCCAGCGCGTGGAAGCCCCCCGCGTACCGCGCGTTGGCCTTGAGGTCGTCGACGTCGATCTTGCCGCTCTTGCCCGATATCAGCACTTGCAGCTCGGGCTCGTTGAACATTTGCAGCCAGCGCGGGTCGATGAGGTCCGACAAACCCATGCGGAAGGCCGCGCACTGCTCGCGGATCTGCGTGTTGAGGTAGTAGTTCGCCACGAGGTGAATGTACCGCGTCTTGTTGCGGCTCGTCACTGGTACGTTCGCTCCGCCTGGGATGATCTCGATCTCCTTCTGCTCGCCAAAAGCGTCTTGAACGACCGTGTGGGTCAGCCCAAGATCCTCCACGTCGCCATCGTACGACTTGAGGAACATCAAGTTCTGTGGATCATAATAACGTGTTTCGTTAGCACAATTGCTTCGCCTGGAGAGCCACCTCAACTGCTCGTACCTTGTAAATCTCGGGATCCAGAGACGGCAATTCATTCAGCTGATTGAACGAATGCAGGAGCTTGGACAGGAAAAAGTGCGCGAATTTCGGTTGCACCACGATGCCTTCGTATAGCGCCTTGCCCAAGATTCGACCGACAAATTGGAACATCGTCAGGTGGTCGCTCTCGCGCGAGAAATGGCTCGAAGCCGAGTTCGGATTCGGGTACAGAAGTTGATCGTGCGTTGAGAGGAACAGTCCGTACTGCAGATCAAACGCGAGTGTGGACAGATCCAGCCAGAACTCCTTGAAGAGGCCGCCGGCGTCGATGCCCACTTCTTCGCGACCAGCCGAGTTCACGAACACCACGTTGATGCGCTTCTTCAGGTTCGTTCGGATCGAATTGAGTTTCTTCAAGCCGTCTTCCAAGATGGCCCCTCTGTGGATGCGGATTCGATACACCGAGCAGCTCTCGTTTTGGTGAATCCCTTTGTCCGCCTTGACGAGTCGTTGAAACAACTTCACGCGGTCAGGGAACGGCACCAAGTACGGCATCGACTGAATTAACTTGTTTGCTCGCGGAGTGCCCCGCAGGACTTCTTCAATCAGCTGACTGCTGTCCAGTTCGGCAATGATCCTGCAAAAACGATCAACCCATCCGCAACGTGTTAGCGACGATGTTTCGCCGCAGCAGGTGATATGACGTACCAACTCGTGACGTTGCAGAAAGGTTGGCGAGAGCATCGGTTGTAGAGCACCCTCATCAAGCGCGTCGCCGTATCGACAGCAAACATACCAAACGCGACTGATTCGGAAGACGGAGCAAGAATGGCGTACGTCCAATACGCCTCGTGAAGGGCATGTTTCAGGCTCAGCACAATCCGCTCGACCTGGCAAAGAGGAAGCGGGTACTCTTGCTCGTACATCTACAGAACTAAAGTCAGCATGGACCTCCTCGTGCCTCGTTACGACAAAACAGCAGACTCTTCCTTACCTCTTCATCATCCATTACGACCAGGAGATGTTCATATGCCATACAAAACAGCACCAGCATGCACACGTACGGATCGGAGCTCCGCGCGTGGATCAAATCCACATTCTAATACGAACCAGTTAGTATAAAAAACCCTAAAACCTCAATAGTAGAAGAGAAATTACCTTAGTGAAGTCCTCGAAATTCTTGGTTTCTTGCAAGACACACCACAGCATGTAAACCAGGGAAACGCTTTTCCCAGCCTCTTGTTCACTTGCGACGACCTCTACATGGTAGAAGGCGAGCGTATTGAGCAGACGCATTGCGTGGGATTGACGCTTCCCACCATCGCTTCCCCATCGGCAGAGAAACGTTCCACACAAACACGACAGCGCCTTGATGTTCTCCAGGATAAACGGCTCGGTGCTTTTCGACAGCTTCAGTGTCGCTGCCCGCTGACTCGAGTTGATTCCGTTGCTTGCCATCTGCCGCGCTTGGCTTGACGTGTTTGACAACCGAGTAGCGCTCCCGACGCTGGGCGCCACTTCATCACCCTCCCGTCTACGGCGTAACCCAGCTTTCTCAAATAGATTCCTGGCCCACGTCGCCTTCCCAATGGATTTCATCTTTTGCCAAGTCACCGAGAGCGACGTTGACAACGACGATGCCGACGCAATGTCACCAAAGCCGAATTGCTCCTACAGTAGACACAGACCCGAAATGTCAGGTGGAAGATCACGTAGAAGGAGAAGAAGTCGACCTTACCGCAGTTGTGGGGGCTTCGGGGTACATTGATGTCGGTCGTTCAGTCGCTAGTGGCTGGCGAAGAGCGCTCGGGGAGAAAGAAAGCAGGTGATTACACATTGACCGCAGGTACTGGTCATTAACCAGAATCTGAAGCTGGTCGTTCAAGGCTTCTGGGAAAACCACGGGCATGGAGTGAGACTCGGATACTTTCGTCCACGACACGGCCACTCCTGATGCCGCGTACGTTGCAGGAGGCACCGCTTGGAGAAGCTTCGAGAGAAGCTGGACCTCATTCAGCACAATGGCGTCCGTCTTGCCCTCCACACTGCAACGACAACAGCAAATGTCAGTCCTTTCATGCGTTCCTATAGCAAGTCATACCCAGGGAAGAGACAAGCTTACCGGTCCGACAACCAAAGGATGTTTCCAAGAAACCAAGCCTCGGATGCAATTCCAGTGACTGGAGACGCAGGAAAGTCGAACACCGACACGTGCAGCCCCGCACCAAGTAGCCTTGTCCACAGCGAGGCTTTCGTGAGTTGCAGCAGTCGATCCGCTGCGACGACTTGGCTCAAAAGCGGCACTGAGAAAACCTGGCAAACACGTCACAAAGGTCAGGAGGCTGCAATCCTATTGCCAAATAGCTGCCAATCTACCTACTTCCATCACGAACGCTTCCAGAATCCGGCTTGTCGCCGTGATGAGACACACCACGAAGTCCACGAGTGCGTTGCAATACGGCGACTCGTGTACATGCGAGGAAATCGGGACTTGTCCACGGGCAGAAATCAATCCCTGCCTGACGATCTGCGTCACCGAAGCTCGGTGCATCTCGTAGTACCGCATCTTCCGGGTTTGCAGCGTTGCACGAAACACGAGCAAATGGCCCGAAAGCAGGTACTGCTGCATCTCCGGCAGCGCCTCTGTCAACGCTCGCACGGTATTAAACCCCACAGCCACGTCCACTGTGGACGAGCAAGGCGAACTGCACTGCAGACACAAGTCCACAAGGCGTCGCATCTGCCATCGTCGCTGCTTCTCATCACCTCCTTTCACCCCGTCCGACGCAGCCAGCGAGTCCACAAAGAGCGAGCTGAGCTGCAAAAGCCTCTCACCGTCCTCTCCATTCCCCGTATAGAAGAACAGTACCAGACGCAGCAGCTACAAGCCATAGTATCGGAATATTCCATGTTAGTCGGCTTCTAGAGCTCATGAGACCCGTGTTTGTATGACTCACCTCGAACAGTGCGTCGTAGGGCAGCGGCATGTTGGGTAACTGCAGGATGGCCTTGAGATTGGCAATGTCACCCAGCTTCTGGTCGAATTCGGCTCGCGTCTGCGTCCGCAAGCGCCGGGCCGCCAGCCGCCCACGTGCAAAGGCCTGCAGCCGGAGCGCCGCCTTCTCCTGCCCCTTGCGCTGCTCCCGTGCGCGTCGCTGCTCTCTGGCCAGCCGCACCACGTCGCCCCGCCGGCCCCCGCGCTTCAGCTCCTCGTCCCGCAGGAACATCTCAAAAGACTTCGAATCTGATCCTAAAGTTAAAGTTTCCATTTATTTCCTTTTCGACCAATAATATTGCATGTAGCCATCTGCGTTCGACCACCAAAGTGCACTTCAACTTTGTCCTTAGACGAAGTGTACAACGGCGTAGAGGACGACGCCGCACCCGATCATGAGCACGGGCGTGTCCATCGTGTGGGGCGCCGTCGCCTCCGCGTACGCCATGGTCGGCGCCAGGATCAGCATGGACAGCAGCACCTGCCAGAAGTTGTCGAACGCCGCGTACTGCAGCGCAGGGAACACGAGGCCGGACAGGAACACGCACGCGCTGCCCTCCCAGCTGCGCGTGTACTTGTTCTTGGAGAAGCAGCCGCGCGTCTTGTACTTGTGCTTGCCCCACGTGATGCCCACGGGCTCCGCCAGCCCGTCGCCGATGCCCGTGATGAACACGAGGATGAACGTCAGCGCTCCCTGCGCCGCGAACAGCCACTTAAAAAACATGAGGATGAACATGCCCGGCGCGATGTTGCCCACGATGATCCACTTGAGCGTGTTGGGACGGTCCTCGGGGCGGTCCAGCGAATTGAACTGCAACATGAAGAACTTGGAGTGCTCACGGACGGGCTTGATGAGCACTAGGAAGCCCAGCATGGTGAAGAAGTCGCCCCATGCCAGTGCGAGCAGGCCCGGGTAGTCGGCCTTGACCACCAGCGGCACCATGTAGGCGGCGAAGTGCTGCAGCTTCCGAGTGTAGTTGACTTTGAACTTGGACGACCTGTTGGTCATGATGTAGCCATTCTCGTCGACGTCGCAGAAGATGCGGCAGATGATACCACCCAGCAGTGAGACCAACATCATAACGCCCAACTTGGGGAGCTGCATGAGCCAGAAGTGGGGCTCACTGAGCCACTGAGGCTCGTAGATGTACGTCAGCACAAGCATCACACCGGCGTAGACGATCATCCCCAGCAGAAACGCAAAGTCGAACGTGCCATACCAGTGCTTATCATAGTGGCCAGCAACTTCCCCTTCTTCCACCAGAGATGTCTTCGGCCGACCAAATGGGCGCAACGAGTTCTCTCCAGGTGGAACAGACCCGTAGGAAGGCAAGCTATGCTGCGGCAGCTTCGGGGACTCGGGGACCTTCCAGACAACTCGTAGCAGCACGTAACACAAGACCAACGCGAGCACCGGCAACCCCACGAGCACGCTTCCTTCAGCAACGGTGAGCTCTTCATGCCAATGCTTTGGCACATAGGCTGCAATAGTCTCGGGTGCCATTGTCGAGTTCCTGTGGCTTCGGAGAAGTGGGAACAGCAGTGGACCAGTGAAGAGGTTGAGGGCGACGTCTTCCATGACTCGGCTGCGGCTTGTAGCGCGAAAGCGGAAATGGGCGCTGGGCGCGGGCGGAGCTGCGCTTCGTCCCAAGCATGCGTGTGTCTGGCCTCTGATTGGGATTCTTTTTTCTTCGCGCTGCCGTCGTCTCCCAGGTTGTCTCACAAGTTGGTTGGACGCAGCAATAGCAAGAACAAACGAAGGAGCTCCCGCATCTCTTCATCAATACTAGAATTTTGTGGAAAATTGGTAAGCTTACGCGTGACCAAACTCTTCGCTCAGAGACACTGCTTTCAGCAAGATCTCAAGCGGCCTGGTGGACAAGGCGGCTTTAGCCGCGATTGCGGCAAAGTTATCGGGAAAGATGCCGATGAAATGGGAGATGTGATCTCGTCCCTGTCGCGAACTTCTACGTTAGTCCCTTGTGGTGGAGATACTTCGAGTAGGCACTCGTCATCACCGCCTGTTGCTCCGATGGCATTCCACGCATTCAGTGTTCTCAATCATCTTAAACACCGTAACGAGAAGAGCAGACAAGTTGTACCCTCTATGGACACGTACTGCACCTTCGCCAAGAATCCATCGTTGGCGATGAGAAGAAATACATCCGTCATGAGCCCCTCAACGAGTGAATACAACACAACGGCGCGGTGGTAACTGGTTGCGCCGTGAGCTAAACCTCAACGGAAGAAGCAGTTGTGTTCGTTCAAGAGAAGTTACGGCTCTCTGCTCATGGCGCGAAGCTGTACCACCGATTTGCACTGTTGTATCGGCTGATGGAAGGAATGATGACCGACTTGTTTCTTCTCATTGCGAACGAAGGAATCTTGGCGAGATCCGGTACGTCTCGCTCGGCTACAATTTATCGGGACTTCTACTACTGGTTTTGAGCTTCTCGAGAGCACAAGAGCTGGTAGGTGAAAAGTCTCGACTCTTGTGCAAGCGACTTTGGTTCAGCTATAAAACTGTTCCTTGGGGAATTCTGAGTGCAGCACTTCAAGAGCACATGATCTCAGCGCTCAACCGTTCAATAATGAAACTCCGCAACAAGATGACGTCGCTAGGGGGCTATCGGTGGGACAGCGGCAAGTTATTCTACAGAGCTGACGCCCTCATTCGGTCTTTTACGTTGAAGACAAAACTGACACAGAATACCTCGTTCTGCAAAACCAATCTTGGTTGTAAACAATGCGCAACAATAACAATCTGTTCATCATTGGGGCCATTTCATCGCTAAAAAAATAATTCATCCGTTTTCCTTTCTGCAGGAAGATCTTCAGGGGGCAAAGAGTAGTTCATTCGCGTGTTAGGAGCCGAAATGCCTCAGGAAATTGCAGACTTGTTGAGGCCGCCCCAAAGTTGATAATAGTGTTGCGACTTGAAGCGAATGAACTCACTTGTAACGCTTGAGCGAGATAGTTGAGCGACGCGAGAGCCGGGATATGTGCGTTGCCCCATGAAGAAGATAGGTAGAAGAAGCACGAAGACCGGGTTGAGTGCTGTAGGCCTCGGGTTGGTTTGAAGCACGTAGTCAGCCAATCACGTCGGTAGTTGGTCGCGAAACTCGCCGTCGTCCAGCGATGCATTTCCATCCGCTGTTACGGGCGCTGATCGGGAGCGCGTTTCTGATCGAGCAGCACGTGACCGCTGTTGTGCTTGAATACCTGGCCACCGCTTGTGTAGAAGAGTGTACCACTCGAATCAGTGTTGTTGCCGGAGAGGCTGTTGCTGCTGATGCCGCGGACACAGCGCGATGGTGGAATCGTCGATGCTTGTGCAGCTGGTAGCCTTGTAGTGCGTGTGCACCTGTAGCCCTGTACAGTATGAAGATGAAAGTACATTCGTGAGTGACTGAGCATGCGTGAAGCAATTGTGAGCGTGACTGTCGCACTGTGAGTGACCTGGAGCCACTGCTTTCGTCCCCCTCACCCTTGCCGCGTCATGATCCGAGCAGGACACAGTGGCGACTCGTTGTGGAAGCATGGTCCCGAGTACCGAGGTAGAGCGAGTCTGTTGAGAGGTCGTCCACGGAAGCGCAACTCTGCTACTCGTGTGTGAGAGGTTGGCCGGTTGTCGCTGCTGGATCAGCGTAGCTTGGTGAGAGAAGGATTGCCCAACGTTGGTTGAGCAGGGCAACATGCCGAGCGGCATCATGCCGAACAGTCTGGGCCCCACGCTCTGGGTAGCGCCGGCCAACCAAGAAGCGTGCTGCTCGGCCGTGCCGCAGCACCCAGCGCCAGCTTCGTAGACGTGAATGCCAGCACCAGCACCAGCTTTAGCGAAGTGAAGGCCAGCACCAGCTCCCACGACGTGAAGGCCAGCGCCGACTCCAATGGCAGGAAGGCTAGCGCCAGCTCCAATGACGTGAAAGCCAGCACCAGCTTCAATGGCATGAAGGCCGCGCCAGCTCCAACGAAGTGAGGGCCAGCACCAGCTCCGAAGACGAGAAACCTAGCACCAGCTCCGAGAGCGTGAAGGCCGGCACCAACTCCAATGACGTGAAGGCCAGCGCCAGCACCAAGAACGTGAGGACAGTGCCAGCTCCGAGAACGTGAAGGGCAGCGCCAGCACCGAGAACGTGAAGCGCGCGATCTGTCTTGGCTTGTGCGCACGACTTGAAGAATGAACTGGTCCACTTTTCTTTCCTACTTCTTCCTAACCTATTACAGTACATGCAGTGCAGTTCTTGTTCAGGCTTATCTTGACTTGGCTCGATCATCCAGCCAGCCGGAAAACCCGATATCCCATCCGGATATCCATCCTTTACTCTTTTTCATTTCTGGTGTGCATTGAAATATCACACATCGCTCTGCGTCATGCCGCCGATGACGAAGGCCAAGGTGCACTGCGCAGGCAATGAATTCGACAATGGTGAGCGATCGTCAAGACCAGGTGACCGTATCACGACACAACAGAAGCTGCTGCCCGCTTGGGTCTTCGCTGGGGTCATTCCGTTTATCCTGCAGACGCGGAGCTACTTGAAATCTCCACAAGCCACAAAATTACGGAGACTCTCGTCGCCCCGCAAAAAGTGGAGATCGAGACGGCAAACCTTATAGCGCTTTGTCCCGTCCAGAGGGTGCTTTTGGTTCAACATCCAGCCGACACACTACATCGCCACGCTACAGTGTGTGCGGCGGGCTTTGGCTCGTTTACCGAGCTCTTGTGCTGCGACGAAGCTACATTTCGTGTGAACGAGTTTGAATGCTCGACCGGAAAGAGAGATAGGATTTTTGTTTTAGCGACTTTAGCGATAATGGGGAACGAAAATGGAGAACTACTTGCGCTTTATGATGCTTCGGTTAAAGCTCGTTTTCATGAATGTTCAGTGGTCGGCGATTGCCCGATCCATCGAGAGTGCCGCCCAGTCTTCGATCAAGAAGGTTACGTCGCCCGAACACGGACGCTCATCGCACGGATCAACACACTGCCCCGAAATGGGCCCAATGATGAACCGATTGTTATTGTTGCGCATTGTTCCCAACCAAGATTGTTTTTGCAGAACGAGGTATTTTGTGTCAGTCTTGTCTTCAACGCGTAAAAGACCGAATGATTTGAGGGCGTCAGATCTGTAGAATAATTGCCGCTGTCCCACCGATACGCCATGAGCAGAGAGCCGTAAAACGCTCTTGAACGAACACAACTGCTTCTTTCCGGCGGAGCTTCACGCTCATCAAGGTGCATTGTAACGGACAAATACGAAAAACACCCTCCAAAGATCACGAGCACCTTTCTTAAAGGGTTAGGTCGACCATATAAGAAGGCGCTAGTGAGCCGGTGCGTGGAGCGTATTCATAGCAAACCCGTGCGGGGAGCCCGCGAAGAGGGCTGCGCGGTATTTGTGGAGGCGGGCCCAGCGACGAGCCCTTCAGCGAACGGACCCGTTGCCCTGTCTATTAGTTAGTTTTTCTAATGCGGGGGTCTGGGGGTGCAACCCCCAGAATGCTCAAGGACGTAATTTGCTAGGTGGTTTTAGTAGGTTGTCATGGTAACGGGGTTACATCGGTGTCTTCATCTACGTTAACGCTATTGCAGCCCCGCTGCACTTGGTAGCACTTGTAGTCAACCCTACACCTGAGTCTTACGACTGTCCCTCTGTGAGGATGGAGCAATTCGCCCACTTACCGCCGAACCAACAGGAAGGGCTTACAAAGCTGATGTCCCTGATCGGTCCGGACGGCGTGGCTCATCTTGCTTCGCAAGGCCCGATGCGGTGAATGCGCGTCTGGAGGCGTTTTCTCAGTATGAGAATGCTCTACTGGAGCACGTCCAGCAGAAGATGAATGAGGCCGCCGCGTCCATGACGCCTAGGCCGTCATCGTACGGTGCTTCACGAGAAAAACCACTCATGGTGAGTATCAAGACCTTTGAGGGCAAAGAAGGCGAAAGCCTTATGCTCTGGGTCAGAGAGGCCGAGATGACTATGGTGTCCGCCATGCTCAAGACTGAGCAGCAGCGCGTGGCGCTTGCTATCTCGAAGCTCGATGACCGAGCGCGAGAATGGACCCCTGACGTGCGGCATGTCAGTGGACACCGCGTTCCCTTCTTGGGACGAGCTGAAGCTTCAGCTTTCGCGAGTGTTCTCGCCGCCTAACCAGGCATTTCGCGTGAGATCACGCTTCCTTTCTACCCGCCAGGGTAAGAAGGAATTAGTTTACTTCGTCCAAGAGTTGCGAACTCTAATCACCGGTATAGCAGCGGACCCTCTTCCCGAGGTGGTCACTGTGACCGTCTCCATGGAAGGTCTGCGCACCGGCGTGGCCAGAAAGAGGTCTTCGGTGTTCACCCTACCTCGTTCGAGGAGGCAGTGAATGTGGCGTTGAACGCCGAGTTCAACGTCAAGTCGGCCCGACTTGGTTGGACGGCTTCCCAAGCCAGCTCTTCCGGAGCCTCGGACGCGTCCAATGGCGCTGTCCCGATGGACCTCAGCTACGCTGAAGATGAGCAAGCTGAGCTTCAGGCGGCTGAGCAGCGCATTGGCATCCGTCGATGCTATGTCTGCGGAAGCACGCAACACCTGCGTCCAGGTTGTCCGCTGCGCAAGCAGCACCAGGCTCCACCGAGCCGAGGCTCGGCCTCTAAGCCGAAGCTGGGCTCGTGGCGGGGAAATGCCAAAACCCATTAGGCACGGGGCTCCCTGCTGGAGAAGAAGTGAGTTCTGTTGTACCTCAGGGAGGAGGTCGACAGGGCTTAGCCCCGAAGAGCGCCGTGCTCTCTAACAACACGGAACGTGTATGCAAGCCGGGCTTGCAGGTCGTTGAGGGACCGTGAGGGCTTTAACAAGCCATGGAAGATCCTTATCGACTCAGGGGCGTCGGGCAATTACGCTCGGCGCTCCATGATAGAAGGAAGTCAGCTGTATGCTGATGCGCTGAAAGCGCGCACGAGTGATGCCATCACTGTCCGTCTCGCGACGGGAACCCGTGTTACGGTGCTAAAGTTCTTGGACTTCGACAGCGTTGAAACGCTGTCTGGTCATCGACCTGGATTCGAGGTACGACCTCATCCTGGGCATCACATGGCTCGAACGCCATGAGCCATGGATCGATTGGAGGTCGAAAACCTTAGGAGCTACGCGATTGACCCCTGGTGGAGCTTTGACGAGTCATGAACCCATCTCTGCTAGGAAGCAAAAGCGCTATTGGCGCGGGCACTGGACCGAGTCGGTCAATGTGCTGGACATTGGAGTGTCTGAGTTAATGGACACTGGCGTCGGAGACGCGAGTCCTTAGCACTGATCGCGGGCTGACCGTGGAGTGGCATGTAACACTGAGTGAGAATCATAGCGATGAGTCATCGCTGCATGCCGGTCATGGCGTGGTCGACAGTACGTCGAGGCATCTTGGGCACCGCCCGAGTGATGCGCGTGGAGCGGCACGTAACCCGATGAGCAGTGAGCGCCCTGATGGCAACGGGCCGCTGCGTGCCAATGATGGCGCGGTCGGCTGTGAGCCGAGGCATCACGGGGAGGACCCTGACGATGCGGGTGGAGTGGCACCTAACCCACTGGGTGGGGGCTGCGAGCATTGCAGCCCCTCGCCAACTCAGTCTGCGCAACAAGAGGTGGAGACACCTGAGGACACTTTCAGTGAGAACTGTTCGTCTCTCCGAGGCGTACAGCTTCCGCAAGGAGGCGGCAGCGACGCCAGATGGCGACTGCGAGACGCAAAACGTCTGTCCTGGGTGGTCTCCAATGACCCGCCGATTGACTTGCCTCCTGATCGAGGCGTTCGTCAGGAGATTGACCTGGTTCCTGGAACCAAATACTGCGTGACGAGGCAGTGGCCGTTACCGAAGGAGCAGTGTGACGTCATTGACGCGTTCTTCAGCGCCGAGCACGCTGCGGGCATGGTGCGTGAAAGCAAGTCTCCGCACTCGACGCCAACGTTCTGTGTCAGAAAGCCTAATGGCAAGTGGCGCATCGTACATGCTTTCAATACGTTTAATGCCACCATTCCCACGTACTCGCGGATCTTGAAGTGCTTGATCCTCAACCGCTTGATGCAGCGATGTTTGCCAGCGTGTTCCCTTAGTTCACGCGCGCTGCTAGAGTCATAGCAGAATGAAGTGCTCGTTCTTGCCAACTTCAGCTCAGTAATCAGCTGCTCCAGCTACTCCGCATCATGCGCACCAGTATACGCCGCGGTCAAATGTGCTTCACACGTGCTTTCTTGCAAGAATTTCCTGCTTCCAACTCTATGCGGAAATTCGTTCACACGTAAAGCCACTGACGGGCTTCATATCTCCGCCCTCTGAAGCAAAGTTGGCGTCGGTGAAGACTTCAATGTAGCGCTCCTCATACTCATAGCGTATCGTACTTCAGCCCCATGTTCTGACTGCCAATCAAGTAACGACGCGCTCTCTTTGCTGCCCGCCAGGGCACCGCGCTGTACGCCTCCAGGAACTTGCTAAGCATTCTCATTGCTGTAGCCAAGTCTGGCCGGGAACCACCCACTAAGCACTGAAGACAACCAACCAAGCTCCGATACGGCAAGTGCTAATCTTGCTGCTGCTCGTCCTTGGACGCTGGTTGCAGCTTCACTGTATCTATAGTCATAGGAGGGTTCACAGGATACGCAGTGTCCATGTGAAAGTTCTGCATGATGTCCTGCACGTACTTTGACTGCTTGAGGCACACGCGCTTCTCCGGCATGTATGTGGTTTGCAACCCCAGCAAGTCGTTCACTGTCCAGCTCCTTCATGTCGAAGCTTTCTTTTTTTCGCGATGAAATCCACGTTTACCTCAACGCCAATGAGCAGAATATCATCTACATAGATTGGCTCAAGCGCCGCCACCGTCACCACAGCAGCCAGAAGGATTTCGCGAGCCGTCTACCTTACTATAGTTTACAAATCTAAGTCAAATATTTCTTAAAGGGCCCTTTCTGTCCTGCTGTCCCAGCAAACACATGCACGATTTCTGTAGAAGAAGAAGGATATCCGTCAACATTCAACGTCAACGCCTCGGAAGAGCGTGGAACTGTGAATATTATGTGCGGAACAGTAGTATGCCCAGCAACGCGTGGAAATGATAGTAACTCGTCTGAGTTTGTGAATACAATTTCCGAAACCTCGGAATTATTGCCCAAACCTGGTGGTTTCTTGGCTTCAATCTCTCTTTGGCATCGGAGAATTCCTCACCATAGAACCTCTATTAGGCCAAGGTCCGTGAGCATTTCCGCGATCACGATTTTGAACAGAAAACGATTACTAAGCTGCATAAGTTGCGCTGGCAGGCGTAACAAGAGTACGCGACGAACATACTGCATTAAATGCAGTATGACAAATTTTGTCGTCGCATCTGGTTTGGCAATGCCTGAATCGGTGGTAGCGCCCAACACAATTCACTATCAGGTCAGGTAAGAATGGGTCACGTCGTAACACACGGCTTTGTCATTCCCAGGTGGTGTACATGGTTAGAAAAGTCATTCGGCTGTGACTTGGATAGCAATATCGGCTTGAGCCGGCTAGTTGAATAACAATGCCAGCATAATAGGGGGTTTCAGACACCTCATTTTTTGTGAACATATACATAAAAATGACGGTACTCGCTTGCCTCTCTCTTGTAACATATGCACCTTCAGTAATTTGCAAAATGCACCTTCATGATTGCACCTTACTTGACTTTTGTATACGTAGGATTATGCATTGTACTGATTATGATTTGTTATAAATGAAAGTAGGTTTTTGCTTGGTTTGTGTAGAAGGTAGCATATTTCGCCATTTTAGAAGGTCATTTTCAACCGTGTTTTTACAAACGCGTCAAAGGGCGAAAATGCGCCCTTGTATTGCGAAAGAGTTAAAGTCGACTGAAACCGTTTCCTCAAATTGTATCTAAAACTTAATTGTGCATTGCTCGCTATATGTGAGAGGTCGGAGTTTATGTCTCCTAGTTGTCGTAAAAACTGAAGAATACTGAAACCAGATACACGTATATGTAGTTGCCCAATAGTGACCCTTCGTTTGTAGGACCGAATCCGCGCCTCAGCAGTAATAAGTTTCTTTAATCTGCTTATGCAGAAGCATACGTCATTTGGTAGGCGCCCCATGCCAAATCCTCATCTATTCAAATATGCTGAAGGGACATCAAATTCGAAAATGCGTTCCACTAGGATGAAGCGCAGCCAACTCTTTCAAAATTAATCACTATCATTCGCACTGCGACTCTCACTTTCACTCTCGCTCTAAGAGTCAATCAAGTAGACCGACTGCTCAACTTTATCTTCGCTTGACAAATCGTTTCATCATCGGTCCTGTTAGTGTTGCTTGCTAGATACTTGTCGAAATCTTAACTGAACTATATTATCTCGCTCTCGCCCGAGGAGCTTCTAAATGCATAAACGCACGGTATCGCGGGAAACAATATGCTCGAACCAACTGGGAAAACACGAACCCAGCTTAGAGGAGTTGTTAGGTGTTCTTACTAACTGGGGCAAACCAACACCTCCACAACAAGTAGCAGCTCCGAGGTCGTAAAAAAAGCCCAAGATCACACAGGTATCGCTTGTGGTGAAGTTCCGTGCCGCTAAGTGCCTTTGTCATTATGCCCGCTGGGTTATCTTGCGTCGGCACATACTCGACCGCCATGAAACTTGATCTCCACGCGTCTTTCAATGCATGAAAGCGAATGTCGACCGCGTCTTGTGCACCAGAGCTGCTGTCTCGCTTGTTCCGATGTATTGCAGGTTGATTGTCAATCCGCAAATCAATTGGTATAGTTTCGCTTTGACTGGAGAGTATCACTGTCGCTACGAGCTGCATCCATTCCTCTTGTTGAAATCCGTTGTTTGCGACAAAATACTCTGCTGCAGTGCTCGACAGTGCTATCACTGTCTGCTTGGTGGAGCCCCAATGCACAGGACATCCAAATAGAAAGGTCATGACACCGGAGATGGCCTTCCGATCGCGAACGCCATTCGTCCAGTCAGCGTCGGTCGCCACAAGAAGTCTAACTTCACTCGCGGACAACTGCAGCTCCAGATTCATCGTACAGCCCAGGTACGTCAGCAGGTACTTCGCTGCATCCCTGCAGAACATGGCTAGCTCACTTCCAGGCGGTGTACATAAACGTACGAACGAGAATGACGCGTTGTCTGCGTTTATGCAGACTGCCTGTCCGTCGAGGACGGAGCAACTGCAGTACGGGGTGCTCACCCAGAATGACAGAAGCAAGCCAGTCCACCGTCGGACTGTTTGGTGAAGCTGCTCGGCCATATCGGCAAGTCAGACGACGTCGAGGTGAGCTTACTCACGGCAATTGCTGAAGTCTCGCAGAAACGCTATAAAAATGACCCACCAGACGGAGTTAGGCAGTAACGGCTGCCATGCCTAAAGCGGTTGATCGGAAAGGAAAAGGCAAATACAGAAAGTACGGGCCATTTGTCCCTCTTCCATGGGTGTACGAGAACACCCAGTGCTTCAAGTACAAAGGTAGCGGACACATCGGTCGTGACCCCACCTGCCCAAAGCACAAGGCGACCACACCACTCGGCAACGTAGTCATGAAGGCGGGCAGCTGAAGATGCGTGAAGACGTGGTGTTGGGTGGCACCGAGTCTTGGTAGACTCTGGTACCTAAATGGCCACTCACACGAGCTACACAACACGAGAACGATCCCTCGGAAGCTATTCACGGTTGCAACGGACGGACGATGTTCACCAGTATGGTTGGTGACCTACATTTACAGACGGTGGAAACAAGAAGAAGAATCGAGAGTCAGCTCTTTAATCTTGTCATCCCCAACGTCTACTACTTGGCATGGCTTTCGACCACGCTGCTTTCGGTTTTCCGTTATGGCCACGCAGGAAATAGCGTCCTGTTCAGCAACGACGGATGGTCGGTCGCCCAAGGCAAACACCGAAGAGAAGTACTGCGTGCTGTTCCCGTTGATGGGGTCTACGAAGTCGTGATGCCGACATCTCAACATCATCGCAAGTTGCTTCATCAACAAGCGTGCTCAAGCACACCAACTCCGATACGCTGCTGACTTGGCATCGCCTGTTGGGCTAGGTTACTCACGTTGCCGGAAGCTGGCGAAAAGCAATGTGGCCGAGAGAATGCAGCACAAACCCGCCGCCGTGTATGGCATTTGCGCGCGCAAAAATCACAGAAGCTCCGGCACCCCGACAACGCACTAGTGATGGACCTGCTGCAGATTGAGTCTGTCATGTGAACTTGTCGGTTCCAATAATCGCTCATATCACGGCCCCGTGTATTTCATGGTGACGGTTTGGCAAGGGTTCATTCGCCTCTACGGATGAAGACGAAGGATGAAGCTGGTCAGCGGACGAATGAATTTCTCCATTGCATTAGGCGACAGACGGGTGTCCCGGTAGACACACTCAAGGTTGTGCGTCCAGATGATAGTGGAGAGTTCAAGACCACAGACTTCAGGAGTTTGGTGGCTGACGAAGGACTCCTGCATCAACACTCCGATCGTTACAGGAGAAGCCAGAATGGGGTAGCAGAGCGCACTATCCGAACCGTGACGGAAATGACTTGCGCTATGCTGCTCGACTCACAAAACTACCCCACTATACGTGGGAGGACACGCTGAGGCACGCCTCGTACATTCAAAACCGGATCCCAGCTAAGGATCTGCCGTCACACCACACGAACGTCTCTTCGGTGTCGGACCCAAGCTTCGGCACTTCCCTCGCTTCGACCAGTCAGTGGTCATACGCATCCCTGAAAACGTTCAGAAGAAGCGCTTTCGATTTATTGGTAGGGGAGACATGGGCGCGTTCGTCGTTTTTTTAATTGATGTTGGTTTAAATGCCTGGGAATACACAGCGATCCGAGGGAGTGCTGGTGTGCTGGCGCTGCAAAGAATGCTATTCGATGAAGTGGTTCTGCCAAGCGACGACGTTCAGCTGCCGCCGGAAAAAGGGAGAGGAGAAGGTGAAGAAGAACTGGACGATGAATCGCTCGATGACGTCTTATCAACGCCAGCATCGCCAATTGACACCAGCCACAGAAACCTAGAGCAGATTTAACAAGTGCGCGAGCTGCGCAGAACGCATTGGTCAAGCGCTGATGTTGAAGACATTAATGGCCCAGTGAGTTCACGAGGACTCGTGTGTCGGAGCGGCTTTTATCCAAGGCTATCCAGTAATCTCACTAAAAGGCGGACGTCCCAGCGGCTTGCAGCGAAGCCAGCTAAAGCAACATACTTGTGGTTGACCCACGTGATTTGCGAACCTGAACGACCAGAGTGGGAAAAACAACGTAGACGGTAGTGAAGGCGCGGGAGGGAAATCATACCTACGACTTGGTTGGTCTACCGCCTGGGCCGAGGGCACTAGACAACACTGTTCAACCCAGGCTACAACTTGAAGCTGATGGAAGCATTGGAAAGTTTAAGATCAGTGACTGTGATTGCGGTGACAGACAAGTCTACATGCTTGACTATGTGGAAACGCATGTCGTGGACCTCGTATGTGTGAAGACTTTTTTCGCCATCGTTTTAAAGTTCGGGACGTGCATGCGTCAAGGTGGCATTCCAGCAGCGTGCCTGAAAGCAACCCTGAAGGAAATGGTGTACGTAAAGCAAGTTCGTGGATTTGAGACGCCAGGAAGAAAGCACCAAGTCTGGAAGCTGATGAACGCCTTGTACAGCCTGAAACAAGCCGGCAGGGGATGGAACTGAGAACTTTATGGCTTCCTGCGTGAATATGGCCTTCGGCCAACCTGTGGCGACGTGTGCCTCTACTACAAGCAAGTGGCTGGAAGTCTTCGCCTCGTGTGTCTCTATGTCAACGACATTCTTACCGCGCATCGGGACGAAGAGCACATGCTGCGGCTCATGATCGCTTTGAACGTACGCTCAAGCCATACTTTGTTTTCCGTGCAAAATGCTTTGATATTCATGCATTCACTTCTATAATATATATATATTATCACATTTTGTGATTATGTAATTGTGGAGGTATTGTATTAATCAAAACATATTTCGGATGTGCCTCTTTGTTGGTCAAATCGATGGTCAATTGAGAAGGATTTGACCTGAGCAGAATTTGACCCCCAAAAATCTCTCCCATTTTCTTACAAAAGCGCGTATGAACGTACGCGCTTTTGTAAAAAAACTGTTTTACGGTATTCGTTTCCAGTGGTCATGTGATGCAGTCTAAGAAGTAGTAGTGTGACAAAGTTTCAAAGCCTTGCGGCTCCTAGAACGCAATCCCATCGATAACGAGCCGTCAAGCAGCAAATTCGCCTCGCCATGTTGTTCATATCGGTGGCCGCATCCGTTTATCCCTACCCTGTCTATTCCCATTGGCTGAGTATCAGCCTTCTCGTATAATACTAGTGGTTCACAGTTCTGGCATTGTATCGATCCCAACCTGACAGCATTGTATAAGTTTTAGTATGCGCATGTGCAGCCAATCAGGCAATGATAAAGTTATATTAGCGAATGAGAAGACTGAGAAGACGATAGACCACTATTTTTTCCAATCACACAGCTCGAGCCAATCCCGACGTGTTTTTGACGTCAACTATATCGTTGGAATAAAAAAAACATTTGGTATTCAATACAAAAACTAAATCTATATTTAAATAATATCGAACGATTTAGAACTGCTCAGGGCGCTGGTGAGCTGCATTCAGCATTTGGCACAGTCGGTATGCCGGTGCCGTCTTTGCTGCCGGCTAACAGCGTGCGACGACGGCGATTTGGCGAGGCTACTGGAGGGTCTCGACAACGGAGAGGAGGTCAATCACAGCCCGCAGCAACAGCGCCCCCTCCGCGCCGCTCCTGGTGCACAGGCTTGTGTGAATAGGCTGCTCACCTCAGTAAGCAGGCTTGATGGAACCCGAAGACTGTTGAGCCGACTCCAGCTTCTGCCCTCCCCGAGTTTGCACGACCTTAGACAGTACACACAAGCTCAGTAGAATTAGTCGGTACAATACACAATCGTTTCATAACACGTGACGTTGACGTCTGGAATCAAACCAGCCACCAAAGCAAGCTCTGGCGCCTCTCCTTGAGGATGTCAACACATTTCTTCTGCGCACTTGTGCGCATGTGCGCTTCGGACAGCAAGCAACAGCGAGCCGACACGCGACTCGGAGCGTGGTCTTGTGCTGAAATGGATGCGGTACTATGGTCCATTTTAAGTGATGCATTTGGAGGTCGAGTAGGTATTAGGGGTGACGTCCTACTCGATTCTAGCGCCGACGTGGAAGATGACGATGATTGCCAAGAATCAAAAGAAGATGGAGGAGCAAAGGCAAAGCCTGCACCTGTTGCGCAGCTTGCCCGCTGCAAGGTGGCATGGAGGCTATCGTTGCATCGCTGGGGTCTCGTCCTACTGTAGAAGATCACTTCCGCTCGCTCACTGCTGTACTGCTGTATCATGATGAAGAGTCACGTCGCTTCCAAGCGATGCAGCTTCAGTTGTTGCAGGAGCTAGTTGCGAAACGGAATGAGTAGATAGAACCCCTTTTATATGATATCAAATGCTATTAATGAAATATCTGGTACCCAACTACATTGCGGCAAGATATCTGCAATGTCATCGCGCTTTGCGACCCCTTGTTTATGTGCAATTAGCTTCTCCGTTTCGTGCGGGGCTTCTGGAAACTCGCCGGTGCGAAGCGCAATAACGGATCTTCTCCGTTGACCTCCATATTGTCTCGAACCAGAGTAAGTAAATTGTGGAGAACTATGCAACCTAAAATTACCTTGCACACAGTGTCTGGGAACTTTTGCTCTAGCTTACCCAGCAGGATTGTGAAGTGGTTCTTGAGGCGGCCAAAAGCACAACCGACACTGATCCGTGTTCGAGAGTGCGCTAGATTGTACGAACGCTTTCTGTCGTGTACAGCCTCAGCTTCCGGAAACGGCGTGAACGTGTGTGCCAACGGTTTGTGGCTCCCGTCCGCAACCAAGTGCTTTCCGGGCGGAACGAAGGTCGCGATACTAAAACACACACGCTCGAAAAGGTTAGATCCCAGTAGTACAGGTAGATCACATATAGCTTGCCATTTCCTTACCGCCGACCCATTCCATGAGGACTGATCGTTATTAGACCCCGACAGAGACCGAGACCACAATGGTCTACAATGGCTTGAACGTCGACAGCAGGATAGTTCTTGCGGCAGTATCACCCTTCAAAATCGTGAGGGCACGCTATTTTGACGAGCGTGCCATCGATGGTACCAACGGTTCCGAGAAATCCGGCGATTGCGAAAAAGCCATTTTCAATTGCACCAACCTATTCCGCCGAGGGCATCACCACGAACGTTTAGTCATGGCGCCGAGCACATCGAGCGTCTCGATAATGCAAACGTTCTAGATCTGGATATGCCAAACGCCGTGACCGCTTGGTCCATGGTGCTGCCCTTGGCAAGGTAATTCATTGTCATCGCAGCGCGCTTGATTAGCTTGTGGTTGCTGTTTGAACCGGGGTTGCGACCCCATGCTTGCTGACGCGTAGAAATGATGCTTGGTCGCAGCGTAGCTTCTTGTCGAAACCACTATGATCCCGGCGTGCGCAGCCCTTCTCGAACATACGCGTGGTAAATGTCTGGGGGGACCAGGTGACTGTCGGAAGCTGCGCTTGTCTGCAGCAGCGATGGCTGCGCCGACGCAGGCTCCTACTACTACAGCGAGAATACCAACGGTGGTGTCATCCGTGGCACAAATGTGTGTGTGGCAGCACACGTCTAGGAGCTGTTCCCAGGAGAAGTGGTTCGGAACGCGAACCATAAATAGGTACAATGTACGAGTATATTTTTAACCATAAGACAATGTTCGATGTTTGAGTTCAGATCGCGTTCCCCACTTGGACAAGAACCTAAAACCCCACCGTGCGCCGCCTCGACCCGAAGGGCGCGGTTGACCTGTCTGGCGTCGGGTGCGAGGTGCGGTGGGGTTCCATACAAAACACGGGCCCAGCCGGTGATCGAAACCGGGACCTCTCGCACCCAAAGCGATAATGATACCACTAGACCACTAGGTCACTAACCTAACCACACACAAATCACATGTCGTGACTACACCAACAAACTCGCAACACACTCAATTCCACGCCTTCGCTTTGAACGGACGCGGCTACTCGTTGCCTTCCGAAGCTCTATGTCGCGTTCGGGCCTCCATTACAGACGACAGTGTAATATCAATTTCTAGAGGTATAGGCACGCTGAATCGACGGACGCCGGCAGGCAGCGCAAGACGGCGTCCGTCGACGACAACCAAGTGCCTGGACGTCAACATCGGCAAAAGCAGATGCCAGAGGAAACTCGTGCGCACCGAGGCTTCTCAGCGCACACGCACCACACAGGATGCTAACAACTACTGTAAGAGCCAACTGGCGTTTGCCGACTGGATCTTGTTGCTGGCTGCCGTACACGCGCACACCCACCCTCACATGCGAAGCCGAGACGTGCAAGCAGTAACACCACACACACGCACACACATACACACACACCGAGCATCGGTTGCACCACACTGATGTAAGCTGAAGAAGGCCAGAAAGATTTGTTGAATGGAAACTCGCTGCGGTTCAGGACAGCGGCTGCGAAAGAGGGGCGCGCGCAAAAGCGACGGGAAGTAAAAGGCCCCACAGTTCAGCAGCGAACAAGGCGGTGGTACGCGCCGTGTGGGAGCGAAGCCCTTCTTTGGGTAGAGCACGTGTTCCAACGAGCACAACCAAACAAGGGTAGGGATAAAAATTGGTGTGCCTGCAGCAACCATAATTGTAGAGAATGCTGTGTGCTGGCCTGGTCCACTTGAAATCAGCAATTCTAGCCTGTGCTCTCCTGTGGTCCGCGTTGTGAGCCAACACAAGCTGTTTAGCGGTGGAGCCTCCGGACGGCACGACGAACGCACCATCTGTAACTGTCCCGCCGTTCACAATGCCGCTCCCTCTGACGTGGTCCGCCGTGCAGTCGGCGCCGCCGTCAAGTGCTGCAGCACCACCGGGGCCAATTCCATCACCTGATTAACATGAGGCATCGCCGAGGCCAAGTGCAGCAGCGACGCTAGCGTCCGCGAAGCGTCCACTTCTCATAGCGTTCCCCTACGTAGCAGACGCCTTGCATCGCTTTCGTCGGGCGAGATGCTCCTCCATGCTCCGGTGGTCTTGCTGAATGTGGCCGATCGAACACATTTTGGACGGCTGAGTTTTGGAGCGTTGGCCCGGTCACAAACATTTGTCGCGGAGTGTACCTCCTCCATCTGCATAATTTTACACTGGCGTCAACATGGTAAGCATATAAATGACACCTACAAACAGGGAAGCACAACGGGTAGATTACAAGTATCGGAAAGGAAGAGACACAGAGGCTATATCTGAAGAATTGAATGTTGTGGGTCTGTATTCAGCCGCAACGATGACACAAAATGAATAGTTTTTGGGCGTTTCTACTTCTCCTCAGGTACGTAGTATGCGATGGCTGCTGTGTTCGAAATATATCGTTAAAGTGAGGTTTTGTAGCGACAGGACCGAACCTGTCGAATGGTCGCCATCACAGACCTGTCGGCTGCCAGTTCGCTGAGGGCCGTCCTAACCGGATCGCGATCTCAAACTCAGCCTCTGATTGGTCCGTCGGATGGCGGCTATTTCCGATTTTCGTACCCCAGCGTACCCCCCTTGCGATCCTTACGACCCGAGTTTCGTGTCGTGACTTCGGCGGGATCGCCGGATCACACCCTAACCCTTCGGATCGTGAACACGGTTAGGAACGACCCTAAGAGGCGGTAGTAGCTATAAATTGGGGTATTTGATCTTGACGTACCTCAACACTGAGCCGGCCGATGAGTGCGAACGATACAAATACAAGCGACCTCATCTCGCTGCAATTGTCGCTAGACGATCATGTTGATACTGTTACCGGCCAAATCGCTGCTGTTGCCGTATTAAACACTACTGCTTGACTATCTACCTACGGGGTGGGGATTGCAATGCGTTCGCGCTATCATTTTCGCCGTTGACGCACCTTCACCGCGGAAATGGCGTGCAGCTTCCATCAATGATCGACGCGATACACCACTCGGGCGGGAATACCGCATGCTATGATTTCGTCATCAAATTGAAGACATGGGAGCTTGAGATGAAATGCGAGCCGGTAATTTTGATGATAAAATGGTCCATTTCGATCGCTGGAATGATTTGGGCAGTACAAAGTCTTCCTGTTGTAGTCCTGTCAGCACAACTGACGCGACCCCGACGCAGCCGCATTCTTACCAGATCTAAATTTCTTACCGGCCTGATATGCGTCGCGGTCTCCGGCTTCGTTTCCCTCCCTTTTGAGCACGTGAACAGCTCGCCCGTCAAGGCCGCGCTTAGGTGCACCCCTTTATCCCAAGTCCTCATCATGGCGTGCTTCAGCAATGTATTTCTTCGTTCACAGCAGCCGCCAGCACAATGACAGACAACGATCGTGATGCTTCAGATTTAAGAATTTTAACCCTTTCGCGAGGAGCACTTATAATCTCTCCTTAACTATAGTATACAAAGTTAAGTCATTAGCATCTTAAAGGGCGCAAAATTCGCTCTTTTTTAAGATAATCACTGTACTCATTTTGCATGTCTCGTGTAACATAACATATTCAAGGATTTGTAGAAGAGATCTGTTGTAATCATCTAGCTTGCTTTTTGTACGCTTACTTGATTACTGCTTGTATTGTTTATGATTTGTTTTAAATACGGTATGTGTCTACTTGACTTCTGTAAAAGGGCGACTTTTTCGCCCTTTTAGGAGACGATTTCGTACCGTGTTTTGCAAACCTGCTAAAAGGTCGAGAAATGCGCCCTTGCACCGCGAAAGGGTTAAGACCTTAATCAGCTACGCTGTCATTCCGTCCTCATCGCTCGTATGCTGTAAACACCGACACAATTCTGCAAGCACCGTGATAGCGCTAACGGTGACAATGAATATGTAAATGGGATAGCGGAATTAAATGTAGCTTAGCTGACCAGAACTGTAGCGAGCAATCAAGGAGGGCGACCTGACCTCGTGACTCCGCAGAATTTCTCCAATGTCGTTGCAAATGAGTTTGCCGTCTACAATCTCGATCACGACAAGCGTACCACGTGGAAGGGATTTCTGACGTCTTCAAAATGCTCGTCGAAAAGTCTTCCACAACCACATGGCACATGACGCACAGGATGAAATGCTATACTTAGGCGGGGCCGTCAATTTCGACGGGGCAACGTGTCAGTGCCGATATAATTTCAATAAAATGGGTCATTGCTGTCACGAAGTCGGTGCCTGGATTCTGACTGAGCACGATCGTTTAGCCACCAAAACGGGGCTCTAAAACAATAATCGTCGGGTGCGCAAAACAAAGTCGTGACGAAGACGCCTTTACTTTGGAAGAACAAATAGCACCTGCAATTGCTGGGCGTGCAACCACAACGGGAAGGGTTTCCTCACGGCAACAAGCGACCACTGGTACTGCAAAACGAGTGCAACGCGAGATCGGGGATGCAACACGTGGAAAGTAACTGGACCAAGATGAAGCAACCGCCGAACTTTCTTCCTAATCCGTGCACGGCTTTAAAATTGCAGGCAGTGTATTGGCCGGTTTCCTCACAGCAACAAGCAACCACTGGTACTCCAAACGAGTGCAACGCGAGATCGCTGATGCAACACGTGGGAAGTAACTGGACCCACATGATGCAGCCGCCAAACTTTCTTCTTAGTCCGTGCATGGCCCCTAAAAAGCAGCCCACATTTCAACCTCAACCTTCAGCCACACGCAGGCAATATCGTGCCGTCCCGGTGTGGTGAAAACGCAACAGCAATCATCGTTGGATCGGTCAAGGTCCTCATATACCTGAGGGAATCAGTTCGGATCTTAAATCAACTGCTAGTCCAATGGAGACAGCGATAATGCCCAACTCTGGCAGCCTAATAGAGGTGGGCGTCAACCCCTTGCTTGACCAGCACTTAATATCCAGTATATCTTAAACTGAGATTGCATGCTAAATATTTTAGTGGTATAGCTTACGGAACACTTCAATCATTTTTATGTTTGCGTTCACGTTTGCTATTCATCATTTGCTCGCTCGCTGCAAATCCGTCTAAGAACATTGAGGCCCACAACCTTATATGGCGAGAAGCAGGAGCATAAACATACAACCCACGTTGCGGCGTTGGTATTCGACCGTCAACCCAAGGCGTTAGTGGCCACGTCGGACGTTGTCGATGATGCTAGTGTGGAGGGCATCACGTCGAGAGCAAGCAAGAGCCGCTGGATAGCAAGAGCGAGGAGCCTGCTGGAGAACGAGAATATCTTCGTGCTGCATGAAACATGGGAAGTAGTGAACGATTGTACACATTCATTTTAAAGCTACCCATGGCGCCACTTGCCATGCTCAGCGTGTGCACGTTGGGTCTGGATCCAATTTCAAGTTGAGGAGGCCTTGATATCCTTTTCGCCGCAGCACGCGCTGCCAGAGGAGACACGAGTACATGTCGCTAGTGTTGAAGATCGTTATCTGCTTCAACGTGGACAGCCTGTCGGAGACAACAGAGAGCGCGAGTTCATGACCCCGCGGTCATCGTGCATGCCAACGAGAAATACTGGCGATGAGCTCCCGCAAAACTGTTTCGTTAATAACATATTGAAATGCGCGAAAAGAAGCCCCTTCCGTTTCTGCTTATGTTTTTGAACTTTTCTGTTAATAAATTTCGGAAATTCTGCTGCCCATGTATTTAGTGGTATTTGGAGAGAGGAGGTGAAATCGCTTGGGTGGCCAAGCCGGCACGATGCTTGCGGTTTAACATCCATAGTGCGGAGCACGCTGTGTTAAACCAGGACCTAGCACTGCCGCTCTTCCAAGCCTAGGTGCGTTTCTCGCCGCAGCGGGCCTAGGGTTCTGTCGCCTAGCGAGCGCTAGCGAGCCGCTAAGGGTTTTCTGATCGCGCGGAGCACGTAGCATGGCAGTATTTGAAGTCCATGCCATCCGTTACCGTATGACTTCGGATAAGTACGATTATCATGAGCATAGTTAAATCAAGTGTCATTAGGCTAGAATACATGGGCAGCATCATCAGCCTTATAATTTTGCCACGTTCTTCTCATGTTTTCCAGAATCTTGATTTGTTGCTTCTTTGAATGAATGGAGTAGTCAAAGCTCTGTTTGTGATTGGTGATAAACATTTGAGTGAGCAAAACAAAAATGTTGTTGCGGCTAGCATTGCTTACCTGCATTGAAGAGCGCTGCGCAGTCCAAGCGGGAGTGGCATATCCTGGAGAAGATAGGTAGGGGATTCCAGCAGAGTGCAGATCAGCTGAAAGCGATGTTGTACATGTTGGTATTTCTAAAACGGCTACGCAGGGACCTGCTGTTGCCACCACTTAGGATGACAGTCCACAAGCGAAGCCGGCGGCAAGAAACGTATCTAAGATATAACGCCACATTTATCACGTGAGTGCTGGAGGACGCCGCGAAAATTGGAGTCCTGTATGAGGAATTCTCAGTGCTACATCGCCAGCTGACGGTTGTCACACCTGAGAACGCAACTATCCAGTGGCCTCTGCGCCAAGATAACGGTTACACCTGTAGACCAGCTGATGGACATCTTGCCACGTAGAGCCCTGAAATCTTGTCGATGCTTTCACAGTAAATTGGAAAAAGACATGTGGATGCCTATTAAGCGCAAGCATGTCGTTGTGGCGGTGAGCGATACGGGGGACAGTATTTGCACTGTCGATGCCATCATATTTGATACAGACTCCTGGAGCGATATATCTGGATGGAGCTGTGAAGTGGGTGGTTAGTGAGCGCCACGCTTTATTTACACCGGATGATGACTTCGAGGAAAAATAATGCTGTGCCAGCCGAAGCTGTCAACCTGCACCTGTTTCAACTCCGAGTTCTGCACGATGAATGATACCAAGTTGCACATGCGGGGAAAGAGCTTCTAGACAAGGCTTGCCTGGACCAATCCATTGTCCATTTGTTTCGGCAGTACCGGCACAATCATCGCGCAGTAGCAGATAGCAAATATATTACGACTGCCGATGTGAGACGTGTACCTTGTTATTTCGAGACGGAACCAACGCCGACTATTGCAGCGCGCGGAGCTAGAGAAGCACTACTGCGAAAGGGCGGCAGCAGCCACAAGCGGTTCACAGCAACATTCACGATCACCGGAGAAGGGAAGATGCTTCCGCCTCACTTCTCTTTTCCAAGTTGAAAAACAAACCGAAGGTTGCGGACGGTGTGTTGGTCGGCGTAAACTCCACCGGGATGTGGAATGATGACAGTCTTCTAGCTCACGCAGAAGCTGTCATATGCAGCCGGCCCCACACAGTCTTACCATCATGCGGTGCTTTACGTCATTGACTCATACGGATGTCACGTGAACTTGTACAACGAGCGGCGGCTGAAGGGCTACAATATTTTCGTGCTTCTGGTTCCACCGAATTTGACAATTTTACTTCAACCATTGGATGTGGCTGTCAACAGAAGCTTACAAGCTTTCTACAGCGACCGTTTCGATGACTACATTGTTAAGGCACTCGTTGACTCTACCATGCAGACGAAGAGTCGTAACCCCAACGTGCCCAACTACAAGGTGGTGACGGAGTGGGTGCTAGACTGGATTGATACGAAGACCGCTGATCAGATCGCGGGTACATTTCGCCTCTGTGGCCTTGTGGCACGGCGGACTTTCAAGATGGAGGAGCTCCACCCTCCGCTGCGAGAGTTGCTGACTGCTGGAGCGGATATGGCTGCATGGCAGAAGAAGTACGACCACTTGCTGAACGAAGACGACCGTGAGAAATTTTTGCATTTACCCGCCTGCATGGCTCATTCCCAACGACGTAGGCTTAAGTCTCTTCGGCTGTCTCAAGTTTAGACTTGCGGGCTCCATTGCTGACTACGCGACGGTTTTGACGGAGTTCATGGCTGGACTAGGTGATTTAGACGGTCTTATCGACGAAGAATATCTCGTTTCAATTGCGACACCACCTGGCGAGCTGGAGATGTTTGCTGCGTCGAGGTTACACAGCTGCAACATAGAGGTGAAGACGTTGAACAACGACTGCAAGGTCATCGCAACCTTCACATACGTCGTTCCCGATGCCAACCAGTCGATCTGTATCGCTCGTCTCGGCCCGCTATTCACGTTAAAAGTAGATAGTGTGCAGGTATAACATACAATCAAAATTGTTGGTACTCCATTATCCTTCAGGTGCTGGTTGGCGTTTGTGAATTCAACGCCTACCTCCCGCTTTCTTCAAGGTTGCCGTCACACACTGCAATATTACGCCTAGCTCATATACTCAAATAGAACCCTCAGTAGACTGTCTATCTCAATTGAACGCCTAGGCGTCTGGTACGGGGTAAGACGGTAGGGCATACATGACCTTATATATGTGGAAGTTATGCAGCCTGAGCTGCTTCGGCTGGGATGATCGCTTCAATTGGCTAAACTATTATACACCTGTGCTACGAAAGCTTCGACATGCTAAAGTGAAAACATTTTAATTTAAAAGTATAATCCAGAGCTATCCTGGACGGGTTGGGGTGACTCCCTCCCGGGGAGCGGCCCAGCGGCGTCGTTCTCGGGGGCGCTAATGCGGCTCCGCCGCGGGCGCCCTCAGGGTTTCACGGACAAGGATGTCAGGCTAGTGCCTCTGGGCTGAGAACTCGATGCGAGTACGACTCGCGGCTGCGGTAGCGGACGAATCAAGCGCGGTCAGTGCTCAGCCACCGACATCCCGTGGGCTGATGACGGCATCGTCCAGGAAGCTGATTCGGCGGCGAGGTGCGAGCGTCCGCGAGGGGGACCGCTGCGGAAGACGCGCACGTCAAGGGAAGATGCTCAAAAGGATCAGCATAAGGCGCAGACAACACAAGGCTGAAGAAAAAAATGGCGTGCTGGCTGAGACTGTGTGGTTTGGAGAGGCCACGATAGGAGTTGCCGGGGAAAGCAGTAGTGACCCGAGTACCTGTGCGAACCAAGACTACAAGACCGACGCGGGCGACAAAAGCGGCGGATACGCCGCGTCTCCGCGAGGGGGCATTCAGTGCCGACGTATGCTGATTGTGCCGGAGAAGACAGTTGGAGCTCAATTAGAGGCCGCCCACTACTAGGGGTAGTGTGTGTGGACCACGTTTGGAGAGTGTAGATCACCTATTCCCTAAGCGAAAGGCGCACTATCGTTCACAATACAATACAATACAATCCAGAGCGGCTTAGGTCAAGCCTGATTAATATTTTGCAAAACCAAATCAAATAATCGCACTTAGTGCGGTCAATCCCAGCACTTCCATGCGGCCGGAATGCTGCGCGGCGTGACCCGATCGGACGACGAGCCTCCCGACGACGAGGTGCTGGCCGAGCTGATGCGCGAGGGGGAGAGCCGTTTGGCGTCCGAGCAGCGCGCGCGTCAAGGCAGACGCGCGCGCAGTTCCCGCTGGTGGTTGTTCATCGAGGCCGTCATGTTCCTGAGCCAAGTGCTGCTGGAGCTGGGGCGCCGTGTCATGCAGTGTCTGCAGCGTGGATTGCCTCGTTACGTGGCGTTCACGGACCGCTGGCTGGTGCAGTCTTTGCGACTTTCGGTGGACCCGCGGAAGAAGCGGAGCACGCTACGTTTGCTGCTGGCACTGGGATTGGCGTTCGCACTGCCGTACATCGTGCTCACCATTGGACGCATGCGGTTCCCGGCAGGACGAGGAGCTAAAGTGGGGTGAGAAGGCTTTTATTGCATTTAAGGGAGGAATAGGAGCGTATTATTGACAAGTATCTTGACTTTTGTTACAGTGCGGACGAGCTGGACGAGGAGCGGATCCGGTCGCACATTATTGTGGACCGAGTGGACACGCCGGTGCCTGGAAGGCGCCAAATGTTCCTGCGTGAGGGGGGAGATGGGCTCAGGCAGGACGACACGCGGTCGACGTGTGAGAACACTGTACAGGGCGTGAGGCTGCTCACGGACTCGATGGGTAGGCGACACGGCGAGCAAGCGTTGTTTGGTACGATTGGGGTTCTACTTACTTTTTGTTTATACGGTGCTAGGCTACGTTTGTACGCGAGCTCAGATGGACAAGGTGAAGCCAGGTTGCTGCAACGAGACCGACGCGAGCCTGCCGCGGATAAAGCAGTTCACGTGCGACCAGTGTGATACCAACCCGCCGCACTGCTGCGACGTATTCGAGCACTGTGTGTCTTGCTGCATGCATCCACTTAACGTACGTGTTGTAGTTGGCACCATTCCCAGAGAAGGCTCAAACTGACTCTGCTTTGCTTCTCTTAGTTCGGCATTCGACGAGACTTCTTAACGCACGCCGACCCGAACCACCCGGTCTACAGCGACCCGGCCGAGATCTCCGTGTTCCAGTTCTGCCAATACCGCTGCCGCACCTCGTCTGCGAGCGTGCACCACCAGAATTCCTATCGAAGGTGAGGCTACGATGGCTTAAATGGTCTTCTCGTTCGATCCTTCGATGCTGAACTAACACGTTCCACCTTGTAGCCACCGCTCGTTCTGCTACGGCATCCACCGTCCGCTCAAGGTTCTACCGACCGTCAACAGCGACGGCCTGCACGACGAATGGTTCGTTCTTGCTTTCGATGGAGCCGCTTGCCAAGGTGCCAGCCAAACTAACTTCCGTCTGTGTCAAACAGGAGCGGCGCATCGCGAGAGGGAGCGCGCGACCACCTCGTGCCAGCAGCGCAGCTCGAGCTGGACCCGTTCTATCATGAGTATGTCCTGCCCGAGTGACGGAGCATCGTACACGCTGGTTGGCTTTGAATGCCGTAAATATTATGATGCAGTTCATAGTGAGCATGGTGTTGACCCCTGCCTGACAACCGGCTGCCAATGCTTGGTCTTGATCCAACCGTGATCGCTGCAACAGGCAACAGCGGGTAGGACAGCGTGCTCGAGCACTTCTTTGGAGCTCGCCGCCAAATTGCTTGAAGCGCTTTCCATCCACAAATCCTCAAGTCATCTGCCGTGCTCCCTGCTCGCTGGCGACTGCGCCGGTCGTTGCCTCGAGAGTCTGTCATCAACGCTCAATGGAGTCGTAAGGGGATAGAGCACTACACCTGTGCGCGTCGTCTTCCGTGTGGGCTTGAGTCATGGATATGCTGCGATCGCTGCCTAACTTTCGTCACCAAGTAGTAGTACTTAGTAAATTTCAATGAACGGAATGAATGAAGTTGATACATGCTTCATTGATTCATCGCACGGTTATAATACTACTGGGGACTTTCACAGATACAAACGATGACACTAGACTGGCACGACGCCGATGAATACAAGCTGGAGACAGATAGACAGATAGACCCGAGCAACAGGCTCGAGCACTTGGTGGACCGGTACGGACTCCCGTAGTCCGTGGTCCTTCCCCTCCTCATCTTCCTTTGAATGAGGGATGACGTTTCACGCGGGGCTTTGTAGAGAGAGAAGGACGACAACGACGGAGTCGATCCGGAGATTGACGAGACTTGACGATGCTCAGATGGCCAGGGCCACTGCAGGCTCCGCCTTCGAGCTCAGACACACCTGCTTGTCCTCGCGGATGTGCATGGTGCACATGCCCTGGTTGCGCGAGAGCTTCTTGCATCCCTCGACCTTACAGAGGCGGCCACGACGGTGCACCTCGCAGAAGCCTCCGCCGCGGTCCGTGCGGACGCAGCCCTCGATCTTACAGTTGCGGAAGCCGCCGTGCGTCGCGCAGAAGTTGCCGCGCTGGGCGCCCTTGGGGCAGCCCGCGGCCTGGCAGCGCTTGCCACCGCCGTGGGCGCGGCACAGCCCGCCGCCCTGCGAGCTCTTGTTGCAGTTGGGGAACTTGCAGCGCGCGCCGCCGCCGTGGGCCTTGCACAGCCCGTGCGACTGCGCGGCCTTGGCGCAGCCCTCCTCCTTGCACTTCTTGCCGCCGCCGTGACCGATGCAGAAGTCGCCGTTCTGGCTCGACTTCTTGCAGCCCTCGATACTGCACTTGCGGCCGCCGCCGTGGGTCTTGCAGAAGCCCTTGGAGCGCACGCGGCGGTCACAGCCACCCACCTTGCACGTGGCCATGCTCTTGGGGGACTTGGTCGTCTGCTTGGCGTGGGCAGTGACCGAAGCCTGCGCGAATTGGTCGAGCTCCGGCGAGCGGAAGAGCATCTCCTGCTCGATCTCCGGCAGGAGGCGGTCGAGCGAATCGAACGCCGACTCGATCTGCTGGATGTCCTGGGGCATACCGGGCATGGCCGGCTTCTGGTTGGCGAAGACGGCGTAGGCGAGCGGGTCCAGGTCGTCAATGGCCAGCTTGGCGTTGGTGTCGGCTGGGGCGAAGGCAATGGGCTCGACGTTCAAGGAGGAGGCAGACATCGATTCGGTCTTCATCATCCGGTGCTGCGGCGTCAAAACCTGGTACTGCAGAGGCTGCTGGTGGCCCATGCTGATCTCGAGCAGGTGCTGCATTTCATTCACGTGCACCTGACGAGGCGGCATCGGCACGTTCATCGTGGTCTGGTAACCCTGCTGCTGCTGCTGCATGACCGACACGTAGCCCTGGCTGTGATGCCGTGCGAGCGTGGGCATGTTGTAGGACGTCTGCTGGTACTGCGTGGGCGGCATGACCACAGGCATCGAGGCGTGACGGGTGAGCGCCGCCGGGGGGCAGGCGAAGCCGAACTGCTGCGGCATGTACTGCTGCTGGGGCCGGGACCAAGCGTCCACGTCGCACCCCATCATGCCCATGTCCCCGAGCAACATGTCGGAGTACTGGGTGGGCTGCTGCATGACGACGGGCTGGAGCGTGCGCACGGTCTTGTTGAGGCCGGCTGGCTGCTGCGTGTTGGCGTCGCTCTCCTGTGCGGTCTCAATGGACATGGCGATTGTCCGGAGCAGCTCGATTTTACAACTGAGGCGTCTCGGGGGCTGGCTTCGCTTCGTTGCTAACAGCTCGGGGACCTGCTGCTGCACCGCTTGAAGAGGCGAGTCTCGTGGCTCAGAACCAGGAGATCTCGCGCTCGGATGGGACGATGAACGCTCGAGATGAGAAGCGGATGCACGACGAAATTCTCCGTTTGATGCTTTCGAAATCGAACGCACGGGGAGATGACGGAGTGAGAACAGAACGGACCGCGGCGGGGATAGGCAAGAACACGCTTCAGGATCGGGGGGAGCGGAGCGGATCCGGACCGGATGAGTGTTCGGTCTCGCGAAATGAAGAGTGAGAGCGGACGGCTGCGGACGGTCGTTGATAGCCTGGGCGACTTCCTCCATGGCCGACAGATAGCAGACCAGCCGTGACGTCGTGACCGTAAGCTCGAACTCGCGTGGTCCACCAGCCGAACTGACTAGCTGCAACTAGTCAGCAGCATACAAGCGCCAAGATGTCGCGAGCCTCCCAGCAGCTGGTGGAAGCGCTCCCGCCATCTGGTGCAGTCCGCCGCGGGGAAACTCTCCCACCACTTCCGAGTCTCGCAACATGGCGCGGCGAGAGGCCGTGCAGATATGCAATGCCAATGTCTGTCTGCCGGCGGCGGCTTTCCAACCGACAAGATACATTGGCCGTCATTGGCCGTCATTGGCCGTCCTGCTGCGGATACCATGCCTGTCACCGCCTCTCTTGCTGCTGGTTTGGTGTCAACGTCCCCTGGGCCAACGCGGTCGCTTGCGATCCATTGGTTTTCCGGCGGCCTTGCCACCTCGGCGCTTAGACATGCACTTGCTTATGCAAAAGAGCTCTTGGAAGCTGCTTGTTGTCGCAATGCGTCACGCACTCTCGTGTTTGTGCTGGCCGGTTGGTGGCTGGCCGCGATTTCGCTCTCCTTGACTTCAAGAATGAGTCTGGCTTGCCGTCGGAGCGTCTACCAAAGTACCGGTATCGACAACTTGAGAAGGTGAAGTGCCCTTCCACAATGTCGCTGCGCACTATACGTATAAGTTCATCGATTCCTCTTCGTCGCGGAGCTAATAGGGGGTTTCGGTAAATAATTCTTGAAGGAATTCGCCATGAGAAAACAGCCAAAACCCAAGGAATGACTTTCAGTTTATAATTCGCAGCATCGAATAATTTTGACCTCACATATACAGCGGGAGCACCCACTCTCATCGCTAATACCCTCGGCAACTTGCCTCCTTCCGACTTTAAGAAATTCAAAGTAACATGACAGACGTTATCTAGTGATGGCCCAGCAGCTATGGCGCGGATGAGAACGAGGACGATGGTCGACGACTCCCTTACCGACCTCTTGACGTTGCGGCATGCGTCGGACTCTGTGCCGCGCAAGTACGTCGTGCGATCAGCAGCGCACCAACGCTTGCTGCACACACTTTGAGATAGCTAGTTCCGCACGTTTACACGGTCTCAAAGGGTGCTTCTTGACTTGATTTGCTACGATGCGGTATTTCTACCGCGGCGTCACGCGTGCTGCTTGGACTTCCTCGAAGCTGCGCCTGCAGAGCTTGCCTAACCTTGGAGCTCTTCCGAAGTTTGCATTTGCCCCAACAATCTCTTGCGGAGTACGCTCTTCTGCAGATCCTAGGTCTAGTGAATCGTTATTGTGCGGTGTTTTCTTCTGCTGGGTCTTCTTATATCTTGTGCGAGGCTGCGGCCCCGCTTGCTTTCGAGGTTTTCTTTTGAGTGCGTGTGCGGGCGATGTCTAATTTAATATCCTGCCAAAGTTGAGACAATCGCGTTAAGAGGGATTTCGGACGGCCAAAAATAACTCCATCTCAAGGAATGACTCCAAGGAATACTCCGCCCGAGGTGCATTCCTTGAAGGAATGAGCGGATTTCCTTAGGATGATCGATTGGAAAGATTATTAACTGAAACCCCCTATTAAATACATGTACAACGTAATACTGTAGCGATTTGCCGTCGCCGCTGCGGATGTTTCGTTCCCAGCAAAAAGTTGTGAAGCGCAACCAACGCAAAGCTCGAGCGAGCGCCGGATGGGGCCACGCCACGTCCGTCATGGCGATTTCGCGCGCAAGTCGCGCGTGGCGAGCTGGATAGATGCAGGCGACGGCGCTGGCATTGTTTTTCGGCGCCACCCGCCACCTGGGACGCCGACCTGACTGGTTCCAGCTTCATGGCGCTGTCCATCACCAAACCTATTTTGTTGGGCCGGCACCACCACTCGCAGTTTCATCGCGGTGTTACTGCGTCAAGAAGCTCGCGAGAGAGCCATGCATGCAAGCTGCAACCGAGCGAGCGAGGTGTTACCAGCGGCGCGAAAGGTTTCGCATCGCGAGGTCGCTGTGTTACACATTGCTGTCCCGTTGTCTAACAATTCATAAGATGTCTGCGATGGCCCAAATCAGCGCCGTGGATGCTGTTCGGACACCGCGGGGATACCTGCGCGATCTGGTCGCCCGAGACGCATATGTACACTCGCGGCTCGAGTGAATCCACGTGCACGCTGGTCGGCCGACTCGGCGAGCTGGGCAAAGCACGCAGATGTCCAGGAGGCACGGGTTTCGGGGGAGCTCTCACGTCATCCCGAGCGCGACGCGACGACACCTTGCTCGAGAGAAAGAGCGAGTCAGCGGTCTCAATTTAACTAGTTACCTACTCGAGCAAATAACTGAGTTGCTTGATAGCTGAGAGATTCTTGTCATCTACCATGACTTCGCTTGCATCCTCCTCGCTGTCTCATTCTGCTGGCTTGGGACTTGAGACGTCACGGGTGGGGCACTCCAAAGAGGTCTTGTGGACTCGTTGATCAAGTCCGGGTTTAGTTATACGGCACGTCACCTTGCTCGAGAGAAGGCGCTTTGCTGACTGCTAGCCCGAAGCGCATGCGCGCCGTGGGAGCCCAGCCTCTTGCGCACGGGGCCTGCTGTTGTCAGCGACTTCAAGCACCGCCGCGCCCGCGGCCACCCGAAACGGGGGCTGCCACCGCGCGAATGAACTCCTCGCCAACGCTCGGCACGTGACGTCTCGCTCGTTCCACCGTCAGGCGACCAAGCTGTGGGATGCATGATCCCCAACGCAAGCGGCAGGGCAGCGCTTCGATCGAGCGGTGGGAAAGCAAATCCACCCGAGCAAGCGTGCCTCGCCGTGAGGCTCAAGAACGCCGCGAGGATGCACCCTGCAATGCACATGACGCACATGCACCCTGCAATGCACATGACGCACATGCACCCCGAATCGGGGTCCCCGATGCGATGCGCGGAAGTCCGCGCATAGACATCCTTGGCCTCGATGCTGTTCGAAGCTCGATCAGACACAGCTTTACCGGACTCATGAAGTACACTACCGTACAGTGTACATGTACCATGGAATTTAGGAGGAGCCGGTGGGGTGGTCGATCGGCTTGTTGATGATGCAGCATCATTGATGCTGCAGAGCGGAATTGTAATCAGGCTCTCGCCCTCGAGGTGATCTTCCCGTTTCGGCGTGAAAGCCTGAGCGCAGCGCCTGCCAGGCACTGCAACTTGCAGTGCAACCGCCACGTTCACGTTTTGGCGAGCTCGTCGTCCACTGTGGGCCGCTCTGCTCATGCCGATGATGCTGGACCAGCTGAAGCCGTAGCCTGGTCCGGATTCAGCCCTCACGACTCGAGTCGCATTTCCAGCTGGCCACGGTGATCCAAGCGTGCTCCGATCACGCTCCGGGGGCGTCGCAAGTTTTCAACAGCGCAGGGTACGACTGCTCTGGTCCACTCAAGCCTGAACCTCGTGCTCGCTCGGTCGACACTGCTCGGCGTCGAAGCGCACGCAATGCAGCAGGGCGAGCAACGCAGAGAGCGACTCGGCGGAGACTCACTGACTAGCATACAAGCGGTTTGAGATTACTCACAGGGTACAGGGTACCGGTTCAGTCACTCCGTCACATGTTGTGTGGTGTACACAACCCCATGTGATTGGCTCCGCCGATGGTTGGACGAGAAGATCTGCGCAGGATCCGCTCTCGCGGGCTTCTATCTTCATTCGGTCTTTTGATTTAGATGAACACAGTGAAAGTGGAGACCCACTTTTTTGCATTCATATTTTGTCGAGGTGGAGCCGGTGATGATCAAAACTCAATGTCCAATTACTGCATGAGTGTCGGGGTTACGACCGCCGTCGCGATGCGTCGAAACGAACCTCTGAGGCCCACAACCAATGCATTTGTAGTAGCAGTAGTGCTGTGTAGGAAGATGGCAGCACAGATGAGCACCTTGGTCCATTTGCGTGTGGCCTGTTGTCTGCCACACGACTGTGCAGCAGAGCTCATGCTCCATGTCGATGGGCTAATTGCCTCGTAAGCCTGTGGAATGGAGAAAGCAACTGAAGGGCCTGAGAATTCTGCCGCTGTCGGATGATACCAGACCAATCAGACGTGGTATACAGCACACTCGTTGGCTGTTTATAATGGCGTCCGTTTCGGGCCTCGATGTCCGTTACGCACCGAGTGTCGACGAGAAAGGCAAGCACCAGCCTTTAGCGAGACGAGAGGAAGTGCTTTTGCTTGAAAGGAGCCCAGCCAGCGCTCGGCATCATGGGGGTGGACCTGTTCCTGCTGGCCGTCGTCATCATCATTGCGGTGGCGCTGCTCATCTGCAACGTCTACATCCTCGTCTACTTCCAGCACGACGACGACAAGAACACTGCCTACTTTCCAAAGGCGCTCGTGGTAAGGTCCTATTGTAAGTTTCCATCAAGACTAAGTAGCTCGGTGCTAACGCTCTGGTCTGATAGGTCTTCGGGCTGTTCTTCGCAGAAGCCACGGTGCTCCTGCTGCCACTGGACGTGGCGAACAACTCAACCGCTGTCGGTTGCGCGGAAGGATGGAACCCGGTCTGCGGCAACATCAACATGGATCTGCTCTGGCTGATGGTCTTCCTGGCCATCGTCATCTTCCTCGTAGTGCTGCTGCCGTTCGCAATCTTCTACTACGAGGCCGACGACGGAGAGGACAACCCGAAAACCAGTCAATGGGGGGAGGCCATCAAGATGGAGCTGGGCACGGTGGCCGTCGCCGCTGCGTTGATCACCGTACTGTACCTTACGAGCGCCGAGAGCAACGTCCCGATGCGCGCCCTGGAGGTGAACTCCTTGTCGGCCAGTGAGGGCTTCCAATCCTACGTCGACGGCACCACGCTCTCTACGACGTCTGTGACCACAGCGAACAACGTCACGGTGCAGCATATCACGCTCACGGTGGACGTGTCGCTGCCCGTGTACGTCACGGGCCTCACCAGCTTCATCGGGTGGTTCGGCTTCTCGATCTTCTGCGGCATCGGCCTTATCGCGCTGCCCATGGACTTGATCCTGTACGTACTCACTGTGGTGTTCCGCTGGTGTTCATCCCATCCACTAACTTGTGTTGCTATTCAGCGCGTTCTTCCACCGCCCCAAGTTCATTAGCGCCGACGTGTATGCCATTCAGAAGTTGATTCTCCAGCGACGATCCACGGAGCTCCTGGAGCTTGGTCGGACCATCAAGCAGAGTATGGATCGCCCCACTCACGGGCAAAGCTCGTGGGAACGCAAGAAGCAGCGACGCCTCGACTTCGTGACGCTCAACAAGTTCAAGCAGTCGGTCTACTTGCTCGAAGGAGACGCCGTGGACCTCAAACTCTGCCACGAGGAGTACCGCAATTTCAATCCGCTCAAGCCGATCTTCAAGCTCCTGATGGGCTGCATTGCCAGCGTCATCAGCTGTATGTGGTTTTTCCACATCGCGCTCTACATGCTGCCCAACACGCCGCTGCTGCCGTTCCTCAACACGTACTTCATCTGGTTCGACCGCTGGTTCCCGCTCTTCGGCACCATTTCCGTCGGCATCTTCAGCTCGTACCTGCTGGCGTGTGCGGTCAAAGGCTGCTTCAAGTTCGGGATGCGTTGCTTCTGTATCGCGCTGCACCCGATGAAGCTGCACGGCACGTACATGAACTCGCTGGTCTTCAACCTGGGCCTGGTGCTGCTGTGCGCGATCCCGTCGGTGCAATTTTGCGACCAAGCGTTCGCCGACTACGATCGCTTGACGGCCGTGCGGACGCTCATGGGGGTGCAGATTCACTACCTGAAAGGCATGACGACGGTGTGGGACTACAATATCTTCGTCTACGCCATCCTCATCATCAGCGTCATCACAGCGGGCATCTTGCTGGCAAAGCCCCGAGACCGCGCCTCCCCCGTGGACGACATCCGAAAGAGGATTGAGCGCCAGGTCCGTGAGACTGCGAACGCCAACTCGGTTTAGAGTGAGGTAAACGCCTTCTTTTATATTCTGCATCGGCATCAAAGTAAGCCTCGTAAGATCAATGGAGCACTTTAAAGCAAGAGTTTTTCAGTGAGTTGCATGATGCCGGCCGAATAAACGACCAGGGTCGACGATTTTGAGCGCCTTGGGGCTCTTGGCCACGTTCTGGAGCGCGCGGAGAACCGGAGATGCCTTCTCTGCTCCTTGTTCATGATCACCCTGGTCTGGATGCTGCTCTTCCGCGTCATCTTCTTTGACTTCAACAGAAGCTGGCGATGATGCTGCCAGTGACGCAGCGTCCGACGCGACGTCGATGCGGAGTAGGCCGAGATCTCGCTCGTCGTACTCATCCAGCAGCCGCTGCAGCCACGCGAAGATCTTGGTGCCAGCGCCTCCAGCAATGCGCACGAATGCGCTCTCAGTGAAAGTAGGCTCCTGGAAAATAGCACGCAACGCTGTGGCTTGAGAAGGTGCCAAGATGTTGCCTCTCACGGCGCGAAGGCGATGACTCCACTCCGACGACTTGTGCAGAACTTGGCGGCAGTGAGCCCACGAGAAATCCGACGGAACGAACTGCTCTTGCTGCTTCGGTGTGGGTTTGCTCTTGCGTGCATCGCGCTGCTCGATCGGCGACTCCAAGAGAACCACGAGGCACATGAAGAGATAGTGCAGCTCTCGCACAGGCACTCGGATGCTACGGAGCTTTCTCCATTCCTCGCGTGAAATGCCAAGCCACTCCAGACTCCCCGTGCTCTTAGCACTGAGAACGCAGGTGATCCCTTCACTAGCTATCGCCTCGGCTCTTTCCGCCTCTTGATTGCGCTCTGCAGCCGCCATCTCGCGGTGGCGGAAGTGGTTGATCCGCCCTTGTTTGACGCCCTTGCGCCCGCCGCCATCGCTGGTAGGTTGATGGTGCTTCGGCCACGTCGGAACTGTGTCGCTGGACATGACGCACGTCGCTGGGATCACTTGCTGGGGTCTCTCTTGAGTCTGTTCTGACGACGATATCGCCGCAACTTCAGCAGAACCTTTGGTGGCTTCGGCAACAGAGTCCAAGTAGTGCTGCTCCAGAGCCAGCTTGGCAGCTTCCGTGGAGAGCTTGTAGAGCTCCGCGCCGCCAAGCAACCGTCCGCTGAGACTGGCGTCGTGATGCGCGACTACCAACACCACATTCGTCACCTGCCAGCGCTGCAGCAGGTAAAGCAGGCGGTCTCCCACTCCAATAAGGAAATTGTCGTCGCATTCTTCCTGGAGATTTTTCACGCCGCTCGGGTTGCTGCTCTTGCTCACTGCGGTGCAAACACGAGAGGCTCGAGGGAACTCCTGGAACTTCCGCAGTCGGGGCTGCCTCTTCAACTCGTCCGAGACTACCGCACCGACATCTTGCAGCTCTTGCAGCGGCGTCACTGGAATGACGAGTCCTTGGAACGTGTTCTTCTTCAGCACAAGCTGAGGACCGAGCGTCGCCCGCCGATACGTGGTGCTGCGCCGAGGGGAACCCATTCTAGATGCAGGTAGTTGTAAGTTCTGGTTGCGTCGACCACAATGCATTCAGGTATTTATACGAGCGACGTTCGTCTTCTATTCTTACGGTTCTACGGTTCTACTTGCTCTGCACGCTCTTGCTGAGGATCTCGTAGTCTTGCGAGTTGTCTCCGCACGCGCTGGGCGACGTCTCGTCGATATCAAAGCCCAGCCGCTCCCGGTAGAAGCGCATGGCGCCCGTGTTGTTCTTGAACACAGTGAGCACCATGAGCTCCATCCCGTGCTTTCGGGCCACTAGTAGGAGCAGCTGCATGAGGAGCTTGCCGAGCCCTCGACGCTGTGCCGTCGGGGCCAGTTGCACCTCGTACAGGTACAGGACCAGCGCGCCGTCGTCCTCCACGAAGCGGAAGTGCGCGAAGCCCACGAGGGCGTCGTCATCGGCCTCGTCGTGCACCAGCAGGTAGCGAGCCTCGGTCTCGAACAGCTCGGTGCGCTTGGCGACGGCATCGTAGCCCCAGTCTGACGCCTGGTACAGCGCCTTCATGTTCTGTTCGAAGAGAGTCACGATGCACTCTCGCGTGGCCTCCGACACGGCGTTGGACTGGGCCCCGCGGATGGTCACGTTCGACCCGTTGCGCGCGAAGTGCTCGAAGGCCTGGAAATCCACCATCACGTCCGGCACAGCGTTAGCGGCCACTAGCGCCGGGTGCACCGGCGCATGGGCAGCGGGCTTGGTCTTCTTTGACTTCTTGGCCTTCTTCGGCATCTTGGACTTATTTTTTGGGATGACCAAAATGGGAAGCAAATACTGATAAAGCGCAAATTATGGGCCTTCTTTTTGTTTTACGGTATTCGAATACCGTAAAACAAAAATACCGTAACACAAAAAGAAGGTCCATAATTTGCGCTTTATCAGTAGGCATACTACGTATTGTGCCGTTCTGTTCTTTTGGCGGATCGGAGATGAATAACTAGTTTTTTTTCTTACAGTGGTTAGGTTTTCTTCAGTTGTTTACTTGGTATTTGCTTCAGATTAGCTACAGTTTACCGGCAATAGACGACCGGGATGCCGCCACCCAGCTGGTCCAAGAACCACTCATTCGAAGGACTTTCGTAAAAAGGTAGAGCTCCGAATGGCGAACAGGTCTTTGCCATTCGGAGTTTGACAAGACTTTGAAACAAGCGGATGTATTCGGTCGATCTCCGCTGGAGAGGTATAGTGCTTCTGTATGTGTACGGAATAGATGCCACCACTGTGTCGACTGTGCTAGGAATTTCAGATCGCAGCCTTTCACGCTGGTACCAGCTTTTCAAGTCTACTGGAAACGTGCTGGAGGCTCAACCTGATGCTCGAGCTTCACACTGGCCCCCGGCTGTGTGTGCGTTCGTAAGAGAGTACGTTGATCTGCATCCGTGCTTCTATTTCGAGGAGCTACATTGTGAGATCAAGGCCCGCTTTACGGGCACCAGCAATCTCTCGGACTCGACTATCTGTCGTGCTCTGCGATTCGACCTCAGCCTCACGAGGAAGGTCCTCACCAAACGCGCACGATAGAGCGTGCCGCGGGAGCGTCTCGAGTACAAGGCGCGGCTTCGACCATTTTACAGTGGCCCAGACCAACTCGTGTTTATTGACGAGACATCGAAAGACGGCCGGTAAGTTTTGCTTTATTTTTGTTTGTTCGAGGGAGCCTAAGTATGTGACTGCGCTTTCATGAAGCTCAGTGCTACGGCGTTTTGGCTGGTCCACCAGAAACACGCCTGCGACTGTATCCGTGCCGTTCAGCCGCGGTAAGCGTCTTTCCATTCTTGCCGCGATGGATGTCACTGGATTTTTTGCCTGGGGAAATGTAGACGACACGTTTACCCGTTTCGAGTTTCACAAGATGTTCAAGGAGCAAATTATTCCTTTCCTTAATCCATGGCCACTTCCACGATCGATTGTAGTCATGGATAATGCAAAACCCCACATGTATGAAGAGCTGCAAGACCTCGTGCACGCTGCTGGTGCACTACTCTTCTTCCTCCCACCATACGCTCCGGACTTGAACCCCATCGAGGTGGGGTTTTCGTTGTTGAAGCGCTGGATTCAGCGTTACGCCAACATGGCTTTCCGAGAAGCCCCGTTTGCTGTTCTCAAGGTCGCAATGCACCAGTGCACACGTCACAAGGATTTAGTCGGAGAGCACTTGTACAGTCATTGCGGATACCAAGTAAACGAGTTGGTGTTTAAGGAAGCTTAAACAAAATGCAAGATGAAAACTAGCCTTGGTGATCAATATATTCCATGTCTTCCTGAGGGTCCGGCGTATCTACGACAGATGGCTGTCGGAAGGGAGGTCGGAGGCTGTAAGCTGGAAGCCCGAGCGCTTCTCTCAGGTCCGCAATGTTGACAGCGATTGGCACCGGCACGCCTTGAATCATGATCTGGACAGCGCGATACTCAGCGTCGTGTATCTGCTGCTCCATTCGCAATCCGTCGTCGATAGAGGCTTGCTGAGCGTCAATTGACTGCAGCTGCCTGAAGGTGGCGCTGTCCGGAACCTGCAGCGGACTGCCTTCAAGCAATCGTGCTTGGGTCACTGCCATGTAGCTCCTAGATGCAGAGCCAGATGCCACCCCTTGCTCATCGAGAAGTGCAGCTACCCGGGGCAGCTGCTGCTGGATGGGCGCTTCAGTTGACGCAACGTCGTGTGGTGTCCTTCTGGCTTCGGTACGTAGACGATCAGCATCAGGACGAAACTAATATTTGGTACATTCGCGCGTGTTTTAGCGACAGGCCGGTGTGATTTAGTAGCTGGACAAAGTCTGACGGAAGTCCGATGGAGCACCGGCGATTTGACAGAAAGGCGCAATACATGTACTTGGCACAGTACATGTATTAATATAAAGGTCACCTGAAAAGTGCAAAAAAAGATACAGACTAAGTGCGGAATTGATCTGCTCCTCCCCAAAATGTCAGTGGCAATCTAAGAAGTAGAGAGAGAGGCAGACTGTCTGACTGACGACTAGATGTCTGGTATGTCCTAAGCCTGGTTAGCAACGCCGGTACCTGTTGGTTCGGTTGTTGTACAGGGTTCATCACTAGTTGTGAATGCTCTCTGGGGTTCTCCTCCAATGCCTGGCGACACAGGAGAAGTCTGATCCCTTGTACTTGCTTCTCTACTCGACGTCGCTCACGCTTGGCGAGTGCTTGCCGGTTGGCGCAGTTCTGTTTGAACCTGTTAAGCTAACCTTGCTGCCAGTTTCTCCCGTCCCGTGTCTGATGAGTTGCCCCCAACAAGCTTGGGCGCATGCACAGTCGCACAAGATGTGTTCTACAGTATCATTTGTGCCTTGACACTCCGTCAGATTGCTGCAACTGTAGTCGTACCGTCGACCTTCGGGATACAAATTTAATTGTCTGAGTGCGACTCGGTAATTCACCCAGACCTGGTATTCTGACATCTCGTGCCTATCGACCCACAGAGACGTTGGCGTTTTCTGTTTCGCTGCGTTCTACCAGTCACTTGTCCGGGCGACTTCTGATAGCCGATGTATATGATGCTCCTGTGCCTGACCTGCGCCTTTATACTTCTTGTGCAGTTCCTGTTTTATGACTCGTCACACGTGCTTGTTCGCTATGCTGGCTGCTATTCTCCACGGAAAACCATGAATTGCTGGGTGCGCATAAAAGTCAATGCTGCCGCTCATTTTTTTTTTTCGTACCGCTTCAGCTTCTTTCGGTCTGCTTCTATCACAGTGTTGGGCTCCGTGATGCCCCAATGAATCACGTTACGCTGCTGGTCCAGGCGTATCTTACTTTTCCTCTGGCTGTGATCAGTCGGTGATCCTACTGCTCGCCCCGTGTCTGTGACATCCCAGGTGTATGTTGTTCCTAGTCTTGTCAGGTGCCGCATTCGCAGCTCCTTCATTACTTCGAGCACTGCTCCTGGCACTATTGCTGGCGCATTCATCAAGATCGCTATGCCCCAACGTCGTAATTGGGCTTGATGATGCATTTTCTCCCCCGCTGATGGTATTGTAAACGAGTACGTTGTCTCACCCAGCTGTCGAATGTGCGGTTCCGCTATTTTGAATGTCTTGATCGGCTCGATTTTTTTCCGGTGAGCATTTGACCGCCCTTGTCTACTACCCACGGGTTATCATGCAGGCAGAAGTCCGCCAGAAGGCCTCATCTTCCGCTGTCATCTCCAGCCGCGGACGCAGCAACGGCCGGGAGAGCTCCAGCAGCCATTCTCCAGCCGCGATCATGCTAATCGACTCCAGTTCGAGGTCCTCCATGCCTCGTGAGTAGTGCAGTATGTCCGCGTCTGAGTGCCCCACCTCCGGTTGCTATCATTCTCCGATTAGTTGCCGGAGGGCGTTGCCCGGAGTGCTGCTTCTCATTGTCCCCCGACCGCTCTGCTCTTTCTTCGGTGAGATGGTGTCTTGCCACACCAGGGTGATCCCTCGAAACATCCATTTCTTCCAGGCCGTCCAATAGAGATTTATCCGATGCAGGAGCTATTGAATTGTGTGTTTGACCCGCTGTATCTTGCTCGCCATCTCGATCGACACCAGACCTAAACCCCCAGCTCGCTTTGGGCGCAACTATTGGCCCTGGGCTTAACTTGCGACGATTACTATCTACTGCTGTCGACTTCCTCCAGAGGAATTGCTTCTGCATGTTCCGCAGTTGTTTCGCTGCCCACGGTGGTGCATCAAACATCGCCGCCGTGAATAGAACTAAAGGAAGCATGATGACGTTAAAGAGCATGAAACGATTCGCGACGCTGCGTCGCTGTTGCCAGTCTTCTTTGTATGTCCCGGATCCGTCCTGTCCAACTCACATAGGTAAGCTCGCCAGACCCAGCCTGATACCCGAGACAGCGACTCATCTCTCCATTGGGCAGGACAGGAATGCCCTGGTATACTTATTCATTCAGTCCCGAAGCGGCGGAATGCTCGCGCATCTCCCGCTCTGGCGCGGGGTTCACTGCGCCGCTGATGTCGTAGAGCTCCCATCGCACCAACTCGGTCTGGATGCCCTCGCGGGTGCTCGCCGTGTTTCTCTCCGTCGCCATCGCCGTTGCTTGTGCGTCGCGAGGCCGATTGCGTTGTGAGGCCTCGCTCGCGTCGAATCTCTCGTCTGGACGAGAAGTTGTTGCCGCCGACATTCAGTCATTACCGCGCCCGGGTCCCCATCGTCTCGTCCCGGATAACCGTAGCCGTAGTCTCCTCTTTTCTTTATTTTCCTTTGCGTGTCCTCTTTAGCAGACGACCTCAAGTGGGGGTGATGTAACGTGTCGATCTCCCGTTCCAAAAGTAGGTAGAAGTCACAGTCCAAATAGGCTGTGAATTGGCACTCTGTCATTGGACAGAAGTCGCCCTTTAGTATGCATATTAGTCAGTTTAGCGTGTAGCACCCCAACCGGTGACTATCAGCTAAGCTCGGCTTAAGTACGGTTTTGCGACCGTACTTTAATATACCCAGAGTCAAATTTGCTTATAATTTCACGTGTCTTGGCCTAACGCCCAAGACGTTGCTTCCTCACAATAACAGCGAAAGCTTACGTATCGGTAGCCTTTGGCCCCGTTACAACAATGCCATCGGCAGCTTCACGCTAAGCTTGAGATCGGCCATCGCACCTGCACTCTTGTCATTCGCCCCCATGCCGATCTGCACTTGGCATTCCTTCAGCAAGGAAGCAGTCTGCGGATGTTGACTCGCTGCTGCGTTGCACCGAGATCGAGCGTCACAGTTCCGTTGACGTGCACTGCTGTAATTGCGTAGGTTTTTCGGCAACTTCAGCATGCCTGGTCTTGCGGTCCTTCATGTCAACTCGGATCAGAACTTGATCACAAACATGGTAGAAATGCTGTAGTCGCTTAGTTTTCTCGCGATCGTTGTCCCACAGGATTGCATCGAATCTTCGCTTGCTCAAGTAACTCCAGTTTGCATCGTATAGCTTCCGGGTTATCGTCTTGTCCAAAGATCAAGTTCGCCGGCGTTGTCCCAAGTATGGTATGATAGCTTGCTCGCACTGAAAACGCCGCGTACGCAAGCATATGACGCCAATCATCTTCGGAGTAGCGCCAAATGCAATTGCCGATCACCAGGTGGAGCCGCTCGCATATCGCATTTGCTTGTGGGTTCTTCGATGAAATTAGCTTGGCCTTGATTCCGTAGCTCGCTAGCATCTCACAAATTCGCTTGCGTTGAACTCATTTCCACGATCGAAGATCACCTACTTTGGGCGTGGGTATCGGCAGATCCATGTCATGTCGAAATTAATCGCAGTGGTGTCGCCATTGTTATCGGCCTGGACCGATACTTCCAGTCATCGGATGGCTTCATCGATCGCCGTGAGTGCGTAAAGTCGGTCAGGTCCGTACGGTCAGATCGTATCAACGTGTACGACATCAAATGGGTCAACTACCTGCATCTCCCTTCGTGCCATCTTGCCGTAGCCCTGCTTCCCGCCATGTAACTTGGCTTTATTGCATGTCAGGCAGCTATTTCAAGGTTGAGTATCGATTTTCCATCCCCGACCAGTAAAACATTGGTTTCGCCGTGTGATCTTGTCGCTTTGGTCAGCGATGAATCAAGTTGACGTGGTAACATTCCACTAGTTCTTTGCGCGTTGCTGTCGGGACGACGACACGCTTCTGAAACGTTAGAAGTCTCGAACCCATGACATTCTCCATACTATAGTCCGGATTTCCGGTACCATTCAAGCATGACTGCACCATCACTTGGACCGGTTCGTCATCGTGTTGATGCTGCTTGATATGTTCTCCTTCAAGCACACAATCCACTTGATCCACCAGAAAGGCATCAATTGTTTCCTCGTTATCGTCCTCTGACGGACGTGAGTATTTCATCCGTGAGAAAGCATCAGCCGCAATGTCGTTCACACCTTGCACGTACTCACATGTCAACCAGTATTTCGGACAGCTGTAGATTCCATCTCTTCACTCGTAGTGAATTCTCCGTTGAATAGATCAGGTTCTTGTGATTTGTGTGCACAACAATAGGAAAACCCAGGAGCATGGTTCTATATTTTTTTAGTATCTCCACCACGGATAGCAGTTTCAACTCCATTGTCGAGTAGTTCTGCTGCGCCTTCGTGATACTCCTCGAATAACAGGAAAGGATTTTCCCGTCCTGCTGGATTAAGCCACCAAGCAGCTTACCACTTGCATCAGCATAGATGTCAAAAGGCTTGTGCAATCAGGGAAGGGTAGCAGCACAGCATTAGCGAGTGCCTTCTTAACACCTTCGAAGGCGTTCTTCTCCACTAAGGTCCACATGAATGTCACCTTCGACGACGTCAATCTCGTCAAGGGCTTGAGCAACGCTGACTTACTTGGTATCATCTCTTGATAGTAGTTAATAATCCCCAGCAAGCGCCGCAGCTCCTTCTTGTTTCTCGGAGCGGACAGTTCTAGAATCACACGAACTTTCTTCTCCTGAGGCTCAATTCCCTCCGCTGTGCTTGAATTTGAGGTAGTCCACCGTTTTGCAGAACACGTGGCACTTCTTGGCGTTCGGGATACGTTGTACTCGTTCAGCTGCTCGAAAACGACTCACAGGTGTTCAATATAATCCTCTGCTGTCTTTGAGAAGATCAATATATCGTCCAAATAAATTATGACGAAGTCGAGGTCCCCAAAGATCTTCTGCATGCACGCTTGGTATTCGTCGGGTGCCGTCGACACTCCCATCGGCATTCTGTTGTACTGAAACTTCCTAATTGTGTGCAAAAAGCGGTAAATCTCCGGCACCACTTTGCAAGTTGTCGCGCGTAATACCCCATGTTTCCATCCAGCGATGAGAAGTACTTCGCTCCTCCAAGCCGGTTCAATATTTCCCGGATCAACACCGTGTAATATGGACTACGCTTCATGAACTTGTTCAGCCATCGGAAGTCCGTCAGTAGGCGCAGTCTTCCGTCAGGTTTTCTTTGAAAGAATGCAGGCAAGGCCCACTCACTGTCATAGATCTGCTCTATCGCATCCAGTTCAATAATACGCTGAATCTCAATACGAGTTGCGTCTTCCTCGCTCCGTGTACAGGTGCTTGAACTGCGTCAGCAACTGGACTACTTGCTCATGTGTCGCTCGATCAATCTCTGCGTCACCTAGCATCTCCGATGGTTGCACTGATATGTCGTTGATCTCGACGATCTCGTTCATGTCATGCATCTCCGGGATTGTCTCTGGGTTTGCTGGTTTCGTACCCGTGTTTACCTCATAGGTATTTCCATTCCACTCAATTATCCCGTCTTCGAAGTTCGCCACAAGACCCAACGTGTTCATCAAGTCGCGGCCGATCACCATGTCGTCCTCTGAGTTCGCAATCACGGCGCAGTCATTCGTGATCCGAGTGCCGTAGTTCAAATCTAGGAATCGGAACGATACCTCTATGTTACCGTCAGCCTTTACCGACCCGTCGACATGCTCGAACACGGTAGATGAAGGGGTTACTGCGAATCCCCAACTTCTTGTTGGCTTCGACCAGCTTGCCGTTAATATAACGGGATCCATAGCCCGTATCTACGAGAGCCACAAGGCGTTCCTTTGTCGACGCCAGTCTCATCCGCGGTCGCATCGGTCTCTCCTGTCGCTTCGTCCGTGCACCGAGGGTATTCGAGATCACTTTGGTTTCACTCTCGTCACTGTACTCATAGTCTGAGTACGACTCCTTCAGACGTGTTCTTTCGCGGACACTCTTCGACTCCTCCGAGTTCTTTGCGCTTGTTTAGGCTTACATTTTCTCTGCCGGACTTTCCTTCTTCTGTGAGAAGTATTCGCCTTCGCTATGCGATGCGGTGTGATGTAGGTTGCATCGATTTCCGCTCTGTTTGGACTCGCTCTTCTTCAACTCCATTTCACTGCCTTCATAGGTCGTCTTCCAGTCTTCCGGCTTTGCTCGCTTGAAGTACCGATTCAGAGACTTCTCGTCCAACTGCAGAGAAATTTTCGGTAAGTTGTCGCGCATGCGTGTTAGCTCGCATAATCCGTTGATGAGATCCAGCCACCGTCTCTTTCCGACGTTTGGCAAACAGGAACAGTTCTTCTTCCTGTTGCTCATTGTACGACTCGGTAACGGAGTTACCTCCCCACTTCTCGTATACCTTGCCAAAGACCACTGAACTTTGCATGTTCTTCCCTTCACTAGCGGTCTTCCAGGCTTCTAACGCTTCATCTCTCAGCAACAGGCGCAGATGGAAATCTTTGTCCTCAGCACTCCACTTCTTCAAGCTCGCCACGTCCTTGAACTGGTGACTCCTCTTCAACCAGTCTCCGGCGGTTCCTCCAGCGAACCGCGGGAGCGTTATCTTTATATACCCCCGATCTGTGATCGCGATCTTCTCCACGGTCGTGACCTGGAACGTCACGTAGTCCGTCTTGTCGCTCATCTTTGACTTCTTGTAGTTCCCTGAACCGCTTGCTTCTTTGAATTAATTCAAAATAAGTGGCCCCTTGCTCCTAGAGAGGCAGCGTCCAGAACCTCGCAGCTTAGTCTTGGCTAGTAGAGAACTTGCTGGTTCCGAGGAAACAATAGAAGTTATATTGTTTGGCTAAGTTGTTCGATTGGCCTCGTGAAGCCTTTGGAAAGGGAAACTGACAAAAGAAAGATCAATTCCAACAATGCCATCGGCAGCTTCATGCTAAGCTGGAGATCGGCATTCGACCCCGCACATGCACTTTTGTCAATTCGCCCAAATCGCTCCACAATCTCCATTGCTGTCGCCAGTTGTCTCGTCTCCTGCAGACAAACTGTCGAATCGTCACGAAAGCTGAGAAGACATGCCTTTCAGCTGCGCCTCTCCTCCTTGCACCTCAATGCCTTGCAGATGCTTATCCTGTTGGGTTGCCAACGCCAGAACTTCCGCCGCTAGTATGAATAATAGAGAACTTTAGATCCTGGACTAAGTCCGCACTTTTGGAAAAACAATTCGTACTCAGCGACTCAGGAACGGTAAGGTTGCACAGCTTGCTCTAAAATCGAGTTCCAGACGAAGCCCTCCGTTATTCCAGCGGAGCATGTCCTGGAAGACATCTATCTCTTTAGGGAAACCCTGTTTCGGGGTCGTAATTTTAAAATTTTCTATTTCGGGGTCGTCCTGTTAGATTGAGGCGTTAGATTAAAAACACACCATCTTTTGTGAAAGGTATCGAAAAATTGACCCAGACCCGCCAAGCGAAAAGATATTCGTGCCCAACAAGCGCAAGAGCGGCGTTATCCTTACATTTCCCGAGTGCAACATGACCCTCACGACGTCCAAGTTCAAGCTCACTTCGCCCGTCATCTGAAAGAGGCGGACAGCTACGACGTCAGCCACCGCGACCGCTACGAACGTGCGCTCGACAATGTGAGCCTGCTTTCCGAAGAAGAAGGGGGAGCCAATGCTTTCCTCGTCGCCCAACTACGGACGATTCGGAGGCGGCTCCAAGCCCTGGATGCACGCCTTCAAGGAATGGAGGGCAGCATCGCTTCATTCCTTCGCGAATGCAGCTCGCCCGGCAGCGTCACCCAGGCAATTGAGATTCGTCGTCAAGCGACGAGGAATCAGCCCTCGATGCGTCCGCAGACGTCGACATGAATGCCTTCGCAGAATCCCGTGACATGGATGCCACGAATGGGGCCGAAGAACAACGCGCGACCGCGGAGACGCGCAAGTCGCGTCGTTTGCACCGCGCGTTGCGGCAGCTTAGCTAGGCTACGATTAGGCTTCACGCTACGGCATGGCTGCAGGTGGGAATATAGGTGACACTTAGGTAACAGGATTTTCGGATACCTTTCACAAAAGACGGTGTGTTTTGGATCTAACGCCTCGATATAACAGGACGGCCCTGAAATAAATGTTTTCTACATAACGGCCCCGAAATAAGATTTCCCGATTTTTTATATCCCTACCAAACCGTAGCATGAATACTAGCATTTTAAAGAGGGCGGCAACTTGCCGTTGCAGTCAAGAGTTTGGTCGCTAACTCGAAGTCGAGGAAATTCCGGTATCGAGCAAGCGCAGCGGCACCTCGTGGAAGCGTCCGGGACTCCCTCGGTCCAGCGGAAAGGTGCAAGCCGTCGAGTCCAAGCAGCAGGGACAAGTGGCAATACCCGCAGCCGCTGCAAGTGCCGACGGTGAATCATTTCTCAGCGGTTGAGAAAGCGAGCCGCTATCTGCTGCTGGAAGCCAAGTTGTCGACCTTTCCTCGACAGACACAGCATCAACGACACCCCTGGCGCCGCCTCCGACCCTCCTCCTGATCGAGAACGCGCTGTGGGTGAATACCCAGGGCGACACGGTGACGCCAAGCCTGACGGCAACCAAGAGAGCCGAACAACCCGTGCCAAGACCGAAAACAGAGACCACGAAACATCAAACGGCAGGCAACGTATCGATCAAGCCGAAGTCGAGGCAGGCAAAGCCTTCTACGGGGAAGCATGCGCAGCCGCCGTATGATGACGAAGATGCTGCCAGAGGCAAGCCCGAGGAGGGCCAGGCGGGTGGCGATGACATGACGAACCCCCACCAAAAACGAATGGTTTACCGCGCAAAGGACACCTGTTTGGAGATGCAGAAGGTGCTTGGCGATAGTGGCATTTTCAACCGCGGTGAGAAGGAGTCCAAGGCTGAGTGCTGGGTCAAGATCACCGAACAGTTGACAGCTGTGCTCAACCGAAAGGTCAGACATGACAGCCTTCGAGAGCACATCAAGAAGCTCGAAAAGGCGTATTGGAAGGAACAATGTTTTCTTCCTGGAATGATGTGGGCAGTACCTGAACGCGCACGATCAGCATTTAATGCTGACGTGCGTTCAGGTACTGCTCAAATCATACCGGTGATATTTGTAGCAACAAATCGCGTGTGATGGTTATTGTGTTTTTGCAGGCCAGGGACCAAAGAAAGACACCAATGAGCAAGAGCTTGAGCAGCGGATGAGACGCTACGTTGGCCTCAAAGACGTACGGAATATGGAAAAATCGGGTCGTGCCGAGAGTCGAAACAAGAAATTGAGGCTGACTGAATCGGAGGCGCACCAATTCGGGATGCAGCTGTCCGCGTCGAGCGCCCTCACAAGAAGAAGACGGCAACTTTCAAGTGAATTGATCCGCTCGCCTCGCGCTTTCAAAAAGCCCTGAGTGACGAGCAGAGACAGGAGCGATAATTTCTCGAGCGCGAAACGAGAAAGCGCGAAAATCGCGAGCGTACCCGCGACGCGCAGACATTACTTCGAAATGGAGCAGAACAACACGAGAATGATGCTTCAAAAATGGCCAAGGTTTTTGAAGTCATTTGAAACAGACCTCCGCTAGCGCGGAGACGAAAACCTCTGCCAATCAGGGAGATCATTTTGCAAATTGCCACAGCAGAGAATCATATCGCAAAAGGTACGCAGCTCAGGTAACACAAACGTAGGAACTCAGTCAAGTCTGAGGCAGCGTAGCCGCGAAGGCCACCTAATATTTGCCATGTTAGTCAATAAAAGAAATCATCGTCACGCTTGCATGATATTGCAGCCTAGTGGTTGAACTCACTATTAATTACGCTGCTGCCATCATTGTCGCTGCTTTCCGACTCAATTTCGTGGTTACCTTCATTACTGCTCGCGTCGCTGTCACTATCGCTGTCGTCGCTCGCATTCCAGCTTAACAAATCTGACTCATCTCAAAGAAATTGATCTCCACGTCAGAGCTGAATGCCGCTTCAGCAACGTCACCAACCGCCGATGACAGATCAGCAAGATATATTTCCAGAGTCGGCAACCGGCAGCGAAAATGCTTGCTTGATTGATTGCGCCGCCGAATGCACGACGAGCAGTTGACAAGAAATGCGGCGACGATGTACATCGGCCGCAGCGGAGACTTGAATGCATTCATGTTGCATCTCAGCTCGAAACACTTCCAGTATCAAACCACCCACCCAAATAAGATCCGAGCTCTACTCAAATCTCTGTTGAAACGCTGTTGGGGTGCGTAAGCGCTGCACTTGCGAATGGCGTTATATCAGCCAGCTGCGTAGAGGATAACCTTGGTCTCCATCGATCACATATCCAGGATAGCGTGTCATCTTTTGCTCCATTTCACTCTTTCGCAACATGTTCGCGTCGTGTCGGCGGTCTTCAAAGGGTCCAACGAGTACGACGATAAGTCCGTTTGCCAGCGTGATGCTCTGGAACTTGATGCAGTGAACCTTTTTGTGACCGCTGTAGGCTTGCTCCTGATACCAAGTCGGGCGGTAGATTGGGCGAATTGTCCCGTCAATATATCCGAGGCAATTTGACAGTCGGACAACCTTCTCAAAGATGGTGTCCGCTGAGCGGCGGTGGTATCGACCTATGATGCGGTCATCGAATGTCATCTTTGCATTGATCCTGTTGTAAAATAGATTCACCGTGACGTTGATTTCCGAGCTTAGCACCCACTGTCACCGGCCGAACTCTTCCTCGAGGTCTTTCAACCTGCTAGGATAGGCAAATCTACGTAGATGGTGGCATTACGCCTCTAGTCGCGGTACTGGGTAGCCTTGAGCTGTGTAGATGAAGGCAAGTAAGTTTAATGCACCATCCAGCTGCATAATTTCACCCGGCAGGAAGCGAAAACGACGTCGACAGGTGGCAGGATGCAGTCTTTCCAGCGAAAAGCTCCGCGACACAAGGGGCTCGTGGTCTTGGAGCCACTTCGCACAGATTTAGCGGAGCAAATGACGCACAGCGTCAAAGAGTGATATCCCCATCGCAAGCATGGCCGCAATCATGAGCTTCAACTCGCGTTCTTTGACGGTAACTTGCATCATTTCAGGTGTGAAACCTCTATCTTTGAGTTGCGCGCGCACTTAGCTATCCGCGTTGTTCCAGATAAAATAGTCCAGGATGCTAAAATTTTAAAAAAGTAATTTGGACCATTTCTTTAGAGCAAGTTGAGATGTTCCAAAAGTGCCGACGTAGTCCAGGATCTAAAGTTCTCACACAATAACGGCGCAAGCGGACACTCTTGACGAATCTCCGATACAACAGCCTGAGGACTGGACAATTCTCCGTTGACAAAAAACTTGGCGGTGATTCCGTCATGGAGTCTCCGCAGCATGGCTACAAATTCGGCTAAGAACCCAAACTTGATCAACGTTAGGAACATAAATTCTCTGGCCACCGTATCCATGGGCGACATGACTGCGTGGCGTTTCATTGAATTTGGGTTAAGTATGAATTGGGGTAGTTTGGGGGTATACCTCCCAGCTGTTCAAGCCTGCTGTCAGGGAATCGGCGGTCCGGACGGAGTGTGTACAAAACCTACTGCATGAGGCCTCATGAGGCCTCATGCAGCAGACACTTCCAGACCTGTGGGCCCATCCTGCGCCTTGCAACCTTGCCACACCAAACGCCAGCCACCACGTGTCACATACTGATATCACTCTGGATGCTTCTCCACCAACCAATCGAAACGCCGGTCTTGCCAGCCAAGCACAGTGGCGGGAAATTTTCCGCAGCCGCATCGTGTCAATTGAGCCCATCGGGACCTGCTGCTTTGTTCTTATTGAGGTCTGCTATTGCCTTGATCACTTCTGTCGTCGTTATTTCTTGCATGAGCACCGTGTTTTGCTTCTTCGTCACTCGTCGGTTTGTGGTCTTGACGAAGCTGTGAAACTCTCTCTAACTATGCCGCTTTCACACTGCTGTGCACCTGACCCAGTATTGGCTGCCACTCCGATCTGAATTTGTCCGCGGTAGTCATTTCTCGGCGGAACTTCTCCCATCGATGCACTGTATTTCGGAAATGGTTGGTCCGATTCCCAGTTGGATACTCGTTTAAAGTTCCACCGCATTTGCTGCATCGAGCGTTCTAGTCTTTGGCCCACTCGGACGACGTGTTTTTCTCGTGCATCCTTCTCAGAAACCTGCAATACCTCTTTCCTCGTGAGAATGTGAGCCCTGTTCTGCGAATTTGATCTGTGGACTGCGTCTTGCCTCCGCTTCCTTTCGTCTCTGGATTTTATTTTGACGCGCACCGTACAATCCTCCGCTGTCCGATCCCAGGTCGTGCACCTAGATCTGCCAACTCCTCCATCATTTCCTGTATGACTCTCTCAGGGTGAGTGTCCGAATTGGGTATCGACTCCGCTTGGTGCTGCGTGACGAGCTCCGTTAATACTCTGTCTTCGAATGTGCAACCTCACACACTGGTGATCCGACGGGGCTGCTGGCTTCATCACCTCCACCCAGTGCACCTCTTTCGTCCAATCTTGAGGCACGTAAAATCTATCATTCTACTCGCGCACTCTGGGCCCCGACATGTGAAAACTTGTGTTGGATCCGAATCCTCCACGCTGTCCTCAACGTCGGCTTCGAGTGTTACTGCATCTTCCAGCTCTAGTTGCAGTAAAGTTCATGACGCTTACTTTCCGGCTTGCCTGATCTCTTGCCTTCCAATCGATCGAACGGCGGAATCTGTACGCTGTTGAAGTCTTCGACTAGCATCGTGTTCTGCTTCCTCCATGGCCATGCCACTAGTCCCTCAAAAAAATTATCTCTCTCGTTGTCGCGTTGGGGGCATAAATATTCACTAGCTGCTCGTTGCCCATCTGCACTGTAATGACACGATTTGTCCAGTCTTTCTCGTTCCAGGGCTCCACATCGATCGCTTTGCTCGGGTTTAACAGGATAGATCCCCCCAAAGTTGTCAATGTAGTTATAAATACAGACCCCAACCTTACTTGCGTGCACGCTCCAGTATAACAGTATCGGTCCGTCTGAGAAAACCTTCCTTGAAAGTGCAAAAGGGATTTCTTGCGAGTACAGCCTCAAAACGGGGTCTTGCGAGTTCAATTAGTGAAACCGGTGATATTAAAAGTAGTACGAAATAGAGAATGGGAGAGGTATTGCAAGTGATCGTCTTGCTGGCGGGGGATATTGAAAGTGAAATGCCAGCCGCTCCTGTGGGAAAGTTGTAGGGTGAGCGACACAGCGGAGTCATTCGCAAGAATGCAACACCTTAGAGCTGCCCCGAACGTTCGGCTGAAGCTCACTCCGGTAGCCCGTCAAATATTCATTCCCATCGCGTCGCTATACGCGAGTAGCTCAGCCAGGTCCTGGCACTCTAATTCCTGAACTTTACTATTCGTGAACCGAACCGACCACGTGAACCACCCGCGATTCTTCTGCCAACCTATAATTCGGTCAGCTACATGCTCTTGCGAGACGTCACCGCGCTTCTTGACAGGAAACGCCTTCATGACCGACCAATGAAAGACGTGCCCCAGCGACTGTGCCAGGATCTTGACGAGATTGTTAGAGCTGAATAAACGAGTGTCATTTTCATCTCGGTCGTCGTCTCCTTGGGCGTCGTCCTCTAGAATCGGGACAAGTTCACCCACCATGGTGCTAGAGGAAATGATTAGCGAGCGGGTCCAGGCAGCCGTAGTAGATTGTAGAAGAGAAACTATCAAACGGCAACGCACAGATACGCATTACGCACTGCGTTTTTAAGATCAGCAGATGGTCGCAGATGAAGAAACCGATGTGCAAACCCATATGACTGCAGTGAACGCGCACTCGCATAAAATCCCAGTTATTTCTGCGATCACACGAACTCCTAATTTTGGCTGCACTCGCAAGAAATTTGCACCCGTCCGTCTGGCTGGTACTTTTTTTGCCCCATAATCGGCTCCAGGTATGACGTTGTTCTGCGGCCTCTTCCTCCGAGCTTACGTGCATTTCCTGGATGAGCCACGTTGGCGGTCAATCCCTCACGGCCGTTCGTCTTCATGCACTTACCCACTTTAATTGATTATCCTCCGAGAATCCCCGCACGTTCTGCGTCTCAATTCTTCGAACTACCTCTCTACTTCTCATCTTTCTTCGCTTTCCATCCACCGCTCGCATCCCCCCCAACGCCATCAGCCTCCGATATGCATCCCCAGCAGCTGCACCAACTTCATCTTGTCTCGCAACGCGCTGTTGTTCCCCGTCGGACCTAATATTGATTGTCGCGCTCCAATGCTCCGTGTTCTAGAGCTGCGGAGAAGTAGCGGCGACTCCATACCAATCCACCAACGTTGCGTTTGACGCGAGAACCTTGCGATAGGCCTCGCTGGTTTTCAGCGCTTACAGGTGTCGTAACAGCTTCGTTGGCGCTCCATTCTCAATTTCATCCTCCTTTTCATACACCATTGCACACGCGATATGTTGTGCTATCCTCCGTTTGTTGCTGACATCACAGAGTTTGAGAACTGCATCTTCCTTATAATTGTGGCTTCTCATCTTGGCCCAGTCCTCCGAGCTTTCCAGTTGCTGAGTGGTGTTCACCCGTGGAGTCTGCACAAATTTGGCCTTCCATTCATCTAATCACTGATGCGTGGCCCGATCGTCTGATCTGCTTCGGTAGGCAATTAACCCCCCCCCCGCACTCACGACATTTATTGCCCCCTGTCCACGACCAAACATGTTGTATATACAACATGTTAAGAAAAAGGACAACTCGGTTTTAGTATTGCCTACCATAAGTACGACGCCCTTTTATTTTTTGCGGGAAGCAGACCTGATCCCGACAGATCGCTTTGCAAATACTGTCGTAGCGCTATGCACCAGCATGTTGTCGGATATACCCACGCCGGAAGACGGGTTTCAAACAGGTAGGATATTATACGTGTTGAGATTGTCCTTTTTATTACAAGCGGGCAGAGGTGAGTCGTTTCTGCCAAACTATGCAAGGTAATCATTGATTGCTACCAAATGTAGCGCACTATGGACACAAGTAATCAAGCAAACTGTTGAACCGCCATCACTATTCGCGTCGTCCGTTGTCACTTGTCTTTCCATGTGAATGCTGCAGTACTTGCATGACCATCATCATCTTCCGTTGAGGCCTAATGTGTGAACAGTGCAAGACAAACGGAAGCATGTAGTGATGGAAGGGGGGCAAGCGGCAAATGCAGAGGGGTAGAGTTATTCTGCATGTATACTGCCTCGTTGGATTAACTTTGGTTGTGTGGGGTATCGGTGTGAGCATCTGCTTCCAACACGCAGTGTAGGCAACATCATGTCATGCCACTAGATCTGACATGTCAGAACGAAGAACAACGAGAACCTACAGCCATCACCAAAGCCAGCAGTAAGGTGATACTCAGCCGAAACAGCCTCCGTCGTAGTCGTAGAATCCTGCGAGCAGCTCTATGTAAGACCACGCACGTTAGCAATATATACATCATGTCGACTATAGAGCATGTAGCATATACCTCCTCCATGAAATCCTCGGTGGCGGTCAACAGAAGCTGCGCCTGTAACACCACCAGGAACTATGCATGACGCTGTCTGTTCATCTATCTGCTTCTGGGCCTCGCGGTAGAGGATGAACGTATTCACGATGTCTTCCGTACTGGCAGCGCTGGTTCCCCGCTCCCCGCGGCCGCCGCGTTATCTACGAGCCCCACTCTCGGCTGCTCTCCTCCGAATTCTTCAGTCTTGATCCATCTATAAACCCGCGGTGCTCTGCTGCATCGCGCTGTTAGTCTACTAGGGATGGCCCATCAGGTGAGCCACAAAGTTCTCGTTCGCGCTTCGACCTCTCTCCTTCTTGGTTATTTCTGAAATGAGGGAGGTGGTGTCTTCGCGGCCATCAATCCACGTGTCTTGTCGCAAAAACAGCAATCATTCTCTACGCCCTTTTGTGCAAGTTCAAGAACGTTTTCTGCGATTTTTCAGCCTCTTTAACATGTAGTATATACAACATGTTTAGAAAAGGGACATCACGCACCTTTTCCTCACATGTAGTCAAATACAACACGTGGGTGCGGGGGGTTAAACTCCCTTGCAAGCAATCCCGCCGCCAGCTTGCTGTCCAGGCCATGCATATTTTGTCTCCCATCACCGTGAGCAGCTCATATGAGAACATGAAACGCTGAATCATGTGCAGCAGCATCGTCGGCTTAGTCCTTGCTGTCAATACCCATTCTTCCAGTATGATGCTTGTCACAGGAAACACGCCTTAGCATTAGATAGCCACACCTGTCGCAGGCCTTGCCATAGCTCGGGTCAAGCGGGCCGAGTAGGTTGCTGCTCCTCCCCCCGGTCATCCGGTACAGACTGCTTGGTCAATACTTCGTCCAGCATCGTTTGAATCTTCAGCTTGGTCCTCTGGTCCCGACATAGCACTTCACCTTCTAATGGGCGTGATTATGTTGTTTCGTTTTGGTTGCTCCCCAGGGCCTCGAATCTGGTCTTTCGATCCTAGTAGGGAGCATTGTGAGTTGTCTTGGCTGCTCTCACTCGACGGATGCCAAGACGAGTCCGATTCCGCTTCTGCGTTGTCCTCAACGCGCTGATCAGCTATATCATCTTCATCTCGGGCTTGTCTGGCAGCCTCTTGCCATTGCGTGAGCACTGCCTTGAGTACCTGAAAGCATTGCAGCATCCTGGTGTTGCCAGCGGTGTTGTCCCCAGTGAGGTCCATTTGACGCAGTTGATCCCGGCTGGGACATCAGGGTCGCTGTATTGACGAGGAAGGCGAGCAATACTTCATATCTGTCCCGGTCTGCACTTTTTTGAATAAAATGAATTTCACACTTCAGCGCGTGCGGAATGGTCATCGCAATGCGGCGTCTCCGCAGATCTGCAATATCTCCGTCCCACGTACTTATATCCCAGGGGTCTTGACTTGCTTCACTGTTCTCCTCCGAGGCTTCTGGCATTTCTTCGTCTACTTCGTCTTGTGATGCCGTGGTCGTCGGAATCGGGCATTTCTCTTCTGTGTCTCAGATGGGCTAGTCTCGTCCACGGGGGGTCCTGTATGCACGAATGCCGAGTAATGATTTCCCCAAAAGCTCAGCACGAGGCGGTTGATTCTGTGCTTCTAATTTTCTTTGCGAATTTCCGCTAGACAGTCCGCTAGTTGGAGCGAGGCTGCTGGTCAGTTTCATATACTTTCCTACCACGAGACATGGTGCTGGGTCGATAGCCTGAGCAGTACCATCCATAGCTGTTTATTTGTCGGTATTGTATTGTAGGTTCGACCCAAAGTTTCCACCGGCGATGCGTTCGAAGAGCCGCCGGCGAATCGCCGCGCTTGAGCCTACTATAGGACCATCAGTAAGTACGAATGGTCGCCTTTAGGCGAAGAGCCCAACATGGTAAATTTGGCCAAGAATTACAATACGCAATAATAAAAAAACGACGCCGCAGGAAAATGGCGGCTATTGTCATAAACTCACTGCATCCCCAGTTATACTTGGGAACGAAACTTCTCGGAACGACGAGGTCGATTCGTATTCATGCAAGTACCATCGAAATTGCTTGCTTGATTCTTGAATATTGATGCCATCCCAGCCATTATACACATTGGTAAGTATGGTCATCCGTGTGAAATGGTTGAACTGTTCATTACAGTTCATTTGTCCAGTCCAGCAGATACCTCTTCTGTCATCGCCGCCAACGTGATATCATGCGCTGCTAAATTGTGGTCGGCTACAGCCTGGGCGAGAGCCATGGCCATGAAGTTACCCGTCGCTGGGGTCGCCACTTGCCGCCTACCGAGGATCTTCTCAATGTCCGGGAATTTCGTCACATGGTCCAGCGGCAGGTCCAAGCAGGGCTGCAGAGAGCCCTTCTGTGTTGATACTCCTTGTATGGCCCGCTCAATCGCTTGTCTTTCAGTTGCTTTAGAACTAGCAGCTGCGGCGTGTGTTGAATCTTCGGGGGTGCTGCCACGAGATGAGGAGCGCTTTGGCGTGCAATGTTATATTCGGTGGATCTGAAGCCATTGTATCATCACTATTGAATAGGTCAATGGTGGTTGATCGCGGGGGCGTTCCTCCGTCTTGCCGTCCGGATCTCCATCCGTGCTGTCCTCGTGCTCGTCCTCCCCAAGGACAACAAATCCGGAGGGGCCTTTCAGGCTTCGTTGCTTGAGCACTTCCGGGTGATCATACATCGTCCTTCCCTTCGTCATAGGTATCGGCATGTACTGGCGCTTAGATCTCGGTGGTACTGGGGTCTGCCCGGGGTCTAGCGAAGCCGGGTTGTTGGTTTATCTATCGTGCGCGAGGTCGGTGGTCTGATGCACGGCTGGTGGTGCCTCCGGGGCCTTGATGGTTGGTTGGAGTGCCGCCTGCACCCGCAGGCGTTTAGCAGCGCTCTCTTTCACTTCCGCTAGACTTGCGAATGGCTTGGCCAAGTCTCTAGTTCCGCTACCTCTTGGTCCTCCGCTACTCTGCAACCGGCCCCCCTTCAGTTGCTCCGCCATGCACCGACACTGAGCCATTACGTGTCCTATCTTTTCACGTTAACGCAGTGATGTCCATGACGTGCGTAGGGGTGCTTGAGAACCAGAGTCCTTCGGAACCATATATTAATCGGGCAATACCCTTATACAACTCCGGACACTCCGCTGCCTTCATCGTTACTCTCCATACCGTCGATGTTCTCGAGTTTGGCGTGCACGTATCTCTGTCTCCCATATCAAAATCCACTTTTAGATGTTTCTGCAAAAACGCCAGTAGCTTGCCGACTTCCGTGAAGTGGATTACGTTGTAGATGTCAATGTCGTACTCTCGCTGCGTCGCCAACCTCACTCCGTCACGACCTAGTTGCCTGGCAAATACTGGTCCAGAGTCAGGGCGGTGAGCATTCGTTAGATCGTGCATCATCCAGTTGAATGGGATTTGCATTCTCTGGTACTTTTTCGACGTGGTGCGATCGAAGAAGAAGTGAATAGTCCAATCCACGGTATTGTAGCGGATCGTCTTTGCCATGTGAACATCTGATGCAATTCGTGCACATTGACGCTGGCTCTGGCCGCTTCGAGGGGGTTTCGTCCTTGATGATCCTCATCTGTTGTCTACTTCCTTTAATCTTGTCGCGGCCCTGAGGTGCATGACAAAGGTTCCCCTTCAACTTGATTATGGACTGTTGCAGAAACGAATACGCTCCTTCGCATCCAGCACACTGCTCATAAAGTCCGGCAGTCTGCGACACACGATCTTTCCTTCTGCGATACCATCAATCACCTTCCATTCTTCCTCCATTCCTTCGCGTAATCTCCGCTACGCGCCTCTGGTAGCTGCTCGCACAGCCCCTTCATCGCTGCAATTGCATCCTTGCTGTAGTATGCGGGGTTGAACATGAACTGATAATAGCTATTATCCTGGTTGCTTTCCCGTTCCTGATTGTCGCCTGCCCGTCCTTCCGGACGTACGTTGGCTGCCCATTGGTTTAGTGGTTGCGATCGTTCCCACTCGTTCTGCTGTGCATGATCGTTTTGAACGACCAGCTCGTATTGTACAGGTCCTGCGTGATCAGATCTCTTGTTCACGTAACCCACTTCACAAAAGAGGGTGAATAGGGACGTCTTCTCCTCCCCGCTTAGCTTCGGGTACTTCTTCTTGTACGGCGCCACTTTTTCATCATCGATACTGACCGAACTGTGTGCCACTGCAAAGAGCTCCGTCACCGTGATTAGCCATTCGTCCCGCGGTTTCTCCCTCCTTTGGGAATTCATTATTGCTACGACCGCTTCAAACATCTCACTCGGACTGACTGCTTCAGCGCGTGTACCGTTGTTGGTTATTCCTGAGTCGGCTGTCTCGCTTGCTCTGGCTGAGCCGACCGTGCCTCCCCTGACGTCGCTGCCGGGCTCCCGGATCGGTCACATGCATCTCCTTCGCCTTCTCCTATCGGTGTATCCCAATTAGACTGTTGCGACTTTGGAATCTTGGGATCGTGAGTGGGGCAACCCTTCGGCCCCGCCGTCTGGATCTTGGTTATCGTTTTCTGGTTTATTTTCTCCTTGTTGCTTCGCCCTTCCTCCAGCTCTTGTATCCTGCCCGGAGCCTTCGTTCTCCCCCCCCCCATTCGCTGCTCCGCGGCGGCGAGGCCTTGGCCCCCCTCTCCGTCAGTGGAGGTTGCGGTGGCTGCTTCATGGCTGCTCTGGGTGGTGGCTATCCTGACTTGATCAAACTCGCACTAGATTATACTATGCCGGGGGTCGCCGATGTACCAACAGCAACGCAGATTGAAGTGTGTGTGCAATCTAAGAAGTAGTGTGACAAAGTTTCAAAGCCTTGCGGCTTCTAGAACGCTCGAAATCCCGCCGACAACGAGCCGTCAAGCCTGGCCATGTTGTTCATATCGGTGGAGACATGCGTGTATCCCCATCCTGTCTTTTGTCATTGGCTGATTATCATTGTTCTTGTCTGATATGGTCGGAGCGCTCGGCTTGTGTAACGGAGCCAAAGGCTACCGATGCGTAAGCTTTACCTGTTGTTGTGAGGAGCAATGTATTGAGCGTTAGGCCAAGACACGTGTAATTACAAGCAAACTTGTATCTGGGTGATAAAATCGTACTTAAGACGAGTTTAGCACAGCCACCGATTGGGGTGCTGCACGCTAACTGTCTAATATGCATACTAAAGGGCGACATCTGTCCAATGACAGAATGCCAAGTCACAGCCTGTTTGCGCTGTGACTACCTACTTTTGTAACGGGAGATCGTTCCGTACAGCTTGTATCTGTTTTTCGATGGAGCAATCAAAACGGAGCAGTTCCAATTTTTTAGCCTGATGAATGGTACGATATCAAAGTACTGAAGTCTGGCAATATTCAACCTCTGCCCTGTCCTATCGAGCGCATTGCGATGATACTGTGACAGCCTTTTCTGCTCTTGGCATTCGAATGTGAAGACTCATGCCGCTCGCTGTTCCGGCTCCAGGATGGCTGAACTTGCTTGAGCTTCGGAATCAGAGATACGACGATTAGGACGATGGAATGATATGGGCGTAATACGTCGTATCCCAGATTCTCAATGCGAATCCGTTGGGTTTATACCGATCGGGTTCCGCTTCGCGGCGTGCGGGTATTGCTCCATCGCAGAAACCTTTGGTGCTGTGTTTGGAAATTTAACGGTACCGAGGATATCCCAGATCTCGACCCTCAAATGCCTGTTTTTCACCCTCGTGGAGACGGTCTCGCCGGTGGCGACTCGTTGTCCCACGTAGCTGGGAGATTGCAGAGATATGAAACCGCGATCACCGCCGCAGCGACGGGCAGCGACGGAATAAATGGCGCTCCAAGCAGCGACTGCGGCAGATTCCGAGCTGATAAGTGTTTCATTGCGCCATGCGTATTATCCAACGAGCACTATGCGCTTCTATCGCGAGTGTTATTGGCCATTCGGGAAGATGGGGCCAACGGTCAGACGGTGACTCTTGCCCACGGGGGAGGCGGGACGGGAAAATCGTTTATGGTTCGGCAAATCTGCAAGGAAATTGAATCCATGCAGTTTCCGGTGGTAGCGACCTGCCCCACTGGAGCTGGAGCCTGTCAGCTTACTGGGGGCATGACTTTCCACTCGGCGTTAAAATACTCCAGGGGAACAAGGCGCTAATCTTCGGCATCGGCAGCTTTTGTGTCCGAGGGTTGTTCTCGTCGTCGTTGACGAAATATCAATGTTCCAAGCGGACTAGTTGGTCGTACTGGATGAACACCTCCGCGACATCTATGGCTCTTCGCTCCCCTTTGGGGGCAAGTCGGTTTTACTGGTACGTAGGTTATTTTGCTTGGCTGTCGTTGGGAACTATCTAGCACGTTTGCTGCTATTCAGACAGGCGACTTTTGGCAACTTCCCGCTGTCAGCGGTACTTTGCTATGCAAGTGTCTTTATATGAAGACGACAAACTTCGTGCTGATCAAAGCGAAGTATCTGTTTGGACTGTTCACAGCCATAAATCTAGAAACGCAGCTGCGCGCAAGTGGCTGCCCTGACCAACAGCGCATGCTTGAAGCGTTTCGAAGCCTGCCTGTCGTATACCCATCGCGAAACCGCTGGCAGGAGTGCGATAAAAACTACCGTCCAGCTGACAAAGGGGTTGTCGACGCTCTTACGCGGCTAACTATCACAAGATGACGTGCTCGGAGACGCCGGCTGGCTAGAAGATTCGGCTGTCCTCGTTACAGGAAACACTGATCGCGCCGTGTTAAATGCTTGCTTCGCTAAAGCCATGGCGCGTCGGGGAAATAAGTTATTGTTCCGTTGGCGGAAGCGGCTTCTGTGAGACATCCCGGAGCCGGCGCAGGAGCTGATATATCGCGAGGCCGAGCAGCCAGAGTTGTTCGCCTATTTTATGGAGGGGGCGCCCGGGCAAAATCTCGACAACGCTAACGGCAACGTTCTCCTCGGAGTTGCGAACGGGACGAAATGCTGGATCCACTCCTTGGGCTGGGATGACGAAACGGTTGTTGCAGAAGCTGAGCAGTTGGCGGACGCCACTATCCGTTCCGGAAAGAATATTGTTGACCTACAACATCCCCTGCAATACGTAAATGTGCGCCTGGCAGATCGAGATGGGAAAGAACTTGACGGTGCGAATTGGCCATCGACTATAAACCTTGATACGGAATGGGTATATGAGACCGCGCGAGACGAAATGATCATTACATACATTTTAGAGTTATCGAGAAAAACGCCCTCAAAGATGGGACATGTGTTTCCGTACTTAAGTGAAGTTTCGAGAAAACGCGACTTTTGTGTTTGTCAAAATCTAAACGGCACCAACAACACCATGAGCGACGAGAGCGAACGCGACGCTGCTAGCGCGCCGGACGACATGGCGACGAGAACTGGGAGGAAGAGGTGGAGGAGGACGCGCAGTCTGAGCAGGACTCTGTGGAGGAGTGGGGCGAGACAGCCTCTGCTGTGCCCGTGGACGTGGAGGATCGCGTCGTCTCGTTGATCCAGGACGACGAGTGCGGAGCCTGCGTAAAAGACAAGAAAGACGAGCTCCAGCACTTCTTCCAGTCGCTCGACAAGCTGTCGAAGGAAGAGCGCAAGGTGAGCATCATGACGGCGCTGGCCATCCTCAAGGAGGCCGACACGAGCAGCCAGCGCCGCAGTTTCGGCCTGCGTGACAAATACGCCTACTTCTTGCCGTTGGTCGGACGCGTGTGTCGCCCCACGTTCTGCATCTCCTACTCCGTCTCCGAGGCAACGATAACGCGCTTCAGGGCGCGGGTCAAGGACGCCACCAAGCCCACGGCAGCGGAAGCCGACGAGACAGCAGCAAACCGAGCGGGGGAACCACGCTCAATGCGCAGCCGAAGGAGGCGGGACCCCCCCCCAAGCCGAAGAAGGCGAGGAAGCAGTAGTGACAAGCTTTACAGTAAATCAAAATGACGCTTTCGTCAAGCATACTTGCAAATCGAGACGATACAATCATTCAAAAAAATCGATTATTTTGTCGAAAATAATCTGCCAGTTGTGTAGAAATCGGAACAAAAACCAATTTTTCGCCATAAAGGAGATCGAATTTGGCATTTCTAACACCCCCATCGGATCCGCAAGACGATTTTACACCATAAAACCTAAATTACCAAAAATGACTTTTTGAATTTTTTGAGGGGGGACCTTTTTCAAACCGCTGCCGTTTGGCGGGAAATTTGAAATTTGAACGAACCAGCACGCCAAAATGAAGAGGAGATCGCGCGCTTCGTCATGGCACTCTCAGATGCGATTTGAACGAAATGTATGTAAGGATCGTTTCGTCTCGCGCGGTCTCATATGGTGCTAGCGGGGTCAAACAACACAAGCGGGGTGTTGTTGTACCGATAGGACTTGCGCGATCGAACTCAGACTACGCGGTTAAGGTTACAGGACGCGACGGCAGCTCCGTAAAGGTTCGGTACGCTCAGCTCATTCTCGCGTTTATTACTTCCATCCCGCCATTCGCCAAGCCCGCTATGGATACGACCCAAGCTGCTCTTGGGCCGTCACACTGCTCCGAAACTACTCTGTTTCCATGCCCTGGCCGTCGGCGCCGGGATACTCTGAACAGCCAGTTCTCTATACAGGATACCGCTGATTCCGTTCCCCTCTCATCATTCCTGGCCACTACCAGCCCAATCCTCTAGTACACTGTCGTCTGTAGTGAAGGCCCGAACGCGACACAGAGCTTCAGAAGGCAACGAGTAGCCGCGTCTGTTCAAAGCGGAGGCGCGGAAGTGAGTGTGTGACGTGCTTGTTGTGTATGCGGGACACGTGATTTGTGTGTGGTTAGGTTAGCGGCCTAGTGGTCTAGTGGTATGATTCTCGCTTTGGGTGCGAGAGGTCCCGGTTTCGATCACCGGCTGGGCCCGTGTTTTGCATGGAACCCCACCGCACCTCGCACCCGACGCCAGACAGGTCAACCGCGCCCTTCGGGGTGAGGCGGCGCACGGTGGGTTTTAGCTCCCGCACGGCGCGTACCACCGCCTTGGTCGCTGCTGAACTGTGGGGCCTTTTACTTCCCGTCGCTTTTGCGCGCGCCCCTCTTTCGCAGCCGCTGTCCTGAACCGCAGCGAGTTTCCATTCAACAAATCTTTCTGGCCTTCTTCAGCTTACATCAGTGTGGTGCAACCGATGCTCGGTGTGTGTGTATGTGTGTGCGTGTGTGTGGTGTTACTGCTTGCACGTCTCGGCTTCGCATGTGAGGGTGGGTGTGCGCGTGTACGGCAGCCAGCAACAAGATCCAGTCGACGGACGCCAGTTGGCTCTTACAGTAGTTGTTAGCATCCTGTGTGGTGTGAGTGTGCGCTGAGAAGCCTCGGTGCGCACGAGTTTCTTCTGGCGTCTGCTTTTGCCGATGTTGACGACCAGGCGCTTGGTCGTCGTTGACGGACGCCGGCTGGCGGCGCAAGACGGCGTCTGTCGATTCAGTCAGCCTGTCTATATACCTCTAGGAATTGATATTACACTGTCGTCTGTAGTGGGGGCCCGAACGCGACACAGAGCTTCAGAAGGCAACGAGTAGCCACGTCCGTTCAAATCGGAGGCGTGGAAGTGGAGTGTGTGGCTGTTTGTTGGTGTATGTGCGACATGTGATTTGTGTGTGGTTAGGTTAGCGGCCTAGTGGTCTAGTGGTATGATTCTCGCTTTGGGTGCGAGAGGTCCCGGTTTCGATCACCGGCTGGGCCCGTGTTTTGCATGGAACCCCACCGCACCTCGCACCCGACGCCAGACAGGTCAACCGCGCCCTTCGGGGTGAGGCGGCGCACGGTGGGTTTTAGCTCCCGCACGGCGCGTACCACCGCCTTGGTCGCTGCTGAACTGTGGGGCCTTTTACTTCCCGTCGCTTTTGCGCGCGCCCCTCTTTCGCAGCCGCTGTCCTGAACCGCAGCGAGTTTCCATTCAACAAATCTTTCTGGCCTTCTTCAGCTTACATCAGTGTGGTGCAACCGATGCTCGGTGTGTGTGTATGTGTGTGCGTGTGTGTGGTGTTACTGCTTGCACGTCTCGGCTTCGCATGTGAGGGTGGGTGTGCGCGTGTACGGCGGCCAGCAACAAGATCCAGTCGACGGACGCCAGTTGGCTCTTACAGTAATTGTTAGCATCCTGTGTGGTGTGAGTGTGCGCTGAGAAGCCTCGGTGCGCACGAGTTTCTTCTGGCGTCTGCTTTTGCCGATGTTGACGACCAGGCGCTTGGTCGTCGTTGACGGACGCCGGCTGGCGGCGCAAGACGGCGTCTGTCGATTCAGTCAGCCTGTCTATATACCTCTAGGAATTGATATTACACTGTCGTCTGTAGTGGGGGCCCGAACGCGACACAGAGCTTCAGAAGGCAACGAGTAGCCACGTCCGTTCAAATCGGAGGCGTGGAAGTGGAGTGTGTGGCTGTTTGTTGGTGTATGTGCGACATGTGATTTGTGTGTGGTTAGGTTAGCGGCCTAGTGGTCTAGTGGTATGATTCTCGCTTTGGGTGCGAGAGGTCCCGGTTTCGATCACCGGCTGGGCCCGTGTTTTGCATGGAACCCCACCGCACCTCGCACCCGACGCCAGACAGGTCAACCGCGCCCTTCGGGGTGAGGCGGCGCACGGTGGGTTTTAGCTCCCGCACGGCGCGTACCACCGCCTTGGTCGCTGCTGAACTGTGGGGCCTTTTACTTCCCGTCGCTTTTGCGCGCGCCCCTCTTTCGCAGCCGCTGTCCTGAACCGCAGCGAGTTTCCATTCAACAAATCTTTCTGGCCTTCTTCAGCTTACATCAGTGTGGTACAACCGATGCTCGGTGTGTGTGTATGTGTGTGCGTGTGTGTGGTGTTACTGCTTGCACGTCTCGGCTTCGCATGTGAGGGTGGGTGTGCGCGTGTACGGCAGCCAGCAACAAGATCCAGTCGACGGACGCCAGTTGGCTCTTACAGTAGTTGTTAGCATCCTGTGTGGTGTGAGTGTGCGCTGAGAAGCCTCGGTGCGCACGAGTTTCTTCTGGCGTCTGCTTTTGCCGATGTTGACGACCAGGCGCTTGGTCGTCGTTGACGGACGCCGGCTGGCGGCGCAAGACGGCGTCTGTCGATTCAGTCAGCCTGTCTATATACCTCTAGGAATTGATATTACACTGTCGTCTGTAGTGGGGGCCCGAACGCGACACAGAGCTTCAGAAGGCAACGAGTAGCCACGTCCGTTCAAATCGGAGGCGTGGAAGTGGAGTGTGTGGCTGTTTGTTAGTGTATGTGCGACATGTGATTTGTGTGTGGTTAGGTTAGCGGCCTAGTGGTCTAGTGGTATGATTCTCGCTTTGGGTGCGAGAGGTCCCGGTTTCGATCACCGGCTGGGCCCGTGTTTTGCATGGAACCCCACCGCACCTCGCACCCGACGCCAGACAGGTCAACCGCGCCCTTCGGGGTGAGGCGGCGCACGGTGGGTTTTAGCTCCCGCACGGCGCGTACCACCGCCTTGGTCGCTGCTGAACTGTGGGGCCTTTTACTTCCCGTCGCTTTTGCGCGCGCCCCTCTTTCGCAGCCGCTGTCCTGAACCGCAGCGAGTTTCCATTCAACAAATCTTCCTGGCCTCCTTCAGCTTACATCAGTGTGGTACAACCGATGCTCGGTGTGTGTGTATGTTGTGCGTGTGTGTGGTGTTACTGCTTGCACGTCTCGGCTTCGCATGTGAGGGTGGGTGTGCGCGTGTACGGCAGCCAGCAACAAGATCCAGTCGACGGACGCCAGTTGGCTCTTACAGTAGTTGTTAGCATCCTGTGTGGTGTGAGTGTGCGCTGAGAAGCCTCGGTGCGCACGAGTTTCTTCTGGCGTCTGCTTTTGCCGATGTTGACGACCAGGCGCTTGGTCGTCGTTGACGGACGCCGGCTGGCGGCGCAAGACGGCGTCTGTCGATTCAGTCAGCCTGTCTATATACCTCTAGGAATTGATATTACACTGTCGTCTGTAGTGGGGGCCCGAACGCGACACAGAGCTTCAGAAGGCAACGAGTAGCCACGTCCGTTCAAATCGGAGGCGTGGAAGTGGAGTGTGTGGCTGTTTGTTGGTGTATGTGCGACATGTGATTTGTGTGTGGTTAGGTTAGCGGCCTAGTGGTCTAGTGGTATGATTCTCGCTTTGGGTGCGAGAGGTCCCGGTTTCGATCACCGGCTGGGCCCGTGTTTTGCATGGAACCCCACCGCACCTCGCACCCGACGCCAGACAGGTCAACCGCGCCCTTCGGGGTGAGGCGGCGCACGGTGGGTTTTAGCTCCCGCACGGCGCGTACCACCGCCTTGGTCGCTGCTGAACTGTGGGGCCTTTTACTTCCCGTCGCTTTTGCGCGCGCCCCTCTTTCGCAGCCGCTGTCCTGAACCGCAGCGAGTTTCCATTCAACAAATCTTTCTGGCCTTCTTCAGCTTACATCAGTGTGGTGCAACCGATGCTCGGTGTGTGTGTATGTGTGTGCGTGTGTGTGTGTGGTGTTACTGCTTGCACGTCTCGGCTTCGCATGTGAGGGTGGGTGTGCGCGTGTACGGCAGCCAGCAACAAGATCCAGTCGACGGACGCCAGTTGGCTCTTACAGTAGTTGTTAGCATCCTGTGTGGTGTGAGTGTGCGCTGAGAAGCCTCGGTGCGCACGAGTTTCTTCTGGCGTCTGCTTTTGCCGATGTTGACGACCAGGCGCTTGGTCGTCGTTGACGGACGCCGGCTGGCGGCGCAAGACGGCGTCTGTCGATTCAGTCAGCCTGTCTATATACCTCTAGGAATTGATATTACACTGTCGTCTGTAGTGGGGGCCCGAACGCGACACAGAGCTTCAGAAGGCAACGAGTAGCCACGTCCGTTCAAATCGGAGGCGTGGAAGTGGAGTGTGTGGCTGTTTGTTGGTGTATGTGCGACATGTGATTTGTGTGTGGTTAGGTTAGCGGCCTAGTGGTCTAGTGGTATGATTCTCGCTTTGGGTGCGAGAGGTCCCGGTTTCGATCACCGGCTGGGCCCGTGTTTTGCATGGAACCCCACCGCACCTCGCACCCGACGCCAGACAGGTCAACCGCGCCCTTCGGGGTGAGGCGGCGCACGGTGGGTTTTAGCTCCCGCACGGCGCGTACCACCGCCTTGGTCGCTGCTGAACTGTGGGGCCTTTTACTTCCCGTCGCTTTTGCGCGCGCCCCTCTTTCGCAGCCGCTGTCCTGAACCGCAGCGAGTTTCCATTCAACAAATCTTTCTGGCCTTCTTCAGCTTACATCAGTGTGGTGCAACCGATGCTCGGTGTGTGTGTATGTGTGTGCGTGTGTGTGTGTGGTGTTACTGCTTGCACGTCTCGGCTTCGCATGTGAGGGTGGGTGTGCGCGTGTACGGCAGCCAGCAACAAGATCCAGTCGACGGACGCCAGTTGGCTCTTACAGTAGTTGTTAGCATCCTGTGTGGTGTGAGTGTGCGCTGAGAAGCCTCGGTGCGCACGAGTTTCTTCTGGCGTCTGCTTTTGCCGATGTTGACGACCAGGCGCTTGGTCGTCGTTGACGGACGCCGGCTGGCGGCGCAAGACGGCGTCTGTCGATTCAGTCAGCCTGTCTATATACCTCTAGGAATTGATATTACACTGTCGTCTGTAGTGGGGGCCCGAACGCGACACAGAGCTTCAGAAGGCAACGAGTAGCCACGTCCGTTCAAATCGGAGGCGTGGAAGTGGAGTGTGTGGCTGTTTGTTGGTGTATGTGCGACATGTGATTTGTGTGTGGTTAGGTTAGCGGCCTAGTGGTCTAGTGGTATGATTCTCGCTTTGGGTGCGAGAGGTCCCGGTTTCGATCACCGGCTGGGCCCGTGTTTTGCATGGAACCCCACCGCACCTCGCACCCGACGCCAGACAGGTCAACCGCGCCCTTCGGGGTGAGGCGGCGCACGGTGGGTTTTAGCTCCCGCACGGCGCGTACCACCGCCTTGGTCGCTGCTGAACTGTGGGGCCTTTTACTTCCCGTCGCTTTTGCGCGCGCCCCTCTTTCGCAGCCGCTGTCCTGAACCGCAGCGAGTTTCCATTCAACAAATCTTTCTGGCCTTCTTCAGCTTACATCAGTGTGGTACAACCGATGCTCGGTGTGTGTGTATGTGTGTGCGTGTGTGTGGTGTTACTGCTTGCACGTCTCGGCTTCGCATGTGAGGGTGGGTGTGCGCGTGTACGGCAGCCAGCAACAAGATCCAGTCGACGGACGCCAGTTGGCTCTTACAGTAGTTGTTAGCATCCTGTGTGGTGTGAGTGTGCGCTGAGAAGCCTCGGTGCGCACGAGTTTCTTCTGGCGTCTGCTTTTGCCGATGTTGACGACCAGGCGCTTGGTCGTCGTTGACGGACGCCGGCTGGCGGCGCAAGACGGCGTCTGTCGATTCAGTCAGCCTGTCTATATACCTCTAGGAATTGATATTACACTGTCGTCTGTAGTGGGGGCCCGAACGCGACACAGAGCTTCAGAAGGCAACGAGTAGCCACGTCCGTTCAAATCGGAGGCGTGGAAGTGGAGTGTGTGGCTGTTTGTTGGTGTATGTGCGACATGTGATTTGTGTGTGGTTAGGTTAGCGGCCTAGTGGTCTAGTGATATGATTCTCGCTTTGGGTGCGAGAGGTCCCGGTTTCGATCACCGGCTGGGCCCGTGTTTTGCATGGAACCCCACCGCACCTCGCACCCGACGCCAGACAGGTCAACCGCGCCCTTCGGGGTGAGGCGGCGCACGGTGGGTTTTAGCTCCCGCACGGCGCGTACCACCGCCTTGGTCGCTGCTGAACTGTGGGGCCTTTTACTTCCCGTCGCTTTTGCGCGCGCCCCTCTTTCGCAGCCGCTGTCCTGAACCGCAGCGAGTTTCCATTCAACAAATCTTTCTGGCCTTCTTCAGCTTACATCAGTGTGGTGCAACCGATGCTCGGTGTGTGTGTATGTGTGTGCGTGTGTGTGTGTGGTGTTACTGCTTGCACGTCTCGGCTTCGCATGTGAGGGTGGGTGTGCGCGTGTACGGCAGCCAGCAACAAGATCCAGTCGACGGACGCCAGTTGGCTCTTACAGTAGTTGTTAGCATCCTGTGTGGTGTGAGTGTGCGCTGAGAAGCCTCGGTGCGCACGAGTTTCTTCTGGCGTCTGCTTTTGCCGATGTTGACGACCAGGCGCTTGGTCGTCGTTGACGGACGCCGGCTGGCGGCGCAAGACGGCGTCTGTCGATTCAGTCAGCCTGTCTATATACCTCTAGGAATTGATATTACACTGTCGTCTGTAGTGGGGGCCCGAACGCGACACAGAGCTTCAGAAGGCAACGAGTAGCCACGTCCGTTCAAATCGGAGGCGTGGAAGTGGAGTGTGTGGCTGTTTGTTGGTGTATGTGCGACATGTGATTTGTGTGTGGTTAGGTTAGCGGCCTAGTGGTCTAGTGGTATGATTCTCGCTTTGGGTGCGAGAGGTCCCGGTTTCGATCACCGGCTGGGCCCGTGTTTTGCATGGAACCCCACCGCACCTCGCACCCGACGCCAGACAGGTCAACCGCGCCCTTCGGGGTGAGGCGGCGCACGGTGGGTTTTAGCTCCCGCACGGCGCGTACCACCGCCTTGGTCGCTGCTGAACTGTGGGGCCTTTTACTTCCCGTCGCTTTTGCGCGCGCCCCTCTTTCGCAGCCGCTGTCCTGAACCGCAGCGAGTTTCCATTCAACAAATCTTTCTGGCCTTCTTCAGCTTACATCAGTGTGGTGCAACCGATGCTCGGTGTGTGTGTATGTGTGTGCGTGTGTGTGTGTGGTGTTACTGCTTGCACGTCTCGGCTTCGCATGTGAGGGTGGGTGTGCGCGTGTACGGCAGCCAGCAACAAGATCCAGTCGACGGACGCCAGTTGGCTCTTACAGTAGTTGTTAGCATCCTGTGTGGTGTGAGTGTGCGCTGAGAAGCCTCGGTGCGCACGAGTTTCTTCTGGCGTCTGCTTTTGCCGATGTTGACGACCAGGCGCTTGGTCGTCGTTGACGGACGCCGGCTGGCGGCGCAAGACGGCGTCTGTCGATTCAGTCAGCCTGTCTATATACCTCTAGGAATTGATATTACACTGTCGTCTGTAGTGGGGGCCCGAACGCGACACAGAGCTTCAGAAGGCAACGAGTAGCCACGTCCGTTCAAATCGGAGGCGTGGAAGTGGAGTGTGTGGCTGTTTGTTGGTGTATGTGCGACATGTGATTTGTGTGTGGTTAGGTTAGCGGCCTAGTGGTCTAGTGGTATGATTCTCGCTTTGGGTGCGAGAGGTCCCGGTTTCGATCACCGGCTGGGCCCGTGTTTTGCATGGAACCCCACCGCACCTCGCACCCGACGCCAGACAGGTCAACCGCGCCCTTCGGGGTGAGGCGGCGCACGGTGGGTTTTAGCTCCCGCACGGCGCGTACCACCGCCTTGGTCGCTGCTGAACTGTGGGGCCTTTTACTTCCCGTCGCTTTTGCGCGCGCCCCTCTTTCGCAGCCGCTGTCCTGAACCGCAGCGAGTTTCCATTCAACAAATCTTTCTGGCCTTCTTCAGCTTACATCAGTGTGGTGCAACCGATGCTCGGTGTGTGTGTATGTGTGTGCGTGTGTGTGTGTGGTGTTACTGCTTGCACGTCTCGGCTTCGCATGTGAGGGTGGGTGTGCGCGTGTACGGCAGCCAGCAACAAGATCCAGTCGACGGACGCCAGTTGGCTCTTACAGTAGTTGTTAGCATCCTGTGTGGTGTGAGTGTGCGCTGAGAAGCCTCGGTGCGCACGAGTTTCTTCTGGCGTCTGCTTTTGCCGATGTTGACGACCAGGCGCTTGGTCGTCGTTGACGGACGCCGGCTGGCGGCGCAAGACGGCGTCTGTCGATTCAGTCAGCCTGTCTATATACCTCTAGGAATTGATATTACACTGTCGTCTGTAGTGGGGGCCCGAACGCGACACAGAGCTTCAGAAGGCAACGAGTAGCCACGTCCGTTCAAATCGGAGGCGTGGAAGTGGAGTGTGTGGCTGTTTGTTGGTGTATGTGCGACATGTGATTTGTGTGTGGTTAGGTTAGCGGCCTAGTGGTCTAGTGGTATGATTCTCGCTTTGGGTGCGAGAGGTCCCGGTTTCGATCACCGGCTGGGCCCGTGTTTTGCATGGAACCCCACCGCACCTCGCACCCGACGCCAGACAGGTCAACCGCGCCCTTCGGGGTGAGGCGGCGCACGGTGGGTTTTAGCTCCCGCACGGCGCGTACCACCGCCTTGGTCGCTGCTGAACTGTGGGGCCTTTTACTTCCCGTCGCTTTTGCGCGCGCCCCTCTTTCGCAGCCGCTGTCCTGAACCGCAGCGAGTTTCCATTCAACAAATCTTTCTGGCCTTCTTCAGCTTACATCAGTGTGGTGCAACCGATGCTCGGTGTGTGTGTATGTGTGTGCGTGTGTGTGTGTGGTGTTACTGCTTGCACGTCTCGGCTTCGCATGTGAGGGTGGGTGTGCGCGTGTACGGCAGCCAGCAACAAGATCCAGTCGACGGACGCCAGTTGGCTCTTACAGTAGTTGTTAGCATCCTGTGTGGTGTGAGTGTGCGCTGAGAAGCCTCGGTGCGCACGAGTTTCTTCTGGCGTCTGCTTTTGCCGATGTTGACGACCAGGCGCTTGGTCGTCGTTGACGGACGCCGGCTGGCGGCGCAAGACGGCGTCTGTCGATTCAGTCAGCCTGTCTATATACCTCTAGGAATTGATATTACACTGTCGTCTGTAGTGGGGGCCCGAACGCGACACAGAGCTTCAGAAGGCAACGAGTAGCCACGTCCGTTCAAATCGGAGGCGTGGAAGTGGAGTGTGTGGCTGTTTGTTGGTGTATGTGCGACATGTGATTTGTGTGTGGTTAGGTTAGCGGCCTAGTGGTCTAGTGGTATGATTCTCGCTTTGGGTGCGAGAGGTCCCGGTTTCGATCACCGGCTGGGCCCGTGTTTTGCATGGAACCCCACCGCACCTCGCACCCGACGCCAGACAGGTCAACCGCGCCCTTCGGGGTGAGGCGGCGCACGGTGGGTTTTAGCTCCCGCACGGCGCGTACCACCGCCTTGGTCGCTGCTGAACTGTGGGGCCTTTTACTTCCCGTCGCTTTTGCGCGCGCCCCTCTTTCGCAGCCGCTGTCCTGAACCGCAGCGAGTTTCCATTCAACAAATCTTTCTGGCCTTCTTCAGCTTACATCAGTGTGGTACAACCGATGCTCGGTGTGTGTGTATGTGTGTGCGTGTGTGTGGTGTTACTGCTTGCACGTCTCGGCTTCGCATGTGAGGGTGGGTGTGCGCGTGTACGGCAGCCAGCAACAAGATCCAGTCGACGGACGCCAGTTGGCTCTTACAGTAGTTGTTAGCATCCTGTGTGGTGTGAGTGTGCGCTGAGAAGCCTCGGTGCGCACGAGTTTCTTCTGGCGTCTGCTTTTGCCGATGTTGACGACCAGGCGCTTGGTCGTCGTTGACGGACGCCGGCTGGCGGCGCAAGACGGCGTCTGTCGATTCAGTCAGCCTGTCTATATACCTCTAGGAATTGATATTACACTGTCGTCTGTAGTGGGGGCCCGAACGCGACACAGAGCTTCAGAAGGCAACGAGTAGCCACGTCCGTTCAAATCGGAGGCGTGGAAGTGGAGTGTGTGGCTGTTTGTTGGTGTATGTGCGACATGTGATTTGTGTGTGGTTAGGTTAGCGGCCTAGTGGTCTAGTGGTATGATTCTCGCTTTGGGTGCGAGAGGTCCCGGTTTCGATCACCGGCTGGGCCCGTGTTTTGCATGGAACCCCACCGCACCTCGCACCCGACGCCAGACAGGTCAACCGCGCCCTTCGGGGTGAGGCGGCGCACGGTGGGTTTTAGCTCCCGCACGGCGCGTACCACCGCCTTGGTCGCTGCTGAACTGTGGGGCCTTTTACTTCCCGTCGCTTTTGCGCGCGCCCCTCTTTCGCAGCCGCTGTCCTGAACCGCAGCGAGTTTCCATTCAACAAATCTTTCTGGCCTTCTTCAGCTTACATCAGTGTGGTGCAACCGATGCTCGGTGTGTGTGTATGTGTGTGCGTGTGTGTGTGTGGTGTTACTGCTTGCACGTCTCGGCTTCGCATGTGAGGGTGGGTGTGCGCGTGTACGGCAGCCAGCAACAAGATCCAGTCGACGGACGCCAGTTGGCTCTTACAGTAGTTGTTAGCATCCTGTGTGGTGTGAGTGTGCGCTGAGAAGCCTCGGTGCGCACGAGTTTCTTCTGGCGTCTGCTTTTGCCGATGTTGACGACCAGGCGCTTGGTCGTCGTTGACGGACGCCGGCTGGCGGCGCAAGACGGCGTCTGTCGATTCAGTCAGCCTGTCTATATACCTCTAGGAATTGATATTACACTGTCGTCTGTAGTGGGGGCCCGAACGCGACACAGAGCTTCAGAAGGCAACGAGTAGCCACGTCCGTTCAAATCGGAGGCGTGGAAGTGGAGTGTGTGGCTGTTTGTTGGTGTATGTGCGACATGTGATTTGTGTGTGGTTAGGTTAGCGGCCTAGTGGTCTAGTGGTATGATTCTCGCTTTGGGTGCGAGAGGTCCCGGTTTCGATCACCGGCTGGGCCCGTGTTTTGCATGGAACCCCACCGCACCTCGCACCCGACGCCAGACAGGTCAACCGCGCCCTTCGGGGTGAGGCGGCGCACGGTGGGTTTTAGCTCCCGCACGGCGCGTACCACCGCCTTGGTCGCTGCTGAACTGTGGGGCCTTTTACTTCCCGTCGCTTTTGCGCGCGCCCCTCTTTCGCAGCCGCTGTCCTGAACCGCAGCGAGTTTCCATTCAACAAATCTTTCTGGCCTTCTTCAGCTTACATCAGTGTGGTACAACCGATGCTCGGTGTGTGTGTATGTGTGTGCGTGTGTGTGGTGTTACTGCTTGCACGTCTCGGCTTCGCATGTGAGGGTGGGTGTGCGCGTGTACGGCAGCCAGCAACAAGATCCAGTCGACGGACGCCAGTTGGCTCTTACAGTAGTTGTTAGCATCCTGTGTGGTGTGAGTGTGCGCTGAGAAGCCTCGGTGCGCACGAGTTTCTTCTGGCGTCTGCTTTTGCCGATGTTGACGACCAGGCGCTTGGTCGTCGTTGACGGACGCCGGCTGGCGGCGCAAGACGGCGTCTGTCGATTCAGTCAGCCTGTCTATATACCTCTAGGAATTGATATTACACTGTCGTCTGTAGTGGGGGCCCGAACGCGACACAGAGCTTCAGAAGGCAACGAGTAGCCACGTCCGTTCAAATCGGAGGCGTGGAAGTGGAGTGTGTGGCTGTTTGTTGGTGTATGTGCGACATGTGATTTGTGTGTGGTTAGGTTAGCGGCCTAGTGGTCTAGTGGTATGATTCTCGCTTTGGGTGCGAGAGGTCCCGGTTTCGATCACCGGCTGGGCCCGTGTTTTGCATGGAACCCCACCGCACCTCGCACCCGACGCCAGACAGGTCAACCGCGCCCTTCGGGGTGAGGCGGCGCACGGTGGGTTTTAGCTCCCGCACGGCGCGTACCACCGCCTTGGTCGCTGCTGAACTGTGGGGCCTTTTACTTCCCGTCGCTTTTGCGCGCGCCCCTCTTTCGCAGCCGCTGTCCTGAACCGCAGCGAGTTTCCATTCAACAAATCTTCCTGGCCTCCTTCAGCTTACATCAGTGTGGTACAACCGATGCTCGGTGTGTGTGTATGTTGTGCGTGTGTGTGGTGTTACTGCTTGCACGTCTCGGCTTCGCATGTGGGGTGGGTGTGCGCGTGTACGGCAGCCAGCAACAAGATCCAGTCGACGGACGCCAGTTGGCTCTTACAGTAGTTGTTAGCATCCTGTGTGGTGTGAGTGTGCGCTGAGAAGCCTCGGTGCGCACGAGTTTCTTCTGGCGTCTGCTTTTGCCGATGTTGACGACCAGGCGCTTGGTCGTCGTTGACGGACGCCGGCTGGCGGCGCAAGACGGCGTCTGTCGATTCAGTCAGCCTGTCTATATACCTCTAGGAATTGATATTACACTGTCGTCTGTAGTGGGGGCCCGAACGCGACACAGAGCTTCAGAAGGCAACGAGTAGCCACGTCCGTTCAAATCGGAGGCGTGGAAGTGGAGTGTGTGGCTGTTTGTTGGTGTATGTGCGACATGTGATATGTGTGTGGTTAGGTTAGCGGCCTAGTGGTCTAGTGGTATGATTCTCGCTTTGGGTGCGAGAGGTCCCGGTTTCGATCACCGGCTGGGCCCGTGTTTTGCATGGAACCCCACCGCACCTCGCACCCGACGCCAGACAGGTCAACCGCGCCCTTCGGGGTGAGGCGGCGCACGGTGGGTTTTAGCTCCCGCACGGCGCGTACCACCGCCTTGGTCGCTGCTGAACTGTGGGGCCTTTTACTTCCCGTCGCTTTTGCGCGCGCCCCTCTTTCGCAGCCGCTGTCCTGAACCGCAGCGAGTTTCCATTCAACAAATCTTCCTGGCCTCCTTCAGCTTACATCAGTGTGGTACAACCGATGCTCGGTGTGTGTGTATGTTGTGCGTGTGTGTGGTGTTACTGCTTGCACGTCTCGGCTTCGCATGTGAGGGTGGGTGTGCGCGTGTACGGCAGCCAGCAACAAGATCCAGTCGACGGACGCCAGTTGGCTCTTACAGTAGTTGTTAGCATCCTGTGTGGTGTGAGTGTGCGCTGAGAAGCCTCGGTGCGCACGAGTTTCTTCTGGCGTCTGCTTTTGCCGATGTTGACGACCAGGCGCTTGGTCGTCGTTGACGGACGCCGGCTGGCGGCGCAAGACGGCGTCTGTCGATTCAGTCAGCCTGTCTATATACCTCTAGGAATTGATATTACACTGTCGTCTGTAGTGAAGGCCCGAACGCGACACAGAGCTTCAGAAGGCAACGAGTAGCCACGTCCGTTCAAATCGGAGGCGTGGAAGTGGAGTGTGTGGCTGTTTGTTAGTGTATGTGCGACATGTGATATGTGTGTGGTTAGGTTAGCGGCCTAGTGGTCTAGTGGTATGATTCTCGCTTTGGGTGCGAGAGGTCCCGGTTTCGATCACCGGCTGGGCCCGTGTTTTGCATGGAACCCTACCGCACCTCGCACCCGACGCCAGACAGGTCAACCGCGCCCTTCGGGGTGAGGCGGCGCACGGTGGGTTTTAGCTCCCGCACGGCGCGTACCACCGCCTTGGTCGCTGCTGAACTGTGGGGCCTTTTACTTCCCGTCGCTTTTGCGCGCGCCCCTCTTTCGCAGCCGCTGTCCTGAACCGCAGCGAGTTTCCATTCAACAAATCTTCCTGGCCTCCTTCAGCTTACATCAGTGTGGTACAACCGATGCTCGGTGTGTGTGTATGTTGTGCGTGTGTGTGGTGTTACTGCTTGCACGTCTCGGCTTCGCATGTGGGGTGGGTGTGCGCGTGTACGGCAGCCAGCAACAAGATCCAGTCGACGGACGCCAGTTGGCTCTTACAGTAGTTGTTAGCATCCTGTGTGGTGTGAGTGTGCGCTGAGAAGCCTCGGTGCGCACGAGTTTCTTCTGGCGTCTGCTTTTGCCGATGTTGACGACCAGGCGCTTGGTCGTCGTTGACGGACGCCGGCTGGCGGCGCAAGACGGCGTCTGTCGATTCAGTCAGCCTGTCTATATACCTCTAGGAATTGATATTACACTGTCGTCTGTAGTGGGGGCCCGAACGCGACACAGAGCTTCAGAAGGCAACGAGTAGCCACGTCCGTTCAAATCGGAGGCGTGGAAGTGGAGTGTGTGGCTGTTTGTTGGTGTATGTGCGACATGTGATATGTGTGTGGTTAGGTTAGCGGCCTAGTGGTCTAGTGGTATGATTCTCGCTTTGGGTGCGAGAGGTCCCGGTTTCGATCACCGGCTGGGCCCGTGTTTTGCATGGAACCCCACCGCACCTCGCACCCGACGCCAGACAGGTCAACCGCGCCCTTCGGGGTGAGGCGGCGCACGGTGGGTTTTAGCTCCCGCACGGCGCGTACCACCGCCTTGGTCGCTGCTGAACTGTGGGGCCTTTTACTTCCCGTCGCTTTTGCGCGCGCCCCTCTTTCGCAGCCGCTGTCCTGAACCGCAGCGAGTTTCCATTCAACAAATCTTCCTGGCCTCCTTCAGCTTACATCAGTGTGGTACAACCGATGCTCGGTGTGTGTGTATGTTGTGCGTGTGTGTGGTGTTACTGCTTGCACGTCTCGGCTTCGCATGTGAGGGTGGGTGTGCGCGTGTACGGCAGCCAGCAACAAGATCCAGTCGACGGACGCCAGTTGGCTCTTACAGTAGTTGTTAGCATCCTGTGTGGTGTGAGTGTGCGCTGAGAAGCCTCGGTGCGCACGAGTTTCTTCTGGCGTCTGCTTTTGCCGATGTTGACGACCAGGCGCTTGGTCGTCGTTGACGGACGCCGGCTGGCGGCGCAAGACGGCGTCTGTCGATTCAGTCAGCCTGTCTATATACCTCTAGGAATTGATATTACACTGTCGTCTGTAGTGGGGGCCCGAACGCGACACAGAGCTTCAGAAGGCAACGAGTAGCCACGTCCGTTCAAATCGGAGGCGTGGAAGTGGAGTGTGTGGCTGTTTGTTGGTGTATGTGCGACATGTGATTTGTGTGTGGTTAGGTTAGCGGCCTAGTGGTCTAGTGGTATGATTCTCGCTTTGGGTGCGAGAGGTCCCGGTTTCGATCACCGGCTGGGCCCGTGTTTTGCATGGAACCCCACCGCACCTCGCACCCGACGCCAGACAGGTCAACCGCGCCCTTCGGGGTGAGGCGGCGCACGGTGGGTTTTAGCTCCCGCACGGCGCGTACCACCGCCTTGGTCGCTGCTGAACTGTGGGGCCTTTTACTTCCCGTCGCTTTTGCGCGCGCCCCTCTTTCGCAGCCGCTGTCCTGAACCGCAGCGAGTTTCCATTCAACAAATCTTTCTGGCCTTCTTCAGCTTACATCAGTGTGGTACAACCGATGCTCGGTGTGTGTGTATGTGTGTGCGTGTGTGTGTGTGGTGTTACTGCTTGCACGTCTCGGCTTCGCATGTGAGGGTGGGTGTGCGCGTGTACGGCAGCCAGCAACAAGATCCAGTCGACGGACGCCAGTTGGCTCTTACAGTAGTTGTTAGCATCCTGTGTGGTGTGAGTGTGCGCTGAGAAGCCTCGGTGCGCACGAGTTTCTTCTGGCGTCTGCTTTTGCCGATGTTGACGACCAGGCGCTTGGTCGTCGTTGACGGACGCCGGCTGGCGGCGCAAGACGGCGTCTGTCGATTCAGTCAGCCTGTCTATATACCTCTAGGAATTGATATTACACTGTCGTCTGTAGTGGGGGCCCGAACGCGACACAGAGCTTCAGAAGGCAACGAGTAGCCACGTCCGTTCAAATCGGAGGCGTGGAAGTGGAGTGTGTGGCTGTTTGTTGGTGTATGTGCGACATGTGATTTGTGTGTGGTTAGGTTAGCGGCCTAGTGGTCTAGTGGTATGATTCTCGCTTTGGGTGCGAGAGGTCCCGGTTTCGATCACCGGCTGGGCCCGTGTTTTGCATGGAACCCTACCGCACCTCGCACCCGACGCCAGACAGGTCAACCGCGCCCTTCGGGGTGAGGCGGCGCACGGTGGGTTTTAGCTCCCGCACGGCGCGTACCACCGCCTTGGTCGCTGCTGAACTGTGGGGCCTTTTACTTCCCGTCGCTTTTGCGCGCGCCCCTCTTTCGCAGCCGCTGTCCTGAACCGCAGCGAGTTTCCATTCAACAAATCTTTCTGGCCTTCTTCAGCTTACATCAGTGTGGTGCAACCGATGCTCGGTGTGTGTGTATGTGTGTGCGTGTGTGTGTGTGGTGTTACTGCTTGCACGTCTCGGCTTCGCATGTGAGGGTGGGTGTGCGCGTGTACGGCAGCCAGCAACAAGATCCAGTCGACGGACGCCAGTTGGCTCTTACAGTAGTTGTTAGCATCCTGTGTGGTGTGAGTGTGCGCTGAGAAGCCTCGGTGCGCACGAGTTTCTTCTGGCGTCTGCTTTTGCCGATGTTGACGACCAGGCGCTTGGTCGTCGTTGACGGACGCCGGCTGGCGGCGCAAGACGGCGTCTGTCGATTCAGTCAGCCTGTCTATATACCTCTAGGAATTGATATTACACTGTCGTCTGTAGTGAAGGCCCGAACGCGACACAGAGCTTCAGAAGGCAACGAGTAGCCACGTCCGTTCAAATCGGAGGCGTGGAAGTGGAGTGTGTGGCTGTTTGTTAGTGTATGTGCGACATGTGATATGTGTGTGGTTAGGTTAGCGGCCTAGTGGTCTAGTGGTATGATTCTCGCTTTGGGTGCGAGAGGTCCCGGTTTCGATCACCGGCTGGGCCCGTGTTTTGCATGGAACCCTACCGCACCTCGCACCCGACGCCAGACAGGTCAACCGCGCCCTTCGGGGTGAGGCGGCGCACGGTGGGTTTTAGCTCCCGCACGGCGCGTACCACCGCCTTGGTCGCTGCTGAACTGTGGGGCCTTTTACTTCCCGTCGCTTTTGCGCGCGCCCCTCTTTCGCAGCCGCTGTCCTGAACCGCAGCGAGTTTCCATTCAACAAATCTTTCTGGCCTTCTTCAGCTTACATCAGTGTGGTGCAACCGATGCTCGGTGTGTGTGTATGTGTGTGCGTGTGTGTGTGTGGTGTTACTGCTTGCACGTCTCGGCTTCGCATGTGAGGGTGGGTGTGCGCGTGTACGGCAGCCAGCAACAAGATCCAGTCGACGGACGCCAGTTGGCTCTTACAGTAGTTGTTAGCATCCTGTGTGGTGTGAGTGTGCGCTGAGAAGCCTCGGTGCGCACGAGTTTCTTCTGGCGTCTGCTTTTGCCGATGTTGACGACCAGGCGCTTGGTCGTCGTTGACGGACGCCGGCTGGCGGCGCAAGACGGCGTCTGTCGATTCAGTCAGCCTGTCTATATACCTCTAGGAATTGATATTACACTGTCGTCTGTAGTGAAGGCCCGAACGCGACACAGAGCTTCAGAAGGCAACGAGTAGCCACGTCCGTTCAAATCGGAGGCGTGGAAGTGGAGTGTGTGGCTGTTTGTTGGTGTATGTGCGACATGTGATATGTGTGTGGTTAGGTTAGCGGCCTAGTGGTCTAGTGGTATGATTCTCGCTTTGGGTGCGAGAGGTCCCGGTTTCGATCACCGGCTGGGCCCGTGTTTTGCATGGAACCCTACCGCACCTCGCACCCGACGCCAGACAGGTCAACCGCGCCCTTCGGGGTGAGGCGGCGCACGGTGGGTTTTAGCTCCCGCACGGCGCGTACCACCGCCTTGGTCGCTGCTGAACTGTGGGGCCTTTTACTTCCCGTCGCTTTTGCGCGCGCCCCTCTTTCGCAGCCGCTGTCCTGAACCGCAGCGAGTTTCCATTCAACAAATCTTTCTGGCCTTCTTCAGCTTACATCAGTGTGGTGCAACCGATGCTCGGTGTGTGTGTATGTGTGTGCGTGTGTGTGTGTGGTGTTACTGCTTGCACGTCTCGGCTTCGCATGTGAGGGTGGGTGTGCGCGTGTACGGCAGCCAGCAACAAGATCCAGTCGACGGACGCCAGTTGGCTCTTACAGTAGTTGTTAGCATCCTGTGTGGTGTGAGTGTGCGCTGAGAAGCCTCGGTGCGCACGAGTTTCTTCTGGCGTCTGCTTTTGCCGATGTTGACGACCAGGCGCTTGGTCGTCGTTGACGGACGCCGGCTGGCGGCGCAAGACGGCGTCTGTCGATTCAGTCAGCCTGTCTATATACCTCTAGGAATTGATATTACACTGTCGTCTGTAGTGGGGGCCCGAACGCGACACAGAGCTTCAGAAGGCAACGAGTAGCCACGTCCGTTCAAATCGGAGGCGTGGAAGTGGAGTGTGTGGCTGTTTGTTGGTGTATGTGCGACATGTGATTTGTGTGTGGTTAGGTTAGCGGCCTAGTGGTCTAGTGGTATGATTCTCGCTTTGGGTGCGAGAGGTCCCGGTTTCGATCACCGGCTGGGCCCGTGTTTTGCATGGAACCCTACCGCACCTCGCACCCGACGCCAGACAGGTCAACCGCGCCCTTCGGGGTGAGGCGGCGCACGGTGGGTTTTAGCTCCCGCACGGCGCGTACCACCGCCTTGGTCGCTGCTGAACTGTGGGGCCTTTTACTTCCCGTCGCTTTTGCGCGCGCCCCTCTTTCGCAGCCGCTGTCCTGAACCGCAGCGAGTTTCCATTCAACAAATCTTTCTGGCCTTCTTCAGCTTACATCAGTGTGGTGCAACCGATGCTCGGTGTGTGTGTATGTGTGTGCGTGTGTGTGTGTGGTGTTACTGCTTGCACGTCTCGGCTTCGCATGTGAGGGTGGGTGTGCGCGTGTACGGCAGCCAGCAACAAGATCCAGTCGACGGACGCCAGTTGGCTCTTACAGTAGTTGTTAGCATCCTGTGTGGTGTGAGTGTGCGCTGAGAAGCCTCGGTGCGCACGAGTTTCTTCTGGCGTCTGCTTTTGCCGATGTTGACGACCAGGCGCTTGGTCGTCGTTGACGGACGCCGGCTGGCGGCGCAAGACGGCGTCTGTCGATTCAGTCAGCCTGTCTATATACCTCTAGGAATTGATATTACACTGTCGTCTGTAGTGGGGGCCCGAACGCGACACAGAGCTTCAGAAGGCAACGAGTAGCCACGTCCGTTCAAATCGGAGGCGTGGAAGTGGAGTGTGTGGCTGTTTGTTAGTGTATGTGCGACATGTGATTTGTGTGTGGTTAGGTTAGCGGCCTAGTGGTCTAGTGGTATGATTCTCGCTTTGGGTGCGAGAGGTCCCGGTTTCGATCACCGGCTGGGCCCGTGTTTTGCATGGAACCCTACCGCACCTCGCACCCGACGCCAGACAGGTCAACCGCGCCCTTCGGGGTGAGGCGGCGCACGGTGGGTTTTAGCTCCCGCACGGCGCGTACCACCGCCTTGGTCGCTGCTGAACTGTGGGGCCTTTTACTTCCCGTCGCTTTTGCGCGCGCCCCTCTTTCGCAGCCGCTGTCCTGAACCGCAGCGAGTTTCCATTCAACAAATCTTTCTGGCCTTCTTCAGCTTACATCAGTGTGGTACAACCGATGCTCGGTGTGTGTGTATGTTGTGCGTGTGTGTGGTGTTACTGCTTGCACGTCTCGGCTTCGCATGTGAGGGTGGGTGTGCGCGTGTACGGCAGCCAGCAACAAGATCCAGTCGACGGACGCCAGTTGGCTCTTACAGTAGTTGTTAGCATCCTGTGTGGTGTGAGTGTGCGCTGAGAAGCCTCGGTGCGCACGAGTTTCTTCTGGCGTCTGCTTTTGCCGATGTTGACGACCAGGCGCTTGGTCGTCGTTGACGGACGCCGGCTGGCGGCGCAAGACGGCGTCTGTCGATTCAGTCAGCCTGTCTATATACCTCTAGGAATTGATATTACACTGTCGTCTGTAGTGGGGGCCCGAACGCGACACAGAGCTTCAGAAGGCAACGAGTAGCCACGTCCGTTCAAATCGGAGGCGTGGAAGTGGAGTGTGTGGCTGTTTGTTAGTGTATGTGCGACATGTGATTTGTGTGTGGTTAGGTTAGCGGCCTAGTGGTCTAGTGGTATGATTCTCGCTTTGGGTGCGAGAGGTCCCGGTTTCGATCACCGGCTGGGCCCGTGTTTTGCATGGAACCCTACCGCACCTCGCACCCGACGCCAGACAGGTCAACCGCGCCCTTCGGGGTGAGGCGGCGCACGGTGGGTTTTAGCTCCCGCACGGCGCGTACCACCGCCTTGGTCGCTGCTGAACTGTGGGGCCTTTTACTTCCCGTCGCTTTTGCGCGCGCCCCTCTTTCGCAGCCGCTGTCCTGAACCGCAGCGAGTTTCCATTCAACAAATCTTTCTGGCCTTCTTCAGCTTACATCAGTGTGGTACAACCGATGCTCGGTGTGTGTGTATGTTGTGCGTGTGTGTGGTGTTACTGCTTGCACGTCTCGGCTTCGCATGTGAGGGTGGGTGTGCGCGTGTACGGCAGCCAGCAACAAGATCCAGTCGACGGACGCCAGTTGGCTCTTACAGTAGTTGTTAGCATCCTGTGTGGTGTGAGTGTGCGCTGAGAAGCCTCGGTGCGCACGAGTTTCTTCTGGCGTCTGCTTTTGCCGATGTTGACGACCAGGCGCTTGGTCGTCGTTGACGGACGCCGGCTGGCGGCGCAAGACGGCGTCTGTCGATTCAGTCAGCCTGTCTATATACCTCTAGGAATTGATATTACACTGTCGTCTGTAGTGGGGGCCCGAACGCGACACAGAGCTTCAGAAGGCAACGAGTAGCCACGTCCGTTCAAATCGGAGGCGTGGAAGTGGAGTGTGTGGCTGTTTGTTGGTGTATGTGTGAATGTGATTTGTGTGTGGTTAGGTTAGCGGCCTAGTGGTCTAGTGGTATGATTCTCGCTTTGGGTGCGAGAGGTCCCGGTTTCGATCACCGGCTGGGCCCGTGTTTTGCATGGAACCCCACCGCACCTCGCACCCGACGCCAGACAGGTCAACCGCGCCCTTCGGGGTGAGGCGGCGCACGGTGGGTTTTAGCTCCCGCACGGCGCGTACCACCGCCTTGGTCGCTGCTGAACTGTGGGGCCTTTTACTTCCCGTCGCTTTTGCGCGCGCCCCTCTTTCGCAGCCGCTGTCCTGAACCGCAGCGAGTTTCCATTCAACAAATCTTTCTGGCCTTCTTCAGCTTACATCAGTGTGGTGCAACCGATGCTCGGTGTGTGTGTATGTGTGTGCGTGTGTGTGTGTGGTGTTACTGCTTGCACGTCTCGGCTTCGCATGTGAGGGTGGGTGTGCGCGTGTACGGCAGCCAGCAACAAGATCCAGTCGACGGACGCCAGTTGGCTCTTACAGTAGTTGTTAGCATCCTGTGTGGTGTGAGTGTGCGCTGAGAAGCCTCGGTGCGCACGAGTTTCTTCTGGCGTCTGCTTTTGCCGATGTTGACGACCAGGCGCTTGGTCGTCGTTGACGGACGCCGGCTGGCGGCGCAAGACGGCGTCTGTCGATTCAGTCAGCCTGTCTATATACCTCTAGGAATTGATATTACACTGTCGTCTGTAGTGGGGGCCCGAACGCGACACAGAGCTTCAGAAGGCAACGAGTAGCCACGTCCGTTCAAATCGGAGGCGTGGAAGTGGAGTGTGTGGCTGTTTGTTGGTGTATGTGTGAATGTGATTTGTGTGTGGTTAGGTTAGCGGCCTAGTGGTCTAGTGGTATGATTCTCGCTTTGGGTGCGAGAGGTCCCGGTTTCGATCACCGGCTGGGCCCGTGTTTTGCATGGAACCCCACCGCACCTCGCACCCGACGCCAGACAGGTCAACCGCGCCCTTCGGGGTGAGGCGGCGCACGGTGGGTTTTAGCTCCCGCACGGCGCGTACCACCGCCTTGGTCGCTGCTGAACTGTGGGGCCTTTTACTTCCCGTCGCTTTTGCGCGCGCCCCTCTTTCGCAGCCGCTGTCCTGAACCGCAGCGAGTTTCCATTCAACAAATCTTTCTGGCCTTCTTCAGCTTACATCAGTGTGGTGCAACCGATGCTCGGTGTGTGTGTATGTGTGTGCGTGTGTGTGTGTGGTGTTACTGCTTGCACGTCTCGGCTTCGCATGTGAGGGTGGGTGTGCGCGTGTACGGCAGCCAGCAACAAGATCCAGTCGACGGACGCCAGTTGGCTCTTACAGTAGTTGTTAGCATCCTGTGTGGTGTGAGTGTGCGCTGAGAAGCCTCGGTGCGCACGAGTTTCTTCTGGCGTCTGCTTTTGCCGATGTTGACGACCAGGCGCTTGGTCGTCGTTGACGGACGCCGGCTGGCGGCGCAAGACGGCGTCTGTCGATTCAGTCAGCCTGTCTATATACCTCTAGGAATTGATATTACACTGTCGTCTGTAGTGGGGGCCCGAACGCGACACAGAGCTTCAGAAGGCAACGAGTAGCCACGTCCGTTCAAATCGGAGGCGTGGAAGTGGAGTGTGTGGCTGTTTGTTGGTGTATGTGCGACATGTGATTTGTGTGTGGTTAGGTTAGCGGCCTAGTGGTCTAGTGGTATGATTCTCGCTTTGGGTGCGAGAGGTCCCGGTTTCGATCACCGGCTGGGCCCGTGTTTTGCATGGAACCCCACCGCACCTCGCACCCGACGCCAGACAGGTCAACCGCGCCCTTCGGGGTGAGGCGGCGCACGGTGGGTTTTAGCTCCCGCACGGCGCGTACCACCGCCTTGGTCGCTGCTGAACTGTGGGGCCTTTTACTTCCCGTCGCTTTTGCGCGCGCCCCTCTTTCGCAGCCGCTGTCCTGAACCGCAGCGAGTTTCCATTCAACAAATCTTTCTGGCCTTCTTCAGCTTACATCAGTGTGGTGCAACCGATGCTCGGTGTGTGTGTATGTGTGTGCGTGTGTGTGTGTGGTGTTACTGCTTGCACGTCTCGGCTTCGCATGTGAGGGTGGGTGTGCGCGTGTACGGCAGCCAGCAACAAGATCCAGTCGACGGACGCCAGTTGGCTCTTACAGTAGTTGTTAGCATCCTGTGTGGTGTGAGTGTGCGCTGAGAAGCCTCGGTGCGCACGAGTTTCTTCTGGCGTCTGCTTTTGCCGATGTTGACGACCAGGCGCTTGGTCGTCGTTGACGGACGCCGGCTGGCGGCGCAAGACGGCGTCTGTCGATTCAGTCAGCCTGTCTATATACCTCTAGGAATTGATATTACACTGTCGTCTGTAGTGGGGGCCCGAACGCGACACAGAGCTTCAGAAGGCAACGAGTAGCCACGTCCGTTCAAATCGGAGGCGTGGAAGTGGAGTGTGTGGCTGTTTGTTGGTGTATGTGCGACATGTGATTTGTGTGTGGTTAGGTTAGCGGCCTAGTGGTCTAGTGGTATGATTCTCGCTTTGGGTGCGAGAGGTCCCGGTTTCGATCACCGGCTGGGCCCGTGTTTTGCATGGAACCCTACCGCACCTCGCACCCGACGCCAGACAGGTCAACCGCGCCCTTCGGGGTCAGGCGGCGCACGGTGGGTTTTAGCTCCCGCACGGCGCGTACCACCGCCTTGGTCGCTGCTGAACTGTGGGGCCTTTTACTTCCCGTCGCTTTTGCGCGCGCCCCTCTTTCGCAGCCGCTGTCCTGAACCGCAGCGAGTTTCCATTCAACAAATCTTTCTGGCCTTCTTCAGCTTACATCAGTGTGGTGCAACCGATGCTCGGTGTGTGTGTATGTGTGTGCGTGTGTGTGTGTGGTGTTACTGCTTGCACGTCTCGGCTTCGCATGTGAGGGTGGGTGTGCGCGTGTACGGCAGCCAGCAACAAGATCCAGTCGACGGACGCCAGTTGGCTCTTACAGTAGTTGTTAGCATCCTGTGTGGTGTGAGTGTGCGCTGAGAAGCCTCGGTGCGCACGAGTTTCTTCTGGCGTCTGCTTTTGCCGATGTTGACGACCAGGCGCTTGGTCGTCGTTGACGGACGCCGGCTGGCGGCGCAAGACGGCGTCTGTCGATTCAGTCAGCCTGTCTATATACCTCTAGGAATTGATATTACACTGTCGTCTGTAGTGGGGGCCCGAACGCGACACAGAGCTTCAGAAGGCAACGAGTAGCCACGTCCGTTCAAATCGGAGGCGTGGAAGTGGAGTGTGTGGCTGTTTGTTGGTGTATGTGCGACATGTGATTTGTGTGTGGTTAGGTTAGCGGCCTAGTGGTCTAGTGGTATGATTCTCGCTTTGGGTGCGAGAGGTCCCGGTTTCGATCACCGGCTGGGCCCGTGTTTTGCATGGAACCCCACCGCACCTCGCACCCGACGCCAGACAGGTCAACCGCGCCCTTCGGGGTGAGGCGGCGCACGGTGGGTTTTAGCTCCCGCACGGCGCGTACCACCGCCTTGGTCGCTGCTGAACTGTGGGGCCTTTTACTTCCCGTCGCTTTTGCGCGCGCCCCTCTTTCGCAGCCGCTGTCCTGAACCGCAGCGAGTTTCCATTCAACAAATCTTTCTGGCCTTCTTCAGCTTACATCAGTGTGGTGCAACCGATGCTCGGTGTGTGTGTATGTGTGTGCGTGTGTGTGTGTGGTGTTACTGCTTGCACGTCTCGGCTTCGCATGTGAGGGTGGGTGTGCGCGTGTACGGCAGCCAGCAACAAGATCCAGTCGACGGACGCCAGTTGGCTCTTACAGTAGTTGTTAGCATCCTGTGTGGTGTGAGTGTGCGCTGAGAAGCCTCGGTGCGCACGAGTTTCTTCTGGCGTCTGCTTTTGCCGATGTTGACGACCAGGCGCTTGGTCGTCGTTGACGGACGCCGGCTGGCGGCGCAAGACGGCGTCTGTCGATTCAGTCAGCCTGTCTATATACCTCTAGGAATTGATATTACACTGTCGTCTGTAGTGAAGGCCCGAACGCGACACAGAGCTTCAGAAGGCAACGAGTAGCCACGTCCGTTCAAATCGGAGGCGTGGAAGTGGAGTGTGTGGCTGTTTGTTGGTGTATGTGCGACATGTGATTTGTGTGTGGTTAGGTTAGCGGCCTAGTGGTCTAGTGGTATGATTCTCGCTTTGGGTGCGAGAGGTCCCGGTTTCGATCACCGGCTGGGCCCGTGTTTTGCATGGAACCCCACCGCACCTCGCACCCGACGCCAGACAGGTCAACCGCGCCCTTCGGGGTGAGGCGGCGCACGGTGGGTTTTAGCTCCCGCACGGCGCGTACCACCGCCTTGGTCGCTGCTGAACTGTGGGGCCTTTTACTTCCCGTCGCTTTTGCGCGCGCCCCTCTTTCGCAGCCGCTGTCCTGAACCGCAGCGAGTTTCCATTCAACAAATCTTTCTGGCCTTCTTCAGCTTACATCAGTGTGGTGCAACCGATGCTCGGTGTGTGTGTATGTGTGTGCGTGTGTGTGTGTGGTGTTACTGCTTGCACGTCTCGGCTTCGCATGTGAGGGTGGGTGTGCGCGTGTACGGCAGCCAGCAACAAGATCCAGTCGACGGACGCCAGTTGGCTCTTACAGTAGTTGTTAGCATCCTGTGTGGTGTGAGTGTGCGCTGAGAAGCCTCGGTGCGCACGAGTTTCTTCTGGCGTCTGCTTTTGCCGATGTTGACGACCAGGCGCTTGGTCGTCGTTGACGGACGCCGGCTGGCGGCGCAAGACGGCGTCTGTCGATTCAGTCAGCCTGTCTATATACCTCTAGGAATTGATATTACACTGTCGTCTGTAGTGGGGGCCCGAACGCGACACAGAGCTTCAGAAGGCAACGAGTAGCCACGTCCGTTCAAATCGGAGGCGTGGAAGTGGAGTGTGTGGCTGTTTGTTGGTGTATGTGCGACATGTGATTTGTGTGTGGTTAGGTTAGCGGCCTAGTGGTCTAGTGGTATGATTCTCGCTTTGGGTGCGAGAGGTCCCGGTTTCGATCACCGGCTGGGCCCGTGTTTTGCATGGAACCCTACCGCACCTCGCACCCGACGCCAGACAGGTCAACCGCGCCCTTCGGGGTGAGGCGGCGCACGGTGGGTTTTAGCTCCCGCACGGCGCGTACCACCGCCTTGGTCGCTGCTGAACTGTGGGGCCTTTTACTTCCCGTCGCTTTTGCGCGCGCCCCTCTTTCGCAGCCGCTGTCCTGAACCGCAGCGAGTTTCCATTCAACAAATCTTTCTGGCCTTCTTCAGCTTACATCAGTGTGGTGCAACCGATGCTCGGTGTGTGTGTATGTGTGTGCGTGTGTGTGTGTGGTGTTACTGCTTGCACGTCTCGGCTTCGCATGTGAGGGTGGGTGTGCGCGTGTACGGCAGCCAGCAACAAGATCCAGTCGACGGACGCCAGTTGGCTCTTACAGTAGTTGTTAGCATCCTGTGTGGTGTGAGTGTGCGCTGAGAAGCCTCGGTGCGCACGAGTTTCTTCTGGCGTCTGCTTTTGCCGATGTTGACGACCAGGCGCTTGGTCGTCGTTGACGGACGCCGGCTGGCGGCGCAAGACGGCGTCTGTCGATTCAGTCAGCCTGTCTATATACCTCTAGGAATTGATATTACACTGTCGTCTGTAGTGAAGGCCCGAACGCGACACAGAGCTTCAGAAGGCAACGAGTAGCCACGTCCGTTCAAATCGGAGGCGTGGAAGTGGAGTGTGTGGCTGTTTGTTGGTGTATGTGTGACATGTGATTTGTGTGTGGTTAGGTTAGCGGCCTAGTGGTCTAGTGGTATGATTCTCGCTTTGGGTGCGAGAGGTCCCGGTTTCGATCACCGGCTGGGCCCGTGTTTTGCATGGAACCCCACCGCACCTCGCACCCGACGCCAGACAGGTCAACCGCGCCCTTCGGGGTGAGGCGGCGCACGGTGGGTTTTAGCTCCCGCACGGCGCGTACCACCGCCTTGGTCGCTGCTGAACTGTGGGGCCTTTTACTTCCCGTCGCTTTTGCGCGCGCCCCTCTTTCGCAGCCGCTGTCCTGAACCGCAGCGAGTTTCCATTCAACAAATCTTTCTGGCCTTCTTCAGCTTACATCAGTGTGGTGCAACCGATGCTCGGTGTGTGTGTATGTGTGTGCGTGTGTGTGTGTGGTGTTACTGCTTGCACGTCTCGGCTTCGCATGTGAGGGTGGGTGTGCGCGTGTACGGCAGCCAGCAACAAGATCCAGTCGACGGACGCCAGTTGGCTCTTACAGTAGTTGTTAGCATCCTGTGTGGTGTGAGTGTGCGCTGAGAAGCCTCGGTGCGCACGAGTTTCTTCTGGCGTCTGCTTTTGCCGATGTTGACGACCAGGCGCTTGGTCGTCGTTGACGGACGCCGGCTGGCGGCGCAAGACGGCGTCTGTCGATTCAGTCAGCCTGTCTATATACCTCTAGGAATTGATATTACACTGTCGTCTGTAGTGAAGGCCCGAACGCGACACAGAGCTTCAGAAGGCAACGAGTAGCCACGTCCGTTCAAATCGGAGGCGTGGAAGTGGAGTGTGTGGCTGTTTGTTGGTGTATGTGCGACATGTGATTTGTGTGTGGTTAGGTTAGCGGCCTAGTGGTCTAGTGGTATGATTCTCGCTTTGGGTGCGAGAGGTCCCGGTTTCGATCACCGGCTGGGCCCGTGTTTTGCATGGAACCCCACCGCACCTCGCACCCGACGCCAGACAGGTCAACCGCGCCCTTCGGGGTGAGGCGGCGCACGGTGGGTTTTAGCTCCCGCACGGCGCGTACCACCGCCTTGGTCGCTGCTGAACTGTGGGGCCTTTTACTTCCCGTCGCTTTTGCGCGCGCCCCTCTTTCGCAGCCGCTGTCCTGAACCGCAGCGAGTTTCCATTCAACAAATCTTTCTGGCCTTCTTCAGCTTACATCAGTGTGGTGCAACCGATGCTCGGTGTGTGTGTATGTGTGTGCGTGTGTGTGTGTGGTGTTACTGCTTGCACGTCTCGGCTTCGCATGTGAGGGTGGGTGTGCGCGTGTACGGCAGCCAGCAACAAGATCCAGTCGACGGACGCCAGTTGGCTCTTACAGTAGTTGTTAGCATCCTGTGTGGTGTGAGTGTGCGCTGAGAAGCCTCGGTGCGCACGAGTTTCTTCTGGCGTCTGCTTTTGCCGATGTTGACGACCAGGCGCTTGGTCGTCGTTGACGGACGCCGGCTGGCGGCGCAAGACGGCGTCTGTCGATTCAGTCAGCCTGTCTATATACCTCTAGGAATTGATATTACACTGTCGTCTGTAGTGAAGGCCCGAACGCGACACAGAGCTTCAGAAGGCAACGAGTAGCCACGTCCGTTCAAATCGGAGGCGTGGAAGTGGAGTGTGTGGCTGTTTGTTGGTGTATGTGCGACATGTGATTTGTGTGTGGTTAGGTTAGCGGCCTAGTGGTCTAGTGGTATGATTCTCGCTTTGGGTGCGAGAGGTCCCGGTTTCGATCACCGGCTGGGCCCGTGTTTTGCATGGAACCCCACCGCACCTCGCACCCGACGCCAGACAGGTCAACCGCGCCCTTCGGGGTGAGGCGGCGCACGGTGGGTTTTAGCTCCCGCACGGCGCGTACCACCGCCTTGGTCGCTGCTGAACTGTGGGGCCTTTTACTTCCCGTCGCTTTTGCGCGCGCCCCTCTTTCGCAGCCGCTGTCCTGAACCGCAGCGAGTTTCCATTCAACAAATCTTTCTGGCCTTCTTCAGCTTACATCAGTGTGGTGCAACCGATGCTCGGTGTGTGTGTATGTGTGTGCGTGTGTGTGTGTGGTGTTACTGCTTGCACGTCTCGGCTTCGCATGTGAGGGTGGGTGTGCGCGTGTACGGCAGCCAGCAACAAGATCCAGTCGACGGACGCCAGTTGGCTCTTACAGTAGTTGTTAGCATCCTGTGTGGTGTGAGTGTGCGCTGAGAAGCCTCGGTGCGCACGAGTTTCTTCTGGCGTCTGCTTTTGCCGATGTTGACGACCAGGCGCTTGGTCGTCGTTGACGGACGCCGGCTGGCGGCGCAAGACGGCGTCTGTCGATTCAGTCAGCCTGTCTATATACCTCTAGGAATTGATATTACACTGTCGTCTGTAGTGAAGGCCCGAACGCGACACAGAGCTTCAGAAGGCAACGAGTAGCCACGTCCGTTCAAATCGGAGGCGTGGAAGTGGAGTGTGTGGCTGTTTGTTGGTGTATGTGCGACATGTGATCTGTGTGTGGTTAGGTTAGCGGCCTAGTGGTCTAGTGGTATGATTCTCGCTTTGGGTGCGAGAGGTCCCGGTTTCGATCACCGGCTGGGCCCGTGTTTTGCATGGAACCCCACCGCACCTCGCACCCGACGCCAGACAGGTCAACCGCGCCCTTCGGGGTGAGGCGGCGCACGGTGGGTTTTAGCTCCCGCACGGCGCGTACCACCGCCTTGGTCGCTGCTGAACTGTGGGGCCTTTTACTTCCCGTCGCTTTTGCGCGCGCCCCTCTTTCGCAGCCGCTGTCCTGAACCGCAGCGAGTTTCCATTCAACAAATCTTTCTGGCCTTCTTCAGCTTACATCAGTGTGGTGCAACCGATGCTCGGTGTGTGTGTATGTGTGTGCGTGTGTGTGTGTGGTGTTACTGCTTGCACGTCTCGGCTTCGCATGTGAGGGTGGGTGTGCGCGTGTACGGCAGCCAGCAACAAGATCCAGTCGACGGACGCCAGTTGGCTCTTACAGTAGTTGTTAGCATCCTGTGTGGTGTGAGTGTGCGCTGAGAAGCCTCGGTGCGCACGAGTTTCTTCTGGCGTCTGCTTTTGCCGATGTTGACGACCAGGCGCTTGGTCGTCGTTGACGGACGCCGGCTGGCGGCGCAAGACGGCGTCTGTCGATTCAGTCAGCCTGTCTATATACCTCTAGGAATTGATATTACACTGTCGTCTGTAGTGAAGGCCCGAACGCGACACAGAGCTTCAGAAGGCAACGAGTAGCCACGTCCGTTCAAATCGGAGGCGTGGAAGTGGAGTGTGTGGCTGTTTGTTGGTGTATGTGCGACATGTGATTTGTGTGTGGTTAGGTTAGCGGCCTAGTGGTCTAGTGGTATGATTCTCGCTTTGGGTGCGAGAGGTCCCGGTTTCGATCACCGGCTGGGCCCGTGTTTTGCATGGAACCCCACCGCACCTCGCACCCGACGCCAGACAGGTCAACCGCGCCCTTCGGGGTGAGGCGGCGCACGGTGGGTTTTAGCTCCCGCACGGCGCGTACCACCGCCTTGGTCGCTGCTGAACTGTGGGGCCTTTTACTTCCCGTCGCTTTTGCGCGCGCCCCTCTTTCGCAGCCGCTGTCCTGAACCGCAGCGAGTTTCCATTCAACAAATCTTTCTGGCCTTCTTCAGCTTACATCAGTGTGGTGCAACCGATGCTCGGTGTGTGTGTATGTGTGTGCGTGTGTGTGTGTGGTGTTACTGCTTGCACGTCTCGGCTTCGCATGTGAGGGTGGGTGTGCGCGTGTACGGCAGCCAGCAACAAGATCCAGTCGACGGACGCCAGTTGGCTCTTACAGTAGTTGTTAGCATCCTGTGTGGTGTGAGTGTGCGCTGAGAAGCCTCGGTGCGCACGAGTTTCTTCTGGCGTCTGCTTTTGCCGATGTTGACGACCAGGCGCTTGGTCGTCGTTGACGGACGCCGGCTGGCGGCGCAAGACGGCGTCTGTCGATTCAGTCAGCCTGTCTATATACCTCTAGGAATTGATATTACACTGTCGTCTGTAGTGAAGGCCCGAACGCGACACAGAGCTTCAGAAGGCAACGAGTAGCCACGTCCGTTCAAATCGGAGGCGTGGAAGTGGAGTGTGTGGCTGTTTGTTGGTGTATGTGCGACATGTGATTTGTGTGTGGTTAGGTTAGCGGCCTAGTGGTCTAGTGGTATGATTCTCGCTTTGGGTGCGAGAGGTCCCGGTTTCGATCACCGGCTGGGCCCGTGTTTTGCATGGAACCCCACCGCACCTCGCACCCGACGCCAGACAGGTCAACCGCGCCCTTCGGGGTGAGGCGGCGCACGGTGGGTTTTAGCTCCCGCACGGCGCGTACCACCGCCTTGGTCGCTGCTGAACTGTGGGGCCTTTTACTTCCCGTCGCTTTTGCGCGCGCCCCTCTTTCGCAGCCGCTGTCCTGAACCGCAGCGAGTTTCCATTCAACAAATCTTTCTGGCCTTCTTCAGCTTACATCAGTGTGGTGCAACCGATGCTCGGTGTGTGTGTATGTGTGTGCGTGTGTGTGTGTGGTGTTACTGCTTGCACGTCTCGGCTTCGCATGTGAGGGTGGGTGTGCGCGTGTACGGCAGCCAGCAACAAGATCCAGTCGACGGACGCCAGTTGGCTCTTACAGTAGTTGTTAGCATCCTGTGTGGTGTGAGTGTGCGCTGAGAAGCCTCGGTGCGCACGAGTTTCTTCTGGCGTCTGCTTTTGCCGATGTTGACGACCAGGCGCTTGGTCGTCGTTGACGGACGCCGGCTGGCGGCGCAAGACGGCGTCTGTCGATTCAGTCAGCCTGTCTATATACCTCTAGGAATTGATATTACACTGTCGTCTGTAGTGGGGGCCCGAACGCGACACAGAGCTTCAGAAGGCAACGAGTAGCCACGTCCGTTCAAATCGGAGGCGTGGAAGTGGAGTGTGTGGCTGTTTGTTGGTGTATGTGCGACATGTGATTTGTGTGTGGTTAGGTTAGCGGCCTAGTGGTCTAGTGGTATGATTCTCGCTTTGGGTGCGAGAGGTCCCGGTTTCGATCACCGGCTGGGCCCGTGTTTTGCATGGAACCCCACCGCACCTCGCACCCGACGCCAGACAGGTCAACCGCGCCCTTCGGGGTGAGGCGGCGCACGGTGGGTTTTAGCTCCCGCACGGCGCGTACCACCGCCTTGGTCGCTGCTGAACTGTGGGGCCTTTTACTTCCCGTCGCTTTTGCGCGCGCCCCTCTTTCGCAGCCGCTGTCCTGAACCGCAGCGAGTTTCCATTCAACAAATCTTCCTGGCCTCCTTCAGCTTACATCAGTGTGGTACAACCGATGCTCGGTGTGTGTGTATGTGTGTGCGTGTGTGTGTGTGGTGTTACTGCTTGCACGTCTCGGCTTCGCATGTGAGGGTGGGTGTGCGCGTGTACGGCAGCCAGCAACAAGATCCAGTCGACGGACGCCAGTTGGCTCTTACAGTAGTTGTTAGCATCCTGTGTGGTGTGAGTGTGCGCTGAGAAGCCTCGGTGCGCACGAGTTTCCTCTGGCGTCTGCTTTTGCCGATGTTGACGACCAGGCGCTTGGTCGTCGTTGACGGACGCCGGCTGGCGGCGCAAGACGGCGTCTGTCGATTCAGTCAGCCTGTCTATATACCTCTAGGAATTGATATTACACTGTCGTCTGTAGTGGGGGCCCGAACGCGACACAGAGCTTCAGAAGGCAACGAGTAGCCACGTCCGTTCAAATCGGAGGCGTGGAAGTGGAGTGTGTGGCTGTTTGTTGGTGTATGTGCGACATGTGATTTGTGTGTGGTTAGGTTAGCGGCCTAGTGGTCTAGTGGTATGATTCTCGCTTTGGGTGCGAGAGGTCCCGGTTTCGATCACCGGCTGGGCCCGTGTTTTGCATGGAACCCCACCGCACCTCGCACCCGACGCCAGACAGGTCAACCGCGCCCTTCGGGGTGAGGCGGCGCACGGTGGGTTTTAGCTCCCGCACGGCGCGTACCACCGCCTTGGTCGCTGCTGAACTGTGGGGCCTTTTACTTCCCGTCGCTTTTGCGCGCGCCCCTCTTTCGCAGCCGCTGTCCTGAACCGCAGCGAGTTTCCATTCAACAAATCTTTCTGGCCTTCTTCAGCTTACATCAGTGTGGTGCAACCGATGCTCGGTGTGTGTGTATGTGTGTGCGTGTGTGTGTGTGGTGTTACTGCTTGCACGTCTCGGCTTCGCATGTGAGGGTGGGTGTGCGCGTGTACGGCAGCCAGCAACAAGATCCAGTCGACGGACGCCAGTTGGCTCTTACAGTAGTTGTTAGCATCCTGTGTGGTGTGAGTGTGCGCTGAGAAGCCTCGGTGCGCACGAGTTTCTTCTGGCGTCTGCTTTTGCCGATGTTGACGACCAGGCGCTTGGTCGTCGTTGACGGACGCCGGCTGGCGGCGCAAGACGGCGTCTGTCGATTCAGTCAGCCTGTCTATATACCTCTAGGAATTGATATTACACTGTCGTCTGTAGTGGGGGCCCGAACGCGACACAGAGCTTCAGAAGGCAACGAGTAGCCACGTCCGTTCAAATCGGAGGCGTGGAAGTGGAGTGTGTGGCTGTTTGTTGGTGTATGTGCGACATGTGATTTGTGTGTGGTTAGGTTAGCGGCCTAGTGGTCTAGTGGTATGATTCTCGCTTTGGGTGCGAGAGGTCCCGGTTTCGATCACCGGCTGGGCCCGTGTTTTGCATGGAACCCCACCGCACCTCGCACCCGACGCCAGACAGGTCAACCGCGCCCTTCGGGGTGAGGCGGCGCACGGTGGGTTTTAGCTCCCGCACGGCGCGTACCACCGCCTTGGTCGCTGCTGAACTGTGGGGCCTTTTACTTCCCGTCGCTTTTGCGCGCGCCCCTCTTTCGCAGCCGCTGTCCTGAACCGCAGCGAGTTTCCATTCAACAAATCTTTCTGGCCTTCTTCAGCTTACATCAGTGTGGTGCAACCGATGCTCGGTGTGTGTGTATGTGTGTGCGTGTGTGTGTGTGGTGTTACTGCTTGCACGTCTCGGCTTCGCATGTGAGGGTGGGTGTGCGCGTGTACGGCAGCCAGCAACAAGATCCAGTCGACGGACGCCAGTTGGCTCTTACAGTAGTTGTTAGCATCCTGTGTGGTGTGAGTGTGCGCTGAGAAGCCTCGGTGCGCACGAGTTTCTTCTGGCGTCTGCTTTTGCCGATGTTGACGACCAGGCGCTTGGTCGTCGTTGACGGACGCCGGCTGGCGGCGCAAGACGGCGTCTGTCGATTCAGTCAGCCTGTCTATATACCTCTAGGAATTGATATTACACTGTCGTCTGTAGTGGGGGCCCGAACGCGACACAGAGCTTCAGAAGGCAACGAGTAGCCACGTCCGTTCAAATCGGAGGCGTGGAAGTGGAGTGTGTGGCTGTTTGTTGGTGTATGTGCGACATGTGATTTGTGTGTGGTTAGGTTAGCGGCCTAGTGGTCTAGTGGTATGATTCTCGCTTTGGGTGCGAGAGGTCCCGGTTTCGATCACCGGCTGGGCCCGTGTTTTGCATGGAACCCTACCGCACCTCGCACCCGACGCCAGACAGGTCAACCGCGCCCTTCGGGGTCAGGCGGCGCACGGTGGGTTTTAGCTCCCGCACGGCGCGTACCACCGCCTTGGTCGCTGCTGAACTGTGGGGCCTTTTACTTCCCGTCGCTTTTGCGCGCGCCCCTCTTTCGCAGCCGCTGTCCTGAACCGCAGCGAGTTTCCATTCAACAAATCTTTCTGGCCTTCTTCAGCTTACATCAGTGTGGTGCAACCGATGCTCGGTGTGTGTGTATGTGTGTGCGTGTGTGTGTGTGGTGTTACTGCTTGCACGTCTCGGCTTCGCATGTGAGGGTGGGTGTGCGCGTGTACGGCAGCCAGCAACAAGATCCAGTCGACGGACGCCAGTTGGCTCTTACAGTAGTTGTTAGCATCCTGTGTGGTGTGAGTGTGCGCTGAGAAGCCTCGGTGCGCACGAGTTTCTTCTGGCGTCTGCTTTTGCCGATGTTGACGACCAGGCGCTTGGTCGTCGTTGACGGACGCCGGCTGGCGGCGCAAGACGGCGTCTGTCGATTCAGTCAGCCTGTCTATATACCTCTAGGAATTGATATTACACTGTCGTCTGTAGTGGGGGCCCGAACGCGACACAGAGCTTCAGAAGGCAACGAGTAGCCACGTCCGTTCAAATCGGAGGCGTGGAAGTGGAGTGTGTGGCTGTTTGTTGGTGTATGTGCGACATGTGATTTGTGTGTGGTTAGGTTAGCGGCCTAGTGGTCTAGTGGTATGATTCTCGCTTTGGGTGCGAGAGGTCCCGGTTTCGATCACCGGCTGGGCCCGTGTTTTGCATGGAACCCCACCGCACCTCGCACCCGACGCCAGACAGGTCAACCGCGCCCTTCGGGGTGAGGCGGCGCACGGTGGGTTTTAGCTCCCGCACGGCGCGTACCACCGCCTTGGTCGCTGCTGAACTGTGGGGCCTTTTACTTCCCGTCGCTTTTGCGCGCGCCCCTCTTTCGCAGCCGCTGTCCTGAACCGCAGCGAGTTTCCATTCAACAAATCTTCCTGGCCTCCTTCAGCTTACATCAGTGTGGTACAACCGATGCTCGGTGTGTGTGTATGTTGTGCGTGTGTGTGGTGTTACTGCTTGCACGTCTCGGCTTCGCATGTGAGGGTGGGTGTGCGCGTGTACGGCAGCCAGCAACAAGATCCAGTCGACGGACGCCAGTTGGCTCTTACAGTAGTTGTTAGCATCCTGTGTGGTGTGAGTGTGCGCTGAGAAGCCTCGGTGCGCACGAGTTTCTTCTGGCGTCTGCTTTTGCCGATGTTGACGACCAGGCGCTTGGTCGTCGTTGACGGACGCCGGCTGGCGGCGCAAGACGGCGTCTGTCGATTCAGTCAGCCTGTCTATATACCTCTAGGAATTGATATTACACTGTCGTCTGTAGTGGGGGCCCGAACGCGACACAGAGCTTCAGAAGGCAACGAGTAGCCACGTCCGTTCAAATCGGAGGCGTGGAAGTGGAGTGTGTGGCTGTTTGTTGGTGTATGTGCGACATGTGATTTGTGTGTGGTTAGGTTAGCGGCCTAGTGGTCTAGTGGTATGATTCTCGCTTTGGGTGCGAGAGGTCCCGGTTTCGATCACCGGCTGGGCCCGTGTTTTGCATGGAACCCCACCGCACCTCGCACCCGACGCCAGACAGGTCAACCGCGCCCTTCGGGGTGAGGCGGCGCACGGTGGGTTTTAGCTCCCGCACGGCGCGTACCACCGCCTTGGTCGCTGCTGAACTGTGGGGCCTTTTACTTCCCGTCGCTTTTGCGCGCGCCCCTCTTTCGCAGCCGCTGTCCTGAACCGCAGCGAGTTTCCATTCAACAAATCTTTCTGGCCTTCTTCAGCTTACATCAGTGTGGTGCAACCGATGCTCGGTGTGTGTGTATGTGTGTGCGTGTGTGTGTGTGGTGTTACTGCTTGCACGTCTCGGCTTCGCATGTGAGGGTGGGTGTGCGCGTGTACGGCAGCCAGCAACAAGATCCAGTCGACGGACGCCAGTTGGCTCTTACAGTAGTTGTTAGCATCCTGTGTGGTGTGAGTGTGCGCTGAGAAGCCTCGGTGCGCACGAGTTTCTTCTGGCGTCTGCTTTTGCCGATGTTGACGACCAGGCGCTTGGTCGTCGTTGACGGACGCCGGCTGGCGGCGCAAGACGGCGTCTGTCGATTCAGTCAGCCTGTCTATATACCTCTAGGAATTGATATTACACTGTCGTCTGTAGTGGGGGCCCGAACGCGACACAGAGCTTCAGAAGGCAACGAGTAGCCACGTCCGTTCAAATCGGAGGCGTGGAAGTGGAGTGTGTGGCTGTTTGTTGGTGTATGTGCGACATGTGATTTGTGTGTGGTTAGGTTAGCGGCCTAGTGGTCTAGTGGTATGATTCTCGCTTTGGGTGCGAGAGGTCCCGGTTTCGATCACCGGCTGGGCCCGTGTTTTGCATGGAACCCCACCGCACCTCGCACCCGACGCCAGACAGGTCAACCGCGCCCTTCGGGGTGAGGCGGCGCACGGTGGGTTTTAGCTCCCGCACGGCGCGTACCACCGCCTTGGTCGCTGCTGAACTGTGGGGCCTTTTACTTCCCGTCGCTTTTGCGCGCGCCCCTCTTTCGCAGCCGCTGTCCTGAACCGCAGCGAGTTTCCATTCAACAAATCTTCCTGGCCTCCTTCAGCTTACATCAGTGTGGTACAACCGATGCTCGGTGTGTGTGTATGTTGTGCGTGTGTGTGGTGTTACTGCTTGCACGTCTCGGCTTCGCATGTGAGGGTGGGTGTGCGCGTGTACGGCAGCCAGCAACAAGATCCAGTCGACGGACGCCAGTTGGCTCTTACAGTAGTTGTTAGCATCCTGTGTGGTGTGAGTGTGCGCTGAGAAGCCTCGGTGCGCACGAGTTTCTTCTGGCGTCTGCTTTTGCCGATGTTGACGACCAGGCGCTTGGTCGTCGTTGACGGACGCCGGCTGGCGGCGCAAGACGGCGTCTGTCGATTCAGTCAGCCTGTCTATATACCTCTAGGAATTGATATTACACTGTCGTCTGTAGTGGGGGCCCGAACGCGACACAGAGCTTCAGAAGGCAACGAGTAGCCACGTCCGTTCAAATCGGAGGCGTGGAAGTGGAGTGTGTGGCTGTTTGTTGGTGTATGTGCGACATGTGATTTGTGTGTGGTTAGGTTAGCGGCCTAGTGGTCTAGTGGTATGATTCTCGCTTTGGGTGCGAGAGGTCCCGGTTTCGATCACCGGCTGGGCCCGTGTTTTGCATGGAACCCCACCGCACCTCGCACCCGACGCCAGACAGGTCAACCGCGCCCTTCGGGGTGAGGCGGCGCACGGTGGGTTTTAGCTCCCGCACGGCGCGTACCACCGCCTTGGTCGCTGCTGAACTGTGGGGCCTTTTACTTCCCGTCGCTTTTGCGCGCGCCCCTCTTTCGCAGCCGCTGTCCTGAACCGCAGCGAGTTTCCATTCAACAAATCTTCCTGGCCTCCTTCAGCTTACATCAGTGTGGTACAACCGATGCTCGGTGTGTGTGTATGTTGTGCGTGTGTGTGGTGTTACTGCTTGCACGTCTCGGCTTCGCATGTGAGGGTGGGTGTGCGCGTGTACGGCAGCCAGCAACAAGATCCAGTCGACGGACGCCAGTTGGCTCTTACAGTAGTTGTTAGCATCCTGTGTGGTGTGAGTGTGCGCTGAGAAGCCTCGGTGCGCACGAGTTTCCTCTGGCGTCTGCTTTTGCCGATGTTGACGACCAGGCGCTTGGTCGTCGTTGACGGACGCCGGCTGGCGGCGCAAGACGGCGTCTGTCGATTCAGTCAGCCTGTCTATATACCTCTAGGAATTGATATTACACTGTCGTCTGTAGTGGGGGCCCGAACGCGACACAGAGCTTCAGAAGGCAACGAGTAGCCACGTCCGTTCAAATCGGAGGCGTGGAAGTGGAGTGTGTGGCTGTTTGTTGGTGTATGTGCGACATGTGATTTGTGTGTGGTTAGGTTAGCGGCCTAGTGGTCTAGTGGTATGATTCTCGCTTTGGGTGCGAGAGGTCCCGGTTTCGATCACCGGCTGGGCCCGTGTTTTGCATGGAACCCCACCGCACCTCGCACCCGACGCCAGACAGGTCAACCGCGCCCTTCGGGGTGAGGCGGCGCACGGTGGGTTTTAGCTCCCGCACGGCGCGTACCACCGCCTTGGTCGCTGCTGAACTGTGGGGCCTTTTACTTCCCGTCGCTTTTGCGCGCGCCCCTCTTTCGCAGCCGCTGTCCTGAACCGCAGCGAGTTTCCATTCAACAAATCTTTCTGGCCTTCTTCAGCTTACATCAGTGTGGTGCAACCGATGCTCGGTGTGTGTGTATGTGTGTGCGTGTGTGTGTGTGGTGTTACTGCTTGCACGTCTCGGCTTCGCATGTGAGGGTGGGTGTGCGCGTGTACGGCAGCCAGCAACAAGATCCAGTCGACGGACGCCAGTTGGCTCTTACAGTAGTTGTTAGCATCCTGTGTGGTGTGAGTGTGCGCTGAGAAGCCTCGGTGCGCACGAGTTTCTTCTGGCGTCTGCTTTTGCCGATGTTGACGACCAGGCGCTTGGTCGTCGTTGACGGACGCCGGCTGGCGGCGCAAGACGGCGTCTGTCGATTCAGTCAGCCTGTCTATATACCTCTAGGAATTGATATTACACTGTCGTCTGTAGTGGGGGCCCGAACGCGACACAGAGCTTCAGAAGGCAACGAGTAGCCACGTCCGTTCAAATCGGAGGCGTGGAAGTGGAGTGTGTGGCTGTTTGTTGGTGTATGTGCGACATGTGATTTGTGTGTGGTTAGGTTAGCGGCCTAGTGGTCTAGTGGTATGATTCTCGCTTTGGGTGCGAGAGGTCCCGGTTTCGATCACCGGCTGGGCCCGTGTTTTGCATGGAACCCCACCGCACCTCGCACCCGACGCCAGACAGGTCAACCGCGCCCTTCGGGGTGAGGCGGCGCACGGTGGGTTTTAGCTCCCGCACGGCGCGTACCACCGCCTTGGTCGCTGCTGAACTGTGGGGCCTTTTACTTCCCGTCGCTTTTGCGCGCGCCCCTCTTTCGCAGCCGCTGTCCTGAACCGCAGCGAGTTTCCATTCAACAAATCTTCCTGGCCTCCTTCAGCTTACATCAGTGTGGTACAACCGATGCTCGGTGTGTGTGTATGTTGTGCGTGTGTGTGGTGTTACTGCTTGCACGTCTCGGCTTCGCATGTGAGGGTGGGTGTGCGCGTGTACGGCAGCCAGCAACAAGATCCAGTCGACGGACGCCAGTTGGCTCTTACAGTAGTTGTTAGCATCCTGTGTGGTGTGAGTGTGCGCTGAGAAGCCTCGGTGCGCACGAGTTTCCTCTGGCGTCTGCTTTTGCCGATGTTGACGACCAGGCGCTTGGTCGTCGTTGACGGACGCCGGCTGGCGGCGCAAGACGGCGTCTGTCGATTCAGTCAGCCTGTCTATATACCTCTAGGAATTGATATTACACTGTCGTCTGTAGTGGGGGCCCGAACGCGACACAGAGCTTCAGAAGGCAACGAGTAGCCACGTCCGTTCAAATCGGAGGCGTGGAAGTGGAGTGTGTGGCTGTTTGTTGGTGTATGTGCGACATGTGATTTGTGTGTGGTTAGGTTAGCGGCCTAGTGGTCTAGTGGTATGATTCTCGCTTTGGGTGCGAGAGGTCCCGGTTTCGATCACCGGCTGGGCCCGTGTTTTGCATGGAACCCCACCGCACCTCGCACCCGACGCCAGACAGGTCAACCGCGCCCTTCGGGGTGAGGCGGCGCACGGTGGGTTTTAGCTCCCGCACGGCGCGTACCACCGCCTTGGTCGCTGCTGAACTGTGGGGCCTTTTACTTCCCGTCGCTTTTGCGCGCGCCCCTCTTTCGCAGCCGCTGTCCTGAACCGCAGCGAGTTTCCATTCAACAAATCTTTCTGGCCTTCTTCAGCTTACATCAGTGTGGTGCAACCGATGCTCGGTGTGTGTGTATGTGTGTGCGTGTGTGTGTGTGGTGTTACTGCTTGCACGTCTCGGCTTCGCATGTGAGGGTGGGTGTGCGCGTGTACGGCAGCCAGCAACAAGATCCAGTCGACGGACGCCAGTTGGCTCTTACAGTAGTTGTTAGCATCCTGTGTGGTGTGAGTGTGCGCTGAGAAGCCTCGGTGCGCACGAGTTTCTTCTGGCGTCTGCTTTTGCCGATGTTGACGACCAGGCGCTTGGTCGTCGTTGACGGACGCCGGCTGGCGGCGCAAGACGGCGTCTGTCGATTCAGTCAGCCTGTCTATATACCTCTAGGAATTGATATTACACTGTCGTCTGTAGTGAAGGCCCGAACGCGACACAGAGCTTCAGAAGGCAACGAGTAGCCACGTCCGTTCAAATCGGAGGCGTGGAAGTGGAGTGTGTGGCTGTTTGTTGGTGTATGTGCGACATGTGATTTGTGTGTGGTTAGGTTAGCGGCCTAGTGGTCTAGTGGTATGATTCTCGCTTTGGGTGCGAGAGGTCCCGGTTTCGATCACCGGCTGGGCCCGTGTTTTGCATGGAACCCCACCGCACCTCGCACCCGACGCCAGACAGGTCAACCGCGCCCTTCGGGGTGAGGCGGCGCACGGTGGGTTTTAGCTCCCGCACGGCGCGTACCACCGCCTTGGTCGCTGCTGAACTGTGGGGCCTTTTACTTCCCGTCGCTTTTGCGCGCGCCCCTCTTTCGCAGCCGCTGTCCTGAACCGCAGCGAGTTTCCATTCAACAAATCTTTCTGGCCTTCTTCAGCTTACATCAGTGTGGTGCAACCGATGCTCGGTGTGTGTGTATGTGTGTGCGTGTGTGTGTGTGGTGTTACTGCTTGCACGTCTCGGCTTCGCATGTGAGGGTGGGTGTGCGCGTGTACGGCAGCCAGCAACAAGATCCAGTCGACGGACGCCAGTTGGCTCTTACAGTAGTTGTTAGCATCCTGTGTGGTGTGAGTGTGCGCTGAGAAGCCTCGGTGCGCACGAGTTTCTTCTGGCGTCTGCTTTTGCCGATGTTGACGACCAGGCGCTTGGTCGTCGTTGACGGACGCCGGCTGGCGGCGCAAGACGGCGTCTGTCGATTCAGTCAGCCTGTCTATATACCTCTAGGAATTGATATTACACTGTCGTCTGTAGTGAAGGCCCGAACGCGACACAGAGCTTCAGAAGGCAACGAGTAGCCACGTCCGTTCAAATCGGAGGCGTGGAAGTGGAGTGTGTGGCTGTTTGTTGGTGTATGTGCGACATGTGATTTGTGTGTGGTTAGGTTAGCGGCCTAGTGGTCTAGTGGTATGATTCTCGCTTTGGGTGCGAGAGGTCCCGGTTTCGATCACCGGCTGGGCCCGTGTTTTGCATGGAACCCCACCGCACCTCGCACCCGACGCCAGACAGGTCAACCGCGCCCTTCGGGGTGAGGCGGCGCACGGTGGGTTTTAGCTCCCGCACGGCGCGTACCACCGCCTTGGTCGCTGCTGAACTGTGGGGCCTTTTACTTCCCGTCGCTTTTGCGCGCGCCCCTCTTTCGCAGCCGCTGTCCTGAACCGCAGCGAGTTTCCATTCAACAAATCTTTCTGGCCTTCTTCAGCTTACATCAGTGTGGTGCAACCGATGCTCGGTGTGTGTGTATGTGTGTGCGTGTGTGTGTGTGGTGTTACTGCTTGCACGTCTCGGCTTCGCATGTGAGGGTGGGTGTGCGCGTGTACGGCAGCCAGCAACAAGATCCAGTCGACGGACGCCAGTTGGCTCTTACAGTAGTTGTTAGCATCCTGTGTGGTGTGAGTGTGCGCTGAGAAGCCTCGGTGCGCACGAGTTTCTTCTGGCGTCTGCTTTTGCCGATGTTGACGACCAGGCGCTTGGTCGTCGTTGACGGACGCCGGCTGGCGGCGCAAGACGGCGTCTGTCGATTCAGTCAGCCTGTCTATATACCTCTAGGAATTGATATTACACTGTCGTCTGTAGTGGGGGCCCGAACGCGACACAGAGCTTCAGAAGGCAACGAGTAGCCACGTCCGTTCAAATCGGAGGCGTGGAAGTGGAGTGTGTGGCTGTTTGTTGGTGTATGTGCGACATGTGATTTGTGTGTGGTTAGGTTAGCGGCCTAGTGGTCTAGTGGTATGATTCTCGCTTTGGGTGCGAGAGGTCCCGGTTTCGATCACCGGCTGGGCCCGTGTTTTGCATGGAACCCCACCGCACCTCGCACCCGACGCCAGACAGGTCAACCGCGCCCTTCGGGGTGAGGCGGCGCACGGTGGGTTTTAGCTCCCGCACGGCGCGTACCACCGCCTTGGTCGCTGCTGAACTGTGGGGCCTTTTACTTCCCGTCGCTTTTGCGCGCGCCCCTCTTTCGCAGCCGCTGTCCTGAACCGCAGCGAGTTTCCATTCAACAAATCTTTCTGGCCTTCTTCAGCTTACATCAGTGTGGTGCAACCGATGCTCGGTGTGTGTGTATGTGTGTGCGTGTGTGTGTGTGGTGTTACTGCTTGCACGTCTCGGCTTCGCATGTGAGGGTGGGTGTGCGCGTGTACGGCAGCCAGCAACAAGATCCAGTCGACGGACGCCAGTTGGCTCTTACAGTAGTTGTTAGCATCCTGTGTGGTGTGAGTGTGCGCTGAGAAGCCTCGGTGCGCACGAGTTTCTTCTGGCGTCTGCTTTTGCCGATGTTGACGACCAGGCGCTTGGTCGTCGTTGACGGACGCCGGCTGGCGGCGCAAGACGGCGTCTGTCGATTCAGTCAGCCTGTCTATATACCTCTAGGAATTGATATTACACTGTCGTCTGTAGTGGGGGCCCGAACGCGACACAGAGCTTCAGAAGGCAACGAGTAGCCACGTCCGTTCAAATCGGAGGCGTGGAAGTGGAGTGTGTGGCTGTTTGTTGGTGTATGTGCGACATGTGATTTGTGTGTGGTTAGGTTAGCGGCCTAGTGGTCTAGTGGTATGATTCTCGCTTTGGGTGCGAGAGGTCCCGGTTTCGATCACCGGCTGGGCCCGTGTTTTGCATGGAACCCCACCGCACCTCGCACCCGACGCCAGACAGGTCAACCGCGCCCTTCGGGGTGAGGCGGCGCACGGTGGGTTTTAGCTCCCGCACGGCGCGTACCACCGCCTTGGTCGCTGCTGAACTGTGGGGCCTTTTACTTCCCGTCGCTTTTGCGCGCGCCCCTCTTTCGCAGCCGCTGTCCTGAACCGCAGCGAGTTTCCATTCAACAAATCTTTCTGGCCTTCTTCAGCTTACATCAGTGTGGTGCAACCGATGCTCGGTGTGTGTGTATGTGTGTGCGTGTGTGTGTGTGGTGTTACTGCTTGCACGTCTCGGCTTCGCATGTGAGGGTGGGTGTGCGCGTGTACGGCAGCCAGCAACAAGATCCAGTCGACGGACGCCAGTTGGCTCTTACAGTAGTTGTTAGCATCCTGTGTGGTGTGAGTGTGCGCTGAGAAGCCTCGGTGCGCACGAGTTTCTTCTGGCGTCTGCTTTTGCCGATGTTGACGACCAGGCGCTTGGTCGTCGTTGACGGACGCCGGCTGGCGGCGCAAGACGGCGTCTGTCGATTCAGTCAGCCTGTCTATATACCTCTAGGAATTGATATTACACTGTCGTCTGTAGTGGGGGCCCGAACGCGACACAGAGCTTCAGAAGGCAACGAGTAGCCACGTCCGTTCAAATCGGAGGCGTGGAAGTGGAGTGTGTGGCTGTTTGTTGGTGTATGTGCGACATGTGATTTGTGTGTGGTTAGGTTAGCGGCCTAGTGGTCTAGTGGTATGATTCTCGCTTTGGGTGCGAGAGGTCCCGGTTTCGATCACCGGCTGGGCCCGTGTTTTGCATGGAACCCTACCGCACCTCGCACCCGACGCCAGACAGGTCAACCGCGCCCTTCGGGGTCAGGCGGCGCACGGTGGGTTTTAGCTCCCGCACGGCGCGTACCACCGCCTTGGTCGCTGCTGAACTGTGGGGCCTTTTACTTCCCGTCGCTTTTGCGCGCGCCCCTCTTTCGCAGCCGCTGTCCTGAACCGCAGCGAGTTTCCATTCAACAAATCTTTCTGGCCTTCTTCAGCTTACATCAGTGTGGTGCAACCGATGCTCGGTGTGTGTGTATGTGTGTGCGTGTGTGTGTGTGGTGTTACTGCTTGCACGTCTCGGCTTCGCATGTGAGGGTGGGTGTGCGCGTGTACGGCAGCCAGCAACAAGATCCAGTCGACGGACGCCAGTTGGCTCTTACAGTAGTTGTTAGCATCCTGTGTGGTGTGAGTGTGCGCTGAGAAGCCTCGGTGCGCACGAGTTTCTTCTGGCGTCTGCTTTTGCCGATGTTGACGACCAGGCGCTTGGTCGTCGTTGACGGACGCCGGCTGGCGGCGCAAGACGGCGTCTGTCGATTCAGTCAGCCTGTCTATATACCTCTAGGAATTGATATTACACTGTCGTCTGTAGTGGGGGCCCGAACGCGACACAGAGCTTCAGAAGGCAACGAGTAGCCACGTCCGTTCAAATCGGAGGCGTGGAAGTGGAGTGTGTGGCTGTTTGTTGGTGTATGTGCGACATGTGATTTGTGTGTGGTTAGGTTAGCGGCCTAGTGGTCTAGTGGTATGATTCTCGCTTTGGGTGCGAGAGGTCCCGGTTTCGATCACCGGCTGGGCCCGTGTTTTGCATGGAACCCTACCGCACCTCGCACCCGACGCCAGACAGGTCAACCGCGCCCTTCGGGGTCAGGCGGCGCACGGTGGGTTTTAGCTCCCGCACGGCGCGTACCACCGCCTTGGTCGCTGCTGAACTGTGGGGCCTTTTACTTCCCGTCGCTTTTGCGCGCGCCCCTCTTTCGCAGCCGCTGTCCTGAACCGCAGCGAGTTTCCATTCAACAAATCTTTCTGGCCTTCTTCAGCTTACATCAGTGTGGTGCAACCGATGCTCGGTGTGTGTGTATGTGTGTGCGTGTGTGTGTGTGGTGTTACTGCTTGCACGTCTCGGCTTCGCATGTGAGGGTGGGTGTGCGCGTGTACGGCAGCCAGCAACAAGATCCAGTCGACGGACGCCAGTTGGCTCTTACAGTAGTTGTTAGCATCCTGTGTGGTGTGAGTGTGCGCTGAGAAGCCTCGGTGCGCACGAGTTTCTTCTGGCGTCTGCTTTTGCCGATGTTGACGACCAGGCGCTTGGTCGTCGTTGACGGACGCCGGCTGGCGGCGCAAGACGGCGTCTGTCGATTCAGTCAGCCTGTCTATATACCTCTAGGAATTGATATTACACTGTCGTCTGTAGTGGGGGCCCGAACGCGACACAGAGCTTCAGAAGGCAACGAGTAGCCACGTCCGTTCAAATCGGAGGCGTGGAAGTGGAGTGTGTGGCTGTTTGTTGGTGTATGTGCGACATGTGATTTGTGTGTGGTTAGGTTAGCGGCCTAGTGGTCTAGTGGTATGATTCTCGCTTTGGGTGCGAGAGGTCCCGGTTTCGATCACCGGCTGGGCCCGTGTTTTGCATGGAACCCTACCGCACCTCGCACCCGACGCCAGACAGGTCAACCGCGCCCTTCGGGGTCAGGCGGCGCACGGTGGGTTTTAGCTCCCGCACGGCGCGTACCACCGCCTTGGTCGCTGCTGAACTGTGGGGCCTTTTACTTCCCGTCGCTTTTGCGCGCGCCCCTCTTTCGCAGCCGCTGTCCTGAACCGCAGCGAGTTTCCATTCAACAAATCTTTCTGGCCTTCTTCAGCTTACATCAGTGTGGTGCAACCGATGCTCGGTGTGTGTGTATGTGTGTGCGTGTGTGTGTGTGGTGTTACTGCTTGCACGTCTCGGCTTCGCATGTGAGGGTGGGTGTGCGCGTGTACGGCAGCCAGCAACAAGATCCAGTCGACGGACGCCAGTTGGCTCTTACAGTAGTTGTTAGCATCCTGTGTGGTGTGAGTGTGCGCTGAGAAGCCTCGGTGCGCACGAGTTTCTTCTGGCGTCTGCTTTTGCCGATGTTGACGACCAGGCGCTTGGTCGTCGTTGACGGACGCCGGCTGGCGGCGCAAGACGGCGTCTGTCGATTCAGTCAGCCTGTCTATATACCTCTAGGAATTGATATTACACTGTCGTCTGTAGTGGGGGCCCGAACGCGACACAGAGCTTCAGAAGGCAACGAGTAGCCACGTCCGTTCAAATCGGAGGCGTGGAAGTGGAGTGTGTGGCTGTTTGTTGGTGTATGTGCGACATGTGATTTGTGTGTGGTTAGGTTAGCGGCCTAGTGGTCTAGTGGTATGATTCTCGCTTTGGGTGCGAGAGGTCCCGGTTTCGATCACCGGCTGGGCCCGTGTTTTGCATGGAACCCCACCGCACCTCGCACCCGACGCCAGACAGGTCAACCGCGCCCTTCGGGGTGAGGCGGCGCACGGTGGGTTTTAGCTCCCGCACGGCGCGTACCACCGCCTTGGTCGCTGCTGAACTGTGGGGCCTTTTACTTCCCGTCGCTTTTGCGCGCGCCCCTCTTTCGCAGCCGCTGTCCTGAACCGCAGCGAGTTTCCATTCAACAAATCTTCCTGGCCTCCTTCAGCTTACATCAGTGTGGTACAACCGATGCTCGGTGTGTGTGTATGTTGTGCGTGTGTGTGGTGTTACTGCTTGCACGTCTCGGCTTCGCATGTGAGGGTGGGTGTGCGCGTGTACGGCAGCCAGCAACAAGATCCAGTCGACGGACGCCAGTTGGCTCTTACAGTAGTTGTTAGCATCCTGTGTGGTGTGAGTGTGCGCTGAGAAGCCTCGGTGCGCACGAGTTTCTTCTGGCGTCTGCTTTTGCCGATGTTGACGACCAGGCGCTTGGTCGTCGTTGACGGACGCCGGCTGGCGGCGCAAGACGGCGTCTGTCGATTCAGTCAGCCTGTCTATATACCTCTAGGAATTGATATTACACTGTCGTCTGTAGTGGGGGCCCGAACGCGACACAGAGCTTCAGAAGGCAACGAGTAGCCACGTCCGTTCAAATCGGAGGCGTGGAAGTGGAGTGTGTGGCTGTTTGTTGGTGTATGTGCGACATGTGATTTGTGTGTGGTTAGGTTAGCGGCCTAGTGGTCTAGTGGTATGATTCTCGCTTTGGGTGCGAGAGGTCCCGGTTTCGATCACCGGCTGGGCCCGTGTTTTGCATGGAACCCCACCGCACCTCGCACCCGACGCCAGACAGGTCAACCGCGCCCTTCGGGGTGAGGCGGCGCACGGTGGGTTTTAGCTCCCGCACGGCGCGTACCACCGCCTTGGTCGCTGCTGAACTGTGGGGCCTTTTACTTCCCGTCGCTTTTGCGCGCGCCCCTCTTTCGCAGCCGCTGTCCTGAACCGCAGCGAGTTTCCATTCAACAAATCTTCCTGGCCTCCTTCAGCTTACATCAGTGTGGTACAACCGATGCTCGGTGTGTGTGTATGTTGTGCGTGTGTGTGGTGTTACTGCTTGCACGTCTCGGCTTCGCATGTGAGGGTGGGTGTGCGCGTGTACGGCAGCCAGCAACAAGATCCAGTCGACGGACGCCAGTTGGCTCTTACAGTAGTTGTTAGCATCCTGTGTGGTGTGAGTGTGCGCTGAGAAGCCTCGGTGCGCACGAGTTTCTTCTGGCGTCTGCTTTTGCCGATGTTGACGACCAGGCGCTTGGTCGTCGTTGACGGACGCCGGCTGGCGGCGCAAGACGGCGTCTGTCGATTCAGTCAGCCTGTCTATATACCTCTAGGAATTGATATTACACTGTCGTCTGTAGTGGGGGCCCGAACGCGACACAGAGCTTCAGAAGGCAACGAGTAGCCACGTCCGTTCAAATCGGAGGCGTGGAAGTGGAGTGTGTGGCTGTTTGTTGGTGTATGTGCGACATGTGATTTGTGTGTGGTTAGGTTAGCGGCCTAGTGGTCTAGTGGTATGATTCTCGCTTTGGGTGCGAGAGGTCCCGGTTTCGATCACCGGCTGGGCCCGTGTTTTGCATGGAACCCCACCGCACCTCGCACCCGACGCCAGACAGGTCAACCGCGCCCTTCGGGGTGAGGCGGCGCACGGTGGGTTTTAGCTCCCGCACGGCGCGTACCACCGCCTTGGTCGCTGCTGAACTGTGGGGCCTTTTACTTCCCGTCGCTTTTGCGCGCGCCCCTCTTTCGCAGCCGCTGTCCTGAACCGCAGCGAGTTTCCATTCAACAAATCTTTCTGGCCTTCTTCAGCTTACATCAGTGTGGTGCAACCGATGCTCGGTGTGTGTGTATGTGTGTGCGTGTGTGTGTGTGGTGTTACTGCTTGCACGTCTCGGCTTCGCATGTGAGGGTGGGTGTGCGCGTGTACGGCAGCCAGCAACAAGATCCAGTCGACGGACGCCAGTTGGCTCTTACAGTAGTTGTTAGCATCCTGTGTGGTGTGAGTGTGCGCTGAGAAGCCTCGGTGCGCACGAGTTTCTTCTGGCGTCTGCTTTTGCCGATGTTGACGACCAGGCGCTTGGTCGTCGTTGACGGACGCCGGCTGGCGGCGCAAGACGGCGTCTGTCGATTCAGTCAGCCTGTCTATATACCTCTAGGAATTGATATTACACTGTCGTCTGTAGTGGGGGCCCGAACGCGACACAGAGCTTCAGAAGGCAACGAGTAGCCACGTCCGTTCAAATCGGAGGCGTGGAAGTGGAGTGTGTGGCTGTTTGTTGGTGTATGTGCGACATGTGATTTGTGTGTGGTTAGGTTAGCGGCCTAGTGGTCTAGTGGTATGATTCTCGCTTTGGGTGCGAGAGGTCCCGGTTTCGATCACCGGCTGGGCCCGTGTTTTGCATGGAACCCCACCGCACCTCGCACCCGACGCCAGACAGGTCAACCGCGCCCTTCGGGGTGAGGCGGCGCACGGTGGGTTTTAGCTCCCGCACGGCGCGTACCACCGCCTTGGTCGCTGCTGAACTGTGGGGCCTTTTACTTCCCGTCGCTTTTGCGCGCGCCCCTCTTTCGCAGCCGCTGTCCTGAACCGCAGCGAGTTTCCATTCAACAAATCTTCCTGGCCTCCTTCAGCTTACATCAGTGTGGTACAACCGATGCTCGGTGTGTGTGTATGTTGTGCGTGTGTGTGGTGTTACTGCTTGCACGTCTCGGCTTCGCATGTGAGGGTGGGTGTGCGCGTGTACGGCAGCCAGCAACAAGATCCAGTCGACGGACGCCAGTTGGCTCTTACAGTAGTTGTTAGCATCCTGTGTGGTGTGAGTGTGCGCTGAGAAGCCTCGGTGCGCACGAGTTTCTTCTGGCGTCTGCTTTTGCCGATGTTGACGACCAGGCGCTTGGTCGTCGTTGACGGACGCCGGCTGGCGGCGCAAGACGGCGTCTGTCGATTCAGTCAGCCTGTCTATATACCTCTAGGAATTGATATTACACTGTCGTCTGTAGTGGGGGCCCGAACGCGACACAGAGCTTCAGAAGGCAACGAGTAGCCACGTCCGTTCAAATCGGAGGCGTGGAAGTGGAGTGTGTGGCTGTTTGTTGGTGTATGTGCGACATGTGATTTGTGTGTGGTTAGGTTAGCGGCCTAGTGGTCTAGTGGTATGATTCTCGCTTTGGGTGCGAGAGGTCCCGGTTTCGATCACCGGCTGGGCCCGTGTTTTGCATGGAACCCCACCGCACCTCGCACCCGACGCCAGACAGGTCAACCGCGCCCTTCGGGGTGAGGCGGCGCACGGTGGGTTTTAGCTCCCGCACGGCGCGTACCACCGCCTTGGTCGCTGCTGAACTGTGGGGCCTTTTACTTCCCGTCGCTTTTGCGCGCGCCCCTCTTTCGCAGCCGCTGTCCTGAACCGCAGCGAGTTTCCATTCAACAAATCTTCCTGGCCTCCTTCAGCTTACATCAGTGTGGTACAACCGATGCTCGGTGTGTGTGTATGTTGTGCGTGTGTGTGGTGTTACTGCTTGCACGTCTCGGCTTCGCATGTGAGGGTGGGTGTGCGCGTGTACGGCAGCCAGCAACAAGATCCAGTCGACGGACGCCAGTTGGCTCTTACAGTAGTTGTTAGCATCCTGTGTGGTGTGAGTGTGCGCTGAGAAGCCTCGGTGCGCACGAGTTTCCTCTGGCGTCTGCTTTTGCCGATGTTGACGACCAGGCGCTTGGTCGTCGTTGACGGACGCCGGCTGGCGGCGCAAGACGGCGTCTGTCGATTCAGTCAGCCTGTCTATATACCTCTAGGAATTGATATTACACTGTCGTCTGTAGTGGGGGCCCGAACGCGACACAGAGCTTCAGAAGGCAACGAGTAGCCACGTCCGTTCAAATCGGAGGCGTGGAAGTGGAGTGTGTGGCTGTTTGTTGGTGTATGTGCGACATGTGATTTGTGTGTGGTTAGGTTAGCGGCCTAGTGGTCTAGTGGTATGATTCTCGCTTTGGGTGCGAGAGGTCCCGGTTTCGATCACCGGCTGGGCCCGTGTTTTGCATGGAACCCCACCGCACCTCGCACCCGACGCCAGACAGGTCAACCGCGCCCTTCGGGGTGAGGCGGCGCACGGTGGGTTTTAGCTCCCGCACGGCGCGTACCACCGCCTTGGTCGCTGCTGAACTGTGGGGCCTTTTACTTCCCGTCGCTTTTGCGCGCGCCCCTCTTTCGCAGCCGCTGTCCTGAACCGCAGCGAGTTTCCATTCAACAAATCTTTCTGGCCTTCTTCAGCTTACATCAGTGTGGTGCAACCGATGCTCGGTGTGTGTGTATGTGTGTGCGTGTGTGTGTGTGGTGTTACTGCTTGCACGTCTCGGCTTCGCATGTGAGGGTGGGTGTGCGCGTGTACGGCAGCCAGCAACAAGATCCAGTCGACGGACGCCAGTTGGCTCTTACAGTAGTTGTTAGCATCCTGTGTGGTGTGAGTGTGCGCTGAGAAGCCTCGGTGCGCACGAGTTTCTTCTGGCGTCTGCTTTTGCCGATGTTGACGACCAGGCGCTTGGTCGTCGTTGACGGACGCCGGCTGGCGGCGCAAGACGGCGTCTGTCGATTCAGTCAGCCTGTCTATATACCTCTAGGAATTGATATTACACTGTCGTCTGTAGTGGGGGCCCGAACGCGACACAGAGCTTCAGAAGGCAACGAGTAGCCACGTCCGTTCAAATCGGAGGCGTGGAAGTGGAGTGTGTGGCTGTTTGTTGGTGTATGTGCGACATGTGATTTGTGTGTGGTTAGGTTAGCGGCCTAGTGGTCTAGTGGTATGATTCTCGCTTTGGGTGCGAGAGGTCCCGGTTTCGATCACCGGCTGGGCCCGTGTTTTGCATGGAACCCCACCGCACCTCGCACCCGACGCCAGACAGGTCAACCGCGCCCTTCGGGGTGAGGCGGCGCACGGTGGGTTTTAGCTCCCGCACGGCGCGTACCACCGCCTTGGTCGCTGCTGAACTGTGGGGCCTTTTACTTCCCGTCGCTTTTGCGCGCGCCCCTCTTTCGCAGCCGCTGTCCTGAACCGCAGCGAGTTTCCATTCAACAAATCTTTCTGGCCTTCTTCAGCTTACATCAGTGTGGTGCAACCGATGCTCGGTGTGTGTGTATGTGTGTGCGTGTGTGTGTGTGGTGTTACTGCTTGCACGTCTCGGCTTCGCATGTGAGGGTGGGTGTGCGCGTGTACGGCAGCCAGCAACAAGATCCAGTCGACGGACGCCAGTTGGCTCTTACAGTAGTTGTTAGCATCCTGTGTGGTGTGAGTGTGCGCTGAGAAGCCTCGGTGCGCACGAGTTTCTTCTGGCGTCTGCTTTTGCCGATGTTGACGACCAGGCGCTTGGTCGTCGTTGACGGACGCCGGCTGGCGGCGCAAGACGGCGTCTGTCGATTCAGTCAGCCTGTCTATATACCTCTAGGAATTGATATTACACTGTCGTCTGTAGTGAAGGCCCGAACGCGACACAGAGCTTCAGAAGGCAACGAGTAGCCACGTCCGTTCAAATCGGAGGCGTGGAAGTGGAGTGTGTGGCTGTTTGTTGGTGTATGTGCGACATGTGATTTGTGTGTGGTTAGGTTAGCGGCCTAGTGGTCTAGTGGTATGATTCTCGCTTTGGGTGCGAGAGGTCCCGGTTTCGATCACCGGCTGGGCCCGTGTTTTGCATGGAACCCCACCGCACCTCGCACCCGACGCCAGACAGGTCAACCGCGCCCTTCGGGGTGAGGCGGCGCACGGTGGGTTTTAGCTCCCGCACGGCGCGTACCACCGCCTTGGTCGCTGCTGAACTGTGGGGCCTTTTACTTCCCGTCGCTTTTGCGCGCGCCCCTCTTTCGCAGCCGCTGTCCTGAACCGCAGCGAGTTTCCATTCAACAAATCTTTCTGGCCTTCTTCAGCTTACATCAGTGTGGTGCAACCGATGCTCGGTGTGTGTGTATGTGTGTGCGTGTGTGTGTGTGGTGTTACTGCTTGCACGTCTCGGCTTCGCATGTGAGGGTGGGTGTGCGCGTGTACGGCAGCCAGCAACAAGATCCAGTCGACGGACGCCAGTTGGCTCTTACAGTAGTTGTTAGCATCCTGTGTGGTGTGAGTGTGCGCTGAGAAGCCTCGGTGCGCACGAGTTTCTTCTGGCGTCTGCTTTTGCCGATGTTGACGACCAGGCGCTTGGTCGTCGTTGACGGACGCCGGCTGGCGGCGCAAGACGGCGTCTGTCGATTCAGTCAGCCTGTCTATATACCTCTAGGAATTGATATTACACTGTCGTCTGTAGTGGGGGCCCGAACGCGACACAGAGCTTCAGAAGGCAACGAGTAGCCACGTCCGTTCAAATCGGAGGCGTGGAAGTGGAGTGTGTGGCTGTTTGTTGGTGTATGTGCGACATGTGATTTGTGTGTGGTTAGGTTAGCGGCCTAGTGGTCTAGTGGTATGATTCTCGCTTTGGGTGCGAGAGGTCCCGGTTTCGATCACCGGCTGGGCCCGTGTTTTGCATGGAACCCCACCGCACCTCGCACCCGACGCCAGACAGGTCAACCGCGCCCTTCGGGGTGAGGCGGCGCACGGTGGGTTTTAGCTCCCGCACGGCGCGTACCACCGCCTTGGTCGCTGCTGAACTGTGGGGCCTTTTACTTCCCGTCGCTTTTGCGCGCGCCCCTCTTTCGCAGCCGCTGTCCTGAACCGCAGCGAGTTTCCATTCAACAAATCTTCCTGGCCTCCTTCAGCTTACATCAGTGTGGTACAACCGATGCTCGGTGTGTGTGTATGTTGTGCGTGTGTGTGGTGTTACTGCTTGCACGTCTCGGCTTCGCATGTGAGGGTGGGTGTGCGCGTGTACGGCAGCCAGCAACAAGATCCAGTCGACGGACGCCAGTTGGCTCTTACAGTAGTTGTTAGCATCCTGTGTGGTGTGAGTGTGCGCTGAGAAGCCTCGGTGCGCACGAGTTTCCTCTGGCGTCTGCTTTTGCCGATGTTGACGACCAGGCGCTTGGTCGTCGTTGACGGACGCCGGCTGGCGGCGCAAGACGGCGTCTGTCGATTCAGTCAGCCTGTCTATATACCTCTAGGAATTGATATTACACTGTCGTCTGTAGTGGGGGCCCGAACGCGACACAGAGCTTCAGAAGGCAACGAGTAGCCACGTCCGTTCAAATCGGAGGCGTGGAAGTGGAGTGTGTGGCTGTTTGTTGGTGTATGTGCGACATGTGATTTGTGTGTGGTTAGGTTAGCGGCCTAGTGGTCTAGTGGTATGATTCTCGCTTTGGGTGCGAGAGGTCCCGGTTTCGATCACCGGCTGGGCCCGTGTTTTGCATGGAACCCCACCGCACCTCGCACCCGACGCCAGACAGGTCAACCGCGCCCTTCGGGGTCAGGCGGCGCACGGTGGGTTTTAGCTCCCGCACGGCGCGTACCACCGCCTTGGTCGCTGCTGAACTGTGGGGCCTTTTACTTCCCGTCGCTTTTGCGCGCGCCCCTCTTTCGCAGCCGCTGTCCTGAACCGCAGCGAGTTTCCATTCAACAAATCTTTCTGGCCTTCTTCAGCTTACATCAGTGTGGTGCAACCGATGCTCGGTGTGTGTGTATGTGTGTGCGTGTGTGTGTGTGGTGTTACTGCTTGCACGTCTCGGCTTCGCATGTGAGGGTGGGTGTGCGCGTGTACGGCAGCCAGCAACAAGATCCAGTCGACGGACGCCAGTTGGCTCTTACAGTAGTTGTTAGCATCCTGTGTGGTGTGAGTGTGCGCTGAGAAGCCTCGGTGCGCACGAGTTTCTTCTGGCGTCTGCTTTTGCCGATGTTGACGACCAGGCGCTTGGTCGTCGTTGACGGACGCCGGCTGGCGGCGCAAGACGGCGTCTGTCGATTCAGTCAGCCTGTCTATATACCTCTAGGAATTGATATTACACTGTCGTCTGTAGTGGGGGCCCGAACGCGACACAGAGCTTCAGAAGGCAACGAGTAGCCACGTCCGTTCAAATCGGAGGCGTGGAAGTGGAGTGTGTGGCTGTTTGTTGGTGTATGTGCGACATGTGATTTGTGTGTGGTTAGGTTAGCGGCCTAGTGGTCTAGTGGTATGATTCTCGCTTTGGGTGCGAGAGGTCCCGGTTTCGATCACCGGCTGGGCCCGTGTTTTGCATGGAACCCTACCGCACCTCGCACCCGACGCCAGACAGGTCAACCGCGCCCTTCGGGGTCAGGCGGCGCACGGTGGGTTTTAGCTCCCGCACGGCGCGTACCACCGCCTTGGTCGCTGCTGAACTGTGGGGCCTTTTACTTCCCGTCGCTTTTGCGCGCGCCCCTCTTTCGCAGCCGCTGTCCTGAACCGCAGCGAGTTTCCATTCAACAAATCTTTCTGGCCTTCTTCAGCTTACATCAGTGTGGTGCAACCGATGCTCGGTGTGTGTGTATGTGTGTGCGTGTGTGTGTGTGGTGTTACTGCTTGCACGTCTCGGCTTCGCATGTGAGGGTGGGTGTGCGCGTGTACGGCAGCCAGCAACAAGATCCAGTCGACGGACGCCAGTTGGCTCTTACAGTAGTTGTTAGCATCCTGTGTGGTGTGAGTGTGCGCTGAGAAGCCTCGGTGCGCACGAGTTTCTTCTGGCGTCTGCTTTTGCCGATGTTGACGACCAGGCGCTTGGTCGTCGTTGACGGACGCCGGCTGGCGGCGCAAGACGGCGTCTGTCGATTCAGTCAGCCTGTCTATATACCTCTAGGAATTGATATTACACTGTCGTCTGTAGTGGGGGCCCGAACGCGACACAGAGCTTCAGAAGGCAACGAGTAGCCACGTCCGTTCAAATCGGAGGCGTGGAAGTGGAGTGTGTGGCTGTTTGTTGGTGTATGTGCGACATGTGATTTGTGTGTGGTTAGGTTAGCGGCCTAGTGGTCTAGTGGTATGATTCTCGCTTTGGGTGCGAGAGGTCCCGGTTTCGATCACCGGCTGGGCCCGTGTTTTGCATGGAACCCCACCGCACCTCGCACCCGAGCCAGACAGGTCAACCGCGCCCTTCGGGGTGAGGCGGCGCACGGTGGGTTTTAGCTCCCGCACGGCGCGTACCACCGCCTTGGTCGCTGCTGAACTGTGGGGCCTTTTACTTCCCGTCGCTTTTGCGCGCGCCCCTCTTTCGCAGCCGCTGTCCTGAACCGCAGCGAGTTTCCATTCAACAAATCTTTCTGGCCTTCTTCAGCTTACATCAGTGTGGTGCAACCGATGCTCGGTGTGTGTGTATGTGTGTGCGTGTGTGTGTGTGGTGTTACTGCTTGCACGTCTCGGCTTCGCATGTGAGGGTGGGTGTGCGCGTGTACGGCAGCCAGCAACAAGATCCAGTCGACGGACGCCAGTTGGCTCTTACAGTAGTTGTTAGCATCCTGTGTGGTGTGAGTGTGCGCTGAGAAGCCTCGGTGCGCACGAGTTTCTTCTGGCGTCTGCTTTTGCCGATGTTGACGACCAGGCGCTTGGTCGTCGTTGACGGACGCCGGCTGGCGGCGCAAGACGGCGTCTGTCGATTCAGTCAGCCTGTCTATATACCTCTAGGAATTGATATTACACTGTCGTCTGTAGTGGGGGCCCGAACGCGACACAGAGCTTCAGAAGGCAACGAGTAGCCACGTCCGTTCAAATCGGAGGCGTGGAAGTGGAGTGTGTGGCTGTTTGTTGGTGTATGTGCGACATGTGATTTGTGTGTGGTTAGGTTAGCGGCCTAGTGGTCTAGTGGTATGATTCTCGCTTTGGGTGCGAGAGGTCCCGGTTTCGATCACCGGCTGGGCCCGTGTTTTGCATGGAACCCCACCGCACCTCGCACCCGACGCCAGACAGGTCAACCGCGCCCTTCGGGGTGAGGCGGCGCACGGTGGGTTTTAGCTCCCGCACGGCGCGTACCACCGCCTTGGTCGCTGCTGAACTGTGGGGCCTTTTACTTCCCGTCGCTTTTGCGCGCGCCCCTCTTTCGCAGCCGCTGTCCTGAACCGCAGCGAGTTTCCATTCAACAAATCTTCCTGGCCTCCTTCAGCTTACATCAGTGTGGTACAACCGATGCTCGGTGTGTGTGTATGTTGTGCGTGTGTGTGGTGTTACTGCTTGCACGTCTCGGCTTCGCATGTGAGGGTGGGTGTGCGCGTGTACGGCAGCCAGCAACAAGATCCAGTCGACGGACGCCAGTTGGCTCTTACAGTAGTTGTTAGCATCCTGTGTGGTGTGAGTGTGCGCTGAGAAGCCTCGGTGCGCACGAGTTTCTTCTGGCGTCTGCTTTTGCCGATGTTGACGACCAGGCGCTTGGTCGTCGTTGACGGACGCCGGCTGGCGGCGCAAGACGGCGTCTGTCGATTCAGTCAGCCTGTCTATATACCTCTAGGAATTGATATTACACTGTCGTCTGTAGTGGGGGCCCGAACGCGACACAGAGCTTCAGAAGGCAACGAGTAGCCACGTCCGTTCAAATCGGAGGCGTGGAAGTGGAGTGTGTGGCTGTTTGTTGGTGTATGTGCGACATGTGATTTGTGTGTGGTTAGGTTAGCGGCCTAGTGGTCTAGTGGTATGATTCTCGCTTTGGGTGCGAGAGGTCCCGGTTTCGATCACCGGCTGGGCCCGTGTTTTGCATGGAACCCCACCGCACCTCGCACCCGACGCCAGACAGGTCAACCGCGCCCTTCGGGGTGAGGCGGCGCACGGTGGGTTTTAGCTCCCGCACGGCGCGTACCACCGCCTTGGTCGCTGCTGAACTGTGGGGCCTTTTACTTCCCGTCGCTTTTGCGCGCGCCCCTCTTTCGCAGCCGCTGTCCTGAACCGCAGCGAGTTTCCATTCAACAAATCTTCCTGGCCTCCTTCAGCTTACATCAGTGTGGTACAACCGATGTTCGGTGTGTGTGTATGTTGTGCGTGTGTGTGGTGTTACTGCTTGCACGTCTCGGCTTCGCATGTGAGGGTGGGTGTGCGCGTGTACGGCAGCCAGCAACAAGATCCAGTCGACGGACGCCAGTTGGCTCTTACAGTAGTTGTTAGCATCCTGTGTGGTGTGAGTGTGCGCTGAGAAGCCTCGGTGCGCACGAGTTTCCTCTGGCGTCTGCTTTTGCCGATGTTGACGACCAGGCGCTTGGTCGTCGTTGACGGACGCCGGCTGGCGGCGCAAGACGGCGTCTGTCGATTCAGTCAGCCTGTCTATATACCTCTAGGAATTGATATTACACTGTCGTCTGTAGTGGGGGCCCGAACGCGACACAGAGCTTCAGAAGGCAACGAGTAGCCACGTCCGTTCAAATCGGAGGCGTGGAAGTGGAGTGTGTGGCTGTTTGTTGGTGTATGTGCGACATGTGATTTGTGTGTGGTTAGGTTAGCGGCCTAGTGGTCTAGTGGTATGATTCTCGCTTTGGGTGCGAGAGGTCCCGGTTTCGATCACCGGCTGGGCCCGTGTTTTGCATGGAACCCCACCGCACCTCGCACCCGACGCCAGACAGGTCAACCGCGCCCTTCGGGGTGAGGCGGCGCACGGTGGGTTTTAGCTCCCGCACGGCGCGTACCACCGCCTTGGTCGCTGCTGAACTGTGGGGCCTTTTACTTCCCGTCGCTTTTGCGCGCGCCCCTCTTTCGCAGCCGCTGTCCTGAACCGCAGCGAGTTTCCATTCAACAAATCTTTCTGGCCTTCTTCAGCTTACATCAGTGTGGTGCAACCGATGCTCGGTGTGTGTGTATGTGTGTGCGTGTGTGTGTGTGGTGTTACTGCTTGCACGTCTCGGCTTCGCATGTGAGGGTGGGTGTGCGCGTGTACGGCAGCCAGCAACAAGATCCAGTCGACGGACGCCAGTTGGCTCTTACAGTAGTTGTTAGCATCCTGTGTGGTGTGAGTGTGCGCTGAGAAGCCTCGGTGCGCACGAGTTTCTTCTGGCGTCTGCTTTTGCCGATGTTGACGACCAGGCGCTTGGTCGTCGTTGACGGACGCCGGCTGGCGGCGCAAGACGGCGTCTGTCGATTCAGTCAGCCTGTCTATATACCTCTAGGAATTGATATTACACTGTCGTCTGTAGTGGGGGCCCGAACGCGACACAGAGCTTCAGAAGGCAACGAGTAGCCACGTCCGTTCAAATCGGAGGCGTGGAAGTGGAGTGTGTGGCTGTTTGTTGGTGTATGTGCGACATGTGATTTGTGTGTGGTTAGGTTAGCGGCCTAGTGGTCTAGTGGTATGATTCTCGCTTTGGGTGCGAGAGGTCCCGGTTTCGATCACCGGCTGGGCCCGTGTTTTGCATGGAACCCTACCGCACCTCGCACCCGACGCCAGACAGGTCAACCGCGCCCTTCGGGGTCAGGCGGCGCACGGTGGGTTTTAGCTCCCGCACGGCGCGTACCACCGCCTTGGTCGCTGCTGAACTGTGGGGCCTTTTACTTCCCGTCGCTTTTGCGCGCGCCCCTCTTTCGCAGCCGCTGTCCTGAACCGCAGCGAGTTTCCATTCAACAAATCTTTCTGGCCTTCTTCAGCTTACATCAGTGTGGTGCAACCGATGCTCGGTGTGTGTGTATGTGTGTGCGTGTGTGTGTGTGGTGTTACTGCTTGCACGTCTCGGCTTCGCATGTGAGGGTGGGTGTGCGCGTGTACGGCAGCCAGCAACAAGATCCAGTCGACGGACGCCAGTTGGCTCTTACAGTAGTTGTTAGCATCCTGTGTGGTGTGAGTGTGCGCTGAGAAGCCTCGGTGCGCACGAGTTTCTTCTGGCGTCTGCTTTTGCCGATGTTGACGACCAGGCGCTTGGTCGTCGTTGACGGACGCCGGCTGGCGGCGCAAGACGGCGTCTGTCGATTCAGTCAGCCTGTCTATATACCTCTAGGAATTGATATTACACTGTCGTCTGTAGTGAAGGCCCGAACGCGACACAGAGCTTCAGAAGGCAACGAGTAGCCACGTCCGTTCAAATCGGAGGCGTGGAAGTGGAGTGTGTGGCTGTTTGTTGGTGTATGTGCGACATGTGATTTGTGTGTGGTTAGGTTAGCGGCCTAGTGGTCTAGTGGTATGATTCTCGCTTTGGGTGCGAGAGGTCCCGGTTTCGATCACCGGCTGGGCCCGTGTTTTGCATGGAACCCCACCGCACCTCGCACCCGACGCCAGACAGGTCAACCGCGCCCTTCGGGGTGAGGCGGCGCACGGTGGGTTTTAGCTCCCGCACGGCGCGTACCACCGCCTTGGTCGCTGCTGAACTGTGGGGCCTTTTACTTCCCGTCGCTTTTGCGCGCGCCCCTCTTTCGCAGCCGCTGTCCTGAACCGCAGCGAGTTTCCATTCAACAAATCTTTCTGGCCTTCTTCAGCTTACATCAGTGTGGTGCAACCGATGCTCGGTGTGTGTGTATGTGTGTGCGTGTGTGTGTGTGGTGTTACTGCTTGCACGTCTCGGCTTCGCATGTGAGGGTGGGTGTGCGCGTGTACGGCAGCCAGCAACAAGATCCAGTCGACGGACGCCAGTTGGCTCTTACAGTAGTTGTTAGCATCCTGTGTGGTGTGAGTGTGCGCTGAGAAGCCTCGGTGCGCACGAGTTTCTTCTGGCGTCTGCTTTTGCCGATGTTGACGACCAGGCGCTTGGTCGTCGTTGACGGACGCCGGCTGGCGGCGCAAGACGGCGTCTGTCGATTCAGTCAGCCTGTCTATATACCTCTAGGAATTGATATTACACTGTCGTCTGTAGTGAAGGCCCGAACGCGACACAGAGCTTCAGAAGGCAACGAGTAGCCACGTCCGTTCAAATCGGAGGCGTGGAAGTGGAGTGTGTGGCTGTTTGTTGGTGTATGTGCGACATGTGATTTGTGTGTGGTTAGGTTAGCGGCCTAGTGGTCTAGTGGTATGATTCTCGCTTTGGGTGCGAGAGGTCCCGGTTTCGATCACCGGCTGGGCCCGTGTTTTGCATGGAACCCCACCGCACCTCGCACCCGACGCCAGACAGGTCAACCGCGCCCTTCGGGGTGAGGCGGCGCACGGTGGGTTTTAGCTCCCGCACGGCGCGTACCACCGCCTTGGTCGCTGCTGAACTGTGGGGCCTTTTACTTCCCGTCGCTTTTGCGCGCGCCCCTCTTTCGCAGCCGCTGTCCTGAACCGCAGCGAGTTTCCATTCAACAAATCTTTCTGGCCTTCTTCAGCTTACATCAGTGTGGTGCAACCGATGCTCGGTGTGTGTGTATGTGTGTGCGTGTGTGTGTGTGGTGTTACTGCTTGCACGTCTCGGCTTCGCATGTGAGGGTGGGTGTGCGCGTGTACGGCAGCCAGCAACAAGATCCAGTCGACGGACGCCAGTTGGCTCTTACAGTAGTTGTTAGCATCCTGTGTGGTGTGAGTGTGCGCTGAGAAGCCTCGGTGCGCACGAGTTTCTTCTGGCGTCTGCTTTTGCCGATGTTGACGACCAGGCGCTTGGTCGTCGTTGACGGACGCCGGCTGGCGGCGCAAGACGGCGTCTGTCGATTCAGTCAGCCTGTCTATATACCTCTAGGAATTGATATTACACTGTCGTCTGTAGTGGGGGCCGAACGCGACACAGAGCTTCAGAAGGCAACGAGTAGCCACGTCCGTTCAAATCGGAGGCGTGGAAGTGGAGTGTGTGGCTGTTTGTTGGTGTATGTGCGACATGTGATTTGTGTGTGGTTAGGTTAGCGGCCTAGTGGTCTAGTGGTATGATTCTCGCTTTGGGTGCGAGAGGTCCCGGTTTCGATCACCGGCTGGGCCCGTGTTTTGCATGGAACCCCACCGCACCTCGCACCCGACGCCAGACAGGTCAACCGCGCCCTTCGGGGTGAGGCGGCGCACGGTGGGTTTTAGCTCCCGCACGGCGCGTACCACCGCCTTGGTCGCTGCTGAACTGTGGGGCCTTTTACTTCCCGTCGCTTTTGCGCGCGCCCCTCTTTCGCAGCCGCTGTCCTGAACCGCAGCGAGTTTCCATTCAACAAATCTTCCTGGCCTCCTTCAGCTTACATCAGTGTGGTACAACCGATGCTCGGTGTGTGTGTATGTTGTGCGTGTGTGTGGTGTTACTGCTTGCACGTCTCGGCTTCGCATGTGAGGGTGGGTGTGCGCGTGTACGGCAGCCAGCAACAAGATCCAGTCGACGGACGCCAGTTGGCTCTTACAGTAGTTGTTAGCATCCTGTGTGGTGTGAGTGTGCGCTGAGAAGCCTCGGTGCGCACGAGTTTCCTCTGGCGTCTGCTTTTGCCGATGTTGACGACCAGGCGCTTGGTCGTCGTTGACGGACGCCGGCTGGCGGCGCAAGACGGCGTCTGTCGATTCAGTCAGCCTGTCTATATACCTCTAGGAATTGATATTACACTGTCGTCTGTAGTGGGGGCCCGAACGCGACACAGAGCTTCAGAAGGCAACGAGTAGCCACGTCCGTTCAAATCGGAGGCGTGGAAGTGGAGTGTGTGGCTGTTTGTTGGTGTATGTGCGACATGTGATTTGTGTGTGGTTAGGTTAGCGGCCTAGTGGTCTAGTGGTATGATTCTCGCTTTGGGTGCGAGAGGTCCCGGTTTCGATCACCGGCTGGGCCCGTGTTTTGCATGGAACCCCACCGCACCTCGCACCCGACGCCAGACAGGTCAACCGCGCCCTTCGGGGTGAGGCGGCGCACGGTGGGTTTTAGCTCCCGCACGGCGCGTACCACCGCCTTGGTCGCTGCTGAACTGTGGGGCCTTTTACTTCCCGTCGCTTTTGCGCGCGCCCCTCTTTCGCAGCCGCTGTCCTGAACCGCAGCGAGTTTCCATTCAACAAATCTTTCTGGCCTTCTTCAGCTTACATCAGTGTGGTGCAACCGATGCTCGGTGTGTGTATGTGTGTGCGTGTGTGTGTGTGGTGTTACTGCTTGCACGTCTCGGCTTCGCATGTGAGGGTGGGTGTGCGCGTGTACGGCAGCCAGCAACAAGATCCAGTCGACGGACGCCAGTTGGCTCTTACAGTAGTTGTTAGCATCCTGTGTGGTGTGAGTGTGCGCTGAGAAGCCTCGGTGCGCACGAGTTTCTTCTGGCGTCTGCTTTTGCCGATGTTGACGACCAGGCGCTTGGTCGTCGTTGACGGACGCCGGCTGGCGGCGCAAGACGGCGTCTGTCGATTCAGTCAGCCTGTCTATATACCTCTAGGAATTGATATTACACTGTCGTCTGTAGTGGGGGCCCGAACGCGACACAGAGCTTCAGAAGGCAACGAGTAGCCACGTCCGTTCAAATCGGAGGCGTGGAAGTGGAGTGTGTGGCTGTTTGTTGGTGTATGTGCGACATGTGATTTGTGTGTGGTTAGGTTAGCGGCCTAGTGGTCTAGTGGTATGATTCTCGCTTTGGGTGCGAGAGGTCCCGGTTTCGATCACCGGCTGGGCCCGTGTTTTGCATGGAACCCTACCGCACCTCGCACCCGACGCCAGACAGGTCAACCGCGCCCTTCGGGGTCAGGCGGCGCACGGTGGGTTTTAGCTCCCGCACGGCGCGTACCACCGCCTTGGTCGCTGCTGAACTGTGGGGCCTTTTACTTCCCGTCGCTTTTGCGCGCGCCCCTCTTTCGCAGCCGCTGTCCTGAACCGCAGCGAGTTTCCATTCAACAAATCTTTCTGGCCTTCTTCAGCTTACATCAGTGTGGTGCAACCGATGCTCGGTGTGTGTGTATGTGTGTGCGTGTGTGTGTGTGGTGTTACTGCTTGCACGTCTCGGCTTCGCATGTGAGGGTGGGTGTGCGCGTGTACGGCAGCCAGCAACAAGATCCAGTCGACGGACGCCAGTTGGCTCTTACAGTAGTTGTTAGCATCCTGTGTGGTGTGAGTGTGCGCTGAGAAGCCTCGGTGCGCACGAGTTTCTTCTGGCGTCTGCTTTTGCCGATGTTGACGACCAGGCGCTTGGTCGTCGTTGACGGACGCCGGCTGGCGGCGCAAGACGGCGTCTGTCGATTCAGTCAGCCTGTCTATATACCTCTAGGAATTGATATTACACTGTCGTCTGTAGTGGGGGCCCGAACGCGACACAGAGCTTCAGAAGGCAACGAGTAGCCACGTCCGTTCAAATCGGAGGCGTGGAAGTGGAGTGTGTGGCTGTTTGTTGGTGTATGTGCGACATGTGATTTGTGTGTGGTTAGGTTAGCGGCCTAGTGGTCTAGTGGTATGATTCTCGCTTTGGGTGCGAGAGGTCCCGGTTTCGATCACCGGCTGGGCCCGTGTTTTGCATGGAACCCTACCGCACCTCGCACCCGACGCCAGACAGGTCAACCGCGCCCTTCGGGGTCAGGCGGCGCACGGTGGGTTTTAGCTCCCGCACGGCGCGTACCACCGCCTTGGTCGCTGCTGAACTGTGGGGCCTTTTACTTCCCGTCGCTTTTGCGCGCGCCCCTCTTTCGCAGCCGCTGTCCTGAACCGCAGCGAGTTTCCATTCAACAAATCTTTCTGGCCTTCTTCAGCTTACATCAGTGTGGTGCAACCGATGCTCGGTGTGTGTGTATGTGTGTGCGTGTGTGTGTGTGGTGTTACTGCTTGCACGTCTCGGCTTCGCATGTGAGGGTGGGTGTGCGCGTGTACGGCAGCCAGCAACAAGATCCAGTCGACGGACGCCAGTTGGCTCTTACAGTAGTTGTTAGCATCCTGTGTGGTGTGAGTGTGCGCTGAGAAGCCTCGGTGCGCACGAGTTTCTTCTGGCGTCTGCTTTTGCCGATGTTGACGACCAGGCGCTTGGTCGTCGTTGACGGACGCCGGCTGGCGGCGCAAGACGGCGTCTGTCGATTCAGTCAGCCTGTCTATATACCTCTAGGAATTGATATTACACTGTCGTCTGTAGTGGGGGCCCGAACGCGACACAGAGCTTCAGAAGGCAACGAGTAGCCACGTCCGTTCAAATCGGAGGCGTGGAAGTGGAGTGTGTGGCTGTTTGTTGGTGTATGTGCGACATGTGATTTGTGTGTGGTTAGGTTAGCGGCCTAGTGGTCTAGTGGTATGATTCTCGCTTTGGGTGCGAGAGGTCCCGGTTTCGATCACCGGCTGGGCCCGTGTTTTGCATGGAACCCTACCGCACCTCGCACCCGACGCCAGACAGGTCAACCGCGCCCTTCGGGGTGAGGCGGCGCACGGTGGGTTTTAGCTCCCGCACGGCGCGTACCACCGCCTTGGTCGCTGCTGAACTGTGGGGCCTTTTACTTCCCGTCGCTTTTGCGCGCGCCCCTCTTTCGCAGCCGCTGTCCTGAACCGCAGCGAGTTTCCATTCAACAAATCTTTCTGGCCTTCTTCAGCTTACATCAGTGTGGTGCAACCGATGCTCGGTGTGTGTGTATGTGTGTGCGTGTGTGTGTGTGGTGTTACTGCTTGCACGTCTCGGCTTCGCATGTGAGGGTGGGTGTGCGCGTGTACGGCAGCCAGCAACAAGATCCAGTCGACGGACGCCAGTTGGCTCTTACAGTAGTTGTTAGCATCCTGTGTGGTGTGAGTGTGCGCTGAGAAGCCTCGGTGCGCACGAGTTTCTTCTGGCGTCTGCTTTTGCCGATGTTGACGACCAGGCGCTTGGTCGTCGTTGACGGACGCCGGCTGGCGGCGCAAGACGGCGTCTGTCGATTCAGTCAGCCTGTCTATATACCTCTAGGAATTGATATTACACTGTCGTCTGTAGTGGGGGCCCGAACGCGACACAGAGCTTCAGAAGGCAACGAGTAGCCACGTCCGTTCAAATCGGAGGCGTGGAAGTGGAGTGTGTGGCTGTTTGTTGGTGTATGTGCGACATGTGATTTGTGTGTGGTTAGGTTAGCGGCCTAGTGGTCTAGTGGTATGATTCTCGCTTTGGGTGCGAGAGGTCCCGGTTTCGATCACCGGCTGGGCCCGTGTTTTGCATGGAACCCCACCGCACCTCGCACCCGACGCCAGACAGGTCAACCGCGCCCTTCGGGGTGAGGCGGCGCACGGTGGGTTTTAGCTCCCGCACGGCGCGTACCACCGCCTTGGTCGCTGCTGAACTGTGGGGCCTTTTACTTCCCGTCGCTTTTGCGCGCGCCCCTCTTTCGCAGCCGCTGTCCTGAACCGCAGCGAGTTTCCATTCAACAAATCTTTCTGGCCTTCTTCAGCTTACATCAGTGTGGTGCAACCGATGCTCGGTGTGTGTGTATGTGTGTGCGTGTGTGTGTGTGGTGTTACTGCTTGCACGTCTCGGCTTCGCATGTGAGGGTGGGTGTGCGCGTGTACGGCAGCCAGCAACAAGATCCAGTCGACGGACGCCAGTTGGCTCTTACAGTAGTTGTTAGCATCCTGTGTGGTGTGAGTGTGCGCTGAGAAGCCTCGGTGCGCACGAGTTTCTTCTGGCGTCTGCTTTTGCCGATGTTGACGACCAGGCGCTTGGTCGTCGTTGACGGACGCCGGCTGGCGGCGCAAGACGGCGTCTGTCGATTCAGTCAGCCTGTCTATATACCTCTAGGAATTGATATTACACTGTCGTCTGTAGTGGGGGCCCGAACGCGACACAGAGCTTCAGAAGGCAACGAGTAGCCACGTCCGTTCAAATCGGAGGCGTGGAAGTGGAGTGTGTGGCTGTTTGTTGGTGTATGTGTGACATGTGATTTGTGTGTGGTTAGGTTAGCGGCCTAGTGGTCTAGTGGTATGATTCTCGCTTTGGGTGCGAGAGGTCCCGGTTTCGATCACCGGCTGGGCCCGTGTTTTGCATGGAACCCCACCGCACCTCGCACCCGACGCCAGACAGGTCAACCGCGCCCTTCGGGGTGAGGCGGCGCACGGTGGGTTTTAGCTCCCGCACGGCGCGTACCACCGCCTTGGTCGCTGCTGAACTGTGGGGCCTTTTACTTCCCGTCGCTTTTGCGCGCGCCCCTCTTTCGCAGCCGCTGTCCTGAACCGCAGCGAGTTTCCATTCAACAAATCTTTCTGGCCTTCTTCAGCTTACATCAGTGTGGTGCAACCGATGCTCGGTGTGTGTGTATGTGTGTGCGTGTGTGTGTGTGGTGTTACTGCTTGCACGTCTCGGCTTCGCATGTGAGGGTGGGTGTGCGCGTGTACGGCAGCCAGCAACAAGATCCAGTCGACGGACGCCAGTTGGCTCTTACAGTAGTTGTTAGCATCCTGTGTGGTGTGAGTGTGCGCTGAGAAGCCTCGGTGCGCACGAGTTTCTTCTGGCGTCTGCTTTTGCCGATGTTGACGACCAGGCGCTTGGTCGTCGTTGACGGACGCCGGCTGGCGGCGCAAGACGGCGTCTGTCGATTCAGTCAGCCTGTCTATATACCTCTAGGAATTGATATTACACTGTCGTCTGTAGTGGGGGCCCGAACGCGACACAGAGCTTCAGAAGGCAACGAGTAGCCACGTCCGTTCAAATCGGAGGCGTGGAAGTGGAGTGTGTGGCTGTTTGTTGGTGTATGTGCGACATGTGATTTGTGTGTGGTTAGGTTAGCGGCCTAGTGGTCTAGTGGTATGATTCTCGCTTTGGGTGCGAGAGGTCCCGGTTTCGATCACCGGCTGGGCCCGTGTTTTGCATGGAACCCCACCGCACCTCGCACCCGACGCCAGACAGGTCAACCGCGCCCTTCGGGGTGAGGCGGCGCACGGTGGGTTTTAGCTCCCGCACGGCGCGTACCACCGCCTTGGTCGCTGCTGAACTGTGGGGCCTTTTACTTCCCGTCGCTTTTGCGCGCGCCCCTCTTTCGCAGCCGCTGTCCTGAACCGCAGCGAGTTTCCATTCAACAAATCTTTCTGGCCTTCTTCAGCTTACATCAGTGTGGTGCAACCGATGCTCGGTGTGTGTGTATGTGTGTGCGTGTGTGTGTGTGGTGTTACTGCTTGCACGTCTCGGCTTCGCATGTGAGGGTGGGTGTGCGCGTGTACGGCAGCCAGCAACAAGATCCAGTCGACGGACGCCAGTTGGCTCTTACAGTAGTTGTTAGCATCCTGTGTGGTGTGAGTGTGCGCTGAGAAGCCTCGGTGCGCACGAGTTTCTTCTGGCGTCTGCTTTTGCCGATGTTGACGACCAGGCGCTTGGTCGTCGTTGACGGACGCCGGCTGGCGGCGCAAGACGGCGTCTGTCGATTCAGTCAGCCTGTCTATATACCTCTAGGAATTGATATTACACTGTCGTCTGTAGTGGGGGCCCGAACGCGACACAGAGCTTCAGAAGGCAACGAGTAGCCACGTCCGTTCAAATCGGAGGCGTGGAAGTGGAGTGTGTGGCTGTTTGTTGGTGTATGTGCGACATGTGATATGTGTGTGGTTAGGTTAGCGGCCTAGTGGTCTAGTGGTATGATTCTCGCTTTGGGTGCGAGAGGTCCCGGTTTCGATCACCGGCTGGGCCCGTGTTTTGCATGGAACCCCACCGCACCTCGCACCCGACGCCAGACAGGTCAACCGCGCCCTTCGGGGTGAGGCGGCGCACGGTGGGTTTTAGCTCCCGCACGGCGCGTACCACCGCCTTGGTCGCTGCTGAACTGTGGGGCCTTTTACTTCCCGTCGCTTTTGCGCGCGCCCCTCTTTCGCAGCCGCTGTCCTGAACCGCAGCGAGTTTCCATTCAACAAATCTTTCTGGCCTTCTTCAGCTTACATCAGTGTGGTGCAACCGATGCTCGGTGTGTGTGTATGTGTGTGCGTGTGTGCGTGTGGTGTTACTGCTTGCACGTCTCGGCTTCGCATGTGAGGGTGGGTGTGCGCGTGTACGGCAGCCAGCAACAAGATCCAGTCGACGGACGCCAGTTGGCTCTTACAGTAGTTGTTAGCATCCTGTGTGGTGTGAGTGTGCGCTGAGAAGCCTCGGTGCGCACGAGTTTCTTCTGGCGTCTGCTTTTGCCGATGTTGACGACCAGGCGCTTGGTCGTCGTTGACGGACGCCGGCTGGCGGCGCAAGACGGCGTCTGTCGATTCAGTCAGCCTGTCTATATACCTCTAGGAATTGATATTACACTGTCGTCTGTAGTGAAGGCCCGAACGCGACACAGAGCTTCAGAAGGCAACGAGTAGCCACGTCCGTTCAAATCGGAGGCGTGGAAGTGGAGTGTGTGGCTGTTTGTTGGTGTATGTGCGACATGTGATTTGTGTGTGGTTAGGTTAGCGGCCTAGTGGTCTAGTGGTATGATTCTCGCTTTGGGTGCGAGAGGTCCCGGTTTCGATCACCGGCTGGGCCCGTGTTTTGCATGGAACCCCACCGCACCTCGCACCCGACGCCAGACAGGTCAACCGCGCCCTTCGGGGTGAGGCGGCGCACGGTGGGTTTTAGCTCCCGCACGGCGCGTACCACCGCCTTGGTCGCTGCTGAACTGTGGGGCCTTTTACTTCCCGTCGCTTTTGCGCGCGCCCCTCTTTCGCAGCCGCTGTCCTGAACCGCAGCGAGTTTCCATTCAACAAATCTTTCTGGCCTTCTTCAGCTTACATCAGTGTGGTGCAACCGATGCTCGGTGTGTGTGTATGTGTGTGCGTGTGTGTGTGTGGTGTTACTGCTTGCACGTCTCGGCTTCGCATGTGAGGGTGGGTGTGCGCGTGTACGGCAGCCAGCAACAAGATCCAGTCGACGGACGCCAGTTGGCTCTTACAGTAGTTGTTAGCATCCTGTGTGGTGTGAGTGTGCGCTGAGAAGCCTCGGTGCGCACGAGTTTCTTCTGGCGTCTGCTTTTGCCGATGTTGACGACCAGGCGCTTGGTCGTCGTTGACGGACGCCGGCTGGCGGCGCAAGACGGCGTCTGTCGATTCAGTCAGCCTGTCTATATACCTCTAGGAATTGATATTACACTGTCGTCTGTAGTGGGGGCCCGAACGCGACACAGAGCTTCAGAAGGCAACGAGTAGCCACGTCCGTTCAAATCGGAGGCGTGGAAGTGGAGTGTGTGGCTGTTTGTTGGTGTATGTGCGACATGTGATTTGTGTGTGGTTAGGTTAGCGGCCTAGTGGTCTAGTGGTATGATTCTCGCTTTGGGTGCGAGAGGTCCCGGTTTCGATCACCGGCTGGGCCCGTGTTTTGCATGGAACCCCACCGCACCTCGCACCCGACGCCAGACAGGTCAACCGCGCCCTTCGGGGTGAGGCGGCGCACGGTGGGTTTTAGCTCCCGCACGGCGCGTACCACCGCCTTGGTCGCTGCTGAACTGTGGGGCCTTTTACTTCCCGTCGCTTTTGCGCGCGCCCCTCTTTCGCAGCCGCTGTCCTGAACCGCAGCGAGTTTCCATTCAACAAATCTTTCTGGCCTTCTTCAGCTTACATCAGTGTGGTGCAACCGATGCTCGGTGTGTGTGTATGTGTGTGCGTGTGTGTGTGTGGTGTTACTGCTTGCACGTCTCGGCTTCGCATGTGAGGGTGGGTGTGCGCGTGTACGGCAGCCAGCAACAAGATCCAGTCGACGGACGCCAGTTGGCTCTTACAGTAGTTGTTAGCATCCTGTGTGGTGTGAGTGTGCGCTGAGAAGCCTCGGTGCGCACGAGTTTCTTCTGGCGTCTGCTTTTGCCGATGTTGACGACCAGGCGCTTGGTCGTCGTTGACGGACGCCGGCTGGCGGCGCAAGACGGCGTCTGTCGATTCAGTCAGCCTGTCTATATACCTCTAGGAATTGATATTACACTGTCGTCTGTAGTGAAGGCCCGAACGCGACACAGAGCTTCAGAAGGCAACGAGTAGCCACGTCCGTTCAAATCGGAGGCGTGGAAGTGGAGTGTGTGGCTGTTTGTTGCTGTATGTGTGACATGTGATTTGTGTGTGGTTAGGTTAGCGGCCTAGTGGTCTAGTGGTATGATTCTCGCTTTGGGTGCGAGAGGTCCCGGTTTCGATCACCGGCTGGGCCCGTGTTTTGCATGGAACCCCACCGCACCTCGCACCCGACGCCAGACAGGTCAACCGCGCCCTTCGGGGTGAGGCGGCGCACGGTGGGTTTTAGCTCCCGCACGGCGCGTACCACCGCCTTGGTCGCTGCTGAACTGTGGGGCCTTTTACTTCCCGTCGCTTTTGCGCGCGCCCCTCTTTCGCAGCCGCTGTCCTGAACCGCAGCGAGTTTCCATTCAACAAATCTTTCTGGCCTTCTTCAGCTTACATCAGTGTGGTGCAACCGATGCTCGGTGTGTGTGTATGTGTGTGCGTGTGTGTGTGTGGTGTTACTGCTTGCACGTCTCGGCTTCGCATGTGAGGGTGGGTGTGCGCGTGTACGGCAGCCAGCAACAAGATCCAGTCGACGGACGCCAGTTGGCTCTTACAGTAGTTGTTAGCATCCTGTGTGGTGTGAGTGTGCGCTGAGAAGCCTCGGTGCGCACGAGTTTCTTCTGGCGTCTGCTTTTGCCGATGTTGACGACCAGGCGCTTGGTCGTCGTTGACGGACGCCGGCTGGCGGCGCAAGACGGCGTCTGTCGATTCAGTCAGCCTGTCTATATACCTCTAGGAATTGATATTACACTGTCGTCTGTAGTGGGGGCCCGAACGCGACACAGAGCTTCAGAAGGCAACGAGTAGCCACGTCCGTTCAAATCGGAGGCGTGGAAGTGGAGTGTGTGGCTGTTTGTTGGTGTATGTGCGACATGTGATTTGTGTGTGGTTAGGTTAGCGGCCTAGTGGTCTAGTGGTATGATTCTCGCTTTGGGTGCGAGAGGTCCCGGTTTCGATCACCGGCTGGGCCCGTGTTTTGCATGGAACCCCACCGCACCTCGCACCCGACGCCAGACAGGTCAACCGCGCCCTTCGGGGTCAGGCGGCGCACGGTGGGTTTTAGCTCCCGCACGGCGCGTACCACCGCCTTGGTCGCTGCTGAACTGTGGGGCCTTTTACTTCCCGTCGCTTTTGCGCGCGCCCCTCTTTCGCAGCCGCTGTCCTGAACCGCAGCGAGTTTCCATTCAACAAATCTTTCTGGCCTTCTTCAGCTTACATCAGTGTGGTGCAACCGATGCTCGGTGTGTGTGTATGTGTGTGCGTGTGTGTGTGTGGTGTTACTGCTTGCACGTCTCGGCTTCGCATGTGAGGGTGGGTGTGCGCGTGTACGGCAGCCAGCAACAAGATCCAGTCGACGGACGCCAGTTGGCTCTTACAGTAGTTGTTAGCATCCTGTGTGGTGTGAGTGTGCGCTGAGAAGCCTCGGTGCGCACGAGTTTCTTCTGGCGTCTGCTTTTGCCGATGTTGACGACCAGGCGCTTGGTCGTCGTTGACGGACGCCGGCTGGCGGCGCAAGACGGCGTCTGTCGATTCAGTCAGCCTGTCTATATACCTCTAGGAATTGATATTACACTGTCGTCTGTAGTGGGGGCCCGAACGCGACACAGAGCTTCAGAAGGCAACGAGTAGCCACGTCCGTTCAAATCGGAGGCGTGGAAGTGGAGTGTGTGGCTGTTTGTTGGTGTATGTGCGACATGTGATTTGTGTGTGGTTAGGTTAGCGGCCTAGTGGTCTAGTGGTATGATTCTCGCTTTGGGTGCGAGAGGTCCCGGTTTCGATCACCGGCTGGGCCCGTGTTTTGCATGGAACCCTACCGCACCTCGCACCCGACGCCAGACAGGTCAACCGCGCCCTTCGGGGTCAGGCGGCGCACGGTGGGTTTTAGCTCCCGCACGGCGCGTACCACCGCCTTGGTCGCTGCTGAACTGTGGGGCCTTTTACTTCCCGTCGCTTTTGCGCGCGCCCCTCTTTCGCAGCCGCTGTCCTGAACCGCAGCGAGTTTCCATTCAACAAATCTTTCTGGCCTTCTTCAGCTTACATCAGTGTGGTGCAACCGATGCTCGGTGTGTGTGTATGTGTGTGCGTGTGTGTGTGTGGTGTTACTGCTTGCACGTCTCGGCTTCGCATGTGAGGGTGGGTGTGCGCGTGTACGGCAGCCAGCAACAAGATCCAGTCGACGGACGCCAGTTGGCTCTTACAGTAGTTGTTAGCATCCTGTGTGGTGTGAGTGTGCGCTGAGAAGCCTCGGTGCGCACGAGTTTCTTCTGGCGTCTGCTTTTGCCGATGTTGACGACCAGGCGCTTGGTCGTCGTTGACGGACGCCGGCTGGCGGCGCAAGACGGCGTCTGTCGATTCAGTCAGCCTGTCTATATACCTCTAGGAATTGATATTACACTGTCGTCTGTAGTGGGGGCCCGAACGCGACACAGAGCTTCAGAAGGCAACGAGTAGCCACGTCCGTTCAAATCGGAGGCGTGGAAGTGGAGTGTGTGGCTGTTTGTTGGTGTATGTGCGACATGTGATTTGTGTGTGGTTAGGTTAGCGGCCTAGTGGTCTAGTGGTATGATTCTCGCTTTGGGTGCGAGAGGTCCCGGTTTCGATCACCGGCTGGGCCCGTGTTTTGCATGGAACCCCACCGCACCTCGCACCCGAGCCAGACAGGTCAACCGCGCCCTTCGGGGTGAGGCGGCGCACGGTGGGTTTTAGCTCCCGCACGGCGCGTACCACCGCCTTGGTCGCTGCTGAACTGTGGGGCCTTTTACTTCCCGTCGCTTTTGCGCGCGCCCCTCTTTCGCAGCCGCTGTCCTGAACCGCAGCGAGTTTCCATTCAACAAATCTTTCTGGCCTTCTTCAGCTTACATCAGTGTGGTGCAACCGATGCTCGGTGTGTGTGTATGTGTGTGCGTGTGTGTGTGTGGTGTTACTGCTTGCACGTCTCGGCTTCGCATGTGAGGGTGGGTGTGCGCGTGTACGGCAGCCAGCAACAAGATCCAGTCGACGGACGCCAGTTGGCTCTTACAGTAGTTGTTAGCATCCTGTGTGGTGTGAGTGTGCGCTGAGAAGCCTCGGTGCGCACGAGTTTCTTCTGGCGTCTGCTTTTGCCGATGTTGACGACCAGGCGCTTGGTCGTCGTTGACGGACGCCGGCTGGCGGCGCAAGACGGCGTCTGTCGATTCAGTCAGCCTGTCTATATACCTCTAGGAATTGATATTACACTGTCGTCTGTAGTGGGGGCCCGAACGCGACACAGAGCTTCAGAAGGCAACGAGTAGCCACGTCCGTTCAAATCGGAGGCGTGGAAGTGGAGTGTGTGGCTGTTTGTTGGTGTATGTGCGACATGTGATTTGTGTGTGGTTAGGTTAGCGGCCTAGTGGTCTAGTGGTATGATTCTCGCTTTGGGTGCGAGAGGTCCCGGTTTCGATCACCGGCTGGGCCCGTGTTTTGCATGGAACCCCACCGCACCTCGCACCCGACGCCAGACAGGTCAACCGCGCCCTTCGGGGTGAGGCGGCGCACGGTGGGTTTTAGCTCCCGCACGGCGCGTACCACCGCCTTGGTCGCTGCTGAACTGTGGGGCCTTTTACTTCCCGTCGCTTTTGCGCGCGCCCCTCTTTCGCAGCCGCTGTCCTGAACCGCAGCGAGTTTCCATTCAACAAATCTTCCTGGCCTCCTTCAGCTTACATCAGTGTGGTACAACCGATGCTCGGTGTGTGTGTATGTTGTGCGTGTGTGTGGTGTTACTGCTTGCACGTCTCGGCTTCGCATGTGAGGGTGGGTGTGCGCGTGTACGGCAGCCAGCAACAAGATCCAGTCGACGGACGCCAGTTGGCTCTTACAGTAGTTGTTAGCATCCTGTGTGGTGTGAGTGTGCGCTGAGAAGCCTCGGTGCGCACGAGTTTCTTCTGGCGTCTGCTTTTGCCGATGTTGACGACCAGGCGCTTGGTCGTCGTTGACGGACGCCGGCTGGCGGCGCAAGACGGCGTCTGTCGATTCAGTCAGCCTGTCTATATACCTCTAGGAATTGATATTACACTGTCGTCTGTAGTGGGGGCCCGAACGCGACACAGAGCTTCAGAAGGCAACGAGTAGCCACGTCCGTTCAAATCGGAGGCGTGGAAGTGGAGTGTGTGGCTGTTTGTTGGTGTATGTGCGACATGTGATTTGTGTGTGGTTAGGTTAGCGGCCTAGTGGTCTAGTGGTATGATTCTCGCTTTGGGTGCGAGAGGTCCCGGTTTCGATCACCGGCTGGGCCCGTGTTTTGCATGGAACCCCACCGCACCTCGCACCCGACGCCAGACAGGTCAACCGCGCCCTTCGGGGTGAGGCGGCGCACGGTGGGTTTTAGCTCCCGCACGGCGCGTACCACCGCCTTGGTCGCTGCTGAACTGTGGGGCCTTTTACTTCCCGTCGCTTTTGCGCGCGCCCCTCTTTCGCAGCCGCTGTCCTGAACCGCAGCGAGTTTCCATTCAACAAATCTTCCTGGCCTCCTTCAGCTTACATCAGTGTGGTACAACCGATGTTCGGTGTGTGTGTATGTTGTGCGTGTGTGTGGTGTTACTGCTTGCACGTCTCGGCTTCGCATGTGAGGGTGGGTGTGCGCGTGTACGGCAGCCAGCAACAAGATCCAGTCGACGGACGCCAGTTGGCTCTTACAGTAGTTGTTAGCATCCTGTGTGGTGTGAGTGTGCGCTGAGAAGCCTCGGTGCGCACGAGTTTCCTCTGGCGTCTGCTTTTGCCGATGTTGACGACCAGGCGCTTGGTCGTCGTTGACGGACGCCGGCTGGCGGCGCAAGACGGCGTCTGTCGATTCAGTCAGCCTGTCTATATACCTCTAGGAATTGATATTACACTGTCGTCTGTAGTGGGGGCCCGAACGCGACACAGAGCTTCAGAAGGCAACGAGTAGCCACGTCCGTTCAAATCGGAGGCGTGGAAGTGGAGTGTGTGGCTGTTTGTTGGTGTATGTGCGACATGTGATTTGTGTGTGGTTAGGTTAGCGGCCTAGTGGTCTAGTGGTATGATTCTCGCTTTGGGTGCGAGAGGTCCCGGTTTCGATCACCGGCTGGGCCCGTGTTTTGCATGGAACCCCACCGCACCTCGCACCCGACGCCAGACAGGTCAACCGCGCCCTTCGGGGTGAGGCGGCGCACGGTGGGTTTTAGCTCCCGCACGGCGCGTACCACCGCCTTGGTCGCTGCTGAACTGTGGGGCCTTTTACTTCCCGTCGCTTTTGCGCGCGCCCCTCTTTCGCAGCCGCTGTCCTGAACCGCAGCGAGTTTCCATTCAACAAATCTTTCTGGCCTTCTTCAGCTTACATCAGTGTGGTGCAACCGATGCTCGGTGTGTGTGTATGTGTGTGCGTGTGTGTGTGTGGTGTTACTGCTTGCACGTCTCGGCTTCGCATGTGAGGGTGGGTGTGCGCGTGTACGGCAGCCAGCAACAAGATCCAGTCGACGGACGCCAGTTGGCTCTTACAGTAGTTGTTAGCATCCTGTGTGGTGTGAGTGTGCGCTGAGAAGCCTCGGTGCGCACGAGTTTCTTCTGGCGTCTGCTTTTGCCGATGTTGACGACCAGGCGCTTGGTCGTCGTTGACGGACGCCGGCTGGCGGCGCAAGACGGCGTCTGTCGATTCAGTCAGCCTGTCTATATACCTCTAGGAATTGATATTACACTGTCGTCTGTAGTGGGGGCCCGAACGCGACACAGAGCTTCAGAAGGCAACGAGTAGCCACGTCCGTTCAAATCGGAGGCGTGGAAGTGGAGTGTGTGGCTGTTTGTTGGTGTATGTGCGACATGTGATTTGTGTGTGGTTAGGTTAGCGGCCTAGTGGTCTAGTGGTATGATTCTCGCTTTGGGTGCGAGAGGTCCCGGTTTCGATCACCGGCTGGGCCCGTGTTTTGCATGGAACCCTACCGCACCTCGCACCCGACGCCAGACAGGTCAACCGCGCCCTTCGGGGTCAGGCGGCGCACGGTGGGTTTTAGCTCCCGCACGGCGCGTACCACCGCCTTGGTCGCTGCTGAACTGTGGGGCCTTTTACTTCCCGTCGCTTTTGCGCGCGCCCCTCTTTCGCAGCCGCTGTCCTGAACCGCAGCGAGTTTCCATTCAACAAATCTTTCTGGCCTTCTTCAGCTTACATCAGTGTGGTGCAACCGATGCTCGGTGTGTGTGTATGTGTGTGCGTGTGTGTGTGTGGTGTTACTGCTTGCACGTCTCGGCTTCGCATGTGAGGGTGGGTGTGCGCGTGTACGGCAGCCAGCAACAAGATCCAGTCGACGGACGCCAGTTGGCTCTTACAGTAGTTGTTAGCATCCTGTGTGGTGTGAGTGTGCGCTGAGAAGCCTCGGTGCGCACGAGTTTCTTCTGGCGTCTGCTTTTGCCGATGTTGACGACCAGGCGCTTGGTCGTCGTTGACGGACGCCGGCTGGCGGCGCAAGACGGCGTCTGTCGATTCAGTCAGCCTGTCTATATACCTCTAGGAATTGATATTACACTGTCGTCTGTAGTGAAGGCCCGAACGCGACACAGAGCTTCAGAAGGCAACGAGTAGCCACGTCCGTTCAAATCGGAGGCGTGGAAGTGGAGTGTGTGGCTGTTTGTTGGTGTATGTGCGACATGTGATTTGTGTGTGGTTAGGTTAGCGGCCTAGTGGTCTAGTGGTATGATTCTCGCTTTGGGTGCGAGAGGTCCCGGTTTCGATCACCGGCTGGGCCCGTGTTTTGCATGGAACCCCACCGCACCTCGCACCCGACGCCAGACAGGTCAACCGCGCCCTTCGGGGTGAGGCGGCGCACGGTGGGTTTTAGCTCCCGCACGGCGCGTACCACCGCCTTGGTCGCTGCTGAACTGTGGGGCCTTTTACTTCCCGTCGCTTTTGCGCGCGCCCCTCTTTCGCAGCCGCTGTCCTGAACCGCAGCGAGTTTCCATTCAACAAATCTTTCTGGCCTTCTTCAGCTTACATCAGTGTGGTGCAACCGATGCTCGGTGTGTGTGTATGTGTGTGCGTGTGTGTGTGTGGTGTTACTGCTTGCACGTCTCGGCTTCGCATGTGAGGGTGGGTGTGCGCGTGTACGGCAGCCAGCAACAAGATCCAGTCGACGGACGCCAGTTGGCTCTTACAGTAGTTGTTAGCATCCTGTGTGGTGTGAGTGTGCGCTGAGAAGCCTCGGTGCGCACGAGTTTCTTCTGGCGTCTGCTTTTGCCGATGTTGACGACCAGGCGCTTGGTCGTCGTTGACGGACGCCGGCTGGCGGCGCAAGACGGCGTCTGTCGATTCAGTCAGCCTGTCTATATACCTCTAGGAATTGATATTACACTGTCGTCTGTAGTGAAGGCCCGAACGCGACACAGAGCTTCAGAAGGCAACGAGTAGCCACGTCCGTTCAAATCGGAGGCGTGGAAGTGGAGTGTGTGGCTGTTTGTTGGTGTATGTGCGACATGTGATTTGTGTGTGGTTAGGTTAGCGGCCTAGTGGTCTAGTGGTATGATTCTCGCTTTGGGTGCGAGAGGTCCCGGTTTCGATCACCGGCTGGGCCCGTGTTTTGCATGGAACCCCACCGCACCTCGCACCCGACGCCAGACAGGTCAACCGCGCCCTTCGGGGTGAGGCGGCGCACGGTGGGTTTTAGCTCCCGCACGGCGCGTACCACCGCCTTGGTCGCTGCTGAACTGTGGGGCCTTTTACTTCCCGTCGCTTTTGCGCGCGCCCCTCTTTCGCAGCCGCTGTCCTGAACCGCAGCGAGTTTCCATTCAACAAATCTTTCTGGCCTTCTTCAGCTTACATCAGTGTGGTGCAACCGATGCTCGGTGTGTGTGTATGTGTGTGCGTGTGTGTGTGTGGTGTTACTGCTTGCACGTCTCGGCTTCGCATGTGAGGGTGGGTGTGCGCGTGTACGGCAGCCAGCAACAAGATCCAGTCGACGGACGCCAGTTGGCTCTTACAGTAGTTGTTAGCATCCTGTGTGGTGTGAGTGTGCGCTGAGAAGCCTCGGTGCGCACGAGTTTCTTCTGGCGTCTGCTTTTGCCGATGTTGACGACCAGGCGCTTGGTCGTCGTTGACGGACGCCGGCTGGCGGCGCAAGACGGCGTCTGTCGATTCAGTCAGCCTGTCTATATACCTCTAGGAATTGATATTACACTGTCGTCTGTAGTGGGGGCCGAACGCGACACAGAGCTTCAGAAGGCAACGAGTAGCCACGTCCGTTCAAATCGGAGGCGTGGAAGTGGAGTGTGTGGCTGTTTGTTGGTGTATGTGCGACATGTGATTTGTGTGTGGTTAGGTTAGCGGCCTAGTGGTCTAGTGGTATGATTCTCGCTTTGGGTGCGAGAGGTCCCGGTTTCGATCACCGGCTGGGCCCGTGTTTTGCATGGAACCCCACCGCACCTCGCACCCGACGCCAGACAGGTCAACCGCGCCCTTCGGGGTGAGGCGGCGCACGGTGGGTTTTAGCTCCCGCACGGCGCGTACCACCGCCTTGGTCGCTGCTGAACTGTGGGGCCTTTTACTTCCCGTCGCTTTTGCGCGCGCCCCTCTTTCGCAGCCGCTGTCCTGAACCGCAGCGAGTTTCCATTCAACAAATCTTCCTGGCCTCCTTCAGCTTACATCAGTGTGGTACAACCGATGCTCGGTGTGTGTGTATGTTGTGCGTGTGTGTGGTGTTACTGCTTGCACGTCTCGGCTTCGCATGTGAGGGTGGGTGTGCGCGTGTACGGCAGCCAGCAACAAGATCCAGTCGACGGACGCCAGTTGGCTCTTACAGTAGTTGTTAGCATCCTGTGTGGTGTGAGTGTGCGCTGAGAAGCCTCGGTGCGCACGAGTTTCCTCTGGCGTCTGCTTTTGCCGATGTTGACGACCAGGCGCTTGGTCGTCGTTGACGGACGCCGGCTGGCGGCGCAAGACGGCGTCTGTCGATTCAGTCAGCCTGTCTATATACCTCTAGGAATTGATATTACACTGTCGTCTGTAGTGGGGGCCCGAACGCGACACAGAGCTTCAGAAGGCAACGAGTAGCCACGTCCGTTCAAATCGGAGGCGTGGAAGTGGAGTGTGTGGCTGTTTGTTGGTGTATGTGCGACATGTGATTTGTGTGTGGTTAGGTTAGCGGCCTAGTGGTCTAGTGGTATGATTCTCGCTTTGGGTGCGAGAGGTCCCGGTTTCGATCACCGGCTGGGCCCGTGTTTTGCATGGAACCCCACCGCACCTCGCACCCGACGCCAGACAGGTCAACCGCGCCCTTCGGGGTGAGGCGGCGCACGGTGGGTTTTAGCTCCCGCACGGCGCGTACCACCGCCTTGGTCGCTGCTGAACTGTGGGGCCTTTTACTTCCCGTCGCTTTTGCGCGCGCCCCTCTTTCGCAGCCGCTGTCCTGAACCGCAGCGAGTTTCCATTCAACAAATCTTTCTGGCCTTCTTCAGCTTACATCAGTGTGGTGCAACCGATGCTCGGTGTGTGTATGTGTGTGCGTGTGTGTGTGTGGTGTTACTGCTTGCACGTCTCGGCTTCGCATGTGAGGGTGGGTGTGCGCGTGTACGGCAGCCAGCAACAAGATCCAGTCGACGGACGCCAGTTGGCTCTTACAGTAGTTGTTAGCATCCTGTGTGGTGTGAGTGTGCGCTGAGAAGCCTCGGTGCGCACGAGTTTCTTCTGGCGTCTGCTTTTGCCGATGTTGACGACCAGGCGCTTGGTCGTCGTTGACGGACGCCGGCTGGCGGCGCAAGACGGCGTCTGTCGATTCAGTCAGCCTGTCTATATACCTCTAGGAATTGATATTACACTGTCGTCTGTAGTGGGGGCCCGAACGCGACACAGAGCTTCAGAAGGCAACGAGTAGCCACGTCCGTTCAAATCGGAGGCGTGGAAGTGGAGTGTGTGGCTGTTTGTTGGTGTATGTGCGACATGTGATTTGTGTGTGGTTAGGTTAGCGGCCTAGTGGTCTAGTGGTATGATTCTCGCTTTGGGTGCGAGAGGTCCCGGTTTCGATCACCGGCTGGGCCCGTGTTTTGCATGGAACCCTACCGCACCTCGCACCCGACGCCAGACAGGTCAACCGCGCCCTTCGGGGTCAGGCGGCGCACGGTGGGTTTTAGCTCCCGCACGGCGCGTACCACCGCCTTGGTCGCTGCTGAACTGTGGGGCCTTTTACTTCCCGTCGCTTTTGCGCGCGCCCCTCTTTCGCAGCCGCTGTCCTGAACCGCAGCGAGTTTCCATTCAACAAATCTTTCTGGCCTTCTTCAGCTTACATCAGTGTGGTGCAACCGATGCTCGGTGTGTGTGTATGTGTGTGCGTGTGTGTGTGTGGTGTTACTGCTTGCACGTCTCGGCTTCGCATGTGAGGGTGGGTGTGCGCGTGTACGGCAGCCAGCAACAAGATCCAGTCGACGGACGCCAGTTGGCTCTTACAGTAGTTGTTAGCATCCTGTGTGGTGTGAGTGTGCGCTGAGAAGCCTCGGTGCGCACGAGTTTCTTCTGGCGTCTGCTTTTGCCGATGTTGACGACCAGGCGCTTGGTCGTCGTTGACGGACGCCGGCTGGCGGCGCAAGACGGCGTCTGTCGATTCAGTCAGCCTGTCTATATACCTCTAGGAATTGATATTACACTGTCGTCTGTAGTGGGGGCCCGAACGCGACACAGAGCTTCAGAAGGCAACGAGTAGCCACGTCCGTTCAAATCGGAGGCGTGGAAGTGGAGTGTGTGGCTGTTTGTTGGTGTATGTGCGACATGTGATTTGTGTGTGGTTAGGTTAGCGGCCTAGTGGTCTAGTGGTATGATTCTCGCTTTGGGTGCGAGAGGTCCCGGTTTCGATCACCGGCTGGGCCCGTGTTTTGCATGGAACCCTACCGCACCTCGCACCCGACGCCAGACAGGTCAACCGCGCCCTTCGGGGTCAGGCGGCGCACGGTGGGTTTTAGCTCCCGCACGGCGCGTACCACCGCCTTGGTCGCTGCTGAACTGTGGGGCCTTTTACTTCCCGTCGCTTTTGCGCGCGCCCCTCTTTCGCAGCCGCTGTCCTGAACCGCAGCGAGTTTCCATTCAACAAATCTTTCTGGCCTTCTTCAGCTTACATCAGTGTGGTGCAACCGATGCTCGGTGTGTGTGTATGTGTGTGCGTGTGTGTGTGTGGTGTTACTGCTTGCACGTCTCGGCTTCGCATGTGAGGGTGGGTGTGCGCGTGTACGGCAGCCAGCAACAAGATCCAGTCGACGGACGCCAGTTGGCTCTTACAGTAGTTGTTAGCATCCTGTGTGGTGTGAGTGTGCGCTGAGAAGCCTCGGTGCGCACGAGTTTCTTCTGGCGTCTGCTTTTGCCGATGTTGACGACCAGGCGCTTGGTCGTCGTTGACGGACGCCGGCTGGCGGCGCAAGACGGCGTCTGTCGATTCAGTCAGCCTGTCTATATACCTCTAGGAATTGATATTACACTGTCGTCTGTAGTGGGGGCCCGAACGCGACACAGAGCTTCAGAAGGCAACGAGTAGCCACGTCCGTTCAAATCGGAGGCGTGGAAGTGGAGTGTGTGGCTGTTTGTTGGTGTATGTGCGACATGTGATTTGTGTGTGGTTAGGTTAGCGGCCTAGTGGTCTAGTGGTATGATTCTCGCTTTGGGTGCGAGAGGTCCCGGTTTCGATCACCGGCTGGGCCCGTGTTTTGCATGGAACCCTACCGCACCTCGCACCCGACGCCAGACAGGTCAACCGCGCCCTTCGGGGTGAGGCGGCGCACGGTGGGTTTTAGCTCCCGCACGGCGCGTACCACCGCCTTGGTCGCTGCTGAACTGTGGGGCCTTTTACTTCCCGTCGCTTTTGCGCGCGCCCCTCTTTCGCAGCCGCTGTCCTGAACCGCAGCGAGTTTCCATTCAACAAATCTTTCTGGCCTTCTTCAGCTTACATCAGTGTGGTGCAACCGATGCTCGGTGTGTGTGTATGTGTGTGCGTGTGTGTGTGTGGTGTTACTGCTTGCACGTCTCGGCTTCGCATGTGAGGGTGGGTGTGCGCGTGTACGGCAGCCAGCAACAAGATCCAGTCGACGGACGCCAGTTGGCTCTTACAGTAGTTGTTAGCATCCTGTGTGGTGTGAGTGTGCGCTGAGAAGCCTCGGTGCGCACGAGTTTCTTCTGGCGTCTGCTTTTGCCGATGTTGACGACCAGGCGCTTGGTCGTCGTTGACGGACGCCGGCTGGCGGCGCAAGACGGCGTCTGTCGATTCAGTCAGCCTGTCTATATACCTCTAGGAATTGATATTACACTGTCGTCTGTAGTGGGGGCCCGAACGCGACACAGAGCTTCAGAAGGCAACGAGTAGCCACGTCCGTTCAAATCGGAGGCGTGGAAGTGGAGTGTGTGGCTGTTTGTTGGTGTATGTGCGACATGTGATTTGTGTGTGGTTAGGTTAGCGGCCTAGTGGTCTAGTGGTATGATTCTCGCTTTGGGTGCGAGAGGTCCCGGTTTCGATCACCGGCTGGGCCCGTGTTTTGCATGGAACCCCACCGCACCTCGCACCCGACGCCAGACAGGTCAACCGCGCCCTTCGGGGTGAGGCGGCGCACGGTGGGTTTTAGCTCCCGCACGGCGCGTACCACCGCCTTGGTCGCTGCTGAACTGTGGGGCCTTTTACTTCCCGTCGCTTTTGCGCGCGCCCCTCTTTCGCAGCCGCTGTCCTGAACCGCAGCGAGTTTCCATTCAACAAATCTTTCTGGCCTTCTTCAGCTTACATCAGTGTGGTGCAACCGATGCTCGGTGTGTGTGTATGTGTGTGCGTGTGTGTGTGTGGTGTTACTGCTTGCACGTCTCGGCTTCGCATGTGAGGGTGGGTGTGCGCGTGTACGGCAGCCAGCAACAAGATCCAGTCGACGGACGCCAGTTGGCTCTTACAGTAGTTGTTAGCATCCTGTGTGGTGTGAGTGTGCGCTGAGAAGCCTCGGTGCGCACGAGTTTCTTCTGGCGTCTGCTTTTGCCGATGTTGACGACCAGGCGCTTGGTCGTCGTTGACGGACGCCGGCTGGCGGCGCAAGACGGCGTCTGTCGATTCAGTCAGCCTGTCTATATACCTCTAGGAATTGATATTACACTGTCGTCTGTAGTGGGGGCCCGAACGCGACACAGAGCTTCAGAAGGCAACGAGTAGCCACGTCCGTTCAAATCGGAGGCGTGGAAGTGGAGTGTGTGGCTGTTTGTTGGTGTATGTGTGACATGTGATTTGTGTGTGGTTAGGTTAGCGGCCTAGTGGTCTAGTGGTATGATTCTCGCTTTGGGTGCGAGAGGTCCCGGTTTCGATCACCGGCTGGGCCCGTGTTTTGCATGGAACCCCACCGCACCTCGCACCCGACGCCAGACAGGTCAACCGCGCCCTTCGGGGTGAGGCGGCGCACGGTGGGTTTTAGCTCCCGCACGGCGCGTACCACCGCCTTGGTCGCTGCTGAACTGTGGGGCCTTTTACTTCCCGTCGCTTTTGCGCGCGCCCCTCTTTCGCAGCCGCTGTCCTGAACCGCAGCGAGTTTCCATTCAACAAATCTTTCTGGCCTTCTTCAGCTTACATCAGTGTGGTGCAACCGATGCTCGGTGTGTGTGTATGTGTGTGCGTGTGTGTGTGTGGTGTTACTGCTTGCACGTCTCGGCTTCGCATGTGAGGGTGGGTGTGCGCGTGTACGGCAGCCAGCAACAAGATCCAGTCGACGGACGCCAGTTGGCTCTTACAGTAGTTGTTAGCATCCTGTGTGGTGTGAGTGTGCGCTGAGAAGCCTCGGTGCGCACGAGTTTCTTCTGGCGTCTGCTTTTGCCGATGTTGACGACCAGGCGCTTGGTCGTCGTTGACGGACGCCGGCTGGCGGCGCAAGACGGCGTCTGTCGATTCAGTCAGCCTGTCTATATACCTCTAGGAATTGATATTACACTGTCGTCTGTAGTGGGGGCCCGAACGCGACACAGAGCTTCAGAAGGCAACGAGTAGCCACGTCCGTTCAAATCGGAGGCGTGGAAGTGGAGTGTGTGGCTGTTTGTTGGTGTATGTGCGACATGTGATTTGTGTGTGGTTAGGTTAGCGGCCTAGTGGTCTAGTGGTATGATTCTCGCTTTGGGTGCGAGAGGTCCCGGTTTCGATCACCGGCTGGGCCCGTGTTTTGCATGGAACCCCACCGCACCTCGCACCCGACGCCAGACAGGTCAACCGCGCCCTTCGGGGTGAGGCGGCGCACGGTGGGTTTTAGCTCCCGCACGGCGCGTACCACCGCCTTGGTCGCTGCTGAACTGTGGGGCCTTTTACTTCCCGTCGCTTTTGCGCGCGCCCCTCTTTCGCAGCCGCTGTCCTGAACCGCAGCGAGTTTCCATTCAACAAATCTTTCTGGCCTTCTTCAGCTTACATCAGTGTGGTGCAACCGATGCTCGGTGTGTGTGTATGTGTGTGCGTGTGTGTGTGTGGTGTTACTGCTTGCACGTCTCGGCTTCGCATGTGAGGGTGGGTGTGCGCGTGTACGGCAGCCAGCAACAAGATCCAGTCGACGGACGCCAGTTGGCTCTTACAGTAGTTGTTAGCATCCTGTGTGGTGTGAGTGTGCGCTGAGAAGCCTCGGTGCGCACGAGTTTCTTCTGGCGTCTGCTTTTGCCGATGTTGACGACCAGGCGCTTGGTCGTCGTTGACGGACGCCGGCTGGCGGCGCAAGACGGCGTCTGTCGATTCAGTCAGCCTGTCTATATACCTCTAGGAATTGATATTACACTGTCGTCTGTAGTGGGGGCCCGAACGCGACACAGAGCTTCAGAAGGCAACGAGTAGCCACGTCCGTTCAAATCGGAGGCGTGGAAGTGGAGTGTGTGGCTGTTTGTTGGTGTATGTGCGACATGTGATATGTGTGTGGTTAGGTTAGCGGCCTAGTGGTCTAGTGGTATGATTCTCGCTTTGGGTGCGAGAGGTCCCGGTTTCGATCACCGGCTGGGCCCGTGTTTTGCATGGAACCCCACCGCACCTCGCACCCGACGCCAGACAGGTCAACCGCGCCCTTCGGGGTGAGGCGGCGCACGGTGGGTTTTAGCTCCCGCACGGCGCGTACCACCGCCTTGGTCGCTGCTGAACTGTGGGGCCTTTTACTTCCCGTCGCTTTTGCGCGCGCCCCTCTTTCGCAGCCGCTGTCCTGAACCGCAGCGAGTTTCCATTCAACAAATCTTTCTGGCCTTCTTCAGCTTACATCAGTGTGGTGCAACCGATGCTCGGTGTGTGTGTATGTGTGTGCGTGTGTGCGTGTGGTGTTACTGCTTGCACGTCTCGGCTTCGCATGTGAGGGTGGGTGTGCGCGTGTACGGCAGCCAGCAACAAGATCCAGTCGACGGACGCCAGTTGGCTCTTACAGTAGTTGTTAGCATCCTGTGTGGTGTGAGTGTGCGCTGAGAAGCCTCGGTGCGCACGAGTTTCTTCTGGCGTCTGCTTTTGCCGATGTTGACGACCAGGCGCTTGGTCGTCGTTGACGGACGCCGGCTGGCGGCGCAAGACGGCGTCTGTCGATTCAGTCAGCCTGTCTATATACCTCTAGGAATTGATATTACACTGTCGTCTGTAGTGAAGGCCCGAACGCGACACAGAGCTTCAGAAGGCAACGAGTAGCCACGTCCGTTCAAATCGGAGGCGTGGAAGTGGAGTGTGTGGCTGTTTGTTGGTGTATGTGCGACATGTGATTTGTGTGTGGTTAGGTTAGCGGCCTAGTGGTCTAGTGGTATGATTCTCGCTTTGGGTGCGAGAGGTCCCGGTTTCGATCACCGGCTGGGCCCGTGTTTTGCATGGAACCCCACCGCACCTCGCACCCGACGCCAGACAGGTCAACCGCGCCCTTCGGGGTGAGGCGGCGCACGGTGGGTTTTAGCTCCCGCACGGCGCGTACCACCGCCTTGGTCGCTGCTGAACTGTGGGGCCTTTTACTTCCCGTCGCTTTTGCGCGCGCCCCTCTTTCGCAGCCGCTGTCCTGAACCGCAGCGAGTTTCCATTCAACAAATCTTTCTGGCCTTCTTCAGCTTACATCAGTGTGGTGCAACCGATGCTCGGTGTGTGTGTATGTGTGTGCGTGTGTGTGTGTGGTGTTACTGCTTGCACGTCTCGGCTTCGCATGTGAGGGTGGGTGTGCGCGTGTACGGCAGCCAGCAACAAGATCCAGTCGACGGACGCCAGTTGGCTCTTACAGTAGTTGTTAGCATCCTGTGTGGTGTGAGTGTGCGCTGAGAAGCCTCGGTGCGCACGAGTTTCTTCTGGCGTCTGCTTTTGCCGATGTTGACGACCAGGCGCTTGGTCGTCGTTGACGGACGCCGGCTGGCGGCGCAAGACGGCGTCTGTCGATTCAGTCAGCCTGTCTATATACCTCTAGGAATTGATATTACACTGTCGTCTGTAGTGGGGGCCCGAACGCGACACAGAGCTTCAGAAGGCAACGAGTAGCCACGTCCGTTCAAATCGGAGGCGTGGAAGTGGAGTGTGTGGCTGTTTGTTGGTGTATGTGCGACATGTGATTTGTGTGTGGTTAGGTTAGCGGCCTAGTGGTCTAGTGGTATGATTCTCGCTTTGGGTGCGAGAGGTCCCGGTTTCGATCACCGGCTGGGCCCGTGTTTTGCATGGAACCCCACCGCACCTCGCACCCGACGCCAGACAGGTCAACCGCGCCCTTCGGGGTGAGGCGGCGCACGGTGGGTTTTAGCTCCCGCACGGCGCGTACCACCGCCTTGGTCGCTGCTGAACTGTGGGGCCTTTTACTTCCCGTCGCTTTTGCGCGCGCCCCTCTTTCGCAGCCGCTGTCCTGAACCGCAGCGAGTTTCCATTCAACAAATCTTTCTGGCCTTCTTCAGCTTACATCAGTGTGGTGCAACCGATGCTCGGTGTGTGTGTATGTGTGTGCGTGTGTGTGTGTGGTGTTACTGCTTGCACGTCTCGGCTTCGCATGTGAGGGTGGGTGTGCGCGTGTACGGCAGCCAGCAACAAGATCCAGTCGACGGACGCCAGTTGGCTCTTACAGTAGTTGTTAGCATCCTGTGTGGTGTGAGTGTGCGCTGAGAAGCCTCGGTGCGCACGAGTTTCTTCTGGCGTCTGCTTTTGCCGATGTTGACGACCAGGCGCTTGGTCGTCGTTGACGGACGCCGGCTGGCGGCGCAAGACGGCGTCTGTCGATTCAGTCAGCCTGTCTATATACCTCTAGGAATTGATATTACACTGTCGTCTGTAGTGAAGGCCCGAACGCGACACAGAGCTTCAGAAGGCAACGAGTAGCCACGTCCGTTCAAATCGGAGGCGTGGAAGTGGAGTGTGTGGCTGTTTGTTGCTGTATGTGTGACATGTGATTTGTGTGTGGTTAGGTTAGCGGCCTAGTGGTCTAGTGGTATGATTCTCGCTTTGGGTGCGAGAGGTCCCGGTTTCGATCACCGGCTGGGCCCGTGTTTTGCATGGAACCCCACCGCACCTCGCACCCGACGCCAGACAGGTCAACCGCGCCCTTCGGGGTGAGGCGGCGCACGGTGGGTTTTAGCTCCCGCACGGCGCGTACCACCGCCTTGGTCGCTGCTGAACTGTGGGGCCTTTTACTTCCCGTCGCTTTTGCGCGCGCCCCTCTTTCGCAGCCGCTGTCCTGAACCGCAGCGAGTTTCCATTCAACAAATCTTTCTGGCCTTCTTCAGCTTACATCAGTGTGGTGCAACCGATGCTCGGTGTGTGTGTATGTGTGTGCGTGTGTGTGTGTGGTGTTACTGCTTGCACGTCTCGGCTTCGCATGTGAGGGTGGGTGTGCGCGTGTACGGCAGCCAGCAACAAGATCCAGTCGACGGACGCCAGTTGGCTCTTACAGTAGTTGTTAGCATCCTGTGTGGTGTGAGTGTGCGCTGAGAAGCCTCGGTGCGCACGAGTTTCTTCTGGCGTCTGCTTTTGCCGATGTTGACGACCAGGCGCTTGGTCGTCGTTGACGGACGCCGGCTGGCGGCGCAAGACGGCGTCTGTCGATTCAGTCAGCCTGTCTATATACCTCTAGGAATTGATATTACACTGTCGTCTGTAGTGGGGGCCCGAACGCGACACAGAGCTTCAGAAGGCAACGAGTAGCCACGTCCGTTCAAATCGGAGGCGTGGAAGTGGAGTGTGTGGCTGTTTGTTGGTGTATGTGCGACATGTGATTTGTGTGTGGTTAGGTTAGCGGCCTAGTGGTCTAGTGGTATGATTCTCGCTTTGGGTGCGAGAGGTCCCGGTTTCGATCACCGGCTGGGCCCGTGTTTTGCATGGAACCCCACCGCACCTCGCACCCGACGCCAGACAGGTCAACCGCGCCCTTCGGGGTGAGGCGGCGCACGGTGGGTTTTAGCTCCCGCACGGCGCGTACCACCGCCTTGGTCGCTGCTGAACTGTGGGGCCTTTTACTTCCCGTCGCTTTTGCGCGCGCCCCTCTTTCGCAGCCGCTGTCCTGAACCGCAGCGAGTTTCCATTCAACAAATCTTTCTGGCCTTCTTCAGCTTACATCAGTGTGGTGCAACCGATGCTCGGTGTGTGTGTATGTGTGTGCGTGTGTGTGTGTGATGTTACTGCTTGCACGTCTCGGCTTCGCATGTGAGGGTGGGTGTGCGCGTGTACGGCAGCCAGCAACAAGATCCAGTCGACGGACGCCAGTTGGCTCTTACAGTAGTTGTTAGCATCCTGTGTGGTGTGAGTGTGCGCTGAGAAGCCTCGGTGCGCACGAGTTTCTTCTGGCGTCTGCTTTTGCCGATGTTGACGACCAGGCGCTTGGTCGTCGTTGACGGACGCCGGCTGGCGGCGCAAGACGGCGTCTGTCGATTCAGTCAGCCTGTCTATATACCTCTAGGAATTGATATTACACTGTCGTCTGTAGTGGGGGCCCGAACGCGACACAGAGCTTCAGAAGGCAACGAGTAGCCACGTCCGTTCAAATCGGAGGCGTGGAAGTGGAGTGTGTGGCTGTTTGTTGGTGTATGTGCGACATGTGATTTGTGTGTGGTTAGGTTAGCGGCCTAGTGGTCTAGTGGTATGATTCTCGCTTTGGGTGCGAGAGGTCCCGGTTTCGATCACCGGCTGGGCCCGTGTTTTGCATGGAACCCCACCGCACCTCGCACCCGACGCCAGACAGGTCAACCGCGCCCTTCGGGGTGAGGCGGCGCACGGTGGGTTTTAGCTCCCGCACGGCGCGTACCACCGCCTTGGTCGCTGCTGAACTGTGGGGCCTTTTACTTCCCGTCGCTTTTGCGCGCGCCCCTCTTTCGCAGCCGCTGTCCTGAACCGCAGCGAGTTTCCATTCAACAAATCTTTCTGGCCTTCTTCAGCTTACATCAGTGTGGTGCAACCGATGCTCGGTGTGTGTGTATGTGTGTGCGTGTGTGTGTGTGGTGTTACTGCTTGCACGTCTCGGCTTCGCATGTGAGGGTGGGTGTGCGCGTGTACGGCAGCCAGCAACAAGATCCAGTCGACGGACGCCAGTTGGCTCTTACAGTAGTTGTTAGCATCCTGTGTGGTGTGAGTGTGCGCTGAGAAGCCTCGGTGCGCACGAGTTTCTTCTGGCGTCTGCTTTTGCCGATGTTGACGACCAGGCGCTTGGTCGTCGTTGACGGACGCCGGCTGGCGGCGCAAGACGGCGTCTGTCGATTCAGTCAGCCTGTCTATATACCTCTAGGAATTGATATTACACTGTCGTCTGTAGTGGGGGCCCGAACGCGACACAGAGCTTCAGAAGGCAACGAGTAGCCACGTCCGTTCAAATCGGAGGCGTGGAAGTGGAGTGTGTGGCTGTTTGTTGGTGTATGTGCGACATGTGATTTGTGTGTGGTTAGGTTAGCGGCCTAGTGGTCTAGTGGTATGATTCTCGCTTTGGGTGCGAGAGGTCCCGGTTTCGATCACCGGCTGGGCCCGTGTTTTGCATGGAACCCCACCGCACCTCGCACCCGACGCCAGACAGGTCAACCGCGCCCTTCGGGGTGAGGCGGCGCACGGTGGGTTTTAGCTCCCGCACGGCGCGTACCACCGCCTTGGTCGCTGCTGAACTGTGGGGCCTTTTACTTCCCGTCGCTTTTGCGCGCGCCCCTCTTTCGCAGCCGCTGTCCTGAACCGCAGCGAGTTTCCATTCAACAAATCTTTCTGGCCTTCTTCAGCTTACATCAGTGTGGTGCAACCGATGCTCGGTGTGTGTGTATGTGTGTGCGTGTGTGTGTGTGATGTTACTGCTTGCACGTCTCGGCTTCGCATGTGAGGGTGGGTGTGCGCGTGTACGGCAGCCAGCAACAAGATCCAGTCGACGGACGCCAGTTGGCTCTTACAGTAGTTGTTAGCATCCTGTGTGGTGTGAGTGTGCGCTGAGAAGCCTCGGTGCGCACGAGTTTCTTCTGGCGTCTGCTTTTGCCGATGTTGACGACCAGGCGCTTGGTCGTCGTTGACGGACGCCGGCTGGCGGCGCAAGACGGCGTCTGTCGATTCAGTCAGCCTGTCTATATACCTCTAGGAATTGATATTACACTGTCGTCTGTAGTGGGGGCCCGAACGCGACACAGAGCTTCAGAAGGCAACGAGTAGCCACGTCCGTTCAAATCGGAGGCGTGGAAGTGGAGTGTGTGGCTGTTTGTTGGTGTATGTGTGACATGTGATTTGTGTGTGGTTAGGTTAGCGGCCTAGTGGTCTAGTGGTATGATTCTCGCTTTGGGTGCGAGAGGTCCCGGTTTCGATCACCGGCTGGGCCCGTGTTTTGCATGGAACCCCACCGCACCTCGCACCCGACGCCAGACAGGTCAACCGCGCCCTTCGGGGTGAGGCGGCGCACGGTGGGTTTTAGCTCCCGCACGGCGCGTACCACCGCCTTGGTCGCTGCTGAACTGTGGGGCCTTTTACTTCCCGTCGCTTTTGCGCGCGCCCCTCTTTCGCAGCCGCTGTCCTGAACCGCAGCGAGTTTCCATTCAACAAATCTTTCTGGCCTTCTTCAGCTTACATCAGTGTGGTGCAACCGATGCTCGGTGTGTGTGTATGTGTGTGCGTGTGTGTGTGTGGTGTTACTGCTTGCACGTCTCGGCTTCGCATGTGAGGGTGGGTGTGCGCGTGTACGGCAGCCAGCAACAAGATCCAGTCGACGGACGCCAGTTGGCTCTTACAGTAGTTGTTAGCATCCTGTGTGGTGTGAGTGTGCGCTGAGAAGCCTCGGTGCGCACGAGTTTCTTCTGGCGTCTGCTTTTGCCGATGTTGACGACCAGGCGCTTGGTCGTCGTTGACGGACGCCGGCTGGCGGCGCAAGACGGCGTCTGTCGATTCAGTCAGCCTGTCTATATACCTCTAGGAATTGATATTACACTGTCGTCTGTAGTGAAGGCCCGAACGCGACACAGAGCTTCAGAAGGCAACGAGTAGCCACGTCCGTTCAAATCGGAGGCGTGGAAGTGGAGTGTGTGGCTGTTTGTTGGTGTATGTGCGACATGTGATATGTGTGTGGTTAGGTTAGCGGCCTAGTGGTCTAGTGGTATGATTCTCGCTTTGGGTGCGAGAGGTCCCGGTTTCGATCACCGGCTGGGCCCGTGTTTTGCATGGAACCCCACCGCACCTCGCACCCGACGCCAGACAGGTCAACCGCGCCCTTCGGGGTGAGGCGGCGCACGGTGGGTTTTAGCTCCCGCACGGCGCGTACCACCGCCTTGGTCGCTGCTGAACTGTGGGGCCTTTTACTTCCCGTCGCTTTTGCGCGCGCCCCTCTTTCGCAGCCGCTGTCCTGAACCGCAGCGAGTTTCCATTCAACAAATCTTTCTGGCCTTCTTCAGCTTACATCAGTGTGGTGCAACCGATGCTCGGTGTGTGTGTATGTGTGTGCGTGTGTGTGTGTGGTGTTACTGCTTGCACGTCTCGGCTTCGCATGTGAGGGTGGGTGTGCGCGTGTACGGCAGCCAGCAACAAGATCCAGTCGACGGACGCCAGTTGGCTCTTACAGTAGTTGTTAGCATCCTGTGTGGTGTGAGTGTGCGCTGAGAAGCCTCGGTGCGCACGAGTTTCTTCTGGCGTCTGCTTTTGCCGATGTTGACGACCAGGCGCTTGGTCGTCGTTGACGGACGCCGGCTGGCGGCGCAAGACGGCGTCTGTCGATTCAGTCAGCCTGTCTATATACCTCTAGGAATTGATATTACACTGTCGTCTGTAGTGAAGGCCCGAACGCGACACAGAGCTTCAGAAGGCAACGAGTAGCCACGTCCGTTCAAATCGGAGGCGTGGAAGTGGAGTGTGTGGCTGTTTGTTGGTGTATGTGTGACATGTGATATGTGTGTGGTTAGGTTAGCGGCCTAGTGGTCTAGTGGTATGATTCTCGCTTTGGGTGCGAGAGGTCCCGGTTTCGATCACCGGCTGGGCCCGTGTTTTGCATGGAACCCCACCGCACCTCGCACCCGACGCCAGACAGGTCAACCGCGCCCTTCGGGGTGAGGCGGCGCACGGTGGGTTTTAGCTCCCGCACGGCGCGTACCACCGCCTTGGTCGCTGCTGAACTGTGGGGCCTTTTACTTCCCGTCGCTTTTGCGCGCGCCCCTCTTTCGCAGCCGCTGTCCTGAACCGCAGCGAGTTTCCATTCAACAAATCTTTCTGGCCTTCTTCAGCTTACATCAGTGTGGTGCAACCGATGCTCGGTGTGTGTGTATGTGTGTGCGTGTGTGTGTGTGGTGTTACTGCTTGCACGTCTCGGCTTCGCATGTGAGGGTGGGTGTGCGCGTGTACGGCAGCCAGCAACAAGATTCAGTCGACGGACGCCAGTTGGCTCTTACAGTAGTTGTTAGCATCCTGTGTGGTGTGAGTGTGCGCTGAGAAGCCTCGGTGCGCACGAGTTTCTTCTGGCGTCTGCTTTTGCCGATGTTGACGACCAGGCGCTTGGTCGTCGTTGACGGACGCCGGCTGGCGGCGCAAGACGGCGTCTGTCGATTCAGTCAGCCTGTCTATATACCTCTAGGAATTGATATTACACTGTCGTCTGTAGTGGGGGCCCGAACGCGACACAGAGCTTCAGAAGGCAACGAGTAGCCACGTCCGTTCAAATCGGAGGCGTGGAAGTGGAGTGTGTGGCTGTTTGTTGGTGTATGTGCGACATGTGATTTGTGTGTGGTTAGGTTAGCGGCCTAGTGGTCTAGTGGTATGATTCTCGCTTTGGGTGCGAGAGGTCCCGGTTTCGATCACCGGCTGGGCCCGTGTTTTGCATGGAACCCCACCGCACCTCGCACCCGACGCCAGACAGGTCAACCGCGCCCTTCGGGGTGAGGCGGCGCACGGTGGGTTTTAGCTCCCGCACGGCGCGTACCACCGCCTTGGTCGCTGCTGAACTGTGGGGCCTTTTACTTCCCGTCGCTTTTGCGCGCGCCCCTCTTTCGCAGCCGCTGTTCTGAACCGCAGCGAGTTTCCATTCAACAAATCTTTCTGGCCTTCTTCAGCTTACATCAGTGTGGTGCAACCGATGCTCGGTGTGTGTGTATGTGTGTGCGTGTGTGTGTGTGGTGTTACTGCTTGCACGTCTCGGCTTCGCATGTGAGGGTGGGTGTGCGCGTGTACGGCAGCCAGCAACAAGATTCAGTCGACGGACGCCAGTTGGCTCTTACAGTAGTTGTTAGCATCCTGTGTGGTGTGAGTGTGCGCTGAGAAGCCTCGGTGCGCACGAGTTTCTTCTGGCGTCTGCTTTTGCCGATGTTGACGACCAGGCGCTTGGTCGTCGTTGACGGACGCCGGCTGGCGGCGCAAGACGGCGTCTGTCGATTCAGTCAGCCTGTCTATATACCTCTAGGAATTGATATTACACTGTCGTCTGTAGTGGGGGCCCGAACGCGACACAGAGCTTCAGAAGGCAACGAGTAGCCACGTCCGTTCAAATCGGAGGCGTGGAAGTGGAGTGTGTGGCTGTTTGTTGGTGTATGTGCGACATGTGATTTGTGTGTGGTTAGGTTAGCGGCCTAGTGGTCTAGTGGTATGATTCTCGCTTTGGGTGCGAGAGGTCCCGGTTTCGATCACCGGCTGGGCCCGTGTTTTGCATGGAACCCCACCGCACCTCGCACCCGACGCCAGACAGGTCAACCGCGCCCTTCGGGGTGAGGCGGCGCACGGTGGGTTTTAGCTCCCGCACGGCGCGTACCACCGCCTTGGTCGCTGCTGAACTGTGGGGCCTTTTACTTCCCGTCGCTTTTGCGCGCGCCCCTCTTTCGCAGCCGCTGTTCTGAACCGCAGCGAGTTTCCATTCAACAAATCTTTCTGGCCTTCTTCAGCTTACATCAGTGTGGTGCAACCGATGCTCGGTGTGTGTGTATGTGTGTGCGTGTGTGTGTGTGGTGTTACTGCTTGCACGTCTCGGCTTCGCATGTGAGGGTGGGTGTGCGCGTGTACGGCAGCCAGCAACAAGATCCAGTCGACGGACGCCAGTTGGCTCTTACAGTAGTTGTTAGCATCCTGTGTGGTGTGAGTGTGCGCTGAGAAGCCTCGGTGCGCACGAGTTTCTTCTGGCGTCTGCTTTTGCCGATGTTGACGACCAGGCGCTTGGTCGTCGTTGACGGACGCCGGCTGGCGGCGCAAGACGGCGTCTGTCGATTCAGTCAGCCTGTCTATATACCTCTAGGAATTGATATTACACTGTCGTCTGTAGTGGGGGCCCGAACGCGACACAGAGCTTCAGAAGGCAACGAGTAGCCACGTCCGTTCAAATCGGAGGCGTGGAAGTGGAGTGTGTGGCTGTTTGTTGGTGTATGTGCGACATGTGATATGTGTGTGGTTAGGTTAGCGGCCTAGTGGTCTAGTGGTATGATTCTCGCTTTGGGTGCGAGAGGTCCCGGTTTCGATCACCGGCTGGGCCCGTGTTTTGCATGGAACCCCACCGCACCTCGCACCCGACGCCAGACAGGTCAACCGCGCCCTTCGGGGTGAGGCGGCGCACGGTGGGTTTTAGCTCCCGCACGGCGCGTACCACCGCCTTGGTCGCTGCTGAACTGTGGGGCCTTTTACTTCCCGTCGCTTTTGCGCGCGCCCCTCTTTCGCAGCCGCTGTTCTGAACCGCAGCGAGTTTCCATTCAACAAATCTTCCTGGCCTTCTTCAGCTTACATCAGTGTGGTGCAACCGATGCTCGGTGTGTGTGTATGTGTGTGCGTGTGTGTGTGTGGTGTTACTGCTTGCACGTCTCGGCTTCGCATGTGAGGGTGGGTGTGCGCGTGTACGGCAGCCAGCAACAAGATCCAGTCGACGGACGCCAGTTGGCTCTTACAGTAGTTGTTAGCATCCTGTGTGGTGTGAGTGTGCGCTGAGAAGCCTCGGTGCGCACGAGTTTCTTCTGGCGTCTGCTTTTGCCGATGTTGACGACCAGGCGCTTGGTCGTCGTTGACGGACGCCGGCTGGCGGCGCAAGACGGCGTCTGTCGATTCAGTCAGCCTGTCTATATACCTCTAGGAATTGATATTACACTGTCGTCTGTAGTGGGGACCGAACGCGACACAGAGCTTCAGAAGGCAACGAGTAGCCACGTCCGTTCAAATCGGAGGCGTGGAAATGGAGTGTGTGGCTGTTTGTTGGTGTATGTGCGACATGTGATTTGTGTGTGGTTAGGTTAGCGGCCTAGTGGTCTAGTGGTATGATTCTCGCTTTGGGTGCGAGAGGTCCCGGTTTCGATCACCGGCTGGGCCCGTGTTTTGCATGGAACCCCACCGCACCTCGCACCCGACGCCAGACAGGTCAACCGCGCCCTTCGGGGTGAGGCGGCGCACGGTGGGTTTTAGCTCCCGCACGGCGCGTACCACCGCCTTGGTCGCTGCTGAACTGTGGGGCCTTTTACTTCCCGTCGCTTTTGCGCGCGCCCCTCTTTCGCAGCCGCTGTCCTGAACCGCAGCGAGTTTCCATTCAACAAATCTTTCTGGCCTTCTTCAGCTTACATCAGTGTGGTGCAACCGATGCTCGGTGTGTGTGTATGTGTGTGCGTGTGTGTGTGTGGTGTTACTGCTTGCACGTCTCGGCTTCGCATGTGAGGGTGGGTGTGCGCGTGTACGGCAGCCAGCAACAAGATCCAGTCGACGGACGCCAGTTGGCTCTTACAGTAGTTGTTAGCATCCTGTGTGGTGTGAGTGTGCGCTGAGAAGCCTCGGTGCGCACGAGTTTCTTCTGGCGTCTGCTTTTGCCGATGTTGACGACCAGGCGCTTGGTCGTCGTTGACGGACGCCGGCTGGCGGCGCAAGACGGCGTCTGTCGATTCAGTCAGCCTGTCTATATACCTCTAGGAATTGATATTACACTGTCGTCTGTAGTGAAGGCCCGAACGCGACACAGAGCTTCAGAAGGCAACGAGTAGCCACGTCCGTTCAAATCGGAGGCGTGGAAGTGGAGTGTGTGGCTGTTTGTTGGTGTATGTGTGACATGTGATATGTGTGTGGTTAGGTTAGCGGCCTAGTGGTCTAGTGGTATGATTCTCGCTTTGGGTGCGAGAGGTCCCGGTTTCGATCACCGGCTGGGCCCGTGTTTTGCATGGAACCCCACCGCACCTCGCACCCGACGCCAGACAGGTCAAACCGCGCCCTTCGGGGTGAGGCGGCGCACGGTGGGTTTTAGCTCCCGCACGGCGCGTACCACCGCCTTGGTCGCTGCTGAACTGTGGGGCCTTTTACTTCCCGTCGCTTTTGCGCGCGCCCCTCTTTCGCAGCCGCTGTTCTGAACCGCAGCGAGTTTCCATTCAACAAATCTTTCTGGCCTTCTTCAGCTTACATCAGTGTGGTGCAACCGATGCTCGGTGTGTGTGTATGTGTGTGCGTGTGTGTGTGTGGTGTTACTGCTTGCACGTCTCGGCTTCGCATGTGAGGGTGGGTGTGCGCGTGTACGGCAGCCAGCAACAAGATCCAGTCGACGGACGCCAGTTGGCTCTTACAGTAGTTGTTAGCATCCTGTGTGGTGTGAGTGTGCGCTGAGAAGCCTCGGTGCGCACGAGTTTCTTCTGGCGTCTGCTTTTGCCGATGTTGACGACCAGGCGCTTGGTCGTCGTTGACGGACGCCGGCTGGCGGCGCAAGACGGCGTCTGTCGATTCAGTCAGCCTGTCTATATACCTCTAGGAATTGATATTACACTGTCGTCTGTAGTGGGGGCCCGAACGCGACACAGAGCTTCAGAAGGCAACGAGTAGCCACGTCCGTTCAAATCGGAGGCGTGGAAGTGGAGTGTGTGGCTGTTTGTTGGTGTATGTGTGACATGTGATTTGTGTGTGGTTAGGTTAGCGGCCTAGTGGTCTAGTGGTATGATTCTCGCTTTGGGTGCGAGAGGTCCCGGTTTCGATCACCGGCTGGGCCCGTGTTTTGCATGGAACCCCACCGCACCTCGCACCCGACGCCAGACAGGTCAACCGCGCCCTTCGGGGTGAGGCGGCGCACGGTGGGTTTTAGCTCCCGCACGGCGCGTACCACCGCCTTGGTCGCTGCTGAACTGTGGGGCCTTTTACTTCCCGTCGCTTTTGCGCGCGCCCCTCTTTCGCAGCCGCTGTCCTGAACCGCAGCGAGTTTCCATTCAACAAATCTTTCTGGCCTTCTTCAGCTTACATCAGTGTGGTGCAACCGATGCTCGGTGTGTGTGTATGTGTGTGCGTGTGTGTGTGTGGTGTTACTGCTTGCACGTCTCGGCTTCGCATGTGAGGGTGGGTGTGCGCGTGTACGGCAGCCAGCAACAAGATCCAGTCGACGGACGCCAGTTGGCTCTTACAGTAGTTGTTAGCATCCTGTGTGGTGTGAGTGTGCGCTGAGAAGCCTCGGTGCGCACGAGTTTCTTCTGGCGTCTGCTTTTGCCGATGTTGACGACCAGGCGCTTGGTCGTCGTTGACGGACGCCGGCTGGCGGCGCAAGACGGCGTCTGTCGATTCAGTCAGCCTGTCTATATACCTCTAGGAATTGATATTACACTGTCGTCTGTAGTGGGGACCGAACGCGACACAGAGCTTCAGAAGGCAACGAGTAGCCACGTCCGTTCAAATCGGAGGCGTGGAAATGGAGTGTGTGGCTGTTTGTTGGTGTATGTGCGACATGTGATTTGTGTGTGGTTAGGTTAGCGGCCTAGTGGTCTAGTGGTATGATTCTCGCTTTGGGTGCGAGAGGTCCCGGTTTCGATCACCGGCTGGGCCCGTGTTTTGCATGGAACCCCACCGCACCTCGCACCCGACGCCAGACAGGTCAACCGCGCCCTTCGGGGTGAGGCGGCGCACGGTGGGTTTTAGCTCCCGCACGGCGCGTACCACCGCCTTGGTCGCTGCTGAACTGTGGGGCCTTTTACTTCCCGTCGCTTTTGCGCGCGCCCCTCTTTCGCAGCCGCTGTCCTGAACCGCAGCGAGTTTCCATTCAACAAATCTTTCTGGCCTTCTTCAGCTTACATCAGTGTGGTGCAACCGATGCTCGGTGTGTGTGTATGTGTGTGCGTGTGTGTGTGTGGTGTTACTGCTTGCACGTCTCGGCTTCGCATGTGAGGGTGGGTGTGCGCGTGTACGGCAGCCAGCAACAAGATCCAGTCGACGGACGCCAGTTGGCTCTTACAGTAGTTGTTAGCATCCTGTGTGGTGTGAGTGTGCGCTGAGAAGCCTCGGTGCGCACGAGTTTCTTCTGGCGTCTGCTTTTGCCGATGTGACGACCAGGCGCTTGGTCGTCGTTGACGGACGCCGGCTGGCGGCGCAAGACGGCGTCTGTCGATTCAGTCAGCCTGTCTATATACCTCTAGGAATTGATATTACACTGTCGTCTGTAGTGGGGGCCCGAACGCGACACAGAGCTTCAGAAGGCAACGAGTAGCCACGTCCGTTCAAATCGGAGGCGTGGAAATGGAGTGTGTGGCTGTTTGTTGGTGTATGTGCGACATGTGATTTGTGTGTGGTTAGGTTAGCGGCCTAGTGGTCTAGTGGTATGATTCTCGCTTTGGGTGCGAGAGGTCCCGGTTTCGATCACCGGCTGGGCCCGTGTTTTGCATGGAACCCCACCGCACCTCGCACCCGACGCCAGACAGGTCAACCGCGCCCTTCGGGGTGAGGCGGCGCACGGTGGGTTTTAGCTCCCGCACGGCGCGTACCACCGCCTTGGTCGCTGCTGAACTGTGGGGCCTTTTACTTCCCGTCGCTTTTGCGCGCGCCCCTCTTTCGCAGCCGCTGTCCTGAACCGCAGCGAGTTTCCATTCAACAAATCTTTCTGGCCTTCTTCAGCTTACATCAGTGTGGTGCAACCGATGCTCGGTGTGTGTGTATGTGTGTGCGTGTGTGTGTGTGGTGTTACTGCTTGCACGTCTCGGCTTCGCATGTGAGGGTGGGTGTGCGCGTGTACGGCAGCCAGCAACAAGATCCAGTCGACGGACGCCAGTTGGCTCTTACAGTAGTTGTTAGCATCCTGTGTGGTGTGAGTGTGCGCTGAGAAGCCTCGGTGCGCACGAGTTTCCTCTGGCGTCTGCTTTTGCCGATGTTGACGACCAGGCGCTTGGTCGTCGTTGACGGACGCCGGCTGGCGGCGCAAGACGGCGTCTGTCGATTCAGTCAGCCTGTCTATATACCTCTAGGAATTGATATTACACTGTCGTCTGTAGTGGGGGACCGAACGCGACACAGAGCTTCAGAAGGCAACGAGTAGCCACGTCCGTTCAAATCGGAGGCGTGGAAGTGGAGTGTGTGGCTGTTTGTTGGTGTATGTGTGAATGTGATTTGTGTGTGGTTAGGTTAGCGGCCTAGTGGTCTAGTGGTATGATTCTCGCTTTGGGTGCGAGAGGTCCCGGTTTCGATCACCGGCTGGGCCCGTGTTTTGCATGGAACCCCACCGCACCTCGCACCCGACGCCAGACAGGTCAACCGCGCCCTTCGGGGTGAGGCGGCGCACGGTGGGTTTTAGCTCCCGCACGGCGCGTACCACCGCCTTGGTCGCTGCTGAACTGTGGGGCCTTTTACTTCCCGTCGCTTTTGCGCGCGCCCCTCTTTCGCAGCCGCTGTCCTGAACCGCAGCGAGTTTCCATTCAACAAATCTTTCTGGCCTTCTTCAGCTTACATCAGTGTGGTGCAACCGATGCTCGGTGTGTGTGTATGTGTGTGCGTGTGTGTGTGTGGTGTTACTGCTTGCACGTCTCGGCTTCGCATGTGAGGGTGGGTGTGCGCGTGTACGGCAGCCAGCAACAAGATCCAGTCGACGGACGCCAGTTGGCTCTTACAGTAGTTGTTAGCATCCTGTGTGGTGTGAGTGTGCGCTGAGAAGCCTCGGTGCGCACGAGTTTCCTCTGGCGTCTGCTTTTGCCGATGTTGACGACCAGGCGCTTGGTCGTCGTTGACGGACGCCGGCTGGCGGCGCAAGACGGCGTCTGTCGATTCAGTCAGCCTGTCTATATACCTCTAGGAATTGATATTACACTGTCGTCTGTAGTGGGGGACCGAACGCGACACAGAGCTTCAGAAGGCAACGAGTAGCCACGTCCGTTCAAATCGGAGGCGTGGAAGTGGAGTGTGTGGCTGTTTGTTGGTGTATGTGTGAATGTGATTTGTGTGTGGTTAGGTTAGCGGCCTAGTGGTCTAGTGGTATGATTCTCGCTTTGGGTGCGAGAGGTCCCGGTTTCGATCACCGGCTGGGCCCGTGTTTTGCATGGAACCCCACCGCACCTCGCACCCGACGCCAGACAGGTCAACCGCGCCCTTCGGGGTGAGGCGGCGCACGGTGGGTTTTAGCTCCCGCACGGCGCGTACCACCGCCTTGGTCGCTGCTGAACTGTGGGGCCTTTTACTTCCCGTCGCTTTTGCGCGCGCCCCTCTTTCGCAGCCGCTGTCCTGAACCGCAGCGAGTTTCCATTCAACAAATCTTTCTGGCCTTCTTCAGCTTACATCAGTGTGGTGCAACCGATGCTCGGTGTGTGTGTATGTGTGTGCGTGTGTGTGTGTGGTGTTACTGCTTGCACGTCTCGGCTTCGCATGTGAGGGTGGGTGTGCGCGTGTACGGCAGCCAGCAACAAGATCCAGTCGACGGACGCCAGTTGGCTCTTACAGTAGTTGTTAGCATCCTGTGTGGTGTGAGTGTGCGCTGAGAAGCCTCGGTGCGCACGAGTTTCCTCTGGCGTCTGCTTTTGCCGATGTTGACGACCAGGCGCTTGGTCGTCGTTGACGGACGCCGGCTGGCGGCGCAAGACGGCGTCTGTCGATTCAGTCAGCCTGTCTATATACCTCTAGGAATTGATATTACACTGTCGTCTGTAGTGGGGGCCCGAACGCGACACAGAGCTTCAGAAGGCAACGAGTAGCCACGTCCGTTCGAATCGGAGGCGTGGAAGTGGAGTGTGTGGCTGTTTGTTGGTGTATGTGCGACATGTGATTTGTGTGTGGTTAGGTTAGCGGCCTAGTGGTCTAGTGGTATGATTCTCGCTTTGGGTGCGAGAGGTCCCGGTTTCGATCACCGGCTGGGCCCGTGTTTTGCATGGAACCCCACCGCACCTCGCACCCGACGCCAGACAGGTCAACCGCGCCCTTCGGGGTGAGGCGGCGCACGGTGGGTTTTAGCTCCCGCACGGCGCGTACCACCGCCTTGGTCGCTGCTGAACTGTGGGGCCTTTTACTTCCCGTCGCTTTTGCGCGCGCCCCACTTTCGCAGCCGCTGTCCTGAACCGCAGCGAGTTTCCATTCAACAAATCTTTCTGGCCTTCTTCAGCTTACATCAGTGTGGTGCAACCGATGCTCGGTGTGTGTGTATGTGTGTGCGTGTGTGTGTGTGGTGTTACTGCTTGCACGTCTCGGCTTCGCATGTGAGGGTGGGTGTGCGCGTGTACGGCAGCAAGCAACAAGATCCAGTCGACGGACGCCAGTTGGCTCTTACAGTAGTTGTTAGCATCCTGTGTGGTGTGAGTGTGCGCTGAGAAGCCTCGGTGCGCACGAGTTTCTTCTGGCGTCTGCTTTTGCCGATGTTGACGACCAGGCGCTTGGTCGTCGTTGACGGACGCCGGCTGGCGGCGCAAGACGGCGTCTGTCGATTCAGTCAGCCTGTCTATATACCTCTAGGAATTGATATTACACTGTCGTCTGTAGTGGGGGCCCGAACGCGACACAGAGCTTCAGAAGGCAACGAGTAGCCACGTCCGTTCAAATCGGAGGCGTGGAAGTGGAGTGTGTGGCTGTTTGTTGGTGTATGTGTGAATGTGATTTGTGTGTGGTTAGGTTAGCGGCCTAGTGGTCTAGTGGTATGATTCTCGCTTTGGGTGCGAGAGGTCCCGGTTTCGATCACCGGCTGGGCCCGTGTTTTGCATGGAACCCCACCGCACCTCGCACCCGACGCCAGACAGGTCAACCGCGCCCTTCGGGGTGAGGCGGCGCACGGTGGGTTTTAGCTCCCGCACGGCGCGTACCACCGCCTTGGTCGCTGCTGAACTGTGGGGCCTTTTACTTCCCGTCGCTTTTGCGCGCGCCCCACTTTCGCAGCCGCTGTCCTGAACCGCAGCGAGTTTCCATTCAACAAATCTTTCTGGCCTTCTTCAGCTTACATCAGTGTGGTGCAACCGATGCTCGGTGTGTGTGTATGTGTGTGCGTGTGTGTGTGTGGTGTTACTGCTTGCACGTCTCGGCTTCGCATGTGAGGGTGGGTGTGCGCGTGTACGGCAGCAAGCAACAAGATCCAGTCGACGGACGCCAGTTGGCTCTTACAGTAGTTGTTAGCATCCTGTGTGGTGTGAGTGTGCGCTGAGAAGCCTCGGTGCGCACGAGTTTCTTCTGGCGTCTGCTTTTGCCGATGTTGACGACCAGGCGCTTGGTCGTCGTTGACGGACGCCGGCTGGCGGCGCAAGACGGCGTCTGTCGATTCAGTCAGCCTGTCTATATACCTCTAGGAATTGATATTACACTGTCGTCTGTAGTGGGGGCCCGAACGCGACACAGAGCTTCAGAAGGCAACGAGTAGCCACGTCCGTTCAAATCGGAGGCGTGGAAGTGGAGTGTGTGGCTGTTTGTTGGTGTATGTGTGAATGTGATTTGTGTGTGGTTAGGTTAGCGGCCTAGTGGTCTAGTGGTATGATTCTCGCTTTGGGTGCGAGAGGTCCCGGTTTCGATCACCGGCTGGGCCCGTGTTTTGCATGGAACCCCACCGCACCTCGCACCCGACGCCAGACAGGTCAACCGCGCCCTTCGGGGTGAGGCGGCGCACGGTGGGTTTTAGCTCCCGCACGGCGCGTACCACCGCCTTGGTCGCTGCTGAACTGTGGGGCCTTTTACTTCCCGTCGCTTTTGCGCGCGCCCCTCTTTCGCAGCCGCTGTCCTGAACCGCAGCGAGTTTCCATTCAACAAATCTTTCTGGCCTTCTTCAGCTTACATCAGTGTGGTGCAACCGATGCTCGGTGTGTGTGTATGTGTGTGCGTGTGTGTGTGTGTGGTGTTACTGCTTGCACGTCTCGGCTTCGCATGTGAGGGTGGGTGTGCGCGTGTACGGCAGCCAGCAACAAGATCCAGTCGACGGACGCCAGTTGGCTCTTACAGTAGTTGTTAGCATCCTGTGTGGTGTGAGTGTGCGCTGAGAAGCCTCGGTGCGCACGAGTTTCTTCTGGCGTCTGCTTTTGCCGATGTTGACGACCAGGCGCTTGGTCGTCGTTGACGGACGCCGGCTGGCGGCGCAAGACGGCGTCTGTCGATTCAGTCAGCCTGTCTATATACCTCTAGGAATTGATATTACACTGTCGTCTGTAGTGGGGGCCCGAACGCGACACAGAGCTTCAGAAGGCAACGAGTAGCCACGTCCGTTCAAATCGGAGGCGTGGAAGTGGAGTGTGTGGCTGTTTGTTGGTGTATGTGTGACATGTGATTTGTGTGTGGTTAGGTTAGCGGCCTAGTGGTCTAGTGGTATGATTCTCGCTTTGGGTGCGAGAGGTCCCGGTTTCGATCACCGGCTGGGCCCGTGTTTTGCATGGAACCCCACCGCACCTCGCACCCGACGCCAGACAGGTCAACCGCGCCCTTCGGGGTGAGGCGGCGCACGGTGGGTTTTAGCTCCCGCACGGCGCGTACCACCGCCTTGGTCGCTGCTGAACTGTGGGGCCTTTTACTTCCCGTCGCTTTTGCGCGCGCCCCTCTTTCGCAGCCGCTGTCCTGAACCGCAGCGAGTTTCCATTCAACAAATCTTTCTGGCCTTCTTCAGCTTACATCAGTGTGGTGCAACCGATGCTCGGTGTGTGTGTATGTGTGTGCGTGTGTGTGTGTGGTGTTACTGCTTGCACGTCTCGGCTTCGCATGTGAGGGTGGGTGTGCGCGTGTACGGCAGCCAGCAACAAGATCCAGTCGACGGACGCCAGTTGGCTCTTACAGTAGTTGTTAGCATCCTGTGTGGTGTGAGTGTGCGCTGAGAAGCCTCGGTGCGCACGAGTTTCCTCTGGCGTCTGCTTTTGCCGATGTTGACGACCAGGCGCTTGGTCGTCGTTGACGGACGCCGGCTGGCGGCGCAAGACGGCGTCTGTCGATTCAGTCAGCCTGTCTATATACCTCTAGGAATTGATATTACACTGTCGTCTGTAGTGGGGGCCCGAACGCGACACAGAGCTTCAGAAGGCAACGAGTAGCCGCGTCCGTTCAAATCGGAGGCGTGGAAGTGCGTGCTTGTTGGTGTATGTGCGACATGTGATTTGTGTGTGGTTAGGTTAGCGGCCTAGTGGTCTAGAGGTCTAGTGGTATGGCAGAGAATATTTACAAAATCTGCAGCCAGGATTGCAGTCGGTCGTGCCAACTTGGGGTGCATTTCCACAAGGATCACCAGTCCACCACAAGATGACAAACAATAACTTCACAACATGCATAAGTGAGCAAGCGTTTTGCACTCACCTTCCAGCTGTGTGCCCAGCTCTGTGATCAGGCAGACTTAAAAAAGCAACACTAGCGTTATTTAAGCATTTTTTGTGCTTCCCACGTAACACAAATGAGCGATGAAGACTGAGCAACTCAAGTGAAGCCGGAGCTCAAGTGAAGGCGGAAGACGAGCTCAAGCGACGACAGCGCTCTTACCTTGACACCATATTATGCAGAAAATATTTTTATTTACTGAGGCTACCAACCGCTTCCTAAACTTGCAGCACCTAAGCTAGCAGCACCTTGAGTAGATAGCGGAACCGCAGTAAGGACGGAATGTCTTCTGTCGAACAAGTAGCTCTCAATAAACGCCAGTACAAGAACCCCACAACTGCTGCAGTCAAGCTGCTGGAAGAACTTGCTCACGTCTCGTCTCCAACGTCTTTCTTGAGGAAGCAGGGACAGGAAACAGTCCGGAAAATGACCCCAATCTTCTTAATTGTGTCCTTGTCGTTGCGTGGATCCATCACTTTGTACACGTTGCTCTCCAAGCTAATCCCGATACCGCACCAATGATCCGTGTTGATCCACAGTGCCCTTACAATCTTGTCGCCGCTCCTGTGAACTACCGCATTGTCAGACAACCATGCTTGTCTGGTTGGAGCTAATCCCCATTAGCTGAGTGGTGAAGGTTGTTGTGTTGCTTACCTCCCGGCCGACCATTCGCACCATCGCAGATAGCAGCAATGGCAGTAGTCATCGCTATGTCCTGGGCTTCGTTGTGCATCAAGTCTAGCAGTGCTTTCTCATCCTCATCACTCACGTTAATGTTGCAAATGCACGTGATCACATCCTCCACTGATACCGATGACTCGCTGCCAAATAGCTCTGCGCGCTTTCTACGTCGATATCTTGAATCCACTCGAGGCACCCCTCTATCATCAATCCAATTTTTCCCGTGCCAGGCGCCCTTTATGAACATGTAGTCTCCAGTTAGTTTAGGGTACACTGAGGCACGTCCTCGCTCGAACTTCAACAATACTTCGTGATCCTCCAGTTGACGTCCCTGATTTTCACGACACCCTCGCTGACATGAATGCAGAAGCTTAACGCAATGCTACACCCAGTCCAGCGGAAGGATGGCTCTGCATATTTCAGCGTTCTTCTTAACAACTCCTGGTTTCACCGCAGGCACAGCTACACACAGGTTATGGGATTCGCCTGGTGTTGGGAAGTTCGAGAGAACTGAGAACTTGCTCAAGTATGCGTTCAGGGCGTTGTACGTCACCTGACTTTCGTTGAAGCGATGGTGAAGCTCTTCCAAGTCGCTGTTCTCTTGAGCACTAGGTCGTACGTATTCGTGAAGGCGAGACTTGATTTCTTTCAAATTTTCGTTTAGGCTCGTCTTGGGTGGCCTCCCAGATTGCTTCACGGTTGGCTGACAGACCAAATACGAGATCGGCGTTGTGTGCGTCGCTCTTCTCCTTACTGAATCGCATCCAGCGTGGTTTCAAGTTCGTCACTTTCCAGTTCACTGTCGCTAATTTTAATCTCGTTTCGTAGCGCCCTTACTGGTTTCTGGATTTCTTCTAGACCGCTGGATGCACCATCTGAGCTTTCCTCTGCGCTCTGAAGTTCGTCGCTGCTGCTGCTACCTAAACCTCTAGAAATTGATATTACATTCCACTAGCCCACTATGACGCTAACCTAACCACACGCAAACCACATGTCGCGCACACACCACAAAGCACGCCACACATTGACTTCCACGTTCCCCACTTCTGTTTTGAACGGACGCGGCTACTCGTTGCCTTCTGAAGCTCTGTGTCGCGTTCGGGCCTCCACTACAGATGACCAATGTATCCGAAGCCAGATAACTGTTTTTTTGTACCGGCAGACGGATTTTCCATCTTCAGCGTTTGCGTAACACCGTTTAGATCGATCTGTCTAGATGAATCACATCGGTGTTGTGACAGTGCGAGTTAGTACTGCGGTGCACTGCATGATCGATTGAGCAGGCGATAACATCATTCTTCAAACGCGTGTAGCGAGGCGGTGTTGCAATCTGGGAATGTCGCTCGTCATCACAGCTTTCCAGCCGCCACAACTGATGCCATGGCTCGGCCGCGACAGTCTCCGGGTCCAAGTGTGGAATGATTGGTGTGAAGTCGCACGAAGGAAGGATCAAACAGATCGACTCGTTGTTCAGCGGGAAAAATTGGTGAATGGATAGATACTCAAGTGTCTCGGGTAGAGACACAGCGGACAATCTATTTGATGAACATGCATATCGGTGCTTGTGGCAATAGCCAGTAGTAGTCAAAGCGGCTCATAGCTACCGGCGAGGATGTCAGTGAAATCGACACATTGTATTTTTGTATTACTTTCACCGCAAGTCTATCCTTAAACCTGTTGACTGTACTATCAGGGTGATACTTAACATCTAAAATCTAGTGGCATCCTCAAACTGTGCGTCCCTTTGGTAGCGGTACTATTTTCCAAGTTATTTGCCACCAATGCTTGATACTCAACCTGCACTGCAGCCCCCCACTGTTTGGCATAAGGCTCCTTTTGGCTTCTTTGAGTGAGGATGGAATCGGTATCACTTTGGTACTAGTAGTAACGGCATTGATTGATACTAAATATTCCCGAAGGTGCAGGTTGGGTGTTGTTCTCTTGTGTCGGCTCAGTGGGGGGGGCAATCGACACCCGATGATCTGCATCTGTCAATGCCTCATTGCTTTCAGAGGTTGCTGGGGTATCAATATCGACTCTTGTCTTCTTCTGCAATACCTGGGTACTATCCTGTCGCGGCCTCTTGCCTACCTCACACACCTCGGCTATGGATTTCGCACTTAGCTTCTCCTGATGGGACTGATTTATCGATCAAACTTCGGTCGATTTTATTCCAAACTTTTACATCGGGTAATTAGATACGCGTTGCCTCTCTGATCGAGCAGTCCATACCCTTTATAGCTGTTTGAGAATCCTAAAAGCTTACACTCAACAGCTCGTTCACTGACCTTCTGATTTGCCCGCTTTGTTTTGGGCACATATGCGTAGCAAGTGCTTCCCAAATTTGAAGCGGAATCGCATTCGACTTTCTTCCGAACCATGCCTCTAGGCGCTTTTTCCTTGCAATCTAGCAGTGGGAATTCTATTGTTCACTGTTATCAAATACAGCAGTGCTTCTGGCCACCATTTCGCTGCCATACCAGAACCAACTAAGACACACCTTACTTTTCCCATTAGTGTTTGGTGGACTCGCTCAGCGGATCCGTTTCCTTCTATGATAGACTAACCTATATGTGGCACAGTAGCCTTGTAGGACAGCACTGACAAACTCAGATCCACCATCAGTCCTTAACCTTCTTACTTTATAAGGGAATTGTTTCTCTAATTTCTTTAACAATCTTTCTACCTCGTTAAGAGACTTCATTACAAAGTTTCAGTTGTAAACCGTTGCATCGTCAACTATAGCTAGCGCATACCAGTGTCCTTGTGTGGCGTACAAGCTTTTTATTTTCATCTTTCCAACTGAGCTTATGTGCAGAGTGTGCAATGGAATCGAAGATTTTCGCTTTCATATTTCGGTAAAACATTCTTCATGATTCCCAAGCTCGCACGCACGACAGAAGAAGGGCACTTCGCCATATATTATCGCGCAAGATGCGGTGTGTCTTCAATGACGTCCTGTTACAAGATATTCATGAGCCGGATTATCCCTACACGACGTAGTCTCAGGTTCCATTCTCTCAACACATCGCTCGGTTCTGAATTGGCGGGAGCTTTCCGCCGATAGTAATCTTGCATTGATATTTGTTTTGGTTTTGCTTATGAAGTAGTGCCTTTCATTAATTACTACCGCAGCGGACGTAAATCGGTTCTCAGCATCGCAAAAGATAGGAACTTCCAAACGTTGACTGAATGTGGTGATATCCTTAATACTCACTTAACAAATACTATCACAGTCCTTGTCAGAGGCAACCTTTTGTATTGAGATATTATCATGGTAGCCTGTTGGCCTGAATATGCTAAATCTCACTGTGCCTTGCAGGGCGGTGGTCGAGGTGCCGCGTTTCCATACTAGAAAGTATGAGTTTGGCCTCTCCCGAGACGGCTAAACCACCGGCGATCCGAGATTATTGCGTGTCCAGCCCCTGTATCAACCACCCACAGATTGTCAGCCACCCTCAATTGTTTCAACCTAAGGTAAGTCATCGATTTCGTGGCCCTTCTGAAAGAGAAGTTTGATCGTCCCTAAATCACTTCTATGGAGGCTACAAAAAAGGGGTATCACCGAAAGCAGAGCTTCTTGACTATTTATATGATTATTTTTTTTACGGTTGGTGTGGCTTGCTGCATGCACACCTCATTGACCAACTTTCATGCGCACGCGGAATGCTCTGTGTGCCAGTTATGTAGCTTTTTTTACTTGTGTTCAGTAAGAATCACATCGCTTCAGTACTTCATAATAAATACGAATTATTGTCCACCAGTAATTAATAAAAAACAGAGCCAAACGTTTATTAACTTTAGCAGTTCATCAGCCTCTCTAATCACACCAGGAACTCATATTCGTACTGCGTCGGAGCAGGCAGTCTGATGGGCTCAAAGCAGGCGGTGCAGCAGCTGTCGGAGCAGGCGGTGCTGGCGCTTTCTTCTGGACCCGCTTTGGCCTCTTGGCTCGGGTCGTTTCCTGAGCAGAAGTGATCTCGTCCAGCAGTTCTCGCGTCAGCAGTCGCCCGGCTATTGTCACCGTTTTGCGCTGCTTTCGCTTCCGGACAGGTGCTGGCAGCACCATTATGTTTTGCTGCACGACGTGCTTCACTCGCAGCCACTTTGCGCGCTGAACTTCGGTCGGTGTGCCATTCCGCTGGAAGTTCGTCAGCTTGTTTTGCATCCTGACGAGCGATAGAGGATAGATGCCACAGCTCGCGAACCCCGACGTGACATTCTTGCCGAAGTTGCAGGCCTCCCACGCCAGCGAGGCCAGGCTCACAGCCGTCGCTTTGCTCGCATTCACCTCTCCATTGTCACGGCACAGCTCTTGTACGAGCAACTTCAACTTGGCCTTGAAGGAAGATAATACAGCCAAGTCGAGCGGTTGCAGAAGGGGAGTTCCGTTAGCTGGTAGACACACTAAGTGGTGCTCGGCGGTCGCAACGATCTTCTTCGAGTAAATGCGAAGCACAGCCTTCCACTACAAGGAGTAGGGGTCGCTTGATAGGCGTGGGGACTGCATTGCAGAAAACTCCAGCCACTGCTCGACCAGCCACGCGTTCATAAACGCCTTTTCCGCTTTTCCGTCGTCGTCACAGCAGCCCCGGGTATCCCACAGTCTTGCAACATTGAGCTCCACTCGGTCGCCGGGGAAGATGAATAAAGGGGGCACAATAAATCCAGCAGCGCTCGTGCATGCAACAATCGACATGTGAAAGTTGGTGTGTGTATCGATGTGCCATACATTCTTCGATCCTTGAGCCACGAGAACCTTCAAAGCCTTCTTACTCGTCTCAAATGCCGTTTCATCTACATTAAAAATGCGGAGAGCTCCCATCTTGTTCTCGACAATCACATTCGCCAGCCTGCCAAACAGTGAAGCTAGTTCAGCAGTCTCCACAGTGTTGCGAACTTGGGCTTCAGACTGCGAGCGGCGGATGCACATATTTGGGTGGCTCTGAAGCAATCGGCGATACCAGCCCTCATCCACCGTACCTTCAGCTATCAGCTGAGAGACTTCGCGAGCCTTCTTAAGCACCATCTGCCGATCGGCAGGACATCCTACGAGCTGCCTCCCCAGTACCCTCTCCTCGATGCTCTTCTCCGCCTCATCCGTCAGCAGAGGAGGAGGTCCTCGCCGACGGCGCTCGACAGGCTGGCCAGCGCGAGTAGCAGCCACCCACTTCTTCAGAGCGCTCACGGAGATGCCTGTCCTTTCGCACGCGACCACCATCTTCTCACCATCGGGAACTGCTTGAACCGCGGCCACAAGCTCCTCGTCAGAGGAGGCCATGACCGTTCTGTTAACCTTTACGAAGTGCTGGCCCACCAGCTATCAGAGGATTCCCGCCTGAGAGCCTTTCATTATTTTCAGCTAATCAAATCGTTCGTTTGAAATGATCGGTTTCTTTGGTCGATATTCCTGGGCGACAAAACTGGCAAGGACCACGAAATCGATGACTTACCTTAGAACAACCCCCCACAGATACTGTATCTCGTCATCGATGTTCATTGATATCATTGGAATCTCACTATCACTCTCTTCGCTCACCGGAACTTAATCCTTGACCGTGAACTCATCTGCGTCCTCAATCGTCTTGGCCACAAGTCATACCCTCGACATGCGTTATCCCTTGACTTCATCTTTCTTCTCCTTTCAGCAGTCGAAGTAGCCGCTTTCTTGACCGTCATCAGTGCTTTCATTTTCGCACCTGGCTCCGTACGGATGTTGGAACGGAACTGAGGCCCAATAGCGCGCTTGGCAACACCGGGCAATCCTACTTCCAGTGGCGCACCTCAAAACAGTGAAGCACACCTTTGCCGTTGCCTCATCCTTCGTCCGCTTCTTTCCCATGACTTGGCTGTGTACCAACGGCTTTTTCAACTCCAGTCTAAGATTGACGCTGTCTTAAGTGATGCTGAAGACGTGCAGTACAACGGGTTGCAAGCAAAGGCGCACTTCAAAGATGCGAACTTTCTCATGTGCTCTTCCACGTATAACGTGAGAAAGAGAACGAGGCAACGGGAGGATACGGCAGGTGCGGTAATATACAAGGGCGTGGTCGCTATGCACTTTACGAGCAACTTACTAGAGTTCTACGAGGTGCGAAACAAGGTGTTGGCTCATTGGAGGCAGTTTGCCGTGTTGATCGAGTTTGTGGCGTATTTCGAGAAATACTGGAGGTGGCTAGCATTTCACACGCCGACGGTTATGTTACAACCAACAATCCCTGTGAAACTGTCAATGCAAGTGCGAAGCGTCGTGTGATGCGGAAGATGGTTTATACGGTCCGTTTACTGCGGAAGCTTGTGATCATCGCTGAATAATGTAATGGCTGATAGTATAACACCTGCAACACGCTACCATCAACTTCGGTCAAGTCTGCATGGGCAATGGTTAACTCAAAACGACGGCTTTAGGGATGCCAAAGGTTCGTTTAAGAAATGTCACAGCATGCATGCAAAATACTGGACAACCATATTTTTTAGCTATTTCTGCACGTGTTATTCGCATGTAAGACGGTTAGGGTGGCTTTTATCACGACGCAACGCAACTGAGGCCAGGAATTGGCTGTAGAGTTTGTCAGCCGATTCCTTACTCACCAGGGGAGCAGGAGCATGGAAATTCACTGTATCACTATAAAACTTCGTCACCAGATACATCACATCATATAAAGCCATGGAACCGTAGCTTCTTTAGACAAAGTGCGATTTAGTTAAGCTATCATGGTCAGATGATTAGCTTTTTTGTGTCGCCTCGTGGCGAGAATTAGTGTTAAGCCATACCATGAAATCTCCGACCTCCGACGGGCTCCGACCTGTAACAAACCCAAGGTACATCAAGTCATGTTCACTTTGAAATCAAATAATATTACAAATGTTTTGTTATGCTGTGGGCCACACACCGGACATTTTCATTAGACATTGAGGAGGCTGGTGGTGGCGGTGGCGCCGGCGCCGTGAAGGGCGCCAAGATGGCAAGGCACCAGGAGAGCGGCAGGCCATCAGGAGCGGCCTGACAACTGGAGTGGCAGGGCAGCAGGGCACCCGGAGGGGCGGAAGCAGGAGCTCACCAGGAGGCGGCACGAGGGCGACATGACGGACGGATGGAGGGTGCGGAGGAGGCGGAGCGACAATAGGCGGAGCATCCACGAGAGCCTGGACGTCTTACCCGGCAGGGCGGCCGGCAGGATGCCCGTTGGGTGAGCGCCTCGGCGTGCCCCCAAGCCACCTCCCGCGGAAGCAGCTTGGCTGCGTCGTCGTCGTCGCAGCTGCCGCCGCGGCGCCAATCCCTCGCGAGTGCTGGTACCCTACCCGGGCAGAACGTGCGGCATGCTGCCTACCGGTGGCGCACAAAGCACAAGCTGGCGGCTCGATGGCGGTATTATTATTTCTTGAATGTATGCTATAAAAGCCCATATATACTATATTTATTTATCATTATTATTGCACCCCAAGCGGCTTGCTACAGCCGTTGCTGGACACCATCGCGGCAGCCTCGACGAGCATGTCCCCCGACAGGACACATACTGCATGTGCATGTGACTGCAAGTGTACCCTAATGAAGGTACAGGTCGGAGATGATGATATTGGTGTGATATGCAAACATCTTGGAATTTGTATCAGCATATCCATATTTTTCGTGCCCCTCCGACCCGATATGTCGGAGCTGCTTGAATTGCGGACCCACCTACCCCTATCGAGATCTATTGGTCAAAATGCAAGTGTGGGCGTGCTATGATTAGACCAAACAAATGTAAATAATGTGATTGGCTGTTTACGGCCATACACAATTTTAGTGTGGTGGAGATATTATGATATTCATCATACATAGAACTTTGCATCTAGTTCAAATTAACAAAGTGACTTTAAAATGATCACTATAGGGCTACAGCTTACAGGGTGGCGCTATCTATGTCGATACATTTCGTGATCCCGTGACATTGCTGACATTGCCATCGTTGCGAAGAAATCCAACAAGAATCGTGGACCAATTTCTGCGAATAATTACATGTTCTCAGGTTTGCGTTTTAAAATGTTGAGGCAACGCCTGTTAACGCAAACGTATGATCTACTCAAATGTTACAGCAAACATGTATTGCAATTGATGTACCCGTGCAAGAATTCATGCTGGTCTACTCGCGAAGTCGTACAGTGTAAAACTTTGCTAGCTCTTGAACAAGAGTCCTTCGCTTGCTGTGAAAAGCAGCTATGGCATGAGCTTGACCGGACTTCGTTCTCGAGCGAGATGAATTCCCATACAACGAACAAGCAGCCCAGCATCGCGTACGTCGACCTCCATCGTGCCAGGTGCCAGGCGACACGACAGGCGCCAGGCGACACGACTGATACGATGGGGGTCGACGTACGCGATGCTGGGCTGTTTTTTCGCTAAAGCATAGCGAGATAATCGTAAATATAAATTCTGGTTAGAGTGCGTATTACCAAGAAATACGATATGATTCGATTCGTTTGCTAGGCCGCTCGATTCTGCTTTCATAGTTTCTTCATCACGGATTGTACGGCCTGCAGATCGTCATCGTCGGCGCGGTAATCGTTTCACAGCAGATTTTTCACAGCAGATTAATGCCGTGGCTTGCGCAACCAGCAAGAGGGACCTCCCATCCACTTGGCGCGTCTCAATTTGACAGCACAGTTATCATCCATGATGAACATGCATTGGATAGGGTCTTACCAGAAATTGGCAAAACGGTCTGCATCGCGCACAAATGGGTGTCAATTGTGCGATCGTCGTCAGGATCTTGCACCGCTGGGACCATATACGATAATGGGTAGCGGCGTTTCCTTGACGCGAATATCACTCAAAAACAGCCAGGTAATGCTCCGACCCGTCCGTCAGCATCAGACGGAAATTATCTGACGTTTTAACACCTACTAACTGCCCCGCCTTGCGATACACCGACACGATGTTGCTACGGACTGTATAAATACATAGTAGTCTTTATATTATAAATCGGGGGCATCCAGAAGGTTCATTTTGTGATGAATGACACCTAGTATGCATGGCAGTGCTTCGTTTACGGAGTACATACAGCCCAACAGGGATTAATTTGGCCTGTGTGGTGTACACAATTACTAGGCACTGAGTGATATTCAAATATCAAGAAGTAGCTCCTTATAAAATCCATCAATTTGTATGAAATATTTTCTAGTATCAGCTTACATAGGTATTCGCTTTCACAATGCCCAAAGATGTATGCATGCTGGATGTGTATGCAAACGTCATATTTTCACTCAAACGGAAAGAACTCGAATCCAAGTAGAGTACTACCGTATCACCCCTATCCTAAGCGAAGTTTTCTCCTGAGCGAATTTTTAGTTTGACCAATGGCAGAGCCCTATATTCAGCAGACGATGGCAGCTAAAATACCGCCTCTGCCAGCTAACTATAGGTTGTCCTTGGGCCACTGGGAGGCATTTCCGAAAACGCCATGGGGAGACCTCGCACCACCGGAACCGGCAAGAAGCCCAAGCAGTATTGCCGTCGACTACAGCCACAAGCGTCTTGTGCTCGAGTTTGTAGCTGAGGCCATACCGTAAATGAAGACATTGAACACTTCTATCCGTCCTGAACTCCGACGGACAAGACCCGCAAACAGAAACAGATTTCAAAGTGGAAAAAGCAAGAGACTCGCATTCGTTCAGTATGCAATACCGGCAAGGGTCATCCACGAAACCTACGCAGCAGTGGTCAAGCAACCGTCCTCTCCAGCGATGCCGAGAACGACATCGTGCTCTGGGTGAGCTCAAGGCGCGAGGAAGGTTGCCCCGTTTCCTCGCAAAATGCTACGATACAAAGCGTTGGAAGTGCCTGCTGATGAAGGTCTGACTCCCGAAGCATTCAAGGGTTCTCATTCATGGCGACGCAACTTCATGCGACGGCACAAGTTATCAATCCGAGCTCGGACACGCCAGGGCCAGACGACACCTGAGGACGCTGCTGCAGCAAAAGCCAAGTTCGTCGGAGAAGTCCGGGCAGCCATCATTGAACACGCCATCACCACTGTATACAACACAGACCAAACTGGTACGCTAATCTCATCAGCGTAGCTGCCAATGGTTTCTAACGACTGCAATGTACGTTGTAGTTGTGTTCTTCGAGTATCTACCCCGCAAAACACCCGAGGTGAAAAGACAATCTGGGCGAAGTGTGGAGGCAAGGACAAGGAACAAACGACTGCAATGTTGCTGGGAGACTGGCACTGAAACAAGTACCCTCCGTTTACCATCTTCAAGAGCGGTACGTCACGACGTGATCATGTTCAAGAAACCAACGACGCTGTTCGTCATGGCTTCGGTCTGCGGTTGTGGAAAGAGGTGTTCGCGCTCCAAGCGTTGCACGGGTGCCGTATCTACGGTAAGGATGCAACTGTTGACCCTGATATGCTTTCATATACTACCCCTTAAAAAAGTCGACTCAAAAGTAGGATGCAAACGCTGACGTCCAGGTTTGAGGTTCATCGAAGAAATGTTTCACGAAATAATAGCATGGTTTTGGGGAAATAGGGATCTACGGTCCGGGAGACAGATGCGGTGACTTCGTGCACTGTCGAGAACGACAAGCCTTGGGTGTGGTGGCCACTTCCCGGCAAGTTTCCTGCAACACAACCCTTGCCATTCGTGGACAGCCTGATGTAATTGTAGGAGTAATTTATGGTATTTACAATCTACACCGTGCTAATTTGACACTAGTTGCACAACGTTCCAACGAAACCAATTCATGCCCACCGGCTATCTATTTGCAAGAACTGAAACATTCCAGCATATTGAGCATTTCCACAACGTGAAGCAGGGCGTTCGGGAATTCTTCGGAATGGATCGCAAACTTGCGTATTATTCTCTCATTGGCAGCGACAACGATTTTTGTTGATTTGGATGATTATATCGCTTACTACCTGTTGGTCACATATCACACGGAATTCGAACAAAACCGCCAAGTTGAAGCAACTCACTCAGCGAGAGATGCAAGAAGCGCATTCAGCCTCCACTTGATAGGCTTTATGCATGACGTACCCTGAAATGATTTGAGGTCGTCAGCAAGCCTGTTTTAGCCGATTGGAGAGAGACCTTTCAGCCTTGGTGTCACCGGTTCGCGAGTGGGAGACATTCGCACGTTAAGGTATCAGCTACGATATCGAAAAGGGCTTCAACTACGAGTGCGCTCAATGCTATCTATAATGCTATTGCAGGCTGGGGAACTAGCAACTGTTATAGAAGACTTTCGTGCGTTTTGCAATGGCCGGTTGCATCAGAGATAATTAAGCGAGCAGAAATTCTCACTACACAAGAGAATCACATGACCCAATTTGCAGGGAGGCGATCGAAAATTCCTGTTTAAGCGTTCTCCAATTCCATGGTGCACTAAAATAATAGCCGAAAATGGATCACAGGAGTCCAACGATCGAATCAGTACTTACGTACGATCTTTCAGAGGAATTCTTCAAGAAGGAGATGGCGTATCGAACTTGCGTTTGGAATGTCTCGGGTTGCACTTCGTATAAGTAGTAACACAAAGCCCTGTGGAACGTGCGTTTACGGAGTGCAGTTGGAGCTTAGAAACGGTTGAAGTTGTGCGTGCAAAGTTCGATTGAGATTGAAAAACATTAGATTCTCCAGGATGGCTATGTGCACATGTTGTGACCTGTTTATATTAAGGATACTCCAGAAGACGATATTTCGTCCATGTCATATGAACTAAATCCTCATCAGGTCCCAGGACGAACCCGAAATAAAGGCCTTAGACAGCTACTTTGGTGCATCGAACGATTACTTTGTGTCAAAATTAGTGTCTAAGCTGCATGACACACTGGGATATCTATAAAATGGAACATATCAAAGAGTTTGTGATCAATGAACAAAACTACGTAAAAGGTACCTCAAAGTGCATGGACTGCGCAATCAAGTATGTGGCGATGCGACTTCGACTTCAACAAAACAGCGTATTTAGAAGTCGAATGGCTGTCCTCGTGAATTGAATTAAGCTGCTATAACGTTTTCCTACGAGTATTGAAAATGTCGATTATACTAACTCAATAAATATATATTTCAGTAATTCTAACAAAACATTAGTGGTTGTCAATTGTGCAGCAACAAGTAGATTGTTTTTATGTCCAGCTCTCGAGCAAGAGCTCGAGAGCTGGACATAAAAAACAATCTACTCGAAGCGACCAATCAAAGATGAGTCAATTGAGTACCCCAAATTGAAGTTGCAGCAACTTCCTTTTTTCAGGAGATTGCCACAGCCAAGGTTTCCCCTTCGCGGGGTGAATTGCAATATCACCAACTTGTAGCAGCGTCATATGCCAAGATGCCGCGTTTGTCTGCACGCGGGAAGGAGCTCCGTGACCTGCGCCGTATCGTGGAGAAGCGGCGCATTGCAGGAGTAATTCGTGACCTCTTGAGTGATCACGACGCCTCTGAAGAGGAGCTTGACGAGTATTGGCAGCTCGAGTATGAAAGTGTACTAGCGACCCGCTATTTGGACCGTCCGAAGCACTGCCGACGTCGGAAGGACCGCTGGTGGAAGCTGCTAAATGACCGCGAATACATGAACGACACTGAGTTTCACGAGCATTTCCGACTCGAACGGCCGGTGTTTTGGCGCCTAGTGGCTCTGGTGAAAGATGGCCAGTGTTCTTGTCAAAAGGAACCAAGCCGTTTCGAGGTGGTGCGGTGCTTCTAATGTTTCTCGGAACCTACGACAACGACAATTCAGGCAGCAAGAGTGGTCTGTTCCTTGGCATTGCAAGTGGATCCGCTCACAATTATCTCTTTCGAGCTTCATCGGCAGTGCTGCGGCTTGAGAAAGCCACCATGTCTTGGCCAGACGACATTGAACGCCGAATGATTGCGCAGAGAATGCAAGACAAGTATGGCTTCGTGAATTGTGTTGGCATTACAGACGGCACCTTGTTCCCACTCGCAGCAAAACCCCGTCATCATGGAGATGACGACTGCAGCAGGAAGGCATCATTTTCGGTGAACGGACTGGTGACGTGTGATGATATGGCAAGAATCCGAAACCTTGTCGTCGGATGGCCCGGTTCAACTCACGATAAGCGTGTCTGGATGAACAGCCCGATGATGACCCAGTCCAACAAATTCTTCAATCACAATGAATACCTTCTTGGCGACTCGGCGTTCCAAGTGTCGGCCATCATGATCCCAGCCTTTAACAACCCTCCTAACGCGCTGATGAATCCTCGAAAAACGTTCTTCAACTTTAAACTCGCGAAGAAGAATCAAAGGTGAGCATTGCATTGGGCTCCTGAAGATGCGGTTCCCTTATCTTCGCGAAATTCAAGTCAAATAGGGCAAGAAACGGAAGCACATGAGACGGCTCATCACATACTTTCCTTTTGCTAGTATCTTGCACAACTTACTCATCGCTGAGCCGATACCGCGGGACTGGCGCGACGAGCTGGCCCGACAGATTAAAGAAAAACTCGATGATGATGATGAACTGAACTCCCCACTCTCTGTCGACGCGAGGGGAAATGAACGCAGGAACCAGCTGTTAGCCTACGCGCTCGAGATGCGAGAGTAGTGGTAGTAGGAGATCGATCTCCTCCTTTGAGATCCCTTCGTCAAGCAACTTCTTTCGCCCACGCAAGAGTGCAATCTGCCGTTGCTGTCGCCAGTGTTCAGCTTCTTCTTTGAGTTTCATCGTTTGCACTTTTGACTCTTCAATTCGTGCGTTGGCAAGACGCACTTCATTCTCTAGTTGCTTCTCGCGAGCAGCAAACTTCTTCTCACGTAGACATACCTCTTGCTTCTGTAGAACCAGCTCGGCACGTTGCTGATCACGCTGCTGTGTTAACTGCGCCTTTTAGACTCACCAGAGCTGGCTGGGACGATAAATCGTCTTTGCGAATCCTTTAACTTTGCGGCTGAGCAATCGAAAACGGGATTGACGAGGATCGCTTTGGGGCGGCGTTGGTGCTCGTGCGCTGCTTCGTTCTGGCATCAGTTTCACCAGTAGAGTCGTCACTGGAGCTCGCATCGTCGCTTTCCGTGTCCTCCTTGTGAAAGCCAACAGCTGTGTTGAGGAGTTGAGCGCGAGTAAATCCGACTATTCATCGTTTCATACAGCAAGTAGACCTCAGGATATATGTCAAGAATATTCTGCTGCAGAGTTGATTCGTCGTTGACACCCTGGCCAGTCGCCGCAAGCCAATCCACAGCGGCTCGATACAATGACTCAAGCGATGAGATCTTACTCGTGATGTCTTTTGCAGTGCGCATAGTCTTAATCCTTTAGAGGTAAATTAAGCGTGACACTTGCTCTGCAAAAGGTCGCTCTTGCAGAGCAAGTGTCACGCTTAATTTACCTCGGTCTCTCCATTCTGCTCGTCACCCCCTCGGTAATGATCGTAGTTATCGCCATCGGTAATCCAATCAATTAACATGCTCAGCGAGCTCACATCGTCTGAAGGTCCATCGTTGTGCCACATAACGTGCTTCTTTCCAGTTGGTGGGGGTGCTACAACCTTTCAATAGCTTTACCAGCGCGTTGTAACACCGCTTGCCACACGCAGCACTGTTAAAGGTTGCATCACCCCCAAACGCATCGAGCATGGCAGCGACACAAGCCACATGAGCTTCCCGATCACATCCACTTCTGCTACACGTCTGAAATGCACTTCCCCCATTTGTTTTATCAACTCTCTTGCAGTCCTTCCACCGGCATGTGGCAGCTCCTGAAGCCGTTAGCTGCAAACCTTCGTTTGTAGCAAGCTCGGCTGACAATGTTCCGACAAATGAGTTGGCAAGCGCTGCAATTTCTCACGACAGGGATTACCCGGGATTCCGAGTCGGAATTATCGCTGCTGCTGTCGAGCATGGCGGCAAGGCCCTCCATGCGCTTTGCGATGGTGGTTAAAACCTTTCCGCGAGCTGTATCGGCATTCACTGTGCGCGATAGGTTTCTTTGGTTGTCTTCAGCCTCCTCTAAACGCAATGCCCCGCTGGAAGCGGCGGGATTTGACGCCTCCGCCGGCATGTGGCACTGCAACTCGCTGGGGGCGACGGGATGACTTCTCGCGAGGCTTGGAGCCTTTGCAGGAGCAATAGGGCGGTAGTTGTTCGTCCTGTCGTCGTGCAGATCGGACGAGGAGTCGGTGGTCGCAGGCTGCATTTGTGTTTCTTCATCAATAATGTTGATGACGACAGAGCTTCGTGGTTCAGTATGGGTTGACGTAACCCAGGCAACCTGACGGATCTGCTTGAAGCACGGGGTGGCTACCTACAATGCTGCTCGGTTTGAATGCGCGTGACCGTGGCTTGCCCACCATCGACTCGTGGCTTGGTTGCTTCAGCTTGTTTCCCCGCGCTCAAAATATTTCTATTTGTTGCTGCACGCTGAAAGGCATGCGTTTTGATGCAGCTAGGCAACAACTGTATTGACCAATCAGAGAAATAGAAAAATGTGACTTGCTGCAAGAAAAAAGCTTCTTGTTGCTGCGCAATTGACCCACTATATATAACGTTTTCCTACGAGTATTGAAAATGTCGATTATACTAACTCAATAAATATATATTTCAGTAATTCTAACAAAACATAGAATGTTTACGTAATATTGCACATCAACAATATCATTTTATGCCACAATGTTTTTCTATGTTTTCATGTATTTTTTGCCAGTCTCTTTGTTTCTAGTATACTTCCTAAATAGGGCTATGCATTGTACGCTATCTCTACACAAGACATGCGCATGACCATTTATTTTGAGTGTTTAGCCTGTCTGTTCGCATCTTACATATTTTAGGCACTCCACTTAACAATGACGTTTTGTACGAACTTCGAGCCGATGTGATTTCGACGCTGAACGTAATGATAGGGGCCGAATATTTTCACATCAGTATTATATCGAGAAATATACTATTCAAAGTCCCACTCTGGCGTGACCGCACACGACTGATAAATGAATATGTATATCAACACAAGGAGACTGTGTGGTTGCTTGGTGTGTCTTGCGTTCAAGAAAAGCTTCCGTTTGCTCCTATTAAAATCATTGCACTCTTTCTTCATCGCCACAAGTGTGGAGAATGAAGTTCGTATAGGAGGCCGAGTTTAGACGAAACTCGCATTTGCCGCCGCAACTTTACTGCGATGTGAGCTGCAACTACACCATAAACTTATTAAATGGAGTATAATTTTTTTGTAGCCTGCAATACGTCGAGTCGTACGACCCAATAACGAGCTGGGACAATGGATCAATCTTCACCATCACCAACAACATTGGAACGGCAAGTGCTGGGCTCCTCAGCACTTGAATGCATGATCAGCTTCAACGTCGGCCCCAAATCAAACTCATACTCGGCGTTAACGGGTGCTCTGCACGCTCAATCGCCAAATGAGTAGTAAAATCGTAATATACAGAATCGGATTCGTCTTCACCACTCCAAGGGATCAAGAAAAACGCCTTGCTCTGTCTAGCAATCCATCGATCAACACGCCCAACAGTTGCTGCAACTACGCTGTGACCCTCTTCAGTATTTGACATCATCAGTTCCTGTGGCCGAATAGCGATGATCCCGCTACCATTTTATTCAAAACAGCATAAGTAAACTTCCACTTTGAAACAAACGGAACCAATATTGTGGCCTACCAGTGTCAGCTTCGTGTATCGGAGCCATCGAGACATCATCGTTGATTTGATTTTCTCATGTTTGCTGTACGCATATGCCGCTGTCTCGTGGAGCTCAAGCGGCTATGCATCGCTTTTGCTACTTCTTCTCCAACGCAGTTTTTACACCGTGCCTGAGCTGCCAACCGTCATTCCGGAAGTAGTTTCGTGATGGGTGCCCTTGATCGCAGCACTAAGTGCTCTATTAGGTGATTTCAGACATCTTGCCAATCAGGCTCATTTTTTGATGTCATTGTTTCATTGTTACGATCCCTGCCAGCGCAACTTGTACAGCTTGGGGATCATTTCCTGCTCAAATCGTGATCGCGGAAACGCTCACAGACCTTGGCCTTACAGAGGTTCTTTTGATGAGGAATTCTCCCATGCCAACGAGAGCTTGAAGCCAAGAATCCAGGTTTGGGCAATAATTCCGAGGTTTTCGAAAATAGTATCCACAAACCTAAACGAGTTACTATCATTTCCACGCAGTGCTGGACAAAGTACTGTTCCGACAAAATATGCACAGTTCCACGTCTTCCGAGGCGTTGACGTTGAATGCTGACGGATATCCTTATTCTTCTACTGCATGCGTTTGCTGGACAGCAGGACAGCATGAAAAAATGCGCGGCTGAAACACAAGTTACTGGATCATCATTTCTCGCATTTTCTGCTGCTGTTGTTGTGACTGAAATATGACCTGGATCACCTGGGCGAATATGGGGTGTCCAGGACTAGGCTTTGCGGCTGTCCTTCCGGCTGATGAGGTGGCGGTGGCGGCGCTTGAGTAGCTCCTTCATCTTCTCTTGCCCCAGGCGCTCTGTGTTTGGCACTAGGCGGGTTTGGCGGTTGTGATGTAGCATCATCTTCTTCACGCGTACGACGTGTACAGCATAGCCTTGGATTCAGACGTAGCCATGCTAGTTTGAAGAGCCATCTTGAAGGACCATTTAGCCGAGATCCAGGAGGCGTTCGCCAACATGCATAAGAAACTAACTGAAAAAAGTTCAATGAAACGCGAGTAAGCGCGAAAGCGCCAAGCGGCGCGATCGGGTGTTGTGCTCTTAGAGTTGTCCCTCTGCGATTTCGTTCTCGTCGGGCAAGTGCTGTCTCCAGCCAATAAACTGGTGATCCACTGGAAAGGCCACCGGCGCGTGGTGCAGATTCTCAGTGACTACACTTTCAAAGTGCAAAACATGGTGGAACCATTTGACATCCAGGCTGTCCATGCTTCTCGGATGAAGCTGTATGCGGAAGCTGGCCTTGAGGTGACTGGAGAGTTGTTCCAGCACATATTCCGCGGTGAGGGTGGTCATCTGGTCGAACGTTTCATTAACCCTTTCGCGGTGCAAGGGCGCATTTCTCGCCCTTTCAGCAGGTTTGCAAAACACGGTACGAAATCGTCTCCTAAAAGGGCGAAAAAATCGCCCTTTTACTCAAGTTCAAGTAGACACATACCGTATTTTAAAACAAATCATAAACAGTACACGCAGTAATCAAGTAAGCATACAAAAAGCAAGCTAGATGATTACAACAGATCCCTTCCACAAATCCTTGAAGATGCTATGTTACACGAGACATGCAAAAATAGTACAGTGATTATCTAAAAGGGCGAATTTTGCGCCCTTTAAGATGCTAATGACTTAACTTTGTATACTATAGTTAAGGAGAGATTATAAGTGCTCCTCGCGAGAGGGTTAAGTGTCGATTTGGGCGAGAACTGCGTTCCTAGGAGGTCAAAGCGAAGTGGTTTGATCTAGATGATTTCGAGGCTTCATGGGAGCCTGCTTGTATCATGATGGAAGACCAACTAGGACTCGTGGAAAGGTCGTCGAGGAACACCACACCGATACGCTGATGCAGACAGTGGCGAAGGCGCTGCACATTCGTGGTGCAGAGCAAGTTGCTGGACGCCTTCGGGGTCCAGCGATACGTACGTAGTGTTGACACGTCTACTTGATGGTGTTGCAGGTTACGTCTGGGTTACTCGCCGTTTGGGGGGGGGCATTCTGCAGCCGTGTTGCAACTGTTGTGCGGGCAGAGTTGTCGGAGTGGATCTGCAACCCTAGTGCGCGGGCGATCAAGTGGGTGTGAACTCAGGGCGCCTGTAACTATCCATAGAAGAAGAGTAGGATCAAGAGCCTGCTCTCAGAGCAGCCTAGAAAAGTAAAAAGCAGAAGAGAAACAAAGACAGTTCGAATTTGGCAAGCTGCTGCGCAAGCACATCCGCTGTGAGAACGAACTCAAATCAGCTATTCAGTCTTTTCAACACGCTCAGCATCCTCTTACTTGGCTGCCTCCTCTATAGCACGCGCACCGAGTCGACCACAGTAGCGCCTAAACGTCTCCATAGACAACGGCTTCGTCAGCAAGTCGGCAACATTCTCCCTCGAAGCGACCGGCTTCACGGCCATGCCGTTCTCGGCCATGTACTCACGGATATTAAGTGCTTGACCCTCAACCGCTTGATGCGGCGATGGTTGCCAACGTGTTGCATCAATTCACACGTGCTGCTAGAATCACAGTGGAATGAAGTGCTCGTTCCTGCAAACTTCACCTCATCAATCAGCTGCTCGAGCCCCTCCGCATCATGCGCACCAGTATTCGCTTCACATGAGCTTTCTGCAAAAATTTCCTGCTTCCAACTCTTTGCGAAAATTCGTTCACGATTGCTGCACACCGTAAAGCCACCGACGGACTTCATATCCCCTTCTTCTGAAGCAAAGTTGGCGCCGGTGAAGACTTCAATGTAGCGCACCTCATACTCATAGCGTATCGTATTCGTCCCATGTTCTGACGGGCAATCAGGTAACGGCGCACTCTCTTTGCTGCCTATCAGTGCATCGCGCTGTACGTCTCCAGGAACTTGCTAAACACTCTCATTGTTGTAGCCAAGTCCGGCCGGGAACCACTCACCAAGTACTGCAGCCAGCCAACCAAGCTCCGATACGGCAAGGGCTGATCCCGCTGCTGCTTTTCATTGGACGCTGGTTGCAGCTTCACTGCATCTATAGTTATAGGAGGGCTCACAGGATACGCAGTGTCCACGTGAAACTTCTGGATGATATCCTACACGTAGTGTGACTGCTTGAAGCACACGCGCTTCTCCGGCATGTTGTGCTCTGCAACCCCAGCAAGTCGTTCACTGTTCAGCTCCTTCATGTCGAAGCCTTCATTTTTTCTACAGGTTTGCCTCAACGCCAATGAGCAGAATGTCATCTACATAGATTGGTAAAAGTACATGTCTCAAGTCCACCCGAATCCAACACGGGGCTTCATCCTGCTAAAGCCCACAACTCATCAGATGTGCTTCTACCCCGTGACGTGTATGAACGCCCTAATTTGCCAAAGTTCCCCATTAATTTAAAGATTTTGGTGGTGTATGATTCTTTTTTGTTTTTCAATTCGCTTTTGCATGCTACTTCAAGTTACACAATAATGGTTCAGTTTTTCATTGAAAAAAGCCTGAAAAATATGAACTGGGGCACTATTTAAGGGTGGGGCACTGTCGTAAGCAGAGTTCACTTTTTGAGGATGGGGTACTATTGAAGGGAGGAGGGCACAATCACAGGTTTCACAGTACTCGACGCTTTGTCACGATACCTGCGAGTGGCATAGAAACGTATATACTAATAATAGCTGTTTAAGATCAGTGGTGTTGACCCTTTCGCAAATCCCTTGACTTAAGTATACCATACAAACCTAAATAATTTGGTCCTAAAAGGGCACAAGATTTGCCCTTTAAGAAAATCACGGTACTCGTTTTGCGTATCTCTTGTAACATAGTACCTTCAGTGATTTGATGGAGCATCCTGTTGTCTGCACGTCACTTGTCTTTTTGAATGGTTTCATGATTACGTATTGTACTTTTTATGATTTGGTATAAAATACGATGCATTCATGGTTGAACTTGTGCAAAAGGGCACAAAATGCACCCTTAGAGGGGGGGGGGGGGGTGCTTTCGCACCGTGTTTTACAAAATCTCTAAAAGGGCGAATTTGCTCCCTTCTACCGCAAAGGGGTTAAAACAACAAAATTGCTTGAAGAGCGCCGCGTCCTGAGCGAAGGGCGTGGTGTTTTTCGACTACGTGGAGAAGATCCTGCGCGGCGAAGTGACTGCTGTTAAGCACCTGGCCACACAGGCGCTTACGGAAGCACTTCTGCGCGACCCAGTCGAGACTCACTAGTTCGTGAGTGCACGGATGCACCAGAGCACCAACGTGTGTTTGAGCTGGCAAGGCAGTGAATGCTGCCACTGGTGCCACTGCCCCAAGTCGGTCAGCAGACAGCTGGTTCAATGTCATCTGCACCACAGGCAAAACCTCCGGCCATTGGCTGATCCAGCCGCTGCTCACTCAGAATTTATTTTATACACCACAGGATCAGCGTGTTTACCACTTACACTGTTCCATTCACCCACGGCGTGTAGGCAGTGACGAAATGGTGTTGAGCTCCCCGCAGGCGCCGCATAAACTCAATCAGCATGTTCTTGAAGTGGCTCCCTTGATCGGAGACCCACTGATTCACCACACCATACCGCTTGAACCAATCGGTCAACGCGATAAACACTTCCGATCTTGTTGCAGCGCATCACGGCACTAACTTCACAAATCCACTCATATCGTCCTTTAGCACCAGGACATAGCACACTTCGTTTGAGCTTTCAGGCATACTCAAGTAATTAAAATGCATCACATCGTTCGGCTTCGTCGCATGCACTGCCTCGCCGAGCGGCCTAGTCACTTTTGTACCATCCACCCGCATGCCGTGAAGACAGCCGTCGACGAAACGGCCCACAGATTCGTTCATCCCATCCCAAATAAAACATCGTTCAAGTTTCAGAGTGGCGGCAACGCCGCGATAACCAGCAGCACCCGCATGTGCAACGATGCACAGTCGTGATCGCAAATTGGTTGCTTCAGAAGGCACCCGAATTCGATCGCGCTCCTCGCGATTAAGTTCGGCTGTTGAATCCAGTGCACACCAGCAGGTGTGCACTAGGAACAACTCCACCGAAATGATCCTTTACCGACTTCTGAACGTTACGTTCGAAATCGGCCTCCTGGAGTGGTGATATCACAAACGTTTCGTCCACACCAATGACCGCAACGCGAACTGAACGAGCCCCACGTGTAGCCGCAGCATCAGGCGCCCCCAAACGTGAAATCATATCGTGCCCACGCGTTGGCTTCTCCAAAAATGTGCTCGATTGCGTAGGGGGACATGGATAACGCAATAGCCTACCGTTACAAACGATCAGCTTGATAACGCGCGAAGACACTGTCGAAAACTCTAAGATTGAAGATGAAGAGCAAATTCCTGTGGTCCGTGAAATCATGAACCCTTCAGGTCTCAACAGCAAGTACTCGAGCCGTTTGCGCGACTCGATAATCGCAAAAGCTTTTTTTCCCACTGTCGGCCAGCATGACGACGAACCAACAAACTTTCCGCTCAACCGTCACCTTTTCCAAATCCGCCTCATTCGAGAATTTGCGGGCGGAAGACACAAGTCAACAGAACAATGGTGAGCTCGCGGGCAAGGTGCTTCGAGACAGCGACCGGGGCCTGTTCTTCAAGTCTATGTGGTGCGAGCTGAAGGCAGAGGATGAACGCGGAAGCCGTCGACTTGTCGGCCACAACAAGTACATCAGAACAATGGGTCGCGCGAACGGGACGTCTGGCATCGACTTCTTTCGGGGCAAGGAAGGCGTGCTGAAGTACTACGCGAATGGTATGTTTCGCAATCACTTGGTGATCTGCCGTTTTCTAGCAGTGTACCCCTATACTTACAGTGCTGAGGAGCAGGGAGGCTGCGTTTGCTCGTGCTTCAAACTCTTCCAGTCGTCAAGACGAAGCTCAACCGGCGCAAGACGATGCTCTAGTTTCAGTCTCAGCGCAAGCTGTACGTGACCGCTATCTGGAATAAGTTTCGGCTGCCTAGCGGGGGCTACCAGTCGTACGTACTATGCTGCATATGAAGCTGTATGTTATGCTGCATCTAACGATGTATCGTATGTTGCATTTGATGTATATTGTAACACACTTTGCAGCGGCGGCGTCCAAACTTCAGCCGCGATTTGGAACTTGCTGAATCTCGCGGAATCGCTGCAGAGGCGACGACTGCTGCCATTTCGTCTACCAGTACCGTCGAAACCGAAGGTAAAGCCTGCCACCGACCTATACCAAGACTAATATCTAGGTTCATTTGTATGTGTAGCACAAGATGAACCTGATTCTGCACCTCAGCAGACGAATCCGACAGCTTCATGTCGGAAGGCCCCGATCCCGGACGTCTACGAGCACACGATGCCGCCGTACGAACCGGTCAACAACGCGAGCAGCTACCCCGGCTTGCGTCAAGGCTATTTGGGTCCAACGACGGAGGCACTGCGACATGGTGACTCGCCAATGGCGCTGTTCTTTTTCTTCCTCGCGGTTGTGCTGTGGCAGCATATTGTTGAACGAGTACCATCGGGAGATATTGCCACTACGGACTGATGCTGCGTACTTGTGCTGCCGGAAGATGCAAAGGCGTAGCTCCAATCTTTAAAAATATAAATACTTATAGCACGACAGGATGGTGCCGAAAAGGGCGATGTTCCATGCCCCAGCGTGGTGAAAAATTACCACGCCTTCACTATCTCCAGCGCTCTCTTCGCTTCCGGAAGTACTACAAGTCGCTAGCGCTGGGGCTGATGGACTTGGCGATCGTAAATAGCTACACTCGTCCCCAAAGCCTATCACAAGAACAAGAACTCGAAGCTATTGACCCACGTCAAGTACATGATCAAGCTCCATCTCCAGCTGACGCAACTTCGGCTGCAGACACATACGAGGGAAAACAGCTTCGAATCTCAAATCCACACCGGTGAGCCAGCGTATGCAGCAGTTCCAAGTACCCCAACCAGCAATACAAGCACGTGGCACGGCAGGTAAATGAATGGCGCGATCGGGATAAGCAAGCCAAGAAACGACAACGAGCATGCGAGGTTTGTTCTGCCTTGCGCGCCGACAACAAGCGTGCGACAACGACGGCGTATTTCTGCGGTCACTGCAATCAGATGGGGCCGGTACGTATTTCTCTGCATGAAAGGTCGCCTACAAGTTCGAGGGCTTACAATGACTTGCTGGGATATATGGCACAACGAGTGGGCAATGGGAAACTGATCCCTCTGGAGAGCGCCAAGTCAATCCGTATCCGTCGTAAGGCAGCCGAGACTGCTTTAGAGACGCCTGGTACTCCTTCATCGCGTAAGAAGCTCCGCTCAGGCCCGTAGGCGCTAAGATGCAAATTAAACAGTTAGGAAGCTGCATAATATGCGGCATCGTATCGATATGTTACCTTTTGACTGAGCATCAATCCACGTCGTATCTACAACGTGCGATGAACATTGTGGTGCGATGCACGTCTTCACACGTTCCGATCCTGATCTGCATCCTGGATGCCTCGCTTACACACCTGATAGCGCATGTCGAGTGGTTGCTTCGCCAGCTGGAATCTATTACATTTGGAGTCTGTATTGTGCAAAGAATGGTTTTGGACACACCCTGTGCTTGCTTTACTTGTAGGGTGACCCCTACTTCGCATATGGCATTTTGATATGGGAAGTTTCGGGTTCTGAATTTTGGAAAATGGAGACTACCCCGGCCTCCAGCTTTTCCAGCGCACGTTATGCTTGCGATAGTTTTGAGAACATGACGTGTTCACAGGTGAGCTTTGACTTTCTTCACATATCCACGGAATGACTGCTGCTCAGGCTTGCCTTCGAGGTCGTTGCGTGATCATCGCCAACCTCTCCTTCTCTCGCTACCGTCTTACCCCGCATATAAGGCATACGTGCTCTAAACGAATTGAACAGTGCGTATGATGCGCTATACAACGGACAATTGCTAAAGTCTGAAGAAATAGTTGCCGATGGATCCTTGAATCTGGGTCAGTGGTCTAGGGCAGCTTCGCTTATACAACTACGTCGCTGGCTGCTTAACATAAGGGCAATCACCAATTGACTTGCTAAAATGTAACTTCATAGATTGTTGGGAAGCTTTTTATATTTATATATGACAGGGTGTCAGATCCTGGTCGCATGGTATGCCTTCTATTAGGGGTGTCCTTTAAACGGGATTCCCACGCCTGAAACAAACCAAACCAACCAAAGAGCAACTTATTGGTTTGGAGTTTCATGCCAGCGAGATCAAACCGTAAGTACGAGGTGGCATTGGTTTGAAGATGGAGCTTTTAAAACTCTGTACCGCTCGGCTAGTTCGGACTTTCAAGGGTTGGAGTTTCATGAAGCTCGACCCGTTGGTTTGAACTCTCGTGGCCTCTGATTGGAAGGAATGTGCTCTCTATCGGGCATGTGTCTCTCTGGCAAGAGCCGCACGATGCGGTGCTTTTGAACAATGGTCGTAGGGGCGCCTCGCGGATAAAGCCGCAAGCGATCTGATCAGAACAAAGTAACCAATAGCGTTGGATTCGTTTCAGTTTGGTTTGAACCTGGGGCCATCCTGATCTAATTTTGCTTCGGTTCAAACCACTTCGAACCAAACCGTGTAACGGGATCGAACCAGGTTCGTTGACAGTTGCTGGTTTGGTTTGAACTTCGAACCTGGTGGTTGGTTTGGTTTGTTTCAGGCGTGGGGATTTGTATTGCAACTAAAGCAAAAACCACTGTCTATGCTTATATGCGGGGTAAGACGGTAGGCACTTAAAGTGAATACGGAGTATAGTGTAAAGTAATTTATTAGAGTGCTTAAGCGCTTTGTGCGGGGTAAGACACGCTTGACTTTTTCGCCATCACTGCTCCCAACAATACGTAGCGTTGCTGGTATCAAGCAGTACAAAACTTCGTGCAAACTGTTCCAGTGCATTTTGCAGAGGATTTCACTTGAGTTGAGTGTTTTTTTTGCATTCGTGAGATTTTTTCCAAAAAGGTAATTTCACGACGAATTCTTCCAAGATGGCAACGCACGGCAAGCCGCCGGCGGGCCTGGAGTGCATGGCGACGATGGACGACATCACGGAGGAGGACGGCAACTACTGTGAGTTCCAGACGTTGCCCAGCGGCTCGTGGCACGCCGCGCTCTTCTGCGCCGACGTGGTGGAGCAGCTGCTGGCGTCTCAGTTCCACACGTTCATGAAGAAGGTGCAAGAGGCGGACTGCAAGGCGGAGCTGCGGCGCCTGGTTGCCAAGGGACCACCCGTGTGGCTGGAGGACAAGCACGCGCTGCCGCTGCCCGAGGGAGACACGCACATCAGCCGCGTGTGGTTCGCCAAGGATGGAGAGGAGCGCAGCGCCAAGCTGGACGGAGCGTTGGAGGGTGAGGCACGTGATGCCTTGTGGAAGGAGCTGCGGCAGTTGATGGAGACCATGGAGGAGGACAAGGAGGAGGTTCGGTGAAGAACGACGAGTTTTGGGTGACGATCTCTGTGTAGAAATTGAAGATCGGCTAGACTTTCATTTTTTTTGTTTGCCGAGCGCATCTAACTCAGGTAGTTTGCCTCTCGTTGCAGTGTATTTGCCACAATAGGTGGTGGGTTTTAGTCGTCGAAGAAGTGGGGGCAGAGATCGTCGGGCGGGATCACCGTGAGGGACTCCAGGGAGAAGCTGCTCCGCTCGCGGAACTCGCTGAGGCTGTGCTCTGCCTCGGTTCCAGCCTTTTCCGGTGACTGACGAGATGGGGACGGCGTTTGGTAGCTGCTGAGCGTGTCGATGGTTTGTGTGAGCCATCGACGTCGGCCCCTCATCGCTGCGTCCTCTTCTTCACCCTGACGCTGAGATTCCTGCGATAGCAGGTGCCGTGCACGTTCGAGCGCCTTGAAAGCGATTGATTTCGTCTCCATCTTGCTCTCTCGGTTGTCTGCAATCAGCGCACTTTGCTCTTCAGAAGGAGGCACCAGCGCGCAAATTGCGCGCGCTGAGGATTCCAGCAACTTTGGCGAGCAATGCTGGCAGATTTGACAGAGAAGAAAGTGACCGTCGAGCTCCATCACCTGCTGGCGGTTTGGCCTGGAGTGCGCGATCACAGCGAAGCATTCGCACAGTGCTATGAGAGCGGCCCCCCGACCTCCTCCATCCTCATCATCTTCAGCATCCGAGGACGCCCCGAGCGCATACAGCAATACTTGAAGACCGTTCTGCGCAGCCACTCGAGCCTTGTTTGGAGGGTTCTGATGACAGAGGCAAGCGAGAGCTGTGGACGCAGCCTCGACGACTGGCGGCTGGCTCACTGCATCCACCAGCAACTGGAGAAGCAACGTGGACGCGTTGCTGTATCCGATGGTCAACTGGTTTACTGAAGTGTAGGCGAGGTTGGCCAGTCCGATAGCACCAGCTCGAACAAGCTCCGGACTGCGTTGCAGGTTGGCAGCTGTGAGGCATGCCGTAAGCGCCGCGGGTGCTTCAGCTGCCATCAGCGCGCTCTGGTTGACTACGTGGTTAAAGGCCATATTACCGAGCAGCTTGGCCGCTTCCGTTTGTACCGCGGCACTTGAGCTATCCCGGACGTATCGCACGACGATCGGCAGGAAGTGTGGCCTAGCAGCAATCTGAGACCTCAGGATCTCGGAATCTGAAGGATGGAGAAGTGTGAATGAGCTTGACCATTGGGGCCGTTGAAACAGGACGAAATCGTACCGTGCGAGAGATTTACGAGTGCGCTCAGCATATTCTGCTGCACTTCGGCGTCCCAAGGGAACGGCAACTTCTCCAACTTGGTGGATATGTCCTCGTCGTCGTCGTCATCCCGTTTTTCACGATTTCGTGGTGGAATACGTGGCATGAGATGCTGGATAAGAAACCTGACGACATTTTTCGAGGCCAGCACGCGCTTGTTTGGGACGTAACTCGCTAAGGCTGCGCACAGCCGGGAGGCCTCGACGAGAACTCGAGCATTCTGAGAGCTTTCAAGAAGGTCAATGAGCGGCGCCCCCACTCCCGACTTGATAATTTGCTTGCGAATATCCACCGCGCTATTCGTTGGATGGCGAGCGCGCGGCTTGGTGTGGGAGATAGCAAGGTGTATCAGCGCTATCAGAACCGAGCCGGTGACAACGTCTCCCATCTTATGCTCAAGTAAGTGTACGAGGAACGGAAGTGCACTGGCCTCGGCCACTTGCGGCGCGTCTGCGGCAGGAAGAAGCGCCAGACTTTGGGCAAAACGCGAAAACACGTCTTCTTTGGGGTCAATCACAGGCGGCTTGGACGCAGACGATGGCGAGTGGAAGCTGTCCTTCGCCGTTTCAGGTTGGGCGATGAATCGACACTGCCACTTCTTCTGCGCTTCCTTCTCGTTTTTTTCGTGGTCGAGTTCGACCTGGAGAGCTTGGACTGTCACCTTCCCACGCTTGCGCTCCTCCTCCACGGCAGCTTGCTGGGCCAAAATCTGGTCGCGCTTGGTGCTCTGTAGCATTTCCGAGAGCTTATGGACGCGTACTTGCAACCTGAGACCCTCGACAGATTAGACGAAGGATTTTGGTTAAAGTACTTTAACATCAGCGAAGCAGGACTTCGTCGCTCGTACTTGTGAACCTGCGATTCCAGGTCCCGGATTTGTGTCAGGCAGCGATTTTCTCGGAAATCCTTCTCTTGTTGGAGTGCTACCAGTTGTCGGGAGAGCTCTAGCTCTTTTGGCGTTGGGACCTGCGGATACTCCTACCTCGCATGCACAAAATCTCCCAGAGTAAGCAACAGTACGTGTCACAGTACGTGCAATACAAGGACGCTAAGTATCAACGCACCGCATCTTCCGGTTCGACGGAAGCCCTTGCTCGAGCTGGCATGAACGTAAGCTCAGCAAAAGCTCTGTAACTCTGCATACATACTAGAAACACATCCTGATAACGCTTCTATCTATACGCTAATACTGACTTCGATTGTACATTTGATGGTTACACTTGTGAGCTCAAATGCAGCAGCAGAAGACCTCCGCTCGCCCCAGCTTGCTTCGATCCAGCTCGTCCGCCGATCCGTTGCTTTACTCACCAAGCTTTAGTAGGACAACTTTACCACCACTCGAAACAACGAGGTCAGCACAACGATGCAAGTTGCAAATTGGTGGAGCATGTAACACTGAACATGTATGACGCTTTGCTTTGTCAGACACCCCCAACTTCGCTCTTTGTCTCTCGTAACAACTGAGAAAAGAGCACCAAGACGTGGCCAGTGCGCCCCAGCTCGTCTACCTCGGCTCGGGCAAGTTTCCAATGCGTCAAACCAGGTCAATGACAACAAACCCCGCATTTGGAAAGTTGGAGGCAAGGGCGGCCGTCTTGATACAATTTATCAGCGTACTCCAGCGGACCTGAGAGGAAGAGAAAGTCTTCCGCAACTGCAGGAGACAATACCAGTTCAGGACCAAGTTCGGGAGTGGGTAACAAGATCGAATGAAGCGCTCGAAATGTTGTTGGTATGTGTCCATTGTAAAACAATGAGTTGCTACTAATCTATCTGACGACTGGGTGATCGTGTGAAGAGAGTTAAGCAAACATTGAATCGTCAGGCAGTTGAGGTACGTTTAGGTCCAAGCGTTGGCAGATCTTTTAAAATGGCTTAAGATGTTTGTACGGTGGTCCAGAGCTGCGATTTGGAGACCCATTTGACCACCTCAACGAACCTAGAAAGCCTTCAGAGTCAGCTAGATCTCGTATCGCACCGAGCGCCAATGAACGATGCATGTTTGAGTTGAAAATTAATGTCCAGCCCCACTAAGTGCAAATCTGTGAAATGTCTTCAAGAAGCAATTCAAGAACAGTGCCGGCGAATGCTGAGCAAAATGAAAGCTATCGATCGTGATAACCAACGAGGGCTGCAGATTATTGCAGCCAAACGCGACTCGCCAAAGTCTGCGTTGCCAAAACGAATCAGCATTTCAGACGCAGATTTGTTGTCACTGGGTTTGACGGGAAGTAAATGGTTTTCAAGCAGCGGTCGTCGCCTATGACGCGTATCAATGGAGCCCACGACACGAAACGAGAACTGTCTGACAAAAGAACTCCATGGTGGTGCCTCACCCACCAGTTCTTGCTGATGTCGACTCGAAATCTGTGCACATATTTCCGCCCATGCCCCAGCAAACGCATTTACGAAGAAAATTTATAGCTCGCCGTTGGCCAAAAGCTGCTTTCGTTGGCGTGTCTAAAGTTGGTGAAAGGCGTGTCATTTGCGTATTGAAAAACACCCGCTGCAGCGTGCTTTCCAAATTGAAGGATACGCCGCGACAACTGGTCAAGTAAGCTCTGTGGAATTCCAAGTTGCATTCCTTCACTATGCGCGCACCGGTTCATACTATCGACACGCAGGACCGCACGATGAAGCAAGCCGACTTCACGCCGAAAACGAACAGAGTTATGCCAAGAAATTCTACCGTGCTTAGTTTGGACGGTACAGAAATTTCAGAGAGAGTCTAGGCAGCGATGAGGATGAAAGTGCTAACTTACTTGTGTTATTGCTTTGCTATTCAGGATAAACTCGACTTCCAGCTTCCGATTCAACATCGCAAAGCTCGGATCCTCTCCTTCCGAACTTACGCTTCTTTCCACGCGCTGCTGTCCATTCTGGTGTGGAAGGATTTCTCTCTGGAAATCCGAGGTGTTGACGCCAAAACCGCGAGTGTTTTGGCTCTGTCATTGTCGAGTGAACAAATACTCGCCACGACAGGAAATTGTGTGATAAACTGGCTGGAAAACCATGCAAGTTTTCTCTTCCACCATGACCTGCTGGCTGGGTGCCAAAATGCTCACTTGTTGTGTCGTAACTTTTGTTGGGCTCGCAAAGCGACTTCTATTCCTCGGTGTGCAGCAAGCTCTTTCTGAATATACGACACGTGGCTTTGAATTGCTCTATCCTGGTGTCAAACCTAGAAGGCGGCCACAGCGGCACCCAACCGAATCGAGTGTGTTGAGAAGTCAAGAAGATAAACTCAACCACGAGCGACACACCTTGAACAGTGCGATGGCAGCATGTGCACGCCAGGCGGCAGGTCGTGCCATTAGGAAGTTGGAGCAAGTTGCATTGCATTGATAAATAGGTTGTACAGTATCATAAAATTCTCTGGATTTTAATCCAGAGTCCATCCCACGATTGCAACAAGGGTCAGAATACGTCCATAATGTATACCCTGCTGAATTCGGTAACATCGCCTTCTGAAAACTACCAGAAGAACTCTCCATATAACATAGCCATACAAAAATAATTTCTGTACCTAAATGTTGACCCATCCAAAAACAATAACATTAAAAAAAAAAAAAACTGTTGAAAGAGTAGAGGCGAATATCCTATATTGTCTGTGAGAAATAATTCAGTTCCCACAACATTACTGATTATATCTGTTCTCGCGCAACATTTTAGATTTTATCTGCCTTCAAACAACATGCAGCTCTAGGTGGTGCAATTTGGAATTGTAAGAGGCGGTCAAACGGAATGCTACATGTGCCATCGTTAACGTGCTGCAGAATATGGAGATTACCATTATGAACTGGCCGTCGAACATACCGTGCAGATGCTGCGGCTGCGAAGCAAGCGCAGCAGATGCACCGCAAGTCTTTTACAATATATGTTTTGCTTTTTGCTTTAACTCTTGGACTTAACCAGTTGTTCTTGTACTTTACCCCTGTGCTTTGCTACAGTATTTGTATATTCTTAACAGACTTATCTAAGCCTCCGTGCTGCCTTTGCTTTGCTGCTTGACTATTTAGGGCTAGCTTCACGAAACAAATCGAAGAAGGAATATATCCAACAAATTGCCAACCTTCAGCGAACGAAGATTCACAACACCAGCAGCTTTAGGATCACGCCTTTAGTAAAATCCAGAGCTGTTCCGTGCGAAGTCGCGGCTTTGTATGAAGGAGTCGCACCACGTACAATAGCTTGTTCACCAGTTGAAGCAAACGTTGCAGCGGTCGAAGGCAGTATCCGGGGGAGTGACACCCATCAATTGCCACAGACACGCACTGTTTCTAAAGACACGCGCAAAATGCCGAGCAAAACTATGGCCCCAAAAGCGCTCCTGCCTGGCTGTAAATTGTATTTTTGGTGCTGTAAACTGCATCGGGACGGTGACTGGCATCCATCGACATACGCTAAGTTGTTTGAAAATTGCAAAGTGCCGCCAGTGAAGCCCTCCACTCCTGGCAGTGAACGCAGCCACCTGCTCCAGGAGCTCTGCTATCCAACGCTGCCACCATCGGATACAGCTGCGGCCACTGGCCCCAAGCCAACATGCATTTCCCATAGACACGCATGTGTTCAATGAAGACAATGGCAGCCTATCCCTGACCGCCGGCACGCTCGCTCATCGGGGTCATTGCACTTCATGCTCCTTCGTGGCGAGAAGCTCCCTATTCTTCATCCATGGCGCACACTTCACCAACCCCGCGACGTTGGGACCCGTGGACGTCCAGTCGAAAGCACCGGCGCCTGCGAAAGCGGCGATCGAAGACAGGTGGGCTTCTGACGCCCGACCGCATCGGCGACCACCTCGTGGCTCGCTGCATGGCGCTCAGCGACTTCCAAGCGCGCAACTTGGATAACAATTGGCTCCCTGAGGTTCTGGGCGGACCGCGGATGAATTTCGGGTCACGCCACGTCCTACGCGGCATCGTCGACGCCGTGGACGACCAGGTTCAAACCATCGTCGCGTACGAGGAGGAGTCCAACGCGCTCGTTCAACTAGCACAGACCGGGTTTATCGCCCAGCAGATCGTGCGGCTGAATCGACTCTTGGACGTGGCACTCGCGGCGTACGGCATCCCGGAACCCCGCGGAATGGTCAAGTGGCAGACGGTCTTCCAGCAAGAACGACAGGAGCGGATGCTGCGATTCCGGAAATTGCTTGCGAACAAGACGCTGTTGCTATGGACACTAGGGGACGAGCAGCAGCAATTGGAGATCCTCACGTTGCTCATGTACGACTGCCAGAAACACGGCGACGACACGTACACGGACCTGGAGTACGACGTGATCGCAGACGTGTACGAAACGTGTTCGAGACTGTCGGACCTCGTGGTGACGACGATCCCCGAGTGGTTCGTTCCGCCGCACGAAACCAGGCAGAGTCGCTGGCAAGACTCTCCAGTTGACGTGGAGTACCTGGCGAATCCGAGCGAGGAGCTCTGCATTCGCCAGGCGGCTGCGTGGTGGGATCTTCACCACCCGCACGTGATGAAGCTGTTCGGAGCCTGCCACGTCGGGAAATCACTTGTCCTCGTGCGTGAGAGCGCCCAGTGCGTGAACAAGTCGGGCTCATTTCCTCCGAGCCGAGATGTACTGGTTGAAACGGCGCACGTGCTTCAGTTCCTGCATGAACGACACGTCATGCCGGCGCACCTGACGCTGGAGCGTCTGTTCTCCACGGAGACAGAGCACAAGGTGTTGCTCCACGGCGGTGAGTTGCTGTCGACGCCAGTGGGGTCACCTATTGCAACGTCAAAGAAGCATCACCTGTCAAAGACTCCTCCCTTGCCAGCGCGTCCTGCCTTCTTGAAGCACGACAAATGGGGACTCCTTGAACAACTGTGCGCAGACGACCCCAGCACACGCGGAGACGTGTCCTTCGTCATGAAACAAGTCCAGGAACATCACGCCAAGCCGTCTCATCGGCACTTGTGGGATCGAAAATCCCTTCCAGTTGCTCGTGAAGGGCTATCGGGGATCGTCAAGTACACCCAGCACTACATCGACGCGCACCTGAGCGTGTCCGTGGAGACGCTTCTTCAAGAACTCAACGCCATCTTTGACGATGAAGTCAAACCCGACGTCACGTCGATGGACAGCTACGTCTTCGAGCGGTTGATGAGCGTACATCAACAGCTTTTGGGCTCCATTTGTGCGAGAGAGTTGATCCACTCGTTCGTGGAGATCCTCGTGCGGTTCAAGCTCTCATTGACCCGCCGAGCAGACAGCAGCATCTCTTCCTTTTGCGTCGCGTCGTCTCGCAGTGTCGAGCACAGCAGTGTGTCTTTCCACGGGGAGATTAACGCTCTGGTTGCGCGTTGTGGCTTCCACAAGACCGCGTCGAGTTCCATTCACGACTGGAATCAGCAGTGCAACTTCCTCCGTCTCGACCAGCAGAAGTCCTTTCAGTTGGCTCTGGATGAGCTCGTTGACGGTCTGACCGACGATGAAGCCAGGATCGAAGCTGCCACTCTGCTGGTCTTCGAGTCGACTAAGCACCGAGACAGCTACGATCGCAACCAGCTTCGAGCGATTGAGCGAACCGCCAAGAGCCTCGTCGGGGTCTCCTTAAAAGATCACGAGCGAGTTGTCGTGCCCAAATGGTTCATTCCGCGGTACGAAGTCGAGGTGGATGGCCAGATCAGCGCAGGCTCCTTCGGGGCGGTTCACCACGGCAAGTGGCTCAACTCCACGGTCGCTATCAAGTGTTTATTCCGAAGCGACCGGAAGCTTTTCATGCGCGAGGCCAACATTTGGTTCTCGCTGAACCACCCGAACGTCGTAAAGCTCTACGGTGCCTGCCACGTGGGGAAGTCTGCAACGACCCGCTGTCTCGACGAGCCGGCGAACCAGACAGACCGACGACCCTTCTTCGTGTGCGAGTACGCGAGCGAAGGCACCCTCAACGAATACCTTAACAAGTGGGAAATGGAGCACAAGTCTCGCTCCGACGTCTGGAGATGCCTGTGCGAAGCTGCTCGCGGTCTTCAGCACCTCCATGAGCGTGGTATTATCCACGGCGATCTCAAGGGGAACAACATCCTCGTGGGTTCGAACCACCAGGTGAAGTTGACGGACTTTGGCTTGAGCACGTTCGCCAAGAAGCTCAACTGGACTGGCACCTCCGGGACCGTCGGAGCGATCAGGTGGAAGGCACCCGAGCGTCTTGGCCGGTACGACCGTGGCCCGTCCTTCGCGTCCGACATTTATTCCTTCGGTATGTGCATCATCGAGGCCGTGACGGGCACCTTCCCGTGGCGCGAAACGATGGACGAAGACCTGGTGGTGTCCGAGGTGACACGAGGCAACCTGCCGCCTCGGCCTCAAGGTTTCAACGACGAACACTGGGACCTCGTCTCGCGCATGTGCTGCATGGACCCAGCCGATCGAATCAACGTGTCCGCAGTCGTCACACTGCTCGGTTCGCTCTGCTACACTATCTGTAAAAAAGTATAGCAAGAAAAGCAAACACAACACAAAAAAACTAATGCAAAACGTCGTATTCATTGTTGATATTTACGAAGATCGATCCATCAATCACACGGAGCTGAAGAGAGAAAAACAAAAGATAAAGAGGACGAGACCTGAAGCAGTTGATCGCTCACACCACCAAAGAACCAGTATCGCACTCATTTATCTTTACACCCGCGCAGCATGCTTTCTTTTCACTCCTTGCAAGCGGTCACGCTGCCAATACTCAGTCCGTCTTCACCCGTTTCACATCCTCATCGCCGTCACTATCGCTGTCGTCCTAAAAAACACACAAAACAGCCGACGAAAAATCAATACAACCAACACCCGAGCCCAAACCAGATCAAACGCAACCGCGTACCTCTTCCAGCGACCGCTTGACGCCGCCACTGGCGCCGTTCAGACTATCGTCCGAGCTTGCGCCCTTCAAGGCCACATCTCTCTCTGCAGGGATGAGATGTGCGGGGGTCACGTGCTTCGAGTTGGCCATGACCGTGTCGTAGCAATACTTGTGGAAAATCGTGTTCTGCTGCTCCTTGCCGCTGGGGCCAGTGTTGTGGATCGTGCCGGCAACTGCGTTCGTGTACATCCAGTCCTCCTCCTCTTCGTCCCAGCTTTTCGAGAAGTTCTCGCCGCAAATCCGGCAGCGGGTGATGGACTCGTCCACTGGTACGCTTGCCTTCTCCCAGGAGGCCGCCTCGCTCGCCTTCTTCTCGTTCTCCTTCTGCGTTCGGTCGAAAAAGCTGCTACTCGTGCTCTCGCGGGGTGCTGTGTCGCCGGAGAAATCGGCCACCCACTGGTCTTCGGTCGGGTACCAAGAGCGCGACACGCCGCCTTTGCCTCGCTCCTTGCGCGCTCGATTGTACTGGAAGAGGAAGTCCAAGTGCGCGTCCAGCTGAGCTTGCTCTCGGAAGCGCAGGCCACTCTCACGACACACCAGCGGCAATGCGGCGTACAGCTTCTGCACGTTGGACTCGACCCGGTCCTTGTGCGCCACGATCTTGTCGCTAAACCACATGCGCGAGGCGTTGTCGCTGCGGGGCGGCGCTTGTTGCTGCTGCTCGCCTTGCTGCTGCTGTGTTTGCGTCTGCTGGGGCTGAACGGGAGCACTTGAAGCGCCTCCGTTGGCCATTCCCTTGAGTTTCTGCAGAATGGACATGACAGCAGCGGCGTCTGGGGCTCGAGGAGGGTCGTTCGTGATCTCTTGAACCGGTTGCTGCGGCGGAGAAGGCGTGTGCTGCTTGCGCTTCAGTAGCTGCATCAAATGAGCCACATTGGACGACTTGGCTACAGCTCCGTCGTCCTTGGCTCCGCTCTTAGTGGCACGCGAGCTTGTCCGAGGCGGTTCCACCCGAGAGACCTGTGCTGGGGGAGCAACAGAACGCGGTGGCTGTGAACGTACCCGGTTTGCGCGCGGGTCAGGCGGGGGAGAAGGACGTCGAGGGTCTCTGGCCACCTGCGGAGGCCTCGGAGCAGCAGCACTAGCCGCTTCACTGGGCGCTTCCCTGGCCTGTTCAACCTTCGAAGCAGCGTGGAACTCGAGCAGCTGGTTGTAATAATCTGGGTTATTCGTACGCACTTCTTCAAGACTCATGTGCTCGGTCGGGTGGATGCCCATGTCGTTCTGCAGCTTGGTCAGCAGCGAGCGCAGCTCCATGTCCTGCTGCTGCTGCGCCAGCTTGGCGGTGGAGCTGGGGGCCGCCTGTTGCGCCGCCTTCTCCTGGCTGAAGCTCGCCGGAGCCGACCGGACGGACGGGTCCGCCTGCTGCAGAGCTCGGCTCGCTGCGACGCGCATTTGCGCGATGGCTTCCTTGCTGAACAACCGCGTGGCCTCCCACGTGTTGAGCACGTGGATGAAACGCTTGAGATCCTTGCCCGACACCTGCAGCCACAGCAGCCAGCGTTCAATATCAATCGCACAGCGTTTATTCCCCTCCCCCTGCCGTCATTACCTGGCGAACGCAGTTGCAGTAGAGCGGCACGATCTTGGCAGCGAACAGCGGCAAATACGGCCCACGCACGTTCTTCAGGATAGAATCTGTCAGGTAGAAGATCGGCAGCTTGCAATTCGGCGCAACCTGCAGCAGTAAACAACACAAAAGAGCATCAGCCACGGCAGCTCCAGGAGCTTCTTTCTGTCAGCCTCTCCACCTCCTACAAAGCCTAAACTGCACTTGCACGAGCCTCTGGGTCCTTAAGAGACCACAGAAGACTTGTCCTCTTGAGCAGAGAGGACGAGGGACATCGAGACTCAATTGCAACCATAGAGTGTGTAGTAGTATATAAAGAGGGCGGGGAGGCTCTAAGCGACGGTAAGGGGTCGTTACCCGGTGGATCTTGGTCTCGAGGAAGCTCACGATCTCGGGCGCGAACTGCTTCTGCTCGGCCAGCATCGTCAGCGCGTTGATCGTGTCCTTGGCGGGGTAGTCCATCATGCTGTTGATCTTGGCGTCGAACTGGGCCAGAAGCGCCTGCGTCTCGCTTGGGCTGTTGGAAGCGGGGCCGGACGCAACGGCGGCGCTGGGGGTCGTGGACTCGAGCTGCACCATCGCCATGGACAAGAGAGGACTGGGGCGACTGGGGACGGGGACTTGCTTGGTCCTGGCTGGCTTCTTGTCTGGTCCCCAGGATAACACCAGACGAACGTTCGAAAGATGCCATACGTGACTTGAATTTTCTGCGCCAATCATAACGCACCAGAGAGTCATTACAACCAATGAGACAGAGCTGACTTTATAATGAGATAGAAACAGTACAGCTACAGATACCTCTTACCAAAGTGACCCTTGATAACCTTACATAGGAACTCGAAATTACACCTCCTCTCCGTACCAAAAGTCCACTTCTTCCTCTCAAATAGATTGATTAATTACACATCCAGCACTGGCTGACTTCAAGACCCTGTCACCGTCATGCTCACCTCCTGCGGACGCCTCCGCTCGCTGCGCTCCCTCTCCACCGCAAGCGACGCGTGGAAGTTGACACACGTAGGCCGTGATGGCTCGCCGAACATGGTGGACGTAGGTGTCAAGCGCGTGACGCGGCGCTCAGCCACAGCACGCTCAACGCTGCGACTTCCTGTCCACGTTCTGGCTGAACTCCAGCGTGGCGGCTCTCAACTCGTGGGGCCCAAGGGCTCAGTGTCTGCTACGGCCATTATCGCAGGGGTGCTGGGCGCTAAGCAGACCAGCAGCCTCATCCCCTTCTGCCACCCGCTGCCTATTGAGGACTGCCAGGTGACGCTCCAAGTGGAGGAGCCCGACGCCATCCACATCGAGTGCTGCGTGCGCGTAACGCACAAGACGGGCGTGGAGATGGAGGCGCTCACGGGCGCGTCGGTGGCCGCGCTTTGCGTGTACGACATGTGCAAGGCGCTGAGCCACGACATTGTGATCGAGAGCACGCGGCTCGTGGAGAAGACAGGCGGCAAGACCGACTTTGTTGATAAATAAACATGCAGGTGCGTGGTCAGGGCGGGCTTCAGCCATCCGAGCCGTACTCCGAGTCGTAGCCGACCTCTTCGTCCATCTCGTCGTCCGACTTGGCGGGCGGAGCGGCAGCTGCGGGCTTCGACTTGGGGGCAGGAGACGGAGAGCTGTCCTCGATCTCGTCCTCTGCGTACTCTTCTTCCTCTTCTTCGTAGTCGTCAGCTGAAGCCTCGTCCTGTGCAGGTGGCTGGTCTTTCTTGGTGCGAGGGGAGTTGCCCCGGGAGGCGGCGGCTTCGTCGTCTTCGTACTCGTTGTTGTACTCGTCCTGCTCGTCTGCGTATGCTTCCTCTTCGGCTTCTTCCGGCGCATCTGCCGCCTCCTCGACCTCTTCCTCGCGCGCGGACACGGGCGCTTGGCTACGTGTACGTGGAGTATCGGCCGGCTTGTCCTCCTCGCCGTAGTCCTCGTTCTCGTACTCCTCGTAGTCATCTTCAGATGCTGGTGCGTCGACAGCAGGCGCTGGGATCTCGAGGCTTGGGACTGGAGCAGCACTTTCCTGGTCGTCAAAATATCCTTCGTCATCGTCGTACTGGTCTTCGGTCTGGGGAGCCTCACTAGGCGATGCTTCTGCAGCCACTTCAATTGCCATCTCTTCCGAGGCTTCGCGCACGTCTTCTTGCACCACGGCTTCCTCTCTCGGCGCCTCCGTACTCACTCCAGGGAGATCCTGCACGACGTCGTCTATGGCGTCAACAGCAGCCGCCGGTGGTTCGTCAGCAAAGTCTTCATATTCAGACGATTGTTCCTCGACGACAACTTCTGCTGACGCCGGCTCTGGAGTAGTTTCATCGGGTGAAGCCTTGGCTTCGTCGTTCACTTGAGCAACCTCAGGGTTCTCCGCCGTGGTTTGGAGCTCGTCTGCTGTTCCTTCGTCGCATCCAGAAGCAACAGGATCAGCCTCACTGACAGCAGTCTGATCAACGCGTAAAGTTGCGATGGAATCTGGGGCATCAGCTTCAAGAGTGCTGCCCTCAGCGTGCAACACAGCGGACTCCTCCGCTTCACCTGCAGCAGAATCGGCAGGACTTTCGACCGAAGGGCTGTTGACGGAGTCGTTGTCCGTGCGTTCTTCCTCCTTAGGCACGACTGTATCTTCTGTCGGCTCGGCTGCCTCATCCGGAACATCGAGTAGGTCTCCCTCGGTTGATGGGATGTCTCCGTTGTCGCTTACAACAGGTTCAACCAAAGGCGGCACCTCGGGAGACTCTGCCGCATCTTCTTCCTTAGCTTCCGGTACAGCAGCGACTTCAAGAGCAGGTTCGGTACTGGAACCCTCCTCGAATGTAAAAGATTCCGAGGTAGGAGAAGCTTCAGCTACTGTTGTCGACTCCACCGTCTCAGACTGTTTACGCTCAACAGCTTGGAGATCCACGACGTGAGTCTCCACAGCTTCGGTCTCCAGAGTTTCAGGCTGTGCAGCTTCGGGTTCTGTAGCTTCAAACGATACTTGTTGAGTCTCTGCACTTGCCGATTCCTCCATCGGGTGAGCCGCGGAGACAGCATCGGATTCCGTGGCCTCTGGCTCCGAAACTTCGCTAGCTGCTGCCCCCGCGTCTTCCGTTTCCACCATTGCTTCCGACGACACAACTTCGGGCTCGATATGCTCGGCTTCGTCGGCTTCAGGCTCAACCGACTTGACACCTTCGGTCTCCACAGCTTCGGTCAAGGCAGCTTCCGACTCGTTGGCCTCTGACGCCTGATCTTCCTGCTCAACAACCGCAAGGTCCATCGCTTCAGACGCGAACTTTTCAGGGTCGGTGTCTAGTGTTGTCTCCGTTGTCTCCACTTCAACTGCACTGACAGCGTCGCAGTTCTCCGTCTCTGTGTCAACCGCTTCTGGCCCAGCACTGATGTCGAGTCCAGCATCCACGTTTTCACCTATGTGCAGCTGTTCGCTTTCAGCTACAGAAGTAGCTTCTTCAACCGTGAAGGCGTCGGCATCATTGGCAGGTTCTTCCTCCACAGCGGGACCGCTTTCAACCTCGTTGCACGTAGCAGTCGGATCAGCGGCAGGAAAATTCTTCTCATCGTCAGAGCCTTCGTCATCGCCCACTTCCTTTGAGGCCACCTCAGATGTAACGTCAGTACCCTCTGCAACAGCGTCGTCTTCGCTCGTTTTGACGGCATTATTCCCATCCACGGTCACAGTGTCTTTGTTTGAGACGTCTTCAATACATACAGAGGCGGTAGCTCCCTGCGTTTCAGGCGGGATGTCGGGAGAAAAGTCTTCTGCGTAGGCAGTGCCGTCCGATGCAGGCAGACGTGTATCCTCAAGCTCAGCGTCTGCTGCAGTACTAGTATCCACCGCATTGTCAGGCTCGAGTTCATTGAGTTCATCTGCGTCTGCTGCAGCATCAGTCCTCGGCTGATCACTTCCTTCCATTCCATCGCCGTCAGCGTTGGCTGTCACTTCAGAAATCTCTGCACCATCGTTCATCGACACTTCAGCTAGCACAGCAGACGCTTCATCTCCACTCGAGACACCCAGTTCTGCTACCACTTCAGATTCACCATTCACAGCAGCTTCGTTCTCCTCAGCTGGTGCGGCTTGGTCGGAAGCGATGCCATCAGCAACCGTTGAGGTCGCTGGAGCAGCGTCATCAGTCTGGACGAGTTCATGCTCCGAGGACACGTCTTTCAAACCTGACGCATCATTTCCAGCTTCAAACTCAGCATCTGCGTACTGAGTCTCCTCATGTGCGTCATCCACCGCCGGTTGCTCACCCTGATGAGAGGAATCGGTCGAAACTGGGTCAGATTCTGGGGTAGGTGCACCTGGTTCGGCCTCAGCTGGAGCTTCATCACCATCGGCTTCAGCTGGCGTAACTGACTGGGCTTCCAGTTCTGGAGCTTGCTCTGCTGTGTCGGCATCCTCAGCACCTTCGGACACACAGTGAACATCAGGATTATCGTCAGGAGAGGCAGCGCCCTGGTAATCGCCACGCTGTTCGCCTTCTGTCGGCAGTTCAGGTTCCAATGATGAAACGTGCGGCACAGGACTATCCGCTCCATCAGTTGCGGAATTCACGTTCGCTTCGACGTCAGGAGTTGGCGGCTCAGCTTGATCATCAGCTTGTTCGACCGGATCAGCAGTCACGAGTTCAGACTCTGGTGTCATGTCAGACACTAAAACTTTGGCTTCGACCAAGTCAACACCCAAGTCAACCGCACCGTCAGGAGAACTTGGTACGCCCTCATCTGGCTGTTCTGGTTCAGACTCAAGCGAGACCTCCGCCACCTCAGCAGGTTCATGAGTCGCGTCTTCGATCGCTGCTATAGGAGACCTTCCAGCCTCATTAATTGCTTGCTTCGATGACTGAACATCGCTTTTCAGGTCTTCATCCTTAGATCCTTCAATAACGATAATGGAGTCGAGCAGCGCAGCACTTGGTGGCGCATCCTCGTCTTCCGCCCCCTTGTCGAAGTCGTCATCGTCATATGTAGCTGGTTGTTCGCTAGCCTCAGGACTTTCTACAACTTCCTCTTGAGTAGGTTCGCTTGGTATGGCGCTGTCAGGAGCTTCCATGTCGGGGCTATCAATTGCGGTTGATGACTCGGTGGGACGTTCAACTGCGGCTGATAAGGGATCAGAGACTTCAACTGGATCTTCGGTGGCTGCAGCTACGGTTTCGATCTCGTGGGGAAGTTCTTCTGCATCAACTGAAACATCGGCATCCGTGCCAGCATCGTTGACCGCAGGCACTTGTACAACTTCCTCTTCGGTCATCGTGTCAGGCGCCTCGCTGGTAGTTGCTGCCAATGAAGGCTCAGCACCTACAATGGCGCCATCGCACTCCGGTTGCTGCTGCTCTGAAGGCTCATCCACCGCCAAGGACTCGACATTTGGTTCATCAGACAAACCTTCCAGCGCAGTGGTTCCAAGGCCTTCATTCTCTGGACTCTCTGATACTGCATTTGACGCTTCATCGTCTGGGACCATTTCATTCAGTTTCTCTTCTTCTCCACTTACTCCAGCAGGAAGCGAATCGTCAACCGGAGCCACAGGCGCATCCAGCTCGCCATTCGTCGCAACCTCATCTTCACTTGGTTCCTGCTCGGCAGAATCGTCAGTCTCCTTTCCATGCTGCGATTCATCGTGTGCGCTATCGTCGAAATCTTCGTCTTCATAGACGGCGGACTGAACGCTGACATGGGAAGTATTCGCAGCTAGTGTCTTGGACTCTTCTTCCCCTTGTTCCGGAGCGCTGGGATCCTCACTTGCCGTTTCAACAGGAGTGTCCACAGCGTCAGCATTGTCGCCACTTTGCTCCGGATTAACCACGTCAACTCCATCTTCGTTTGCAGCGACGGCAGCATCAATACCTTCTGCTTCACTTGGCTTCTCCTCTTGAAGGCTTTCTTCGTCGTCGAAGTTTTCTTCGTCATACGCAGCAGATTGAACGCTGAGGTTGGAGTGATCCGCAGACAGAGTCTTCGATTCCTCGTCTTGCTTCATTGAAGGCGCAGAATCGTCTACTGTCAGAGTCTCGTCAGCGTGGACATCAGTATCCGCGGCTTCCTTTGCTTGGTCCTCATTGGCTGCTGTTTCTTCCGATGCAAGGTCGAGTGAGGCCCCCGTTTCCTCTCGAGGATTGACTGACGGATCTTCGTTCTCGACTGCAGCAGGTTGAGCAGAAGACTCTACGTTTTCACCCACGCTTTCTGTTACAGCGTCTCGATTTGTATCACGGGGCTCTGCATCAGACTTAACGTCATCCTCCCCAACTGTTGTGTTCTCGACACGCTCCGAACCAGTGGCATCATCAGTACTTTCGTCGACACTCATACTTTCTTGAGTACTCGTGGGCTCCTCTGATAAACTTTCGCCGGTCGGCTTAACCGTCGAACTGATTTCTTGACTTGTAGGTTTACTCTCATCCTGTTCCCTGAAGCCAGTGTTGCTGACAACCGGATCGGAATTGCTTGGGGCGGACTGTGTAACTTCTTCGGTGTTCGCCTCGTCGGATTCAAGTACAAGTGACTCCTCTGGCAGCTCAGCTTCGTCCTTTCCATCGACTTCGACCATAGCCAGCGCGCTTTCAGTCTCACATTCGTCTCCTTCGGTTGGTGCTGCCAGAACAGCCTCCTCAACAGCAGAAGGATCTTCATTTTGGGCTACCAAATGCTTCGCTTCTGCCTCTGGAGCACTTGCCGCAGGAGCTGGTACATCCTCTGCTGGTTGGAAAATGACGTCAGAAACCTCCACGTCTTGGCTTTCAACTGTCTCCGCATCTTCTGCATCAGCGTCTTCAATGTTTGGTGCTTCATCCTCATCAAACTCATCGTACCCATCGTCGTAAAGAGCTTCCCCACCCTTGCTCTCCTGCAGCGGAGCCTCCGTTGCTGCAGCCTCCGTTGTCGCGTCTTCATCGTCGCCCCCGTTATCGTCGAACTCGCTGAAGGCATCTCCGTACATGGCATCGGTTATCGCGCTGGCAGTTGCTGCTTGGGTTTCCACAGCCCGAAGGTCTGCACTGGGTTCTTCCGTAGGAGCCTTCGCGGGCTGCTGTGTCTCCACTGACGGATCGGTTGCAGCCTCAACGACGGCCTCTGCACTAGTCACAGGAGCACATCCCTCTTCCTTTGTCAAGGGCTCATCAGCAGGAGGAGTGACAACCTCGACTTCAGCTGCAGTAGCCACCACTTCCATTTCAACGTCACCAGGTAGCTGAGTAATCTGGTCTGCTCCTGGCTCAACGGTACTTCGTTCTGTCTCGGACGCTGTTGCTGTCTCCGATGGGACAGCAACCTCCTCCTCTTCAACACCATCACCACTCGTTGAAAGTTCGGGTTCCACTTGCTCCACGACTGCCATTTGTGGTGCTACGGTCGATTCTTCACGTAGTTGAGTAGCGCTCAGCGCTGGTTCCGCAGCAACCTTTTCCACGTGGTGCGGCTCATCAACGACTGGGGTGCTGGATTGAGCAGTCTCAGCCGGAACTGTTTCCACATTCGACTTCTCGCCTCCACGTTTACTAGCGATCTTTGTCGTAGTGGTCTTGCTGGGCTTGGCAGGTTTGGAATCTGTAGTAATCTTCGGTGGCAAGACTGGGCGAGAGGTACTGGGCTTCGTACGCGAGCTGGTGGGCGCTTGAAGAGCAGAGGCGGTCAGCTGCGAACCAGCACCTTGTTGACGCTTCGACGTGCCGGAGACCGGCTTCGGTGGCCTGGTCTCTGCTGCATCTCGTGGCGAAATCACTGCAATTCGCGTTTTCTTCACCTGCGGCCGTGTGTCCTGTGAAGGTGTGGCCTGAGACTCTCGTGCTTTCCGAGTTGGTTTTGAAGACGCACCAGACTTCTGTGGCCGCCTTGCATCGTCCACTAGAGCGACGGACACTGTGTTCCCATTAGCTAGACTCGACTTGGCCTTGTCAATCATTTTGTGAAGCTTTTCCGCAAAGCTCAGCCTCTCTCGCTCACGGATCTCCTCTTTCTCGCGTGGCGTTAACTTGGAACTGCTGGGGATACCAGTCCCCGTTCGAGACGCATTCTCCTGGAACAACTGGGTGGCGTAGTCGTTCAACGACTCCGATGAAGCGTTGTTGGATCTTCCGGTCAGAGTGGAATTGCCACCTGCATTCATTCGTTTTTGACGTGCCTTTGCTGCTCGTTTGGTTGCTATTCCCAAGCGCTGTGGCGATGGATACGGTGACCGTGTGTCCCTCGAAACTCGCAACTGGTTGTCATTCTCAAGCTTCACCTGGAAGGCAGTTCGGGTCCCTGGGGTTTTCTTCTTCCTCTTCGCGCCTCGAGGCTGCCTCAGGTCAGGATCGTAGACTGAGTTTTGGGGTTCATCACTGTCGTATTCCCAGCCGTTCTGCCGACTTGACATGAACTCGCGTTGTGCGAACGCAGTTCCGTGATCCAGGTGTTCTGATCGACTCGAATACGGCTTGCTTGCAGAGTGACCGTACGGCTGCGGCGTTGCCCACGCCGACTCGGCAGACACAAGGTGCGCCCTCAATTGTGCTCGCTTTGTGCCGTAAGGCCTTCCATTGCTGACACGATTCGGTACCTCCTGGATCCCGTAGGCGTCGAATAGCTCGGACTGGCGATCTTCTTTTGAAAGTTGTTTGCGCTTACTCGTCGATCCGTACGCACCGTTGTCCAAGCCTAGGCTTCCATCGAGGATCACCAAACTGCTCGGAGGCTGAGGAGCCGTCGCAGACGCACCGACATCACGAGCAGGATAGCCAAACGAGTTCGTGTCGCCACCGAATCGAGGGGACGGCTGGGCGTATGGAGACGAAATGCTAGAACCGCCCTGAGCGCTTCGATATGACGTACTGGAACTGTAGGCTGCGCCTCGTGGATATGCTGGAGCCCCGTAACCAGCAATGGGATTGCTCTTTCGCTTCCCAGTGCTTGTCGATCGTCTGGGACCGCTTCTCTTGGCAGGAGGTCTATCCGTCGGAGTATTTTCAAGCGACTCAGCTCCTCGAAGGATTTCCTTGGCTGTATCCTTGATTCTTTTAGTAGGCGATTGACGGACACTGGAGAGTGCGATCTGCTTCGAAGCAGCAGACGAGTACTTCTGAATGCTCGGCTCAGTTGGATATCTTGCCATGACGGTGGAAAGCTCAGCCAGTCCGTTGAGACTCAATACCAGTGCAGCCGCACGTCGGCCACTAGCCGCCAAGCTGTAGAGCAACAACAAGCATTGGTTAGTTCGCGTACAACTAACGAATCCAACTAGCGATCAACGTACCACATGAGTAAGCTGCCCACTGCACAGCAAGCTTTCTTGTCGTCGAGTGAGAGACCTTGACGAAGCAAGAAAAGCAGAAGCGAGATCGGGGACATGTCGCCCGTAAAGTCTTCTTCCTGCTCTCCGCAAAGTAAAGTCAGCGTCTGCAGATCGTCCAGTTCGCAAAGCTCCAGCAAAACTATAGCATCAAAGAGAGCCACGAAGGAGTCAACACCTGGTACACGATGTTTGGCATCTCTCTCTCTGCGTTGGGTATCTTACCTTCGCACGCGTAATAATGCACTTGCCGTGTGTGCACGCTGTAGGTTTTGTGATAGATGAGAGTCGACAGCACCAGCTGAGCGATTTGGTACTCAATGAGAGTGCTCAGGCCAGTCTGCACCCTCGTAAACACGGCCAATGCGCCACACGCCGAGGCCTGAAGAATCGCATCCTCGGCAAATGCATTCATGGCTTGAATCACGAGCTCAACGATCCCATTGCGCAAGAGGAAGTGCGTGCTTTTCACGCACAAGAAGCAGAGTCGGCGTAGCAGTACAAACCCATAGCACTGGATCACGGCGTGCGATTGATGAAACTTGAGCGCGTCAACGATCAACCGTTCGCCCCCGCGCTCGTGCACCAGATCGGCCGTGAGCTGAGGATACGCTCGCATCTGCTTAACCAAGGTGGATAGAACTGACTTGGTCGATGCAAAGTCACCGAGCCGCTTCTCCAGCAACTGGAGGGATTCCACGATGTATGCTCGCTCTGCTGAGGCTCCTGTCGGTGGTGGATCCGGGTGATCTCCATTTCGAATGGCATTTGCAGGTGGCTCGTCATCTTGGGACTGCTCTGCGCTTGGAGGCTGGACGTCTGCCAAAGGTTCGTTCGTCATAGGCTCGTCCAAGTGGTTCTCACTGTCCACACTTTCTCGGTGTTCCGAAGACGCATCCGCTTTAGTAAGGGTATTATCCACAGGATCTTGTGGGGGGTCTTGCTCCTCCATTTCCGTCTCCGCGTCTTCCTGCTGCTGAGCTCCTTCAGCTGGAGCATCATCCGTGGCTTCTCTCGGCTCTGCTTCTTCGTCTTCTCCAGCTTCTTTGTCCTCTTCATCCTCGGGCTCCATAATGTGGCCGAGCGGAACGTCTTCCTCCACCTCCCCGTCATCATACGCGATCGTATATTTCCCGTTTTCCTGGACGTCCGAAACTTGTCCAGGGTAAAACTCTTCGCCCCCATCATAACGACAAAGCACGCGTGTTCCGACACAAATGGTGCCCGGTACATGCGGGCGCAGGAATTCCGGCCGAACATTCATCTCCACTTCTCCGTCATCGTACACAACTTCAAACGTGCTGCCAGTCTCTGCTTCGTCAGGATGGACGCACCGGATTCGCCCCGGGTACCACATATCGTCGGTGTTTTCATCGTACAAGCCGTCGACGCGCTCTCCAACGCCGTAGAGCGCTGCCATTTCGTCCGGTCGGTTCGTAGGTATGGCTCCAGAAGCAGCAGACAACTGTCAAGTCGGTCACGCCCACTCCGATTCAGCCGGCAGGCGATTGCAGCTGCAAGTGACGTCTTCAGCCGCGGCAAGCTCGCCTTGGGGAAACCGACCAAAGGGTCTCGTTCGTTACTACGATCCGGCCAATATTGGCATCAGCTGTCGTCCGCCTCTTCAGCCCACAACCGACAGCATCTGACACAACTCCGCATCATGTAAACGCGACCTTGCCGAAGCCTCCAAAACGTGAATAACGGATCTTGCCGTCTTCAAATCCACACACACGGAAGCAGCAGCACAGACCAACACTGATAAAATCTGGGGCACTCAAAAGCGAGTCACCATGTCAGTCACTTCAAGATACAAGCGACGGATTGAAAGCATCGACAGCAAATAAATAAAAAATAAAAAGCAAATAAAATTCCATTCGCAAGACCTTGGAACCAACCCGTACGTCGTCGTCGTAGCTGCCGCAAGGGCAAAATGCAGCTTCTTCACTCCCGATCGAGAGACGACGGGCGTCGACGCCGAGTCAGCGTTCGCTACTCCACCGTCCCCGGGGCTCAACTCATGGACAGCATGGGCTGCTGCTGCGCTTGTATCAGTTGCTGCTGGCGCGCCTTGCTCGCGCGAATGTCAGCGATGAGCTGCAGCACCTGCTGCCTGTCGGTCTCCACCTGCGCGATGCGCCTCTCGACAGGCCACTCCTCGTACTGCACCTTGATCTTGGCCTTGGCCTCCTGCAGCTCCCGCCGGTCGTTCTCTCTCTTACGCGCGATCTTCTCACGTAGGTAGTCGCACTGCGAGACGGCACAGTGCTGGGTCAGCGGCGTCTGGCACGTCTTGGCGTGGAAGCAGAGCAGGCCCCAGATCTTGGAGCACATCTCGCAGCTACAGGCAATAACAATAATAATTGAAGAGATCAATGGACAGCATATTTACTGCTGAAGAGGTGGAGGTACGCAGCACCTCTCAATGGGGGAAGTTTTGCGACGAGGGCCGTAGCAGCGCACGAAGTGGTCGATGCTGGCCTTGACCTTGTGGCAGCGGCCGCTGAGCGCCTCGCACTTGGTCTGCTGGCATGTGGCCGCGTGCACCAGCGCCTCGTTGTACACGCGGAACTTCTCCTCGTGGCCGCCGTGCTCCTCCATCTGCACGTCCATGGCTGTCTGTGCCGTGTGTGACAGTGAACAAGTTCTCTTTGGTGACGGTCTTAGACCTCGAGCCGGACAGGACAATAATAAACAAAGGGCGGACCTTTTTTTCTTTTTAAGCGGGAATACGCCTCCCGAAAATTGTATATTGGCTTATCAAATAATGAGTGTTTCCGGAATTGAACTTTGCATACTCGGGATAGGTCAAACTACCTCTCGAGTACGATATCTGGGAATGAATGCCGTACGGAATTGTATAAAGTATACTCGGGATAAGTTAGATTACCTCTATTACACAATAATGGACGAAACAGAGGATGAAATGTGGCCGAGGGCTAATAGAGGACGATGAGCGTGCGCTCGAGAAGCATGATGATGATGATGAGCCTCTTCGCTGCTGGCTTTTGTCCAACTTGGACGCCTCGAGTTGCTCGCTGTCTGTGCGGCTCCACCGTAGACCGTACAGTTTGACATTGACATTTGCAACAATGCATCGATTTACCTGGTACGTATAGCTACGCATTTTTCTTGTGCTGTAGTAGGTTGTACGAAGTGCGCATATGAACGAAGCTACAGCTCTCATGCACGGAGTCCATGGAGCGCAAAAGCGAACGCTGGCGTCATCTAATGATTGTCGCCTTTAACACCCCAAACGGGGAAGCCACTGCTTCCTGCTCGGGTGGCCACGCTTTAGAATGCATCTCGCGATTCTGGCCACATGCGCGTAGTGGCGAGTTCATGCAAGCTTTTTGTTTGGACAAGGTGGGGGGTTCATATTAGGTGGCTACTTAAATAGGTGCAGACTACGGTGCGATGCCTCATGCTGTGAGGAGCGCGTTCGGGGCGTAGACCGACGTCAAAAACTCGCGGGGAGACGAACATACAGGGCGCTAGACCAAAGGATGAGGCTGCCGCCGCCCGCCTGCTACTAGATCGGCAGATTGGTTCAGGCCGAATAAGTGCGGGCCTTGGGCAAGTAGTGCGGCTCTCGCTCGGCGAGGTGGTAGCTCTTGACCTCCTTCTGCTGCTGCGGGTCCAGGTCGCTGAAGCCCTCGAGGCACTGCAGCGGGATCTGGCCCACGGCCTTGTAGCACTCGACATGGTGCCAGTTAATGCACACGAAGCCGTTGCGGTGCTGGTACACGACGCCCACGCGCAGGCGGCCGGCCTCGATGGTGGCGTCGCACGACTTGCAGCAGGCGTGCGCCTTACGCGTGGCCTCGATGATGTACGTGCCGTCCTTGGTCCAGGGCGAGTCCAGCGCGGTCGGGCTCGTGGGGCTGCCGATGGGGCTCACGCTGCGGATCTCCACTTGGGTCATAGGGCGCAGTAAACGGAGAGAACAAATGGCAGGCTCGGAGGCAGAATGCGAAGTGAGCTGCTCGGGCTGTTGGGCGGTCGACGCTTGACTTGACGGTGTTGGCACTTCTTTGTGTGGCCACCGGCTGGCAGAGGGACGGAAGACGAGGCGGTGGTGCAGGCGCCGGCGCTCTACAGAGAGATCCGAGCCAAACCTGCGACGCCATCCACCAACCAAACCCGGCCCGCTTTGCACTGCGAGCTGTGACCTGACGCCGCGGCCGTCATGCTGTCCTGCAGGCAAGACAGTGCCCTGAGCGAGATAGCAAGCACTAAATTCGCCGAGCGAAACTGCGGCGTTTCCCCATTGTGATCAAATATTGGCGCCGATCCGTGCGGACAAAAGCTCAATTTTGGCCCAAAGCTCGAGCTCAACCAGCGCCGCCTGGCCAACCGCGGCGTGGCTGAAAAGCAGCTGCAAGAGCTGGGGTCGGGGCCTGCTTGTTTCTGCGCTGTTCCGACTCGAGCGACCGGCTTGGCTCGAGTTCATGTAACTCGAGACGCCTAGCCCGCCGAGAGCGATAATCTCGGGAAAGCTGGCCTGCCAGCGTGGACAGCAGCGCCCCAGCAGATTCCAAAGCGAGATTCACTTCAGCGGGACCTGCGATCCACCGCTGCATAAGAAATTCGCGCAGAAGCCCGACTTCTGAGATTACCATCGGCGGTTTCCATTCAGAATTTGTACATGTATGCCGATTTTCACCACTAGCGGGCCGTTTCACTGTCGCAGATATCATCAACTGTGAAGCTAGTTTTGGCTGCAGCAACCCAAGCAGCCCTGGACACCATGACTTCTCGAACGCGTAGAGCGTGGCACGGGCGGCTTTGCGGCACTCAAGCCCCCGCGACACACAACATTTAACAGGATTCTCACACCCACGAGCTGTGCACGAATCGCCACGATGGCCGCAGCAAACGGGGCAAATCGACAGTTGGGCTAAGGTTGCATTTGAGCAGCGGGCGCGGTACAAGTTGTACTACAACATGTACCAAGCAGACAAGGCGCATGTTGGATTTTGCGACGACATGAGCCCGGCCCTGAAACGGGTGCCCGCCCGAAGGAAAAGCGAGCTCGAGCTCGGCGCCGCTCTTGGCGAAGACTCCTCGGCAAAGGAGCACTTCTGCAGCTTAAAATTGCTCGACGCGAGCGCGCCCATCGCGTTGAAGCTGCACGACGAAAATTAGCCCTTGTCTTTCACCATCGCCCGTTTGCCGGTTCAACTTGCTTTGGCCTTGGCTGCGCGCTTTGTTCTGCTTCGTACGCTTGCTTCTCTCTGGCCGCTGGCGATGATTTGGCCGACGCACATCGCGAACCGCATCTTGTTCAAGTTGCCGCGCCAGCAGAAGCAGTAGAGGCGGTCACTGTTGTGGTGTTTAGCCAACAGCGAGCAAGCAAAGCCCACTTGGTCACCAAGCAGGCTGCTTAGCAGCGCTTGGCAAGCATCCACCGCGCGGCTCCACGGTCGGTCCAAAGCGATGGTATGTTCGTGGATCGGCCAGCCTGAACAAAATCTCCAGGATACGGACGGTCTCACGATCCCACGTGCAGCGAGACCCACACATTACTCCTTGTGGTTGTTGTAGTCGCCCGCACATGTTAAAATAAGCAAGCAAGAACTTAAGCTGTTGTCAGGACTGACGCACGCAGACTGCAGATGGCGATGGCCAGCTCCGGCTCATGACTAAAGCCGGATCTGGGTGAGCTGCGTGGTGAAACCTCCTGCATGTTCCGCGTTCTTAGCAAGAACGTAAGACTACATGCAGCGACGCCACTAGCCGCACCCCCGCACGCCAGCTCACTCGATGCACGGGTTCAGACTTGGTCCGCACGTCGCATGACTTCTGCAGCTCCTCGAAATGACCACTATAGAGTGCTCTCGGCAACAACGCCCCGTTTTGGCCTCGCCCTTGGTTACTGCGTGCGTGCCGTCACAGCGTCTCTCGACCAAGGAGACGGTGGAAAGTCCCCTGCATCGAGCATCAAAAGGAGGAAATGTGAAAAATCCACAGCTTTTCCGGGGATAATTCTCTGATTTTATTCAGAGTAGTTGGGGGCGATACGAGTGCTCGTGCAATTCTCTATACACTAGTATAAATTTTATAGATCTATATGCATACCTGACAAGATCGGTATAAATATGATTTTAGGAACCTGTTAATTCTAATACCTGTACGGATTGCCATAAAAACCTGTCGTGATGTTACCTGTGTCTTTTACAGCGGACATTTTATTAATCAGTTGGGATTCGCAGCCAATCAAAAACGATTATTTGTACGGTCAATCAACCTTCGTTCGACAAGGTGTGGAAGACAGCATATTAAAAGGTCGCTGAAGCTGGCATGCCGACCCTGGGGCACACAACACGTGCGTTTCGCACTGGAGGAACGCCTACATGGCGAGTGCTTTTTGTCGCTGGCTATTGTACCTAGATGTGACGCTGCTGCTGGGAGCACACGATGGCACGGCCTGATCCAGTGGCTGTGGAGGGAATTACTGCAGCGCGCTGTTGGGGAGGGGGGGGTCAACATGCTTTTCAAGGCTGGCAGCGGTAGCTGGGTCATCTCATCTGGTACCTCATGACCAGTGGTCATCAACTACCAGCTGATTCCGCCTTCCCGTATCTGGACGTGTGATTCCCAGTTGTATGCAGCTCGATCACATCCATTTTCAGCGATACTGACGGAGTTGTCTTTTGTCGTCTTTGATCAATAGCAACACGGTCGTTAAAGATGGACGTTGCTTTTTGCCACACTGTTGCAAAGGTGGATCACCAGCAGAATGCACTCTCTTATTTCCGTCCAACTATCGCAAGTGCAGGTACAACTTTGATTGGGACGGTAGCATGGGACGGTTAACACTTTTCTTTTAGAACTTAACTTCATGCTGCAGCTTGTTGTCACTCTGCTTAAAGGCACGAAGAGAAGAAGGTTACTGAGAATCCCGCAACAGAAGGTACCAATGTCGCTCCTGCAGCGACTACAACAAGCCTAAGCCGCGGAGCAGCGCGAGAAAACGGTTACGACGGTGGAAGCGATCCGTAGTCGTGTGGGTGGCGAAGGCACCATTCACGGTGTGTTTCGGCTAATCCGCAAGGACTCCTTCACTCGTGGAGTCCACCTCTACCTGATTGACGCATGCCCAGAATCCGACTTCCAGGCTTCGTTCGCTGCGCTGCGCACACTCACCCATTCCGCTCAACTGGAGTATACGTTCCGAGCTACGGTTTGGAATGGAAATGTCGACGATGCTCGCTTTGTCGTGGGTAACCTGTTGCGACTGCGAGGGATCGAGAAGGTGAACACCTGGAACAATATCCTGGGTGGATCGTACCACCGCGAGGATATTGATATCCTCCACGAAGCTGAGCTGGTTGAGTTGACCACGCAAAACCACGTTGCTGCCCCGCAAAATGTGCCGTGAACGTGGTCTCAAGCCGGTGATCGAGGGTGATTTCTGCAGAGGCTTTTGCTGTAGCAAATAGGGCAATGACGTAAGAACGAACAGCAAAACATATTATCTAGTGTTGGCACGGTAACTGACGTAGCAAGTAGGATCAAACCGCCAGAAACGAAAAGCAGTGTTGATAGTGTGATGCACACAGCGGTAATCGATGTACGAATGTGAACCTTTGCGAATTCTACAAGCATTTTTTCCAATTTTTTTAAGTGGTGATGCAATTCTCATTAAACACAGCAAAACACGTTGCGCGCTCACGATGAGTGAGCCTCAAGATGTTCATGAACGCAAAAGAAGAATTGCTCGCGAGAAAGGCCAAGCAGCATCGGAAGCAGAGCGAGATGCCACGCGAGAAGGGCGACGTGTGCGGGCACGCGCGTGCGCGCCTCAGACAACACCACCACCTCGAATAAACCCAATATCACCATCGATACAGTCACGTATTCACGTGGAGTGTGGAGAAAGACTTTCGAATCAATTCATGGCTGAATGGACGTGTTGCGTGTGCGACTGTCTGCATCTTGCGAGCAAGATAGCGACAAGTACTGTTGGACGATCTCCTGTGCTGGTGTCTGCAATGCTGACCAGATTGAAAGGCCCACCTGATCTAAAAGATGAGCTTCGTGCTTTCTACAACGTAGTAGACCTGTACGAGCCTTTTTCAGTGATACTGTTATCGCGGCGAGGCATCTTGAACGAACAAGATGCGGTTGTACTACAAATTTGCAAAGCGTGTCGGGGGTCGCTCTCGCAGAAACGGGTTAAAAGACCTCCAAAATTCTCTATTGCTAATGGACTTTTCATTGGAGTGTTACCGGACAACTACCAAGATTCAACACTAACTGAAAATGCGATGCTGAATATTTTTTCTTAGCCCAGCCAACGCGGTTCTTGGCAGTTGTGCGTGGTGGTAAACACAGTTCTTTGCGTACTCATGCGTACTGCTTTCGTGCTGAACCAGCCACGCCGGCACACTTACTTCCGAATGCGGTAGTAACACGAGGAATAATTGGAGTGACTATGGCTGGCTCGCTTACAGAAGCCCAGAAGGTGAAGACGATGAAGAAGTACGAAGTCAGACCAGCACGGCTACGTGAGCAACTTTGCTGGTATGTTTCGAACAACAAATATTACGACGAGATCGAGCGTCGTCCTGAAAGTCATACCGCAATGCATCCGACCACCGTGGTGCTGGATCGAACGGAAGAATTACAACAAGGTGGGCGCTCTCCTTTTGAGCTGGACGAGGCAACTTGGCGTCACAATGCACCATCACCAGCGCATTACAATGTTCGTTCTGAAGATGAACTCTGTGATCAAGAATCCTCCGCTTTGAGTAATTTCACTGCTCCAAATGACTTGATCGCAATTCAAGAAGCGATACGGTGTCAAGATGTGGTGGTTTTTCGCTCTTCAGAGATTCTGTCGGACTTCAACCCTACATTTTGGTCGTTATCGTTTTGCGAATTGTTCCCTTTCGGCCGAGGTGGTTTGGAGGAGTCTCGCCCAACCAGAATCGGATTGCACGAATATATCCGCTATTGCTTGCGGCTATCAACGCGACGCCATGCCAGACATCCTTCATTTGGATTGGTTGCCTTTGATGTTATTGCCCGTCAGCAAGCAATGCAAGCCATTTATATTCGAGCCAAGCTATCACCTGGGGTACCAATAAGCTCTGCAGCTGTCACGCGAGATGAATTACTCGGCCATTTCAGTACTATGAAATCCGATTCAGGGCACTAGCAAAGGGTGGACAGCTTCCAGCTCAACCAGATACCAATCGGAACGTGGACACATTGTATTCAGGGATAACTACTGGAATGCGGGCTTTCTGGGGATCCAATGAGGAACGTACGGAAGCAAGACACAATCTTTTTGCTATGCAGTTAGCACTGGGAGAATGTGGTGGATCCTGGAGGGTGCTCCGCACGTACCAATTCCAGCGGAATTTCCCCTCCAGCGGATCGCTCAAAAACCTGCGCGCTCCGCATGTCCATTCCAGCGGATTTTCAGGCCCGATCCGCTATCCGCTACCTGCCCGAATTCCGGCAGGTAGCAGATTGATCCAGCGGATCGAAAGCGAGCGCCTGTAATAGGACATATCGTTCAGAGGTCCGAACCAGATCCTTGTTCATGTACACATAACCTGATCGAATACTATCGCGAACAATTGCGACCGGTTCATACGCTGCGTACGCAGGACACTCGGCAACCAGCCAGCCTCGTCCTCGACCGGCACCATCGTCACTAAGTGAGCTGAGCAGCGTGAACACGAAGAAGCCACCGCTACCACGGCACCTCCTCCAAGCCGAGTCGCCAGATACCGAGTCCAAGACAGATGAAGACTTTGAAATCGCGATTCACTGCCAAGATGTCGGTAGCTTACTGTGTTCAGTTCATTCGACTTTTAGCGATGAATGCAGAAGCAGCAACAATGTTTGACGGAATGGACGAAGAGCGTCGCTACTTGATGGCCCAGCAGTTCTTGCACGAAGAGAACGCGGACAACTCGGACTAAGCTTGCATTCCATAATAAAATACACCTTCTTACCTTATGCACCTGCTGGAAACTAAGTATGACAGTGAATTCGGGCGGATAGCGGATTGCATTTTGGTGCTCCGCAAACTGCTCCAGCGGATGGAGCGAAACAGTGGATGACCACAAACCAGCGGATTCTCGAATCCACTGGATGAAAACAGCGAATGTGCGGAGCAGGCCCCTGGGTGTCAAGCCATCTTCCACCGCCAGAGCACCATCCCGAGTTTGACGACTAGACTGTGAAAGACTGGTGCAACCAGATCTATCGCAGAGGGAGAGACGTCTGGTCTTGAGGCATCAAGGCCAGCTCATCCACTTGGCGACAGCAAGCCCAGACATTCTGGCTTGTTTAAATTTTCTAGGATCTCGTAGAACAGGCCGCCAGTGATCCAAGTGGCATCGCTGGTCGCCTTACATGTTTCCCCTTGATGTTGACAGCAGCAGAGAGGTTGTATATTACATTGAGATGGAAGGGTGGTGACGACTATCCATTCCTCTCACTTCACATTTTACCAGCTGCAGAGCAATTGACCAATACACTAGGCTACGAGTTTCCTGCAGGATCGCCACCTGCCCTGCCCTGTGTTCCCGTCGCTTTCAACTTCCGGAAAACACCACAGAGAACCTTCACTCTACTTCACAGTATCTCCTAACAGCTCGCTCTCCTTTCGCATCGCAAATCTGGCAGGAGATCTTCCCTTAGAACTTCTTGATGCGATTGATGATACGATGACCGCATACAAGACAATGTCTCGTCCTCAACTATCAGAGATTGCAATGCAGAACCCGGTTGCCTGCGCAAGGTAAATAATCAAACTGTAGGTTATGTAATGGGGCTGATCTAACGTTTGATGGTCGCTATTTTGCATAGATACTTTCATCGAGTGATGGAAATCATTATCGCCGTGGTGTTGGATTGGGATGAAGACAAACGTTGTCCAAAAGGAAACGGGGGATTTTTTGGTACGACGGAAGCGTTTTACGGGTCCACCGAATCTCAAAGCTCTACAGGCTCGTTACATTGCCACATGATGATTTGGATCCGTGGAATGCCCAGAACACTGGAAGAGTACAATCGCTTTCGCGACACAGCTCGCTTTCAACGACAACTGGCTCGCTACGCTGATTCTATCCTTCGCGCAAGTTATCCCATCTCGACTAATCGTTGCCCCAATTGCGGGCCAACCAACCTGAAGTCCGTTGATGTGTCTCAACAAGCTTTTAAGAAGCCCGCAAAGGGAGCCACACGCCCTGCAACAACACGATGTGCGTTGTGTAACTCAACATTCGGGGCAGATGAGTTGGTTCGGAAATCTGTGGAAAAACTTTGCATCAACAGCGCTGAAAAAAAAAAACAGTCGTGAAGTAAGTGATGCTGCGGGGTTTTATCGAGTGGCAATGCCTCAGCCTTTACCTCACGGAAGTAGTTGCGACTCATTGCCAACAATTATATCAGCTCAAGCGCTGCTGACATACCAGAACCATCATTGGTTTCACAGCAAGTCTTGCTTCAAGCCATCTCACAGAACCCCAGATGGGAAAAGCTGCAGAATGTTTTTCCCGAAACAAAGTTTGTCGAAACAGGGTGAGGGCTCGATTGAAATACGAAGAACGCCTGGGAGCGAGTACTTGAATCCGTACGTTCCTGTTGTCAATCAAGTGATCAAATCAAACCATGACCTATAGGTGCTCAGTGCGTGTGAAGGTACGAGCTAATAAAGTCTACATTCTACGTTGACGGTTGTATTCTAACTATTGGTTTTACGCTTAGGTCCTCACATCGGATTCTACATGATGAAATACTCTACGAAGGCTCAAAGGACGTTGAAAACCCGTTGGCGCTGCATATCGGCGCCTTCGATAAGTCTACGGTCAACGCTGACCCTTCGCTAGACGCGATTCAATGTGGACGTCACCAGCTTTAATCCATGTGCTGTTCTCTGTCAAACGGTCATGAAGTTTCGGCCCCAATGGCTGGTTTGTACTTGCTACGTGAGTCGGCATTTTATTCATCGAACGCCTTCTCAAAGATCTTGTGAATGGGTTCGTCTCCGCACTTTTCGAACGTGAAAAGCAAGAGATTGTGTTGGATAAGGATGACGAAGGGGAAGAATTCAAGCCTACTAGCTCATATCTTAATTATATCTACCGTCCTGTTCAGCTGAACGCAGCGACTGTGATGGAGTTTATGTCCGCCTGGAAAAAAGTGCGAAGCAAAACCGGTTTGACGATGATGCGCGGCCACCCACAGTTCGCAACGCACTCGCTTTTTCGACGTGAATACATAGCAACTCCCACCGTTATTGGTCCTCGTCTGCCTCAACTTGGAGATCCAGGTATATCCAGTGACGACCTCATTCAATTCCGCAGGAAGATACTGATTCTGTTTAAACCTTTCCGAGGACGATCAAACTTTGGCGTTGATGATAACACGATGAAACGAATTTTTGAAGACTGGAGGTCCTGTGAAGCATCCCAGAAAGCTCGTGTCTACACGCAGCATAATAACGACTTCTATGAAGCCCGCAAACTGCACAAACTTGTAGCAGACCGTGAGGTACATCGCTTTGAAGGTTGTGCAGATGCTGATTGTGCCACGCATCCTACTTTTTCAAGCTCTCAATCCGATTCCGATGGCAGTGATGATCTTGGAGATGGTATAGCTTCCTTTCCCAGGTTTCAGATAACTACAAACAACGTTACTCAACTTGAAAAGTGCTCGCAAACAGCATTACTTGCTGGCGGCTCAGGAATCCGAGCACTAGACAAGCGGACTATTCCGCAGCTACCAGTAGGAACGCTTCGGGAAAAAATATTCGTCTCGAAAGGAGCCACGCAGTACTAAGATCCGATCAAGTTTCCGCGATGCCAACTGCCGAAGCAGCCCGATCCACCAGGGTGCTACTTGAATCAGAGATTAACGACTCTCCAAATTGGGAAGACCCAACGTCGTTTAGTAGCCGCATTGAATCGGATCTACAACCCAACAGCTCATTGCAAAAGACGTATCTCGGCACTTTCAGCTCAACCGAAAGCAGCACAAAGTGTTTGTTATCGTTGGATCCAATTGCTGCGATCATTTCGAAGTGAAAGTAATCGCGAACAGCTTCGCGCATTCCTTAGAGGAAAACCAGGATCAGGCAAAAGCCTCGTAATTCACGCATTACAAGCTCTCGCTTCTAAATGGGGATATCCATACGCTGTCGCCACTGTTGCATACCAAGGTGTAGCCGCTGAAGCTGCGGGTGGTCAAACTATACACAAAATGTTTGGATGGGGCCTAAAACCAAAAGCAAAACGCACGCCAGTGAGTCTGGAGCAACGCGAGCGTTTTGCGCAACTGCGATTGCTTATTGTTGATGAAATCTCTACAACAGACGTCAAGTTTCTTGGAATGATTGATGCTGAACTTCGGACACGCAACAATGAACCAGAGTTGCTATTTGGAGGTGTTGATTTCCTTCTTGTTGGCGATTGGCTCCAGCAACTACCCACGGCTGGATATCCTGCTTACATTCGTACGCCTCCCTGCTCGAAGAACAACGACCCTGCCGAATATCTAGCGCGCTGCCGAGGAATCCCAGTTTATCAAAGCATCACGACTGTCGTTATGCTTGACGAAAACATGCGACATCGTTCTGATCATCGTTGGAGAGAGATTCTCGATCGTTGGCGCTACGGCGATTATCGAACCGAAGACATTAATTACGTCAATGTCGTCTCTTTTGATCAAAATTGGAGAGAAAACGATCAAAATGATGCCTCATTCTCCCCCGTCATTGTCACGTCCAATGTACTCCGAGCTGAATTCAAAGCTGAATCAACGATTCAGTACTGCAAACGCAATGGATAAACACTCCATCAATTCCCTGCGATTTCAGCCCGCGGAAAAGTGAAGCTTTCACAAACAAAGCAACGAGCTCTGCAAAAGATACGAGGCGACAAGACTGCAAACATGCCTCTCTTGCTTTCTATTGCGGAAGGGATGCCGGTGCAATGCACTAAAAATGTTTCGCAAGTAATGAAACTCTCGAACGGATCCATTGGATATGTGGCTGGCTTTGAGTGCTCCTCGAAGGACATTTCGCGAGAGGAAATACGTGACGGTATTCGCTACTGTATTCACACTCAGCCTCCGGACGTTGTTCAATCAGCCTAAGGGATCATGTCAAAAACTCCTTCATACCCGAGTTTCCGCTCGGCATCGTTCCAGTAATGATGCGTGTGGAAAAGGGAGTGGAGATCAAAATGACTACGAGAACCTTCAACATCACAGTGACCCCAGGTACCGCTCATACCAGCATTCGCTATTATTAGTGACAAGTGCCAAGGGTTGACTGTGGAAAGGATGATTCTCGGACCATTGCGTCATCCAACCCGCCCCAATCCGCAGGTCCTCGTTTACGTCGCTGTGACCAGTAAAGACAATGAAGCAGTTATACCTCATGGAGCTTCTGACATTGGAGTTCCTGCAATACTTCAAACCGACACAAGACGCTTTAGCGGAAACTGAGAGATTGTACAACATGGAACGCACGTAGAGCAAGGAAATCCAAAGCTTCTCCGTGCTATGGCACGGCTTACCATAGTCCACAGCTTTGCTAAACCAATCCACAGCGATCAAACGATGGATTTTTATATGAGCCTTTGTATGCCAACGGAGGCGAGCGGGTGTGAGGAGCGTAGCCATAGAAAACCCGCGCGGGGAGCCCGCGAAGCAGGGCCGTGCGGTATTTGCGAAGGCGGGCCCAGCGGCGAGCTCCTCAGCGAGACGAGCACTGCAATGACCAGATCTTAGAATCTATAAACCGAGAGCGAAGCGAGCAGCGGGGGCGCCGGAGGGGCGCCCAGCCAAGCGAAGCGCGGCTGGTAACTCTTGTGGACTGACCTATGGACTTTGTGGACTGACTAAGCAAGCTGTGGACTATGTGGATTAAATCAGCAAAGCTGTGGATTGGTACAGCAAACCTGTGGATTATCCCAGAGCTGTGGATTGACCTCACTATCCTATGGATTTTCCCGCGCCCTCGCATCAAAAGCTCCAGTACCACCGGCGGTCCACACTCGCGCGGCTTCTGCACGACCTCGCGCCTGGACCATCTTTAGTCTCCTCTGGAAGACGATCCAGCTGCGGCCCTGCGTGTTCACGATGAACTTTACCCTGACCAATGCATCGAGTTGCATTGCACAAGCCTCTCGGCACGCTTCAACCACTTCAACCGCGGCTGCCAATGTGATCCAGCTGATGTACCAGCAATCAAACCCAGCGCGTCGGTACATATCTCTTCCCTTTAAATCTGGGCTCTTGAACTTTCAGAACGGCTATGTAGGCAGTCCCGTCTGCTGGACACGGCGACAAAAGATTTGTGCTGCACATTGTGAGCTCCACAAGATTGTACAGACAATCCTCTCGGTCGTGATATCCTGAACAGTGATTCACTCCACGGAGCGATATGGGCAGGGTTCCCCGATATACAAGCACAAATTATATGTGACTGGTATACTTGGTTTTTGGCACCAAATTCGTCATTATCACTATATAAAGGTACTTAACTATTGCTAAAGTCCATTGGCAGCGTCTGCTTGACCCATACTGTGCCGGGGAGTCATAGTTTAATCAAGTCGCTACGATAAGTACGAGGTTTATCCTGGGATGAATAAACGGATGTCATCTTTTCTCCGCTTCGCGTGGCAAACGCAGCCGCTGCGCTCCTGCGGGTAAAAAGATTCTAATATCTGGACAGTATAATGCTCGGCTCGCTGTTGAGCTCGGCGCTGGGCCCGCCTCCGCAAATACCGCGCGGCCCTGCTTCGCGGGCGCCCCGCGCGGGTTTGCTATAGCTACGCGACCTCGCACACGCTCACCTCCGTTGGTCTTTTCTACATCACATTCACCCCTCCTTTCTGAAACGGGGCAAGCAGCCACTCTCAAAGTCCATTTGGTGCATGACGTCCAAAGAAGTCGAGCATCTGCTGCATCGTTCTATTCATATAAGCCCGAATGCAGCGGGGCTGCAATTGCTTATAGCGTAGAGGAAGACACAGACTCGGAGAGTCTTTAGTGTATTTGATAGCTAGCAAGCTCTATACGAGAGCTTGTTACTAGTACCTTAAATATCCTATTTAAGAACTCCAGAGATAAGGAGTTGGTGGACTTCGTCCAAGAGCTGCGAACTCTCATCGCCGGTATGGCGGCGGACCCTCTTCCCGAGGTGGTCACTGTGACCGTCTTCATGGAAGGTCTCCGCACCGGCGTGGCAAGGACGGAGGTCTTCCGTGTTCACCCAACCTCGTTCGAGGAGGCAGTGAACGTGCGTTAAACGCCGAGTTCAACTTCAAGTCAGCCCGACGCCTTCTCAAGCCAGCGCTTCCGGAACCTCGGACGCGTTTAACGGCGCGGTCCCGATGGACCTCAGCTACGCTGAAGACGAGAAAGCTGAGCTTCAGGCCGCTGAACATCGTATCGGCATCCGTAGATGCTATGTCTGCGGAAGCACGCAGCACCTGCGTCCAGGCTGTCCGCTGCGCAAGCAGCGCCAGGCTCCCTCGAGCAAGACTCTGCCTCCGGGCAGAAGCCTGCTCGTGGCGGGGAAACGGAAAAAACAGTAGGCGCGGGGGCCCTACTGGGGAAGAACTAAGTTCTGTTGAGCCTCAGGGAGGAGGTCGACAGGGCTTAGCCCCACAGAGCACCGTGCTCTCTAACAACACGGAACGTGCATGCAAGCCGGGCTTGCTGGTCGTTGAGGCGATCGTGAAGGGCTTTGAGAAGCCATGGAGAATCCTTATCGACTCCGGGGCGTCGGGCAATTACGCTCGGCACTCCACATACCTCTCAGTTTCGTCAGCGCTGCGAAAATATGTTTTTGTGCGGGAGACCTATTCCCAATAACGAGCAACGGTGGGAGGTGAGAAACCATACAATAATTCAGTATAAAAGACGCACTAAACTGGCAAGTAGCAAGATGTGGCACCCTCATTGCTGCAACCGTAGATCATAAAGCAGCAGCTTTCTGTAAGCTACAAATCGGGCACAATAATGTGCAGATGCAGGTCTTTCTCTTCGTATATCACACGCTTTGCCACTCGGCTTGGTTTTCGTGTGGTTGGGGTTTTCCTCTGGCAACTTCAAAAGCGCACTAATGGCAAATTCCCTTACCACGAATTTTCCGCTTCAATTCAAGTCTACTATTCCTGTTTAATCGTATCTAATTCATCGAGCACCGCTCCCATCTTGCCACAACATCATCGCGGTCAACCGTTTATCTAATCTCAACAACATGGCTTTTGGGTTCTAAGATCGGGCAAATATTGACAAACTGATAGCAGTTTGAAAAACGTGATGATTGAGTTTAATCACCCATCGTCTGCGACTTAGGCAGTTTTTTGCTGTTACAATTGTGGCAATGCCGACTTCTCTGGAATTCGTCGTTCAAATCTTGCCGTTTGTATGCAATTCTTCGTGCTCTCTGAACGGCGAATTCCACGAATGCAAAAATGTGGTCAGAGCCATAAACAGCTGAAAACGCCAAAATGGCAAAATGCGCTGGAATTCGTGCAAAATGCACGAAGCATTTTCATTGGATACCACAAACATACACTATATTTTACTGCCGCTGCTGCTAGTACAGATGACCGACGTGCTCGTGGAGGCGAAGACGCCCGTTGTGCTGCTGCGGCTGAAGACGCCCGTCGTGCTTGCGGTGGTGAAAGCGGCGGCAATGAGGACAAGAGGCTGGTACTAAACCATCAACGAAGGTGACTCAATTATGGAAATACTTTATACGTTCATCTCTGCAAAGGCATTAGACTTTGAATTCTCGTGCTAGCGTTCGCCACGATAATTGGACTAATCTACGCTCTCTCCCTTTGTTGAAAGTGGGTGAAAAAGGGAGACGGCACTTGATCTGCTCAAATAGGACTCCAGCCGAGTCCTTTGAGCTATACCCTCGGCGGATTTTCATCTTCAGACAACAGAGTTTCAACATAACGCATCAACCGCTGTAGCTCCGCAAGTCGAACCTTCGTCACCCTGGTTGCCATGTCATATTTCGGCAGGAGTCGTAGATGTGGGTTTCCTGCGCACCAGTGCTGTCACGCCACCCGGAGAGTTTCAGAGAGGAGTGCAAAGTCTTCCGGGACTCGATGAAAGCTACCACCCCATACGTATAGGTCCGAAGATGAAGTGCTTGGCGAGGCGACTGGGCTTTCTCTCACTTGAAGAACTGTGCGCTGCTCCGTTCGACACAAATCCGAGCGCGCAAGCACTGATGCAAATGCCTCTTCCATCGCCTCCATAGTCATTAGAGACCCGTGAATGTAGCGCTTCAGAGATCTCTCAAACTTTGCAGCAAGATCCTCCCTCATTATCTTAATTTCTGCCTTGTACTCAGCCAAAGTGACCATTATGCCCATGTGTGCGGTGGATTTTCGGTCGGGCTGATTGGGTCGTCTTGGAAAGTGCGGCATACGACGGGAAATGGTTATATCACCATTGATACTGTAGGTCCATCGACACCATTGAAAGAGCAAATTTACGAATAGCATAACGGGGAGACGAGGCGGCAAGGAGAGGTGAAAGTTGGGGTGCTCAGCCAGCCGAAACAACACCTGCGATTTAAGGTCCGTGCGCGGAGCACGCGGGCTTAAACCTAGGACCAAGCATTGCCTAAGCTCGGTCAGCTCTATAAGTCTAAGCCGAACAGGGAAGGGTTGGAGGGTTTAGCTGGGCAACAGAATCCCTATCGACTCCTCAAATTTTCGGGATTGGGCGATGATGACATCCGTCCTGGTACAAAATACGTTTTCTTGCACGTTATGTATTTAGGAAGGTAAATGAAGCAACATAAGGCAACATAAGCCTTCAATGGTGTCGATGGGCCTACAGTATCAATGGTGATCTAATCGGTGCCGCATACGACGCGCTGACGAAGCCACTCCAGCTGTGTCTCGTTACTCGTGTCGATGAGCGGAGTTGAAAATAGTAATTGACTCCGAGGTAAAATTCCGCCGTAAAAACATCTTGTGGTAAAGTATGGATGCGAGCCCGAACTGGCATATCATTCGCAAACTAGTCGGCACGCCAGGAAAGATGGCCCCATAGCCACACTGGTTCGGCGCGGTAGCTACACCTTCTCGTCATCCCGACCACTTTGCGTCGCAAAAAACGGGGCTAATGTAGCAAATTGAGGAGCGTCGAATGGCAGACCCGCGACATACTCGACCCACGACATACCCCGGCTGCTTCGAACCTCACATACTTGTCTTGGACGCCGGGAAGTGTCCATCCGGCTCTAAGTCATATAGCTGCCGCCGAAGGACCTGACGTGGAGCAGCTACTAACGTATGTGGCACAACCTTTCCTCGCAGAGTGAGTGCCAAATCATCTGCCGTCAATCCAAACTCGACCAGAACACGTTGCATGAGTTTTCCGCTCAATACCTTCTTCAGCACCTTGAGGTACCGCCTGTACTGGTTGCCGCCAGGAAACAGCTTACCGTTGCCAGAAAAGCCACACACCGCGCAGTACACGCCAAGTCCCAGCACAGGACATATGTCGGGCATTATCGGGTTGGCAGATACATGCCTGGGGTCACGTGGGCGGCTTCCGTCTTGTTCGTTTTTCATGTGAGCAAATGTGATCGTGATGGCGTCCTCATGTCATGAGAGGTGAGCGTGTCGAATGGACTCAGTGCTCTTCGTGCGGCACATGAGATTCCAGCAAACCAGGAGGAAAGCTTGGCCGAAAGAATCTTGTTCTTTTGCTGACTGAAGCATTGCCTTCGCCAGCGCTCTATATACATCGAGAAGCTGAATGGTTCTTTTCCCTCAACAAGGTGCTCGTTGCTGCCTTGAGCGACTTGTGTCACGGTATGATGGAGACCCTTGAAGAACCGCTTCATTTGCGAATCGAAGTCATGAGGGCGAGACACTTCTCTTGAGCTGTACAAGTAGACCATAGCAGAGCGCACATTTTCGAAGGTTGACTTCCCTTTCACCACACGCTGCTCCATTGACGTGAGATAGCGCATGCATTCTTGTGTGGAAAGGATGCTCAGGTTCACAGGGCTCTCCAACGGCACTCTTGCAAACCATTCACAGATACTCTTTTCATTGATCGATGTTAGACGACAAAAACCGCCTGAGAAAAGAACTTGGCGACGGTCCTCGTTCGTGTTGCTATACAGCCACTGCACGAAGTGAGATAGAGCTCGCAGGTACCGTATTCCTTATGTGCTTAGCGACGTTCAGTCATTACTGACAACACGTATTAGCCAATCATAGTCGATAAATTTTGATACAGTGTAGTTTGTGTCCTTGACGACAGCATACAAATAGCAAGTCAAAATTCAAGTAAGTATCCCACGTTACTTTTATGCATGACTTTCACGTCGAGAATATGATGTCGTTAAGCACATAAGGAATACGGTATACGTACTTCGTAGTGCCTGCTGTGGTGTTCCCCAGCGCTTCCTCAACACGAGCATCGAGCGCTTCCGTCGTCATGAACCTGAAGTGACAGTCCAAATTATCTTAAAAAAGGTTCCTATCAGGAATTGTTTCTATTTCTAAATTGCCTTCGTACATTCTGCACGACGAATTCCACTTAATATATACATGTTACGCGAATGTTAACCCAGGTTGCCTTGTGGAATTAATCTTGGGTGGGCTGTCTACAGCCTCTAACGTGTACAATAGTATCTGTCATGTCTCGTTGACCTATTATCTGAATCAATCTGCCCAAGATCCTCGCTGCCTTGGATCTCTTTCTCTCAATAAAAAGCACTGCAAGCACTAATATTGTGAATTCCGTCTATATTTAGGGATCTTGGTCAATTGCCTCAATCGCCTATTTACAATTTAAGTTATTTTTGTCAATCGCGCAGAGGCCCATAGTCGTACTTAAACGGGAGAATAGTCGAAAGACCGCGCGGGGCGATTGTTGAGCGATCGATTCAGCCGATGGCCCGAGAAAATGTTGAGTAGAACCCAATACACAATGTCTCGACAAGATTATCCCTTATCTCGCAATAACACTAGATTTTCCTCCCGAATAGGGAGATAAAACAGAAATTGGAGCCGGCCAGTGGCCTTCTCACGGGTGTTGGAGTAGTTTTCAACTAGCAATCACGATGCATCAGCAGAGCTTCACACACTATCGTATTGCCCCAAGCACAAAGATAGTTAAATTCATATTTTCAGAACTGACCAATACTCCAACCCATCCCTCGCGAGCAGCTGTCAATTTATTCCTCCTCCGTGAACCCCCGGAATTATAATTTCGGCCAATCAACGCCATCAGCTCCGGAGAGCCGCACACGGGAAGTCGCTCAAGCCAGGAACCAAGATGGACGGCCCCGCTGGAACCGAGAAGATCATGTACACGACGGTGCGTGCCCACCCCCTCTCCTTGTTGCTCGTCTCGTTACGTATGCTTCGTTTTGCCTAACTATATGCCATTTCATACGCTCCACAGGCCACCGGCGCCTTCTTCGGTGCCGCCATCGGCTCGGTCGAGTCGGTGTGGTCCATCCCCAAGCTTGGTGCGTGCGCTGCTCCCCCTCCAGCGTTTCTTACTGCTGAGCTGTAGAGGACTAACCACTGTGCTGTCGCATCTATTGACCGTAGGCGCCAAGCTGCCCAAGCTCTCGAACCAACTGAAACACCTCGGCACGCGCTCGGTGGGTGCCGCTCTAACGTGTTAGCATCAAAAGGGAAGCTGCTACTGACGGATGCAATATGTGTAAATCTCCTTATGGTGTTGATGTTCTGCAGCTCGTGTTCGCTGCAGTCGGTTGCATCTTCTCGACGGGCGAGTACCTCTCGGCGGCCGTGCGCCAGAAAGACGACGCCATCAACCCCGGCGTGGGCGGTGCCCTGGTCGGCGTTGTGCCCGGCATCGTGAAGCAGAGCATGCGTGTGGGTGTCGCCTCGGGTGTCGCTGCCGGTGCCGCCATGTGCGCCGCGTCGTTCTGGTATGTTGACGGCAATGCTCACTTACTGGTATTGCTGCGCTGAAGTATTAGCTACTGACGGTGTCGTCGTGTATCGTGCAGGAAATCTACCCAGCAGTCGCCGTTCGAGAAGTATGCTGCTGCGCGCCACGCTGACCGCTCCTAAGCTAATGCTGGCGAAGTAGCGTTCGGTATGCTCAATGAAATGAAGAAATGAAAGGCACATGACCAGTTTAGTGAGCTTCCCTTTGGGAAGCAAAAGCGAACCATTATCGGTGCTCACCTTTGCCGTTGAGAAATATATCTAGCGTAGCCACCATCCGATTCGGGATGCCACACCGTGTGGAATGTAAAGGAACATACGCGGACGAGAAGAGTGTGCACGCGTGCTAGCGGCTCGTAAATTGTTGACAAACTCTGTTAGAGCATCGATGCTATCGATGGCAGAATTACAGGCACTAGAGAGCTGTTTTGAGAAGTTTCACCAGCATCTTCTCCAAGTGAAGGCTCTCATGACCAGCGATAGCAGCCTTTTGCTCAGGATAATGCAGCATCATCAGTCTTGATCACGGTAGACGCCAGCTCAAGTTGTCATGAGCCTGCACACCAATCCAAACCGCTCTTCTGCTACTACTACTTCGTGAAAATGCATTGATGGTGTTGAGTTATGGAGAGGATCGTGAAAACCCCTTCTTCACGGGTTATCCGAAGGGATCCCTCGACCCCCATTCTTGATATGGGCTCGCCATGCTCAGACCACGTCGCCACCGAGAGTGCAACGATGCCGTAAAGTTGAGCAAGCAAGCCGGTAATAACATGCAAAACACGCAGGGCAGCGTCGGTGCCACCTTGTATCAATATCTTTCGGCGAGTTCTTCTTTCCTCGACGTCGTCACTAGCGCAATGAAGCTCATGGACTCGGTTGCTGGACACGTCGCCACGATTGGCTGGGAGTTCGCGGTTCAACGGTTAATTTTACTGCGCGCTCATTGGTCAAGCAGATGTAACCGGTCTTTTTCCTTGACATCCGTTGCACGCAGTTGCCAGCATCTACACGAGCGGCGAAAGGCTGGCGCAGTTGGAGCCGTAGAACCCGGGGAAGCATGAACACTCCCCGCTGGAGTAGTCGCAGATGCCGCGGTTGGCGCAGTCCACGTGGCATAAGTTGCCAGCTGCGCCTGTGCCTCCACCGCCTGCAGCGACGACCCCTTCGCAGTTCGTTTCGTCTACAGCAGTCATCGGGTCGTCGCCTGAAGGGCAGTGCACTGCACAAGCAAGGCCCCGTTGTCGGTCAGTCAGGCAATAACGAGGTAAATAATACTCTTAATGCAAGAGAACGAAATCGTACTTCGAGAGCAGTCAGGTCCGAACCACTGAGAGAGCTGCGAGTCCCCGGCGCCAAGCCCTACCGGCCAGATCGAGTCGCACAGGCAGCCCTGGATGCGGTCTTGGTCCCATGTCGTTGCTGTGACGTCGCCCTCATACGTTGTCGCGGGCGAGAGCGGGAACGCACTGGGTTGCGCCGCCAACTCACGCATGCTGAGGCATTGGCCGTGGCCGGAGCAGCTGTTGGGACAACTACCTGCTTGCACAGCACAGCATAGCTGTTAGACTCACCCAAGCCGTGCTCCCCCACGCTGTCAAACGGACTTCTCTGGCAGGCCGCTCCTTCGTATCCGAAGTAGCACATGCATATGCCGTTGGACCGGTCGCACACCCCAGCTCCGGAGCACTCGGTCTTGGCATGAGACGTCGTCGCGCTCGTCGGGATGCCGCCCCACGCCGGACCTGCGGGGCACGTTCCTGCATCAAACAGCCGATAAGAAGATCCTGCGACCAGAACAGCGTCAATTGCAAAAGCGGTGGACGCACGCAGCGAGCAGTCGGGCGCCCGGTAGCTAGTGATGTCCGTGGAGGCGCCGTAGCCCTGGTAGCACTCGCAGGTCTTGGTGAGCGCGTCGCAGCGTCCGTGAGCGTTGCAGTTGCTCAGCGACGCGCACAGATTCCCCGTCGGAACGCCCAGCTGGGCGCGCACCAGCAGGCCCAAGGCGCTGGCGCAGACGCCCACGAACACACCCCTCATCACTTCAATATGCAAGATCGAGTTGAGTATGCCACACTATTTCGGTCGCAGCAGGCAAATCGGTCGCAGCAGTCTGGCGCCCGTTAAAGATCATTTTTTCCTGTTGGTTACACAAACGGCAACATCCGCAGCGGCAGAGAGCAGCACAAGCCGAAGGCCTCGCGAGAAGAAGACAGCCACAGAGAGAGAAGAACGCGACGCAAGAGAAGAAGCGACCCGCACTCGTGCCAGCAGTGCGCTTCATTGTGTAAAAATCCCTCGCTGTGCCCATGGCCGAGCCTCCCAAGAGCCCCAAGCGCTCGCCGCCGCCTATAGAGATCCCTCTGCAGAGCAACATGAGCACAGAGGAGACGCCGTCGCTTCCTTCGTCCCCCACGGCCGCCAGCGCCGACTCTTTACTGGCCCTGCCCTTCGTCACGCCTAGCTGCTCCTTGGCGCTGCAGTCCAAGCGCGTTTGGACTGTGCGCAACGCTCTGGTGGCCTCCAAGCTGGCCACGTGCAGCATCGAGACCCTCACGCAAGCCGTGCACGCTTTGGCTCAGGAAGAGAGCGTCAAGGCTTCCGCCCCCATCGAGAGGGACGAGTTCGTGCAGCTGGTGCGCGCGCTGCCGGAGCTGCGCACGGGCGAGACGTTCAAGCCCATGGAGGAGACGCTGGAGCGCATCTTCCGCTCCTTCGAGGCCACCAACCGCACCGACATGTACCAGTTGGCTACAGGCTGCCTTGTACTGCTGCCTGGAGACGTCAAGCAGAAGGTGGAGCTGGCTATCCAGTTCAGTCTCTGCGGCTGCGGCGTGGCCGACTCCGGCCCCGTCACGCTGTCCATCGTCCGCACAGCACTGGGGTGTTTACTGCTGTCGATCTCGGCAGTGTTTGACTTAGAGACGGCCACGGAGGATCAGCTGCAGTCCACCGCGTCCATCGTCACCACGTGCGTGGATGAGACGGTGGCGCGCATGTTCGCGGCCAATTCGTTGGCCAAAGACGACACGGCGTCGTTTCAAGAGCACATTTGGCCCTGGATCGAGGCCAATAGTAGTGCAAGCAAGGCAGTGCCGTGGATCAAGCTGTTGGATCAGAAGAAGTGGCCTGGATCGAAGAAGCTGACGCCGTCCACGCCGCAGGGCTCCCCCACCAAGTGGGGGCTCCCAGAAGACCCGCCGACGACGAGTGAGGGAGGAGACGATGACGAGGACGAAGACGACGAGGACGACCCGACGGAGCTGAGCTTCCGCTTCTCCAGTGTGGATGGCGGGGTCTTGACGATTGGCGAGCAGCAGGCGATCGACCTGTACGACCTGCTGGTTCAATCAGCGTTCACCCGGGTGACTCCGCAAGCAATGTACGATACGTTCGTACAGCACACAGGCGACGGCTTGCTGGAAGAAGAGACGTTTCTCGAAGCCATCGAGGAGCTACTCAGCATGACGGACAAGCCCCATTTGATGGAGAACAACACGTTTCTGGAGAGCATGCTGTCGATCTTCCGCTCGTTCCTGCCGGAGAACTGTCCTACCGTGGACGCGTTCGAGATTGCCGCTGGCTTCAGCCTCATGTCGTGGGGATCAAAGAGCGACAAACTTGCGTCCGCTTTTCATTACTTTGACGCAGACAGTAAGGGGTACCTGAACCGTCAGCAACTATGGCGGTTTCTGCGGTCTGTGCTCATCACGCTGCTGTATCTGTCGCCGCCAACGGAGGCTGTACTTCACCGATACGGCTCGTTGGCGGAACTTGTGGACAAGGGCGAGGAAGAGATACTAGAAGCCATTATGGAGGGCTTGCCCAGTGATGACGAAGACGAACAAGAGGACGAGGAACACAACGAGGAGAAGGCAGTCGTCAACAGCCAAGACAGCGACGAGTTCGTGGATGAAATCGATGGGGACCGCGCACGCGCCAACTCGGATATGCGACTGGGTTTGTATACGTTTGAAGACTTCGGGTTGTGGTACAATGGCGGGGGCTTCAAGGGCATGAGCTGGTTGGAGTTGCTGGACCTGCGCAAGTGGGTGTTCGTATCCCCTTCCTTCAACTTGGAAGGGCTTGACTCTCGATCCGTGGACCCAGTCGTGGCAAGCAACAACTACTACACAGCGAACAACATCCAAGTGGACATTGATGCAGTTGACCCGCCGGATGGAGCAGGCGTCAAAAAGTCGTATTTCACTTTTGCAGACGTTATCGACGAAGAGGACGATGAGGATGAGGACGAGGAAGAAAACGGCGCCAGACCGGGTGAACGTCACCCTTCACCCGCATCAGCGTCTTTTGACTCTTCCTCGACGGCTGTACGCTCGTACAACAGCAGCATCCCTGCTACATTACCTGCGATCTGTCTGAAAAACGAGATCGTGCTGGAGTTTGACCTCCCATTTGACGCTGCCGATGATGCCATTACCGAACTTCCCCTGACGACGCTCAGCTTTGACAACGGTGACTTGATCCAGTACTTCGAATTGCAGCGCGTGATCAAGCTCAATCAGGTGCAGCTGTACCGGGTGTACGATGTGTTCGAGCCTTTCATGGAAGATCCGTCCTCGTCGTGCATCGAGAAGAGCACTTTCGACAAGTGTGTGGGCAAGCTCCTCGTCAACGTCGCTCCTAGTGTGGCTGCTGCTTTTGCGGGGAATAGCAACATGCGTGTCCCGCCTCGAAGTGTAGGCCGTGGAAAGGATCCGAAAATGGTGGCCGATACGCTCAGCCGCCTGTTTTTCGCTTTCAACCGTGGCGGGACGGGCAAGATTGATCTGGTCGAGTTCGTGTCGGCGTTCACGATTTTCTGTGCGGGCTCAAAGAGTGAAAAGCTCGCTTTCGCCTACCGGTTGTTCGACGCGGATGGAGACGGGTGTCTCACACGTCGGGAGATGTGGAAGTACTTGCGGTCGTTCCTGACGATGCTTCTCGCCCTGGGAAATGGCTCGGAGTTATCTGCCGAGGCGATTGCCAGTGTGGCGGATACGACCGCGATCGAGATTGCGGACTGCATCTTCAAAGACACGGATAAAACCTTCAGCACCCGGCAAGCGATTAGTTCCATGCAGGGTGGAAGCCAGCGGCATAGTTTTGACATGCCCATGTCTGCCGATACGGCCTCGTTCCGGGAGTCGTCGCGCCACCGAGGCCAAGGACGCTATGAACACCGTGGGTCCTTCCCGCAAGACAGCAATCTTCATCTTGTCGGTGCAGCGTCCAGTGCTGCAGGCGCTGGCGCTGGGAGTGCGTTCATTCGGGGAGGCGTCGTGTCTTTCGAGGAGTTCGCTGTGTGGTACTCCCAGCATGGCTACGCTATCATCGCCTGGATTGAGCTGCTGGACTCGAAGAAGTGGCCCGAGGTGAGCCGCTCCGTCTCCGATGCCATTCTGCGCTACATCAGCCGTCAGCAGCATGCACTGGAGAATGCGACGCAGATGGGCTCGGAAGACACTGGCTCGGGGTCGTCAAATGACACGGTATCTTCGAACGAGAGCTCACATCGTGTCGGTGACTCCCTCGTACCAAACTACCCCGAGTCCGATATGACGGCCCTGAACACCACAGCTTTCCGCACTGCAGACCGCAACGCAGTGGAAGCAGGCATGGATGCCGTTAGTGGAATCTCCCACCTGATCACTTCTCCCACCGCATCGGCAGCTGCAGCAAAAGATCTGTCGTCTGTGGCGCTGCAGTTCAAGCTCACAAGCTACGACAACACGACGCTCCGCATTCGGCTGAAGGACGTGGCGATCGTGTACACGATCTCGGAGCGGATGAACTTCAGTCGAATGACGTGTGGCGAGCTGGTGCACCTGCTGAAGAAGCACGCGCAGAACCGTTCCCTGACGAAACCTGGGTACTTGCGAGTCATGCGCGATCTCGTGCCACGCGACGAACTGTCGAACGAAGACCAGGAGTTCCTGTCGTTCCACTTGCTCCGCATCTTCACGCTCTTTGAAAGCGAAAGTGTTCTTCAAAGCAGCGAGGACAATGACGACGGCAGTGTCGAAGATGGCGAGGAGCGCGTCCCGAACGGCGTGGGGTTGAACATCTCTGTGGAGATGCTGCAGCTGGTCGCTGGGATGTGCGTCTTCTGTGGGACGACCAAGAGTGCCAAACTCAGCGTACTGTTCAAGTTGTTTGCATCGCTAGGAGACGGCCACGTGTCTCGACGTCGGCTCTTCGAGATGCTCAAGTCCATCTTGGTGGTGCTGTTTGCTTTCTCTAGCTACAACGCGACACGAGGCAACTCGAACGACACTGGATCAGTCAGCTCGTGGAGTACCAACTCGATTGCAGAGCGTGCAGCAGGCGCCGTGGTCTCGAAGCTCTTCTGTGAGGCCACGTGCAAGCGCCCTGACGCCATCAGCCTTGCCGAATTTGCAGCCTGGTATGCGGCAGGAGGCTACATTGACTGCCCGTGGCTGGAGCTGCTCGACCTGTCCAAGTGGCCGGCGAAAGAAGCGTTCGAGGCGAGCAAGCGCGAAAAGCCGCTCATCTACGCGTTCGACATGCTCGAAGAAGGCAGCATCCTCCACTTCACCGAGAGCGACATCTCGACGTACCTGTTCATGCTGCGTTCCACAAAGCTCGGGGAGCTCAGTGTGAGCAAAGTGTATGACGCGCTGCTTGCGTACGCCACGCCATCGGCGGAAGAAGCACTCAAGATGTCCAAGGCTGTTGGAACGCAAAGCCGCCGCGGACAGATGTACTCGTACGCGGCCGTGGAAGAGGATGAAGGAGCGTACCTGGTCCTCACGCGCGCCAACTTCTACGAGTGCGTGCGCAGTTTGGTCTCGAAAGACGGCATGTCGGAGAAGGCGCAACAAACGTCGTCCAAGCTGCTCTCACGTCTGTTTAACGTGTTCGATCGCAAGCGCTGCGGACGTGTCAACGCTCTGGAACTGGCATGCGGCTTGAGTATCTTGGGCAGGGGCTCCAAGAGCCAGAAGCTCTCATTAGCCTTCGACTTCATCACCAAGATGCGCCAGCAGCGACACAAGACGCTGGCCAGTTACGCGCCGGCGCCTCCCAGCACTGCGCTTGGGTTTGGGCAAAGCACAGCAACCGGAGGCTTTGGCTTCGGAGGCGTCTCGAGTACGCAGTTCGCGATGAGTGGTGCGGGCTTTGGCTTCCCCAGTACACGTGGATTCGGGTCGAGTGCTACGGGAATGCGTGGTGGCATGAATCGTCAGCCGCCGCCACCGTCCGTCGCCGAAGTCAACGCGCTGCCGCATTCCGTGCTCTTCATTTACCTGCGGTCGTTCTTGCTGGCGCTCATGGCTCTCAGCGACGGAACGTATCGTCTCGGGCTTGAGAAGATTTACGTCGAAGCTGACGATTTCATTGAGGAAGCCATGGGGGACCTCATGACGGACGTGACCGCGAACGGAGGCAGCAATGGCACTGCAGCGACCGGGATGTCAGGCTACGGCAGCGCTCGTTCGCGCACCCGGGTGACGTTTGAACAGTTTGGCGAATGGTACAACACGGGCGGCTACCAGCTCATCTCGTGGGTGGAGCTGCTCGATGTCAGTAAGTGGCAGCAGCAACAGGATTTCCAGGAGCAGTCGACGACGCTGTCGGCGGCTAATGGCCCCAATTCCACGTACCAGAGCAAGGGGCGAACGGCTCCAGTCATGGGCTCACAGAACCGAGGCCCCATGTCCATCACCACGACGCCCATGCCAGTGGAGCCCATGCAGCCGATTCAGCACTCTGTCAAGCCTGTGACGCGTCGGCGACAAGTGCGACAGAGCGACATTGTGTCGACCCCGTTCGTGCGCGGTCTCCCCGAGGCTGGCGCAGACGCCAGGCCCGATCCGCGCGAGTCGGCCGGCGCGATCAGTCTGTGCTCGGATGGCCCCGTCATGGTGTTTGCCGTTGCGAACGAAGCCGTCGAGTTGCAGTTCTTCAACGAGGACATTGCCACGTTGAAGCTCTTGTTGCGGCAAACGCAGCTGCACACGGTCACGTCCTGGGAACTGCAGGGCGCCGTGCTGGAAGCTCTCGACTACCCCACGGCCAACACCGCTGGCATCATGTTGACGCGGCGCCGTACGTTCCTGCGCGCGCTCCAGCAAGTGTGCGGGAGTTTGCCTCTTCTTGCCCCATCAAGTGGCTCGAAAGACTCGATCGGGTTCCTCAGCGACGAAGGGATGGAGATGCTGCACGGACTGCTTGGCGTCTTCGTCCGCGAAGCTTCTTCGGACGACGAAGAGGAGCAGATTGCGGTGGATGGCGGCGAAGACGACGAGGCGGAGGACCCGATCGACATCGCTGCTGCGATCTGCGGCCTGCTGGTCGTCTGCGAAGGCTCCATGCTTGAGAAGCTCAAGTGCTGCGCGGCCTTGATCACCGACGACGACCGCGCCAGCACGCTCAAGGGCGAGGGCGAAGGCGAGAAGGAGAGCGACGGCACCATGGTGACGCTGGAGACCATCAAGTCGAGCCTCATGTGTTTCCTCATGGCCTTCTACGGCATGAGCAGCTCGCTGAGCGCCGAGGTCGCGCGCTACTCGGCCGAGCTGGGCGCCGACGCCGTGCTCGAGTCGTTCGAGGGCTGCGAAGACGACGACAAGGGCGTCGACCTGCAGAAACGGGTCTCTCTGCGCGAGTTCAGCGACTGGTTCAGCGACGCGGGCTACCCGTCGCACCCGTGGCTGGAGCTGGCGGAGCTCAACCACTGGCCGGCGGCCATCAACGTGTGCGGCAGCAACGGCATCACGGACGACTCGGGGGACGAGCGGGACGGAAGCTGAGCGAGTGGAGTATATAGGTAGATAGAACCAGTAAGACAAAGAGCCCCATTGCACACATCTACTCCTGCTTGGGCTTGGGCTTAACGTCTCCGTGTAGTAGGAAGGCCACGCCGATGAGGATGATGGTGGCCCCCACGAACCAGCGAGCGGGCAGGAGCTCCTGGAAGAAGAGCAAGCCGCCGGCCGCCGAGAGCATGAAGTTGACGGCGGCGCTGGTCACGGTGGCCGTGAGCGAGTCCGTCTCGTGCAGGCCCTTGACGAAGAAGCTGAGCATTAGGCCGTTGGTGGCCAGCATGAGCCCCAGGCACACAAGGCGCGCAACAGAGACCACAACGTCGCAGGAACTGGCAAGAGCCGACGCCTGGCAATGCAGAGACAGGAAGTGAAGCGCGCTCGAGTCTCCGTCGGCACCGAACTTGCCTAGAAGACCAGCGAGCGCTGCGAGAGAACCAGCTAGTGCACTGACACATAGGAGGAAGGTGAGGACGGAGGAGGCGGAGGAGCATGCTTGCGTTGGTCGTACCTGTATCGCATCGTGTCGGCAATTGCATTTATGTGAACTGTCAAATTAGGCAACGTAAGCATGTTGCGCAACTTAGACACTTCAACATTTCACATAGAGTCACGCTCCAATTCCACACGAACTTCAATCACTCTATGAATCTGCAACATGCAGCCAGAAGGATAGGATGGTACAAAAAGCTGAAGCTGATCTCCACGCCAACATTGATACTGGGCGCAGGAGACCAGGCTGCATGGTGAGAGGGGGCTATTCCTGCGAATGAACTCGCCGTCTTATCTCCGTGTTTCTGGAGCTCGCCTATATTTGCATGAACTTCGTGGCGCCGCCGCTGCTGCCGCCACTTTCGACCTCGCTGTACGTCGCACCAACCCCTCGCACTTTGCCGACCCGTATCTCTCGCCTGCTACAAACACCATGAGGCGCTTTCGAAATATATACGCGGGCCCCAAGACCCGCAAGCGCACGAATGCCGCGTTCGCAGGTATCTGCCGTACCAAAGCTCCTCCTCGCCGATCGTCCACGACCATGCTCTGGGGGGCGTCCGCTATTGCCCAGATGCATCAACCTGCCAAGCCGAAAGCCCAACCGCCAAAGGCCCCGGTGCGCAGCAAGTCCAAGCCCAAGAGCACCGCGGATGTCCTCGTCGAGCGGTTCCAGTCGCTCTCGAAGGCGCAACGATATACCGTCATCACGCGCGTCGCGAGCAAGTACACGAACGAGCTGGACAAGCTGCTTAAGACCGCAGACACGGACCAGGACGGGCTGCTGAGCCACGACCAGCTGCGCGGTCTGCTCTCGTCTCGCTTCCGTCTCCGCCCCGTGGCTAGCAATAACCCCGAGGCGTCGCTGTCTTCCCGCGCACTACTGCGTCCTACCGCGCGCCAGCTGAAGCTCGTGATGATCGGCTCGGCCATCCCGTTCGTGGGCTTCGGGCTCGTCGACAACCTGATCCTGCTGGTGGCGGGCGACGCCATCGAGACGCACTTTCACTCGTCCTACGCCATGTCCATGCTGTGCGCCGCTGCGCTGGGCAATACGGTGGCCGACGTGGTGGGGCTGAGTCTGGGCGGCGTGGTCGAGTCCATGGCGCGGCGGATGGGCATCCCAGACCCCATGCTGTCCAAGGCCCAGGCCAATATGCCTGTCACGCTTTGGTGCAACTTCTTCGCATCGGCGGGCGGCATCACGTTCGGCTGCCTCATCGGCATGATCCCGCTGCTCTTCATGAACCACGCCGCGTACGAAGAGGAGCAGATGGGCGACAGCAAGCAGGACAGCGACGTCGCTACGGTTGAGGACGCTGTTGCAACGGCCTCGTGAACAGGATGACAACCATTGAAACAGACAGCCACAGACTATAAAAGTATATCAAACACCCCCATTGACGCGCCTTCAATGCATCACTTTCGCGCCGCCATTGCTCGATCTTGGCGCCATGGACATGAGCATGTTAGGCCGTTAAACTGCAAAGATACGCACGGTCATATATTTTCCCCAGCGTCAAACCATACAAAAATCAAGAGAACGAGAGTCAGAGGCGGACGTTACGCAGCTCAAGCCAGTCCACGTCCCACGTGAAGCTGAAGCTAAAGCGGAGCGCTTCAAGTGATCCTGGCCGTGTCACTGCTCCGAGTTCGCTATTTTAACACTATTGGCGCATGGCGGCAACGCGTCCTGGCCCCACGTTGTGCTCGCTGGTGGCTTTGAATACATGTACAGGCCCTTGCGTTTCAAGTGACGGGGCGGAATTCTGAGGAAGACGGGGAGGGGGTGGGTCTCCAGCCACTCATGTCCAAGCACGTGTTCTCGCAGTCGCAAATGTCTTTGTTTTTGTATTTCTGAAGATTAGAAGATACAGGGTATTCAATCTGCAAATGCTGACGTCAGCAGATGAGCTCCGTCGGCGCCGCGGTTGCCGCCGGTTTGTCCGCATGTCATTCTGCAATTTGCCTCGCAAGCCTCAAAGCCTCCTCTCCCCAAGACCTCTCCCCCAATTCAAGACAATGGCTGGCCGTGTTGCTCAGAGCGCTACCAAGAGATGGCTTGGAGACAAGGGCACGTGGCCCGTGCTGGTGACCTGCGTGGCCGCCTCGGCGCTCTGCACGGCGCAGTGCGTGCGCTACCTCGCCGGCCACCCGGACGTGAACTGGAGCAAACAGAACCGCCAGGACATTTTCCGCTACAAGGAGGACGTCGGCGCCGAGTGGCAGTCGCACCGCCGCAAAATCGCCACGATGCACAAGAACGTCATCAACGAGTCCAAGGGGCTCAACAACTAAGTCTCCCCGCCCCAAGTCCCGACAGACAAGTTGGACGCCTTCAATCGACGGATCAATATTTCTCTGCTGGACCGCGGACGGAAGCCGAGCCTAGTGCTGTACTTTTACATTACGGACCCCCTCTGGCATCGACGGAGAGGGTTTAGAGCGAAATGAAAAACACTTATTCCTCTACCGATGTGTGTACTTTGTCGTCATCGTGGTAATGTGCCCTTGACTGTAACCGTTGGTTAAAAGGTTAACTCAATCCTTGCATTCACGCCCGTACGCACAATTTTAATTTGCGTACAGCATTTTGTTAAACGACGCACTTCAAGCAGCCGTCCTCCGTCCCGAGCAGCAGAAGTTGGCGCAGCGGGAGCACTGCGATGCCGTGAGCCACGGCGCGGCTCTTGTTGTTTTTGCTGGCAACACCAGGCTCCGTAAGCTGCCAGGACTCCATCCGCACAGTCACGGCCGCTTGAACCGACACAACGGCGCGAGGCTCGGGCGGCAGCTGGACGCAGTGCACTCGCGCGCCGCTGGCGACGTACAGGACGGCTGTGTCCACGGCCGAATGCACCGAGATCTGCGCCGCGCAGATATTTTCTGGCACTCCTGCGATGGTCATCCGGAGCTGCGGGTGGCCGTGGCTGCGGAGCATGACGCGCCACACACGCGCTTCCTTGTCTGCGCCCACCACCAGCAACTGCGACGCCGAGATCTGCACCAAGTGGACGACGCGTGCACCGGCCTCCAGCGCCTGCCACCTCGCAGCCTGGCGCCCCGTTCGAGCGTCGAGAAGCACCACACGTCCGCTAGCCGTTCCCAGAGCGAGATACGCCGCGCCGTCGACGAACGAGGCCACCGCCGCCAAGCTCAGCCCTGCCACAGCTGAACTCGACCCAATTCCAGCTGCATCTGCGTACCACTCGGCCACAACGCGCGGCCCAGTGCGAGCATCCACACACACCACACGACGTGCAGTTGCCACAGCCACGTCCACGCCAGAAGCGTCGACAGCCATGGACACCACAGGCTCGGTCGTCGCGGAGAACGGGAGACGCATCCGTGCCTGGCTTGTCCGCAGATCCCACAGCATCACACCCGAGGCCGAGGCGGCCGCTGCCATCCCGTCCGCTTCACCTGCTCCAGGGCTTCCTCCTCTGGCCGCTCGGCCAGTGCGCGCCACGGCCAGGATCGGACGGGTGTCAGAAACGCCGGTCGGGGCCGCTGCCCGAGCTTGAACGGGATGGCCCGCTAGTCTCCACGCGCGACAGGACCCGTGCCGACTTCCTGTCAAGAGCAGCTCTTCATCCGCGTCCACACTGACGCAGCGCACGGAGCTCGAGTGAGCCTTGATGGACTGACGAATCTCTGCGCTAAGAGCCCACGAGCCCCCCAGGATGCCTCCTCCGCCGCCTTCGTAGCCGCCTGCGGGAGCCGGCGACGCGCCTTCCTCGCGTCGAGCTTCGAACGGTTGACGCACCCGTGGTCGAAGCCAAATGGCGTCGGCACCGGCGCGTTCTGGGGCCAAAGCGGCACTCACGACCTTGCGCTGGCGACGAACTTCCTGCAAGAGCAGGAGTTCCTTGCTGAGCACCGTCTCCCATTGCGCAGCCTTCTTGCCGGCGCCTATGAGCAGCGTCGACGGCACCCGAAGGAAGCTCGTCGCGCGGACGGAGTGTAGTCGAACGGCGTGGTAGGCGAAGCGCAGGAGCTCGGGCGGATACGTCAGAGGGTCCTCTGGCTCTGGGCTTGACGTCGCCGACGCGGCCTCTTCGCTCTCGTCGTCTGCGTCGTCTTCTTCGTCGCCTGCGCCTTCCTCGTCCCCCGTCAACGGCATCCGGCGGCGAACATTCAGTTGAGACTGGGCCAGTCTGTCGTCCAGAGCACTCAGGTTCCGCTGGTCGTTGATGACCATGCGGCTGTCCACTCCTCCCACGCCGCTTGCATCCACACCAGCAGTACTGCTAAGTGGCAGGAGCAGCAGCTGGAGAACAGAGCTGCTCGAGACGACGGGGAAGTACCGATTAAAGAGCTCCTTACCCAGCATCGTTCGCAGCGGCACGCACAACTCGCTCACCAACTCGCTGGCCAGGTCCCACTGGAAGTTGGACACTTCCAGCTCCGCGTACACGTCACTGCAGCGCTTGAGGAAGCGGCTGATGCCGCTGACGACGGCGACATCCGCGACTGTCGCTTCAGCTCCGAGTTTCTGGCACACGGCCACGATCGTGCGCGAAAGACCGACCACTGTGAAGGCGCGTAAGTTGCGGTGGTCTGCGTCCTTGATGAAGTTGAGACTGCGCAGCACCGTCTTCTTGGCCGTCGTCCCAGTAGACGTCGCGCGCAGTGACGCAGCTGGATGGGGTCCTGCCGTGGCCGCTGCAATCACTGCCGTCGCCACGCGAGGAGGGAGGAAGGGCGGCGATGCTTGCGCCAACAGATCCATGAGGCTGCTGCGAGCTCGTCGAGACAGCACATCTTGCAGAGACGCCGTGTCGTTCAGGGTGCGCACCACGTGCCTCAGGATGCGCAGCAACACGTAGATCTCACGCCCAAGCTCTTCCTGCGACGGCAACAACGAACACAGAGCCCAACAAAGACGAGTTAGCTCGTCATACCCCTACCGTCCCATCCACGAGTAACAGCACGTACCGGGACGCCCTCAAGTCGGACCGAGCCGATCTTCTCGGAGAGCGCTATCAAGCGCGGGAGCACGTCGAACAGTCGGGGAAGCAGCATGTTGGCGACGGGGAAGTCGCCCAACTCACGACACACCTGCAGCACCGCGTCTGCCACGTGGTGGGACTCGTACAACTTGGACTTGGACAGGAACGTCAGATGGAACTCCGACGCGCCCAACTCGCCGTCCTCGATGCTCACCGGTGCCAAGCCGACTTTCTTGTCTGTGCGGCGGAGCGTCTTGGACTCGGCGAGGTGCGTCCAGCGACTCTTAACGCGACCGAGTTGCGTTAACAACGCTGGCAGCAGGTACTTGGCTGTCAAGGACGGGCCCAACATGGCACACGACGACAGTTCACCGAACGTGACGGCAGTGAGTGCTGCAGATTCCGAGGCAAACGGCAGCAGCGGCGGCGAACGAACAGACAGCGGAGTGAGCGACGATCTCAGCTCTGGACCGGAATCAGCAGCTGCAAGAGGCCCCAGCCACTCCGAGACGACAGGAACAACACTGTCGAGTACCACCGTCGCTCCGAATGCACGCAGCAGACTGAGCAGCACGCTGGGTGCTGCCAGACAGCATCTCAGAAGGGGCGAGCGACCCACGTCGCTGCTCTCGTACACGCGAACCACGTCCGGTAGCAACTCCACACGAGCCTGTTCACGTCCGAGCTGTCGCGCCATTTCAGGCAGGAGAAAGACCACTGCGGCCACCACTCGCTCGGCTCGAATTGGCTCCGTGTGCGAAGTCGCTCGGAAAAAGCGCACCAGCTCGGGCATCGCCACGCGGAAGAGCATCTCGGACAAGGTCGACACAGACGAGAGGAGCTGTCTTGCTGCAGTGAATCGCGCATGCCAATCGCGCTCGGGGCCGCTGTGAAGCTTGGCCAGAAACTTGTATACAACTGCCAAGTCTTTCGGAAACAGCGCCGATGGAGCCGAATGGAACGCATCCGACGCTACGGTTGATGGCACACAAGCCTCTCTTCCCAGCATCGCAGCAGGTTCCAGTCCCTCGACGCCCTGGGCGAGAAGCAGTCGCTCACGCGGGTCTGGGTGCAGCATGTCCAGCACGCCTTGCTTCAAATTCAATGGCAAGCTTGCGAGACGTTCCGCCACCGCGTGGTTCCACGAAAGCTGCTGCGGACTGGGTGGAAAGGGACACTGAGCAGCCAAGATGCTCGAGATCCAGCCGTCACCTTCGTCCGTCGTCTTGGTCGCCTTCGCAGTCGTCTTGATCTTCTTTTGTCGAGCGTAAGCATTGAGGTAATCCTCCAAGGATCGCCTGGAGAACACCGGCGTCCGCGTATAAAGCTCAGCTGTGATGCAGCCCATCGAGAAAATGTCAGCAGCTTGCGCGCGCTCGAACGGAGTCAGTTGCTGCGCCGAAGCATCAAGGAGCTCGTCCGGGATGCGGTAGATTGGCTCCACCATTTCGTCCGCAAATGCTTGCTCTTCACCGAGCCGGGGAGACTCAGCTTCGAGGAGAGCCGACAGCTGAAGCTCAGGATCCACTTTCTTGTCCTTATCGGCTCCCGGTAGGACAATAGGGAGGCCAAGCTGAAGCAGCTTGAGATCGACGTCATCCAGTGGCCCACAAGAGTCGAGTCCAGCGCTAGTGTCGTTCACGGCGTCTAGATCAGAGAGCTGCATGTCCCCCGGCGCCCCACCTAGAGCTAGCATGAGGTCGTGGCCCGTACTGGCACTTCTACGATGGCCGTGGCCGTGGCCATGACCTCCACCCACGCCGCTATTCCCAGTTGACGCGTCGTCCTCTGGCTGGCGCAATTGTTGCCATAGATCACGTAGCAAATGCGAGCCTGTATTCGGGCTGCCACCGCCCAGAGACGAGTGTCGGGTATGCGAGGTTGAACCACCTTCCCCACGCATCCCTGCCGACCCACCGATATCTCCATTGCCACCCTGAGGAGTAGAAATGGTAAGCACACGAAGATGCTCCGTGCCCCCACCACTTCCAGTAAAGCTTCGGCTGTTCGTACTGGGATGGGAGCTCGTAAACGGCCCAGAGGAGTTCGGTGGACTAGCCGACGCGTCTGATCCCGCAGGCTTGGCCCCGCCAACAAAGCTGTTGTTGCTGCTGCTACCGTTGGTTGGGTTGGAGGAATCCGAATGGAAAAGGTTTCCTATCCTCGACGAGCCTAACCCACTCGTCCCTGATCCAGGCGATGGCGCTGGGGGTGACACGGCCTCACGACTACCTCCAGAGAGGAACGCCGTGGGCGAGATCAGTGGCTCAGTCCCTGTCACGTGGGCTTGAGATCGTGCTCGGGGCTTGTTGCCACCGCGTCGGCGTTGCTTTAGGTTGCGCATAATGACTTGACTCCGTGTTGCCTCGTTCGGCGAGGCCGCTGTCATGCTGAGTGCATTGGTTCCACCAGCCCCGCTGGGCATGGCACCGGTATCCCCAGCACTTTGACTGTGCAGAAGACCGAAGCGCGAGACCTCCACTTCTTGCGCGCCACCTCTAGCTCCACCTCCCAGCACGTTCATCCCACCCAAGCCACCGCCACCTCCATTCAAACTGAGCAGTGACGGTGCTGGAGATGGTCTTTCCTTCTGCGCATCAGCCACAACCTGCATCGCTCTTGAAAGCATGGCATTGACTTCCTTTGTGGTGCCTTGTGGCCGCAGCACCGTTTCAGGGACCTCTGCGTCCATTTGCGCGGGGGATTCAGGCTTTTGTCGACGCCAAACGCGTCTGGGATGGGCCACATCGAAGAGCTGCACGAACCCAGGACTCTTGCTGGCAGCGTGAACAACAAGCGGTACATTTTTCTCGCGGATGGCCGCTTCTCCACCCAATGCAGCGCCAAAGTTCAAGTCAATCCACTTGTGCAGTGCCGCCGACACCTCGTCGCTTTCAAGCATTGCGCGATGACACTGTACGAAATCTGACGCGGTGATTTCCCCTCCACCCTCTGAAAAACGCCACGGCGGAGGCCGCAGATCCTCCATATCGCCACCATGAAGTGACGTGAACACGGCAGGATCCGTATAAAACTCCGGGATGCACTCGTCAGGCGTCCACTGGAACATTCGCGCCATCGTGGCTGGGTATTCGCGTGCCTGGAAATCTCCACGAACCACGCGACGGAGCAGCGCCATTGGGGTGCGTCTGGCTAGATAAATGTAGTAGGTGATCTCGGATAAACTCTCTGTGATGTGGTGCGGCACAGCACTGCTTGTAAACGTGCGGTCGAGCTGAGCATCGCCCTTGTTCAGACGGAACTTGCTCTTGCCTAGATCACGCCAACCACCGTGCGGGCCTGCAGTAAAGTCCGTGACCCACGGCAAGAACGGATGAAACACGCCGTCTTCCATGCGCCGCCCCGCCGCCGTGTTGAGCACCATCAGGTACTCGAAGTTACTGATATCGCCGGTACACCATCGCTCCGTGATTGATCTCGATGAGATCGACTCGACATCGCGAGGCACGGCAGCATTCAGAACCTCAATCTCTTCTCCGCTTTGGTTTGATTGGTCGGGACCAACCCGAGCTGCCGCACACGAGTTAAGCACACAGGGCAGCGCCGCTAGACGTAGCCACAAGGTGTCTGTAAGATGCAGATCGCGAGGCGCAAGCCCGTCGCAGGCCAGGCCGCGCTTGTGCAGGAACTCGAGCACGTGGCGCAACTGGAACAGCACCATCCGCTTCTTGAGGTCTCCCAGGGCGTCCTGATCCTCTTCCATCTGCTGCTCGCACGCTGCATCCACGTCGACATCTCGACGGCCTTCCAGCACCGCCCGATTGTACTTGAGCACGTCTTGCAGCGACTGCGTGTCGTAGTCGAACACGGCAAAAGTGCACGTTGAAGTTGAAGCTGCCGAGGACGTCGTGAAGATCCCTCTTAAAGCCGACAAGTGGGCGCTGCGAGGCGTGGCCTGCATGTCGAACAGCCCGCGAGTGACTTTGGCCACGTCTTCGCGCGGATATGACGGAATGTCGGCATACAGCTTGTCCAGCACCTCCCTCGTCGTTAACTGCTTATATGATCAATCATATCGACAAGCATATCTTGTCAATACTGTCAAATAAGATCGCAATATCGGAGCAATTATTGTGCTCTTCAACTGTCGGCCGCACCTGCTGCAGTTCGCAGACCTTGTCCTGCTTCGGTTCCTGTGGGGCGCCTTGCCCCGCCGCCTCCAGTAGCTGTGCCGCGCGTCCAAAGCCCAGTTCTCGCTCTAGGAGAGTCTCCAGATCCGTCGATAGGGTGTCGCCCGCCTGTTTCAGCCCGCGCCCCCTAACTGCAGGATTGGATTGGGGCACCGGCAATAGTGGCGGCAGTGCGCGCACCAGCCACTCTGCTAGGCGCGCTGCATCTCTCGGATGCGCCACCAGGCAGCGCACGGCCAGAGGGTCTGCACTCGCGAAGGAGAAGCCCCAGCCCAGAGACACCCGCAGCGCCTCGCGCACGTCTCCCGACGGCGATGCCATCGTCATGCGTAGGTCTTCGTCAATATTGAGCTCTCCGTCAGAGTGAGCTACGATTGGGGCAAAATGCGAATGCTCTTCAACTGTAGCTGCGGGTGTAGGAGCATACATCTGTGACGTGTGAGGACTCCATGTAAGTGCGTCGGGAACCCACACTTGCGTGCATGCCAACGGCCCCGCACTGTCCATCGGATTTGCTCACCTTGCTTCCGCTCTTCACGACGAGCGGCGTGTGCAACACGCCATTGCCAGCAGCCTCAACGGTATGCGGCTGCGGGGCATCCACCTGCTGCACTGCTGCGTCCTGCTCTTCACGAGAGCAATGCTGAAATGGCCGAACGGCGTTGCGCTTTCATCCACTGCGCCGTCTGCACGGAACGAGCCGTGAATAAGCAATGGAACTCAGGCCGCGACGGCACTGCCAATGGCAGCCCTGGGGCAACTTCCAGCCTAGGAACCTCGTGGAGACCAGGATGGCAGAGGGGCGAAACCGACGCCACCACGGCAAATGGTCATGAGCAAATAAATGGTCATGAGTCATGACTCATGAGAGAGGTCCTGCTGCAAGCGGAGACTAAGCGGAGCTGCGCTGCGGAGCTGCCAGCGCGGCTCCGCTGCGCTCCAGGCTGGAGCTCCGGCGGCGCTTGAAGTAACGCTTTTATGCAGCATCTGACTTTGTCGTGATTGCCGTAATTTGGCGATTTTTAGCTGGATAGTCAGCACGGGGCATACAAACGCCAAGTCAGCCACCGTAAATCGTCGGCTATTTCGTCGTGCTGCGAAATCTGCGATGGTCGGAAGAACCTCGTCATGAGCTCGCTCCAACGAGAACTTTGCTCGACATCTGCTGGCAATTCACCGTCTTCTTCTCGCCAGCACTGTCCGCTTTGCGTCGTCTAGTCCAAGGCGTCCGCCGCCGCCAAGACAGCGTGGTGCGCCAGCCAGCTGCACGAACTGAGCCCACTCCGCCATCTTTCTCCTGGCTTGGAGCGTCGCTAGCCTGGAGCCGCACCATTCACGGCATACTCAACACCAGTGTTTTTCTCCTTGGTGGGCGGCGCACAGAAACAGTCCGTCAAAAATCTTGCACAACAGCGCCCGAAAAACCGAACCTCGAGGCGAGAGCCTGCCCTTCTCCATTAGCAATTTCGCTCGCAAGAGAGTGACCTGTGCTCAAGGCTAAAGCTCTCGCGCTGCACCAGCCAGGGAGGGAATTAATACCCAAGCGAGGAGTGAGAATAAAATAGCCTCGCAGCCTCCACGAATTAATTCCACACCCCTCCGGTATACGCCAGCCAAGTATGGCGCTGTTCAAGACCAAGTACATGCCTCTGAGCGAGGCGGACGTGTCTCCCGAGCGCGTGGCGGCCTACGACGGCCAGCACATCACACTGTCGTCCCAGCCAGGCCAGACGGCGCTGGCGATGGGCAACTACCTGGGCGGCGGCATCGCCGGCGTCGTGTACGAGGCCTTCGACCAGCGATTCAAGCGCCCCGTGGCCGTCAAGATCCTCAACCCTGTGGGCTACAAGCTCACGAGCCCCGGGGCGCTACGTCGAGCGGAGGTGGTGAAGAAAGGGGCGCCAGTACTGGGCAATGTACGGGGAATGACGCTGGACAATGTCTACTGGGTGCATCTGCCTCGGCGACGGGAGCTGCTGGCCTGCTACGTGCTGGGGGGAAGCTCGACGCCCCCCGTGCTCCGAGAACTCACACTGGAGATGTGTGTGAGTCTCTGGCTCTTGGACCACCACGAGGACGAGCTACGGGAGCAACAGCCGCAACGGCGACGGAGAGCGGCAGAAAGACGCAGTCCCAGCGAAGACCCCGTGCAGGAGAACTGCAGAAGAGCTGCGGCCTCGGCAGCGGCGAGTTCCAGCGTCCAGGCGGTGCAGGAGGGGGAGGAACAACAGGTGGAAGGGGACGAGGTGGTGCTGCTCAACGACGTGGCCTACGTGATCCCCAGTCTGCCGGCCAAGTATCGCGCCTTTTTACAGGCGCGCAAGACCATCTACCGCGAGATCGCGCACATGCACAAGCTCACGGGCAACAGCGTGAGTGGCGAGCGCATCGGCAGTGGCCACGAGAACGTGCTGCAGCTCTACGACGTGCTGGAGCTCGTGCAGCCCTCCAAATCGACCATTTTCCTTGTCTTGGAGCTGGCCTACGGAGGAGAGCTCTTTGATCGCATCCGAGGAGACTCGGGGGTCGAGGAAGACGTGGCCAGGACGTACTTTACGCAGCTTTTGGCCGGCGTGCGCTATTGCCATCAACTCGGCATCGTCCACCGAGATCTCAAGCCCGAGAACCTGCTGCTCAGCGACTCGGACGTGCTCAAGATCGCGGATTTCGGCCTCTCAGCGCACTTCATCGCTGCTGTCAGCAGCGGCGCCAGCGCCGACGACCACGACAACAACGGCGACCTCACGAACCTCATGGCGCCGTCGCGCTTCCGGCGGCTCAACTCGATCGTGGGCTCGCCGCACTACGTGGCGCCCGAGGTCTTGCAGAACGCGCGCTACGGCTACGACGGACGCAAGGCCGACATGTGGAGCAGCGGCGTCATCTTGTACGGGCTGCTTGTCGGCACGCTGCCCTTTGGACGCGACCTGGCCACGTGCCCTCGATATCTCAAGTTCGGCGAATGGCTGCGGTCTCTGCCTACGGACCCGCATAGCGGCAAGCTGCTATTCGACGCCAGTCTATTCCAGGCTAACGGCAGCTCCAATAGCTCCAAGCAGCAGCTGCCGGAGATGTCGCCCGCCCACCCCAGTTTCCACGCGACGCCGCCGATGCTCGGGCTCATGCTCAACGGCTCCAACATGCTGTGGAACCAGGGCCAAGCCTCGGGCTCGTGCTCTCCCTCTGCAGGCGGCAGCAGTCCGTTTTCAGCTGAAGCCAGTATGCTCAAGTCAGGCGCGGCTGGTGTGGGCGGCGTCCAGCAGCGTCGCCCCGTGGCCTTCCCAACGTGGTTCTTCCCACCCACTTTATCCCCCCAGGCGGTGTTCTTGCTAGCCTCGCTGCTCCACCCCGACCCAAGCAAGCGCATTTCGTGCGGGGAAGCCTGCAAGTCGAGTTGGGTGCTCGACGCGTAGAAGAAGCCTGGTCTTCTACGCAGCATGTGACAGCCATATTCTCCCCACGACCAACAAGTACTCTAGATGCATAACAAACCCGTACCAAATAATATGTATTCGATAATATCCGTCGCTCATGCAGGGATCCCAAATCTGGTGATGGATTGATAATTTACGCTTCGTTCAAGACCAGAGACTTATGACGTCTTTGGCGGGAAAATGGCCGTGAGCCTCTCTTGCAGCAATGGTTGGGCCTGCACGAAGCGACAAACGTCCATGACATTGACGTGCTTGAGTTTCGAGTGGTCTTTCCGGAACTTGGCGCTCACTGCGTTCAACTGCGCGTCCGTGAAGCCCATCTGAAGGGAGATGAAGATGGCATCAAGCTGGGCGACGGGGAGACTCAAGACGGTGGCGGGTTCTCCTTTCGTCTTGTTCTTCTTGCTCGTACTCGAGACCACGTCTTCGAAAGCTGAAACGACTTTGTCGTACAGAGCTTGCTGCTGGGCTTCTTCAGCTTTAACAGCGGCCAGTTTGTACTCAAGCCGAAGACGCGTCACCTTGCGCATGGCATTTCGACGCCGATACCGAGCTTGGATCTTCCGTGCAGCTTGTAACCTGTTGGCCGCATCCTGCTCGGCTTCGAGGACCAAGCGGCGAGCTCGATCGTCCTCTCCCGCCTGCTTGGCTTGCCACCGTCGGAACCTCGCAAAGGCGTCAAACTGCTCTTCCACGCCCGCATCTTCCATCTTGGTGAACGCTTTCCGGCTTCGAGGCGTGAGTTTGGCCCTTTCGATGCGTCTCCGGCGGTCCAACATGTTCTGGAAGATGTCCATCGTGCCTTTGCGTTGCGGTGTCAAGGCCAAAGCCTGTAGATAATGCGCTGTGGCCTCATCATACTGTTCGTAGAGCCACTGAACACAGGCGGCGTAGTTGATGTGGGCCTCGGCGTCGTCCGGGTTCTGCAAGATCGCTTGCCGGAAGAAGCCGAGGAATGCCACTTTGTACTTGACGAGCGTCGGATCCGCTAGCTTCCCGCGTAAAATCATCTCCTCGACGAGCGTCGTGTCCTCCTCCTGCGTAATATACAGGAAAATCCCGTACGAGAAGAGCACGAACGGGATGTCTGGTCCTCGTTGGGCCATCACGCGCATGAGTCTCCCGTAAAGCGGCCTCGCGCGCTCGTAGTCGTGCACGATCGTGTGCAAGTACAACACGTAGTTGCCCATCTTGGCCAAGTGCGCGGGCTCCTCGAGGTATTCGCGCTCGCAAGTCTTCATGAGCCTCACCGCTCGCAGCACCATTTGGAACGAGATCCGCGCCACTCGAGCGCGCCACAACCTCTGGAGCGTTTGAGCAGCGAGCTGCATCGTCTCGGTGTATCCCCACCGCACCAGTTGTCGCCGCTTCTCGAATCCTTCGTGGTCATTTGTGACCCAGGGCGGAGGCTGTTGCCAGCTACACGCGCAAGTGACTCGGTGGCAGTAGAACAGCACGCCCGGGAAGTCTGTACGCGCTTCCATCTCGTCCCAAACCTTGAAGGATCTCACCGTCGTCGCCCGCTTCCGCAGTGCTTCCCATTCAAAGTATCCCTTTGGACCAAGACGCTGCACTACCTTCTCACGATAGCCACGCGTGCGCCCCACGAAGCCACGGAATACGCGCTGGATCTCGCGTGAGGCGAGCCTGCGCTTAAGATGCAGTAGACGCTGAGCCCGGAGCCCTCGAGCTTCACGCTTGCGCGTCAAGTGACCGCGGTACGCGGCCTGGATCCTAACGACTTCGGTCTGCTGCGTTCGACGCAGCTTGGCTTCTCGACGAGCTTTGCGGCCTCGGAAAGCGCGTTGGAGATCGACCGCGCATCGGTTCCGATGCAGCAGAGCCTTCACAAGCAAGCGTGTCCTTCGAGCGCGGAAGTGGCGCTGGATCTTGGTCGCGGCTCGCATTTCCTTGCGGATCTGCGCGCTCTCCGCCTCGAAGCCGTGGAAGAAGCGCATGTACTCCATCGCGGACGCACTGAGCTCCTCAGCCGACACTTTCCGGACGCGAGCTCGCAGGAGCTTCATCCGCTTGGAGTTCTGCACCACATCCTGCAGCAGCGCGTAGTCAATGGCCGGGATGGTGGACGTCAGCTCGTCCGTAAGCCGGTTGTGGAACAGATAGTAGCGACTCTCAGCAGCCGAAGCACCACGGACGATCTCCCACGTGTCGCCCATGGCGGCGTCAAACTCGATGGGCGTCTCCCAAGTGTACACGTGCTGTCCAGATAGCCCCAAGCAGTAGTAGAAGGACACTTCAGTTGAGGAATCGACGTACTGTGTCCACTCTGCGATGGAGCCCATGCAGTACGCCTCTGAGACCGCAGCCGTCCACTCCGCCAGCGTCCGGTCCTGTTGGAGGTTCTCCTCTTCAGTGACAAGTTGCTGATCCTCCGGTCTTTCACCTTCTTCCTGGTTGTTTCCAGGCTCTTCAGCAAGCTCAAGTTCCGGTGCGTCCTCGTCCTTCTTGACGGTAGATTCCTGAGCAAAGTACGCGGATACAAACTCGACGATGCCTGGCTTATCGTTCATCCGCGCCATGCCCAACGGTGTCTTGCCTTCGTAGTTTTTCAAGTTCATATCTCCGCCGTAGTCGATGAGCAGCCGCAACGTCTCGACGGCTCCGTGGCGCGCTGCGATGTGCGTTGGATGGTTGCCCAGTGCGTTCGCACCGAGCAAGGCGCCGCTTGTGAGCAGGAGGTGTGTACACGCCAGCCACTCGTCGTCCACACAGCTCACGTGCAGTGGCGCGTCGCCGTCCGTGTCTTTCATATTCACATCTGCGTCGTACTGGATCAGCAGAGAGACTAGTGCTTCTCGGATCGCTGGTTCATTGGAGATCAGTGCGAAGTGGAGCGGTGAACGGCCGAAGTAGTCCTTGACATCCGGCCCAGCATCAGCCGCCAGCAAACACTCGGTGATGTCAACGTATCCGTTGCTCACAGCGTAGATCAACGGGGTGTAGCCTTCCGAGTCGCACGTGTTCAAGGCATCGTAGCCGAAGATCTCCAGTCGGTGTCGTATATGTTCAACCAGCACTCGAACGCAGTCTAGCAAGCCTCGTCCAGCGCACGCGTGGAGCAAGAACTTCGTCGTTTGGCCGCTTTCGCCTGCGTCAAAGCTTCCTGACTCCAGTAACACTCTCAATGTGTCAGCGTGGTTGCCTTCCACCGCCAACTGCGCAGCGTTCAAGCTTCCTTCGAGCGTCCGTGCCTCGGTGTTAGCTCCGTGATTGATGAGCATCTCGACGGCTTCGCTTTGACCCAAGGACGAGCACAACAGCAGCGGAGTGAAGCCTTCTTCGCCGGGGGCTTCGTGCCACGCGCCATGCTCGATCATATACTCTGCAAGCGCCACCCGTTCATCGCGTGCTCTCACGTCGCTCGCTTCGACTACAGCGCTCGGTGGAGGGAGATTGGCTAGCAAGAGATGCAGCGCTGTTTGGCTGCGGTAGTTGACGAGGTTGATGTCGAACGAGTTGCGCAGACAGAGCTTGACGAGTCGCTTGTTCGCTGCCACAGCTGCCAGGTGGAGGATACCGTTACCTTCCACGTCCACGACATACCAGAAGCCGCTCTCAATGGCGCGTTTGACCGTGCTGTAGTCTCCTTTGAACGTCGCGAGAAGGATCTTCTCCGTCCTCAAAGCTGCCACGAATTTCTTGGCCTTGAACCTCCGCCAAACGGTTTGTACCTGGAGCGCTGCGTTCATCTCCCAGCGGTGGCGTTTGGCTGCTTGTCGACCTAGAAAGCCTCGAAACACGCGCTGGATCACGATCGCAGCTCGGTGCAGACGTAGCATCTCCTTGAACACGACTTGGCAGCGATGACGGCGGAAGTTGCGTTGAATGACCAAGGCACTGTGGTTGTGAAGACGTTGTCGAGCTGCTCGTTTCTCCTTCTTCAGAGCGACAAACGTACCCCATGCGCTCAACATCGTTCTCTTGGTGCCTTGCCGTCGCGTTTGAGTCATCTCTTTGACTCGAAGCTGCCAGAAGGTGAAGCGGACGAGCATCTCGAAACAAGTTCGTGTTTCTCGAATCCGTGCACGACGTAAAATCGACTCGACGCCTTCATCCTGAATGGATTTTATCTCTTTGCGCTTCCTGGCCAAGACGCGGCCTCGATATCCGCGATAGACTCGTTGGATTTTTACCGCTTTCCGGTGTCGGTCACGTTGAAAGCGGAACACTTGACGAGCCGCTCGACCGCGATACTGGCGCTGGATCAAGAGCGCGGCTTCGAGCTTTCGTTGCTTCATCATGTTAGCAAAACCAAGCCAGTGTTGGAACCAGAGTTCCTCTCGTTTCTGGATGATGGCCGCGAAGTTGTCCCGCAGTCTCTGTTGCTCCAGCGTGAAGGCGGCCCAGTGGTTGAACAAGCGGTTCATCTGACGAGACTGCACTTTGAGCAGGTATTTCGTGGCCACTTTGTTGCGTTTGGCACGTAAGTTCGTCAGCTTACGAAGCTGTTGTTGCTCCTTCCGCTGGCGTACAAAGTGCTGAATCGTCCTCGCTGCACGCGCCATGCGCTTGTGCAAAGCGAAGTGCAGTTTCCACTTGATGAGCTTGAATTTCACGAACAAGAGGCTGGCCTTGCGTCGGTTCTTCTTCCTCGTTACAAAGCATTTCCATTGCTGCATGACGTGCGAGAGCTCCTTCTTCTTGGCTGCTACAGCGCGCTGTGCAGCTTCTTCCTCGCGGGCTTTCAAGACCAGCTTCTTCTGCTTCTCTTCCAGCTCGTGCTTCTGCTTCTCCTCCTGCTCTCTCTTGGCCTGGAGCCGCTGCTGATGACGCTCCATGTCTTTCTGCCTCAACGCCTCAAGCCGCTTTCGCTCCAGCGCCTGGGTCTTGAGTTTGAGCTCCCGTTCCCGGATTTGAGCGGACAGTTTGTCTCGCGCTTGCTGCTTTGTTGCCTGCGCGCGCTTGCGAGCTCGATAGGCGCGTTGGATCCGGATCACCATGCGGAGCCTCAGCTCCTCCATTTGCTGCTGCCAGGGCACAGCCAGAAGCAGCGACGCCTTGACCGCGATGTCGTGCTTCTTGTGCAGCCTCGCGATGTGCGCTTCGAAGCGCCCAAGCACTGAAACAAGCTCCTTCGTGGGTGTGTTGACACCCCGCGTCTGCTTTGGAGGAGACTTCACCGCGACGACCTGTTTCCACACATTATTCACGAGGTTCTCGCCGTCCGAGATCTTCTTCTGGGTGTGCTGAAGCTCCTGTTCTTGCAGCCGGATCCGGTTCTCCAACAAGCGGAGCTGGACGCGGAACTGGTTGGTGGCGTTGCTGCGCTCCATCTTCATTAACTCGATCTTCTGGTTGCGTAGCGCTCGTTCTTGCTCGGCGTAGAGCGCCAGCCACTTGGCGACTTTCGAGTCCAGCGTGATGGTGTCTCGCAGGCGGATGAGACTCGACAGAGACTCGCCGTCGTCGTTGAACTTGAACTGAGCCAGGATCTCCTCGGCCACTTCGCCGAACAACTGCACCAACGTCGTCAAAAAGACCTCGGTGGAGACCGTGAAGCGGGTGTTTTCGTCGTTCTGCAGACGGCTCACGATCAGTTCACGCACAATATATTGCGCCAGAAGGAACGGGGCTGCGATGTGAGGCGCGCCGTCGTTCCGAAGACGGCGGGAATACTCGAACACTCGCTTCATGACGCTTTCGCACGCTGTTCTGGACAAGAAAACCTGCTTGGTTCTATCTGGAATCAACGGGTGACTACGCAGCTCAATCATGTCTGCTGCAATGTACTTCTTGGCCCCGCTCGCTGTTGAGGAATGCGCCTGTTTCTCTTTTGTGGCGAGATCCAGATCCAATTCGTCTTGAAGATGACTTCGTACAAAGAGGAAGAAGAGCAGCGTGTCCTCGTCCAAGATCTCTCTCAGGAAGGAAGCGAACAAGGCCACTTGGGGATACCTTTCGCGTCTGAGCTCGACGTTGTACATGAGATCCATACACTCTTGATCAGCGAGCTCTGGCAGCCCCAACGAATGGTGGACGAACCTGCGAGCGAAGAAGGGCATGGCCAGCCAGCCCGGTGCGGTCAGGCGACTCTGCGGGACTTCGGTCTTCTCAGCCTCCAGTTTGACTGGCAAGACGTCTGAAAGCGCATTGTAAACCACCTCGATCGTCCGAAGAAGCCAATTGATGCCGCGCTGTCTGGGGACCGGGGCCTTTGTTGTATCTGCTTGCACAATTACCTCGAAGAATCGTGGATAGCGAGATGGCAGCATTCTCGTCGACACTTTGGCCGGAGTAAATGCAGACGGCGTCTCTTTTTCAGCCTCTTGCTCGTCTTGATTCCGAGTTACCAACGCATCAGGAAAAACGCGAGACGGTGGCTTCTCCAGTGGCTTATGAGAACCTCGACCGGTTACTCGATCTCGATCTCGACCTTGATCTTCTTTTACTTGAGCTGGTAGGAGTCCACGCTGCCTACACATGACCGAGTCCTCAGTTTTTTTACCACTCATATCCATCCACACTTTCGTTCCTGCGACTTGCTCACCGTAGCTGGCAATTTATATACTCAATCTTGTCGAGATAGGGTAATAACATTTTTTTCTGCTCCAAAACTTCTACGCTCATCTACCACCAGAACCATAAAACCAGTTAGCCTCTCTTGTAGTACAAAGAGAAATCAATACTCACCTGGACTTGGACTGCTCGCTTCTCCATCGTTGCTTGAGCATGTGCAGCGACTTCATTTTGTTGAACGGACCGTTCAACTTGTAGTAGTTCTTGCTGGTCCGGATGCAGGATGGAGTCCAACCAAGCGGCGTTTGCCTCCGCTTCACAGTCGCTGGCATTCCCACGCCGCTTTTTCCTCCTCGTTCGCTGCGCTCCATTCGCCAGCGCCACGGCGCCGTCGAGTTCATACGGAGAGCGCTTTGTCATTTGTGTTGCGCCGAGTCTCATCAAAGGCTACGTCGGATAACCGACGTGTACGTGCTAAACTATACGAACTGAACAAGTATACGATTCACTTACAGTTGATATTGATGTTGTCAGGCCTAAGACCTCGAATAGGTATCGGGTGCACTTCAACTTCAGCTTAATTGCTGGTCTCCATGGTCGCTCTGGACACGCTCATGTCTTGCTTCTCGCTCTCTCGTCTGGCAGCGGCTTGCTTCACGAGGTCGCGGATCTCTTGGATGTCTCGAAGACCGCGCTGCAATAGCTGCTGCATGTTGTCGACCGAGTCGCGCATGACACGGAGGTCCTCAGTGTCGATTTCCACCTCGTCGGCCTCAAGGTAGGACTCATCTTCTGCGTCCGCCTTGAACGGAGGCTCTTTGACAACGACCGGATACTGCCTCCTCCAGTATTGGAAGAGTGCACCGCTGGTGGGTCCCAGAAGGAGCTGCGGACGGTGCGTCAAGCGCCACACCTGACGGCGTTTCTCCGCCCGACGGCGTTGACACGACCTCCTCTGGCAGGAACAGCGCCGGCACTTTGCATCGCAGTGACTGGTCATGATGGAATTGGCTGTGCTGCTAACTTGCTGGCCTCGGACGACGAAATCCACTTCACGTCGAGCACGCAAAATGGGAACTGAGGCCTCCGCTCAAGCGGGAGCATTCCAAGGCGGCTGCCCATGGGGAGCAGATGACGAGAACTGTGCGTCTCCCGGAGCCAAAGAACGCACGCGAAGGAAATCGACGAATGCCGACGACTATGGCCTCGGGCGTTTTGAACTGTGGAGCGGTCAAATCGAGGCCCCAGCGTTTCATCGTTGGCGGGGATACGGAGGTGAAGCCTTGAGTGTCGTGCGGCAACTTCGGCGGCGTTCGGTGAAACACGGGCGACCGCAAGACGCGGGTCATCACGCGAAGAGCATTGAGTTCACCTGTGACATGGTCGCCGACGTCCTGACAAATCGCCTCAGAGCCGCTGCCGCCACCGAAGGCGGACGAATTCGCCCAGTTCGTGTGGCGGTCGTCCTTCAAAGGGCGGTGAGTGTCAACTTGACACTGGTTGTGGAAGCAAAGAAACTGCACACAAACACAAGGTCGGGTCGAAGCGCTTAGCCTTCGTTAGCATTCCGCCAGGAACCTTCGCATGGGTCCCCAGCGTGGCGTGCATGGAGCTTGGCAGTCTTCATGGCGACGACCATATTCGGACCGATGGTCACCTGCTGGGTGGCCTATGTCATCATTGCCAGATGCCATGATGTCTTTGAGCGGCTACGAAGTGCGATTTGAAGCCGTCGTTGCTTCGAGCGGTGGCTTCAAGACACTGGCTTGTGAAGTGGTGATTCGCATGCCTACCATAGACCAGTCTTATACTACAGGCGGCTTGCGGAATTGATGGCCATCGTTCATATGGGAACTTAATGAGCGGACAAGCACACCACGTGCGTGCAGCTACGGCAGATTCATAATAATACTTATGTATGGATCAGGAAGTACACAATAGGGGGAGTCAAACCTGCCCAAAAAGCTGATTATATATTTTCGGTAAAGTGCTTGCTTATTTTTAAGGAACTGACTGCAGTCACCAACTAGATTGCATAAAACGAACATGATTGCCCTAACCAACAAAGTCGCCGGCCTTCGGCCGGCGAGATCAAGCGCAGCGCGTAGCGCTGCAAGACTAGGGTAAGCCTAACGGGCTTGGCCAGCGAGGTTTAGCATCGACGTGCGATGCGAAGTCTTCGCGCGGCGTGCAAAACCTCCACATTTTCCCATTTCCCGAAGGGGTTTTAGGGGTAGGGAAGGGTGATATTGATGATTACGTTGCTCGATGGTGCTGGCAAGTTGCTCTTCTTTCAGCTATAATTGGTGACTCTAACAAGGTTCGATATTTTTCAGAATCCAGCTTGTTATTTACAAGCAGATGTAAGGTTTGACTCCCCCTATTTCTAATGATTAGTTTCAGCAACCACAGCAAGAGTCCAGGAATCATTTGTCAATTCTATAGACCGCGGATGCAACTAATAAGTACGAATGAAGAGATCTCGCGTGGACTTTTAAGTAAAAAAATGGATGGCATCTCAAAGGTGCCGTGACAACGGTACACAATGCTGTCCACAAGCACTGTTATTCTCGCTAGAACCCACAGCAGCAACGGGCTCACAAGTCAATCAAGAAAACAGCAAACAGATCCAATGCATTTAGTTTTAGTGCGTCAGATTGAGATCACCGCGTTGGGTCAGTAAATCAATCACACCAGTCCTATCGCTAAAATCAGTCATATGAAAGCATAACGAGCACAAATCCAACCCAAATCCGACCCAGCTCAGCACGAAACACAAGTGCTTCAAACCCACGCAGCCTGGAGAGCGAGCACCGCCTCGAGAGCAAACGTTAGCAAGCGGTGCACGGTCAAATGGATGTGCGTTGTCTTCGCACCACCGGTGGTTTCTTGGCGCACAGACGCTGCCGACGTCTCCTCTTTCTTCGACTTCGCTTTTGTGATGCCGCCGGTAGTATCCGAGACTTCGATCGAGGTTTCATGCGTGAAGTCGACTTCACAGAGCACATAGTACGGCTCTGTCTCAGCGGTCTCCCCACTGCGGCACTCCGCGTAGACTAACCCCTGGTCAAATTGAAGACGGTAGCAGCTCCCATCCACGAACTTCACATCGAACGCCCCCCAGTAGGTCAGGCTGTCGCACGAGCTCAGCGTGTAGCCGTCAGTGGGGAAGGTGACGCAGTCGCATGTGTCGTCCGGGAATGCGATCGGGTACGAGATCTCGGAGAGATTGTCTTCCACGTCAACGGCTTGACGAAGCCCACGCAAAAGGTGATCGTCTCCTTTAGTGAGCGTATGTTCTGGGGGACTTGCAGGCATCTGAACTTGACTTTGCTGTAGCTGGTTGTAGAACGTTAGGTCCCTTGGGTAGCGAAGTCCTCTACCTGACCAGTACGCGTTCCCCGATGTGGCCGCAGCAGAGTAATAGTTGTAGCGGGCAATGGCCTGCTGCTGCATCGCTGCCATGGGCTCGGGTTGCCGATCAGAGCGACGGAGTACTGTGCGTGAGGCGTCCAAAAGGAAAGTGAGAAGACGTTCGGGCTGCCGTCGTGAAGGGTGGCTTTGGGCACACTGCTGAGGTTACACTTTGCCTGGGCTCAAGGATGATTCATTTATTTTCCCGTGGGTTCATTCAGTCTTTCAGACCCAAAGTTTTTTGTGCTCCGCTTTGATGCAAGGCCTCTAGTGTTAAGCTCACGACTGCTCTGTTGGCAACTTGCCAGCATGAACCTACCGCAGCTGCGGCGTCGACTGGGTTCGTTGGGTACCATGAGTGATTTCTTCAGGTGTCCGTTAGCCTTTCCTGGCCCTCTATCGGACAGTGCATTTTGTCCTTGGTTGCAACTGGGTAACGAAACTTGACGCACCGGTTAGGTTCACGACCCCGTCCTGTCATACTACTAGTACGCTATCCGACAGGCCCGACGCGGCACTGCAGAAATGACGTTCGTTCTCGCCTGCAGGAGAATTATCTCTTCCGCCACACACACACTACATCGACTCTGGATGAGATCGACTCAGGCAACTCCCCTCCAAGAAGCTCACGCCACGGCGGCAGGACGGGAGTGCACGGTAATCGAGTCAATCGCGGAGATCACGTTGCTTGAAGCCTGCGCGAACGGAAATGCGATCGACGTTGAGCGAGCACTGGAAAGTGGTTTGGATGTCGAGACAAGAGACACGAATGGCTGGACACTGCTCATTGTTGCTGCCAAGGGCGGCCACGGCGACGTTGCACGGGTTCTGCTGCGGCATAATGCCAATGTCAATGCGAAGACGCCCCGTGGTTCAACAGCCTTGAAAGCAGCCGCTGGTGATGGACATCTTGGTGTTGTTCAAGAGCTTCTGGACGCCGGTGCCGATGTCGACATGGCTGCAGATGATAGCTACACCCCGTTGATTACTGCCATTCGATATGGTTATGCTGCCGTCGTGCCACTGCTTCTCGAGTACAAGGCTAGCGTCGACATTCAACTATGCAACGGGGTTACAGCACTTGCCTTCGCCTGTAAACTTGGCATGATCGATACAGCCAGGCTTCTTCTTGAAGGTGGAGCGTTGGTGAACTTGGCGGACCAAGACGGTTGGACTCCGCTGATGATTGCAGCCATGAATCACGATGATCGGGACGACATCGTCAGCCTGTTGCTAGAGCACAATGCCAGCACCGACAACAAGGGTCTTCCCAAACAGCAAACAGCTCTGTGGTGTGCTGCGCAGCGAGGGCATACGAAAGTGGCGCGAGAATTGATTTTCGGCGGATCACCGAAGGACGAGCCCAGTGAAGATGGCGAGACGCCGCTGTTCGTAGCAGCCAAGCAGGGCCACGACGACATCGTGCAGCTTCTTGTGAATGAACGTGCAGACCTCGATCGGCAGTCGGAGACCGGTGCGTCGGCCCTGCTGATGGCCGCGATGTACAACCGCGAGGAATCACTTCGCATCCTCTTGGACGCTGGGGCAGACGTGGACTTGGAGGACTTTTGCGGGTGGACGGTGCTGTCAATGGCGTATTTCAGCGGGTATCCTCAGCTGGTACAGCTCATACTTGAGCGCCGACCCGCGGCCATGCGAGAGCCTATGGTGTCACCGTTGGTGCAGTCTGAGTCAAACTCACTTCCGGACCTGGGCGTCGTGCCGCGGCAAAGCCTGGAAGTTGCGTAAGGTAACTGGAATGGCAAGTTCCAGTGTGAATTCACCCACACTTCTCTATTGAAATGATCAGATTTTTTTCCTTCAAACACGACGATCGCTGTCATATTTGCATTCGTCGCAGCTTGGATGCAATGCGGACAAGTCCAAAAGTTGGTACAAATATGCGATCGTGTATTAGAATCGGTTCATTCGACAATTCACTTTCCCAGGCTTCGTCTTAGCACAGAGCGAAGACGAACGCACTCGCGATGGTCACCAATACCGTCGCACCAGGCAGCATCGTCCGTACAGCCGAGTTCGGGTTCGATCCCGAGGACGACGTGGACGAGTCGGATCTCAACAAAGAAGCAGTCGACCCACCCGTGGACGAGTCATCGACATCCACAGCCGAGGTCGACGACCCCGACACCGAGCCGTCCATCGAAGACGTCGTCGAAGAGCTGTCGGCCAGTGACGAAGCGCGATCAGCCCCAGCAGTGGACGAACTCGAGGTCGTAGTCGTAGTCGAGTTCGCCGTTGCGCTGTTAGAGGAACCCGTAGCCGGACCAGCAGCCGATCCAGTAGACGTAGCACCATTCGTGGCCGAGCCAGTCGTCGTACCGCTGCTGGTTGTAAAGCCCGTAGCTGTCGTCGTGGTTGATCCCGTGACAGTGGTCGATCTAGTCGTGGTGGCCGAGCCAGTCGTGGGTGGCCGAGCCCGACGTGGTCGAAGTTGACGTTGATCCGGTGGTGGTGGTCGACCCAGGGCCAGGGTCTCGCCGCTGCACATCTGACCAGAGGAGCAGTCACTCAGTGTGTACTGGCAACTCAGAGCACAGCTGCGCCGTGGCTGACGTGTCCATGATACACGAGCAGCTCTGGCCACACTCGGACATGCTGTTGCCATCGCCGACGAGGTTGTTGCAGTCTTCAGACGTGGAGACTCCACTGTTCGCAGCGCATACGCGACGGTCTTCTTCAAGTGGAAGTACAACAAACACTGAACCGTTTTACAGCAGTGCGAACTTTCTCAAGCTGACAAGGTGTGTTGGTAGATGCTGCTTCGTCGCCGTAACTCTTTGTAAACATGTCAATCATTGTCACCTTCTTGTCGGGATACTTTTTGCTGAACTTATCGATGAAAGCGGCGTAAGAAGATAGCGTGGGGTCGTTTAGCGCCTTAGTCATCAGTGCTCCAAGCTCCAGTTGCTGAAAGACGTGGTCAGAGGCCTGCTCGTTGCGGACCCAGTGTCCCGAGTGGAATTGGTCCGTACTGTTCCGCTCGGTTTCCTCGTTCGGCCGATGCCGGCAACCAGGTGTTTGAGATGCTGCCTGGAGAAAGGGCGTGGGGTGGGCAGTAAACCGACGGCAACGGACCTGACGGGATTCGGCCGAGCACTGCGCTGAACTATACTGGGGTGTCCCAGCCGGTGCTGCCGTGGCTCCCCGGCGCCCACTCTTCGAAACACAGATCTGGGGGCGCGCGGCGGTCGAGGACGGACGACATAGACTCGTGGTGGCTGGCAGAGCTGCCGGTCAAGGCCCAAGGCGAGGCGGGGTGTGCGAGGATGCGTGTGTGAGGGGCGTGCAGGGGTGCGCGTGCGGCGAGGACGGAGGTGACAAGGACAAAGTATTGAAGAGAGCCAAGGACAAGACGGGGTGTCACGGTCGCGCAGGCGGTGTGCCTTGGAACGCAAGACGAAGAACGAGAGAGCAAGCAGAGAGAATCAGGTCAGTCGTGAATTTACCTTTAAAAGCTAATAAGCTGCATATTTTCGTGTGTGCGGTCTTGTTGGTCTCCTCGCCTACAGCTTTGCAAGCAGCCTTCGCCTCCGTTCCCATACAGCGCAAGACGGCCCACCCAAAGGACGGTTCGCGACACGAGGCTCGGACGCGAAGTTTCTTAGCCTTAAGAAGCTTTAACTCATCTGGAGTAAGCCATTTGATGAGCTTCGAAATGAGCATGGCTCCTCTCTCTTCTTCGTCCGGTGTCCTTCCATTCCTCAGCATCCTCGTGGTTGAAACGTATTGACGATACGTTTGAGAGGCAGGTGTGATGACCCTTGCGTCTGTGGCCGTAGATGCAGCGCTGGTGACTACAAGCTGGGCCACCGCTACCAGTAAGGCTACGTAAAACACTCGCATGACGCTCGAGGTGAAAATGCAAGAGGCGGCGAATGGTCGAGTGAAAGCGAGTGAGAGTCTCGTGGGCACATCTTACAGATCTTCATGACGGTTGACGGTTCAGCTCGTACTCATCACTGCTCGCAATCCACTACTCGACCCTTTTAAAAATAAAGTACAACTAAAATGGTTGAAAATGGGTCCACCAGCATCTCATAGGAAGTCCAGCAGGGTCAGTCTTCCAGCGCTTGATGCTTGCACTCACTTCGTACATACTACTCCGTTTCAAGAAGAAAGCACAATTGCATGCTCAGACGGTCATGGCATCGTCAATACTGAGCGCAAGAGAAATCTGACGGCACCAAACGAATTGTCACGATTAACAGCGTGTTATGGCATGGCAACCACCTTGTTTTGGGCTAATTGAGAGTGAAGCGCATCGTTTCTGTTGCACCGTTTTTGTCATTTGTGCTTTCTTTTTGAAACGGAGTAGTACTGTGTACTACAAGCCGATTGTGATCAGCAGGCGCTCTACGCTTTTTAGTCGACGTTAGTTCACACAATTTGGTTGACAAATACTTCACTTTGGGCAGTATTTTAGCTGATAGTTGAGAGGTTTGCTTTTCCGTACCTTCACCACCCAGAGTGGTTACAGCAACCTTAACGCTGGAGTGAGGGTGAAAGAGCCATGTCAGAAAAAGCAAAATAAATGCTTGAGGTTTCAGATCCCCGCTTTGAACACGGATGTTATAGGGCAGTGACAAGTAGTGTTTCATCGAAGGGTACAGGGTTTCCAACAGTGATCCGGGGTGAAGGTTTTCTTATGGACATTGCCCACATTCATGATTTGGAGGCTATGACACCCGTCCTCTCTATCGGGGATAGGTGTTATTTTATGACTTAAAGTGGGTGGTTTTAGTTGAAATTATGCAGGATTGCAGGACGGAGTACGCTGCAGCAACAGAACTCACACAGAAAAATCGACATTTTCGGTTCATTCGGTCAATAATCGGTGACCTAGGGAAATCTAAACCGGGTGTATAAAAAGGAGAGGAGGGGGTGACTTTGAACTAGCAAAAGACGGCCAAATAATCTTTTCGATTCCTCAGACCACGCCGCTTCCCCATCTTTCAGCCCCCTCAGGTGGTTCGTAGTTCATTGTGCTTTCTGACGAGGCCCTTCACGCCTCAATTGGACTTGTTTTGTCGAAGAGAGAGGTTTTGATGCTCCAACCACGCCCGACTTTCAGGATTTGAGTGTCATGCCATCCATCCTCCTCGTACCGTGGAATGTCAAATAATGTCCTTTTAACTTTGATTGCTCTAGCACGATCCTGATTTGCAGGACATGCAGGACCGGGCAAAACCAGTTCAGTTCCCTCTGTGTGCCACTCTATTATTTTCTGTGTGCCACTCTATTTTTTCTGTGCCACTCCAGTTTTTGCGGCGGGACCCACGAGCGGAACAAGTGATGTCGAGAAGAGCGCAGCTTCGACGTCGACGCCGACACCGGCTGGTGGTCTGGTGGCCGTTCTAGACGAGGAGGGGGGGGCTCCACGAGCAACACGCTCGTCCGCGGCTGGACTGGAACCTGGAGGTGGAACGCCTCCTGCGTGAAGGGGAGTTCAAGCGGACCTATCGAATGACAGCCACTTCGTTCGAGCGGCTCTGTAGGATGCTGTTCCGCCAGGATCGCTCTGCCCATTCGTGGGTGAACCGTGACTCAGTGAGCTTAGAGAACAAGGTGCAGATGACGATCCGTTATCTCTGCGGTGGCATGGTCGACAACTTTCGGCGTTTAGGCGGCGCCGATCGTTCCTACGCGTACATAATAATCAAGGACGTAATGCACGCAATTGTGGGGACTCGGGAGCTGCAAATATCATTTCCGACGTCTGCTACGGAACGAGAGCAGGCAGCCAGAGCTTTTGCAGCTAGAAGCAATGAGGGCATCATGAGCGGGTGTGTAGGAGTGATGGACGGCTGGCTTTGCAACATCCAGGCGCCTTCTGATGACGATGCCGGTGCGGCGGCGGGGCCACGCCGCTATTTCAGTGGTCACTACATGCATCCCGGTATCAATGACCAAGCCTGCTGCGATGCCTTCAGCAGATTTATCTTCGTCGAAGCGACGCATCCCGGCGGAGTGAACGATTCAAGAGCGTATGCGGAGCGGCCTTCCTGCCATCATCGAGCATCTGGAGAGAGGTCTTTACGTCGTCGTTGATGCCGCGTACACTTCAACGAACCATCTCATGACACCTTTTACAGCACTCCAACCAGGCGATCTTGGTAAAGATTCCTTCAACTACCGTCTGTCCCAGATTCGGATTCGCATCGAAATGGCTTTTGGTTTGCTAACAAGCGAATGGGGCATTTTCCATCACCCTCTTCAGCTGCGACTTTCGACGACGACGTTGGTGATTCAATGCGCGGTAAAACTGCACAAATTTCTGCATTAATGAGCGCCTGGCCATCAGCAGTGACCCTGTTCTTGAAGAGCTTCAGCGCATGGCACGCGAGCAACGACGTACTCTTGCGTCGTTGCTAGCCTACGAGCTGATCCAACCATAGTGGAACAAACGACCAGTTTTGTGCGCGATGGGCTAGTAGCAAAGCTACATAGAATTCCATTGCTGCGCACTAACTAAGCTAATACTGTAGTAGCTTTATTTTGGATCCATCTCAGCCATCCAGCGACGGACAAGTACGTCAACCTTTTCCTCCACTTCGTGCACCATGTCATCACTAGGCCGCTCTCCTTGAGCAACTTTAGCGTCGCTAGCGCAGATTGCACAGCTGCAGAGACCGTCGTCACTGAGTCGTAGCCCAGCTGTCGCTCCGCAACCTCTGCTTCATGCTCCGACTCCAGCATGTTCGCAATGCGCTCTACTGGGATAGACGACGCCGCTTGTTTCCAGGTGCACTCTTACTCGGCGGTGCTTCCTGTCGTCGTCAGCGGGCCCCACCAGCGTCGACATTTGCGCCCTCTTCGTCATCCTGCCTCGTACACCTTCCAGCTGATTGGGACGGACTTGAAGCCAATCGAAGAGGTAGAGAAGATCGATGTGCCCTTTGCAATACTTGAAGAAGTTGCTATCGTTGTGACCAGACAGCTTCGACTTCCCACGCACTACAGTATAGCGCCCGGTAAGCTTTCTCCACATGTCCAACAGTTTGGAGCTCGAGTGATTGGCTGCTGCCGATGGTTCAATGCCTCGATACTGAGAACGCTCACTCTTCTCCAAGCCGTTGAAGCTCTCCTTCTCCTCGTTGTATGCGTCAGCAATGTCCGGCCAATACTGGCTGTTCTCGTTGATGGTGTGCTTGTCCAGGTTTTTGCCCTCTTTTGGTTCTTGTCGGTTTCGAACATGCGATCCACAAAGCGGGGGTCAAACATTACGTTACACAAGCGAAATGCATCGTGTTGCGTCACGCGGGGCTCAGAAGAACCCGTTACGGCAGCTGATTCCTTGGTCGGCCCTGACCGCGTTACCGACTCGCCTTCCACCTTGTCTGAGTGATACTTGCACAGGAGATCAACGTATCCAACCCTGTTGTCGTGAGCAGACGAGCGGCCCTGCGGGTTAAGCTTTAGCTTCACGCAAGCACTGCGAAGCTGCTTCGAGCGGTGTGGCTCGAGAAGCGCACGCAAGATAGCGTCATCTCCATCCGCAGCGAAGCTATTGACAAGATCAACGATCACTTTCTCCATCCTAGTTCTCTCGAATCATCCAAGGCAGTTGTGTGACAGTGAAGGTCTCTCGCCGAGACCTCCCTTGCGGCCTGCCTGTGGGGTGATGTGCAGACTGCAGGACGCAGGATATCCCACTCTTTTGCCGGAATTCCCTCGGATGACTCACTCTTCCTGCAGGATGTCCCTCGGCCGATTTTTGCAGGCTGCAGGCCAAATCCGCATCTCCGATTGGCCGAAACCCCCACCTGCAAAATCCTGCAAATTTTCAACTAAAACCACCCACTCTTACTACTTTTACAGATTTCGCTCTCCATTCCGGTATCGGGTACCACTCCAGGTGTACCATACGGATATAATGTATTGGGAGTTTGCTAGAAGTGCATCTGCATAAAAAAATTCTCAACGCCGGCGCCAGTGTAGCTACAGCTATTACCGTCCTCCCTTGCGGCCTCTGAAGCAAATTCCTGTGCTGGTGTCCGACGCAGCTTGAACGTCACTTTTGCCCATGCAGCAAGCTCTCGCTGCAGCAGCTCAGGGAGCGCAGCGTGTTCCTTGATAATGGATCTCTTGATCCCGATCGGCATCCAGCCCCCATTGCGTGCAGGATGGAGAGGAATGCGGTTTCGCGCCTAAATTTGAATGCGACTCAGGACCTCTCCTCACCTGTAACATCGAATGATATAAATCTGGTCAAGGTTATTCATATGGACCGGTACCGGAATGGAGAGCGAAACCTGTAATACATCAGATTTTCTCACACCACATATGTTTTATGGTTAGTAATGCGGCTAAGCCGATAAGTAAGCCTGTTGATTGCCTGCTTGAAGTGCGTCTCGGCAGCCCCCGCGTCTCCACTGTAACAGGTTCAGTGGAGACGCGGGGGCTGCCGAGACGCACTTCTAAGCCTGTTGATTGAACGTAGCAGACAGCTCTTCGTCGGAAAGGAGAGCAGCCGCGAACAAAGCTCTTATCATTGACGGAGTGACCACGGTAGACGACCTCGCCGGAGTCTCGTCATCTTGAAGCTCTTGCTCCCTCACAAGCATCAGTACGAGTACCCGCCGCAAAAAGCTGGGTAGAATATTATCAGATTGGACCAAAGTCGTCGCGAGTCAGTTTCCGGACGTCAAACCCAACGCCTCAAAATCCGTCAATGCTTCTTGCTCGTCATCACTTGGCTTGGTCATGTACGCCTTATTATTCTGCAAAGAATAAGACGTGCATGACCGTATCGATATAAGGCGCGGAAAAAATTGGAAGACGAGGTCGCGACCATATTGTGTGATTCGGCTGACAAGCAGTACGTTGATTCTCCCGTCATAAGTTTCCTTGCTCATGTTGTCGTAAGCTCCCATGACGATGGCCAACATCATATTGAGGAGGGTGATACTCACGATGATGAGGTACGACCAGTAGTACAGACCGGATGCGCGAATCTTGTTGATATTGGCGTAGTCAAAGTCCCTAAAAAACATATTTACGCACGACTCGAGCGACTTTTTCCCCGTTGAAAACTGCAGAACGCGTCCGCCAAAGAGAACATTACCCGCAAAGGCGTACGTCAGGAAGACGATCCCAAAAATGACGACGAAGGCTCGGAATTAACGTAACGCGCGAATACCAGTGAGTGCAAACAGATTCAGCTGCGGGTGGAAACGCAGTTGGTGGAGAATGGAAAGTCCCTGCTGGACGACAACACCGCCACCAATGATGCTGACGAGATTATTCCAGAATGCGGCAGTGCCGATAACGTCAACGGCGGCAACAACATCTCGATACATCTCTTGTGGGGTTTTGGTGCTGTTGTCAGCAAGTGCAAGCAGCTCATCTCGAACGCTGAAAGAAAAGAACGTGACGTACGGACCGACAAAGGCTATGGAGTGTAGGCGGCCGCGGTGCTGCCGCCTACACTCCATATTCGCGTCAGCGGGTGTGACTTTGAGACGCGCGTCCTTGTTAGTAAGGATCGTCAACCGAGCGAGCCAAGCCGACGGACGATCTGCTCGATCGTACCTTCCGCTAAATGGTCAAAGTATCCGGATATGGTTGGATATGGTTACTGAGCTTCGTTTGGACGCGCAGTTTAGTTTGGTGCCGACGTGCGTACCCGGTGCGCAACTGAGGAACGTTGGTCCATTTGTAGGAGATCACGATGGAACATTCCTCCTTTTGTGAGCTGGGGCGATCGCTTTCTCTCTCTCATTTCATCTTTTGCAAGATGAGCCGCAAGCGCAAGAAGGACGACGTCTACCCCGACGACTGGGATATGGAAGAGGAGACCCAGGACCCCGACGCCGTACTGCCGGCGTTCGAGTTCGTAGCAGAGACCAAGGAACCCGACGCCGTACCGCCGTTCGAGTTCGTAGCAGAGACCCAGGACCCCGACGCCGTACCGCCGGCGTTCGAGTTCGTAGCAGAGACCAAGGAACCCGACGCCGTACCGCCGTTCGAGTTCGTAGCAGAGACCCAGGATCCCGACGCCGTACCGCCGGCGTTCGAGCCGACTCGGGACTCTGGCGTGAGTGCTCTCCCGGACGCGCTATCGCTGCAACCTCATTCCGAGGTGTCGGACTCCGTCTACCGCCTCAAGCGCTCAACTGCACATATCCACTCGAGTGTGATCTGAAAGCTCATGCGAATCTTCCGACCACCGGAACTGCTGCCGGAGATCGAGCGCATTTGCGTGGTCATGAAGCAGGTTCAGTTGGAGGGGTGGCACCTCGCCAACCTCCACGTTCTGCGCTGTCTGAAGGAGAATAAGGAACTGCCCAAGATCGAGCAGATGCTCTTGTACTGTTGCTGTGTGGCGACACTTGGCAACACGGAAACTCATGACAGGGATACGACCGAGCCGGAGTACCCGAGTTTACACGAAACATTCTCGCGGTACTGGGCGGGAAGAGGACATGTGCAGACGTATGATTCAGAGCGTGTCGTGAATGGCACAAAAATGGTGAACGAGATGGCTCAACTCATGTCGACCAACGCGCTGAACATGATAGCTCTGCACTTCCGTCGTCGGCTGCACCAATACGTCCGCTTCCGGTACGCCCCGGAGGGCAAGATCGAACTGAAGAACCGAGATACCAAGCGTCTCGTCGACAGCTGCTTCGCGTCAAGTCCGTGCCGGAGGTGGGCGAAGACGGAGCCCCGACAGGCCGGACGGTCAAAGCGTAGACTGAGTGGGACGCGACCAATGATGAAACGGAGCTCGAGTTGCGCAACTGGCTGGGGAAGGTCCCGTGGCAGGGGCAGATACGAGCTAACAGTGCTCACTTCCTGCGTCGGCTGTTCGACATGCTCACGTTCATGGAGGAGTTTGTGAAGGAACACCCGAAGCAGAAGGGGACTCGACTGTACTCACTGTTACCCGTGGCGACTTCGTACGAGGCTATCTACGTCAAGCTCAACGCGAGCACTTTGTACGGGCTGTTCTCGCGGACCATCGACGACCCGAAGGTGAAAGCGTTCCTGAAGGAGGAGTTGAACGTGGTTCCTCGCAAGGAAATGACGGGCTTTGAACTCCCTTTCAACTTGGGAACGTTTCAGCAAAACAAGGCGGATGTCATGCGGGCGGTGTTCGACGTGGACCAGTTCGAGACCGAAAACCGCAAGTTCGTGGACGAGGTCAAGACGAACAGCTACGCGGCCTCGGTGACCATGACGCGCCCGGTGACCACGACGTCCGTGGTCGTGGTAGAGCAGACCACCTCGCACAAGAAGAGAAAGAAGAACGACGGCTCAGCGGAGCAGACGACAACTGCTAAGAAGAGACGAAGAGCCCGGAGGAGCTTGCAGGTGGAGACGATTTCAGCAAGGAGCTGTTCAAGCTCGGTCCTAGGTACTGCCCCGACGTCTCATCGGCATCGATCCGGGAATGCGATCGCTCGTTACGGGGGTGTCGGTGGGTCGTCTCCGTCGTCGCAGACACCGCAGAGGACGGAGACAATCTCGACGAGCGCGGCGCCGGCGCAGACTGAGACGCCAACTGCAAGAGAGGGTTACGGAGATCACGACTCGCGAGTACCGGCACTTGGCGAGGATGAACGACTTTCGCCACTACAACGAGAAGCTGAAGCAGCGGGAGCCGTGGTACGCTGGGGTCATCCGTGCGATGCCGTCGTTCAAGACCTGCTGGTACGATGTGTACCTGCAGCGCCTGCAATACTTCTGGATGCACCTGCGCTTCCTGCTGGCGTTCTCTACCGAGCAGGCCTTCCTCCGCTGGTGGTTTACGCGAGACCGCGCGAAGATGAAGGCGACCGATGCGCTCGCCAAGCGGCTCGTGCCGAGAGCCAGCAAGCAGGTCTGCATAGCGTACGGCGACAGGAGTCGGCGAGACGGCATTAAAGACCACACCACGGGGCCGGTCAAGGGGTTCGTCAAGGCGCTGAAGAAGAGAGCGACCGTGCTCCCGATGGACGAGTATCGTACTAGCATCACGTGCTCCTGCTGTCACCAGCGACTCCAGCAAGCTCGACTGTTCACCAAGGTGAAGAGGAAGGACGACGAAGAGGACATTCGGGTGAAACGGCAGCCGTCCAAGAAGGAAGCGAAGGAAATCGCCGAGATGCAGAAGTTCGCGGACCCGAAGCTGGCGGACAAGAAGATTGTTCTCAAATGCACCCGAAACGTCTTGCGCTGTACCAACAGCCGATGCAAGGCCAACTTCTGGAAATCGAGACGTCAACGCTGCCCGAAACATGCTGGAACTGCTCCGGAGCGGGCTCAAGGGGAAGCGCGGGGCGAGCAGACTGCGGGCATTCCGGCGAGGACAGCCGTTGGCGTTAGCATGACAAAAGACTCGTGGTCGGAAAGACTCGTAGCGTACGCGGTACGGGGTCACGTAGCCGGCCACAACCATATATTCGTAGCACAGGACGATGCACAGCATAGTCCCAGAGACACCAGTAGGATTCTCAGTGTTAATCAGAAATAATCAGAAATAAGCCGATAAGCACGTCGACAGAATCCCGCACTGTGATTCGCTCTCATATTCGGTACACTGTACCCTCCATCTGTCTCATCCGCGGCCACTTCAAACGAAAATGTATCACAACGTCATCGTCCCCCAAGAGCTCAAGAGGATATGAGCTTCTCGTTCATGGATCTGTCCGTGAACCGGCGCGCCGTGGTGGTGTCCGTCTTCATCCTGCTCTTCGGCCTGCTCTTCGGTTCTTCTCTGGATGCCAACGCGCACATCCCCAAGCCCTGGAACCGCTTGTCCAGCATCATCGGCTGGATCTACTTTTTCTGCTGGAGCGTGAGCTTCTACCCTCAAGTATTCCTGAACCGCCAGCGCCGCAGCGTCGTGGGCTTATCACTGGACTATACAGTGCTCAACATGCTGGGCTTCACGTGCTATTCGGTGTTCAACGTGGCCTTCTACTACAGTGAAAGTGTCCAGCAGCAGTACATGCGGCGCCACGATGGCCACCGCAACGCGGTGGAGCTCAACGACGTCTTCTTCTCGCTCCACGCAGCAGTTCTAGTTGCAGTCTCCTTGTTCCAATGTGCAATTTACCCTCGTGGTGGACAGACGGTCAGTAAACCCACCATCCTGTGGACGTGTGGAACGGTCCTCGCTGCTCTGCTGTTCGGAGCGGCGGTGATCTTCACCGGGAATGACGAGGACTCGGCGATCAATACACTGAACCTGCTGTACTTGCTGAGCTACGTGAAGCTCATGACGACGCTGGTCAAGTGTCTGCCGCAGATCGCGCTCAACTACCAGCGCAAGTCGACGGTCGGGTGGACCATTTGGAACGTGCTGCTGGACGTCGCAGGAGGGACGTTGTCCATCGGACAGCAGGTGCTGGACGCCGCTGCTACGAGCGACTGGACGGCCATGACGGGCGACCCAGTCAAGTTCGCGCTCGGGTTTGTGAGCATTATTGTGGACGTGGTGTTCATCCTGCAGCACTACGTCTTCTACGCCGAGAACAACTACTTCATGCTGCACGGAGGAGAGTCCAAGCCGTTCCTGCCCAAGTGAGAAAACGAGTACGAAGGTGTGTTGCCGAGGAATTGACAGAATATGAACGCATCCTATATCTTACGACACGTACACGATACTTTACGCTTGAGAAATACACGGAGTTGGTGATATGTTTACAGCAGTGTGAAGGCCAAAGTTTCGCCGCGATGGAGAAGACAGCTAAAGTTACGACGCTTATAGGCGAATCGGAACTTCTGAAAGAGGAGCTTTCTTTCTCAGAGACGACTTCGGAGCTGCTGGACGAACCGCTAGCGGTAGAAGGAAGACTGACGCCGCAAACTTTTGGAACTCGGTCCAGGATCTCCGTCTGAAAGGCCACAGTCGCCGAAGCCGAGTGTTCCCACATCCGAGCTGGTTCAGAAGAGCTTCATTTGCTCGTAAGCGCTGAAGATTTCTGAGATGCCCATGAACCAGGCAAGTTGAAGTTCTGCGATCGTCCGGAGCTGCTCTTCGGTGCAAGCTTCAGTGTTGACGGAGCTGACGAGATCAGGCTGAATGCCGCCATGACTAAGAAAATTGGCATCACTAGCGTAGTTCTTGGAAGGCTGGTACGAGCTTCTGGGCTGCTGGAGGCGAATTGAAGAGAAAAGACAAGAGGAAGCCCAAGATGTTGGCCCATAGCTTTCAACGTATGCATCCCGCTGCTGAAGTGTGGACAGGCACTCGTTTCCATGAGACCAAATGGCGGAAGTACGCCAGCTTGAAGGATATGCCTGCAAGCTAACTGGCACGTGCACCGCGAAAAGAATGACAGATCGATATGCACACTCATTGACATTTGATTATGGACTTGAGGGACAGCTCGCCTAGATCAGGAACGTGGTCACCGTCACGACGGCAGTGCAGACGATCATAGTGACAGAAAGCGTAGCTCTTGAAGCGCTACTTGTTGAGCTAGATTCAGCAGCGACCATGTCCGCCCTGATGCTGCTTGATGTAGAGTCCGTTGATCCGCTGCCGCTGCATGCCGTGGCAAAGGGGTCAAGGATGTCTGTGCCCAGTGCAACCGTCGTCCCCGCAATGAAGCAGTTGCCGAATTCCATTCCCCTCATGTCGTCCATAAGCGCAAGGCATTCGCTGGAGTCACAGACAGCCTGCACCTGCTCCTCGGTCAGGTCCCATATCGACGAAAAGCCACCGAAGCCGACGTCCGATGTGCATCCTCCCAGGTGGGGATTGCTGGCGATTAACATCAGCTCCGCTGTGACACATTCCTCTGCGTTCACCGCGCCGAGGAACGCCAGGCTAGCCAAGACGAGCGAGCTGGACGATAGCATCTTGTCGATGATGTTGTTCGAGGAACAGTGCTTCGCTTGACGCCAAATCGAAGAGTAATAGAGCGAGTCAGACCCAAGCCATCATGAGCAGCTTTTCCCGCTCGCTAAGCACATGCAGTGTATAATACTGTAATCTCCTCAAGCCGCTCCAGCCGTTTGCTACAGATCGTTCGGCTGGTGCAGCCTCCCCAATAGAAACGGCAGGAGAGCGACAGCTGCCGAAGCTGAAGCGTGAGAGATCTAGCGCGGTGGTTGAGGTGCAACCAAATGGTATGGAGTGCGTCCCGCGAGCAAAACTGTCACCTAGAAAGCTGCGCCGCATTTCTTGCTCGAAAAACAAGACGATGGCAACAAAAACTCTCGTAGAAGTACAAAACGAGAACGGACTTCATGGTCATCGTGGACATCTTCCGGCATTGTGATTTACAACATCAGCCAATTGTACATCAGCTAAAAAGCAAACTGAGGTCATGAAATCTACACATTTGTCAACATTGAGCTTAACGAAATGAACCTGCTACAGCTCCGCTACGGAACACCCTCGGTAAACTACAGCAGCATCGCGACCACAGCCGTAGCGATGGCAGATACGCAGCCAACGGTCATCGAAGCCGCTCCGTTCGTGGAGCTGGAGCCTGAGCCCGTCGCCTTGTCGCTACTCGAAGAAGTGCTGCCCGACTTGTCACCAACCGTGGCGGCGCTGTCCGACGACGAGGACCCCACCATATCCATCGAGCCCATGGAGCCACTCCCACCGCACATGGCCGTCACAGAGTCCAGGATGTCGGACTGCACGGACACGTTGGAGCCAGGAAGGGTGCAGTCACCGAGGCCCAGCGACGCCACGTCGCTCATGAGCGCCATGCAGGAAGTGCTGTCGCACACGGCCATGATCTGATTTTGAGTGAGCGACGAGATAGTCGACACACTGACACCAGTGTCTTCGGTGCATCCTGCCAGGTTTGTGTTGGTCATGAGACTCAGAAGCGATTCCGTGGAGCAGTCCTCTGCGTGGACGGCGCCAGCGAGGGCGAGGCTGATCAGGAGGTACGAGGTGAACGAAGGCATCTTGAAGAGGATCTAGGAGATATGGAGTGCTGTACCCGAGGTGAGTTGAGGAATGAAGACTTCTTGCGATGCCTTTCGTGTCCGCGTAGCAAGAGAGTAAACGTCTGGAACTGACCACCACGTGGCTTGCACTATTTTGTGCACTCTCCCTCACTCTGCGATTGCGAGAGACGGAAGGCATCGATGGTTTTCGGTTGAACCGTGAACGGTGGAAAGGAGAACCTTTCACCTGGAAACAGATCGCCGGGTGGTTGGAGAGGCATTGAAACTGATCGCAGGACCGTTGGTGATAACTCTCTCTCTCACCTCGAGGATGTTGTGCGCTTGACTTGTGTCAAACGCACGACGTTGGGAGCCATGACGTTGGTTCAGGCCGTTTTGGTAGTTGGCAGCACTGGCCTCATATTGCTCGGTTTCTGATGATAGCAAGACCGTGGTTGCAATCGATAATACGAACGAACAGGACAATGGTCATTGGAATTCATCTAGGAGCTCGAACTATGAGAGCAAATCGACACTATCCCCTGGATACCGATAGTTGTTCCTAAGACAATCAGTCAGATGTTGTCACTGTGCAGCTGGCAATTGGTGCTCAGAAGAAAGCAGCAGCGGCAACAAGGAAGACCGACCCAGCAGCGATCGAAATTGAAGCAGCCGACGACGTGCTCGAGGCGGAAGGCGCCTGGGAGCTTGAAGTCGAGTTGCCGCTCGTCGCGTTGGAACCGGTGGAAGTTCCGCTTGAAGCCATGCTGCCAACAGCAGTGACCGTGCTGCCGGAAGTGCTGCTGGCAACGTCGTGCGAATCGTGGTCCTCTTCGCCCGTTGACGCCGAGGCAGACGTCGAATCAGCGACATCGTGCGAGTCCTCCACACCTGACGATGTCGACGCCGTCTCGTGCGAGTCTTCCGCCTCCGACGAAGCTGTCGATGCAGAAGTGGCTTCATGCGAGTCCTCCACCTCAGCAGAGGCGGAGCCCATGTCCATGCCTGAGCTGTGCACGTGCGAGCCATCCGCAGCCCGAAGAGCTCGGGTAGTGCTGCACACCGCGTCGATGGGGTCGACCACATTTTGGTGCAGACCCGTGTCCTCGATCGAGCACTCGTCCAGGTCGTTCAATGCGGCCAGAACCCGCAGACAAGCGTCGTTGGCGCAGAACGATTCCAGGTTGGTGAGGATCGTGTTGGCCGTTGATGCAACAGGAACGTCGAAGTTGCTAGCGCTCTTGCAGCTCAACGCGTCGTCTGTGTTGGCAATCTTGCTCAGCGTGCTCACATCGCAATTGGCTGCATTGGCGACAGCGGTGGCAGTCAGGAGTAGCGAGGAGAGGACAGCCTTCATGGTGAAGAGGTAGGGTGAATGGGGGCGTAGTCGCTTGAAAGCAAATTGCAGAATGACACTTTCAAAGAGAGGATAATTTCTTCAGACATAGCTCGGCATGAACTCCCTTGTGCAAACAACGCTGAACGAATAAGTCCGGTAAAATGTTATCTACCTAGCCTTGAGCCACGGATGCCGGCATGGAGCAAACGCTAGCTTTTGCCTAGCGACTTCAGTGATTGGTGAGGCTCAACGTCAACCGGTTTTGATGGCCCCGAGGCACGCGCGCGCTTGGTTATCATTTCTCTGACTACGGTACCAGTTGAGCCAGAGCTCTTCGCGGGTGGCTTACACACCGTCTGAACTTGAACGCTGTGCAACTTGGCGAAATGAGATCAGCGGGAAGAGCAACGATTAAAGCGTTTTCGTTCTTGTGCCTCAAGGCACGCGCCCTCCTCCGCCCGTGTCGAGCACGCGCCGACTTGACTCATGTGACTGTTTGTCACGGTCACTACATTTACGACGCCAAGTCGTTCAACGTGCTTGCACATTGACATTCACTGATGGAAGTGAAAGCTGTTCAGTTGTCTCTGTGTCAAAGCAGTACTGAAGTATACGCGGAGCTTGCATCAACGAGAGCTTATCACTGGCAAAAAGCTACAACTTACATTTCCAATAAGCTCGATGCCGCCCGCTTCCTGAACCATGGGTAACTTTTGCCGAGACTGTATCCATTCCCCTCCGCAACCTATACCCCGCCCAACCCCATCCGTCATGTCGCATCATTCACTATCCCTCTAATTCATATTGAAACCCCAATTACCAATACCCTTTCATATCCGTTATTTCCACCATACTCTCTATCGCTCCTGCCCTCCTATCCGTGTCATTCCTCGAAATCCTAAGCGACTCGCAAGCCCACGCAGAATCCATGGCGACGCCCGACCCATCGGAAGTGGACGTGCTCACGTCCGTGCTCTCGGCCATGACCGTGCGCCACCACGACGACCACCTCGTGGCCCAACGCCCCGGCCGCACTTTGAAGGAAACGCTCGACAAGATCCGCGCCAACCAGGACCAGATCCGCGAGCTCGACCTTAAGGACATGGCGGCCAGGAAGCGCAAGCTGCGCGCGTCAGGGGGAGACCTCGTGGGCCGCGTATTCCAGTCCAACCGTACGGTGCTTCGTCTCCTGTTACCAGACCACGAGATCACGGACGTTGGGGCTCGATCCATGGGCAACATGCTCCGCGCCAACAACACTTTGCAGCATTTAGACCTTCGCGGCAATGAGATCACCGCGCAAGGTGTAGGCGCCATAAGCGACGCCCTGTACGGCCACGAGTCGCTGGAGCATTTGGGTCTGTCCAGTAACCACCTGGGGGACGACGGGGCCAAGGCTGTTGCTCAAGTGCTGCCTTACAACATCTCGTTGAAATACCTGGGCCTCGCCAATAACGGCATCGGCGCGGCAGGCGGCCAGGCGCTGCTGGACGCCATTCTGCAGAACCGGTCGCTGGTCATGGTGCAGCTGGTGAAGAACAACATCCCCACGGACATTCTGGACAAGATCCGCGCGGCGCTCGTGGTCAACAAGCTCATGCAGCAAAAGGCCAAGCGGGATGAGGAGAAGGAGCTCAAACAGGACGAGGAGAGGGAGAAGGAGCTGCAGAGACTCCGAGATGAGGTGCTCAGCAATCAGAAAGAGGACGACAGCTCGAGTGACAGCGAGGACGAGTCGCTGTGGATTTAGGAAAGCAGCGGAGGGGTCCGCTGAGGAACGAGGAGAGATGTGTGACGTAGAACAGGAACGAAGTGTGTTTAATTGTGGCTGGCTGGCTTAATGCTGCTGGTGAGATCTAGTGGCCGCCCTTGAATCAGTTGAAAAGCACTCGAGCCTTTGACAAGATCAGCATGGGCAACGTGCTGGGAGGCAGCACCACGCTCAAGCGCCTGGACCTGCGCGGCAACGGCAGCTTGACCAACGACGCGGACGCCATCATCGAAGCGCTGTCCTGCCACGTGGACGTGGGGCGTCTCGATATCTCGAGCAACAAGCTCGGCGACACAGGCGCCCAGGCCGTGGCAAAGATACTGTTGTGCACCACCTCACTCAAGCACTTGAACCTCGTCAACAACGGCATCTCGGCCGAGGGCGTGGGCGCCATCAGCGACGGACTGATGAGGTGTGGGACGCTGGCGTACCTGGACCTCTCAAGCAACAAGTTGGGCGATGCTGGCGCGCGGGTTGTGGCCGTGCTGGCGCTTAGCTGCAGTTCGCTCAAGTACTTGAGTCTCGCCAACAACGACATTTCGGCGGAGGGCGCGGGTGCAATCCGTGACGCGTTCATCAGTCTGGAAGGACTGGAAAGCCTGGATCTGTCGAGCAACAAGTTGGGTGATGAAGGCGCGCGGGCTGTGGCGGTGGTGGTGCTTAGCTCCATGCTCAAGTGCGTAAACGTCGCCAATAACGGCATCTCAGCGGAGGGCGCCAACGCTTTCGGGATCGCGATGTCCTACCAGGAAGCTTTGGAGCACCTCGACGTGTCCAACAATGAGCTGGGGGACGCCGGCGCCAGAGCCATCGCAGTTGTCTTGCTAGAAAATACACCGCTTAAGTACTTGAGCCTCGCCAAGAACGGCATCGGCGAAGACGGTGGCCAGGCGCTTCTGGATGGCGTGCTGAGCCATTCGCAAGTCACGGTGCGGCTCGAGGGGAATGACATTCCTCAGGATATCCTGGACAAGATTCGTGCTGCTGTGGTCGCCGACAAACTCGAGACGTAAGAAATACTACAAGAAAAGCTGTATGAACGGATAATTGCTCTTGCTCGTACTGCCGCTTCGGCGCTGTGACCTTTCACTTTCTAGATCTTCATGGACGAGAACACTGCGGCGGGTCCGCTGGCCCGGGATGCGGATGGCAAGGCTTTGATGTCGCTGGATGAGCTTAAGGAGGGCATGTTCCAGAGCATTCGCGAGAGCGGCACGGTCGAGCTGATTCGGGTAGGAAAGCTTTACTCGTCAGAATAATTCGATGGATGTTCACGCTGGTTTGGTGCAGGCTCAACTGCGTCGGAGGTTCATCGAGAAACTTCAGGAGCAGCGGAGAATTCGAGACGAGCAAGATGACGACAACAACGCGAGTCGAGCAAATCGAGACGCTACGAGTTCGACGCCGGACGAGAAGCTTGTGCATGGATTAGTGACCGATTATTTAGCGAGCAAAGGACTGGAGAACACGCTCGCAGTATTTGTCCCTGAAATTGGGGGCGCGCGGAATCAAGTCGACAGCGCCACGATCCTCGAGGTACGTGGCTTTCGGTTTGCTCTGGGAAAAGCTAGTGTCCTGCCTGATCTCGACTATGATAGATGCTTCACGTGAACTCGGACATTCAAAGCCAACTGGTAAGAAGGATTTCGAGTGGATTTAATCTGGAATCCTTCGTAAGGATTGATTTTCTGTGGTGGTCAGGAATTAGAACGGGCCAATACTGGACGTTCCTTGCTGTTGGTCCTTGTTCGAGAACTTGTGCGCCGATTTCAGCTGGCGACGATGGACTCTGGGACGCAGACGGCTATGGATTGTTTCGACCACCGCATCGTTCTCGGTATGTGGCTAGATCCTCGTAGTTTTAAACATTCTGTGTGTTTTCTGACGCTTGCTGTCCATACAGAAAACCAGTTGCGAAGGGTGGAGAATTCGTATCTCGCCGAGTGTGCAGCTCAAAAGCTCGAACCTCAGAAGTCTCTTGAAGAGCGGATGGTTCAATATCAACGCGAGTACGACGACATGTGTGAGAAGCGGCTTCGGGAAGAGCTAGAACGGTACAAGACGACGGAGGTTTCGTTGGTTCGAGCTGAAGAACGGAAGCGATTTAACCGCGAAGTGGACAATCTCCGCTCCACTTTGATGCAAGAGTCCCGTGATAAACAGGAGCGTCTTCAGGAGCGCGAGCGCGACTTGGAACTGGCGTTTGTTGCGCGGAGAACTGAGCTGGAAACGTCTCTGTTTGAAACGCGACAGTCTCTGTTCAAGGACATGGAGAGGCTTCGCGTCAAGGAAGCCGAGCTGCAAGTGAAAGTGGAAAGCGATTTCCGCCACTTTGCCAGCGAAACGCAGCGCTTCCAGCTCTGGGAAGAAAGCGTGCGTACTCAAGAAGCCAACTTGGAAGGGATCGTGGCTCAAGCCCTGAGGGAAAAAGAGCGCGCATGGAACATCGAGCGACAACAAGCTCTGGGAGCGATTCAAACCAAGCAAGACGAACTGTCCGACCGCGAAAGAGCGCTTACTACCGAGACAGGGACGCTCAAGACGCTGAAAGCCCAGGTTACTGCCTTGCAGCAAGAAGTGGCTGCACTGGACGCTGCGCTGTCGGTAGGATTCACCTTTTTTTCTTGCGTAGTGCTTGATACTAAGTCTATTACTTTGCCAGAAATCTCGTGATGACTTGCGTTTAGCGCAGAACTCGACACTGGAACTGGAAAAGGATCGGCTGAGGCTGGAAGAACACGTTGAAGACCTGAAGCAGCAACTTGGTGAGCAAAAGAGCTGCGTCGGTGAGGTCAGCACTGTAAACGCTCGGCTGATGGCGGACAAGAGTCTGGTTGAAACCGAGCTCATTCGCTACAGACAGAAGAACGGTGAGGTGAAGCAGGGAATCAAGTTGCTCGCTGCTGAGGCGAAGTCTCAGCAGCAACAGATCTTGGATATGAAGCTTGCTGAAGCCAATGCTGTGATTGCCGAGCGGAAGAAGTTCATGCAAGTGATGGACGAAGAGCGCGATCGATTCCAGTGGAAGGAAAATGAACTGCTGGTGAAAGTGCGGGACGTGCAAAGTCGACTAGCCGAGTCGGAAGCGCTGGCGGAGAAGTTCCAGAGCCAATACGAAGACGAAAAGGTCCACGTGGAGGCTTTGCGACACGATGTGGCCAACTTGAACTCGCTGCTCACTCAGGCCCAAGCGACGATCAATTCCAAGCATGGAGCCCCGAGAGACTTGGCGAGTTTCAGGGCACAACGAGGTGCAGTAAACAGCGATACGGTTGACCCGGGAGCTCGGTATTCAGTCGACCGGGGAGGCAATGAACGTACGTTTATGATGAAGATGATGGAGATGATGACCAGCTTTCAAGACGAACGCAGTATCCATCGTGAAGATAGTCGTCAGGCCTTTGAGATCAGTGGTACGGCGCCTGTTTTACCGGATAGGAAGGAACAATTCCCGTCGCAGGCAGCTATTGTGCAGGTTCGCGATGAAGAGCTAGACGAAGCGAATCGTCTCAAGGAAGACCAGGCTCGAATCGAGCGTAGGCTACTGGAACAACGCGAGTTTGAGAGAAAGAAGCAAGCTCGATTGGAGGAACAGGAGCGGGAGCTGGCCGAGCAGCAACAACAATTCCAAGAGAGACTTGCTCGCATGCGTCAAGAGCGTATTGAAGAGGAAGAAAAGCTGGAGGAGCAGCGAAAGCGCAGGCAAGCGGAAGAAGAAGCCAGGTTGCAGGATGAGTTGAACAAGCAGCGAGAAGCTGTGCAGGAAGCAGCGGAAATTCAGCAGAAGTTAGCGGAACAACGCCTAGCTGACGAGCAGAAACGACTCCAAGACGAGCAAGCGTTCAACGAGCGAAGACTTGCTGACGAGCGCGAGTTTAACGAGCAAATCGAGGCAAAGCGTCGACAGCAGGTAGAGGATGAGCTGGCCGCGAAGCAACAACAGCAACGTGAAGCGGAGGAGGGACGTCTGAAGGAAGAGAGCGAAGCACATGAAGAACAAGAGCGGATCCGGTTGGAGAACGAACGAGAGGCTGCACTTCAAGCAGCTCAAAAGCAAGAGGAGGATTGTCAGCGTGAAGCTGCTGCAAGGCTGGATGAGGAAGAGCGAAAGCGACAGGAGGAAGCACAGCGATCACAGGTTGAGAGCTCAGTTGAAGAAACATCATGGCAAGCGTCAAGAATCGAAGATAGTTTTGCTGAATCCAGCGAACAAGCGAACGTGGACGCTGTCGTCGATACTGTCACTGATCCTAATGTGACGAATCCGATCGAGAAGTGGGAACAAGAGCCTGTGGCCGAAGCTGCGATGCCCACAAATGAAGATGCGGAGGCTGACAACGCAACCGCTGACCATGACGTGGGAAACAATGCTCGAACTACGGTGCAGGAGCTTCCAGTCAAGACTCCAGCAGAAGAGGAAGCGGAGCGGCAAAAAGCAGCAGAGGAAGCGAAAAAGAAGGAGGATGAAGACGCGATCGACGTTTATCGCCAGCGAGTCCTCGCGAGAAAAGCGGCGGAAAAGCAACGCCAGGAAGAGCAGGAGGCTGCTGAAAAAGAGCGGAAGACACGTGAAGAGGAAGAACGACTACGCGCTCAACTCTTGGGCGGTGCAAGTGACTCAGACCAGGAGCTCGAGCTTTCCGGAGGCTCCTTCGCGGAATCCAGGTACGCCTCGACTTTCTCTTTGGCGAAACTAATTTGTTGTTTAAACGCTTTAACTTTGGATGTAGTGCCGCTAGCAACAGCGACTCGTTCTAGAGTTAGAAAACCCTCCAGACTCATGCAGTTTCTGGATAATCGATCGTTTTGCCTTTGCGACCTTTTGCATCGATGTCAGTTTTCGATTGTTTTTCCCCTTCCACCAACACAAACTCGATGCCTCTAGGAAATGACGGCCTTGCTTCTCGGCGCCCAATGCCGCGGCAACTGGATATGAGCAGCTGGGGTGTGGATTCGACGTCTTCGGCGCGAGATGACGATCGCTTTCAAAGTACATCGGGGGCCGGAGACTTGAACTACGCCAAGACACGTGAGCCTTCGAGCCGTCTTGACACTTTCAGCGACTATCGTTCTCATCGTTCTATCACGAGTGATGAATCACTGCAGCAGTTTGAGAGAGCGTCGCGTACTTCAGAGATTGAAGCCAGCACCTTTTCAAGTGAACAAAGCACCGCCAGAAGCAGTAGTACGCTAAATCCAAGTTCGAGGGGCTTCCCGAGAGGTGCTAGCCCCAGCACAACACACGGGAGTGACCGAGGAAGCCGCCACGACAACCAACGCGAGATTGAGGACACCTCACGTGCTGGTCGCTACGACTCATCTACGTGGAATCGGCGTGATGAACCCTGGAGATCAGACCGACCTAGTCGCAGTAGTTCTCGACCAACTCACGAGCACGACGACAGTCTCTACACAGCGTCATCTGGCTACGCTGGAGCTGCAGGATCTTTATCTTCCCGCACGCTATTCGACTCGAGAAGATCGGACAACCTCTTGCAGTCCAACCTGTCTGACAGGAAAGCTGATTCCATCCGCGAAGCTGAACCACCAGTTCACACCAGAACAAGCAGACACCACGACAACGAGTCTACGCGCAATACCCTGGTTGCCAGCTTCGAGAACCAAGATGAACCACTCAGTCCAACGAACTCGGAGACGTCGAATCCTCCATCTTCGCCCGATTCGGACCATGACTCCATCGCCCAGCGGATCCGAGACCGGTACCCGAAGCCGTCGATCCCGTCGCCCGTGTCGTCGGATATATCTACCACCACGATAATACGTGCGTCGTCTCCGTGTTCTTCCGTCGCTACCAGCAGAAGTTCTGCAAGTAGAGCGTCAACAAGCACGACGAAGCAGCTTGACCGTCTTCAAGTTCCGGCTCAGTCTGCTATGAGCGACCTGCGCGAAGACTTGTACGCGTTCCGAAAGGAGATGCGCGAGGTGTTCATCCGCGTGGAAGACGTGGTGGACGTGCACCGGTCGCTATTCAAGTCCGACCCGAGCACCGGTAGCCCCGTTTGGAATGAAGACTTGCAACAAGAAGCAGAGCAGCTAGCGACCACTGCGTTTAAGCAGCTTGCAGATCTGCGCAAGCACTTTGCTCGACTAGCGAAAGACTTTGAGCGTTCCGAGCCGCCAACCGATGGTTGGACCGAGCGATCTCGAAGGCATAAGCACCGACTTGTCACCACAACATTATCTGCTCTGCGCACACAGCCACAGCGCCGAACCTCCGTGAACGATGAAGCTGCCAGTTCCAAGGGCTCCGAAATGCCGGAAGACGTCCGTACCAACAACAGCGAGGACGAGGACGATGTCCCTACGCACCACGGAAGTCAAGAGAGGTACTACTCGTCTCAGGACGACAACGGGGATGCGCCGAGCGACACCTTGGCTGACTCGGTGCGATCTTCGGCGTCCACCTTCCTGTCGACGCAGCTGCCGTCTCGGTGGCGGAGCGACCGCGCGGACACGGAAGCCATCGCCATGAGCGATATCAGCGCACGGGTGTGGTCTTCCAGCATCGCTAGCATTGCCAGCACTTCCCTTCCGGAGCAGTGCAGCAAGCCGAGCGACGCCGTCGACACGGACAGCATCTTTCAAGGTCGGTTTGAAATAACCCAATTGCGCTTCAACTTGGCGGCTGGCTACTTTTTCTGACTATTTTTTCGATTACTCTATGGTTGATTTCCCGCAGACTTTGACAAGCGAATGGAGGAGGTCCGCAGCTCACTGAACGCTATCGCCGGCGGCAAGAAGCCGCCCACAGCGAGAAATTTCACCACGGTAAGGCTCACGTTGAAGTGACCGAATGGCTTCGCTTTATGGCTCGTATCGATGACCGGGTAGCTGACCTCTATGTCTCGGTGCACTGACGCAGCGCGCAGCCACGACGGACGCGCCGCGCGCGAAGGCAACTCTGCGCGAGGCGTCGCGGATATCCAGGCGTCTAAGCGAGGACGCGGATGCCGATAGCGAGCCCGGTCGCAGTGGCGGGCGCGAGGATGAAATGCGCCAACTGTTGCAGCAGCTTAACCATCTCAGCACCGACAACGATGACGACGACTGAAAAGCTTGAGCGACACCGCAACAACCTACACTTTGACGCAAGTGTGTTTAGCCATCTCATCGCGCGACTGACTGTCTGAATCAATTCGGATAAAATTTAGCTGCTTTTACTATCCGGTCGATGGGCAACGTCTGCACAACGACCGTATTTTTCACTAGGCGCAAACCCCCAAGCCCGCGATCTTCGCCACACGACAAGCATAGAGCTATCGTAGCCAGCGCCACCTTCGGTGTCGCCTACCACGTTGCCCAGCACCTCTTTGTCTATGTCTAAATTTTCACTGGCAAAAAATGAACCTATCTGATAAAACGGTACACGTGTACCAGTTTCCGTTCCCTCCTGTGCTGTCCGTTGCAAATTGCAATCGATGTGCTCTTCCGCCCCCATGTTGTCAGTTCCCGACTTTCCCTGCAAGCCAGACGTGACTCACACGGGCCAATGTCGCCAACCGAGCAGCGCCTCAAGCTGGTGCTGCGCGTGCACAGCGCCGAGGAGCTGGCGCACTCGTCGTCCCAGGGCGCGTACTGTAAACTCTATGTGGGGCCCACGGCCGTGACCGACGGCAGTCACAAGGCGCTGAGTAAGAAGGACTCGAGCGACTCGACGGCCTCGTCCGAGGACGGAACCGCCAATGACGACGCGCTGCACCTCGAGGTGCGTCGCACGCGCACGCAGCACCAGCAGCCCAATGTGCTGGCGCCCCCCGAGACCATCTGGGACGAGACGTTCGAGCTTCCGCTTCGGCCGGGCGCGGACCTGAACAGCCAGATCCTGAGCATTCGTGTGAAGAGCCAGCATCTCTTCTTCTGCCCAGTGTTGGGGGCCTGTGCAGTGTCACTAGCCAACCTCTTACCTGGAGAGCGGCTGGAGCAGTGGTTCCCACTGCAGAAGGGCAAGAAGCCCGCGGGTCGCATCCGTATCATGTTGCTTATTGCCCCGGACGATAAGCCCAAGACAGCGGCAATTTCCAGAAGAAGGCAGCCGAATCAAGACGTTATGGCTGCGAGAGCGGCTAACCACGAGGCCGACGAGGCGATTAAGCGGCTTGTGGACAAGCAGCTCCGACAGGAGGCTGAACGCAGACAGAGGCGACTCAGCCGCACGGCCAGTGGCCCCCTCGTGGACGTCAAACGACCCCTGGAAGAGCAAAATGAGAGTCATTTGATCGGACGGGAGATGGACAAAGTGGCAATTGACCAGAGACAGAAGAGAGGGGGCAACGCGACGTGGCCGCCCCCGCCAGGAGTGTCCTCGCCCCGAGTTCTACCCCCATTGGGAATCCCGGCGGCCTTCCGCAATGAGAACCAAGAGAGGGACGACCATCCGAGTCCACCTCAGACCGAGCAGCTACAGGTCTCGCCAATGTCGGAGTACGAGCGACGACTGGACAGGAAGCTGCGCCAGGTGCGCAAGGAGACGGCGCGGCTGCACAAGCTCAAGTCGCAGCTCAAGAAGTACATCCCGGACCTACAGACGGACTCGGACTCGGACGACTCGCTGGACTCGGAGGACGAACCCGAGGCGTTGCAGTCCGGCTCGTCGTCCGAAGAGGAGCGACACAGCCGCGGGAAGGACAGCAAGCACCACGTTGGCAACGAGCTCAAGCACTCGCGGGTGAAAACCACCCCGCCGAAGGTGAATCAAGCGGACAAGCGCAGCAACGCCGTTGCGCTCTAATGAGGCGGAAGCGAGTGTGTTCTACAGTGGTGCAATGGACGGAAGTCGCCAAAAGCAAGGAATCCCGACTCGAAGGGATAGTTTCAATATCAATGTCGTGTACGTTGCTTTTTGGCCTTTCGGTGGACGCAACTGGTACAACTGGTACAGCCTGTACCAGTTGTTAAACCGCGGATCGATGCACTTGCTGATTCGATGCACTTTTGGGTGCGAACAGCAAGATTCAGTCGCAAAACAGGGCTCTTTGGCTACACTTTCAATGTTGATGGCCGTCTGCTGGCTCACTACTGAATCCGCCGCTCGAACACCAAGTCTCTATGGCAAGCCTCACGCAAGAAAATGCCACGCTCTCACTCCACATCGCGTCGGCGGCGAACCTTTCTACCCACGCGAACTCAGCCTTCTGCACGTTACTGCTGTGGAGCAACACCTCCCAAGGCGGCCCGGGGTCCCCCATGGCGCAGCCGAAGTACACGAGCTTCGGCCACGTCAGGGACGAAGCCGTCGAGTGGAATGAAAACCTGCACGTGGACGTGGATGACTCGACGTCCGCGGTGCTGACGGTCCGAGTGAAGGACTCGTGCGACGCCCTCGTTGGGAGCTGCAACGTCTACCTGAGCCGCCTGCACCCACGCGAGGAGCTGGACCAGTGGTTCCAACTGCATCCGATCGGCCACATCCGCTTGAAGCTGACGCTGACGCTGAACTATTCCCAACCAGCTCCGTCACCCGTCACCAACCCTCCTTACATGACCGACTTCCAGGCAATCTTCCAGCGTGAGCTGGAAAGACAAAAAGCTGTGGTGCAGGTCGCGCTCGAGACGCAGAGACAGGCACGGACGGCGCAGCAGTCGCCGCCACTTCCGCCCAGCATTGCCATGATCCTCGAGGCCCAGAACCAGGCACAGGAGAATGCCAGGCTCATGATCGCTCAGCAGCTTCAGCAGCAGCAACAACAGTCAATGGCATCCATGGCTAGCCTCACGCAGGCCTACAGTGTTGGCGGGTTCCCAACAACAACAGCTTACCCTCCTCAACAGGGAGGCGCCATCATCCACGACATGATGGGGACTGCAGCCAACATTTCCACCGTCGCTGCCAACATGCAACAGCTCAGCGGCAACAGCGCCGGAACCGGATCCGGTGCTTTCGGCACCGTCGCTTCCATCGGCCTTGGTGCCCTTGGCCTCGGACCGATGGGCGCCTTCTTCGGAGCATAAGGCAGAGCACTATCCAAACCCCGACGTCATGTCAAACGAAAGTCAAATACATTGAAGTGCAAAGTGTGTTAGCGTCATTAATGGCCAGAGAGTTAATCCTACATTCCTGCAACGTATACAGTGCGTTCGTTACCGGCAAGTTGCCGGCAGCGAGTGTCCCCATCCTGACGATCTTGTTGGGTACACTTTCTTTTCAGTCGGTTGGCGATCTTCATTCGACAAGTTGCCGGCAACCCCTCAAGTCAACGGTCTTCTATTCCGCATGGAGCGTCTGGCGTCGGGATCAAGCATCGGCCTGGCTGGTTGGGGCAGTCCGACGCTGCCCCAGGACGGCTTCACGCTGTACCTGCGCATCCACTCGGCGCGGAATCTGGCGGCGGTGGGGCGCGGATCGTACTGCAAACTGTACCTCGGCAACACTGAAGTCGTCAACGGATCCGCCCAGGCTGGCGCTACTTTCAGCACTCTGCTGGTGGTGGACAAGAGCACGCAACAGCAGCAGACGCAACTGCTGTACCAGCCCCCAACACACCGGGTTTTCCGCACGAAAGTGATTTATTCGGACCAGAAATCTTGCCCTCAATGGAACGAGAAGCTCGAGCTTCACGTGGTCGATCCAACCAAAGAGATCCTCACTATAAGGGTGAAGAACCAGTTGATGCTATTCTGCCCCTCGATTGGGGCTTGTGCTATCCCTCTCTGCAACGTCACGTTGGGGCAGCCGGCGGAGCAATGGTTCCCATTACACAAAGGGGGAAAGCCGGCGGGGCATATCCGTCTCCAGTTGCTCATGAAGCAGAAGGATCCGACGGCGATGCCACCTCCTGCTGTGAGTGCGTCACCAATGCAGAGACTCATTCAGCAACATTGCCAGCAGGAGAGGGACCGGCGTGAGCTCCAGCAGAGCGACGAGTCAATGAGACGCCAGCAGTTTGCAGAGCAAGAGAGACTCGAAACGGACAAGAGAAGACAGCGAGAGAAGGCGGCAGAGCTGGAACGACAGAGAGCTGAGGACCTGCCCGTCATGCAGACCTACCAAGCCGAGAGACAGCGGGAGGAACAGGAAAATATCCAAGGTTATCTGCAGAAGCAGCTGGAGCATGAAGACGACTGGCAAGTTGATAAACTGGCCGAGAGAATGAGCGCCGTGAAGGTGCAGGAAGCACCAAAGGATATGACCAAGGATCCCAGCAAAGATTCAAACTACTACTTCGCTGACGACATGGTGACTGCGTCGACGTCGATGCGGTCCTCGAACTCTTCACTTGGACTCAAACAAAGTTTCGCGGACTCACAGGAAGGAAACCGCTCTGAGCCAGTGGTTGAAGCTGTTATCCTGACGGATGCCGTTCTGGGCGAGGTAGTTCACGATGCCTTGCCTTCTTCAGACTCGTCGTCCGATGGATATCGTAAGCAGCGCAAGGAAAAAGAACGCCGGAAGTCTCACTCACGAAAGCAGTCGCGAAGCTTGAAAGACGACAAGCCGACGCGCTCACAGGTTCCACTATTTCCACGATCCTCGGACGATAAACCGCGAAAAGAAGTTGCTTCGTTGGATGAATCGCTCAGCTCGTCGGAAGAATCATCTTCTTCAGAAGAAGAACGACGTCGCCGTCGCCGACATCGTCGTAAGGAGAAGAAAGCACGCCACAAGGAGCGCCGTCGGAGACGCAAAGCCAAGCGGAAACAACGCCGAGCTTCGGATGGATACGAGTCTTCATCGTCATCGTCCTCCTCTTCGTCGTCATTTTCTTCTTCGTCGTCAGATGAGCGCCGCAAGCGTAAAGCAAGGAACCGCAAGAAAAGCAAGGAGAGAGCGCAATCTCAACGTGAGGGCAAGGCGAGTAGCATTCCTCGAGCGGCCGCCCCACCACACTCAAACTCTTACGATCCGGACCACTCCAACTACGCCAAGAGTTCCGCCAACAACTACTTCAATCAAGCGCCTGCACCGTACGCGAGTCCTCCACAACCTCAGAATGAAGCGACTTCGCGCTCGGGATACATTGCGACGATGCCTCCACAGCCGCAGCAGAAGCGATCGATGGGAGAAATGCTGAGTACAGCCGCAGATGTCACTTCGATTCTATCGGACGTGGCGTCTATTGCAACGAGCGTGCAGCAGTTGGCCGGTGGCGGGGACGGGGGAGGTGGAGCAGGTGGTATGGGGATTCCGTTCGCAATGCCAGACATGAGCCAGTTTATGGGAGGACAGGACCTCTCTGGATTAGCCGGGCAGGACTTTTCAGGCTTGGCGGGCACCGACACGGCAGCTCAATATTTCTAAATTGGCATCATGGCAGGCAAAGTGGAGTGAAGCGTGCATCTCTTTGAGATATTTGGTAGCATTGACAGCAACCTGAATGAGCAATCTGAGTAAAACTACATGATGAACATTGCATTTGTACCCAATCATTCAAACGCGCTTCAAAGCGATGCAGATGCGAACGCTGTGGACAGCAAACTTTTTTGCTGAGCCATACCAGAAAATAATATCCCAAGTACTCAGGCTTGGCCACTGGAAATGCTTCTCGATGTGCTTGGAGTTGCTTACCTTCTACAGTAGAACCGCCAAAACGAATCCGTTGTGTTGGAATGGACAAATGCTGGGAACATCGTTAGCTGTGCACCAATTCTACGAGACGACGTCCAGAACTTGTTCGCGTCGTGGCAGAATGCTATTATCAAGGCTTGTGCAGCACGACCAACCCAAACGAGCCCGACTTCCTGCAAGCCTGCAGCCTAGGGCTCCGCGGTAACGCTGCGCACATCACTGGCACGATTTCTCTACCACACGACTTGAACCTATCGAACCACTTGATTTCACTATGCGATGATGAGTAGGTACACTTCTGGGGTTTCCCTCCAAGTCGCCCCATTCCAACATCTGAGCATGGCGCAAGAGCCGCCACCGTCTCGCTTCCGGGCGCTCACGACGTCCCTGGGCTTCCTCCATCCGACCACGTCCCGCTCGTCCTCCGACCATTCGTCCACCCAAAGCTTCCCGCCTTCACGCGCCCTGTCGCTCTTCGGCAACTTCACGCTCTTCCTACGTGTCCATTCGGCACAGCACTTGCCTGCTGTGACCCAGAGTTCCTACTGTAAGTTATACCTGGGCGAGTCCCCCATCATCGGCGGCTTCGGGCAGGGCAAGTCGCTCATCGGAGCCGATAAAAGACTGGGCAGCTCGCACCAGACTTTCCATACCAAAGTGCAGTCAAGCTCCCACAAAGACAACCCGGAATGGAACGAGAAGTTCCAGTTGAGTGTACGCAACCCGAACGCAGAGGTGCTGACGATCCGAGTGAAAAGCCACGTTCTGTTATACAGTCCCGCAGTTGGCGCTTGTGCTGTGCACCTGCGGCAACTTCAACTTGGAGTTACCATTGACGAGTGGTTTCCCCTCTTCAAGAATGACAAGCCCGCGGGCCAGATTCGACTGCAAATGAGTCTACAAGAAAATGTACCGACGCCGGCCCCTGAACGAAGATATTCTCAACCCAGCGAGGAAATGATCCAAAGGTTGATGCAGGAAAATCGCGAGTTGGAGGAGGCCAGGCGACGACAAGTGGAAATGCAACAGGAGCAAAAGTGGAAGCAAATGGAGCAAGACGCGAGCAAACGTGTTGGATTAAATGCGCAGATGGAGAGAGAAGACAAGTGGAGGCAGCAGCTCAAGCAGAGGGAGGTCGAGCAACACCAAAGTCGGTCGGAAGACTCGGACATGTTGCCGAATTTCAAGTACCGCGATGTCAAGACGGAGCAAGCACAGGCAACGCAGTTGATGGAACAATTGAGTTTGCAAGCTGGGATCGAGGAAGACAAGACGAAAGAGAAGAGGGATATAGAGGTTTCGAGCGGCTACACCATCAACCGCGTTGATGCGAGGGCAAACGCGGCCGATTTTGCTGACGGCACGACTGGATTTGGTACGATACGGATGTCAGTGGAAGAGATGGAGCAAGTTGTACAGAATGCGTTGCCAACTTCGGATTCGTCTGAGTCGACGTCGTCCGAGCGCGAGCAGCGTCGCCGTCGCAAAGATCGGAAGGACAAGAAGTCTAGTCGACGTAAGAAGCAACACAGGCGTCGAGCTTACAGTGACGACGAGTTTTCGGATGCTAGCGAAGCGTCTTATTACCGCAAGGGCTCGTCAAAGCTGAAGATACCTGACGAAGAAGTTGTCAAGAAATCGACTGACGAATCCGTACCGTCCAGGAGCGACCCCAAGATCGTAAAGCAGGATTCGGAGATTCGTATCACTTTATCCTTTCCACCAAGCCCGTCGGATAATTCAGCGTCGTCTTTCTCGTCGGAAGACGAGCGCCGTCAACGCCGGCGCCGCAGAGCTAAGAAACGAGAGAAGGAACGGATACGTCGGTCGAAGAGAAAGCTCGAAAAGTCTCGCTACTACGACAGCAGCGACTCGTCTTCTTTGTCACAATCGGCGGACTCGTCTTCGTCTTTATCGTCGTCAGAGGAGGAACGTCTTCGACGGAAGCTCAAGAAGAAGATGAGGTCGAAGAAAGCCAAGGCTCGTGCGAAGCTGGCGGAAAGCGGAGGCTCGAGAGCGTCGACGCGTACGTTCGGTATGCGGAAGGGGGACGCTGACTCGCGTGACATTGACTATTCTCCATCTGTGGCTCAGAGGTGGGGGCCGCTTGGAGCTGATAGTATCCAAGTCGACAAATCCCAACAGGGTGGTGCCGCACGTCGATATACCGTCAGTGATTCTGCAGCTTCAACCATGCCAACCAGCTCATTCGAGTCAAGTAGTGCCCAACATCAGCAAGTGTACGGCAGCAAGGAAGACATCGCTTATGGCCCTGATGGAGTTGGGTTCGATGAACCAGGCCAGCCAGCGACGCAGCAGTATCTGGGGCAAACCACGAAGGAGCAGACCGACGCAGCGCTGATGCGTTCCTTTTGTTTCTGAAGACGTTATTAAGCATGGTGAAGTGGTTCTTGGCTGCATTGACCAGCTTTGTCTGGCATTTTTCTAGCGTAGCAATCTTCGCCCAACAAGAAAAAGCACCAGAGGACAATGGCAAGCGCGCTTGTTAGCGACGCACATCATGTTATCGTACCTTTCTGCCTTACCGTAGGTGTCGGCTCAGACGGACGGAGCATGGTCAGCTCTTGCTGTCCGTAGGCGACCCGCCTGGACATGCGAAACGAGCATGTGGGTTCTACCTTGACTAATGGCTGTGCCTACTGGCCGCCAGTGGCTTTTTGATGCGGTTGGCGATCACCGATCTATGCTGCATGGGTCTCTATACCAGCGCGTGCTCAAGTCTCGTATGCGATCCGTGGTAAGACAGCAGTTGCAGTCAAGTGTGCCGCATTAATGACGCTGACGCGCTGCATAGGAGCCACGTCTCTCCGTTAGCTACACTTTTGCCGTGCCTGCACTCGCTCAGCCAGGCGTTCATTCGGCAAGATGCCTCGCAAGACTCAAGCGTCCAGCAAGAGATCGGATCGACGCTACCGTCGGTCCTCTTCGTCGTCTTCATTCTCCTCGAGTTCATCGGACTCGAACTCGGAGCCTCTCCGTCAAGACCGACGGCTGCGTCATGCCGCGACGATGCAAGCTCCACCGCCGGCCCCGATGGGACTCAATGCTGCAATGCTGCCTCCAGTGGCCCTTCCTGCTGCCGTGCAAGCCACACTCCCTCCGTTCAGCACCTTGTACCTGCACGTCCACTCGGCGCAGAATCTGCAGATCAAGTCGCGCTACGCCTACTGCAAGCTGTTCGTGGGCAACACGCCCATGGTGGACAACACCATGTTTGCGGCTCTCACGCACTCGCAGTACCAGTCGTTCAAGACGGCCGTGGCGCTCGTGGATCAGAGCCAACCCGTGTGGAACGCCGACTTCGAGATCCGCATCAACGACCCGAGGGTGGACATGATCTCCCTCCTCGTCAAGAGGCAGCAACTGCTGTGCTGTCCAATCGTTGGCGTCTGCGTCGTCAGTCTGCGCAGCCTCATCGACTCGAGCGGCGTGGATCAGTGGTTCCCTCTGCGCAAAGGCCCATTCCAGACCGGCCACATCCGTCTGCAGATGCTGCTCAAGAGGATCGAGCAGCCGAGAATCTCGCCTCGAGCCCGCGTTATTATTCCTGAGGCTGTGGTGGACTATGGAGCTGATACTCCATCGACGCAAGCTGTTCCCGACCGTGCTAGCTCGCTGGATGATGACAAGCGCCGCCGACAGAAAGAGAATCGCCGTCATCGCGAGGCGAGAGGCCATGGCAGAAAACATCGAGATCGCCGTAAGCGCCGCCAAGAAGCCACGACGAAGGAAGACAGTGACAGTAGTGATAGAGAGAAGCGCTCCAATGGCAGAGACGACCAGGCTGATGCATCGGACGGGGGCCGTGCTGCCAGTGTGGAAAGCGTGGGATCGGAGAAGGAGAGGCGCGAAGGGTTTGCCAAGAGAAGTGGGAGTTCCCAGTCACGCAGAAGCCATCCTTCTGGCAGAAGCGGCCACAACATGTGCCAAGTTGATGTCGAGAAGTCAAGCTCTTTATCCAGTGCACGAGCTTCTTCGAACGGCATTGAAAGACGGACGCTTGACGATGATTTGTACGGCGAGCTTCCTGTGTCTGATCGCTTTACTCGCTCCTGTGTTCGTGAAAGACGTCGTGAAACATGCAAGAGCGATCCGATTCCTACGGCTACGGGATCAGACTCGATTAAGTCGACTTGCAGCAGCCCCTTACAACAGACTCACACTGCAATTGGACGAGACAATACGCCAGCCAAGAGAACCATTGAGCTGGATGCCAAGTGTGGAGCCGCACCACCTCCGGAAGAGCTGATGAAGGACGACACGGCATTGGAATTGTCCGACTTGACTTCGCCTCGATGCGAAGCTGAGAAGAAAGGGAACGACGAAGACGATGGCTCAGAGACGGACTCTGAATTGTCTTCCTCGGCGGACTCGCCAATACCATCGCGTCCGCATCGCCATCGCCACAAATCCAAGCAAAAGCAGCGGCGCAAGCACCGACACCACAAACACCGTCAAGGCGATGCTGCTCTACCGTCGCAAGGCGAGATGTACACCCTTCAGCCGGAGATTCCGACGTATCCGATCTGTGTTCTTCCTCCCCCGCCTCCGTCAGATGGAAATGGAGTTGCTGCGAAAAAGCTGGCGCTGATCGCAACTCGAGTCGCCTCGATCGCTTTTCTCGGGGCCGACTACACGAAAGCGTTCACGACCACGGCAAGCAACCAGGTCGCGGTGAACGTGGCAACGGACGTCGCAATGGAGGGTGCTCCGGTCGTTGCCGAGAGCGAAGCTTGTGATTTCGAGATTGAGTGAGCAACGGTTGAAAGCTAAACCAGACCCGAAAAAAATGGAGAATGTTGACGTGAGTATTCGTGCGAAGGCTTTGTAGACGTATGATGTGAGCTATTGCGCGATGGCTTGTATAGAGACTCGTATAGAGACTCGCAGCATAGATCGGTACCACATCGAAAACCACCAGTAGTCAAGGAAGAACCCTCGTCGAAGAAGCTTATGTGTGAACGACAACATGGGGTGTGCATCGCCCCCAGCACGAATTATTTGTGCGCACGTGTACCTTGCTTTGCCACCGATCAACGCAATGGCTCGAAGAAGGTGTAAATGCGTAGCTGGCAGGAACCCCAACAAGAAGAGTGGTAACTTCAACTTGAAGCACATTTTCAAGAGATGGTAGACCCCCCCCAAAAAAAAAAATAACATGCCCGAGCACTACACGAATTTGAAGTTGTCAAAGCGTTATGAACAACTTGCTCCAGCCATCTACTCATCGTACCGTGCGGTCGGTCGTCAAAAGAGCTAGCGTTAACCTTCAAATCAACACGGTTAATGGGTAGCCACTCAAAACCACAGTATCTCCCTCGTCTGTCTTGTACTCCTCGATTAGGTTACTGTTGGGATGAGTCGATAGATTTCCCCAAAACAAAACCTTCATTTCACGAGCAATTCGTGGTAGTCGGTGTCAAACTCCCTGTGCGGGGAATGGAGTCGCTGCCTCTGTAAACGAACCCTTGCGATTGCGGTGGCCTGAACTGACAATTGACAATCGTCTTGGGAGTTTTGCTCGCTCTGGAGCATCCCAATGTTTTGTGAGTTGGAGATATTGTTGGAAGTAGCTCCCGTGAAACTCCAAGCACGTCGACAAGTAATTGAAGTACTACGTCGTAGTACCAAACTTACAGATGCTGATTCCCTCTTCATGTATTACTCGATTGCTTGCAAACGTTGCATGCAATGCTACCCAAAGAAATGCAAATGCCCCACCTTGACGTTCAAGTTTTGCGTCGATGTTGCTAGAAAGCTTCACCTGTCATGTCGATTCCCGTCAACCCAGACAAGGAGACGTCCTGGCCTTCCACAGAGAGGCCCTGTCCGATTGGGTCCTGCGCCGCTAGTCCGGCGAAGTCACCCGGTACAGCGGACGAAATGGCCACACCACTTGCATTGCCCCCGCCACCGACCAACTGCTGGACGCTCGTTGCGATTGACGCCACGTCCGATATGATCGACGTGAGATCTTCAACTGCACGCAGAGTTTCCGCCGTCGAACGCTTCTGCTGCGGCTGTGGAGTCATCGGCTCCAGGTGAGCCGCTTCCTGTTGATATTGCGCAGGCACCGCGTTCGGTGGCGGAGGGTAAGCGTAATTGTTGGCGTAGTCCAAGTGGTCGGGACCGTACGAGTTCGCGTGCGGTGGGACTGCTTCTCGGGGAATGATACTGGCCATCTCCTCACGCTGAGATCGAGCTCTCTCCTCGTATTTCGTGTGATTTATAGCTTCGCGTGTGCGGTTCTTTGGTTGAGTCGGGCTGCTGCTGGTCGAACTGGTCGAGTTTGATCCCGTAGGCGCAGGAAACGGATCGCTCTGGCCTGTTTCACGACGTCTTTCATCGTCAAGCGTGCGTCTGTCAATGCCGTTCGAAGAAGCTCGTTCACTGGATAAAGAGCTTGACTTCTCGACATCAACTTGGCACATGTTGTGGCCGCTTCTGCCAGAAGGATGGCTTCTGCGTGACTGGGAACTCCCACTTCTCTCGGCAACCCCTTCGCGCCTCTCCTTCTCCGATCCCACGCTTTCCACACTGGCAGCACGGCCCCCGTCCGATGCATCAGCCTGGTCGTCTCTGCCACTGGAGCGCTTCTCTCTATCACTACTGTCACTGTCTTCCTTCGTCGTGGCTTCTTGGCGGCGCTTACGGCGATCTCGAAGTTTTCTGCCATGGCCTCTCGCCTCGCGATGACGGCGATTCTCTTTCTGTCGGCGGCGCTTGTCATCATCCAGCGAGCTAGCACGGTCGGGAACAGCTTGCGTCGATGGAGTATCAGCTCCATAGTCCACCACAGCCTCAGGAATAATAACGCGGGCTCGAGGCGAGATTCTCGGCTGCTCGATCCTCTTGAGCAGCATCTGCAGACGGATGTGGCCGGTCTGGAATGGGCCTTTGCGCAGAGGGAACCACTGGTCCACGCCGCTCGAGTCGATGAGGCTGCGCAGACTGACGACGCAGACGCCAACGATTGGACAGCACAGCAGTTGCTGCCTCTTGACGAGGAGGGAGATCATGTCCACCCTCGGGTCGTTGATGCGGATCTCGAAGTCGGCGTTCCACACGGGTTGGCTCTGATCCACGAGCGCCACGGCCGTCTTGAACGACTGGTACTGCGAGTGCGTGAGAGCCGCAAACATGGTGTTGTCCACCATGGGCGTGTTGCCCACGAACAGCTTGCAGTAGGCGTAGCGCGACTTGATCTGCAGATTCTGCGCCGAGTGGACGTGCAGGTACAAGGTGCTGAACGGAGGGAGTGTGGCTTGCACGGCAGCAGGAAGGGCCACTGGAGGCAGCATTGCAGCATTGAGTCCCATCGGGGCCGGCGGTGGAGCTTGCATCGTCGCGGCATGACGCAGCCGTCGGTCTTGACGGAGAGGCTCCGAGTTCGAGTCCGATGAACTCGAGGAGAATGAAGACGACGAAGAGGACCGACGGTAGCGTCGATCCGATCTCTTGCTGGACGCTTGAGTCTTGCGAGGCATCTTGCCGAATGAAGGCCTGGCTGGGCGAGTGCAGGCACGGCAAAAGTGTAGCTAACGGAGAGACGTGGCTCCTATGCAGCGCGTCAGCGTCATTAATGCGGCACACTTGACTGCAACTGCTGTCTTACCACGGATCGCATACGAGACTTGAGCACGCGCTGGTATAGAGACCCATGCAGCATAGATCGGTGACCGCCAACCGCATCAAAAAGCCACTGGCGGCCAGTAGGCACAGCCATTAGTCAAGATAGAACCCACATGCTCGTTTTGCATGTCCAGGCGGGTCTCCTACGTTCCGTCCGCGCCTTGCCACTCATTGTCACCGAGTAACTTCAACATTTGTCACCGAGTAACTTCAACATTTGACACGCAAGTTCGACCTCGTTAGCGATTTCCCGTGGTGCTGGGCGAGCTGAAAAAGCGCCTAGAAGGCCCTGGACTCTCAAAGTTACAACTTCCGCCAGCAAGGACTCAGCTTGACCACCAAACCGAGTGTGAAGAACTCTCTATCGTCGTGAGTTGAATTCGTTGCTTTGCATACAACTTGTGAATACCGATACTGCTCTATAAGCACTGGGAGAACCGATGTCTGCCCTGCTTGTGCTTGTACCTCCTCTTCGGATAGCAATCCCCGCACAGGTCGTAGTCGAAGCAGTCGCTGGCAAAGGCAAAGGCGACAACATGTAAGAATCCCAGTCCACAGTAGCGCATCAAGTTCAAAAAGACGTACTTGCACCGGTAGTGGACGGTCTTGCATCCAGAACCAGGCTCCGCGTCAGGATCAATGCGCGCTTCGCACCGATTACTGTACACCCCCCAACAACAACATTAGCAACCAAAGCCGCCTCGTTCTATCAAGCCGAAACGTACCACACGATCTCGTCCCCTTCTTCTTCTTCCTGCTGCGCCTCTTCCTCCTCTACTTCTCCTTGAAACTCGTCGTCTTCATCGTTCATTCCCGCCGCCAGTTTGTTCTTGCACTGGCATTCCCCAAAGCAGTACAAGTGCGAGCCCTCGTGGGAAAGGATTTGGCTGCTGCGAAGCGAGGGCTTATTCTTTGCGGCCTTGATCGCGTTCGGATCCAGATCCCAATTGGCTTGATCGCAGATGTAGCGGATGATATCGTCGCAGTCGCCCAGCAACGACATGTCGAAGTCCTCTTCATCCTGCCGCTGGGCCGCCTCCCGCCACTTCTTGAGGTTATTCACTCGACCCACTCCAGTCGACATCATTTTCGATTTCAATTTCTTTTTCTTGAGCGCCGTTTTGTTAATCACCACTTGCGGGATATGCGACGGCAAGTACCCGGGAATCTCCATGACCGGCGCCACTTTGAGCGACGTGCCCATGACGAGTAGCAGATCGGCTTTCAACCGGTCTTTTGTGATCATCGTGCTCACCTTGTCGTCCAGAATTTCGCCAAAAAACGTGATTTCTGGCTTCAAAACGCCGCGGCAATTGGGCTCCGAGCACGTCGGAATGACGCCCGCCTGGATACTCGGCATCAACGTGCTCGTGAGCACGCGCTTCTTGCAGCGCATGCACGTCGAATGCGCGAAACTCCCGTGGCAAGGAATGCACCTCGTCACGCCCGCCGCTTCCTCCAGACCGTCGATATTTTGTGTATAAACTCGCAGGAGTTTCTTCTTGTCCTGAAGTAACTTCAAAAACCAGTGCGTGGGGGAAGGCTTGGGCGAATTGGCGAAGGCAGTGCGCACCACTTCGAAGAAGGGCGCTGGGTCTTCTCGGAAGTAGTCGATCTGGAACAAACACTCAGGCTCGGGCAGCACCACGTCCATGTTTTTGGCCATGGCGTAGATGCCGTCTTTGGAGCGGAAGTCAGGGATGCCACACGAGACGCTGATGCCCGCGCCAGCAATCACCACGATCTTTTTGGCCTTCTTGAGAACCTTGACAAAGTCAGCTACCGAGTCCAGTTTCTTACGTGGTAGGGCACTGAGCGAGTCCACCTTGGCCTCTTGGAGACACTCGTAGCAGCTCGTGTTGCCCAGGATGGACGCCGACTGGAACGGCTTGCCGCACGCTGCGTGATACCTGTCATGTCGAAATAATGACACAAAAAATATAATAATTCTCTTTAGTGACCTTTTACAACTTTGCCAGACTTGATGGTCTACCAATAATTGTAGAATTGGTAGAACTCAAACAAGAAACCTACAGTCTGGAACAGCTGTCACATTGCAACATGGTGTTGCGGTAGGTACGAGGGGGGCGGTGGCAGATGAAGCACTGCGTGGCGCCTTTGCGGCGCTTCTTCTTCTTCTTCTGAGAGCCGTAGCTCTCGTCGTCCTCGTCCTCGTCTTCGCTCGAGTACTCGGGGATCTGCTGGCCAGAGCTCAACACGGCGTAGTCCACGTCCGTGCGTTTGGCCTTACGGGCGGGGCGCTCCGATAGCATCATTTGCCAAAAAACGCTTTTTGGGTTTTTCACCAAGTCACACCACGGCGGCGAATCTCGAACTGAGGCCTCTTGGCCTTTGGTACTGGAGTGGAGAGGGGGGTACACACGCCGTTTTTATCGAGTTTTTTCTTAGTTTTGCGACGCGACTAAGTACGATTACGGGTTCGAAGCTGGATGCGAGTTCAAAGGCGAGGCAAGCTCTCGACCACCGGTTGGGATGGGGAAGGCACTTGAAAAGAGGGTTGCACGATAAATAGCCGCCGCCCTTTGGCGCTGTGGAAGTTTGCAGACGATGGAGATGTATAGTTTTGTTTTTTTAAATTGTTGGGCTTCTTCGATGGCAATGGTGGAAGCCGGGCTGACGGTGTTCGGGCTGGATGGAAGCACAGTGAGCGCTCGCCAGTTCGCCACGTGGATATTTCTGTGTGATTGGTATGGATGCAGCAACGTAGAGAAAGTGTGATGCTTCTCGATCGTTACACGTCGGTAGAAAATCACCCGTCACGCGTTCGAGCACCCTTGCAGTGAGAAGAAGCAATGGAGGTGGATGGGGGTGAGCCACATCGGTAGTGTGCTGGCGAATATGTATGACTCGAGCGACACGATCGTGGAGGAGCCTGGGCACTTGTGAGTCTTCTCGATGATGGTGCTCTCTTTGCTGGCAATTGCACTCGTGGTTAGTACGGTGCCCAAAGCCAAAGCCATGTACACTCTCACGATGAGGATGAGCGGAGGCCGCCAACCTGGTCAATCACTAGGTGCTCAAAAGAGGATAGCATGGATCAAGGACCTCGATTCGAGGGCGTCGTTTTTGATCTCAACACAACTCTCGTGCGCATGGGCGGGCAGCTTGCTAGCAAAAACTAAAAAAAACTGACTTCCGCGCGTGCTGTTCCCTATTTCCCGATTCAAGAACGAGTGCGATATCCAACGAGTGTAGTGCATGCATAGCCCTTTGCCCAGGACGTTGCCACGGCAACTTTCGCCGCGTTGCACGCCCATAGTAAACTTGGTAATACTTTTTTTGCCGTCAAAAATCAAATGTCAAGTTCGACTGCATACAAAAGCCAATACAGTCAAGATAGTCCGCATCGTTTTCCGCGGGGTATCGCGTCTGGCAACTCCAGGCAGTCAATGTGAACGACGGACTCAGTGCAGTGCAGAGTGCCGTGCGCTGGCTTGTTTTTATATCAACTGGACCTTGCGTGAACTTGCCACTTGAAGGAGACGAACGTCTTCCTCAACGCCGAACGCTGCAAGGCAAGGCAAAGACTATCGTTGGTACCAAAAAAACTGTCCGCTTGAACCTTGCGCCTCGAGCTGAAACACCCACTTGTTCGAGAAGCTGGTAGCTCGGCGTAGTAGGTATGTCGCAGGTAATCATGCGTCAACAAGATTTGAACGCCGTGACACCTTCGAGCGGCTGTGGTCGATGCCATCAGTTCTCGTTCAACGGCAGTGACGAAGCATAAAATTCTACAACGTTGGATAGGAAACAAAAAAAAACTAGAAATGAGGACGATGTATGTTCGTAGTGCTCAAGCTGAGGCATGGCTCCTCTGGCCCTCCAAACCATTGGCACCCACTAAAATCACTCGGTGCACCTACATCTGAACGCAGCAAGTCGCAGTTGGCGGCATTACCTTGGTTTTCATAGGCGCAACGTAAGACGCACATACGAACAAGGGGCAGAGGCGATCATATGTGCTGCCAGACGGACAAGATGTGGATGAAGGCCAAGACACGCTGCTCTCTAGCCGCACAGCTCCGCATGGCCGAAGTCTCGAGTGCTGCAATTGAGCCCTTCATCATGAATCATCACTTACCAATTCCTACTGGAGTTGATACCCAGCTTCCTTCACAGGGCCCAGACTCTCGCTCAAGCTCCTCCTCTCCTGTCAAAAATGGTCCGCGCCATCCCTGTCATCCTGAGTCTGCTGGCTTTGGCGAGTGTCCCTGTCGAGAGCTCAACTGGGCGTTTCCTGCAGTCCACGCAGGGTAACTGTGCCCGTCGCGTATGCGCTGCGAACAGCGGAGTCTCCACGTCTGAAGACTGCAACAACCTCTGCAACCGCGTCGGTGATGGCAACAGCATGTCCGAGTGTGGCCAGAGCTGCTCGTGTACCACGGACACGTCAGCCATGGCGCAGCTATGCTCGATGAGCTGTCAGTACACGCTGAGTGACTGCTCCTCTGGTCAGATGTGCAGCGGCGAGACACTGGTCTGCCCTGGGTCGAGCAGCACCACCGGATCAACGTCAACTTCGACCACGTCGGGCTCGGCCACCACGACTGGCTCGGCCACCACCACCACGACTAGATCGACCACTGTCACGGGATCAACCACGACGACAGCTACGGGCTCTACAACCAGCAGCGGTACGACGACTGGCTCGGCCACGAATGGTGCTACGTCTACTGGATCGGCTGCTGGTCCGGCTACGGGTTCCTCTAACGGCGCAACGTCGAACTCGACTACGACTTCGAGTTCGTCCACTGCTGGAGCTGATGGCTCTTCGTCACTGACCGACAGCTCCTCGACGACGATGTCTTCGATGGACGGCTTGGTGTCGGGGTCGTCGACCTCGTCTGTGGATGTCGGTGACTCGTCCACGGGTGGGTCGACGGCTTCTTCGTTGAAATCCGACTCGTCCACGTCGTCCTCGGGATCGAACCCGAACTCGGCTGTACGGACGATGCTGCCGTGTGCGACGGTGTTGGTGACCATCGCGAGTGCCTTCGTCTTCGCTCTGTGGTAAGACGAAGCGAGTGCCTGTAATACACACGATCCCATATTTGTAATCATTTTTTTTTGTCAAAAAAATCGAAGTATAACTTCAACTTGACCGTGCTACAGCATCCTAGCAGAAGAAGAAGAAGAAGAATAAGAAATAAGTTGATTAACTAGAGGATATACCGTATCTGCTAGCTACCAATACGTAGTGCTATTGCGTTACAGGCGAGAAATCCAGATTCGACGCTGCTACTGCTGCTACAGCATCCTAGCAGCAATTGGTATGTACGAGAAGCGCAATGATTGTTGTTGTATGGAGGGCATCAACCTTGGTGGCTTACTTAGTTACACCCATTCAAGGTCAGCATCGTCTTGCGGATCTTTTGGTAGGAATGGATTCCTGAATCTTGAATTGTTTTGGTGTAACATGAAGTGCGGATGAAGCCAAAGAAGCCAGGCATCATCTTCGTGGCGGCAAATGGCCAATGCATTGGGATGACAGCAACAACGTTTACGAAAGCGAGGAATGCTTCTACTTGTTCGCTCCGCATGCGCCGGAGATGGCGAATAAAGATATTATCTGACTGGAAATTCTGCTCAGAGCGAGAACAACCGCTCGTCGGGCTTCCGGGTGCCTCCAGGCGTGTGCTCCGTCTCCTTGGACGGAGTCATCGCCGCGCCGTGGTAGCCGCTATTCGGCGTCAAATCTGCCAACTCCACATCACTCTTGGTGCCCATCGGCGCCAGGTTCTCTTTGTACTCGTCGTCGTTCTTCTTCGGGGCCAGGTTCATCTGACGGTCCTCCTCCTCCTGCTTCTTCTTCTTACTCTGGACAAAGGCGCGGATCGAAAGCGCGATGGAGAAGAATGTGGCAATTGCACCTCCAATAGTCACAAGCCACTTCCACACGGGCCACTGTCCGCACTCGGGCGGGTTCGACCAGTCCGATACGCACACACAGGTACGTGTACCATCCACAGTTTGTACACTCGCTCGCTGCATATTGCAACTCTCCACGGTGTCGTCCTCTGGGATCGAGCTCGAGCTCGAGCTCGAGCCCGATCCACCGGTACTAGAAGCGGTCGTGACTTGTACGTCGTCCGCATTGCACGTGTTCTCGCTGGAGTCGCTCGCTTCGATCGTGATCGAGTGTTCCGGTGATGCCTCACGACAGGAATCGCTGCCCCAGCCACGGAAGTAGATGGTGCCGGCCGCCTTTGGACAGATGAGGAACGTGTCGGACTTCATGCTCGCGGCTGTATCGGTGGCTTTCGGGGTGATGGTCTTCTTCTGGCCGGTCTTGAGCGACACGTACGTGACGTTCTCCACGCCACTCCAAGTGAAGGAGATGTAGGTGCCGGCCTTGGCCATTGCAGTCACTCCATCGTCTCCGTACGAAACCGAGTCGCCGTACGTCGGATCGCCTAGGCTGCCGCAGTCGAAGCAGCACACGCCTCCTGTCACGTTGGTGCAGTCCGTGAAAACCACGGGGTCGTAGCTGTACGGCACGGAGGACGTCTTGCCAATGCACGTGTTGCAGCACTCGCTGGACGAGCTGGCCGCAAGCGCCTCGAAATGGGCGTTCGCCACATCCAACGTAAGGACCGACAAGACCAGGAATAGTGTTAACATGGTCGGTCGACTGGTTTGCTCGAGTTGGGAAGTGAGGCGCGGGTTGCGGTGTTTGTTACTACGAAGTACTGTAAACGAGCGCACGAACACAAAAGCACTACGAGTGAATATAAAGAGGCGGGAACACCTGTCGAAATGACGATAGCTGCTGCCTTGTCAGTCCGGCGGTGGCGTTGCTGGCGCCCTATGCTTGGAGGTTGGGAAATGGTTTGTGGCTGACTTCTCCAGGCGCGTGTAATTTGGAGTTGTGGGATCTCGGGCCGCGAAACTTGCTCGAGGCCGCTGCAAGAAGGAATTGGCTGCGTTTGCAATGATTCGTTCCTAGGATTCGTGTTTATACAGCATACACAATCAGCGATGGACATCGGATAGTGCTTCTTGTCAATAGCGATAGCCATCGCTCTATGTCCACGTTCGTCTGAATTTGGATCGAAAAGCCTAAATCGGCGCTCTTCCACTTCACTTTATTGGTACATCCATTGATGGCACTGCAACTGAAGAATGAGATTTTCATTTTGCAATGCCGATTCTCTTCAGAATCATCAACTCCAATGTAGAATTTCAAAAGTTGGAGCCATCTCATTTCAAACACCAGAAGCTGTCCGTCAAAAAGAACTGGGGGTATATTGCACATAGGAGTTCATCTCTGGGGCGTCTGTGCCTTGTCTTGTGCCGCTGGTCGGCACTTGAGAGCGGCGACTGGAGACACATGAAAGTTTGGGGGGATTCAAAGTAACTAGTTCGCTCGAGCAGGCCGCGATATAACGTTATCAGTTTGTCAAGCAGCTCACAATGTGAACTCGCGGTCGTCGGGTTTGCGGTTGCCTCCGGGCGCGCGGTCCGCCTCCGGGTCGTACTTGAACGGGGCCGTCGGGGCTCCATGATAGCCACTGTCAGGGGTGACTTCGAGCGTCTCGACGTCGCTCTTGCTGCCCGTGGGGGCGAAGTTCTCGCGGTCTTCAGCCTCCTGCTTCTTCTTTCTGCTCTGCAGAAACGCACGCACCGAGATGATAATGGAGAAGAGCGCAGCCACTCCACCTCCAATCGTCACGAGCCACTTCCACACAGGCCACTGGTCGCACTCCGGCGGGTTCGACCAGTCCGACACGCACACACAGGTGCGTGTGCCCTCCACGGTCTGTACACTCGCGCGCTGCGCGTTGCAGTCGGTTACAGTATCATCTTCCGGCACGGAACTCGATCCACCGGAACTAGGAGGAGTAGTAGTAACCTGAACGTCGTCGGCATTGCACGTTCCGTCGCTGGAGTCACTGGCTTCGATCGTGACGGAGTATTCCGTGGAGGCTTCACGACAGGAATCGCTGCCCCAGCCACGGAAGTAAATGGTACCCGCTGCCTTGGCACAGATAAGGAACGTGTCCGATTGCTTGGTGGCTGCTGTGTCCGAGACGGTGGGGGTCACGGTCTTCTTCTGGCCGGTCTTGAGCGACACGTACGTGACGTTCGCCACGCCGCTCCACGTGAAGGAGATGTAGGTGCCGGCCTTGGCCACTGCCGTCACGCCGTCATCTCCGTACGAAACCGTGTCGCCGTAGCTCGGATCGCCCAGGCTGCCGCAGTCGAAGCAGCAGATGCCGTTCGTGACGTTGGTGCATTGCGCGAAGACGACGGGGTCGTAGCTGTAGGCCACGTCCGACGTCTTGCCGATGCATGTGGAGCAGCATTCGGACGACGAGCTGGCGGCGAACGCCTCCCAGTGGGCGTGAACCACGGAGAGCTGCAAGCTTAGGGCGAGAATTGCCGCCAGGACGGCGGATCGCGACGACATCCTGAGCTGAGCTGTGGTGCCGACAAGTCTATCGAGCGGGAAATGAAGGGCGCCGGCCTCAAGCGCAAGGCGCAACGAATGCGAAACTACCCAGGCACGCCAAAGAGGCGGAGGCGGCCGGCCTGTCTTATCCGATGGCTCAACAGCCGACGGGTAACGACTAAAGAAGCGCCTGAGGCGGGTTTTTACAGTTTGGGGCGTGTGTGGGCGTCGCCGCGTTGTGGCAACCCAGCTGGTCGCGACATTGTGCGGTGTGGTGGGCTTGAAGAAAGTGGAAATGTTGGGAAATCAGAGTTCCATTTTGCTTTTTACACATCTTGTGGCACTTCCGGCACCGTGAGTGCTTCCGAGAAAACGACCTTGGCTGGACTCTTTGAATGGCGCCAACAACGTACGCCAGTGGGTATGCGTCTAAAAATTCATGTTGGGCTGGTGGCGCATTGTCGAGCGAGAGCTTGTTGCGTTGGACAGCGCTTGTGTGAGAGATGACTGTCCCCGATATGATCAGCTTCTTGATCCGATTGACAAGCTGGTCGGCTTGTAGCCAAGCCATCGTGGTTCCATGCCTCGCCTTCGACAAAACCTTGAAGAGCGATCAAGAAGCTGGTCGGCACGTGTGGTGTCCAAAGTCCAAAGCGCTTCTTCGATCGCAGCAGGCGAGCTTGGCTGGGGCTGATCATCATCACGCGAATGACAAACTCTTTTTTTTTCTCTTCCTCTTTTCCATTTACCGGTATGCATCAAAGACCCTCAGATACATAGCACGAAAGTTCATATGTATCTTGTCTGCAGCCTTCCTTCTCTTCTTACAGGCTACGATGGTTCATAACTTTAACTACAGTTTGACGGACTGGGTCTCGGCGTGCAGGTCGGCGTCCGGGTACTGCTGCGACTGCAGGAAGGACACCGAGCGGGGCTGCCCGCGCGGGTAGCTGATCTGGCCCTGGCGCAGATCCTCCACGTGCTCCGCCTCGAACTCGGCCTCGAAGTCGAACGTGGACGACAACCGCGTCATCTGTCGAAGCCGCTCCGTGGCCGTGGCGGACATGTCGTTGGACGAAGCCTGAGAGCTTTCGTGCGCGCTGAGCCCCGTGCTCAGTGCGTACGCGGGTCCTGGACGGGTCGTCCGCTCCTCGGCGCTCTCAAGACGGCGGAAGCTGAAGTGATCCCTGTCGCTACTGGAGTTTGGGCCAGGACGCACCGAGTCGCCGTACTGGGCGACGTTGACTCCGCTAAAGCCGAACTGCGCCGCGTTGGCCTGGGCGTGCGAGGCGGCGCTGCTAGCAGGGGGCCCGCTGTACCCGAGGGCACGGTTGCTCGCTCCGAAGTTGACGTTCGCGGCCGAGGACGCCGGGTTGGACGCAACGCCCGCCGAGCGGTTCATGGCCGCCGACGTCTGCGCAATGCGCGTCTGCTGCTTGTGCAGGTCGTCGATGTCGTACTCGTGTGCATCGGCCATGTCCGCCTGCTCGGGCTCCGACTCGCGCATGGATCGCTGGTACTTCTTCTCGGCCTTGGTCTGGATGGCGCCCAGCTTGGTACTGGCGCAGAACATGAAGAGCACCGCCGTGAGCGCGGCGCTGCAGATACACAGGATGAAGTTCGAGAGCGCGAAGGACGGGTTCAGGAAGAAGACGGCCATCTGCACCAGGTAGAACACGCAGAGCGAGAGCGTCCAGTACAGCGGCCGGCGAGAGGCGGGGAACATCTCCAAGGCTGATAGCCACGTGACGCTCATGATACTCAAGCCCGCCGAGATGTAAAGCAGGCACAGCAGCGTCTGCACGAGGCCCCCGTCGGCGCTTGACACGGCGCCAATGACGCCGCAAGTGAACGCCATCAACGACACGAACGGCAGGAACTCCTTCAGGATGGTTTTGCGACGCACGTTGTCCACCAAAAAGCTGCCGAACGCAAAGCCCGTGGCGCAGCACAGCGCGAAGTAGACCTGCCAGTAGTTGTTGGCGTTGCCGCTGTCGTCCGCGTTCACTTGCAGCGTGCGCCGGATCAGGATCGTCTGCGACATAATGAGCCCGAAGACGGCCTGCAGCGCGAACACGATGGACAGACGGAACAGGAGGTGGTTCTGCCGGGTCTTCTGGGCCAGCTCGGCCTGGATCAGCACGATCTCTGGGTTCACGTTTTGCCGCCGACGCAGGCGGATCAGCACTTTACGGGCCGGCTCCTCCTGTTTGTGAGCGAGCAGCCACACTGGACTTTCCGGCACGAACCACAGGACGCCGAAGAAGGCGAGGATCAACTCGGGCTGGACGAACAAGGCCTGGAAGCGCCACATATTCGTGGGCTTGTTGTCCCAGTCCTCCGAGATAGTCGTCGCGTTCGTGTTTGCCATCAGCAACGAGTGGGCGAACCACCCGACCATGGACCCCATCAAGAAGATCGTCACGCTCTTGCCGCGCCAGCCCTTGGTGCAGATCTCGTAGCTCCACAGCAGGTAGTTCATCGACAGCATCGCCGTGCCCATCGCTGCCAAGCCGCACGACACAATAACGGTAGACGTGCTGGGGATGAAGTTGAGGCCAAGCGTAATGAAGATCAGACTGCCGCCGATAGCCATGTTGACACGACGGCCAAGAACGCGGCCGATAAGCAGCGACAGGAGCACAGCAACGATGCTCATGGCAGCACACGTCACCTTCAGGTAGCCATTCTCCATGTAGCTCAACATTTCCGAGCCGTTGTTCGACAGCTTCGTAGTCACGAAGTAGTAAAACGACCGGTTCATAAAGTTGTCGTCCGGGTCATTGATGTAGCCAAGCGTGTACAGAAACGACGTCATGAAGCCGTGGATGAAGCCACCCATCAGGCCAAGCAGGATGACGAGCGAGGCAGCCACCTCGGAGCCGGAGCTCAATGCACGCGAGAAGCCGCCATTGTACATGGCGCGCGTCTGGAGGATGCGCATGAACGGCAGCAGAGACAGCAGGAAAAGCGGGATCACCAGGAACAGACCAACGATCATGTCCATGAGGAAGCCCAGCGCCATCATGGGGCTCCACATAGCAACTTCCATCCCCAAAGCACCGTTAAACGCCAACGCGTACTGCACAATCGAGTTGAACCCCAGTATCATGGCGATGGAGAACGTGAAGCACTTGAGCAAGGACCACCCGCCCATGGCCCCGATGATCAGCGGAATCAAGAAAATGCCTCCAATGACGCACACCATGTACAGCATGCCTTGAATCGTCAGCGAATTCAACTTACGGTGCTTCGACACACAGTGATGCACACGGTTTCCGAACCATAGCAACGCCCACGTCGCACCCATCGCACCAAACAGCAGAGCGAGCCACGGGAGCGTGAACTCCGTCAGGAAGACGTAATACGTCGCCAACGGGTGACGCAGCTCACGAATGCAGTACGTGAGTCGACCCATCGGGCCCAGAGGCACCATCAAATCCACGTCAGACTTCCACCAGTCGTCCCATCCGTCCTTCGGCTGCAACGCCGCAGCACTACTAGCATCCTTGCCAGTTTCCCCGTCATTGCCGTCGTCCTTGTGGCGAGAACGCATCATCCAGGCAAACCAGTTCGCGATATCGACCTTGGACTTCTGAAGAACCAAGCCGTCCGTGTTGAAAACGAAGGGGGCCATCAGCCAGCAAGCGCCCAAGAACAGCACAGCAAAGGAAGCAATGCCATAGCTCTGCGACTTGCTGCTAAAGCCTGACAGTGACGTGATGTTAGCGGGGATCAAGTCCGGATCCTTATCGCAGTCGAAGTCGGCGGTTGCGCAGTACTCTTCAAGAGCATCAGCGCCAATGTCGAACGAGCCGTAGATTCCGAACAAGATCATCACGCCGATCAGCTCGACGGCCTTCCGGAAGTGCGAAACGCCGTACTCCTTGAAGAAATTCACCATCGGGTCACGAGTGATCGAAAAGCCACGACCCGTGCCTCGGTACTTGGAGCCACCGCGAATCAGAGCCACATCGTAGAAATGGGCCTTCGTGCCCGTCAAGAACACGTAGAAGACGATTCCCAGTGTTGAAATCAGTTCCACCACCTTCAACGTGGCTTGTTTGGCACCAAACTCGACGAACAGAGTCGCAAACAGAGGCAGCGTCGTCAGCATACCGAACTGGAGCAGATACTGCGTCGTCATGACACTGGCAAGCGAGTCGAGGCTACCCGTCTTCATGATCGCCGTGGTCTCCACCTCGGAGTGCGTCGCAACGTACAGCTTGCAGTACGCATAGACGTAGACGCAGAGCACCGTCAACGCATTGCAGATGTAGAAGCCAAAGTGACCGTAGAACATCGAGTTCAGGCGCGTGAAGTCCAGCGAATTCGTCAGGCGGTGACCCTCACGACTCAGACAACTCTCAGCGCAGCCATTTGACAGCTTTGCCTCGAAAGCGTTGATCTGACTCAACGTCACATCGCGACCCTTTCCGCACTGCATGAACTCGACGTGCGTGACCAGCCCACCACGAAGAGTGACGTTGTAGCCACTGAAGACGTCCTCCGACAGGTTGATGCCCTTACTGGCCTTCGACACGCCACCGCTCGTGACGACAAAAGACTTCTCGAACACATCCGGGTGGCCGTAGTGCATACGCGAGCGGAGCGGCTTGGCCAAGACACGCTGGGTCAGCGTCACGAACACGAGCTCCTGCAGCGTCATGAAACGAGCAAGCGACGAAGCGCGACCCGTGAAGACGTTCTCCTTCATACCAATCACAGTCACCTCCTCGCCAGTGCTTGTAGCCGTAGCCAGAAAGTTCGGCATCTTGAGGCACTCCTCCAGGTAGTGCTCCTGGTTCATATCGATCGTTTGCAGGTACTCGCCACGCGTGAACGGCAGCGCCACGTTCTGGTTCTCGGGCTTACCCTCACCGAGGATTGGGTTGCCAGGCAGCTCATAGCGATACACCTCGACAATTTCATTGCCTTCAGCCTTCACGAGCACGCAGTCGAAACGGTTGATTTCCTTGTCGCCGTCCTTTTCCGTGATGGAATCCACAAAGCTGACACGCCAACTCGGAAACTTCTTCATCAAGTAGTCGATATCGGCCGCTCGAGGATCGCCATTCGCCACTTGCTTGGAGTAGATCTGGCACCCCGTAATGTACGAGAACTTGAGCGCTGAAATGCGGTTCATCTCCTCCAGCTTCTCTTGGAGACTCATGTCATGAAGCGAATACACCTCCAGCCAACGCAGAAGACGGATGGCGTCCTCGTACAGCATCATACCGTGGACTGTTCGGGCGAGCGTTTGGCCGCGCATCGAAGCCCACAGACGCACCTCGGTCGGGTTGATTTCCAGCGCATCATCTAGCGACGATGCGCCCATGCGTTCCAAGAAGTTGCTCCATTCCTCGGCGTGAAACGTGATCAAATACTTCATGATGGTGAGCTCCGTCCACCCCTTGGCCTTCTGCTTCTTCTCGACCTCAGCAAACAAAACATTCGAGTGGACAGGATCGTTCAGCTCGTCCAGCGTGAACAGTACCGTTTCCGAGTAGTAAGGCGTCATCACGGAGAAAGAAGGCATGGCTTCCATCGAGTCCACGCGAGGCATCTCCATCGCCAGCGAGTGGAGGAAGAAGCCCATGCGGCGCTTCGCGTCCTCACAACGAGGCAGTGAGCTAGCAACGTCCAGGCGGAGCAAGAAGAACAGGCGGGTGCAACTGGAAATGAAGTCCTCCGGGGCAAAGCGCGGCGGCGGAGTAGCAGGCCCTGCGCTTTGGTGAACTGCAATTAGACCCGTTTCTGCCATGGCGTCAGCCTTGTACAGGTAAATCAGTTGCTGGGTCTGGAATTCGAGATCGGCCGTCGCCCGCAAGAAGCGGCAGCTATGCAGCTTGCGCGACACGGTCTCATCGTTCAGCATCAGCTCCAGAGTCAGTGAAATCGCACGCAGACGGTCGACGACCTGCGCGACTTGCACGTGCAGCTCCATTTGCAGCTCCTCTGGTGCCGATTCAAGAGTATCAATCGCCGTAATGTCCTCGGGCATATCGAGGATCACCGCAAGGAGCTCGACCACGTTGTCCGCTAGCTGTGGCAAGTACGTCAAGTCCAGAAGAGACACGATGTCCGGCGACGAATAGATGTACTCCAGTACACTGAGGGCGCCCTTTTCCTCCTCCTCGCCGAGCAGCAAATGGAAGGTGTCGCGGGCAAGCTCCATGCCGTTCTTCATGCCTTCCAGCGCGTCCGAAGTAGCGATGTTCTTCACCAGCGTTGCAGTGTCCCATTTGCTGGTGCGTGACTTGGCAGCTACTTCGATGGCCTTGGACAATTTGCCAGCCAGAAGGAAGATCGGCTCTTGGATACGCTCGCCCTTGTTGAGAATGCGGTACTGCAGAATGACAGTCTCACGGTCGTCCAGCAGGTCGTTCAGGCGGAAGTTGTCCACCACTTGGTTCCAAATGATAGCGAAGCGCAAGCGCACAACGTCGTGGTGACGGAGTTCGCCGCCATCGCCGCCGCCGGGGACCGGCGTAGCTGCGTTCGGGTTCGGCTTCTTCGTCCTGAGAGACACCACCTTTTCGTCAAACTGCTTGGGCGCTCCAGCCATGCCCTTCTTCAGCTGGGCGAGGCCCACGTAGTGGCCGATGCGCATGCGCTTTCCCATGATCAGCCCGATAATCGACTGGTACAGGATGAACCAAATCTGTGCGTCGTACATGTACACGACGAAGATCGGAGCCCACAGCGCGCAGATGAACATGATGTTGTGGCCTGATTGGAGGACGCCGTCGTCATCGATGGAGATGTCGTAAATCTCAATGGACGGCGCCATGAGCGGACGGATCATGAACTGCAGCGCGAACAGGAACTTGCACAAGAAGATGACGACCCATGACGAGAAGTACTGCGTGTAGTTTTGCCACGGCTGGGCCGTGTTGCGTCCCACATACTGGCGACTCGTTCCATCCAGCGAGTTGACAATGCGAATGCCCCAAATGGCGTTGGGGAAGAACGCGCGGATCGTCGCGGCCAGCAGCACCGGGATGCAGTAAATGAAAATGTAGACCAGTCCCATGGACAAGAAGGACCCGGCCGTGCCGCCACCAGGCAAGATGCTGCTGAGCGAGCCAAGCAGCGCCGTCTCATCGGGTGAAAAGAAGATGACTGTGAACAGCGAGAAGAAGAACGCGTGCCAGAACAAGCGGCAGAAGACGCCGACGGCCATCCACACGTCCTTGTAGAGTCGGAGTCCGAACAGCCAGATCTGCATGACCACCTTCATGGCCAGCAGCCCCGAGACCGTGATGAAGATGGAGTAGAAAGCGTGCGCGCGAATCTTGTTGTGGCCGCTGTCGAAGATGCGGAAGAAGAAGCCCAGCCCGCCGCTGTCGTCGCCCTCGGCCATGTACGCCACGTAGGAAATCACCACCATGACGTGGAACGAGACCACGAGGAAGTACCAGACGCGGAAGAAGGCCAGCACGGGGTTGAACACGCTGCGCTTCTCCTTGAACGTCTTGGGGTCGTGCACCTCGAGCATCTTGGCCACGTTCGTCTCGTCACATTCCAGACACTTGGTGGTCCAGAAGAACTCGTTCACGTCGTCGTAATTCGTCGTGTCTTGGTGGTCGAACGCGCGATGGCCGGGCGGGGCCGTGGCCGTCCGCATCTTGGCAATCACGCCGTACACGGGGCGTACGATCTCATTGAGGTAAAACCCTTCATCCACGTCTGGCAGCGAGTCCAGGAACTCCATCTTGGCCGCCATATTGTGGTACATGAAGCAGATACACTCGGGCATGAAGCGCAGGTTGCCGGCCTCGCCCCAGAGCAGCAGGAACAGCGCCAGCTCCTTCTCCATGCGCGTCGTGTCCTCCTTCTCTGGGTCGGCGCAGCGCTGCGGCGTGCGCAGGAACTTGCACCACATGACGTAGTTCTTGAAGAACTTCTTGTGCACGCGGGTGAGCGCCGAGCGCGTCACGAAGTCGACGCTCTCGGCTGCTCCCTGTGGGGCCTCAGTGCGCACGCGCATCTGGTAGTTGGTGATCCAGCAGCCCAGATTCTCCTTCTGGTTGGCCACGCTGCTGTGCTGGAACCCGAACTTGCTCTGCAGCAGCTCGAAGGGCCCGCGCGCCGACGCATGGAAGCTCTCGAGTCGGTTGAGCGCTGCCTCGCGGTTCACGTCCAGGTAGTTGCTCTCGGCCTGACGCCGCACGGGCGCCCGGGTTGCCATGAGTGCGGAAGAGTGCGAGTGATTGTCAGAGGTAGATGCTTCTATTGAAAGGGGCAACTTGTATGGATGCGGGTCTGGAGGCGGCGAAAGATGCAATGAGCGGAGGGGCAGGTGAAGGCTCTTCAGGCAAATCCGACGCAACTGATTTCTTGGCTAAAGACGGGAGATGTACCTATGATAGAGGGTGGTTGTAAGGGCGGAACTGTCGGACCAATGGGAGGAGGAGGATGGAATTTATGTGGGGCTGCAGGTTGGATATGGACAGAGATGTCGGCTATATAAGGGACAGCACGGTACGCTCTTGCCTTGCGGGTGTTGCCGGCGAAAAATCCACTCTTTGCCGCCGAGCTGTCCTACGGGTTTTGATAGTCGCTCACGCGGTGGTCTTCATCGTATAGGACCATAGTGGGCCACCGCCGCAGGTGGCTCGATCGAGGCAAGGCAGGCGCCTATCCTTGTGGGGGTGTCCCAAGGCTTAAGCCAGCAAACCCAATTCGACTCGCCTTCGCACCGCTTGATTCTGGAGTGCACAGCCGCCGCCACTGAGCGAGCAGTGGCAATAGTTTCCGATGCAAACCAGCACTCTTCGCAGCAAGACTCACCTCGTTTCCGCACACAAAATCTTGCTCACTTCAGAAAATTCCGTTCGCGCTGACTTAACACCGCATGTGTCTCAACAGCAAAATGCAGACGATATCCTCGGTTTCAGTTGCTCAGTTGCGATGAATATTCACTCGGCGATAGATGTTGTAAGGTTTACAGTAGAACAAGTACATGAATGGACTGTTTTGGTGCATGCATCCAATGCAAAATGGCAACGCTGCTGATGTTGTCGGACTTGAAACGCTAGCTGTTGTTGAGTACGATGCGTCATGCGCGACTTCGCCACGTGAGCACTTGGATCTTGCTGTCACGTTTTAGGTGGCTTGAAGTTGTATGCTGTGTGAACTGTACGATGGATGAAATGTATATTGACGCGTATGGAACTTTGTTCCCACTATACGGACATCGGTGCAGGTGCAGTCTTCTAGCACCCGTCTCCGCCTGCGATCTTGTAGCACGAGGTGGACGGGAAGATGGACATGATGTTGGTCATGATGGTCCACTCGTACGTGAAGGCGATCATGACCACCGCGACGATGCCGACGATCTTGCTCTTGCCACCGGTACGCCGCATCTCCTGGGTCTCGGCCTTCTGGCGCGGAATGAGAAACACGAAGACAGTCGAGAAGACCTTGCATGCGTACATGCACAGGTAGGCGTACGTGACCTGCTGGCGCGCTTCGGTGTCATCGCGCTGAAGGTCGGTCGTGGCGATGTCAAAGTTGGCGTCGATGTTCTTGGTGATGACCGTCGCGAACGGGGACGCGAGGCTCGAGACGGCGACGACGAGGCCGTAAAAGGCGGCCTCGTTGCCCTCCTCCATGATCTCGACCATGCAGTAGGTCGACACGATGAAGCCGATGTTGGTCGGCACCTGCTCGAGTAGCGGCAAGCCGAGCCAGAACCACTGGCTACGGACGACGCCCCAAATCGTCAGGAAGGTGGGGAAGCAGTCCACGAAAATGACGGCGAACTGGGTGATGACAATCATCCAGCGCCAGTTCCAGTTGAGCCCCCACTGACGAACCGCCAGCAGCGACGCCATGGAGATCAGTGACGAGAGAATGCTGGCCACGCTGCTGTTGACGGGCGAGATGGTCAGCCAAACGCTCTGCAGCGGCGTCGCAGCGGTCACGCTCACGTACGAGAACATGTTGCCGAAGAACTGGTAGGCCAGTACCTGGTACACCACACGGTACTGGATCAGGTCGAAGAGCTTGCCGACCTCGACGCGCATCGAGCGACGCTCTGCACGCTCCTCTTCGATGCAGTACCAGGCAATAATGCCCGTGACTATCGAGGTGAAGGCGCAGATACCCATGAGACCACCCACGCGGATGGAACCGGCAAAGGTGCCGCCATAGTCTTCCGAGTTGAGACCAAAGCCGACGAGAGCCGAGGCGATGACACCACCACCGCTACGAGCGACCCAGATCATCGTCTGCAGGTCGCCGCGCCTCTTCTCGCCCTCACGTTGAGAGAGCTCCACGAGGGTGCCGCCGCAAGCCGTGAAAGACAGCACCATGCCCAGGTTGGCCACGATCATGAGGAGAATGAACTTGGTGCCGTTGCTGGGGGCGTCGTAGTTGATCTGCGCGATTTGGTCGGCGGTGAGCTCCGACTCGGTGAGGGAAGCCCACGCGTTGTCTGCGTAGTACGGGTCTCCCTCGGGCAGCACGGCCATCACGAACGAGCAAATCGCGCACACAATCCACCCGATGCACATGTACGGGCGTCGACGATAGCCGAAGATTGGGTAGCAGTCGGTGATGATACCGAAGAAGGTCTTGAGCGACCAGGGCAGCGCGATGAGCACGCTGGACGAAGCAGTTGCAACACCGGACATGCGGAGGTAGTTGTTAAGGAACGGGTACGTGAGACTGTAGAGCACGCTGTAGATGAGGCCGGCTCCGAAGTACTGGAAGAGGAAGCCGAAGTACGTCTTGCTCTTGGGCTCGGGCGGCGGACCTTCACGCAGCGCGCCCTCTTCGAACTTGGCCATTGGGTTGGGCGACTTGGCCTCGAGGTAGTCGGCGCCATCGTCGACTTGCAGCTTCTTGCTGAGCCGAGGCGTCGACAAGTTCGACTCGTGGTGCAACATCGTCCCGCCTTAACTTTCTGGTGGTGCTTTGCCTCGACGAAGCGAATTGGAAAATGGTCTTCGCGGCTAACCAGGAGGACCAGCGCTCTTGGTGTCATTCAATGACGTCGGGCCCCTCAGCCAGCCATCGAGCTGGCTGGTTGGGGTCACCATCGGAAGAAGTGTCTGGGGTCTTCCGAGCGACTCCATTAGCCTCCTAGAGCTGCAGGCGCGCGCCTCGCGCCAATCGGGTAGTGCGTTGCAGTCGGTGAACCGTCACAACTTGCCCAGCAACTTTGCAGAAGATGGTGTCACGTCAAAACAGGACTTTCCTGCGTTAGTGCATGTCATGTATCGCTGCTTGAGCCGGTGACTGATGCCCCCGGAGCGTCGACTTTTGTTGGCGCAACCGAAAGCGGCATCGGCTCAGCTCGAAAGACTTGACGGAGACCAGGCATCTTGATGCGGTGATGCGGGGCATGCGCCTCAAGCCAATCACGAGTTCGACCACCGGGCAGCGTGTGCGGGGTGCCAATCAAGAGGACCATCTGCCGTCTCGATGGACGACCGACTGTCGGAATCGCGTGAAGCTATGGCGTCGCGAAAGGTTTTCGCCTGCTTGGGCAATCGGCTGAGCTGCTGTGAGGAAAGACTGCTGAAGTTTGGCCAATATGACATGGCTAGCTTCGTCGATGCAGCTTTGCGGTGTTGCAGGCATTGGCGAGTCCAGCGTGAAGTCAGCCTGATATCTCCGGCCTGACAGGTTGTACATGGGAACGAGGGGCGTTATTGTGACAGTTGTCGTTGAAGCTTTGCTCGACTGACTGCGGTGCAATTGCACGTTCAAGGCCTTCCTTCTCGTGACGGTACCATCACGAGAACTTTTCCTCGTCTTGAAGTGCATGCTGTTCGTTGACGAGTTCATCCGTAGCGTTCCACTTTGCTGCAGATCCATCGGCGTGGATGGACCACCAAACCAGCACCGATCTCGATCGGTCTGGGCCAGGCATGACACATTCGGGTTGTCCAGCTAGATAGTACTATTCTCCGTGGATGGTTGAGAACCGTGTTGTTGTTTATTTTTACGAGTATCGACTTGGCGCCATGGGCAGCACGTGGAGTTCTGCCCGCTTTTCGGCTTCCTCTCCATCCACGCCACACCTCGAAATCAAAGATGTGCTGGCCTTGTGTGAGGATGGCGACCTGCTGCTCGCCCGGGAAAAACTTGCAGATTCCGCGTTGCGGATCGGGGTCGAGTTCGTCGTGGCGCGGGACATCCAGCGCATGCAGTGCGGCCAGTTCCCACCTCAGCGCGTGACGACCTTGCCTCGTACGTTGACCCAGTGCGTATGAGCTTTATAGTTCGAGATGGGAGCCTTCCTAACGTTCTATCTTGATTGCCTCAGCGTGGACGAGGTGGGTTAGTTTTCTTGTTTTGTGAGTATGTTGAGTATCAAGTACTTATTAAGTTCCCGGCTTGAAAGCTGCGAGCTGTTGCTACGACACGAAGGAGCTCTGCATGTCGTAGCGGTCGGAGCAAACGGCCTCCTGTTTATTCCCTTCGAGGAGCGCGTGGCGAGCAAGATGCCTCATCTTCATGACCGAGTAAGGGAATCAATCGTCTTGGAGCTGTATGGGGCTAACCATGCCGGTTGTGATCCCGATGCAGTTCGCCGTTCGTCGACTTCGCCTGGATGCACGCACCGAGTCCCTCTCGGAAACGCTGCGAGAGCTGGCGCTTCAGATGGCATCGGTCGCTCCGATCTCATGGCAGACGTTGTTGTTCCCCACAACAAAAGACCCCATGTCGCCCAGGTCGTCACTACTGCAACACGTGGATCTCAAGGCTACAACAGGTGCGTTGAAGGAGCTGCCACCGCGTGTTCGGCAGCTATTGACGCGTATGCTGGAGGTAAAGCAACACAGTAGGCGAGCTACGTTCATTCGCTGTCTACTAAGCCATGCTCTAGCTGTTCCAGGGCTTGAAGCGAAGTCCGGACGCCTCCAACACTGAAGTCTCAGCTCGTCTCAGTGCTGCGTTCGTCGCCGCCGTGTACGAACTTGTCCACCTCGTGGATCCCATCGCTGCCGACAAGATCGATCTATTGACCCCGGCGTCATTCTGGTCCAGCTGCACCGACCTCGTCCTCAATCCCCCCACAGCGCTGGACACCGAGATGGCTCTCACTCGACCAAAACCCTCTCACCAAAACACGTAATTCATTCGCTAAGCAGCGCAGAGGCTGCTCCTATCCTAGATTTTCTATGCCTACCTACTACTTTGTCCGCATCGACTTGAAGGCTGGTACTTCATCAGTTCTCGATGGCGGCTTTCAACGCACTTGACCGCGACTTACTCCACAACAGACACCCCCACTCGTCCATCAGCTCTCCTTCGTCTCTTCGGTGGCTGTAGCTGCAGGCGTTCCAACGGCAGCCACGGCATTGTTGGCTAGTTGTTGCTGCTGAGTCTGAAGCTGCCGCGCGCGCTGGAGCTGCTGCTGACGCGCCTGCACCTGCGCGAGGAAGTGGCGGCGGATGTCCGCGCACCGAGGCACCTTGCAGGACGCGTAGTCCTTGGTGCATTGGCGCGCGTGGGCCGAGAGGAGGCCGATGATGCGCTTGCACAGCACGCAGGGGCCGGCCAGGCGCTGCTCACAACCGGCGCCGTGCTTGAGCATCGCCTGCATGCGGTTGCAGTTGAAGAAGGTGCAGTTCGGGACCGTGCAGCTACTCGCGTGCTCCAGCTGCAGCAGAAGCTGCGGGTCGATGTTATGGATCCGCCGCTTCTTGGCCGCGTCCCCGTCACCGTCGGCGCCGCTAGCTGCAGCCGCCGGCGTCGCTGGTGGTGCTGCCGCATCAGCCGCAGACGAAGCTGCTTCCTCGGGTTTCACGGCGGCAGCAGGTGCCGGAGTGTGCTGCTGCAGCTTCCGCTTTCGAGAGCCGCCCGCCTTCTTCCCCGTCGCCTTAGCGTGTTTCGCGTGCTTGGCGCGCTTGAGCTCCGAGCTGCCGGCTTCGCGCTTAATGGCCCGACCTGACGCGCCGCCCGCATGGGACACGACGCCCTTGACCTTAGTGCTGACCGTCTCGTTCGACACTTCGTTGCCTGGCCTCGGGATCGGCACCACCTTGAACAAGTGGAGCTGGTGCTCGTGCTTGGTCTTGGCGTGGCACGCGTCGCACAGGTTGAACACGGGGCAGATGGAGCAGTTCCAGCGGTTGCCACTCAGCAGTGTCGTCTTGCAGCCCGAGCAGCTGAACGTGAAGCCAGTCGTGCCCTGGTTGAACAGGTGATACAAGACCATCATGGACGAGTGCTTCGCGCGCCGGATCTGGTCGAACTGGCAGTGGTTGTTCTGGCAGTACAGCAGGAAGGCTTCGCGCGTGTCGAAGATCTCGCACGGCATGATCAAATCGTCCAGGTCGTCACCGATCGCGCGCTTCAGCTTCTTCGGCGCCACACGCGTCTCCGTCTTGGTCTCTTGAGTCGATCCCGTCTGCTCCGTCGCCTTCTCAGCACCTTTTCCATCACTTGGCGTCTCATTCGTCAAGGCAGACGACTTTTCCGTGGTGGGAGCTGAAGCCGCAGATGTAGCACTGTGTTCAGCGGGCTTGGTACTCGCTTCGGCAGCGGTGGCATCTGTAGACTTGACGCTGCCCTCGCCTGCCTCCGCCTTGTCTTCAGTCGCTTTCACTCCGTTCGGCTTCTCTTCCGAGTCCGCGCTGCCTTCCTGCTTGACCTGCGTCTCTTCTTCCACGTCTTGATCGAACTCGACAAACTTCAGGACCGCCTCGAACCTGATCTCCTGCAGATCCAGCTCGGCCAACTCGGCCGCGGCGGCCTTCTCGTTCATCGGCATGATCCGATCGCTCAGGTCCCTCGCGCGCTTGGCGCAGTTGCCAGACACCTCGACGCGATGCAGCAACGCCGTCTTGTTGGTTTCGTAGCACGAGCCGCAGTAAAAGTAGTGGTAGTGACGCGGCGGCGAGTTGCGCGAGCTCGACGAAGACGAACGAGACTTCTTGGCGGCCTCGAGCAAGGTGGTCACGCAAGCGGGCGGCGGGATCGTCTTGAGTTCCCAGTAGCCTTCCTGCACGATCGGCACGCCGCACTTGTGGCACTTTGGGTACAAATCCACCACGAAGAAGTCGTCCTTTTGAGGCTCCAGGATGCCCTTCAGCTTCTGCATGAGCGGATCATTGTTGATCACGTTCTTCGAGCTGCTGGACGAACGGGATGCCTTGCCACCTTTCTTTGAGCGCGCCTTCGAGGCGCTACTCCGCGTCACGGACGGTTCCGTGGCGAGATTCCCCTTGGTACTTCGCTTGCTCTTGCTCTTCGAGGCAGGCGTCATCGCTCCTTTCTTGGACGTTGCGGCAGTCGAAGCATCCGCCACTGCGCCATTCGCAATGTTCGCTTCACTTGGCGATGGCGAGCGAGAAATGGGCGTTTGAGAGCCATTAGCCGGCGTACTCGCCCCATTGGCGGTCGCTCCGTTGGCCACGGTCGCCGCATCTCCAGGCCCTGTCTTCGCTCGGTTGCCACTGTCTTTCTCTTCAAGCTGCTTGATCAGATCCTCGGCGAGACGCGGCCAATAGTCCCCTTCAAAGTACGGCAGCTCGTGCGCCGCTTTCTTCTTCATGTAGTATTCCGCGTACAAGTTGGACATGTTGACCACCAGCCCGTCGTGTTTTGCTTGGACCAAGAGCTTCTGGTACCATTGCCGTAACCGCGCCGACTTGGGGATCTTCTGGTTCTCCGGCTTGCAGAAGAAGATGTAGTCGTCGCCCTTCAGCGGAGGGCAGGACCAGATATGACACGTGTGAAAGCCGCGGTTCTTGCAGTCCTCCAGGAAGCCCAGCATCACTTGCTGGTGCATCAAAGTGCGCAGCTTCTTGGGCTGGAAGTAATTCACCGAGTCAAGATACGAGACGTAGACACGGCCAGCATTGGGCGCCAGGGAATCCGGGCCGTACTCTTGCACGTACAGCGTGAAAATCAAGACATCCACCCCATCCAATTCTTGGAAGACGCAGATGCAACGCGAACGGTACGTCAACTGCAGAGACACCGACGACGACGCTGCTGAAGCCGCAGCAGCCTTCTTGTCGGCAGCAGACATCGTGGACCGCGGCCGCTTCAGTGACTTGGTTTGCGCTCCAGTAGCGCCATTCGCAGACTTCTTCGGCTTGCCATACTTGGCCGCAAGCAGTTTTCTCATCCTCGGCTTGACCTGCACCTGCTTATCCACACTGAGCACCTCGCGAATCGTGATTCCAAACTGCGTATCGGACGCAGACTCCTTGACGCCACTGGAAAAGCCGATGCTGTCCGAGTTGCCCATGCTGCCCATACGCACAGCCTCGTCCTTGCCTGCCTTCTCAATGGATTCGAGTACGCGCGTCTCGATGAGCTTTGCCATTCGCGTGATCGGCAGCCGCTTGGCCTTGAGGCCATTATCTAGCGACGGCTTCACGCCAGCCGCTCGTTGTTTCTTGACGCAAATGGGGCACACGAAAGGCTCCTGCTCGCCCGAGATGGCGTGGTTGCGTTCGTTGAAGAGCGCACAGATCTGGTGATACCATAGCTTGCACGAGTCGCACTCCACCCACGGTTCTTCGGCCACTTCACTGTTCTTTCGCTTCACCAAGGACGATTTCTTCAACACGCCGTCGAACGCAGCGCCAACCGCTGGAGGGGGCGCCACTTCTGTCGCTGCACTTGATAGTTGAGGCAAGAGCGACATGTCGATTGGCCCATCTTTCATCTGCTTGTAGCAACTGGAGCACCAATGGTGTTCCCCCCGCGGGTCGCTGTAGTAGTGCGTATGCCGCCGAATGCGGCCGGCACAGGGGCCGCTACAGAAGAGCATACACGGCGCGAACTTGAACGAGTCTCCGCCGCACAGCTGACACATTTCTTCGCGCCGTTGTTCGCAGCGCTTGAAAAGTTGCTTCTCCAGCTGGTTCTTCAGCGACGCCAACGACTTATTAAACGCCGCCAAGAGCTGCTTTGCTGCAATGTTGAACTTGTTCGTGCTGCTGTTGTACGCGATGCAGTTCTCAAAGACCAAGCGCACGTCGCCTGCAAAGGCCTCGACGCTGTTGTAGTGCTCGCTTTCCAGACGCTTCTTGATCGTCCCGAGATCCATCGGACACTTGATAATGTCAAAGTAGTCTGGAATATTCCACTGCACGGGGTCCACTGGGTTGTTGAATGTCCAGCCGTACTCGCTGTCCATGAGCTTCGTCAGCAGCGGCATCAGCCGGGTTTTCAGCTCCGTGATCGAAATGTGGCCACAGAAGTTGAAGCGCAGAGAGCGGATGTGCTCGTCCAGTTGGCCTTCCGTCATCGAGTCCAAGAACGAGATGTCCTGGTGCGAAACGTGGTGGTCACCTCGCAGTTCTGCCTGCGTGCCACGCACCACAAGGCCATTGTGCAGCACGGGCTGAGTCAATCCAGACGTTGCTGCAGCTCCAGTACCAGGACCCGTCAACGCTGCAGCCGCCGCTGCCGCCTTCGCCTGAGCGCGGGCCTTGGCGATCTTCGCCTGCTCTTTCCGTCGCAGCTTCTTCTCCTTCTCGGTTTGCAGCTTCAGAGGCTTCTTCTTCATTTCCTCCAGAAGCGTAGACTCCTTCGAGTTGACCCCGGCAGATGATTTCTGCGCGTGAATAGCTGCAGCACTCGACGGTGTACCAGCTTCTGCCTTCACATTGGCGCCTGCCGCAGATTGCTTACCAGCATGCGCCGACGCAGGAACGGACGCCGTGGTGGTGTTCATAATCTTGATTAATCCGCGCACACCGTCGGGGCATTGGCTTGCTGCCAGCTGGAGCTGCGTGGGGTTCCCACGGCAAGAGTCCACCACCTTAATGGCCTTCCGCACCGGCCCGCAGACTTCACAGATCATCTTGTTGCACTGCTTGAAGTGCGAAAGCACGTAGCGCGACGAAATACAATGATCCGTTCGGCACTGTCGCTGATGGCACTCGCAGATGTGTTTCCACAGCATCTTCATGCCGGCACAGTAAGGCAAAATGCACTGCTGCATGGTGCACGTACTGGCGTGGCGGAGCATACAGAGCCTCTCCTGCTGGCGTCGAAGCACCAGTTGCTGCTCATTCTCGTTCATGGGTGGCCGGATAGCACTGCACACGTCGCACTGAAGGTTCCGACACTTTCGGAAGTGCGACAGCAGCTGCCGCGTTGACTTGCAGCCGAGCGTTGTGCACTGAGCATTGGCACAGCGCGACACGTGCGAGAGCAGCGCCTTGGTGCGGCTACAGTAATCGATCGAGCATTCGCCAGTCGTGCACGTTCGTGCGTGCTTGAGCTGGATCAACCGCCGCTTGAGCTCCTCCCGCTTCTGAGCAATGGACACGTCGTTCATCGGGATCATACCTGGAGCCACACCCGTTCCTGCCGACGTTGGCGTGGTCGGAACGCCACTCGTAGACAGAGAAGCACCCGCTTGCAGCTGCGCGGCGCTGACTTTCCCCGTCAGTTGCTGCTGCTGAAGCTGTTGAAGCTGCTGCATCCGCCGGAGCTGCTGCATTTGCTGGATCTGCTGGATCTGCTGAAGCTGTGGGCCCGTCAGATTCATTCCATGGTACATGTTCGCCCCCGCCGTGGCCGTCGCAGGAGCAGCGCTAACCATCGACGGCGTCGGCTGACCCAACCCTGCAGACGACGCTGCTATGGCCGACGACACCGTGGAGCCCATCTCAAGAGGCATACTCAGAGGAATCGTACTGAACGATCCTGTTCCGACGCCACTAACCACCGTGGGCGAAGCAGCCGTGGGCGTCACGTTCACGAAATTGTTGCCGGTCGCGTTCAGTGTCCCCGTTGGCGTTGCCGCAGCTTGGAGCTCCGACTCTGGCATAGACAGCGGCTGGTCGCTCACTCCGTTCGCCATCTCATCCGCCTCACGTTCCAGTTCGTCAAGAATCGAATTGCCTGCGCCCGCTGCTCCATTGGTGGGGGTCGAGGCCACCGTGCCCGGGGTCGTACTGACCGCAGCAACCGAGCCAGGCGTCTTCACCGGCATTTGCGACATATTCACGGGCATCTGCTGGTTACCGGATGCCTGCTGAGCCATTGCTGCGGACGCCCCAGGAAACGGGACGGCCTGGAAGTTGGCCCGTTGGTTGTGCAACGCCGCCGCCATTTGCTGCTGCTGCTGCCTTTGAAGTAGCACCATTTGTCGTTGCTGAATGAGCTGGGCTTGAGCTTGCTGCTGAGCAGGATCTGCAGGCACCCCTGTCGCTTGAAGCAGTTGCTGCTGCTGCGGTAACCTGGCCTGTTGCTGCTGCATCTGCCGCCTCCTGGAATTGTCCAGCGCCTGTTGCAGCCTCGCCTTCAACGTCTGCACGTTGCTGTACTCTTGCTTCGATGGCGCCCCCATGTACAGCGTGTGTTCCAGTCTCCTTGCAATCTCGCGAGGATTATAATTTGCCGAAGTCGGTCTGTTGGCGCTCTTCATGATCAACGTCAAGCTGCACACGAGTAGAGCAGCGATCAGTAACTCAAAGCTCCTCCGCCTGCGTATCCATCCGCCTCACAAATACTTACATGATCCGCGCAATTTGTTGTCTCGCGCTTCTGTCGGCGTCTTTATCTCTCCAGTCCGCTGTCGCCCCAACGGCTGTGCCTGGGACGCCTCCTCCACCTCCCGGGTTGGAAGCGGCAGCAGCAGCTGCGGTGTTGGTATTTGTTGCAGTCATCGCGATTGAGCTTGTCGTAGAAACTGATGTAGAAACTGAAGCTCCGGAAGTACTTGGGTTCATGGCCTGCAGATACCGGCAAACAAAGCATTAGAATCGCCGCTTCCTTGACGATTGCAACGAGGCAACGTACGTTGCTTGCCGGCGTAGTAGAAGTGGAATCAGAGGGACCAGCTACTGTCGGCTTGGGTGCATACTGGGAAACAGGGGGCATAGATTGCTGGGGAACGGACATAGGCTAGTTAACCTGAACCGTGCGTCTCCCCCAGCGACTGCACTGCTCTCTTCTTCAGCAGTTGCAGTTGCCTAGCTCCACGGAAGCTTTCCAAGTCTGTCTCCAAGCTCGAGAGCGCGCTTGGATCGGGTCTAGAAGATTAGGCCTCGAGGCGTCGGCTCCGGCGCGGATTCCTGTGCAAACCACAAACCAAACAGGCACGAAAAGCTTCAGTTAGTTACTCCAGTCGTCCAGGACCATATATTCTCTACTACCAGGCCCATTGTCTCGCTCGGAAGCAACTCCCTGGCCGGTCGAAAAGTAAATTACTGCCGGGGAAGTAATTTAGTTTTGACCCGTCCAATGAGCAGCTTCCAGAGCTCGGACAAGAGTGCGGGAAGCCGCTGAAAGAACCCCCAGTGCTCAACTAGATGGTTTGGCACGTTCCGGGTCTAACTGGGTGAGTGTGGGGCCCGGAATGGCAGTGGCGGGAAAGCCCCCCTCGGTAAATTACGGTTTTCTTACCTCGGTCTAGAGGAGCCCAGAAAGACGGTCGAGACGCGAAGGTCGGCTGGGACGGAGATGAAGGCACCCAGATGATAGTTTCCCGGGTTGCGGCGCAGTCTGCTGGCTGCGGGTTGCAGGCCGAGGGCGCGCGGAGGCGACTGTTGTTGAGGGCGGACGAGGCTTCCGCCGCGAGAATTGCAAAATAGGAAGAGTTGCATTTTGTGTGGCGCACATTTAAAGTGTGAGGAACATAAAATGGTGTGGTGTACACAACGACCACAACAGCCAGCAGGGCCCTGCACTAATAAACACCGCTTCTGTCGATTCCACCATCGGAACACCCACGTGTGGATTAAAGAATCGTTGCATCTTGACATCTTTCCAGTACGGGTCGTCGTCATCCCAGACGGAGTTTGGAAAGCACGCTCTCCTCATTCTGCATTCTGCGAATTCTGGGCCCAAGCACCGCGTTCACATCGTGGAAGCGGTGCATCCGTAACGTCAAACACGGCGTATTCAGGATCTGGATCGCAGTGTTAGAGCTGAAGGCGAACTCCACGTCGACCATGTACTTGAAAATCACACGCCGGCGTGGTGACCAACGGATGCTGCGCAATGAGTAGATTCCAACCGATAGCTCGCTTCGCATTCAGCGCCAAAACGAGAGAGCCTTCCAGTGTCCGAAGAACTGCCCGACTTGTTGCCCCGAAGTCGCCTTGGCGCAGGCGCAAGGCGTACAGTTCAACATCCTCTCGTGCTGAGTACGGTAACAATCCATGCGCTAGTCTGAATCGCGCTTCTTCTTGATCCATCTTCACCCTTCCACTCCAACACCACGCAAACCATCCTCGAAGCAATCATTTCCAATTTCTCACAGAGAATGAGCGCCAACTCAGCAGAGTCGCTCTTTATCGCCTCGAAAACGCCGCGTGAATGTCCCTCGGAAGCCGAGTTCGCGCACCACCGCCTTTATATCTCCCTGCATTGCTGAAAAGCAGCGCCGTCTCTCGCATCCTTGGCTATTAGCACTCCGTTTTGTGTTCCTTCTCCAGTTTTCGCCGTCGTCCAAGGCTCACCGGCGCTCTCGTCGCTTGAAGTCGCCCGGAGCTCCCCTGACGCATCCATTTCTTCCGTCTCTTCCCTGTGCTACCTTTCACCGCCAGACAGCGTCGCGAGCAGCTACGCACACTATGCCTCCGCCGAGGCAGTCTCGATATGCCTTCATCTTGCGCAGCGCTGGAAATATTGTAGACTGAAAATTTGAATGCTTCGTTTCAAAAAGCTATTCGTACTTGAATGAATCAAAATATTGCACTAACTCAAGCCACCTTCGAGCGACATCCGAAACTCAAAAGCTCACTTTTCAAGATGACCACCAAGACGCGCATTGTGAGCGACGCCGTGGCCGCGGACGTCTCCGGAGATCGAGGCAGACGCGTGGAGGCGCAGGAGGATCTAGCCGCCGGCGACATGGCGTTGCGAGCCCCGGTGCATTCAGCGGTGCTGCTGCCTACGCTCTGGAGCTCGCACTGCCACAAGTGCTTTGACTCGGGGGCGCGTCTGAGCCGCTGCGGGCGCTGCCGCACGGCCTTCTATTGTACGTGGCAATGATGTCCTGTGAGTGGTTAATAATGAAGATCAATGGCTAAATGTTGCTGTTGTTGAAGGCTCGCGCAATTGTCAGCAAGCGGACTGGAAGCCGGACCACCAGAAGGAGTGCAAGACGCTGGCGCGGCTGGCACAGCTCGGGATGCGGAACGACCAGGTAGCCGACGTGCTGCTACTGGGGCGCGTCTTGAGACGCAGAGAGACGGATACACTGCAGCCCTCAGAGCTGGTGTGGTACGAGGAGGACATGGAGGACCAGGAGCTCATGCTGCTGGCGGCTCTGGCGCAGAAGCTCGAGCTGGTAGACGGTGAGGCGAGAGATGGCGTGTGAGATGGTTATATTAGGCGCTGATGGAGGCGTGCTGTTGTGTGAAGAATCGGTCTCGATGGAGGAGATGCAGCGCATGCTGAGTCGCTTCCGCAACAACAACTTCTCCATCTGCGACGAGCTGCTGCTCGAGCTGGGGGCTGGCTGCTTCCCGCTCGGCGCCATGATCAACCACAGCTGTGAGCCTAATTGTGCAGTCACGTATGTGTGTTTCAGTTGGTGTTTGATTCTGGTATAAGGTTGAACTGACGTTGTGGAACGTGGATGCATAGGTTCGTCCCCAAAACGCTTGAGATGGAGTTCCGCGCTATGGTGCCCATCAAGTCTGGCCATGAAATCACGCAGACTTACGGTGAATGTCGTTCATAATTGCAGGTGGTTTTACTCGTACTGATAAGCTTATTCTTTTGCTCTTTGAAACAACAGTGGATGTTGCACTTCCACGCCGCGAGAGGCAGCAGCGTCTTCAGCGCAAGTATCATTTCCAATGCAAGTGTCCTCGCTGCTCGAAGCCCTTGCAAGAACCGGGCAGCCTCGATTCTTTCCTCGACGCTGATATCGACGGTGTTCCCCAAGAGCAGTGGGTGAAGGAGCGCCAAGAGGAGGTCGAGCAGGCACTCAAGGAAGTTAACGACGCCACGGACCGCGCCTCTGGCGCTGCCGACATTGCTGACCAGCAGCAGCAATGCATCGATGCGCTGCAGAAGCTCGCAGAACGCCAGACTTGCATCCTCCATCATGAGAGTATTGCTCGGTTGCAGACGCTGTCCACACTTTTCAGTGCTGAAATGGAGCGTGGCAGCGTCGAAGAAGCCACTGCATATGGAGAGCGCATGCTGGAGTTTTATCGACGGGTGTACAACGCTAACCACCCCATGACGGGGCTGCATCTGTTCACGCTGGGCGATCTCTACGCTCAACTGGCGCAGACCGGAACTGGACCAGAGAATAGCAAAGCGAAGTCGTCGCAGTACCTGGCGGAAGCACAAACGATTCTTCGAGTCACTCATGGCGAAAACCACCGCTTCGTGAAGATGCTGGCAGACAGGCTCGAAAACGCGGCGGCATGATACTTTTCCAGCAGGGGCGGGTGTCATCGCGAAGCTTTGATTTTTAAATCAGTTGCCTCTTAGCTTCCTACTAGTACTACTACTACTGTATTCATTACTTATACTAGTACTTCAAGTAGTAAAAGTCAGCGTTAACAGCGTCGCCTCTCAACTAGAATAACAGCTTCCTACTACTATTAGTAGTACTAGTAGTAGTACTTATCATAACGCGGATGCGTTTAAAACTTTCGGCTGTGGTGGGCGTGGCTCGATGATGCGGAGTCGGCCTTCTTGAGGGGGATAAGCAACTTTAGGATGCTGCCGGACGAAATTCTCAACCAGGTCTCGTACAATCGGCCCAGAACGTAGTTGCCGCGCATCAGCGAAGAAATGCCATCCGTCCAAGCTGCTGAGCAAAGGCATAGCGATCGTGACTAAGCAATCCACGCCTTCTTCTTCAAAGTGTTCGTTTCTTGAGCTTGCAGCATCCACTTCAACAGCAGCTTCATAGTTTTCTTTGGACAGTCGAATCGAAGAAACAATCGGCTTGACACTTTGTGTGACGTCGTAGACGACCCGAAGACCGGAGAAGTGCGGATGTGACGAACTCATGGCAGGATAACGACGCAGCCAGTAGGTAAAAGCATCTTTCAGTTGGGTCAAGGAGAGCTCTACGACTACGGTAGGCTTCACGAGAGGCAGATATTTCTCGAGCCATTTGCGAGTGATAATGAGCCCAGGGTCGTTTAGCTCGTCCCCTTTGATATACCCGGCATTGACAAGCCCAACGTCTGCACCCAGTTCTTCACGAAGTGCGTCTGCCACGAGGTTGGCCATGTTGCTTTCTTGTGTACGGCACGTGACACGTCGTCCGTCTAAAGCCGTGAGTGCCGTGCCTAGAGGCTCCAGCTTTCCTTGTGCCAGTTCCTCCTGCTCAACGTGGAGAATGTACTTCTTCAGGATCGCTAGACACCCTGGATCTGCTTTATATCCCTTGTTCAGTAACATTTGCCACTGAAAACCCGCTTTCACATCCACCGGTTTGCCTTTAACCGGCTGAGATCGTGTGGTCAAAGCCATCTCCACAGCGCCCAGCCACAGTGCATCCATGCCCGACTTGTGGATAAGCGTGTCAACGCCGGCAGCACACGTGATCGGGAAGTGATCATGTCCGCCCAGAATGAGGCTAATCCCTGGTACCTGCATGGCAAGTCGTACATCCTCCGCCACCTTGAAATGCGTGAGCGCCACAATAACATTCGCTCCCTGAGCCTTGAGTTCCTCCACACAGCGACGAGCATGCGGCCGTTCGTCCTCGAAGACGACACTAGGACCAGCGAACGGATCCTTTCCCGTGACGGTAGTCACCACTCCAAACATTCCAAGCCGCAGTCCATTGCTCAGCGGGAGTACACGGGTATCCACGAGTCCAGGATACAGCTCCCCATTGGAAGCAGACCGCGCGTTCGACCCGAAGCACGTGAAATTGGCGCCAGCGAGCAAGTCGCGCATGTGCTCAGCTCCGAAGTCGAACTCGTGGTTGCCCAGCACCACGTATTCGATCTCGATCTGGTTCAGCATTTCCACCATGAAAGCGCTGCAAGATCACGAAAAGTGAGGTTAACCTCTCTTTCAAGAAGTTTTTTGCTTGTAAAGTCGATGACGCACCCTTTGTCCTTGCGGTCCAGCTCCGAGCGCCACATAAAGTCTCCGTTCAGCGTGACAATTACGTGTGTATCACGAGGAATCCTCTGCTTGGTGGCCTTGAGCATCGTCGCGAGTTCCGCCAGGCCACCAACCCCGTTGACATCCGGCTCCAGCTCATAGACATCGTTCACAGTGAGGAACACAACCTTCGTCACGGTATTCCGAGCGTCCAGGCAAGACGCCGACGCTGCATCATCACCTGGAAACAGCGCCTTCTTCTTCATCTCCTGCTCCATTTTCGCAAAAGTGGATCCGAAATTATTACGCTTCTTCTCCACAAAAGGTTTCGTCCAGTTATATCGCTTTAATATTGTATGAGGGTATATATTTATGCAGAATACACTACGTCTCTATCGTCATTTTCCCTGTACCATTTCACAATTCGAAGATGAACGTGGTGGCGGAGATCCAGCACCTGAACGAGCGCGAGCTGGAGCTCAACGTGCCGCTGTCGGCGTCGTGGCACCAGAAGTACCGTGAGTCGGCGTGGGTTTACATCGGCGGGCTGCCCTTCGAGCTGTCGGAGGGCGACGTGCTGTGCGTGCTGAGCCAGTTCGGCGAGATCGAGGACATCCACCTGGTGCGGGACGTCAAGACGGGCAAGGCCAAGGGCTTCGCCTTCGTCAAGTTCGAGGACCAGCGCAGTACCGTACTGGCTGTGGATAACCTCAACGGCTTCAAGCTGCTGGACCGTGTGCTGCGTGTGGACCACGTACTCAAGTATAAGCTTCCCAAAGAGCTCCAGGAGGACAGCGACTCAGAGGAGGAGGATGGACCCAGGAAGCAGAGAGGCCTACCCGGCCACGCATACGAGGGCAAGGAGCTGGCTTCGGACTTCGATCTGAACAAGGGCGTGGACGTGTTCGCCGCGCCAGAGGAGACGCACAAGGACAAGAAGAAGCGGAAGAGGGACGAGAAGAAGGCCAAGAAGGCCACCAAGAAGATGAAGAAGTTGGAGAAGAAGCAGCAGAAGATCTTCGAGGAGGTGCAGAGAAGGAGGCAGGAACAGAAGAGGAGGGAGAGCGAAGTTGTGCAAAAGGAGGAAGCAGAACCACTGCCCAGTGCCACAGGCTGGCGCGGCAGACTGGAGCCTGCGGCGCCGCGACCAAGACGCGATGCAGAGAGGAAACGACCGGACGATGCGCGGGACAAGCAGGGGGATAGAAGCTATGGAGGCATGAGTCGCACCCGGTAGATAGATGCAAGCTTGATAAAATACGACGTAACACGATGATTCACTTGCAAAAAAATGAGTTTTAGCCTGATACAGCGAAGTACATGTACTCACGAGAACCATTAAGTGTGTTTACCAGCGCGATTTTGGCAGCACTATCTATTAGTTTAGTGATTCTTCCGACCTCAAGCTCAAGGTTGCAGTTGTTCAGGTGCTGGGACTTCACCGTCAGACTTGCTTTGAGCCTCTTCGCCTTCGGGTGCTTGAAACTCGTACACCTGCAGCACATTGCGCACGTGCGAGCTTGCTGCTTTTGTGGAAATTCCCGTTCCAGTGGCAACGCAGTCATCTTCATCCTGCATGTCCTCGGGCAGATCGTAGTGGCGCTGGCCGCTGGAAACTGCTACTATCGCTCTGGTCGGGTCGGGGAAGAACGACAGGCCGTTCGCACAATCCGGGAGCTGGACGCTCTCGTCCAGCAGCTCGCCCGTCAGCACGTCGTACAGCATCACGCGGCCTGTTTGGCTGCCCGTGGCTAAATACCTGCCGCCACAATGTAAGTCGAACTCGATGCGCTGGTTCGTGTCGGCCACGCGGTTGAAAGTGTGGAGGATCTCGTTCGTAGCGCGGATATCCCAGCAGTGGATCCGTGCATCTCGTCGCGCAGCTGTGAACAGAAACCTCCCGCAGGGCGAGAACTTGACTTGAGAGATGCCGCGGCCGTCATGATCCCGAAGCGTCAGCAGCTCTTCCCCTTCGTCTTCCGTGTACACACAAGTGGTTCCCGCATAGGATCCAGCCGCGTAAATCTTGGAGTGATCCGGATTGAAGTGCAGCGTACTAATGAGTCCTCGCTGCCCCTTTCGAGAGCGCCGGGTCTTGCTCAGCGGCCTGGCCCGGAAGTCTCTGCTGGGCTGCGAGAGGTCGAAGAACCGGATGATCCGATCGAAACCAGCGAAGAGCTTGGTGCCTGTCGAGTTGAAGGCTAGACTCTGGGCGCTGGCCAGCTCGTCCAGGTGGTCGAACGCCCGGTAGGATGCCCGTAGCTCGCCCGTATAGGCGTCCCACAGGTGCACGGGCTGGTCTCGGCTCGTGCTCACGAAGATGCACGAGTTGGGGTCGGCCGACGTCATGAACGGGTACCATTGGTAGTCGTAGACGGTGCCGCCTTCTTTAGCCTGCAGTAAGCTGGCGTTGTCGGTGTCACTGGTGGCGGTGTGCTCGAATAGCCGCAAAACGTGGTCGTCGCTGTTAGTTAGCAGGCAGAGGCCGTCAGGCGACACCTTGACGCCTATGGTGAAGTTGTTGTTGGTGGATGGAGAGCTGAACTCCCTAGACGCGGTGAACTGCAGGCGTGGACGCATGGCGGCGTGGTGGACGAAGGGCTGCAGCTCCATTTTTGCCATTTCACGGGAATTTTTGTCATTTAACGAATAACATCATAATGTGGTACACATACTTGATCATACAAGTAATTTGAGCTGAAAGAACAAGATGCCCATTACAAGAAAATAAGTGCTTCGTTACGAAAGTGAGAATCGAAGCGTCTGACCTTCAACGGCTTAGACGTTGCGATCCATGAACACCTAGATCCAAACCGCCTTTTATTCGAGTCGGAGAGCGTGGCGGGGGCTATTGCACCTCAAGAAAGGCTAGCGCATCGAACTTCTTCTGACGGTGAAGCTCCTTTTAGTGCACTTCATCGTGCAGAATGGCACGAATAGCTAGTTGTAGATCCATCTCGATTTAGCTCCTAGCAGTTCTTTATTTATCGCAGACATTTATACAGTCATCCAGTCACATCGCATTATAATCACATTGACAGTTGCGTCATTGCCCGAGCCGAGGCACGTGTTGTGGCCCTGTGTTATGGCCTCGGATCCAAGAAACATAATTATTTTATTAAACGTAATTGCTCCAAGGCAAGTTACCCTTCTCTGCTACGACCTTCGTAACGAGCGGTCCATTGACCTCTGTAACTCTCGGCAATCATCTGGATGTAGATACTGAGCTGAGTTCAGTCAGTCGGCACACTCGACCCTGACCCTCAATTTATTGCTGGTAGTGTACTCGACACCTTGGACGTGGTCTACGACGTACCAAATTGAGGAAGATTGCTCCAAGCTTTGGTGTCAGCGACGGCAGGGGTTCCAAGACTTGCTGACCAACGCACTCGTGCGTAAAGAACCCCCATGTCGATTCACCAATCCAAGCACTGACTCGTAATCGCAAGCTGACTCATAAGCTACAGGAAGCGTTTGCTTCGGGCGGACTCAAGGTGGAGACGGGAAACAAGAAGCGTATGATATGGAATGTGACCTAACGGTTTCGCGGAGTAGAGAGGCTACGAAGGCGTCGAAGTACATTGCGGCCGGCTTTCGATGAATATACGGCATTCTTCAATCTACCTTCGCACGAGCAGACCTCGCCCTCCACTCACTTCTTCATCTGCTCAACATGGCGATGGCTCGGGTTAATTTCGACGCCTACCTGCGCCAGGCTATACTTCATCCTGATAACCATATTCGCTATGTCGAGCCGAACGTACCATTGCGGCCGGAGGAGGGCGCAGCCTTGGATCAATCGCTCGAGGAACACGGAGTATATGGCATGCGCGTGTCACCCGTCGCCGTCAGGGACCGAAATAACGAGCCGGAGTTCACTTCAACAGCTGCGTATTTCGATTTGTTGGACGAGGATTCGCAGGTCTGGGACTTGATGTACGTGCTCAAGTGGGGGTATACTTCCAGGTCGTTCGACGAGATGCAATGAGGTCATCAATGAGATTGCGACTGGCAAGGGGTATCCAACTGACAACATCAATCCGGTGCTGGTTGCTGCAATCACAGGACTGCCCAAGGACAAAGACTTCCGCATCAGCTCGAACATGCGTTACGCAACCGTGACAAGATACAAGCTACGGATTCCCTACTTTGCGCAATGGTGTTCAGCGGCGGCCGCGCAACCGATCATTATTTAGCGAGTCGTACGAGTACTCGACGCATCGCCCCGGCCAAGCGGCTATCTACAGACCGTACAGGGAGCTGGCGGTGGCATTGAACGCTGCTCTGAGGCGAGCTCGTGCCGAGGTCAACCGGTTGGACAGGGAACGGCTCGGGTTCATCCGTCGCCGGGTATCCGAACGCACCTAATATTTGTGCAACACGAGAGAGCGCATGCGTAGCAGGCGGCGTGCATCTACAAGACGGTTAGAGCGTCAGCTTCGTGATGCTGCGTTGAATATCGAGCCTTTCAGCTCCTACAACTTCGCGATGCGCATGAACAGGGGGCCGTGGTGCTTAGTAACCAGCACGAAGCGAGTTTGGTGTTGTTTCGAGCAGAACTGGAGCAACTATTCCACGGACGTAAAAGTCATTATGATAGAGCCTCATATTTTCAGCTCTTCCCGGGGACGAGGGAGAACGAGCTCTTGTAGATCTTCTGGGTCGAGATGCTGAAGCTGAGGAACGATGACGGCGCGTCCACCTTCGCTCGACTTTGGTGATCGACGAACTGCGTCCATTCAGTTGCGGCCGTTGAGCAGGACCTCTAGACCTACGAGATCAAGTTGTGGGACCCGGAAAAGCGCTAGGCCTACATGGACGGAATGCCGGACATTGCGCTGTTCGACGATCACGTTGTGGAGGGCGACGAGACGGTGGCGGCGGTCATCCAGGCGCGCTAATCGAGGACGGCCCAGACACGGGTAACGAGTTCATAGAGTCCAAGCTCGTGGTATTCGCGGCTGCAGACATGGTGCTCAAGGACACACGTCCAGTCACTGCATGAACTCGCTCCGTGTGTATTGCGACTCCAGAAGACAAGGAAGACATATATTAAGTGTTACTTAGCAGATACTTCAACGAAAGGCTAGACGACGTGGACTTAAAGTAGCACTTGAGTGTGATTCTTTAGCGACGCTTTGAGCCGGCGCCTAGCAGAGGAGATTAGAAAGCTATGTTGACCTCTTGCTTTCGCCCAATGCAAACGACGTGTCTGTCGATCGCGGAGCACACGTCCACCTTCTCATATCCAGCACGGTGCATGGCTTCGCCGTGTCCAAGAACAGTCAAAAGTCGTGTGCGATCAGCGCACACGATCACACCGCCGGACGTGAGGGACGCCAACACCTGCTTGAACAACTCCTTGTATGCCTCTGACACGGACAGCAGTTCGTCATCTTGGATACATTTGATGACGACCTCCTCCAAGATGTAAAAAGCCGTGACGACGTCGGCGGGGATAGTCGTCACAGGCGACCCCACAGCAAGTTTGCACTCGGTGTACTGGACCAGCACCGCGGAATTCTGTACACGGAGGTTGTCGTGGGCGAGCATCAGGAACAGGGCGGAAGCGTCGAGGAGTTCCATCCGGGCCGTCGGATACGCAGTCAGGATAACGAGCCTGTGCCGGCCCCTAGATCGAGGACGCGCTTACCATCACATGGTGGTAGAGCGTCCACCATCGCCTCCAACGCCCGACCCACGACGTCGCTAGCTTGCTTCTCAAAGTGCCTCTGGAACCAGTACGGGTTTACCCAATAGTCGTCCGCGTTAACCATGAGTGGCAAGTCGACTTTTGGAGGATCCTCAGCGAGGTGGATACCCGGCAGCAAGTTCTGCATTGCCGCGGTCCATGCCTTCACAGCCCTCGACTCATCTCCAACAGACCCGGACTCGGGAGCGGCGCGGGACTTCTTGGCCCTTGTCGGCGTGTGATGCACCGGGTGGTACGTCTCGTACTCGACACGCAGCTGCTCTAGCTCCTCCGGGTGGACCCGCTGCATATGGAGCTTGAGAGATCGGTCGTCCACGGTCTTGTTCCTGGGGTCAGAGACGCTCTCGTGACAGCGCAGGTACCGAAGCCCCACTGCATCAACCATCGTCAACTTATCATCGGGACGTACGTCCCTCGCCGCCACAAGCCTGCAGTACTTGAAGAACCACGGCTGAATGTGGTTCAAGTTGAAAAGTCGATTTGGTTTGGGGTCCGCTGCTGTAACCGGATACACGTACTTCGCCTCATCGTAAGCAATCCGCGCAGCGGCAAGGTCGATGGCACCTTGGTCTCGGTCGTCAGAGGATGAAACTGGGACACCATGGTGGGTGCCGCGAGGTAAGTTGGCGAATGACAGGATGGCGGAAGCCCTCGTGAGATGCTTGATGCATGAGATGCCTAAGGCACGAGATGCTTGCATCTGGGGTACACCATGTTCAACCGTTCACATCCACGAACTTTTCGAGTGTTCGTACGTCGGTAACGTTCTACTTTTTTATCTGGGCCATGGACACGATGATGCCATTCTTGCCCCCGGTCAGCGTGACTCCAACTAGCGGCAGCAAACACAACAACGCCATCCCCACATGCGATGCGCTCGCTCGCCTCCATAGTGTGAGTAGCTCACCTCCAGCTAGACGTTGGTCGTGTACATGCCCTTGAGGCGCTCCAAGACTGGCTGCAGGCAACGTACGAAAGCGGCGACTCTGAGAGCATGCCCACGATATCCATGGGCACGGTCAAAGACCACGGGCTCGCTGAGGTAGCCAATGCCCAACTCCGTTGATTGCCAGACGTTCCGGATGATCACCAACACGGACAGCTCCGTAACTATGGCGTTCGTCTTCACCAAGCGGTGAAGACGAACACCATAGTCACGCCGCCAGAGAAGATTTATGGCCAATCACACGTGCGGAATTTACTGCGGAGTCGTAGAATCCCTCAGAAACCTTCTTGTGGCCTCTTAACCCCCCTACGGATGCTATACAGTACCCTCCTAAGCAGCCCGATAGCCCCGATGAAGCCCATGAAGCCCCAAGGACCACTGAGGGCCCCGATGAAGCCGGTTGAACCTCAGTTTTACTCGGAGTTGTTAAATCGCGCAGGCTGGCCGGCTTGATTGTTCTCATTTTTACCACGAAATGTTCTCAGTTTGCCACGAATAAATGCGTAAAACCTCACGTTTAGAGCGTACCGCAAAGATTAACGCTCGCACTAAATCGTCCCTGGATAAATCCGCACGTGCTGCGGCTAAAACCGCGTCGTCGAAAATCGACCTTGACCTCTTGGCGTGCCGTAATAGAACGCTTTCTCCATCTCACAGTACCGTACCTCAGTGTGCTGGTCGAACGCCAAGACCTGACGTCCGCGTCTTCGTTGAAGCAGAAGCACTGCCCAGTGCCACAGGCTGGAGTGGCAGACTGGAGCCTGCGGCGCCGCGATCAAGACGAGAAAACAACCGGACGATGCACGGGGCAAGCAGGGGGATAGAAGCTATGGAGGCATGAGTCGCACCCGATAGATAGATGCAAGCTTGATAAAATACGACGCGACGCGATGATTCACTCGCAACAAAATGAGTTTTAGCCTGGTACAGCGAAGTATATATACTCGAGAGAACCACCAAGTGTGGATTTTACCAGCGCGACTTTGGCAGCGCTATCTATTACTTCGAAGTTGTTTGGTGATTCTTCCGACCTCAAGCTCAAGGTTGCGGCTGTTCAGGTGCTGGGACTTCACCGTCAGACTTGTTTTGAGCCTCTTCGCCTTCGGGTGCTTGAAACTCGTACACCTGCAGCACATTGCGCACGTGCGAGCTTGCTGCTTTTGTGGAACTTCCCGTTCCAGTGGCAACGCTGTCATCGTCATCCTGCATGTCCTCGGGCAGATCGTAGTGGCGCTGGCCGCTGGAAACTGCTACTATCGCTCTGGTCGGGTCGGGGAAGAACGACAGGCCGTTCGCACAATCCGGGAGCTGGACGCTCTCGTCCAGCAGCTCGCCCGTCAGCACGTCGTACAGCATCAGCGGCCTGTTTGGCTGCCCGTGGCTAAATACCTGCCGCCACAATGTAAGTCGAACTCGATGCGCTGGTTCGTGTCGGCCACGCGGTTGAAAGTGTGGAGGATCTCGTTCGTAGCGCGGATATCCCAGCAGTGGATCCGTGCATCTCGTCGCGCGGGAGAAATGAATTCAGCCAGAAGGTACCACCGACATCAGACATAATGCCCTGCAAATGCAGGACCATTGGCAGGACATCTATTGACAATTAAGGACTCCGTGCATGACATTTTAAGTATCATCCGCAGGTCGTTATGCAGGACATTTTATAGTTGCAGGACTTGAAGCAGGGTGTAGTAACATAAATCAAATACACGGAGTACATTTCCAGTGTTACCACTACTCTCGGTCATCACTTCTTACTTTTGTGACGCTTTGGCGTTCTAAACGCGGTGAATGCCGCTAACGCCACCGGGTCTGCGTGCGGTGGTGATGGCCGGCGGTGCATCGCGATGTCGTCCATGAGTTTGAGGAAGGGCTCGGCCTCCTCCTTCGCTTTTCAACGAACACGACGAGCGTCGGGTGAGAGCCGAACACCTGCTTCGCTCGGCGGCTGTAGCTCTCTATGGGATTGTTCGTGCGGTTCCGCATCTCGACATCCTTGGCGATGTAGGCGTTCAAATTCCACAGAGTGGGAGAGTACGTGACTATCCACGTACGAGTGAAGTACACCCAGAACTGCGTCCAAAGCTGGGCGGTTCCCTTGCAGCTCACCAGCGACACCACGTACGGGATCCCTTTGCACTTGATCTCGTCAATTGGGATCACGTCAAGGCGTCCAAAACTCCCGGCGATATGGCTTCTTCGATCTGATTGGTCGGAAATCGCAGATCAACCAACTTTCGGCGAATCGCTTTCTTCCAGTGAAATAAACAACCAATCACTGGCGTTTCTGAGAACTGGTCGCGGACGCCTTTAATGAGGGCGGCCTCGAAGTCGCCGGTGACGCTACGGGAGTCATCTGCATCTTGCCTAGCACTCGGACCCAGTGCCAGGCGTGCCAGAATGTCCACTCGTCCTTGGCTTCCAGCAAAATCATCAGCACAGGAAGATAGACGTCGTAGGTGGGGTCATGAGCCATGATGATCAGCGTTTGCTGAAATAGTTTTGGTGTGATGCTGAATGTTCCGTCTATAAACAGCGACGCGCTGGGGTACCGCAGCAATCACAGCAGATCCGGATGTACCATCCCGACGAAGCGCTGCCGCTTGCCGACGTTGTCTTTAAAAAAGCGTTGAACTGCAGAAACGAACGATCGTCTGAGTCTGAGGCCGTGACGCTCGGGGGGGGGGTCTCGATTTGACGAAACACGTCGCCTCCTGTAACCGCCTTGCGGACGTAGTTTATGAAATTGATCGCCTGGGCTAGCACCAAGGGCTTGACAGCTTGATCGGGGTATTTCGGGACGATCCGGCTGGAAACTCCCTCGCACAGCCGCCCAGGGATGATTGCAGGCGAGACGATCGTCTCGACTTCGAGGATCTGCGTCATCTCCTCGACGCAGTCGGGGAGAGTGGCACGGGGCTCTTTGTTGCACGTGTGCTCTCCTGTCTCACGCACGTCCGAGGCGCCTTCTTCTTCGACCTTCACGTTGAGCTTGCCCTTACAGCCTATAGACCAGTACGTGGAGCATTGGTAGTAGGTCGTGGTCTTGCGATTGGCGTTCACTATGTACTTGTAGCCGTTGTACTGTATGTTTGTGCTTGCTTGGAGATAGAGGAGTGAGCCTGTCACGACTCGAACATGCCTCAGAGATCAATGGCTGTCATCGGCCAAAAGGCACAGTTCAAATTGTATAAATTTGCTGACTGGACAGCAACCGAGCTGCTTCTTAAGTTCGCGCGATATCAATACCGGTACCAAACAGTATTTTTCTAATAGTGTTGTGCATTTCTACGAAGCAAACGATTTAAACTCTCTTGGGTAAGAACACACAGGCTGATGAGCCCGTACTGGTAGCGGGAATGCAGTTACATCTACGCCAATGAGGACCACAGACTGGTGGCGCACAACAGCCAGTAACGATGATACAGATACCCCATGCCGTGGCAGCTACGGGGCTCGTGCCGTATCGATTCATGCGGTGGGCTGCATACTCTGCATCAGTCCCACAGCAGCTCGACAGCGACATGCGGCATGCCTCCGCCCCTATCACAAGTTGAAGATGAGATGAATGTGCAATACAAAGTATTTCGCTTCACACTTCTGCCAGGCACAGGTGCTCGGTGCGCAAAGTTGTGTCTATCTTTTTTAGAAAATTATTTATATGCCGAATGAATGTTCATGACTGCAAATGCGCCAGTGACAATGGGTATAACGACGTTGGAGCTCGTTGCGTCGTCGTCAGGGGCGCCACGGAGTTCAGATCTCGCCGTGGAGGAGGCGTTCAAGATCATACTGTCGAGTATGGCCCCGGACTCAGATCCTGTGGTGTCTGAAGTGCTGTGATGTATGGTGCTCCGGCAGAGTTGGTGGCGATGTTGACTTCTATATCGCCGCGAACGCCGTCTCCGGATCTGTAAATATTGACAGCGTTGTTTTCATGTCATGTCCCTTTCACTGACCTCATTGCCCTCGCCTGGTGACGCCTCGGCGATTGATATCACCGACGCAAAGAATAATCGTCACCGAGAGTATCGATGTTTCCACCAAGGCAATAAGCTTCAAAGAACTACGTCCCCACGCATCATTTAGGCCGGATCAGCTCGTCTGGGTGTACCGACCAGCTCGCGGACCGAAGATCACGAAGTTCGGCCACCGCTGGAGAGGACCAGCTCAAGTGGTGGAGTCATCTGGCCATGACAACTACTTGGTGCGAATGCTGAAGACGGGAAAGTAGCAGGTGACGCATTGCTCCTTCCTCTTGTCTTACTACTACCCCACGCATTTGTTAGACCAGATGGCCAAAGATGTTGAGCTGGACGTGAGGGATGAAGCTGTCACCGGCGCTGATATTGACTCCGAGGACGAGGATAAGAACGCCGAGAAAGAGGCCGCCACGACGGTGGACGCCAGCGATCGAGGACCGCCAGCAGCAATACCTGAAGATGACTTCGAGGCGCCGACAAGAAACGACGCCCAAAGAGCTGAAGATAACGGCCACGAGTCGCCAAAGGCGCAAGTGCCGAAGATAGGGTGGCCCAAGTGCCCATAGACGCACAGAGCGGAGCCCCGGAATTCATTGCTGAAGACGCTGTCGCCGCCACAGCAGAGCAGCCCCAAGCCACGAAGCTGTCGACGAAGCTGACCAGCCCCTGAAAGGAGATGTCGCCGCCGCTGCAGCCTGCACCTCAAGGAGACGACGGGTCGAAACCAACCTCCGCCATTGACAAAATGAAGCGGCGAAAACCACGATAGCCGTCACCGATGCTGCAGACGCAGGAGGCTGGAATGGGCGATCCCCAGCAGGAGCCGGAGGCATTGGTGCACGACGAGGACGCCTTGCCCAAACAGCAGACCACATAGACGACCCCCAGCAGCACGTGACCAGCCGCACCCGGGCTAGGAACGACGAGAGGTTAATAGCACCACTGACGAGGTTGGCGGCCTCGAGGGACGCGACCACAGCCCCAGCCGACCTTTGGCGCCCCATACCGCGTTGACCAGCAGCAGCGCAGACAGAGTGCCCACCGCAGATGCGCAAGCGGAAGCGTTGCCTGATGATTCAACCGCAGACGCGACCAGAGCAGTAGATCCGCAGTCAGCAACCCACGACTACGCCGCCTCAGAACTCGGAGGACCGATGAAGAAAGTCAAGCCGCCCGCCAACGCCTCGAAGCCACCGACACTGCAAACAACGAAGAGCGGATCTATGTGCTATCTGGGCAAGGACGTCGAGGGACCGATAGCCTCGTTGCAGAGCGACCTCGCCTCTCGCGATTGCATCCCTACGAGACGGTCCGAGATAGGAGGAGACGCCGATGCCGGACCCGTACAGGTCGATACGTTCTGGAGTTCGAAGTTGAATACTCGTGTCATCGACCTGACGAGAGCGGCCGCCTGTGGATGAACCTAGACGACTATGAACAGCTGTGGAAAGAATGTCGTGTACAGCGAGATGCGGCGGATGATGAAGAGAGTGAGCTGGAGGGATCGGCTACGGACGACGCCAAGGCGAAGCATTCGTAGTAGCACGCAGCAGGTGACAGCGCTGGTAAAAATCAGGCGAGTGCCCTAAAGACGAGGAGGGCTGCCCTGGAGACGAGGACGCCTCCAAGCTAAGGGGACAGAGTAAGAGAATAAAATCCTGGAGACAGCCGTGCATAGTACGGGGCGCGAGGAGAAGGAAAGAGCAGAAGACAATGAGCAGTGGACAAGACAGCGGCGTGACCGATCAAGAGGACAATAATGCAGCGATGGACGTGGTGGTACGACGACGGGTTGGAGCGTGGCGCGGGCCGCCCCGCCGCTACCCTACCCGTTCTCCTAGAAGATCGCCGAGAGCGAAGAGTCGTACGGTGAGGAGCCTGGGGGAGAGCAGACCGAGACCGCTGCCACACAGGTACAAGGTCGAGGCGGTGGCGATGCGATGCATCGAGCCATTGAGCGATAAAGCCCAACCGTGGAAGGTCGGCCGTGTACCCACCAACCGTCAGGCACGCGAGGGAGAAGCCGCAGCTCACTTCGAAACTCGCCGGACGGAGGATAGAGGACGAAGTAGCCGCGAGACTATCGACACAGGAGGCAGGACACAGAGTTAACATGCAGAGCAATATAGGCGTGGAAGCGATCTGTAGCAGCTAGTTTAGGTGTGGCTCTAGAGGGTCAGGCAGACGCGGGTATCGGAGCCCCATGGGTCTACAAGGTCGCCGGTATGAGCAGCCCATGGCGCAAGGGAGGGTTGGGACCGAGAGAGGTACAAAGAGCCCCGGTATAGGAGCCCGGTCAACTCCTTTGGAGAAGCCTAGGAAGAGATCTCGAATATGTGCACCTGTGCTGTGCATGCCAGGACAAGTCTATCTGTTGCTGCCATACGTGTTGAGTGTACTGCATGTGTAGATATGGCGGTCACGATCGTAGCCACCGGACACCAGCTTTGGACGAAGCTAGGACGGGTGATGAGCACAGCACCGAACATACGAACTGCTACCGGTGAAAGATGATGATATAAGACTGATGCTAGAAGTACTGAAGCTAGACCTACTGATGAAAGTGAGAATGCTAACGCTTACTGAACAATATCAATATGTTTTATACAGTATACAAATTTGGACGGATTGATATGACAGACACAAAGTGATGATACTCGAGATTATACTGGGATAGGATGCAATTAAGTGCTTACAGCGCAGCCCAACAGGGGTTATTGCGTGGAGTGAGGAGTACGCGCGCTATCCCACTCGTGTACTGGTAGATTAGATTGATGGGTTCTCATGTAAAATATCTTCATTGAAATTAAGGTATTTGCATGGGTGGGACGAGCCAAGCCCGACCCGGGCTACCATTCTGAAGGGAGCCCGAATGTCGAGTGAATCGGGCTCCCTCACTTTTTGAGCTCCGTTTCAAACCGGGGAGCCCAGATTTATCAAAATCAGGGCTCCTCGATTTAGCACGAGCCCGATGCGAATGGCGTTAAGCTGGGAGCCGTTTGAAACTGTTGGAGAGCCCAGTTTTACGGAGAGCCCGGAGCACTAATTCAGGGGAGCCCACTTCAAAGGCTCCCTAAGAAAAACCGAGATCGAAAATGTGGATTTCTGGGCTCGGTTCGTCCCGCCCGTGCGTATTTGAATTGATTGAGAACGTCATATACTTGCTAGCAACACTCTCAGAAGTGAAGCGTAGGTACCGCGCAGGTGCTGCGGCTGCGGACCAGGCGCAGGAGACGCGCCCTACACGGGTCTGGATGCTACTAGACAAATACTATAATACCGTATTTGGTATCAATATTTTCCTATCCCCGCGTCGCATAGCCCTAGTTGCGTACCGGACGGGGGTCGGGGTCGTAGTTCGAATCTTGTGTGTGAACGTTTCTAGCTGCTTGTGCCGCCCGCCGACTGAGCATCCCCGCTCTGTCACTGTGGTCACTGATGTGGGTACTCCGTGTTGCGCGAAGCGTGCGCGAAGGTTGTTCGATGACGGAGGCAGAGGTACCAACGACAGTTCTTACGAACTGCGAACAGACAATCCTACCTTTCGAAACGATTGCTGGATATAAAGTGTGGGATAGCTCCAGTCCACATCCCACAAACTACTATAACCAAGTTTCTCTTTCGGAGCGCAGTGTTTGGTGGATTCTCGCAGGCGAACGTTCGTAGCGATACTTTGAGGGATCCGTGGGCGAGTTACTACTCATATCGTAATGGTGATGGAAGGATCGCAGCCCGCGATCGTCGCTGTGATCCTGCTACTGCTCACAGAGACCGACGACGAAGAAGATGATCTTGTCCAGGTGCAGGATGTACTTCGGATGGAGCAGCCATTGATTCCAGACGTTCGATTCAACTTCGGCACCTATCCTGATGCTAGTGCTCGGGAAGACTTCCGTTTCACCTGTACAGAAGTGCAGCGATTGGCCTGCGTGATGAATATGACACACGTATTCATCATCAAGGCAAGTGACCGACTCATGAGCGTCGATGCTTTGACAATGCTTTGCTATCAGCTTTCTTACCCAGGGAAGTTCTCACGGATCAGGAAGCAGTTCGGGAGATCGGACCCATTTTGTAGCCGTATTGGCACCAACACATGTAAGGGCAATCGACTGCGTTGAACGGTGCTGCACACGGCTAATCTAACGCTACGTTTTGTCTTTGCTGCAGACCGTTTCCTTGACAATGAAAGGAAGATCATTATGTTCTTTCATGGCCATCTGTATGCCGAGTGCCACAATCAGTACGTTCAGGCCGTCATCGACAACACGGGGGGAATCGTCGACACTGTATCAATGTTCATAGATGGAACAAAGGGATTTATTTGCCGCCCTGGTGAACGCAAAAACAGGTTCACTGCTGTTCAATTGGCACTCGACCGGATCACTGTTAGTGATAAGGAAACCATCAGAATGTTTGCTATAGTGGGCATAAAAGACGTCACTGCTTTACTTATCAAGGCGGTTGCACCCCTGACGTGAAGTGGATTGCAAATATGGTGGGCTTCTAACGATCAGTAACAGTCCGCTGTTAGGTCTGTGCGCATATCATTCTAGGGGCATATCGAGGGACGACATCACGACTCTACAATGCTCCGTGAAAGCAAACTGCTTTCCTATTTCCCAGCACCGCCTTGATCAAAGGTTTGGGCGTGTTGACATATGGGGATCCGGCGTACGGAGTAAACGACATGCTGCGCAGTCCGTCCCCAAACGCGTCCGTGAGTAGTGCCGAGAAGAGCTTCAACGTCATAATATGCAAGACTCAGTGTCGATTGAATGGCTGTTTGAGATCGTCAAGCCGAAATGGGCATTCCTTGATTGGAATACGAAACGCAGGACCCTGCTGCTCCGGTGGCCATATTGGTAAGAGTCGCAGTCCTGCTGACGAATGCCGCTACATGCATCAAACATGGAAATCAGATCAGCAAGTAATTTGGCTGTGCACCGTCGCAGCTAGAGGATTACTTTTGCAAGTACAACCAGATCAATTCGGAAGAGTAACGAACCTAGTTGTTGCTGTTATTTGCTTGTTGATCAAGTATGCCAGCGATGAGCTTAGATTGGGATTCTCTTTCTTGCTGACGCCTCTCGATGCAGTCGGCGCTCCTTTCTCTCTTTGGAGCGCTCCGATCGGTCCTTTGCTCGTTTCTTTCGCTCCAAAATCGAGTCGCTGTTTCTGATCTGTCTGCTCCTGTTGCAAAAAATCCTTGAAGAACGAGGCCCTCTGCCTCTTGGTCTCTTCAAGCGAGCCACCCCAATCAGGCGGGCTTTTATTGCGACTGGGGCGGTGGTGCTGCACTGCTGATATTTCGCTTTCAGCTGCTTTATCATTAGAGTCTTCACCTCGGGGACGCCACTTCCCTAGCTTAAGTGTGGCGAGGCGCCTAGCAGATTTTCGGGAACACGACCTTCGGCTTGACTGTACTGGTGTCGTCACTCGGCTCGGACTAGGTCCGGGTCAAGAGGGCGTGTGTGTGCACCTCTTGACTTGTGATCCCTTTCCTTAGGTTCGTCCTAGGGCTACGCTGTGGGCCCAGACGTAAGTCGGCCACACCAACAACCCCCGATCCCAGAAAATGTGTCTCTGATCGAGATGTAGCCAAGTCGGAGCCGCCCGCTCTTGCTCGGCAGGTCTTGGACTTGCGCGCGTTGAACTTATCCCTCTTGCCCGAAATACCCCAGGTTTTCTTGGTATACAGTTGGCCTCTTCTTCTCAGGTCTCGGACAGTCGACCTTGGCAGCCTCTCCTTCTTCTCGGGTGGTTCCGGCTAAGAACCCCGTACCGGCCTCTTCTTTCTTTTCTACGGTTCCGGCTGAGAACCGTGTCCATTAATCTTCACTCGCTCCTCAGATCCAAGAGGGGCCAGGAATTGATGGCTCGGGTCTTGAGCCTGTCGTAATCCAGAGCACTCACACCACACTCTGGGACGTCAGGATCTTCACTCGCTCCTCAGATCCAAGAAGGACCAGGAGTTAATGACTCGGGTCTCGAGTCTTGTCTTGATCCAGAGCACTCACACTACACTCTGGGACGTCTTACGAGTTGTTGACCTGGGATATGTCTGTCGTAATCCAGCGCACTCGCAACACGCTGGGACTTCCGCGCACCACGCTTTTTTCAGGCGAGATATACGAGTCCGGGATAATTATCCGGGACCTCGCGATACCAACAACTTCCGGGAACCGTATAACCAAGGGAGGTGTTCTGCTGAAATCTCAGGGACGATAGTGTTCGTCCCAATGATATGAAGCACCACTGCGTCGCCAGGCAATTCCGAAGACTAGAGGTGGGGATATGGAATAACGAAATCCACCACGTCGAAACACGGAAGACTTCGTTAAGTGGAGCTGAATTTTCTCGGAGACCTTGCCTACACTCTCGGGAAGCTTGGTCCTTCCGCGGCTTGCACTCAAATGCGATCGGGTGGCGCTCGCTTGCGTCCTTCGGGGCAAATTGAATTCTGATTGAAATCTTACACATGCAAATACGTAAAGACCTTCTAGCAAGGGCGTGCGCTCTACTGGCTATGGTTACACCTTGAACTTGGGCAAAGATCGGTCGCGAAGTGGTTGGCTTGGGCGATCTTCGAGCGTGCGCTTGATAAAAAGTCGGATGATGATTGGCTGAAAAGGAGAAGCAACCCGCTGCGACCAGACGCGAGTTCCAGCTTCGGCGCGTCACCGAACGAATCCAAGCTGTTCATTGGCTGAATTTTGGGAGGCACGTGAATTTCTGTGGGGGCACAGCACCTGAGTTGCACCGACCAAACCGCCCCTTCAAGGCGACTCTTCCCGGAGTTGATCCGGTGAAATGTCTGGGGTCTGTGATCTGGTACTGTGATCCGGAATCTGGGACTTGATCCGAACTCCACTTCATACACGGGCCCCACGCCCACCGGCGAACAACTGTCGGCATCTCGGTAGACTCCGCGTCCGGACAAACTTGCTGGGGTCCGGGACCTGAGTCGATCTCTTGGGGCTTTGACTGCGACACCTTCGCGAACGGCTGTAACGTCGAACCAGTCGTAGTGAAGCTCCAAAGCAGCGGTCGGGCGTCGGGCTCAGCCTCGATACCGTCGGCAAGAGACTAGCTCCGGTCTGGGAGGCGGCTGCAGACAGCTGACTGATGGGTTCCCAGGAAATTTATGAGCACCTCATCACATAAGCGTGCCACGGCAGCGTGTCGAACGACCTTACCTGCAGGCGTTGGGCTAGCTACTTTAGCGTCTTAGTCATTGATGCCGGACGTTATTTTGGTCAGGATCTGGATAAAAGGTGCTTCGGCCTCGTCTGTGCCCGACTTGGTCGCGGGCTTGGACTCCCACGCACGGTGATTATCGAGCAAGGCCTTGAATCTTGCCTTAGCCTTTGTCCCCTTCACAGCCTTCATGTTAACATTTTGGGCTCCTGCCAGTGCCTGCCACTGCTTGTAGACCTCGCCATGCTCGCCCATGTAGGGGGCGTCAACGTTTACGTGCACTGCCAGCAGGTAGTCCTCGTCTGGACCAAAGCGCTGGCGGACCTTCCGGCCAACCGCTAACTCAGCTTGTTCAGGCAGCTCATCCTGCACAAACAACGCCCTGGTTGCATCGCCTTCATAAACCACGCAGCCCCTCCCATCTTGTTCTTAGCTGCTCTCCATCTTCGCCGCGATAGCTTACGCGCGAAGCTTCGTCTGCCTCGGATGCAGTGTCGCCGGAGCTGCTGCTCAAAGCGTTCGAGCTTTGCTGGTGTCGTACGCGAAGTCCAAGGACGTGTTGAGCTTGGCTTGGAGAGGCAGGATGGAAGCGTGATCGAGCGGTGTCCATCGGAATGAGATCTTAGAGTGAGAGAACATTGAAAAGCCGCAGATAATACCTGCATACCTTCATAGATATCACACAGAACGCAGCGATGAAGAGTGAGAGTTTATCACGTATTAGGCGTTCCCACAGCCGACGAAAGCGATGGATAGAGCGGTGGTTGCACCTCTTTATTCGACCGCGTTTTTTTGCGGGATATGCTTGGCTGTTCCGCTGTTGGATGGTTTATGTGTCACTATCCGACAACAACAAACAATACGCGCCTTAAAAGGTGTCTAGTTTCGGGAATCAACACATTATTACTCGCTGGAGTTATTACAAAGGCAGCAATGTGCCGTAAAACTGGTACATTGTGTCTGTGTTGACCTCGGTTCGTTTCGGAGGTTGTGAATGGTTGGTAGCCCCCATCTCCCGACAGGCACACCTCGGTGCATTCTGCTTCCACACATTCCATTTTCGAGGCTCAACTCGAAGTTCATGACGCCGTCTTCAACCACTCCATCCGCCTGCTCTCGGCTATCTAGTGCGCAACAACTTCAAATCTGTTGCCACTCCATCTCTCAGTCAAGTCCGGCTCGCCGAATGGGTCCAGACGACCTTCAGCGCCAGCAAGCTCCATCTCAGCTTTTGATATCCAAAATCCTGAAGCAGCGTACTCCTTTTGAGTCTCACTCTCTAGCTGCACTGACGAAAAATGCCCACCCCACGTGCGCTGCCCAGAACTTGACACCATATTGGAGGAGTGGGTTGCCTGGTGTGACCGGTGACGCTATCAATCCGAACGCATCTCGCCTCGCGGTGCTGTTGAAGACCCGAGCCCCGCCTACGTGGTCTAATGCAGGCTGCGGAAGTTTTACACACGCATGGCTTTGGAGCTTTAAATCGCATGGGGAGAGCAGTTCCAGTGGAGGCACCACCAAAGCAAGCTGAAGAAGCACCACCTGTGCAACATCTTCAACATGGATGAGACCGGACTGTTTTTCTCCATGCCCCCCCCCGATTTCACTCTTGTGGTGAAGCGGTTGGCCGCAAGAAATACAAAAGAGGCTGTCGATTGCGTTCACGTGCAACGCGGACGGCTTAGCTACCACGTAGACGCACGTACCAACTCCACGGTAGGTTTCAGCTGAGACTCTCATTCTGCCACGTGTCAACGGATGGATGTGATTGTAGCAAACGTATCAAAATACCGTAAACCTCATAATAGTGGGTTATCCCACGAGTATACCCGAAAAACTTCCGAAAACAATTATATGGTCGGTACCGACTATGGTCTGTTACCGACTCTTGCTCCAGATCTGGAGTGAGGGCTCATCCTTCTTTCACAACTCATAATATAGCGGGCGGGTGGTGCGTTGACAGCATAATGATAGAAACAGCAAACATTACAAAACGTATATACCTTTGAAATAGGTTCGATATACGTACCGTGAATCGGCTTCTTGAATGTGCATGCACACCTAAGAGATTGGCGATCCTGCCCTCACCTTTTCCAACTTCTTATTGGTCATAATCATGTCAAGTGCTGGCCTGCAATTATGTATGCTAGTCAGCTTTATTTTAATACAAATATTAACCCTTTAATATATTGCTCACACTTCTTAACCCTTTCGCGGTAGAAGGGCGCAAAATTCGCCCTTGTACATATTTTCCAAAACACGGTGCGAAAGCACCCCTCAAAGGGCCCATTTTGTGCCCTTTTGCACAAGTTCAACGGTAAATACACCGCCTTTTATAACAAGTCATAAACAGTGTGATGCGTAATCATGAAGCCATACAAAAATCAAGTTTCTTGCCGTCGACAGGATGCTCCAGCAAATCGCTGAAGGTACTATGTTGCAAGAGATATGCAAAACGAGTACCGTGATTTTCTTAAAGGGCGAATTTTGTGTCCTTTAAGGACCAAATTACTTAGGCTTGTATGGTATAGTTTAGTCAAGGGACTCGCGAAAGGGTTAATGTTGTGTTCTCATTCATTCTATATCTATTTTTAGTGCTGCTTGCATGCGTAGTCGGTACACGACCTACATCAAGACCGCAATGCGGGCGAGATCACTAATTGCTCTAGATTCGGTGTAGGGTGCCAAAACCTTTCAAAATGCGTAAAGTAGCGGGCGGACGGTCGGGTGGACATTGTATTAGCAGCATAATTTTATACACAACTAACCTTGCAAACCGATATATTAACCTCTTAAAAAACGGTTCGATAGACGTAGGTTGCGTCAATCGGCTTCTTATTGTGCATGCACACTCAAGACAAGCGATTGGCGATCTCGCATTTGCGAGCTCTGGTGCAAATACAATTGATGTGTAAACCGCTATATTTATTTTTAGTGTTGTTTGCATGAGTAGTCGATACCCGACCTACTGTACAGCAAGACCGCAATGTGGACTAAGCGAGTATACCGGAAACCCTAATCGAGTATACTCCCAAAACAACTATCGATAATACCCGATAATGGTTGATCCCACTCACTTTCCAGATACGTGACTAGGAGCAACAACCCCCCAAAGGCCGACACGACGAAGCACACCATCACTGAGAAAATCGAAGTCGCCCTAACGACAAAGGAACACGGCGGGAACGTAGATGAAGCAGCGCAAGCAACGGGTATTCCACGAGGTACGCTACTGGGTTATTTAGGAACGAAAGATGTGCCCTTCTCTACATAATGCGATCCACTCTCCAAAGGCCTGTCACATCCTTGAAAGCCACTTCCGCACCAAGCGATTGAGTCTGTTGTTGTTACGTTCGTCAAGGAGAAAGCGCTTCGCGGTGAGAAGATGTCACACAGCTCTATTGGAGCGGAATGTGTCAAGGTGTTCCAGGCATTTCCGAGAAAGAGAAAAGGGAACTCAACTCATGGGTTACTCGGTTTATCAAGTGCAATGACCTCTCGGGCTGCGTGGGACTTCTTAGAAGAAGGCCAAAGCTCCAAGGTCACAGACCAGCTCGATGCCTACAAAACAACAGAAGGTATAGAGTAAACCCGAAAAGACCCAGGCGGAGGTGTCGAGTAACCCTAAGACTTAGGTGGGTGAAAGGATTGGCTGTTAGGATTTCCGTGTGGAGATTGATGAAGGAGATGACATGACGGAACCGGCTCCTGTCGAAAATGTGTCGAATAGCACTCTTGTATACAGTACTTTGGCTGTATCTTTCCAGCCTGAGACTGACACTCTACGGCTTGAACTTACAAAGAAAAAATGAAGACGTTCGACCCCGGACTGTCGGCTCGATGACACTGTGATCTCGTATTTTGTTCGAGACTTGTGGTCCCAACGCACGATTTCCGTACGAGACGTTGTTTCGGTGTCAATGAATGACCACTGGAGCTTCACCGTCATGCAGAACCCTGTTCTGGCCATTCCATACGTAAAACCCTACCTATTGCACGCCGATTCGAAGACGTCCCATTCCACCCAAGAGATGAAGGATATTCTGGGTGGGTACTTCAAGAAAGAAGCGGCGAAGAAGTATAGCAAAAGGAGCGTGGCGTATGCGATCAAGCGGGTCCAAACCTCACCACCGCAGCACAACAGCAATACTGTGGTGTCGTCGTGCTTGTACTTCATGCGGGCGAGGTGAATCAAGTGCTCCTTCACGACCTAAACCTGTTGTTTCCTCAACATCGGCAACACATGCAGCGTGTCTAACAAGATCAAGTTTAACTGCGAAATCGTGAGAATGCAGTTCCTAAAACTCTTTTACAACGACCAAGCGTTGCAGTTATAGGCAATTATGCATACAAAAGATTAAAAAAATACAAGGAAAAAACGTGTTTTGGCCATAGTAATATTATAGACACACAAATGCTAATCCTCAGCGGACACCACGTCCCAGAAATCCTGCCGCCTCTGCCAGCCTCCGAGCAGCCACGGCGCTGTCTGGAATGTCAGTGAGATGAAGTGCTTCGACGTGAGACATGGACTTATAATCCTTTCTCGAAGTGCAACACATGGTTTTAGCCCCTCGCATTGAGCCACGACACTAACTTGAGTACCGAGGGCTGTTTTTAATTGTAATTACACCGCGCAGCCTGCATCCTTCGAAGGCGCTCAAAATGCGCTGCTAAGCTTCGCGCGCTTCACAAACTGCAAGTTGGTGAACGGACTAACCTGTTTTTTTATTGTGGATTTTGGTTAGCGGGGACATCTTTATGTAGTGCCCATCACGACTGCATCCAGCACTTCACCTCGCGCGTTCCCGGTTACCAATACACCGCCTAGATCGGGGCGTACGTCTCGGGCGTGCGCAAAGTGGAACGAGAAGATTGAATTATGACTCTAACGCAAACCTTTGCCCAGAGCGCCGCTGGCAATACCAATAGACATCCGGGGGGGTCGGTTAGATTATATGGTGGTCGAGGTCGTACGGGTGGTAGCGTGGTGCTGGTCTGCGTTGTGCCGGTGGCAAGTTGGGAAGCCACAAATAATATTTATTTCTATATAAAACTTAATCATAATTGTGCCTAGCTTCTGTGCGGACGCACCCCACGGCTACGGCGTAACAAGGCAGCGGGTGGTCGTAACTTCCGGCCGAGCATCAGCTCATTGGGCTGGAAGCCGTGAAGCGAGTGATGAGTTGTACGCATACAACGCATAAGGCACAAAGTCGTCCCAGTGTCTTGCCCCTCATCCACGGATAGACTGATGATGTCCTTCCAGGTCCGGTGGAATCGCTCCACCAGACCCAGCAGGTGGGGACGGTACGGAACCGGAGTCGCTTGCATCGTCAGCATCAGTTTCAGTAGTTCGACCGTCGCCTTCGACCCCAAATTCCATCGCCCCATCCATCATAATCTCCCGCATTGGTCCATACACTAGAACCACTCGCTCCATCAGTAACTTGGCAATAGCTGTCGCCATCTATTCTAGCACCCCTCAGCAACGGCGTATCGAGTGGTATACTCGACGGCAGCGATCACATACAGGTTGCCATGCAACTGTGTTCGGCAGCGGCCCGGCAACATCGATCTCCACCGGTCGCAGACATCGCCCGTCTGGACACTACGCAGCGGTGGCACCGCCACCTTCGGTTTCGCCTTGCGTGACCCGCAGTCTTGGCAAGCAGCCACCCAGTCATGCACAGCTTCACGCATCCGGGGAAACCAGTATAACTGGGCCACCTCGTCCGTAAAATACACTACACTTAGCTCGGCGACCTCCACGCGCTGCACTCGTACTGCTCTCACTCCTGCTCGCACTATTGCATCCACGGCGCCATCGGGCGCTTCATCAACGGCCTCAGGCTGCACGGAGCCACCTCTGCCACTCAGCTGTCGCACTGGGTCGAGTGCTGTCGACTGCTCTGCTCCCTCGGTCTCTGGGCTGCCGATGGCTACTTCTTCACGGCTTGCGTAGTCTAGCGGCTGCTCCTCTCCTGCCACCACTCCAGGGTTTCGGGATAGAGCATAGGCGACGTGATTCTCGCGTCCTGGGTGGTACTCAATGACAAAGTCATATTCTTGTAGCGTCAACGTCCATCGATGCAACCTGCCTGCCGGTTCGGTGGCTGTCATCAGCCACTTCAGCGCAATGTGGTCGGTCACAATTCTAAACTGACAGCCAAATAAGTGCGGTCTGAACAAATGGACAGCCCAAACGACCACCGAACACTCCAGCTCTATGTTGTTGTTCACGACTGTCGGACTGTTGACCATTGATGCATAGGCCACCGGTTGATCCCCGTGCCCATGATCGTGCGATAGCACGGCTCCGAGCCCCACCTTCGAAGCATCCGTTGATAGCTTGAAGGGCAAGCTGTTGTTCGGGTAAATCAGGACCGGCTTCATGCTCAACCGCGTCTTTGCCCACACGAATGCCTCTTCCTGGGCGTCACCCCACTCCCAGTCAGCGGCTTTCCTCAACAGTCTCGTCAGCGGCGCCAATTTATAGTTACTAAGCTAGTTTCATTTCCTGTCCGTCAGACACTTGTGTCGTAGTGTTCGAAGTCAACACAATGTCCGTCAGCGACAGGCCTGGCCGATGAAAGCATCGTCTTTGGATCTCTGGTTTAGGGTCGTAATCCGGCATAGCGGCTCCAAACTAGCTTGTGCTGAAGTAACAATAATTATTACCTAAAAGCATCTCTGAATGCAAGAACCCTTCAATATCTCATTTTCTGTAATGTAACCAGAACCACAAGTACGTAGAAGTTACAGCTCTTAATCTGAGTTAGGGGCGTTCTTAACCTGGATCGCGACCCGAAGGGATAGGGTGTAACCCTCCGCGATCCGGCGATCCAGCCAAGGTCGCAACCCAGAACTCGGGTTGTAAGGATCGCATGGGGGTTAACGCGGGGTACAAAACCGGAAATAATCGTGAACCGACGGACCAATCAGAGCCTGAGTTTGGGATCGCGATCCCGGTTAAGAACGCCCCTTACTGTGTGCTATTACGGTAGCCCCCTTACAAAATTCATTTACTGTCCTCACTGTCCTATTGCCTCGACTCTGACTTCTTTTCGGACTCCGACGACAGCGATCTGAAATTGCCTTCTCTGGATAGGTTGACCAACTGCAGCAACTACAATTGACATCCGTCGAGCGCGAAATCATGAACGCTGCTACCAAGAAGGCCTACACACTCGACGAGGCTAAGGATCGACTGCTGGAGAAAGACCTGGACCCCAATCCAGCGACGAGGACGCGCCAGAGACGGGGCGACGATCAGTATTCCCCCAGGCAAAACCCTTCAACGCTGGGTGCTGCAAGCACATACACCCGCTGCCATGTGAAAATGGCACGGAGATAATATCAGGTGCTCCACGTGTAGACCAGGCGTGCTTCCGCAGATATGATTAGCAAAACTGACATCAAGCAGAATTAAGTATTAAATATATCATTTGCAAAACACTCTTCCCTTGCCTTTTTCAGTCTTTCGAGGTTTTGTCGACGACTCGTGTTCGTCTGGGCCGCTGTTAGGCGGTAGCAGCCCATCGACGTACGGTTGGTGCTCTCTTGGAATACTCCCACGAGCACGTTTAGTCAGAACTTTCGAAACGAAGAGCGCGGTAATTGTCGATTCAGAGCAACAATACCGCGTTGAGAACCTCTCTTTTAGCGTTTTGCGGAGCTCTCGGAAGTAGACGCACGGGTGCAATTGACATATTCGGTGACGATATTCTTCAATTCAGGTGACCATTTAGACGATCGTGCAGAACTCGACGTATCGTCGACATTTTCGGTGGTGTTAAAGAGGGCGAAGACACGCCCAGTACTTCCGCGACTACAGTAACCTCGATGATGTACACGTATTGTAAAATAATCCTGTGTCAGTGGATATCGCTTGAAGACCCCATGGGGTTGGCAAATGCGCTATGCAAGGGCGCTTCCGAAGGACTGAATGACCGGTGAACGCTGACTACCTCTACGGCTGGACGGTAGATCTTGCTGTGGTTCCATTGTTTGAGTCTGACGTTGTGTTAGCTGACGTCGATCCCGATTTTGTGTGCATTTGTTAGATGAGACTATGTCCGCCAAGTTCCATTTTAGCGCACGCTCGTTCTACGTGGATCTGTTTTGCCGCTGGCGATTCTTCAAGAAGCGGCAAAGCCATGCCGTTTCCGGCATCCACCCCGATGATCTCGCGTCGTCATGGAATGCGTTCGTCACTGCGTTCCGCCGGCCGCCTGTGGGTTGGCTGAAGAAGCATTATTTGAAGGACCTCGACATGTTCGTGAAGCGCACGACCTTCGGCCCGATCCTGGATGTTCGCGTCCAGTCTGTTCAATGTGTTACCGTGCGCAGTCTTAGCAGAACTGAAGTGTCCGTTTTGCTACTCCGGCAACGCGAGCATGAAGCCTCATCAGTGCGAAGACCCAACTGTCATCCCAGGGAATCCCTTTCTGGCGATCGATCCTCTGAGGCCATTCGGTCCATATTTCTTAAAAAAAAGGTGGTATTTGTTTCAAATCGGGAGCTCTTACGTAGGACTTCCCGCCTCATTAAGCCATCGATAAACCTGCATGGTTCAGTCGTCAAATACTACTTATTGCCTTGTTCTATCATTCTTAGGACCCCTTTTTTGGGGGGTCCGATTCGGTATTCTTGCTGCTAGGTACAATAACAGCGCCTTCGGCAACAAGACAAAGCCAAATACAACGACAGCGCGCACACGCGTTTATCGACCTCATTGGACCAGAACCGTTCACGGAGCATACGCTCCCTCTAGCATCGATGATGAAAGTTTACGATTTACGAGTCGGTGTACTGACATGAGTTCTTTTCGCAAGTCGTTGGTCAGCAGTGAACAAGCCTGGATCCCCAGACGTCGCTGCCGCCGAAGCTTGCAGTGACCTTCATCAATATGATACGTCGCAGACCACGTTCAAGATTTTGAGTGCACTACCGACAACAATTTGAGCGTCAGGGTCGTGTGGGCCGACAGCCTGACTCCAGTTCGAACCAGATGGTTGCCAAGATTTACAGAGATTGATGCGCCATTCGGGTCACGAACGTTGTAGCAGACAAGGGCAAACTTGCCTTTGGGCAATTTCGTTTAACCCTTTCGCGAGTCCCTTGACTAAACTATACCATACAAGCCTAAGTAATTTGGTCCTTAAAGGACACAAAATTCGCCTTTAAGAAAATCACGGTACTCGTTTTGCATATCTCTTGCAACATAGTACCTTCAGCGATTTGCTGGAGCATCCTGTTGACTGCAAGAAACTTGATTTTTGTATGGCTTCATGATTACGCATTACACTGTTTATGACTTGTTATAAAAGGCGGTGTATTTACCGTTGAACTTGGGCAAAAGGGCAAAAAATGCGCCCTTTTTTGGGGGGGTCTCACCGTGTTTTGGAAAACATGTAAAAGGGCGAATTTTGCGCCCTTCTACCGCGAAAGGGTTAATAAAAAAGAATTATTATGTTTCTTGTTTCCGATGTCACAACACGAGGCCACAACACCTGTCTCTGCTCGGACAATGACGCAAAGCGCAATAGATTTATAATATGATTGTAGTGCAATGTGACTGGATGGCTGTAGAAAATAATTGAGATAAACAATGGACTGCTAGGAGCTAAACTTCATTGATCTTCGTCTAGCTGTAGTGCCATTCTACACAAGCTCCATCGTGTGGCTTGGCGATTGACAGGTCGACGCTTTTTTATCTGTTCAAATATGTAGCCACCTTAAAATATATTTAATCCAAAAGTTGGCATCCCAACCTCAGAACGTTACTTACCGGAGCTTTGCCGATTGGTTGAAGGTGCGCAGCTTTACTATGAGCGTGTACCGCCGCAAGATCTTCCTCGCGGTGGTACAAGTCGGCATCGACAACCAAATTGAACCGATGACTTGCACACCCGGCCATGGGGACACCCCCAGCAATGAAGATAGGCGACGGTTGACCGAACAATTGTCACCAACGAGGAACATACATTGATCTATACGCTTACGTAGTCGCGGCGCAGCATCTCCGTCAGAAACGTTTGGTGAGTTCGGGCGGGGTTGTCTTCGTCGGGGTCGGCAACCAAATGGGCCATGCACAGCAGTGGCAGTTTGCCACGCCGTCGACCTAGTAGCAGGCTAAGACAGCCACGTCGTGTTCAGATGCATGTATCCACTCGTTCAGGATGATCCCGAAGTGCTCAGAGATCTCTGCCGCAATAAGCCGCATTAACTGCCAGCATATCCCCGTCCAAAACGATTACCGGTGTTTCGAAACAAATCGGATCGAGGGTTGAGTATCTACACTAATATTGAACAATCGACAATGTTAGTAAAACACAAAAATAACGAAGCCATTGTCTTGGGTTGCATACTGTCCGGCATCCGTATTCTAAAAACAACGTCAGGTATCACAATCCACCGGATCCAGCCGTACCCGTTCTGAGCGGTACATCGCACGTAGTGTACAAGCAGCCCAGTCTCTGCGGTCGTGGCAACCAGCATGTTTTTCTGCCTCGTACTCTGGGCGCTGCTGGCGGAAGTGTTGTATCAGGTTAGACCGGTTGAATCCACCAAGAAGTTTGAACACTTCTGGCTGTTCTCTGAGAAGCGGTTAAACTGCAGAGATCATGTGCTGGACACTGATGGAGGTAAGGAGTACGTCCATACCGATCCGTTGTGCAAGGAGGAGGGCATGAGACGACAGATCAAAGCAGATAATCAAGCTTCGAATGACAATGCTGACGGAATCATCGCACAGCACTCAACGTCGCAAGGTGCATGCTGTTGGCAAGCTGGTTACTGGTGTACTTCTGGGGGGACGCCGTGGAGTATGCTGCTTTTATTCTCAGCAGAAGCTCGTTCAGTGCGAATCCCAAGCGCGTGTCTTCATTGGAGATGCTGACCGGCACCGTGCCGAACCTGGCACATCATCAGGTTTGGAAGCCCGTGCAATGTCTACAGAGACCTTATCAAGAAGGCCTGACAGCCAAGACCTCAAGTCGGCATGATCGTGGAAAAAAACGATAAAACGAAAGGCTTCAAGGTCTACCTGCCGAAGAGTAGCATCGTAGGCGCCAATCAAGTATGAAGAGTTCATTAACTTGCTCGAGCAAGTCAGCACGCGATGCGACAAGGGAGCTGTAAAGTACTCGTTTAAAGCTGTGGTCACCATGCCGTGGCATCTTATCTCACGCATGGATGATATGATGAAGCTGAAGTTTAATTGCCTGACATGTAATCTCCACCACCCCGGAACTTTGATCTGCTAGCTGTGCTGGTCGAAAAACATTTCAGACGAGCGCGAAGCACTAGAGGAGATTGTCCTCAGCAGTATGGACCCTCGCGTATGCCCCTTACTTAATATAACCGTCCGCATGGAGATGACTGGCACCGACTCGCTCTCGGCCTACGTGTTTGGCAGCCCTCACGCTGGTGACTGAATCGTTCGTCGCTTTCTGCAGGCGATATTGATGGGTCGGACTTTCACAAGCTGAACGCGGGCAACTTTAGGACCCACATCATGCTTAAGGGCGCAGCAACGTATTAAAGTCGCAGCGGCTTGTCGAAGGACTACATTAATAGACGAGGAAGGTGGTGCACGCGGAAAAGTGTACACGAAGACGCACAACCCAATCCAGACACTGTTGCCGCTGGTGCATTGGCGGGACCATTGGGGAGGCGTGGCGTCACGGTTCGGCTCCCGAACTCTGGGTTCAGGCGAAGTCGCGTCGGGACTCTGAGTCTGGGGCTCCTTCTTGACCTTCGCAGGCTCAGGCTTGATCTCCGCGACGGACTGAACCGAAGAAGACGACTCAGAGACCAAGTCAATCTCCTCCGGGGGCTCAACCACATCGGTCTCTCCCACAGGCACCTCATCACCGCTTCCTGAAGCGCGAGAGAGACGGAGGGGGCTCTCCCCAAATGCGCACTGGTCGGCCTCGCTGCCCTCGGCCCGACCAGTAGCAGTGGCTGCGCCAATCCTGGAGTTCCCCGGCGGCGTAACCGCCATCGCCACCCTGGATGTGGCCGAAATGGCAGACGTGCTCGAGATGAGCCGGCGCTCGCTGCGTCGAGTATGCGCCTCGGTGAAGAAATCTCTGAAGAAGGAGCTTCTGAAGTGACGAGGTGGGAGTTACTGGATCCGCTGACTCAGCTGCCAGCAGGCGGCCTACAGATCGTCCGCGTCGGCTTCGCTTTCTACGCGTTGTCAGACGCCAAATTCTGTGAAGCGATTGTGAGGCTTCATTAGAGCGGCAAGGTCATGTGTGAAGTGGTGATAGACAGGGGCTGGACTCGTTCCTGATCGGTAGCGATCCAGGCATGCTCGCGCTGATCGCCGCTGGAATACAAGTTCGTCACCGAGCAGGAACGATGCACTACAAAATATTTATCATTTCGTATTCGGACGGACAGCTCTTTGTCTCCACAAAAAACAAATTGACTCAGGCTGCTGGACAAAAAATAACGAGTTCGTCATCGCATCGACTGGAGAATCCGGTAAGGCTTTTTTATTTGCTCTCCACTTTGTATCTAACCGTTTTTTTGTCTGCGAAGCCTTCGAGGCACTGGGGCTATTCGAGCTCCTATTTCGAGAAAGTCTAGAAACGACGCCCGATCACTTGCGCCTGCCAAGTCGAACCACTTCTCTGGTGAACTCAGCGGCAGGGGGTGACACACCAGCCAAACATGATGGGTGAACTTTGCTGTTGATTATCTCTCACGAGTCATCAGATCCAGATTGCCACCCATACGTGTAACGGACTACTGGGTGCTGTGTTTCTCAGCAATGACGAGCCGATCGAGTTCGACGGTGTACGTGCCATTGGACAAACATGTAAGTGGTCTTTGTGCTTTTTGGTATTACGCTAATGATACTCATGAAGGCGAATGCGTACAGGAGTTTGAACCTAAGTGTAGTTCAACTCGCGATGGCGACGTTGTAGACTAGCTACGTATGAAAAATGCTCGAAATAGTCAAGGAATAGGTAGAGCACGAGAAATCTACAAACGAGTTTATTTGTGGATGGTGCAGTGGTTGACCATGTCAATGGAAATATTACAGATGAAAGCGCAATTAAGGTCGACTCGGCGAGCGTGTCCGTGGCCACCTCGCCGAGCGCGACAGTGTCCGACTCAGCGAACGCGAGCGTGTCTGTGTCCTACTCGGCGACCCGCCAAGCGTGTCCGTGTACGGCGAGCGTGATGGTGTCCGCGCCTCGGTGAGCTCGAGCGTTTGGCGTCACGCTATTATCTCTCACGAGTCCCCGGATTCAGATTGCCACACATTCTCGGTGAGACAAAATCAACGTGACGCGTTTGATCGGACCAAAGCGGTCTGAGAGAGCAAAACCAATGAATGTGCAAAAGAAGGTACGAATTGGGATGGCTCACGCCGATGGGACTTCCGGTAGTCTTTTGGGTGTCGATTAGGTCGACAACGACCCGCTCGCCATGTGCTATGGGAGTGGTGGTGGCGGCAACATCGACGCCCGCCATGGCCTGATAGCCTTCCGCGATGGACTGCATGCCGAGTTCCAAGCTGTCGTTCATGGTCTGTCTTTTGTTTTGTTTTGGTCCGTGTTGTGAGCAGCTTTGCTCAGCGTCACTAGTGGCATCTCTATCCGACAAAGCTGCTGCGTCCACTTCATTGTCCGCCAGCGTCCGGGCGTTTATACCAGAGAACTGTTCAGTAACATAGATGGCTGTGAGTACAGTTTGTTCCCTAGCCATCTCGATTTATTTTCATCCTAACCTAGCCAGAACGCTTGCATGAAATCCAGCCCTGGCGAATCAAGCACTTCCACCTCGGAGTCTCCAGTTGCACGGACGTCGGCGTTGAACTCCGCCCACTTTCGCTTCAAACCATGTCCGCTATAACACGCGAGAAGCAATACAAATTTATATGATCGACGGCAGCATAATGAAAAGCTAAACATATATGTACCTTATTCTTGCACTGATCAGATGAAATCGCAGTCTTTAGGTTTTGGCTAAGCTCTGTTGCGAGCAGCAGCCATGCTTCTTTAAGCGCCGAGTTGTTCTTGTCCCTGCTGAAGCGCTTAGCATGTGTCTCGTACCGAAGATACATCAAGTCGCGCACCATGCCGCCACTCCAATCGAGAACAGCAGTGGCCTTCTTGACCGGCATCCGTGACGCCCTTTGCTCAGCTTTCTTCTTCTTAGCCCCCGCGACGCTTGCACATGGAACTGTACAATCATCACTATGTCTCTGGACACCACACGTAATTCCAGTGAGGTCACTCAGGACCAAGTTCATGGCGGCCTCACCGTGCCAGAGCTCGATCGCTGCTCTGGCACGCCGTAGAGATGAACAGTCAGCGCTCCATGACCCCGCAACATGCAATGAACGACGCAGCGCTGTCGGCCTTCTACAACGGCATTAGGGCTAGCGCACCCCAGCCTAGAGGCATGCTGCTGGCAGCAAGTTTTACCGAGCGGTCAAGGTCAAGCGTCAGGGTGCTGAACGATAGAACGATGAGGTCGGGCATGGTGTGAGCGTCGACGAGGCTATTGACGATGCGGAGGGGTGGGCTACTTGTTCGGCTCTGCCTGCGGGTTGAGCGTGCAACAGTCAGAACCTGACGGGCTCTGGTCTCTGACTGGTAGTCATCCCTAACCCCACCAAAACGAGCACCAGCCAGCGCGACCAGCCCCTAAAGGTGCGACGTCAACCATCAAGACGTCATCGGGTTTTAACCCAGACCTCCTTTTTGACAAGGGAGGTCCGAGGTAAGCAGACCAAAAATCGACTTGCTTCGGGCGAGCCATAAATGGTCGGGTACCGCCGGCCGACTACCGCTACATCCGCCACACTAACTTGAACAGCTGCATCGGTTCTGTTCCTCAAGGATATTATATTCGTGATATTTGACATTACATTTTTTCTAACTATGTGAGCCTGGATAAGTCGATACAATCATGACACTGCTTTTGACGGGTTATGGACTGATGGTGTGTTCAAGTGAGTGGGCGGAGTCTGTACTGCTGGTATTGCTCTAGATTTGGAAGTAGGGGGAAAATCTTTCAGAATGCCTGAAGTTGCGGGCGGGCGGTGAATGGTCAGCATAATTATATACATAGCAAACTTTACAAAACGTATATACCTTTGAAAACGGTTCGATGGACGTACCGTGAATCGGCATCTTGGGTGCATAATATAAGACTGCGCAAAACAAAAGAATTCTAGTAAACCATTTCATTGAAGTACCAGCTGGGCACACCGCTGCAAAGCGGATGATCCCGGCTATCCACACCAACACCAGCAAAGTTCATTCAGCCGTTCTCGAGCAATGACGGCTCGAAAAGTCGCCTCCCGCCATGAGAAGCAAACTCCATTTATCTTATTGGCGTATCTATCGTAAAATTGCGAGACGAAGCGATTGCAACCAGTCACAGCATTTAACCCTTTCGCGGTAGAAGGCCGCAAAATTCGCCCTTTTACAGGTTTTCCAAAACACGGTGCGAATGCACCTCCCTCTATGGGCGCATTTTGTATGCCCTTTTGCACAAGTTCAACCGTAAATGCACCGCCTTTTAAAACAAATCTTAACCCCTTGACTCCCAAGATAATGGGCTCGAAACGCGTTATTCAATATCGTATCTTACGACGTTGCCGTATCATTTGAAGCTTGTATGTGGCAGATGTTCGACATGCGGATAGCTGGATGCCCGTTGACTACTCAATACAGCGTTCTAGCGTAGGAATCTGTTATTGCTCGTACTTCTTTGCCGTCACCCTATCGAAGAAGAACAGGTGGATGGTCCTGGTTACGAAATTGTAGCTAACCGCCTTTGTCATGTTGAGCATGCCTTGTAGTTCTTGGACGTTTACATTGGCCTTGACTCCAGCCGCGAGAATATATTTGATGATGTACCTCGTCTGACGCCGGGCAGGATGCGCCGAAACTCGACTATGCAGCTGAATTATCAATTCTACTTCCACTTGCTTCTGAATCGTGCTGTAGAATCGGATTCGTAATTTGGAGCCCAACACGCTGCTTAGAAATTCTGGCATTTTCCTGCACACGATTGTGCCGTTGGCTATGCCTAAGATGACTCTCCATTCTTCAGGTGAGGCCTCACGCAGTATTTGCCCCCCACGCTGTCGCCGCTGGCTTTTCAGATATCGCACGTAAGAGACTGCGCACCTCCGGCGTAAAGATGGCTGGGCTGAACATGTAGTTGGGGTAGCCTTCTGTGTGGTCTTGCTGTTGTATTGGTCCCTGCTGTTCCAGTCTGCCGCTCTTCACCTTAGCTACACACTGGTGGCAGAGACCGTTCCCACAGCACTGGCTGATGCGTTTTTTTGCATCAGCCTTTGAACGTCCATCTCGTATTGTACAGGTCTTAAATGATCCACACGAGCAATTTCTCCCATTCACATACTTGCTGCGTACTACCACCGATTTCGCCTTGAAGAGCCGACCTTACAGAACCTTCTCATCCCCTCGTAACTTGGGGAACCGCTTTCTACCTGGCGGTACCTTGTCTTCATCAATGTTCACTGTTTTGTGCGCTACAGCAAACAATGCAGCTACCGTTGATAGCCATTCCTCCCGGAGAAGTGCTTCTGGTTCAGAAACCATTGCGGCCACCACTGCGCTGTACATCTCCTCGGGGCTGACTTCCCTGGACTGAGGCTCGAGACTCGTGTTTCCACCTTACTGCTGTTGAAGTCCTGCCGCGGGGGTCGCGGCCGTACTGCTTCTCGCCTGGGCCGGGGTATTCTGTTCTCCTCTGTCTGCCTCTCCCACCTCTCGGGTGTTTGGACCGGCCAGACCCGGAGCAGTTTGTGCAGCTACTTCCTAGCCCGCGCGTCAAATCGCTCCCATTCGTCTGGTTGAGCCTCTCCTTCTCCTCCCTGGTTGTCCCAATCCGATTGTTGCGTCTCCTGCACTATCGAATCCTGTGAGCTGGCTCTCAGCGACTCTTCAGCAATATCTTCCTTCTCCTGATTGTCTTTTTTGTTTTTTTGGCCTTCCGGCTTTTGCGCTCTCTCTCTCTCTCTTCCTGCAGCTCTCGTCCCCGCTCCTGGCGACGGCTGCGTCACTGACCCTCTCTTCGAGGGTGCGTCCTCCCCTTTCATCCGGAGGCGGTTGCGGAGGCGGCTTCATGGCCGCTGCGGTGTCCGGTCTTCCTGGCTACGTCAAAGCTTGGTCGATTTATGCTCTGCCAAGGGTCACTGATGTACCCACTGCGTCCCAGATTGGAGAGTGTGAGGCGGGCCCAGCGACGAGCTCCCCAGCAAACGGAACCATTGCCCTGGCCAATAGTTAATTTTCTTATGCGGGGTCTGGTGTGTGCAACCTGTGTGCAACCCCCAGAAGCGATGACCCTATACTGATCCGTTCCGTGCAGAGGTTGGAAAATAAAATATAGTATTGCATTCGAGTTACCCCGAGGCCGTAATAATCATTGCAATATCATAGATGCCAATAATAAATCATTTCCATTATTTTTGCATATGAAAAATGAGTTAAGCGCAGTAATTGAGACCTGGCCGTTCTTCTCAGGTTTAAATCGCGCTTAGTGTAAGCCCGACGGCATGGGTCAATTCTTGTATAGTGTCTGCATTCATGTATTGCTCTATCTTTGACGACTAACGTAATATATCAGCTAAGTATTAAATCTCATTGAACTTAGCTACCTAATTGACAAAACCACACGACGCCTTAGTAATTTAGTAATCCTCCTGAATTTACAATTTGGAGTCGACCTAGGTGTCAAGGCAGGTGACTGCAGCTACTCATGCTCGGTTAGATGGTGCCCCGAAATGCTCAGGCTAACCTGTTGCTCAAGCTGCCTTCTTGAAAAGATATTTATTGCAATAATTGAAAATATGTTAAATTGTAGTGCTCCAGTGAATGCAAATAATAAATAATTTGCACTGGAAAATGCCATAACTATTGTACGGATATTATTTTTTCGACCTCTGGTTCCGTGTATAAACCAAATTTTGGAAGATTACCAGAGTGCACACTCGTATATCCTTAGCATCAACGTTATCGATGATTCGCCAGCAATCACGTTGATTGGTCTGCTGCTGCGTTGTCAGACCTACTTGGTTGTTTTCTGGTGCGTGAGTTGGTGTGCGATGTTTGTTGCTTAAAGTGCAAACGAGGCTCTCACGCTCTGTCGTCGACCGCCGGGAACCAACTCGAACTCGCTGCTCCCTACGAAACGTTCTGTCGTCGTTGAAGCGGTAGGATCAACCGCATAAATCAAGTGGAAGGTCTCAAAGCCGAAGCGACCCGTGATGGACTCCTTCAAGGAGCTATAACCACAACGAAAGTGCAAACCTACTGGGTATTGCTTATCGTATTTTTAGGACGAAGCAGGACGCATCGAGTTGGCTGTTCTTTCACTTCGATACCAAAGGGTCTGTGGGCCTGCTTCGATTCTTACAAGCTGTACATCTTGATCTTCATGAAGATCGCGGCCGTGAGGAAGCCCAACGTCGTCATGACACCGCCCAGGAACACCGGGAGCTTGTAGCCGAGCGACGTGTCCACGATGGCCGTGCCGATGGCAAAGTTGAGCAGCTGGCCAAAGCAATTGGCCGAGTTGAGTGCATCAACGTTACAGGGATCCAGAATATGATTGATATTGAATTGGGCCTCGTAATGTCGATCAATCAATTATTGGGTGTATTGGTGTATTGAACTTCAATACGAGTGACGATCACTCCACGCTGCTGCTTTCGGGGTTGGCGATCAAACTTTTCTTGTCCTCAAAAGGAAATGAAGCCGATCAGGTACTTGTCCGCTACAGGCGAGTCATCTCTGGCTTGAACAGCCTGATGCAGTTCGGCAGTACGGCTCGATTATCGATGCTGGCTTGAACAGCATCGATAATCGAGCCGTACTGCCGCGCTGCTTCAATTGACGTGTCGAAGAGCAGCCCCAGCTTGTTGTGGCATAACTTCTCGCGGATAGCTTCACAACCACCTCTTCCATGTGCTTTCACAGTGTGTCTACGCTATGTAGTCGAGCTTAAAGTTCAACCCGCCTGCATTTTCTATCAAAACCCGAGCGGAAGGTGCACCATCAGGATCCGGTCGAGTCAATAGTACGCGTTGGAAGAAGTGTGGTGCCCACAATGACCTTACGAACAGCTGTAGCGAGCGTGGTTAGCTCGAGAACGTCCTCGGTCCTGCAGTTCTCAGTGTTGGATGGGATGCCTTTATGTTCATGTGTCAGTCGAGTTGCAGAGGCGATTTCAGATGCGACTCTCCTTAATTACCTTTGTATGAAAGTTTGTATGTGTGATTGACCAGGTATTGACTTCCACACCAATCAATTATTTCAATATATTTATTGACAATTATTTTTCTTCAACTAATTTTTCTGGATCCCTGCCAACGTACATGCCGAACTCCACGTCCTCGTCTATCACGTGGATGATCACCGGCACGATGCAGGAGAACCAGATCGAGGAAGTCATGCCGCAAATAGCAACCACGAAGACATCGAAGCCCTTGTTGCTGACCCAGGCCATGACAAGCAGGAACATCTGCGGGACGGTGGACACCGTGAGGACCAGGCCTCCTCCAATTCAGTATTATACGGGATTGCCTGCCAAGGCCGGCAATAGTAATAAGGCCAATACGAGAACCAGCAATAATAAATACGGCCACAAATACTGCAATGTTGTATTAGCCTTAGTTTGCCGACTCTCTACCAGCTGAAGCCAACGTCGTCACATCCCACATGTTCCTGTTTGCGCGAAGAAACATAATGAGCTCAAAATTCGCAGGCACCATACACGGCGCTGCGGGGTAAGTACAAGCTTACACTGCGAGAAAAATCTCTCGCATACATTCGACGTCGGGGGGAGTTGCTTCAAAAGCAAGCTGTAGGTCGCACCGTCGGCAGCTCCGACCTGCTTGGTGCGCTTGCTTGGTCCGGCACGGAGAATCTGGGTTCCGTAGTCTTCTTCGTGGGCCTTCTGCTTGCTGCCACACTGGGGCACCTCGAACCTCTTGATTGTTGCCTTCTCCGCACTTGAAAGAGGCCCGCCATTGATCACCTTGACGACGGCTGAGCTGAACACGGGAGAGTGCACAATTTTGGCGCTCGGCTTGAGCTGTTCACGCATGCTGGGATACTCAGACACCACCGAGGCGAACAAAAGGCGGACGTCGGCCAAGTCGATTCCGTCGCACTGCAGCTTCTTCGTCACGCTCTGGAACTTCTTCATGTGCTTGAGCAGCACGAGAAGCTTGCGATGCGACGCTCAAGTGGGCACAAGCTCTTCGACGGCGTCCACGGTCTTGATTTGGGGGCGAATGCGAACGTATCGCTGGAGCATTTGAAAGCTCGAACTCCATCTCGTCAAATTCCGTTTGGCAGGATGTAGACTAGTCAACTTGGCAAGCTCGGCGAAGTTGTTGACTTGGCTTAACTTCAACATCAGAGTGTGGACGTCCGCAAGCAAGGGCTCATACTCGACGAGGTACTTGTTGACCGCTAAGTTGAAGCGGTGGCTAGCGCAACCAACCAGGGGGACGCCGAGCTTGGTTCTACCGACTGGTTGGTGTTGCAGTTATCGCCGACGATGAACGCCACCATCTCGAGCGCCTTGTTGTACACATCCAGCACACCATCAAACAGCTTGATGTTAGCGTCAGCATCTTGCGATCCTTCATTGAGCGGCGACACAGCAAGCAGCTGTAGACAGAGAACACCGTCTGTCTCGAAGACGCCGTACACAGCGACGTAGTGCATAGAACCGTTCGATCACCCGTCAAACATGATTTCAAAACAGATGCCCAGCATCACCTCGAGACTTGTGTCGACCTTCTTGGCTACGAACTGCATGCTGTTGAGAAGCACTCATGACAACACTGAGTTCCACCGCGACATGGAGCGTGTCAACTCGTTATCGACTTCCGAGAGGGGCATGTTGCGCTCGACGACCCATCGTATCCACTGGAAACGGAGCGACGTCCTCGGATACAAATCCAAACTCTTGGAGCCGGCGGTCGTTGTTGGCGAGAGTTGCTGCGTACAGGTCTTTGAAGCCGACGTGCTTGTGGGCCAGGTAGGCGATGAGATTGGAGTAGCCTGTGCTGGTGAGCTGCTTGCGCTCACTACCGCACTGCTTACAGCGGTAGAGGCCTTGGCCGAGTGCCTCGTAGAAGTAGGCGCAAACGTCTTTGTTGGATGCCGGCATCGTGTTGAGTGGGAGGGTGCTTTTGAAAGTGAGGGCTCGACTTGGTAAGGCTGTTTGGCTCGGAGTGCTGTGCTAGCCAGTGATTTTTTTTAATCTAGAAGCAAGTATGGTTATCAGTTGAGTCGAGCTGTTGGCGTCCAGCAGTTGATCGATAACATAAAATTTGTATGGGCTTACTTTTGTAAATTGTACTGCAAAAATTGGTGCAATTTGATATTTTATTTATCGTGGGAGTTCCAATAATCCGTTTTCTTTTGGAAAACTGACTTTAGTGATATTGAAAGTTTTTATTCAGACCCCTCACTGAGGACCCACTTGAGGCCGAACTTGCTCACCAGGAACGGGATGCACCACGAGTACACATAGCCCACAATGTTGTACGCCAAGTCGGCGTTGCCGCCGGCAAGGCTCACACCGTCGTTGTAGGCGTCCTGCTCCACTGAGCACGAGTCGCAGTCGTCAGCATTGGTGGATACACCGCCGTACACCTCGAACCGCAAAACTGGCCCTTGTTGCCATTGTATGCCGTGAAGCCGTACTGCACGAAGAAGAAGCCGATGCTGTAAATCACCAGCACCTTAGGTAGCGTCCTGATACCAAGGTAGACCGAGTAGAACGCATTCTTGACTGGGACCACGCAGAGACCTGGTCCATTTTGCTCGGCTCGAGCGGAGTTTCATGCGCGAAGATCGTCGCAACTGCAATGCAGACGATCATGATGACGGAAAGCGTGCCCATGAACCAGTGCAGGGTGAGGTAGGCTGCACCAAATTGCCTGAATGTAGACAGCTACGACGATGGATCCGAGTGTCAACCAGGCCTGGCCCAGAGCGGCACCGTTGGTCTGACGGTCACCGGCAAAGTCGGCAGCAAGAAGCATGGCTGGAGTCTGCACAATGTTGACGGTGATGTCCATCCAGGCGTAGAAGAAGATCGTGAAGACGGACGTCCATTGCGGTTTTCGGTGCCGGTGCCGGAGTCTCCGAGAGCTTCGCCGATCTCGCGCGTGTAGCCCATAGCGATCAAGCAGATCACACTCAAGATACCAGCGACGACCAAGTAGGGGCGACGACGGCCAAAGCGAGAGGTGGTGCGGTCACTGAAGACGCCGACACTGGGACCGACGATGGGGCCAATGAACTGAGTCGCCTGTACGGCCGCGTTGGGCAGCATGGTCGACAGGTACGGACCAAGAGCGGCCCATTGCGCCGACCAGGCCATTTGAATGGCCATACGCGGTATCGACACTGCGAGCAGCAGCCAGATCGACGGGTGGCCGAGGATCTTTTCGTCGCCATCGACGACCGAGCCAAGCTTGGGCGAAGCATGGAGGTCGTATCCAGGGGTGCCAGCTTCTACGTCCTTCATCGTGCTTAGGAAGCTGGTTCGGTGGAGCGGAGCGGTGTGCCGGAGGAAGCAAACTGAGGAATGGAGCAGTGCATTCGATCAGAAAACGATTCGGTCGATCGGCAGATCGATCGGTCAGGGCTGCAGAGCTGCGCTCTGAGCAGCAATGCTACAGTAGCCAGCTCTGTTGAATTTCAGCTGAGTTAGGACAACCTGGAGTGAGCTTCTGAGTAGTGCGTGTAGCTAGGATGTGTATGTTATAACTGTAGCTAGGATAGGCCGAGTTGTGGTATATTGCCGGAATCGGGCGGGCATCGGACATTCGTCCTCCTGTCAGACTCTGCCTTCCCGCTGCTTGCGGGAAGGCAGCGGCTTCGCAAATATTTGAAGCCGCCGACTTGCTGTTCGTTTTGAGGGCGTTGGTCATTCTTGTAAAACTAAGGACCGAGCCTGTTGCACCAACGCTTGTTGCGGTGATCAGCATTGTGATTCACAAGGAGGCGTGATATTAATCGACAGTGGGACGCGCAGGCCACAGACGGCGGTGCCGCCGCCAGGCAACACTTTGCTCTCTGCAGGACTCATCGCTCTCGATGTCGTGACGTTTTGACCTGGCCCGATCCGATCATGAAGAGCCACTGCATGGTGTCACCCCTGCGTAACGCAACGCTACAGGAGAGGAAAGGAATCCGTCGCGGCACCACTGACACAGAGGGGGTGTATGCCGACTCACCCTATATCCCTGAAACAGGCCACTCTGCTCGCGGGCAGACTAGCGCAAGTGTTCGTGCATGCGCTGCTCGAACAGCAACTTGGGTCTTGTTGGAAAAATGCTTTCGATCCTAGCTTGATCACTAGCATTCGGTGTTCAAGGGAGGGCTCCATCGATGAAGCACGATTGGCACCAGTGTCGCAGTGCAGGGGTTGTAGCAAGGAAGCCCAGGATACTACACTGTACCGTAGTTGGGCTGATGGGCCCGTCCTGGTGCATTTGTCGACTGCTTAACAACTCACAACTTCAACGTTACCCCCGAAATGCCACCACACGCATTCGATTGCCAAAACTCTCTCCGAGTGGTGCCGCAAGAGACTGATATTTAGATCTGCAGGACGATGGCTAACGATCTTCTCGTTTCGCTACCCCCGAACAAGTGCAAAGCAAGAGCAGTTTTTCAGTGAGGAACATTGACGTCACTTCCTTCTAATCACTAACGACTTCCTATGAAGAGCAAGATCTGGACCAGAACAGTGCTCTGATCGAGATATCTGGGCCACCGGCACAACCTTGCGAACTTAAAACATCGAACTACCCGAAAGCGGCGACCGGTAGCAGCCTGTTGTACCTACACCAGGGTAGAACGCCGCCTGTCGGCAATAATGGCGGAAACGGGCGTTGATCTGCCTGGGATCCCCCGGGGCCGATCCACTAATTATCGTTCCCGCCAGGGACGTAAACGACGCGGGAGTCAATCATCTCTTTATGTGCGTCTTTGCCGATCCACTAATTATCGTTCCCGCCAGGGACGTAAACGACGCGGGAGTCAATCATCTCTTTATGTGCGTCTTACAGGCGCCTCCTGTCGAGTCGACCCTGAAATCCATTCGTGCAGGATCGAAGCAGGACTGGAAGAACGCAAGATGAATCCCCTTTCGTTTATTTTTTGCTTCGTTTGATAACACTTGCAAAATGTGCAATACAGTACGGGATGCCGACGCGCTCCCTGTACAGTGACTCACCGTACAGGGAGCGCGTCGGTGAGTATCGCGCCCTTGAAGTTGGCGTGCTTGCACACTTTATGCCCGATCATACGATGATCCTTTTAACGCAGGAGCGTCTTTTACTCCAGGGTGACGATGATAGGCTATCATTGATAGCCCCTATGCATTATTTGCTGTTCAAAAAGCTCCTCGAGCGCTCGGCGGGAGAAGTGATAATTCCTCGATGCTTGAGTTGGTCTTGAGGAGGCCAACTCGACACTCGCGCTGCCTGTTCTGCTTTGTCCGGGGGTCAGTGGGTCTTGCTGGTCGTTGAGCATGCTTTACGCAAAAGGGACAATTGATTATCCTCGGACCAATTCGGATTCGCTGCACGACGTGCTTGACGGCGCTGCTGTTTTTAGTAGGGCGCTCGGTAACCAGGACAACTAACAAGTCGAGTGACTGTATGATGTTATATCAAGAACACCATAACGTTTTTGAGTTTTGACAACGTTATGGTGGCGTTATAGTAAAACTACGTGATGGAAGTCAGACCGATCGCTTTAAATCTGCGAGGGGCCGCTGGACTCACTTGCTCATCAGGCAATCGCAATTCCTGCAAAGTGATGCTTCTCACGGTGACAGCGGCGGCACTACTCGTATATCTTCTCCTGATTGTTATTGGTGTTTGCAAGCTTCGTGCTACAGCGCGTCAAGATACGACCCACACCGTGTGAAGCATACGTAAGGACGAACGACTGTGCAGTTTGCAGTGCGATACAGATAACGTACGTACTCGTGCTAAGGCAGCAACAATAGACCAAGTGTTTTATTGCAGCACCGTGAAGCTGAAAGGTGCTGGTCGTGGGGCCCATGGGGGAGGGGGCGCTGCAAGGGCAGCGACGCACGAGACCGCCGGACACGAAGGCGAGCGACACAAAGCCGGCTGTCGCCTGGTTTGGTTAGCAAAAGAGGAGCGATTTGCTTGCAAAACCAAAAACTTCAAGTTGAAGTGTCGAAGCGCCTCCACTCGAACGTGATTGCCCAAGTTACAACCAACTCAGCACTTTTATTTTGCAGCCCAAATCCATCGGACGGCTCAGCTCCGCTGTCCGACTGCAAAATAAAAGTATACAGGTCCCCTACGTTAAACTAGGCTCAGCTGGCAAAACTTGTGTCTTGTGCCGTGGTTGAACTTATCGAGCGAGATAGACTTTCGCGTTGGTGGAACCCCCAGCAAGCCGTGTCCAGATGGTTCAGGAGCGAGAGCCCTGCTCAGCTCCTCGTGAAAACTGAAGCGGAGTACGTGGCAAGCAACACCAAGCAGCATAGTTTCCGGCGGCAGGTTGCTTCTCCAGCGCAAGCTTTGACTTGAAACTCTCCAGCCAAGAAATTGCTCGCTACCGCTGCACTTAGAAGTACAAGACTCAAAAAGGCGCACATGAACTCGTGTCCGCCAGGCACCACAGAGTCTGACAGACCTATTCAACGCTGCACACATCTCGTCGTCTCCGCTGTCTGCGCTCTGTGCACTTCGAACGTTATGCACATCCGAGCCTGGCTTTTGCGAGCAACGTGCACTTGGACTTGGGCGCCGCCGTCTGCTACATCGCGAAGCTGGAACCGCCAACGCTCATTCCCCAATAGGCTTCCGCAGCAGATCCTCCTTCTTCCTCATCATAGTCAGTAACACTAAAATATGAAGGACATTGAGGCCGGCACCCCCGGATACGACCTCCATGCCTCGCCCAAGCCCGGCTCCGTGGCCGCCGCCGTCAACAAAGAGCCGTTGGCGCACCCGTCGATCTGGTTGCTGCTCGCAGTGTCGATGCCGCGTATGGCCATTCAGATGGCCTGGTCGGCGCAATGGGCCGCTCTTGGTCCGTACCTGTCGACCATGCTTTCCAACTCGTCCGTGCAGCTCACACAGTTCATCGGCCCCATCGTCGGTGTCATCGTCGGCCCCACAATTGGTGTCTTCTGTGACCGCACCACCTCATCTCGGCCGTCGCCGCCCGTATCTTATCGTTGCCGGCGTCCTTAGTGTGATGTGCTGTATCGCCATGGGCTACACGCGCGAGATCGGCGAAGCTCTCGGAGACTCCGGCACCGGAACTGAAAACCGCAAGTGGACAGCAGTTTTCACGATCATTTTATACTCCTGGATGGACACCACCGTCAACATCGTGCAGACCCCGGCCATGCTTTTTGTTGCCGACTTTGCCGGTGACCGTCAGACCACCGGTGCCGCTCTGGGCCAGGCCTGGTCGACGCTCGGATCCATCGTCGTGGCTCTCTACATCCAAATCTTCGGTGCGGCGTACAAGTCGATGCACTGGTTCATGGGCACGCTATCCGTGATCATGATCTCCTGCGTCGTGGTTGCCACTGTCTTCGCACACGAGACCCCTCTCGACCCGAGCAAGATCGAAAAATCGTCAGCGTGGGTCCAGGTCAAGGAAGCTTTCTACTCGGTCTACCTCGGCATCAGGACGCTGCCCAAGGTGCTGGTGATTTACGGACTAGGCTTCTTCTTCGTGCAGTACGGCTACACAGCCTACAACGGCAACAAGGGCCAGTTCTTCGGCATTGAGGTGTATGGCGGTGTATCCACCAATGCCGACGACTGCGACCCGTGCTCAGTGGAACAGGACAACTACAACGACGGTGTGAGCCTTGCCGGCGGAACCGCTGACCTGCTCTATAACATCGTGGGTTACGTGTACTCGTGGTTCATCCCGTTCCTGGTGAGCAAGTTCGGTCTCAAGTGGGTCCTCACAATCTCCACCATTCCACAGATGTTTCTGCTTATCATGGCTTTGACGTGCTCGTGGTTGCGATCACGGGCATGACTTCCTCGATCTGGTTCTCCTGCATCGTGCCGGTGATCATCCACGTGATGGGCGAGGACGTGGAGATCGGCATGTACGTTGGTGCACTCAACTCGGCCAACTGCTTCGGCCAGCTGCTCAACTACGCCATTGGTGCGGCCATCGTGGACACGTCGTTCGGCTACAAGCTCCCGGTGTTCCTGGGCGGTGTCATGTCCGCTCTTGGCTTTTTCGCGTCCGCGATCTTCCTGAAGGTCAAGATGTACAGCTTGTAAGTGGCGAAAAACGCGTGGCTAGCGCGTACCATTGGCGTCGAGGGAGACGCTTATTCTGTTTGTTTTGTAAGTTGTTGTTACTGTATGTACACCCTTTTGCTTGCTTTCGGTCAACCGTTTACAGTACTGTACTTGACGTGTCTTACGATTTAGTTCTCGACTTGTGACGACGAGGTTAATTTGCTCTGAAGCAACTCGTACAAGTGCCACGACACTGCATCCAGCACGGATTGCTGAATTAGCCCTGGCGTACGCAAGCCTCCGTCGCCACATTGGTTTGACCACTTCAACAGCACTTCAACAAAAAACCCTACTGTGCCTTGAAGCTTTCCAGGAGCACCGGTGCAGGCATTTTCCAATGCTCGACACGAATAACATTTGCACGCACGCATCAAATGCGCGGGTGGAGGTTGAGACTAACAAAAGATCGACAATAACGAAACGGTTAACCACTCACTCAGTTTCATGAGATGGACCCTTTGGAGACCCCCCTGGTGTCCAGTGCCTCGGTGGCGCAACACGATGGTCTGTAGCAACGCAAGCAAGTCGCGCCGAGCTGAACAAAACGGGAGCTTCATACTTTGCGTGGTTACGTCTCCGCCGCCTCCTTCGCCTCCTCTACACTCTGTGTTTCCACGCTCCGCCCCTTCTCCTTTTCCGCAGTAGTCTCCGCGACCTTATCCTCCGTGGCACTGGTGTTCACAATTACGTTGCTAGTTGCGCCGTTGCTAACCTCCAACACTTCGCCATTCTGTGATGCTGTCGTTGCAGCCGTGGTTTCGCTACCGATGCTAGCAGGTGTGTCAGCCACATCTGTAGCGGCAGCAGAGGGCTCCGATTCAACAACGCTGGTGCTGTCTTTTGGATCTGTGCAACTGGACTTGGCTTCCGCTTCGACATCTTCCATTGCGGCATCCGTGTCGTCACCCACACCAGCAGTGGCGATCGACTCGGCATCTGCCTCAACTGAGTCAGCTTTGACAGCATCTCCATTGGACTCCACCTTGACACTCGACTCTTGTGGGATGTTGACTTCCTCCTGGGTTTTGGATCCGGTCACAATCAAAACAGAACTCTCTGAAGTCAGAGCCAACGAGTTGTCCAGCGCTTTTTCAACGTCAGCCACGTCATGTGCATCGGCGTTCTCTGACTTAACAGCAGAACTTGCGCTTTCAGTCTCACCATTCATAGCACCGCCGTCTACTTGATCAATGACATCAGCAACTTGAGCCTTGGCAGACTTTTCTGGCTTCATTTCCACATCCTCTTCGTCTGTTTTGGCAACAGTGCCGTTGCTGCCGTCAGATTGGCATCCATTTTCAGACTTGGAGGCTACGGCAGCGTCATTGGCCGAGGAACCTTCCTCTAATTTCACATCCGTGACAGCTTCCGCCACTTTGACGTCGGCAGTAGGTTCGGCATTCTTCTCCTTTGGTTCAGTGACAGCTTCTTCTTTCACATCTGATGGTAAAACAGTGAACAGCTCTTTCTGCACGACAGGACACTTGGACAGCATCGGCTCGTAAAACTGTCGACACCCAGCGAAGACCGGACTGTTCCAAAGTGCTTCAAACTCCTCCAACGACGAGCAACACGTCCGTAACACGCCTATCGTGTTCTTGAGATATGAAGTGACCATTGCGTCCCCACCAGCCGCAGGCCCTCCCTTCTCGACTATAGTGAACAGCGAGGACAGCACCATCGCTGTCTTCTCGTGGAGCACCGGAGTAGGAAAGCCCTTGACAGCATGCTGACGCTTGCGCTTCTTCGATAACGCATCGCCCGAGGTGGCAGCGTCCTGTTCTTCCTCAGGCGACTCAGCACCAATATCAGCAAAATGAATGACAGATCCAGTCACCTCCTTGGCCGCTTGGATACTCTTTGCTAGAAGATCCACGAAAAAGCCGTCGAAAATCTGTTTCCAAACTGCCAGTGCCTGTAGCTGCTCGCTGAGTGTCATCGTCACTTCGCCGTTTTCCGCTGAGCCCGAACCACTGGAGCTCCCATTGCTGGTGGCACTGCTGGCCGCAGCCACCTTCACCTGCTCCAGCAAGACTTCCGCCACTGAATGAAGCAGCACACGATCACGCAGTAGCACTTCCTCTTCCGCTGCAAACAAATGACGCAGTAGCTGGGAACCTGCATCAATCTGGTGGTCCACCAGGCACTGGACAGCAAACGATTTGGCCATAGAGCGAATGGCCGAGCTTGCACGTAGCACATCGTCCCACAGCACGCCCCCCAAAACGTCTTCCTTCACTCTCGTCTTCAAATCCCGCTGCAATCCCGCTGGAAAAGCGTAGTAAACGCGGAAGCCGACCATCGTGCGCAACAGAAGTGGCAGCACAACACGCATGGTCACGACCTGCGGAGCTCGCAGCACAAAGTCCTGTTTCCGGATCATGCGGCGCACACTGGACGGGTTGCCGATCTGAAGAAGCTGGACGAGTGCACGGCAGATCAGGTTGTCGGTGGGCAGTTCTCTCGTTTGCCAGCAGACTACCAAGTTCTTCATGAGAGCATCGCAAATGAGCTGCTTCACGAGGGGGTCCGATAGCACCAGCGCGACGTCCGCCAGCAACTCGTCACACATACCTTCCGGTATCATTCCAGATTGATCCACGTCCCCGAAGTCCTTAATTGTCACGACGCCCGTGCTGGTAAGCATGCTAAGAGCCTCGCTAGTGGGGCCGCTTCCAGTCTTGCGTCGTTTCTTGGTGCGGATCCGCTGCGGTTCTCCACGCAATGCTGCAGCGTTCCGCTCAATCAGTTCATTACCGCGCTTGCCAATACGCTTGCCTTCCTTGTAAAAGATTGTCGTGTCTGGATTGAAGGTCATGCAGTTCCGGATCATGAGATTAAACTCTGCCACGAACGCATCCAGTGTCTTGTACTTGCCGCGCTTGGCTTTCCTCCGCATCGTCGAGAGGTCCATGGGCTCCTTAATAATCTCCCGATACTTCGGTACATCATCTGGTACTGGCTCAGCGAAGATCAAGCGAGCATCGATCTTAGCGATCTTGTCCAGCACAGCTAGCAGTTCATCCACTGGCGGCGGGCCTAACACGACTTCGAAGCTCTCCTCTTCCTCCTCCGCGCCGCTTTTCTTTCGGAACTTCTTGTTGGGCGGCAGGTCCGCCGTACGCAGCCGACCGATAAATCCTAGCAACTCGTGAAGCTGGGCGATCTCTAATGTCTGGTTCTTGAGGGCCCGATCCAAAAACCATATAAACTTATGCAGCGGATCTGTACGGAGTAGCGTAGTCGTCTTGTCACGCTGAAGGTTGGCGAGATCACTCCGCATAGCCCCAAGGAGCGACACGTAATCCACGTACTCTTTCGGGTGGTGGCTCGTAGCGCTGCCAGGAATGTTCGCAGCCACCACGTAGCTGCGCCAGATCTCCAACGTCGACAGATACAGCGATTCCGAGTCGCCCAGCATCTCCATGAGCTTCATCAACGCCGGGTTATTTCGTCGGCGCTCGTCAGGCGAGTACGAGGGGCGTCGCTCGCCACTAAATCCAGACGCTGCTGACTTTGATCCGGCAGCGTCTGCGGAAGAGGGGACGTGGCTAGAGACGTTCCACAGACTCCCACCTGCCGATTCATCCAGGCTGCGCTTCCTGTTCTGGTTGCCCGTGCGCATGCTAATGTTGCTGTTCCGCCTGGACAGCGAGCGGTGAGTTGTCGCCGATCCCGACGGCGGGTGGTTGAGGTACCACTCGAGTTGCTCTGCCACGTATTCGCGCGTGCACTCGTCCACCAGAAGCTGCAGCTCTCTTTGGTCCACCTGCAGGATCTTCCTGCGCACGTGCACGGGCAGCTCGGACAGGATGCGGCGGTTCTCGGTGAGCTCGCGCAGATAGAGCTCGGGCGTATCCTCCTGTCTGGCGAGTACGGCGATGGGGATCGCGCGCAGCTCGCGGAACTCGATGTAGGGGAAGGTCTGCTCCAGCACGCGCGGCAGCTCGCTCTGCGGCAGCTCGGCGATGCGCAGCAGCATCTCGCGCTTCATCTGCTCCAGCAGCGAATGGTACATGCTGGAGCGCGGCACCTGCAGTAGATCCAGCAGCTGCACGGCCGGCGTGAAGGTCGTGGGCTTGTCCTTCTTGCGGGCCTTGCGCACGAACAGCTGCGCGTGCGCCTGCGCCACTCCGTGGGCCGCCTGGAAGTCGCGGATGGCCAGCTCGATGTTGGGCGCCGTGCTCAGCAGCTCCTTGACGGCGGCGCCGCCGCGCGCGCCGATCAGCAACTTCTTTTGCGCCTCCTCGGCCGCCGCGGCCGCCGACATGGTGCGCGGCAGCTTGAGCCGCAGCTTCATGGCGTCTCCTGCCGCCGCCTCGCTCATGCTGCTGGTCTCGTCTGGGTCTCTATGGCTGGGGAGGGGGGAGGCTGGAGGGAAAGGGGGGAGCCTTGGACGGCTTGGCTTGACGACTGGCTTGAGCTTGTGGGGCAGAGGGGAAATTCAATACTAAACGGCCGACTGCATCGCGCCAAAAGCAAAAAGCAAAGCAAAAAAAGGCAGGAGTGATGGTCTCAGGGAAACTCGTACTTAGTATGATTCCGCACTCAAACCTCCAACCTCCATCCACAATCCGAAGTGCGATCCCGAGAGCAAGGAAGCCATGGTGTCGATCCGGAACGCGACGGTACGTGCGTTGTACTGCGGTTAGAGCGGTAGTATGGGGGCTTGATGTGTGCGGAGCACGCGGGTTTATCGACGCTGAGAGTGGCAGGCCCAAAATCGCTCTGGAGGCGGCGATAGGAGACGTGGAATGGCGGAGCTGACCCCTCTGTGCTGTTTTAATAGGCGGACGACCTGCTGCAGGTGCAGAACTCCAATCTCTGGTGTCTGCCCGAGAACTACCAGATGAAGTACTACTATTACCACATCATGACGTGGCCGCAGCTGCTCTACGTGGCGGAGGAGCGCGGCGGCAAGATCGTCGGCTACGTGCTGGCCAAGATGTGCGTCAGCGGAGGAGGCAGGAAGTGTTCTTGTACAGGGTGCTGACGGTATTGTGCAGGGAGGAGGAGGCATCGGTGCCCCACGGCCACATCACGTCGCTGGCGGTGCTGCGCACGCACCGCAAGTGCGGCCTCGCCACCAAGCTCATGAAGGCTGCCCGTGCGTTGGAGCTATTGCTGTTGACGGTGGGAGGAGGAAGAAGCTGATGATCTTATGCTTTTTTTGCTGTGTAGAGCGCGCGATGGTGGAGAGCTTTGGAGCCGAGTACGTGTCGCTGCACGTCCGTGAGGGCAACGTGGCGGCCATCCACTTGTACCGCAAGACGCTCAAGTACCAGTACGTTTGTTGCGCGATGGGGTACTTTGGAGTGGAACAGTCTGCTAACGGGTCGCGTTCTTTGCTGCTGCAGAGTGTACGACATCGAGAAGGGCTACTACGCCGACGGAGAGGACGCCTACGACATGCGCATGCCCTTCACGGACAAGTGCAACCAGGCCTTCGCGTCGCAGGTGAACCGCTTCAAAAAGGTGCTGGCCGAGAAGGATGCCGAGAAGGCGGCCAAGGACGCCAAGGAGGCCGAGGAGGCCTCGGCCTAAGTTGCGCGACACTGGCTTGCATGGGAGCGAAGAGCTTAGAAGTCGGTGACGAACTGGTAGACGCAATAGTGCTGCTGAGGAGGTTGACGCGGCGAGGGTGATCGACGGCTAACGTAGATATTTAGCAGCTGACCGGCCCAATTCTGTCGCGCTTTCCGACTCAGCCGGCGTTTGATCTGTCGGTGCAAGGACTTGGCAGTTTTATCGTGATTGCGGTTCACTCTATAGGTCTCGGATATTCACGCGCGGATGCTGGATTGTCGAAGCAACTTCTTCAACTGCCTTGCTGCAATTCCTGCTCAGCTGATTCCCCCGAAGGCGCAACATCCACATCCTCTGTGGCCACCGTCTCCGTTGCATTGTTGTTCTGCACTGTCGCACTGAGATCGCATACTTGATCTGCCGCTGTCGGTGCATCATTCGAAGCTGGGTAGAGAGCAACACTTACTTCAGCTTCAGCAGTTGCAGATATACTGGAGTTATTTGTCCCTCCTTGTTCTCCAGCCGAGGAAGCTGCCATGTCTTCAGGACGGTGGCTGCTGGCATGCAGCGTGTTATTGGTGTCTGAGCCAGCGTTGCCGTTTGGGTCTTCAATCGGTGCTGACTCCTGACCTGCCGACTCCGTGGGGTTTTCAGCAACGACATCTGCAGTTGGGTCACTTGAAGCATCCGGCAGCAAGTCATGCGCACTTGGCGTCTCGTTCGACTCTGGCGGGGCTGCAGCTTGTAGTAGTGCCATTTCTTCTACGACGCTAGCATTAATTTTCGCAGGCGACTGCTGCTCTTCACGGCCAGCTTCAGCGTCGCTCACCATTGCGCCATCGCCATCAACGGTGGAGAAGTCCAACTCGTCATTGTCGACAGGAACGGCAAAGACGCGACCTGAAACTTGAGGAGGAGTGTCTTCCAGTGCTGATAGCGCGCCATGTTGAGCAGCAACAAGGTTGGTTTCCTCTGCTGTCGAGGGTGTTTCTGCTGCCTGTGCTCTCACTCGCCGAGCTAACGCGCAAGCTTCAGCTAGTTCCGGTGTCGTGTTCTTGCGTGAACGGGAACTCTCCAGCGGCTTGCTTGTCGGGAAACTGTCCATCTTTGAGGATATCGCGCTACGATTCGTATCAATCTCGGTGTTCTTTGCTTTAACCCCAGCAGAATCAGCGGATCGGATCGTGTCTTGCTTGCGTGGAGAGGGAATAGGCTGCAGTTTTGGCCCAGAGTTCGACTTTACGACCACGAGCTTCGACCTGCTCGAGTCAGCAGGTGCTTCCACCAAGATCGGCGCCGTTGTGCTCTCAACATCTCGCACTGGTGTCGGAGCTACGACCGTCGTCATCGGAATCGCTACGTGTGTCTTGCGTCTCCGCGTTGAATGGACGTGTACCCAGCAGATCGGACAGAAGTGCACGCTCTCCTCGCACTGCTGGCATTCAAGGACAGCACGTTGGTCACCGCACTCCTCGCACCTTCCGCGGCGAATGGCACGCCCACGGACCATCACAAAGAATTCAGCACGACGTTCACGAGCACACCGCCGACCAAGCATTCCACGCGCATGGCGTTGAATTGTCACCACGGACTGCTGTTCGCGTGTGATACGAACCTGCTTTTCCTCCTTTCGCCGCACCATTTCCAGTGCGAACTGCGTGTTGGCCTCGACTTGAGTTTCCATCTCATGCACGCGGCGCTCCACTTGAGCTTTCAAGTTCTTCATTCGCTGCTCCACGTCGTCTTCGAGAGTCTTCGTACGCGCGGCACGCTTTGCTCGTTGCTGTAGGTCGTACAGCTCACGGTTTGCCACCATTTCAGAGGTGCAGACTGGGAAAACGTCACCTTCGCTCGTGATATTGTTGCTGAACTCAGCTCGGTACCGGTTGTCAATGACGAGTGCTCCGTTTGAAGCCAAGTGGGATTGCGTGCAGTGAGCACTCCACCATTCGGATGCCTCAGCATCACTAACTGGGGTCTGCGGTTCCTCGTCGCCAACCAAGAAGCGGTGAATTTCCATTGAAGGCCACTGCGAGGCCGATAGCTTGTCCCCCACTACAGACCCATGCTCGTCCTGATTGTTTAGCTCATTGCGAGGCCAAACCCAGATCTTGTGCTCGTCCTCCCATGGACTTTTCGCCACGATTACCTTTCGGATGTCACGTTCACCTCCGGCAAGTTGCGTCTGCCACCAATTGCGCTTTTCCAGCACTGATACAACGGCTCGGCTGTGATGATTCCAAACTCGAAGACGTCTTGCCGAATCCCACTTCTGCATCCACTGCGCTGCAGCATCAACTTGCTGGTTGCTTTCTTCTGACGGGATCATCTGCTCCGGTCTCTCAGCTTGAAGGTGTTTGATGCGATTTTCGCAGCTTGAGATGAGCTGGGCGCTTCGCAGTTCCTTCTTTGGTCGGGAAGCACGAGTTTCGCGGTCGTACTGAAGTACACGCTGCGCAGTAGTGCGCTTCATCGCTACCACCTTCTCATACAGCTCGCGACGTCGACTCGCTACTGACTTTGAGCTCTCAGTTGCAACATAACTTACTGATGATTTAGGTTTTGAAGCAGACTCGGTCTTGGCCTTCTCCTGCGCTCCCTTACGCTTGATTCTACGTAGCAAGACTCAGTATCGGTGAACTGATGAGAAACAGCACAAAAAAACTTGAAAGAAGCTCACGTACCGTTCCTGAATCGCCTTCCGCCTCGATGCGAACGCTTCATCGTTTGAAATTGCAACCGGAAGTTGTCGTGCTGAGCCGGAAAAATGAAGTTCCTCCTTGCTCAGAAAAGGCGATGGAGGACGCTGTGAATTCGCACTGTTTTCCGTGTCGTGACTCCATTGCGTTGCATTTGTCAAGTCGAACGGATCAAACGTGAAAACGCGGGAGATCGGGTCAACAACCTCAGGTTTCTTGCCGTTCGATGTGCCGGCCGACTGGGTTGTCGCTCGCCAAGCGCGTTGAATGAGCCGAGCCGCGTGATGCTGCTGGAAAGCACGCACTCTCTCGAGATCCACTGCATTCGTGTGTTGCAGGAAATACAGTTCCTGCTCATTGCGCCAAATACGAGTTTGTCTTCGCCGCGTCGCTTGTTGCAAACTCTCCTGCAAGTTTCCGTCCTCGTTAAACATCAAACAGGCATTGTATACTTCAGAACCTGGCGATGCCTCACCTGCTCCCTCGAGAAATCTCGCAGTTCAGCAAACTCTCGGCGTGTGAAGCGCCCACGCTGCAGCGCTTGTAGCTTCGTCACTGCCCTCTGTCAACGACCCAAAACACACAAAACCAGGTTAACACATTTCATTTCACGGCACCGTAGCCGATCAAAAGTTTCTCACGATGCCTCGACGTTGCTTCTTTCGGCACTGGAAGCCCCGGACTCGCGCCTGAATACAACTTGCAGCCTGGTCTTCCATGCTTCACGGATAGAGGCACAAACGGCAACTGACTTCCGACGCCTTGAAGCGGCGCGACCGCTGAAAGAAACACGAGACGAGAAGCGTTTTCAAGGTCTTCATAATATTGTTCGGACCGATGGCAATTTGCAGCCCAAGCTCGCGTGCCGAGCTCGAGTTGCAAGCGATGAGGTGGCTGTTAGATACTATTTACGAAATAATAAGTGGGCGAGAGGTTTGCACGGGCCTCTCGCTAGCTCACCGTCGTCCGCCACGCCACACAGACATCAAAATTGACGCACCGGACTTGGGACGACTAGCTGGGGTATGCTGCACTGTACTGCAGCACGGAATAGCTGGGCTATTGGGTATTCCGTGGGTGAAATATGGAGCGCCAGCCTGGGGTGTTGTGCTAGTAAATAAGGTTGAGGACGGCCTCAATCAAAACTCGACCGGCGCAGCGCGCAGTCCACGGACTCTAGCGACGTCGGAGACGCGGCTTCGAGAATAGGCACGAACTCCTCGCTCATCTTGAAGGTCTCCAGACTCTCTTCTTCTTCTTCATCGTCCTCCTCGTCGATGAGGACGTTCATACTCTCGCGGCACAGAAGCTTCGCAATGTTCGGCGTGAACTGCATTCGCGGCGACTCGAGCTCGAGCTCCTCGTCATACGCATCTTCCTCCTCCGCATCGTCATCGCTTTCATCGTCCGACATGGACTGCGACGTTTCCTTAATCCCAGCAAGCTGCATACTCCGCTGCTCCATCTGCCACTCTTGTCGCTGCTGCTCGCGCGCCTTCTCCGACTTGACCTCGTCATTCTCCTCGTCGCTTTCGCTGTCGCTGAAGTCGAAGCGCGAGCTGTCGCGTGTGTCCAGCGTGCTGGTTGCCGTGCTCGACAGCGCGATCGAGGCGGATCCGTGGTTCAAAGACTTTTTCCTCGTGTCCATCGAGTCCGCGTCGATTTCGTCATCATCCAAGTCCATCCACGAGCTCTCACGAGGGTCCAGAGTGCTCGATAACGCACTCAGCTTCGTGTGGTTACCAGTCCAGCGCTGGGTTGCCTGATGCCGGTTGTCATACTCGTCCAGATCATCATCGTCATCGTCATCTTCTTCCTGAGGAACCGGCGAGTTTGACAACTTGGACGACCTCGATATCCTGGATGTTCTTGAGATCTCGGCCATTTTCATCCTGGAGCGTTCTGTTACACAATAAAAACACGTCAGCCTCGTCGCAAATGAAGCACAACAGCAGGTAGCAACGTCGCAGCTAGCTTACCTAGCTCAGATCTCCTCATCGTGCCGCGATGTGCGTACGACGCGTCCAGCGCCGCCGCAACGGTTGCTACTGGGGGTGGCACTGCCGAAGTCGTTTCTGGGTCGCTGAAGACCGAGGCGTCTTCGTTCGACGCCCGCGTGGGCAGTAAAGACGCCACCGGGGAGACGGACACATCACTGACAGGCTCGGAGTCGTCAATGGACTCGTTCGAAGTGGCGCTCGCACTATTGTCTCGAACTGGCGTGGGTGTCGTGGGGACCCGCTTCTGGTCGTCGTCCTTGTCACTGGCCGAGCGGCTGCTGCCGTTGCTGCTGCCGAGCACCGTCGAGGTGACGGGCCGGCCGTCGAAGTGCCTCGCCGATCTGTGGTACTTGTGGTCACGCCGCGACGACTTCTTGAACGCGCGCGTCCTCGCTGAAATCTCTTCGGGGGATTCCTCGGCGGGGAGACTCAGGTGCGTGTCGCTGTTCTGGTCTTCCCTTGATCGGTTGACGACAGGCGGCGTTCCATCGCCGTCCTGTTCGGCATGTCTGCTTTGTATCCTGGGCGCCGAAGGGTCCACGATTCTGAGCTGCAGTCGGATGCGTCCGGCGTCCTTCTTGCCGCGCCGTAGTTCGACCCAGCGGTCCACAGTGCCCGCTCCATGCAGCATGAGGTGCTTGAGCGGGATGGAGCAGGCGCCAATAGAGGGGGACGACATGAGCCTTGCCGACTTGACGCGGATGCTCAGCACGTCCTCGTTCACGTCCAGCACGGGGATGTCGAACTTCTCGTTCCAGACGGGGTTGGGGTGCTTGCCCTTCAGCACTTGTGTCTTAAGCACGCGCATGCGGCTGGCGTTGCCGTCGAGATCTCCCTCGGACGCGGACGTGGGCGGCAGTGGCGTATTGGGAGGCTGCGCTGTGTTACTGCGACCGCCGCCGCTCCCGAAAGGAGAGTGCAGCAGTCCGCCCAGACTGTGCGTTGAACTGGACGACGTGAGCTTCTGCGTGCGGCGCGCGAAAGCGCCGCTGCCGCGCACCATCTCGGTGCCGCCCACGTAGAGCTTGCAGTACGTGCCGTGGCTCGAGACGTGACGCAATCCTTCGGCCGCGAACACGCGCAGCAGCAGGCGGCGCGGAGCCCGTGGGCGCGCGAAGTAGGAAGACGTGGACGCCGGCCGCTCGTCCATCGTCTCCGAGGAAGCGTTGGACCCCACAATGGGCGGCGCGCGCAAGTACTCACCTCGCTGGGCGGGGCGAGTGTGGGCAGGCTTCCTTCCCCAACGTCGTCCGTAAGGGCAGGCTGATCTGGCTTTGGGCCAGAGCGAGGCAGTGACAGAGACTTTTGTGTGCAATTTGTGTAGCAACGCCCCGTCTGCGCGACGACTTCCGCTCTCTGGCGCTTTCGCCAGAGTTCAGATGCCGAAGCCATACTTTAATCAAGAGAAGGCGAGTCGGATTGTGTAGGATTGACGGCGGTTTTGACGCCACAATCCCTGCTGCTAGACCTACAACCTCCCAACGTGCAGCAGTCAGTTCCGCCCGCCGCACGACGTCCGAGCCAAGATGATGGCGAAGTTCCTTCTAGTAAACACGGCCAACCCGAATAACAACGCCTTTGTTGCGCTGCAGCTCTTCCAAGGCATTCATGATGCCAATCATTTTGGTGCCGCGAGCGGGCGTTGATCGAGCAAAACGACTGGATATTCTCGTTCTCGTTCGCCCACGAGATCACTTGGGCGGCTGTAACTGGTCCGCCTCTGGACTGCGGACACGCAGTGCCAATAGCAGCGGCGTCGTCGCTGTTCGAGCGCAGCTGGAGCCGCGCGGAGCGGTCGCGGAGTTGGGCTCGGCGAGATGATGCGGCAAGCACTCGATCGACACCGCAACGGCCAAACCCTCGAACAAAACCGCCAGCACTGCTGTAATGCTGCACTGCTGTAATGCTGCACTGCTGTAATGCTGCAGCAGCCAACGTTGAGGTCAGCCATATTTCGGGGTTGCAGGCCACTGCGGACAATGCAGCCAGCAATCGCGCCTGCACACCAAGACCTGGAGACTCTCTGTCCAAGTTTGTTTAGCGCTTGAACACAAATGACGAGCACACAAGCGACACACAACCCCGCCAAACCCGATCAACACATCACCATCACGCCATGGCCGACGACACCGTGGCGGAGGCGCCGTTCTGCGTCGCTTGTCGCCGCTCGAGCGCCGTCAAGTGGCGCAAGCACGTCTTCTCTCGTGGCCACCAGCGCGCGGCCCAGCAGTTCCTGCTGCTGCATGCGTCCCGGCTCCAGGAGCTCTGCGACGCCGCGACCAGCGGCTCAGTTGAAATCTCGAAGTACTGGCGCTGCGTCTTCTGCGACGCCGCGTGGGCCACAAGCGATGCACTGACGCACTTTGGTGGCCAGACGCACAAGAAGCAGGTGGAGAGCTTCTGCCGCCATCACCGCTGCGATGCGGACCGACACACGAGGCCGCAGCTCTGGCTGCAGGCGGCAAGGCGACGAGAGGTACAATGCTGCGCTTGGTGTGGAGTGAGCGGCCTGGATCTCACGACATTTGCGTTGCGTGGAGCAGCTTGCTGCACTGCTGAGAAAGAGCGAAGCAGAGGAGCAAAAGGAGTCACGAGGAGACGAGCAGGAGAAACACGAGAAGCAGAAGGTTGACCAAGCTGCGAGTGAGAGGGTGGAGGTTTTCCTGTCTTCGGCTGCCTCGAGGCTGCAGGAGGTGCACACGACCAAGAGAGCTGTGGACAGCGCTGTGACGGATGTGCAGACTCGAGAGCAGCAGCAGGAGGCGCTGCTGGGTCCGCAGTTGACGCAACTGACGGCGCCGAGACGCTGCAAAACGATCACGTCGCTGGAAGGAGTGCTGCAAAATCCGCTTGGGCGACACGAAGGCCAGCGTGTGTGGGGCGGCGGAATTGTCAAGCTGCGAAAGGCTGAGTGGATCCCGTGGACAATTGATCAATTGGTGAAGGAGGAGCAGGCCGAGAACGCGGACACGCAGCAGCCCGACGCGGGTAGCACCGCCTCCGCGCACCGAGTGACGGAGCTAGCGCGCGGCGAAGGCTTGAGCTCCATTGCGGCGGTATCGTGGGGTGCGAGTGTGGGCAATGTCCACACTGCAGCGGTGCCGCCCTGGATGGTGCAGTCGGAGGATGAATACAAGAACTGCAACCGTAGAGAACAGGCGGCTCCGGCGCCAAGAAGGTTGAACGACAAGACGCAAGACAAGAAGAGGAGAGACATCTTCTCGGAGCTTCAAGCCAAGTCGGAGCATGGACCAGACTGGCTACCCAACTTCGGTGGCGTCTGGCAGGAGGGGCCCCGTTCCAAAACGAAGCAGGCATTCAAGAAAGCCTCAAGTGCTGCCAAAGCCGCTCGGCCGACAGAACCAAGGCCCTTACAGGTACCTGTGCAACCTACGATTGAAGATATACCGCCCGTGAAGGCAAAAGCGCCGTCACCTGGTCCACTTTTGCCCTGGCACCCACCTGTAGTTCGCTACACAGTTTGTGCCGAAGTGCCTCCTCAGCCATACGAGACACTAGTTATACCGCCACAGGAGCCAGCTAAGCTTCAGGATCTCAAGAAAACAACAGCAACAAACCCGTTAGATGCGAAGAAGCAGTCGTTGCTGGCTCAAAAAGAACGCCTGCGCGCGAAAATGGCAGCACGACGACGACCTTGATAAGTTCCCATATCCATCACACCGTCGACCACATCTGCTTGCTCGCTGCCTCAAAATGGGTGTTCTTTTCCGTGCGAAGGTTCATCGACGCCGCGAGGAGGTCGCACAAGTCTGCCATACTCATCTGAGACGGGCCGCACTTGACAAGACCGCCATCGCGCAAAACTGGGTTGTCGTCCACCTTCACCTTGCACGGAATGGACAGCACGTAGCGCGCCAGTCGCGCGAGGAAAGGGTACTTTATGCGCATGTTTTGCCACCACTCCAACGGGTTGGCGCGTAGAGCGATGCGGCCTTCTTCCTGGAAGAAGGACACTTCCACTTCAAGCAAGTTGCTCGATTTTGTAATCTCCAGCGAGGATTTTGTGGAGCTCAAGAGCAGCTCTTCTTGCGCGCAAGATGCCAGGTTCGCTTGGAGATCGTCCCACAAGTCAGTGGTCTTCTCATCGCCCGTCCCGTCCAAGTGGCTACTGTCTTCCTCCAGTGAGCTGTCCCCGAGATCGTTTCCGTTCTCTTTGTCCTTTACCTTGGCGCCTGCAATGTTCGCTGCCTCCGCCTTGGCAATCTCCCAAAATTCTTCTTGTGGTAGAGAACCCTTGATAATGAACGACCGTGTTCGAGGGTCTAGAATGGTAGCACACCACAACAGGTTGAACGTTTGACGCTTCTCCACGCTCCAGCAAGGCTCTGGGACCGACAACAGATGTCCGAAGCAAGCCGACAAATTTGCAAACGCCAAGTCTCTCAACGCCTCGACGTCTTCCGGAAACGCTTCCGTTTCGTCCGTGTCGCTCTTCTCGTCGCTGAATTCGCTACTAGTCGGCTGGGAGTCGCGTAGTTTTTCGAGCAATGTAAACACGGAAGGCACAATCAGCGAAGACACGACGTATTGCTCGCTGTCCAGCTTTGTGGTTGCCTCGGCGAACGGTTTGAGAATGACCGTGAGATAGCGAACCCGAGACCATTCGTACCGAGATAAGGACGACAGCTGAATCAGCTTGGAGAAGTCGGACTCGCTGTCCTTGTGCAACAAGAAATACTTCTTCAATGGCAGTGACATGTTCCCAACGAGCGAAAGCACGGAATAGATCCCGCCCACCGATATCGCCATGGCCCGAAGGCGGTCAACGAATAACCGCTCATACGAGCCTGCGTCCATGTCACAGTGCTCGACAGCTAGCGTCCGCAACACCCTTCGAGACATTGGCGACTGCTTGAAGTGCGCTAGCAAATACATCACCTTGTTCATGAGGTCACGGTACGTGTGCCCAGTGAGACTTGTCGGCAGCTCCTCGATGATGCTGGAAGTGACCTCAGCAGCTGGGAGTCTGTGGTAAATATCACTCGACGAGTCCGCTGCAACTCCAGCAGAGCTACTCTCGACGTACTCGCCATTATCCAATCGCCGATTCCAGAAACCCACCGTCCCAGCAGCACTTGCGCTGGTTAACACGTTCTTGCCGAGACAGTAGCTCCCTGATATGTTGACCCCATTGATGGTTGCCAGCATGATATTTTGCAGCACAGCGGGCACACTCTCCAAGAAGTGCAGCTTGTGGTCTGCACAAAACGACCGGTACTCGCTGCACGGCGGCTGCACGGCGAGAATTTCAGGCATGCAGCGACAGGGGGGATTCACGCGAAGCATCGCCTTCTTCAGCTCTTTGTCGTCCGCAAGTTTCGCAGCAATTGACTGCTCTTGTCCTGCACGATAGCTGCCAATGGACGTGACGTGTAGACATCTACGGAAGGCGTTAAACTCCTGATCCAACCCGACAGCGAAAAGCGCGATAAATACCATTTCATGGCCACTGCGAGGCGTCAAGTGCTCCGGGGGCGACACGGTTGCTGACTCCATTGTTTCACCGCCGCGCGAGTGGTCCGTTGAGCGCCATTCCGAAAGCATGAGGTGCGAGAAGTCCGTCATCTTCATCTGCATCACTGTGCGCACCTTGACTTCGGCAGCCATTTTCTTGGCGTATCCAAACGCGATTTCTTTCGCAATCAGAGCGAAGCTATTCGAGTCGTCCAGATACCCGCCAACACCACCAGAGCACTCCACCATGAGGTTCCTGAACGCGTGGCTCGAGCACAGCTCGAACGGCAGCATCTCATAGAGGCACAAATACCCCATCGCCTCGCGCACCTTTTCCGGATTAAAGTTCCCCGCTAGTCCTGCACCAGAGACACCGGGAGAAGCAGTCGTCTGGCGACTAGACGCTCGGTGTTGGGCAGTGCTCAGCGGGTACTCCGTGAACTGGTGGGTGTGGTGCTCTCCTCTCTTCACCTTTTTGGCCGGCGTGGACATCTCAGACTGACCTTGTTCAGTCTGCGTCTGCGGCTTAGCAGCCACCGCTGCGTTCGATACTTGACTTGTAGCAGCAGCGGGGGATGCAGATGCAGCCGCCGCCTTCTTCTTGCGGCCCCGCTTCTTGACACCCATGACGCGATGCATCTGCACGCTCTTCTTCTCGCCCGCGTGCTTCTCGTACACATCCGGGTGGTTCTCCTTCAGGTGTCTCCACAAGTTGGACGTGACGCTCTTGCTGAAGCGCACGCACGTCTTGCGCTCGAGCTTCCCCTGCTGGCGGCACAGCTTGCACTTGGCGATGGACGACTCCTCGCGCTTCTTGGCGCCGAAGCCATCCTCCACCTCGTACCAGCGGTACACAGCTGAGACGTTGCTGGAGCCGCCAGTTTTTTTGGCTTTGGAGGCGACGGCTCTCGCATTGGAGTTGCTATTGAGTGCGCTAGCGGCGGAGGAGGCCAGGAGCTCCGCGGCGTGGCCACTCGGGGGATCGGGTCCGCCCAGTAGCGCCAGCGCCTCGTCCTCGTCGTCCTTGGAGGCGTCCATCGCCATAGTAACATCTTCCTCGGCGGCGAAGAGCGCGGATGTTGAAGTCGCCATGAATCGCACGAGAAGGACGGGGCGATTCAAAATGGAGGCGACCAATTCGATACTGAATCGAGGGGAGTGGTGTGGTGCACATATTTTCGACCAAAATTCCCATTTTCAGATTCTACTACTGTAGTACTAAAGTATATTTCCCGCCCTGAGCAGACCGCTGCAGCGGAGATAGCCGGAGGTGACACCAGCTTGCATTGTTTCCAAAACTGACTCGCAGTTCGAAGAACTGTGTTAGCGGGCCTACAAAAGTTTGTCATTCGTGCAACTTAAAGCTCTAAACCAAAAGTTGCTCCGCCAGCAGAGTTTGTCATTGGTGCAACTTTTGATCTTTCACCGAAGTTGCACACTCACCCGGATTTGTCACCCTTTATCTCGTGTTAGTTACACCGCTCATCAACTTTTTTTTCCTACTAACGGACGCGCCCTATTACACTCCGGCCTTTATTTATAGTGCAGGCTCGAAATGGTGAAACGGCTTATATTCGGGAAGGGACTCTTATAGAGAGGGTAGTTATTCGTCTGCCAGGTTGATGTCGGCCAGCGCGTCATCCAGAGCCGAAAGATTTGGCAGGTCTGCATTCTCGTCGGCCTTCGATTCTCTGCCCACTTGTCGCGGAATCTTGCGCCGTAGACGTCGTGCTTGGAGATGAACCAGTCGCTTCGATCACGCGCAAAGCCTGCCGCTTAAATGCTGTGTATCACAGTCGATTCGTCAGTATTACGACAAGCGAGGAGAACCCACTCACACCCAGTGTCGACGCTTGGCATCCTGGGTTACCAAAGCGGGTGTACTCCACTTGGTCTGACTCCTTCCAAGCGTTGATCTCCACGTTGATCTCAAGATAATATAGAGCAAATATTGAAGCTCTTGTAGATGCCAATGTCCCCGGACTGTAAGTTGGGCGTCAAGCCAACTGGCACAACACACATAGCGATCTTCCTGGAAGCGCACTTCCATGCGCCACGAGAGGAAAAGCGATATCAAGCCACTTCTTGAGCAACTCGCTATCCACCCAAGCACGTGGTTGATGAGCCACGTAAAGCGGACGCGTTTTCCCCCTCAAAAGTGGGCGTGGATTTACCTTTCCACACCGAAAGCGGAGGAAGCTTCCTTCCAGTGGCGCTGACAGCGAGCACAACCGTAATTCGCATAGAGGAGAACCCAGTAGAGCGAACCACGACGTACCGAGAACCGGTATAGTCCAGCGTGGTCTGTCGAGCGTCCTCGAAATAGACACCCATCTCATCCATGAGAACGGTCTTCTCTAAGTCGATGAAGGGTAGTTGGGCTTGTAAAAAGACCATGTAGCGGACGGCTCGGTCCACAAGGGTGTCGTCGACAAGGACCTTCAGGTTTGTCCGGCGGGACAGCGTAATCTTGAAGCAACGCATGAAGTTCGAGACCCAGTGGGCAGACGCTGTAAACGGTGGCGGCGCCTCTCGTCCTTCGGCTTCGCCTGCGTAGAGAACAAGTCCCATATCGGCCAGCCAGCGGCGCGTTACCTTCTCCTTCTTGGTGCGCTTGGTCACAAATTCCTCATAGAGCAGCTCTTCCAGCGTTTCCGACAACGGCTATCGGCCTCCACCAGCTACACTAGCCTGGTGTGGCGCAGCAGCTTGAATCTTTTCCCGCAGTCGCCCCAGCGGCGCACTGCGCCACCATCCAGACTCCACCCCAGGGACCGAAAGTGCGCAACGGCTCGAGTGGGGACGCGTTCCCCCACCGTCTCGATCCACTTGATCACCTCTGTTTTCGTCCAATGATGCCGCTGCCGACTCATTTCCGATTATGAAGACGCATCTAACGGGCAGCGGCGAGAGTGACAAGTACAACTGGACTGAAATCTGCGTCGTTGTATTCAGGAGGGGATTCATTTTTTTTAGAGCAGCACGGCATGACAATAAAGGGTTTTATTCGGGAGGGAGCGTTTATTCGGGCGAGTGTGCTATTTTGTTTTCTAAAAATATAGATAATTAAAATTGGCAATCTCAAAACGGCCGACTTCCAAAAACATTTTTTTTTCAAAAGTGCTTTTTATTTACCGAATTTCCTATGTTATCGCATACTATATGTATCACATACACGGCCATTCTAGCCAATGAGAGAGCTAGTGGGGAGCAACACTGGGTTATCGCGTACAAGGTCGGGGTGTCGACCTCCCCCAGCTTATTTCTGCACGATACATCGCTAATACAAAGCTGGATATGAGATCATTTGATCGAGAAGTTGTTGTCTTTAGCTTAGACGTTGACTTCGACGACACATTTCGCGTTACAGCTAAGCGAATGCTCGTGAACATCGGACTTGATAGAAAGGACGTAGCAACACTAGTCACTGTAACTACACTTTGGTGTATGGCATTACATAGGTAATCCGGTAACAGGCGTTTCCTGTACCCATTCGGGGAGAAGCCGAAAATTTATTAATTGCGGAAACGGCTCAATTGGTCTAAAGTCCGTCCATCTAGTCATCTAAGGTTGCTTCGCAAGATGACATCTTCATGGGCACTTGAAAGAGATCAATCATTCCGCCACGCTAGAAGTCATAGCCCCATAGTAACACTATATATACCGATTTCATATATTTAAATGTTGAGCTTGATACGCCGAAGTTGCTGACTATACCTTACCCATCTACATAAATCCTAATCGTAGTTTTTTGAAATCTGACGAAAATCCACAAAGAGCGAGGCGGAGACCTCTTGCGGAGACGGGTCCAGGCAGAAGTGAACTGCAGCAGGGCTTTTACGCAGAGTGCAACAGTAGGTTTGGAATACTAAGCTATCGAATGACATACTTCATGTTGATTGACTAGAGCCATTATAGATTCTTTTCTAATTTCCACCAAATTTGACTCTTTTTGCCTCCCCCTTCTTGCTCATCTCTAAGACGCACCTGTTCCTGGGCGCCGTGCCCGTGTTCCTCGTGTGCATGCTTTCTGGCGGCGTGCAGCTCGTGTAGTGTACAAGACAATTCGGCGCAACACAAACCGCATTCTCGATCCAGATACCAACACACTCGTGCTGGGCCAGCTCAGCTTCAGCAAGGTGACTGAGCGGCTGCTTCCCGAGAGACAAGTGCGCGGCCATAGATGGAGATATCATGAACAATAGCTTGCCGCAGTGCGAGCTTGCTGCATCATCCTTACGGGCGAGGATCTGCTGTTCAACGACTCAGTGGAAGAGGACATGGAGGCTCTAAAACGGTCCACGCCCCAGTAGTATTTAGGATTGTCATCGAGGAGCGCGGACTGCTGGACAGCAAGGACGCAATCATTGGCAACGGCATGATGCGCGGATTTATCAGGTGTCGGGGGCAACCGTGTAACAACCGGCGATACAGTATGAAGTTCGGTACGAAGTACGTGATGCTCATGGATGAGATCAGCATGGTCCAGAACAACAGCGCTATGTAATCGATACAACGCTCGCCCCGCGCAACAGCGTGTGAATTACAATTTGATCTCGTCCGTCTACTGTCATCGCACCCGTCTACTATTCCCACGATGTGTTTTGCTATCTTCATGAAAATCATCTCCTTTTCGTCGTGTAGCTGTGACACCTAGTTAATCAATGCATCTATATGGAGGAGGCATCATCTCTACCCATGAGCTTACCGCCAACTCGACCAAGATGGCTGCTTGGTGAGAGTGTCTGTATCTTTGTGTACGACGACCGCCGTGGGCATTCTGGTCACTGCTGTCGCTATATCGATTAAACATGGCTTTGATGTGCACGGCAACACCACCGCTACATTCGATGCCAATATGATGGGCTACGATGCGTTTGTGTAGAAATCGGAGATTGTTAGTTACGGCGTGGGGTAGATATGTGATACACATTCGCGCGGTGCGCAAAGAAGCTCTGCAATTAAGGTAGATTGTAGCTATAGTGGCGATGAAAACCTACTCAAGCCGCTGTACGTGCATTGCTACAGTGAGATCGCGTTGTAAAGTAATCCGCTAGTAACGTACAACATTGAACGTTTAGAGAAAGCCCTCTTTCATTTCTAATTCACATTTTACCATCTCATATCTTCCTTCTGCGAGAACTGCGAATTCCCCGGATCCTTGGGTCCGGGTCCCATACTCTAGCGTCACGCGTGGGTATTTGTCATGGCACGTGTTGCTACAATTGTCGCATGTTTCATTTAATCTTGATGTTTGTATTAGGATGGCCATAATTAGATTTTTCGTGGTGATTTTCCTGTCGAAATGACCAACATATTTTCTATCGCCAGTGGTCATAACATTTCGCGAAATGGTTCGGCTCTAGAGGTGTACCATTTCGAAAATGATAAACCATTTCTGAAATGGTTGGCCATTTCGCCAATGATGGTCGGCCATCACTCTTTTTATCTTGATTTTTGTATGCTCTTTAACCCATTAAGTTGAAGGTCCGTCCGACGCTTGCGGCATGCCTTTCTAGCAGATCGGTCAGTGCTGATGAACTTCTAGCCTAACTACCGCAGCTCAGAGCAAGGCAAGGAGGTGGCGCTTGCTCCTGCGTGCACGCTGGTCGAAGGCTTGAATATCAAGGCGCTGGCCTGAGCTGAGCTCACACGCGCTGCCAGAATGAGCAACGTGCAGTACACCATGGCCGACCCGGTATGCTGTACTATGGCGCCCTGGGACTGGGACTGAGACAGATGAAAAACGCGCTGAGCATGCCGTCCCCCTTCTTACGATAGTCCTCTACGTGGTGATGATCTTACTAGGGCCTTCACCCGGCTGCGGCTTGCTGCCTGAGCCCACGCAGCAAGCTACAGCCATTTATATGTACATGCATCGGTCTTCGCGGAGTACAACTCCGAGGAAAGTACAAGCCTGTCAGGCAGGATGGTCTGGCGAACGCGTTGTTCCGTCGACTTGACTATGAGATTGAACATGTCACCATGGTGACCTCGCCTGTGGTGGACCTGGTCCGCAGCGCGACGACATGTGTGTCACCCTGCTACGTGCTCTTGGAAGGAAGGAGTTTGAAAACTCGGACAAAACATAGTCGGCGCGCTTGCGCGCGAGCCTGCATCGCTATTCTGCTGGTGACGTGCTGCTGTACTACAGCACGAGTGCTGAGAACACTCCTCGTATCGGGTCCCTCATGACGAGGATTTGAAGTATCACATCCTCTTTAAGGCCCACGATACTCCGCTTAGTGGCTATCTCGGTCGTAAAAAGACCTACAGTTCTGTGTGCCAGCCCTATTGGTAGCCCAAGCTGTACAAATAGACGAGCACATACGTGCGCACGTGTGAGACGTGTCAGCGGTAAAGCCTTGACCACATGCTGCTGCGCCGCTGGCAAGCTTGCCGGTACCCACCGGGTTTGGGAGTCGATGAGTTTGGACTTTGTGTTCGGCCTTCCGAAGGACTCGGAATGTAACACTGACATCGTGGTCTTTGTGGACCGTCTGAGCAGATGGCTCATCTCGCGGCGGTGGCGGTACAGCGAAGCTGTTCATCGATCGGGTCTTCCGCCAACACGGAATATCGATCGTCACGGATCGTGACCCCCGTTTCACTGGGAAGATCTGGGACGCTGTCTTCAAGGCGTTCGGCACTAAGTTGAACATGTCCAAGGCGGATCATCCGCAAACCGATGGTCAGACGGAGCGAGTGAGCCGTGTTATCGAGGACATTATCAGGAGCATTTGCGCGGAGACGCTGAAGCGTTGGAGCGCGATGATCCGTTTCGTCGAGTTTGCGTTTGAGCAACGCTGTGCATGCCTCCACAGGTTACACTCCGTTTTACGTGAACGGCCTCACTCATCCACGCGTCCCACTGATGCTCCCACGCCGTGGTTCTGGGCTTGGCGGGGGAGAGATCGCCGATCAGCTTGCTGATATCAGCCGACTTACTGGATTGACGAGTTCTGTCAACGCGTCTGAGTGTCCTTCAACACGTGCGTGACGCTATGGCTGATAGCCAAGACAAACAAAAAGATCAAGCAGATACAAAAGGCAGAGCCAATGTTGAGAGTTATGAGGTCGGAGACCTAGTGTTGCTAAACGCTAAGAGCCTACCTACATATGCAGTGTCTGCAGTCTTCAAGACCAAGTTATGCCCGCGCTTCGTCAGGCCGCCCACGGTCGTGGCCAAGAAGGGCCTGGCATACACGCTCAATCTTCCGAAGAAGATGCGTATACACCCCGTGTTTACGTTGGTTTGCTCAAGCCATATCGAGACCCGGCGCAGGTGCGTTCCCAGGAGCTGGCGCCCAGCGCGGCGGAGCCGCCGCGCCCTGCTGGAACCTCAGCAACATCTCTAGCTGTCCTTCCAGCGGGGCCAAGCCTTGCTCAAGGCGATGCAGGCGCTGCGCAGAGGACTCGGAGTTCTCAACCTGACCCTCCAGCCGCGCGAAGCTCTGCTCAAGGTGTTGCAGGCGCTGCACAGCCGATTCAGGGTGCTCAACCCAGGTCATACGGTCTCGAAGGCGGTGGATCTCATTCACATTCGCCATATAGTCCGCCTCGCCTCGATCAATCATCTGTTTATGACGATCACCGTTTTCATGAAGACGACTCACCGAGTCTTGAACGCGCTCAGGCTCCTCCACCCAAATGGGCTCCACTTCCTGGGTCGGCGCGGCCGCCGCCGGCGTTGCTCGACGAGCACGGAAATCGCCACTTTCTGGTGGAGCGTTTTCTAAAGCGGTGTCGCCGTAATCGTCAAAACCAGTATCTGGTGAAGTGGCGTGGGTATGTTCCTTCAGAGAACTCATGGGAGTGCGAGGTATCCCTCCGGCAGGACTGTTCAGACGACTTGGACGCTTTTGACCCTCATACTGCCTGAGCCCGCAACCGCCAAGTCGGTCGCCTCTCGCTTCCCAACAATAGGTCGGGGAGCTGACGGATCAACCAATCGGACGCTGTTCGATGTTTGAGTTCAGAACGCGTTCCCCACTTGGACAATGGCCTGACAAAGCCCGCGACCGTGTCCGTGCTCAGTTCCGTTTCGAAGACAGCGGGACAGTGGTCCAGACCGATCGGTTGCGGTGCACAGGATGGCCACATCCCAGGCTTTTTATTCCAAAACGTCTGCCGGTAATATTGAATCAAAGTTTTCATTTGTGTAAACTAACGTTGCACATTATATGTTGAATGTGTACCACAATACTACCCCACCGCCGTCGAAGGCCCGACATCGGGTGTTCTGTCTTGCGCACAGTCCCTAAGCGTTGGATATGACATCCACAGTAGCCAGATGGAGGAATCTGTTGGAATCTGTTGGAATCATGGTTCACACCTACGCAAGAGCTTCTACATGACGATTCTTGACGGACGATGTGACCAGATATTACAGCAAGTTATTACGTTTGCGGTTTCTGTGGTTGATACTGTGTGGATCGGATCAATCCGTAAGGCCACAAAGGAAACAGAACAAAAAATGCTGTGCGAACAACAGACGCCATGCTTTCCCAAATAATATTTTACTTGCTGTGATCCCTCGGTTTTGTATAATATACTATTCATACTATTACACAAACCGAAGGATCACAGAATTTAGTTTTGTATATTAATCAAACCGACGGATCACAGCAACATATTGCTTGAAAACTCGATAGCTGATTAAGTGATTGCGCAACGTTGATATAGCAACGTTATATACTGAACAACATCAATAATACAGAAACGTTATCTCCTGAGCAACGTTATTGATAAAGCAACGTTTTTGATAGAGCAACGTATAGCAACGTGGGCAACAATATCGTTAGAATGACTTTTCACAGCGTATACCTAAAATTACTTCAACCGTTGAACATACTTCTTAGCAGAATGCCCGAGTAATACACAGTTAATTTGATTCCACTTCATTTGACGCCCCTGTACCCCGCGAGTTATTTCAAGGATTTGCATTCATAGTAGCAGCGTGACGCATTTAGTATATCAGATCCGCTCGTGCATTCATCTTAACCATCTGGCCTGCATTTATGGTTATATATTACGAGTCTGCCCATGTCCCACCGTGCAGTCATCTTCCTCATAACGTTGCACGTACTCATTCACGTTGCAGTAACACAGTTGTAACGTTGTAAAAACGAATTATTAACGTTGCAGGAACGCCATTCGTACTTTCAAGCGAAATGACACTCCAACCATTATGAAACGCGGTTTAGCTGAGCATCAAGGAGACGGTTCAGCAGGACCTGGTGGTTCTCCCACCGCTGAGGAAGAAGTCCAAGCAGCGGAAGACTGCGAGTATGGCGACTGCTGACGTGGGTGCCGTTTGCTTGTTTCTATCCAGGCCAAGCCGCGAGAGACAACGGCACAGAGCATCCGTATGGTGTCAAGTCATGATCAGTCTGACATGGGAGTAGCTGATGCATTGGCGCGGGCACTGGACCGAGACGGTCAACGTGTGGACATTGGAGCGTCTGAGATACTGGACACTGGCGTCGAAGACGCGAGTACCGAACAAGGCTCGAGGACTGACCGTGGAGTGGCACGTAACCCACTGAGTGAGACTCATTGTGATAATGAGTCATCGCAGCATGCCGGTCATGGCATCGTCGATTATTGTCTGTGAGACTCATAGCGATAATGAGTCATCGCAGGCTCATTATCGCAATGAGTCTCACACATACATCGGCGTCGTCAACAATAGTCGACGATGCCATCACCGGCATGCTGCAATGGCGCATTATCGCTATGAGTCTTGCTCAGTCGGTTAAGTGCCACTCGAGGCATCTTGGGCGCGTCCGTAGTGATGCTGTGCCAATGCTGGCGCGGTCGGCTGTGAGCCGAGGCATCAAGGGGGGGGGGAGACCCCGATGATGCGGGTGAAGTGGCACCTAACCCACTGGGCGGAAGCTGTGAGCATTGCAGCTTACCGCCAGCAACACGAGTGGGAGACACCTGAGGACACTTTCCGTGTGAACCTGCTGGCCTCGCCGAAGCGTACAGCTTCCGCAAGGAGGCGGCAGCGACGCCAGATGGCGACTGCGAGACACAAAGCGACTGTACTGAAACATGATGTGGCGGTCGTGGACGACGATAGCGAGCAGCTATATACACTCGTTAATGGAGTGACAGGCGAAGCCGAGGGCAACGTCAGCCTTGAGGCAATCCCGGCACTGACTGCGGGGTTCCTGATTGCACTCCGTCGGGTAAGGACTACAGAGTATGCCACGCATCGTCGCGCACCTCCCAGTCATCCTGAGCGGCTTTCACATTATATAGTATAGCCTCGTCGATCACTAGCATCGCAGGACAAAGATCTTGAACGTCAACTTGATTTCGAAAGTGATCCATCGTACGAGAATGCTATTTTCGACATATAAGCGTCTTCACTTCCAATAGTGAGTTCTTGCACTCCTTCGAGTCAAATAGCTTCTTCTCACAATAATTTAGCCGGTATTCCAAAACATGGCAAGCTGAGAAGCAGTAAAACAAACCATGTTCCAGGTTACGGGTCACCAATCCGTAGCAACAGCTAGGTTTCCTTCTTCCTTGCTGCTAGTTAGCGTTCCGCTGATGCGTGAGCCGGAGTTGCTGTGATTGTGTAACTTCACCTAAGTCGAGCTGATGCTTGTAGCAATCCCCTCACCTTGGCCGGCTCGCTGCTGGACAGGACCGTCCTGGCGTTCGCCTGAGTGCCATACAGAAAGCTCGTGGAACAGTTTCTGCTGCTGCTGGCCAGCCGATCTCTCACTTTTACGTGCTCGACCTGGGGCGGTGCCGTGTTGGTTTTCGAGCTCACGCTTGCCACTACGCGCTTGATGCTGCTGCTGTCCGGCCCCTTCCCCGTCTCGCCTTGCACGCTGGTGGACGGGTCCTTGCTGGGCTGGTCTCTGCGGGGCAATTCGGCGGCACCTCGATACGCGGTTGAGTGTGTACGCACCACCACTGGAGGTGCTTGCTCGGCAAGCTTTGAAATGAAACATGGGAGGGCGGGCCGAGCCACGTGGAGGCGTCGGCGTCACGTCGCCACCCTCGCTGACGTAATGTCTTGATCTCTGTGGATATAACGGGCCGGGTATCTGGATTTGCTTTTCTCGTCTGTGTAATTCACCTCATGTCACTAGTAACGTGCTTTGACAAGCGAGTTCAGAAGTACCTTGTCAACAGCTGTGCACTACTACACATGTAGTTTCATTGAACGTAAAATCTTTGCTTAGCATTTCAAGTGGACAACGTGCGTAATATAGTCCGACGCAATTAATATTTATAATGGCGGGTATCTGCTTAAACAGAATGCAAACGTACTAGTGTTTGGGGAAAGTTAATAGTTACCCTTTCGCGATGGAAATAACTATTGTCTCGACCACCAAACCTTGGACGGAGTTTGCCGTAAAATATCGTTGTTTCCCGAAGGAAAACCCATAACGATATTTAGATATAAGGGGTAAAAACGTGCGTAGTTTCCGATTTTGGCGTCGTTTTTATGGAGGCCTTCCTGTTCATTTCAGCTGCTAAAACAGACCTTTTTTCTTGCGTTTTTGTTTGCAATTGCAAGACTGCCGCGTATTCGCTTTCATCAGCAGTGATTGGTCGGACTGAGAAAACAGTCGGAGATGTACAATCCTGTCGGATAAAATACCACATTTTACCAGATTCCGGTGTCGCATGCTATTCCCGCAAAAAATCATCAAATGGAATATAGTGATGGTTATGGACGAGACGACGAATCACACACACTCAATCGCATTCGCTGTCTCGTCAGACACATCAGCGACCCACGATAGTTTGGCAACATGCTGCAAGTTGAAAAATGTTTCATCTTGGAACACTTCCGGTCGCACTAAGTTGGCCAATTTTTTTCAAATATTGCGTTCGAAATTAACATTTTGCTGTCGATTCCGCCAACGATTTCCCCTTAATACATTGCATGCCCTACGCTGAAGCATTCGTGGCAATCAACGCACAGAAATTGTGACGTCGTGATCTTCTTTCAACCTCTTTGCCAGTTTTAGTGCTGCTACCGACTTGCCACTCTTGTTTATCTCGGTGACCAGACTACGCACAAACGGATGCAAGGACTCACCACAGTTTGGTGGTCTACCAGATGGCTTATTACCCTTCATCTAGCATATATCATAAATTGATCAGCAAAAAATTAGTTCAGTTATAAAAAAGTATAATAAATATTAAAATTTTTTATTATTAACAGACAGAACAGCAACTAAGACCCCACCGAACTTCGGGTCGTGGTGCGTCTCCCAGTAGCCCCATATAGCTGAAATGGTGCAGGTTGCAAACCCCGACAGTCGTGTACGTGATTGCGTACTTCTCATTTCCGTTGCTTTGGGTTAGCTGCCTTCTTGGTGAGTATATACTCGTTCGTCTTGACTACCAGGTATTTTTCACCAGCCGACAATTTCTTACCGGCAGGCATTTTGGAAATGACCGCGAGATTCTGAGAACGTGGTTAATGCATGAGTAAATATAGATGCTTAGCTATCGATTGCAGGCAAAAGCAGCTAAAACGAGCCACAGCTTGGCAAATGACGATCGATTTTATTTTGCCACAATAAATTACCGTTTTCCGTCCAAATCGAGACAATAAAAATCAAGCACATTCAGGTCGTTGTTGGCCCCAGGCATTCCGCAGAACGCGTGCCATATCCACAGCGACTGGGACGCGACACCTTCCAGAGTAACGGTGGACGTTTTCTCTTTTCCTTGGAAAGCTCCTTGCTAATGTGAAGAGATACGGATGATTCTGGAGACGTGTCTCCCCTGTGTTCACGCAAGGCACGCTCTCACCGAACTCGATAGGTGGCGGGCCACCTGGCATCTCGTAGGGCAGAACGATCGGAATCCGGACGGATACAGCCGTCCCCATACCTGTCAGTCTTTATCGCCGACTTCCTGAGACTTTAGCGGCCACGACTCGGCCGAGTTGAGTTGCTCCGCTGTTGCAGGCGTCCCGGCCTTGGTGGCGCGATTGCCGCGTAACTCGTCGTCCTGATAGTCGCGGCAAAGCGCTGCTGGTATCTGTATAGACTGACTTGAATGACGGCTGCTGTGATTATCGTGTGGATCTGTGCACAAAGGCATAACAAGTTGATTATCAACAATGCCAGGTGTGTGTGGAGAGAGCTGCAGGTGCTTACAAGCTGAGCGTCCCATAAGCGCCGCCGACATCGCGATGCTGGGGGCCCTTTGCCAGGATTTTCGGCGGCTCGCTCTGCGCAGAGGCGTCACTCCGCATTCTCAGCAGAGGCGTCACTCCCCATTCTCAGCGCAGAGCGAGCCGCCGGAAATTCTGGCAAGGAGCCCCAGGAGATCGCGATGTCGGCGGCGCATACCGGCGAGTACTCCGTTCAAAGATGCTGCCCTTGGGATAGGAGTCACGACCGCGGTATAGTCCATTTGCGGTGTGTGTTGAGTGCGGTACACCAATTTCCGAGGCATCACCCACTTCTTAACCCCTTCGCGGTAGAAGGGCACACAATTTGACCTTTTAGTGGTTTTGCAAAATACGGTGCGAAAGCACCCCCCTCTAAGAGCCCAGTTTTGGTGCGCTTTGCACAAGTTCAACCGTGAGTGCACCATGTTTTATACCAAATCATAAATAGTACAATTCGTATCCATGAATTCATACAAAAATCAAGTTGCGTGTAGTCAACAGGATGCTCCATTGATCACTGAAGGTACTAGTTGCAACAGATATGCAAAACCCGAGTACTGTGATTTCCTTAAAGGGCGAATTTATGTCCTTTTAGAAGCAAATTACTTGGGCTTGTGGACTATACTTGAGTCAAGGGAGTCACGAAAGGGTTAACGGGCAAAAAAATGCTAGCTTTAACGCAAGTTCAATTTAAACTTTACCGTCTTCTACAACATATCAGAAAATATACAATCCGGAATCTCAAAAACGTAGTCGAATGCCAAGTGACTTGTGCATGTCGCTTGCACGTTCAAATCACGATGGATAAGATGATGTAAGGGACAATGCTTATAGTGGCTTCTATTCGTAAACAGTAGCGATATTGGCCTGGCATTACTGGCAAACATTTTAACTACGGGAAGAATAATATTGCAATGTGGATCGCAAAAGGGTAAATCAACCTCTGCTCAGCTCGATCGTTAAACTGTATTTCAACTATGAATTCAATATGAACATTACCATCGGATATACCATCACTGAAAGCAAAAGAAACAACTTTGCTAACTAATCGGGATGACAGAACAGCCGTACAATATTTTCTCTCGTTGTCTATAACAGCGAATATAGCATTGTCGGGGCACTTTGCTTGCCCCATACAGCGAAACATTGGATCATTTCGGGTATAATCAACTGATGTCTCATCGATTGCTGAAAAATTCTATGAAGCGATTTATACCACACGAGGTTCATTTGTGACTGTAACTGGTCCCACTCGCGAATTTGCTCACAAAAATGGTAAATAAACCTCAATTCGTTTCCCGTTTTCCACCGTCAAGGTACACAATCGCGTTGACAATTTTTCGGCCCTTTCAGCTCCTTTACTGTATCACATCTCAGGGCATACCGATGATGATGTCTGATCCATTCGACCACGTCAGTCCCACCGCCTCTGTCGGTGCGGGGGCTCATAGACCTATCGAAATCCGAGGATACCGAACCACCTTTCGGCGGCAAAGGAACCGGGGTTTTGACGAATCCGTGGTCCACATGTGTCTTGTGTGGAGAGCTGACTTGTCGGAATGCATGTCGTCACAGAGGGCATTTACTCAACACAGCACAGCATCCCATCTAAGACACACGTCAGTGGGTGTCGGGATAATATCGAATTAACGAGTACGGATGAATCGATAGTTGACACGTTTTGCTGTTTTGATTGTTGTACATGATTTTGTAGAGAATTGCCACACGATAAACCCTTTCCGTCATAACACATGCGCCTGTTGCACGAAAGTGAGTTATTATCAAGGCCAGGGAAGCGGTGGCCATTGAATACAAATCCATATTTCGAATTTGCCATTATCATGAACAAAACAATTTGGTGTTATACTGCTACGTTCAAGAAGTTTAAAGGCACAATACATGTTGGCGAACTGCAAGGTCCGCGTGACCCGTGGTTGTGTATCGGTCGGATCGGACGTTTGGTAGTCGACGACGAAGCAACGTAGGCGGTCCAGCAGTGTGGGTATCAGTGCATGGAACCAAAAGCGCTTAATCCACTGATGTCAATGAAAATGTCGTCGTACGTGTTGAATGGAGCTGGTGGTTGAGGAGTCTGCATCGACGTGCTGATGTCCAAGGAGAAGTGGGCGTTGTTGAAGCCGCGGGATAGTCATTCTTCATCAGTCAGAGGCCTGAAGTGGACAAGCGACAACCCTTGGTATCCAATCTGCACCCCGTACAATCCGATCGTTGTTATCATGCGATGCTGAACAGGCTTCGTAGCCATAAAAGGCTATCGTTCGGAGGCGCAAATGCACCATTATGGCGATGAAGACTCGAATTGCTGCAATAGGCGGCAAGATGTGCGTGAGGTGCGGTGAGTATTCACCGCGGTCCCGTTGCGAGCCCGACGGAAAGCTGGACTTTCACACTTCACGAACGTGTGCAGGCGGCAGCTTATGAGGTACCCTAGCGGCAACGTCCACGAAGTTGTCGCTCGACCGTCAATCAGGATGGGCTGCATAACCGTGCGCGGCTGGGGTGCAGGCATCGCTGTCGATGGAGCGCTTGCCGCTTCGAGCCGACCACGTAAGTCAAGTACAATTGCACTCAGTAAATTCGCTTGTGCAGCTCCACGAAGTTAGACGAAGGCGGGCCTATTTGCTGCTAAGGGAGTGCGTATGCTGCATGCGCTGAGGCCGGCGACAAAAAAACGATGCTAAGTCGAAAGCGTCCACATCGTATGGCTCTGTACTGACGGGTGCCCCAGCGGGATGCTTAAAGAGCGATAGAACAGTCAATATATGCAGCGTAGTTGACGTTGCCACTTGCTCGCTTGGAGGCGGTGGACCAGCGTCGGCGCATCCACCCGTGCTAGGCTGGCTGACGAGGTAAATAGTAGGGCGTCACTCGGCCGGTCGAGGCTGCGACCTCCCTGCGGTCGCGTGCAGCGCCCTGGTCAACTCGTAACGGCTCGAATAAAGGCGCTGCGGGGGTACGACGCCATTTTGGGATGTATACTAGAAGCCTTGATGACACCAGTGGCTGCCAATAATACCTTGGCTTGCTTCTCCGCCCCCCGCGCTGCTGTACGAAGCTTCTTCTTGCCCGCTGCTTTCCATTCATCATTGAAATTGGCATATAGGTTCCTTCGTTAAGTACTCCCTTGACAGAGTCGTTTAGCATATCTGGTTGGCAAATCTTAAGGCATATATCAGGTCGCCTAAAACACCGTACACATGTAAAAAAAATGGTCTGAGGTATGCAAGATAAACGCATATGTCCATACCCTTTTAACACGCACATATATCAATTAAAAATGTCAATCTCATCAAACAATTACGCTTGTTGGTCTTGCTCAGATATACTTCTGGAGTAACCGAGATATTTCATTAGTTGGTGTTTTTGATTTTTAGGTCCTAATTTTAGGATATTCAGTGGCACCTGATTGGATATATTGGACCTCAAAACCGTGGCGTACCTCCAACAATTGTTTTGAACGTTGAGCTCGGTTCTTAGGTCGATGACAGGTAGACAAGTAAGGATCGCTTGGTGTCGCGATGGCGTGGAAGGAGGAAGAATCCAATGGATATTCTTCTCGACTGGATCACCGAGGGGAACTACTCAAAGCGGAAAGGGGACCAAAGAAGTCTTTGTGAGGGCTCCTGAACGATCTGGTGGTTGACGCTGTCATCAAGCATCGCAAGAATGACAACAACCGCGAGAAGATAAAGAGTCTAGAAACAAGTTTCAAGGGTGCGGAAGACTGTCGCGCCAACACATGCCAGGGCGTTACCGACGAAGGCGATATTAAGAGTGCACTTGCCAGGTTGTGTCCATACTACGACCAGCTTGCTCCTGTGACGATCGAGCGTGCTTCCACGTGCCCGCTGTATTCAGCGGATGCTCTTAATACTGCGGATAAAGTAGTTCGGAGAGTGGATCCGACTCTGAAAAATCGGATTTCTCTTATTGGTGCGAATCCGGCAAAAACAAGACCAAGAAGCACAAGTCAGTCTAGGGGGAGTGGAAAGATATTCGCTCTTCGATGATGAAAATGAAACAGGACGGAGATGCCAAGCGCATCAGGATTGAGGATCAGAAACTAGCTTTAGCTGTCAAGAAGGAAGAGAGAGAAGCAAAACTGGGAGATGCTGTTAACTCATTCTTGTTGTGATGGTAGTGCCATGTTATGAGGCCGCTTGAATGAAGGAGCCATTACTGCTGATGGTGTTGTGTTGTGTAGACCAAGTCACCCAGAAGATACCCTTGCTGTTAACGTTGCGGTCACGGTTCAGGAAGAGCTGTGAGGTCTCCCACACGCGGCTGCCGCGCGTTGACCCCACCCAGCCAGTTTTAAGATACAAAATGCGCCCCTTGTCGTCGCATACTACCAAGTAGCTAACATCATAGTTCATCTTTCGCGAAAAATAGCCCTCTCCACAGAGCGCTGGCTTGTACCATCAATAAGTCCCACGCAGTTTTGAAATCTCGCTCTTTGCTTTAATTCGTGAAGCTAAACTTCGTCGCTGTTCTTCATCAGGCCAGACTATCATGCTATCGTGCAGACTCAGCAATGCATCGACTGTCCGTTGAACATACAGCGACACCGTCCCGGGGTGCCAATTGAAAAGAAGTCCGCCAGCATAGTTGGGGTCACCCTCCCACTCGAGCCGATTAACTTCATCATGACCAGGAGCTGTTGCTCTATATTCACAGCAAGCCTGCGAAAGCCAGCACTGTTCCGAACTCCCCGACTAGAGCGATAAATTAGGGTACCCAGGCGAAAATGTTTCTTGAACTCGGTTGGAGCCATAACGAACACGTGGTGCTCTAGCCCCGATGAAGGCTCGTTGTTGAAGAGATTGGTCGACTAGATAACGTCTCGAGCAGATGAAGTTGAAGTAGGATAGGAGCATGCCATCCAGGAGGTCTTCTAGTTCGGTTGCAATACCGAGGTCGCAACGCCCTTTCTTCCATGCCAAACTCCACGATAACGTCATACGTAGTTTAGAATGCTCGCGCTGCGGAAATGAAGTTTTAGGCATGACGTCAATCCCGCACACAGCAACTCTACGCCCAGCACGGACAGCACGGTCCACCACGGGCCGCAACTCCACAGGCAACAGCGCCCCGGACAGCAACCCACGGGCAGCACGGACAGCACAGGCAGCAACTCCGCGTGCAGAAACTCCACAGGCAACAACTCACAGGCAGCAACGCCACTCGAAGTTAAAGGGGGGTCCCAAGCACCGCGTTTTCCAGATCGACATGATTGGTAGACATTCTTAAACTAAAAAACCTAGCTCAAACGAAACCTGATACCCACTATTGGCACTTCTCAGATCTCTAAATCGTTATAAAGGTGGCACCAGCAAGAAGCTAATCAGCGCTTTAATGATATAGCACTTTTATGGACAAAACTATGCATCCATACCGGGACGATTCTGACTGTCCACGTCTTTGCGACCATTGGTGTAAATAATGGTAGACTTAAAACCGGCGGCGACCAAATAAAATCCAGAATATTGAGGTTATGCAATTCTAATGATGGTCGTATATTCTACAAAATTGTATATAGTCATTTGGGTGATGCATGCATTTTGCAAAGTCATAACGAAGATGCTTATTGATTGATTTATTAATAACACAGAAGCAAACATGTAACAATTGATTACCGGTTACTGTAATCAAATCACCTACGCTTCGTTCAAAGCATGTTTCGTAGCCTTGGCTATCGCCTTTTTTGTCTGCCTAATCGGACCTCTTAATCGGTCTTCGCAGCCTTGATAAGACCACAGTAATTCGTTGAACGCCAAAATCTAAATTACCGCCGGTAGGGTATACGTGGTCCATACACCTCCCCCTTCCAAACAAGAGCCCCATTTCACGCAATCCGCCAAGGTGAGCACGTCTCTTGGCGGACGCGCGTCGGAGGGTATTATGGGCTAACAGCGGCTTCTTACGACACAACAGGCAGCGCACAAGATACCTGGCGTGCAGACACGGCTCGTGAAATCCAGCAGCCAGGCAACTAAATTGTTTGGCTCCATAACGACGATCGTGCGTAACTGGGTTGCATGCTGACCTTTTCTTGGGCTGATTGGTCTATTGCGTACTAATATGTATTTGCTGCCGCCTGTTCCCTTGCAGACTATCGTGAATGTGTGTACGCTGGAGGTTAGGCCTCTTACAGGGGCAACATCGTTGTGTGGTACGGAGTGCGTACGTCCGTGGGCGGCATGCTGTCAATGTTGTCCTGTGGTAGATTTGTTTTAACTAAGGCGTCTGACGCTATGGCTCGAATGTGCAGCTTGAGTATACGCGGCGTTTGGAATTTGCCGTTATAGCCTGCGTAGCATGTGCATTGTGCATGATGTCCAGGACGTGGGTAACACAGTTTCCACAGGATTTGGTTATATGCCAGCATGACTGAAATCATAAGACAGCTTCCGCCACAGCTTAAGTGTTGTCTGAGCGTGAAGACGCGTGAACCGTTGACATCACGCAGAGACAAGGTGACAGGCTACGACTTCACCTATCGGCAGCGAGTAGTAGCCCGGGCCGCCGTAGTCGTAGCTTCCCACGTTGCCCATAGGCAGCTGAGTAGACGGTGTCTGCTCGGCGTAGAACTGGCCAGGTCCGGCCTCGATCGGCATCCCAGCTCCTAGCCCTTGCGTCGCCCCGTACAGCGGCTACCCGGTAGGAAGGAACGGTCCCGAATTCATGCCGGCGCTAGCAGGCTGGTAAAGCGGGTACGTGGTCGCCTGCGTCGTCACTACGCAGCGCCGGCTGCATCTGACGCTGGCCAGCGGTACTCGTCACGCTAGGGTTACCACTCACAGGTGCCGGCTGGTACTGCACACCACCTTGCCATCCAGTCCCTGAGGAACATCGGACCCTGCACTCCTCGCGACGGCACGAATTGTGCCGCTAACGGTCCCATCTGGACAGGCACACTCGACATCGTCGGCAAGCTTGGCCTCTGCTGGTTCGCGGCAGGTTGGTTCTGGTATCCAAACGAGGGCTGGTTCTGTTGAGTCGACAGTCCTTGTGCCGCAAAGCGTACGCGGGGTTGCGAGGCGACGGGTAAGGGTCCAGTACCATATCCGTAATGTGCCTGCGGGTTCCCGGCAGCCTGCATCAGCGTCTGCCCATACCCATGGTACGGATTGGCTTGCGGCTGGCCCTGCTGCACTTGGGCCTGTTGACTTGGTACGCCCTGAGTCGGAACGAGAACGCCATTCGGAACTTGTGGCTCAGTTCCAGCCTGGGTCGGAGCCATTCCAGGCAGGCTCGTCTGTGTAGGGCCCGGAGCACTCGACGAACCAGCCATTGTTGTCGAACTCGCGGGAGCCGACGTCGCTTCACCTGGGTCCGGTCCTTGGCCTTGCGTCCGACCACCTCGTCCAGCAGTGCTGCTCATGGCCAGCTGCACCGTATCACGGACGGCGCTCAGTCCAGCGGGAGTCGTCAAGTCCGGATGGCTGGGTCGAGTCTGGGGGGCGGTCGTCTCGCCCAGCACCCTTGCCGTCGGACTGGCCGCTGGGCCAGCAGGCGTCACCGCTGCTACTCTCGGGGCAGACGGCAGCGGCTGCTGCGGCTCCTGCCTCTCTCCTTCTCCCTCCATCACGTCCGTCACGAACACTTCTGCGATGGCGTCGCCGAACTCCATGTCCGGGTCTTCGCCACTTCCTCGCAACGTCATGACTCCCAGCACGCTCAAGCGTTCAGGTTTGCCCACCAGCAAGCGTCCCCGACGATACAGCTCTGATGCCGACTACCTCAGTCGTGCACGCTGTGTCTCGGGCTCAGGCTTGGTCAGCTGAGTTCCACGCGCCTTGATCACACTACGCAATCCCGAACCAAACAGCTACCCTGCTTCTCCACCAAATGTCGCGCACCCTCCCGAAGTCGTTGGGACGGGTAGCTGCGGGTTCGTTGGAGGCCCGGGCGGCGTGAAGACGGCGGATGTGGTAGGCTAGCAATAGGAACACTAGAAGCAAAAGAATAAACTCTTGTTAGCGTCCTAGGTTAGACTGGCTTAAGGAAGTTTACGACTGAGCTCACAACTTGCACGTCGGCAGCGCTCCTCGCTCCTCATGAGCATGACTCCCGGCTGAGTCCAACAGCGCACGCTCACAGCGTGACATCCGTCCTGTAAAGCCACACAGCACTCTTCGGCGTCCTGCCTCCCGTCCGGGCCGCGACCATGTCTTGGTTGTCGAACTCGAGCTCCTCACGCCTCGTGCCATCTTTCGGGAAGCAGCAATCCCGGAGCCGGCGACGACTGACAGAACCGGCGTTCTAAACGAGGTATCCCACACCACGCTGGCCGGATCCGTCCGCCACCGCACCTGATCAGCGGGCTGGCGCGCAGGTGTTCCACTCGGGTGCGGGACAAGTGCCAGTCCGACCCCTGTGTGCTGCTCAAGCGTACAGCTGATAGTATTGTGGTTGTTCTTCTCTATGTAGACGACATGCTGATTTTCAACGATGTGGAGTCGGAGCTGGCTGTGTTCGAGGTAAACATCACGAACCGGTTCGCGGTCAACAAGTGTGCTGAGTCAAGTTCCTTCGTGTGACATGGAGCTTTTGTGGAGCAAGGCGAGCGACAAGTTGGCGATCACGCAGCAGAAGTACGCTGCCAGTGTTGCTGGATGGTTTTCAACAGTACGATCAAGTCGAAGCCTCGCACTGCAATGGACAGCGACTTTCGGCGTCAAGTGGTCGCTGACACGAAGATCACCGGCGAGTCCATTCGTCCTCCAGTTGGATCCCTGCTCTACGCTTCCACGGTGAGTCGTCCTGACTTGGCTACGGCTGTTCGACTCGTCGCTCAAGCGACTGAGCAGCCGGCACGCACAGTTCATGCTGGAATCGAGCGCATGTTGGGGTACCTTGCCGGTACCGCAGACATGTGGCTGGCTTACCGACAATCGACGAAGCGCGAGCTGCAACTTGAAGTGTTCTGCGATGCTGCGTTTGCGTGCGAGAAGGAACGGAAGTCGTCCACGGGCTACGTCGTGGTTCTGAATGGCTGCTGCATTGCGTATGGATCGAAGAAACAGCCGATCGTCACGCTGTCGACTACTGAGTCCGAGTACGTGGCTCTGGCGCACGGGGTCAAGGAGTGTATTGGACTGAAGCAGTTGCTCCATGAATTGGGCTTTGACGTCGGGAAGGTGCTTGTCCACGAGGATAACCAGGCGGCACAGCGTGTAGCCGAAGGCAAGGGGGTTTCGCAGCGCTCACGCCACATTGATCTCCGCTATCACTGGATCCGCGAGCAAGTTCAGCGCGGCATCGTTGAGATCAAGTATTGCGCAACGGCGATCATGGTGGCTGACTTGTTCACCTAGGCGCTCTCTCGTGCAAAGTTCAGCCTGTTCGTCACGCGTCTCGGTATGTGCCGAGTGGGAGTGTCGGACGGAGTCTGATTGCGGCACACAGACGGGGCAAGATCAGCTCCGAGTGGACGTTGAAGTCCACTTTAGTCTAGAGTCATTATCGAGATCTTCGAACTTCAAGGTCAGGCATGGCTGAGTACAGGGTGTCAATGACAGCCAGGAGGATAGCGAGCGCTCACTGCATTTCTAACTCTCAACCAATCTCACTTCTCATTTCTCCTGCTTCCTCACAAGCGTTTCTCAACAATTCAACACTCCCGGCTTCCTATCGCAGCTATTCTGTACGAAATATTAATTCCAGGTGAAATGTCGACGTCGCATTGGAAAACTAGACAAAGCCAAACACGTTGATGAAAAATACTTCGAAGTTCATTTTTTTCACGGCTGTCCGAAATAAAGAGGGAGGCCAGCCACGGCTGCCCGAATGGAGTCTACGGATCTCCGCGGACACATAGCTCGAGTTCTCGACCTGGGTATGGGCGGATACGGACAGCCGTTTTTCAGCGTTTGTGACCTCTGAGTGACAGTGAAAGCTTCACGGAAATTCCCGATCAGCCGCGCTCATTTTCGAATGCGTGACATCGAGCAGAGCACTCCGCAACAGTGTTGGAGCCGAAGGAGTACGTGCAAGCCTCTATGCAAGTTTATTATTGCCAGATTTAATATTAACCTTTGCATTTGTGACATGTAGTCTCCACAGGTATGAGCGCAAAGCCTCTCATCTCGACAGCCTACGACGCTGTGTTTATTTTCGCTGGTGTAGCCGTTCGTATAATTAACGCGTGTGCTTTGGCGTACCGAGAAAAGGGCAAGCATCTTCGACAGGACCCGCCAGATTACGTTTGCTTCGCAGGCAACAAGAAGGTGAACGCGGGTTGCAGTCAAGATAATCAGAACTCTCAAGAGCGCTATCGCTCACGATCTTAGACGGAATCGGCAGCTTTCACTGAGTCCATCATGTCAAGTCCTGATTCACCTACTTATATCAATGGTTTTGAGCCGCCCGCCAGGTCTCCGGTGGTGCCCAAGACCCCGTCACCCATTGCAGGCACGCTTTTTCACTGACCTGGCCGCACGAGTGATGGACATCCCCTCGTGCTACAAACAAGACGACTCGTTGTCGGAGTTCAGTTGGATCCGGCCTCGTCGAGTACTGCATCCGGCAACCTTCACTCTAGCCAGTCTACCGTGACGAAGGTTTTGCTGCCCACTACTGCGGCCTCATCACCAAGAAATATGGCGACACTCTCGTCTCTACTTCGCGGCTCAGACCTCGACTGTCGCTTCGTGGTCGCCGTTTCCTGGATACAGAACTGGGTATGTACGTTCTACGCCTCACAGCCCGCAGACCTCGACTGTTGCTCCGAGGTAGTCGCATACTTTGCCTACAACATCGCGTCGCTACCGCTGCTATGACGATGCTGGTTGGAGATATGGACCCAGCTTCGTCATTCGGCTAAATGCGGCTCCCCCCGTGCGACCGAACGGCCCGTGTGAATGTACAGACGAGAAGCGGATTGCACATGTTTCGGATGAACTCAAGGCGAAGTTGGTGCCTGAGGCCGAACGTGCAACCAACTGGATCTCGAAAGCGATTCCAGTGAGAACGCTCGACGTCGATGTTCAAGAAAAAAATATTGGCACCGTTGACTCGTTATATGTCCTACAGATACGGCTGCCTCCGGTGATCCCATCTCCACTCGGTCTTACTCAGCTCGTTCCCTTTTGCCACGCCCTCGTCGACGTGCTTATCCCAATTTAAAGTCTTGCAAAATCCGGCCTTACCCTCTCCGTGGATGAAATTAAAGTCCTTGTAATTCCCTGAATGTGTTGAGGTTACCACCATCCTGTCTTGCTTGTAGACACACCGCTGTTATGTGGTACGCCGCTGGACGGTTTCTAAGCCACGAACCCCAAACCTCAATCGCGTCCAGTAAGCTGCCGTGAATGCCAAGCCCCAGCTTGGAGTGGTCCTTTTGCAAAGAGCGATGGTTTGATCGCACTTCTTTTAGTGCTGTCTTGTTCTTGAGCGCGGCACGCGTCTCAATGATGTCGGCGCTTCCCACCAGCCCTCTGCTCATCGCTCTCCCTAGTAGCGTCGTCTAGCTCTTCCACACGCTCTTCTCGCTTCCCACCAGTATCCCCAGCCCCACCATACACTCTTCACGCTTCTGGCTATCGTCATCCAGCATCGCCACACGCGATGCGTAGACGTCGGTACACAATCTCTCGTGCTGGAACGTTTTTGTTGCGACGGCGTCGTACCCTGCAGCGTCATCATGAGCAGGTTCATGCTGGCGGGTGTTGAGCATTGGCGAGTCGTTTTCCTCCTCTTGAGAGTTGATGCGTGACCTTGCGCACCTTTGTCGGTATTGTCTTCCTCCGTGTTTTTTCAAAATGATTGCATGTGTTGAATAATCGAAGGGGTTTCACGCACGATTCATCCACTCCAAATTGTTCTGAGCGGGAACTCACACTCATCGATCGTAAGCTTTTTACCAATTACATAGTATGGCTACTGCCAGTGAGGCGAGGCCGATGAACCTTTTTCGCCCATGTGTATAGCGCAGCCCAACTAGACTTCCTTAAAGTACAGTTGTATTCCTGAACGTACAAGTACGTCCCGGATGGCGGTGTTACCTTGTGTAATCCCTCTTGATGTCGTTTGTCTTTGACGTTGGACTTGCACTGTATGAGTTGTCGTACACGTGTAGATCGAGAGCGTGAGGCAGACGTTACTTTTTTTGACGTAGCTTCCACGGCTCAGGATAACCAATATACAGAACAGAGCTAAATGTAGATATGTAGCCGACACTTATTCTTTGAGACCCTTAGACGGTGGGTCTTTCCTCCAGTCAACTAAGCCACTTCCAGGACACTGGTCAATCCTGGATGGATGTTCGCACACGCACCACCCTCAAATATGAGGGAGATTATACAATCACGAACAATCCTAACACTTGGTAGTCAATTTGGAACTTCCTGAGCGTAAGCTATCTTTTACGTCCAGAAATGCAATCGCTTATATGAAATACGGGAGTCAACCGTTTAAGAATGTTCGCCACAATGGCGATATGGAATAAACGGATCACTCCAGACGGGCTACGTCCAGTCCTCGTCTAACTTGGCTTGACTTACGTTGAGAGCTCACACACAGCTAGTCATCGCAAAGCCAGGGTGTCCTTTGTAGTTGGTGTCTTGGCTGGTCCTCTGGGAATGGGCCTCCGGCAGGTTTCCCAGCACTTGCGGGGTACAAGGGAAAATAAACTAAGAATCATAAACGATTTTTCCTGCTGGTTGGATTTATTGTGAGAGGGGTGTGATTCCGTATGGCTGCAAATTTCGGCCAGCACGTACGCGATAAGACCGGCCATTCGGTATAAAATGGGTGCACTGATACCATTGTGTTTAATCATGCACGAGTAACTACGTGCTGCTTCCTTGCAGATTTTGAGTGAGATCTTAGAATCATCGTCGGGGTTTACGATGTGGCTTTGGATACTTCGACCATCCACGAAAAATCATATCTCGACATTCGAGTCCGATTTTCTATTCGAGTTCTCTCTACAACTTCCATCTCAGGGCGCTTCCCCTCTTCCAAGAACACACCGGCGAACAAATGTTCAATACCACGGACACATTCATGAATGCTGTAGCCCCACATTGGAAGAATACTCTCATGGGAGTGTCGACGGATGTGGGAAAAATTCAATGACCAGCCGCGTTCGTGGCCTGGCAACTCGGATGGCGCAAGCTGTGCCACATCAGAAGGTAATCCCTGTGTGGTGTGCGCTTCACCAACTCAACCTTGTCATGCAACGTATTCACAGGGAGCTCTTGACGAAGAATTTCTGTCCACTTTGACTTCAATGATTGGCCATCTGCGCCGACAGTCAACCTTGATGAAGGAATTGCGATCTAAGTGTCCTCTAGTGGCAGACACAAGATGGTTTTCAATGGCTGCCGTTTGCTCGTGAACGGTTGATAATATAATCGTGTTACAGGAGCACTACTCGACGAAGCAGCCACGTCCATCTTGTATTCCTTCGATACGATGTTGGATTTTCACTTTTCGTGAACTCTCACCACCGACGCCAATATCGAGTGTAAGCGACTGCAAGCAAAACTGACACTACTCTCGCAACATCGTGCTGCTTTGAATAGTCTGATTGAGATGTACTTGCGGATTACGGGTATGCAAAGCCCGTTGCAGCCAGATGACCTCTCTCCAGTTTACACTCGTGCCTATATCTGTGGATCGTATGTACTTACTCCTGAACAGGTAAAATCATTTATGATGCAGTATGACCCGTGGATTGAAGATGTTACGGGAAATCTGCACGAAGAAGGCAGCAACATGCGTTCCCCCGCTGTGGCAAAAAATGGTTCAGGCTGTTGACAGTATCGGCAAAATCGTAGCTGAGCGAACCTCGGACAATGCAGAAGACCGCCATTTATCTCCAGGCCTTACTCACCAGCTAGTCAGCGTCTTCTTGTAGAATTACACTAATCTTGGTTTCAGTATGCAAAGGTAAACTTAGCCATGCACTCCCACCGCGAACAAGATGAAAATAAGGCGTCAGGAATGACACGAATGGGTCTGGTACAGCTTCGCTTAGACGCCGATGTCTTCGTTCCAGAGCTGCGGCTTGTCGTGGATGAAGTCCTCCATGAGCTTGATGCACGTGTCGTCCTGCAGCAGCTTGATGTCCTCGCCACGGGAGCGCACGTAGTCCTCGGGGCCCTGGAACGTCTTGTTCATGGCTTGTTCTTCTTGTTGGTTTCTTTGTCGCGAGTGTTCAGGGCCATGCATGAACCTGAAAATATTATTTATATCTATTTCAGTGGACTTGGTAAATACATATTTTATTCAACGAATTGACTTGAGAAAACGTAAGTCCCTCGTGCCGACGATTGGTTCTGGCTTCCTATTAGTTAATAATGGCACAAAGCTGACTGCAAAGGTGGCGGCCATCATCGGTGTGCTGATGAACTCGATCTTCTTCCTCTTCAACCGCAATGAGTTTACCTCAAACTACTAGGTGCTTGAACGTTTAGGGTCGAGCATACTGACGGCATAGTATGTAATACATCTTACGCTCAGCTCACTTCTACGATCCACAGATCCACAGCCCGCAAGTACTTGGAGAAATCGTGCAACGAACGTATTGTCACTACATATTACATAGCATGTAGTACAGCGCGTGGCGTCTTAGAGAGCCACCTTATATATCTGAGTTTGACGGGGCTTGCATTTTGATAGGCTGAAATAACACAATGTATCTCTACGTTTAATAATGAATATTATCGCGCGATAGCAGGTGATAAGGTGTTGGGTGGCTCTCTAAGACGCCACGCATTGTACATGCTCTTCGACTCGCTGTCGCGTCCGGGGCTCGCTTTGCTGCACGAGGTGCAACTTCGGGAATGAGCCGTGACTTTCAGTGCCACCGGCGTTGTGTGATGACACGCTATTGTACTGGCGAGATAAAGTGGTAAGCGACAGCAAAATTTTGTTTCTGCCATATTAACCCTAGAGAGGTAATCCATTATGGGCTAAGTTTGGACGTACTCGTTCAAACTCACCAGCGTCCGTTCTTTCCTAATCACGATCTGGAGTAAAGCACTCGACTTCAGACTCCTCTGCACTTGAAGCATATTCGGACGACTCGCCACTGCTGTAACGACGCTCATCAAACAACTCGTGAGCAGGAGTTGGAGCTCGAAGCGAGCTGCTCGACGGCGGTTGGCGAACAAATAGGGTAATAGGAACGAGCTCTTCGAGCGGGATAAGCGACGAGTTGCCAAGCTCAGTGTCGCTGTCGCCGTCGCCTTCATCGGAACCACCACTGGGACTCGCCTCATCTTCACCTCTCAGAACTTGGATAGGTGGACCGCTCGGCACAAGGTTCAGGCGCCTGGTAGGCATGGAGCTTGAGCGCGGGCTCGATCGCGGACGAGATGGCCTGGCGCCCGGACCTTGCAGCCCCCTTGGTTGCACCTGGTTCAGCATTGCCTGGTACCGCTCCTCGTGGCCAGCCCATCGGCTCTCTCGGTCTGCTTCATCGACTCGCACGGATACACGCGTTGCTTCGGCGTACTCCAAGTGACGCTGACGCGCTTGCCTCGCCGCATCCGTCCCGTCGCCACCTTGCACCAGTCAGTCCAGAAGAACCCCCACTGCGGCAGTAACTGCCGTTACGGCAGCTTCTTCGTCCTCAATCGCTTGTTCCCGGTTTGTCTGCATGGCGCGTATGCAAAACCGAAATGCAAAGGATTGACATCATATTAATCGTCGTGCGAATGCAAGGAAAACCTCTAGACTTGTACTTGATGTGTTCAGTGATTGATGTTTCGGCCCTACGAGAACACTCGTGGATATCCTGGATCTAGCTCTTCGCATCATGTCGATCCTCGACTTTTTGAAGTTAATATGGCGCTTTTTTTTCGCTTCCACCATGCGGTAAAGCTGCGTCAAGACTCGCGAAGCCAACACGGACGCGTTTACCTCAAGCACCACTACCCAGCTGCAATTGTTTTTTCTTCGTGCTGTTCTCGATATTTATCATCGTGGCCGGGAGTGAGAGCATGCGAACGTCTGCCCTTGCTCATCCGGAGTGCGCCATGAATGTTCGGCGACTAACGATCGAGGAAGAGAACTCGGGAAGTGTGGCTGCAACCGAGAAACGTGACGGAGAAAGTGGCTCAATGGGACTCGATGGGAGTCAGTCCTTCTCGATACTTGCCCGTGTTGCCTAATGAACTTCGACGTTGTACCAGTGGACAATCTCGACGCTCGACTCGGCGGATACAACGGCCTCGCAAATGCGGGGAATCGGGCTGGCGCTGGTGGCTAGCGGCATCGCCTTCATCGTGCTGGGCTTCCAGCCGACCGAAAGGCTGGGGCCGCGACGTTGTACTAATGGGTACCGGCCGACGCGACGGCATCCGCATCCTTCATGAACTCGGGCTTCAGTTTCCCAATGGACGCGCCGACGTTCACGGGCTTCTACCTCTGGAACCTCACGAATGCAGGCGATCTTTGCTGGCAGCGCAGTACAGCCGCAGCTGAAGCAGGTCGGGCCGTGCGTTTACGAGAATCCGTGCCTTGGCCCTGACTCAAGAGATATGGGGCGACTACGGACGACGTTTTTGCGGCGGTGAATCTCTGGTGCCGACGCGGCAGCACCCCGTCCGACTTCGACGCTTGGATTGACTGGATGATGACCTCCGCGAAGGCCTTGTTGAGCATGTCAATCTCCTCCTGGAAGTCCCCGTAGACCCACGTGGGGTGCTGCTTGCCGCCGATGCTGCTCCGCCAGCACGCTGGAGCAGACGAGGTCGAGCGATACGTTGGTGAACGGCGCCTGGAAGCCGCTGCGAGTCGGCACGTTGAGCAAGTACACAAAACTGGAAACTTGAAGACGTCCATGTAGCTCAGGTAATCCACACGGATGAACGGCGCGATGTACGTGTCCAGGTTGGACAGCGCCTGGGTTGTGGAGTTGCTCTCTGCGTGCTTTCGAGAGTGGTCTAAGTGTGCAGTCTTTCCGGACGATGAAGATGCCGTCGACGTTGCAGAAGCGTCTGCTTCGCGTTTCCATCGCCGGAGCGCAGTTCAAGGCTGCTTCGGCTGCGGAAAGTAACCTCCTGACAGCGGCTTGCTCGCCAATGAGGACTCGTATCACACGGAGAAGTTGCACGCCTTAAACATCGTCTCGCATGGTAACGGACTTCTTAGCACCAGCAAAGTTTGGTTGATAAGTTAAATTATCTTCCTTGAGAAGATAATTGAGGTGATCCCCCAGTTCTTAAAAACGACACGTGGACTGGTCTCCTTGCTGGACGACTGTTGACATCCTTGACGTAAGAGCTGTATTTGTACGTCAGGCTCAGCTCCTGTACGACCCCGCAAAAAAAAACACCTATGCAAGGTGTCGTGAATAGTGCGCCTAGCTGAACTCGCCTGGACGTGTTTCCATCAACGGAGCTGAGACAAGTGCCAACACGCCACGCAGTCCTCGCTCCAAGTCGGCGGTTTTTTCAAGCCTCCGCGTCAATGCCCCGACAAAGTTACTGCGTATGAAGTGCTCTCCTCGACCAGTGCAAGCCACCGCAAAGGCATTCTTCGTCCTGTGTTTGCTGTTTCTCTTCCACTTTACGACCAGCACTCTGAATTCCTGATCGTAAGACGGCGTTGGCCGCATCACAGCCCATCCGAGGACATCCGACGAGTCCCAACCGACCTGGCACCTTGCACGCCACGCCGCCACTCGACAGCGCGGCCGCTACGTTTCCCTTGGGATCCATGCAAATTGCACCAGCGCTTCCACACCAAGTTGATCGTCTTGTTGGTCTTTCTGCTCGGTCTCAGCACCTTGAAAGCGTCGACGCCACTTTCCCAATGCTCTTGAGTGTTGCTGGTTCCTCGGTAGTTCTTCGTCGTCCCCCGTAGCTGTTTCAAGTCCAAAGCTCCGTGCTAATCGTCGAGCGTGTTCACCTGCGGAGGTTGTCGCCCGAAAGCGAAGGTCGAGTTCGCCTCTCCTCGTTCCAAGGTCTCCGCTAGCTCCGATAACTTGAGTGTCAATGCACTGGGCTCCTTCACGCCGCGGACAGCTCCACAGCAACTCACTGAGTGCATCTGGCACAGTCGCGCACAGTCGCGCCAAGTCCAGGATGTTGCGCCCGAAAGCGTGCAGCAATTGCACAGGCGGAGAACTGGAGCTGGCAATGACATGGTGAGTACGCTCAAGAGCTGCTCGAAGAGCAGCGAGAGGTACGCGGCTTCGTTGGAGGAGCCGTAGCGCCCTGCACCAGCGTGGACAGCCAACAACGAGTCGCTCATGACGCTTCGCCAAGTGTGTTATATTGGTTGCACTGATGCTGTCGCGTTTATCAACTTGATCAAGCAGCACACACCACGTTTGCAGAATCGATTTTTTTTAAATGTTGAATTCATCAGATCGATAAAGAGCTTTTACAGCTACGCCTAGCACATGCAAGAGCGAAAAATCTCCGGAAGACGCTGGATGTGCTAGAAGACGAGAGTACCAGCTTTGAAGATGGATGGAAACCTGTCTGTGTCCGGTTCGCCCACCTCAGGCAGTTCTGTGGTGACTTGGCTTCCACTTTTCCTATCACAGCTACTGTCGAGAGCGTGCCGAAGGAGTGATGCATGCACAGCAATTCAAGACATTGCGCGAGCTTGCAGATAGACTTGAGTAGCCTCACGCTTCTAAGAATGTTTCGATTTCTTTGATCGCACATATTCCCATATGTCGATTCTTGAATGTGATCATATTCAACCTCAGCATGGGAAATAGATGTGCATTTGCTCAAGGTTGCCTGCTAATAACGGACACACCTGGACCGTTATAATTCAAGCTGGATCTGATGCCAGATGGAGTACAACGACGCTCTCAATAGCATTCAAATGGCTCTGGGATTAAGCACAACCTTGGCTGATGGATTCGAGAACTGCTGGGAAGGGACCCGTTACGCCACTGTGAAGGCCGACCAGAGGCCTGACAAGGACCAATTCCAGGGCAGGTTCCTCGAGGGTTGAGTTGGTTAAATAAAGTTCACTCCCGGTGCGCTATGCATTGCTTGAGTATGAATGAATTGCAGTCCTCATTGCCGTGGCCTCCGCGCAAAAATTGCTTATGTCCGCAATATTTATCGCCGTTAGTAGAGCTACCTCCATGAAGAAAGTGAAGTGTCGCTTACGGCTATATAACCAGTAAGACAAAGAACGCATCACTCCGTCGGTGACGAGGTCGGGTTGCCGCACTGTGTACCCAAGGTCGGGCTTACGATGTCCTCTGGCTCCACGCTACAGAGTTACATCGATGGAGCTAGGCCCTCGCTTTGTTTGATGTTTTGGCTTCAAGGGTGTGGACATAACTCGGAAACCAATAAACAAAAAGAAATACAATCAACCTCGATGAGAAATAGAAGATATGCAACCGCAACAAATTCTTTGAGACCCTTGGACGGTGGTCTATAATCCATCCATTAAATCACACCCTCGATACGATTGTCTCTCTCGCACACCACTACAAGTTTACAATCCTACCACCAATAATATTTTAATCAAGATCCTTGGAGGAACTATTTCGCATCCATCAAGGTATTCGTTAGTGGAAATGCAGCGGTGGCCTAGCACAGCGGCTCAGATCCTCGCTACAACTAGGATATGGAATGGATCAGCAAGTCATTTCGGCTGCCTCCGCGGCCCTGTCGTCACTCCCAACTGGACTTACAGGTGATGAAATATCTCATACTCGGCGCCCGTAGATCCGGCGGAGTTCCTTGTCCGTCCTGTGCGCGTGGCACGGAGCGGGGGCAGGGGTCGCGAGGTATGCACGTCTGTAAACAGCACAGTCCCGATTGCAGTATTTCAGGGAAATTAGGTTCTGTTGAAATCTTCCCTGCCAGCGGCTATTCCGATTGACAGTTTAACCCTTCGCGAGTCCCTTGACTAAACTGTTAGCAGTTCGAAGAACTGTGTTAGCGGGCCTACAAAAGTTTGTCATTCGTGCAACTTAAAGCCCTTCACCAAAGTTGCACTGCCAGCAGAGTTTGTCATTGGTGCAACTTTTGACGTTTCACCGAAGTTGCACACTCACCCGGATTTGTCATCTTTATCTCGTGTAAGTTACACCGCCATTATTTTTTCTACATTTTTTATTTTATTTTAATTATATTTTAATAGCATATTGTTGAAGACGGGATTTTGAGATTGCCAATTGTTTTTAATATCAAAAATATGTTTTTTCAAATGAGATTGTTATTTAACAGGCACTCACTTCCAGACTTTTGCTCATTCTGGACACGGCTCAATTGGTCTAAAACTCCCGTCCGTGCAGTCATCTAAGGTTGCTTCGAAAGATGACATCTTCAATGGCACTTGAAGGAGATGGATGTACCATTCCGCCGCGCTAGAAGTCAGAGCCCCATCCTAAATCAATATAAACTGATATCATATACTGTATATAGATGCTGAACTTGATACGCCTAAGTTGCTGACTATACCTTACCTACCTATCAGTAAGGCTAATCATATTCTTAAGAAATCTGAAGGCAGAAGTGCACTGCAACAGGGGTTCATTGAGCGGTCTTTTGGGGGTATCATTCATCCTCCCGTGTTACCTGCATTATTGATATTAACAATGGGACTGTAGACGAACAGCATCTCCTTGTTCATTTTTGATACAAGTATCGTATAATGGGTCTATTATACAGTATCTAATACCTCTAAGTATTCAGATACATGTTATTAATACGAACGCTTATCCTGATCTAGCCCAGACTACATGTAAGGTAGTTTACGATTCTTCTTTCAAGTTGCTCTTGCATTCAGGCTAGTTTACTTACATATAGTCGTCCTTCTGGACGGACGACCATCGTCCATTTATCAACAATGATCTCATTGAGGTTGGAAAATCTTTCTCGAATGGTGGCTGTAGTGGCTTGCTTGAGTATATTTGTGGTAACATTTAGATAATACAGTAAGAATAGGGAGCGCTCGTCCTCCACAACCTTTAAATCATGCAAGGAAGCTCTGCACACCAGTACATTGTATAGCTTGGATGGTTCTGTATCAAACCTTTGATCGAATCGTACATAAATTTATGTGATATAAATTAATTTATTAGATGCTGTATTCATCTAGAGTTGTTGGCGAATCAATGATCCAGATCCATGGACCTTCACTAAGTATTGGATCGTGCCATATCACTGGATTCGCGTGTATCATTGGTGAATGTGAACCCGTGAGCAGGGCTTTTACGCAGAATGTAACACTAGGTTTGAAATACGAAGCTATCGAATGACATATTTCATGTTGATTGACTCGCTTAACCAGTATAGACGTTTATCTAATTTCCACCAAATTTCGTTCTTCTTACCCCCTTCTTGCTCATCGCTAAGACACCTGTACCTGGGCGCCGAGTTTCGTGTTCCTCGTGTGCATGCTTTCGGGCAGCGGCCACTTCAACCGCATGCCGCTCGTGTAGTGCACAAGACAATTCGGCGCAACATAAACCCCTTCCTCGATCCAGATACCAACACGCTCGTGCTGGGCCAGCTCAGATTCAGCAAGGCGACTGAGCGGCCGCTTCCCGAGAGACAAGTGCGCGGCCGTAGATGGAGATATCATGTACAATAGCTTGCCGCAGTGCGAGCTTTCTGCAGCATATTCACAGGCGAGGATCTGATGTTCAACGACTCAGTGGAAGAGAACATGGAGGCACTGAAAACGGTCCACGCCCCACTAATACTTAGGATTGTCATAAAGCAGCGCAGACCGCAGAACTGCAAGGACGCAATCATCGGCAACGGCATGTTGCGCGGATTATTACGTGCCGAGGGCAACCGTGTAACAAGCGGTGGTATGAAGTTCGGTACGAAGTACGTGATGATATTGGATGAGATCAGCATGATCCTGAACATCGCTATGGAATCGATAAACGCTTGCCACGCACAACAGCGTGTGAATTACACAGTGATCTCGTCCGTCTACTCTGACCGCGCCAGCCTACTATTCCCACGGTGTTTTCTACTATCTTCATAAAAAAGATCATCTCCTTTTCGTCGCGTAGCTGTGACACCTATTTAATCAATGCATCTACACGGAGTAGGTCATCATCTCTACCCATGAGCTCACCGCCAACTCGGCCAAGATGGCGCGAGTGTGTGTTTCTTTGTGAACGACGTCACCGACGATGCCGCCGTGGGCATTCTTGTCACTGTCGTCGTTATATTGATCCGACATCGCTTCGATGTACACGGCAACACCACCGCTACTTTCTAAAGATGAACATATGCTAGCTACGAGGCGTGCGTGTAGAAATCGGATATTGTTAGCTACGACGTGAGGTAGATATGGGCTTTTTCTAAACGCTCAATGTTGTACTTTACTAGCGTATTACCTCACAACGTGATATCAATATAGCAATGCGCGTACAGCGGCTTGAGCAGGTTTCATCGCCACTATAGCTTCAACCTAGCTTAATCTTCGCACACCGCGCGAATGTGTATCATCTTTCATTTACAATTCACTTTTTACCATCTCATATCTTGCTTCTGCGAGAACTGCGAATCTCCCGGATCCTTGGGTCCGGGTCCCCTAATACAATACAAGCCTAAGTAATTTTGTCCTTAAAGGGCACAAAATTCGCCCTTAAGAAAATCACGGTACTCTTTTGCATATCTCTTGCAAAATAGTACGATTTGCTGGAGCATCCTGTTGACTGCAAGCAACTTCATTTTTGTATGGTTTCATGATTACGTATTGTACTGTTTATGATTTGTTCTAAAAGGCGGTGCGTTTAGGTTTGAACTTGCAAAAGGGCACAAAAAATGCGCCCTTTGAGTGGTGTGCTTTCGCACCGTGTTTTGGAAAACCTGTAAAGGGCGAATTTTGCGCCGTTCTGCCGCGAAAGGGTTAACATGCATTTTTTGACTTGATTTCACTATAGTTGGAAGGGCGTCATCACCTATCGTCGATTAATTTGGTGGGTAAAGTCAGTGGAACACTGGCTGGATACCTTGGGTTTCAGATGATTTGTTCGGTATTTCTGCTGATTTATGCAATCTTGATATATCATTCGGTCGGTCGGCTTGATTGGGTGTTAATCACTTGAACTTTGTTTGAGCTGCCATCTTATCCAGGATGAAATGCACCGATCAAGCATGGTGTAGTCCCTCTCCATCGAGAGTGGTCCAGGCTACTTTAAGTTGGGAATCATGGGCAACTTGTTCATCATCATCGCTATGTCCGAACACACGGCAGGTAATTCGGCATTTGACGCTACTTGTGCTTTAGCCGGCTTCTCGGTCGTTGAGTCTATTCAGACATCTAGTCCTGGGATGATACACATCCAGGATTGCCAACCCGATCCGTTGTTAGTTGCAGGCTCCAAACAGCACATCCATATCGGCTGTTACGTGTACGGCCTGTCCCTGATTGTCCCAGGGACTGACCTCTTAATTCGTCTATTGACACACTTTCGACAGCTTCGATTTGAGCTTGTTTCCAAAACTTCGCCAGATGACTACGGTAGGGATCCAACACAAATTCACATGCGGGGAATTGGAGCTAATTTAGACGGCACCACAGGCGGCGCAACGCGTTCAGTAGTCTCGCTGCTGCTATGTCTTTCTGTTTGCACGAACTCCATCACTTCAATGACGTGTACCACAAAATTTTATGCAGCTTAAGCGTCGATTGCTTTTCATCGGGTTGCATGATGTCGAGATGAGCGGTCACAAACTTCCTTGATCCTTCACAAATTTGACGAGGTGTTGTTCGTTTAGCCAGTACGTATGTAAGACGGTGTCATTTGAGTGCCCTTCAAAATGCGATGACAACTGGTTTCTGCGTGAAGTTAGACCATCGAAAAACGTGGTTGTGGCTGCATCACTCAGCGCTTCGTACGCTGCCCACTTCACAGTATGAGCGCTAGTATTGTGGTCGGTACAGAACTGAGGTCGACGGGGTGCCTAGAAAAAATGGCATTATTTTGCGTTCGTTTCCGCTTTCCAGTCGCTGCTTCCTCTCTTTCAAGCAACTGATAGAACTGGCAGCGAACTGAGGAGACTACACCATGTGTATCCCTCATCGCAACTACTAATCCATACTGAATCGCATGAGCTGGCTGGAACGGTGGCTTGCGCGAGGGGAGTCTGCCAGCGACGCTCAGCTTGAGCTTGCTCATCGCTCCTTGTTTCTTATACTGTAGAGTTGGCTAAATCCGGCATTTCGGGAAACTATAACCCGGCACATTGACGAGTATTTTTTGTATGATAGTCACAAAATCAGCCGTTTTATCATATCCGAAAATCTTTTTTTTGTGTAGTAAGGGCATGAATTCAATAAGGCTTAATCTTCTCTACACAATGAGCTATCAGCCAAGTAATGCGATGCAGTACAGGGAGCAGTGCAAACGTTGCCGCACATCAATCCAGCCGAAGCGGCGGCCAGTGGCCGCAAGAAATGGGCACCACCATTATACATAGCAATTTGGGCATGTTCCTAACAAATATAGCAGTGGTCTCTGAACAGGACGCCAAACCTTGGGTGCCGAGAATGGGTAATATTGTGGCAGTTTTGGGTCAGCCCAGGACCAAGGTTGGTGGGCAATAACATAGCTCCTTCAGCAGCGAGCGTCAGACAACTAAACTTCGTCTGTGCACTTTGTAGATGTACTTTACAACACCAAGTTTGACAGGAGTTAGAGCATTTCCGGATTCATTTTTTGTGAGAATCGGCTAACGTTTATACGGCCTTCTTACAAAGAATCGGTGTTTTTAACACTGATTCTCGCCACGAAACGTGACGGTACATCTGACCGATTGAGATGAAAAAATCCGGACATCCTATTAGAGGCTTGTAAACTGGCCTAGAACAACGCTTATCCATCTGGAATACAATTCGCTACACGAGGAACCTCAAAATGTGGTGCTGGAGCAGTGGCCTGGCAATTAGCATCACTTCAACTAGGCGACCTGGGCTTAATTATAGAGCAAAATAAACCACATTTGTGGTCAATAATTAGGGTTGGCAAAGATATGTTTTAGGACGGTAATCAATAACACACAGACAGGTTGACGACCATGTTTTATATATTTCCGTGAAATTATTCGCATGGAAGCCTTAAATTAGGTCGGGTTAGGGTGCATTTACGGCGATGCAACAACGGAGAGACCATGAATTATCAATGCAGCGAGGAGGGTGATTCCTTGCTGGCGAGGAGAGCCGAAACGCCGAAATGCACTGTATTGCTATGAAATTGGTCACCTCATTATTTTCACCAGCGTCCCACATGTGCAAAATGTAAGCCTCGCTAGACGAAGTCCCGTTTAGTTAATCAATATTGGTCAGAGGAATTAGCTATTTTGTCTCGATTCGTGGCGAGATTTAAGCAGTCTAATCTACTCACTTCGGCATTCGCCTCCAACTATAAACCAACACGGAAGCATACTTGATGTGCTCCATGTTTGGCATTTTTGTCTATCGTCACATTGTACGCTATTCCCTCATCATATATTGGCTATAAAATAGAGACTTTAGGAAATATATTTATCCAATCGGACGACATACGCTTCCAAAGCGTTCGATTAGAAGTTTTGGATGGTACATAGACAGAACAGCCGTCAAAGATGATGACATGCAACATGCTTTGGTCGCAGCGCCCAAGTTTGAGCTGCAGTATCTTCCTTAGGATTGATGGTAGGAATGTGGAAACATCGCCACTGTATATAACATGTACGAATCTCTATTATAGCACTTAGAAATTTAATTAAACTACAATAATGAGAATGTTTATTAGTGATCTCGCCCGCATTGCGGTCTTGCTGTAGGTCGGGTACCGACTACGTATGCAAGCAACACTAAAACAATAAATATAACTTCGCGCGATGAGATGAACCGCCTTTGCATGTAAATCAGAGCTCGCAAACGCGGGCGAGATCGCCAATCGCTTGTCTTGAGTGTACATGCACATCAAGACGCCCATTCGCGGTACGTCTACCGAACCGTTTTAAGAGGTATATAATGTTTGTAAGGTTTGTTGTGTATGAAATTATGCTGCTAATTGTCACGGGCCGGGAGGATGTCTGGGAGCCCGTGATAGAGCCTTGACCATTGCCTCACGCCGGCTCGTGCAGCTAAGTAGGATTGCCGCACCGTCCCGACGGCGCACGACGCACGTAGAAGAAGAACGGCGACGGAGAAAATAAAAAACCTTTGTTACACGCTCTACCTCTCCAAACCCAGACTGATTTTCTTCTTTGCACGCGTCGACGGCCGCCGACGCGTTCCTAGGCACGACAATCCTTCCTAATGACTTCACTACCGTAATACTTAGCCATGACATCCGTCCTCAGCCAGCTTCAACGAGACTCAACTAATCTGAGGGAAGTTCGTGTCCCCGTAAACACGGTCCGCGACACAATATATTGTCCACCCGCAAGTTTATGCATTGTTAAAGATTTTTTTGGATTTGTTCCCTACTCTGACGTTGAGTACCGTAGTCTCTTGGCCTGATTGTTCTTTGGATTTTAATCCAGAGTCCATCTCATGGTTGCAACGAGGGTCAGAAATGGGCATATATGTTGTCCCCTGCCGAATTCGTTGGCATCATCTTCTTGAAACTACCACAGAAATGTTCAATACCACATACCCTTACAGCTACAATTCCTAAATGTTGCCTTATCCACAAAAGTACAAGACAAAAATCTGTAGGTTATGATAGCGACTGAAATTATTATGTTACCTGTGAAACCTGTTCGGTCGTGTAACAATATCCTCGTTCGCGCAACATTTTTGATTTTATCTGATTTCGGCCAACATTTTGAAACGCTTGCGCTGCGGATTGGGAAGGTGGCGCCTCCATTTCCGCACAGTAGTGCACGCGCCATCACTAAAGAATTCGGGGATGCTTCCATCTTCGCGCGACGTGCTTGGTTAGTTTGCTAGGGCTCGGGTGGCTGGTGCGCTGCACGAATCGGAGAGTTCGTAGATGAAGAGCGCGACATTAGGAAATAAGCAGCCCGAAAGGTGTTGCGGTTGCGGAGATAGGGCATACGTGGCCGTGAATGTGTGGAAGATATGCTGCCTGAGCTGCTTCGGCTGGGCTAAACTGTGATACGCCTGCTTCGAAAGCTTCGACATGCTAAAGCGAACAGATTAACGTAAAACTCAGAGCTGTTCCGGTTTTGTATAATATATTATGTACCCAAGAAGCCGATTCACGGTACGTCCATCGAACCGTTTGCAAAGGTATATACGTTTTGTAAGGTTTTATTTGTATATAATTATGCTGTTAATGTACCGTCCGCCCGCAACTTCAAACAATTTAAAGGCGTTTTGCCTCTACTACCGAATATAGAGCAATACCAGTAGTACAGACTCCGCCCACTAACTTAACACACTGTGTCCCCCTCAATCAGAACTGGAAATGGGTAGAACTGAAAAAACGAAAGCCGCACCGGCAGCAAAATCTTTATAGTTCATTGAGTTAGACACTTTGGTGTGTTGTGAAGACTATTGGTGGCCTCCAGAAGGTGTCGCCTCGAATGAGTTGTCAAGCCAGTGCCTTGAAAAAGTTATCTCCGTCCAAATGTGTTGAATACATGCACAGTGTGACGGGAGTCACACGCACCTTAGCTCTGAGGAAGCGTAACTCGCTAACCACAACAGACGGCGGCGTATCGCTGTCTTAGTTCGAGGCCTTGCCTTCCTTGTCGTTTGCAGGTACCGAGTACCAAACGACTTGCGAACTTCTTGGTTAGATTCAAACTGAAAGTCTATTAATTTTGCTCGCAAGTTCCTACTTACTGTAAACTGTCTAATTAATGCACCCTCGAAGTGACCTGTTTCCAAATGGTTAGCTCTCAAGCCATGTCGTCATCCCTAAGTACTAACCGTACTTATGCGCTTTCCTAAGTACGCACCGCACTTACGGGCCAGTGTGTAACACCAGATATGTGTGTGGCACATCACTCTGTGACCACACCATGTGTGTATGACACATCAAGTGGTGGGGTGTCATTCAATATGGGCCACCAGTGCTTCCTAAAATACATGGTAATTTCCATATATCCATTATTTCGTGATGCATAATTTATTTCCAGAGCTTGAGAAGCTATCTCCATTATTTATTCTCATGGTACCTGAAACATATTTTTTACCCAATGACAACTACACTATTTAACATTTTGAACAATAATACTGCAGGTCCTAGAGACGACATTATGGACTAATTAGTCCCATAATGTATTCCATCATCGTGCTGCTTGATAACATTATTTATTTCGCTGTGTTGTCTCCCTACATTTAAAATATTATTTTAGGAAGCACTGAGGGCCACGCCCCGTTACATGCACAGAGGTCATTGCTTTCAACATGACACTATTAACCTAGCCCTCTATGTTACCTCGTAAGACGCCTCGCCCACTGAGCCCAAGATACAGCGATGCTTCTGTGCTACGTGGTCCACGTAGCCGTGGTACTGGCCTGAAAATACCAGTCAAGGTGCAATGGCCTCACTGCAATGGGGCCATCGTTCGCGACACGATATTTCAGTAGCTGCGTAGTTTTGAGATCCCAAACAGGTATCAATCGAAGCAGAAACAAACAAACAACAACATGTGCTTTCATTACGTTTTAATTTCGTAGCTGCGGTGTTCGTTTTGCACAGGTTCCCCCACCAGTTGCTCCTTTCCGTTCCGGTTGAGTCAGACATGGAGTGTTAAACACACCATCAGTCCTAAATCCGTCAAAAGCAGTATCTTGATTATATTGGCTTGACCAGGCTCACATAATTTGAAAAAATCAAATGTAATATCAAATATCACGAATATATGAATATCCTTTAGGAACAGAACTGATGCAGCTGTTCAAATCAGTGGGCGGAATCTGTAGTGGTTGTCGGTAGTCGGTACCCCACCATTTTATGACTCGCCCGAAATAAGTCGATTGTTGGTCTGCTTACCTAAAAAAAGGAGGTATGGGTTAAAACCGATGACGTCTCGATGTCGACGTCGCATGTTTAGGGGCTGGTCGCGCTGGCTGGTACTAGTTTTGGTGGGGTTAGAAATGACTACCAGTCACAAACCTGAGCCCGCCAGGTTCTGACTGGTGACGCTCAACCCGCAGGTAGATCCGAACAAGCAGCCCACCCCTCCACATCGTCAATAACCTCGTCGACGCTCACACCATGCCCGGCCCCATCGCTCCATCGCTCAGCACCCCGACGCTTGACCTAGACCGCTCGGTGCATGCTGCCAGCGGCATGCCTCCAGGCTGGGGTGCCCTAGCCTTAAGGCCGTTGTTAGAAGGCCGATAGCTCATTGCATGATGCGGGTCATCGAGCGCTGACTGTTCATGGCTACGGCGTGCCAGAGCAGCGATCGAGCTCTGCCGCAAGTGTTGGGGGTGAGGCCGCCATCAACGTGGCCCTCAGTGACCTCACTGAAAGTACGTGTGGTGGTTAGGGACCTGGTGATGCTTGTACAGCTCCACGTGTAAGCCTCGCGGGGGCTAAGAAGAAGAAAGCTGGGAAAAGGGCTAGGGCGGGTGCCTGTCAAGAAGTCCACTGCTGTTCTGGATTGGAGTGACGGCATGGTGCGCGACTTGATGTCTCTTCGGTATAAAGCACATGGTGAGCGCTTCAGCAGGGCCAAGAACAACTCGGCGCTTAAAGAAGCATGGCTGCTGCTCGCAACAGAGCTTAGCCAAAAACCAAAAGACTGCGATTTCATCTGAGCATTTCAAGAATATGGTACATTTCTGTTTAGCTTTTCATTATGCTGTCGTCGATCATATAACTTTGTATTGTTTCTCGTGTGTTATAGCTAAAATGGTTGAAGCGAAAGTGGGCGGAGTTCAACGCCGACGTCCATGCAACCGGAAAGCCCGAGGTGGAAGCTCTTGAGCCGCCAGGGCTGGATTGATGCAAGCGTTCTGGGCTAGTTAAGGATGAAAACAAAACGAAAAGGCTAGGGAACAAATGCTACTTACAGGCATATATGTTATTGAGCAGTTCCTCATGTATGAACGCCCGGACACTGGACAATGAAGAGGACGCAGCAGCTTTGTCGGATGGAGATGTCGCTAGGGACGCTAAGCAAAGCAGCTCACAGCAAGGACCAAAACAAAAGAAAAGACAATGGGCAACAGCTTTGAACTCGCATACTGTCCATCGCGGAAGGCTTTCAGGCCATGGCGGCGACGTTGTTGCCACCACTACCACTCCCAAGTGCACATGACGAGCGGTTCGTTGTCGACCTAATCGGCACCCACTTCGCTGAGATGATGCAGCGTCAAGATGAACAGCTGGAGCATATGCATCTGCAGAATCAGCAACTGGCCGCCCTCATTGCAGTTCTTAAGCCTGGAGGAATCAACTCGGAAGGCACTCTATCAAAAACGGCGGCAATATCACATTGAGTTTATCCTACAAATATCACAGCAATGTCATCTCGCGTTTGATTGCCTTGTCTTGCTCGATCTTTTTGTGTTGCGCCAAGCTCATTAGATTTTCCGGTGGTGTATCTTCAGCTTCAGGCAGAAAATCGCGTGATGCCGAAACGATAGGGCATTGTCTTGTAGGTCAATCAAAAGGTTGTGGAGTACCATCCCGGATGCTACTGGAGAGATTTCCGCAGCGTTTTGAATCCTTAATTTGACGAGAAAGAACATTTCCAAAATTTGGAAGAGGGGGTACCCCAACTTCCAGATCTGTGATTGGTTGCCGAGCTTTTTCCTGCCCTTTTTCAAATGTTTTGGCCGATATCTAAGAATCAAAATGCGACGGGAATCGCTCCACTATTATCTTGACGGAGTCTGCGGGCGTGCGTTCTTCCAGTGGCTTCTTCAAATTTCGAAAAGTTCCTTTAGTAATCCAAAGGCTCCTTCGATTGCCATGCGAGTTGAGGATAAGTTAAAGTTGAAGTGGGTTGTACAGCAGTCAGCGTACCGCCTTCGTCCTTGTCGCTGTACGGTGCCATTACCGCCAGGGACACACCATAACCGGAATCGGCAAGAACATGATATCCGCGAGCAAGAAGACAGTCAATGTTTCGGCCAAAACTTGAATGTTGAAATATCTTGGAATCACTTCAAGATCTGGGACGAATGTCGAAGGATATATGCATTTCTGGTGGCTAGCATGTTCACCGAAGGAAAACCTAAATAAATATTATTATGAAACAAATAGTTTTAGTGATTGGATAACTATTTTTCACATAGAAGACATTACGTTTTCGATTGTGCGAGCTTGGCACGGTCACGTGTCATCCATGGCACCGCAGTAAAAGCGGAATCGTCGAACTTGACGAAAGCCGGCGATGACGGAGTCCCATTCGTCGAGGTTTGAGAAAGCTTGACGAGAAAACCAGCACCAGCCAGCGCAACCAGCCCCTTACTGTATGCCAGATGTCCCTATCTCAGTCGGGCCACTGTACCACCATATCTTCGCAGGAACTTCCAGCGATGACTTCGACCGAGTCACTCCCCACGAGGCTGGGGCAACGTCGCACGTAGCACCGTCGCCGGTGGCTCTGGAAGTTCCAGTGGAACGCTCCATTTCCATCGGCATCCACAGCGACGAACCGACTCCACTGGACTGTTGTCCTCCACCACGCGTCATCTTCGGCGGTCCATCCTCACGACACCACGAATACGTGAACCCACCGCTCCAGCAACTTCACCTTGTCTTCATCCTTCAATTTGCCTTCAACACCAGGGACAACAAGGCTTTCATAGCGATGCCCGACACTCGAACATCCGTCAATGACAGTGGCTGGACACCACTGTCCATGGACATGACGCTCAAGTACACAAAAGTTAGCTGCGGGCTCGCTATCGCCAACCGTAGCAGCAGGTCTCAGCAACTCGCGGTGGCTCGCCGTCAACTGGATGTGCTGCGGGTGCTGAAGGAGGAAGGACTTGCTGCAGTCGATGCCAGAGACAAGAAAACGTATGCCCAAGCGTTGATCCTGGCGGCTCAAAGGGGTCATACAAACAACGTGCGTTGTCTTTTGGATCGAGGAGTGAGTGTCAACGTTCACGACTCGGAAGGGGCCACTGCACTACACGTAGCCGCGACCATCGGACGATCGGAGATAGTCGAGCTGCTGTTGAGTGCTGGAGCTGCAGTGGATCGCACGGATCGGAGCTCCTGGACGGCGTTGATGCTGGCCGCACGAGAGGGACATCCAGACGTTGTACAGAGCTTGGTGGCTCGACGTGCGAACCTGGGGCTGCAGAACGCCGAGGGTGAGACTGCTCTGAGTATTGCGGTGCAGTGTGGGCGAGTCACTGTAGCTCGACTGCTTCTTGGTGGCAGAGCGAATGTGGACTCTGCCGACGGTGAAGGGATGACGCCGCTCATGTTTGCCTCGAGGAACGGTCAATTGGCGCTTGTGGAGCTCCTGATCGCTAGCGGAGCGAGTCTTGAAGGGCGATGCAAAGCGGGCCATACAGCGCTCCATCTTGCCGCAGGAAATGGACGTCTAGAAGTCGCACGAGAGCTGCTGAGTGCTGGAGCGGACTTGATGGCCCGTGATCAGGTGAAAGGCTTGACGCCGCTAATGTACGCTGCAGTGCATGGCCACACTTACATCGTGAAGGAACTGCTGCCGCTGTCGTTCCAGAGAGAAGTGGACGCTGTGGAAATCAAGAGCACGAAAGGTTGCACGGCGCTCTTCTTGGCGGCGTCCAAGCACCACACCGCCGTGTGTGAACTGCTGCTGGACGTAGGTGGAGCTGCAATGGATGCTGCAGAGTGGAGAGGCTTCACGCCGCTCATGGCTGCTGCCCAGCGAGGCTTCGTTGACGTCGTGGAAGTGCTGCTGAGTCGTGGAGCGACCGTGGAAGCTGTCAACGGAGATGGCAACCGGGCGTTGGAGATCGCCGCTCGCAATGGACGAGCTGCAGTCGTCCGGCTCTTGCTGGAGAACGGAGCGTTCGTCGATGCACCGAACCGTACGCGCGGGTACACCGCTCTCTCCACTGCCGCTCTGCGCGGGCGAATCGAAGTCGTCCACCTGCTCTTGAGTCGCGGGGCCAGTGTCCACACTCAAAGCTGCATCGGGGATACTCCGCTACTCCTCGCCGCCACACAAGGACGCTTCGAAGTTGTACGTGTTCTACTTGCCAGTGGTGCTTCGCCCATGACCAAGAACTCAATGGGCGAGACGCCATTATCACGTGCGGTCGCTGGAAGGCACGTGGAGGTGGCAGCCCTGCTGCGAATCGCTGCAGGAACCCGAAGCCGAGGTGCCCTCAACTCTGCTCCAGTTCGAACAACGCCCGGGTCTATCAGCAACAATTTCCAATGCATTCGAGTGTCGACCAACAAAACCTCGTGTGGTTCACACGAATAAGAGCTTCAACTTGGATTTGTATGAAAATGTTCGCGCCCTTTTTGCGTCATTTGGCGCCATAACCGAATTAGTCTCGAATGGAAGAGGACAGCTGGGCCAGCAAGTGGGGCTTCCTGCGGCCTTGGTGCGACCATGCAGCCGGGCGTCTGCGGTACGTCAAGGGGTTGCTAGAGGGCGCTCCTGGTCAAAGTTTTCGAGGAGTTCAGGCTCAGTTGCCCAGTGGCGGTGGGAAACGGCGAGATGTCGACGGTCAGGCGTTGCGAGAGGCGTTGGGGCTGCTCTCGGCTGTGGCTCACGTCGACAATGCAGCGTGGAAGAAGTTGCTAGTGGAATATGCATATCTAGATGTGGGCGGACAAGAAGAAGCGTTCGAAGGTGAATTCCTGCCGAGATTTCAGTTGGCGCTGGTCGGTGACGGGCCTGACGACGATGGCGATCTGCTGACGGGTATTAGCGAGTTCTGCGGGACGCAGCAGTACACTGTCCGCAGTGCAGAATACAAGGAAGCAATGGCGAAGATCGCAGCCTTGGGTGGCAAGTCGTGTACTGGGTCGACGGAGATCGAGATCCCCATTACGCTGCAGTTGGGGCCATGGCTCACCAGCAGCAGCGACGACATGCTCGCATACCTGCGTAAAGTGCAGGAGACGGTGAAGACGCTCCGGATGCAGTGGCAGCAGTTCTTTGATCAAGAGCGGACCTCGTTCAGCGTTGCATTCGTGCTGGAATCGGTCACGGCGGACCTGCGCGACGTCAGCATCAGCGCCGACTTGGCCGAGCTTGTAGAGAGCCTCGCTCGCGACGGTATCCGTATCTCGGGGTTGGCTTTGCGGCATGAGCTTAATAGAGCGCTACTGTCAAATGGCAACGAACTGGAAGCTCGGAATGTAGTCGGACAGCTCGTCTTTGGCTTGTTCGGTGGTGTGAAGAAGACCGAGCGGCCAGCAGGGAACGAATGGGAAAGCTTCGCGTTCGAGGCGACTAGTATGACTGGCCCGCTGGCGACGGACTGCGGACATCCGGACCAACTCACGCTAGACTCAGCTCACTTCGACTGTGAGGCGATGCAGAGCTGGGTGTTCGAACGTATCTGCTCGGCTGTGGCCGTGAACCAGACAACAAAGCATCTTTCTCTTGGACTCGAGCTGGAGGACGGAGACGACGCCGACGATGCCGACTGGGCACTTTGCCGCTGGAGATGGCAGTGGATCATCTTCGCCTGCTTCTCGGAGAAAGCTCGCCTCCATTCACGCCTCAAAAGTCTCACTCTCCGCAATGCTGTAATAACGGCCGAAGCCGTGGAGGCCATGGCTGCCGTGCTGGCGGTTGAAGGACCAGAAGAAACTTTGTTGGGCTACCCAACGCAACCATCCGATGCGTCAATTGACGTTTGTATCAAGGCTAACGCCCGCGTTAAATTATTATCGATGCACCTGGATGAGGCTCTTGACAACGCCCCGTCATTCACGTTGGAGAGGGAAATCGCCGGAGTTAAGCTGCTCAGCAAAGACGATAAGATAGACTGGGTAGGGGTTTTGGTACCGGGATTCGGCAGGTGTCAAGTGCTGCGCAAGAACTTGATCTACAGAGAACTTACTCTCTTATCTGATGGACTGGCTGGTGTCACGTCGCTTGAGATCAAATTTGGCGAAGATCCGTATCCAAAAGACCTGCAAGGCTTGCTGCTACTCGTCGGAGCTTCACTGACTCATCTAACTTTCGAGTTCGATGACTTTAACACCGGTCATCTGGAAGGTATCGTGGCGAGCTGTCCGAACCTGGTGGAGTTAGCTGTTTGTACGCATACCATCGAGATGCGCTTCTGCCTCCGTGACATCAATTACCGAGACTTGGCACTCTACTCCGCGTCACATGTTTGGTTCGGGCACGTACAACCAATAGCTGAGGTGCTCTGCGACTCTGAGAACCCGTTCACCAAGTGTGCTCGACGTCTGCGGGTTCGTATGGATCAGAGGGGAATGTTCCATCTACACGATGAGGGATTAGTTGCTCTCTTGAGGATGCTAGAAATGAACCGCACTTTGGAATATTTAGATATTATCGCGCTGCGTGCAGACATGAAAGACTACAACGACTTCAAGGCGCACCACCTCGAGTCCCTACCAGTGGCCCGAACTGCTCTCTCGATGGAATGCAAAGTTGCTTTTTTGAGCGTCATGGCGGCCGGGTACGGCCAACTCGTCGGCAATAAACGCAAGAAACATCTACCGCCGATGCCTGTGCTCGACCAGCACGTGCTTGCTTCGATATTCGAGTACGCATCACCTCATGTGAGTCGTCGGGTTTACTTCCGAGAGTTCGATTTCTTTGAGACCGGACGCTATTACGTGCCGATATGAGTTGTGAAAAGTAAATGGATGAGATTGTGGTAATATATCAAAATCAAAACTTCTTGAATGATCCCTCGCAGTGGCTGCCCAAGTGAGTATCTTTTTCTGTTGGTTCAAGTAGCACGCAGCCAGCAGCGAGGCCAAGCAAAGTACTGCCATCCAAGCAATGATGATGCCCAGATGCAGATCGTGATGGGCCAAGACCGTGTTTCCCAAGCGGGACTTGGAAAGGAAAACACGAATTACCCTCCTCGATGATGATCTCAGATCGTTCGAGCTTGAGCAATCGCGTTTGCTGGAGCGGTTCCAACTGACCAGAGTGTGCTGGGTAGTGATGATGTGAAATAGCACTGCGCGATAACGTGCTTCTTGTCGCGCAAGCGGGAGCCATTTCTCAGTGGTGCTGGAGATCGTGGGCAGCTGTTACCCGTCGACGAGCTTCTGCTTCGTAGTCATGGCATAGTTGCCACCTTGTGATTTTGTTGTTAGCTGTGGAGTGGTGTTTTAATAGCAGCTTGCTAAGAAAGTAAGTTGCAGGTTTAGATCCCTCAGCTCCGTCGACCACCAAAAGGCAAGTTGAAGTGACACCACTTCAGTGACCAATCAGAAGACGCAAAAGGAAAGCTCACACTCCCAGACTCTGGAACCCCCTCGTTGCATTGAATCGCTTTTCAGCCTCCAGGGCCCTCCAAACTTCGTCCACACTGTTGAGCTCTTGCTGCTTGTTTCCGTGTTGCAGCGAGCAGTCTGAAGGGCAGTTAATCTTCACCCTCGCATCGGCGGCGCGCTCAGCTTCGACAGCTCGTCGAACCAAGCTCTCTATTGAGGATATAGTACGGATGAGCGCAGCGCTTTGGAGCACGCAAGGTAGTGCAGCCAGCGAAGAGGTTTCTGTTGCCCCCGCTACGACTGACAATTGTAGCGACACCTCGAACTGATCTATTCACAGGAAAGGGACTCGCTGTGAATTACTTATCCGCGTGCCCCGAGTGACTTTCACAAATGTGCTGCGACGACATGACCAGATGAGTCGCGCTCATTTTCGCGGCAGTTCGCGCGCAATTCCTTGCGCGAGATCCCAATCCATTTCATCCTGCCCCGCCAATTTAGCGGTGCAAGGATGGATCGGATCGGCGATGCGGCGGCCGACATGACGGGATCACGTTGGTTAAAGCGACTCCGATGGGATCTCGATTTGACAAGGAGGTCGAAGCAGCTCGATCCCGCAAGCGGGAGCCTTCGGAAGCGCAAACCGAAGGCGGGGGCAGCCCATCGATCGGGCGACCTCAAAGTTTGCGATTGCCATCAATGCGAATCGCACGTTGAACTGCGGAAAACAGGAGGGGCAAGGAACACACTTGGACGGCCAAAAGCTTTAGGTGGCTACCAGAAGCGTCGGGCAGATGGCCATCTTGGCGGAGGAGACTCGGCTTACAGATACCTGCACTTTTGTCTACAAATTCAAAAGTCGAGAAACGAGACACCCTCCGCGTGAGTAATGCAGACGCGTTACCTACCCTTATTGCATCAGGTTGACTCAAGTGCAACGCGTCTGCGGCGTCCGTGAAAGGTAACGCGGTGAAGGCAGCGCTCCTTGTGCCGGTCGTCGCTGCGCGCTTCGCCATACACACGTTGCCATACAGCATACTGTATCTGCGCAGGACCAAGCTGCGCCGTGTTCATCGTCGGTTTTCCCGGTATCAGTTACGATGGCTTCTGATTCTCCAAAAATCGTCGCCCACGCCATCTGTTGCCGGGCGAATTCAAAAATTTCCTCCCACATACAAACCGCACGTGAGACGACGTGACGACGGTTCCCGCCCTCTCCCTTCGCCGGCTCTTCGGCTCGCTGGCGCCTTTGCTCCGCGTGCGCCATTCCCTCTTTTGCTCGCAAAGAGACTCAGGTTCACCGCTCCCCCCCCCAGCGAACAAGAAAACGATGCAGTCGGCGGCGTACATCGCGGCCATCGCGGCCATGTTTGCGGCGGTCAAGGCCGAGTCTGGCTCGGGCCAGCCCGGCTACTGTGATGACGCCAAGGACTGCGAGGACAACTACGTGTGCATCAGTGTGCAGACCACGCGCTCGGGCACCGAGGATGTCAAGCAATGCCTTCCGTACACCACGGAGGGCGACGTGTGCTCCGGCACGTTCTCGGGCCTGTGCCCGTCCTTCTCGACGTGGGACACGGCCTTCCAGTCCATCAGCAGCGTGTGCGCCTACCAGCTGCCGTCGGGCACGGACCAGTGCCTCAACGGCTCGTTCTCGGGCTCGGACACGGCTGGCTACGTGTCGTGCATGGACATCACCGAGGGCTCGGGCTCCACGGCCGAGAGTGTGGGCGTCATCTACGGCTGCGTCGACTTTGACGGCACCAACCTGCTCTTTGAGGAGGACTCGGACAACTGGGACTTGTCGGAGCAGATGAACTACACGGCCGTCATCAACGAGGGCTGCGTGAACCCCAACAACAACGAGGACTCGGACGTCGTGTGCTCGGGCCGCGGCACGTGCGCACCTTTCACGGAGGGCGGCATGGATTACAACTGCAACTGTAACGTCGGCTACAACGGCACCTACTGCCAGAAGGTCGAGTCCAACAAGTGCACGCTTGAGTCGCAGTGCCAGGCCGGCACGTGCAACCTCACTACCCAGGAGTGCGAGTGTGACGAGGGCACCACGGGCGACCAGTGTGCCTACTGCGACCCCACGTCCTCCAAGGCTTGCAACGGCCACGGCACGTGCGTCGCTGCCTCCACCTCGGGCTCGTCCACCTCGACCACGTCGGGCTCCAGCACGGGCTCGACGGCCTCGGTCGGCACCGTTGTGGCTGCTGGCTCGGACGGCTCGGCCGCTCGCTTCCTGATGGAGACTGTGGGCATGGCTTCGGGCTCGGGCGACAGCAACGTGTGCGAGTGCGAGGACGGCTACGCCGGAGACCAGTGCACGCGTGAGGTGGCCTCGAGCTCCAGCGGCACCGGCAAGAAGAAAAAATCGAGCGACTCGTCGACCAGCGACGCCACCTCCGTGGTCTCGTCGATCGCCCTCGTGGCCTCGGCTCTCGTGGTCGCCCTCCTGAACTAGACGGATTGTCGCTCGCTGCCTTCGCAGGAAGGTGAAGCAGCGCCGCCCACGGCCAATGTGGCTGTGCAGTAGCGCCCTTCGAGTTGGCTGTGTGTTTGAGAAAGAGAAACGCCTCACTGTTTCTCCTTAATGCATTTTTACCTTCCTTATAAACTTTTACTTTTCCGTTGCCCGAACTTGTTGCTATTCGCAGCGGTCTTGCAGGCAAATGATGAAGTGCGCGGATGCCACGATTGGCAAAAGGGAGCCCGATTGCGAGTGTCATTTTGAACCAAGCCGTTGGCTTCGACCAGGATTTGGATGGCCAGTGTACTTGGATTGCCGGTGTCGTCATCTCCTTGGCCACTGCGCGGCTCATAAGCAACGCGTGTAATTCGCCCAAAATGGCTAAACTTGCACTGCAACTTGTCCTCTGCCTCGCAAGTGCTGGATATCCGACGCCGCAAAGCCGCGAAGAGCCAGGTTTTCAGCTTAGACTTGGTCTCACTATGCTCCTGAAATTCGTGTGCGCCACACACTTGGGTGCAAATTCTCGCCGAAGCGAGTCACATCCAAATACAGTCAGGAGCACCATGAGCCGCTACAGCTCGTCCATGAGCCACCGCTCGTCTATCAGCAGCAGCGTGGCGGGGGCGCCCACGGCTCTGCGCAACGACGCGATCCTGTACCTGACGATCCTGTCGGCGCGCGAGCTCAAGAAGGTGCAGGCGCTGGGCGAGCAGGACCCGTACTGCAGCGTGTACCTCACAACGGGCGGCAAGGAGCAGGAGAAGGCGGCGTTCAAGACGGACACGCACGACAACGGAGGTGAGGGATGATGGTCACATTGATTTAGAAGTGATGGTGCTGATGCTGTGGCGTGCAGGCACGCAGCCCATGTGGAACGCCAAGGGCCACATTTTGATCCCCGACATCTCGTCGGACGTCGTCCGCTTCCGCATCAAGAACAACAACTGGGGGAAAAAGTGCGTGGATGCAATGGCGATGCCTGGGTGGAGTTACTGACGAGGGTAGTTTTGTGCAGTACCGTCATTGGGGAGATCGCGCTGGCGATGCGGGACCTGTCCCGTGGACGATCGATGGAGAAGGAGTTCGCGCTCACGCCCAAGGGCTTTCTGAAGGTACTCATGTACCTGTCGCTGGGTCATGGTGCGTGCTGGAATTGCATTGCTTGGATGGAGATGGGTGCTAATATGACGTTTCCTAACGACAGAGAACCCGACGTCGCAGCCTCGCGTCAAGTTTGGCGAGTATCCCCAGCACTTCATTCCTGGCAAGACCAAGCTCTATCTGGGCCTTATTTCAGGCAGCAAGCTGCGTGATATCCAGTCGTTCGGCACGCAAGACCCGTACTGCGAGGTGTACGTTGGACGCAGCCGCATACCAGCGAGCAAGGACCTGGTGTACCATACGAAGACCCATGACAATGGAGGTACGGCGACCATGCTTACGATGAACACACGCCTTGGTTATCAGTGCTGACTAGTGTGCTTCTCACGCGGTGATCTGCAGGCAAGAATCCGCGCTGGATTGAAGGCATCACGGTCAGCGTGCGCTGCATAGAGCACGACTTCCTGGTGGTTCGCGTCATGAACAACAACACCGTCAAAGAGTGAGTGGGGGAATGTGTATCCGCGTTGATATTGCAGTAGTGAACTGGCCGCTAACTTTGTTGTTCGTGTGTGTGGTAGCACCCTCATTGGAGAGCTGTCCCTGAAGGTGGAGATGCTGATCGGCCGCAACTTCGAGGACAAGAACTACCCCATTGAAGCGGACGACACGATCGTCGGTCAGGTGCGGCTCCAGCTGGCGCTCTTCAACGACGAGATCATGGACGAGGACGAGATCCGCGACTGCGACGTGGACGGCTGCTCGTGCGCGTCGACGCAGCCCGTACGTGCCACCAAGGTGGGCGATGTGCTGATCGACGGCATCTCGCCCGAGGGCGTGCAGTACCTCGAGGCCGGCACCGCCGTGCACACGGGCTGCGAGCTGGCAGGCGACTACGTGCTGGAGAAGGACGTGTACGAGGGCGGCGGCTGGCAGGGCGAGGAACTGGACACTCGCCAGCTCGAGCAGCTGGAAAGCGACGAATGGGAAGGCGATGAGCTGTAGCACCAAAGCGACGAGCTTAACGCTACGTAGGATAGCAGGCAAAACGTAAAGTGCATTTTACCCAACGTGACCACTCTGATAATGGCTACATTTATTCGTCGTGCGGTTGTAGATACATCTCTCTAAACCGATCCACATTTTTTCGTCCAATATCAAAGATCGGTTTAGAGAGGGGTACGAAGAGCAGGAAGGGCGGCGCCAGTTTTCGAGCCAACGCCCCGCCCCATACGTAACCGCAGGGTCGAGAAGCCATGCGCGCGAGTGGACCAAGCAAGCCGCTGCTAGCGGCGCTGGCCCTGACAGTGTTGAGCTCTGTGGAGGGCTTCTCGCTGCCAGGCGTGCAGATGACCACGTACACCAAGGGCGAGACGCTGCCCATGTTCGTTAACAGCCTCAAGTCGGGCGAGACGCTGCTGCCTCTGGACTACTACAAGCTGCCGTTCTGCCAGCCTGAGAAGATCGAGTACAAATCGGAGAACCTGGGCGAGTACCTGACGGCCAACCGCATTCAGAACTCCCCGTACGAGATCAAGTTCCTCGAAGGCCAGCAGTGCGCCGTGCTGTGTCAACAGGAGTACGAGGAAATCGACGTCAAGACCTGGGAGAGTAAAGTGAAGGACTCGTACCGCGTCAACTGGATCCTGGACAACCTGCCGGCCACGTCCGTCTCCAACGAGGGCGGCATGACCGTGGGCTTCCCGCTCGGCAGCTTTAACCCCGAGGTGGAAGTCGTACCGCAGCTTAACAACCACGTTAAGATCCTCATCGGCTACAATAACCAGCCGGTGGGCACGGCCGAATCCTCAGAGGATGAGGGCCGCATCGTGGACTTCAAGGTCATCCCCTACAGCTTCGAGTACGCGGCCAGGAGCTACGACGAGGAGAACAACCGCATGGACTCTTGCGAGCACTCGAGCGAGCTCAAGCGCCCGCTGTACGTGCGCAAGAACAAGGACGGCAAGATGCCCGTCTACTGGACCTACAGCGTCGAGTGGGTGCAGGACAACGAGCACGACTGGCGCACGCGGTGGGACGTCTACTTCGACGCCGGCTCGGGCGGCGACGAGGTGCACTGGTTCTCCATCATCAACGCGCTCGTGATCGTGCTCTTCCTCAGCGGCATGGTGGGCATGATCCTCATGCGCAGTCTGCACCGCGACATCAGCCGCTACAACCGCGTGCCCACCGAGGAGGAGCGCGCCGAGGAGCGCGAGGAATCGGGCTGGAAGCTCGTGCACGCCGACGTGTTCCGGCCGCCGTCCAAGCACCCGATGCTCTTCTGTGTCATGGTGGGCACGGGCTGCCAGCTGCTGGGCATGGCGCTCGTCACGCTCTTCTTCGCCGCCGTGGGTGTCCTGGCGCCGTCCAACCGCGGCAAGCTGGTGATCGCTCTGCTCGTGTGCTTCGTGCTGCTGGGCATGCTGGCAGGGTACACGTCGGCCCGCACGTACAAGATGTTCAAGGGCAAGCGTTGGCAGATGTGCACGGTGCTCACGGCCGTGCTGTTCCCGGGCATCATGTTCTCGCTCTTCTTCTTCCTCAACCTGTTCGTGTGGGGCGCGGGCTCGGACGCCGCGGTGCCCTTCGGCTCGATCCTGCTGGTGTTTTTCCTCTGGACGGGCATCTCGGTGCCGCTCGTGTTTGCAGGCGCCTACTTTGGCTTCAGGTAAGTCTGGCCACTCGTCCTTCTGACGTGAATGAAGCAGCTAACGACCTTCTTTTCCCTCCCACGCACTACAGGAAAGCGCCGACGACGTTCCCCGTGGCGACGAGCAACATCCCGCGCCCCGTGCCGCCTCAGCCGTGGTACATGACGCACATGTCGGCGGCGGCCGTGGGCGGCGTGCTACCGTTCGGCGCCATCTTCGTCGAGCTCTTCTTCGTGCTCTCGTCGCTGTGGACGGACAAGTACTACTACGTGTTCGGCTTCCTGCTGCTGGCCTTCGTTATCCTTATCAACACGTGCGCCGAGATCACCATCGTGCTCACCTACTTCCAGCTCTGCGCCGAAGACTACAACTGGTACGTGGGCTTGCTATGCTGTCGGCGGGAGGGCTCTCAGTAACTTACGTTAATGCTGGCGTTGCTACGTGCAGGTGGTGGCGGTCGATGTTCGTGTCGGGCGCGTGCGGCGGCTACGTGTTCCTCTACTCGACGTACTACTACTGGACGCGTCTGGACGTGGCCAACTTCATCGGCGCCATGCTCTACTTCGGCTACATGGCCGTCATCTCGGGCGCGCTGGCGCTGCTGACGGGCGCCGTGGGCGTCGGCGCGTCGCTCTGGTTCACGCGCAAGATCTACGCGTCCATCAAGGTCGACTAGAAGACCGCGGAGAGAAAGAGAGGTAGCGGGTAGCGTGAGGCAAGCCCAGGACTTGTGCTTCCAGCGTCCGCGCGCTTTGAGGCGGGCCTAATTGACGCGATCAAGTGGGGAAGTCCAGCGCGGCGGACAGCGATACGAGATGAATACACTTTCCTTCATAGTGTTCGACGCGGCAAGGCGACGATCTCGCCGTCGTCTTGCGCATTGCGCATTGCACTTTGGCCGCAGTGTCGTCACATCGAAGAGCTCGGCACGGGCTCACTTGTCCACTTTCTGATTTATCCACCATGGTTTTGTCTTTCCGCGGGTCTTGCAAATTGACAATGCGGACCAGCCCACCTTGGTGCAACTCAGCCTCGAGACGATCGTGTGGTGCTGGTGCGGCGGAAATCGAGCAGTCGGCAGGTGAAGGGCAAGTTGCGGGCGGTAGAGACAAGAACCGCAATTTTGGTGCGGAGCTTGCCCGGAGTGTAAGGCCCGAGCGCTCGGTGTGATGGATACAATTGCCAGCGGCATGCCAGATGCTGGCCTAGCGGAGACCGCGGCGTGTTTTTCTGCAGTCGGACCAATAATATTATTGCTGAGAGGGGTTGAATATTCTTTTGCAAGGGTAGCCCCGCCTGCAGAAAACAAAAATGTCGGGCTGATGGGGCACGTAGCTTGCATTGTCTGCGTTGCACAACGGCTTTTATCACTATTGGCCACAGATATCAACATTTTGCAAACTGGCCCCGGAAATAAGCAAGTTTGACAACAATGAATGACAGCCACGCGTGCAGTGGCGACGCTGTCGAATGTACTTCCAAAGTACACACACTTGACCTGCTTATAATGCCCTGTCCTGTTGGTGAAGTGCCAGCTACACTTCCCTGCTCTCCCGTGCCGTCAATTCCCTCTCATCCGACATCAAGTACATGCTCCGCAATATGCCATGCGACGTCGTGTGCAAGCCGAAGTTGCCGAATTTCTTGTTGCAGAAGTAGCTGCTTCGCGCGTCACATTAGTGAATCATCCTGTCGTCCTCAATGTCAGGATCGGCATCGCTCTGACCAAGATACAAGTGTGAGCGCCCTGGTGAGTTTGCTAACCCGGATGCTACTGCTTTGCACACTTCTTGCGTGCCAAGCAGTTGCATCCGGGCTAGCAAGCGCACCATTCATCCTATGGAAGGTGAACTGGAAGCTGCCACGAGCGACGGTGAGAAGACTGTTTGAAAAAGACGTCAACGCGGCAGATCAATTTGCTCGTTTCCGGGTCAGTTGCGAAAATGTTGATGACCAGTACTGTAGTGATAAAAGCTCAAGCACTGCCAAACAATGCATCAACCTGAGTACTAGTAGTTATCGCATCTGTTCATCCTCGAGGTTCATGAGCACTGAGCAGTTTTAACTAAAACGAGGGATCGATCGTAATACAAAGCATATATTCCTATCGAGAGGAAAATACCAAATAAAACCTCGTCTCATTTACCTCTCTTGCGTAATCTCCCATATACGTACCAGGACTTGCTCGGTCGTCCTTGCCCCAGCCGATGCTCCAAGTTCTCTTTGCAGCTGTGCTTTTCTCCAGTTGGCAATTGCTCCGTCCTAGTGCATTCCGTTCAAACCCGCCAAGATGCTTCTCAAATGTAGCCATTTCAAATCACTCGCCGTTTTTGTTTTGAGGTTTTATTCGCTGTGGCTCGCCGTGTGGCCGCCCGCACTCCCCACACTCCAAAATCGGCAGGCCATCGACCAATTGATAGCGCATTGGGCGCATATCTCGACACGAGCCAGCCATGCAGCGTCTCGGCGGGGGCACCCGCAAGGAGCGGCTGCTGCGCGCCAAGCTGAAGAAGAAGATGCAGGACGAGGAGAGCTCGTCCCCCAACGGCGCGGGCGCCAGCACGTTCGAGGACATTTTGCAGATGTCGGACCTGTCGGAGCAGTCGCTGCTGGTGAATCTGCGGCACCGCTACGAGCACGAGCTCATCTACACGTACGTGGGGCCCATCCTCATCGCCATCAACCCGTACAAGCGATTGGATGTGGCCTACAGCGAGAAGAAGATGACCGAGTACTACGGCAAGGCCATGGGCATGCTGCCTCCGCACGTGTTCGCGCTGGCCGACCACGCGTACACGCAGCTCATCCAGGGCGGCGCGCTTGATCCGGCCAATCAGAGCATCATCATCAGCGGCGAGAGCGGCTCGGGCAAGACGGAGACCACCAAGATCATCATGCAGTACTTGGCTCGCGCCACGAGCTACCGCAAAGGGCCGGACGAGGCGGGAGCGCCGGTTCTCGAGGTTTCAGCCAATAGCGGCATGTCCGGCGCGCTCGGCAAGCTGGAAGAGAAAGTGCTGGAGAGCAACCCGCTGCTCGAGTCGTTCGGCAACGCCAAGACGCTGCGCAACGACAACTCGAGTCGCTTCGGCAAGTTCATTGAGATCCAGTTCAACCACCACGGCAAGATCGTGGGCGCGCAGATCCTCAACTTCTTGCTGGAGAAGACGCGGATCGTGTCGCAAAGTCTGGGCGAGCGCAACTACCATATCTTTTACCAGTTACTGGCTGGCGCGGACAACGCAACGAGAGAGAGGCTGCAGCTGCGTACGCCTCATGGCTACGAGTATCTACGCAAGAGCGAGTGCTTCAGTGTCACTGGATGCGACGACGCCAAGGAGTTTGCCACGACCAAGCGCTGCATGGCGACCATCGGCATCACCGAGGACCGCCAGGAGATGGTCTTTGAGCTGCTGGCAGCGGTGCTGCACTTAGGAAACCTGCAGTTTGACATGCAGAACGACACGTGCGTGTTCGTCGGCGACGACTGGGCCAACGCCATGAAACTCGTGGCGTCGCTGCTCAAGGTGAGCGAGGACGCGCTGTCCAAGGCGCTGCTCACGCGCCAGCTCTACGTCGGGGGCAAGGTGATCGTGCAGCAGCAGAACTCGGAGCAGGTGCGCGACAAGCGCGATGCGCTGGCCAAGGGCATCTACTCGTCGCTGTTCCTGTGGCTCGTGTCGGAGCTCAACCGCACGATCTCGCGCACGCAGGACAAGTGGGGCTTCATCGGCGTGCTGGACATCTACGGCTTCGAGAAGTTCGAGTGGAACACGTTCGAGCAGCTGTGCATCAACTACGCCAACGAGAAGCTGCAGCGGCACTTCAACCAGCACATGCTCGAGGTCGAGCAGAACGACTACGCCAAGGAAGGGATCGACTGGAAGCACATTGACTTCGAGGACAACCAGGAGTGTCTGGATCTGATTGAGAGCAAGGTGAACGGCAAGCCGGGCATCTTTATCTCGCTGGACGACAACTGGCGCCTCAAGGGCGAGGAAGCCAACAAGAAGTTCGTGTCCAACCTGCACACCACGTTCGGCCGCACGTCCAGCGGCCACTCGACCAGCAAGAACAAGTTTTACGTGCACCCCAAGATGGACGCGGACCTGCACTTCGGCATCAAGCACTACGCCGGCGAGGTCATCTACGACGCGAGCGGCTTCAACGACAAGAACAACGAGACGATGAACGACGACATGAAGGAGCTCATCCGCCAGTCCCAGAGCGACTGGCTGCGCGGGATCTTCGACCTCAACATGCAGTCGATCGAGGCCATTCCGGGCAACAAGCCGGCGCAGCAGCACGCGATCTCGCGTCGACCCAACGAGATGAAGAAGGGGCTGCACCAACAGGGTAGCAAGTCGCGAAACATCCGTGAAATCTCAGTGAGCGCGCAGTTCCGGTACCAGCTGCAAGAGCTCATGAACAAGATCTCGCTCGCCAACCCTCGCTACGTGCGCTGCATCAAGCCGAACGAGTTCAAGCGCCCGAGCGAGCTGAACGACGCCGACTGTGCGCGTCAACTCAAGTACTCTGGCATGATGGAGGCGATTCAGATCCGCCAGCGTGGCTTCGCTTTGCGGGAGGACCACGATGTGTTCTTCTACGATTACCAGTCTCTTGCCCCTGACGCGGAGAATATCATGGAGCTTGTGGAGGAGATCTCGTCCATATTGGGGGCCGGTAAGGACGAGTGGCAGCTGGGGAAGACAAAGGTGTTTTTGAAGAGGACGATGGCCTTCAAGCTGCGGAAGCTCGAGATGCTGCGCTGTAAGTCTGCGGCTCGCGCCATCCAGAAGTGGGTCCGTAACATGGCGAGGGCGGAAGCTGCCGTCAAGATCCAGACGAAGGCCCGCCAGTTTGTGGCGAAGAGGCAATTGCAGCGACTCCGACGCAGCGCGTACCGTGTCATGTATGTGCTTCGTATGCGTGTCGCGATGAGTAAGTACCAGCGGATGCGTGCCGAGTACCGCCTGCAGAACGACAAGGCCGTGGTGGTGCAGAAGCTTGCGCGCGGATACCTAGTGCGCAAGCGCGATCTGCTGCATCCGTTTGGAGGAATGGGGCCGAAGGAGCTGGACGCCAAGATTGCCGAGATGGAAAAGGCGATCGAAGACGCCGCTGTGACCAAGCAGTTTGAACTCTGCGCGAACCTGCAACTTGAGCTGGAGAAGATCGTCGAAGTTCGCAAGAAGGTGCGCACAGCCAAGGAAATCGACGCCGAGATCAAGAAGATGAATCAAGACATGGAGGCGGCCGCCATGGCCAAGCAGTTTGGCTTGTGCGCGGAACTCCAGAAGCAACTGGAGGTGTTGCAGGAGGCCCGCAAGAACGTCAAGGAGGACTTGAACGAGCTGGAACCGGAGGAACTTGATGAGCGGATCCACGCCATGGAAGCGACGATTGCCAAGGCGATGGCTGCGCGTGACTTCGGCAAGTGTAGCGATCTCCAGGTCGGCTTGGACGCCCTGGTGTCCGCTCGCAAGAAGAAGCAGACCCCGGAGGAACTGGATGCGGAGATTGAGAAGCTGAACCAAGAGCTGGACAACCTGATGCAGAAGAAGCAGTTCGACAAGTGCGCGCAGATCCAGAAGGACATTGATGTCCTGAAGAAGAAGAGAGCCAAGTTCCCTGCTGCTCCTCCGAAGGCTCCGACCCCGCCACCTTCCCCGAAGAAGGAAGAGCCGCCGGCAGAGCCAACGCCGCCTCCTTCCCCCAAGAAGGAAGCGTCTCCAGTGCCAGAGGAGCCGGAAGCTCAGCCTGTTGCTCCTGCTCCTGCTCCCCCATCAAACATGGACCGCAGTGGCATTCTACCTGCGCGTGAGCCTGCTTCGCTCGCCCCGAACTCTTCTCCTGCTGCGCTTCCTGGCGAGAACCGGCCTGCTCTCGAAATCCCTAAGCCAGCCTTGGCTCCGCAGGCTTCCCCTGTTGCGTTGCCCCCCGCGCAATCGTTCGAGGAATACCCGCCGGCCGCTGCTTCCCCGATGAACGACTACGCGGCGCCTCAGGAGGTTCCTACGGCCCCTAGTCCGATGCCGAGACGCCCTCCTGCGATATACAACGGACCGTCGCCTAGCCCCGCGTGGGGAGCGTCCAAGCCGTCCACGATGACTCCTATGATGCCACCCAAGCAGCCGACCTTCGAGCGTCGCGCACGTTCAGGCTCGAACAGCTCTGCGACTTCAGGGCATTCGTTCGCGAGGTCGCATTCGTCAATGATGTCTTCGTCGTCGAAAAACACCAAGAAGTCGTCGTCGTCCACGGCAGACCCGTCGCGCACAGTGGCTCGTCTTCGCCCTGCCAAGGCGATCACGGTCAAAGAGGACTCGACGGTGCTCGAGGCCGCCAGGCTGATGAAGTCTCACCGCGCGTCAGCCGTGCTGGTGACCAACTGGGAAGGTGCCTTGACTGGCATCTTTTCCGACACGGATGCGGCGCACCGCGTGGTGTCCAAGGGGATGGACCCGGCCCGAGTCACGATCGCGTCAGTCATGACGCCGGATCCCAGCTGTGTGAGCCTCGAGGACAGCGCAGTGGACGCCATGGACATGATGCTAAGCGGCAAGTTCCGCCACTTGCCGGTCGTGAGCGCCAACAGCGGCAGCATTGTGGGCGTGCTGAACGTGGCCAAGTGCCTGCACGACGCCATTCGCCGCGTTGAAAACATCTCGACGTCTCTCCAGCAAGAGCTTGGGCCCAGCGGAAACAACGCGATGCTGCGTGGGATGCTCGAGAAGATGCTGTCTCCGTCGCTTCATGACGTGGTCTCTGCGCCGAACGAGGTCATGCCGGCGCTTGTGTACGGCAACATGTCAGTGTTTGAGGCCACGACGTACATGACGGAGACCCGGCGACCCGCGCTCGTCGTGTCCTCGAACCCGGAATCGCAAGTGCTTATCGGCATCTTCACCCCGAAGGACGTGCTGCTCCGTGTCATTGCGGAAGATCTGGACGTGCACACCACGCCGGTTAGCGAGGTGATGACGCCGAACCCGGAGTCGGCTGCGCCAGAGACGTCGGTGCTGGACGCGTTCCACATCATGCACGACGGCAAGTTCTTGAATTTGCCAGTGGTGGCTCCTGAATCGGGTGAGATCATTGGCATCGCTGACGTGTTGTCGATCAGCTTGGCATCGTTTGGCGAATCCCGTGATATCGGCAAGTTCTTCAACGCGGCCTTCGATTACCACGATGACGAAACCACGTCCATGACGTCGGGCCGGTCGACGTCCAACTCGGTTGCTAGCAAGGCTCGTCAGCAAAAGGACCGCGACAAAGGCGTGAACGTTCGTCCGGTTTCCAGCCTGCGTCCTCTTCCTGCCATCACGATCGACGAGGTCGCGTCCGTGTTTGAAGCTGCGCTCCTGATGAAGCAGAAGCGGACGGATGCGCTGCTTGTGGTCGACGAGGCCGGTGGCTTGAATGGCATTCTGACCGACACGGACATTTGCCGCCGTGTGCTGGCGTTGAACCTGAATCCAGAGGAGGTTCCCGTGTGCAACGTGATGACGAGGGACATCAAGTACGTGTCCCCCAACGACAGCGCTATCGACGCGCTGCTTTCGATGCAGGAGGGCCACTTCCGCCACTTGCCGGTTGTCGACGGGGGCGGCATCGCTGGTGTCCTGAACATCGGCAAGTGCATTTATGATGTCTCGAAGCGCCTCGAGCACGCCATGCAGTCCACCGATCAATTGAAGGCGTCGCTGGAAAAGAGCGGCAAGTCGTCGACGCTTCAGCAGCTGCTTGCGCCGATGCTGGAGAAGCTCTCGACGCCCACGCTGGGATCCATCATCGACAGCGAATCTCAGAATGGCTCGACTCCTTCCCCGCGCCTTCCCAAGTCGACACTTGTCAGTGATGTCGCCAAGGCCATGGCGTCGACGAAGAAGGCAGCGCTGATTGTCGACGATATCAACTTCGACAAGCTCGTGGGCATCTTCTCTCCGAGTGAGTTGGTGCTGAACGTGATTGCCAAGGGCCTCAAACCTTCGGCCACGTACGTGGAGGAAGTGATGCTGAACGACCCGGAGATTGCGACGCCCTCGACGACCGTACTGGATGGCCTGCACATCATGCACGACTCACGAGTCTTGAACCTTCCTGTGCTCAAGGAGGACTCGAACGAGCTCGTCGGGATGGTGGACGTTCTTGACCTCAGCTACGGCACCATTGACGCCATCTACGGCGAGAACCGCGAACAGATGCAGGAGTTCTGGAATACGACGTTGCAACTGGACCAAGCTTCTCTGCCGTCCGAGGCTGGCGACCGCGAACGCACCACGCTGCTGTCCCGGGCCGAGCGCGAAGAGAAGAGCCGTACGGTGGCGAAACTGCGGCCGACCAAGGTGTTGACCGTTCCAGAGACCACGACGATCGCCGAGCTGGCCCGGACGATGGGCCGCAACAAGATGGACTGCGTGCTCGTCGTGTCCGAGGAGGGCATGCTCAACGGTATCATCACGGACACGGATCTAACCCGCCGTGTTGTGTCGGAGAACCGGCCGTTGGAATCGACGCTGGTGGGCGACGTGATGACGCGCAACCCCGTGTTCGTAGCCAACGACGACCCGGCCATCGACGCGCTCATTTGCATGCTGGAAGGCAAGTTCCGCCACCTGCCTGTGATCGAGCGTGACGGGCCTGTCGTGGGCATCTTGAGCATTGCCAAGTGTCTGTACGATGCCATTCGCAAGATGGAGAAGTCGGAGCAGTCGTCGGCGGCGCTGCGTCACACGCTGGAGAAGGAGATGAAGAACCGCGTGACTGGCGCGCGCACGGGCGGGGTGTCTCAGTTGCTTGGCTCAATGGTGAACAAGATGTTCTCGCCTGACATTAAGACGGTGATCGAGGAGGAAGGCATCACGCCTCCTCGCGTGCAGCGCTTCACGTCGGTGTTTGAAGTGTCGAAGCAGATGGCCATCACGAAGAAGGCGGCGCTGGTCGTGAACAACCGCGGCCAGTACTGCGGCCTCTTCACGCCCAAGGAGATGCTGGAGAAGGTGCTCGCTCGCGGCCTGCCCGTCCACACGACGCCCGTGTGCGAAGTGATGCTGGAGAAGGACGTGACGATCACCGCAGCGACGTCAGTGATCGACGCCATGCACGCCATGCACGACCACAAGACGCTGTATCTGGCGGTCATGCCGTCCGAAGCGAACAAGCAGCCCATCGGCCTCATCGACGTGCTTTCCCTGAGCTACGGCTCGTTCGCGAAGGGCAAGCCTAGTGAGTGGAAGTCCTTCTGGAATGCCTCCTTCGAGGCCACTGACGACGACGACGTGTCCTCCCAGCACAGTTTCCGGAGCGGGTTCTCGCGCAACCTCGCGCCCAGCAGCAGCGGCTTGAGCCAGAAGGGCAAGCAGGCCAGTCTGGCCACGGGCAATGTGCGTCCCGTGTCCAAGCTGCGACCGTCCAAGGCGATCACGATCTCGGAGACGCTCTCCGTTGCTGACGCGGCGAAGGAGATGAGTGTGGCGCAGACTGACGCGGCGCTGATCATTGGACGGGACGGTGGACTGCTTGGCATCCTTACCGACACGGATGTGACGCGGCGCGTGGTGGCGCTGGGCAACGACCCGTTCTACGTCAGTGTGCTGGATGCGATGACCCCGGACCCCAAGTTCGTGGACGAGCGGGATAGCGCCATGGATGCCATGTTCATGATGCTGGAGGGCAAGTTCCGCCATCTCCCCGTCGTGGACGAGACCGGGATGGTTGCCGGTATGCTCCGCATCCAGAAGTGTTTGTACGACGCCATCACGCGCCTTGAGAAGGTGCAGCAGTCGTCGAGTGGCTCGCTGCGGCAACGTCTGGAGAAGCAGCTGCAGGCCACGGGCATTGGCTCCGGTCAGGGCGCGTTAAAGCAACTGGTGGCCCCCATGGTCGACAAGCTGCTGTCGCCGACGGTGGATTCGATCCTGGAGGACGAGACGCTGCCCCCGCTGGTGAGCGAGAACGACACGGTGATGGAAGTGGCGCGGCAGATGGCTGCGTCGCGCAAGGCCGCGCTGGTTGTGGAGGACCCGAACGGGGACAACAGCTCGTCTGTGAGTGGAGGACGCCGCTCTTCGATCAGCGGTGGGGGCTACGATATTGGCACGTCGGCGCTGACTAGAAAGGTACTGGGCGTGTTCACGCCCAAGGATCTGCTGCTGCGCGTGACTGGCGCGGGACTGGACGCTGCCGAGACGACGGTGGGCCAGGTCATGACGCCGGATCCCCAGACGGCGCCGCCCAACACGAAGCTCGTGGACGCGCTGCACATCATGTACGAGCACAACTTCTTGCATTTGCCGATCGTGAACGACGAGACGGCCACGATTGTGGGCATGCTGGACGTCTTGTCCCTGTGCTACGGTACATTCGCGAGCGGGGCGGCTGCCGAAAGCGGCAAGCCCATTGATGAAGACTCGGACTGGCGCGCGTTCTGGGACGTGTCGCTGGCGCTCGGCAACGACGAAGACGACTTCAGTGAGCTGGCCAGTATGACGGGCTCGCGGATCTCGCGTCGACGTCCGGGCAAGTACACGGAGAGCCACCACTCGATGGACCACGTGGCCGAGCCGGAAGGTGCGATGCGCCCCGTGTCGATGCTTCGGCCACAGGAAGTGACGCGCATCAACGAGTTTATCACGGTGGCGGAGGCGGCCAAGCGCATGCGGCAAGCACGTGTCGAGGCGGTTGTTGTGACGACAGAGGAGGGCGAGCTGCGTGGGATCTTGACCGACACGGACATCACGCGTCGCGTGCTGGCGGAAGATATTGACCCGGAGAGCTGCTCGGTGGCTTCCGTGATGACCATCAAGCCGACGTGTGTGTACATGGAGGACCAAGCCATCGAGGCGATTACCAAGATGCTCGAAGGCCGCTTCAAGCACTTGCCGGTTCTGGGCTCGGACGGCACCCCGCAAGGCATGCTGGACATCTCCAAGTGTCTCTACGACGCCATCACGTGTCTGGAGAAGGCGCAGCAGTCGACAGAGGCTGCCGCGTCCGAGTTCTCGCGGGATCTCGGCACAGGCTCGAACTTGCAGCGGCTACTGGGCCCCATGATGGAGAAGATGGTGCGGCCGACTGTTGGAGACGCGCTGGACGGCGAGATCATGCCGCCTGTGGTGAACATCCACACCATTGTGGCGCGTGCGGCCAAGCTCATGGCGAACACGAAGAAGGCCGCGATCGTTCTGGGCGATGAGCAGGAGCTGTGCGGCATGGTGACGACCAAGGACTTGCTGCGCAAGCTCGTGGCCAAGGGCTTGTACGCCGAGACAACCACTGTGGAGGAAGTGATGACAGTGGACCCGGATCTCATGGGCCCCGATATGAGCATCGTGGAGGGCCTGCGCGCCCTGCATGACGCTGGCCAGCTGTTCATGCCGGTGCTGGCGGACGACGGCGAGATCCTCGGCATGGCGGACGTCATTTGCCTGAGCTACGGCCAGTTCCAGACGACGTCTGGCGGCACGTCGAACGGCGACTGGCGCCAGTTCTGGCAGACAGCGATGAACCTGCAGGAGGAAGTTGCTGGTGGTGCGTATGGCGGACCGAGCGACGACGTCCGGTCGGTTGGCACCATCGAGGAGTTCGAGCGCGACGAGTACAATGCCGGCGGCAGCGCGTCGACGCCCACAGCGAGCGCCGTGGGCGTCAACGGAGCGGGTCGGTATTCCAACTCGCTCGGCGCGTACGCGGAGCTAGGCGAGAGTGTCTCGGTCGTCAGCGGTGCCAACACGGCCACGACGAGCGTGCTGATGCAGAAGATCACGGACGAGAACACGTTCGTCTTCAAGGTGAGCGACGGCGCGCAGGGCCATTTCCACCGCATCATGTGCAAGTTCAACACGATGGGTCCGTTGCTGGAGCAGATCCGGTTCAAGATGAGCCTGGACGACAACGAGGCGTTGAGCGTCAAGTACGAGGACGATGAAGGCGATATGGCGCTGCTGACGTCAGATGAGAGCCTCATTGAGGCTGTTCACATGGCCCAGCGCGCCGGCTGGAAGCGCCTGGTCCTTGTGGTGGACGTGGTCAAGCGTCAGCAGCACGACGGCAACGGCAGCGTCGTGTCCGTAGCCAGCTCGGCGGCCAGCGGCTCCAACGTGGCCGGCCCCAAGCCGCGCAACCGGGCGCTCACGAAGGTGGAGGAGATGTCATCGTCCGAGAGCAGCGACGACAGCAGCTCGGAGGAGGAGGTTGTGCGTCGGAAGAGCAAGAAGTCGCGCCGTAAGAGCCGCGACCGCAGCTTCTCGCTCAGCAGCAACCAGGGGCTGATCGCCGGTGGCGCTGCCACGCTCGTGGTGGGGCTGGGCGCCCTCGCCATCATGCTCATGCGGCGCAAGTAAGGGAGCGATCCGGAAAAGGAGAGATGTGGTTGAATAAAGAGATACGAATGCATATAGAACGTCACACTGTAATTCTTCTTCACTTGGAAATGCAGGCAGCCGCAGCGCGCCAGTGGATCTAGTTACATACAATGGTTTGTTTCACATGGACGACAGATCAAGTTGGAGCTTCTTCTTGAGCCCTGGCTCTTGCGTATTGCTGTCCGTGATGATTGAAAGGCCAGGGTCTCCTTCTCCAGGCTCGCAGCTTTCGTCGTCCGTCGGAGTGCCTAAACTCGGGAGTTTGCCATCACCGTTTAAACTTCCAGCGGGAGATTGCGCGGCTTGTGCCACGATGAAACTCTCGTCGCGAACATCCTTTTTAAGGAAGTTGTCCTGGATCCAGAACTGCAACGCGTTCATGAGACAGGGGCAGGCGATCATGACGAGCGCCAACTCCAGCTCCGGGTGAGTGGCCAGCGGCTTGAAGAGCAGCACTGCGAAGGCTCCCAACGGCCGCTGGAACGCCACGATGAGCGATGCGATGATGAATTTGCACGAGAAGATGACGACGATCCACGAAGTGACTTGTAGCAGCCATGGCCCAACCCGTGCTGGAGTGCCGTAGTCGCCCGGAGTTTTGAGCGAAGACCAGTCGAAGCGAAGAGCCAGCAGCACCACACCCGACAGCAACACGTAGTTAAGGAACACGCCCAACGTCGTGTCCAGCGTGAAGTTGACAAAGTACAGCGCGCACTGGCAAATGATACAAATGCAACAAATTGTCAATGACAAAAGCGGCAAAAAGTGGTAATTTGTCCGGTGCTGTACATACCTGATCCACCGCTTCCTCGCCGTCCTCCTGCACCTCGTCTTGGTACGAGTAGAGCACGATGGCAATCATCAGGTTCGCGATGTGCGCGAAGGTCGCGCCGATCATCTGCTTGGACGCGTCGAACGCCCACACCTACATTGCCACATTGTTGCAAGTTGCATTGGCAACAAAACATGAGTTTGCCAGTTTGCCACTTTTTGCCACATAAGCCGTTACTTTACCATGAGTGGGCGACGCGGCACCTCGCGCAGCCGCTTGACGACCAGCACCGACATTGCGATGAGCCCCAGCAGCACTTGCAATAGCGCCGCAAAGTTCCCGCTCAGCAGCCTGCACTCCGAGTCGCCATCCCCGCTGCCTTCAGCTTGCCACGAGCGCATGCTGATGTCTTTCTCAATTATGCATCCGCAATTGTATTGTTGTCTGGCCAAAAAAAGTGGGATGTGTTGGGCGGCTATTATTGGTCAAAAACGGACGGGATCAGTGTAGCCATAATCAGACGTAACGGTTCAAATGGCAACAATAGCAATTTTCCAAGTCAAGATGCATCTCGTTCAATACATGTCCTTTATCCTCCCTGGCTCACCGCACCACCTCCTCGACTGTGATCCTGTGTTGCGGAGCGAATAGCTCGTTGTAGCCGTTGCTGGTTGAGGCATCGTGTCGCTTGGGGTCGAAGTACGACTGCAGAATCTCAAAGTCCTGGCTCATCGAGCCACCGAGGAAGCAGCCCACGCCCGTGGTGGAGAACACCTTGGCCTCGCTTGCACCCGATGTCGTTGATTCAGCATCCGTGCTGGGCGATTGCAACGTGGTGCGGCTCTCACCCACGGGCGTCACGCTGAGCAGCACGCCGTCCTCGTTCTCGTCCTCTTCGTGTACCAGCAGGCCGTTCAACGTGTCGCTGAACACCTCGCCCTCCAGCAGACGCTGCATCCTTTCACGCTCGAGTCGAAGCTGCTCCAGTTCGCTTTGAAGATCCGAGTTTTGCTCCACTTGAGTCTGCAGCTGCTGGTGCGCGGCGTTGAGTTGATCCTGCAGCTCCCGCTGGGTGACTTGCAGCTCTTTTGCCCACGCATCCTAAGGACGCACAACACGTGAGAATACAAGCAAGATGACAATACGTAGGCTACAAACGTGTGACGTACCCGAGTGTCGTTTGACTCCACTGCGCGCAGATAGAACGCTGTCCAGATCTCCAGTGAGCGCGGTTGCCACTTGAACTGCAGCACTGCTGGGGACTTGTCTGCCGATCCTTCTTCGCCACTCTGCGGCATCATAACAAAAGCTTTGCGGAAGTCACGGGCCTGAGGGTGCTTCTCCAAAAGCGTCCAAGCGCTCACGCATCGGGTTGCAGTGTTTGTTGTCTATCACGCAAAAGAAATCACGGCTTAGCACAGTACCACCAACGCTAACGTTTTCACAGCGTCGACCATGACACGCACCATTCGAGCCTCTTCACAATCGTAAAGGAATGTGCCACTACGCTTGAGGTAGACTTCATCAAGCAGAGCGATGAGGTAGCGGTCGCTAAACTCAAAAGAGTACGGGAACTGGCGCATCAGTTGCCAAACCGCATCAATGAACTGCATGAACACTGGCGACGTGTTGTCGTCGTCCCAGTACGACACTTGGTTGTCTGTGTGGCCGGTTCGTGCTCGAAACTGGTGCCCAAACGCACACCACTCTTGCTCGATCAGTACCTACTCGGACACCAAACAATTTTGTGGCGTTAGCTCTCAGTTTTCCACATCAGTTTCTTTTGTTGTTCACACACCTGGAAACCCTTCACAGTTCGGTAAAAAGGGTCCGCGCACAACTTCACTAACGCCGTGATCTGGGCAGTGCGATCCCAGCCATCCGAGCAGTGAATCATCAAGCTGGTTCCTTGGACAAGCTTTGCAACGCAAACTGAACACGATACCAGGATTGAGCGCACGTGTTCAAGCCACCTCGTGCTCTTGTTGTCGAGACAACACAAAACCAACAAAAAGTGGAAAAAGTAAGTTTGCAATACAACACACAATTTGAATAAAACATACGGCGCACCTCAAGACACGATAGCCAGTTGGGTCGCTCGTCGCCGCGCACCTCGTTCTTCGCCAAATCGACGAGTTTGCGAATCGAATCGCGCATGGAATGGATGTTCTCAATACCCATGAACATGATGTTGGTGTCCTTGTAGTAGTCCAGCCTGAGGCCGATTGAGAAACAACGTTTCTAATTAGAAAAGAGACACGACATACTGTAGCGGCTGCGCAACACGTACACTTCGAATCCTCCACCAAGCGCAATATTGCCATACGCACTGGTTTGACTTCGGCAATCGATGAACAGCAACTTTCCCTTGCACTCTAGTCGCAGTGCAGTCATGTACGCTTCGTCTGACGTACACCTTTTCCTCCGCAGTCCCACGAGAGGCTGCGCACACCTTGCTACCACCGCGCCATTCCTGTGCCGATACGTCACGGCAGGAACGCGTCCACGAGCACGGAAAAAGCTGATTTTTCTCAATTCTCCATCCGAAACTGACGCAGGTACCACGAATGCGCTGGGATAAGTTGGCGATATCTTGTAGTTGCTGTTGACGTGAGTGATCCGAAATCCACCAAATTGTACACCACTCTTGGGCGCCTTGAAGCCCAGGCGCGTGAACTCGGCTTGTGGATCGTACGCCGCCCATCCAGACGTATCTGGCTGCCGCGCGAACACATAGGCAGCTGGCTGTTGGTTGCTCATGAGCAGTTGGTTGATCTTGACGTACACGTCTCCCGAGACAACCTCGCCGTGGAAGCTGAACTTTATCAGCTCGAAGTTCTTGCAGGAAACCTCTAGCTGGCCCATCGGCCCCGACTTGCCATTGACGCGGAGCTCCGTCAGCTCAGCAATATTACTCAAATGCACTTCTACCAGCTCCTGATCACGGTGCTGCATATTGTCACAAGCAATATTTTCAGTGTCATGAAAATAAAATACACGAAATTGTAAAAGCTGGAAGAAAACTCACGTGGAAAGAGCGGAAGAGCAGCCTGTAGCTGGTGAGGAACAGTGTTCCGTGCATCATTCCATCGTCCTCGTCGTTTGCCACTTTTTCCTTGCTCGCTTCTCGTGCCGTCTTCCCCAGCGTTGAAGGGTCGCACACTGCGTGCACCTTGAAATGCACCGTCTCGCCCGTATAGAGCGCCCCCGCTGGGCTCTCCATAACCAGGTACATGCTCTCCGACACGTACGACGTCTGCAAAAAGTGGCACACGCAATTCAAAAAGTTTAGCACCCATTTCCATTCTCAACTTGACAATATTTATTGTCAAACCGAAAAGTGAAATGACAATAATGACGTACCGCGTGGTCGAGTTCCTGGCGCTCTACCTCCGTCCACGAGTCCTCCTCGACGCTGCGGCGATTGCCAAAGGGGAGCGCGCCGTCCCCGCGTCTCGAGTCTGCACACATGCCACCGCCAAACACTCGGTTCATTGCTCTGCTTGCCTGACTGGTGGCAACAGTGGCAACAAGCCGCTCGTGGCAGTTTTTCTTCACTTGGATAGTGGCAGCTTGGGATAATCAGATCAATGCTCTCATTAAAGTACGAAGTTACGGGTGCTGAACTTTCATCGGTTGGTGGGCGAGATCACTTCAACTTGGTGGCACAGGTGTGCCAATCTTTCACTCGCGTCTTATCCTATCTACTTGGCCGAGTACGCGTCACCCATGGTTGCCAATGCAGCTTCCAGTTCTCCAGGCGCGTCGGGACTCATCCCGGCGCGCGTGAACTCGTACAAAGTACGTTTATCACTTTTTGCCACTCGCTGCGCCAACGCGGACAAATAAGTTCCCGCCTGGCTGGTCAGTGCCAACTGGGAAATGCCATCGACGGACGCGCCTTGCAGCGTCTGCAGACGATAATTGTCCGGCAGCGTGAGAGGTGACACGTCGGACCATCGCAGCGCAACGTCGCGGGTCGACATTGGCGAACCCTCAAGGGTTGAGCGGAGCGACGGCGAGTTCGCGAATGCTCCACGGAAGTGGAGGCGTCGATAGAACGTCTTGTTGGGGTGTTGGTCATTGACATCCCGAGCTGTTTGCTGCTGGATAACAGGAAGCAGCGAGTAGTTCTGGAATGGATCCTCAGCTGAAGAGCTGTTGCGGCGAATTTCGCGCGTTACGCTGTCGGCGATAGTCTGCAGGAGCACGGTTGCGTCTGACGTGTGCGGGAATGAAGCAGCCAGCTCAACGACCTTCATGCTAGGCTGGAATCCCTCGACAATCTCGTACGCCGACCGTCCTCGGTGCGCCGACATGGCGAGCTCTAACGCAGTGGCGGCCACGGTGCAAACATCAACACAGCTCGAGCGGTCAAGGCCGAGCTGGGAAAACCGCGTGCTTGGCAGTGAACTGGGCAACATTGCGATTGGCAGCAGCAGGTTCGAGACCTCTGACAGCAGCGCCACCGACGACGCAATGTTCACACGCTTCCTGCCCTCAATCTTCGTGCGGTCTCGCACATTCGGGGCGACACGAAACACCGCGTCTTCGTCGTCGTTAGCCATCGGATAGCTCCAATCATTGCCGACCACCATGACCAGAGCCCCGGGACACTCCTCCGCGACGTACGTCAGCGTCTCGTGAGCCAGTCCTCCCCATGACGAGTCCATATCCACCAGACCCTGCACCAGCCTCAGCTGGTCACAGGTCTCCAGCACCGTCCGCACTCGATCTTCAGCTTCTTCCATCGTCGAAGTCCCGATATTTCCTCCATTGGCAACTGCATGACCCTCGTAAAAGTTGTGCAGCGGCATGTGCGGACGGAACTCGTCCACCTCCACGAGGTTGTGCTCACTAAGTGCGCCCCAGCTCCACAAGCCGTCATTGTCTCCTGTACGCACAGGTTCCGCTTCCGATTGGTCGTACACTTGCATTCCGCCACCCCTGAACAATGAAAATCAGTGCAAAATTCATTTAGCCATCGCAGTATTATTACAGTCGATGCAGTATAAGCGATCCAGTGGTGCGTACCACGTCGCGGCATCTTCGTGTTGCTTGGGAGCAGCTCGGAGTTGCCTCCTGACACGGCCTTTGGCCTCAAATGCCAGCACATGTGGCAGCTTAGTGACCCCGTTGGCTCGCTCAAGGCCCAGCCACTGCGTGCCCAGCGTCGTGGCAGCCGTGCCGAACTGCAGGCGAAGTGTCTCCTCCATCGCTGCAAGTCTCAATTGACCAGCTACGTGATGTGCGCCACATCCAGTCGGATAAGATGGCTACATATTCGTGTTGCATCTTGCTCACTGGCAAAAGTGGAAACGCGAGACGTCGGTATTCCGCCGGTTTGATTCAAGTTCACACTAGAATCAAACCGGCATTTGCCAAGTGGAAACGCGAGACGTCGGTATTCCGCCGGTTTGATTCTAGTTCACACCGGCGGGATACCGACGTCTCGCGTTTCCACTTGGCAAATGCATGGCAAATGGCAAAAGTCTGATGTGGTCAATATCTGCCAGGGTGTGGAGCCTCCACTGCATGATCCGTTTAAGCTCGAGATCATCACTATTTTCGTCCAGCATTTATGTTCATTTTCACATGAAAGTCGTCCATGGGCTTTATTTAGAGTTGAAGGTTGACACCTTATCAATCTTCGTCTTGGATGTACCAAAGCTTGCAACGGGGTATCTCTCTTGGTGGTGTATGACCCGGTCCAAGAAGCCGGGCATTAGTCATTTCTCGATCTCCGGCTTCAATGAGGCAAGTGGGTGGCAGTCACCGCAAGTTACACGCGCGACGGCTCATTTTAAATGAGCTCCCGGTGGAAGAGCCCATGCGTGCCGTTTCTCGTCCGGCTTCACGACAGCACAAACGACGACGCTGCGGGTGCGAGGGTGAAGGATGGACGAGCTGTATGGAGCTGAATCGAGGGTATGCGGTTCACCACCGTACAACCACACGAGAAGAGTCCGTGAGTCAAGAGGTAAGACTCAACCCTTCGCTGGTTTCGGTGTAACACGGGTGCAACTTTGAGGTGCACCCCGTCGGTCCAAGGGGGGGCACCTCGAGGCTCGGACAGCAAACGCGTGCGGATCATCAGTAATTCGCTTTCCTATGAATGGGTGAGCAATTCCAAGAGCGATGTTGATGCTGCCCATGTGCAACGTAGAATTTTACAAGCTCGCTTGGAGACAGAATACTAAGCCCGCTGCGGCGCGCAAGCGCACCTCCGCTTGGCACAGCGGCAGTGCTAGGTCCTGGGTTTAACAACGCGTGCGACGCACACGGATGTTAAACCGCAGGCATCGTGTCAGCTGGGGCCTCTGAGTGATTCACCTCCTCTCTCCAAATACATGGGCAGCATATTTTCCGTAGGGTTTTGCATATTTCGTGATATAACTGCAGAGGATGACTAACATTGTGCTCTCGACCCCATCTAGTCCTCCAGATGAACGCTCTGGAGTGTGAACCCGCCACTAATGCGTTCAGCTCAACTTGCGGTGGCTCACCGCGTCGGGTTAATCCGTGTGTCACGTCGAAACTAGCAAACTCAAGGACAGGCGAACATCCGTAGGAGCGTTCACGTCAAGTGCTTTCATCTAAGATTTCAAAGGTTATCTGGACTGCGGTGCTGCCGCCATGGAGTTTGGCTGAGCGACCAAGCTCTCATTCTCCAATTTGCCAGACCGACTCAACAACTTGAGTACCAACAGCTTCCCACCCACCCCGCTCGACGACACCATGGTTCGCGTTCTGAAGCCTTTCAGCGTGGTTCTCGCAACCGCGCTTTCACTCGGCCTCGGCGCCGCGGACACCACCGTCTCGGTGCTCGGTGACGCCACCTACTCGATCCCGGATTCCCGCGGAGTCGTCTGCATCGGCGCAGGCGCCGCCCCGACTGGAATGGCCTGTCCGTTGAAGGGCGATGAGGCTATCGACAACTGCCGCGATGGGATCCCGTCGTACACGGACGGCAAGTGCATCGCGCCCAAGGACGCCCAGTGCGTCATTGTTACGGGCACGACATGGGGCTGCGCCTACCCGTCGGACGAGGTCGAGACGCCCTACCAGAGCGTGGAGCAAGCCACATCCGCTTCTGGCTGCGGCGACGACGCCGAGGTGACCTACCCGGTCCAGGAGCAGGGAGCGTACCCCAACGAGGACGAGGTGCAGTATCCTGACGAAGGCAAGGTCGCCACTTACGGCGACGACTCGGAGGCGGCGACGCCGTGCCCCACTGAAGGCGGCGACTACGTGGTTGACGAGGACACCCCGTGCCCGACGCTTCCGTACAGCTACGACACCGGCAAGGGTGGCTACGCTACGCAGGACACTCCGTGCCCGACGCTTCCGTACAGCTCCGACACCGGCACTAGTGGCAAGCCGACGGAGGACACCCCGTGCCCGAAGTTCACGCTTGCTACCGGAGAATACCAGCAAGGTGGTGACTACCACCAGGACGCCCAAAACGGTGGCGACTATGTGTATCACCAGGGAGGTGAGGACCACCCCTATGGAGGACAGAACGATGCAGTTGACACCCCGTGCCCGTCGTCCAAGGCTCCTGACAGCTACGGCCACCAGGGCTCCGATAACTACCACCAGGGTGGCAAGCCGAGCTACGAAGACAGCCACGACCAGAACGGGGACTACCTTCACGGCGTCAAGGGCAGCAAGGGTTCTTCGCACCCGTACAGTCACGAAGACGGCTACGACCAGGGGACCAAGGCGCCTTGCTCGTCGTCGAAGGACACCGACGATAGCCACAATGACAAGGGCTCGCACGCGTACGATCACGAGGGCAACTACCACCACGGTGGCAAGAGCAGCTACAGCCACAAGGGCTCGCACGGATACGATCACGATCACGTGGACACCTACGACCACGAGACGAAGGCGCCTTGCTCCTCATCGAAGGATGCCGACGACAAGGGCTCACACGCGTACAACCACGAGGGCAGCCACCACCACAGCCACAAGGGATCGCACGTGTACGATCACGAGGACAACTACGACCACGAGACGAAGGCGCCTTGCTCCTCATCTAAGGACTCCGATGACAGTCACGACGACAAGGGCTCGCACGCGTACAACCACCAGGACAGCCACGACTACGAGGGTAGCTACCCACACGGCAGCAAGCCTGGCTACGAAGGCTCGCACGGTCACGAAGGCAGCCACCCCTACGGTGGTAAGCCCGGCAACGAAGGCAGTGCTGCCAGTGGTTCCGTTGATGCCCCGTGCTCGTCGGACAAGTCCTCGGATGGCCACTACAAGGGCTCTCACTGGCACGGTCACTCGTACCAGGGCGAAGACGACAGCCAGGACGAGGACAAGTACCCGTCGAAGCACCTACGCGGCAGCAGCTACGGCAACACGAATGTTGAGGGCAGCTACAGCAGTGTGGACGATGCAGCCGAATACCCCTCGAAGCACGGGAGCTACGGTGGCGACGAGAGTGAGGGCGGATACCCCACTCAGCAGGACCAGTACGAGGGTAGCTACAGCAGCAGTACAGACGTCGACGAGTACGAGGGCAGCTACAGCAGTGTGGACGATGCGGTCGAGTACCCCTCGAACCATGGAAGCTACAGTGGCGAGGAGAGTGAGGCCGGATATCCTACGCAGCAGGACCAGTACCAGGGCAGCTACAGCAGCAGCGCGGGTTCCGAGGTAGACAGCGAGGAGACCGAGGCCCCGTACACGGGCCAGCAGCAGGGAGAATATGGCCACACTACCACGACGGCTCCACATGCATACACGACCGCTCCACCCGCGTACACGACCGCTCCACCCGCGTACACGACCGCTCCACCCGCGTACACGACCGCTCCACCCGCGTACACGACCGCTCCACCCGCGTACACTACGGCGCCACCCGCGTACACGACCGCTCCACCCGCGTACACGACCTACACGACGGCTCCACCTGCGTACACGACGACGGCCACTCCGCTGTACACGGACTCGCCTACTCAGGAGCACCCGGGCAAGGCAGGCTACCAGCACGACGATGCCTCGATCGTGATGGATAACCCGTTCCAGCAGTAAGCGGCCCGGGTTGAGCAGTGCTGTCCTGTACCACCGTTTCAGGCAGTGGGGGACTTGCCTACTTTGCATTCAGAATTGCTCGTCCTGGGCCCACGTTGTGCCTACGTCTGGCTGCGAGGACGGAAGCGCTCGTCGGGCTCACGTGTATGTACGCTTGCGCAATTGTTTGCAACTTTTTTCTTTCGACACTGCGGCAGATAGACGGCAGCGTTCAAGGGTAGATGCTAGCAAAAGCGAAAAGCTTCGTTTCCTGTTCATGTTGCAAAAGATCTCATTCTTTTCCAACTTTGCTCTTCATTTTCAGTTCAAAACCAAAAAAAACACGAAAACAAAAATACGGAAATGTAAATGCATCTTGGCTGCTTTAGTATCCTGATACGTAGCGATATCCTTTCCAGTCTCGTGGTGTGTCGAAGTTGTTGGACTTGAGCACTCCCATGAGGTATTTGCAAGGGCCATCCAGTGGTCGAATCTGCTGTGCGTGGGTGAGATAGTGTCGTGCCTTAGGCCAGTCTCCGCTAAGGTAGGCCTCCACTGCGCTGCCCGCTGCCTCGAGGAAGGCTGGTTCGAGCCCTTCACGGATTTCAAGGTACTCGGGGTCATTCTCGAAGTCGACGGGCGTCTGGAGACCCGTCGCCGGGTCGACCTTCGGTGTGCCGAAGCCAATCTTCATGACGGTGACATCGAATGTGTACACCGTGATAGGCGTATCAACGCCCCGGATGCTCATGCGGTCCATTTTGCGCAGGAAGCGTCGAGCTCCAGGCGATATCAGGGCAGCAAGCCAGTGTGAGATGTTGATCGGGGTCGAGAAGATCTTGGATCCAGCCTCAAGACGATCGGCCATCTCGACGTGCGGTGAAATGTACGTGGCATCAATCTTGAAGCGAGAGCCGATGGCGCCTTCGACAGCCCAGCCCACGTGCATCCCGAATCCCATCTTGATGCGGAAATCTGGCCCGAAGCGCTTGACAACAGCCGCGTTCGTCAGATATTCGGTGAGCGGGCCGTCCGTGTTGGCGTTGTCCAGGTCGATCATGCACTTGATAAAGGCTGTAAGTGCGCTGTCCGCCATCTCGGTGGGAGTGATTCGACGCAGCTTCGTACCAGTGCCGGCGTTCGGCGGACACGTGATGGATTGATTCACTTGAAGGCGGTCTTCCTCTGTCGGAGTATCGGTGAACCGTGAGAAGCAAGCGAGCTCACCGTCACAGATCTTCCACGATAGGAGGAAGGCATCACCGACGTTCTTGTTGGCCATGCCGTAGTAGTGGTGCGTGCCCGAGTGCATGATGTCGCCCAGCTTGTTCACGTATACCATGACCTCTTCTTGCAGACACTCTGTCGTATCTGTAAACTGGCGGATATCGCAGAAGCCGTAGATGGCCGTGATCTTCTTGCCTGGCAGCATCGGATCGAGGTCTCCAGAGCCCATGTTCTTGCCGATGATATCTGCGCCGGCAGCACCAAAGCCAACCTGCATGAGACGGCCAACCTTTGACAGCGTGAGTTCCAGTAGAGCCGTCTCGAAGCCCTCCTCCTTGGCGTTCTTGCGGATCTGGGCGTCATCACCTGAAGTCTGCACACTTGCCAGCGGGTTATCCGCCAGCTTCTTGACCACATCCATCATGCGCTCGATTGGATCTAACACGAGGATGCGAGCCGTGCGGACGAAAGACGTCGAGGCGGCAATCAGCACGATGATGATGAAGAACGTCTTGAGGATGTTGTACGCTGCAGAGGACGAACTCTCGGACGCGATGTCGAAGATGGCGACGCTCACACAGGGACTGGTACTGTCCGCGTCGTCAGTCACAATGAAATCCTGGTTGAAGCAGCCGTACGTCTTGACGATGTTTACCTCCGAGTCTCGGAATTTGCTCGTCACGGCAGCGTAGCTCGGCAGCAGGCTGTCCGCAGACCAGTCGTTGGACGGGTTCACGGTCAAGTTGTGCTCGGAGCCAGGCGAAGTTTGGAATCGGAGCCCCTCGATATCGGCAAGGAGGACTTCACTGGACACGTTGGTCATCCGCATATACACGAGGAGGCCCGCGTCACGCACGTAGCCAAAGAGAAGCCGCTCGTACTCAGTAGAGTGCGCTACGCTGCCCACCGTCATTCCGGAAGACACGAGCATGTGGATGATGCGCAGGCCGTAGTCTTGGTAGCGGTATTCGACCTGGATGTAGCCTCCGTCAAACACCGGCAGCAACATGATGAGGAACAGGACCAGGATCACAACACGCTGTACGGTGACCTCGCCCATCTTGCTCCCGACTTTGCTTTCCTGAAGCTTCTCGTGCACTTCGTTGTTGTTGCTGTTCTTCCACTTGAGAATCTTGACGACGCGAAAGAGTCTCACCGCTCGCACGACACGCACGATTCGTCCAGCCTTGCTCCCGGCCTTGGTGGCCTTGCTGGCCTTGATGGCGGACGAGTTTGTGTTGGCGCCGATGATCTGGTCCCAGATCCAGCCGATGTCCGGGAGCACCGAGAAGGTGGCGATGAGATCGAGCAGGAAGTAGAAACTCATGACGTAACCTGGCTTGGCGTAGCACGAGGCGATAAACTCGAAGGAAAAGAGCACGAGGCAAATGGTGGCCAGCGAGAAGAAGCCGTTGTCTGCCGAAACCGAGAAGAGAGAAAGGCGGATGTCGTCGCCGAAGAGAGCATATACCGTCACGACGAGCATCGCGATGGTGAACCACTTGGAGTCGAGCAGGAGCAGCACCGCACGCTTGCGAGTCTCACGCAGCGCGGCCTGCGCTGGTGTCAGCGGCTTTCGGGCGCCTAGAAATGGGAACCTGCGCACTGGTGCATTGGTTGCATTCACCGAGCTACTGGACGGCAGTTTCTTGTTGGCGCCGACGTTGGTAGGGATCTTGGGCGTCAAGGTGGCGTCCGGATTCGGGTTTTTCAGAGTCACCTCCGGGGACACACGTCGGTGGCCACTACCCGTACCTCCGGTCATGCTGCTCTTCAGCACTGCAGGCGAAGGTGAAGCGATTGTCCTGTTTTCACTCTGAGGTTTTGTTTGATGAGTGCGAAGGTGTGGTGTGCAGCGTGGACTGGTAGTCGTTTCGAGAGCACCAGCAGCGGTTTGCCAGGATTAGAATGAGGACTGTAAAAAAAGATGAAAACGTCAGCTTGGAGCAATAAGGAGCAACACTAGCCTGAAAACTTCGGCTTTGAGCAATATAGCCTGAAGTCGTCGTCTTCGTTTTCATTGGTTGATCCAGCTTCATGTCCCATTTCACTTCATCTCTCTATGTTGTCCGTCTCCTATTGGCCGATCCTTAATCCTGAAAAAGCGCGCCAAAACTTCGCTTGTCATTCTGCAACGTTACCTCGTACCTAGCGGAGATGGCGCGCTGCTGGCCGAGCGCTGGGACTTCATGGTGCCGTGGCTGGAGATCTTGGGCCGCCACATCAAGTACAAGCAGGTGACGTACGAAGAGGAGGTTTGGGAGGCCGAGAAGCGCGTACTGGAGGTGACGCTGCCCTGCAAGTTGAGCACCAAGTACGAGCGCTACACCCAGGGCGAGTTCCTGTACGACCTGCAAGAAATTCGAGAAGCCCTTGCCCTAGTGGCTGCAGTGGCGCATATTGACCAAGAAGCGTGGAAGTTTCTCTTGAATAAAATATGGGGAGTTAAGTTAGGCAAGGCGAAGTCCGAGGAGCTGGAGCAGGACATCCCGGCCAGGTTCGTGCTGGTCTTCGACAGCGTGGCGGGCTTTACACGAGACCACTTCCTTGGAGAAGAAGAAGGGGCGGTGCTGGACGACCTGGTCTTCTTTTGCGGCACCAGCCAGCGACTGGACCCGACGCCGGAATTTCAGACGGCGTTGAGGCAAATCGCAGCCAGAGCTGGAGACAAGCTCCTGCCCAGGGGGAAGCCAGGAATGGACGTCAAGATTCCGATACAAGTGGAGTTTTCCGATCGAAGGGGTTCCTTGATGGCAACGCAGCAGTTCATGAAGATTGTGAATGCGGAAAAGGCCATCAAGCAGCAGTGGAGAGCGTACGAACAGAGTGCCAGTGCTGCTGGAGTGGAAACTCGAGCGGTTCGGTGTACTTTCGAGCTGGCGCCCATGATAGCGCAGATGACGGATGCTTATTCCTCGCGAGCATCGAAACTGCACACGTTGATCCTTCGCGACAAAGTGTGGTTCGACAAGCTCTCGCTTTCGCCTGGGGAGTTTTTTGGCGAAATGCACGAGGCGAGAGAGACTTTCCGACAAACCGTGACAGCAGTGTTTAACTGTGATCGCCGCAGTCCCCAGCGAGCAAGCACTCGATACTACTTCGACCGAGTAGCGTATCTGCGAGACGGCAGCCCACTGCAGGTGAACCACGTCGACTTCTCATCGTTTACTGGCATGATGATGGACGACTTTTGTGCCATTCTGTCTGCACTCGTGGTGAACCAGACGGCCAAAAAGTTCTCATTATGAGCAGAGAAGAGCCATTATTATCTCCGACAAACAATGGAAAAGTGGATCGCATATGGGCTGTTCTCCAAGCGAGCGAGGGCGTACTCGGCGACAGAAGTTGTCGCGCTCAACCAAATCGACGCACTGAGCGCCGTCGACATGGAGACGTTCCTGGCCGTGCTCAATTCGGAACACCCCGAAGAAGTTATCTGTGGTACTCCAGCGGGTGTTATTAAAGACCGCAACGCGACCTTGAAAAGCGGTGCTGCCATTCGCTGGTCTTTCTCCCATGGCAAGCCTGTCGTGAACGAAAGCGAAAGGAAACCACAGTTGAATCGGCCGTTCGATGCGTTCGAACGTTTAGTGACGATGTGGAGAGTAAATGGGTTTGTGCGATGATTCCCGGCCTTGGCGGGTGTCAGGTTCAGCGTGAGAGAGCCCTCATTTTCGACCTCCGTAGCGCCATCGAGACTCGCCCTAGTGCCTTGAAGTCATTGACGATCGGATTTAACCGAGAGGAGCACACGAGTCCTTGTACGGATGGTCTGCCCTTGCTGCTCGCTGCAATCGGCTCGACTTTGAAGGATTTGACAATCGACGGGCCCCGAGGCGACATCGACGAGAACTTGATCATTCGCCACTGCCCCAATCTTCACACACTTTCGCTATGCGGCGGAATCGTGGATGTGCAGCTCGACTTGACCGACTACCGCTACGCCAATCAAGCTGTCCTGAACTGACATGCCATTGACATGATGTCCAGGCCCTCGCGGCAGATCTCAGCGACGCCAGCAACCCCTCTCGAAGATAGTACGCCGACTTCGGCTTCGTCTAGACGATCGATGCAAGGGCTGGCGTCGCCTTCCCGGGGGTTACGACCTCGAGAAGCTGCCAGATGACACGAAGGCGCTTGTGCGAATGCTGACGGTGAACCGCCATTTGGAGTATCTCGACGTGCTTATGCTGACAGACCACCACACGTTCGGTACTGCACTCAAGAAGCAGCATCGCAAGCCGATAGACCGTCCGGCCAGGCTCTCTCGCAAGGTTAAGCTGGCGTTTCTCAGTGTGGTCTCGGCTAGATCGGCGCCAGCAGTTCCCGCTCGAAACAACAAGTCTTGCCAAGCCGTACGAAGCGGTTCTGCGGGGGTAATGGTCTGGATCAACGCGTGGTTTCGCAAATCTTTTCGTTTGCGAGTCCGCCACTTCTTCGCCGTGTATACTTCCGGACCACCAAGTACTACTGGAAACGTGCTGGAGCGACGACTTCTACAATGATGAAGAAGACGATTGGGACAGTGACGAGGGGGTCAATGACGCATGAGCGGTTGAGTTGAGGTGGCAGAGGCGTTTTGCTACGAAGAGGGCGTGGCGTGGTTGGTTGACTTTCATTCTACTTCACTTGCTAGCGTTACTTTTTTCTTCTTCTAGCTGGTGCTTGCCGAACGTTCAAGTCACAATGTTTCTTTGGTCGATCTACAGTGTACTGTAGTCTTTGTGTAGATTCTACATTCGACACAAACTCTTACCCGACAAGCTGAGTCTCTATGATTTATCCTGCGGTCACGTAGTACGAACAGCCCAATAGGGATTAATTCAAGGCATAAAATAAGGTGGTCCACGCGATTACTAGGTATCGAATCAATACACATTTTAAGTATAGCCCCCTTATAAAACCACCAAATCCAATACGTTTTGCGAATTTGAAAAGTCGTGAAGGTTTTTTCATTGCAATTATAAGGTTTCAGGGTGGAGGCTTAAATGGTCGCATACGTTGAAACCTCGGATCACTTACGTTAACATTGGTGGATAGCGCTGTTACCCGCTTAAGTACGAGTGTAGGTCGCCAAGCGTCCCGCATCGGCCTCTCTGCGAGGCAGTGAGCTGCGTGGGGCGCTAACTTGTCTTCAGACAGAGTACGCGGCATGCAGCAGCGGCAACGCCAAGACATAGTACGCGGCTTGCAGCAGCGGCAACTTCCGCGCTCTTTTCGCCGCTACGTTGAAGCTTTCGATCACACAGAACGCTGTTACCCGCTTAAGTACGAGTGTAGCGTCCCGCGTCGGCCTCTCTGCGAAGCAGTGAGCTGCGTGGGCCGCTGCAGCAGCAGCAACGCCAAGACAGAGTACGCGGCGTGGAGCAGCGACAACTTCCGTGTTTTCACCGTCGCCGTCCTCGCTGTGTTCTCCGAGTCGTTGAAGATGAAGTAGACGGGCGTGAGGTTGGGCGCCGTCATGTACGTCGTAACGTTGGACGAGACGGTCGAGCACGGGAACCACGCCTGGAGGTTCTGCGCCTTGCGTCTGCTGTACTCGCAGCACGGCAGGCCGCTGAGGAGAGCGATTAGCAGCGCCAGCAGCAGCAGCGGTCTCCTTCTCCACGGGCCGCTCCTCGCTGTCCGGGCTGCTGGAACCTATATCCACGAAGCGACATACTAGTATTACGTTGTAGATTCGAAGTGATAGCTCTGTAAATACGTTGCTGCGTAGCTTCGTAAGTATGCAGTCGGGTGACTTGTTCAGACGCCACAGCAGCGAGGTATAGCCCTGAATGGGGGGGAGGCTGCTGCAGCGTCAACACTCGCTCCCCGGCTGCGTCATAAGTAGATACGTTGATGTGTAGCTTCGTAGAGTATGCAGTCGGGTGACTTGTTCAGACGCCACAGCAGCGAGGTATAGCCCTGAATGGGTGGGGCCACTGCAGCGTCAACACTCGTTCGCCGGCTGCGCCAAAAGTGGATTCGTTGCTGCGTAGCTTCGTGTCTGTCTGCCGATTTCTGAATGCGATCTTTCAACTGCGCGATAGCCTTGATCACTTTCAATCCGCGATCATTCGAGAAAGAAAAGGATAGGAAGTGACCACAACTTTTCCTGCCAACGTTAAGGCTTAGATAAATCTACCAGGTTTTGGACGCTCGAGAGGTGGCGTGAATCCTGAGCGGTGGCCAAGACTCCGGCCGTTGCACATTTGTCCAGATGGTGAATAAGTTGACACAGACTTTATGGCTTTCGCGGGCATCTAGAGCGGCTGGACAGTATCCGAAGCTAGAGTTGGAGCGCGACAAGGAGCTCTCCGCGTTCCGTGTGAGTTGATCGGGCTGAATGGGATCCCTCTGAACATTTTTGCAATAAATGTCCAAGGAATCGGGAATTGTCTCTACCATGCCGTTTGGACGGCAGCTGAGTTAGCGGGCGTCCGGCGGCCGTTTGGAGTGACATCCTCTAGTCACGTATTTGACTTGCGAGTTAAGGTTGGCGTTGAGGTTGTTCGCCTGCTTGAAGAGGGAAAACTTCATAGCGCATTTGGGCACGAACCTCTGCATGTAGGGGAGATGGTAGCTCGTCCAAATCAGTACTTGGAGTATTCGGGAGTGATGCCGCTTTCGGCGATGGCGTCCATGTTGAAACGTCGGATTGTCACTTTGTGTGGCGATGGCATTTTCACGGTCACTCCTGAGCTTGGTTCTCTGAGCGGAGAGCAGATCACGGAGAATCCGGTTGTGATTTATCACTGCGCGGCTAGTCGTGTTGGTAATTACGTTTCGCTGGACGCAAGAAACCACTACGTTGCAGTTTTTTCAGACAACGAGGAGTGTCGTCGCTTTAAAGAAGTTATTTGTCGGCGCGATCATACAATCTCAGTGCCAGGTTTGGTAGAGGATGAAAACGTGAATCCATGTCGGACCAAACGATCAAGTGGTGTGCTTCAAGGTGTTTCGAGTGGATTGCATAACAAACGGTCGAGGCGCGTCCGGACCCAACGCTCATGTGATGTAATTCAAGAAGGCTCAATTGAACTGCCTGAGAAAAGACCGAAACGTGTTCAGCGGCAAAAATGCTGATGAGGATGCATCGAACGAGATGATTCGACTGGAATTATTAATTTCCAAGGCTACATCAATCACGAAGCTGACCGAAGAGGGATTGATCATGCTCAGGCACAACTTCACGAAACACCCACGGCTTGCTCTTTTATATTTTCACTGCTGCTCTACCGATCCGGCTGCATGCGTGTTTGGTGACGAAAAGGTTGACGGTGCAGATAGCGAGGATACTGTGCGGCACTTGTTGAACAACCTGAATGAGCCAATTTGCGCTGAAACGGCGAAGGCGCGCCAAGACCGAGTTCGTTGTAGTTCTGTAGACCTATGGGCGTGTGCTTCCTGATGCGAATTTCTTAATACGGTTGATGATAACGTGCAGTTTGTGGAGTTTGACAAGCTGCACCGCGGCTTTGAGTTGTCTCCACGGAAGCGGATGAAGCAAATCAAATGCCGTGGTGGGTTTTGGAAGATCACATTCAGGTTTACCGTCGCGGGGGACAACTATATCACTTGAATCCAGAATTGGTTAACAACTTGGATGCAATCCCGTTATGCAGCAAGTGTGCATGCGATCCTCGGAAATCAGCTTTTAGTATCGCTTGTGGACATGCCTATGGACGACCCGGTTCCTGACCTGAATTGGGAGAAGTTGCTAGCAAATGCATTGCCCCCGTAAGAGCCTTCAAGTTAGAGATTGCAGTATCGGGGAAGCACGCCATCGGACATGTGATTTGCTTTCCGTCTGATGGCCCCGTAAAATGTTCAAAGATACTACCCTGTACATCAAAGAAAGATATACCGAGGGTGACATTCGTGGGACCGCGTAAGGATTGGAAAACTAAACAGAAACTCTACGAAAGTACTTTCCAGCTGCCTGTGGATAATATGTATCGATGGATGCACGTGCTCGCGCATCCATAAACGAAATCAGAGATTTCCCGCAATCTTCGATTGCTCACCATGTTCTTCTTCAACCCCGAATTATTTCAGCCTCAAGTGGTAGCTATGGCGATAACGCCGATAACAACGTCGCTGAACTCAAAGCTATCATGAAGAATCTTATCATTCATGACCGCCCTCAGAAGACTCAGGCCGCTGTATGGGCCACTGATCTCGATAAGTCAATCAGGAAGGTAGATGCATCAACCCAAACCGAGGGAGGCCGTATGTGGGCTTACCAGCCGAAAAAAAAGACTAAAACCGTGAAGACATTTGCTCTCTAAGCTATACAACTTCGCACGAGTTTATTTCGATATCCTCGATAGATGTTGATTTTTTTATCGCTGATACTAATTTCAAGTATGGCTCTTGGGGTTCACCCGAGGGTCTGGCGACCTCGGGCATCGCCCGTCATACTTCTTACCTTTGCGCTTGAAGGCGACCATTTTCAAGCCAACTAGTTGGCGAATCGACAGACTTGTCTGTCTCTATATTTATTGGGAGATAATTGATCTCAAATCATTTATCTGAGTCTGCTGATCCTCAACCATTGTTAATAGCTTTGTGATGACAGCTACGTTCAATACCGTTATTTGTGAATAATCCATTCCGAGTTGGACGCCTTCTAGATCTCCTTCCTCATCAACCTTCATTTTCTGATTGTCAGTGTATACTAAAGCCTCTCCGCATACGTGTATCACGTTCTGTGCGATCAGTCCTATCTTAGTCCGATCAGCTTGGTTCTTGTAATTATAACTGGATGGTTCCAACAATTTGTATCGCTCGATATCAACATCCAATTTTTTGATATTTTCTTTCAATCGTCTATATACCGAATTGTTTACGTATACGTCGTCATTAAACAACGCGCAAATGGTTACGAGACCGGACCTCCTCCGAGATTGCTCCATGCGTTGGTAGAGACGTTGTATATATAAGTATTGGTTGCGACTGGTATAATCGTATAAGTAGCTGTACCAGATACTTCAAGGCCGCATCTTGGCGTGCCTACATTGATTCCAACCCTACCGCCAGCCGTAATAGTCAATTTTTTTGAGTTATTGGTCATGAAATGGAGACAATTATTGCTGACCGTTCCTATGTATGCTCCATTCGTTGTCGTAATAAATTAACACCATTGTTGAGCTGGAAAGCTAGTCTTACAGGAGAAGCATTGCTTGATTCTATAAAGAGAGGCATATCGACCGCTGTTGTGCCGTCGTTTAGCGCGTTTGAGCATTTGATATACATGTTGCCTGCGTTCAGAGTGATGCTTCACCATAAGTTCCATTGTAAGGATCGTTAGTGTTGAATAGCATTTTGTCGATCGTATCCGACACAAGGTATAGACAGCCATTGCCAGTTGGTGTCACAGTCGTTGCATTAGGCGCGATGCATACGGCATCTGCCGTTGATGCCAGGCTGAAGGTATGTGGATAACCCGATTTGTATGATCGGGTAAAACCAATATCGAAACACATGCGATGTGCCTGCGATGCAAATCCAGGCTTATTATTCCAAGAAATCAGCATCAGATCTGCTGCGCTAGCCGATACTCCCGCTGAGTACGATATTGGATTATCCGTTGAAATGAAATTTAGAATGGGGTACGCTTTGTTGTTAGATGAGCCAGTCGAACGCGATGCTATTACCAAACCAGTATCATCGCTCACACGATAGACATTCATCGTTTCGCGATTTAGCGTGCCTCCATACCACCGAAGACAATTAGAGTCAGATGTTCCAAGCTGCATGGATCCTCGTCCCGATGCATCCAGTGTCAACATTTTTGATGCTTGGAAAAGGCCTAACGTAGTGATATCATTGTAATTGAGTTCGGTACCAGTTGCTGTCATGCCGCTTAAAGCATTGAGCTCTGCGGCTGTCGCCAGTATAGTCGTACCGCGAATTTGTAAAGTTGTGGGGTTGAGATTCAAAGTGGTAGGCGTCATACTCAGCGTTCCAGATTTCGTGATCGTGTCCGTTGTGATCGATGTAGCTGTCAGAGACGATAGAGTTCCGATCGATGTAATAGATGGCTGAGCAGCTGTAGCTAGCGTTCCGGTGATCGAATCAGAAACAATTAAAGATGAAAGCGTCCCAACCGATGTAATATTCGTTTGAGAAGCTGTAGATAATGCTCCTGTGGGAGTCGTAGCTGAGATGCTGCTCAAACCACTGACCGATCGTGAAGCACCCGTGAAAACCAGGTTGCCAGCGATTGAGAGTCCTGAAAGCGTTCCTAAGGATGTGATACTGGTTTGCGCTGCCGTCTGGAGTGTTCCATAGATGCTTGTAGCAGTTATCGAACTGATCGTGCCAAATTTCACCGGATTCTCCGAGCACGAGAGCCTTATTGATAGCGGCTGTTCCAGGCGTGATACTGACTAGGTACGATGGAGCAAATGATACAGTGGAACCATTCACGGTTAGACTGCTACATGATAATGCCCCAATTCCGCTAATAGCATTATTGGTACCAGAAACGAGGGCTATACCTTGTGTTGCTGTCCCCGGAGTAATTCCTGTAATATAAGTCAAGCGATAATCATTCTTATCGAGATAAAGCGTTTGAGCGTAATCATAGGTTAGACATCCAATGTTAGATAGAATGCTGGGTTATAGATAGGGGATGTAAACTTTGGTTGGGGATAAGAGAAACCTGAACTCATAGTTGTTTTTGTCTCGAGCTATATAGATCAAGTGATTAAAGACACGATCATGAGCGGTATTCCAGACTTCGGCGCTTCCTTGCCAAAGAAATTCAAGTCTGCTGGTATGGGCGATATCCCTGCACTTGACATCAAAACATTATTTAGAATGGTTGTCCTTGGTCCCTCTTTCAGCGGTAAGAACAATCTTTGTATGTTCATCCTCAAGCATTCTCCTCACGTGTTCGCGCATCTAACAATCATCGCTCGCAATCCAAACCAAGAATTGTACGAATACCTCCGAGATAAGCTGGAGGATTTTTATCACTTTTGCTGACCCCGATACGCCACCTAAATTCGATCAAGTACGCCATACGCCACTGAGTTCCAACAAACCTGAGCTCGTCATCATAGATGACTATAGCAACGATAAGTTTCTTCAGAAGAATATCTTTTCACATTACTTCACTCGCGGAAGACACTTCAAATTGAGTACGATATTCCTTAGCCACAGCTGCTTTGCTACTGATAAGATGATTCGCTTGAATTCAGAGTCTGTAGCTATACTAAGAGCGAATTCGAAACGTGATTTGCAGATAGTAGTCAAGGACTTCAATATCAGGGAGTTGATGACCGATCGATCGTCTATTATTACAACAAAGCCACTGAACAAAAGGGACAGATGTTGTTCATTGACTCTGTGAAGGGGCAAATCAGGTACAACTTTGATAGGCCTATTGCGATGGAAGAGTAATTCCAATTAATCAATCAGAAAATGATTAACATCATATACAACTAAAATGGCGAGCTTTCTCAAACTGGACAGCACCAACCTAATCCAAGATGGATACAACTCAACTTGGAAATACTCGTTCCCTGGTTCAGCCGCTGACTTTCGTGATGTAGTATGTGCAGTCCAAAGCATCAGCATGTACAACTCGGAATATAATATCGATGCGATGCAGTTTCAAAACACAAGCTTTAAAATCGAAGTTCCAACGGCTGCTACTACATCTACGATAAGTATCAATCTACCGGATGGTATTTATTCCTATGATGATATCAATCGTACTATTCAGACCGCCCTAGTCAATGCTGGCGCATATTTGATCGGCCCATCAGGAAATAACGTCTCCTATCTAAAACTGAGCGAAAACAGTGTCTATTACGCTTGTCAGGTAGATTTTTTCCACTACGCCGACAACTTTGCCAACAAACGGTGGTACTTGGATAAGGCCTGCAACTGGTCTATACTCATCTGGCGGTACTGGATTACCTACCACAAGTCGCGTCCCTCGTCTTATTATCCATAATGTTGAGTTTGGAAAGGTTCTTGGTCTAACCGCAGGTACCTATCCCGCTGCCTCATCGATCGTTGCAAGTGCTCAGCTGTCTAACATCATTCCTCAGATTCACCCTACCAGTTCATACATCGTACGTTGCGATCTCATCAAAAACGAATACGTTGCCTCTGGTGATATTGTCAGTGCATTTGATAGAGGTGATGCAGCAATTGGTCAGCTTATTTCATATAAACCGAGTCAGTATGCATGGATGAATTGCCATAATGGATCTCGCTCTACAATTACTATCAGTATCTATAACCAAAACGAGAAGAAGGTAATCTTTCGCGATACTTCAGTTTCAATAATGTTGTTGCTTCGCCCAAAAAAGATAATTTAGCTAATGCTTCATTTTTTTCTCACAACCTAAATGATCCACCAGACTTACGCATTGCTCGAATCTTAGCCATGTGATCCTTCGCTTCCTGGGAACCCTTAGCAAATTTCTTACGCTTTGGCTTGGCAACGCCTACTCCATAGCGACGACGGACTTCACCGCGAATAGACCTAATTAGAGCACCATGCTCAGGTTTGGTAGCCTTGGATAGTAGAAACTTCTCACCAGAATCAACTACATCGGTTAGAATGCCTCTACGTTTAGCATATGAAAGAGCACGCTCTGCTCCTTTCTTAACATCAGTCATAGTTAGACGACCTCCTTCTTTTTTTTTCACTATCAGAATCATAAACACCGATACCAGTCATGGAACGAATTGCTGCTCGTGCAGGGATAGCACCCCGTGGTGCCCCGAATGCAGTTGCAAGAGCGGGGACATCAACATCAGCAGCTCTGGATAGCAAACCAGAGTCCTTGGCGAACTTGAATGCAGATTTAATGCCGCCCCATACCTTGGACCAAATACTACCGCCTTGAGCTCGTTTGTATCCTTTCTTGACTTCGTGTCTTGTGATGTCAAGACGCACGCCGCGACCTGCCTTGCGAGCCTTGAGTGCCTTCTCATATGAGGCGGGGTGAAGATGGATAACAGATCCACTACCCTTGAGTTCATCAATGTAAGACTTAGCTTACCAGTCTTGAAAGCTTTGGTCAGCTTTGGTGCTGGGATATCACTGGAGATCGTTAATTCACGATACATGATTAATCTATATTTCCTGAACTAAAGAATAGTGTAAATTTAAATCTTTCATCTTTGAAATAATTGTGGTTTATTATGCTGCTTGGAATGTAGCCACAGTAAGCAGAAAGGACCACAATAATCCCCGTAAGTACCTTGATATTGCTTGGGGTTGTATTTTCCGATACCATACTTCGTGGGGGCTGCCTCTCCCATACTATCCAAGTATTCACCATTATAGACAGCCGTCCAGTGGCCTACATCGAGATTAGATGGTCGTAGTAAAACCAGATATGACCCTTTCTTCGAAATTGGTTTTGTTATTTCATTCGATTCATAGATATCATCGAGATGTACGCCAAGCTTTTTCGCGAGTTCGATCAGATCATGATCGGACGTGATTGGCTTGATAAGGTCGCTCATAATATTTAATCTCGTTCAAACTATATTAGAAACCATATACAATCAACGATGCAACTATCCGACCAATATTTGTACCAGAGCTCGCTCAAGAGCGATCCGGAGATCAAGGTATCTTCCGGTAAGCGTGTCCCGTTTGTTATCGACCTGAATCAGGGTTCGTACCAGAATGGTGTCATTACTATCAATGCCACTGCTCAGCTTAACGGTTCTGAAGGATTCGCCTGTCTTCGCGATGCTTACATCATGCTTCCATACAAGGTATCGATGAAGAATGGTTGGTACCGCTCAGACTCTGCCTGCCAATCGCTTCTGCGCTACGCTAAAGTGTGGCAACTGGAATGTCATCGATAGCATGTCGCCCGAGCTTAATGGAAAGACCATCATTTCGATGGCTGATTATAAATTGTTTTGGAATAACATTCGTGCTCAGACAAGCTATAGTCCTCAGTACGTTGAAAAGCATGGAGCGGAGTCATTCCTATTTCCTGATGCCGCTCAGTCCGCTCTGTGCAGTTTGCCACGAGTTCGACTACTGGAGATGGATACACCAACACTACTGCATTCTCATCTTCGTTTGCTACCACAGGACCCGCTGGTGGTGCTTCTATCCCTAACGATGGTCTTGTAAAGCGTCTGTTGTCGAACCCTCCTAATGCTGGCTCTGACTTCTCTACGGCGTGGCCTTCGGTAGGTGGGGCTGCTGCTTCTACCACAATTGCTAACCAAACTGCTCGTGGTGGTTTCGTGGCTGGTGCTGCTACTGCTAACGCTATCATCGGAACGTGGAACTACATGCTAAAGGTTAAGCTAACCGACTTGCATCGCATCTTTAAGGAACTAGACCTCATGGCAAACCCTCAGATCCGTCTGCGCTTCCGCGTAAACCAGGGTACTTCGTCTGTTGCTGTAGATGCTACGAAGGGTACGTCGCTAACCAGTACTACTCTCGCGAGTGGTAATGTGTGTCCTGTGATGGTTGCGGCTTCTTCCACTGGTATTCTTATGGCTGGTGTTCTTGCTGCTTCTGCTCCATTCCGTATTTCATGGGGTGCTGTTGTCAATGCTCTTGAGCCTACGATTGATGGTACTTACATGCCATTCACTACTTCTCGTCTGTATGTACCGTTCGTACATCTTGAGAACCCTCAGGCAATTATCTCCAAGCCTGTGAAAAAGGTTCGATACCATGATTGCTATGCTCAGTGGTTCTACCAACGTGCTGGTACTGGTAAACAGTCGACTCAGCTTAATGCTGCATTTGATCTTCAGCTATCGGCGTCTGTTAAAAATGCCAAATATGTCATTTTGCTTCCTTTCGCTGAGCAAACGGGTAGTTTCGCTTCCGCGGCTGTACAAGAGTTCCATATCCCGTTTGATTCGGCCCCTTGGACTCTTCATCCTGGTTCCAGTATCCGCAACTTTAACGTTCGTATCGGTTCCCAGCAGACGTTGACATCAGCCACGACTATGACTCCCACCACTTCACAAACGAAATCGCTAAGATTGCTTCGATTAATGGTGATTTGACTCCTGAGCTGGTGAATGGTCTTCTTGACTACCAGACGTGGTCGCTAACCAACCGTGTTCTCATTTTGCTGATGTTAGCCCCTAACCGAACGTGATGTACCTCAGGCGATTCAAGTACAAGGAGTAAACGCTGGTTGCCAAGGTACCAACATGCCTGTTTTGGTTGTGAGTGAGCAAGAGCTGACTCTTGATAGACTAACCGGGGAGATTTTGGATTTTACCACAGCGTAGGTTATCGCTACCGTTTTAAGCGACAAAATATATATATTATTAACTTTAATTTGATTGATTAAATCTTATCGATAATATTTTTTCTTAGTTTAGCTCTTGTAGTAGCTTCGGACACTTCTCAATAGCAAATTGACTCTTACGAAGCCAATCGATATAGTTCGCATCCATTCGACTAATCTGCTTGAGAGTCTTGCCCTTATACTTCCCCCAAGTCATCATATATGAGTTATCATCACTTAGAAACTTAGAGTGTAGGAAGATCTTGATTTCCTCAATAAATCTTATTGAGACTAGGTTGGTTGAATACCCAACGACAATAGCCAGGATCGGAAGTATAAACTTCTTCGATCGGCGTGCCCTTGTATTTTCCAGAAGTTAGTTCGTTCGACATGTTATTAGTGGGGTGTATCTATGTACATAGCCCTTTATTTTTCGAGAAAAATAAATTAATTAGTATTCAAGTGGTTGAATGCGGAATGAGCTATTTGTGATCTTTAGAGCATTAGATCTACACCCCTCCTGAAGCGTTGGTTGCTCCCTGAAGCGTTGGGTGCTCCTTGAGCTCTCAGCTACTTGAGGGGGCGTGCGGTTGAAAACCACTGCATGACGCTTCTAAGACTGATGAGAGGTTTCGAAACTACCTCCTGAAGCGATGGCGTGTTCTTTCGTTTTGAGGTGGTCGAGAGGTAGTGCCGCCAAAGTCGTAGCATTGCATTAGAAACGGTTAGCCCTATTCTCCTTGTTAAATAAAGCTAAGAAAAAAACTGCCGGTGTAATGTGCTGGCTATTACTAATTGCCTCTGCTATCCAAATGTTTCACTGTACGGCAAACGAGCAACATATTCCTGTTGAAGAGGGAACGGGTGGTGTTCACGATCCTCTAGAAGATGACTGCTTCATCAAGCCGTGCGAATTATCTGATGAACAACTCAACGTCGTGAAAACGGTTCTAAACGGTATCGATAGTGGTAACACGGGACAAACACTCACGTTAGTTCACGGTGGTGGAGGTACCGGCAAATGATACGTCGTCCGCAGAATATGTCAGGAAATTCGCCATCGACGATACGAAGTTATATCAACATGCCCTACAGGTGCAGGTGCATGTCAGTTAACAAGTGGGAGAACCTTCCATTCTGCATTAAAGTGCAGTAAAAGGGGAAATCAACTATCAACGCAATCGGCAGCATCCTTACGACAACTTATTGGCCCTCGCGTTGCCCTCGTGGTGGTTGATGAGATTTCGATGTTCAATGCAAAACACTTGGCTCTGCTGGATGAACGCCTTCGGGGACTTTCGACAGCAATAGACCGTTCGGGGGGAAATCAATTTTACTGGTACGCTGTAGAATGCTTAGATGATGGATCCCCACTTCGACAATACTAATTTCTCTCGCTTTGATTTTCAGACGGGGGATTTTTGGCAACTTCGAGTCGTGGGGTGGGGGTCGCTTTGCAAATGCATGTATATGCAAACAAGCGATCCCATTCTACTGCGAGCTAGATACTTGTTTTCTCTTTTCACCGTTTTTGCGCTGCAAAACAGCAAAGAGAGCGAGCGAGTGCCAAACTCAGCAGAAGCTTCTTGAGAAATTTCGGAGACTACCCACAATTTACCCAGTGCGAAACCGGTGGAGCAAAGTTGATGCGTCTTACCGCCCGATTGATAAAGGCATGGCCGCCGCTATAACGCGACCGCTGACGCAACAAGATATACTTGATGATGAAAGCTGGATAAATGGCTCAGTCATACTTGTAACGAGTAACGTTGACAGAGCAGTGATAAACACTTGCATGGCGACGGAATTGGCACGCCGCAGTCAACTACTGATATATTGATGGCGAAAGCCTCTACTGGGAAAGATATCGGACTCTATTCAAGAGCTATTGTATAACGAGGCGGAACACCTTGAGCTTTTCGGATATTTTTACTACGGAGCACCGGCCCAGATTCTAGACAATGCTAACGGGAATGTCAGCCTTGGTGTTGCCAACGGAACGTGCTGCTGGTACCACTCGTTGGGCTGGGATGATGACGAAGCTGTCTCTAGTGCGGTAAGCTTAACCGAAGAAGATCTACACTCTGGAAAAGCAGTTGTTGACCTACCGGTAGCCCCCGAATTTATACACGTACGACTGGCAGATCGCGATGGTAATTTGATGGACGAATCGCAATGGCCTATCGGCGCAAACCTAGAGTCTGAATGGATCGTTGATCCTGATGGTCAACCGATTCACAAAAAGAATGTCGTTATTCCAGTCGGAGCGGTGCAGTCAAATGCCGATAATTATACCATCAAGCTTGATGACTCTGGGAAGGAAGACCAGCCGATACGGTACGAGCAACACGTGGTTGACTTAGCACTGGCATCGACTGTCTGGAAAGCGCAAGGTAGTACCTTCAACCGTGTTATTACACTCCTAGAAGGGTCTGCAAATGCTCCAAAGTGGCAGTTCGAGCACTTATACGTTGCTGTATCTTGTGTGAAGAACGCTGAATCCTTACGGAGTTTACACACGAGGCTATTCCTGATGGCAACAAATATCTTACGCTGCTGCCGGATGTGTTTACTGTGAAATGGCTACTGGATTTGGATGAAAACGGCCGATGGAATCCCACAACGCGAACTCCACAAAGCAGTGAGTGAAATTCAGCTCGTATTGCCTTTAGCCGCTCGGATCAGGCATTTCTCGCACTTGCACTCTTGAATGCTGAATGAAGAACCGTAATTGAACGTGACCTCCTCTCCGGGAAGAATAGTTTTGTTTGCCATGATTCCGACCCGGTACACTCCGCAGACAGTCCACTCCTCGGCAGTGCAGTTCGGGTCACAGCTATGATTAATAAATCGCGATATATTTCCCAATCGACTAGCGTCGATAAACTTTCTCGAACCATAGGCCATTGTGTACATACTCGAATACACATCATCCCTCCGCTTTTTTCTTTTTTGTCGATAATCTCGCCTACGTATTCTCGGACGAGGGAATGCTCATGTATAAGTTCCAACGTAAATGCCCCGAATCCTTTTCCGTCGGTTTCCCGGATCTCCATTTCGGCGCGGGTTAACTTGTACTCTGCCCAGGGTCGATTGAAGCACCGGTCACAAGAACCGCACGTTAGCGAAGAACACTCGATACGACGCAATCGGTTTCGACAGCTTTCATCGCAGTTTGCGCGCACGAACACTTCTCCTCGGCCCACTCGCTAGTCTCCAAAGCGCCAATATTCTCATCAATTTCAATATAACCGTGATCACCGCCGCTGACATTCTCCCCCTCTTAAAATTCATCGCTCGATACCGCATGCTGGGATCGGGAATAGAGCTCCAGGTACCCGTCCAGAGTCGTTTGGATAAAACGCTTTTGCATAGATAGCAAGAATGAAAAGAAACTCGTTTTCGTTGATTCCCATCACTCGAAGCCAGCTGAGACATTCAAAACGAAGATCCAACTGCATGAAAAAACAGCCTTCATTAATAATTCTTGCTAAGCTAGCGCCGGCGCTCAACTGGAGCAGATTCTAACAGAGCATACGTATCACAGCTACAGACCATGATGATACCCGTGGTGAGCGAGGTCTCGGGTCTCATTATTCGTTGTAAAGAGGCTCCTGCCGTAAGAACCATCGTGGCAAATGCACCAACTGCCGCATAGTCATATTGCATCAATCGACATTCTCCTTCTTCGTGAGAATATCAACTGCAGTAGAGTCATATTCCATCCATCAGCATGCTCCTTAGTTCGCTCACCCGAGCTCGACTCATTCTTCGTTCTGCTTCTTCTCGCGCAGATGGAGCCTCTTCCACCCAAGCAACCCACAAACACCATCGTTCCAAGTCAGGTGCCGAGGCCCACAATGAACCCCTCCCCGGACAGTGCCAATAAATCGCTTCCGACCGACGTGCCGCCCACTAAACCTACTGAGATTGGTGAGCTCGCGCCAAGTGCGAAACATCTATCGGCGAGCTTTCCAAGGTTCCGAGCAAACAACCCAAGTCTGCTCCAGAAATTGCGACCGGGTCCAAATGTGAACCGCCTACTGAGACCGCGGAGCCTCCACTCACTGTTACGGTTGAACCTCCCGTGCGATCGGAGCTTGACAGTTGTGGTAAGTTGCAAACCGATGACGCAATGATCCCTCCTCCGCCCAAAACGAAGCGTGCGCTTAAATGCGGTTCAACGGCTGCAGTCGGCGTGGAAAATGATGCTGTCGCTAGTGTCCAGTTAAAACCGCCGAACAAACAAGCACACGCCTCGGTTTCTTCAACAGAAGACTCGCAGACAACTGATCGAAACAACGCCCCCTCCGCCCAACTACGCGTGTACGCTGTCCAAGAATTGAACCTAGAACTAAAAGCGTCGTGGTGTTTCGTCGGGCGCATTCTAGCTCGCAATCCCATTTGAGCTTACAAAACATGGCGAGGAAACGGCAACCTCTTCGAAGCATACGCTACTGATCAAAACGCTGCACCAGTACGAATGACGGTTTTCAACGAAGGTGTCGCGAAAGTTTATGGAACCCTCGTCCCTGGAACAATTTGCTCGTTCTCCAATGGAAGGATCAAATCCGCAAACAGTGCATTCGCACCGCGCGGGTCAACCATTGAACTTCCATTTGGAGGAGACGCTGAAATTCATGAAGTCCAGCGCGCGGCTACCTATCCGGAACCACGTTTCAAATACACCAGACTTGCTGATCTACCAAATGCTGATGCTTCCGCGCGCCTGACCGTCGCCGGAATCATTATCGAAACCGGCCCTATGAAAATGATCACCACCCGCTCGGGCAGACAAACATCCAGGCGTGAATTCCTACTAGCAGATGACTCCAATGCTGAAATCCTATGCACTGTGTGGGGCCAGATCGCCGAGGAAATCCAACAATCTCTGAGTGGCCGGGCCATTTTAATCAAAGACGGCCAGGTTTCGGACTTCATGGGTGTCCGCTCAATCAATGTTAGCGTCGGATCTATCGTCTTTCACGAACCTGCGACTACCCGCTCTACCGAATTGCAACGTTGGTTCGCTGCTATTCCCGAAGGACACCACTCCATCTCTCTCCACGGCTAACTGACCCAGCGCCATTTTCGCGTTTATCCCCCCCAAGTTTCGGCTTTTATTTTTCCCGCTGCTTCCAAAAATGGCCGAAACGTTCGTCTATTAACAACCATATTTCCGCAGAAAAGCAACTACTTCCAATCTAAGTTCCAGTCTTCCATTGTACTGGCAAATTGGCAGGCCCAAGTCAATTATACCACTTTCTGAGAAGAATTGTTGCGCCATACTGTTTGCAGTACACATTATTTGTTCAAGTCCTTGGGAATAAGTACTGAATTGTAGAAATTGCTCGACACAAAACGGCACTACCAGCCCAATTCTGTAGTCAGAAACAAAGTCATTCAAAGGGTTCTTCAGTGGTCTTGGCCTACAACAAGCTTCTCTAAAAGCCTATTGTAAATGCGCTTCGCTTGACGGACTTTGCGCTGCGGTTTGAAACCCGGCGACAGATGTTGGGACACGACTACCGAAGTGGTTCCCGGCCGGATAGCAATCAGTCGGCTCTCGGTCCGCCCCCGCGACGTGAAGACACCAAGGTCCTCAAGGTGGGACCTCAAGCGTCAACTCGCTTTCGCGTGTTTCGGCGCTGTAGTGGCGTCGTGCAGACTACAAGGGTGCGCATTGCATAGCGCAAGTTGTTGGCGTCGCCGCAACCGTGGCAGCGCTTTGATTGCCGTGACGACACCAGTCATTACTGCAGCAACGCGTCCAGCTGTATGAATCATACAGTATGATACAGACTGAAGCGCAGTCTATGCAATGCTAATTGCTTTCGACTGCATTGTCTCGAGCAGCGTCGTGTCGACGAGGCTCTCGTTTCTTCGTAGCACGAGGTGACCTGACGGCGCCCTACAACGATGTCCGATGCCAGTGCATTAGATACCTCCGCAACAGTGGACCCATTGCGCAGGATAGCTTCGCACCTACTCGTGGAGGTCACGGATGCAGCCAAAACAGAGAGTCAAACTCCGTTGTCACCACTTGGAAGTTGCCGGCAACTTGCCGTCGCCAGCCATTTCGAAGCTGCGGCTGCTTTGGCAAGCCGTGATGAGATGCATCGATCAGCGAAACCCTGTCGCGACCGGCATTACATGTACGTGTACTCTATAAATGCAAGTGCAACTTCGACCCGCAACTTCGACATCATCTTCGACATCACGGAGCAAACGCCAGCGGAGCCCCAGCCTTCTTCTTCCGCCCCTGCGTGAGCTCACATCCAAGTCTCTCCAAGTCTCTCTTCCCCATTTCCTACAATTTGCAGACTGCAATTGCACTTGCACCCCTAGCCCAACTTCATTTCGCCGGTTGTATGATACAACCGGCGACATTATCATACAATGTATGGCCTCCTCTACCGAAAGGGGCAACCAGCTTCCGAGTCTCGAGTCTCGAGTTCGGCACGGCACTGCCGTCTCGCCACCACGGCAGCTCACGCAGTGTAAATGAACAGGTACACGTACACACATCCCGCGCTGCCGACTCGGCCGCACGCGACACGGCTGAGTCGCTGTTTTCTCGCCGCACCACCTGTACCCGAAATGCCGAGCCTTCTGCTCGGCAACTGGGTTAAAGCTACACTCTGTCGCCCACTCTGCAATCTGCGAGCTCGCGCGCAAGTCACTACCGGCCAACAAGTGCCGATGCTTCCGCCGCCGCCCGCGTCCTGCACCGTGTGCGGCCAGCACGTGGACCCGCGCGCGCCGGCCTTCCTGCTCGAGTGCCACTACTGCGGCCGCTGGTTGCACGGCGCCTGCGCCCACGTGAGCGAGCAGGACGCGCTGCTGGTGTCCCAGTTCGCCTGCTTCACCTGCCAACAGGACGGCCACGAAAGCAGCAAGTACCGTAAGTGTCAATTGGGGTTGATTTTGTTTCCACAATTAATTTTTGATCCTTTTATTTTTCTGACTTCTTTGTGACAATATATTTGCTGAAAATAGATCCCAACAATAATGGTCCGTCGTTCGACGCCGAGAATGTGGGCTTCTCGCCGCTGCCCGTGCACTTGGGCGGCTATGAAGCTGCAGCAGCTCGGCCCCGACACAAGAAAAGCTCTTCCAGCTTTCGCCGCCTGTTAGGGGCCGCTGTGTACGCGCGTTCGGGCGTGCATGTTGTCCCGTCGCAAGAAATGCAGCCCTCGTTCCTGCAACGGAACCCTCTGGAGGAGCCTGTGCTCATCGCAGGCAACAGCCACCGAGCCGCTGGACTCGAAGACCCTTTCCCGGCGTTCGACGCTGCCGCCGTGGCCGAGTTATTGGCGGGCAACCAACCGGCCGTGGTGCGAGCCACGGACGTGGAATCCCAGACCAGGCACGAGTTGACCACGCCCATGTGGCAGGCGCGACTAGCAAGACCGTCCACCCAGCAGCACGAGGAGGACACTGCTGTCTCGCTGGCCAACGCCGAGTTCCGGCTGCAGCACACGCCAATGCAATCGCAGGTTGCGGCGCCGCTAGCGGTCGCTCAAGCGGACTGGAGCGGCCTGGTGCCCCGCAACACTGAAGATGAAGGCGGTAGGGCCGGAAATCCAGCCAACACGAACGTGTTTGGCGCCTTCCTCGAGGCGAACGCGTATCTAGATTTTACGCTGGCGCCTGGAGGCCAGAGCACGTGGCTGTCGGTGTCTTCAGGCGAGCTCTGGGTCTACTTGATCCCGCCGACGTCCGCCAACTGGGACGCGTACAGGGATTGGAAAAGTGGCGAGGCGTTCGCGGCCGCGTTCCTGGCGGAGCGAGTGGATAAGTGCATCAAGTGCGTGGTGAGTGCAGGCAGCTCCCTGCTCGTTCCTGCTGGCTGGATGTTGGCGCGATTCGCTGGCGGTGTGCAGAGCTGCTCGCTGTTCCACGGGTTCTTTGCCTGCACGGCTGGGATGGACGTGCAATTGGGCGTCGTGATGCTTGAGATGCAGCACAAGGCAGTGGCGCAGTATTGGAGTGAGACGACGTCTGGGTGGTTGGCAGTGGATGCGAACGTGGAGCTCTGGACGGCGGTGTGCTTCTACGTACGTCAGCTGCTCATGGTTAATACCGGCATGGACGGCCAAGTCAGCGACCAGGAGCGGCGTGCGCTGCAGCGAGCGTTGCCTCGCCTGCGAGAGTGGAGCGCGCTGCCATCTTCTCTCAAGTCTGTTACTGGCATCACGTGGACCCCGAGCTCCCAACGCGAGGCGCAGAGCATTGTGGGCCGCTTAGAACAAGCTCTTGCAGCCACATGCCTCCCCACCCACAGCCTGGACGAACTGCAGCCGACGACAGGATTGCCAGGTGACAGCAAGTTGCCGCCTATTTCGCCGAACGAAGCGACCTACATCTACTCGGCTGCGTCAATACCAGACCCGGTGGGTGGCTCCTCGTGGGGGAATGCAAGTACAGGCTATGACAGTAGCAGCACGAGCCACTTCAGCTCATCCGCACCGATGGGGGCCCTGTGGCCATGCTACGACCCCATGCAGCACCACCAACAGCAGCAAGATCACTTGGTGATATCGACCCAGAACCAGCCTTACCTCAACAGCGGCCCAGGCTTTCAACAGCAACAGCATCCCGGCCAGCACCTCCAGGGCTATGACGGCACTGGCTTTGGGTATTTGTCACCTCCAGGAGCTGGTATAGGAGGCAATGAAGGATATATCCCAGCCCCGGGCCCCCAAGCTGCCGGTAGTCTTGGGCTGCAGGCACTGGGATCGCTGGGTGGAGTCTCTTCTGGAGCTTCTGTAGCGGAGTCTGGCTTGCAGCAGCCGCATCTGGGCAGCAACGGGAACTACGTGGATATGCTCATGCGCCACCGCGCGTCCTGCCACCGATGCGGCAACTTGCGGAAGAAGAACGTGCGCTGTCCTGTGTGTCCCCACATCTTCTGCGCCAAGTGCGCCGAGAAGATGCTCGAGGAGCACGGCGCCCGCATCTTCGAGAACGGCTGTCCCGTGTGCAAGGAGATGTGCTGCTGCGGCAAGAACCGCACCACGCGCTGTACACGCAAGTTCCACTGCTACAAGAAGTGTCCGTCGACCAAGAGACCCGCAGCTGGGTAAACGTTCTCAATGAACGTACAGATCGCGTTCCTGAGTGTCTATATTGTGCTAATGAATCCCCGGGCAATGCTCTGCCGTTGCCATCTATTGCGCGCGTCCGCTGCGCTTGACATGCGGCCGGAGAGCGGCGAGCGAGACCAGCAGCGCCTCCTCGGACCGAATGGTGCGACTGCCCTGCTCGGGACAAGTGTTGACCCACATGTCGAAGAGCGTGTGCGAGTCCTCGCCGCTCGCAGGCACCTTCTCGTCCGCGTCCACGCACTCCTCAATGCCGGCCACGCCACCGAAGGCGATGAGCGCATGACGGAACGTGGGCAGCGAGAAATCGGCGTCGTCCACCGACACATGGCCGCGCTCGGACGTGCCCACCTTGAGGTCGTAGCCGCCAGGGAACGGACAGTCGGTCCAGACGTTGCTCAGCGACGACGCAAAGCGCGTCGTGTAGCCCCAGTACACGCCAAGCTGCTCACGAGGCTCTGCCGACGACACCAGCTTGCCCACCACTGTAAAACCACGAATAAAACATAAAAAACAGTCAGCGTCGGTCAAATCACCCAATAAGCCAGTTTAGAACCAAACGTACGCTTTTTCTTGAATTCCTTGGACGCCTCGTCGATCTTGACCGTGACACGAATGCCGGGCATAATGCGCTTGTCCACCACGACCTCGCGCTGCAGTCCGACGTAGACGTGCGAGCCCTCCTTCTCCTTCAGCGGGCGGTCCGTGACGACGCCTTCCCGGTAGACGCTCCACTCCTGCGCGCGCAGGTGGTGCGGGCAGTCCAGAGGGTTCAACAACCCAGCACAGCTCAGATCCTGGTGCATGGGGAAGAGCGCGCGACGCAGATACTGCGGCGTCTCAAGGTACTGCAGGATGCGCGCCATGAAGATGTGGCAGTCCTGTGCGCGCTGCTTGGGCGCGCCCGTGCCGGCGTTGCTGCCCAGCTGATCGTCAAACACGACGATCTCGTCCACCTGGAAGATGACGGCGGCGCGCGCCACCTGGCCGGCCAGGTACGTCTTGAGCTCCTTGGTCTGTGCATTGTCCAGGATGGAACCGGGGATGGCCATGCTCAGCGTGTAAGCGCGGCCCTTGGCGGCCCGTTCACTATCTAGCTTCTCTTTCTTCTCCTGCTGCTTAACCGCCTCTCTGGCCAGCTTCTCCTCGGCTTTGCGCTTCTTACGGGCCTCGCGCTTAATGCGTTGAGCCTCTTCCGGGTCCAAAGTGTCATCGATGGACCGCTTTTTGCTGGGTGAATCGTCCGCGGGGGTAGGATCCTGAGTATTGGCAGGTTCGGTGGTCGCGGCCGGCGTCTTCTTGACCTTCTTGACCTTGCGCACGGGCTTGACGGTGGCCACGGCGGCCTGGTGCAGCGTGGTCAGCTCCTCGTCGCTCGACTCGCTGCTGATCATGTCGCTTTGGTTGGCAATGGACGAGTGGCATACTGAAAGCAAGAGAAGTAGAGTACTGCAGATCCCAAAACTATGTACCATGGTGTTAGGATTAAAACGTACCGCATACCGCAAAACTCTGCAAACTCTCGTTCTCAGACTGGCAATCGGCCATGGGGAACACGGCGACCAAGGCGCGCGAAGCCCATGCGCAGGCCAAGAGCAAGCCCAAGAACAACCGCAGCGTGCAGCAGCAGAAGCTCAAAACCGCCAGGACCACAGGCGTGCTGGCGCTGCCCAACAGCAAGCTGAAAAAACTGCCCGATGCGCTACTGGAACTGTCATCCTTGCGCACACTCGACCTCACGGGCAACCGATTGATCGAGCTGCCTCCGCAGCTGAACGCACTCAAGGCGCTCAAGACCCTCAAGATGTCATACAATGCGCTGGCGATGCTGCCAGACCTCTCGGGGCTCGAAGCACTCACCTCGGTACGTGACGATCGTTTGACCAAATATGGATGCAAATTGTTAATATTGTATATTTACGTATATTGGCTGAAACTTGAAGTTGGTGCTGGACGGCAATGCTCTGGAGGACATTCCCAACGCCCTGCCGCCCAATCTCACCAAGTTGTCCCTCAAAGGCAATAAATTACGCGCTGTTCCTCGCAGTGTGCTGAGTCTGGCTCAATTGCAGGAGCTGGACCTGTCGGACAATGCGCTGGAAAGTCTGGCTTCGAATTTGGGCGAAATGCAGGAGCTGCAGGACCTCAACGTAGACGGTAACAGGCTCACGGAACTGCCAGGTGCACTGGCGAGATGTGCCAAGCTCAAGGTGCTGTCGGCGCGCCGGAACACGCTGGTTGGCCGCTCGACTGGCGCGAAAACGCAACCGCTCGCTGCCGAGCTGCTGGGAGAAGGCTCGGCTGTGCAGGTGATGAACCTGGAGGGGAACCCCATGACCAAAGAGGACTTGCAAGGGATGGACGGCTTCGACGCGTTCCTCACGCGACGCACGAAACTCAAGAACAAGGAGATCCACGGCGGGTTGAACTCGGACCTCAGTCTCTGCGGACTCGAATAGGACGGCGGTGCATTAACGTGGAATATGGTGGCCATTGTGACCTGTTTTGTGCTACGTTTTCTGGCTTTGTAGCGATCCCGCTGGGAGTGACGAGGAGCTGTAGTTGTCGATTCGGATGGACACGTGCGCAGCCTTGCTTGGCTTTAAGAAAGAGGTAAACGCAGACTCCGTCGTTGCTTCAGTCGATACGATGGCGAGCGCGGCCTCCAAGTCCACTTCTGCGGTGTTCCACTCGTGCTCCAAGGCTTGAGTGATGGAGCCATCGTCATCATTCCCTTCAGTACGGCCACGACTTTGGAGGACGGAGAGGCCACGCACAATCTCGGCCAGGTTCTGAGCGACTAGAGCAACAAGCGGTGGGTCGATGTCTGTGGATGACTGCAAGCAGATGTTGCCAACGCTGCTGTCTGGGTGAGTCGAGACGTCGTTCAAGTAGGCGCCTCCGTCGTTGTATTCTGCTGCGCGGGCTTCTTTCTCGTGGCTGAGCTGCTGAGCCCGTTTGTGGAGCTTTGCGTAGACGATCGACAGGTTTCGATGAGCTCGCGCGCGCCCCAAGCGACAGTCAAGAGCTTGGGACGAGCACAGCTGGAGATCTCGATGGTGGCAGCTCAACGCGTGACCAAAGTTCAGCCGAGCAAGCGCCAAGTTGCCCAGGTTGGCGTAGACGCGAGCCTCGAGCTCTCGATCTTTCTCTTCCAGCGCCATTTGCAGCGCTTCTTGCTGATGAGTCAAGGCTGGGCCGTAGGCGTGAGCGTCTAAGAGAAGCAGACCCAGCGACTTGACTGCGCGCGCCTGTAGTCGAGGGTCTTGGGCTCGCTGGGCCAGTTCCAGCGCTCGCCGCTGTGCTGCGAAGGCGTGCTTAGTGCAGGAAAGCCCCGCTTTGCTGCTTGGCGAAGCAGAGGCGACTACAAGCTCTCGAAGCGCAACGCCTCGGTGGTGATGAAGCAGCGATATCAACGCTAGCGTCTCAGGAGAGCTGGACGTTGTGGGAACGCCGTCATCGTGAGTACGCTCAACGGTCTTCAACGCTGTTGTAAGGTGCTGCACAGCAGCCACCAAGGCAGGCGGGTTCCCATACAGCAAGAAGGACCCGAGCGTAATGTGTCTCGCCAAGACGCGGCGTTTTGCTGCGACGGCAGCACTCGCAGCCCGCGCCGCCGCCTCCAGTTCCGTCAAGAAGAAGTTGGTGTCGTCATCGTCGTCTGTGCTTTCATCGGGTTCTGCACCTGGCAGCACGGCTTCAACGTGGTGGACCGCTGCAAGCTGGATATCCTGACGACTAGGAGGCCGCCCAACGTTGAGCAGAGCTCCTGTAGAGCGGCTACAGACGAGTACTGCTGCGTCCCGTGCTGTCACCGCGACGCCATCCAGAGACTGTTGTCCGCGCAGTGTTGAAGGAGCTGTCGATATCCGTGTTAAAGTGTGAGCAGATCCCAGTCGGTGTAGCTCCCTTCGTGCGTATCGTGTGCGAGGACGGGCGTTCATGACGAGGCCCTGAAGCGATTCTGCTGCTGCTGCGTTTGAGAGTCTTGCGGTCGTAGCCTCCAGCAGAGAACGCGCAGATCCTGCCAAAGCTGACGGAAACGGCAACGGCCGAAGCCGAGGAGATGTCCCCACATTACTGTCATCTTCCCATGCCGGCGACGTCAAGCTCAGTTCCCCACGAAGTGCCACCTGCCGAGACGACGGACGTAGCGAAGGAGCCAAGCTCGCTGCAGATGAAACACTTTCCTGCTGGTTGGAGCTTCGATTGACTGCAATCGGGGGAATTGAGCGTCGAGATCGCTCCGCCGACGACGGAATGTCTTTCTGTCGGGCGAGTATTTCATCCCCGCTGACTTGTTGACCGCCTCGCTGCTTGAGTTGGAGAAGGCCACTTCGTGATGGAGGGCGAGTGGCGTATTCGTCTCGTCTTGTGGCACCGCCAGAGCCATCTCGACGTTTGCGAGATACTGCCATCGTGCTGTTCTCCTGGACGTGGTGCTTGTGCTGCTCGGCGTAGAAGTTCGGGTACAGCATCTTCATCATCTTGACATCCATCCGACGGGGTCGCCTTTCGTCCGTAGCCATCGGAACTGTATTCTATTTTGCAGAAGAAGTACTTCGAAGTATCAAGAGCCTTGGTGCGTAGAGAGAGACCCGTTGTCGTGAAGACATCCGTACAGAAGGAATTCATATTTTTAGGAAGTCACAAATGGCTTCGAGTTGACGCTTGGATAATCTTGGCTCCGGAAGCATTCAGGTAAGTCCATGGAATTGTCGTTGCCTGCACTTCCTCCCCTCCATTTATCGCACCTTTTGTGATCTCATACATGTGTTTTAACAAACAAACTAACGTAACACAACGCTTCGCAGTTTTATCAGCTTAAGAAAAATGTCGTCAAAATCAGTCCGAAAACTTCTCCACCCTGCAAGAAGCTCTTAGCACGATGAAGCCGCCCGAGATATATACCTGGGAAGGGTACATCTCCCGTCGACGCCCCAGTGGCTTAATACGTACAGCGTCTGCTCCCCAACGTGGCGAAGCTGCTCACCTTCGCCAGTGGAATGAAATCAAGCACATGTCTCTCTTGACGAAAAAACAGATCAACTTCATCAACAAGGTCATTCATCACCCATCCATGAAGCATGTCCCCGGGTTTGATCTGGAACTCAAGCGGTTGGCGGCGAGCACCAAATTGTATAGTTTTAATACTGAAGCGGAAATCACGTCCAGCGCCGCCGGCGTCACGTGTGGCGTCAACGTGGAGGAGGCTGGCGCTAGTATCGAGCTCTCGCCTGACCGACTGGACAGTAGCGCCAACCCGGTTGTGCTTCCATTCGGAAAACCTCTCATTATGGTGACTGTGGATGGAGTTTTGCTGGATGTGGTGACGGTCGGATCATCGAGAGTAGCTCAAGTACAGCTTTGTCTGACAGGCGATGGGATGGTACGCGTTCAGAATGCCGCAAACAAGGACCAGTATCTGGTCGTGGGTTCCGATTACGAGTACTGCTTTGGAGCTTGTGAGGAGGCGCTGAAATTTGAGGTGGTGGTGACCGACACTGGGCGGGTCACCTACGAAGAAGAGTCAACGGGGCAAACACTTCAGATTGAATATCAAGACGATGAAACGCTGATTATGGGCCGCAAAACGAACACAGCGGAGACCCAGCCCCGACTTCCTTTGGAGTCGTCTGACGTCTCACCGCGTCCACCTGCTTCCTCAGCACCGCAAGATGGCCAGGCCTCAAACAGAAGCAGAGCAAGAGAAGGATCCATCGGTGTCAATGCAACTGAGACTTCAGATGGGAAAAACAAGAAATTCAAAAACATGAACGAGAACAAGAAGAAATCCAAGGAGAGCGTGGACACACAACAACATATATCGCAGACTATGCTCACGCAGACAGATACTGATACAGCACTGCAGCTTGCGGTGATTGGGCTGAACCGCTTCGAGGCGGTAGCTCTAGCGTCCGAGGCTCAGATTCATCGGCTGAAGTTCGCGCTGCGAATTGCCTGGATACTTTTTGCTCTCGCATGGGGACATTTCGGGACCGCCTTGGTTGCTTTGGTGCTCGCTGAATTTCTCCTCAAGCGATTCATGACATTCTTGCTTTGTTTGGAGTCGCTGGGACTGGGGGTCGTGCTGACGATGGAGTGCGGAAGTGTTTTGATACTTGTTGTTCTCACATGGGGATATTTCTGGATCGCCTTGTTTGCTTTGCTCTTCGCTGAATTTGTCCTCGTGTTCGTGAAGCGCAAATGGGCTTGGACTTGGACTTTTCGTGTCCCAAATATCGTGAGCATACTGCTTTATCTGGAGTCGTTCGTTGTGGGACCGGGGGTAGTGGAGGTTCATGATCCCTCACTGTATGCTCACGTCGGCGAGCTGTGAGGTCAATGAATTGACTTCTTCGTGCCGTGCCGAAAACAGAAGGCCTTCGTTATTTCATATTTCTTGAATAGAGCCTTTTGTTCGTTGCACTCTCTTGAAGAGAGTATTCTGCCTCTCTATTCACTGAATCAGGGTCTCCAAGTAAAATACTACATGTAGTAACCACAAAAGCAAGCGATATCTTCAGCTTCATTCAAATCAATAAAAGGTTAAAGCTGTCCATGCAAATAAAAAACTTTCTCGCGATTCTGAGCAACGGCACCACATCCAGACTCGGTACAGATGCTCGCTGGTTCTTGCCTAGCTGCACTGGTGCGTAGGGAAAGCAATTTTCCCGAGACGTGTACGATGGAATGGAAAGCCCACCACAGCCATCACTACACGCGCGTCTGTGCGCATACGACCATCACCACTACAATCGCCACTTACTTGTCACCTTCCGCATATCCGTCGTCCTTATACTGCGGCCGTCGATAGCGAAGCGCAACGTGGAATGATCTGCGTTCATGCCGCCTTCTTAAAGTGGTCGGCCGAGTCGAACATCTTCCGTTCGGCGAGTTTGCGTTGTAGCACCACGTTGCGCGCAGCAGCGGCCCCAGAAGACCCAGCACTCTTGTCCAGGCCGTAGCGATCGAACGCTGCCTGCGAAGCTTTAGCGGCCATGGGGTTCGCACTTCCCGCGCCCTTAAGGCCGGCATACCGCGCCGCTCGTGCAGCTAACGCCGCCTGCGCTGCATTGGCGACGACGGGCGGTGCGGGCGACGCCACACGTCCACTCGGGTCCTCCGACAGCTTGATGTGCTTCACCTGGTGATTGATCGACGCCTGGGCTGCTCCCAGCGTCCCGTAGCGCGACGTAGCAGTGCCGGGCACCGCCGGAGTGGCCGCCACGTCGGCCGGGACGTCCGTGGGCTGGCCCTGCTTCTCCATGGCGTAGTCCGCCGAGTCGAAGCGTTTGCGCTCCTTCAGCTTACGGCGAATCAGCACATGGGCCGCCGACAGCTTCCCATAGTTCGATCCCGTCGGGGTCTCGCCTTGCTGTTCCAGCAGATCCCGTCGACTGGGCTTCTTCCTGTTCTCCAGTGCGCCGTACTTTCCCGCGCGACTGGGACTCATGCTGGCGAACTGCTGGCGTCTGCTGGCCGTGGCCGCCGATGACGCGCAGGGCGAGCTCACGGCCTGCTCTTCTCCTTCACTCGCGTCCTCCATGTCGGCGTCCTCCTGCTCGGCCGTCTGCTGGCCGCGCCGTGCCTTGGACATCTGGTAGTCGGCCGAGTCGAACGACGCCTTGCGCTGCAGCTTGCGCTGGATCAGTACGTTGCGGGCCTGCGCGGCGCCTCCGGGCGGCTCGTGCAGCGACGTGGGTACGTTGCGCTGCACGTTGCGCTTGGGCGGCTCCTGCATGGCGTTGAAGAAGGCAGATTGGCCGAGCTGCGCCGTCTGCGTCTGAGCCGGCGGCTGAGTCGGAGTCTCTTGGGGCTGCGTCTGATGCCGCGCCGCCGCCTTCTTCATGGCGTCGTCGGCCGAGTCGTAGCGCTTGCGTTCGCGGAGTTTCTGGCGCAGCAGCACGTTGCGGGCGGACAGCGCGCCGCCGTCTTCGGGCGTCAAGCCGCGCGCGTTCGGGGGCGGCACTTGGGCTCCGATCTGCAGGTCCATGGCGTTCCAGGCCGCGCGGTTGCTGCCGTTGAGGCGCGCCATGCCGCGCGCGGACGAGAACTGCTGCTGGGCGTATTGGCGGTAGTCCATGAGGGGCGAAGGGGGTGGGCGCGTTCGAGAGTTCTTAGCGGAGTGACCGGCGATCAACCGACTGCGGCGCTTGAGAGATCCTGTTTTGCCAGAGGAGTCGATTGGTAGAAATGGGATTTGCTGATGACTTGACTTGAGTATGCGCGCCTCGAAACGGCACGAAAAATGCCGCGTAAATCGGAAGAAGAGCGCAACCGTTGCTCTTAGTCTTCAGCGACTGTATGCGCTCGTCGACGCGCGCTGCAAGCCTCCGAATCTCCTGCTCAGGAGAAGAGACGATGGCACACAGGCTTCTATGGATGCATCAGAGCCGGAGCTTTGCATATAGGGCTCGCTAACGCCCAAGAATTCAGGCGGAGGTCTCTGCCACGAGCGACGATGGCACAGTGGTCTCGTCAGACTGGCGCTCGTCAGACGTCACGTCCTGCTTTCCCCGCTGGCCCACGCCCCCATGGGAATCCCATTGGGATCCATGATGGCGCCTGGCGCGAAGGCTGCCGCCGTCAGCAACGCTGCGACATCGAGGTTAGCGCAGGTGATGCAGGTGATTTGGGGCACAACATCGCCTTCCGCGGGTCAAAATCATCGCTGGTGGCCGCCAGTCAGAGTCGCTTCAACTTCAGCGAAAAGATCCGTTGCGTGCGACGTGCGAAAGGTCGCGGGACCGGTACATTGTACCGGTCTGCTTTCTCGGCGGTACACGTGGCATCGGAGAAAGAGAAGGTCGGTGCTGGTGCTGCTTGCTCCTCGGAGCCGGCATGCGACGGTGCCGCCGGCAACGCTCGGGCGTTTCCTCTCGCTGCCGCTCTATTCTCCTCCATCGAAAGCCGGTCGATCACCTCGCTCGAGAAGGAGACGGCTGCTCCGTCTCATATCCTCGGCTTCCCTGCAAGAAGCTCAGCTGGCTTGCTGGACATGTAGCCATGTTGTCTGCACTGCAGCTCTTCGCGGGGCTACACCGCGGTCAAAACCCTCTCTGTTCATGGGTTGAAGACGACTCCAACGTTCCGCACAATAACCATCTTCACACCGAAGAAGCTCAACCAGCGACAAGAAGCAGCAACAAAGTAATTTCTCGCTGTTTCTAAATTATTAGGTCTACGATTGCTAGAGGGCGTCATCCTACGACAGCGACTGCCACGAGGGAGCAAAGCTGCCCGCACCTCGACGGTCGTAGTCGCCGCAGAGCAACACGCTCCAAAATCCAACCGAACCGACCGCACGCGACGCTTACTTGGACATCATCATCTTGACGAACTCCTCGTAGTTGATCTGTCCATCGCCGTCAATGTCGGCCTCGCGGATCATCTCGTCCACCTCCTCGTCCGTGAGCTTCTCGCCCAGGTTGGTCATGATGTGGCGCAGCTCGGCGGCCGAGATGAATCCATTGCCGTCCTTGTCGAACACCTTGAAGGCCTCCAGGATCTCCTCCTCCGAGTCCGTGTCCTTCATCTTGCGGGCCATCATGGTCAGGAACTCGGGGAAGTCGATCGTGCCGTTGCCGTCCGCGTCCACCTCGTTGATCATGTCCTGCAGCTCAGCCTCCGTGGGGTTCTGGCCCAGCGAGCGCATGACCGTGCCGAGCTCCTTGGTAGTGATGGTTCCATCGCCGTCCTTGTCGAACAGGGAGAATGCCTCCTTGAACTCCGCGATCTGCTCTTCAGTCAGCTGGTCAGCCATGGTGCTTGCTTGAGTTTCGCTTGAGGGGCTCGAAGGAAATCCAGGAATGATCGCCCAACATTGGCCTTTTGCGAGATGATATATCTGTACGCACCAGATGTACGACCGGATATATGTACGCACGATATTGTACGCACCTTTTCTAGCGAGTGGACCACACCACCTCGCTTTCTAGAGTTACTTAGTGTATTACTTATTTTTCATTAAGTAATATTAAAATACTAGGACGAAGTAAGCAAACGGCAGGCGAGGAGCTCCTCGATCCGTCGGACGATGAGGTGAGTGAGCGCCCGAGTACACGGAATACTGCATTACCAGCGAGCTAGCCTATACTATTGAGTGAGACGCTCGTTGTGTTTTACTCACTCGTGTTTGAGTATTTCGTATATACTACGTTGACTATGTCTAGCGTCAGTATATCATTCATACACTAAGGCGATGTGAAGTTTCTGCCGGGACGAATGTGCGGGCTGTACCGTTGACGAAAGCTCTGCCGAGGATGGCCAAGAATACTCGGTTGCTAGTTAGCTTGAACCCATGCTGGATGATAATATCATAAGAAATATCATATTATGATATTTCTGTACGCACCAGATCGTAAAACGAATCGTGGTGCGTACAATTCGTTCCGCCGCTCTCTTCAAACGACCATCGTTACTCTGTGGTATCGATTGTGGAGCAGAAACGCTTGCGGCTAAAAGCTCTGACTGCTCGTCTGGGAAGAGCGAGCGTAATAATACACTCGGCTGCAAATCCATGTTAGCGCAGTGATTCCTTTCAACCGGACGAGAAGTTTGAATGGAGAGTGATAAAGAGATCGGATGTTGCTTTGGGGGGCGCCATGAGCTTCTGACGACATTAGTATGCTGAGTCAAGCTTCGTAGGCGTCTTCATAGTATTTCATGTACTGTACGTCCGTCGACAGCAAAATTTGCTGTTAAAATGTACAAAAGTTTATGCTGTAATTTCGCGCGTAAATTGATTTCACCGGCAGCATATTCCTGCAACATTGGTCAAACTTGTTGTCAACAACAACAATTTGACCAATGAAATCCTATCAACTCTCCGATTGGTTAATAGTTCTAGCTTTGTCGTAACAGCTCCATCGACGTACACTGCTGGGAACGGCGGCATCTCCACGTCACCCACCTGTATCTCTGCCTTCGCCGTGCGCTCTCGATCATCAGCAGCGTACGTTCACGCCCATGGACCTCCTGGATGCAGCCCGCCGCCAGCCGTGGTTCGTCGTGTACGCCGCGGCGGGACTGGGGGTGCTGCTGAAGCTGCTGGGCGACGCCTACACTAGTGCTTCGGACGTGTGCCAGTTGTACCCGCACTTCTCCTTCTACGACACGTTAGTGGAGGAGCTAACGATGCACCACACGCGTCTGCCGCTGGTACGCTGGTACGTGCCGACGCTGCAGCTGCTGGGCGCCTACGCCGTCGTGTACGCTGCCAAGCACTGGGGGCTGCTGGATCGAGCCTGGCCATTACTCGTGGACCTGCTCTCAGGCCGCTGGCTGTACCATCAAGTGTTCGAGGTGTTGCCGTCCTAGTAAGCGGAAGTTTATGGTGTTCTTATGTAGAGTATTGCGGCTAACGGTGTTGGTGCTTGGAACAGTATGCCGTTCGTGTTTTCGGAGCCGGACGTGCCGGAGTTGCTGTCGGAAGATGAAGGCCGAGAGTTTATGGAGGACGACGACGGATATCTTGACGGTGTGCCGCCGCCGCCGCCTGTGGACGACGATGCGTGCAATGAAGCGCTGGCCAAGCTGGTGCAGGTGAAGATGCAGCACGCGAACCGGACGATCCCGCGGCCCGACGACTGGATGGTGTTCGACCCCGTGCAGGAGAAGCTCGTGCTGCAGAAGCACGCCACACATATGAACGGAGCTGTCAATGGCCACCGGAACGGCCAGACAGACAGTAAAGTGTCACTCTCGCGCGAACAGGAACCTTTAGGAGACAACCAGGCACCGCTGCCTGTAGCAGACGCAAAGTGCGCGGCAGCGACGCGACTGGGGAAAGTCGTCAACGCAGAAGCCGCGATGAACCAGCCCCAGGAAGTCGCGACGGGGGTCCGAAAACGAGTCTAAACCGCGTTATACCCCCCCCCATCTGTGCGAGCTGGACGACATGCAACCCCACGCACAAGTAAGTAAATAAGCCGCTCTCTCGCCATGCTCTCTTTCTCGTGTTTGTCTCGATCTCCCCAGCTACTGCGACTCGTACACGGTTTCCTGCTCAAGTGGCGTCGACACCTTCGCAATTTGACGCCAAAGCCGAGCAGATCCTCCGAACGCGAAGCTCATGATGCGCTTGACGGCTTTAGATGGCAGCACAGCATCGGCCAGGTGTTTGTCCCCGCTTCCAAGCTGGCAGCAGAGCTGGATCGCACGAACAACTGCACTCGGGGGCATGTGGCCGCCACTCGCAAGAGTCCAGCTTCGAAGCGCCGGCACGAGACACTGCAGACTCGCCAGCGACAGCGACAGCAGTTGGCTCTTCTTGGCCCACGTCACGCGTCCGCGCGATGAAATGAAGATGAAGTACTCGGCGTCCCAGAGCGTCATGCTCTGCTCTTGAGTCAGGCAGGCCAGGCGCAAGTGCTCCAGACAGCCGTCGAACCCGTTGTTGCCTGGTGCCGGGAACAGCTTGCTGCAGACCTTCGAGTTTAAGACTTCCTGGGGAGAAAATGCCCGCAGCGCGTTCATCACCACTTCGTTGTGTCCGCAAGCCTTGCCGAATACGCCGCCCCACTTGGCAGCATCCGCAGGCTCTTTGTTCGGCGCCCATTTGTTCAGGAACGTCGACTGCGTGGCATCTCCACGTGCGGCACAGAGCTTCTTACGCAGGGCCAGCGAAGTCCCATCCTTCGATGCTCCGTGGCGGACAGCACCTTCCCATTGGCCGCCATAAGCTTTGCCGTCCGCGAGGTCCATCCACCGAGTCTGTGCGGAAGTGCGCTCGTCCGTCATGGCCGTCCCTACAGCAGCGTTCACCGTGACGAGGCCGAGAACCTCGAGCTTCTCCCGTCGGTGCTGACTGTCCGTCTCCTGTTCTCCAGTCGCTGACGCACTGCCGCCTTTCGACTTGCTACCCGGTAGTTTGCGCGTTAGAACCACGTAGAGTTTCTCCGTCAATGCCTGCAGCCTCTGTTCATCGGGCGTCATGGCCCTCTTCTTCTTCTTCCGTCCGTCCTCGTCGTCGTCGTCCAGATCAGCGCCTTTCGCGAGCTTCCGCGCCCACTTGTCGTCGTCGTCAGCTGCTCCCGTCTTGCCCACGCGCTGGGCGATCTCCACGATCTGCTTCGCCAGCTTCAGCCTCGCTTGTAGTTGCTGCAAGCAGGGCGTCGTCAGCTCCGGTCGAAACGCACTCGAGTTCAGTAGCTCCTCTGCTGTTCCTGTCACTTGAAACACATGACCAAACTTGGCCGTCGCGACGCCATTCGCCGCTGCGCTCACAGCTCCAACCAGCGCCACGTCCGCCTTGGAATACGCCGTGCTGGCCACCAAATGGTCCGTCGTCACCAGCACCATGGCGTGCAACGACGAACTCGCCTCGGACGCCTTGAGTCTCTGCACCGTTTCGTGCCTCTGCCCCGCCGTCATTTTGCGATGCAGCGCCACCGCCTGCAGTCCAAGGTGCTTGAGCATTGCAGCCAACTGAGCGGGCGACGTCTCGTCTTGACTGGGCAGCGCCACCACGCAGGCACGTGGAGAGTTGCGGCTCAGCAGCACCCAGTAGAGTCCCGCCAGCACGTCGTCGTCTCTCTTGACGCGCAGCACGGAGCAGGAGGCGCCGCCTCCTTCCTCGATGCTCAACTTGGCTGCACTGGAGATGGACACGTTGCTGACGATGCTCTTGTCCGGCTTGTGGCGCTTCTTCTGTCTCTGAGACCCAAAGTCATTGCCCTTGTCCGCCTTGCGCTTCTTCTGCTGGTTCTGCGGCTTCTTCTTGCCGTTCTTCCGGGCTTTCGGCGCGCTGCGAGCGCTCGAGTGAAGCATCGAGGGGTTCACGACCACCAGCGAGTCGCCGCGCGGGGCGGACGGCCTCTTAGCGGGCCCTGCGCCGCGATGCTTGCCCATGCTGATCTTGATGCACTGGAGCAGATCAGTTTATAATTCACTTGCACTCAGTATACCCCTGCAGCATCAACATGTTGATGCGCAGCCTTTTTCTTGTGGACCGTGTGCGCCACACCACTTATTCGTCGGACAAATACGTACGTCAGCCCCTGATCGTCATTCGCCAAAAAGTCGCCGAAACGATCAGATAACTCGTTGGGAAGCGATGGCCACTACGACCCCCACCAGCGCCGAGTGGACGCCCTCGTCGTGGCGCAAGTTTCCAGCTAAGCAACAGGCCCCGTATCCGGATCTGAAGGCGCTGAAACAGGCTCACGACAAGTGTACGAGTCTTTGCCATCCATCCCGAAAAAAATGGTCCAAGTTTACCTGACGTCGGTTGCTGTATTTTGCAGTGAAGACGCTGCCGGGATTGGTATCCGTACGGGAGATTGAGGACTTGAAGACGCAGCTGGCGGACGTGGCGGCCGGCAAGCGCTTCTTGCTGCAGGGTGGAGACTGCGCCGAGCGCTTCCAGGACTGCCAGCCGGAGCTAATCGAGAAGAAGCTCAAGATCATGGTCCAGATGAGCCTCGTGCTGGTCTGGGGTGCACGCATGCCCACTGTGCGTGTGGCACGCATGGCGGGCCAGTTCGCCAAGCCGCGCTCCAGTAACACCGAGATGCTGGACGGAGAGGAGGTGACCAGCTTCCGAGGCGAAAACATTAACGGCTACGAGAAGGACCAGCGCACACCCGACCCGAACAGACTGCTGGAAGGCTACTTCCACAGCGCAGCCACGCTCAACTACGGACGCGTGCTGGTGAGTTCAGGCTTTGCGGACATCCACGACGCCGGCAAGTGGGACCTCGACTTTGTGCAGACCTCGTCGCGCCGCGAAGAGTACCAGCACATGGTGAGCGAGATCACCGACAGCTTGCATTTTGTCCACATGTGCGGCGTCGGGGCGGACTCGCCGCACCTCAAGACGGTGGATCTGTTCGTGTCGCACGAAGGCCTGGAGCTCGGATACGAGGAGACCATGACGCGCGAGGTGGACGGCAAGTACTATAACGTAGGCACGGACTTCCTGTGGATTGGCGACCGCACGCGGCAGCTGGACCACGCGCACATTGAGTACTTCCGCGGCATCGAGAACCCTATCGGCATCAAGGTTGGCCCGAGCATGGCCGACGGGGACCTAGTGCCGTTGATTCGGAAGCTCTGGAAAGACCCGGCGGCCAACCCGGGCAAGATCACGCTCATCACGCGCTACGGCTGCGACAAGGTGGCGGAGCTACTGCCCAAGCACATTGCGGCCGTGAAAGCTGCTGGTTTGAAGGTGATCTGGTCGTGCGACCCGTGCCACGGCAACACGATTGTGGCCGAGAACGGCTACAAGACGCGGCCATTCGACCGCATCTTTGGCGAGCTGGAGCAGACGCTGGAGATCCACCGCGAGGCTGGCACGGCGTTGGGCGGCGTGCACTTCGAGCTGACGGGCGAGAACGTGACCGAGTGCATCGGCGGCCCGCAGGGAATCGACGAGAGAGACCTGCCGCTTCGCTACACGAGCTACTGCGACCCGCGACTAAACTACTCGCAGAGCATGGAGGTGGCCTTCCTGCTGGCCAAGAACCTCTCGGTGCACCACGACTTGGCCCCGCTCAACGACAAGTCGAAGATGCGCAAGCGCTCGATGGAGATCAGCGACCCGTCCAAGCGTCTCCGTGCAGACAAGTAGAGTCAACAACCTAAGGGTGAACAGAATACGTTCGATTTGTACTGAAGTTCTACAGTTATCACCTTTTTTTAAGGATTCCCAGTAAAAGATGAAAGTAACAATTGAGGAAGACACGACTGGTACAATAATTATTGAGACTGGGCTATTTTCTTCAAGCCACCAGAGACTTGGACCGCGGTGAGCTTACTCTCTTGACTCGCTCGTTGATCAACGCCACCAGCAACTGTGCAGCTAGCGGTCTTCTCTTAGCTCGTGGGCGCCGTTCCTTTTGGGAGATCGTCCGTGTTGAATTCGCTGCTGGACTGGAATCAGGTGGCCACACGAGGACGGGACGGCGGAAGAGCTGCAAGCGCAATGGCAGATGATTCGTCCACGTGTAACCGAGTTCTTGGTGCCATTCACGGCAAGTGGAAACCCTCTCGCATTTACTGCAAAGATGCCGAGACCTGCCGCCTCAACGCCTACAAGTCGGCATTGAAAGTGTACCGCCAAAGAACGAAAGCGTACTTCCAGTATGAAGTCGTGGCGAGACTTCTGGTGTTTCATGAAAAATGGTAAAGCGTGTTGAAGCCCCTGCTCCTGGAAGAGAAGTCTCCTCGGGAAGAGGGTGGCGTGAAGGCCATCAACGTACGTCAGCTGGATCTGGAAACCATGACAACAAGTGAAGTGGGGCTGTCAGCGGAAGCACTCGAGAATCTCCGGCTGCGACGCGAACAGATCCTGCGCAAGTAGCAAGACCAGGTTGGACAGCAACTGCAGCCACGACTAACTAAGGTCACTGTCGGAGTAAACGGAGCTGCTTCGTATTAGCCGTCACCCTAGGCATAATGAGAACCTTTTTTATCAATAAATTCATGAATAAATCGCGATTTTCGTGCAGTTGTTACCAGGCTCCACAGCTCCGCTTTCCCTAGGCCAAGTCCGTCTCACGAACCTCATCAACGCCAGCGAGTTCCACTTGAGTGGGCTCCACAGCAGCACTGCTTAACACAGACTTGGCCTCCGGATCGTCGCCTCCATGTTCTTGCTGGCGCTTGCGTTGATTGTGGAGTGTTGTGGTGGAAGGTGCGTACAGGTAGCAAAGCGTGTACACGTACACATTGAAAATCGTCTGAAGCGAAGTCCATGCGCCTCCACTCGTAGGAGTTGGCGAGAATTCGCCGCTTGCGAGGCCCGAAAACGACGCGAGTATCATCAACAGACTCAGTACCACCAAGTAGCGGAACCTCATTCGTCGAGCTCGAATCTCACGGAAGCTCATGGCGATCAGGACGCAGTACCAGCCAATGAAAGCGGCACTGAGAAGACCGCACAGCACCCTGAGGAAGGCGAAGGTGCTGTTCTCCGCTAATGGATCCCAGGTCACGTCGTTGTTGCGGTTGTACTTGATGTAGCCGCAGTAGATGGCCATGATGAGCCAGAAGAAGGCCACGAACATGACCTTCGGACCGAAGAACTTGACGTTCGACACGCCGTTCTCTTTTCCTTGCAGACGCAGGTTGTCAATGGCAACGAGCCAGAACAGCAACAGCATCTGGAAGAACGTCACTTGGAAGCCTACACTGAGGATCCGAGCGGCGTTGCTGCCGTAGGTCGCCTCGGCGAAGTAAAAGGGGTCATTGAATAGAATCAGAGACAGAGCAAGCGCCACGACGAACCCTTGCTCGACGTTCTGCTCCCGAGACGACAGTTTGTTGAGGCACAAGATGTACCAGCCGGCGAAGAACGCCGATACAAACAGGAAGAAGAACTTGATGCCGATGAGCCAGTTGGTGAACGCCTCGGTGCCCCACGTCTTGCGGAATTGGACGTTGGAACCGGCCAGGACGAGGCTTTCCGTCGAGTTGAACAGCAAGTCCACTTGATAGTCATTGAAGTCGATATCGCCGAAACGAAGGAAGTACGCCGGCTCGCAGTACGCCTGACCTGCCAGACAGTCGACAGTGATCGTCTTCTGGACCACGTTGGTGAAGATCTCGGCGTACGTCTGGTTGCCGCTGGTGTCGTTGACATAGAAGCCCTTGAGGTGCGGCGCCATGGTCACGTCGAAAGAGCGCGCGACTTTCTTCAAGTTTGGAAAAGCAGCCTCCAGGTAGAAGTAGCGGTTGAGCTGCGTGAATCCGTTCAGTCCGAACGTGTAGTGCACGACATGAAGCCTCTCCTCAGTGCTGGCAAACGGCCGGTTGGTGCGGTTGGTGCACGAATCGAACATGCACGTCAGGACAGACTTCTGCCGGCTGTCGTTCAGGCGCAGTACCTCGTCAATGGCGGAGACCCTTCCATTCGCATCGGTGTCTTGGACGGTACTGGTGCTGTTGGGATCAAGGCATTCCTTGTACAGACTAATGGAAAAGTCCGACGTGCAGCGCGTCGGATTGCTGGTCCAGTCGGACTTGGAAACCGCAGGGGAGCCACTGAAGCCGATCAGTACGAAGAGAGCGAGAAACGTGACGGCGATACCCGAGACCAACAGCAACTTCAGTATTGAGATGACTTCGATCCGCATGAAGCTTCCATCGTCGCCTCCTTCCGTAGGTTTGGCCTTCATCGTCGTTGATCAACTCGAATGGGTGAGAAAACGGAAATGGCGTGGAAATCTGCGCGATGGAGCTTCCTCTCACCTAAACTTGTCAGCGGCGTCCGTTTTTCACGTTGTTGAAACCCCTGCGATTTTCACACGCGCATGATCCCTCCAACCAAAGCGGTGTCGTCAATCTCACAAGAAGTAGCTGCTGATGTGAGCAACTCGTTCGTGAATATCGAGTAGAAATACGAGATAGCTGGACAAAGCAGCTTGAAGCGAATATTATCCATTTTTTTACAGCGCCACACAATTGTTAATAATGATAAGACCGAAGAGGAGAGTATAACGGGGTCTAGCAACAGATGGACTTCCTTCTCAATGCTTGCACTCTTGCGCAAGCTGAGATCCATTTACTCTTACCGGTCCAACAACAATAGATTGATGTATAGTGAGCACTTGTTCTTCGTCAACATTCATCACTCATATCTAAACTTTTTCCAAGGCGTGGAATCGAATCACTTGCTCGCATTCTTTCACTTTTCGTTTCGGAAAGCAACAGCCATGCCCAACCTAACAGCCGAAGAAGATTACTACTACAGGCAAACTGATCCCTCGAAATGGCATGGCAAGAAACACGGCCACGACGGCTTTTGCACGAAGATGAAGCTTGTCTACACCCGTCAGGGCAGCTGGGATTGCATGAAGTGGATGCTGAAAAACTGCAACGAGCCACTAACCACTGAGACGATAGACGCTTTACACGACAGACCCCTCCACAACGTCATTTGGTTCTATGAGAACCGGTTCGAAGGCTGCACTGTTGAAGCCATGAACAGCGCAGCGAAAGGAGGTCGTCTCAACGTCGTCAAGTGGCTCCACGAGAACTACTACGAAGGGTGTACAACGGCAGCCATGGATGGCGCAGCAGCACAGGGCCATCTCCACGTTGTCAAGTGGTTGCACGAGAACCGCAGTGAAGGTTGCACCACTGCTGCGATGGATAGTGCTGCAGCACACGGTCACCTGGGTGTCGTCAAGTGGCTGCACGAAAACCGAACGGAAGGCTGCACCACCGCTGCAATGGACGACGCAGCAAGCAACGGCCATCTCACCGTTCTCAAGTGGTTGCACGAAAACCGCAGTGAAGGCTGCACCCCTGCTGCGATGGATGGCGCAGTAAACAACAGCCACGTCACCGTCGCTAAATGGCTTCACGCGAACCGCTCGGAGGGGTGTACGACTACAGCAATGGACGATGTAGCAGGACAGGGGTATCTCGCCGCAGTCAAGTGGCTGAACGAAAACCGAAAGGAAGGGTGCAGCTCTGCCGCCATAGTCAACGCCGCCTTAAAAGGACACCTCGACGTCGTCAAGTATCTGCACATCAACGTTGATCAACAAGGCACCAATGCTGCGATCAACGCCGCCGCTGAAAATGGTCATTTACCAGTCGTCGAGTATCTGCTCGACATTGTTTCTGAGCCTTGTGCAGCCGATGTCATTGCCCGAGCTAAGAAGAACGGACACTCTGAGATCGTCGCATGTTTGACGCACCGACTTGCGAACGAATTGAAGGATTCCATGACACGTGATGAAGGAAGATCTGCCGAGGTGAGTCCCTGTGCTCGGCTAATATTCTGTTGTGTTCTTCCTGTTTCCCTTTTCGTGGGAATGTGCACGTGTGCACAACCATCAAATTGGCTTTACTAATGGGTTTTGATGACATGAAGGAGCAGGCTCGCGCGGAAGAGGTGGCTCAAACGCTCACTGAAGATGAGGAGACCAAGACACGTACCAGACACCGGGACGAAGTTGAAGAAAGCATTCACGCTGTGGAAAGGAAGAAGATTAAAACGGCGGAAGCTGACACTCAAGAGAAGCAGTATATGGGCAAGAGCTGTGTGAGCGGATCCGAACGAAGGTGAAAGATAAAAAAGAAAGGTTGCAGTTCAGAGGTAGTGGCAGTGCTGGATAAAACCAACTGCTCGGGGCATATTATAAACAACGAACAACTTCGAAATAGTTGGCTCCATCTTTCGCACGAGATGAAGCCCAAACAGGTGATCCCCAAGGAATCAGATACGTAAAGCGATGACAAACTCTCGAGTATCTTGCTTAAGAGGTTGGTAAGAACAGATTGGACGCCGGCAGCGTGTGTCCACAGATAAGGATGCGAATACTTCTTCATCTTATACCACTTATCTTCTCGCGTGCTGTAGTGAGTCACTAAGAATCCGATCTCTGTCTACCAAAATTGAGGCCTCCAATTTACCAGACCAGCGACAGTGTTCTTAGGTGAGTTGTGAACTACCTTCCTCTTATGACAGCACACACATGCTGTCTCGATCTTTTAAGAAGGCCAAGGAGCACAAGACAGGAGAAAAGTGTTTTGTTCTGTAGTTGAAGTTGCTTGTTTATACTTGATTTTCGTATGGACGAGTGCAACAAATGTTGAGCAAATGTTCAAACTTGCATTCGCAAAAAGACAACCGGAACGCTACCAGGGAGACTCTGCTTCGGACAATATGTCGCCTCCCTCTCACCCCGCCACCTTTAGCAATGAAGAGCTGCAGTCTCTCACCCGCGCGTGGATCTCCGTGACTTCCGACCATCAAGCTCCCGTGACGTCGAACGATCTCTTCTGGGGCCACGTCGCGGCTGAATATGCAGCCAACGCCTCACCAACTTGCCATCCAAGGACCGTTAAAGAGCTACAGAAGCAATGGAAGGCCATGTGCCCCAGTATGGTGGCCATTGTGACGCTCTTCAATCGTAAGTGCCAGCATTCGAGCAGCGGCGTCACTGGCGAGGCGGACGCTTTCGAGTGGGCCATTAAGACTTTCCGTGGCACTACGAAGAGATCATTCGAGTTTGCGGGGGCGCTTTGGCTGTTGATCAGCCAGAAAACGTGGTGGAAAGTGCTCAAGCCGCACTTGATGCGGCAGTTCTCCTTGATGCATGACGAGGAAGAGGAAGAACTGGACCGGGAACAGGAAACTGAACCCGAGTCGTTGGAGGATCCACAGGAGTTCCCATTGTCACCGGTGTGCGGAGTCGCGAGGTTGAGAAGTGATGACGAGAATGAAGAATCAGAACTGGAGAGACGAGTGAGGCCGAGACTGGTTTCTGAAGATCTCCCCTCGTTGACGTCAGTGGAGGAGGTGCCATCCAAGACGGAGAGTCGAACGCCAATGCTACTGAAAAGTAGCTTGAATGGCTCAAGCCAACTCGGATCTGAGGGAGCGGACGAGAAGACGGTGGCGATGGCTCAGGTGATGGAGCAGCGACTGGAGCTGGACATCATGACGCAGAGTGAAGATGGGCTGTCCACTGATGCAAAGGAGTATCTCGGCTTGCGACGTCAGGAGATTTTGATGAAGCTGAGGGAGAAATTCAGTCAACAGTCGGGTTGAGTCTGGGCTTGGAGCGAGGCGATCCATCAATTTTCGTGTAATTGCGTGTGGTACTGGTTCTTGGAAAGGTCCTGGAATTCGACATATTTCTGGAAGCAGGAGGCTGCAATATTCCTAAGCGCCGTCAAACCCTCACCAGCATTGATGGATGTCCTTTGACGGTCTGTCGGCTAACACTGATGCTTTGAGACTCAGGTTTTCTTCTTCGTCAACCTTTATCACTCTAACCTAAACTTTCCAAGCGTCCGGTGGTTTCTGGGGATCATATTTCTTGTACGCATTTTTCAATGTCGTTTCGGAAAGCGATGTCTAAGCTAACAGCCCAAGAAGCGGAAAAGTACGGGCGCAGGCATCCATCCGAATGGCATGACGAGGAACACGGCAACAACGACTTGTGCGCGAAGATGATGCTTGCCTTTAGCCGCTGGTGGCGCTGGGATAGCACGAAGTGGCTGCTGGCAAACTGCAAGGAACCACTAACCGCTGAGGTGATTGACGATGTACACGACAAAAACCTTCAAAGCATCGTTTGGTTTCACGAGAACCGGTTCGAAGGCTGCAGCAGTAGCACTGTTGCGGTCGCAGCGAGAAAAGGCCGCCTCGATGTCGTCAAGTGGTTCTACCAAAACCGCAATGGAGGGCATACGACGGCAGCCATGGATGCTGCGGCAACACACGGCCACCTGGACGTTGTCACGTGGCTCCACCAAAACGACGACAAAGGCTGTACGACTGCAGCCATGGATGGTGCTGCAGCACACGGCCACCTCGACGTTGTGATTTGGCTGCATGAAAATCGCCGTGAAGGCTGCACCACTGCTGCGATGGATGACGCGGCAAGCAATGGCCATCTCGACGTCGTCTTGTGGCTACATGAAAACCGAAGCGAAGGCTGCACCACTGCTGCGATGGACGGTGCGGTAAGCAACAGCCGCGTTAATGTCGCTATATGGCTCATGAGAAACCGAGAGGAGGGATGTACGACTGCGGCAATGGACAACGTAGCAGGACAAGGGTATCTCGACGCGGTCAAGTGGTTGAATGAAAACCGAAAGGAAGGGTGCAGCTCTGCTGCTATGGTCAACGCCGCCTCAAAAGGATACCTCGACGTCATCAAGTATCTGCACACTAACGTTGGCCAAAAAGCTACTGATGATGCGATCACCGCCGCTGCTGAAAATGGGCACTTGCCAGTCGTCAGGTATCTTGTGGCGATTCTTTCTGAACCATGTGTGGCGGATGCCATCGCTGGAGCGGAGATGAATGGGCACGTTGAGGTCGTCACATTTCTGAAGAAACACAATGGGTCAATGCCACTGAAAAGAACAAAACGTGCAAGTCCACCAGGATCTGAAGCGGAGGGGAAGACGGTGGAGATGACTCAGGTAATGGAGCGGCGATTGGAGCTGGACATCATGACGCAGAGCGAGGACGGTCTGTCCGCTGAGGCAAAGGAGTATCTCCGTTTGCGACGCCAGGAGATTCTGACCAAACTGGGGTGAAAGTAACCTCGAGTGCTGGATAGCACCACTGGTGTGCCGTTGAATCTCGAAATGCTGGTGAAAATTCGAGTTGCATTGTGATGACTTCGGTGGGTGAGCTGCGCCAGAACCATTAATCCCGAAGTTGCCTAATTGACTGTTTTTTTTACTTAAAGTATTCTTGATCCCAAGATGAAACAACACACGTGCGTTTACGAAGCTAACGACAACGTTTTTTTCAACTCTACGACAACTTTTACCATCGACACACTGTTTACAATCCTAAGACAAACATGCTAGTTCTCGTCCAGCACTCACGAAAATGCGCACACCAAAAGCGTGAGTGCGATAGCCACGGCGAGCAGGAGGTAGAACCAGCCGATGTACATCAATGCAAGTACGGCAAGAGCAGAAATCACACCCGCAACAGACGTTTGGAACAAACGCTGGTTGTCCGAGCGTTCAACTTCCTTACGTCGGAGGTCGATGCGTTGCTGCAGGTGCTCCTTGCGATCTGGTTCCTTAAAATCTTGAACTACAACGTTCCGCTCCCAGTGGTTGCGCAGTAATCCATACGATGCAGCGCCGAACGCTGCAAGCGCACCGATAGCCAACAGGGAAGCCTGAAGACCGTCATGTTTCGCGGCATCGACGTCAATTTTGACTCGCTTGAGATCCACAACGGGCGACGAAAGACGTGTTTCCGTAGATTGGCCGGGCTTGTCACTGATGGGTTTCCTCGGGGTCTCTAAAAGTTGGTACTTGAGTGCAGCGAGTCCACGGTGGACCCCGACATCGAGACCCCGGCTGCCGTTCATCTTGATGCTTCCGTACGATTCGTAGCTTCGCATTGTTGGGATGGCGCGCAAATTCTGAACTGAGGAGATTGTTAAGACGACCGCGAACAAAACCTCTCGAGGACGAGGAAGTATTCCTTTGCCGAATTATAATTCCCCTGACGTTCTGGTCGTGGGGCTGCCTGCTTACAGATGGAGCGGATTGCTCTACCTTACAAAACAAGCGTAATGCTCTATGTTGATTACCATTTGATACTTTGAAGTAGGTCAACACTTGCGGGGTTCAACGTGGTATCACCGTTTCCCACCAACCAAGAACACCTCAGTAGCAAGCAGTGCGGTAATATTAATACTTCGAAGTACTATGAATCTGCGCAGTCGTTGCGAATTGCTCGTGCCTCACGGGCGGCAACAGCTTCAGCAAAGTTCATGAGTTCGCTTTCGTTTGCCGGGGGTAAATCGCTTCCGTAAAGCACGAAAAGCTCAGTCGAAGTGAAGCCGTTGAAGAACTCGTATGCCTTCTCGGCGCAAGGACCGCAAAAAGCCAATCGGTTGCTGCATACCGAGCACCCTTGAAGGACGTGCACGAACTCAGCCTCAGTCGACGCGAAGTGGCTCATTGCGGGGGAAAGTTTTCGCATCAACCGCTCCAGTTCGCGCTTATCTACGGTGAGAAAGATCAGTTTGAAATTCGATGCGAATATTGTACAAATAAAAGCGAGCAATCACCTCTGATCATCGCTTCGTTAGTGCGGTCTTGCTCGAACAACAGCAGCTCGTCGTGACTGTCGAAGGTCGAAAGTGGGCGGTAACGACGGCGTTTTGATTCGCAGATTGTGCGAAGCTCCTGATCGCATTGATCTTTCACTTGCAGCGCCCGCTCAAGCTTCATCTTTCCTGGCGAAGCTGAAACAAACCATATAAAACTTTGATGTGAGGACGATAAAGACAGCGAGAAGCAGTGATAACATGTAAAATCAAACCGTTGGCGCTGCTATTGTTCACGACGGCTCGAGTGTCTACACAAGCGAGAATAGTTCAGTTTCTATCTATCCACTGGGCGCTTCCTAGGCGCTTCACATTTATTGCCATTCTCACTTTCACGAGCCACTAGTCTGCTGAATTCGGCTGGAGCGAGTGTATATCTGCTAGATGGATTTCTACAGTACAAGTCAACGGAATCAGGTTAATTAGTGGCAAATGGCATGCGTTCACGCCGTCAACACACACCTTGAATGTCCAGGCTTCGGTGATTGGACTGAGACTCCCCCCTTACCAAAAGCGTCCGAACCAGAGAATGCTCGTCGCATCGGTTTGTTATGCATTCCTGCTTCATCCACGTCTTCAGGCATTGCTATAGACGAGAAGATCGATTAATGAGAGCCGAATGATTTGTTGGCAATAATCTGCTCAGAACACGATGCAAAAACTATTTTTAATCGAGTACATGTATTTTTAGTATACGTTTGTATACGGTCAGACGAATTGCTGATCAAGCAAAATAAACATTTTTTAAGATTGGAAGAGGAAATTAGAGTATTGACCTGCTTTAGGCCATTTTTTTCACCTTCGGAAGGATGCGACCACAGTCATCGCGATTGCCTTCATTCCCACGGCCGTCACTGGAGCCATAGCTAAACGAGCATGAGCAGGAACCTTGGTTATAGTCACAGTAGCCTCGGTTGGAGCAGACTGCATTCTCCTTTGTTCCCTTCTGACTCACGACCCCGCCCAGTGCAACCCCATTGTCAGCGGTGACGAAGCTGACAGATCCACTTGAAGCAGTGAGGCCTGTCATGATTGCTCTCAGTGGTGGAATATCGCCGTGATCGACTGGAAAAGTAATTGTGATGATGTTGGCCGGTGACGCGGGGGCGGAACACGCCCTTATTCCATACGAGAACTCCACGACAGGCTCCTCAAATCCAAAAGATGCCACGAGGATCTCTTGAAGGGTGTTTGACGTGACATCAAATGGAATATCAACCGACGTCGACGTACGATACTGTAGACGGAAGAACCCCCCTGTTGCAGTGCAGCTGAGAACTTGTACTTCGTCCGCTTGGTCTGTAGTAACGGGGTCATCCCCCTTCAAGCAAGATCCTTGAGAGCAAAGCACTATCAGTATTAGTCATACACGCAAAGAAAGCACCGTATCAACTTACTCTTGCTGCAGTCGTTGCCCTCATAACCAGGATCACACTTGCAGCCCAGAATATTGTCGCGATCGAATGTCTGAATGTTATTCGGATCCGTGCCGTAGTCAAACTGCAACGACGGTGAGTCAACGTCGGCCTCAAGTGAAAGCTGTCGGATCGTCAAGCATTGTCCGTGGCCACTGCAGACAGGTTCCCCCGGACATTTCACTGAAGCCAATATGAAGAAGTGTGAGATGCCTGAGCTTTGCTAAGGCTGCAGTGTCTATCATGCTTACGATGTTCACACGCGGCACCCTCAAATTGAGAGTTACAGGAGCATTGGCCAGTGTTGCGATCACAACTGCCGGCGTCGGAGCACTCGGTCCACTGATTGTGAACCGTATTACTTGACGACGGGGTGGTAAACCACGACGGACCTATCGGACATGTTCCTGTTGCCGCCCAACAACAACAATCGTCAGTAACTTCATAGTTCTCACGTTTGAACCATTGGTTTCCGTACTTGACGAGCAATCGCCCGTTGTCCAGCCACTTTCACAAACACATTTGTACGATGGCGAGCCTGTGCAGTAGCCGTGGCCACTACAGGCGAGTTCACCCACGCACGAGGATATGGGCCCGCCGTATAAATTGTTGTCGTTGGCACATCCACAGTCGCCACGTGTTCCGGGGTTACCGTATCCGTCGCTGGAGCGGTAGCCTGGCATGGGGTTAACGTAGCACCCACACTGCCCTGTTTCTGATGTAACCACAAAACCAAACAAGTACGAGAGCGTGCGTGAGTGTGTCTGGTCGAAACAAATTGGCAAGAAAAGTAAGCACCAACCGAAGTTGCAGTCGCCTCTGTTGCTGCAGAATGCCCACTCCTTGGTGCCTAGAACGGAGGTTCTTCCGCCCAAAACGGCGCCTGCCGACGTCGCAAACACGCTCCCGCCTCTGAGGTAGATGACGCCTTTCAACGTCCCCATGACTTTGATCGGAGGTTGCCTTGTTCAAGCAATGAAACACTGTGTTAGCTCACGAGGTAAATTTTACAATCCAGTACAAAAAGCGCCTTCGTACGGCCCGAAGTCCTGGATGAACTCGATCATGATGGCGTTTGCTGTCGTGCTGCTGCAAACCGTTTTCGCAGTACCACCGAATGTCACCTTGACAACAGGAAGCGTCTTGATCGTTCTCAGAATGCGCTCGAGATCGTCCAGGTTGGCGTCAAATGGGATCTCGGCGCCTTGTCCGTTGAAAAACAGGTAAAACGAGCCTCCTGTACCCGTGCACTGTACAATCTGCACCTCGTTCTTTTGGCCTGTGGTCAGCGGATCATCTCCCCTTGGACAAGACTCTAAGACGCAGCAAGCAACGTGCGTAAGGTTAATGAACACACGCAGCTCAGTCGTCCCGAACATCCTTTCTTACTCAGCGAGCAGTCGAAGCCGTGGTAGCCCTTCCTGCACTTGCACCCGTAGATCATCTCCGCATCCCAGGCAGTCGCATACAGCGGCTCTGTCCCCACCGCATACGTCGCTGACAACTCCTTGAGCGACAAGCACTGCCCTGCGTCGTTGCAGCTGCTGGGGCACTCCACTGACCACGTTTCGTCGAGTTAAAACCCCAAACTTGCAAAGCTGAAGACAATCCAAAGTCACTTACTACGTTGACAAGCTGAGCCTACGAATCCTTCGTCGCACGTGCATCTGCCCTCTTCGTAGTCGCACACGCCCTTGTTGGAGCACGCGACGAGGTAGTGCGCATCGTCCGTCGCTCGCGCAGGCGCCACCCACGCCGGGCCGAGCGGACAGCGCTCTGCCACACAAATCAATGTCAGTTCATCAACGAAGCCTTTGTACTAGCTGAGCAAACTTCGCTTACTCTGCGAGCAGTCGAAGCCCGTGTAGAGTGCATCGCATTTGCACAGGTTGCGCGAGTTGCAGTTCCCGTGACCCGAGCAGATCTTGCTGTTATACACGCCACGTGAACAGGCCGCGCCCACCAGGTCCGCCAGCAACAAGCCAGCAACAAGGAGCACCAGTCCGCGCTTCATGCTCAATGCCCGCTCAAGCCGTTACACTATAACTTCAACCGCTATGTGCGACACATCAACTTCAATTCATGTCTGCCACACCACTATTTATGTGGATTTACACAGTATAACGCGGTCCACACGATAGGGAGCCAAGTGTCTGCGGCCACCAGAAATCTTTAGAGCCACGCAAGGGGAACCTTTCTTCTCGTCTCGTGTCCTCTCTCTTCTCCTCCTTCTTCCCCACCCCCTCTCTCCACCATGTCGATGGTCTTTGACGAGTATGGTCGCCCCTTCATCATCCTTCGCGACCAGGAGCAGAAGGAGCGCATCAAGGGCGTGGAGGCCATCAAGAGCAACATCCTGGCGGCTCGTACCGTATCCAGCCTGCTGCGTACGTCTCTGGGCCCTCGTGGCATGGACAAGATGATGGTCAGTCAGGACGGAGACGTCACCATCTCCAACGACGGCGCGACGATCCTGGAGCAGATGCAGGTGGAGCACCGCGTGGCGCATCTCCTCGTGGAGCTTAGCAAGTCCCAGGACGACGAGATCGGAGACGGCACGACGGGCGTCGTCGTCCTAGCCGGTGCGCTATTGGAGCAAGCAGAGAAGCTGCTTGCCCATGGGTTGCACCCTATGCGAATCGCTGACGGCTTCGAAGAGGCCTGCGACATCGCCTGCAAGCATTTGCAGGAGATTGGAGACGTCATCCAGTTCTCCAAGGAGGACCCGACGCCTCTGGTGGAGACGGCCATGACGACATTGTCGTCCAAGATCGTCAACAAGTACAAACACCAGATGGCAAAGATCGCGGTGGACGCAGTCATGAAGGTGGCCAACTTGGAGACGAAAGACGTCAACTTTGACCTGATTAAGGTGGAGGGCAAGGCTGGCGGCACCCTGGCGGAGACGGCGCTGATCAATGGCATTGTCATTGACAAGGACTTCTCGCACCCGCAGATGCCCAAGGAGGTGACGGACGCCAAGATGTGCATCCTCACGTGCCCGTTTGAACCCCCCAAGCCCAAGACGAAGCACAAACTGGACATCACCAGTGTCGAGGCCTACGAGGAGCTCTACAAGCAGGAACAGGAGTACTTTACCACCATGATCAAGCAGGTGAAGGACAGCGGCGCCAACCTCGTCATCTGCCAGTGGGGCTTCGACGACGAGGCCAACCACTTGCTGCTGCAGAACCAGCTGCCTGCTGTGCGCTGGGTCGGCGGCGTGGAGCTCGAGCTCATTGCTATCGCCACGGGTGGACGCATTGTCCCGCGCTTCTCGGAGCTCACGGCCGAGAAGCTGGGCCGCGCCGGCCGGGTGCGCGAGGTCGCGTTCGGCACCACCAAGGAGCGCATGCTCGTGATTGAGGACTGCGCCAGCTCGGACGCCATCACGGTGCTGGTGCGCGGTGGCAACAAGATGATCGTGGAGGAGGCCAAGCGGTCGCTGCACGACGCCATGTGCGTCACGCGCAACCTGATCAAGAACAACCGCATCGTGTACGGCGGCGGCGCGGCCGAGATCGCTTGCGGTATCGCCGTGCGGGACTACGCGGACCAGACCATTGGCATCGAGCAGTACGCCATCCGCGCCTTTGCGGACGCGCTGGAGGACGTGCCCATGGCTCTGGCCGAGAACAGCGGCCTGAGTCCCATCGAGTCGCTGTCGGCCGTGCGCGCGCAGCAGATCGCCGAGAAGAACCCGCGGCTCGGTATTGACTGCAACTCGGCCGGCACGAACGACATGAAGGAGCAGCAGGTGTTCGAGACGCTGATCGGCAAGCAGCAGCAGTTGCAGCTCGCGACGCAGGTCGTGCGGATGATCCTCAAGATCGATGATGTCATTATTGAAGGCTCGTACGCGTAGGCCAAGACACGCCAGAAAATTCACTGCCACTGCAGCTTGTAGTCGCGAAAACACGACGGAGTTGTGGAGGCGGCGGGACAAATGGAAGGTTTTAGTTTATAGTCTGCCGTGATTCGTTGCTGTGTATGCGTCTTTTGATTGCAGGGCTGGATTGATGGGATGATCCACTACTTCCGAGTATTAAAAGCGATTATTCGTACTTAGCGATGATCCTACAGTAGATTCAAGCGCGCTCTTTGAACGAATCGCCGGTGGACATTTTGGGTAGTACGTACGTACAATACTGGCTTCTTGAGTGAAACATTCGCACACTGTTGTCGACATTTGCGTAGTAGTGTTGTGTAAGCGTCCTTCCGTTTTAGTTCTGGCCTGGTGAATTGGTGGCATTATTTTCTACTGGAGAATACTGTATAAGTAGTACTTCAAAGTATTGTCCTGTCGAGAACTCATTTGATGCCTTCACGGCCGCTGTGTGCTGATCTGCTCACGCAGCTTCAGCAAGATTTGCCGACGGACTAGATAGCCAGCTCAAGCAGGCGATCGCATAAGGAATTCGAATAGAGTTGGATAACATTACGAAGGAGGAATGTAAAGAAACCGTTGCTGCAGGTTGCAGAATGACGATTCGTAGGGTTAAGCACACTGTGGTTGTTTCGCTGCTTAGCCCATTCTTGTAAGCTTGCATTTTTTTCATGGTCACGATATTGGTGTGACAGATTTCACTTTCAGCTTTTGTTTTGGTAGTTCACGGACTACACGGCAACCTAGCCCACACAAAATGTCGTCATCGCTCCCTCCGCTCGGCGACCTTGAACGGTTAGTGTTGTACGGTTTAGTGGGAACGTAAAAAGTATAGAATTTGAAAATTTAATGCTAAGACAAAACTGCAAACACCCTCGAATGGCTTCATATCGTCAGCAAGCTGTTCGGCTTCAATTTTTGCCTGAAGGGTGTCGTGGCAGCTTTCATCTCTCCGAACAGATCCCGTGCCCGCAGAACTTTCCCTTGCTATTGCTTTGCTTGAGTTTCAGCTTCCTCCTTCTTCATTTCGATATTCTTCCGTTCTTCGACTCGAACGTTTTGTTCAACTTCGTTCCGGATTCCGGTACCTGCATTGGCGGTCTTCTCTTCTGTGCGAATTTGTGCTGCTTGTGCCGGCCTAGGAAAAGTTAAGAACTGCTTAAAACACCCCGCAAAATCAAGTACGGTACTAGCTCAACAAAGTGACTCACCTCTTGTGTCACGGCAGCTCTTTCTTCGGCGGGTATCGCGCCATTATTCCGTTCGTTCGCAAGGCGTTGATTCATCAGAAATGCAACGACCTCAGAGTGACCGTTCTTCTCCGCTCATGCAACGGCATCGGCTTTATAAGGCTCAGAAACAGTGTCGAGCTGATACTCGACGACTGGTAAATGACCATTTTTAGCGTCGGCGGCAATCGTTTCGTTTTTCAGTGAGGTGCATTGATGTCACTTAACTATAGCTAACGACTTCATATGTCCGTTCCGCAGGTTGTCTCTTAACCATTCTGCAGCTGAGGATCCCGCAATAGCGGTCACCTCTTGTGTTGTTTAGAGCACTGCAGTAGTCTGCACGAGCAGGATCTGGAGCAGTTCCGCTCAGCGCAAGCTGTCTGGGCACTCCACGCGGCACAATCCGCGTTGACTCCATGGAGCTTGATCGCGGTAGTCACGTCGCGAGCTTGGACGCGGCGGAGGGGGCGAACCCCTGAACCACCGCGGCAGCGGCCAAGGGCGCGCTGCAAATGTTGACCTTGTGCTTGACCACGGGCGTCAGACCGTGAGCGGCGAGTGACAGTGCGAGGCGAACCTCCACCACCCCGGCAGCGGCGAGTAGCGCGCTGCCCTTCATTCTTGACCTTGTGCTTGACCACGGGCGTCAGACCGTGAGCAGTGTGGCAGTAAGAGGCGAACCCCGCACCACCTCGGCGGCGGCCTAAGCTCACCGCCAGTCGACAACGTAGCTTGATCCGCGGGGGTCGATCTCCGCGAGCAGAATGTGGGGCTGCATGCGAGGGGCATCAGGTCCTCGCGCCCATGGGCGCCGACACAGCGCCGGAGAAGACGCCCGGCGTCTCTCCGCCAACCAAAGGCCCCGAGAGGGGGATTCCTCCCTTGGTTGGGAGCCAGTCCAGTGGACTGGTTCTGGTCACATGAGGGGCACCCGGCGAATTGTGGAATCGGGGCGGCGACAATCGCAGCATTGGTGCCTTGTTGATCAACGTTGACGTGAAGATACTTGACGACGTCCAGGTGTCCATTTGAGGCGGCGCTGACCATGGCGGCAGAGCTGCACCCTTCCTTTCGGGTTTCATTCAACCACTTGACGGCGGCAAGATCTCCCTGTCCGGCTACGTCGTCCATTGCCGCAGTCGTACACCCCTCTGAGCGGTTTGCATGGAGCCATTCAGCGACGCTAACGTGGCTGTTGCTCACCGCACCATCCATCGCAGCCGTGGCTGTTGCTCACCGCACCATCCATCGCAGCCGTGGTGCAGCCGTCAGTGCGGTTCTCGTACAACCACTTGACAACGTCGAGGTGACCATTGGTTGCCGCGTTATCCATGGCTGCCGTCGTACACTCTTCCCTGCGGTTTTCGTGCAACCACTCGATAACGTGGATGTAGCCATTGCTTGCAGCGCCGTCCATCGCAGCCGTGGTGTAGCTGACTCGGCGGTTTTCGTGCAGCCACTTGACGACATCAAGGCGGCTTTTTCTCGCAGCAGTGTCCATTGCCACAGGAGTGCAGCCTTTGAACCGGTTCTCATGGAACCACTTGATGTTGTGGAATGATCATCGTGTATAATGTCAATCACCTGGGTAGTTCGTGGTTCCTTGCAGTTTTTAGCAGTACCTAAAGTCACCCCAGTGTTGCAAACCGCTGTAGTAAACCTTCAACTTCGTGCAAAACCCATCATTGCCATGCTTCTTGTCATGCCATTTGATGGATGCGTGCTCCCGTAAGTGCTCGCTTCTTGGGTTGTTAGTGCAGGCATGGCGGCTGCTTGCGGAAAACGAAAGTGAAAACTGCGAACAACGCCATCGGTTTACCTCACAACGCTTGGCATGAGTGATAAAAGTTGAAGAAGAAGAATGGTTTACATCCCATCAGTATTTGCAATTGAATGATACTGTATCCATCAGGCGATACCGTAAGAGCGCTCTTTACGAGAGTTTTCAGAAAACTCGTCTATTTCCCTTTCCCATTTGCCCGATGCCAAGAACCACGTGCAAAACTTCGGCGAATTCTGATGGATCTCCAAGGTTAAAGATAGTGAGATCTCACCGAGCTCATGACTCCGCTCAGCCTCATCAAACGTCGCAAGTGGGGATGTTCCTTTACCTCGGGATATTTAAGCTGTCCGTGCTTAAAGCTGGGTGTTCACACGCCTGTCGCGCAGATTCTTGAATAGTTGCTTGAGGCTGGGAGTGGCGGCGAGAATACGCTCTTCCTCCCCCGGCTTAATATTCTCTTTGGCGCCCTTGAGGTTCGTAGCCTGATGTTGTCGTCATGATTTTCATAGTGACAGAGTCTTGGGCTGCCGTGAGTGTGCTGCACTAGACGATTGAGGTGGCGATCGCCAGGACCGAAACGCATAGGTGTGAGGGTGTCGAGTGTGCCGAAGTGGCTCTGGGCTAATTGCAGAATGAACAGTTTGAAGGAGCTGGAGCCCACGAAACTCAATATTACAGGAACACCATCCGAAAATAATCTCCCGTCGCAAACATTGGATCGGGCATTGTAGTAAACCTCATGATCTGGCCTTGACATCGATTTAGCCTTACTAGGTTGTCTCGTTGGCGCAATCTATCGACTTAACGTTACTAAGTGTGAGGCCGGTTTACACGATCAACATTGGGCCTGAATCAGTGACTCTCAGTCGGACTGCTTAACTATGAAACACACCTTACAGGTCACTCCACCTTCACCTCTCTCGTGATTTGTGAGTCACACACCGCCCGGACTTCTCATTGCTTCTCATAAAGAAACCCTATACCGATCCTTCGTTGATACTTCGAAGTACTATCTTGGATGAGATGATTCAAGGAATCCACGAATGCCACAGCATAGTGAAGAGCATGCAATACGTACTGCCCAGGATAACATTGGCATACAAAGACCTACGAATTGCTTCAAGTCTCTACCAACTCGTTCGGCTTGAATTGCAACCTAACCGCCGGCAGCTTTCCTCACACCCTGGAGTTCCGTGTACACACGCAGTAGCAGCACTTTTGCTTCGCTTGGATTTCAGCTTTCTCTTCTTCGTTTGTTTTCCTTCCTTTCCTTGGCGCAAATATTTTCTTCAACTTCATCCAGGGTTCTAGTTGACGTGTTGGACCCCTTCCTTCGGGGAGATTTCCCGATCCCAAGTCTTTGCACGCCAAAGCCTTGGAATCATTAAGAAGCGTTAGCACAGTCGACTGGCAGGCGCTAACCGCAAAAGGAGAAAACACCCCACGAAAACGTGGCACAGCAACAACACTGCCACATTATGCTGAGCATAGGCCTTACCTTTTCTGCCATGGGAGCTCTTCCATCGGTCAGAGTCACAGAAAGACTGCCTTTGTACAGTAATTGGTTTTCATTGCGCTTCATCAGAAATGCAACGACCTCAGCGTGCCCGTTCTTCTCCGCTCGGGCAACGACATCAGCCCCACATGGTTCCGAAAGAACGTCAAGCAGATACTCGACGACTGGTAAATGGCCATTTCCAGCGGCTGCGACGATCGCAGCATTCGTGACTTGTTGATCAGCATTGATGTGAAGATACTTGACGACGTCCAGGTGTCCTTTTGAGGCGGCGTTGACCATGGCAGCAGAGATGCACCCTTCCTTTCGGTTTTCGTTCAGCCACTTGGCAGCGGCGAAATATCCCTGTCCTGCTGCGTTGTCCATTGCGGCAGTCGTGCACCCCTCCGAGCGGTTTGTACGGAGCCATATAGCAACTTCGACATGACTGTTGCAGACCGCACCATCCATCGCAGCCGTGGTGCAGCCTTCGGTGCGGTTTGCGTGCAGCGACCTGACAACATCGATGTGGCCATTGCTTGCCGCATTATCCATCGCAGCAGTGGTGCAGCCTTCATGGCGGTTCTCGTGCAACAACTTGACAACAGCGAGGTGACCGTGAGCCGCTGCACCATCCATGGCTGCCGTCGTAATCCTTCGTTGTGGTTTTGGTGCAGCCACTTGACGACATCGAGGCGGTTTTTCTTAGCTGCGCTGTCCATGGCCTCAACGGAGCAGCCTTCGAATCGATTTCGATAAAACCAAATGATGTTTTCGATGTTTCTGTTGTGTAAGGCATCGAACACCCCAGCGGTTAATGGTTCATTGCAGTTCGCCAGCATCCACTTCATGTTATCCCAGCGGATCGAACTGCTATAGTAAATCTTCATCTTGGAGCAAAAGTCGCCGTGCCCATGTTTCTTGTCGTGGCATTCTGATGGCTGCCCATGCCCATAGTCGCGTTCTTCTCGGGATGTTTGTGCTTGGGATGCGTTTGCGGACATGGCGGTTTGCTTCTCAGAAAACGAAATTGAAAACTGCTAGAAACCAGCGCTTCACCTCACAAAAAAAGCTGCGCTCACAAAGCATCAGTCTTTTAGCCTGCAGACCACGTCCATCAAGACATACGCACCTGGCAAGAGATTGATAGAAGCCCATTGGTGGGCACAAGAGCTCTCCGAAACTCGTGTACATGTATTTCCCTGTCCCAAATTTTTCCAGAACCACATTCAGTTCAGCTTCGTGAGAATCTCCTGGCGCCTCGCTCGAGTCGTAATGTGATGTCCAGTTCAAGGCGCTGCTCCATCACCTGAGCCATCGCCACCGTCTTCTCCTCCGCTCCCTCAGATCCTGAGCCATTCAAGCTACTTTTGAGTAAACTTTCGCTGGTCCCGTAAATTGGAGCCTCAATTCTGGTAGACAGAGATGGGATTCGTAGTGACACACTACAGCACGCGAGGTGGTAAAAGGTAGAATGTATTGTCCACACGAAGTATTTGAAACGTGCAACTACCCCGCTTCCCTATCTGACACATCTGTGCAGACTCACTGCCGATAGTCGATCTACGCTTACAGTTTCTAAACGATTTCCTAACCGCTCAAGCGAAGATACTTGACAGCCTCGAGTAAAAGTTTGTCCTCGCCTTGCAGCCAACGCCATGTATCTGAATTCCTTATACTATCACCCTGATATCGTCCTAAACAAAGCATTGCTGTGGATTTCAGAATGACCGCTGGTGGCTCAAGTAGTTGCTGCTAAGTTCAATTACTTTTGCCCCATACTTTTCAGGACAGGGAAAGGTAAGAGTATGCGAGCGCCAATGTGTATTTACTAATGATTGATGATGGCTCTCAAGGTCTCGGCTCGCACGGAATACATGATCAAGAATTTGCAGTGAAGACGAGCAAATGGCGTACCAGAATCCAGACCAAGTTCGATGAAAGCGTTCACGCCGAAGTTAAAAGGAAGATCGAAATGCAAGCGAAGCAGTAGCATGGAGAAGTGTTACGTGCGCATCAATACGGAGATCTCGAAACCCTGCGTACTGAAATGAAAGCGGAATGTCTAGCTGAGGAGATGAAGCAACTCGGGTGGTTTGAAGGTGTTATAAAGACGTTCATAGCCTCGATTATATCGCCTTAGCATTTCACAAAGAAGAAAACACCTTACCAACAGGTGTGCATGTAAAGCAATGAGCAATACCACAAGTACTAGACAAACAAAGTCCCTCACTTCTTGTGCCACTTCAGCTCGGGTATCACGCAAGTATTCTCTTCCTACGCACCTCGGCTTTCATTTGTGTCTCATCAGGCATGCGACGACGTCAGCGTGCCCGTTCTTCTTTGCTCGGGCAATGGCGTCCTTCTCACAGGGCTCGGAACGAATTTCAACGAGGTACTCGACGACTGATAAATGACCGTTTTCAGCGGCGGAAGCGACCGCAGCATTGGTGGCTTGTTGATCAACGTTGACGTGGAGATACTTGACGACGTCGAGATATCCTTTTGAGGCGGCGTTGACCATAGCGGCAGAGCTGCACCCTTCCGTTCGGTTTTCATTCAACCACTTGACGGCGGCGAGGTATCTTTGTCCTGCTGCATTGTCCATTGCCGCAGTCGTACACCCCTCCGAGCGGTTCGCGTGGAGCCATTTAGCGACGCCGATGTGGCTGGTGAATACTTCACCATCCATTGCAGCCGTGGTGCAGCCTTCGGTGCGGTTTTGGTGCAACCACTTGACAACATCGAGATGGCCATTCGTTGCCGCGACATCCATGGCAACAGTGGTGCAGCCTTCACTGCAATTTTCGTGCAATCACCTGACAACGTGGAGGTGGCCGTTTCTTGCGGTGCCATCCATGGCTGCCGTCGAACACCCTTCGCTGCGGTTTCGGTGGAACCAGTCCAAGACATCGATGCGGCCTCTTCTCGCTGTTCTATCCATGGCCGCAACGGTGCAGCCTTCGAACCGGTTATCATGGAACCAAATGACGTCGTTGAGGGGCCTGTCGTTTAAAGCGTCAACCATCTTGGTGGTTAATGGCTCATTGCAGTATGTCACCATCCATTTCATGCAATCCCAGCTCTTTGAACAGTAGTAGATCTTCATCTTCGTGCAAAAGCCGTCGTGGCCGTGCTTCTTGCTGTGCCATCGTGATGGATGAGTGGACCCATATTCGCTTTCTTCTTGGGCTGCTAGTGGAGACATGATCGCGCCTGCCTGCCGAAACGAAAGTGAAACTGCCAACGAGAAGCCATGATCGTTTGGTAAGTTGATGGAAGTTGATGAAGAAGAAATACTCACAACACATCACTATCAGCGGGTCAGACTCAGGTGACTAGAGATTGAGGCGTTGACTAGCATGCCAATATTTTCAGAGACTCGTCCGGTTCCGTATCCCTAACAACAATAACTGTCAGCTCGGTCGCTTTGCTACACTGCCGTCGAGCACGCGGCAACGTCGCGGTCTCCTCCACGCCGTTCGCGCATATCTCCTGCTTGTCTTCTTCCTTCTCTTCACTATTTGAAGTAGTTCGCAACCCAATGTTCCACACATCGGTGATACTGTGAACCCCGTCCGTCCTATATCTTTTTTGTAGCCTTCCCACTAATTGTGCCTTGCCGTGGACGATACGATAGCTGAAACTGTTGCTGAATTGGTGACCTATTTGGCAGACATAGATTGGATTCACTAAAACGCGCGAGATGGTAAGTGGTAAATAGATTTTTGATCAGAATTCACACGGTGAGGAAGTATTTGAAACGTACAACTACCCGCATTACCTATCTGACACATCTGAGCACACTCCTTTCAGTATCAAAACTGCTCTTGCAGAAAGTTTCCATCCTCTCGTTTTTTCGTTACGATATTGAACTTCTTCTGAACAAAGAGGATGTTTGTGCGGGTGCGGGCTTGCTTCTACATAGTCTCATTCGCAGTAGGTTTTGATTCTTCAGGATCAAGGCCTGCTAAATTTTAAGAGTTCCAAGTCGCTCGTCTTATTTTTTTTGTGATCGGCGTTAATTTCTTGAGCAAATGGGCCTCTCCGTCTCGATCATGTCAAAACGCAGTGAAGCATATGAAAAACAGGCTACAACCAGTGGAGATGAGCAGCGGTTAGCCTTCCCTTCAATAATACCTCAGCAAATCGTTCACCATGAATTTCAACATACATCTCCGTACCGATCTGCGCACGCAGCACACATCGTACAACGCTTTCGCTTCCCTTTCAGCTTCCTCTTTCTTCGTGTTCATCTTCTTCCTTTTTGCGGTACAAATGTCTTCTATAACTTCGTTCCGTGGGCCTGTGATTCATCAACTACCGTTAGCAGATCCATACTTCGAAGTATTACCGCTTATACACACGTAGCCCACCCTGCCATAAGGTGTTGAGCATGATCAACGACACAAAGTACTAGCCAACAAAATGACTCACCTCGTGACCCATGGCAGCATTTTCTTTATAGAGCGCCATGAAACTCTTCCCTTCGTACGCAATGCATGTTCTTCCTCACTCGTGGCATCGGTCTCCCAACTTCGCGACGAATTTGTACGAGGTACTCGACGACTGGTAAATGGTAATTTTCAGATGCGGCGACGAACGCAGCTTTGGAGGCTTGTTGATCAACGTTGACGTGAAGATACTTGACAACGTAGATATGTCCTTTTGAGGAGGCGTTGACCACAGCAGCAGAGCTGCAGCCTTCCTTTCGGTTTTCGTTCAACCACGTGACGGCGGCGAGGTATCCTTTTCCTGCTACGTTGTCCATTGCGGCAGTCGTACATCCCTCCGATCGGTTTGCATGGAGCCATACAGCAACGCTAACGTGGCTGTTGCTTACCGCACCATCCATCGCAGCAGAGGTGCAGCCTTCGGTGCGGTTTTCGTGCAACCACTTGACAATGGTGAGGTGGCCATTCGTTGCCGCGCCATCCATGGCAGCAGTAGTGCAGCCTTCACTGCGATTTTCATGCAACCACTTGACAACATTTTAGGTGACCGTGAGCCGCTGCACCATCCATAGCTGCCGTTGTACACCCTTCGTTGCGGTTTTGGTGCAGCCACTTCACGACATCGAGGAGGCCTCTTTTCGCTGCGCTATCCATTGACGCAACCGTGCAGCTTTCGAACCGGTTTTCGTAGAACCAAGTGATGTTGCGGGTGCGACCGTCATGTATGGCGTCAATCACGTCAGTAGTTAATGGTTCATCGCAGTTCTCCAGCATCCACTTCATGTTATCCCAGTGGGTCCAACGGCTGTAGTAAATCTTCATCTTGGTGCAAAAGCCGTCGTGTCCATGTTTCTTGTCGTGCCATTTTGAGGGATGAATACCCCCATAATGCTTCTCTTCTTGAGCTGCTAGCGCAGACATGATGGTAGTTGCTTTCCGAAACGAAATTGAAAAGTGTGAACAAGCGGTATGATTTCCAGTTTTTACCTCTACTAGGTAAGAGTGATGAAAGTTGACAAAGCAATAACTGCTCACAATTCACAATACATCAGTATCGTCATCAGATGAGAGTGACAGACTCGTGAAAATTCTCAAAAGGAGAATTCTCATTTATTTCCCTTACCAAAACGCGATCTGCCGATTCCCCCCCACACACATCTCCATTTATTGACGGAAGTAAAAGTTGTGGTGGCGAATCCGTCGAGAACATCATGCTAAGGGTCAATAACACAAGAGAAACTATCTCGAATTATTATACATGTACTGTACTCAAGTCAACCTTCAAAAGTTTTTCTCCTGTCTTGCGCCTTAGCCTTCTTAAAAGTTCGAGATAGCGTGTATGTGCTGTCCTAGAAGGAGGTAGTCCTCAGGGAACTGTACTTGGGAATCACACATTTTCACCAGGGACCACAAGCATCATCTGTTAAGATGCCGGTCGTACAGCTTGGTGCGTACAGTGTTGATGTGTCTAACGTGGTGCGTCCAGCTTGGTGCGTCCAACGCAGGGTCGCAGATGAGAGAAGGGAGGGAGGCCAAGGAAGAAAAAGCAGCTAGGAACAGAAGGCCACCCTCAGGTTTTGCATTTTGCTCAGTCGGAAGCAGAAGGACTCAAGGAGAAGCTCAAAAGAGAAGGAACACAGTAACAAGAGGAACAAGAGACTTTTAGCTTCCTGTTATCCTGTAACCTGACCGTCTACATAACAGGGTTATGAGCCCAAAGAAGCTCGGCGCAGACATGGACTCCACCTCGAAAAAACAAGACGTGGAGTGGAACAAAGATGGTCGCCCAGTGAACTGGAATGGCAGGAACTGGCCTTTGTTCAGCCGGACGATGAAGAGGTACCTAGCCTGCTATGATGTCGCGAAGAATGAATGGCCTCTGGATGACATCTGCGATGGAACGGTCACCTACGACGGCACAAACGGAGATGAAGAAGAAAAGCAGTTTCTAAAGCAAGAACTGCTGCTGGCGAAGCTGATTTCGAGTTCTTTATCGTGCACGCTCGCCCAACAAGTGATGCGCTTCGACTATGGCTCCGAAATATGGGAGTATTTGGCAGCACGCTTCGAAGGACGGGAGAACGAAATGACGACACTCTATACACAAAGAGTGCTTTGCCAAAAGCTGGAAGGTGCTTCGTGCCGCCCAGGAGCTGACGTAGAGAACCACCTGCTGTACATGATGGGGCTACGCGAGCAGCTGAAGGCGCTTGACGCGGACGTCAGTGATGCCTGGATGGTGGACTTCATGGTGAGGTCGATCTCACAGCTTCCGTACTATAAGGAGCTGAAGATGCTCATGTTGACAAGTGGGCTCCGATCTGCACGCACCCCCGAGCAAGTTAAGTCGGTGATACTTGTCTTGGAGAAGGAGGAGCTTGTTGAAAAGCAACTCCAGTCTCGGGTCAACAACGGAAGTGGAAACCAGGGAGGAAGTGGCCGTGGCAACGGTGGCAAGCAGCTGCCAAACAGCAACGGCGATGGCCGGGGTAAGCCAAGCGCTAAGACAGGTGGAGGTCAAAAGCCGCAAAAGAGCTACAAGAAGAGGACTGAGGAGCAGCAGTGGCAATACGAAGAAGATCGAGACAGCAAGAACTGTTTTGGCTGCCACCAACCCGGCCACCTTCGCAAGAACTGCCCTGAAGAAGTGAAGAAAGAACCGGAAAGCTCGAGCAGCGACAGCAACGCACGCCGTCAAGCCAACTTGACAGTGACGCCAATGGCGACGAGTCAAAGACAACAGACTCAAAACACACTGGACCAAGGAGGCGGAGACACGAAACCTGTGTACAAACCCGGCAAATGGGTGTTCGATAATGGGGCGACGCAACACTTAGTTGGAGACAAGCGGTACTTTGTTAACTACGGCGACCTCTCTCCTCAAGAGCGCGAGAAGGCTGAAGTACATGGCTACAACGGTACAAGCTCGCCGCTCGGAATTGGGGCCATTGACCTATGGGCTTTGGTCGATGAGAGTCCCGTTGTTCTGCGCATCCAGAACGTGTATTTCTCGCCCGGGAAGACCAACTTGTTCTCGCAGTCGATTGCCACTGAGCAGGGATTCCAGATCGCCTATGATGACTCGGCACTGGAGTACACGCTGAGTATGAACGGCGCCGTAGCCCTACGAGTGAAGATGCAGCCGTGCAAGCTGTGGATCTTCACAGCAGCGAAAAGTTTCCTATCAGGAGACACGCCGCCCAAGGACCTGCCGACCCCGCAAGTTATGGTCAACTATGCGCTTAGGGACGGCGTAGCCGACTTGCAAAGCTGGCATGAGAGGCTGGGGCACATCTGCCCGCAGTTCGTGAGACAAATGGCCGACCAAGGCCTGGTGGAGGGAATGATGCTGCGTAAGAGACAATTTGATCTCTGCGAAGCTTGCCAACTCGGAAAACAGCGAGAGAAAACCCCGTTGAAGAAGCTGGACCGAGGAGTTAAGCACCGAAACCAGCTCGTGTTTACTGATCTCTTCTTTCCGCCACGCAACTACAACTGCACGAGATTCCAGGCTGTGTTGGTGGTGATGGACGCGCACACTCGCTTCCTGACAGCGTATCCTGTTCAAACCAAGCATCAGGACGAGATAAATGGACTGGTTCGTCGCTACATAGCTTGGGCTGAACGCCAGTGGCCTGCGGACAAAGTTGCCGAAGTATACACGGACGGCGGCGGGGAGTTCGAGAACAACAACATCAAGGACTGGTACCAAGCACACGGGATCATTCACACAGTAACCCCAAAGAAGATGTCACGGCTGAATATGGTTGAAAGGACTCACCAAACGCTGGGAGGAATGATGAAGGCCATGATGAAAGACTCTGGCTTTCCCACGTCATTTTGGGTGGAAGCCTTGCACTACGCAGTGTACCTGAAGAACCGATCGTTTTCCAGTGCAACGAACCGTACGCCGTACGAGGAAATGTGGGGTCGAAAGCCTGACATTCATCACGTGAGGAAATTTGGAGCTTTGGCGTACATGCACGTCAAGGTCGGACCATCCCGCCACAAGTTCGCCGACAACTGCAAAGTAGGGTATGTGCTGGGATATCGTGATGGAATGCTCGGCTGTAAGGTGTATCTTCCGTCGGAAGGAACAGTGCAAATAGCTGGTCAAGTTACTGTGAATGAGCAGATCCTGTAGAAGGACCGACACAAGGACGGGTTTGATCAGCGTGTCCGCGACTGGGTTGTGGAAGAACATCCCGATCTAACCAGCACGGGTCGCAGAGATTACGACTTACCAGCCGTAGGGGGGAGAGGAGACGCCGGAGGCAGCACGAGCGGTGGTAGTGACGGAGGGAGAGCAAGTAGCGCTCGTGAAACGGCGCAACCTCGAAATGGAGCCAGCCAGGACGACTACGAGCTTGTAGAGCACGGAAATGACGGAGATTCGCCAAACTCCGCTTCGTCGTGGCTACAGCGGCCTTTGCCGAACTTCACTGATGAGGTAGTGCTACATCCTGACATTTCCCGAAGAAACAAGGCGAAGGACAGAGCAACATGCAGCGCGGGTGATGAAACAAGTCATGGTGTACAAGAAGTGAACACCAGCCCGAACACCACGCTCTTTGACAACCCTGACGAGCCTGCCAACACTCAGGATAATGACGAGACTGATTTTCGCAATGCAGAGCTGATGGCGGAAAAGCTTCTTGAAGAAGGAAGTGCTTCCTGCCCTGAGCGCAAGCGGCCAGGTTTGGTGGAAGTCTCCAGAGCTGACGATGGGGAGTGTGACTTGGAGGACCTGCAAGTGTACGCAGCACTTGCTGCCATTGGATTGGAGGCAGCGCCAGAAAAACCACAGCAGCGCGTATGGCACGAGTCGGAGGTACGCATTCCGCGCACTGTAAAGCAAGCGACGGACTCGCCGCAGAGGTCAGGGTGGTGGAAGGGCATGGAGAAAGAGTTAGCTGCCATGGAGGAGAAAGATGTACTAGAGCTGGTCCCGGAAAGTGAGATGCCAGAAGGCACCAAACTACTGGAGACTATGTGGCGGTTCCCGGCAAAGACGGACGATTTAGGCAATATCCTGCGATATCGACCAAGACTGTGTGGGCGAGGAGACAAGGAAATCCCTGGAGTTGACTTCCAGATTCCAGACACTTTTTCACCGGTGGCCAGGATGGCTTCATTTAGGATGCTGATAGCGCTGTGCAAGATCCTGAAGCTGTTGGCATTCCAATGTGACATCAACACCGCCTACCTCAACGCACGTCGAAAGCTGGTGCGCTTCATCAAGCACATTGCGGGATTCCCACTCAAGCCGGGCTGGGTTTACAAGGTGAAGAATGCTCTGTACGGCCTGCATGAAAGCGGACGAGACTGGTACGATGAGCTTCATGGGTGGCTCTCAGAGAAGGGACTGCAGCGCAGCATGACGGAGCCTTGCCTGTACTACTTCGCGGATGGAGAAACAATTGCGCTGGTCCTAGTCTACGTAGATGATGTCATCTGCGCCACGAACAACGAGACCTGGAAGTCGGAGTTCTTCACGGAGCTGAACGAGAAGTACGGGATCAAGGACTTAGGGCGTCTACACACTTATCTCGGAGTTCAAGTGGATTGGCGAGAGGACGGCGTTTTCCTGCACCAGAAGAAGTACGCTCAAGAAGTGCTACAACGGTTTGGGTACGCAGATGCTGTTGGCTGTCGGTCGCCAATGGACACCACAGTCAAGTTGCAAGCAGCGCGAGAAGACGACAAAGAGCCTGGGTTGCCTTACCGTGAGGCAACTGGAGCGCTCATGTACTTGGCCACCAGTACACGTCCAGACCTGGCCTTCCCCGTTGGGTATCTCAGTCGGTTTGTACAGCACCCGAACGTCCATCACGCTGGAGCACTCAAGCGGATCCTGCGATATTTAGCAGCCACACAGAGCCATGGAGTGTTCTTCGAGAACCAAGACGACCACAACCCTGACAAACTAGTGATCGATGGCTATGTGGATGCTGACTGGGGGAACTGCCCTGATACAAGAAAGATTGTATCGGGATACGTGCTCAAGATGGCTGGTGGACCGGTGGCATGGGCAGCACGACGCCAAAGCATTGTCGCTCTAAGCACCGCAGAAGCTAAATATGCAGCGACCTGTGAAGCCTGTCAAGAAGGAAAGTCGATCCAGAACATCCTGACGGAGATAGTTGGAGGACGTGAAGTGGAGTTTCGACTTGGAGTAAGCAACGATAGCACTCGCGACGCAGCCCACCTACAGTAGAAAGACCCGCCATATCGAACTTCGACTGCATTTCGTGCGAGAAATGGTGCAACAGAAGGGCGTGGAGCTGTGGAAAGTGAGCGGAGAGAACAACCCAGCGGATCTCCTGACGAAGCCCATGGGATTCACCCGCTTGGACAAGTTGAAAATTCTCGTGGGCATGCAGCCACAATTCATGGAGACTAAGCGTGAATCGCAGCGGCGGCTGTATCAAGAGGAACGACTGAAGCGCGTGGACTGCAGCTGAAGATGATTAGTTCCGAGGAAGCGCCACGCTACCTCGGAGGGGGCGTGTTAAGATGCCGGTCGTACAGCTTGGTGCGTACAGTGTTGATGTGTCTAACGTGGTGCGTCCAGCTTGGTGCGTCCAACGCAGGGTCGCAGATGAGAGAAGGGAGGGAGGCCAAGGAAGAAAAAGCAGCTAGGAACAGAAGGCCACCCTCAGGTTTTGCATTTTGCTCAGTCGGAAGCAGAAGGACTCAAGGAGAAGCTCAGAAGAGAAGGAACACAGTAACAAGAGGAACAAGAGACTTTTAGCTTCCTGTTATCCTGTAACGTGACCGTCTACATAACATCATCATCTTCAGTATAGACCCCCCACTTGCGCATGGAACAGCTTCACGGCGGTGAGAGCACCTTTGTCGTCACAACGCATTCGCGAGCACTAGAACTTTAGATTTTCCTACGCATTCAACAGTAAGAAGACCGTCGTACAGAAAGGACGGACCGGGAAGCTGGAGAACTAGGTTGCTAGAATATTGATCGTGCCAAATTACCACGTCGTAGCCGAGCGTAGAGCAAATACTGACATCATTATGGTCTGCTACTTAGTCTCATAGTTTTACTAGCCAAGTTAGCGGTATAAAATAAAAGAAGCGGGGCCATACATGTGGGTTTGTTGGAGAAGAGGATGATCAGCAGTGCTTCAAACCGTACCGTCGATGACACTGGCAGCAATATTCTAGGTGGCAAACACGTCGTTGGTTGGGTCTAGTTCTGTTGTTCTGCTCCTAGCTACTCACAGCTACTTAAAGTATTTGGTTGTGCATGCCGAAGCAAAGTGAAGCATTTAGTAAAGGCAAAAACGATTTGGAGGCTTTCGTCTGAAAAACACCTCCGAACTGCAACTTCCTTGCAGCTTTCACCTACGTCCAGATCCGCTCACACAGCTCTTGCCCATATACTGCTTCTCTTGAGTGTCAGCTTCCGCCGTTTTAATCTTCTTCCTTTCCACAGCGTGAATGCTTTCTTCAACCTCGTCCCGGTGTCTGGTACGCGTCTTCGTCTCCTCATCTTCAGTGAGCGTTTGAGCCACCTCTTCCGCGCGAGCCTGCTCCTTCATGTCATCAAAACCCATTAGTAAAGCCAATTTGATGGTTGTGCACACGTGCACATTCCCACGAAAAGGGAACAGGAAGAACACAACAGAATACTAGCCGAGCACAGGGACTCACCTCGGCAGATCTTCCTTCATCACGTGTCATGGAATCCTTCAATTCGTTCGCAAGTCGGTGCGTCAAACATGCGACGATCTCAGAGTGTCCGTTCTTCTCCGCTCGGGCAATGGCATCAGCTGCACATGGCTCAGAAACAATGTCGAGCAGATACACGACGACTGGTAAATAACCATTTCCAGCGGCGGCGTTGATCGCAGCATTGGTGCCTTGTAGATCAACGTTGACGTGGAGATACTTGACGACGTCCAGGTGTCCATTCGACGCGGCGTTGACCATAGCAGCAGAGCTGCATCCTTCCTTTCGGTTTTTGTTTAGCCACTTCACGGCGGCGAGAGATCCCTTTCCTGCTGCGTTGTCCATTGTCGCGATTGTACATCCCTCTGAGCGGTTTGCATCGAGCCATATAGCAACGCTGACGCGTCGATTGCTTACCGCACCATCCATCGCAGCAGTGGTGCAGCCTTCACTGCGGTTCTCGTGCAACCACTTGACGACGGCGAGGTGGCCGTTGCTTGCGGCGTCATCCAGCGCAGCCGTGGTGCAGCCTTCACCGCGGTTCCCGTCTAGCCATTGTGCAACGCACAGATGATCGTTGGCTGCAGCGCCGTCCATGGCTGCCGTGGTCCCGTCGTTGCGGTTTTCGTCGAGCCACTCGACGATATCGAGGCGGCCGTTGCTCGCTGCATTGTCCATGGCCGCTGAAGTGCAGCCTTCGAACCGGTGATTGTAAAACCAAATGACGTTGCGTAGTGGTTCATCGTGTAAAGCGTCAATCGTCTCAGCAGCTAAAGGCGCATGCAGTTCTTCAGCATCCACTTAAAGTTGCTCCAGCCGTCGGAACGGATGAAGTGAGTCCTCATCTGCGTGCAAAAGCCGTCGTGGCCGTGCTTCTTGCTGTGCCACCGTGATGGATGAGTACTTCCATATTCGATTTCTTCTTGGGCTGTAAGTGCAGGCATGACTGTTGCTTGGCGAATTGAAACGAAAACTGGAAACAAGCGATACTTCCCAGAAACCATCAGTTCACCTCACACCCTCGGAAATTTGGTAAGAGCGATGAAAGTTGACCATGAAGAAAGCCGGTGCTCAACACCGCTCTATTCCCTATCTCAAATCTCTTGCAGCTTTTGTACGATGGTAGGCGCAGTTACAAGAATGGAGATAGATTGCGTCTTCAGCAAAAAGCAACAAAGTCTCGAAACTCACGGTTGGTGTTGCCCCATCAAAGTAGGGATATTCCTTTGCCTCGTCGGACAGCCCTGAACCATGACGTCCAGCGTTAGTCGCCGCTCCATTACTTTTGATTGAAAGTCCGTTCTTGCTTCGTCATATGTTCATTCAGCGTTCATCTGAATTCCTTGAGCAATTCCTTGTCTGAGCTTCATCTCGTCCAAAAGAGATCTTTCTTTTGACAGGGTCAAGTAAGCGTTTCGCTGATTTGGTCAATTCTTGAAAGCTCGCAGTTGATTTTAGTTTTCAGGGTGAAAGTGCACTGCTTCATGGCAAATTTGACGTCATCATGGCACTTAACATGACCAAGTCTAATTATTTATTAAAGAGATTTTTTCCCTTTTTGTCGACGCGAATATATTCTTCACCCGGTCTGGTTCTCGTGTTGGTCTCCTGCTCTTCAGCGCAAAATTTTGGTCATATAGTCGGCCTTGGGGACACTAGTAACCGTTTAGCATCCGGAAGGGACCACATTTGCGGATGCAGACGCCTACCACATACTTAAGTACTTCGAAGTTGAAGAGAACGTCTTACCAACACGTAGAGCAAGAGCGAAGTCGAAGTAGTGGAAAAACGAAGTCTCTCACCGCTTGTGTCACGTCAGCTGTTCCTTCTGCCGGTATTATGGCACCATTCCTTCATTATGCTTCGTCAGGCACGCGACGATATCCCGGTACCCTTTTTCCTCAGCCCGGACAACGGCATCCGCTGAACAAGGCTCGGGAAAAATGTCAAGGAGATACTCGACGACTGATAAATGATCGTTTTCTACGGCGGTAACAATCGCAGCATCAGCAGCCTTTTGATCAACGTTGACGTGAAGATACTTGACGACATCAAGGTATCCTTTCGAGGCGGCATTTTCCATAGCGGCAGAGCTACACCCTTCATTTCGGTTTTCGTTCAGCCACTTGACGGCGGCGAAATATCCCTGTCCTGCCACGTTGTCCATTGCCGCAGTCGAACACCCCTCTGAGCGGTTTGCATCGAGCCATACAGCAACGCTAACGTGGCTGTTGCTTACCGCACCATCCATCGCAGCAGAGGTGCAGCCTTCACTGCGGTTCTCGTGCAACCATTTGACAGCACCTAGGTGGCCATTACTTGCAGCACCATCCATCGCAGCAGTGGTGCAGCTGTCACGGCGGTTCTCGTCCCAGCCAATCCATGACATCTAGGCGGCCTTTTCTCGCTGCGCTGGCCATAGCCGCAGTAGTGCAGCCTTCGAAGAAATTATCATAGAACCAAATGATGTCGACGAGGTCACCATTGTGTATAGCGTCAAATGCCTCCGTAGACAGTGGTTCGTCGCAGTTCTCCAGCATCCACTTCAAGTTACCCCGGCGGTCCAACCGCTGTAGTGAATCCTCATCTTGTTACAAAACCCGTCGTGCCCATGCTTCTTGTCATGCCATTTGGATTGATGAGCCGCCCCATCAATGCGTTCTTCTTGGGATGTTTGTTCAGGCATAGCGGTTGTTTTCCAAAACGAAAATGGGAGCAACGCTATGAGTAAGTCCCCCAGAAGCCATCGATTCACCTCAACTCTTGGGAAATTTTACGAAAGAGTGACGGAACTCCAAGATGAAGAAATGCTCACAATGCATCCATCAAGACTAGATGCTGGTGCCGAGAGTTTGATGTTTCTTTCGAGATGATGGAAGCGATGTCCACCAGTATTTCACAACTCCATGAGAAGACTGAGAACCAGCACTTCTGAAGTATACAGGAGGAGGATTGACCCCGAGGCCACTTCCTTGTTCATTTCCAGTATAAGCTGGTGCATCGATTGGACAAGCGTCGGACCGTTTGGCTGCTTCTCCAGCACTAATTGTGCCGCATCTGCTCTCTCATTTTCTTCAGAACCTGTTGACGCTGCCAGCGCACATACTCGACCGCCTCCGATGAGAGCCCTTCCTCATGATTTCCAGCTCCAGATGCCGTTCCATCACTTCCACCTTCCTCAACTCCACTTCGTACGCCATCGTGGCGAAAGTTTTCTTGGGCGACGACGCCACCTCAACACCTGTAGATTTTACTGGAGAGATCAAAATCACTGGCGTCGTCTCGGTTACTGTTAGCGCCTCCGAGTCGAGTCGCGGCCTCACGCGTCGCTTTTCAGCCCCAACTTCACTCCTCGTGTGCACACTTCCTCTCGCTTCTTGTTGCGGCATGTCGGGCGAGATGGAGGCCTCTTCGTCCTCCGCTGACACTTCCTTTTGAAGCGCGATCAGCGGCTTGAGCACGCTCCACCATTTCCTGTGACCCGTAAGCTGCCTGGCCTCCTCTTTCAGCTGGAAGGCCTCCTCCTTCTCGTGACGGTACTCGACCACCGCCCAGTTGAGCGCCTGCTCCATGCACGCCCCGTCATCGCGGAAACTCCGCCGGGATGCGAAGTACTCGAACTCGAAAAGATCCAGGAATGTGGTCAACGGCTTCAGCGTCGCTTGCCAATGAAGCAATAGCTCCTTCGCCGAGCGGGCGACGCTGCCCTCGCCTCTGCTGGTCGCGTATCGCGCGTGCACCTTCGTCCAGAAGGCACCGGAGGGTCTTCCAAGATCGCACTTGAGCTCTGCAGACGACGTGTAGGCCGCGTGGACCTCGGCCACGGCCATCCAGGCGCGCGTCAGCGCCAACGTATCGGCGGCGGATAGGGCACTTGGCTTGGACATGCGGCGTCATGTTTCCCCTGCTCGGCTGATGGAATATCGGCAAGTGATTGGAGTTTGGCTGCGCCTCGAGGGTAATTCGTCACTTGGCGAAGTTGCCGTTGTGCTTACTGAAACCAAGTGTGGCAGCAAACTTCAACCTCTTCAACTTTCGCTTCCAGCATCCGTACTACAGAACTCGTTGCGATAGTTTGAGGCACGAAGAGTGGCGGAAGTCGGAGAAGACCATGCGTCCGGGGAACGTGGAAAAAGCTCGGCGCGTCAGAGCTGTGAGGGTGTCCGGCTGCTATGTGCTTACAGCAGCTCCAGGCTGGCCAAGTGCTTGTATCGTTTCCTATTCCTATTGACGCAGCAGTGCTACCTGTGGAGGAGAAGTAGTTTCACGAATACACAAGCAACAGCGAACAGCGCAGCTCCAGCTTCCTAAAGTGAAGCACGGAGTGACTCACTCTCGCTGGTTTTCCCAAAGCCGCGCCCTTTTTTTCTCGTCATTTTTGGATTTTCTACCTTGAAGCGGACCACCACAAGCCCGATGCCTTCCCGCCGGAGCGCCGCAGTCTCGTCGGCGTCTTCCCTGGCGTTGGCGCAGTCGTGGGTGACGATCGTCAGCAGCATCGAGTCGCTCACCCCCGAGCTGCTCGACTCCAGCTGTCCCACAAGTGGAAACTACTCGCCCGAGGATGGCGAGCTGTTCTGGTCGCTGGTGCACCAGGGCTACAGCGCCAAGTTCGGTGAGCCTAGCGCAGCCGAAGACTTGGCGACGCTCAGCCAGCTTTGGGAAACTATTCGTCCGAGCGTGGCAGCATTTGAAGCCGTTATGACGGAACTATGGCCGGAAGGGCCGGTGCTGAGCCGAGACCAGCTCCCGCGCCAACGGCATGACAAGCTGGTGGAGCAGGCGATGGGTATCTTTCGGGTTAGAATGGACCAGGATTTCGAGCTCCTGGAAGTGTGGAGAATACTATCAAGTCACGAAAAATGGTGGAACGTGCTGAGGCCGCAGGTGCTCCAGACCAAAAGTGACGCGTCCAGCGCTGCTGCCGGGACTGGAGGGCACGACCCGAAGTGGTCGACACAACGCGAGCTGATACAAGAACTCCAGGAGCTCGCGAAAGAAAATGCAAAGTTTGTTGAGAAACGAGCGACAGACCGTCCGGAAGTATCAGAGGATGAGGGTGCAGTTGGCGTTCTCTCTGATGTAAAGAGTTCTGGAACCCTGGCAAAGGAAGTGACCAAGGTTACGGGCGCCAAAAGGCGAAAGTCTACGCCCAGAAGGGTTCAACCGCTAATGTATTCAATGGACGAAGAGGACAGTCAAGCCCCAGTGGAGATCAAAGATGCCAGGGCGAACGAAGAAAAGGCCGGAAGAGTCTTCGGTTTGAGCTGAATGGTGACGAAACCCAAGCTGGAGATGCAGCTGTGGTGACGCCCACACATTCGTGTAAGAAACAACGGCAGTCGAAAGTGAAACACGCTCGCGTCATGCAGAGCAGTACTCCCGCTAACGCTGGATCTCCAATCCAGATGGACAGTAACAGTTCTCAAGGTGAGGAGGACTTCCAGGGTCAGCAGAATGCATCCCTTGCAGAAGTTCCCGAGGACGTGGAGGTGGCAGCAGAAGAGAAGGCAGATATACCTGGCTGCCAGTCTTCCCGGTATCTCGAGGATGTAAACCTTGCGCTGGTATGGATAAGCGTAACCTGCAGCTTTGCGGATAAGTCGCCACAACTAGAGGAGACAAACGACTGGTTTTGGCTCCTCGCTTCGAGCATTTACTACGATCTTGCACCAAACCAAATCCATTCGAGTGACGTCGAGACGATGCTAAAGAAGCGGTGGCAGCAAGTTCGACGTCCTATCGCCAACTTTCACAGGATGTATGAGGCTGGTCTAGCGGACAAGTCCCAATTAGCTCGTGCAGACCGTGAAGCAGCCGTCGCAGCCGCGCAGGAGGCCTACTGATCCCAGCATGGACATTGGTTTCAGCACCGAGCAGTGTGGGAGGTATTGGAGCGCCACACAGACTGGAATGCTGTTTTGAAACCTCTGTTTCTTGGCACCGAGGCGAGCAAGTCGGTCTCAAAAGTTGGTCAACTGAAGAGCATTCCTGGAGACTCGACGCGAGTAGTAATAGCCAGCACATTACACCGGCAGTTTTTTTCTTAGCGTTATTTAACAAGGAGAATAGGGCTAACCGTTTTTAATGCAATGCTACGACTTTGACGACATAACCTCTCGACCACCTTAGGACGAGAGAAAGCGCCACCACTTCAGAAAGTAGTTTTAAATGCTCTCGTCTCCTTAGAAGCGACAGCCGGTGGTTTCAACTCTCGACCACCTGAGAGTGAAGGCAACGTCTTTTGGATCTTAGAGTAGTTTTAGAACCGCTCAACCAACAACATTCAAACTATACATTGATAAATGCAATAGAAAATTACGTAGTTCAGAGCAGCGCGACGCGTGGCGTCTCACCATTGGTTGGAAGTCTATGCCTTCATTTCCGCTTAAATACGTCCAGAAATTCTCTCGAGGAAAGATGGTGAAGCTCTTCTGTGCGTTCGTTGGTACGGCGGGAAGCGCGTTCCCAGTGGACATCGACACGAGTCAGTCGGTGGGAGACCTGAAGAAGGCGATCAAGGCGGAGAACGCAACGACTATCACGGGCGACGCGAAGGACCTGCAGCTCTTCCTGGCGAAGACGGCGGCCGGCGCGTGGCTGCCGGACGACGATACTCTGGACGCGGTGCTTCAGAACAGAGATGTTTCTTTCTACGTGAAGATGCGCGCGTCGTGGAAGCTGTCCAAACCAAGTCTCTTTGGGCGGAACGTGTCGCTCGGAGAGGACATGATTCACGTGCTGGTGGTGGTTCCTGGACAACGCCTATCAGTAGGTGCCGCCGCTCTTCGTGAACCCCATCCCGTCCGCAAGAAAAGGTGGGAAGAACTGAACGAAGTACTTGATCGGAACAAGAGGTCGAAGGTCAACTCTGCTGGTGAGTCGTCCACAGGGTACTCTTACGTGTCGTTCACCGATGTCGACAAAATAATGAGGGCGCGTCGCTACGAGCAGCCATCGAAAGTCATCGAAAATGACAAAGTTGACGTGCTCCATGCGTATCTCCTTCTCCTGACCAAAGCGTTCGGAGAAATCGTGACGGGGAAAGAAGCGAAAAGACTTCACTTCATCATCCCAATACTTGCCTGCGTTTGTGGGCTTTTTGATGGAGAAGTCCGGATTCTCGCCGAAGAGACAGTTACCGGGAAACGAGTACATGGAGACGGGTCTTTTGAATTTGTGATTGAACGTGGCAGTAAACGTGTGTGCATCGTCCAGGCGAAACGAGATGATTTTCAGCAGGGCCTCGTGCAGGCTTACGTAGGGTGCGAAGTACTCGCAGATGTCGAAGGATTGACGAAGCTATACAGCATCGTCACAAATTTCAAGGAATGGTACTTCTCCAGAAGTCTGGATGACGGAATCGAGCGATTTGATGCAACGATTACTATCGTGAACGACATTCCTACGCGAGAATCAGTGAAGATGATTGCAGAGAAGATCTACTCCATGCTGTCAGATGATGATGAGCCAGCCGTGGCCTCCAGCGAGGCTCTCCTATGACGTTGGGTCGGCATTGTCAAGTCTTGTCTGCGCTCCCTTTGAAGGAGCGTTTGATGCGTACGCTTAGCTCAGTATGCTGGAGCCAGGAAGCAGCAACCAACAAGACGCGAGGGTGGCAGGATACTATTATTAAGAGATCAGAAAAATAACTACAAAAATTAGTAGCATTGAATTCGCTAGTTGTAGTACCTCCAATTTTATTTTTGATCCTGACAAATATAAAGACAATAGTATATAAAGATGACATACTCACCCGATCAATATCTCGCAAACAAAGAGCGCATCAATGAAGTGCAGAAGCGCTACTACCAGCGCACACGTGAAGCTCGTCTATCCTATCAAAAGGGGTATGACGATAAGAATAGGGAACAAATTCGAACACGCAAGCGAAAGCTGAAAAGCGAACTTAGTACAAGTGGAACCGAACTTAATGCGGAAACCGAACTTAGTTAATTAATTAATTTGTTTCTCACATAAAAAGTCAATCCGTATATAGACATGACTGACGATACCACGCTTACGATTTGAAGGATGCCCTCAGCGACCTTAGTCAGTTCCATTCGTCTGGGTGATTCTGGCATGTAGTAGAGGGTGAATGGATGCCTATATGGCGCGACAGACCCTACGCCAAGTATTTGAATTAATTAATTTCGAAAACTGTTGTATGAGGCTAAGATATAAAGTCGATCCTGATACAAGATCCAATAATTATAAAGTCATTTCCACGGGAATAATATCGTCAACAATATATATAGGCAACATGTTTGCATACGAGCTCGAAGGTCTAAAGAGATTGAATATTGATGCTGTTCGCTGGGGCAGCACCTATCGCGTTAAGGTGCGTGGTAGAACTGGTAAGATGGTTTATGTTAGCAACGTTTCCCGTCCGACCAATCAGAAGCTGCTAGCTAAGCAATACAAGATCTCTGTCGAGACTCTGAAGAAGCATATGTCCCCAACCTACAAGTCTGACCTTAAGTATCGTTTCTACAACGGAAAACACATGGAGTCGCACCTGTATGAAGGTATCCAGCCTATTGAGTTCTATGATAAGCTCGAAAACGTGCTTGCTAGCCAAACTAACGCATTCAAGGTTAACATTGCTCTTGGCTACGATCTCGTGAGCCTAACGGATGGTAGTTTTACCCAGTACTGGCACCCAAATCTGGCTAACACTTACGTATTTAAGACCCCTGTTGCTATCAACAGTCGATCTGACATTCGTAAGAAAATTATCTCAGAGATCAGGTCGATGGAGTTGGCTAACACGCTGAACTACCCCAAATCGGGGTATAAGCTGAAGTCAATTACTGGGTTAAAAATTTACATTTACTTTCGCGAGCATGCACTTGGCGATAGCGAAGCTGTTATCCCACAAATTATCCGCGATACAAGCACGTAATCAACTTCCCTAAGACCAACAACAAGTGCGTGTTCCACTGTATCGCATGGTACTTACATCAGCATGCTAAGAAGGATCCTCGTCGGATCCAGGCCCAAGTGAAGGAAGTATTCAAGCGCTACTGCTCCTACAAGGGTATCATCTATACGCTTAGTCTGTTTCGTAGCTTTAAGCCGATTGACCTCCTACAGCTCGACGAGCTTGATGAATGCTTTCATTTCGGTATTAACGTCTACTCAATGGATGTAAAGACCGGTAATGTTGAGTGTATCCGTCGTTCGGAGAGAGAAGGAGTGGCTATGGATATTTTATCCCATGATAACCGTGCTTTGTACAACAAGAACGTTGACATGCTTCAGTCCAAGTACCAATGCTCGAAGTGTGAAATGATTTTCATTAGCTCTACTAAGCTACGCGACCATGCCAAAAATCAGTGTGAGCTTGTAAACATCGAGAGCTTTCCAGCTGAACCAACTATCTACAGACCAGCCCCGAACACTATTCGATCAATGCTAACCAAGTACTCCATCAAGGGTGTTGATCAGTACCTAGATCATTATCTCGTGTATGACTTTGAGGCCATTCTAAAGCTAGTTATGGCACAGCATGGTGAGAATACTGTCTTCATCAATGAGCATATTCCCGTATCAGTATCTGTATCTGATAGCTTAACCGAGGAGGTGCGTTGCTTCGTCAGCGATGAACTGAAGATGCTACTAACGGACATGTTCGAATATATTCGCCAGGTATCGATTAAGATCCAGCAGTACAACGTGCACAAGTACGAGATCCTCCTGCGGAAAATTATCGATGCTCACGGCCTGACTGGTTTGGAGATTCCAGCTGCTAAACTCGATAAGACCTATACGATGATCGATGTGGATGGTTGGATTAAGGAAGGGAAATATGCCAGCTTCTTCGACTTCCATAACACCCTCGGGTTTGGTAAGCAGAGGTCTGACTATGGTAGGATTAAGCAGCACCTTGATCAAGTTCCAGTGCTTGGGTTCAACAGCGGTCGCTATGATGTAAATCTGATTAAGAACGATCTCTTCGCCGTTATTGGGACAGACAACATCAAATCGGTAATCAAAAATCCTAGCTACATGTGCATTGCGACCTCGAACATGAAAATGCTCGATATTAGCAACTATGTACCAGCTGGTACGAGCTATGCAAAGTATCTCAGTACATATTAGGCGACTGCAAATGCGACAACAAGATTCGATGTGTCTGCGGCTTGGGTAAGGGCATTTTCCCATACGAGTTCATTACCTCGTTCAACGTTCTTAGTCAGACTACGATTCCTCCTAAGTCAGCTTTCGATAGCGATCTCCGTGGAACTAGCATCATCGATGATGACTATAAGCGGTGCAATTCGTCTGGAGGCACTATGGAATGAAGTCGATCAAGGACCTGCTGATCTGGTACAATAACTTGGATGTGGTACCTTTCATCAAGGCCATCAAGGCTCAGCGTGAGTTGTTCAAGCGTTTTGAACTTGACATGTTTGCTGATGGTGTATCCCTGCCCGATCTCTCGGAGAAAGTCATGTATCAAACCTGCTTCGATAATCTCCAATATCCTAGTAAGATGTCTCCTCAAGCGTTTCAGTTCCCTAGCAAGCGTATGGGTGGCTACAAGACTCAGGATCTTGAGGCTAAGCGCGAGTTTGGTATGACGTTAGGGCACCTAGATATACTGTTAAATCAACAGAAGTATCTTTGTGGTCTTTGCTACGGTCCTTTGAGCACTGAAACTGTCTCAGCTGATCGAATGAATAACAAGCTTGGGCACATCGATGGCAACATCTTGATTAGTTGTATTTCGTGCAACACCGCTCGTAAGGATATGTCTCTCAAGGGGTTCCGATACAAGAAGCTGCTCGAGTTTAACTCAGAGCGACTGGTCTATTCCATTGACAAGGAGGAGAAGGACATCTACAGTAAGATGAAAGCTAACATCGCTGGTGGTCCATCCATTATCTTCAACCGCTATGCTAAGCGCAATGAGACGAAGATTCGTGGTGGGAAGCTGTGTAAGAAGATAATCGGGTACGATGCTAATGCTCTATATCTCTGGGCTCTCGGTAATGACATGCCATGCGGAAGACTTACAACTATCGAAGCTTATCCAGACATTGTTGAGGACATCAAGAACGATAAGATTTTCGGCTTTCTCGAGTGTGATATTCAGACACCAGAACACTTGAAGCAGTATTTTGGTGAGATGACCCCCATCTTCAAAAATACACTGATTGACTGTACGGATGAGAGTATCATTGGTAAGCATATGTATGACTACAACCAAACACGAGAGAAAAGCAGATCAAAGCCAGCTCGTAAATTGATTGGTAGCTACTTTGGTGAGAAGATCCTAATCTACACGCCTTTGCTCAAGTGGTACCTATCTCATGGTATGGAAATCACCCAGACATACAGCTTCATCAAAGCTAGCTCACACAAGGCATTTGCTCCATTCATGGAAGCGGTGTCTAGTGCTCGGCGAGAGGGTGACGCTGACAAGTCCAAAGCTATGATTGCTGAGATGATGAAGCTAGTAGGCAACAGTGCTTTCGGTCGATCTGGAATGGACATGAGCAAGCACAAGGAAATTAAGTATGAGTCAGATAAGAAGGCAATTGCTTCAAAGATTGAGCACTTCACCTTTCATGGATTAGAGGAGCTCAACGATGCTTGCGACCTTACTATGATGAAGCGCAAGCTTAAGAACAAGAACCCGATCCATTTGTCGATTGCTATCTACCAGCTCGCTAAGCTACGCATGCTCCAGTTCTACTATGATTGCATCGACTTTTACTTCGATCGTTCAGACTTTCAGTATCAGGAGATGGATACGGACTCCGCCTACATCGCGTTCAGTTGTGATAATCCGTTCCAAGATTGTATCAAACCTGATCTACGTGAGCACTTCAAGCAGCACAAGTATGATTGGTTCCCACGTGATTATAGCACGGACGTGGCTAAATTTGATCGTCGAACCCCTGGTCTCTTTAAGGATGAACGGTCAGGTGATGCTATGGTCTCATTATCCTCCAAGAACTACATCTGCTATCTACCAGACGAATCGTACAAGGTCAAGGTTTCAGCCAAGGGTGTGCAACAGCGTCGTGGACGCAATAGTGATGTTCTTAGCCCTAATGGGTTCGAGTCTGTTGTGCGAGATCGTATCACACTTCAAGGCACTAACAAGGGGTTTAGATTGTCGAAGAGTCTAAATCTATCATCACATACAGTCAGACAAAGACAGCGCTATCATATTTCTACGACAAGCGGCGTGTGCTTGAGGATGGTATTACTACCATAGCTCTTGATATTTAAACGCTATCCAAGCTATCACATTTTTTATATCCATCTAACATATACCATGGATGACATACTTACGAAACGTATGGATGACATACTTACGAAACGTTACTATGACCCTAAAACCGGCTATATTGGTGCTCAGGCTCTACATGAGAAGGCTCGTGAGTTAGATCCTAAGATAACTCTAAAACTGGTAAAGGATTGGTATGCTACACAGTCAGAAATTCAGAGATTCCAAGAGCAAAAGCAGAGATTCGATTGGTTCAAAATCGCCTCACATAACCCGAATTCCTGGCAAATTGACCTTGCGTTCTGGGGGAAACAACCGATTCTGACTGGTATCAACATTAATTCCCGCATCGGGTACGCAAAACTTTTATCGAATAAGACAGCTGCTACAGTATTGATAGCACTAAAAACTTTCATCCGATCTTATAAGGTAGATATTATCACAAGCGACAATGGGTCTGAGTTCATGAACTCAAACGCTCAGCAATTATTTAAAGCAAAGAAGATCGAACACTACAACAATGAGCCTGGTGATCACGGTACTATGGGGAAAATCGAGCGCTTCAATAGAACGGTGAAGCAGAGACTAACCAAAATGTCTCCCAAGAGGATTGCGCAAAAGCTCATCAGCGACGTTATTACTAATTACAACACCACTTCTCATCGATCAATTGGAATGACACCCAATGAAGCCAAAGGCAGGGTAATTGAGGCTGAGTTGAGCCATAACCAAGCAGAAGCTGATAAAATTGATTATGAGCTCGAGATTGGAACCAATGTTCTTTACCGACTAAACAAGCGGACGTTTGATAAGGAAGCTGCTAGGTGGAGTAAAGCTGTGTACTCGATTGTAGGTATGGATGGTTATCGCGTCCAATCAAGTCAAAAAATGGGCACACACTCTACAAGGCCCCCAATAATCTCAAGATGGTGCAATCGGCGACGACTGAAGCAACCATCAATCGAGGCGATATCCTTGAAGCAGAGAAGATCATAGACCACAAAAAGTTGCGAACTGGAAAGTACAGATACTTGGTTCAGTGGTTGGTAATGAACCTGATTCCTGGGAGCCGCAAGATAATCTTAGATTAGTTAATAAGAGTAGGAGATCGACGCTTGAAAATGAGTACTGGGAGGCAACAAAGCCCGCGTCAAAAAATGAGTCATAATCAGCTTGTAAATAAATTCGATAGAGACATCCTCTGTAAGCTTTTGACTCAAGTATACTATTTGAAGTATTTTTTGTGTGTGATATTTTTGGAAAAATATATGACTTGATATATAGTAATCCCTTCATAATGTGTTCCCGCTGTTTAGAAAAGGACCGTGAGCTTGCAAAGCTACGGCGAAAGTTGTGGATTATCCAGGAAGTAAGCCGAATTAAAAACGAGTTGCTGGATCTTGATGCAGTAGCCAATTTTCGAAAAACAGTAGTAAATCGAAAGTATCGAGATGAGTTAGAAGCAATATTTGGAGTTCCATTCCATTGTATCAAAGACCGCTATCGAAGTCTTCTCAATGAGAGAAATCATATTTGCCGTTTCTATTCACGTTTTATTCATGACTCAGTCATGCCGAGCTACTTGTAATTATCTACTCATTTTTTTTGATTCTGATGATATAGACACAATGTTCCCCAATTTTACATCCCTCGCTCAGAGAGAGCAGAAACGACAAGAGCTTCTTGAACGATCTCAACGTCACGTTCGGCAAGCTAATGCGAAGCGTGAAATGTATGAAGGTGCATCATGGGCGACTGATATCACCAATGGTATCACTACTGTAGCGAAGAAATCAACTGAATCCACTCAGACTGATACGAGTGTTGGACCGGACGGACCTGTTCCAACAGAAGTTAAGCAAAAAATTAATGATATTATTGCTCAATCAGACTTAAAAAAAATCTGAACAATGAAAACTCCAACAAAAACCCTGAGGTCTCAACCGATCCTGAAGTAAATGGTCGCCCCATTATGCTTGATGCTGAAGTACATGTACGCCCTGATACAACTGATAGAGGATTTCAAGCACGCCCTGATACAACTGATCGAAATGTTCAGGCCCGTCCAATGACATCAGATGTTGGGGTGGATAATAGTGTTCGAATGAGTGATGCAAGCGTCAATGCCGAGCCTTTAACTACAGATGCAGCAACGAAAACATCATCTAAACCCAGCCAGCTTGATACGGAGGAGCAAGTTTCATCACATGAATGGGTCAAAGCTTTTTACACAAAGTATCCAAATTGGGTTGCGCTTCGAATTCATCCGATTAAAAAGAAAGATTCTAAAGACGATAAACGCTATATTATTGGTGAAAACGGGGCGCTTATATCGAGAAATGGTAAAACAAATACAAACGATACGCGTATATTGACTGGGTAGCAACTATTGAGAAGATTAAAGATATATACTATGATGCAGAAAGTCAATCGATCGATGAAACACATGGAATGTTGGAGGAAGAAAATCGGACGAGGACCATTATGCGTTTGGAAAAGAATAAGCGAGCAGGTGATGAATTAGAAGAGCTTGACGTAGTTCTTAAGGATGAAGACTGCCCAATATTACCTTTGATAGAAAAATAACTTCTACCACATCTGACGACGAGCGTAGTAGATTTAAGATGCTATGGGTTATTTCTAAAAATATAGAGATGCTTGATTCGAATGGTCTTATGAATAGCATCATACCGATTTTCAAGGATAAGTATAAATCTGACAAAAGCTCATTAGAGCAGTATGTTTGGGTCAAGGATGGATCCGTTGATGTCTTTGGAAAGGAGTCAAACCTGAAGCACACAGCAGCACTGAAGAAAATTGATTGGCAATCCACACTTAGAGAGTTTTTGAAAATGGTCAAGGATAGGGGGTTAGAGCTAACAATGGCTGGAGATAGTGATGTTGAAAGAGATATCGAGGACTACAAGCTTTATGATGATGATGAAGAGCGTGAGGCACGACACGGTACGAAAACCGGCTTAGATGAAGATATGGATAGAAATCTATCAATCCCTGACAGTGAAGCTAAGAAAATTCTATATGAGTACTACAAGGGCCTCGTTGATAACAAGATCGTGATCCCATTTCGTCTGCACCCTGTTGTCGATTCTAAGAATGGTGTAAAAGCCCACGCCACGTACTACTTTAGCGTACCAAGCGAAAATAAATATCTCAATATTAGGAACAAGGACCATAAATTGTTTCAGGAAATGCTTGGACTGAGCTGATGAAGGTGATGCGTCGGATGGATACGTTCATGGCTTTACTAAGTGGGTTAGAAGATGCTCATCATACCGCAAACAATATCGAAGGTCCTGCAACTGAAGCGGAGAAGAAAATGATTAAAAATGTGAATGACAATCTCAAGATTATTCGTGAAGTCATTTTCAACAATGCTGATGATGTCAAGCAGCAAAGTGAGGATGTATATGAGGAGAGTGAGTTGGATATGCTTCACGATGACGCTGAGCGCGGTTACCAATCATACGGAGAGGCTCAAAAGCGATATGAAGAGGCTAAGAAGGCAGTCAAGGGAAATAGCCCAAAAGCAGCTCGATCAGCACTGAAGGCAGCGACGTCAGCTATGAGGGCTACAAAAGCAGTTTATAGTAGCAAATACAAGAAATACCGTAAGTTGGTTCAGGAGATCGCGGAAGAAGAGGAACGTGAGCGTGCTGTAGATGACTTTTCTAAGCGTTCTCGCGGACAGGGACTTAAAGGGCGTGGTCTAAGAGGAGCAGGTGTAGCCCCACTCGATGGGGTGGTAAGACGTGGTAGAACCTACAATCTCAATGAGATTGAGGGCTTAGCTACACCGAGTGCCTACGTATATCGCCAGCTTGGCAGCAAGTACATTCGTATTCCTGACCTTGATGCTAAGACACTTGTTATAGTTCAACCTAACCGTCGCAAATGCGGACCTAAGTGTCAAATCAGTGATAGTCTCCAAGCTATGATCAGAACGCTTGTCTATAAGCAGCATATTGATCAACCAACGTATGACAAGCTCAGCGTCGAAGATAAAAAAATGTTCAAAGAGATCCTTGCGATAACGCATCTTCAGTACAATTTCCACGATAAGCTCACGGATCCTCTTGAAACACTACGCGCTGAGTACGACAAGCTAAAAGGAGAGATTGAGCTTGGGAATGATAATCCCAGTATCATCAAGCAGCTCAAGTCGCTTACGGTGGATATGTACACCAATCGATTGATTGATGATAAAAAATTCAAGGAGATTATAACTCGACTCCTATAACCATGTTCTTCTTTAACCCCCGCATTATTTCCAGCTCAGCTGGTAGCAATGGCGATAACGCCGACAACAATGTCGCTGAACTCAAAGGAATCATGAAAAATCTTATCATTCACGATCGCCCCCAGAAGACTCAGGCCGCTGTATGGGCCACTGATCTCGATAAGTCAATCAGGAAGGTAGATGCATCAACCCAAACCGAGGGAGGCCGTATGTGGGCTTACCAACCGAAAAAAAGACTAAAACCGTGAAGACATTTGCTCTCTAAGCTATACCACTTCGCACGAGTTTATTTCGATATCCTGAATTATTGACATAAATATCATCGTTGAACAACGCGCAGATGGTTATCGAAACCGGTCCGCCCCCTAGATTGATCCATGCGTTGGTAAAGACGTTGTAGATGTATGTATTCGTTGCGACTGGTATTATCGTATAAGTAGATGTTCCAGATACTTCAAGGTCGCATCTTGGCGTGCCTACATTGATCCCAACCCTACCGCCTGCCGTAATAGTCAATTTTTTTGAGTTATTGGTCATGAAATGGAGATCATTATTGGATACCGTCCCTATTAAGCACCATTCGTTGTCGTACTATTAACCCCATTATTGATCTGGAAAGCAAATTTTATCGGAGACGTAGCATTGCTTGACTCGATGAATAACGGCATGTCGATAGATGATGTACCATCGTTTAGCTCGGATGAACATTTGATGTACATATTTCCAGCATTCAAAGTGATAGGAGCCGTTCCATACGAGCTGGAATAAGGAGTGTCCGTGTTGAAAAGCATCTTGTTGATCGTATCCGACACGAGGTATAAACAGGCATTACTAGAAGGTGTTGCAGTCGTCGCATTAGGCGCAATGCATATTGCATCAGCTGATGATACTATTCCATACGTATGAGGGTAACCTGATTTATATGATCTGGTAAACCCAATATCAAAGCACATGCGATGCGTCTGCGATGCAAAACCAGTAGCTGGCTAGTTGTTCCAGACGATCGATAGCAAATCTGCAGCGCTAGCAGATACGCCTGTAGAATATGTCGAGGCGTTATCAGTCGAGATGAGATTGAGAATTGGGTATGATTTGTTGTTGCCCGACGAGGTCGTCCGGGATGCGATAACCAAACCAGTATCATCGCTCACACGATAGACATTCATCGTTTCTTTATTGCCGGTGCCTCCGTAAAATCGAAAACAATTCGAATCGGATGTTCCAAGTGGCATGGATCCTATCCCAGAGGCATTTAAAGTCATTGTTTTAGATATTTGGAAAAGGCCCAAAGTGGTGATATCATTGTAATTGAGCTCTGTTGCTGTTGAGGTGCATCCACTTAAAGCATTGAGCTCTGGAGCTGATGCTGCTAGAGTTGTACCACGAATTTGCAAAGTTGTGGGGGTGAGATTGAGTGTCGTTGCACTCATTGTTTGCGTCCCTGATTTCGTGATCGTATCTGTTGTAATCAATGGCGATGATATAGATGTCGACGCCGTAAAGGTTCCCGTACATGATAAATTACGGATAGAACCAATATCTTTGTTCGAATCAACGACCAGAGCTTTAGATGCGACGCAACCTCCGTATGAAAACCCAATAAATGCCGAGATGATCGAAATTATCGTATAATGACGTAGTTGCGTTCCAAAATTTCAAGTTTGGTATTTCTAGACCGCTTCCGCTTGTTGCTAGCGTTAAATTAGTAAGGGTTCCAACCGATGTGATAGCTGTTTGCGAAGCTGTAGATAATGCTCCTGTGAGAGTCGTAGCTGAGATACTACTCAAACCACTGACCGATCGTGAAGCACCCGTGAAAACCAGGTTTCCAGCGATGGTGAGCGCTGATAGCGTCCCAACCTCTGTGATACCAGTTTGAGACCCTGATACAGCTCCTGTGAGAGTTGTAGCTGAGATGCTGCTCAAACCAGTTATTGTCCGCGAAGAACCGCTGAAGACAAGATTGCCGCTGATCGTGATCCCTGAGAGCGTTCCAACCGATGTCATATTGGTTTGCGCCGCGGTTTGAAGCGTACCAGTAATCGAAGTTGCGGTCAGCGAGCTGATCGTTCCGATTTCACCGGATGCTCACAGAACCAATGCCTTGTTGTTTGCCGCGGTTCCAGGCGTGATACTGACTACGTACGAGGGAGCAGATGATACAGTGGAACCATCCACAGTTAGACTGCTTCATGATAATGCCCCAATTCCGCTAATATCATTATTGGTACCAGGAACGAGGGCTATACCTTGTGTTGCTGTCCCCGGAGTAATACCTGTAATATAAGTCAAGCGATAATCATTCTTATCGAGATAAAGCGTTTGAGCGTAATCATAGGTTAGATATCCACTGGCATCCAATGTTAGATAGAATGCTGGGTTATAGATAGGGGATGTAAAAATTGGTTGGGGATAAGAGAAACCTGAACTCATAGTTGTGTTTGTCTCGAGCTATATAGATCGAGTGATTAAAGACACGATCATGAGCGGTATTCCAGACTTCGGCGTTTCCTTGCCAAAAAAGTTCAAGTCTGCTGGTATGGGCGATATCCCTGCACTTGACATCAAAGCGTTATTTAGAATGGTTGTCCTTGGTCCCTCATTCAGCGGTAAGAATAATCTTTGTATGTTCATCCTCAAGCATTCTTCTCAGGTGTTCGCGCATCTAACGATCATCGCTCGCAATCCACACCAAGAGCTCTATGAGTACCTCCGAGATAAGCTGGAGGATTTTATCACTTTTGCTGACCCCGATACGCCACCTAAAGTCGATCAAGTACGCCATACGCCACTGAGTTCCAACAAACCTGAGCTCATCACCATAGATGACTATAGCAACGATAAGCTACTTCAGAAGAATATCTTTTCACATTACTTCACTCGCGGAAGACATTTTAAATTGAGTACCATATTCCTTAGCCACAGCTACTTTGCTACTGATAAGATGATTCGCTTGAATTCAGAGTACGTAGCTATCCTAAGAGCGAATTCGAAACGTGATTTGCAGATGGTGGTCAAGGACTTCAATATCAAGGGCGTGGATGATCGATCGATCGTCTATTACTACAATAAAGCGACTGAGCAGAAAGGACAGATGTTGTTCATCGACTCCGTTAAGGGACAAATCAGGTACAACTTTGATAGGCCGATTGCGATGGAAGAGTAATTCCCATTAATCAATCGGAAAAATGCTTAACATCATATACAACTAAAATGGCGAGCTTTCTCAAACTTGACAGTACCAACCTAATCCAAGATGGATACAACTCAACTTGGAAACTCGTTCCCTGGTTCAGCTGCTGACTTTCGTGATGTAGTATGCGCAGTCCAAAGCATCAGCATGTACAACTCGGAATATAATATCGATTCGATGCAGTTCCAAAACACAAGCTTCAAGATCGAAATCCCGACCGCGGCTACCACCTCTACTACCAGCATTACTCTCCCGGATGGTATTTGTTCCTATGATGATATCAATCGTAGTATTCAGACCGCCCTTGTCAATGCTGGCGCATATTTGATCGATCCATCTGGAAATAACGTATTCTACCTAAAGCTGAGTGAAAACAGTGTCTATTACGCATGTCAGGTAGATTTTTCCCTACGCCGACAACTTTGCCAACTATCGGTGGTACTTGGACAAGACCTGCAACTGGTCTATACTCATCTGGCGGTACTGGATTACCTACCACAACTCGTGTCCCTCGCCTTATTATCGATAATGCTGAGTTCGGAAAGGTAGTTGGTCTAACCGTAGGTACCTATCCAGCTGCCTCAGCGATCGTTGCAAGTGCTCAGCTGTCTAACAGTATCCCACAGATCCATCCGACCTCATCATACATCGTACGTTGCGATCTCATCAAAAATGAATACGTTGCCTCTGGTGATATTGTCAGTGCATTTGATAGAGGTGATGCAGCAATTGGACAGCTTATTTCATATAAACCGAGTCAGTATGCATGGATGAATTGCCATAATGGATCTCGCTCTACAATTACTATCAGTATCTATAACCAAAATGACAAGAAGGTAATCTTCCGTGATACTTCAGTTTCAATAATGTTGTTGCTGAGACCAAAACAATAAGTTAGCTAATGCTTTTTTTCTTCTCACAAACGGAAGGAACTGCCAGACTTACGCATAGCTCGTATCTTAGCCATGTGATCCTTAGCCTCTTGAGAGCCCTTGACAAATTTCTTACCCTTTGGCTTGGCGACGCCGACACCATATCGACGACGGACTTCACCTCGAATGGACTTAATTAGATCCCCGTGCTCAGGTTTAGACGCCTTGCTCAGTAAGTACTTCTCTCCTGCATCAACTGCATCAGTTAGAACCCCTTTTCGTTTAGCGTAAGATAGAGCTCGCTTTGCCCCCTTCTTCACATCAGTCATAGTTAAAGGGCCTCCCTCCTTATCAGAATCACTGTCATATATACCAACCCCCGTCATGGAACGAATTGCTGCTCTCGCGGGAATAGCCGCCGATGGCTGGCCTGCAAATGTTGCAAGAGCCGGAACGGCAAGATCAGCCGCTCGACTTAGTAGTCCTGAGTCTTTAGCGAACTTAAAAGCCGATTTGATGCCTCCCCATATCTTAGACCAAATACTCGCTCCATGCATGCCTCCTCCATTCATATGCTTGAACGGATAGTCAATCTCCTTTTTTGTGATAGCCAAACGTGTTCCTTAACCAGATTTGCGAGCCCGAAGAGCTTTCGCATATGACTCTGGGTGAAGGTGAAGTGTAGCTCCAGAGCCACTTAGACCATCTTTAGTCAGTGATAATGTACCGGTCTTGAACGCTCGCTTGAGCTTCGCCTCGGGGATTGTTGATGAAACTGATAACTCCTTGAAAGTCATGGTTAATTCTATATAATAGTCAAGTTTAAATCTTTCATTTTTGAAAATACTTGTGGTTTATTGTACTGCTTGGAATAGAGCCAAAGCAGACAAAATGGCCACAATAGTCCCCATACGTACCTTGGTATTGCTTGGGGTTGTATTTTCCGATACCATACTTTGTTGGAGCTGCTTCACCCATGCTGTCGAAGAATTCACCATTATGGACAGCCTGCCAGTGTCCTACATCGAGATTAGGTGGTCGTAGTAGAACCAGATATGACCCTTTCTTTGAAATAGATTTAGTTATTTCATTCGATTCATAGATATCATCGAGATGTACTCCAATTTTTTTCGCGAGTTCAATAAGATCATGATCGGACGTGATCGGCTTGATAAGGTCGCTCATAATATTTAATTTCGTTCAAACTATATTAGAAACCATATACAATCAACGATGAGTGAAACTCAACTATCCTACCAATATTTGTACCAGAGCTCGCTCAAGAGCGATCCAGAGATCAAGGTATCTTCCGGCAAGCGTGTCCCGTTTGTTATCGATCTGAATCAGGGTTCGTACCAGAATGGTGTCATTACTATCGATGCCACTGCTCAGCTTAACGGTTCTGAAGGATTCGCCTGTCTTCGCGATGCTTACATCATGCTTCCATACAAGGTATCGATGAAGAATGGTGGTACCGCTTAGACTCTGCCTGCCAATCGCTTCTGCGCTACTCTAAAGTGTGGCAACTGGAATGTTATCGATAGCATGTCGCTCGAGCTTAATGGAAAGACCATCATTTCGATGGCTGATTACAAGCTGTTTTGGAAGAATGTACGTGCTCAGACAAGCTATAGTCCTCAGTACGTTGAAAAGCATGGAGCGGAGTCATTCCTATTCCCTGATGCCGCTCAGTCCGCTCTGTACAGCTCTGCCACGAGTTCGACTACTGGAGATGGATACACCAACACTACTGCATTCTCATCTTCGTTTGCTACCACAGGACCCGCTGGTGGTGCTTCTATCCTTAACGATGGTCTTGTAAAGCGTCTGTTGTCGAACCCTCCTAATGCTGGCTCTGACTTCTCTACGGCGTGGCCTTCGGTAGGTGGAGCTGCTGCTTCTACCACAATTGCTAACCAAACCGCTCGTGGTGCCTTTGTATCTGGTGCTGCTACTGCTAACGCTATCATGGGAACGTGGAACTACATGCTTAAGATCAAGCTAACAGATCTCCACCCCATCTTCAAGGAGCTCGATTTGATCGCTAATCCTCAAATCCGCCTTCGCTTCAGAGTCAATCAGGGTACTTCTAGTGTCGCTGTAGATGCGTCGAAGGGAATGACGCTAACCAGTACTACTCTCGCGAGTGGTAATGTCTGTCCTGTGATGGTTGCGGCTTCTTCCACCGGTAATCCTATGTCTGGTGTTCTTGCAGCTTCTGCTCCATTCAGTATTTCCTGGGGTGCTGTTGTCAATGCCTTTGAGCCTACGATTGATGGTACTTACATGCCATTCACTACTTCTCGTCTGTACGTACCATTCGTGCATCTTGAGAACCCTCAGGCAATTATCTCCAAGCCTGTGAAGAAGGTTCGATACAATGATTGCTATGCTCAGTGGTTTTACCAGCGCGCTGGTACTGGTAAGCAAGCTACTCAGCTCAATGCTGCATTTGATCTTCAGCTATCGGCTTCTGTTAAGAATGCCAAATACGTTATTCTACTTCCCTTTGCTGAGTAGACTGGTAGTTTTGCTTCCGCGGCTGTACAAGAGTTCCAGATCCCGTTTGATTCGGCCCCTTGGACTCTTCATCCTGGTTCCAGTATCCGCAACTTTAACGTTCGTATCGGGTCCCAGCAGACGTTTGACATCAGTCATGACTATGACTTCCACCACTTCACTAATGAAATCGCTAAGATTGCTTCGATTAATGGTGATCTGACTCCTGAGCTGGTGAATGGTCTTCTTGACTATCAGACCTGGTCGCTAACTAACCGCGTTCTGATTGCTGATGTTAGTCGTCTAACCGAGCGTGATGTACCTCAGGCGATTCAGGTCCAAGGTGTCAACGCTGGATGCCAAGGAACTAACATGCTCGTATTGGTTGTGAGTGAGCAAGAGTTGACTTTTGATCGCTTGACCGGGGAGATTTTTGGATTTTACCACAGCTTAAATAATTAATATTTTGATAAAGTATGGTTGTTATCTATATAGATACCATGGACACAACTATTACGTTCGGCAAGTACAAAGACTGCTCTATCAAGAGAGTGTATGAAAAGGATCCTAGCTACTGCCGCTGGCTCCGTAATCAACCAAATTTAGATGAGGATATTGTTAATTTTCTTGCGAGCAAGTTCGCAAATGGATCCGATGATGGATCGTACTTACTAAATTTCGGGAAGTACAAAGGCAAGTCCGTAAAAGCAAGTATTTGCTATTGATGAACAATATTTACAGTGGTTGCGTGCATCCAAGTTCGCTACTGAAAAGGCGCCGAAGCTATGTGCTGCTATTGATGAGCTGATGTAGGACAATGACTTTTTTTCCTCAATAACCCATATGAAAACTTATAAGAAAAAAAGTATGATTGGAATCATTGCATTGAAGTAAATCCATTAGTTCGCTCATCATTCACCAAGATGTTAGCATTTACATCAAGTGGTTTTATGCTCCATAAATGCCGGTTCTCCGAAGTTGGCTTGGTCAAAACCCAAGCTTTATGCTTTGGGTAAGTACAATGATGCGCGTAATTCCAACGCTTGGTAGACTTACCACATGGACATGAAACGTTATGATGGAGTCGAGACTTAAAAATAATATCCATCATTTCCTCTGCTTTATCAATATCCGAAACTGCTACAGGGAATTTACTTATCGGGTGGATCCAGCACCTTTCCTTTGATTTAGATTTTGGGCACAACTCACCAGTTTTCATAATAAAGTTGCACATTGTTAATATTGAAACCTTGCTTATATACTTAGTAGTTTATCCTTCAGGATCAATTTTGACTTGGGTTGAGTTCTTGGTGGTTGAATGCGGAATGAGGCGATGGCCTCCGCTTGGACCTGCCAAACACTGGGCTTTCGACAGGCCCGCCGCGCTCCGGGTTGGCGATAGGACTTCTGTTGAACCCTGCTGACACCGACGAAAGCGACTATCCCAATTCTGACGAAAGTGAGTTTGGCGTTCCCGACGAAAGCTATGTTTCCGATTCTAATGAGGAAATGGACACGGACGAGGAGGTCGATGATCGCGACGCTGAGCTCGACGAGCTCGTCGCTCAGTCTGACGTGGAGCCTGGGCAGGAGCCAATTGAGCCTGGAAGAGCTCTTCTTCTCCCGTTACCAGAGGAAGGACTGGCAATGCCTAGAGAGCTGCAAGTCTTCCAACGGCAGTGACCGAGGAACACTGTACGTCTGAACCGGCTTGTTGCGCATACTACTCTCGTTCTAGGTCGTAGCAATGCATTAGAAACGGTTAGCCCTTGTTAAATAGAGCTAAGAAAAAAACTGCCGGTGTAATGTGCTGGCTATTACTACTGACGCGGTCAGCAGATAGCAATGCGCACGTGAACACGTCTGAAGATGAGGCCAAAGGCGATGGGTCAGCTGATTCCGTCGAGGCGCCAAGTGCTTCTGAAGGAAAAGGAAGGTCCGTGGTCGAGGATTCAAAGTTGAAAACAAACGACTGCGCAAGTCTCTCTCAACCAGAATTCGTGATGGCTGCTATTGGAAAAGCTGAATCGGAGAAGCAGCACGTGCTGGCGAGGCAATGGCTGGAATTGAGCAGCCAGCATTTGGAGCTGCGCATCATGACCCACACTGACGAAGGCTGAGCCGGCAGGAATCGAGTATCTTCGACTGAGACGAGAAGACATTCTGAAGAAGCGCTTGCGAGCAGTTGGTAAATAATTTATTGGTGTTGGGTTCCGTTTGCATTCACAAAATAATAAATACAGAATGAAGTTGTATGATTCAAATCTACAAAAAAATTACGGTTTGGGTGTCGCAGAGTGAATGACAGATCGGGACTAGGATTTTTTATTTGAACGAGAAGAATACTCCACTATCTGCCAATTCCTCGCGCTACCGCAAAGACATGGCTCGGAAAGCTCGTAAGAACCGCCTTGCTCCTGGTGCAAGCGTAGCTGCCACTTCTGACGAGCTCACAGAGGGACAAGAGCGACTAAGTCGAGCGTGGATCAAGGTTGCCGTTGAATCTGCAGAGCACGGCATCGAGTTGACGCAAAAGTTGATTAAAGACACTACTCAAGAAACGGGGAATTCGTTCTGGGAACTGGTGCGAGAAGAGTTCACGAAACTCGGGCGGAAGACAGCGAAAGTGACGGCCGATGAGCTTTGTGAGCAGTGGAGCGCTATACGTGTGAGCCTTGTCGAGTTCCTCGTCCCCTTCACACACTTGTGGGTTGGATCCAGTATCAGCAGCCAAGATGCTGAAACCTCCCGTGAAGGAGCGTTCACTGCGTTGCAGGATGCGTTCCACGCTAGCCACGGACATGACTTTCCCCATGAGGTTACGGCGCGGCTTCTCATTCACCACGAGATGTGGGGGACCGTCTTGAAGCCATTGTTGATTCCGGATGAGGATGACGAACTGATACCATCCAAAATCATCACACCAGGTCACGTTGAAGCTGAAAAATCAAGACCGAAGGTTGATGCGGATGACAAAACCATGAAACCAAGTCGTGTTGTAGCTGGAGTGTCGAGACCGAGGGAGGAGGAAGCAAAGTCGGCTCGGTGTGTGAGACAGCGACTGAACACGGCTCCAGACTCAGATGTCGCCAAGCTTGCTCGAGTGGGGGATGGTGTGGATGCCAAAGAGGTTGAGCTGATGGAGCGGCGGCTCGATCTGGACGTCATGACCTACAGCGAGGAAGGATTGTCGGCTGAAGCGGTGGAGTACCTCCACTTACAGCGGAAGAAGATCTTACGCAAGGCTCAAGAACTGGCCAAGTAAGCGCGTCATGAGCGAACATTTGCGTGTGGAGACGTCGACTGTATGTTTTTCCAGCAGCTTTCACTGACAGACTCGCGAGGAAGATGAACAACAGAACGTAATGGTCAACTGAAGCTGAAATATGGCACTCCAAAAATGTCAACGACATTTTGTTTTCTTTTTTTACTGTCATTTCAACAAGATAGAGAACGATAACTCGACTTGTTATCTCACGAATGGAGTGTTTGTTGACTTACGGTGCCACAGCAGCGGATCGCAAGGAATTTCTTGGAAGGAACCGTAAGGCAACTTCGAAGTAGTTTTCTTTAAGCAACAGCGAAATAGTTTTCTTCAAGCACATCATAGATAGCATATAACGAAAATTCACTTGTTCTGTACATTGTTTTGTAATCTATGGAGCAGGTCCTGAGTATCCATCTTTGTAGGACGGAAAGTTCGCGCCGCGAAGGTAACAAGCCTGCAACGACTAGTGAAAATAACTCAATTGAATGGTAAATCTAGAGTCCTTCGAAGCACTTGAATTGAGTAACTTTCGACAGCCCAGTGTACTAACTCCCTTGTGGGGTGAGCGATCAAAGCGGCGCACCGAACGGATCGAAGCCCACGATTGGATACTTGAAGTCGCCTCGGAAGTTGAAGCTCACTCGCATTTGCGGCTTTTTGCTCGATGAGTACATCGAAACCACCGGTACAAGACGATAGGCAGGATTCATCGCTGGAATGCCAAATGTGTTCGGGATTTCAAATGCCACCGAGCTATCAGCAGCCAACGGTACACCACCTCCGATGTGGTTTGTTGTCGTGCGACGCAAAGGTAGCGTCAGGTCTCCGTTCAGATAAAACCGTAAGTGAGGCACAGCCACGTCCTGGTCAATGGTACAGCCAATGACGTCTCCAGCTCGGAAGGTTGGGACGCCCGACTTGGACACCCCGTTGGCATGTAGCATCCCCATGTCCAGCCCACCATCCGCCTGCCAAGTCACGCCAAAACAGCGGCCATCCTCACTTGGCGAGATCCCAGGAACAACCGAGCTACAATCCGATGAACCAGAAGCTTCGTTGCCAAGAGATGACGACGAGTCAGTGAGGTTTGTAGACGACGTATCGATTCGTGGGACTTCCCAGCCAACCAGTAGACTTTCTCCATCTCCGCCGAAAACGTCAATGCTCACCTCAAAGATCCATTTCCCCGACTCGCCTTGACGCCGCTCTTTTGTTGCATGCACCGTACAATACCGATGAGATGCCTCCAGCTGCAGCACACAGTCTTCAGCGGCAAAGCTCACAAATTGTTCAATGTCGGTGCTATCCATCTTCACGCTCGAAAACTCACGACGACGAGTGAATTCCTGCGAAAGAATCTCCGGAAAGTCTTCAAGTGCTGACAAAAAGCGGTCAAACGTGGCGTCGAGGATCATCTGCGGGCTATCGACGCTGTCGGCCGCGTCCGTTTGGTTGGCAACTACGTCGACCCTCGGTGGTTTGCTACTGCTGCCTGTATGTCTCTTCGTCATAGTGTAGCGCCTCGCAGCCCGAAGACGATCATTCGTTAATCCAGCCAAGAATCGCCCAAACTCAACTTTCCGGGTGTGGAGCTCGCGCGTCACCAGGTCTTGGTGCAGGAATCTTGCGCCATAGCTCGCCACCTCCCGTAGATCTTTAGTCGTCGACTCCTTGAGGATGGCAAGTACCGTGGTTTCCGCGACCATCTTGCTCGTAAGTTCTCGACGAAGTACGAACTGCGGTAGTTTATCCTCTTCGCTAATGTAGCAGATCAATGCACGACGCAACGACTCGGAGTTCAAGTCTTCCGCGAGGATGAGAAGACGCAGCAGATACTCGCTGGTGCCGAAGATTCGCTCCACCTGGAGTGATGTGTTCGTGACGACCCGCTCGAGTCCGTGCCAGCCACTGCTGTCACATTTCTTCTGTAACGCCATCACATCTCGCTGCATGCACTTCACCTTCTCATTCAAAACGGTCTTCTGTTCTTTGTACTTGGCGTTTATCTTCGCTCTTTCGTGGTTAAGCAGCGCTGCGTGCATCTGACGGATGTGCTGTAGATCGGCTTCTAGCGTCTTCTCCAGCTGATTCTTGATCGTCTCGTATTCCTGCGCCTGCAGTTGTTCCAGCTTCTCTGCTTGCTTGAGGCGTAGCGTATCGAAAATGGTTCGAAGTTGCTGTGAGGATTGTTGTTTGATGCGGTTTGACTCAACTTGTTGCTGTCTTTGAAGTACCAAGCGCTCCACGACGTTGGGGTCTTTCGCGAACAGAATGAGGCGGTCGAAGACGGGCTGTTCAAAGTGGTTGAAGACGACGCAGGAGTCATAGCGAGGGGCGTTGTCCGTGATCATTAGCTTCTCGCTCAAAGTCTGGGCAGCGTACAGAGTGAATGCTTGGTGTGCCGCCGTGGTCTCCCCTTCTACGTGGCGGCGAAACAAATCATCGATGACCTTGCAGCAACGGCGAAGCTCCGCCTTGGAGACCATGCGAGAATACTTGGGGAAGTTCCTGCCGGACACCTCGACTGTGAGCATCTCCGATGCCTCGTGCTGAAACTTGTCGTGTTCGTACATTAACTGAAAGAGTTGCGTCTCGCAGGACGTGCGCGTGCTCTCCAGGAGTGGCTGGTACTCGGGAAGGATCCCTGACCCTGCGTTGGTAGTGTACTGAGCCTCTTTCGCGATACTAACAGCTTTCAGGTAGAGCACGAAAAGAGCTCGGAGTTCAGGCGCTTGTAGTTTTTGCAGTCGTGCTTCTAGTTCTTGAGAGTCTCTCACGACACCAAACTCTCGTTGGAACGCAGCAGACAGACCAGTGACGTCGAGTTTGGGATGAAAACATCGGAGCTTCACAAGAAAAAGGTCTTGGGACACGGTCACGAAATCTTCCTCATTGAAGAGCTCTTCCACATCGCTGTCACTGTCGTCGCTGTCCGAATCGTAGAAAATGTCGGCACGCGAGAACGACGAGATCGACGGAGCCAGAGAAGCTCGTGACTGGAGATCCGACATGGATGAACGGGGCTTTAGCGTGTTGATACGTTGCTGTCAGCTTGTGGATTGAAGCGTCGTTGGGCTGGGACGGTTTTGGATATGGGTTTTGTGTTTATATATTATCCGACAAACTTGTTTACATCCTACCTGCCACACATCATTTTTCGATGGACACACCATGAGGCTGCTTCACGTTTGTCTTGTTCACGAGCTTTGCGTCCAGGTGAAGCTTCTCTTCTCTTCTGGAGGGATGTTGAACAGTGTTGAGGAGCTCGATGACGTTGGGCCGTTTCTTGAAAAGAGCGAGCTCTCTATTTCTGATGACATCGTTGTGGCATGTTCTCCATCTAAAGACTTCACGAGTGAAGCACGAGGCTGGCAGGCCTTTAGTTTGACCGTAGAATTCCGATGAATCCGGAGGATGTGGAGGTCTTCTCCAAGGAGACGTTCCTGACGTCGGTCAAACGGATCTCGGACTCTGCAGCTGGCAACAGGAATGGGAAGAGCTCGAACGCCATCGTCATCGATGAAACACCAGCGTACGTCTGTGTTTCCTTATCCTAACAACGACTGAATGACCCTCACTCGCTTCTGCGCTGTGTCAGTATGGCGATCGTTCGGGAGAAACACGCTCAGCTACACGATGTCGTTGGCTCTTTATCTGAAAAGGTAACGGGGCGATTCGAAGTATCACCCACGCCTACAACCCGATACTAATCTTCATCTTGATCCTGTAGATCAGCGCTGTGCTGGCTCGGCAGGAACGGGACTTCTTGGCTGCCTATCGTGCGCATATGTACAACGTCCAGAAGGAGCTCCACGAGATGCGCGAGAAGATCCACCGCAACGAGACCGTCGAGAACAAGTCCGAGAAGATCAAGAAGATCGAGGACGAGCGCGACTGGTACCGCAAAGAGGCGCTGAGGCTTGATGCGTTCACGACGACCATGACGAAGGATCTCAAGTACATGAAAGAGAACCTGGAAGCCATCGACGAAGATCGAAATTGGCTCGAAAAGCAGCTCAAAGCGTGCAAGAAACAGAACAAGCTGCTTCGCGCCGAGCTGGACGTTCGGCTCTCGGTTCCTGGCAACAATTCCGGGTCCGATGCTGGTGTTTTCCCACCTTTTGACGCTCCAAACAGGTCCGGCTTGAAGAAACTAAAGCAGCGAGAATCGCAAGCCTTCTCAACCGGTGGAGCGCCTGCAATGGGAGCCCACGGCTTGCCTCACTTGAACTTGGAGATGCAGTCCGCGACACTTGCAGAGGAGCGAGAGGAGAAGCTCAAGAAGCAGATTCGTAGCTTGAAGCGGGAGCTCCAGCACAAGTCGAACGAACTCACCTCCATCAAGCGGCAGCAACGTCTGCTGCGACGGGATGGAGGCACCGGCCAGTCTCTGCTGGAGAGGTTCTTCTTGCAATGTGTGGACTCGGTGAAAGAGGAAGTCGGTCGAAGACGCGACCTTGGGCCCGATCGAAAACCCGAACGAGGAGCTGCACAAAGAGGTTTGCGCTCTACGATTCCAGTTGAAAAGGCTCGACAGCCCAAGTTTGACGTCGAACTGGATGATTTCACGCCCAACGACCGCGTGCGGCTGATTGAGCGCTTGCTAGCGCACGATGAAGTGCTGACATTCCTGTACAATCATCTCTTCCCGTCTGAGAAACCGGCAGCCGTGACCACGGACACCTTGGAAATGAGCTGGATCTCCCAGCCGGGGCGTGAAACACTCAAAGATGATGGTCCATTGCCGACACTGCAAACGTCGGCCAGTCTTCCGGATACAACCAGCTCGTTTTCGACGTTTGACGGCAGCAACAAGTCGAGCAGAGAAGGAGAAGCCGAGCCCGGGCAGAGCGAACCTGTCGAGGATGGGAACCGCGCCACGACACCAGTCGGAAGTGGCGTAGCGGCAGTTCGCAGCGGCTCCTTGTCGCTCGACTCTTTCACCAAAGAATACCTGAAAGCAGTGTAAGTCTCATATTTTTCGGTGCTTGTAACCCACCGTCGAGTTGACCTTGTTGCTCCCCGTTTTGCCACCTTTCAGAAAACCAGCATTCGATGAATAACACAGTCTAACCAGCAAGATAATGTCAGCCCCCAACAAGTGGCTTTCTACTTCATGAAGTATCGCCCACACTTCTTGAAGACAGCTTAGGAGCGAATAGCGCCGCTAGCTCTGCCCGTTCAGGACCACCTGCGTGAACGTACTGTCTTCACGAGAAGCCAGCTCGTTGAAAGTGCCCTGCTCAACAACGCGGCCGTCGGAAATGACGGCAATACGGTCAGCGCTCTTAATGGTAGATAGTCGGTGTGCCACCAGCACCACCGTGCGTCCTTGCTTGGCGCGATCCACCGCGTCCTGCACGAGTCGCTCGCTCTCGGGGTCCAGTGCTGAAGTGGCCTCGTCGAGAATGAGGATCTTGGGACGTTTTACCAGTGCGCGCGCGATGGCCACACGCTGCTTCTGTCCTCCGGAAAGCGCTTGGCCACGCTCGCCAACGATCGTGTCGTATCCATCCGGGAACGACGTGATGAAATCGTGTGCGTTCGCGGTTTTTGCAGCACGAATGACGTCTTCTAAAGTCGCTTCTTGTCCTTCTGTACAGCCGTAGGCAATGTTGTCCCGAATCGAACACGCAAAGAGCGGCGGTTCTTGTGGAACTGCGCCCATCAGACTGCGCAAATCGGCCGGGTTTAGTGTGGAGATATCCGTACCATCAAGCGTAATGTTTCCGCCGCATCCGGGGCCATCCAACTCGTAGAAGCGAGCGAGCAGCGACATGACCGACGACTTGCCACAGCCGCTGGGACCAACAAGCGCCAGAGTCTCGTTCGGCAACACCTCCAGGTCCAGGCCCTTGAAGATCTTTGAATCCGCACGAGTAGGGTAGGCAAACTCAATGTCCTTGAACTGGATGTGGCCCTGAAACGGAGTAGGCAACGACGCCCAGCCTCCCTCAGGCATCCGGATCTTCGGTTGGCGATGGAGCAGCTCGAACACACGCGAGGAAGCGCCGATGCCCTTCATCAACTCGGCGTAAAAGGACGACAACCCCGCGAACGAGAAGCCAACGTACAGTGTATACAGCAAGAACGACGTGAGGTCGCCACTGGTGAGTACCCCGTCCACCACCATTTGTCCGCCGTAGCCTAGCACGCCCAGCATGCTCATTTTCACCCCGAAATCCACGCCGCCGAAGAACGTGGCGCTTGCGAGCGAGCGTTTCCGAGCCAGAGTGAGCACCTCGTCCACCTTCTGACGGTGGGTCTCGACTTCATAGGGCTCCTTGGCGAACCAGCGTACCACGCGAATGTTGCCGAGTTTCTCCTCCGCCACTTCAGTCGCTTCACTCAGCTGCGTCTGCACTTTCGTCGTGAGTTTCTTCACGTAGCGGCCGTAGCTCACGGCTCCAATGGCAATAGGAGGCACCACCGAGAGCATGACCATGGCCAGCTGCGGACACGTGACAAAGATCATGGTGATGCTGCCCAGTGCCTGGCCTGTGCTGCGCAGTCCGCTGGCCACGTTGTCGCTCAGCACCTTGCCGATCAGCGTCGTGTCTGCGCTCAGTCGGTTGAGCAGCTCGCCCGTCCTGGATGCGTCGAAGAAGCCCAGCTCCTGGCGCAAAATGGACGCGTACGTGTCCTGTCGGAGGCGGTTGGTGATCCGCTCGCCAATCATGTTGCTCGTGTCGACACGAATGATGTTGGCGATGGAGCCAGCGGCGAATAAACCACCGAGAAGCGTCACTACAGTGGGCAGCGGTAAGGCAGCAGCTGAGCCCGCCGTCACCACGTCGATGACTTTACCCATTCCGTAAGGAACGCACATGGTAATGAACGTCGAGACGCCCAGCGCTGAGATGGAGATGGCCAGCGGCTTCTTCTCCGGTTTATACAGCGACATCAGCCTTTTGACTTCTCCGGCCTTGGCTTCCGGGACCTACAGCACCACATCCAGTACATTAAACCAGTTAGTTACGTTAATACCGACAATGACTCACATAGGGTCTTGCTCCGGACCTTGGCTACAGCAGCAGCATCCTCTTGCTTGTCGTCCTGGTCCTTAGAGAGCGTCGAGAAGAGCAGCTGGGAGCTTCTGGAGGGCGAGAAATGCAGCAAACTCGAGCGTGGCCCCACACGAGCCCGTGCCAGCGATAACGCCGCGCTCTGGAAGCTTCGCGAGCGGCAGAACATGGAGAAGGAAAAGCGTTAGAGCGGGAGGCGGAGGGTAGAGGAAGATGGAGTAAGGAGGAGCGACGGCTCTGTACCGAGGAAGACGCCGCAGCATGACACGCAGGCGACTTAACAGCCACACGCGGCACGCACAAAAGTGAAGTGAGCAATCTGAACGTAAATGATCGTGTTTACGACGAAGGCATTATATCACCTCGTGACAGTGACGTGAATGGAAAATCGGCAAAACAATGGGCAGTACTATTACATGCACTGCGCCTTGCAAGCTGGTCCCAGTTCCAGTAGCGCTGCATCAAGGACACCCAGGTGGCTGCGATGCTGATTCCAATGCGCCACCACAGCCCTTCGACGCCTAGACCAGCTGCAAAGGCAAGAATGGCGCCATAAGGGATCCCGCCGCCGTAGTAGCCCAGTACATTGGCGATAGGCTCCTCGGAAAATGCCCTGCATGGCCGCGTTGAGGCCGTCGACGATCTTTAGTGGCGACCACATGGCCATGATCTTGGACGCGAGGTCGGCGCTGTCACCATCGTCGAGAAACAAGCAGGGAATGAAGTCGCAGAGACTGAAAAGCAGCTCTGCGAACGCCACGGAGACCCCCACAGTCATCGCGAGAGCCAGGTAGCTCGCCATCTTGGCTTTCTTAAACGAGCCAGCGCCCAAGCAGTTGCCTACGCGGATGCTGGCAGCGACTGCGATACCGTAGAACGTCATGTAGAGGATGATGTTGACGTTCATGAGCACAGCGTGTGTTTGCAGGGCGACGACGCTGTCTGGGAGTACACCGGCCAAAATGTAGAGAACCTCGACCATGCAGGGAATCCGATACGCATGAAGAGCCTCGGCTGCCTGGAGATTCCAGCCATCCGCCCACCACTGCCGAAGTTTTTTTTTTTAGTTTGGTGCGGTCTCCACAAGAAGTACGGTACAAGGAAAACCGCGAGTGTGCCAAGCGACCGCGTCACTGCGATGCCGTTGAACCGCAGAGATATGTGGTACGCGAGTCCGTAGCCAGCAGCAACGTTGACGAGGATTCCAATGACTGCGATGGCGACAAGCAGCTTGACGATGTTCTGCGCCTGCAACACCTTCCGCACGAGTTCGTACAGGAACAAGAACGGCAGTAGCATCAGGCGGGAGAAATCTCGTGTCAACTCGGTGACGTCGGCATCCAGCACGTTCAGAATGGGCTCTACGAGCGTAGGCGCGAAAGCCACCGTGAGGACCACCACTCCCGTTCGAAAGTAGACGCCGATCTTGTCGAGGCGCTTGGCTCCGTAGGCCTGGGAGCAAAGCGTGTCCAGCGCCGATGCCAGGCCCAACCCAAGCGATTGTGCCGTGACGTTCATTAGTTGCAAATGGACACGAGTCAGAACATATTTCGTGTTACAAGTTGATGAGAGTTCAGCCTTACCATCACGGAGATTGTGGCAGCGTCCACGTAGTGCTGTGTGTTTGGCCCCTCCGTGTTGCCCGCCAAAAGGATGGAGGCAATACCAGGAAGGAACTCGAGTACCGTAGTTCCTGTCTGAACGTCAGAGGGCCCACGGCTACAAAGTTCATTGTGATTTCACGAACCACTGGTAGGATCAGCGCTAGAAGCTCGCGTCCTCCATAGGTTTGGGTTCCGGCTCGGCATGTTGCTCGGAATCGTCTTGAACTCCGTGGATGGTCACGAAAGACTCGTTGGGTCCACTCGAACGCTTGTCGATCAGTTGTTCGTCCATCGTAGTGGCTGTCCTTGTGTGCAAGCATCCAACGAAAGGCTCAAAATCTTGATCGCGTCAGTGGTACGAGTGATGCAGCGACTGGAAAAGTCAAAGATGATGTCGTTCAGCCGCTGATGTCAACATGGTAAACGGCCGACTTTCTCCCCATCTTGAGCACTGTCTTCCACACCAAGGGGCCAGGTTGGAGACATCAAAAGCATGCAATGATTGTCGCAATAACTAGGCAAAATGGCAACTATACGCTTACACCAACTCTTTTGCACCTGATCGTTGCCACCGCCCCGGCTTCCTTTCCCAAATCAATCACTCGTTCATCCTCTCGACAGCGTTTGCTTCACAAATCTTGCAGTAAACCGGTGGCTCCATGCCTTTCATCGCGTACCAGAACGGCGAGACAGCGAACTTCTTCTTGCACACGCAGCATTTCTTCCGCTCCTTCTTCTTGATTTGAGCCACGCAGGGTTCACAGTACACCTCGCGTCCGCCTTGGTATGCTTGTATGAACGCACTATGCAGCACCATCATAATACTCCCACACAACGGACAGCTGCACGTCATCGACTTGATCGACACATACTTCTTCGTCGACTTCTCGTCGGTGGAAACCGGCGGAGCAAGAGCCTTCAATTCCAGCTCGGTGCGCTTGACTGGCCGTAGTGCTAGAGCTCTACACACAGCATTACACTCGTGCGTAACGAAGAAAACTGCCATTCCAGCATCGGACAGATTCCCACAGCCAAAATCATCGCCTTGTTTCGAGTGAATCTGCGGGTCCGTGAAGATACATCCAACGCCTTGGAGATCGACAACCATGAGCTCACCAAACGTCTTCTGCCACGTGAAATGGCTGAAAGCTTGAGCTGTCTCGCTCAAGTTCAATCCATCATCTCGGATCCAGCCGTTGTTGTTGTTGTACTTCTTGTACTCTCCCGGAATGTATGGCTCAGCGGTAAACACCGACATGGATGGGCTCAATCCCGCTTTGACTGGGTCCTTGAGCTCGTACCAGCACGTGAAAATGAAATCCACGGTCGTCTCGACGTTTTCCGACACGGAAAACTCAGTCGCTAGACGCTTGGCCACAATCTGCATCTTCACATCGTTTTGCAAAGAGTTGCTGGATGCCGACCATTTCTTCGCTTCTTTTCCGAAGTAGAACTTCGCCACGAGGTGCTTCTGCGTGTTGCAGTCGTACATCGCATGCGCATATCTCATCGCGCCCTTCGCAAAGCAGCTTCGCGTCAAGCGGATCGTCGTTTCCTGCTGCGTGTGCTTCAGGTTCAAGTTCCTCCAGTCAACAGCTTCGCCTGGTCGGAAGTGAAGCGAATGGCGTACAGCGGCGATATCAGGAGAGTGGAGGACTTCGTTCCAATCCAGGAGCTTCCGTTGGGGAGCTACGTAACTCGGTGTGGGTGCTTCGTCTTCTCCCTCATCGTCTTCTTCCAAAACATGAGATAGTCGGGCAATTGGTCGGCCAGTTGTGCCGATCCCCAGAGCGATTTTCGAGCTTGCTACAACGTTGCGTTCCTTACTTGCTGAGATCGAGGAGCTCGCTGACGACCAAACCACACTTCCAAAGCGAGCTGCATCTCCAGCGTCCGCCAACGAGACTTTCTCGAACTCTCGCTCAAAGCCATCGTAACTTTCAGCACTTCTAAACTCTCCCTCAATAATCGCCGCCATCTTTGCCGTGTAGTTTGGGCGGATCTCGACGAAAGTGAAATCGATGCCACGCCTCGCCATTTCTCTCATTTGAGCGCAAATATCGGGGCTTTGCCGATCTGAACACGATACGTCAAGCAATCGTCTCCGTCATTAAACTTGTTGCCATGGCACGGCGAATCGGCTACGAGCACAATGCGCTTCGCTCCTTCTTGGAACGGCATTCTCAGTGCGGCTTCAAGCTCACCTGGAACATCTTCAGGGCCATCACCGCCACCAAACGCGCGAAGTGAAGCAATAAAACGTCGCACAGCCGCCACATCACTCGTTAGTGTTTGAATCTCCAGTCGTTTGTCTCCGTCACAGAAGTCACGGTACGCAACGAAGCCCACGCGAACGGTAGCACTTGGATGGTCAAGTTTCACGGTGTTAATGATGGAAGCAATGGCAGACTTGGCTTCGTTGATCCATGGTCCCATCGATCCGGTGCAGTCCATTACGATCACGAGCTCCAACCTATTTGCCGTCGCAACCTTTCGTTGAATTTCCTTCTCAACTTTCGCGATTTTTCTCTCCATTTCGCTTCGGATCTCGCTAAAGTGCTGCGTCAACTTGAGTTCCCGCTCCATCGCCTCCATTCTTCTGGTCAGACGATCGATTTCGTCGCTGTGACTTGAAGGGCAGTCGCCAGAATGAGAACACCAGCCGATTCTGCAGCTGAACTTGAGGAATTTCCCCTTTGGCTTGGCTCGTAACTTGGCCAGCTCCGCTTCTGCTGCGTCTGCTCGAATTGCGCTCGCTGACTTGGGCCCCACACTTTCCGTCAATTGTGTAGCAGAAACACCAGCAATTCGCATCGCTTGGAGTTTCTCACGCAGAGTGGCCAGTTCCGCTTCTGCTGCCTCGGCTCGGAGCGAACTCTTCGATCGACGTCGCGAGAAGACCATAGCGCTCTGTTCCACTTGACCCCGAGCTGAAAAATTGGAGAATGAGAAGAAGGCTCGATCATGTCGAAGGCCAGATCTGCAAGTGCTCCGCTTCGAAGAAATGTTCTGTCAGTTGGCTATTCACTAGCTGACGGACTCCAACTGGACGAATCGAGGATTTTTCGGAGATGGAGACCGACCACAAGAGAGCTATTTCAAGTGACCCTCGTAGTTGAACTGGGAGAGCGTCAAAGACTGACACGCAGCGTGCTGATGGTGCTCGGTAGTCCTGATGCAGTCGCACCGCCCTCCGAACTCGTCATGTTGCTGCTTGGGCTAGAAAAGTTGTCAAGTGCCGAGGAGATGCGTGTCATGGTGGCTGGTCGCTTCCGCGTACCACAACAAGTGCAGCTGGCTGACATCCTTGGCGCGATGGAGTCCAAAGCCGAACTCTCCAGCGTGACCTCGTGGTTCTCGCACCAGTTTGACCCGATCGACGATGTGGAGCATTATCTACAAGATCTGATCCGCATGCATCACTACATCGCAGCACACGACCGCCAACGCCCACTCCGTAGCAGCCATCTCGGAAGTCTGGCGTCTCCTGGTCGTGAGAGTGGAGCTGGTACTAGTGGCAGCGCTGTCACCAGGCAACTCATGCACTTCTACGCCTCCTTCGCAGACAGCAGAGACCGTAGCCTTCTCACGAAAATCTACCAGACACTAGGGCTATCGCGAGCCATCACGTACTGCGTGGTCGCCAAGACGATGTCCTTCAAGTTCCAGAAAGAGTTCCTTGACTTGTTCGCTGAAGACTTGCCGGAGCTTCGAGAATGGATCTACTGGTTGGATGAACTGGACCACACCGTCGTAGCTAGCAGTCGAGGCGATCAAGATGAAGTGGATGGCGAGGCGGTTTACGGACCGGGATACGAAAGTGCCGTCAACTTCGTAAGTAGAGCCATTCGGGAACACTGTCTGTTGACGTGGCTTGAGCTGCTGCGGCCACTGGATACGCCCAAGATACTTGCAGTGATCGATGCCGTTCACAAGCTGCTTGCAGCATCGAATAACAGCGGCTTCTTGTCCACAACGACGAGCACTTTGAAGAAACTGGGGCGGTTCTACGAGACCACGGGGATCTCCGCCGCCAAGCTCTTGGATCTAGACGTGGCCGTGCGTCGCGAGCTTTCGTTACTTCTGGAAGAGTTCCCAACCATCGTCTTGATCACTTTGTTTGCAAAGTTCAACAGCGAGAAAATGATCCGCCTCGTGGTAAAACGCGGCTTGCCCTTGTTCCCGAGAAACGACTTGCTGAAGATGCTCGATGCTCTCGCCCCCGCCGAAGCGAACGCCATTGAAGTCTTCGTGACCACGTTGTTTAACTTTGGCAGGAAAAAGGTCGACTTCCTGCTCCTGTTCCTGACTTTCTCAACTCAAAGCCAGCTCCGATTCCTAGATCTCATGGTAGCAACCGCGAACTCACCTTTGAACGCCGACGTACTGGAAGAGGAAGACCCGGACGATGACTTCGCGCACCCATCCCATCTGAAAGGGAACCACCTCTTGCTCAAGTTCTTCCTTTACTCTCGTCTCACCTCTGCCGACCTTGTAATCCACAAGTTGTCAACCTTGCCAGCCGAAATGGCTCAACAACTGATGTCTGGTGTTGTTATTCACACCGCAGAAGACTTGGTGGTGCTGGGAAGAGGCATCGAACTCGTCGAGTTGCCATGTCTACAGCCTTTTCTGCGGCTATTCCTTACCATCCCGCTGGATTGGCGTGAAGCTCTCGTGGGGCTAGTCGAAGACATGCCGGGTGAGGAAACGTTGACGCTTTACGACACACTGCTCAGCCTGCACGCCAGTAGCCTCAATGCCGTTGACAACAAGGTTACGACTGTCCTCCAGATGCTTGGTGTTCTCGCTCAGAAAGACAAGACTCTGCTCTGCCGGGATATCCTCGTGAATCACCCTGAAATCCAAGTCGAAGGAGATACCAGTTCCCCCTCGATCCAAGTGCACGCCAAGGTGCTTCTCTACCTTTGTGAGTGCGAGCTCGCGCGTCACAAGGTGCTTCGCCTGCTTCGCGTCATTCCATTCGCCGAGTACGACCGCCTGGTCTTCTTCTTACGGACCCAGCGAATGCCGGAGCAAGTGGCGTTAACACGTCTCATGCTCAGCATGCCTTGCGACGCAAACTGTCGCCTCTTAGGGAAAATGTCGGCTTGGTCGACTGAAGCGCTCGATGCCTTCTTCCAGGTGCTTTTGATGCTCGCCAAAGTCGAGTACAATATGTTCGCCAAGTTAATGGGATCGCAGTACGTCAGTGCCGAGCAGTTGGAGCTCTTTCTAGCAGTCGCCGTGGATATGATGAACCAGGCATCAAGCCGAGAATTCGTCATCTTCACTGCTGAATTGCCCGTCCACATCCGACACCTGCTCTTCGAAATGCTCGTCGGTCGTCCTGAGAAGGGCGTGCTCCTCCGCATCATCAGCTACTCAACGCGCGTTCCTCCGGAGCTCATGCACGTCCTCGTTGCGCTTTTCCACCGAATGACTTGGGAGATCCGCTCCTCTTTCGTTGAGCAGCTTCGATCCCTGGAAGGGGTTAACGACGTGGAAAGTGTAGCCGAAGTAGCGTCCAATCTCCAAGACAACGACTCGCTGCGGCTGTTGGTTCTGCTCTTCAATCCGCTCCAGAACCACATTCGCGTGAGACTCGCGACGCTCTTCCTCAAGCTCAGCATCCATGAACGGGCTCTGGTTCTCTCCAGACTCGTCAAAATGCCGAAGAGTTCGGTCTCAGCCTTCTGCACCGCGATGTGCAACCCAAGCTGTGAGCCCATCAGCGCTTCATTTGGTCGTGTCGTCGGCTTGGTTGACGCCACGTACCACTCGCCGCTGCTTCGCTTGCTGAAAAGTGAACCTTTGTGGTTCTTCCTGCGTCTCATGTCCGAGCACTGTGAGGTTGGTGAACGAAGTCTGGAAGATGTGACGGGTTTGCTGAATCGAGTGGCCAAGACAGTCTGCATGTTCAGCCTCGGGGAGCATTTCCTTGTCTTGCGCGCTGTGATCCGGGAGGCGCTGGGCGACGCCTTGCCCCTGAGCGATGTCGTCGGCGTGCTTGCGTTGTTTCCCGAGTTGTCGAAGCTGCTCGAGTTCCTCCGGTACGTCAACGGGTTCGCCAAGTTTGCGCGTACCAGCTTAATCTTCCGCGTGTTGTCAAAGTACCAGCAGCCCGTTTTCATCTTCGAAATGTGCCGCGCTCTGGACTTGGACGACGCCGTGTTTGCACTCAAGCGACTGGACCGAATGTGGCAGCGAAGGCACGTGGATCTGGACAGAGCAATGGAGTCCCTCTCGACAAGATTCGTTGGAGGAAGTGGCCAGGTCAAAGACGATTTCTGTGACCTTGTCGTGGGGTTCAAAGGCCTCTCCGCCGCACTGGATGAGCACAAAGTTAACGGAGCTGAGCGTGTCGTCACGCCACGTGTGGTTGATAGCACGGTTGATAGTGACGACATCAGCGACACCGATGAAGAAGGCAACCCCGATAGTCCGCTCCGACTGCCAAGCGCGACGCCGCCTTCACATCAACCTGTCCTGCTCAATCGCCACCTGCAACGATCCAGACCTGGACAAGCATTCCCTCGGAAGCGAACGGATCGGAAGGCCTGGTGGCAAGACCTGGACGACACTTCCTTCCTCTTACTCTCGAGTGATCGACAGGACGCGACATCGCTGGAACAACATCGACAGCACGAGCAGCAATCGCGAGTTAAGTCCCCGAGAACCCTTCCTTCCGTATTTGTCCTCACCGAACAACCCCATTCAACTCGACTGGACGAGGACGATAACCCAGCTCCTATCCTCGACACCTCTCCGGTTGAAATACTCCCGCAAATCGAATGCAAACCCCAACAGAAAGCAGCACTTGAAGCGCACGCTAGCACCAGTTGGCAGCCTCGCCTTGGCGTCGAAGAAGCTACCAGCACTGCCAGCCTCAGTCGATCCGAGTCCGCTCCAGCTACACTGACTTTCGAGAACGACACTCTTTGGAGCAAGCAGAAGCGATCACGCGGCGTGGCTGCAGCACTTGACACCCCACTCGAGTTCCACGTCGGCCGAGACAAAGGCGCCGACTTTCTCCACAAGCAGCGCGAGCGCGTGTACCAGGAGAAGGGAGCGTCACGTATTCGACACGCCCGAACGCCAGCCGCTCAAGCTCACGTCATGGAAGCTCAAGTGTGTCGAGCGTTGGGCAAGCGCCAGCTCATTCTGAAGACGACGTTATCGCCTCTGTCCCGGCCTGACCCACACACGATAGAAAAGGCCGTGGTCATGCTGGCGAAAGCGGCCCAGCTTCGAGAATCCGCGCCACAAGGCTTTATTACCGAACCTCCTCTGAGGGGTCAAACCCCGGCGAGACACCACGTGCGTATGCTACCAACCAGCCCGATGGCAACCGCCTTGAAATCATCCTCGAAGTCGGAAGTTAACTCAGAGCCTGTTGCTCCGTGGTGATGCGAGTGTCGATGTTCGACCACGTGTAATGGAGCGGCAGGCGAAGCTGCGTGATGCGCGTTCCGTCGCGTGTGTTCCGACTGGAAGACACGACGGCATGGAACTGGCAAATGTCGTGCAGCAACATCCGGAAGAAGCTGTCACGCATTGCCAGCGTCAACGTACTTGTCGTGACCTCCCACTTCCGGAGATGGGGCTGGTCCGCACATGGCTCCAGTTCCGGTTCGAACAGCGCGATCTGCGCGCGACAAGCTTCCGTTTTGCGCTGAGCAAAGAGAATCACGATCTCCTCGAGACAAAAGAGGAATCGGCGATGAAGAAAGCGCTCCAAAGTCTGCGTCACGCAGCCAGCATTGACAGCTAACCCTTCAACCGGCTTTTTCTTCTTGGTTCGCTTGCGTTGAGGCTGCGTACTGGGAGAGGCTTGGCTTTGCTTCCGCTGCGCTTCTTGCTCTCTGTTAAGCGTCTCGAACAAGTCTTCCACGTTGTTCGAGTCGCATTGCCGCAGCAGAAAAGTCGACTTGAGCTTCCGCTCACGTTTCAAGGCTGCGTCGGACATCGGTCTCTCCCCACGCGCATGCAGATTGTCGCACGTCCTGCTGTTCATGAACATTCGGGCCTCGCCCACTGACCGCATCATCGCCACTAGAGGTTCTCGCTCGGGAATCTTGGACGAGTACAAAGCAGTAGCACTAAACTCGCTTTGGCTGGCGAATGCGGAGTCGTAAAGAGCTGCGCAAATGTCGTCCACCAACCCATTGCTTCGTCGGTTTACTGCAGTCGACGTTGTAGCCACCGCGCTGTGAAAACCCACGAACGCACGCAAAGTATTCGCGAGTCCATGATCCTCCTGTAGTCTCCGAGCAGCAGCTTCTTCCTCACTCTCTTCCCTATGCTCTCCACGCACAGATCGTTCCGCGATTTCAAGAGAAGTCGCACACGCTGCGAGGTTCGCAACGGACAGAACGAGCTGCCTCTGTCGAGTCAGTCGAGCCGGCGTCACCATCTCCGAGCACTTCGCCTGTTGAATCGACATGTGCGGAAGCGCCAACGACAGACTCATGCGCTCCGAGAGCACCGCCATGCCGTAAATCTTAAACACCTCGAAGATCTCACCCGAAGTGCGTAGTACGTGGCCCTCATCCAGCTGCGTCATCGCCAGCTTGACCCGCTGCGCCGTCGTCGTTTTCGACACCGTTTTCGACACCTCGTCAGGCTTGACTGGGATGAAATAATGATGCCTAGACCCATCGCTCACAGCCTTCCCCGCTCCTTTATACTCGTCAACGAGGTCCGCACACGATCTCTCTTCTTCCTTGTCCTCCTCGTCAAAAGTGTCGAAAACTCCGTCCGTGATCAGCAGCTCCCCCGTCGTCTCATCCAGCTGCTCCTCCGGCAGGCACGCAAATGGATTAAACGCCACAGTTAACGGTCCTTTAGCGGACATGACCGCTTCCCCCTTCTCTTCTGCAACCCTTGTGCGGTCTGCAAAGTGAGACTGCAGCATCGCGGCCAGCACAGTGTCCAAATGACCTCTGTAGCCCTCCGGGTCGCTCGGCTGTTGGTGCAACTTGAGCACCAGCTCCCCCACCACCGCCTCCACTACGTCGGCTCTCTGCTTCATGTTGGTTGCTTTCCATCCAGCTGGAGTACCGTCGACCGTAAGGCTGCGACGTCGCACTGCAGCGTATCCCATAGCCTCATACACCTTTGCTAGGTTGCGGTTAGCCACCACAGACAGCCTTAGGTTGCGGAAGACGCGCGCACTTAGCGGAGAAGAATGGAATTGCGACAACAGGCAACGCCCCACCAACTCGCCAATCACGGCGTCTCCGAGCCACTCGAAGACATCGGCAAGGAGGGCCGAGTGGGAAGAGCGCTGTAGAGCCTGGAAGTGCGCCACGGTGTCAGCAGAGGCGCCAGAGTTGGAGGAGGGACCTTCGTTTTGTTGCTTCTTGGCTCGTTTAGTGCGTGTACGCACGTCGCCCTCCGAGAAAGAGCGGCGGCGCGCATGCCCATTTCGACGCTTCTTGGTCATCCGTGTCGAAATCGCAAGTGTCGAAATCGCAAAAGTTTGAGCCAATATGGTGTGGCGGACATGAATCACGTCGAAAACGTATCCGCCAATCGCAGTAGTTCGGAAATTGAAAGATTGCCATCACGGCCGACACCACGGGTTTCAGCCTCCGCCTTGTCCTTGCTGGCCTTGCCCAGCTGCAGCTGCCGCTGCTGCAGCATGCTCTTCGCGTCGTATTTGTCGATACATGTACATACACGCTCGGAATGTTTTCGGAAGTCGGGTACTGCTTCTGATTGGTTGATAAAATTGCGTATTTTACGTAAAAGCGTAAAATACGACTACGGTACCATTTGTCATTTTAGTACCATTTGTCATTTTCGTTTTAGACAATGTCGTCGTGGGCGGCGCTGAACGCGGGCGCAGGACGCGATGCTGGACTGGCGCAGCGAGCTACGCAGGAGGCGCAAGACGCGGACAATGCAGCTCTATACGAGCAGGCACTGCGCTGCCAGCAGCGAAAGCAGAACGCCCAAGCTAAGGAGATCTACGCTTCACTATTGGACGGGGACGCGGCTGTGAGCGTTCGACTGGAATATTTGTGCCATAAGAACCTGGCCAGTATGGAACTAGAGGCGCAATCGTTCGAAAATGCACTACAGTACTTCTCTAAAGCGTTGGAATTGGACAATACGGACGTGGTGGTGTGGCACCAATTGGCCACGACGGCCGTTGAGACAGGCAAGCTGTGGCTGGCCAGACGCGCGTTGGAAGAAGGCTACAAAGTGGACAACACGTACTGGCCATTGATGCAGACACTGGCCGAGGTTTTGGCCGAAATTGGAGACGTAGAAGAGTATGAGCGCGTGGCGGGGTATATTAGGGAGAAGGATCCGCAGTGTGCGTCCGTGAGGATTCTTGACAGGAAGAAGAAGGTGAAGAAGCCTGGGAAAGAGGAGAGGAGAGCGCAGAAGAGGCTGGATCATCTTCACGAGGTGGTGGAAACGGCCAAGAAGAAGAGGAAGGTGTTGGTGCAGGAGAGGAAGGACGAGCTGGAGGAGAGGATGCGGCCGAGGAAGTTCGAGCTGCAGCAGCCGACGTGGACTGCGCTGGGAAAAGTGCTGCTGGAGGCGTTTGAGGAGAATAATAGAGGTGATCATGCGGACGTGGTGAGGGCCGAGGTGCAGATTCACGTCGGGTTTCATGAATTGGAAGAGAAGAAGGATGTGGAGATGGCAGTGGAGAGTGGAGGACATGAGGAAGAACAGATGCAGAAGGAGGAGGAGGAAGTCCACCCACCTCCGGTTAAACGTCCGAAGCATAAGCTGACGTTGGAGGCCGCGACGGCATTGGAGACGTCGGTGTCGACAGGAGTATCTGATAACGACACACAAGACAGCGCCAGTCTGAATGTTATTAGAGAGCTCTTGCAGCCTAGAAGGCGAAAGTCCCGTCGAAACGAGGAAAGACTGCGGGAGGAGCATGCTGCTGCAGTCAAGAAGGCCCGCGAGAAGGACTTAGCCTACCGATTGGGGGCTTTTCTGCCGGCAACGTCCGAGAACGAAGAGAGGGAGGCAATGCCCGAAGCAGTCGCGATTGAGTGGTTAACGCCCTTGAATGTTGAGCTCGTCGACGCAGAATTTCGCGTCTCGGACGCCAACAAGGAGACGATCTCCAAAGTGGCGTCTTTCGCATTCCCTTCATCCTCTGAGGGAACTGCGAAGAACATGGAACTAAACTCGGCACATAGGCCCTCAAGGGATCAGGCAGGTCAAACGGTGGCACATCGAGTCGAGTGCGTGACTACAAGGCAGTTAGCGGCTTTCCTCAGTGAAAGTGATGATGCAAAATCACGACGCGGGGTACTGGATTGGGTGCGCCACTTCCTTAATCAATGTGGCGAGTGGTCACACTTAAAGCTCGGAAGTGATGATGAAGACATCCATCGAGTGTGCACGTGGCTGGAGAAGGCACTAAATGGAGATCTCGATGCTGCCAAAGCGACATCACCTCGGCAGTCTAGCGCCATTAATGTTGCTGACCATTCGCTTGCGCAAGGAAGTCGGTTTGAAGGGAATGGACTTACTCTAGGGGCTCAACTTTTCATGCTGGAGCTTCACTTCGATGTGCTCCTGCAACAGCCCATCCGTGGGAAAAGGAGGCGGAAGATGAGGAGGCAAGTGGAGGTGCAGTTAACTCAAGCCCAGAAGCTTCTCTTTGAGTTTGGCTGGCTCGAGGACTCCGAAGATGGCACGCGCTGTCCATCCAGAGACGAGTTCCTGCGCTTGCTTTGGCTCATCGCGCGCATGTACGAGCGTTGTGGCAATCCCCAGATGGCGCAGCACTACTTTATAAAATGCCGAGAGAAGCTTATGGCGCAAAGTGAAGAGGAAGGAGCCCGTGATGATCTCCGCAGCGTTGACAGCATCCGAATTGACCTGCCAAACCAGAAAGCTGACAGCCAAATCACTCTAGAAATCTTGGACGAGAAGATCTCTGGCTTGCGCTTTTCGGACGTGTGCTCGGAAGCTCGCCGCCTGTCCGAAGCAGGGGATCACGACAGCGTTGTTTCGATAGTGCTGGGTTACTTCTTCCCGGCTAGTCAAGCTCCCCGTCTGTCAGATTTTCTGCAGGAGTTTGAAGCTGACGAAGACGACACCCCAGCACGGAGTGAGGGCAGTAAAAAGCTGTCCGAAATGGTGCTTGAATCTCTTGGAAAGAGCTCCAAGTTTTCGGATGAAGACACGGGTTTGTTTCTACTGACAGCACTTTACCATGTGATCGAGTTTCTGGACGGGTTGGCAATGAGGACGGAGCCAAACGCAAGCGACGATTCACCAGATGAAGAATGCACAAACGCCCTCGCCGCAATGGACTTTCTCCTGACGGAACTTACGCAGAATCACTGTTGCCGGACGACTAATGCCGGTAATAAGTTGGTGCTACGAGGACTGTGCGTGAGGTGCTTGCAGCCGTCAATTTTGCTGCGATTCGATGCTCCGAACGACGTGCTATCGATGATACGCACGGTACTGGAAGTTGACAACAACAATGTTGATAGCGCGGCCCAAATGATCGGAGTGGATGCCATGGCTCGCCTGTTCTACACCGTTCGTTCCTTATCCAGTGATGCTTTCCGGAACTTGATCACGCTTGTGCCTCATCCGGTGAAGCGAAAGCAGCCCCGCCGTGATCGCATCCGAGCGGTTCTTGTTGAGCTACTGCGCTTTCTGAATCGGGCCTTCCGGAGCAATCAAGAACTTGCACTGTTTCTCCCGCTGTCGAAGCGCGCTGCAATTATGACGCTGTGCTGCACCATGATGAAGGAAGAAGAAGAGATGTTGACACGAAGCGATGCAAAGACTCCGAAGCAACTCTTCGGTAACGGTGCCATCCTGTTCGTACTGCTGTATGAAAGTCTCTATCGGCAGAACCCACCAACCGTGCCTACCCAGTTGGTCGACTTGATACAGCTCTTGCACGAAAGACTCGGACAGCATGGCATCTGTGGCCTGACATATTGTGTCGATACTGGATCTTCGGGAGACTCGAGCGGGAGCGCTTGCTTTCTCGAGTCTTGTACGTTGCTATTGAGCAAGTTCGTAAAGCAGAAAACGAGTGTTCGGGATGAGGAAGCGTTCTCAAGGAAAGCAGACGATAGCAGTGCCGATGGGAACAACGAAGATGAGGACGAGGAAGAAGCGGAATACCGGTTCCAGAGAGAGGTCTGTCAGTGCTATCGTTGCTTGTACGATGTGCAAGTTCTGCCTGGGTGCGACGACCACAAAACGGGAGCCACATTCGCCTTGCTTCAGAATGCAGAAACACGTGTCAAGCATGAGGACGCGCTGCGTCTGGCTCGCTTCGCGGTGCCAATCCTGTTGGCCACCAAGCCGAAGAATAACGGCCAGAAGAAAGAGCGCCTCAAGCTGCTCTACGCTGTACGCGAAGCTCTGTCCGACTCTGGGTTTGCTGCTCTCTCGTCTCAGCCGGCAAGCGTCTCGCCGTCATTAGAAGCTTACTTAGCTCCAAGAGGTCTGCTTCAGGAAGATGTCGCGCCTCCTTTGCCGTTTGGTACCGGCATTGCAGCAGCAAAGTCGGCAGATGAAGCGTGCTTGGACCACGTGTGGTACCTGCTGGGTGCAAACTTCATTCTTGGACGCGTAAAGCGACGAGGGAACCTTGGCGAGCTGTCTGAGATGGAGCAGCATGTACGGGAGCGGGTGGAGTTCTTGATGAAAGATGTGCTGTACTATCACCCCGATCGTATTGACTCGTGGATACGCTTGGGAAAGACGATGAAGGAGCTGTACCACGCGGCCACGGATGCGTTCGCCGCCGTGCTGGGCCAAAAAATGAGGATTCAAGCGTTCCAGTGGTACACGACGAAGGTCCTTGCCAAGGACCCGGCGGATGGAAACTCAACTGACTTGCTTTCGTTTCGAAGTGTTGTTTTGAACTGGAACTTGTTCAAAACGATTAAGGATTGGCAAGGGAAAGATCCCGACACACACAAAGCAGGCAGCAAGACGGCGAATTTCAAAGAACCCAAGGAAGACGCGAACGAAAGCGCTAAACAAGTCCATACTCTTCAGGACCAGACTCCAATTGAAGAATACGCTACAGCGTACATTGTTCAAGTGATCGAGTTCGCCCGGCGTTGCTTCGACATGGCAGCGCAACTTGCTGAAGAGGCTGCTGAAAAGCACGAGAAAAAGCTTCAAATCGAACGCAGCAGTGCCGATACTGCTGTTAGTGACGGGGAAGACGCCTTCGACGAAGAGCTAGACGAGCTGCAGAACAAGATTATCGAGTGCAACGAAGAGAGCGGCTTGCTGCTGTACAACGTGTTGCAGGAACTCTCGCTGATGAAGGAGGTGAATCTCGCACGCTTTCCTCACGCTGTCTACTCTCGCCTGACTCAAAAAGCGCTAGCGTATTTCCGACGAGGGCTGAAGATTTGCGAGGCGAATGACGAAGCCCACGAAGATCACTTCCGTCTGCAGTACATGGTCGGAAAAACTTTAAAGAAGAGGCGCTGGATCGAGCTCAGTGAGCAAAACGCGTCAGATCCCGAAGCGCTTTCGACTGCCGAAGAAATGGCCGAGTTCTTTGCGAAGGCGGAAGCTTCACGTGAAGAGGGAGACAGAGAGCACGCGCTCGTCCATGCGTTCTATTCCCTTCAAGCGTTGCGGATCAACCTCACAATAAGCGAGTCACCGTCCGTATCCGCTCTGCGCTTGGTCTGCAAGCACTTTTACGAAGAGGAAGAAGAGGACGAGGATAATAACGCAGCAGATTTCAGTTCTTCTAAAGGAGCTGGCGAGAAGAGCAATACCCAGGGGGATACTGCTCCGATCGCCTCTGCTGCTACGAAGGATGCTTCCTCGAAGGAAGCCACTAGCCCTGGTGATACCAGCAACGCCAACTCCACCAAGAAGGATGAGGTTTTAGCGCTGCTATCGGACGCTGAAAGCGACGATTCCGCTCGTGAATTGAACGTTACCGTTGCGCGAGGTTGGCTTGCGCTGAACATCATCGAAGCGCTCGAGTCCATTCCAGACGAAGACCGGTACTTCCATCCATCCCGCTATGTGTTGGCACGCATCGTGTACTGGTTGTCAACCTTCTACTCCGCTCTGGACCAAAGCGGGTATAGCGGCGACAAGGTTACGTCACTGCTGGGCGCTGTGCAAGCTCGTCGAAGTGAAGAAAAAGTGGAAGGTCCTTCCGATGCGGCCGCACGGGCACTGAAGGAAATGGGCCCCATTTTTGACAAGCGGCGGCCTCAGATCGTGGCAATCTGGTTTTCAGAGTACATCCCCGTTGCTAAGAAGTTCGAGGAGCTGAATCAGCGGCAGATGAAGTACGACTACTACCGACTCAAGTACTGGCGGTTTTACATCGCGCTTCTCGAGGAGAATGCGGACTATGGAAAGCTCAAGGAGGTGGGCTCCTGGGTGCTCGCATGCAAGGAAGAACACGACGTGATTGAGATGATGCTGGGTATCGTGCTTCACGCACGCGGCAAAGTGCTCCGAAGGCGACTCCAAGAATTTCTGACTACAACGGAAGACGCTGCTATTGGCAGCGCAGTCGGCGATGTGATGAACATGACCCAGACACAGCTATTACCCGGTGAGGATCGCCCGGTCGACGCGCTTCTCAAGCAGCTGGCCAAGACGTACTCGTACTACCTCGAGGTTTCAAATGCTCAGCAGCGACTGGCGCGTGTCATGGACGACAGCGGGTTGCTGCTAGAGAACGCAGAGCTTCCCATGGTGGCCGTGTTCTTTGTGGGCGCCATCGCGTACCCCTCTGAAATGCCGCTGCTCGAGAAGAATGCTGCTATACTGGATCGGGACTTCAACGGCAACGTCACTGTCATCAAGAACGCTTTGCATCGTGACGAGCTGCCTCCTCGCATTTACGACGCGCAAAACAGAGAGGCATGGAAGGCGTACCTGGACGCCGCCCGCTCCTTCTGCGAAGAGAAGTGGCCCGAGCGCTCCGGCAAGGGCAAGACCTCCAAGAAACATTCGCGACCAAAAGCTTCCGGCACCGCCAGTACAGAAGCAAGTCAGTCAACCGTGGATGGACCAAGCCAGTAGTTCACAGGATCACAAACGGTAATGGATATTGAGATGATAAAATTATGCAGGGTGGCCGTCTCTCTTCTTAATGACGTAGTTGGAGGCGTCTACGATGAGTGCAATTTGTTGTCGAGAAGCGCGCAATGGGATGTCCTGCTCCACGCGGCGAGTGCGTTCCTGAATGGTTGCCGGATCGCGTGGTTTGGGAAACCCTGCAACAAGTCGAGTCAAGGCAAAAGCACGAGTGAACTCCAGCACTCTGCATCGGCTAAGTATCCTCCCGTACTTGGGCAGATCGCGCGCAAAATGAATCGGTGCAGTGACGCTCCTCCTGAACTATATTTTTTGAAGTAGCTCTCTTGTGGTCGGTCTCCATCTCCGAAAAACCCTCGATTCGTACAGTTGAAGTCCGTCTGGCAGTTCCCGGTAGTGGGTTAGTGGACGATAGCCAACTGGCAGAACTTTTCTTCGAATGGAGCGCTTGCAGAATTGGCCTTCGACTTGAGCGAGCCTTCTTCTCATTCTCCAATTTTCCAGCCTGGGGTCAAGTGGAACAAAAGCGCTCTATCGTCTTCTCGACTCTGCGTGAGATACTACATGCGATGAGAGTTACTGGTGCTCCTGCCACACAATTGACGGACAGTGCGCCGCCCCAGTCAGCGAGTTCAGTGCGAGCAGACGCAGCAGAAGCGGAACTGGCAAAGTTACGGGAGCACATGCAAGCCAAATCAGAGGGGAGAATCCGTGAGTGTAGCTGCAAAATTGGCTGGTGCTCTCATAGTGGTGAATGCCGCTCGGAACACAGCGACAAAATTGATCGTCTGACGAGAAAAGTGGAGGCGATGGAGCTTGAGCTGGAGCTGGCGCAGCACTTTAGCGTGATCCGAAGTGAAATGGAGCGTAAAGTCGAAAGTTGAGAAAAAAATTCGACTGAAGTTTGCCACGACGAATACGTCGGAGCTTGTGATAGTGATGGACTGCACCGGATCGATGGCTTCATGGATTCAAGAAGCCAAATCTGCGATCACCTCTATCATTGACAACGCGAAACTCGATCATCCAAGCGCTAACGTTCGGTGGGCTTCGTTGCGTACCGTGACTTCTGTGACGGAGACAAACGACTGGAGATTCAAACACTAACGAGTGATGTGGCGGCTGTGCGACGTTTTATGCTTCACTCAGTGCGTTTGGTGGCGGTGATGGCCCTGAAGATGTTCCAGGTGAGCTTGAAGCCGCACTGAGAATGCCGTTCCAAGAAGGAGCGAAGCGCATTGTGCTCGTAGCCGATTCGCCGTGCCATGGCAACAAGTTTAATGACGGAGACGATTGCTTGACGTATCGTGTTCAGATCGACAAAGCCCCGATATTTGCGCTCAAATGAGAGAAATGGCGAGGCGTGGCATCGATTTCACTTTCGTCGAGATCCGCCCAAATTACACGGCAAAGATGGCGGCGATTATTGAGGGAGAGTTTAGAAGTGCCGAAAGTGGGGATGGCTTTGAACGAGAGTTCCAGAAAATTTCGCTGGCGAACGCTGGAGATGCAGCTTGTTTTGGAAGTGTAGTTCGGTTTTCCGCGAGCTCCTCGATCTCAACAAGCAAGGAAAGGAGCGTTGTAGCAAGCTCGAAAATCGCCTTGGGGACCCACGGCTTCGGTACAACTGGCCAGCCAACTACTCGGCTGTCTCATGTTGAGGAAGAAGAGGAGGAGGAAGAGGAAGACAAAACACCCGTGAGGAGTTACGTAGCTCCCCAAATGAAACCTTTGGATTGGAGCGAAGTCTACCGCTCTACTGATATCGCTGCTGTACGGCATTCGCTTCATTTCCGACCAGGCGAAGACGTTGACTGGAGGAACTTGAACCTGAAGCACACGCAGCAGGAAACGACGATCCGCTTGACGCGACGCTGCTTTGCGAAGGGCACGATGAGATCTGCGCATGCGATGTACGACTGCAACATGGATAAATACCTCGTGGCGAAGTTCTACTTCGGAAAAGAAGCGAAGAAATGGTCGGCATCCAGCAACTCTTTGCAAAACGATGTGAAGATGCAGATTGTGGCCAAGCGTCTAGCGACTGAGTTTTCCGTGTCGGAAAACGTCGACAAGACTGTGGATTTCATTTTTACGTGCTGGTACGAGCTCAAGGACCCAGTCAAAGCGGGATTGAACCCATCCATGTCGGTGTTTACCGCTGAGCCATACATTCCGGGAGAGTACAAGAAGTACAACAACAACAACGGCTGGATCCGACATGATGGATTGAACTTGAGCGAGACAGCTCAAGCTTTCAGCCATTTCACGTGGCAGAAGACGTTTGGTGAGCTCATGGTTGTCGATCTCCAAGGCGTTGGATGTATCTTCACGGATCCGCAGATTCACTCGAAACAAGGCGACGATTTTGGCTGTGGGAATCTGTCGGATGCGGGAATGGCAGCTTTCTTCGTTGCAATGCACGAGTGTAATGCTGTATGTAGAGTTCTAGCACAACGACCAGTCAAGCGCACCGAGCTGGAATTGAAGGCTCTTGCTCCGCCGGTTTCCACCGACAAGAAGTCGACGAAGAAGAATATGTCGATCAAGTCGATGACGTGCAGCTGTCCGCTGTGTGGAAGTATTACTACGGTGCTGCACAGTGCGTTTATTGAAGCATACAAAAGTGGACGCGAGGTGTACTGTGAGTCCTGCGTGTTCAGTACCAAGAGGGAAGAGCAACAACAATGCTGGGGGTGCAAGAAAACGTTCGCCTTCTCGTCGTTCCGGCACTCGATGAAAGGCATGAATCCGCCGGTAAACTGCCAGAGGTGCCAAGGAAACTCTATTGAGAGAATGGCCGAGTGATCGGTTCTACGAACATTTTGTTGGGAGCAGAACAGTAGCCAAGGCGTTGCGACCAGAGATGTTGATGCAAGCGTTCAGTTTGATATTTACCCCACGTTGCCGTATTTCGACAACCCCAATATTGACTTCTAAAAGGCATGGTTTTTAATTCTCCATAGTCAAAGTATCCTCCCGTACCTGAACAGATCGACGGTAAATTCTCGCGTGATGTATCTCTAGCTGCCGACTGTCACGCAGAATACGTCCGTACAAACTGCGCGAGTTGCGCTGCACCTGGACAAGAGTAAGCTCTCAAATGTGAGAATTAGAAAAGTGAGCAAAAAAGGCAACTTTCCAAAAAAGCAAAATTTTCAGACATTCCATTCTGTGGACCACACTGATCTCACGTGGATCACACCATCATAAAGCTATTTTCATCCAATCGCCACGACTCGCGCCAAAATTCAAAGTTCGCGACCAAAAGACACGGCGAATTAGCGATGGGGGTGACCGGCCTGCTGCCTGTGATCAAGAGCGTCATGGACGAGGTGCACGTGTCCAAGTATGCTGGCAAGACCGTGGGGGTGGACGCCTCCAATTGGCTCTACAAGGGCGCGTACAGCTGCCCCGTGGACCTCGTTCTGAGACGACCGACAGACGCGTGCGCAACGAATTAGCCTCCGTTTGAGCATCTGAACACTTGGATTAGTGCTAAAGTGCAACTGTGACCTGCACCAGGTACCTGAACTTCAGCATACAGCAGATCAAGCTACTGCAGGAGCACAATATCACGCCCATTTTGGTGTTTGATGGAGCTCCGCTACCGTCTAAGGCCCAGGAGAACGCTGCTCGCGGCAGGTCAGATGGCTACAAGTTTCACTAAAATTTAGCTACCAAAGAGCTAAAATGCAAAGAGCTAAAATGTAGCTGTTCTTTGGCCTACAGGTCTCGCCGGGACTGGAAAATGAAGGCAAACAAGCTGCTACAAGAGAAGAAAGAAGACCAGGACAGTCGGGAGATCTTCACGGCCTGCACGAGGGCTGTTTCAGTCAACAACGAGATGGTCATGAAGCTCATTGCGGTGTTGCGACGCATGAACATCACCTTCTACGTCGCGCCGTACGAGGCGGACGCTCAGCTGGCATTTCTGTCGAGGCAGAAGATCGTGGACGTGGTCATCTCGGAGGACTCGGACTGCGTGCCGTACGGAGTCAAGACGGCGCTTTTCAAGCTCAGTCCGGACGGATGGGGCAGCGAACTCAAGCGGAGAAGTCTAGGCGCCAACGAGGAGCTGTCGTTCGTCGGGTGGACGGAAGAGATGGTTCGTGTCGGTGTAGTCTGCAGTAATTGGAGCTTGGTGGAGAGTCTGACCTTTGTTGGTGCTGTGTGGTGAGCAGTTTATTCTGCTGTGTGTGCTCGCTGGGTGCGACTATTGTCCGTCTGTGAGCGGTATCGGCATTATCACCGCCTACAAACTCGTGAGCCAGTACAAGACGCCGACCAAGGTACAATGGATGCCAACAGAGGATGTTTGCGTTATTTGTTTTAACGTGAAGACTGGCTGGGGTGTAGATTTTGGCAGCACTTCAGAAGCAGAAGGCGTCGTTGGTACCCGACAACTATGCAGAGCTGTTCTACACGGCCATTCTCACGTATCGACACCAGCTCGTCTTTGATCCACGTGATGCGGTACGTCGCAAAGTTTATTTAGAATTTATTTTGCAGTGTATTATGTTTCTAATGTTTTGCTTGTTTGTACATATCGAACAGAAGCTCAAGATGTTGAGCCCTCTGGACGTTTCCAAGGATATTCTGCCGCGGGTCGACAAAGGCCTCCACTTCCTCGGCAACGTGGAGCTCCGGGACGACGTCGTTGCCTCCATCGCTTCGGGCCAGATTCACCCGGTCACGCACGAAAGTTACGTGTGGCAAGACACCGCCGCTGCAGTGTTAGAGGAAGAACGACAGGTCGCCTCGAACCCGAAGCGAGCCAGGACGTGGTCTTCAACCTCTTCAGAAAGCAGTGGCTTGCAGATGCCCCACCAACGCCAACGAGACCTCCAAGGCCCAGACGGCTCGTCCCAAGAGGACCCCACAGTCAGGATGCGCGCACCAACATCGCACCTTCGATACGAGAAACCACGCCCGTCCTCGCGCTCGTCCTGGACGCACCTCGACAGCGTCTTGGGCTCATCTGACCACATCGTCAACTTCCGCAGTCCCAAAGTAAGCGAGAACTTCAAGCCTCTTGCGGCTTTACATGATCCTCCCTCGTCACTCGGCACTTCAAGCGTCACGGCGCACGATCTCAAGGAGTTCGAGAGTCGCCCCGTACGCGACCACGTCAAACGCGTCCGAAACCCGACGAACCGTCGGCGAGACGGCAAAGGCAGCGGCTTCGACGGCGAGGTCTTGTGCAAGGTCGACTCGAACACCGTCAGCCAGAATCACCACAGCAGCGACGTCGATCGCCTGACCGACGAAGAGAATGCGCCGCCACCGCAAGCCAAGCGACCGAAGGTGTTCGGCTGTGCGTCGTCGGACTCTTCGTCGCGAATGTCGGACGCCAGCAGCCAGCAAGTTCTCGTCCGTCCGACGCCGTTCGGCTGCGGTCAGAGGCCGCCGTCCAGCCCGTCACTGAGCGTCCGCGTCGGCAAACTGCCTCCTCGTCACTCGCAACGCAGCGTCCAGGCCAAGCCAGCTCCCAGCTACGTCTTCGCCACCTCCGCCGAGGAGAAATGGGACCGCATCCTAGGCACCGAACTGGACGACGACAGCAGCCAAGCCGATGCCGGCAGTCCGTCCAGTAGCCGTCGTGAGCCTCTAGCTCCGACCAACACCTCCAGCTGAGAGACTAGCTAGCTAGCAACGTCAACACGAAGAGCAAAGTGGTGGGGTCGAGTCTGCCTGCTCGTCATTCCTTAGAGCTACAAGGCCAATCCTTCCGTGGCGGGTCTTGCCTCGTCGTCCTTGCCGCCACCGCGCGCCGCTTGAAGCGCGAAGAGCCTTCGTCGCCGAGCCGCCTCGTCGTCTGCGCCGCTGAATCTCGTCGCCGTCTGCCGGCTGGCTCTCCCGACGGCCACCGGCACGGGCACGAAGGTGCTGGTACTTCTGTCGACGGGCACGGGTACGGGCGCCACCAGCGCCGCACAGGTCGGAGCCTCGCGGGTCACGAAGCTCGTCTCCTCCATGGATTCCTCGAGCGCGCTCATCCAGAGCGAACTGCCGCCGTCACCGCCGTCGACGCCACCTCGTCGGCCGAAGCGGTCGCGCTGGTAGTCGCGCAACGGCGGCATCTTCTCGAGGAACCGCAGGTTGGCGGAGACCATGGCTCGCTTGCGTCGCGGCTGGTCGTCTGCTCCGCCGGCTTGTCGGACGTACAAGTTGTCGCTGTTCAACTGCTTTGCCGTCGGCGACGTCTGCGGCCGCGCGCGCTTGGAGGAGCGGTATCGGAGTGCCATGTCGGACACGTGGAGCGTCTTTCTGATGCCCCTGCGTCTTGCGTCTGAGTTCTAATTCTGCGGCGTCGGCTCAAGAGCGCCCGACGCTCCGGTCGTTTCGCGCAAAGAGCAAAGAGACGCAAACTGCGGTGGGAAGGACTGCTTGATTCCGGTCAAGAGAGACACTCGGAGCCCCGCGCGCCGCCATATGAGCCAAGCCAGGCTCTGGATTGTTTCTGCGAGCAAACGCTCCTGCTCGATTTGGAGCGGAGTCCGCAGTACGGACGGCAGAGTCCCCCAAAAAGACACGATGGCGGCGGTGGTTGCAACTTGCAGAAGCGGTTGGTGCAGTAAACCAGTGCCGACGTCTTCACCTTCGCGCATGGACGTACTTTTAGTTCACGTGTAGGTGTGAAACCCATGCGAATGCGCTGCTTGCTGGACGCGGTGCCGTGCGGTGCCCTTGCCCTCCACAAGCCCTCGATTTTTTTCACGTGCCCGACGCCGCTGCCCAGCTGTGAGATCATCGTCCGATTGAGCGATCTGCCGCCGAGCCGCAGCCACCACGGGCGCATGCGAAGGTGTCAAGTGCATTTACCTCGATGGAGACGGCAAACATCGAGCACAACGGAGTCATTGCATGATCCGTACGAATGCAATCTAGGTTACGTTTAACATCTAGGTATCGCTCGATGCCAGCGCAGGTTTCCAATGTGTTGTGCTACAGCTCCTGGTCTCGCGAGCGAGGAGTCCGTTGGCAGCAGAGGTCGCAAATGCTGCGCCACGGGTGGCCGTACCCGACCAAAAGGTTTAGCTGTCAGAATTCGGTTCTCTCGGACAACCGAATGTTGGTTTCGGCACCCGAAATTGTACTTCGAAATTTATGAAGAAAGGCATTTCTTCACCTACAATCTTGTACTGCTCACTTTTCCAAGGCTTGGAGTCAAGGACGTAGCCGAGACTGTTGAACAAGATCGTGCTGGAGACCATTATGCATGAGTTCCGGGGGAGTATGAGAGTTGGAGACCCGACGTGGTCATTCGACACTCTCTCGGTAGTTACTCATAACCCTGGTCGTGTCCTACATGGATGGTAGGAATCGACCTATAGCCTATGATGGATGGGTTGTATGGTCAAAGGTTTTTTTAGGCTGTGCGCTTTCCTCCTCGTGCTCGGCACGTATTGAATGAATTACTTTGAGTTTTACTCTGCAACGTACAAGTGTCTCCTGTCTACCTACCCCTCGTCACACTCTCGCAGCGAGAAAACTGCTACACTATGGCACATGAATTGCGCCGCAGCAGAGAGGACGTTTTTGCTTAATGGTATCTACTTCAAGCTGCTGAATGTTACGGCGATGGTAATGACCAGGCGTAGCGTCCACATCGTAATGTTCGGTTGTCGCTTTCCAACCGCCTTTGTGTTTGTGATTCTCGTTGGTTGTGATGGTTGCCATTAACTCGTTCACGGAGCTCGAAAGATAACCAGCGGGGACATCGTCCGCGAAACAGGCAAGCAGTATCTCGATCATTATCGCGTTTGCGCTTTGATCTCGGTGTCGAAGTTGGCATCGGATGTCGCGAGTCTCACAGGCAACAATGCAGTTTAAATAAGAGTCATCAAGTCAGCCAAGAAACTACAGCCGTCCGTAGTTTAGCGGAAAAATCAGTGGCGATTTAAGACCGAGTGGGTCTGCCAAAGTTGCACTCGGTTGTCCGTGGTCAACCGCTCCAACAACTCGGTTGCCCGTACCCGTCCGTTTGGATCTACCATACTGCCAGATTCGGTTAACCAAGGTTACCCGTGGTCACGGGTGAATCTTAACCGTTCGGGTACGGGTTTTTGCGACCTCTGGTTGTCAGCAGCTCGCGCAGCTGTTCAAATCGCTGTATACCGAGTGCCTTGGTAAACATGTCGGCCATGTTGTCAGCCGTAGGAACTTAGTTCAGCGATATCGCCTTAGCTTCTACGAGCTCTGCGATCATGTGACTCATATTGGCCAGTCGCTTGACGCCGTCATAGTTGCCGACGTGCTCGCACAGCTTGATAGTGCTTTGTTGTCACAGCGTAGTGTGGCGTAGGAATACACCAAAAATCTCACGACCTAACGGTATGAGTTCCAACCAACAACAAACGCTTCCCCGCAAAGGTTAGCGTTGTCAGATCAACCTAAAAACCAGGAACGATCCCTTACACCGGGTCGGTTGTAAACCTCTGTGATGCCGAGTTGTTGTCGGTCTCACCCAATACAAACACCACTAGCCACGAGCAAAGGCTAGGATGCGATATCGCGCTTTCGCGCTTAACTCCCGCAGTCCCTCAGTAGGATGGACCGTTTCAGGCCTAATACGGGAGCGCCGAGGGCAACCCTCGGCAAACACACAAATACACGCAAGAACCCTCGAGTCCCACGGATATATATAGAACGGCTCTCTAAAGCCGCCCCGAACACTCTCGACCACTCCAATTCTTGGATTGGCCAAGGCGAACTCTCGGTCAATGAACCTTAAGCACACCTACAGCCATCCACCGTAGCCGAGCGTGTCCAGGCACTACAATAAGCTAGAAAGACTTACCGAAGTCGGACTTGACCCTTGGAAGGCTTGGGGGGAAGACTGTTGATTTTTTTCTGCGGACCTATGGCTCAGAGAGCCTCTGTAGGTCCTTTTATAGCTAGTCCTATATCGCTATACAAATATCAAGTGTGAAACGATCTTCTAGGAACGGTCCTGAACCCACGAAGGGACGACCGAGGAGTCGACCGAACTTCCACTAGGTACGGATCTGGTTGCACTAAACTGACGCGGCCGGGTTCTATTATGACCGGCCGAAGTCTCTGTCACTATGTCACTCTATCGCGGGGAATATATTCAGCCAATCACCGACGCCCAAAACACCGAAAGGTTTGGCTTCGGTGCCAGCGGCAACGAGAGCTGTCGGGCGCGGGCAAAACCCAACGCACAGTAGCTCCGGGACCAATGGCTTCAAGCCAATCTCTGTGATCAGCCCACAGTAGGTCCTCGACACCTTGCTGGTCGCAACCAGCTCCGACTTGCACGTGTCATCCGTGACACTTTTCTGCTTCTTGCTCTTAAATCCAAAACTGAAGCCATTCAGTTGAAGCACGTAGCCCGTAACCGAACGCCCCGTGTCAGGACAATTGGCGTGATCAGCATCGCTGAACGCCCGCAGCTGAAGTTGCTCCGCTGGTTTCGGCTCGGATCTGCGGTATACAGGCCGAATGTCTTTGTATCCTGCCGGTACTGCAACACGCGCTTCGCGCTTGCAAAATTCTCCTTTGTGTGGGCTCCAGCGTGCCTACCGAGACACCGCACGGCATTAGCAATGTCCGGACGCGTACAGGTTACCAAGTACTGCAATTTCCCCACAATCTCACGATACGGGATCGACGGATCATTGACCTTGGTCCTGTCACGCTCCAGCGGCAGAATCTTCTCTTTGTGCATCTGCGGGGACCCGACCGAGCGTGCCATGTCCATCTGAAATTGAGCCAGGAGCTGCTTGATGTACTCGCATTGCGAAAGACAGAGCCTCACACCAGGGTCGTAGTGGATCTCCATGGACAGCAAGTGCCGCACTCGCCCCAGGTCCTTCATGGTAAACTTCAGTCGTAGTGCCTCGATCACCGCGCCAATGTCGCTCGTCTTGCCCACGATCACCATGTCGTCAACGTATACCGTCACTAGCACGATTCTGCCATCGATGTACTTCACGTAGATACCCACGTCGTGCGCACACCGCTTGAACCCGAGCTCCACCAGGTATGCGTGCAGAGTTTGGTACCAGATCCTGCTGCTTACTTCAACCCATAAATTCCTTTTAGGAGCCAGCCAACTCGCCCCGTGCCATCGTCGAAATACGCCGGTTGCTCCATGTAGATCACAACACCTCGCAGTGGACTATTCAAAAACGCTATCTCGACATCCACGTTTCTGGCGTCGAGCCCCAGCAGCAAAGCTATCAGAAGCACGAGCAGCATCGTGATGATTCGAACAACCGGTGAGTAGGTGTCCCAGTACTCGAATCCAAATCGCTGCTTAAACCCGTGTATCACCAGCCTTGCTTTAAAACGCAGGATATTGCCTTTTTCATCTCGTTTGATGCTGTAGACCCACTTTGTCGTCAACACTTTGACTCTTTTTTACGTGAAGACCTTGGTCGATACACCAATTGTGAGGTTCCGTTTTCATCAGCGATTCCCATTCTGCTTTCATGGCGTCTTTCCACTGCTCACTCTGCGCTGATCGCATCGCCTCTTCCACTGAGGTTGGAGTACCAATGAACTCCACCTCCATAGTCACCCAGCATGATGTTTTGTCTGCACCGCCGCCCCGAGCGCCGTACCGGTCCAGTATTGGCTTGAACACCAATGGCCGCTTGGCGTTGCCTGCGCGTCTGATGACGATCTGCCCGCTGACCACCTCGTTGTTGTGGTTGCGCCGGAGGCTGTGCGTTGGTCCCACCTGCTTGTGCCGAAACTGGGTGTGCTCCTCCTGGTGGTGTATCCTCCCCCGTTTCCTGCATCTCCTCGTCTTCGGTTTCAGTTCGCCACTGCTGGAACTACTGAAAGATATTCCTCCCCCGAAACTAGTGCTGTTTGCAGCCGCTGTTTCTGCATCTTCTGGTAAATTCTGGGTCACTGTGCGTGCAGCTTCCGTTTGACTGCTCTCCGTGACGACATATTCCACCGGCAGGGGGACAAAAGGAATCTGCTTGTAGCTCGCTTGTTGGACGCTCAGCAGCGAACTCGTAAACTGTCTGCTCACCGTGATGTCTTCTCGAAAGCGCACAGTTCGTGCTTCCACCAGTTTCCCAGTTCGTAAGTGTAACAGATGATACCCAGGCGATTGTTGCGCAACGCCCAACAGCAATCCTGGCTCCGCTCTCGGGCTCAACTGGGTCTATGTTCATGGATGAATCCCACAGATCCACACACACGAATCTTGCTCACATCAGGTGCCTTGCCGAGCAACTTTTCCGAGGGAGTCTTGCCGTTAAGTGCCCGTGTTGCGCTCATGTTGTCAATATCCACAATATACTGCAGCACCTCCGGCCACAGTCGGTTGGGTAGATCTGCCGCGTGCATGGCTGCTCGCATCTTGCCCACTAAAACACATTGAGTTTCTCCACTAATGCGTTTTCCTCTGGCGTATACGGATGTGTGGGCACGAATCGAATTCCCTGCGCCTCGCAAAACACTTCCAGCTCTCTGTTCACGAACTCACCGCCCCCATCACTGCTATATGTCTTGACCCGATGCCCTTGTGCCAGCAGCTCGGTCATCAGTCTAATGGTGTTGGCGTTTGCGTCGCTCTTCTCCTTGAGCGGGAAGGACCACTTATACCGCGAACCTTCGTCTTGGATCAACTGGAAGTACTTAAAGCCGCTCAGTACCGGTATATACTTCCCCATATCACAGGTGTCCGACATCAGCCGCTCGTAATTCACCTTTGTCCGCTTTTCCGCTGCACTCTTCTTGTAGGGTATTCGCTTCTGTTTTGCTGACATGCAGCCGAGGCACACGAACTTCTTCTTGAACAGGTCCTTGGGTATCTACATGCCTGTGACGGTGCCGTTCTCCATCATGTGCTTGATGGCGGCCACGTTGATGTGGCCCAGCCGTTCGTGCCACCGCGTGAGGGGGCTCGCATCCGAGTTCACTGTCAGCATACTTATTCCTACTGTCGGGACGTCGTCATCCACATCTTCAGCCAGTAATGCGCGCCCTTTTTCGCGAAAATCAGGCGAATACCGCCGCGATCCAAAAACATCTTGCGCTCCTGTTCTTGGGGCGAACAGGTTGAAAGTGACCAGCCAGTTTTCTCCATCACACCCAAACTCAAGAGATTGTCGATCCGTGCGGAGAATACTCCACCTTCTATGGCGGTAATTCCACAACGTCAGCACTGCTGCCGTTTGGCGTACGAACCTGCACACTTCCACTCTTCACACCTCGCGTGACGTCCCCTGTCCAGACTCTGAAGCTTGCCCTCGACTTCTTCTCTGTCAGGAACCGGCTGCGATCAATGCACACGTTCGTCGTGCTGCCCGAGTCCAGCAGCCACGCGCTCGGGTCGCTCACCAGCGCCGTCTTCTGCACCATGCCTACCATCTGATCATCTTCTTCACTGCTGCTGTCGTCGCCGCCATTGTTGAACCACTGCATGTGGTCTATCATCCCAGCCACTTCTTTTCTTACCTCTCTAATCTCATCTTCTGCTGCCATTGGCTCTTCTTGGCGCCGCCCGGTTCTTTACCGCTCACCTTCAGCGACTTATTCTTGTAGTGCCAGCAGTCCCGATGCAAGTGGCCAGCTTTCTTGCAATGATAGCACTTCTTGATCGACTTCTTACCGCCGTCACCGGTGCTGTACTGTCCATTACCACCGTCACCATTAGGTCGATTGCCACCACCACCATTGCTTTGCCAGTTGCCACTGCCATTTTGCCAGCCATTGTCACCACCACCACGGAAGTTGTTCCCCCTGTTATGCTCATCACCGCTCCAGCATTTCCACCACCTTGCCCAACCATCCGATCGCGCTCATCCCGTGACTGAAGAGCATTCGTCACCTGCTGGAGCGTCGGCGGGTTACCCTGACGAGTTGGCAGGTCGAACTGATCCAGCAACTCGCGGTGGGTCATGGCAGCCCCCATCAGCAGCAGGCACGCCATATCTCCGTCCGTGATCGCGTGTTCAGCGCCCATGTTTCTCAACTGCTGCCGCAGCTGGGTCATCGTGCGGATGTATTCCGCCATCGACTGGCCAGGCTCATGCGTACACTGGTAGAGTTGCCGCTTCAGGAGCATCGCGTACGAGAAGTAGCGTTGCGTGTGGTCCGACATGAGCGTCTGCCACATCTCCCTTGCCGTGGCCATCCAGCACACCGTAGAGGCATCGTCGTTCTTTCATCCCGGGGGTCCCCGCAGGATGGCCGCCCGCGCCAAGCGGTCGCGCCTGCCGAATGTAGCTTGTTCTCTTTGGTCCGTTGCGTGGCGCAGTTCAGTACCCGTCAGCACGTCCCGCGCCTCTCTGTCGGCCAGGTAATGCTCCAGCTCAGCCTGGTACAGCTCGAACGTGCTTTCAAGGAGCGGGGCCTTGCTGCTCCCGCGAAACGAATTCTGCTGCGCAGCCAAGGCTGCGCCAACAGCCGCAGCTCCACCGGTAGCATTGCCGCCCAGCATTGTTCCCACTCATCTCCGACAACTTGTTCTTGGTTGCTTCGTCGACGCTCACGCGTAGACGTTTGGGCTCATAACCTAGCAGCTTTCGCGCTGCGAGAGTGTGACGAGAGGTATGTAGACAGGAGACACTTGTGCGTTGCAGAGTAAAACTCGAAGTAATTCATTCAATACGAGTCGAGCACGGGGAGGAAAGCGCACAGCCTAAAATCCCCTTTGACCATATAACCCATCCATCATTGGCTCCTACCATCCATGTAGGACACGACCAGGATATGAGTGACTACCGAGAGAGTGTCGAATGATCACGTCGAGTCTCCAACTCTCATATAGTGGAGATTGTTGGCAACATCCACGTAGTGCTGCGCCGAATACCAGTTCGTCCATGTTGCCGGCCAGAAAAAGCCTCGGAGGAACCCCAGTTGCTTCGCTGAACTTCAAGTTCTCGCTTTTTCTGCGCAACAATGAACCGAGCAAGACCACCGAAGCCAGAAGCTACCAACGCTACCAACACTATCTCTACTTGTCCCAAGAATATGGTGACAACGCTGAACGCTTCCACGACTGGCTGAACGAGCAGTCCAACGAGTTCGACACCACCACGGGATGACCCATCACAAACGAGACTTGTTATTATGCGTGACCAAACGTGGATGTTCACGATCCCCGGCCGTCCGGCGAACGTCATCCTCTCGTCGCCGGACCTCTTCGAGGACGTGCTCAAGATGCAGGATGACGTGTTCCTACGCGGCTCCACGGGCCAGTACGTCATCTACGACCTCTTTGGCAACGTTATGGCCATCACGGACGGAGATTTATGATAAAGGACGTCATGGCGGCAACAGTGTGCGAGAAGCTGCAAGGCGTGTTCGACGTCCACGTGAAGTGCAGTCAGCAGTTCAGCACCAAGGAGGAGAGTAACATGAGTATCGATGTATGATCGCAGACAGCCACCAGCAGGACTGCCATTAGTTGTTCACACTGTTCTCGTGAATGCACTATCACGACACGAGAAGAACAACGGCATCTGAGAATACATCGAAGCAGCCAAAGCTTGACGCCATTCTCAGTTGCCTGTCTCCGCCGGAGCTGTTCAACCCGAACGGGTCGTCATTGCCACGAGTGCTGTTGTTCATTGCTAAACGTGCAGCACGGTTCTCCCCATACGCCTTGCGCCTCGCTTCTTCGCACTTTAATGTGGATTACCGAAGGCCAACCTCGTAGCGGAAATCCTCGTTGTGTTCGGTGCGGAGAGGATGGAGACGCACACGATCTCACAGGAGAGGTCACGTAATACCAGAGCGGGAGTCAATTCGCGACCTTATGTATCCGGAAGCGGCGTTGTGAAGGAGAGCATTCGGCCCCGCCAACGGGCTTCCACGTGAAAGAAGCATTGGAGCGAACCACGCAGGTACCTTGGTTCAGGGTCATACTATCATCTCGTTCTACTCGACCTTGAATCAAAGCCCGAGCTAATGCTCGGTCCCTATTTTCGTATGTCTTCAGTCCGTTGACCACCTGTCAAAAGTTCGCGATGAGCAGGACCCTCTTCAGTGTGGAAGCTCACATACGAGTTATGCTCGCTATGAGGCCGCTGAACAAAGAAGTCAGAACGCTTGCAGTCTGCGGCTTTTGCCGAAGAAACATGGAGAGAAAACTCTCCATTGGCCTGGAGATGATGCGACTATCCCTTGAGTTTGTTAAACGGCCAAGTTGAAGTGTCCTGATCTCGGTATCTTGGATACCGTTGATCAAGCACATCGACATGTTAAACCACACTTTGTCTGACCAATACCGCAAGATCACACACAACCTTGCCTGGTATCGGCACGCAACATTGTCGTAACGCCCTCCCGCCCAGAGCCTCACGTTCATCGTCCTATCCTGCCTCCGTCCGTGTCGGTCGATCAACCACCAAGTCGACTTGTCAAAACATCCAGCCACCACCTCGACCAAAATCAAGTTCTGCGTTGCAGTTCTCTCGTTCCATCGCCATGTGCAGGCAGAGCTCAACCGCACAACCACCCGCCATGCACGACAAGATGATGGTTACTGTATATTCCCGGCGATGCTGCGCTGTGATTCGCTGTTTTTTTGTCAAAAATAATTCTCAGGTCGCGTGGTCTTCAGTCTTCGAAGTCTCCGCTGCCGCACACTTCCGAACTGCCTCGACGCCATGGAGGAGCACGTCGTGGAGCGCATCCGCCAGCGGGTACTGCTCGAGGTCTTCAACCTGGATCCCGTGGTGACTCCGAAACCTTCTCGAGCTTCGTGGCCTCAATGGACGGAGCAGGACAAGCGGCAAGTCAAGTTGCGCGTGCTCAGTCTCAACGCCTGGGGGATCCCTGTGGCCCCCAAATGCACGGAGCGTGCGGCCGAGATCGCCAGTGCCATTTCTAACGACTATGAGCTAGTGGTGCTCCAAGAGATCTGGCACCTTCGTGAGCGGAACCTCATCCTCGACAAGGCCCAGCAGAGCGGCTTCCACTACTACCACTACTTTAATTCGGCCGTGGGCTTCCCGTTCCCAATGGGAGCCGACGGCTTCGGCACGGGGCTGCTGGTTCTGTCCAAGTTCCCCATTTCCAATGCTATTTACCACTCGTTCGGTCTCAGTGGCCGACCGTACGCACTCCATGAGTCGGACTTTGTGGCCAACAAAGGGGTTGGCTTGCTGCGAGTCGAGACTTCGGCAGGCCAGATCGACGTGTACGTGACGCATTTGCTGGCCAACTACAACGCCGGCGGCAAACCTGGCCCTGGAGACTTCTACCAGTGGCACCGCACGGGCCAGAGCTACGAGCTGTCGCAGTTCATCTCGGCCACGAGCCGCAACAAGCTCACCATCGTCTGCGGAGACTTCAACTCGTCTCCAGACTGCCTCGAGCTTAAAGTGCCGCGGCAGCTGCTGAGTCTGCGCGACGCGTACACGGACACGAACGACGAGGACGGACACACGTTTGCGTCTCCAGACAACAAGTACTCGCACGGGGAGCACCCGATGCGCATGGACTACGTCCTGTACAAGATCGACAAGCAGCTCCAGGGCGAGCCGGACTGGCACCTGGCGAAGAGCAGCATCTTCAAGGGCTTCTTCACGGATGCACACGGCCACAAGACGCCGTTGTCGGACCACTTCGGCGTGCGAGCCGAGTTCGTCTTCAGTGAGCCCAGGCCGCACGCGTGTGAGCAGCAGGAGGAATACGACGTCGTGTCCGCGGACGAAGCGCTGTCACCCCATGCGACGAGGGCGGCGGAGCGCTCCTGCCCGACGACGACGTGCTCACACTGCGACGAGCAGAGCGCCGAGCAGAGCGAGGAGGACAAAGCAGCCGAGGATGCCGCGTGTCTGCACGAGGTGCAGAACATGCTCTTCATCGGCCGCAACGAGGCGATCGCTGCGCGCCACTCGCGGCTGTGGCGCGCCGTGGCCTTCTTCGTGGCCGCGCTGGCGGTGTTTGTGACCCACATGGCGTCCATCGTGGTGTCCAACTGGTCCTGGGTCGCCGTGCTGCTGCTCGGCATGACGAGCGTGACCGAATACGTCCTCGCCTTCTACTTCCTCACGTTCGAGTGCTCGACGTTCACCGAGCTCATTAACCAGGTGCAGCTGCATCTCCACCTGCACGCGCACCGGACCAAAGGCCAAGTCCAGGCGAAGGCGAAGGCGGCCAAGTGAACGCGGAAATCGGCCGCGACGTGCCTCTTGACGCTCCCGACGCCGCGTGTTTGTGTAGAACAACGAGCGAGCGGTGCAGCATATAGACGCAAGACCGCAGACGAACAATGAAACAAATGACAATCACTGTATTCAAAAGTATTTTTGAGGCGGGCGCTTCGAACCAGGAAACTAGCTTGCGCACTTCAACCTGGCCAATGAAGCAGTACCAGGTGCACAAATACGTACGGCAATACTACGCCGCAACTTTTCGACGAGAAGCGCCCCGGCATAACACAACACGAAGGGTTTCCACACCAGCTACGAACACCATGTGTATAAGTACTTGTCCGCGAGCAACACCTATCAAAAGAGAGGCATCGCTGCTGTGACTACCGTTCCAGACGCACAAGGGCATCGTGGCCCAAGTCCGTCTGGCCGGACAGCAATCGCGTTTCGATTTTCGACGTCGTGGCGTCGTGCTCGAGCTCGACTCGTTCAAAGCCATCGGATCGATGTTTGGCTAATGGCGGAGAGGTGGTGCAGAGACGACCTCCGTCTTCATACTGCTGACTCAAGCACATCGGCCACGTTTGCCAGCACCCGAGGAAATTCCAGCGCCAACGCAACCGACAGCATGGAGGGAGAATTGGCATAAGAAAGCATCCGCTCTCATGCTCATTACTTAAGCGTATCCAGAGTATCAAGAATAAAGCATTCCATGAGAGGATGCCGGCGCTTCCATGCCCCAAACTCCATGATACTTCGAAGGTGTTGGACGATGTTGGGCTCCGCTATAATAGCCATCAATCTTTTGTCACTGCTCAGCAACCCGACGACAACATTCGCCGCGTCTGAGACTTTGGCGCGAGCTCAGGAAACAGCCGCCAGCCAACGTGACATCTGCGTTACCAGTGTTGGTATTTCGTGGCCCCAGATGCACTTGGAAGGGACTCGGATGGATTCGCAACGCCACCTGGTCTGCGTGCTGTTTCTGCAGTTTACCCATGCGAGTTGAGGCGGCCGATGCGCCTCAACCATTCTCGCTTTCGACGTCTGCTGCGGAAGAGCGCACTGCCCCTCGGCAGTATCGATTAACCACACAGTCCTGGGAAAACCAAGCCAATGCGTCGACCGAGATACGCGCCTCACCTCGTGACGATCTCCGAGACGGCCACGATTTCGTTGAGTAAGGAGAAAGAGTCTCCGATCTCGAAAGTTCAGGAGCATAAGCTCTCTTCTCGCGCCAACGAAGCGAGACTCGAGCGATCGCACTCGGCGCCACCTGAAGCAGAGGCGACAGACCGACAACTGCCCGCTACTGCATTCAAACGCAGTCGTTCAAAGTCAGCCAAGTGCGTGTCGAACCATAGTCTCACCAAGTCCCACACGACCACCGAAACCCGAGCGACGTCCCCAACTACGAAACACCAGCATCGTGCGCCTACTGGTACCAATGCACTGCAGAGGACAAACAAGTACGGACGCTCCAGTCTGCACAACGCAGTTCGAAAAGGGGACAAGGAAGCCATCAAGAAGCTGCTCAAGACGGACCCTGAACTGTTGTTCAAGGCCGACAACCGAGGCAACCACCCGCTGCATTACGCGGCTAGCCCCAATGTCCCGGATGGAGCGACTATTGTCTACATGTTGCTGAAGGCTGGCGCGTCGGTAAACGCCGTGAACGACCGGCTTCAGACTCCGCTGCTGATCTCCGTCATCTCGAACGACAATGACGACGACAAAGTGCCAAGGATCCTGCTTTACCACCATGCAAAGCCCATGATCAAAGTCACGGACGAGTATATGCTGGCCCAGTACGCCTCCTCTCGAGGGCTCCACAAGGTCACAGCTGCCATCCGCGAATATATGTGAGCGCGGACGTCGTTATGACTTGCTGGTGGCGCGGACACTGCGAATGGAAGCAGCTACGATGCCATTAGCAAGAGAGTAGAGTAGTGTGTGTGAGTATGTAGTTTATTGGAAAGTTTGTTGTAGACTAAGCTAATGCAAAGTTGCAACCACCCGCTCGAATGACGAGCGAGCCGGTGAGCAATAAAACCTCAAGAACATTGACAACAATATCTACACATTTGCCATTTCCTCCAATATCGCCTTGTATGATATGATTGATAGCCATTTCAATTCCTAGTTCGTTCCTCCTACGCCGAAGCAGCTGGCGTCAAAGGCTTCAGTGGCGTGACTTCCACATTCAGACCGCCCTTCACTGGGGTAGTGAGCGAGAACTCGTACGTGATCTTCCATGGATCCTCCACCGTCTTGATGTCGAACTTGCTGAAAAGGGTCGCCAGAGTGAGTTTGATCTCCATCATGGCGAACTTCTGGCCGATGCACACGTGCTGGCCCGAGCCAAAGCCGCTGAACACGTACGGCGAAAGCACCTTCAGCTTGCCCGTGTCGGCATCAATCATCCGCTCCGGCTTGAACTCGAGACAGTCCTCACCCCACGTCCGTTTGTTGCGGGCGTTGCAGTAGGAATTGATCATCAGCGTCTGTCCCTTTTCAACGAACGTACCGTCCACCAGCGTCGTGTCCTGCATGGCCTCACGGACGATGAACGCCGTCGACGGGTGGAGCCGCATGTTCTCCTTCATGACAGCTTCCAGATACACCAGCTCACGCGCTTGGTCCTGGGTCGGCACCTGGATCTCGCCAGTCAAGAGCCCCGGCAGCTTGTCCTTCATCTCTTCACGAATCTTCTTGAGAACCTCCGGGTAGCGGTTCATATTGACAATGAACCAGCACATGTTGTCCGCCGTGCTGTCCTTCCCCGCGAAGGCGAAGGACATGACCATGTCGCGCATGATGGTGGCGTCATCGTCCTCGATGTGCATGTCCTCAGTCTGACGCAGTTGGCTCTCCATGAAGAGCGTGATGAGGTCTCGAGCCACCATCTTCTCGCCCTTGGTAGCCAGTTCCGCCTTCTTGGCCATCGACTTGGAGATCACGTCGTTGATGAACTTCTGGATGATGGCGTTGTTCTCCTTGAACACCCGCTCCCAGCCCACATTCAGGTACCTCTTGAGTCTCCAGAGCCACATGGGCGACTGGATGCGCACGCCGAAGGCCACACACGCCTTGTTGAACGCCGTGATGAACTCGTGGTCTTCTTCACGGTCGGGGCTGTTCTTGAGCGTGTCCAGCTCAATGGCAAACGCGATCTTGGCGATGACGTCCATGGTGAAATGGCTCAGCTCCTTCTTGGCGCTGAACTGCTGACCACGGTTCGCGTAGACAGCGAGCACGTTCAGGAAGACCTGCAGCTTCTCGCACACCGTCGCTTCCATGACGTCCTTCATCATCTGCATGGAGAAGAGGTGGCTGGCCGTCTTGCGGTGGTAAAACCACAAGTCTCCGTCCGTGATGACCATGCCGTTGCCAAAGAGGTCGTAGCTGATGTACTGGCCCGTGGGGCCGCGCAGGAACACATCGTCCTGTGTCTTGAGCACGTCCTCGAAGAGTTCCGGTGACGAGAGGATGATATTCGCCGGACGGCCGGGGATCGTGAACATCCACGGCTGGTTGTCGAACTCGGTGGACTGCTCGTTCAGCCAGTCGTGGAAGCGCTCGACGTTGCCACCAGCGTCCAGGATGTTCTGGAGAATGGGCAGTGTGGTCTTGGGCGTGGGTGGCAGCTTGCGAGCTTCGCTGGTTTTGGAGTTGTGCAGCAATAGCGACAGTCCCAGACTCACTGCAACGGCAGCGGCGGCGGTGACGGCCACGTCGTTCCTGTTGCCGAAGAGCTCCGAAACGGGTTTCATGTCGAGCTACTTGTCCGACGTGGCAGTGGAGCTGGATACAGTTCCGACGGGCTGGAAAAGCTCAAAGTGAGACTCGGAGGCGGAGGGAGCATCCCTGTCCAGACGAGACGCTCGTAATGACGCATGCTCAATGAAGAAAAGGGCCACAACAACTCAACAGTGAAGCCATTCCCTCCTGTCGGTCTTCCCCGCGTGAAGTGAAAAGCTGAGCCTATCGACGAGGATTTGGAGTGGACCTGGGCTCCAAGTTGGAGCCTTCAACTGGAATAAGTAGATCAATCGATATCGATAAAAACTAGCAACGCGATTGATGGCTGCCAAGTCGCTTTCCATCCATCAGCGTTGAATCTTTACTTTCTCTTCTTAGGCTTCGCCCTTACGGTAGCTTCATTTTGAGATTGTCGAGATGCTGCTCACCGACTTGGAGTTCATGTCGGCTTGGTGCGCAGCCATGAAAAAACTCTTCGCGAGATACGGTAACAAGGTGGTGGTTTGGCGGTGGGGTCCCGAATACAAGGCTGTTTTCCAGTTTTGTGTCCAGAGTCCAAACTACTGGATGGATCCACCCGCTAAGCGCAAGAGTCAACTGATGGAACTTCGCGAGGGGCTGTCGTTATTTGCTGCGATTGCGTGGGTGGATGCGGAGATGCTTGTTCATTTGTTGACGCAGAGCGTATGCGAACCTGAGGTCATGTATCGCGATCAAGTGTCGGAGGAGCTTTCACCGCCAGTATTCATTGAGCTAGAGCTTTGTGGCAGCTCGACATTGGAGGAAGACGCCATGACTTCAATGTGCTGTCGAATGGGGCTGGAGAATACGAGCAGCGAGTTTCAGGAAGCGTGGGCGGAGATTGAGCTGTTGGCACAGAAATCAACGGCGACAAATGCACCACCAACGCTGGCCGGCCTCGACATTCCGGTGGGTTTTGTGGTCGGTAAGAACGACGGCGCATTGGAACTGGTTGGTAAAATAGCCAGGGTCACCTTAGACAAGCAGCAGATTCGCTGGGGGTGGGCTTCATCACGGGATAAAGCCGTATCCTGCTCAAAGGACAGCACAGCTGCTACTCCTCGATGGTCTTGGACTCGATCACGACAAGCTGCATCGACACGGTAAGCTATTCCACGGATATCTCATTTATCGAGCCAGTAAATGAGCTGAGTGGCAGTGTGCGGTTCTCGAAAGTCGCGTTCAGCTTGTACCTCCGGAAGCATCGCACGCCCGAGTTTGTCGGGATGTGTCAGATGCTTTCGGGCCTATTTTGTGGCGGCAACATTTCAACGTCAAATAGCTGCGTGACAGCCCTTGTGGAAGTGCAAGTATGGGCCTCTTGCGGCATCGAATGGCAGTTCGAAGCGTTTTGTGCGGCGCTCACTGTGTCGCAGTCTTGCCGGTGGATTCACATTCACACGACAACCTACCGTGATGATTATCGAACCGTGCAAGCCAAGGCGTGGCAATGGCTGGCATACGCTCTTTTCTCGAAGCGAGCGCTCTTACGCTCGTCGATCAGGACGATTAAACTCAGCCGAGTGTGTCTGACCGCTGAAGATATACAGGCCATTGAGGATGTTCTAACAGCAAGAAATCCTGAACAAGAGCTTTGCAACTGGGAATTGGACGAACCGTTGTCATTCCTGCCTTCGTATGGCCAGGATTATTGCCTGAAGGAGAACGCAGTGATGCGAGTGTATGACTTGGCAGGCAAGGAGTTCGAATCGCACGATATTTTTCGAGGGCGGCGCGTATGCGGGGTGAAACTTGTGGCAGACGATGATGAGGACGGTGAATGGGTGTTTGCTCTTGTGCCTGCGGTTGGGATTTGCACTGTGCAGCGTAGTAGCCTTGAGCTATGCGGATGCAGACGTGAAGATCCTCGCGAAAGTGAAAAGACGCTGGAACTGGAAATGCACATGGCCTTTCGCGATTCTTGGGACGGCGTTTCTCGGCTTATTGAGCTTGTCGGGTCCTCACTTCAGTGTGTCCGGCTGATGTTCCCACAAGCGTACGAGCTACCTGCCTTGGTCACTTCATCCATCATGTCATCGTGTCCGCAGCTTGTGGAATTGACGATTAAGAACCGCTTTGTCTCTGCGGAAGACTTTGTTCGAGCTTGCGAGATGTATCACCCTCGACTACGTCGCCTTCAAGCTCGATTTGATGACATTGATAAGGTGACAAATGCGTTAGAAGATCCTTCGCACGCACTGACCAAACATCTCCAGTGGTGGTTCTGCTACCGCTACAGCCGCGGGTTACAGACACTGCAGAATATGCTTGACGTTAACCGAACGTTGCGGTTCTTGACGGTGGCTGCGTTCGAAAGCAGAACTCAAGATGTCGAAGACGCGTTGATGCGCTACGATTGCCAAGAGCTCTGTGTGGGGGAAGAGACGCCCATGAAGAACAAACTAGCGTTCTTGAGCGTGTTTGGCTTTGCCGATAACCCTTCTCGACCGGAACAGCAAAAAAACTGCATGCTGGAGATGCCTAACTTCCATTTAGTGGGAATCATCTTCGAGTTTGCTGCAACGCGGGCGGTGCGGAAGGTGAGCGTTGTTCGGTGGTAATCGTCGAACTCATTTCCAAGATTTCGTGGTGAGGGGGATTCTGCTTTACTCTAGCGTTGAAAGTACATGTAGTTGCGTACATCATCTTCTTCTTTTATGCTTTCACCGTTCCCTGATGACGTCTTGCGAAAGCAGCATTCCCAATCGTTCACGATTAGCATTTCCGTGTCTCTTACAGCACTGAGCATTTCAATCGCCTCCCCAACGAAGACACTGCCTTCGAGACAGGCTGGCTCGATGCCCGGGCTCACAGGAGAGATCAGACCCGGCGGAGGGAACTGCAAAGTCGTCATGCATCGTGCCCCTTTTTCATGCGTATGCGTGGTTCGCACGGTCCGAGCGAACCCCCAGAACCGCTCGTCTGTCTGTTAAGGGGTGCTGCTCCCTGAGCCTCACATCTCGAGTCTCTCGACGGCAGTCCATCGCAGTGCGTAACTCGACATGAAACCTGTTTCGGAGCTTTTCGGCGACAGGAATGACGTGGCCGTCACCGCCGCCGCTGCCGTTGCAGTGAGTCTGGGACTGTCGTTATTGCTGCACAACTCTAAGACGAGCAAGGCCATCGAAGCTCGCAAGCTGCCACCCACGCCCAAGACCACACTGCCCATTCTCAAGAACATCCTGGACGCTGGTGGCAACGTCGAGCGCTTCCACGACTGGCTGAACGAGCAGTCCACCGAGTTCGACAACAAGCCGTGGATGTTCACGATCCCCGGCCGTCCAGCCACCATTGTGCTCTCGTCTCCTGAGATGTTTGAGGACGTGCTTAAGACGCAGGACGACGTGTTCCTGCGCGGCCCCACGGGCCAGTACATCAGCTACGACATCTTCGGCAACGGCATGGTCATCTCAGACGGAGATCCTTGGTTCTATCACCGCAAGACGGCCAGCCATCTCTTCTCCATGCAGATGATGAAGGACGTCATGGAAACGACGGTGTGTGAGAAGCTCGGCGTGTTCTTGGACGTCTTGGACGTCTACGCCACGCGTGGCAAACCGTTTAGCGTGAAGAAGGAATTGAGTCACTTCACTATGGACGCCATCGCCAAGATCGGCTTCGGCATCGAGATGGACACGCTCAAGAACTCTCCAGAGCGTGAAAAAGACCACGAATTCCTCAAGGCGTTCGACGAAGGCTCCGTGGCGTTTGGAGTGCGCATCCAGTCGCCCATGTGGCTTTGGGAGCTCAAAAAGTTCCTCAACATCGGCTGGGAGAAGATCCTCATGGACGATACCAGGACCATGCACAAGTTCATCAACGATGTGATCATCGAGTCGATGAACAAGAAGGCGGAACTTGCCGCCAAGGACGAACAAGTGGTGGCCCGAGACCTCGTCACGCTCTTCATGGAGAAGAAACTCCAGCAAACCGAAGACATCCACATCGAGGACGATGACGCGACCATCATGCGCGATATGGTCATGACGTTTGTCTTTGCAGGGAAGGACAGCACAGCGCATAGTATGAGCTGGTTTATCGTCAACATGAACCGCTATCCGGACGTCCTGCGCAAGATTCGTCAAGAGATGAAGGACAAGCTGCCGGGCCTTTTGACTGGCGACATCACGGTGCCCACGCAGGAGCAGATCCACGACCTCGTGTACCTGGAAGCGGTGGTGAAGGAGAACATTCGACTGCATCCGTCCACGGGCTTCATTGTGCGTGAAGCGATGCAGGAAACGACGCTGGTCGACGGTACTTTCATTGAAAAGGGTCAGACTATGATGATCTCGTCCTACTGTAACGCCCGCAACAAACGGACGTGGGGTGAAGACTGCCTCGAGTTCAGGCCGGAGCGGATGATCGACACTGAAACAGGCAAGCTCAAAGTGCTGTCTCCCTTCGTCTTCAGCGCCTTTGGCTCGGGCCAGCACGTGTGCATCGGCCAGAAGTTCGCCATGATGGAGATCAAACTGGCCATGGCCACGCTTTTCAGCAAATTCGACATCAAGACCGTGGAGGACCCGTGGAAGCTCACGTACGAGTTCTCGCTCACCATCCCAGTAAAGGGGCCTCTGGACGTCCAAGTCACGCCTTTGGTCGCGTTAACACCTGCTGCTTCAGCTTAAGCAACGACAAGTTTCAGAAGAATGAACTGATCATTGAATCAATGAACGTCTACGCTTATACTTCAAGTAAACAACGGAGACTGCAAAACATGAAGTCATGCTAAAGTATGGAGTGTAGTTTGCATTCTTCCGCAAGGAAATGACAGGGATCTATGCTGTACGATACGGGTCGAGGGAACGACAAGTTCAACAAGTTTGACCCCATTGCTAAACTACGCAGTCAAGACCGAGATCGAAGCAGTCTGTCCCCAGGCAAATGTAGTTCTATTGATGATCAACGTACGAGTCTCTCGTGCACTTTAGTGGATAAGGCTAGTTGGTAACATACAATACATTTGAAATAGGTATCGTGTAGGAGTTTTTGAATGTTCTTCAAAACCCTGAACGTCGTTTGCAGACATTCTCGATAAGTCTTTCAGGAGTCGACAATATGGCCGCAACAAAGATTGAGTTTCGAGACTAAGAGACTTTACACATCAAGTTGACTTCAATGATCACTCTCCGTTTTACGTCACGAATTGCCTTCTCGTTAGTCGGCTTGTACCAAACAGCTCTACGCTACTCAAAAGTGTCGAGAAGTACCCGCACTTACTGGCACTAGTTTCCTTCCAGCAGCTTAGCAGCCCGCTCCGCTCGGTTCGCCACTGCAGCTGCCCGTGCCGCCGGTCACCGTAATGTCCGAGAAGGTCCAGCCGGACACCACGTCCGGGTTCACGAGGATATCGTAGATGTCGTCTGCCGTGCCGGACAGTCCCGAGATGGTTATGTCCGTGATCTCGACTTTGCTGGTCGCGTCGCCCGTGTAGCCGCCCTCCGACTTGCTGTAGTCCGAGTGGATCACGATGGCGTTCTCGACGTTTGACAGCGTGTTGTCCGTGTAGCTGGCGCCCGTGACCGTGCCGTACAGGTCGATGATGGTCTTGATGCGGATACCGTTGACGCTGTCGATGATCTTGTTATTCGTGACCGTCAGACCGCTCACGATATCCGACTCGGTGACGGAATCGCCACCGAGAGAACCGATCGAGATACCGTGGCCGCCGCTGCAAGTGTTGCCCGAGAAGACGGTGTTGTTACTGGACTGCATGGCGAGACAGTCGTCCTGGTTGTACACCGTGCAGTCCTGGATGGTCAGGCCGACGTTGCGGCTCAGGTCGAAGCCGTCTGTGTTCTTGGCCGTGTCGTCGCCGGCGCTGGAGTCCAGCGTTAAGCCCGTGATGGTCGTGTCCTCGCAGTTCAAGATGCTGAAGGTGCGGTAGGGCGAGTTCTTGATGTTGAAGCTCTCGATCGTGGACGAAATGACCTCCTTCATGCGGAAGAAGACGGGCTTCGTGATGGACGTACCTTGCTCCCAGTACCAGTCGCCCTGGCCGTCCAGAGTTCCCGTGCCAGTCACGGTGAGGTCCGTACCTGTAAGCAGGATGAGCGGGCCGTCCCATTCCTCCTCTCCGAAGGTCGTCGTGCCTTCGAACGTGATGGTAGCGCCGTCGGCGATGTCCGTCAAGTCCAGCGTGATGCCCTTGGGCACCGTCAGGTCGCTGATGACGATGCTGCTGCACGAAGACACGTCCGTGCCTTCCGAATACGTGCCGGAGATCGTGCAGGCAGCAGTCGTGGTCGCGTTGGGGCTGCTGGAAGCCGCCGTCGCAGCGGCGCTGGCCGACGCCGCAGTGGAAGTAGCAGCCGTCGACGAAGCCTCACTAGCCGCCGTTGACGAGTACTCGGTGGCGTCACTTGAAGTCGTTGACGAGTACTCGGTGGCGTCGCTAGAAGCAGTGGATGAGTAGTCCGACGTCGTACTAGCGGCGGTCGAGTACCCCCTAGTGGTGGAGTAACTCGAGGACGAGTCGGTCGTGTCACTTGCGGCAGTGGACGTGTATTGGCTCGCGTAGCTCGCAGCGGTGGACGTGGCGTAGTCCGTGGTGTCACTGGCGGCACTATCCGTAGTCGACGTGTAGGAAGAGTACGTCGAGGACGAGTACTCGGTCGAGTCGCTGGACGAAGCGGCCGGGTACGAACCCGTGGATGAAGCCGACGCGGAGTAGTCAAAGCTGGAGTCGTCGTCGGCGTCAGCGCCAATGGAAGCAGAAATGCTGTCTGCAGTGGCGGCCGACGCAGCAACCGAAGCAGCAGCAGAGGCAGCCGAAGCAGCGACGGAGGCAGCGGCCGTCGTGGCCGTCGGTGCAGTGGTAGTCGATGTGGTGCTGGATCCAGTTGAGCTGGTGCTCACCGTCGGCATCGACGTCTTGGCGTTGCACTTGGTGGTGCTTTGCTGAGCTATCGGTGCGCCCTGGGCGGCGCTGGCCAGGAGGGCGAGCACGATCGTGGGGTAGAAGAACTTCATGTTGCTCGACTTCGCTGGTCGATGGCAAATGTGAGAATGAAGAGGGAAGTGGCGCTCGTAAGAAAGCGCGTCCGGCGCAGCAGTCAGCGGTGGTGTGATGGACTTGAGCACTCCGAGACGCGATCGCTATCAAAAGGATCGTGGTCGCCATTGCCGTCTGGAGTCGCTGAACCAATTGTCATGGACGTCACCTGCCAGTCAAGATATGAAGAGCACGGGACACCGGCGGGTGGGATCCGATACGTGGGGACACACGACTCAACACGAGTCTCGAGTCTCGAGTCTCGATTGCAGAGTCATCTTACAGCCAGCCATGTTTACCTGGCAGAGTCTCGGTAGTCGACGCTACAGCATCAAAGTAAAGGAGCCAAAGCAGCGAAAGCGGCTGGGAGAGCTTCGGAGTCGGCCCCCGGCTCACGAGGAGGGATCTCAGGAATGCGCTGTGGTGTGAAGTGAAGTTCGTTTTAGTAGCAGAACGTGAAGCTTTAGAGGAGCAAAGAAGATTGGTACGCGCTTTTATCAAGCTTCTTGACGCTAGCTCGGTGCTTACTTCTACTTCGATGGGCAACTCCGCTTGTTATGGCCAGTCTGACCACAAGTGGTGCATCGACTTGTCCTCCTCACTTTGGTGGCACCTTTGGTTGGCAAGAGTCTCTCCTTCTTCTTGCGTGGCTCCGAGCTGCATAGCGGCGGGTGGTGCGTTGCATTGCTCGTCAACTCCTCGGTGAGAACGAGATCGATGCCAGCTTCCGCCCCAGACCCATACAGAGCGGCGTAGGCGTCGATAGTGTAGCAATAGTCCACGACTTTAAACCGCTCGGCGGGTCGCTTGAGAAAGTTGAGCGCGGCGATGAAATGCTTGCAGGGGATTCCGTACTGATCGAACGTTGTGCACGTACACGTCCGCGCCTTGATATCCACCTTGCGGTTGTGGATCGGGCGGACACGCGAGTCATGAACCAGCATAACGTCCGGCTCGCTAGGAAGAACGGTGCAGTACCCAGCGCCGGCGGCTTCCACGTCGAGTTTGTCGCGCGCAAACTTGGTCAACTCATGTCCGTCGTTTCTCCAGCTACTAGCCATTTCCTCCCTCCGCGAGTACGCTTCACACATCAACTTCTCCATGTAGTTCTGCAGGAATTGAAACGGAAGCGTTTGGCGAGGCTCTGCAGCGATAACATCCTGAGTCTCCGTGAAATTTGTAGAGCGCCAGCCGTAAAGACGAGAAGAACGCAGCGCGGTGTAAAGCACCCAGTGATCGGGGCCAATGCCGCGGATGAAGGCCGAAATTTCAGGATGTGTCGACGAGAGCGTGTTGAGTTCTCCCTCATACTCCGACTCGTTCCTAGCCGCTTGCACGCGATACAGTGTGTCTTCCAGGTCCGCCGGACACTTCCCTTTGAATGCATCCGCGATGTTCTCGTAGATATGACGAGTACAGTAGCGAAGCGTGAGCACGTGCATTGTCTCGAGAGATGACATGAAGCCGGACTCGCGATCAGAGAAGAGCGGCATGACATTGAGGTCAGGAACTGCCCGCATGCAGCAACGTAAAAACCACTCGTAATTCGCCTCGCTCTCTGCTGTGCAGACAGCAACACCAAGGATGATACTCATGTTATTTCCGTCTCTTCCAACGAGAACCAGGTGAATACTTTGATGCTTCCCGTACTGGGAAAAAGCGCCATCGAAGCCTGCCACTTTTTGTCCGCATGCACTGTAGTTCGTAGCGTAAGGGTGCGAAATAAAAGCACGAACGAACTCCCCGTTGGCGTCAAATTTGTAGTCCACAAAGCTCGTGGGGTTCTTCCGCTGCCAGATGAGCACCAACGATTCCAACTTGTGGAAACTCTCCTCCACCGAGCCGTACAAGTCATCCAGTATCAAGTTCCTAGCCCGATACGCCTCGTAAATCGAAAGATCTCCACCCCGCAGGCGCTTGACGTGGTCCACGATGGCACGTCCGCTAACACTTGGATCCTTTTCTACTAGTGAGCGCAGGAGTTCGTCGTCGCGGATCTGACTGGCTGTCAACTTTGTGCACCCGACGCACATGTTGTGGGCCAGGTTGCAGTGATTGATGAAGTAGCCGGACGCAGGTCGTCTCTGGGACCGCAGAGCAGTGACCTTGAAGCGGCACTGATCCCCGCCAGCACAGACGTACGTGATCATTGACCCGCCTCGATTGGTCGTGGCCAACTTGACGGTCATTCTGTGCTTGGCTGCGTACTTGCGCATGGCTGAGCTGCAAGCCTTTTGGTCCGCAAAGCACATCCCCACTGCAATATGGTCTTCTTCCGGCAGTACTGGGGCGGGCGGAAGCGGGGGAGGCGCGTCCATGACGGTCTTGGTCGGGAGAATTGTTTGCCACGAATGATAAAATGGGTGATCATAGCTCCGTATTTTGCAAAACATTTCCACCAATAACGTGTCGAGTGCAAGCTTTCACTGTGCTCGTGCATCGTGCATATAGAGAATAGATAGAGAATTCAAGCTTTCAACTGTGCTCGTGCATGTGCATCGATAGAGAATTCAACGGGAAATGATCTTGGCGGTAGGTGATGAAAAATATTCAACCTACGAAGGAAACCTAAGCAAAATAGTTTTCTCCAATGCAACGTCATATTCCTGCTCGCTGATTTGCAAATGCAAGAGGCGACTACATGTACTCGCACCCATACTGAATGCGTGGCACCGCCTCCTTGACGCAGAAAAGTCAAAAACATTATCATCACGTTGGCGTCTAGAGCTTGTAGGTGAACAGGCCGCGGAGAACTTTTCTACAACACAAGCACTGCCTACTTTTTCGTACTTACGAACCTCGCTAATCTTGTGGGCATGTTTTCGTTAGAACCGTTGCCATATTCCCCACAATTTCGACGCCGAGCGCTGTACAAGTGAGATAGATCCATATTAGAGAAGAGGACGAGCGAGCACGCTTCCAAAAGAGAGAAGTAGCCAACCATGGGCAGGCGGTCGAATGCTACTTCAAGTACATCGCACTGACAAGGCGTGCCAACACCGCAAATAGGCTTGGAACGCGAACCCGGATTTGTGTCCAGATTTAATGCATATCACGGAACGTCTTTTGTCGCGGGCGAAGACACTCAAGCAGGTCGCCTTGTGTCTGTCGCCATATCTTCTCGTCTTACGTTGATTTTTTCCCCAGGAGTATTTTCAGTCGGAACTTTCGTCAACATATTACGAACCCACAGAGGCAGCTTTCGTATTGCTAAAGTATCACTCCAATGAAGCCGAGTGTTCCTATGGATGGAGCTCCAATGCTCGCAATGTGATGCAACGCTGGAAACATGTTTCGCCACCCGCGACAGAAATGTGTAGTTTCTGCAAGGTGCTCCAACAACCCAACTGGCAACAACTTGAGTAATTGCAAGCTCAAACTTGTATCTAAAATTCTAAATTAATGCTACATGCAATTTGCGATTCCCATGAAGCCAAGATGGCCACGTGATGCCGGAAAGCTCCACAGAAAGGAAACGCCTCTGCAACCCGAATAAGCTCGGTCTTGCCGGTGTGATCCCTTCGGTATCACCCCCTTCGACGCCCGCAGCACGGTTTCGACTGAGATCCAGCGAAACATGCATCGAGCCACCCGAATTCATCTATCCTCGCTTTGTCATCACGCTTTCAGCGTCTATAGCGTGTGTCGGCGAGGGTCAGATCGCTCTAAAATGTCTGAAGCGTCGAGAATCTCAACCGAAAAACCCAAAGCGGTCTGGTGCAAACTTTGCCATGTCCAGCTGTGGTCGTAATCCGCTTATTTCGTCTGCGAGAAGAGCCCCTGCGCCAAACGAGAGCGTCCAGCCCTTGGAGCCATGCCCTGCGTTCACGTACAAGTTGCGGATCTTAGTACGCCCGATCAGAGGCACGTCGTCTGCTGTCACCGGACGCCAGCACGTGTGCGTCTGCATCTTGGCCACGTCCAAGTATCCGTCCGGGAACATGAGCTTCGCTTGAGCCAGCAGCCAGTCGTACCGCTTCTTCTGATCGCGCGGAGACACCTCGCCCGTCTTCTTCTGACTCACGAAATCCACGCCGCCCGAGATACGCAGTAGCGACTTGCCCAGAGGTGCGACCAGCGCATTTCCTCCAGCGTAAATGTTGTGAATGGGAGCGCGGAAACCCTCTGCTACTGGAACCGAGAGCACGTATCCCTTGACAGGATAAATGGCCAGCTTGACGCCTGCTCGTTTCGCCACGGGCGCCGTGGAGTTCCCCAGCGCCAGCACGAACTCGTCTCCTTCAATGAGCGACCCCCTCCTTGTCTGGAGCGCAATCACCGACGTCTTGTCGGTCAGAATGTGTTGCACCTCCGTGTTGAAGCGGAACATGACTCCTTGCCGCATGCAGAGCCGGTAGAGCGACTGGCACATCTTGTGCACGTCTCCGCTCGTTCCAAACGCCGACAATATCGCGCCAGGCTGGTACATCTCTGCTCTCAGCGCCGGCTCGAGATTCTTCGCTTGCGTGGCATTCAGCGGCTGCAAGTCCATGCCCAGCTCCGTCAAATGGGCGTTTCTATCCGACTCGAGCGTGACTTCCATCTCGCTATGATCCCTGAAAATCTCGATCGTGCCTTGGGCCGTCTGGTCCATCACAACCTCTCCTTTCTTCGTCTGTGCCTGGAGCTCTCTCAACTTGAGCATACTATAGAACCCCAGCTCGCGGATCGTGCGGCTGTGTTCATTGGACCTGCCCTTCTTGGAGTTATGCCAGAACTGCAGCCCCCACTTCCAGAACTTGGTGTCTCTCAGCGCCGACATCTCGATCTTCATGGGTTTCTCTCTCAGCGGCCATTTCGATACCCCTCTCGCAGGTCTCACCGCTACCGTCACATCTGAAGACGAACCGCCCGCCGCCTCCGCTGGCGGGCCTCCATTCATCGTCACCGAGTTCCCATCCGCCGACATTGTTGCGCTCGTAGTCTGCCTCCTCCCAGAACTCAATCCTTTCCTCAAATTCGCCACGTCCGACCAACTGGCGTACAGCGCCGGATCCAGGAACGCTCCGTTACAGAAACTCACTTGCGTCCCCACACTGCGCTCCTTCTCCACACACAGCACCTCATGGCCTTGCTTGGCCAGATAATAACAAGTCGTTAAGCCGATAATTCCGGCGCCGCACACGATGACGCGCTTGGTCTGGCGTCGCTGGTTGATGCCTGGAATGGGTTCCATTTTCATGTTTTCTGGCAGCAGCGGGATGCGCATGGGCGGAGCGCGCATGTGGTCGATTGGCGGCAGTCGCTCGCCCTCCAACGAGGTCACGGGCGGCAAATTACGGTGCGTGGCGCTCACCAGGTGCTCCCGAAGGTGCGGGGGCAGCTCCAAGGCGGCGCCAATGGCGTCCCCCACGGACGACGCGTCCGAGTACCCGGACGAGCTGATGGAGCCCAGGCGGTCGCGACGCAGGCCTTTGCTGTCGGCCAGCGGGCGGCGCGACGCCTCCGCCTCCAGGTCCATGACGGGGTGCAGCTCCAACTCCTCCTCCATGGCGCTGTTGGAGCCCATAACGAATAATGGCGGGTCCCGTTTTCTCGCCGCTGAATTATTCGAAAAAGAAGGGTGAACGAGCCAATCATCGATTTTTCACTTAGTATGGACCAATGGGAGAGCGTTGTGGCAGGTACAAAAATCAAACGATAAAAGGCGAGGAGACGACAGGTTTTTGGCTGGCACACCGACGTCAAGAATGGGAAGTCCGACACGACACCACGAAGCGTAGGAGCGGCACCGACGGGAGTTCTGGCGCCGGCTCCGGCCTGCCCAGAATCGCACCCAATGCCAGCTGGGTGAGCAACTTCCCCAGTGGATATGCACCGCCACGTGGTTGAAGCGGCCGAGCTTGGGGCCAGCACGGGCCCTTGCGACACCTCCGCTGGCTGTACCCTGGCGCTCGGCCCCATCGCTCCGGTGTCGTCCGCTCCAGCATTTAACATCGACGGCACCGCGACTCGGCGACCAGACTGCTCCGGTCTTGCTCCAAGCGTGCACCTGCTCTGGCCGAACCCCTCAAAAACTACACTTGCGAACTCCGCCGGTGGACCAGCGCGCTGCTCAGCGGCCCCAACTACGGGGACAGCCTCGGACTGAGCTGCAGACGAGATATACGTTTCCCGAGCGAAACGTGCTCGTCGCGTTGCACTTCCGTTGGGCTCCGGTATTTTGTATCTTTGGGGAACTTGGTCGTTCCCTACAATTTTCTCATCGGCCACGCAGAGCTCGACAAGTGGCAAGTTTGCCGTGCAAGGACCGGGTTTTTGGCGTTTTCGCCGACCGCACAGCTCGACAACTCCATGACAGGCAAGTGACAGCTTCGTACACTTGCGGCGACGAGCGGTCGATAAAAGCACACTGGCGACCGTGGGAATACTCGTATTGAGACAGATGGGGTGTTTGCAATGTGCCTAACTCATTGAACCCGAAGGGCTCTATTTGTCGAAATTCGGGAAATAAATTTTTCCATTTGGCGCATCAATTGCTTCAGTTGTCTTTTTGGAGCATTTTAAATGTTTTTAACTTCTTTGCTGCAGCACCTTCAAATATCAATCTTTTGAACACTGCACCCTAGCACCTTTTGGTTAGGATCGATTGTCGCGTTCTTGTTGTCCGCCTCCTGGCCAAGATACTTGCCACTCGTAAATGCAGACTTGACGCTTTCGTGCAGGTTCTCGCTGAATTTCATCTGCCGCTTCGGCTCTGACGTCGCTTACCGCACGCTCCGCAACCTTTTCAGCAGTGGCAAGAAGCGGACGGAACTCCATGTATTCCTGGAGTATGAGCGACACGATGCTGAAGATACTCATCTACGCATTCCTGATGTTCATCCGCTTGTCTGTATCGGTGAGTCCCAGTTCCGGCTGTAGGTATTTGAACACGGTGTCGTCCAGCATCTGCACGATAGTCGTGTCCATCTCCGCTTTGAAAGGAAAAGCAAAAAGCCAAGTGTGCGTGCAGAGCCCATCTACTCACTAAACTGCGTGGGTCGAGTTGCTGTCCATAGTTGCGTCCATGGTAGTCGTACTGTAGCCCTCCCGAGTCTGCACTCCATTCAACAACAACTTTTTTAAATTGTTGAAAACAATTTCGCCGTATTTATTGGAACGAGCCCCAGGCAAAGTCGTTGTCTGGGGTTGACTCGGATTTCTTTGGAGCTCCTGCACCACCTGCAGCGGGCGCAGATCCGAAACCGAATGGGTCGTTGGGCGCAGCAGGAGCGTCAATCTTCACTTTGAACGACTGCGGAGGAGGCGGGTCTTTCGGCGTCCCAGCACCAAAAGTGCCCCAGCCGCCGCTAGACGCACTGTTGTGAGACTGCATCAACGACGGCTCGGGGTTTCCTTCTCCGTGCTTCGGCGGTGTCGTGGACGCCGACGCCGTGCCCAATTCGCCTACTGTGAGCGCACCTTTTGACAGCGCGAAGGCGGGGTTCTTCGAGTCCCCGAACGACTGGCTGGACTGCTGGATGAAGCTTCCAGCTGCCGATCCGCCCGACTTGACGGCAACAAGTCTCGCTACAACATCAGCCTTCCTGGCCATGAGCTGCGCCGTCTGGTGCTGCAGCGCCATGAGCTCCTGCGTCAGTCCACTAGCCACCTTCAGCGGGTCTTCGTCCTGCGTCGCCTCGGACGCCACGCTGCGCATCTGCGCGTCGATCTGCATGCTCTGGATCTCCTGCTTGGCTGCATGTACGTGCTTGGTCAATACATTTCTTAGATCATCCAGCGCGTCGACGTTCCGCGCCGAACTGGGCACAGGGAATCCCAGCGCGTCCACCTGCTGCGCAATGCGCTCCACGCAGGCGTGCAGGCTCTGCAGCGCTCTGGTCTCAGACTTGTCCACTTTGGCCAGCACTTCCGCTTCATGCTGCTTGCCACGAAGCTCCAGGTTCACTAACTCCGTGAGCGACTTGGCGTCGGTCAGTGGAGCTGACGACGTCACCGGCGACGTGGCAGTGAATGACAGCGGTGCGTCAGCAATAAGCGGCGTGTCGCTCGAGGTTTTGGACGTCTCGGAGGGCGGCGTGGGGCTGCGGAAGTCGAAGGACGGCACCGCCTCGGGCGTCAAGTCCAGCGACGGGAAAAGGTACGACGGGAAAAGGTACGACGGGAAGGGCGACGGGATCTGCGTCAACCCGCGCTTGGTCATGCACACGATGAGGTGCATCCCCAGGGCGAATTCACTCTCGTTCATTCTGTCTCCTTGGCGCAGCAGCTGGAGTCCCTTAAGACGAGCGTAGAGCTCCTGCACTTGCTCTTCCGTGAGGCTGGACTTGCGGAAGAAGTCGAGCGCCTGGTCGCGCGAGATGCTGGCTTGACCACCCGCCAGCTTGTTGAAGAAAGCTCCGTAGCGAGTGCCTTCCAGCTCGATCATGGTGTACAGCTGCGTGTCCAGCGGCACGGCGGCGTCGAAGGCAGCGAACGACATGGCAGTAGCACAGTTGATCAAAGCTGCTGGGCAAGATTGTATTGCCAACTGCCAGCTGTGTGGGGTGGCGCACACAGATTTAGATGTATCGTTACTTCAGGGTTGAATTTTGAAACGGTTCTAAAGGCGGGAAGTTGGAATGTCGATGAGTGCCAAGAAGAGGAAAGCTGGAGCTGGAGAGGAGTACAAGAGAGATGAAGAAGTGAAGGTTATAGGGTTCCAGGTGCGCTTTGCGACTGGAGCGGCGGGGACGGGCTCAACGAACCACCTGCTGCAGTACTCGACGAGTTCGTGCTGGCAGAGCTACGTGCGACCCAAGGAGGCACTGGTGTTGGCGCTGTACGTGGCGTTGGAGAATTCCTTCACGTTTAACTCTGTGAATGGGGCTGAGTTGTGTTTTTTATTGTTAAAGGGAGACGAAGACGCTGTTGTCAGAGGTTCGGATTCTGAATAAAGTGAGGAGTACTGTAGTTTCGAGGAGTTGGGGTAGTCGACTGACGTTGGGGTCTTGTGGTAGAACGCGTGTGCCGTGAGTGTGAGCGTGGCGGTGGAGAACCGACCGAGGTCCTACGTGCATGGTACGTTGTAGGGGGTAAAGGGGGTTGGTGGGTTTTGTTTTTTACAGTTTGGTGATGATGTGATGCGTTTTCAGTGAAGAGGCTGGAGAACTTACCGCACAACCGCGAAGTTTGTGTGACGCTGCCGTTCTTCCCGTGCAATTTTGTCCGGTGCGTTACTGTTTGATGTTGCTGTTCTTGTCATAGTACGTGGTGATGGTGACATGGGGTTGATGCGTTGTCAGGCTTGAATTCGAGCGGCAGGTGCTGCCTTCCATCGCGGTTTACGCGTATGTTCCGTCCACAATGCTGTAATGGTGGAGATAAGGATCTTGACGCCGTGTTCTTGCTTTGAGTTGTGCAGAGTCCAGCCGTTGGGGGTTCCCAGCGACGACATTGAGGCTGAGTCCGGCCCTTCGCTCTGCACAGTGCTGAGCCACACTACCGAGGTTTGCATCGATAGTGAACTCAGTCCAATGATTGATCGTGCTGATAGTATTTTCTTCCGTGCTGTTGTAGAGCCTGCTATTCGGGTCCTCCTTACGCGCTAGCCAGCCGTTCATGGACTGCCTCAGTGACTGTCGTTCCGGGTAAGTGGACTGGTATCAAGAGCAAGTCACATGTAGAAACGCTGACGCTAGCTGCGTTGTATTCGGCTCACTAACAGGTCGCCGGAGTGGATGGCAAGGCAACGTGCGTATCTGCTCGACGAGAGAATCGCTCGACTAGAATCTGCATTGTTTAGCTAAGGTATTGGTATCGTCGTTGACAATGGGCGTAACACCGAACCGTTCGCCGATTCCAAGAGCCGATGTGGTTGTTGTTAATGTCATTCGCAGAGCGAGTGCCACCTTTAGTTTCGTGCGTATTGCAACTATGCCCTCAATCCGGTCGGAGCTTCGACTTTGGAAGTCGTACAAATCTGACTTGGCGACCGTATTGGTGTTTTTGGTCGGGCCAAAACCACAAAACTGGCGGCAGCACATTTCTCGCTATGGACATGGACAGCAACTCGGTACGCACAGCCATGGAGTTTTCTTCATGAGTAAAAGGGCTCTGTACTCACTCTTTCCTTCCAAGGCGGAGGATAAGGCCATGAAAATCGTGCAGCTGCTGGACGACGCCGTGTTCAAGTACCTGGAGCCGAAACTGGGACTCGCCGAGGCGGACAAGCGGAAGAACATCCTGCCAAAGGAATGCGCAGACGACTATCTTGGCAAGCTCCGCCTCGTGTTGCCCATGCTCGTATATAAGGCATACGAGGCCTTCAATGTGTATGTTGCCACCGCTGGTGAGGTTGCGGAGAGTGTGGCAAGCGACGTCAGAGCCACGTTGAATCCGTCGGTGCAGTGGCCGATGGAAGTCGGCGAGAACGTGCACAGCAACGTCAAACCTGCAGTTCCGAGTGGCTGGAGCGTAGCAGGCATCGTGGACAGCGCGGTGTTCAGGTATTTGCGCGAGAGCATCCCGGAGCTGGCTGAGCAACACCAGCAGACGCTCGCACTCACCGCAGAAGATGAGTGGAAAGTCAAAGAACTTTACCGCGAAGAAAAGCTCGACGACTTTCAGCAAGTTCTCATCGGGCGGATTCAGATAGTTTACAAGTCAGCCACTGACTCCGTCCTGGTTGCCTCGACAGCCCAGGTTACGCTTACGGAGTACCGTCGAATTAATCTTGGGCTGTCTACAGCCTCTAACGAGGTGTTCCCAGTACAAGGAGCTAATATCTTTATACCGACGCCTTGCCCGCCATGAGCGAAGCGAAATTGGCGGTGCAAACGAGGAGCTCCCGAGTCAGCATCTAACCTAAAAAAGAACGACCCAAACACCCGACTCGACCAGAATACGACATGGGAAAAAGGCTACCAAAACAGCAAGTTAACCAAGTACAGGGAAGAGATTTGTGCGCCATGGCGTCAGTCATAACGCGCTCGATTGTACTTGAAGTACCCTAGCATTTTGCGGAGAGCATGACGCTCGTTGCCTCTATACATTTACTGTAATGAATGCCTCTCCTCGCCTCACCTCGCCAGCCGAAGCCGAATGGAATGCAATCAGGAGATCGAGTCTTGCAAGCCGCTTGCGTTGCTCCAAGGCACAAAGCGATCTCGGTGAAGTACGTGAGCGACACCAATCTGCTAGGCGCGTCAGCCCGGCAGTTTGGTTTCGCGAACAACGACTAAAAGACTCCTTCTTCGGACAACAACCGCGACCTGCAGTGTGTGGCAGCGGAGGCAGCGGCGACAATCCTGGTGAGACGGACGTCACCGGGGCTATCCCCTCGGCAACTTCACCTTGACGCCTTTCATCTCAGCGAGGGGTGCCGCGCCGATCTCTGTTCGCTCGCACAACCTCGCCAACATCTGACAGCGCAAGTCGCTCACAGCACCAACGAGAGCCCAAGACGTCGAGGAGCTTGTCCAGCGCGCCGGCGCTGCTCAAGTTGCTGCGTGGTCCGCCCGATGCGTGTGTAACTTGACCTTGCTGTCAACGAGACGACCGGCTCAAATCCGACTTCAGGGCAAGGGGTAGTCAGAATAACGTGTGGTGATTGGCTAGTGACCTTTCGGTAGCCAATCCGATCCATCCGATCCAGTGCAGTTTTGCAAAACGCGACGCGTGTGTTAATCGCCACCGAGCGAAGCTCTCCCCACCTATCATCCTACTCGCCTTTGCCTCGGCTCAATTGCTGCGTGACTTCTATCGGCGCGCGCCACATGGTGCACGGCCTGCACGCCATGCGATCAACAACACGATGTACGCCAGTCACGGCACGCTCACTTTGCTTTTCTTCCCTCTGACGAAAGAAACAGCTTACCATCGCGCGCCACTAAGGTCCGTCGATACCTCCGTCCTGCAATGTTCCGCTTCGCCCTGGCTGCAGCCGGCCTCTCGGCCTACCTGGCCGCCGTGCAGGCGTCCGTGTCCGTGACCATCTCCAACAGCTGCTCCGAGTCCGTCGCGCTGTACGACAACAGCGCCACCACCACGCTGGCCTCCGGGAGCTCCACCACGCGCACGCTGGCCAGTGGCTACGTGGGCATGTTCCGCAACGGCGAGTCCGACGAAGCTACACGTACGTCTTCATTGTGCTTGTCATCCGGATAAGCTTCCGAACCATTACGCCGGATATGGAACTGACTTGTTGCCTTTTGCTGCTTTGACCTGTATGCCGTGCTGCAGTGGCCGAGATCTCCGTGGACTCAGGCGGGATTCCGTGGTTTGATATCTCAATCATTCCGCCCGATTCGGGCAGCTGCACGAGCCTGAGCGCGTGCCAGACGCAGACGGGCAAGACGGGCTTCAACACGGCCATGCAGCTCTCGCCGCTTGACAACGTGGGCGACGACACGTGCAACGTGCTGACGTGCCAGGCCGACGGCTGCGACGACGCCTACCAGTACCCGAGCGACGACACCAAGACGCACATGTGCCCGAAAGGCACGAGCTTCGAGGTGACGTTCTGCCCCGGCGGCAGCGGCACCAGCACCGGCACGAGCTCCACCACGCAGTCGACCACGTCTGCACCCACGACAGCTACTCCGACCAGTACGCCGAAGCCTACGCCGACACCGACTCCAACGTCTACCACGGCTGCACCCACTTCGACTCCGACTCCGACTCCGACACCGACTCCGACACCGACTCCGACACCGACTCCGACTCCGACGCCAACGGAAGCGCCGGCTTCGGCTTCGGCTTCGGCCTCAGCCTCAGCTTCAGGAAGCAGTGGCATTCAGGTCCAGGCTGAGAACTACGCGAGCAACTTCACGCTGAGCAGCACCAGCGCCAGTGCCGGCACTGCGGGCTCTGCTAGCGAGGGCAGCGTAGGTGTTGAGACCGCAGGCGTCGCTACGAAGACCACGACGGCTTCGACGGATGCCACATCCACGCAGACGATGGGCACGACCACCACAGGTTCTAGCGGCTCGGACGGCGCTGTGGAGGTGACGACCAAGTCCTCGGACGACAGCACGTCGTCGCTGACGTACCTGTTCGTGATCGGTGGCTGCGTGGCTGGCATCGCCTCGGGCGGCTTCATCTACACCATGCAGCAGAAGAAGAAGGCTCTGGACATGGAGACTAAGAGCCCCATGGACTCGGGAGACCGCTCGTGCCGCGACGTATCCGTGCTGGTGTCCACGCCAACTTCGCTCAGCGCGCGTTTGTAGTCGAAGCTTCAGTACTAGCGCCAAAGCCTTTGTTACGCCCTCACACTCCTCCCCAAGCGTCCGACTCGCTACCTTCCCCGACGTGGACCTATTCACTCGTTCCTCCTCGATTTCGTGCCTAGTGTGCTTGCTTCTCCACGTCAAAGTACACGCAGTTGTTTGCAGTAATAATGATCTGGTTGGCTTGGTCCTATCCTATTCTGCCGTACCTCTCCTTGATCCAAGAGCTCGAAACGCCACCGTCGCTTCATCATTTCCCACTCCCGGAGGAGACACGAAGGCAGCATGTCGACGAGTGAGTTACTCAAACATGAGGTCGAGCAGGATACGCAGCAGCAAAGTGCTGTTCAAGTGGTTGAAGAAGAAAAGAGTGAAAGCACCACACCAGCGTCTCTGAAGCGAGAGCAGATCACCAAGCAGCTGAGTGTGTTGGGACGCAATCCCTTCACTCAGGCTCACATTTACACCACGGCGACGCTCACAGCGCTGCATCTTTCGGACGTCGAGGCCATACGCGAGTTTCCTCATATCCAGGTACGAATACCATCTTGATCGATTACTATCAATCGATCCATTCACGAAAGTGTCGATGCTCGCAGCACTTGGTTTGCAACCAGAACGAACTCAAGTCGCTGTCTCCGCTGCAGCATCTTCCCCTTCTGCTGACGTTGAATGCCGCTGACAACCAACTCACTGAGGTGCTTGACTTTACGGTACCGAAGTGCTGCCCTGGTAACGCGTGGGTCGATGGCGCTCGTTGGATCGGCTCGCTCTTGCGCAAGGCCACACTCAACAGCAACCAGATCGTCTCCATGCCTCGTCATGAACTGGCAAGTACACATCCCTTTCTCCTGGAACTGCGACTGGCTCACAACAGCATCGACGACATCTCGGGTGTGAGTCAACTGCGCTTCCTGAGGCTGTTAGACCTCTCGCACAACCGCCTGACGTCCATGCGAGGCTTGGTGGGCAACGAGGACTTTTCACATGGACTCCAGGCTCTAGAAACGTTGTTACTGAGCCACAACCAATTGGCGACGGTGGATTCCGGCGTGGCGTTGCTCCCTCGACTGACACACTTGGACGTCGCTTACAACCGGCTTCAGACTCTGCACTGTATCGGGGTCCGTAGGCTGTTGAGTAGTGCTGTGCTGATGGTACATTCGACGTTCTAATCTGTGTGTTTTCGTGTGAACTTAGGACTGTATTCGACTGCAGCGACTGGAGCTGGCGCACAACACCGTGGCAGACATCAACGAGCTCAACTGCCTAGCAGGTCTCCGCTATCTCGGGCAGCTCTCGTTGAATGGATGTCCGTTGGTGGAAGCCCAAGGCTCGCGCGTCTTCTACCGCGCTCGAGTGCTGCGACGACTGCTTCAGCTGGAAAAGCTGGATAACGAGCAAGTGACCGCCAGAGAGAAAGTTAAAGCGCTCGCCATGCATGGCAGCGACCTTGACGCTCGACGTCGGGTGGCCGCCAAATACCTCCCGGGACAGGAATTCGACGACTTCCTGTACGTTGTATTTCATTTCCTAGTAATGTTGGAAGTCTAACCAGCAAATTTTGTATTGACAGACCTCCGCTCGATTTTGAGGACGATGAGCAGCTCGAGCTCCCGCTTCGCAGAACTCCGTCGTTGGATCGGCAGGACGTTATGCTGCAGGATACACACAACCAAACCGGTGAACAGTAACATGAAAGGAAGCAGAGGCAGCTGGCTCACTTGGGGCTGGGCCAACACAGACTTGAATTGGACACGGTAGGGTCGGTAGTTTTGTACTTACTAATAGTATGTAAGTAAGTTTCTACGGCATCGAATTCCACCGATGTGAGCCAGACTAGAGATGGAAAAGACTTGTTGTCACATTTGTCGCCAGTTGATGGCTGCTGACGCTGACGGTTTGAAGGCAAGATGATCATTATTCTTTGTACGAGAGCATTATTTGTGCATTACCGCGGACAGTTTTACATTGGTTAGCTGCTAGTTCAGTAGTGCTGAAGCTTGAAAACACTGCGTTGACGGGCTCTTGATCGTACTCATCGTAGTTGTAGTCGTCAACTTACCGGAGACATACCCGCCCACGCCGTAGCTGAATGCCCCATACAATCGCTGCTTGCCGAAATCTCTTCCGTATTCCCAGTGAGCTTCATCGCAGCCAGGTCTAACGGGCACCATTTGACAGTACGCAGCGAAGACGGTGACGCACATGAGAAGAAACGAGTGGACGAATTGGATCGCGAAAATCAGCAGCGCCGACGTGACGTGGCAAAGTACGTGCGCTTGCTTGTGGCGGTGGAGAACGTCGGCTATGGCACCAGACTGGAGGCCCGATGAAGGCACGGAATCGCCAGTGAAATGCCGATCTCGCTCTTGGACAAGTTGGCCTCTTCGAGGAAAATCGGGAGATACGCGACCAGCGAGTAGCAGTAGTTGTGGACGACGAAGAGCATTTTCAGGGGAACGAGCGCCTGGGTCTAGCCCGCGTCAAGCAGGAACATCAGGCGGAAGCGCATGTTGAAGGCTACAGCTCCTTGGAGAATGAGCTCTGGGACCGATAACGCTGTAGAGCCCTGTCTTCCGGCGCCAAAGCACTGACTGTTGAAATGGCTCTAAAAAATGAACTTGTTTTCCGCACCTTAAAAAACCTCAAAAACATGTATCAATCATTTCCCCCTCGCCAGCGTATCGGGGGTCTGTTGTTTGAACTACTGCAGCTCCTCGTACATGTGCTTGATCTCGGCTTGAAAGCGCGTCTTGAGCTGCGGGCGCTTGAGCTTGAAGGTTGGTGTGATCAGCCCTTCATCCACCGAGAAAGCGTCCGGGTGGAAGTGCACCTTCTTGACGAACTCGAAGCCACGAAGCTTGGCCAGCTTCGCGGTGGCATCCATGTCTTCCATCACGTCCTTTTGGAACGCAGCGTTGTGCACCAGTTGCGCCGCCGTTGCGTGTTCTCCAGCGAGGCCCTTGGCGTGGCCCCACGCCTCGGCCATCTCCGGATCGGGAACCACTACTGCTACGAGACAGCTCTGCAGCGAGTCTCCGTACACGAAAATCTGCGCCACGTACTTGCTCTTGAGGTAGATGCCTTCGATCTTCTCGGCCGCGACGTACTCGCCCTGGGACAGCTTGAAGATGTTCTTCTTGCGGTCAATGATGCTCAGTGTGCCGTCCGCGTTCCAGCATCCAACGTCGCCCGTGTGGAACCAGCCGTTCTCGTCAAAGACCTCGGCCGTCTTCTCCGGCTGCTTGTAGTACCCTGCGAACACCAGCGGGCCCTTGGTCAGGATCTCTCCGCGTGGACGGGGTTTGTCCTTGCTCGTGTAGCCCATTTCCGGCACGTCTTCCAGACAGACCTGCATGCGCACAAGCGGCGGACCAACGTGGGGCCCCAAGGGCATGTCCCCCGACGCGAGAGTCAGCCCCGCGGCCGTCTCACTGAGTCCGTAGCCTTCCACCACGTCGCAGCAGAAGACGATCTTCATGAACTCCTTGACGTCCGCACTTAACGGCGCCGAGCCCGACAAGATGAGCCTCACGCGGCCTCCCAGCACCTGGCGGATCTTGGCGAAGATGAGCGCGTCCCACAACGCGTGCGTCTTGTAGCCTGCACTCAAGCCGGCGCGTTTACTAGCGTACGCTTGGTCGAACATGAGCTTCTTGAGTCCTCCAGCAGCTGCGACGCCCTGCGTGATCTTGTCGTACACTCGGTTGAAGAGTCTCGGCACCGAGACGAACAGCGTGGGCGCCAGCTCCGCCAGGTCTTCCATCAGGAAGAGCACGTCTCCCTGGTAGAATCCGGCGGCCGCGCTGTTCTGCAAGATGGAGCCAATGACGGCTCTCTCGAACACATGAGGCAGGGGCAAGTACGACAAGTGCACGTCTGTGGGGCTCACTTGCAGCCTCTCCCCAGCCAATGCACTGATAATGGTGAAGTTCCGGTGCAACAGGATGACTCCCTTGGGGTCTCCAGTGGTGCCCGACGTGTAGCACAGCGTCGAGATGTCCGTAGGAACGGGTGGATCGGCTGGCACGGGCTCCGCTCGTCCCAGCAGCTCCAGGTCGCTGAGACTCTTGAGCTCAATGTTCTTGGCCGCGGCAACGTGGCGCTGCTCTTCCGTCACGGGCTCGAACTGCACCACCGTCTGCAGTTTCGGGCAGTTCTCTCGGCAGTCCATGACGACGTGGAACTGGTCCAGACCGCAGAAAAGCACACGCAACTCCGTGTGGTTGGCGATAAACGGCACGGCGTCGGGCCCCAGCGTGTCGTACAGCGGCACCAGCACGTAGGCCATGCGGTCGCAGGCGTGGGCTACCAGACACCACTCCACCTGGTTCTTGGCGAAGATCCCGACACTGTCCTGGCGCTGGAGGCCGCAGGAACGCGCCATTCCTGATGCCAGGTCGTCCATGCGTCGCTTCACGTCGCTGTAGCTGAGCCACTGGAAGGCGCCCACCTTGCCTGTGGACGGGTCCACCTCTCGGCGGCCGTAGCAGGGCCGAGCGCCGTTCTCGCGGCTCCAGCCACGCAGGAAGTTGTGGTACAAGGTCTGCTGCGCCTCGTCCACGGACAAGTGATCCGGCACCTCGTACGTGGGGCCGTGGGAAGCGTCTCCCGAGTTGGGCACCGCCGTGGTGTAGCGCACGCCCGTGTACGACTCGAAGTCGATCTCGCTCATGGGCTTCAACGTGCTGCTGGAAGACCCCATACTGGAACCAAGTGAAGCAGGAGCGAATGTACCCGCGATGAATGGAGCGGATTCCGGACTGAAGGACGAGAAGCAACGGGCGCAACGTGTCGAGTAAGATATTTTCCACACTTCAACCGGCATACGTCAAACGGCCCGTTTCTGCTTGGAACCCGACGTGCGGTAAAAACTGCAATTTACAAAACTAGTCATCTCGAGCAAACCAGACGGGTTAAGTACGTGCGTACTTAACTTGGCCAAATCACCTAATATTATAAATATAGCCACCGAATCCGCTGACGTACGATGGCTACATTTCATGGTCTCCGTCGACGTCTTGCTGGGCTATGCTGCCCTTGCCTTCTGCGCGTGGAGGTTCCTGCGCGCGGCTGCCAATGCAATGACAATAGCGCCGCATGCGTTACCTACTGCTCCAAAGGGGGTGCACCCGCCTCCGAGCCGCGTGGATGCGCTTCGCTGCTTCTTCGTGACGTCGCACGGGCTGGCATTGTATGTGCACAAGTGGCTGCCTCGCTTCGACTGCGCCCCCAAGGGTGTATTCTTCATCCTGCATGGACTGGGAGAGCACGGTGGACGCTACGACCATGTGGGACGCGCACTGGCTCGAAGGGGCTTCGCCGTCTTCATGGTAGACCATCAGGGCCACGGACGCAGCGACGGCGAACGAATGTACGCGCAGAAGGTGAAGCACCTGGCCGAAGACGCCATGGAATTCGTAAGGCGCGTGCTCAATGGCCCTCAACCGGGGGACAAGAATGCTGCGGCGGTGGACGCTGAGCTGGACGCTCATGCGGACGTTAACTGGACGAACCTGCCGCGGTTCGTGCTCGGCCACTCCATGGGCGGAGTTTTGGTGCTGCAGTTGATGGAGCAGTCCATCGAGCAGAACCTGCACTGGAATGTTGTTATTGTGTCCTCTGCGCCGTTCTGGACGGTGCCTGGCGGTGGCGTTGCTGGCTTTGTGAAGGTCCTGGCGTGGCTCTTCCCGAGGCTGCAGATTCCAGCGTTAAGTTCAGCAAGCTGGGCAACGACCCCGAGGTGTTTAGTCGCTGGATTCGCGACGAGCTCATGCCGAAACATGGCGCGACGTTCCAGGTGACGAGCGACTTACTCTGCGAAGGCGACAGGTTCGCAAAGAGCGACAACGAACTGGCCAAGACCTTCCCCGCGCCGATCTACCTGCTTCATGGCCAACAGGACACGTTGACGTTTGCGGAGGGAACTGTCAACTTCTTCACCAGAAGGACAAGACCATCAACGTCGTCCCAGATGCAGTGCACGAGGTTCTAAACCTGGAGGGGAACGAGAAGATCCTGGAGAATATTGTCAACTGGATGGAAACACGACTCAAGTGAGGGCCCAAGAACCAACAAAAGGGTGGATGAAGAGCCGAAGAATGCTGTGGACACGCTACTTTACTGGTAAGATGCTTTTCTATTGAAGTAGCTTACGTGCGCCCAACCCCTCCACGCCTCCGAACAGCCTCCCGAAATTTGGCAGCCTGAGCCTCTTTGGCCTTTGCTGCCTTAACTGCCTTGGTGACCATTATTTCATATTCCTTCGTAAGCGAAGGAAGCAGCTTGACAACATCGTCCGGACTTTTGTTGGTCTTCACGAACTGCTTCAGTAGGTCCATCTGAAGACCCTTCCCCAGCTGCTGCACTCGTTCATCGGAGCTCTTGGTCGCCGCAAGGAGCATCTGCGCCACTTCCTTGTCGGTGTACTTGGTTCTCAAGAACTGAGTCACAGTCTTGGCGTTATTGCCGTTGTTCTTGTTGAAGTGGGTCATGTAGCTCATCAAGTTCTTGAAGTTGCGGCTGCCGATGAGGTTATCCAGGTCCACTTTTCGCACGTCGTGCTTGATGAAGGCGTCGTCCAAGGAGGCACCAGCGATGATGAGGGGCTGAATCGCATCGGCCTCGTAATAAGTTTTCTTCGGCTTTGCAGCTTTAGCAGCCTTAGCAGCCGCTATATCACCCTTCGACTTGAACAAGTTGGTGATTTTCGATGGGAGAAACCTCGTTCTTTGTCTGCGTCCGCAAAAGTGTACGAACCGAGAAGTCTCTTGGCATGGGCGTTTTCTGTTTTCAAGTTGGAGTCCGTTGACGCATCGACGCTAGAACGGCAGCCACAACTAGCAGGACAGCAAAATGGAGACGCATCGCTGTTGTAGGAGGTCGTGTGAGGGCTGGAGCGCGAATCGAGATGTGATCCGACAGAGGATAGTTCCTGTGCAAGGCAACTTTTACGGCAGAATCGAGCAGATGCTTTCACTTCGGCCGCCTGGTGATTCCAAGTGGGAAGGTGAAGAATAAAGTCACACACAGGAATTAACAGTCTGAAACTGTATTTCTATAGACACACTTGTTAGTATGTATCTTGTCGATTTCACGGCAGCCATGCAGACAATGTCTGTCACATCCACACCTGCCGAGAATGGGATCGCCAGACATACGGTCCCATGCTAGGCATGTGTGGACGTGAAAGGGACTTGGTTGTGCAGGTGTCCCATATTCATTACTTGAAGGAGATACGAGATTAATCTCAGATTAGTTTTCATCGTGATTGTCATTGCCCTCAGCTTGCACGGCTTGCTTATTACATTGTGTACTGTACGATCAGTCTGGCACAGTGTGTGGTTCATCACCAGACCAGGCTTGATCCACTGTGAACTGCATGTGACAGTTAGAAAACTTGGACTGGACGCAGTCAAATTACCATACATTAAAGCATGCTTATTAATAAATTGGTGTACCTAAACTTGATGTACTGATTTCCTCGGCTAGATACATGTTTCGGCCGTTGAAGCTAAGTACGAATCCTGAGTTCACTTACCGATCGCTGCAGCTCCGTTGCACACCTTGTGTTTTAGCAGCATGTCTTTACTCTACAAACTGGACGACTGTCCATCGAACGGCAGAGCTACGAAAGCTTTTTATCAACGTGCTGCCAGAATTATATTTTTCAATATACATTGTTGACTGAGCGGAACTACGAACTTCTCTTCTCTCGACAATGTTGCAGTTGTTCCTTCGCTGAAGGAAGATATGTCTCATCGAAAAGATTTCGAAGAGCTGTGTCTGGGCGCGCTGTGTTAGGCTGGTTGTTGTGGTCCCTCCTAGCGTTGAATAGTGTGGGTTGGTCAGTTGCTCCTTTGCAATAAATACTCAAAACAACGAACCTGTGACTTCTCAGTCGTGTTGTTCTTGCCGTGGATGCTTTGAGAGTAAGCAAAGCTTCTGAAGGTGCTCTCTTTGCGCCGGTACTTCCATTGGTGCTATCATGTGGAGGATGACGAGGTGGCGCACTTTCACACTTGGATAGATCTGCTGCCAGGTGGCCTCGTTGACCGCATCTTGGACAAGGAACATTTGACATGCGCGTTAAGTGCCAAGTGCTGGAGTGGAGAGCATACAGAATACGTTAGTACCGTCGATAATGGGCAGTTCAATGGTGCTTCGAGTCCACTTACATGTTGACGTGTGCGCTAGGATATGAAATGCCGCATTCCATTCGCTGTTGTCGCCAATCTTCGCGATCTCGACTGAATTTCCGTAGCTTTTTCATCGTCGAGTAAACTTCGGGTTTATTATCACGTGTTGCAGTCAGCATGATGCTCTCATAGTACCGTCGATCGATCGCTAGTGCTTGGACGTCAGTGACAGCCTTGATGTCGAAGATCGCTCCGCGTTTGGAAGTGATAAAAGGAAGCTCGCCGGCGATATCGCCTGGGCCGATTAGTGTAAGCTCGACGTTTACAATTTTTTCAGGATTCTTCCGTGACGAAGGCTGCGAAAAGAGAAGCCGGCGCATCGTAGCGTCATTTCCTGCCGCTTCGAGTGTCCAGTTGATCCGCTCCATGACTTCACCCGCTGTTACGATGTACATCCACTTGGCATCCGTTCCAGCTCGATAGAGGTAATCCTAGCAAAACACAACAACAAAACATTTAAAAAGGGTTAACCGATCTCAATCACTTTAGTGCGTCTCCGATCCCTCGTACGTTGCTTGTAAAGTGTCTTGATCTCATCGCACTCACGAGACGCATTTTCTCTAACAATCAACCAGCCAGAAGTTAGAGAACTTGGAAAAGCGGTTTACAGTTGAAAAATGAAACCTCACCGTGCTTCTCCCAGTCTCGGAAAAGATACATGCGGTCGAGTATCTCGGCGTTATTGTAGTGCGACGCTTCCATCGATGCCGTCCGTACCAATCGGATGTAATCCGCTCGCTCGAGGCAAATGAGATCGCAACTCTCCGTATACTGCGAAGCCTTAATGGTAGCGTTGCGCCTCGCCGAAGGATTGAGCAACACAATCTCGCCGAACATGGCTCCTGGCCCGAGGTTGGCCACCATGGCGCCAAAGTCTGCCGGTGCGTTGGCCTCCAGGCTCATTCTACGAGACATTTGTCGATGCTTCATCGCCGAAAGCATCGGAGGTGGCGCGGCTGGAGCCACAGCGACGTCAACGGCCTTCTCCATTTTGATATACACATCCACAAGGCCATCGACGATGATGTAGCAGCGATCGCCCGTGTCGCCTTGACGGATCACCAGACCTCCGCTCTTTATCTTGACGAGACGCATTTGTCTGCATATTTCGCGGCGGATGTACTCGGGCGCAGAGCCGAAGATGTTGTTGCTGTACTGCTTGCAGTTCTGCAGCATCCAGCTGTAGACGAGGTCCAAGCTCTGCTCGTTACGCAGCGCCGGCTCGTCCATCAGAATCGCTTTGGCCGCTGCAACGCGTTGCTGCTCTTCTGGCGTCTTCTGTAGCAACTTGAGCAAATGAGGCGGCACGTCGGGCTTGACGAGAGAAGACATTCGCCTCAACGTGCCTTGCGATACAAGTCGACGCGAGGACTGCCGCCGTATGGGCCCCAACGACTTCGGAAGTTGCGGAAGCTCTGACATGGCCTTGCAGCGAGCAAACAAGCTATGAAGGGACCACAACACAATGAAAAACCTTCGGGTATCGGGCAGAAGGCATGCATTGTTCGTTCCTGGACGTCTTGGGACAGCCCAACAAACCACTATTTATACCAGTTTTTCGTGTGGAAACGATTGCAGCGAATTACTTAGATTAGATGGTTAATTACTGCAATCATTCGAACCCGGAAGATAAGATGTGTGTTTGTGAAGTGAGCTTAGTTCCTCCTGACACACACCTACAATTCTCTGTTTCCCATCAAGCCGCGCTGTGGGCTGGGAAGTCGATGTAGCCGCTTGGGCCAGGCATGCGCGTGCCAAACCAAGTTTCGTATCCTGCAGGTTCGTTCAGCGGCCAGTCATTGTAGAACCTCTCCGCCAGGTCGGGGTTCGAGATGTACGGACGTCCAAAGCTAACAAGATCCGCAGCGCCGCTACGTAGGACTCCTTCGGCGGTGTCGCGCGCGTAGCTATTGGCGGCGATCACGGTGCCTTCGAAGTTCTTCTTGACGTCGAACGGCTTGGTGAGCCGCCCCTTGTCCTGGAAGCCGAAGCCATCCAGCGTCGCCAGGTACGCGAGGCCGTACTGCTGAGCTTCTTGGCCACGTAGCAGCACATCTCATAGTTGTCAATTCAATGAATTCAGACAGAATTGATTGCGTGTGGTGCGTTTAGAACGACTCTGGATGTAGTGTTTTATATACAGGATAGATTCGGGGTTGTTTACGACCATGGCGCCTCACTGACTTTCTCGGTATGTATTTGTACAACCGGACAGAATTGGGGACACTATGGACTGCTGCCGTTTGTCACGAGAGCTCCTACCGTAAGCTATGAGTGAAGGCTATGAACCGCTCCTAGATATACTAACGAGAGCCTTTGTGGATATAGATGTACTACGATAAAAGCATACATGCGGTGGCTTTAGTCTCCTCATTCACAGAGCTGTTATGCTAGGTCTGTAGGCTACCACTGATTTCGAGCAGAAGATCTCGGATTCGATTGTCGCGCTCCTAGTTATCCGATGCAGCAGCTATTAAGCAGGAGGTGCCGCGATACGTTCGCGGACATACTCGACAAGACCGATCCAAAACGTTTTCAAATCGTCGTTCCAATTGGCATAACGATCGCCATCGACCAGTCCATTGACGAGGACGATCAGGGAGGAACATTCGGCATGTGCAGCTTGAAATTGCGGAATGCGGCGCTGGGAGTCGGCAAATAGCTGCGTCGCAAGGATGAAGAATTCACCCGGCCGGATTCGGGCAACAAAATCGCCTTCCATTCTGGTCACAATTCTGTTCACCAGCGCCAACGCGATTCGACGACTCGCCGCAAAACTTCCACTGGCACTGAAGTTACAATCATCCTCGGTGATTGCGGGATTCGCCATCACAGATTGTTGATTCCGGAATCTCTGCTGGTGCTTGGTGCTTGGTGCTTGGTCAAATGCCGAATGATAGATGTGCAAGGCACAGACAGCAGACCAGAGACTCTGAGAAACCACCAGGGGCTCTGAGAATAGACCAGAGGCTACCAGCGAGAGGTTACAAAACGGTTCTGATGAGACTGTCCTCTGAAATCACATATTCGACGATTATGATTTCGAAACGGACGATCGAGAATACTGTGAGAGACGCACCCAATGCCTCTCGGATGTAATATGTATCTCGGATATAATGCATGTTATTCGACAGTTTACGAACCTTTGGCTATATTCACACATTGGTGCACAAAAAAGACACAGGCGCATCGGAACAGACAGAAGCCACTTGATATCAGGTGAGGACCCCTTAACCCTTTCGTGAACGCGGCCTATTGACTTAGATTTTGTATACTATACAAATCAAGCATAACAACGCGTCAATGGGGGCATTTTGACCCCTTCCACAAACCACGGTACTTGCGTCGTCGCCGTCGATTTTCCACCGTGGTACGGAGATGAACATTGGGGTCAACTTGACCCCATTCACAACTCACGGTACTTGCAAACCGAATATAGATGCTATTTTGTGATTGGCTAAAACTTTGGTCACCATGGCCGGAGGCGAGCAATTTGGCTGGGCAGGAGCAAGGATGTTCACGTATTGCCGACCGATCCTTGAAAGATATCGTAGTACCACTTTATATCTTACGGCAGTTGCAGCCACAGTCGCGCCTCGCTGCGCCCAACCGCGCCAGTAGATGGAGCTGGAGTTGAGTGTAGCCTGCAGGTGGAGGCTGGGGCAAAGGCACCATGTTGCGCTAATGCGACGCTACGCTCTTGCTGCTCGCATCTGGCGGTGAGTTGCATCAACCTGATAACTGTCAAAACATGGGCAAACATCTTCGTTTGACGATAGAAATTGAACCATGTAAGTAACTGAATTTTGGTATGGAAATTGTGCCGCTCAAACGTAATACCCTTTGCTTCGGATTGCAAACAATTTAGGCAACAGATCTTTGGATTATAGATTAGCACTGTCAAAACCGATCCCAGACGCGACTGGCTCGCACAATCGATTCTCCGGCGGAAGTCGAGATGGATCCGGCGGCGCGAAGCGAGTCCGAGACGAGCAACCAGGTCAAGCGCACGGCTGGCGAGGCTGGGGTCGCTATGGCTGCGCCAGCACCAAGCGACGGTCGCCACGAGGCCGCCCAAGGTGGACATGAGAGACTGCGGATGGGCGGTGAAGAGGCTGGAGCTGGCAGCGCGCCAGTTGTCGTGCGAGTGGTTAGAGATGCTGGACCAAGCCAAGGTACACCGTGGATACATGGTGCTCCCGGTAAGAGGAAACGAGGACGTCCGAAGGGGTCAAACAATAAGCCGAAGACATCGACTAACGACGCGCAGCCTAGGAAGCGTGCCCGTGCGACCGGTGGACATGGGAAAAGTCTAAACGCAGCCTCGACTCTGCGTTGACACGCGAATCCGCAGCAAATGTCCAAGATGATGTAGGTGCTGCGGCTCCAATTGACACCGTGACTTTGGCTGATGTGCAAGTGGAGATAGCGGCTACTGATGGCGCTGACACCTCAGCGGGAGCAACCACCGCACCGATGAACAGGGAACTACTACGACTTCTCCGGGAGGTTCAAGGTCTCGCCATCCAAGACAGAACAGACTTCCCTCAATTTTGTCAATGTACGTTGATACTCTCCTGGCGTTTTCTCCGGTGAAGGAGGGGTTCATTTTGCAGAAGAAGAAGTACGTCGGTGTTGGGAATGCGTTTTTGGTGGGGAGGGTGTGCCGCATCGTGACGAAGTCCTTCTTCCAGATCAGCTGGTTGGATTCCCAGTTCCAGAATCACGTCGAGACCCTGAATTTGAGTGCAGTGCAACGTGGAAATGCAAACTATCGCTCGATTCACGGCAACTCCGCTGGACTAGTATGGGGCCGCTTGTGTGCAGTTGATGAAGGTGAAGAACTGAACATTGATGCAGACATGGAGACGTTCGAGCAGTTCATGGAACCATTTGAACCGCCAGTCGAAGTTCCAGCGGCGGTAGCAGAGGTCGAGGCTATCACGAACATGCGCTTTGAACCTGGCCTAGAGAATCTCCCGCCTTCATACTTGTACCAGCACGCCGATGGAAGCACCAAGACTCGCCTACGGCCCGAGTTCAACCACCTATTTCAGCACTCCGCCTCCGCCAGCTTATTCGCGTACATTCCGGTTTCTTTTTGACAGCAAGTGGTTGGAGAAATGAATGCCTACGCTCGCATACACAGCATCGCGTTAACGAAACAAGTCTCGCTGGATGAACTCATGACCTTGCTTGGTATCCTTTTCTACATGGCGTTGATCGATAAGCGAGAGTACTCGAATTACTGGGGCTTGCAAGTGGAGGATGCGATCTTCGGCGGTTTGTCAGTAGGACTCGACAATGTGATGCCACTGAGGCGCTTAAAGGACTTGCGCAAAGTTTTCTGTTTTCAGTACGTGCAGCAAAAACCGACCAAGCCGCCAGGATCCGCCCACTGTTGAGCCTGCTGAAGGTGACGGGGTCGAAGTATGTTGAAGTAGGACGAGACGTTGCTTTGGACGAAGCAAGCGTCGCGTGCCGCTCGAAGATTGGCAAACCTCTCATCGTGTTCAACACCATGAAGCCAACGGGGGAGTACCACGTTAGAATCTACATGATGTGCTGTGCAACTACGTGGATCTCGTTGAACTTTCGACTGCACTGCGTGAGTGACATCGCGGAGCGACTAGATGGCGTAGTGGCGCCTGAGGACATTCAAGCATTGAATGAAGAGATTGAGGGTTCGTCTTCAATTCGGAAGTGCGTGTTGGAGGTGGTGCGGCCGCTGTATTGCACCCGCAGGATCGTCAATTCTGACAACTACTACACATCAGTGCAATTACTGGTAGCTCTGCGAATCAAGGGGCTCTATGGACGCGGAACAGTGCGGAATACTAGCTCCCACTTTCCGAAACATGTTATCTTGGAGCAGAAGGACTGTGTGCGTGGGGAGTTTCGTCAAGGCGTCTCGCTTGACCGCACCATGGTGGCAGCCTCGTGGTTCGACAGTGCCATTGTAACAGTTGTTTCGAATGCAGACGCATCTACTCAAACTACTGTGAGTCGTCAAGTCCGGGCTGAAAAGCGTGAGTTCACGGCACCGACGTGCATCAAGGCGTACAACACGAATATGCAGGGCGTAGACCGTTTGGATCAAATGCGTGCTAGGTTTTCATTGGCTGATGGACACTCCTTCAAGAAGTGGTACAAGAAGTTGGGTCTAGCTCTAATTGACGTTGCGCGAGCGAACGCGTACTTGACGCGTAGGTTGGTAGTGGACATGACACGAATGCGCGATCCACACAACGAATTTTTGGTGGACCTGATCTCGGAATTGCTGTCTGTCTGGGAAATAGAAAGAGGCGCCAAGTGAGCGTCAAATGTTCTGCGCTGATGCTGCGAGTGGAGCGGTGGCAGAACAAGCATCACCATCTAGCGCCGTGTGGATATCTGGTGAGAACGGCGAACGAAGGCCGTTCGAGAGCCCACAAAAGCGGTGCTCAGCAGTCTCTTCGTAGCAGTACTACACCGACATGAATCGGAAGCGGTGGGGGGGGTGTCGTTTGCCGGTGGGAGGGACGGTATGTAACAAGTGACGGACATCTGTGTGCTTCACAACGTTTGCCTCTGTCAAAATGTGCACGTGTCAAGCACGCCGTACACGTGCCCGCGGATTACCTGGACTTGTTGGGAGAAGTATTACCGCTGGTATCTCCCCCACAAACTGTTCTCTCTTACAGGCAAAGTGTGCACGAGTTCGCGATTGTACAAGTTGAAACAAGACGCTATGCAGAACCCAGAAGCATCGGGAACTACGGCCGGTCGAACTGCTGTGCGTGCAATTGTGCTGTAGGTAAGAGCGAAGGTAAAGCGTTTGCACCACTTCCAGCAAGTATATGTGAAGTTATGGTCCGACATGGGTAAATATCTTGGTTTCACTATTGAAAAACTTTAGTAAAAAATTCAACAAACAAACACGCTAATCAACGACATTTGCCTTGTAAACGAAGACTCGCAGCAGACCGGCCTTCCAGCTGCAAGGAGGCTGAAGCTCTTTCTCCAGCTCGAATGCAATGCAGAAGCTTCTTGTACAGGAAGCGCAATGTCTGGCGCAGAGATTCATGGAGCTTACGAGGTATCGAATCATCACCATTCCACACAATTGATCCTTCACGTACTCAACCACGCTTTGCTCGAAGAGCAGATTGTTCCAGAGAACAATGGTAGCATTGGCCTAAGGTTCCTCGCGTGATGGGGCAATGTCAGCCACATTCCTGCAGACAAACAGCGTGCGGTCACGTAGTCTTGCTGCATACGCACTTTGTGCCACCATGCGTGTTCCCAAGGCATGAATATCCGTTCGTAACTCAATACCAACCGACAAGTACGCGCTTGTTCCAAGCGCAACTTGAGCCACAACGTTTCCGACACCAGCTCCAATGTTTAAGAACATGTCGCCATTGTCGACGGCTAACTCAGCTAAGAGTATGCTGATCCCCTGGGGCAGCACTTCTCCAGCATTCCTTTGCGGCTCGTGCTGATCTCGTAGGACCAGTTCACGCGGGATATTGGCGAAAAGATCATGCACAGATTGCTCGGCCTTTGAGTGTGACATCACCGAGCCACCACCAGGAGTGACATCAACTCCATCACCGAGTGCAGCATCAACTTCACCGCCAGGAGCTTCGTCAACTCCATCGACGAGTCCGGCATCAACTCCATGGCCGAGGCCGGCATCAACTCCATGGCCGAAGCCGGCATCAACTCCATCGCCGAGTCTGGCATCAACTCTACCGCCAGGAGCTGCATCAACTCCACCACCAGGAGATGCATCAACTCCATGGACGAGTCCGGCATCTAGTCCACCGCCAGGAACTGGACGAACGTCACAGCGAAACTCCATCACCAAGTGCGGCACGAACACCACTATCGGGAGCGTCATGAACCCCTACGGCAGCAGGAACTTCACCGCCATCAGCTGCAGCACGAGCTAGTTCACCTCCAGAAGCGTCGTCGGCGCCACCTCCATGATCGACTACACGTGGGATAGCAACCGGCGCTCTACCAGGAGCGGAACGCTCATTCACCGCGCCAGCAAGTGCGCGAAGCTGCCTTGTCACGGCTGGCGGTCTGCCACGCGGCCTGCGAACGGATGTAGAGAAGCACGGGGGGAAGCGCGAGATCTCAGGACCCCACGTACGCTTCAGCGTCTTCATACGTCCCTGGAGCGCGGTAGCGGTGTGTCTCGTGCGCCTCATCTTGCGGGCGATGCCCTTCCAAGACACCCTCGTCCCCGCATCGACGAAAGAGCGCACGAGCTGGACGAGCTCCTTGTCGTCTTCGAAGCTGAACCTGCTGCACATGAGCGGCTTTTGCCTTGAGTCTAGTATGGCAATTGTTGGGAAATGAATGTCTTGATTGTAGTATGGTAATTGTTGGGTGAGAAATGGGAGACTCGGGGCGATGCGCCAAACTTACAGGATGCTGCTGACGCAATCTTGATATATTTCGCACTTAACTGCATATTTTGCAGTGGTGTTTGCCACACATCGCAAAATATCGCAGGATGAGCTAGCTGGCTATAATTGGTCAAAATCCTCAGTTCCAAAAGTGGATCAATCTCACGTTGAACATCGGTCAACGGGGTCAATTTGACCCCTTTTACTGGTGATTTCCTCGCAGGTTTTGTCAAGACCATCAAAGGGGTCAAATTGCACCTTTTGGCCTCGAAAGGGTTAATCTCAGATTACATTTTCATCGTGATTGTCATTGCCCTCAGCTTGCACGGCTTGCTTGTTACATTGTGTACGATCCTCCATCACCAGACCTGACTTGATCGACTGTGAACTTGATGCAAGTGACAGTTAGAAAAATTGGACTGCAGCGCAGTCAAATAACGGTACATTGAAGCATGCTTATTAATAAATTGGTGTACCTAAACTTGATGTACTGATTTCCTCGGCTAGATACATGTTTCGGCCGTTGAAGCTAAGTACGAATCCTGAGTTCACTTACCGATCGCTGCAGCTCCGTTGCACACCTTGTGTTTTAGCAGCATGTCTTTACTCTACAAACTGGACGACTGTCCATCGAACGGCAGAGCTACGAAAGCTTTTTATCAACGTGCTGCCAGAATTATATTTTTCAATATACATTGTTGACTGAGCGGAACTACGAACTTCTCTTCTCTCGACAATGTTGCAGTTGTTCCTTCGCTGGAAGATATGTCTCATCGAAAAGATTTCGAAGAGCTGTGTCTGGGCGCGCTGTGTTAGGCTGGTTGTTGTGGTCCCTCCTAGCGTTGAATAGTGTGGGTTGGTCAGTTGCTCCTTTGCAATAAATACTCAAAACAACGAACCTGTGACTTCTCAGTCGTGTTGTTCTTGCTGTGGATGCTTTGCGAGTAAGCAAAGCTTCTGAACGTGCTCTCTTTGCGCCGGTACTTCCATTGGTGCTATCATGTGGAGGATGACGAGGTGGCGCACTTTCACACTTGGACAGATCTGCTGCCAGGTGGCCTCGTTGACCGCATCTTGGACAAGGAACAGTAAGTGAGGCCGAGTACTCTTCGACACTGCCCTGGACCCGCACCACCTGTGAGCGACGGCGGCGCGTCGACGGCGACGTTGGCGCCGGAAGATCGCCGGGCGCCCAAAGGTCGCTGCAAGGAGGGAGGACGCGGACTGTAACGGCATCAAGAAGATCAGGAAGAACGGCGAGGCGACGTAGGAGAGCAGTTCGTGTGCGGCTGTGCGCTCGCGCAAACAGTCGCCGCGGCCCCGGCCAGGGAGCGCCGCAAGTAGGAGCTAGCAAACAGAACGCGATCAGCGCTGCAAGAACCAAGTGCAGCTAAGACAAATACATACAAGGGCAAGAGCCCACAGAGCGACGTCAGAGGCAGCCGAAGTGCCCCAGAGTGTGAGGAATTCGGCAGTTGAGCCGTAGAAGCTGCGGTGGAGCAGCCCGTACGGAGTGAGAGCAAGCCACGAGAACAGGGTAACCAGCCCCCGGTAACCAGCCCCAGGCGCCTCACCTCCAAAGCTTGGCATAGATCTCTGGAAATAGGCAACTGCAACAGCGGTAAGCCTCGCCCCGGCACAACGCCAGGAACGCAGCCACTAGCCTGTGTATTTGTGCGTGTCTAGGTATAGTCAAGGGCAGTGGTTGTAGCCATCGGACACCGGCCCGTGATCTAGGCCAGGACTGACGCAGCGTGCGGTGCAGCAGCAGCCCTGACGAACAAGTTCTACGACCTGGGAGCGTGAAAACATACACTGTGCTTACTTGGTGGTCATACAGGGGCCTGCAACGGCAGTCAGGTCCAGCGGTACGAACCCGAGCCGCCTGAAGAGGAGAAAGGAGAACAAGACGCTCTTCGCGTGCGACTACAACCAGTAACTGATGACGGCCCGTGGCGAACGAGCCGCTCGCCGGTCGAGTACGCCGGTGGCTCGCCCCAAGACGACGCCGCGAGCGAGGACGCGCCTGCGTCTCGACACTGGCGATGATGTGGACGTCAGCAGCAGCGTGACGATCGCGGCTGCGGGCGACGAAGACAGCGACGGCGCCGACAATGGAAGCCACGAACGCCGAGACGATGGAGGACGTGGCGACCATGCCGGTAGCCGCAACGAGGACGATGACGAAGATCTTGAAGAGAACCAGTCGGGCAACACCACCCGCCGCGGGGCCAGGCGACGGCCACCGCGGGAAACCAGGACGAGCAGGACGACGACTTCGAGTCGATGGGCTGGTGGAGTGCCCTCACGCCCGGCCAGCAGCGCTCCATGATGCGGAGGTTCCTGATGCAGCCGCCGGTAACAGCAGCAGCAGCACCTCGACAGCCGGTGGTGATCCAAGCGCCGGCAGCCGAGACTCCACGTCGGCAGCGGATGAAGTCGCTCAAGCTAGACGACTTCCGGGGGGCGACCGGGGAGTCCGTCGAAGCGTGGTTGGCCACGATCCCGCAGGAAGTGGAAAGGCAGGCGAGCTTGGGGGGCGATAGCTGGTCGGCATAGGAACTGTTCTACGGAGCCACGGCCCACCTGAAAGACGATGCCGGGAAATGGCTGATCAGCCTCCGCGAGATCATGGGCCCCGACGACAAGAACTTGAGCTACTTGATCACGGCGATGAGGAAGAAGTACGGGTGCCGGGACACCATGTTCCACATCCAGCAGCGCCTCGCCGCCCGCGTTCAGCAGCCCGGTGAGCGCTTGAGCGATTACGCAGCCAGCCTGACGAACATTGGCTTCGGCAAGCGCGTCCCTGCTGAGTCATACGTGCAAGCGTTCATTAACGGGATCAACAGCACCACGACGGCGACGCAAGTTCGCACCTATGAGCCACAGACGCTGGACGAAGCAGTGCAGTTCGCCGAGGACAAGTGCGGGGAGTTCGGCGAAGGGTTCAAGGTGACGGACTGGCGCGTGGCTAAACGCCGCTACCGCGACGAGCGTGGGATCGACGAAGAAGACGAAGTGCAACCCACGAAGCGGAAGGCCAACACAGAAGCCTCTCCAGGGCCGATCGATTGGAAGAAACTGGGCCTCGGATTCGGCGGTGGCGACGACCCGCCGAGCTTCGACACCGAGGGTAAGCCGGTCGACGGATTGGCTAAAACGGCTAAGCGAGACCCCGTCTCATTGGCTGCATTGCAAGCCATGATCTACTTCGCTGAACTGGGAAAGGACGCTAAACCCGCACCCGCCAGCAGGCCAAAAACGTCACGAGTGCTGGAAGTGAAGTCCGAGAGCAACCAGGACGAGGCGGCGCCCGCGCAACCGCAGGAACAGAAAGCGCGAGGCACCGGCTGGTCCAATCGTGGCAGTGGTAGGAACGGAGGGCGTGGCTTCGGACCAGGACGAGGAGGAGGCAGGTCAGGACGTGGGCCAGGCCTGGAAAACTATGGGCCGAACGTCGACCGACCCTCCATCCTGGAGTTGAAAAGGCAGACCAACTGCAACTACTGCGGCAAGAAAGGCCACTGGTAGCTCGAGTGCAAGGCGAGGATCGCCAATGACGAAACCATCGCGCAGCAGCAAGCCGCTGCTGGCAGCGACCCTGGGGCTAGCCGCCCGACCACCACTCCAAGCGCGTCGGCGGGAAACTAGGGCGGACAGTGGAGGCGGGGGCTCTGCTGTCCGGAAGCAACGCATTCCCCAGGACTGAAGACGTTGGCCGTGCGCTGTTGAGCGGACGAGAGAAGGAGGACAGCGATCAGACCCAAGGAACGAGTGCCGGTGAAGCCGGTGCAAAAACCCAGGGGAAGAGTAGCAGAGGAGACGGCCAGGCCAAGAAGCAGATGCTGGGCAAAAGGAGGAGAGGCCCACCGGAGAGAGAAGCAGAGAGAGAGCTTACCGTGGCAACAACGGCTGCAGGTGAAGAGGGAAGACGAGTGACGCTGCCGGGCGCGCCAAGCGGCGTCGAACAGCAGACGGAGGAACGCCAAGGGGAGGAAGATGGCGACGGTGTGCGTGTGAGGAGCGTATAGGAGGAAGGAGTGGAGGAGAAGAAGGGCTCGGTAGGCACGTCTGCAGCCACCAAGGGAAGCCCGACGGCAGGCACGGAAGGCGACCACAGCGTTGCCACGGCCGTGACCAGACGACGAGAAGCAGCCTTATCGCTCGGTAGTGGCAGTAGCGTGGCGGCTCGACGACGGCAGCGCCGGACGGAAGCCATCGTCGCTGCGGTACACGGGATCCTCGCACGCGAGTCGCGCGAGCGACGAGAAGAACGGGCTAAGGTTCTGCGTGTCGCCGTACGGCAAGCACGAGACCATCTGCAGCAAGGACTTGGACGAGAGCATCGTCTGAAGCAAGTGCAGGAACTTCGGGCAGTGGTGATCGCGACCAAGAAGCAGGTCACACTGGTGCCCATTCATCAGGACGAGCCGGTGGAGTCGACGTCGCAGAACGATGCCGGAGACACGAGAGCCCGGAGAGATACCGAGGCCAAGGGGAAGAGCGCTGCGGCGGAGCATCAGCTGCAACTGGCTGACGAAGAGTGGCTGGATTGCGTACGGCGGTACGAAGCGAACTGCCTCGCGGAGCTGTACGAGGACGGCACGCTCGCTGACATGCGCGCCGCTCGACGACGAGCGCTGAAAGAGGTGAAGGCGTTCCGCCTGGCGAGACGTCTGCGCAGACTGCACTTGAAGCGATTGCAGGAAGCGAAGCTGCTACAGCGAGAACTGGCGTACAACGTCGGCGGGTTGAAGGAGAAGACCAAGTCGCCGCGCAAGTACGAATATGTGCAGCAAGGCGACTACGGTGACGTGGAACTGGCTAAGGATGCTGACGGGTGGACTCAGCGCGTGGCGCAACTGCGAGCGGCAGAAGCGGACGGCCCCAGCTGCCTGCCCACGGCGCTGCTGGCCTTCACACGACGGCACACGCAAGAGGTGCGGCTGGACAGCTGCGCGCAGTTCAGCGTGGCAGGGAGTGACCTGCGCAAGTACCACGCTGCGTTTCCGGGGACGCTCCCGTGGACGTGGTGGAAGGCTTCGGAGGCGGAAGGACGCGAGTGCTTGGAGTGTGGCGATTCACGGGCACCACACAGTACCAACAAAGGATCACGATGGACGCGTTGCTGGTGGACGGCCAGGGCGACGAGTTCCTCATCGGCGAGGACTGGATGGTGAGCAAGCAGGTGAAGATGGACTTCGCCACCAGAGAACTCAAGTATCGAGACGCAAGTGGACAGAAGGTGATACTACCCTTCAGTTGCCACGGGGTGACGCCACTGCGGCTGGAAGGTGGAGAACGGAAGGCCATCGTGCGGCTCGCCAAGACGGTGAAGCTGCGCACGAACACGCAGAGCCTGGTGCGAGTACCAGTCGACGCGGAGGAGGGGACGACAGGAGTGTTCCTGCCCAAACCGACGAGCAAGCGGCACCTGACCCTCGCGCCGACAGTGGACACCGTGCGTGACGGTGAGGTGCGAGTGTCAGTGCTGAACGTGGAGGGCCGACGCGAGAAGCTGCCCGCACGAGAAGCTTTGGGAACGTGGATCCCCACCGACGAGAACATGCGGATCTTGGCGTTGAACGGCGAGCTGGAGCGCGAGCAAGTTGCTCAGTGGGTGGCGGCGTTGAAGAAAGACGACAGTCAGCCGCTCGCGAACGAAGACAGCCTCGACATTGGGAAGATGGAGCCCGAGGACCGTGACTTAGTGGTCGCTCTGCTGAGGAACTACCGAGAGATGTGGAGAAGAAAGAGGGATGCCCTCCCTTGGCTAAGACGAGCGTTTTGCACCACATCAACACGGGTGATGCTGCGCCGATTATACTGCGACGGCGACGCCACGCCGTGAAAGAGAACGAGGTGATCGATACGGAGGTGAACGACATGCTCCGGAACGACGTGATTGAGGAAGGCGAAGGCGCCTGGGGCTTCCCGGTCGTGATGGTGAAGAAGAAGGACGGCAGTGTGCGTTTCTGTATCGACTACAGAGCGCTCAACTCAGTGACGGCCAAAGATGTCTACCCGTTGCCTCGGGTTGACGAGACGCTGGAAGCGCTGCATGGATCGAGGAGGTATACCAGCCTTGACCATCACGCTGGATACTGGCAGCTGGGAGTTGCTCCTGAAGACCGGCCAAAGACTGCGTTTACAACAAGGAGGGGGCTGTTTCAGTTCAAGAGAATGCCCTTCGGGCTTTGTAATGCTCCCAGCACGTTCCAGAGGCTCATGGATTGCGTGTTGAGAGGCCTCACCTGGGTCTGCTGCCTCGTCTACTTGGACGACGTGATCATAGTTACGAAGGGAACTGTCGCTGAGCACGTAGTGGAGCTCGCGGTTGTCCTGGAGAGGCTGGCGCAAGCGGGGTTGAGCCTCAAGGCGGCGAAGTGTTCGTTCGCTGCGACCGAGATGGAGTACCTCGGCCACAACTTGACGCCAGAGGGCGTCCGGCCCACGGACCGGCTCGTGAAAGCGGTCGTGGACTTCCCGACGCCCACGGACGAAGCGCAGGTGCGGAGGTTTGTAGCCTTAGCGGGGTACTACCGCCGATTCGTGCCGGAGTTTGGCGCGAAGATGGCGCCACTGACGTCCTTGCTGCGGAAGGAGAACGAGTGGGAATGGGGCACGTCGCAAGAATAGGCCTTCGCGTGGGCTAAGGCCTACCAAGCCCGTGCTCATCTACCCGGACTATACGAAGCCGTTCAAGCTGACCACAGACGCATCAAAGGCAGGCTTGGGGGCTGTGCTGGCGCAGGACCAGGGGCACGGCGATCAGCCGATTGCGTACGCCTCCAAGGTCAACAGCAAGGCGGTGTCCAACTACAGCATCACGGAACTCGAGTGTCTCGCTGTGGTGTGGGCCGTGAGGCTCTTCCGACCCCACATGTACGGAAGACGCTTCACAATCGTCACCGACCATGTTGCCCTCAAGTGGCTGATGACCACGAAAGAGCCCGCCGGACGACTGCATCGCTGGGCCTTGACCATACAGGAATACGATTTTGTCATCCAGTACCGGCCCGGGAGGGAAAATTACGTGGCTGACGCGCTCTCCCGTGGACCAGTACCAGAGGCGGCCGATGCTGAGGAGGAGACGACCGAGGACGAGGCTGACGAGCCAGAGATTGGCAGGCCAGTGAAGTTGCCCGAGCCCGACGAGTGCTCGAGGAGCGAGGAGAAGCCGATGAACAACTGCATAACGCTGCAAGGACTGATCGCCCCTGCAGGCGACGAGGAGGACGCAGTGGTCGATGTGCGCATGACCAAGGCCGCGAACGACCTCCCGACCAAGGAGTCGACCCGCGAGGTGACAAAGGAAACGGTCGAAGCGGAGCTGAGTAAGCTGTCTGCCGAGATGAACCGACGAGCTACTGTGCGACGAGTGGACAACGCTGAGCTCGGCGTGGTGCAGTTCACGGACGTCGACATCAAGAGAGAGCAGGGCAAGTCGACCATGGTGCAGGAACTGCGGAAGAGGGGCTCGTATCGTGGATGGCGTATACTGACCAGCGACGACGGACTGATGTACGTGGAGATCGAGCCTGGCGAGACACGCATATTGCTGCCCGCGGTATACTGGGCCTTAGCTTTTAAAGAAGCCCATGACAGCATATGGGCAGGGCACCTGAGGGGCCCACAGACCACCGAGCGACTGCGTCGCCTGTACTGGTGGCCGAACATGGCAACCACCGTGAGCAATTGGCTTTCGGCTTGTGAAGACTGTGGCTCCAGGAAGGCGCGACCGAAGGCAGTGGTGCCACCACTGCGCAGCGTCAGGACTGGCGACGTCTGCGATCGCTGGGCCATCGACGTCGCGGGACCACTGCCAGTGACGGCGAGCGGGAAGCGGTTTGTGATTGCCGCCGTGGAATACACCACGAGGTACGCGGTGGCTGAAGCGGTCACAGAGCACACGGCGACGGCCATAGCACGCTTCCTTATGGAGAGGGTTGTGCTGGTGTTTGGCCCTATGCGAGAAATAATGATGGATGGAGCTATGGAGTTCGGGAGTCAAGCAACGGCGGAGTTGCTGCAACTAATGCAGACCAAGCAGGCTACACCGGTACCTTATCGCCCGAATCTACTGGGCCTCGTTGAACGCTTTCATCGAACGTGGAAGGACATCGTGTCCCTCTACGTGGACGAAGGACAAGATGATTGGGATGAGTTTGTCCCCAGTGCTCTCTATGGCTACAATTTGGCCCGTCATGCCACGCACGGCTACCAGCCGAACGAACTCATGATGGGACGGAAGTTACGGACGCCTGCCGAACTGCTGCGGCGAAGCAGGCTGGCGCATCCGCGACGGAAGCTGCACGACTATCACGAGGCGCTCATCGAAGATTTAAGGAAGGCGAGGGAGTTGGCGGCGATAGCTGTAACGGGGTTACATCAAATAAGTGTGTGTCACACGATTTATGTATTGCACACATCCCTTTAGTTCATATTAGGTCAGTAGGTGACTTGAGAGCCACCCATATGCATTAGACTAGGCTCTACTATGATAGATAGTGAGTCATATACATTCAGACAACCGGCGGCTCTGCCGCGACTAACAACAATACAAGCAGTTCACATTTGAAGCCTAAGAGTTCACTAGCCTTGTTTAAGGTACTTCTGTCTCTTGGAGTCCGTAAGTAGTTATCTTACGGTACTCGGTATAGCTCTTGTATAAAGCGTAAGGTTATCAATAGTACTAGAGACTCTCTGAGTCTGTGTCTTCCTCTACGCTAAAGCAATTGCAGCCCCGCTGCACTTGGTAGCACTTGTAGTCAATCCGACACCTGAGTCTTACGACTGTCCCTCTGTGAGGATGGAGCAATTTGCCCACTTACCCCCCAACCAACAGGACGGGCTTAAGAAGCTGATGTCCTTGATCGGCCCGGAAGGTGTGGCCCATCTTGCTTCGCAAGGCCCCGACGCGGTGCACGCGCGTCTGGAGGCGTTTTCTCAGTATGAGAATGCTCTGTTGGAGCACGTCCAGCAGAAGATGACTGCGGCCGCGGCGTCTGTGACGCCTAGGCCTGCATCGGACGATGCTCCACGAGCTAAACCGCTCATGGTGAGCGTCAAGACCTTCGAGGGCAAGGAAGGCAAAAGCCTTTTGCTCTGGATCAGAGAGATCGAAATGGCCATGGCGTCCGCCATGCTCAAGACCGAGCAGCAGCGCGTGGCGCTTGCGATCTCCAAGCTCGGTGGCCGAGCGCGAGAGTGGGCCCTGACGTGTGGCACGTCTGTGGACACTGCGTTCCCTTCTTGGGATCAGCTGAAGGCCCAGCCTTCGCGAGTGTTCTCGCCGCCTAACCAGGCGTATCGCGTGAGGTCACGCTTCCTGTCTACCCGTCAGGGTAAGAAGGAATTGTTGGACTTCGTCCAGGAATTGAGAACTCTTCTCGCCGGCATGGCGGCGGATCCTCTTCCTGAAGTGGTCGCGGTGACCGTCTTCATGGAAGGCCTTCGCACTGGCGTAGCCAGGACGGAAGTCTTCCGTGTTCATCCGACCTCTTTTGAGGAAGCCGTAAAACGTGGCGTTGAACGCCGAGTTCAACTTCAAGTCGGCGCGACTTGGTTGGACGGCTTCCCAAGCCAGCTCTTTTTTCGGAGCTTCTGATGCGTCCAATGGCGCAGTGCCTATGGACCTCAGCTACGCTGAAGATGAGGAAGCCGAGCTTCAGGCTGCTGAGCAGCGTATCGGCATCCGACGATGCTATGTGTGCGGCAGCACGCAACACCTGCGTCCGGGTTGCCCGCTGCGCAAGCAGCGCCAGGCTCCGTCGAGCCGAACCTCCGCTTCTGAGCAGAAGCCTGGCTCGTGGCGGGGAAACGCCAAGTCCCAGTAGGCGCGGGGCGCCCTGCTGGGGAAGAACTGAGTTCTGTTGAGCCTCAGGGAGGAGGTCGGCAGGGCTTAGCCCCAAAGAGCACCGTGCTCTCTAACAACACGGAACGTGTATGCAAGCCGGGCTTGCTGGTCGTGGAAGTGACCGTGAAGGGCTTTGAGAAGCCATGGAAGATCCTTATCGACTCCGGAGCGTCGGGCAACTATGCTCGGCGCTCCACGATTGAAGGAAGTCAGTAGTACACTGAAGCGCTGAAGGCGCGTTCGAGTGACATTGTCACCGTCCGTCTTGCGACGGGGACCCGTGTCACGGTGCCCAAGGTTCCTGTGAACCTGGGCGTGAAGTTTCTGGACTTCGATAGCGTTGAACGCTGTTTGGTCATCGACCTACGACCTCATCCTCGGCATGGCATGGCTGGAACGCCATGAGCCATGGATCGACTGGCGGTCGAAGACCTTAGGCGCTACGCGCTTGCCTCCTAGGGGAGCATTGGCGAGTCATGAACCCACCTCTGCTAGGAAGCAAAAGCGCTATTGGCGCGGGCACTGGACCGAGTCGGTCAATGTGCTGGACATTGGAGTGTCCGAGTTAATGGACACTGGCGTCGAAGACGCGAGTCCCGAGCACTGCTCGTGGGCTGGACGTGGAGTGGCACGTAACCCACTGAGTGAGACTCCGAGTGACTGCGAGTCATCACTGCCTGCCGGTAATGGCGGGGTCGACACTGAGTCGAGGCATCTTGGGCGTGGCCCTAGTGATGCGCGTGGAGCGGCACGTAACCCGCTGAGCGGTGCTCGTCACGAGAGCGCAGCATCGCTGCATGCCACTGATGGCGTGGTCGGCTGTGAGCCGAGGCATCAAGGGAAGGATCCCGACGATGCGGGTGGAGTGGCACCTAACCCACTGGGCGAGGGCTGTGAGCGTTGCGGCTCCACGCCGGCTCAATCAGAGCAGCAAGAGGTGGCGACACCTGACGAGACTTTCAGTCTGAACACGCTGGCCTCTCCGAGGCGTACAGCTTCCGCGAGGAGGCGGCAGCGACGCCAGATGGCGACTGCGAGACGCAAGGCGTCGGTCCTGGTACAGGACGTGTCCGTCGTGGACGATGATAGCGAGCAGCTATACACACTCGTTGATGGAGTGACTGGTGAAGCCGAGGGCAACGTCAGCCTCGAGGCTATTCCGACGGTGGCTTCTCTGCTAGAGCTGGAGGAGATGTCCATTCCCGACTTTGGGGATGCCTTAAAGGCTGGCGTGCTCGCCGAAGTGGTCATGATACGACCGGAGGAGGAATTGAACTCCTCGTCGCTTATGGATGAAGCTGTCCTTGAGGACACGAAGGAGGCACTCAGTGCGCGAAGTGGATCTTCGATCCTGAAGGACCCATCGGATCCGTTCTATCCTTTGGTTAAGGAGTTCCAGGATGTGGTCTCGAATGACCCGCCCACTGGCTTACCTCCGGATCGAGGTGTCCGTCATGAGATTGACTTGGTTCCTGGAACCAAATACTGCGTAACGAGGCAGTGGCCGTTACCGAAGGAGCAGTGTGACGTCATTGACGCGTTCTTCAGTGCCAAGCACGCTGCGGGCATGGTGCGTGAGAGCAAGTCTCCGCACTCAACGCCAACGTTCTGTGTCAGAAAGCCTAACGGCAAGTGGCGCATCGTTCATGCTTTCAATAAGCTCAATGCGGACACTATTCCGGCGCAAACGCCGATCCCTAGGAAGGATGTTCTGCAGAACAACATGGTCGGCTGTACCATGTACAGCGCGCTTGACCTTGTCGATGGTTATTACCAACTGCTCATGCGAGCGAGTGACATTCCGCTGACAGCGATTAGCACTCCGAGCGGTATGCTCTGGGAGTGGCTAGTCATGCCCCAAGGGCTGTCGAACGCGCCTGCGACGTTCAATCGTCTGGTGACGCAGCTCTTCAGGCCCCTGCGGGCGTTTGCTCAAACGTACTTCGACGACATCTTCGTCCATAGTCGTGCGGAACACGGTCGGTATGACGTGGAGAACCACATTGACCACTTGCGAGCAGTGCTCGAGTGCATGCGCACCAACAAGCTGTACGCTAACGCATCCAAATGCATCTTCGGTGCTGAAGAGATTCATTTCTTAGGATGCTTCGTTGGGAAGCGCGGCCTTCGAGCAGATCCTGCTAAGGTTAAGACCATCGTTGACTGGCCGGTTCCCAAGAACCAAAAGGACTTACGCAAGTGGCTTGGCCTCGCCAACTACGTGCACAAGTACAGCGCGAACTACGCTGAGATGGCTCGGCCATTGTCCAATCTCCTTAAGAAGGATGAGGACTGGTGTTGGAACACCGAGCATCAAGGTGCCTTCGAGGCAGTCAAGGAAAGTCTCCTTCATGCACCGATCCTGGCATTGCCAGACTCTGAACGTCCATTCAGTGTCGTCTGTGACGCGTCGGACTTTGCCATCGGCTGCGCACTGCTGCAAGCAGACGCCGAAGGGCGTGAACGCGTGATTGCGTTTGAGTCTCGCCAGCTCAAGGCTGCAGAGAAGAACTACCCAGTTCATGACAAAGAGCTACTTGCGATGAAGTATGCTCTCGTCAAGTTCAGGGTTCACCTGCTGGGCTCTAAGCCGTTTGTGATCTTCACTGATCATGCGTCACTACGCACTGCGACCCAGTCGCCTCACCTCTCGCAAAGGATGGCCCGTTGGCTGTCCTTCTTCGCGGAGTACAACTTCGAGGTGAAGTACAAGCCTGGCAGGCAGAATGGTCTTGCAGACGCGTTGTCACGGCGACCGGACTATGAGCTTGCTCATGTTACGATGGTGACCTCGTCGGTGACGGACTTGATACGCGCTGCGTATGCGCGAGACGACATGTGTATCGCCCTACTACGTGCTCTTGGGAGCAAGGAGTTTGGGAACTCGGACAAGACATTGTCGGCGCGCTTGCGCGCGAGCCTGCACCGTTACTCCGTCTCTGACGGTCTGCTGTACTACAGCACGGGTGCGGAGGACACTCCTCGAGTCGTGGTCCCTCATGACGAGGATTTGAAGTATCGTATCCTCTACGAGGCGCATGATACACCGCTTGGCGGCCACCTCGGTCGCGAGAAGACCTACAGCTCTGTGAGCCGGACCTATTGGTGGCCCAAGCTGTACAAGTGGACAAGCACGTACGTGCGCACGCGTGAGACGTGTCAGAGGGTGAAGCCCCTCACCGCATGCGGCCGCGCCGCTGGCAAGCTTGCCTGTACCCTCTGGGTGTTGGGAGTCCATGAGTTTGGACTTTGTGTTTGGCCTTCCAAAGGACTCGGAAGGTAACACGGGCATCGTGGTCTTCGTTGACCGTCTGAGCAAGATGGCTCATCTAGCGGCTGTGCCGGACACCGTGGACGGTGAAGGGACAGCGAAGCTGTTTCTCGATCGGGTCTTCCGCTAACACGGGCTGCCCGCATCGATTGTCTCTGATCGAGACCCCCGCTTCACTGGGAAGTTTTGGGACGCTGTCTTTAAGGTGCTTGGCACCAAGTTGGACATGTCCACGGCGGACCATCCGCAGACCGACGGTCAGACTGAGCACGTGAATCGCGTTGTCGAAGACATTCTTCGTAGCATTTGCGCTGAAACGCCGAAGCGTTGGAGCGCTATGCTTCCACTCGCCGAGTTTGCGTTGAACAACGCTGTGCATGCCTCCACGGGCTACACTCCGTTCTACGTGAACGGCCTCACTCACCCGCGCGTCCCGCTGACGCTGCCACTCCGTGGTCCTGGGCTTGGTGGGGGAGAGATAGCCGATCGGCTTGCTGATGTCAGCCCACTCACTGTTCGTAAACAGGTTGACGAGTTCCTGTCAACGCGTCTAAGTGTCCTTCGACACGTGCGTGACACTATGGCTGAAAGCCAAGACAAGCAAAAGGAACAAGCGGATGCCAAAGGCAGAGGCAATGTTGAAAGTTATGAGGTCGGGGACCTAGTGTTGCTTAACGCTAAAAACCTACCTACACATGCAGTGTCTGCGGTCTTCAAGACCAAGTTGCGCCCGCGCTTTGTTGGACCTTTCACGGTCGTGGTCAAGAAGGGCCTAGCGTATACGCTCAATCTTCCGAAAAAGATGCGCACACACACCGTGTTTTACGTGGGCTTGCTCAAGCCGTACCGGGACCCGGCCTATGTGGGTTCTCAGGAGCTGGCGCCCAACGTGGCGGAGCCACAGTGCCCTGCTGAAGTCGCAGCAACAGGTCGACCTGACCTTCCAGCCGCGCGAAACCTTGCTCAAGGCGCGCCAGGCGTTGAGTCGCCGACTCAGCAGCCTCACACCACTGGAGACGTTCCCGGAGATCGCGGATCTCATCCACGGTGGTGCCAGACTCCCTCTCGGCTTGATCAAGCCTCCGCCCGTGGCGCTCCAGGGTCTGACGCACGTCGCTCAGCGATCTCTCCAAGCTCTCCAACTCCTCAGGACGGACAGGTTCCTCACCGTGCGAGGACACGGGCGCCGCCGGCGCTGCTCGACGAGCAGGGGAACCGCCACTTTCATGTGGAGCGTATTCTAAGCGTCGTCGACGCGGCGCTCATAACCAATATTTGGTAAAGTGGCGTGGGTACCCGCACTCAGAAAACTCGTGGGAGTTTGAGGTACCCCTCCGGCAAGACTGCCCTGACGTCGTGGACGCTTTTGATCGCCGCGATCGAAGGCGCTCTGCGAGCCCGCGACCGCGAAGTCGGTCGCCTCACGCTTCCCGCCGGTAGGCAGGGGAGCTGAGGGATCATACGCTGAGCTCAAGCGTTGATCCCGGGCTGCTGCGGCCGTCGACTCACCTTGGTGAGTTCCTGCAGCGCTCTTAAGAGCAGATGAGCCGAGTCCGAGGGACTGTAGCGACCTGGAGGCGGCCGCCTGACGTTTCGGCTTCAGCTTCGCGAAATCGAAGCGAAGCCGGCGCTCTAAGCGCACATCAGCTTCGTCGAAGCTAGATTGGAGAGCCTCCAGCGAAGAGAGACGGCGGGTTCGATGAACCCAGTCCGTGAATTGGGCGTCGTCCTCGTGGAGGAGCTCTCCCGGACTGATCACCACCGGAATAGTCCGCATCGCGGGGACCGACGTCCCACGGGCTTGATCGGACAGGCGAGTCCCATACTCCTGCGGAGTGGTCTGCTGCGGCGTCAGAAGCCTCTCTCGGAGAGCAGTACGAGTAGCGACCTGGTCGCTGGTACTGGCCGCCGGCCCGATTCGCCAATTCTGCAATGGCCCCGAGCCAAACTGCTTCAAGCGCTCCACCGGGTTGAGCGGCACGAACCCATACTCTCGTCGAGAGCTCACTAGCGGCCGCGCCTCGGGTCGTTGTGAACGAGCGGCCATTTGCCCCTCGAGCTGACGCTCGTGAGCCTCGTCGAGGTCGTTAGAGATCTCGTCCGTCTTCAAACCAGACGAAGCACGAAGTGCTGTGGTCTCGCGATCCACGAAAGGGTTGGGAACCCGGCGTTGCTGCTCCGGCGAGCATGGACGCGCAGGCGGCGGGGAGTCCTCTCGCTGAGGCATCGGCGTGTCGGAGCCGTAGTCCAGCCCCTCGTCCTCCTCCCCCTCCTCGAAGCCCTCAAATAGGTCATCTGCCGCACGGCGGACCATGTTCGCGCTGCTGGGGCTCTCGGAGCTAGGAGCACGTTGGCGCTGCTGCAGGGCGTGATACTCTCTCACCGAGAGCGTTGACGCGGGGCGCGGCGAGACCTTACGGTCGGACGTTGTGACACTAGGTGTCGGGGACGCGGGTGCGCTCTTGTTGTCGAATGATGAACTTGGAAAGTTCTGGGGCGGGCTCTCGCGAGGGCAAGCGACTTGGCCGTTGCCGTAGAGATTTCTCAATCGAGACGATGACGAGTGCGGACACGTTGTGTCCACAGTCTGGTGGGGGAAGGTGTAACGGGGTTACATCAAATAAGTGTGTGTCACACGATTTATGTATTGCACACATCCCTTTAGTTCATATTAGGTCAGTAGGTGACTTGAGAGCCACCCATATGCATTAGACTAGGCTCTAATGATAGATAGTGAGTCATATACATTCAGACAACCGGCGGCTCTGCCGCGACTAACAACAATACAAGCAGTTCACATTTGAAGCCTAAGAGTTCACTAGCCTTGTTTAAGGTACTTCTGTCTCTTGGAGTCCGTAAGTAGTTATCTTACGGTACTCGGTATAGCTCTTGTATAGAGCGTAAGGTTATCAATAGTACTAGAGACTCTCTGAGTCTGTGTCTTCCTCTACGCTAAAGCAATTGCAGCCCTGCTGCAATAGCACTGCAGAAGGAGCAGGCCCGGCAAGCCTATACTACAACCAGCGCAAGGAGCGGGGAGGCAGGGAGTTCCAGCCGAACCAGTTGGTCTGGGTGTACCGGCCAGCCAGGGGCCCAGGCATCACCAAGTTCGGGCACCGGTGGCGAGGACCGGCCCAGATCATCGAATCAGCTGGCTATGATAACTACCGGGTGAAGATGCTAGAGTCCGGAAAAGAGTTGGTGACGCATTGCTCGTTCCTGCTCTCATATTACTACCCGACGAACCTGCTCGAGGACATCGCGCGCGACATCGCACACGACCTGCGAGAAGAGGCCATTGCAGCAGCTGACGTCGACCCAGACGAGAGCGACGGAGAATCGCCCGACTTAGATCCAGGAGTGGCGGCCGAGAATAGCCCGAACTCCGCCGAGGACGCGACAGCAGCAGCCACGCCGTCCGAGGAAGGAGCCACAACGCAAGTAGCAGCAAGCAGCGCAGGACCCGCATCAGAAGTCCAGCAAGAGCGAGATGACAACCAGTCCCGAGGTGCCGAGCAACCCCAGGATGAGCAGCGAGCCGATGGCTCCAAGAAGCGAGCAGCCCCGCCAGAGCACGAAGGAGCTCCGGCCAAGGCAGCAGGAGCAGCATGACAACGACGACGCAAGCGAGCTCGAGTCGCCGCCCCTGCCGATTGAGACGCCATTGCCAGTCGGACACGAGCATGAGGCCAGCGATCCCCAGGTCCCAGTGACCAAGCGAGTCGATACCCGCGCGGACGAGAAGGAGATGACGTCACCGCAGCGAGTGAACAACACCGCAAACCTGCAGACGAAGAAGAAAAGGATGCCGAGCAAGGAAGCGCGAGCAGTGGCGACGCCCCACAAGCCACACGACAACCCGAAGCCGACGAGACCCGCGAGGCCGTGCGTGAAGCCGATGAACCACCCGAACAGCAGCAGCGGCGGCCCGCAGCCGACGAAGAAGATGAGGAGCCGCGGATCTACGTCTTCGCTGGCCAAGGCCGACGAGGTGCGGACAGTCTGGTCAGCCGACGACCACGGCTCGAGCAACTGCAGCCCGGCGAGACCGTCAGGGAGTGTCGCCGACGGCGGTACAGGACAAGAACCGGTCGCTACATTTTGGAGTTTGAGGTTCAACGCGTGGGTGATCGACCTGACCACACCCCGGAGAAGCTGTGGATCAGCCAAGCCGACTACGAAGAACTGTGGCGTGACGGCCGCATGCGCAGCGACGCAGCCAACGACAGCGACGGAGACGATGGCGATGGCGACAAGGACAGCGGCGACAACCACGACGGCGAGGACAGCGACCACCGCGGTGCTGCCAAGGACGGCAGTGACGTCATAGCTGCAGACGAGGGCGGTGCATCGCGTTAGCCGCGCGAGGAGAGCTGAGCGGGACGACAGCGTGCAGGACAGCGACCGAGGATCAGCGAAGGATGACGAAGGACAGACACAAGACGAAGATAGCAAGAGCGGAGCGGCGAGGACGGACGAACAAGGAACAGCAACACGGCGGATCGGGGACGATCCAGTAGCAGGGGAAGAGAGTAAGTGAGGCCGAGTACTCTTCGACACTGCCCTGGACCCGCACCACCTGTGAGCGACGGCGGCGCGTCGACGGCGACGTTGGCGCCGGAAGATCGCCGGGCGCCCAAAGGTCGCTGCAAGGAGGGAGGACGCGGACTGTAACGGCATCAAGAAGATCAGGAAGAACGGCGAGGCGACGTAGGAGAGCAGTTCGTGTGCGGCTGTGCGCTCGCGCAAACAGTCGCCGCGGCCCCGGCCAGGGAGCGCCGCAAGTAGGAGCTAGCAAACAGAACGCGATCAGCGCTGCAAGAACCAAGTGCAGCTAAGACAAATACATACAAGGGCAAGAGCCCACAGAGCGACGTCAGAGGCAGCCGAAGTGCCCCAGAGTGTGAGGAATTCGGCAGTTGAGCCGTAGAAGCTGCGGTGGAGCAGCCCGTACGGAGTGAGAGCAAGCCACGAGAACAGGGTAACCAGCCCCCGGTAACCAGCCCCAGGCGCCTCACCTCCAAAGCTTGGCATAGATCTCTGGAAATAGGCAACTGCAACAGCGGTAAGCCTCGCCCCGGCACAACGCCAGGAACGCAGCCACTAGCCTGTGTATTTGTGCGTGTCTAGGTATAGTCAAGGGCAGTGGTTGTAGCCATCGGACACCGGCCCGTGATCTAGGCCAGGACTGACGCAGCGTGCGGTGCAGCAGCAGCCCTGACGAACAAGTTCTACGACCTGGGAGCGTGAAAACATACACTGTGCTTACTGAACATTTGACATGCGCATTAAGTGCCAAGTGCTGGAGTGGAGAGCATACAGAATACGTTAGTACCGTCGTTAATGGGCAGTTTATTGGTGTTTCGAGTCCACTCACATGTTGACGTGTGCGCTAGGATATGAAATGCCGCATTCCATTCGCTGTTGTCGCCAATCTTCGCGATCTCGACTGAATTTCCGCAATTTCTTCATCGTTGAGTATACTTCGGGCTTATTATCACGTGTTGCAGTCAGCATGATGCTCTCATAGTACCGTCGATCGATCGCTAGTGCTTGGACGTCAGTGACAGCCTTAACGTCGAAGATCGCTCCGCGTTTGGAAGTGATAAAAGGAAGGCGATATCGCCTGGGCCGATTAGTGTAAGCTCGACGTTTACAATGTTTTCAGGATTCTTCCGTGACAAAGGTGCGAAAAGAGAAGCCGGCGCATCGTAGCGTCAATTCCTGCCGCTTCGAGTGTCCAGTTGATCCGCTCCATGACTTCACCCGCTGTTACGATGTACATCCACTTGGCATCCGTTCCAGCTCGATAGAGGTAATCCTAGCAAAACACAACAACAAAACATTTAAAAAGGGTTAACCGATTTCAATCACTTTGGTGCGTCTCCGATCCCTCGTACGTTGCTTGTAAAGTGTCTTGATCTCATCGCACTCACGAGACGCATTTTCTCTAACAATCAACCAGCCAGAAGTTAGAGAACTTGGAAAAGCGGTTTACAGTTGAAAAATGAAACCTCACCGTGCTTCTCCCAGTCTCGGAAAAGATACATGCGGTCGAGTATCTCGGCGTTATTGTAGTGCGACGCTTCCATCGATGCCGTCCGTACCAATCGGATGTAATCCGCTCGCTCGAGGCAAATGAGATCGCAACTCTCCGTATACTGCGAAGCCTTAATGGTAGCGTTGCGCCTCGCCGAAGGATTGAGCAACACAATCTCGCCGAACATGGCTCCTGGCCCGAGGTTGGCCACCATGGCGCCAAAGTCTGCCGGTGCGTTGGCCTCCAGGCTCATTCTAGGAGACATTTGTCGATGCTTCATCGCCGAAAGCATCGGAGGTGGCGCGGCTGGAGCCACAGCGACGTCACCGGCCTTCTCCATTTTGATATACACATCCACAAGGCCATCGACGATGATGTAGCAGCGATCGCCCGTGTCGCCTTGACGGATCACCAGACCTCCGCTCTTTATCTTGACGAGACGCATTTGTCTGCATATTTCGCGGCGGATGTACTCGGGCGCAGAGCCGAAGATGTTGTTGCTGTACTGCTTGCAGTTCTGCAGCATCCAGCTGTAGACGAGGTCCAAGCTCTGCTCGTTACGCAGCGCCGGCTCGTCCATCAGAATCGCTTTGGCCGCTGCAACGCGTTGCTGCTCTTCTGGCGTCTTCTAGCAACTTGAGCAAATGAGGCGGCACGTCGGGCTTGACAAGAGAAGACATCCGCCTCAACGTGCCTTGGGGTACAAGTCGACGCGAGGACTGCCGCCGTGTGGGCCCCAACGACTTCGGAAGTTGCGGAAGCTCCTACATGGCCTTGCAGCATGAAAACGAGCTAAGAAACGACCACAACACAATGAAAAACCTTCGTGTGTCCGGGGAGAAGGCATGCATTGTTCGTTCTTGGGACAGCCCAACAAGCCACTATTTTTTTATACCAGTTTTTCCTGGTAGTGCTTCGTTATGAAGCATGAACAGCCAACCGGGATTAATTCGACGACTGCCATGTGTGGCACACACGAAGCCAATATATACTTTAATCAAGTGAAACGTTTTAATAATTTCAGAAACCGCATATATTCTCAAAAGTCACGGAAAGGTAGAGGGTTTTCGGTGGGGTGGCCAACGTTTTGGGTATGATATCGGTTTCCAGAGTTTACAGGATCGCGCTAAGTACGACGGTCGAAGGCCAACATTGATAGTTCGAGACCGGCATGAGCCCTTGCGTTTGGAATGCACGCATTCAGTGCGTGTAGTTTCATGAGGCTATGGGGCTGATACTAACTGTTTCGTGAGTGCTCATGCTACAATTGGGCTGGTACATCAATTGAAGTTCTGGGGTGGTACATCAATTAGCGTACCTAAGTTCTGGCTGGTACATCAATTAACATAGCTAAGTTCATCGGTAAGATACGTAGCGGTGCTGTGAGGCTGGAAGCAGCAGCGAGGTGGTTGGTGTGGTAGCAGCGATGAGTCCAACCTAATCGGCATAATTTTTACCCTGGGTAAGGGGGGGGCTGCTGCGGAGACCGAAAAAGCCGAACTGAGAGGATGGAAGCTGGTTTCGATCCGATCTCCGCGTGGTCCTATTCTTCTTAGTCTCTGAGAACTATCCGCAGTGTAGATCGCCGAATTTTCCTCGGCTGGAAGCTTCTTATTCCGGACAGACCTAGACTAGCGTAGTCTACATGTAGACTACGCTAGTCTAGGTCTGTCAGGAATCCTACATTGTAGTTTTGTCAGAAAGAAGAAAATATTTATTTGAGATTGGCGATCGATATTTACGAGAAACGCCAATATGGCGCGGGCGCAACAGTGAGGTTGTTACGGAATGCTGCTGATCGATAGATAGGCGATCGGCGGGACGGACATAGGAGGGCGTTAGCTAGAACTAAATGACAACAATGTATTGTGCCTTTCAAGGCTTTTGGCGAATCGGACTTGAAAAAGTGCCTACTTCACTAGAGGGGTTAGGTGCGACGTCCCGAGATAGTGCTCCAAAAGCTACAATTTAGACCCACTTTTAGCGACAGTAAAACATTATGACCAATCACCGGTCTGCGTTTTAGTTGAGTTCACTGCTCCGATGTCAGCCTTTCATCGGACCGAAAAACTAGGTACGGATGCTCGAATGTCTGAATGGCTGGCATTCACTCGGCATTCTGAGTTTTCGTCAATAGCGAGAGCTTACAATGACCTACTCGCTTGATATTCGCTGGAGAGGCATTGTGCTGATATACGTCTACTCAATTGATACTGCTACCGTCGCCAGTGTACTGGGACTCTCCGAGCGAAGCCTAGCTCGATGGTACACTCTTTTCCGTACTACAGGTAATGTTTTAAAGTCGAATCAGCGTGCCAAGACCTCGAGGTGGCCTCGAGACGTATGCGCGTTTGTGCAGCTGTACGTAAAAGCACATCCGTGCTTTTACTTTGAAGAGCTGCGCTGTGAGTTACGGGAGCGCTACAAGGACTCTATCAACCTATCCGACTCTACCATCTGCCGAGCCCTACGTTTTGACCTCAAGCTCACTCGGAAAGTGCTCACAAAGCGCGCAAGGGAGAGCGTTCCTCGCGAGAGGAAGGAGTACGTCAATCGCCTTTCTCCGTTTTACAGTGGCCCCGACCAGCTCGTATTATGGACGAAACGTCTAAAGACGGAAGGTAAGTCTGGACATGTTTGTTTTTATTTTGGCATTTCTCATTTTATTGTTGATGGGCAGATCTGTACTGCGTCGCTACGGCTGGTCCGCTCGGAACACGCCGGCTCACGTCACGCTTCCGTTTAGTCGTGGCAAGCGCGTATCCATTCTGGCTGCCATGGACGTTCAGGGCTTTTTTGCGTGGGTTGACGTGGAAGGAACCTTCACTCGCTCCAGCTTTCACGAAGTGTTCAAGTCAAAAATCCTACCCTTCCTCAATCGGTGGCCGCTGCCGCGATCCATCGTTGTGATGGATAACGCGAAAATCCATATGTACAAGGAGCTTCAGGAGATGATTCACGAGACAGGTGCGCTGCTGTTTTTCCTGCCTCCGTACTCGCCCGACCTTAATCCAATCGAGGTCGGGTTCTCTTTGCTCAAGCGTTGGATTCAGCACCACGCGAATATGGCGTTCCGAGAAGACCCGATGGCGGTGCTGCAAGTGGCAATGTACTACTGCACAAGACAAAAGGAAGAAGTCGGTGAAGGTTTGTACAGACACTGCGGTTACAAGCCAAACGCATTGTCGATCATGGAAATATAGCAGTACTATGAACTGGCTGCCCTCTTTGGCTTTAGCTATCTAAGTGGTCGATGTCTTCCATATCCTCTGCGGGAGCAGCGGTCGCTACGGCTGTGGGCGCGCGAAACGGCGGACGCAAGCTGAAGCTGGGAAGACCGAGAGCGAGGCGGAGATCGCTGATGTTTACCTGCATCGCGACAGGGACATCTTGAATCATGATTCGCACGAGGTGATACTCTGCCGCCGCTTGCTGTTGCTCTCGTTGCATTGTCTCGTCCATTCCCGCTTGCTGTGCGTCCACATGCTGAAGTTGTCGGAACGTCGTGTTGTCTGGGACGACGAGGGGTGCTCCATCCGGAAGCCTCGCCTGTGTCGTTGCCATATATGTCTGCGTGGCAGGACCAGCTGCGATGCCTTGCTCCCGCAGAAGGCTGGCCACCCGTGGCATCTGCTCCTGAATACGCGATGCAGTTGCCCTTCGAAGCGTTGTCGTCTGTTCGGCTGGCTTTGGGACGTAGATGTACAGCTCCAACACGAACCCTGCTTGGCCCCCATTGCGCAGCCGTGCCTTATGCCATGCCGTGTCAAGCTGGACTTGCATCGCATCGCTGTCGGTACACAGCACTTGGAAGTCCTTCTGGTACGCGTTGTTGGTGGGCTTGAAGTAGATAGCGAAGTCGCTGCTCCACTGACCAGGCAACTTGCTCTCAAAATGCTCCTCAACCTTGGCTCGTAGTACACGATACCCGTCCGCCATCCTATACACAAACGAAGGAGTTGGAGGCACTTTGTTACGGCACGAGCCATACGGCTGTCCATTCTTAATGAACAATCGACATGTTATCGACTCAGGCAGGGGCACCGCTAGCTCCATCGCAAAAGCAATAGTGAACAGCATGAGTACGAAGCCATCACTTACCTGAAATACCGTGCTTCGTCAGCGTCCGTATGCCAATATATACCGCGCAGTGCCAGCTTGCGCTCAACAGCCGTCCAAAAATTTCCTTCGGGGGGAATTGAACGCCCATCTCCCGCACACAAGGCGCAGGGCTCTCCCTTTGAGCTACGAAAGCATTGTAGGGTAGACAGCTGGTGAGTGAAGCAGCAGTCGGGGCGGGAAGCCAGTCGTCGTCCTCGCCGTTCTCTTCACCGTCGTCCTGCTTGTCGTCCGGCTTGTCGTTCTCGGCGTCGACCTTCTGGCGTCGTCCGTGGCGGGTGCCTCTGCTTGACGACCTGCGCGCTGTTTGGTTCGTCGCCTTGGTAGCGGCCTTCGCGCGTCGTCGCCGGCGCCGTTGCTCGTGCCATTCTCGATGTCTTGTCCGGTCTGCTTGTTTCTGAATGAAACCAAACGCCCCCCAGCTGCTGGCCACGTAATTACGTGAGCTCCTATGATTGGACAAAATTACATATTTTTATTCGACGCTGGCCAGGACTTTACGAAGCCTGATTTCGCTCGGCAAGTACCGGCGCAGCCCTTAGAACACCAAGGCAAAAAGACAGAAAGGCACAATACCTAACTTAAAAACGAAAACGATATTTATGAGGAAACATGAACCGGTCGGGGCAACTGCATGTCCCACGTGGTGCCATTCTTGGAACTGGCTGACGTTCAGGATGCACGGCGTACACGTTGAATATTCTCTCGTTTTCTGCCGGCGCTACCAGCCCACTCCTCTAGTTGTGCTGAAAGGATTGCAGCGAATTACGTCGATTAGACGGTTAATTACTGCAATCATTCGGACCCGGCGAGCTATTTACTCAACAATTTTCTGTTTCCCATCAAGCCGCGTTCCCCGCGTTGTGGTCTGGGAAGTCGATGTAGCCGCTTGGGCCAGGCATGCGCGTGCCAAACCAAGTTTCGTATCCTGCAGGTTCGTTCAGCGGCCAGTCATTGTAGAACCTCTCCGCCAGGTCGGGGTTCGAGATGTACGGACGTCCAAAGCTAACAAGATCCGCAGCGCCGCTACGCAGGACTCCTTCGGCGGTGTCGCGCGCGTAGCTATTGGCGGCGATCACGGTGCCTTCGAAGTTCTTCTTGACGTCGAACGGCTTGGTGAGCCGTCCCTTGTCCTGGAAGCCGAAGCCGAAGCCATCCAGCGTCGCCAGGTACGCGAGGCCGTACGTGCTGAGCTTCTTGGCCACGTAGCAGCACATCTCGTAGTTGTCGGCGCTCCCGGTGTCGCCGTAGAAACCATTGGGTGACAGTCTCAGACCGATGCGATCCGAAGACCAAACCTTCTGGAGCCCCTCGACGAGCTCCTCCAAGAAGCGAGCACGGTTCTCAACGGAACCGCCGTACTTGTCCGTGCGTTTGTTAGTCGACGACTGCAAGAACGTGTCGGGTAGGTACCCGTTGGCGGCGTGGATATCTACACCATCGAACCCCGCTTCGTTGGCGAGACGAGCAGCTTTGCAAAAGTCGTCGATGATTCCCGGGATTTCGTCGGTTCTGAGCTCACGGCAGAGCTCATACGGAGCCTGCTGAGCCTTCGCATCGCGGGTGTGACCCGAGACGGGGGCAACGGCCGAAGGGCCGACAACGTCGCCACTGAAGCTCGGGTGGCCCTGGCGACCAATGTGCCAGATCTGTAGGAAGATCTTGGCACCTTTGGCGTGCACGGCTTCCACGACGGGGACCCACGAATCGCGGTGGGCCTCCGTGTACATGCACGGAGCTCCGTACCAGCCGAAACCTTGCACCGACACGGCCACCGCCTCGGTGACAATGAGACCGGCACCGGCGCGTTGCGAGTAGTACTCGACTTGCATGGGGCCGGCCTCGTGGGTCTCGGGGTCGCACCGAGCGCGCGTGAGTGGAGAGAGTACGATGCGGTTCTTGAGCTCGAGGTCTTTCGCGAGCTTGTACGGCGTGAACAACGTGTAGTCCTTGATGGCCGACATGGCTGGTGGTGAAGAATTGGAAGCTTGGCTTGTGGCGAGTGAATTCGAAAGTGATCAAAAGTGAAGACGGTGGCGAAAAAAAGCCTTCGACTGGCGCGAGAACACCTTGGAGGAGCACGTTGAAGCCTCGGGATGCTTTTAACCCTTGAACTTAAGCTTGGCGACGGACGGCGTCGAAGGTGATGACCATTGATATGATGTTGACGGCAAGAAGAACACCATCAGTAGTTTTACAACGCTATGGCCTTCGCAAGGTCGGGTTCAAACACGCATCAGACGA